>JASDDO010000031.1:62901518-65802453 GCA_030015575.1 Agapanthus africanus
CGACGACAATCCCTCGGCAACCTTCGATCACCCCTCTTCCACCAGCCTCATCCCTCCACGACTTCACCCTTCTTCAACCGAGCCCCTCTCAAATATCCCCTGCACACAACCCACTTCGACCAAGCTCGGCCACCTTATCCCCCGACGCCGACGAGCCACGCCATTTCCCCTGAACCACATCTGTAGCCCCTCAATACCCTCAGCATCACCCTCACCAACCCAGATCACCCCATCCCCTCACTGCCTCACCATTGTTCTCCCCGACACCCATCACCCACACCGAGCTCCACCCCTGTACCTCGCTGCAGCATCGTCGTGGTGGTCGTCGCAAATGTCTCTCTCTCTTTTTCCCTCAGCTCTCTCTCTCCCCCTCTGTCCCTCTGTTTCTCTCCCTCTGTGACTTTCTCTCTCTCTCTCTCTCTCTAACTCACAACCCTCTCTCTCATTCTATTTCTCTCTCACTCTCACTCTCTCTCACTGTCTCTCTCTCTCTCTTTCTCAGCAATTCTCTTTCTCTCTCTCTCTCCGTGGCCAAACATTCCACCTTCCGGCCACCACCACACAAGCAGCCACCATCAAGAGTTGTGACCACCGCAGACACCCCGACGACGCCCCGAGCCCTCACCGATCGAGAACAGGCCCGAGCTCACCCGGAGCCGTACCGTCGCGGTGATTGCTCGTCGCGCGCCCTTACTGTACCTCGCTGCCGTGCGCCTCCAGGCAAGTTTTTACTTGCTTTCATGCTATTCTCTATATGTTACAAGTCAATATCGTAGAGATATCACATGTTTGCTTTATGTAAATATTATAACAAAACTGTTCGATGCTCGTTCTCATAGAAAATTATTATTAAATATGACGGAACTGGACTAATTACTTTGGCCCTGGCTATGATGGATAATGTGTGAAAGTTTCACTGGAAAATATGATTGTTAATAATCAAAACGACTACCCCCAAGTTTGATCGTAAAACTGAAATTCTGTTGCACCTGAAAATAGTTAAATTCATCATAATCATATACATATTAGAATGGTGCGTTCGAGGGCTTAAATCGAAGCTAACTCGACGAAATTTAACCCTATTCTAGTTTCCAGACATTCCTGTACCTAAATCGTGATGATAATTGTATCGGAGTACGACTCTGGACTGCAGTCCAGAGCGACTCACATTGTGCTTGCTGTCCCGTAATGGATACCATAGGCTTTCCTTAACTCGTAGGTTGCGGGACTCCGCTGCTTATTGTAGATAACTCTGTTAGCTAGACAACACAATTAATTTCATCCTGTTTCGTTATCATTTACTATTTAATCTGTAATTTAGAAGATCGGGACACATAACAGTCCCAGCAGATTCAGAATTGACATGTTGATATTAAACAGATTATAACTCCTAACATACAGACGCGATTGAAGATCCGTTTGTTGCGTTGAAAACTTTACTGAAAACCCTAGAATTCATCCAACTGTAGCGTCGCTAAATTATGATCCCAACTGGGGTTAAAATGCGTTGCGAAATGGATTCCTGATTCTGAACCAGATTTCCAGCCGCGAGCGCTTAAAATGAAATGATTATAACTTTTGATTCTGGAACCCGATTGCTTGAAACAAAATTCTATGGATGGATAACTGAACATATTAATTACTACCTGTTTATCACTTCGCTAAATTATATACATATGTTTCATGATAAATCGTGCAAATGATAGACTGTTGTTTTTATGATACCTTAGTTGTGCTTCTTATACTGTTCATGCATCATATCATACCTATATCATTGTAGTGATAACCTAGTGACATCGTGCATTTACCCAGTGTTAGACTTTAGTGTTGATTGCGGCAAGTATGTCAGTGTTCGGGTATTCGTGATTAAGTGAAAGTGATACGTACTTGTGCACAATCAGTGTCCCTTTTATTCTATTGCATTGTCGACGTCTGTGGGATGCGTGTACGTGTGACTATAAGTGGTATGGGACACTTATGGAAGCGCTTGCACGGATGTCACAGATAAGGCATCCGACACTGCCATTTATCTTAGGTATTAGTCGGGACGTGCTTGATGGAGGTCCTGCCTCCAGTTCTCGCGCAGACTTGTCACGGATCGATTAGTATTTAGGGTTATGGTTAGCGTTTGATGTAGACCTCGGGGTGTGGGGTAGTTCAAGTGTGAATTCAACAGAATCTCGGGAGTCCCATGCCGGCTTATATATTTAGGGAGTTATATGGAGATTTACAGGGTATGTGCTATATCACCGTGATACACTCGTTACATGTTGGGCCCGTGGTCCCTTGCCCTTGGGTTCTACCCTTGGGTGGAGGAAACTCGCGAGTGGTTGACTCTCACACTTGGACTGACGATAGGCTTATTGACCTGTGTCGTGAGACTTAGAGACTGATAGGGTTATTGTCATTTACATTCATTCTATACTATCTTGACATTCGTGACATATTGTTATACTGCTTTATTTTTCCGCTGCATTGATCTCTGCTCATTCATATTCATGCTGTCATTGATTTACTGTTATTCATATCTATTACCACTGTTAGAACTGTTACTTGATTATATACATTATATTGCTATTGTGTCGCTCTGACGACCTGAGTATGCATGCTCAGTGTGAGGAGAAGATTTAGCTTGGATTACAACTAGACGTGCATCACAGACTTCTTGACTTGCTACTCTGAGTTACTTTCGTTTGTTCCATTTCAGGTCAGTTTACATTATTCTGATCTTTCAGTTACTGCATTTCTCATTACCTGCGCATCGTTTACTGTTTACCATGATAAACTAGAAGCCGAAGTGTGACTACGGCAGGACTTTTCCTTGACCGTAGGAGCATGGCTGGCCTTGTCTACCCCTCGTATTCCGTATTTTGGGAAGCGGGGCGTGACATGGTTTAGTTGGTATCAGAGCCAGGTTTTGCATAGATTGAGATTGCAGTTTTTCGTGTAGAGTTTGGCAATCTAAGACATCACTCGGTCTAGATTGTAAACTCGTCATTCTTGATCCATATTCACATCGTGTGTTCAGCTATCCGTTCACTATGGTTTCAGATGACTTGACAAGGGTACGTGGTGGCAATTGCACTAACCATACTCTATTCAAGTGACTTAAAGTGATACAGTTGATTCCCCACTCGTAATGATATTCATCATATCTGATATCCTTGAATCCTTGTTCTATCCATATTATATTTTGATTCATTTAGCTTATGACTTATATCATCCTCAAATTGTTGTTTCAGGATCATGTCTTCCAACGACTCTTCATCTTTGTCCGCTCCCCAGAATCAGACTGTTGAGATCCTTAGTGTACTACAAGGTTTAAAGGAAGCCCAGGAGCGAACAAACGACCTATTAGCTGAAGGGCTGAGAAGACAAGTGAGTCAGACTCCAGCGGGAGTCTCTTATCATACAGGGATCTCTATTGGACGAGGAAAGGAGAAGAAGATGAAGCGTCAACAGAAGCATCAGAAGAACCTTGCTGTGGATATTGTAAGAGACCAGGACATCTTCAGAAGGATTGTCGCCGTGCCCATGGGAAATGTCTGATATGCGGTTCCGACAAACATCTTATCAACGGTTGCCCAGAAAGGAAGGAACTGCAAGGAGGAAACTCGTCCACACTCCCCACTTCTGCCAAGTGAGGATTGCCGCGTAGTTCGGACTTCGACGATAAGGCGGATCAGACGCAGGATTCAACTCGCGTAACAATGATGCAGCGTTCTGACAGTCAAAGAAGAATTATATGTTTTTCAATTTCAGTATTTTGTTGTCGTACTCTTATAAACATTTCCTTCCATTTGAACCTTGTATCCGCTGAACTTTTAGTTGAATGCAATAAAATTTGAATCGTATTATATGTATCCTTCTCTTGTCTTTTCCCTTGTTCATATTATTCAGTAGCATAACCTTTTATTCTTGATTCTACAATTCCTGCCACTGTATATCTTTTGATACTTCGTACACTTGGCCATTTTCCTTATTCATTCCATTGTTTAATCACGACTCTCTTTCTTTCAGACCATGGCCCACCCTGGAGCAGCGCCGCATTTAGATGAGGATACACCATCTTGCGTTTCTGTAGATCACACACTGATGAGTCCTGAAGACGAGATCAACGGTCCCTAGGACAACTTCGAAAACAATGATTCAGAGGACGAAGAAGCAGCTGCCCCAGAGTTTAACGTGTTAGCTGATTCCGACGAGGAAGAAGGAGATCCCGAAGAGAACCCTGTAGAGGAAGACCCGATAGAGGAAGATCCCGATGAAGACCCCGAGGGAGAACCGATGGAAGAAAACCAAGTGGGGGAAAATCCCATGGAAGAGAATGTAGAAGAAGAAAGCCACATGGGATCGGACCTCGATGAAGAAGTTCCATCTGAGGATGAAGGACCAGAAGATCAGGACCCTGCTGTGGACGAACTCCCAATAGCGATACCTGCGAGGCAGTATGGAAATGGACGCCCCTATCTGAGTGCGCGAGGCTACCGCAACCTGCTGAATCTTCACAACCGCGGCTGACGGAATTATCTTTTGATGTTGTCTTTTTGGCCAAATAAACTATGTATAGTTTAGGGCCACTTTTCGCCTTTAGGAATGCCTTGTTTCAAATTTTCTTGAATGAGATGAATCTTCTGAGTTCGTAAATTCCCGATTATTGATTCGCTTGACACTTGTTTATTGCTCATATCCGTTTATTTTCTACTGAGTTCCCTGACTGTCCACCCCTACTCATTGTATAGTTTTCACCCTCGTTTCGATTAGAAAGTACCGCACCCTGATCCTTGGAATGAGCCACCCTCCATCCCTCGTCGGTACCCCGTTTGAGATCCTTCTAGGAGGAGAACCATTCTTGTGAAACTTCCGAGTTCACTAACTCTTCAAATTTTGATTCGTGTGTTGTACCAACTGTTGTTTTCCCCACACTTTTCCCTTTTGTATTCCTGTGTTGCTCATCTTTACTCTCTGTGCTGACCCGATCCCAGACTCCTTGATCTTCAGTCTAAAGCCGACACACTTCAACCTTCTGATTGAGCCACACTTCCTTATAATCATTACCCTATCTAGCCCTATACCTATTTGTGTTTTTCCTATTACCCTAATTATATTTAGGGACACTGTTATTCAAAATTTAGTTTTCAGTACTTTAAATTTATCAAAGAGTACGTTTTATTGATTACTCTATTTCACATATTTTAAGTACGCTATTATTAATCTCGTTTTCAGTAGCGCAAACTTACACTGCGTATATATTGTTCCATGTTTCTTTTTCCGTTATGAGAGTTTTCTAAGTTGATTTAAACTGATCGATCGATAAATTATCTTAAAATGTTTTAACCTAACGTATAAGCTTTCACTACCTCATTATGGTTACTTTATCTTCGAGTGTTGCGTTGTTACTATTATAAGTGGTTATACTTGATACTTATTATTTCTGCTATGCTACTTTATTATGATTATACGTGCATATAGTTAAATTTCGATTTTATCGAGTACGCCTCGAATGATATTGTTCGTTATTGTTGTTATTTATATTTCAATATATGAAGTTACCCTTATAGTTATTCCTGCATTATAGCTTTTTAGACCCACCTTTCCGTACGTTGTTCTTACTTATACCTATTTTAAAACTTTTCGTCCTCATACTGATAATAAATCTTTTATGTTAGTGTGCAATATGATAGCTTTCGCTTATGTTGGTATAACCTATCGGTTATTTTAAATTTCGAGGACGAAATTTTTGTAAGGGTGGTATGATGTAATACCCAGCCCCTTTTTATACCAGAATCTGTATTTGGTTATTTTATAATTTTATTTATTTTATTTTATAATGTTATCTATTTTATTTTAAATAATTTTATCTATTTTATTTTACATACCTTAAACCTAACTGAAATTCCCTTTCCTAATATTTTTATTATTCAGCTCAGCCGTTTTCCTGTTATTGAATTTAGAACCCAAAACTAAATCTTTTTCATTTGATTTTTCCACTCAGCCCATTTACCCTAGTGAGCCCTTTCCCTATTTATTAAACTTAGTTTTCCTGTTATTTTTAAAACACCAGCCTATTCCATTTTTATGCTAAAATCTTAATTCTGGCACAAGCCCAAAACTATATTACATATATCCCTAAGCCCAACTCAAATTAAATTAATTTAACCTTCAGAATTCTCAGCCTAACATATTTAAACCGACCTTTCCTTTCAATTCTCGGCCTCTTCCATTTTTCCTCTCTATATTTCTCGGCCACAAAACTTTCAACAGCCCAATCCATTATATTCTTCATATAATCTTATTTTTCTCTGGCCCGAGCCCAGCCCCATATCCCTCAGCCACTTCATTAATTAAATTCTTTTATTTTGTTTTGCTGGCCCAGCCCAGGCCCGCTTCATCCCTCCCCCGTTTCAGCCCCATCGCGCCCGCGTCTTGAACCCGACCCGACCCGGCTAGCCACTGCTCATCTTCTCTTCAAAAAAACTCAACGGCTACCTCCCTTAAACGCGCGCGCGACACGCCTCCTCCGCCCACGCCCACGCCTTCGCCCTACCGTTGCCCCACGTTTTCAACCTCGTCTCCCTTATCACTTTCCCACCTCGCTCACCTCCTCATTTTTCCAGTCTCCTCCTCCCTCCTCTCTCTCGCTACGCCACCGAGCCCAACCTCGAACAGCCATTGAAATCTCCACCTCCGTCGACGACGACGACAATCCCTCGGCAACCTTCGATCACCCCTCTTCCACCAGCCTCATCCCTCCACGACTTCACCCTTCTTCAACCGAGCCCCTCTCAAATATCCCCTGCACACAACCCACTTCGACCAAGCTCGGCCACCTTATCCCCCGACGCCGACGAGCCACGCCATTTCCCCTGAACCACATCTGTAGCCCTCAATACCCTCAGCATCACCCTCACCAACCCAGATCACCCCATCCCCTCACTGCCTCACCATTGTTCTCCCCGACACCCATCACCCACACCGAGCTCCACCCCTGTACCTCGCTGCAGCATCGTCGTGGTGGTCGTCGCAAATGTCTCTCTCTCTTTTTCCCTCAGCTCTCTCTCTCCCCCTCTGTCCCTCTGTTTCTCTCCCTCTGTGACTTTCTCTCTCTCTCTCTCTCTAACTCACAACCCTCTCTCTCATTCTATTTCTCTCTCACTCTCACTCTCTCTCACTGTCTCTCTCTCTCTCTTTCTCAGCAATTCTCTTTCTCTCTCTCTCTCCGTGGCCAAACATTCCACCTTCCGGCCACCACCACACAAGCAGCCACCATCAAGAGTTGTGACCACCGCAGACACCCCGACGACGCCCCGAGCCCTCACCGATCGAGAACAGGCCCGAGCTCACCCGGAGCCGTACCGTCGCGGTGATTGCTCGTCGCGCGCCCTTACTGTACCTCGCTGCCGTGCGCCTCCAGGCAAGTTTTTACTTGCTTTCATGCTATTCTCTATATGTTACAAGTCAATATCGTAGAGATATCACATGTTTGCTTTATGTAAATATTATAACAAAACTGTTCGATGCTCGTTCTCATAGAAAATTATTATTAAATATGACGGAACTGGACTAATTACTTTGGCCCTGGCTATGATGGATAATGTGTGAAAGTTTCACTGGAAAATATGATTGTTAATAATCAAAACGACTACCCCCAAGTTTGATCGTAAAACTGAAATTCTGTTGCACCTGAAAATAGTTAAATTCATCATAATCATATACATATTAGAATGGTGCGTTCGAGGGCTTAAATCGAAGCTAACTCGACGAAATTTAACCCTATTCTAGTTTCCAGACATTCCTGTACCTAAATCGTGATGATAATTGTATCGGAGTACGACTCTGGACTGCAGTCCAGAGCGACTCACATTGTGCTTGCTGTCCCGTAATGGATACCATAGGATTTCCTTAACTCGTAGGTTGCGGGACTCCGCTGCTTATTGTAGATAACTCTGTTAGCTAGACAACACAATTAATTTCATCCTGTTTCGTTATCATTTACTATTTAATCTGTAATTTAGAAGATCGGGACACATAACAGTCCCAGCAGATTCAGAATTGACATGTTGATATTAAACAGATTATAACTCCTAACATACAGACGCGATTGAAGATCCGTTTGTTGCGTTGAAAACTTTACTGAAAACCCTAGAATTCATCCAACTGTAGCGTCGCTAAATTATGATCCCAACTGGGGTTAAAATGCGTTGCGAAATGGATTCCTGATTCTGAAACCAGATTTCCAGCCGCGAGCGCTTAAAATGAAATGATTATAACTTTTGATTCTGGAACCCGATTGGCTTGAAACAAAATTCTATGGATGGATAACTGAACATATTAATTACTACCTGTTTATCACTTCGCTAAATTATATACATATGTTTCATGATAAATCGTGCAAATGATAGACTGTTGTTTTTATGATACCTTAGTTGTGCTTCTTATACTGTTCATGCATCATATCATACCTATATCATTGTAGTGATAACCTAGTGACATCGTGCATTTACCCAGTGTTAGACTTTAGTGTTGATTGCGGCAAGTACGTCAGTGTTCGGGTATTCGTGATTAAGTGAAAGTGATACGTACTTGTGCACAATCAGTGTCCCTTTTATTCTATTGCATTGTCGACGTCTGTGGGATGCGTGTACGTGTGACTATAAGTGGTATGGGACACTTATGGAAGCGCTTGCACGGATGTCACAGATAAGGCATCCGACACTGCAATTTATCTTAGGTATTAGTCGGGACGTGCTTGATGGAGGTCCTGCCTCCAGTTCTCGCGCAGACTTGTCACGGATCGATTAGTATTTAGGGTTATGGTTAGCGTTTGATGTAGACCTCGGGGTGTGGGGTAGTTCAAGTGTGAATTCAACAGAATCTCGGGAGTCCCATGCCGGCTTATATATTTAGGGAGTTATATGGAGATTTACAGGGTATGTGCTATATCACCGTGATACACTCGTTACATGTTGGGCCCGTGGTCCCTTGCCCTTGGGTTCTACCCTTGGGTGGAGGACACTCGCGAGTGGTTGACTCTCACACTTGGACTGACGATAGGCTTATTGACCTGTGCCGTGAGACTTAGAGACTGATAGGGTTATTGTCATTTACATTCATTCTATACTATCTTGACATTCGTGACATATTGTTATACTGCTTTATTTTTCCGCTGCATTGATCTCTGCTCATTCATATTCATGCTGTCATTGATTTACTGTTATTCATATCTATTACCACTGTTAGAACTGTTACTTGATTATATACATTATATTGCTATTGTGTCGCTCTGACGACCTGAGTATGCATGCTCAGTGTGAGGAGAAGATTTAGCTTGGATTACAACTAGACGTGCATCACAGACTTCTTGACTTGCTACTCTGAGTTACTTTCGTTTGTTCCATTTCAGGTCAGTTTACATTATTCTGATCTTTCAGTTACTGCATTTCTCATTACCTGCGCATCGTTTACTGTTTACCATGATAAACTAGAAGCCGAAGTGTGACTACGGCAGGACTTTTCCTTGACCGTAGGAGCATGGCTGGCCTTGTCTACCCCTCGTATTCCGTATTTTGGGAAGCGGGGCGTGACATGGTTTAGTTGGTATCAGAGCCAGGTTTTGCATAGATTGAGATTGCAGTTTTTCGTGTAGAGTTTGGCAATCTAAGACATCACTCGGTCTAGATTGTAAACTCGTCATTCTTGATCCATATTCACATCGTGTGTTCAGCTATCCGTTCACTATGGTTTCAGATGACTTGACAAGGGTACGTGGTGGCAATTGCACTACCATACTCTATTCAAGTGACTTAAAGTGATACAGTTGATTCCCCACTCGTAATGATATTCATCATATCTGATATCCTTGAATCCTTGTTCTATCCATATTATATTTTGATTCATTTAGCTTATGACTTATATCATCCTCAAATTGTTGTTTCAGGATCATGTCTTCCAACGACTCTTCATCTTTGTCCGCTCCCCAGAATCAGACTGTTGAGATCCTTAGTGTACTACAAGGTTTAAAGGAAGCCCAGGAGCGAACAAACGACCTATTAGCTGAAGGGCTGAGAAGACAAGTGAGTCAGACTCCAGCGGGAGTCTCTTATCATACAGGGATCTCTATTGGACGAGGAAAGGAGAAGAAGATGAAGCGTCAACAGAAGCATCAGAAGAACCCTTGCTGTGGATATTGTAAGAGACCAGGACATCTTCAGAAGGATTGTCGCCGTGCCCATGGGAAATGTCTGATATGCGGTTCCGACAAACATCTTATCAACGGTTGCCCAGAAAGGAAGGAACTGCAAGGAGGAAACTCGTCCACACTCCCCACTTCTGCCAAGTGAGGATTGCCGCGTAGTTCGGACTTCGACGATAAGGCGGATCAGACGCAGGATTCAACTCGCGTAACAATGATGCAGCGTTCTGACAGTCAAAGAAGAATTATATGTTTTTCAATTTCAGTATTTTGTTGTCGTACTCTTATAAACATTTCCTTCCATTTGAACCTTGTATCCGCTGAACTTTTAGTTGAATGCAATAAAATTTGAATCGTATTATATGTATCCTTCTCTTGTCTTTTCCCTTGTTCATATTATTCAGTAGCATAACCTTTTATTCTTGATTCTACAATTCCTGCCACTGTATATCTTTTGATACTTCGTACACTTGGCCATTTTCCTTATTCATTCCATTGTTTAATCACGACTCTCTTTCTTTCAGACCATGGCCCACCCTGGAGCAGCGCCGCATTTAGATGAGGATACACCATCTTGCGTTTCTGTAGATCACACACTGATGAGTCCTGAAGACGAGATCAACGGTCCCTAGGACAACTTCGAAAACAATGATTCAGAGGACCAAGAAGCAGCTGCCCCAGAGTTTAACGTGTTAGCTGATTCCGACGAGGAAGAAGGAGATCCCGAAGAGAACCCTGTAGAGGAAGACCCGATAGAGGAAGATCCCGATGAAGACCCCGAGGGAGAACCGATGGAAGAAAACCAAGTGGGGGAAAATCCCATGGAAGAGAATGTAGAAGAAGAAAGCCACATGGGATCGGACCTCGATGAAGAAGTTCCATCTGAGGATGAAGGACCAGAAGATCAGGACCCTGCTGTGGACGAACTCCCAATAGCGATACCTGCGAGGCAGTATGGAAATGGACGCCCCTATCTGAGTGCGCGAGGCTACCGCAACCTGCTGAATCTTCACAACCGCGGCTGACGGAATTATCTTTTGATGTTGTCTTTTTGGCCAAATAAACTATGTATAGTTTAGGGCCACTTTTCGCCTTTAGGAATGCCTTGTTTCAAATTTTCTTGAATGAGATGAATCTTCTGAGTTCGTAAATTCCCGATTATTGATTCGCTTGACACTTGTTTATTGCTCATATCCGTTTATTTTCTACTGAGTTCCCTGACTGTCCACCCCTACTCATTGTATAGTTTTCACCCTCGTTTCGATTAGAAAGTACCGCACCCTGATCCTTGGAATGAGCCACCCTCCATCCCTCGTCGGTACCCCGTTTGAGATCCTTCTAGGAGGAGAACCATTCTTGTGAAACTTCCGAGTTCACTAACTCTTCAAATTTTGATTCGTGTGTTGTACCAACTGTTGTTTTCCCCACACTTTTCCCTTTTGTATTCCTGTGTTGCTCATCTTTACTCTCTGTGCTGACCCGATCCCAGACTCCTTGATCTTCAGTCTAAAGCCGACACACTTCAACCTTCTGATTGAGCCACACTTCCTTATAATCATTACCCTATCTAGCCCTATACCTATTTGTGTTTTTCCTATTACCCTAATTATATTTAGGGACACTGTTATTCAAAATTTAGTTTTCAGTACTTTAAATTTATCAAAGAGTACGTTTTATTGATTACTCTATTTCACATATTTTAAGTACGCTATTATTAATCTCGTTTTCAGTAGCGCAAACTTACACTGCGTATATATTGTTCCATGTTTCTTTTTCCGTTATGAGAGTTTTCTAAGTTGATTTAAACTGATCGATCGATAAATTATCTTAAAATGTTTTAACCTAACGTATAAGCTTTCACTACCTCATTATGGTTACTTTATCTTCGAGTGTTGCGTTGTTACTATTATAAGTGGTTATACTTGATACTTATTATTTCTGCTATGCTACTTTATTATGATTATACGTGCATATAGTTAAATTTCGATTTTATCGAGTACGCCTCGAATGATATTGTTCGTTATTGTTGTTATTTATATTTCAATATATGAAGTTACCCTTATAGTTATTCCTGCATTATAGCTTTTTAGACCCACCTTTCCGTACGTTGTTCTTACTTATACCTATTTTAAAACTTTTCGTCCTCATACTGATAATAAATCTTTTATGTTAGTGTGCAATATGATAGCTTTCGCTTATGTTGGTATAACCTATCGGTTATTTTAAATTTCGAGGACGAAATTTTTGTAAGGGTGGTATGATGTAATACCCAGCCCCTTTTTATACCAGAATCTGTATTTGGTTATTTTATAATTTTATTTATTTTATTTTATAATGTTATCTATTTTATTTTAAATAATTTTATCTATTTTATTTTACATACCTTAAACCTAACTGAAATTCCCTTTCCTAATATTTTTATTATTCAGCTCAGCCGTTTTCCTGTTATTGAATTTAGAACCCAAAACTAAATCTTTTTCATTTGATTTTTCCACTCAGCCCATTTACCCTAGTGAGCCCTTTCCCTATTTATTAAACTTAGTTTTCCTGTTATTTTTAAAACACCAGCCTATTCCATTTTTATGCTAAAATCTTAATTCTGGCACAAGCCCAAAACTATATTACATATATCCCTAAGCCCAACTCAAATTAAATTAATTTAACCTTCAGAATTCTCAGCCTAACATATTTAAACCGACCTTTCCTTTCAATTCTCGGCCTCTTCCATTTTTCCTCTCTATATTTCTCGGCCACAAAACTTTCAACAGCCCAATCCATTATATTCTTCATATAATCTTATTTTTCTCTGGCCCGAGCCCAGCCCCATATCCCTCAGCCACTTCATTAATTAAATTCTTTTATTTTGTTTTGCTGGCCCAGCCCAGGCCCGCTTCATCCCTCCCCCGTTTCAGCCCCATCGCGCCCGCGTCTTGAACCCGACCCGACCCGGCTAGCCACTGCTCATCTTCTCTTCAAAAAAACTCAACGGCTACCTCCCTTAAACGCGCGCGCGACACGCCTCCTCCGCCCACGCCCACGCCTTCGCCCTACCGTTGCCCCACGTTTTCAACCTCGTCTCCCTTATCACTTTCCCACCTCGCTCACCTCCTCATTTTTCCAGTCTCCTCCTCCCTCCTCTCTCTCGCTACGCCACCGAGCCCAACCTCGAACAGCCATTGAAATCTCCACCTCCGTCGACGACGACGACAATCCCTCGGCAACCTTCGATCACCCCTCTTCCACCAGCCTCATCCCTCCACGACTTCACCCTTCTTCAACCGAGCCCCTCTCAAATATCCCCTGCACACAACCCACTTCGACCAAGCTCGGCCACCTTATCCCCCGACGCCGACGAGCCACCCCATTTCCCCTGAACCACATCTGTAGCCCTCAACACCCACAGCATCACCCTCACCAACCCAGATCACCCCATCCCCTCACTGCCTCACCATTGTTCTCCCCGACACCCATCACCCACACCGAGCTCCACCCCTGTACCTCGCTGCAGCATCGTCGTGGTGGTCGTCGCAAATGTCTCTCTCTCTTTTTCCCTCAGCTCTCTCTCTCCCCCTCTGTCCCTCTGTTTCTCTCCCTCTGTGACTTTCTCTCTCTCTCTCTCTCTCTCTAACTCACAACCCTCTCTCTCATTCTATTTCTCTCTCACTCTCACTCTCTATCTCTCTCACTGTCTCTCTCTCTCTCTTTCTCAGCAATTCTCTTTCTCTCTCTCTCTCCGTGGCCAAACATTCCACCTTCCGGCCACCACCACACAAGCAGCCACCATCAAGAGTTGTGACCACCGCAGACACCCCGACGACGCCCCAAGCCCTCACCGATCGAGAACAGGCCCGAGCTCACCCGGAGCCGTACCGTCGCGGTGATTGCTCGTCGCGCGCCCTTACTGTACCTCGCTGCCGTGCGCCTCCAGGCAAGTTTTTACTTGCTTTCATGCTATTCTCTATATGTTACAAGTCAATATCGTAGAGATATCACATGTTTGCTTTATGTAAATATTATAACAAAACTGTTCGATGCTCGTTCTCATAGAAAATTATTATTAAATATGACGGAACTGGACTAATTACTTTGGCCCTGGCTATGATGGATAATGTGTGAAAGTTTCACTGGAAAATATGATTGTTAATAATCAAAACGACTACCCCCAAGTTTGATCGTAAAACTGAAATTCTGTTGCACCTGAAAATAGTTAAATTCATCATAAATCATATACATATTAGAATGGTGCGTTCGAGGGCTTAAATCGAAGCTAACTCGACGAACTTTAACCCTATGCTAGTTTCCAGACATTCCTGTACCTAAATCGTGATGATAATTGTATCGGAGTACGACTCTGGACTGCAGTCCAGAGCGACTCACATTGTGCTTGCTGTCCCGTAATGGATACCATAGGATTTCCTTAACTCGTAGGTTGCGGGACTCCGCTGCTTATTGTAGATAACTCTGTTAGCTAGACAACACAATTAATTTCATCCTGTTTCGTTATCATTTACTATTTAATCTGTAATTTAGAAGATCGGGACACATAACAGTCCCAGCAGATTCAGAATTGACATGTTGATATTAAACAGATTATAACTCCTAACATACAGACGCGATTGAAGATCCGTTTGTTGCGTTGAAAACTTTACTGAAAACCCTAGAATTCATCCAACTGTAGCGTCGCTAAATTATGATCCCAACTGGGGTTAAAATGCGTTGCGAAATGGATTCCTGATTCTGAAACCAGATTTCCAGCCGCGAGCGCTTAAAATGAAATGATTATAACTTTTGATTCTGGAACCCGATTGGCTTGAAACAAAATTCTATGGATGGATAACTGAACATATTAATTACTACCTGTTTATCACTTCGCTAAATTATATACATATGTTTCATGATAAATCGTGCAAGTGATAGACTGTTGTTTTTATGATACCTTAGTTGTGCTTCTTATACTGTTCATGCATCATATCATACCTATATCATTGTAGTGATAACCTAGTGACATCGTGCATTTACCCAGTGTTAGACTTTAGTGTTGATTGCGGCAAGTACGTCAGTGTTCGGGTATTCGTGATTAAGTGAAAGTGATACGTACTTGTGCACAATCAGTGTCCCTTTTATTCTATTGCATTGTCGACGTCTGTGGGATGCGTGTACGTGTGACTATAAGTGGTATGGGACACTTATGGAAGCGCTTGCACGGATGTCACAGATAAGGCATCCGACACTGCCATTTATCTTAGGTATTAGTCGGGACGTGCTTGATGGAGGTCCTGCCTCCAGTTCTCGCGCAGACTTGTCACGGATCGATTAGTATTTAGGGTTATGGTTAGCGTTTGATGTAGACCTCGGAGTGTGGGGTAGTTCAAGTGTGAATTCAACAGAATCTCGGGAGTCCCATGCCGGCTTATATATTTAGGGAGTTATATGGAGATTTACAGGGTATGTGCTATATCACCGTGATACACTCGTTACATGTTGGGCCCGTGGTCCCTTGCCCTTGGGTTCTACCCTTGGGTGGAGGACACTCGCGAGTGGTTGACTCTCACACTTGGACTGACGATAGACTTATTGACCTGTGCCGTGAGACTTAGAGACTGATAGGGTTACTGTCATTTACATTCATTCTATACTATCTTGACATTCGTGACATATTGTTATACTGCTTTATTTTTCCGCTGCATTGATCTCTGCTCATTCATATTCATGCTGTCATTGATTTACTGTTATTCATATCTATTACCACTGTTAGAACTGTTACTTGATTATATACATTATATTGCTATTGTGTCGCTCTGACGACCTGAGTATGCATGCTCAGTGTGAGGAGAAGATTTAGCTTGGATTACAACTAGACGTGCATCACAGACTTCTTGACTTGCTACTCTGAGTTACTTTCGTTTGTTCCATTTCAGGTCAGTTTACATTATTCTGATCTTTCAGTTACTGCATTTCTCATTACCTGCGCATCGTTTACTGTTTACCATGATAAACTAGAAGCCGAAGTGTGACTACGGCAGGACTTTTCCTTGACCGTAGGAGCATGGCTGGCCTTGTCTACCCCTCGTATTCCGTATTTTGGGAAGCGGGGCGTGACACTCATGCAGGAGACAGTTATCATTCCAGGCTTCCAAGGTGACATGGACGACAAGGAGGTTGTCGGAGTTATAGTTTTTCCTTCTGACGAGGGGCAGTATTTTGGACAGGTGGTCCAAGGCAATACTGAGGGAGGCATGGCTCGGGATACTGATTAAGTTCAGTTGACGATACAGTCTAAGAAGTTTGGATTTGGAGTTCATTTATGAGCTAGGTCCCATCAGACATCCAGACACATTCTAAGACAGGTATTACTCTTTTCGGGAGATAGCTTTCTCCGCGAACTTGAGATATATAGAGACATAGAAAGAAACAACTAAGCGGATCCACTCACTGAGGCTATTCCTCGAACGCAATAGTTTCGCAAACGAGCTTTGTGAGACTGGCTAGTAGAGGAGTTGGGTGTTCCGTATCACACGGGCTGTGAGTATGCGACATCACAATAATTAGCCTTGAGTGTAAGTGGGAGATTGTTGGAGATAGTGCCCTCAGAGTCAATTATTAGGTCACAGGTACGTGATTGCAATGATTGATGCAGGACCTATCCCGGTAGGACAGTCTTACTCGAGATGATAGTATGCTATCTGGTTTACCTTTATCATCGTGTACTGCTTTAGGTGACCTGACAAGTCGCTATTACACGTTAATAGAGCCCCTAGGATTCTTGCTTGACCACCAGCAGTATGAGGGCGATCATATAAGTGGGAGCTGGGGGTCTATAAGCACATCCTTAAATGGTCCCTAGTCGTGTGAGTTTCGAGACAAGGCATCGATACACCAGAGTAGACTAGTGTATACAGTCGAGACCCCGACGAGGGGCGGTGGCCGGTCTCACAAGCCACTGGTGTCAGTTGGATCACCTAAGATGTATACAGGTGCTCATTGGGTTATGAGTACACCGGACAAGACTCGCCGGGAACATGCTAGTTGGTCATATACCAGACGTCAGATGGCAGTTCCCTGGTGACATGTGTACAGGTTAGTTTATCGACCTGGGGATCGTCATTTGTCTTGTGTGAGTTCCCACTGTACTTTGATTACTACCCTACCACGGCTCAAAGGAGTCGTGCAAACAGGTTTTAGTTGGGTACAGTCCCGAGCCAAATGGAGGCAGTGAGCGTATCTTCAGGGGTTCGTCTCTCCCGGTATTGGGGGTGAGATCGCGCTGTGTCTAGGAGAGCCATTACACGAAGCCCTCGGCCGAGGCAAGGAGATTTACTGGTAGGTATTCTGGTAGTATCTCAGGGTGTTCTGGGCTACACTCCGACACGACTTGTACCGCTTTTGGGGGTCTGACTTTTACCAACCCCTTAGGCCCGCCATGCGATACTCATAGACGAACGGACCGGACTGTACGGATATTGTCACTGACAGGCTCAGTAGGGTTGTCAGGCTGAGTTCGCTCACAGACGTCCCTTTTAGTCAATACCTGGTAGCCCGTTACGTATTGGCTTATACCTCTGACGTGATAGTGGTTAAATCCACAACCAAGGTGTTGACGAGTCTTTAGAGTCCCCCACATTCAGTTACTCAGCTTTCGGGCGAAAAGTTGTAGAGGCCGTATGGAGATATGGCAAGGTCCGATCAGATACGTGCGGTATTGCACGGATCAGGATCGGACAGTTTGTACTACAGGCCATATGGATATATGGCAGGGTTCGATCAGATACGTGCGGTATTGCACGGATCAGGATCGAACAGATATTACTAGCCGGCTTTGGTTTAAGCCGGATCCTAGTATAGTACAGTGTAGATTTTGTCTCATTGCATTTGTATTTCGGTCGGAATACAAATGCGGGTGTGTATGCACAGTATCGGCGTTTTCCTGTAATTTATTACGGGACCAGTTTTATGGAGTTGCCAGTTTGCTTTCCGTTTCGGCCGATTTCCTTTGTATCGTTCATTGGCCGAAGATTGGTGGAGGAGGGCTTATTTGCATTGTTGCAAATAAGCATTTGTGGAGGGGGTCTTTGCATATATTTATATCATGATGGTTTCATGATGGAGCCCATCCCTTGACCTTTCTTGAATTCATGATTGCTTGACTTTGTGAGCAATCATGGTTGTTGATGGTGGTAGGTGGTTGAGTGTGGTTTTGTTTTGGTGACCATATTCTTTCATGATTTCCTTTTGATTCCTCTCACTAGCATGATAGACTTCTCCACTCATTTCTTTTGGTCTCTCCCTCATTCTCACTCTCCCCATTCACAAGAAGTGGCCGACCATTTTGATGGCAAGGGGCTGTCCAAATTTTTGGGAGTGGGTTTTTGCTTCATTTCATGCTCCAAAAATCCCCAAGTCCCTCCACATAGTTTTGTATCATCCCTCCACCAAAATGGCAAACTCCATAACCCCAAATGAGACATGGTTCTTCACTACACATTCTACAGCAAATCTTGGGCACGCCGACTAGCCAGCTTCGTGCCCGAGTTGCCTCGGCATTGAGGTGGGAGCCCGTAAAAGATGTAGGCGATGTGGTGCACTTCCGGCGACGAGGTGGAGACCGGAGTTTCCGCAGGAGATCGGGACGACGACGAGAAGACCGGAGGACTCGGATCAGTCGGTATATCTCTCTTCCCCATCTTGTAGTTAGCTAGGACTAGTTAATGGTTCGATCCGGGTATTAGTGCGCGGCGGTTTGCCAGTTCAAGAAAAATTAAAGTTTATCACCGCTTCCGCATTTGGCCATCGGATTGACGGCCGGGGCACCGCCGTGCACTTACATACCCAACTAAAACCTGTTTGCACGACTCCTTTGAGCCGTGGTAGGGTAGTAATCAAAGTACAGTGGGAACTCACACGAGACAAATGACGATCTCAGGTCGATGAACTAACCTGTACACATGTCACTAGGGAACTGCTATCTGACGTCAGGTATAATACCAACTAGCATATTCCCAGCGAGTCCTGTCCGGTGTACTCATAACCCAATGAGCACCTGTATACATCTTAGCTGAACCAACTGAAACCAATGGCTTGTGAGACCGGCCACCGCCCCTCGTCGGGGTCTCGACTGTATACACTAGTCTACTAATGGAGTATCGATGCCCAGTCTCGAAACTCCCACGACTAGGGACCTTTTAAGGATGTGCTTATAGACCCCAGCTCCCACATATATGATCACCATCATATTGCTGGTAATCAAGCAAGAATCCTAAGGGCTCTATCAACGTGCAATAGTGATCTGTACCATTACCTAAAACAGTACACGATGATAAAGGTAAACCAGATAGTATACTATTTTTCTATCAACGTGTAAGAGTGATCCGCAATGATATTTAAAGTATGTACACGATGATAAAAACAAACCAGATAGTATTCAAACCTTTCGAGTAAGACTGTCCTACCGGTATAGGTCCTCTCTCAATTATTGCAATCATGTGCCTGAGATCCAATAATTGACTGTGAGGGCACCATATCCAACACAACATTCAATAAATAATTACATAGGGTTATAGGTTATATAGTTAGGTTCGATATGAGCCCTGAAATACCATTATTATATTTATATTTAATTAACTACAAATTTTACGACATGATGGGTACGGTCATTTTTAGATTTGACGTAACCAATTGCGATGTCATTTTACATTATTAAAATCCGTATTTTCAAGCCAAATCTTAACACAGTATTCGTTATCACTTGGGCCAACTGTTACGTTTAATTTCCATCATTTTAAAGGGATTTTCAGATTATGGTTTGCATCGAACACTTATAATAATAATGAATCGCAATTGAAATGAAAATATAATAGCATGAAGCAAGTATTTAAACTTTCCTGACGACGACGATCGGTGATATGACGGCAGTGGACGGTGATGAACGGTACGACACGTTGCAGATACGGACTAGGCATGACACGGCAACGCAGGAGTTTGGCCTCGGTTCGAGCTTGGTGCGGCTTCGAGCTCGGCAGTGGCGGCTTGTGTGCGCTGGTGTTGGGGAGAGGGAGACGAGGAGGTGGAGGCGGAGTAGACGACGGTGAGGTGGCGACAGCGAAGTTCCGGCAAGGTGGTCGACGGGCGCAAGAGGTCGGGGGCGGTGAAGGGCGAAGCGACGAGGTTGCAGGGTTGGGGATTCTTGTGTCGGGTTGTGGTGGTCGGGGAAGAAGACGAGGGTGAAGCGGTGGTGGTGAGGATGAGCGGTGGAGGAGAGCCGGCGAGATGGGTGCAGGCGAGGCTAGGGTGCTGTGGTTCTCGTCGTGCGGTGGTCCGCAGAGGAGAGGAGAAAAGAAGTAGAGGGGGAGAAGGTCGAGGGTATGAGGGAGACGGGGGGAGAAGTCGGCGGTGGTGAGGTGGCGACGATGACGTGCAGGTGAGGTTAGGGTGCTGTGGGTTCGAAAGGGGAGAGAGAGAAATTTATTCAGTGGAGAGAGAAAGAGATTTATTCAGTGGAAAGAGAGAGTGAGAACGTGGGGGTGGGGGTGGGGGAATTATTATGTAATAACTAGGGTTTTAATTAGGGATTTAATTTCAATAGTTATTAGCTTTTAAGGGAAATTATTTGAATTTGATAAGGATATCTTTTTTTTGAATTTTGAAATGGAGAAAAATATTTGTTGTTTGAAGTGGAGGGTTTTGGGTTGTTGGGCTTGGGCTCGGGATAAATTTAGAAAGAAAAGGAGTGAGGTTAAAGATGGACTTGGGCTTTGGGTTAGGTTTGTTCAGTGAAAACCATTTGGGTAAAAGTATAGGTTAGGGTTTTAAAATAATAAAATAAATATAAATATAAATAAACAAATTTTGTAAACAACACTTTATTTAAATACGGATACCGGCGTACAAAAGGAACTAAGTATTACAAAAGGAGTTTAACTCCAAATCCAAATCTATTGGGAGTTTAACTCCAAATCTTTTGGGAGTTAACTCCAAATCTATACCTGATTCATGTTTATGAGTTCAACTCCAAAGCCCCTTGCGAGTTCAACTCCCAGCCCAGGGGCTAAGCCCTTTTCTTCGCTAGTGTTTCCAGCGGTCCTGTGCCGCGCACGTGATTCGCTGGCTCCCAGCGGTCGCGTGTTGCGCACGTGACCCGCTGGCTCCCAGCGGTCGCACGCCCCGCACGTGACTTCCAGCGGTCGCGTGCCGCGCATGTGACCCGCTGGCACCCAGTGGTCGCACGCCCCGCACGTGACCTGCTGACACCCAGCGGTCGCACGCCCCGCACATGACCCGTGGGCGCCCAACGCCTCGCACGTAACCCACGGGCACCTAGCTCCCATGCGTCCCAAACGTGACCCGCAGGCGCCCATGCGCTATGCATGCATTCTTAAGACGCTTCTCACCTCTCTTTTTTTCTCACGCTCCCCACTAAATATACCTCCCTCATTAGAAATTTTTTCTAAAAGGACGCTGTCCAGCACCCCGCAAGGGGGCTAGCACCCCTTTAACCCCCAGCCCGCTATCCGGGTAGCGGGACCCCTATAAACTCTGCGAGGCTCCCGGCATATCCAAAACCCTTTAAAACACAACACGTGCACACGGCACATTGAGTTCACATGACCAGTTTGACCCGTTAATCAATGGTTCTCTCGCTCTAAAAGCAAGGGGTAATTAATGGCACCTTAGTCCGCGGCCGCCGAAGATTCGGATCTCCACAATCAATAAATCCTGGCCTACCTTAGGCAGGGGGAATCTGTATACGTCTGACAAGCGCGTCTTTCCTATCTCAATGGGGTGATGAAAAATACTCTACAACGCCGATATTGTTTCCCGGTGAGTTTGGTCCATCAATAAGAAGAAGTGTCATATAGTAAGATTGATCCATAACTAACCAAGGCGAAAGATTATAAACCATGATTACAACGGGTCATGTACTGTGGCTTCCAGCCATATGGTTGAATGGGCATAAGCTATCACTAGCCAGTCCGAGCTTGACATTGCGAGAATCACTACTGAACGTTTGGTGCCTTCTATCGAAATCCTTCCATACCGGTGAATCTCTTGGATGAATTATTTTTCCATCTTCGCTTGGAGCAGTACAGTAATACCAAATCATTGCCTCGGCTATTTTCTTACACCTGAATAGCCTTTGCAGTCTCTATGTTATGGAAAAGTATTGTGCTATCTTGACAAGTATATCGGGCTTCATATCAGATTCTTTTGGCTTATACATGGTCTCTCCGTATGTTGGACACTCTTTTAAACCTAAATTCTCTTTCTGGTACAACATGCAGTCTTTAGGACATGCATGAATTTTCTCACAGTTCAGACCCAAATCAAATACCATCTTTTGGGTTTCGTACCAGCTCTCGGGCACGTTTTTTTCCGGGAGCATAGAATCTTTCAGGAACTTTAGAAGTATCGTGAATGGCTTGTTGCTCCATCTATTTATACACTTAATCTGAAAAAGTTGGACGAACCATGATAGGGTAGAATACTTTGCATTTTCATAAATTGGTCTTCCAGTATCATTCATGAACTTTTTATACTTATCCGCACGCGGTCCTTGACCGAAAGGAATGCCTTCTTTGGTAGGATTACTATCACCGAGAGCCGTCTCTATCATATCCTTTATTTCTTCTTCTGGAAAGAAGTTATCGTCTTCTTTTTCTTCCACCGCATTACCTTCTTCTTCCGCCGCATTACTGTTTTCTTCTTATCCTTCCCCGTGATATAACCAAGTTGTATTAAGTCTAATAAAACCATGTTTAACAATGTGAAATTCTACGATTTTTACTTTCTGCTAGAACTTATTCCCACGTCTATTGCACAGACAGAGAATCTCTCTAACACAATCTTATTATGTGCGGGTGCAAATTCAATGAAAGCAGCAACTCCTGCGACAAACTTAGATTGCATGTATTGTTGCCAATCCATGTACATCTAGTCCTTAACTTTGATATACTCATGAGCCATGTTAGACTGTATAACATATAAATTATAATTTATGGTGATTATATTGAGAAATCTAAGAACGAGATGATTATTGATAAAGAAGAAATTCCGTAGGGGCAAGTTTGTCGTTGAAAAGAATAAATTATCGATTAACAAAGTTAGGTTTGAAAATACTCAATTATGAGTTGTAATATGTGTATGCGTGTTTAAATTTATGGTTTCGCTTAGGTGTAGGGTTGTAAATGTGTATGTGCTTTGTGTGTGCGTGTGTTGTGTATTCGTATTGTATGTGTGTATTTTTGTAGTCGGGAGTAAGGCTTTTACGCCATTAAGAATGTTAGAGCAGATACCCATTTGCTTGTGATTTCATCCGTTTTGAGTAAATTTCGGCAGCACCTTCCCGCTGTTTTCCGAAAACACTGTAATAGAATAGATAATCATTTCAATATTGTGAAACAATATTGAAATGAATATCTAATTTGTTTGTGTACACGGAGAACCAGCGGAAAAATACCGACGAAATAACTCGAAACGACTGAAAACACAAGTGAATAGGTGTTTGCTTTATACATTCCTAACTTGTCCAAAGTGGAAAAATCTATCAGTTATCATACGATTGAATTTTCTCGTCACATAGACTACACGACGGTTGTTAGTACCGAACGATACCGTCCGATATTTAACAACCTTCGTATAATTTTATGTCACGACGAATATCGAACGTATCTTAACCGATAGATGGGGACTAAGTTGCGCTTTGATTTTCACATATGACGATTGATGAGCATATGAAAATTTCATATTATCATCGATTATCATATATACACTTATTATAAGATTTAACTTGAATTGGTTTTACATTTACGTTTCAATTTCAAGGGTTTAAGTTTTTAGTTTAGGAAAGTTTTTTAAGTTATAAGTTTTCTTAATCAAGTTTAAAATTTTGGATTTGGTTCCGGTATTAAATTTAAGATTTTGGATTTAGTTATGGTGTTAAGTTTAAAATTAGGGTTTGGCTTTGTTTAATTTGAGAGATCAACATCATCATTATCACAAACATACACATACTACTACAAATAAGGGTTGCCCCTACGGATTTATCCGTAGGGCCAACCCACTGCCCCTACGGATATATCCGTAGGGGCGAAAAAATACCCCGCAGATGCAAAGGCCGCAGGTGCAAGTTGAAGCCCTGAACTTATCCCTACGGGCAAATTCGTGCCCCTACGGATATCTGTGTAGGTCATGTTGTCCCTACGGAGTAGGCCGTAGGGTAAAAAAAGTTATATTATTTACGGTTTTTTTAATATATTAAATGTACCTACGGACATAACCGTAGGGCCAAGTACTACCCCCTACGGATATCTACGTAGGTACCTATCCGTAGGGGCGAGGCCGTGGCCCCTACGGATATGTCCGTAGGGGCACTCCCAACCCCCTGGTACTGAAATCAGGGGGAAAATATCAGTTACTGCTGATATTTTGCCCCTACGGATATAGCCGTAGGGGCAACATGTGTACATACGGTTTAATCCGTAGGTACACATTATCTATATATTTTTTTTAAAAAATGGGCTGCTTGATTTTTTCCGTCCCTGTACACAATAATATATACATCAATCAAATATAAAATTAATCATCACACAACATATATCGCAGTATTCATAATCACATCTCACGCATATATATAATATACAAAAGAAACCCAAAAACTGAATATGAAATAAATATAAACCAATATCAATATCGTTTAAAAATGTAGTACAATGTGTATGATATAAATAAATACATGTTTCAAAAAATAAGAACCAAAAAGCTACCTTAGTTCGGTCCAGCTCCATCTCTGAATAACGATAGAATAACGCGCGCCTGCTCCTCGGTCAATAAACTCTGCAATTCGGCGCGAGCGGGAGTCTGAGCGGCCTATGGAGCTGGCGATGTGGTCTGCGCAGCCGCCGTCGAGGTAGTTGCTTGCGGAGCCGCGCCTGCGGGAGTCTAAGCGGACGGTGGAGCTATAGGAGCTGTCTGCGGAACCGCAGCCGATGTAGTGGCTTGCGGAGCCGCAGTCGAAGGAGATGCATGTGGAGGCTCGGCCGATATACCCTGTCGCGTCTGGACCTAACGTGTGTAATAAGCGTGTAAGAACTGTGTATTATTCGAATTCGTATCAATATTAAGTTATTTCGAAACCCTGTTTGGATATCTAGTTTGTTGTTTATTTTAATTACATCTGTATGTATGATTAATCAAACTTAAGTCTAAAACCAAATAAGCTCAAGCTACGTACTAATTATGGATATGTTGATATCTATATAATATGACATGATATTTTACTATAAAGTAGTATACATACCAGCATCTCCTTCAACTCCTGAACGGTGTCCCTCAAGCTCTCCAGTTCCTGATGGATACGTCGGTCACTGGAGACGGAGGAAGTAACCGCCGGGGTGGAGTCCAACCTCATATGGGCCCTGCTAGGGCCCAGTCCCCGGCCTCTCTCCCAACCTCCGTGGTGCCCTCCGTGTGCGGCGTCCAGAACTGGGGTCAGCAGCCTCGGATCGCTCTGTCCGGTAAAATCGATCCCCGAGGCCTGGGCCTGCTCAACCACCAGCTCCTACACCCACATTAAGCGGTAAAGTATAAGTATAAAATTTAAACTTGAACCTTCCAAAACTAAAATTTCAAATTTGGGTAGAAAAAATATTAACACTTACGCAGTATTCCCGGGTAGCGATGTCGGGATATCGAAGCTCGCCCATGGCGGGATCTGTCGAGGTGCCGTGGACGGCAAGATATGCGGACAGCACGCTCGGTGTACCACCTGACGCCACGGTCCGAGATGTCTGCAATATTAGAAAGTAACTCTTAATATTAGAAATATTAGAAAATAACTCTTAATATTGCAGAATATCACAAAGCTCGGTCTATTGTAATTTACCGATAACTCCATGGCTCGAGTAATGTTCCTCGAGCCACCTGTGTAAGTGGGGCGACCCCTCTTCGCCGACTTCCTGTTCTCTGTATTCTGAGCGGCCTGTTTCTGCACAACACATTAACATTTAGTTTTCTAATTAAGAAACACAAAGAAATAAATTATATCATAAATAATGAATTACATTTAAAATACATACCTGTTTGCGTTGGGAGTCGAAATAAGCGCACAATAGAGGCCATGTCTCTACGTCGACTCTCGCAAACGCCGGAGTAGATAGGAGGGCCGCTCTCTCTGTCTCGGGGGTCGCCATCCACAGGGAGTAGCATTTGGCCTTCAGCTCATTCCTGTTGTATCGGACCTTGGCCTGCATGTTCTTCATCAGGCCATTGTATAGAGCATGAAGGTCAAGCACCCTCCCCGGGTGATCAGGGTCGGCTACAGGCTGAAAATCGTAATCCAACTAAAAATACAAAAAAAACATTGTTATTAAATTGCAAGTGTTAATAATAAATATATTGGATAGATCAAATGAAAATATATATTAATACATACCCAAGCCTGATCAAAGAAGAGGGCGAATGAGCGCTGGTGCTGCTCGCCCCACTCAACGTGAAGTGGATAGTTCTTCACGAGCCGGCTCTCGTCCCCCAAATACCGGCCGAACCTCTCGGCATGAGGATCGGTATAGCGATAGTCAAGGGTAAAAAAGGGGGGAATGCTGCCTCCCCTAGCTCTGTCAGGCCTTAGCCTATGGGACTGATTCGGGCCTCGAGTCCCCCTCTGGGGATGGGGAGGCCCTGCGTCTGCACGAAATATCAAGACAATCAATAATAAGACAAAGTTGTATTAAGAAATCAAGGTTAAACAAAAATTTAAGTGTGATATATACCTCCGGTGACTATCGCACGAGCCTGGGCACGGGCAGCAGCACGAGCGGGACGATAGTTCCTCCGGTGAGGAACAACCGGGGTCCCGGATGCGGACGCATCCCCTTCAACTAGAAAATAAACATCGACGCTAAATTTCCATGAAGTTCATATTTATTCTATAGAGCATATGTAAAATGAATAAATATTTTAAATTTATTCATACTAACCTGCAGACGATGCGGAGGGTATGGAAGCGGCAGGAGTGGCCCCTGCGGAAGATGTGGACGCACCACCTATAATTAGACAATTAAAAATAGATTATATAAGTAATTGCAAAAAAAATGTGTAGATCAATAATATAACGTTCTAAATCAATATGCATGCACTATAGGATATATAAACATATCCGCAGGTGCGGTGGTGTCACCACCTACAGCTAGACAATAATAAAAATTGCTAAGTAAGAGCAAAAGAAATGTGTGTATTTATGATATAGCATTCTAAATCAATATACATACACTATATGATATATAAACATACCTAGAGGAGCGGGGGTGGCCTCTGTCCCAGATGTGGACGCATCACCAACAACTAGACAATCAAACATTGACAATATAAGTAATTTTGACATAAATAGGCATGAATATCTGTAATATTACATTCAAAATGGATATGCGTGCAGTATACCTGGAGATGTGGCAAAATCCACACGGAAGGAGGCATCCGAAGGGGTCTCCGATCTGGGTGCAAGACCGGCCCTCTGAAGCTCCCTACGGAGCTCTCCAGGCGGCAGAACCGCTCTGCCTCTGCCTCTGCCGCGGCCGGAGCTCCTGCCGCCCCTCGCTGCTCCCAACATCGTCATCAAATCTAGATAAACGGTTCGTGGACGCATTAGACAATCATTAAAAGTATTGACTATATATGTATAGAGCGTAAAATGTGAAGTAATAATATAACATTACTGATAACCTTTTTCATTTCGTGGGCGCATTATACATATCTACTTGGATTTCATCGTCGATGTCATTTCTAACCCACGTAACTTCATGATCGGTCGAAGACAACCCGTCCTTCGCAACAGACGGTCGGAGCACTTTAAGCCTTCTCTCTTCTTCGTCCTCATCGCTGTCCTCGTATTCTGGGACATCGTAGACATCTCTGGGTTTCCATCGGCATACAACACTCCACCCTGGATGCTTCAAACACTGTGAGTAGTATACATGGAATGCTTGGTTCGGAAAGATAAACGGATCGTCCTGACCGTAAAATCGAAGTGTGTTCACACTGGTCAATCCATATTCATCTTTCCAAGTCCCAAGACTGCTTCTCCACCTGTCCGTATCGGTTCGCGGATCGTACCAAGTACACTGGAATATATAAAAGGGTTCTGATCGTCCGGGATAGTGGATGCCGAGTATACAATTTAAGTACCCATAGTAAATTACACCGTCTGATCCTACCATCACAATCCCACTATTCTGAGTGGTTCTAGGTATTTCTATGTCCTTAACTTCGAATTTGTATCCAAAGACACCAAATCCTTTGTAATATGCAGCCTCCATACTAGGAAATTGAGCTAAACATCTTGAATCACTTTCAAATGATGCATACAAGTTCGGATCGTGGATCTAACAAAACAAATTTTACGACAAATATATAACGATACAAGTTTAGATTAAAACTGATAGCAATAAAATGTTATTCGAATAACTTACATGATCTGTGATCCAATCACAAAAATTATCCTGATGGTATTTTTCTAAACGTTCTTCGTTCCAATCAGGATGCCACTCATGTACCTCGTTAAAATGAATTCTGTTTTCGACAAATAATTGTGACATTAATATTATATCATTTCATACACACACAAATACAGATATAACAATTAATCCAAAAGAACTTACTCTCTAATTTGTTCAAGACATGCGCAATTAAGCAAGATAAACCGGTATATCTTGTTGATAAACATAGTGTCTACCCTCTTATACTCGGCTTTACCATATGGCCCGTCTTGAATTCTTCGTGGTCGGTTAAGCCTTGTCTCAATGTTCTCGTCCAGATAGCGAGAACAAAATGTGGTTGCTTCATCAAGAAGATAACCTTGCATGATAGAACCCTCTGGTCGATTTTTATTGCGTATATACTTCTTAAGAGTGTAGAGGTACCTAATGAGAATATGTTGAATAAATAAATACGGGCATACAGGATAACAATAAATTTATAAATTGCGCGAAACAAAAAATTACACGTACCTCTCGACGGGATACATCCATCGATATTGTACCGGTCCGGCTAATTTCGCCTCAGTTGCAAGATGAATCGTCAAGTGTATTATGATATCGAAGAATGACAGTGGGAAAATACGCTCAAACTTGCAAAGTATCAACGCAATAGAATTTTCTAGTTTATCCAGCGTCGCAACCTCCAGTGTTTTAGCACACAACTCCCTGAAAAAACAACATAGGTCGTTGATTACTAGACCAACCGAGTCGGGGAGAGAAGTCTTGAGGGCTAATGGAAGAAGGTGCTCCACGATAACATGGTGATCATGACTTTTCAGCCCATCGATCTTGCCCTTCATAATTTTTATTTTCTTGCTGAATGATCCTGAGAAACCTGTGGGGACATTCAAATCATGCAACACCTGCAGGAATCTTTTCTTCTCCGGTTGTGACATATGATAAGCGGCATTGGAAAGTACAAACTTGCCCGGTTTACCCGCTACCGGTCTAGGGTGTAATTCACTTCTTATTCCCTATTCTTGTAGATCCATTCGAGCATTCATGTTGTCTTTCGATTTCCCGTCTTTACAAAGAAGCATGTTAAGTATGTGCTCTGATACCCCCTTCTCTATATGCATGACGTCCAGATAATGACACACTGAATTTATAGACCAGTACGGAAGCTCGAAGAAAATGCTTAACTTGTTCCAATATTGTGGTTTGACCTGTTTCGTCGGATCCATCCCGAAGGTCATGTTATTGTAATCATCCCATTTAGCAGTCACGTCCTCTCCGGACAATGGGGATGGAGGTCCAAGAAGCTCCTGATGACCATCAAAGTGAACCGTATCTAACCTATAGGGGTGGTCTGGAGGCAGAAAACGTCGATGGCCGCAATAACAAACCTTCCTGCTAAAATTCAAGAATTTTAATGATGTGTGTTCATGGCAATGAGGACATGCTTTGTGACCATGTACGAACCAACCTGATAGCATTCCATACGCAGAAAAGCCATTAATTGTCCACATTAAAGCCGCACGCTGTATGAAGGTTGTATTTGTGTTTGAATCATGTCTCTACACCATCAATGAACAAAGATTTCAACTCCTCGATCAGAGGTCGGAGATAGACGTCGATATTGTTCCCCGGTGAGTTTGGTCCGTCGATAAGGAGAGGCATCATAAAGTATGATTGGTCCATCGCCAACCAAGGCGACAGATTATAAATTATCATTACAACGGGCCATGTGCTGTGACTTCCAGCCATATAGTTGAATGGGCAGAAGCCATCGGTAGCCAGTCCGAGCCGGACATTGCGAGGATCGCTACTGAATATTGCGTGCCTCCTATCGAAATCCTTCCATGCCGGTGAATCTCTTGGATGGCTCATTTTTCCATTTTTGCTTGGAGGAGCACGGTGATGCCAAATCATTGCTTCGGCTGTTTTCTTGCACCTGAATAGCTTCTGTAGCCTCTGTGTTATGGGAAAGTTTCGTTCTATCTTCACATGTATATCAGGCTTCTTATCAGAATCTTTCGGCTTATACCTGGTCTCTCCGTATGTTGGACACTCTTTCAAATCTGAATTCTCTTTCCGGTACAACATGCAATTTTTAGGACATGCTTGAATCTTCTCGCACTTTAGACCCAAATCAGACATCATCTTCTGGGCTTTGTACTAGCTTTCGGGCACATTATTTCTCGGAGGCATAGAATCTTTCAAGAACGAAAGAAGCATTGTGAATGACTTGTTACTCCATCCATTTAGGCACTTAATCTGGAAAAGTTGGACGAACCATGAGAGGGTGGAATACTTCGCATTCTCATAAATTGGTTTCCTAGCATCATTCATGAAATTTTCATATTTATCCGCACGCGGTCCTTGACCGGAAGGAATGTCATCTTCGGTACGAATAGATTCACCTAGGGCAGCCTCTACCATATCCTCCATTTCTTCTGATGGAAATAAATTTCCGTCTCCTGCCGCATTACCGAATTCTTCTTCTTCTCCTGCCGCATTATCGTGTTCTCCTTCTTCTTCTGCCGCAGTACAGCATTCTTCTCCTTCCCCGTGATATTTCCAAGTTGTATAAAGTCTAGTAAACCCATGTTTTACAATATGAAGCTCTGCCAATTCTACCTTCTGCCAGTACTTATTGCCACATCTATCGCACGGACAGAAAATCTTCTCTATTATGATCTTATTATGTGCGCGTGCAAATTCAAGGAAAGCAGCAACTCCTGCGACAAATTTAGGTTGCATACGTTGTTTCAAATCCACATACATCCAGTCCTTAACTCTGACGTACTCATGGGCCATGTTAGACTGTATAACATATAAATTGTAGGTTATGCTGACTATACTGAGAAATATAAGAACGGGATAGTTACCGACAAAGGAGAAAATCCGTGTATATGCTTTGTGTGTGCGTTTGTCGTTGAAAAGAATAAATTATCGCACGTATGTTAACCGATAGACGGGGACTAAGTGGCGCTTTTAGTTTCATATATGAGTATCGATGGGAATATGAAAGTTTCATATTATCATATATTGGTTTTAACCTGAACATCTCGAATCGCTATCTAATTATGCGTTTGTTGTGTATTCTTATTGTATGTGTGTGTTCCGGCTGTCGGGGGTAGGCTTCTATCCCATTAAGAATGTATAGAGCGAACGCCCATCACTTGTGCTTTCAACCGTTTCGAGTAAATTTCGGCAGCACCTCCCCGCTGTTCTCCGAGTACACTGTAATAGAATAGATAATCATTTCAAAGCTGTGAAACAACGTTGAAATGAACATCTAATCTATCTTTGTACACGGAGAACCAGCAGAAAGGTACCGACGAAATATCTCGAAACGGATGAAAACACAAGTGAATGAAGGCGTTTGCTTTATACATTCTTAACTTGTCCACACGGGACAAATCTATGGGTTACCATACGATTGAATTTTCTCGTCGCGTAGACTATACGACGGTTGTTAGTATCGAGCTATACTGTCCGATATTTAACAACCTTCGTATAGTTCTAGGTCACGACGAGTATCGCACGTATGTTAACCGATAGACGGGGACTAAGTAGCGCTTTTAGTTTCATATATGAGTATCGATGGGATTATGAAGGTTTCATATTATCATCGAGTATCATATATTGGTTTTAACCTGAATATCTCGAATCGCTCTCTAATTATGCGTTTGTTGTGCATTCATGTTGTATGTGTAACATGATTTTAAACCATTGAGATCAAGATTGATAGAACTGATCATCCTACATTGCAATAGCATTCATCAACCAAAAACTATTATTGCAATGTCATTCATCTATAACAATCAACAATTAAAACTACAAATGTAGGATACTGATATCATAAAGCGTTATACGCAACATATGAATTCACATGACTGAAACATGCATCAAAATATTGAAGTAGGGGGGCAGAAAAAAACCCTATTTGATTATAAAATGCATGGGTTTGTATGATTTATATATATGTATTTGAGTGCTGCAATTCCGAAATTTGCTTTAACTTGTACGTTGCTTTATGTCGTTAATTTGATCATTTTTAAAATTGTAATTGGTTCTACGCATAATTATTTCGTTATTGTAACAGAAAATTTTATTTCTTTCGATATGAAACAGATACGATACACGATATGATAAATAAAAAAACGAAACACAAACCGTATCAAGATTTAACAACTTTGATTATGTCATATACGCGGGCCGATATTTTCATATTAGCCAATAGGCAAAAATAGATTGCGGTCTGGATATGGCATATTGGCAGATGTTACCTATATGCATACATGCATGTTGTCCCCCCATTTTATCATAAATTAAACCAACTTTTCTATACATGCTAATAATTACTGGATACATTCAGGTTAAATGCATAGAGCTAGCCGTGATTTCCTCTACGGTAAACTTTCATCAATGCAACACTTTGGTTCGCCTAACTAGATCGCCATTCACGAACACAATCTATTTATATGGCATGATTTTATATACTTAATTTTACTACATTTAATGAAAATGAATCATTCATGATATGATACATGTATATACATCGATACCCAACCCCAACCTAACCCTAGCCCTAGCCCCAGCCCAGCCCCGCCTAACCCTAGCCCCAGCCCCAGCCCCAGCCCTAGCCCTAGCCCCAGCCTAACCCTAGCCCCAGCCCCAACCCCAACCTAACCCTAGCCCTAGCCCCAGCCCAGCCCCACCCCAACCTAACCCTAACCCCAGCGCGCCCCAGCTAAACCCCAACCCCAACCCTAAGCCAAACCCTAACCCCAGCCCTAGCCCCAGCCGCAGCCGAACCCTAACCCTAACCCTAACCCCAACCCCAACCCCGACCCCGACCGCAACCCCTGCCGAACCCCAACTCCAACCGCAACCCCAGACCCAGCCATGAACCCTAGCCCTAAATAATCAAAAATTTCTTTAATTTAGTTGAAGATTTATTAACCTGAACGGCGGTGGCGACGACCTGAACGGCGGTGGCGACGACGAGAACGGCGGTGACGACGAGAACGGCGGTAGCGATGACGAGAACGGCGGTGGCGATTTGGGGATTTTGTTTCGTGCGCGATCGAGAGAGGAAGAAAGAGAGTGTAGGCGATCGATCTGTGCCTTTATTAAATCGCTATTTAGTTGCCCCTACGAATTTGTCTGTAGGTCCTTGGTTTGCGGTTCCGTAGGGGCAAACAACAAATTAAGAATTAATATTTTTATTCTTGAACGTCTAGGCCCGTAGGGGAAATCTTTTAGCCCTACGGATTAAGCCGTAGGGCCAACATAAATATGCCCCTACGGATTTCAATATCCGTACGGGCAACCCCCTATTTTAGTAGTGACACAAACACACACATCACCATCAACATTATCTTTCTCTCACACACACATACACTTACACCAGCACTAAAATACCCTAATCATAACCCCCACCCTTAACTCTAATCCTAATTCTCTTAATCCTAATCCTAGACCTAATTAACACTAACTACTTTAACCCTAACCCTAGACCTAATTAACCCTGACCCTAGACCTAATTACAGCGCAGCCCCCATCCACTGCCGTCGCCACTGCTACCCACATCCTCAAACCACAGCCACCACTGCCCCCGCCACCCACCACCGACCACCACAACCACCATCATAACCACAGCTACAGCCACTACCACAATTCAAAATCCCCAAATTGAAGCCTTATCCATCAAATTCAATTTATGAAAATAAATATTTAAATTTATCAATAAATTAATTTACATGTTGACGATTTCGACGGTGACAAGAAAGTCGGGGAGGAGCTCGACGTTGAAGAAGAGGACGGCGCTGGGGGTGATGAGGACGGCGCTGGGGGTGATGGAGACGGCGCTAGAGGTCGTAGGAGGCGACGCAGTCGGAGGAGGGGCCGAGAGCTCTGAGGAGGCGACGAGGAGGGAGGATGCGCAGAGGAGGTCGGAGGCGATGATCGACGAGGGAGGAGGCGACGAGGGAGGAGGTGCGCGTGGGGAAATTTTGGAGGGAATTAGGAATTAGGGTATGGTGACAGGGACGATAACCTTTGGGTTTTTTTTTAATCCTTAAATTTACCCCTACGGATATATCCGTAGGGTCTTATCTTGTGGTACCGCAGGGGAAACTGCATACGTTAAATTTTAAGAAATTTTTATTTATCTACGGAGTTATCCGTAGGGACATTAGTTGTCCTTACGGATTATTCCGTAGGGGCATTCTTTAATTGCCCATATGGATTTGTTTATGTACAGGGACAAGCCATTTTTGTACTAGTATTGCTGAAATTCTTATAATGTTAGTTCTTGAATTCTTATAATTAGCATGCATTTTTATGACTACTGATTCTATAATATTAGTTCTTTAATTTATTAGAGATTTTTCACTAGCTTCTAACAATTTTTTTGGTTGTATATTTTAGATATGGAAAGGTCTTTTGATGAGATAGATGATTTTTTGGACAAGGTCAATTTAATTAGCAAAAATACGAAAACACTCTTGAAGGCTTGCTTAATTTTTCAAATTTAGGTTAGTCTTCATTGATGCTTTTCATGACTACCAGTTCTCCTTTTAGAGATTTTGAGTCGATTTTAACATTTTATTTTCCTGGTCAGAAGATTTATCGCATGAACGGACAACGGTTGAAGCAAGAAACGATGTTTGGAGTTGGGCGCAGAACAAGGCATTTGAGAATGCATTGGCGGCCGAATGCATAGCTTTGGGCTTCACGTGGGACAAGGTTGCGGCGGCCGTATGTGGGACGTCGGTCACGGCTGTGAAGCATCAGAATCAACTTTTGATGAAAGACATATATGCAATCAAGATTCGTCGAGCGCTATTGTCTAACTATATAGAAGTCCGCAACGAAGGCGCCGTGATGTTGCCAAAGGATATAGAAGTTGATCCGGTGCCATTACCAACCTCTTCAAAAGTCAGCAATGATCTGTTGCAATTGCGTAAAGATATAGAAGTCAACAATAATCCGGTGTCCTTGCCTACCGATTCTAAAGTCCACAATGATCCAGTACCATTGTTAAACTCTACAGAAGTCCGTGATGATATAGTGCAATTGCCTAACGTTATGGAATTCAATCGTTGATTCGGTGTCATTTCCTAACTATTCTCAAGTACTCTGTGACCATCCGGCACCGAAGACAAACTCTTCTAAAGTTAACAATGATCCGGTGTCATTATGCAACTCTTCTGCAGTCGAAGCCCCGACGCTCCCAAAGGGAAGAGACCTGATAAATGGATCTCGAAGAGCACAGGTAAATTATACTCTAAAATGAACCATTATAAAATAAAACGTAAATATTTTTTTTATTTATTCTTATGTTTTCCTTGATGAAACAGGCAATTCCTTGAAGGCGTTCATCATTATGGAGGCGTGTGGACGATGATATCGAGAATGTATGTGAAATCAAGAACACCATCACAGGTAGCAAGCCATGCACAAAAGTATCTCCTCCGGCAGGTTCTTCGCACGAGCGCAAGCGATCAAGCATCCATGACATCAATACCCTCGAGGGTGTACATGGGCCAATTCTTGGAAAAGCCGCCAAACCGCTAGCTACCGGCCCGTGATAGCAATGAAGTTTCGGAACTCCTATATATATATATGTGTGTGTGTGTGTCTTTTTCTTATAAAATTTTTGGGGTAGATTAATATCATATTCATGTAGGTAGAAAAGTCGTGTACATCTCAGCAGCTGGTACTTTAACCAACTATATGTGACGTACTAAAGAAGTGGAAGTAGGGTTTTTTTTATCAGTTGATGCAAAGCCTTTATGATGATGTGTTGAGGTTTGTTTGATTTGGTAGCACTCTCTTTGCCACGAATGGCACGAAACCCCGCCGGTCATCATTTTTCACTGCTTTGATACCACTTTGTTCTCAAAATATAATTGGAATTATAATATTAAGAAGAAAGTTGGAAGAGGATATAAAGGAGAAAAATACACCTTGTATTGATTTAAACTTTTGACACATTTCACGACCCAAATGATACCGTCTATATATAATCACACTACTCTTCATACTACACAACTCATAATCTACACATTTATTATTATAACATATAACCCTTATTACTTCATAACTCATAGCCTACACAATTATTTCTATAACATATGACTCTTCATATTCTTAATCACTGTTATTAAATATTGCATCGATAACTTATTCATGAACAAAACAACTCATGAACCTTTCGTATCCCCAAATTAAAATCAAGTTTAATTTCAAATGGCACGTGTATGTACAGATTCAGGGTGTCTATCGGGCTGGCCCGGCCCGAATCCCCCAAACCCGAACCCAGCCCGGCCCGTTTAAAAAAATTATTATTTTTTAAATAAAAATTTAAAATATTTTTAAAGTTAAATTTTATTTTTAGAAAAAAAATTTGGAAATTTTTTTACTCGAACTTCGTGTAGGTCTCGGGACAGACCTAAATATTTTATTAATTAAAAAATATTTTAAGGGAGGCATAAGTTGGCAACGCTTACCTCTCATACAATTGCAAAAAAAAATTAAAAATACAATTCAATAAAAAACTAACTGATTAGCTCATATCGGTCTTTACTCTTCATCGGTGTCGGACTCTTCAATACTCTTAACGTATTGTTGTCTAGTTTTTGCATCAAACCAATCTTTTTGGCACACTGTGATCTCTAATGCGTCATCTGACAGTCTCTCTCTTGTCCCTCAGAACCCTGTTACCTGCACTAAAAGCAGACTCTGAAACTACTGTGGACATCGGAATTGTTAGTAAATCACGAGCCATGGAAGAAAGCACATGTACATGAAAGTGTTTCCTAGCACCACCACTATATTAAACCGGCATCAAGCATGCAATTTTCAAAAGTTTAGGGTGCTAAGGTACACTAACCTAGAATCTAAGTAGAGTATTAGGCTTTATATGATGATATATCAAGTTCTAAACTAAGTGATAGAAATAACAACCTTTGTACATCGAGTCATTCACTTCTATAGCTCCGGATAGTAGTCCATACAACTCCTCTAGGCTCCACTTGAAAAAGAAACGAGCTTGCTTCATGATCTTCGTGTCGAATATGATCCATCTTGAAACTTCTCTAATTCAAGCTATCTTTTCACTAATCCACTATTAGTGAATGAAACAACCTATACTTAATGGCTAATAGAGTGTAGGTTGATGAAGTAGGAGTATAAGCTCACTTAGAATACTCTAAAGCTCTAGGGTTCACAACTCATGCGAGGGTTAAAGCTTGAAGCAAGAGGAAAAACAAGAAGGAAAAAAGCATGCAATAAAATGCAATAATAAATTGCAACCATAATTGTATAGAGAACACAAATGAATAAACAAATGATCAAGCCATGCTTTACTCATTCCACAAATACCTCTCCTTTTTCCACCTCATATTTCAATTTTCTCAAAATAGAAATGCCATGCTTCATATAACACACACACACACACACACACACACATACATACATATATCACACACACACACACAGATACACACACACACACACACATACATACATACATATATCACACACACACACACACATATATTAAGAGAAAAAATAATTAGTGAGCTTAATATTAGTTAATATATAATTATATCAAATATATATATATATATATATATATATATATATATATATATATATATATATATATCAAATTATTAAATCAACACTTGATTTAATAATCCGTTTATTTCATAAATAACCGACTAATATCATTTATCTGTATATCACATTATCAAACCAACACTTGATTTAATAATCCGGTTATATCACATATAACCTATCCGATATCAAATGTCGCCAGATTAGAATACGGTATCACATACGCGTATTTAATTAGGCTCCCGCACATATCAGCATATGTGCCCTACTTCGTTTCGCTTGAGCTAGGAAACCTCTGTGTGGGACTTTAAAGACTCGTCAATACGCCAGCAGTTGGTAATCACATCAGTTACCTACAAGCCGTCAGCGGTACTAGCTGGACGTAATGGCTACTCGGGTATTGAGCGATTAGAAGATCAACAAGCAAGTTTGTCCAAACTCCCATTAAAGAAGAAGGGAATAAACCCAAATAAGCAATGCTCAATATTCAGGCGCCTCACGTGCCACACGTGAGCGCTCCAAATTTCAGTGTTTAACACTGCTTAAGAGCCTCACGTGAGAGCATGTGAGCACCGAGCATATAATAGTGTTTAACACTATAAGAGGCTAACTTCAGCCCCAAATTAGCTAAGTCTTCCTGAGATTAAAATATTTTGGATCTCCAAATAGACACAGTCTCTATGCTCATGATTTTCCAAACTAATGCTTCCTCGATGGATGATGACCAGAACGATTTCCATCCCATATCTCCTAAGTTGATCTTAGTCTTCCAAAAATGACTAATGATTCTCAGATGGTCCACCATGATCTCTCCCCTCAATCTGGAATTTGGTTCAAGGGTACATCTCTCTACACCTCTGATATATGTCACTGTAATTCTTCAATGTCTTCAGAGAGGTAGAGTGTCCCGACAACCAACAATTCTTTGGTGCACTCCCAAACCCATGAGCGCATTCCTATGGACCACAATGTCCTTAAACTAGCTACGGACCGTAATGTCCTTAAACTAAAGCAATAGAGCCTAAATACTCTTTTGTTGGGTCTGAATGATCCCAAAATCATGTTGAGTAGATCTTAGCCTAAAATTAGACTAACGTATCCTCAACAAATATTTAAGTTGAACTTAGTCTCAAACAAGATTAACGTTCCTTAAATCAACTCAAACCCAAATCTAAGAATATACAGATTTGGACTAATCCACGCCCTACGGGCGACAACACAAATTAGTCTCCGTATACAATCCACGGGCAACTAAAAATAAAACAAACACACACGACACGAAGTGACCTTCTGGAGCAGGAGAAAGTGGTTAACGCTACGCGGTAATGTAATTAACTGCAGGGGCTTGCGCCTGCAAGGAAGAGCGTCCCCACAATCAAAAAACCCTCGCAAAAGAGGGGGAATTTGACGAAGTCTGCTACAACCGCCGCATCCGTCCAAATCTCCGATACACGGTGCCATAAATCAGCTTGGCATCTTCGGAGCGGTAAACGGATAAACCCAAATAGCATCTGCCCCCAAATTCCGGCAAGACGTTTGTCTTCCCGGTTTTCGGCGGTGAACAGATTCCGACACGCCCGGTGGGACCTTTTTCTCTTTCCACTCCACACTTCGTGTGTCGTGTTCGCGAACGAATCGCAGTTTAATATGGTTGCCCCTGGATTCGAGGAACTAAGATTTGGTGTCTTGCTTCATGCAGAAAAGGAGGCATCGATGGCCTCCAGCTGCACTAACTGCAACAACAACTCTCACTCTGTCCCTGCCGGAGAAGTGACTTACGGGCCCCAAGAGGCCTCCATCTTTGCAATGCCAATGAAGCAGGTGACTCAGGCCACCACTGGATTGTTCTTCGGGACCATGCTCCCGCCAATGAGCTTCAATGCTTCAATACCATCGCAGGAGGCTCCAAAGAAGTCGGTCTTCGATCGGCTTGCAATCTCCACGGCCCCGCTCAATGGGTCGTCCAATTCTAACGCCTCAGTCTTTAACAGGCTGAGCCAAAGCTCGAGTGGGCCCGCCAAGAGGCCCGCGATACCTGAAGGGGTTATCCCGAAGCGGATAGTCATTCCTGTTCCGACAGACGAAGTCTTCAAAGGGGTTTCTCCTGCTAAGGGATCGGTCTTCGCAAGACTGGCCGTTCCAACTCCTGTTGCAGGCGATGTCGTTAAAAATGCTTCCCCTGCCAGAAAGTCTGCCTTCAATAGATTGACTGTTCTCTCTCAGCGGACGTCAGTCTTCGACAGGCTGACACCGACAACAGCCTCTCATTAAAGCAGGGGGCATAATGAGGTCGCTTCCACAACAGAGATGGTCCCGTCTGCACGACATGCTCGACGTCGCCACTGGCGCCGAGTGAGGAAAGATGGGGGCAATTCCCCCTCTGGACTTACCCCACCAGCTCCAACGGTGGAAATTGACGCTGTTGTTCCAACTGGGAACGGCTTCGAGCTGCTTAGGAGGGTGCGCAAGAACTCTCCAACCGATGTACTGAAGAAGTCTCCTCCTCCTGTTGAAAACACAACGTAGGCAAAACCGGAACATCCTCCTCAGCGGTTGTCCTCCAAGATCCACAGAGTCTGACGGAAAGTCCAAGACTCTGTAATTAACAATGATTACTCTCGCGGGTTGAAGAAGACGAAGGCTCGGCAAAAGGAAGACCATCCTTCCATCGTACCACGGAAGGTATCATCTGTGTTGGTGCCTGCCGCAACGGCCCCCTCAACCTCGACCTCCCACAAAAGGAGGAGGCCGGAGAAGATCCCCATACCGACAGCAAATATCAAAGGCAGTGGACCCAAACATCCCAAGTCCGGGGGCATGGTAGTGCACACGGTGTACATGGCTTCCAGCAAAGAGGAAAACCGTACTTTCGCGGGTCATCGACCACTTACACGGTCTGTGACAAAAGATCAGCAGCAACAACAAAAGCTCCAGGAGATGTTGACAAGGATGGCCGCACTCACTGGGCAGAAAGAAAGCCCGGAAGTATCGTCTGAGCAGCGCCAGGATCAGGAGACCGATACGGAGTTTCTGCGGAGGGTACTAGAAAGAAAGGATAAAGAAGCCGCGGAGCAAGCCGCTAACATGAAGCAGATGGTACTCCTGTTCCAAGAAATGGTCGGGATGATGATCCACCAGGACCCTCCAGCCGAAGACCCTCCACTAATCGTTGAAGACGGCAGAGGGGAGATGCCAAACCCTCTTCCAGCTCTATCAGCAGCCAGAGAAGAGACGATCTCCAAAGCTGCCCTTAATGACTACATAGCTCAACAAATACGAGCTCAACAAATACGAAGCGGCTGGTCATGTCGTCAGGACTGGGCGACCTTATCCAAGCTGGTACGATCAAATTAAGTACCCGTCAGGATATACGATCCCCAAATTCCATGTGTATAAGGGGACGGGAAATCCACACCAACACGTTGCTCAATTCAGAGCTTTGTGTGGTAATACCGGAGGCGACGAAAAACTGCTGCTTCGCCAATTCGTCGGCAGCTTAGCGGAGACAGCATTTGAATGGTACTCTGAGCTCCCAAATGATTTGATCAAAACATTCACGGAGATGGAATTATTATTCACACAGTGGTTCGCAAGTGCAAGCGAGCGTACCCCGATCACGGCGTTAATCAATACCAGAATGAAGCTAGGAGAGACCTGGGTTCAATACGCAATTCGATAGCGTAACCTATGGTCAAAATGCGAACAACGCATAGAAGAAGCGCCTGCCGTGGGCATGTTCGTAGGAACCCTTGATCCCCAGAAAACTATATCCCAGTTTATGATGTTCTTCAAGCCGACCATCTTCCAGGCCTTGATTGACAAACTGGCCCAAATGGACCAGATGGGCCATAAGCCGTCCTCTTAAAAAACGGACCTCCGGAATGAAAAGAGCAAAGGGAAAGCGACCTTCGTCGCCAACGCTCAACAACAATCGAGTGACCCGAAACCGGTTGCTCGCCAAAGCAATAAACCATGATCCCTCGAAGAAAAGTTGAGACGTCCCTATTCGTTTCCCCGGGATAAAACGAGGAGGTTGTTCGAATTAGCGGTGCGCAACAGGCTTATCACTCTGCCGGATCCGAGACGCCTACTGCAACCGGGAGACGTCAACAACCCCAATTACTGCCCCTACCACCGAATAATAGGCCACCCAATCGAAGATTGCTACGTCTTCAAAAACTAGGTTGAAGACCAGTACCAACAGGGCAAATTCGCGCTGTCCAAAAACTGGAAGGTAAACCCGCCTCAGCAACATGCTCCTATAAAGGTGGATACGCCGGGGGCATCATGCTCATTTGTAAAGGAAGCTCCGTAGGAAGTTGTCCTCTCGGCTAAAACTAAAAGAATGCTGAAGGATCTTCAAGCGTGTCTGGCCATCAAATGGAAAAGCCCGCTGGAGCCCGAGATTATTGTCGAGATGCTGAAACCGCGCCCGACGCCGAAAGTTGGTAGCAATGGACAAAATATCCAGGACAAGCCTTCGAAGTATTCAAAGAAAAAGAAGAAGGCCAAGAAGCCCATGCAGCTTGACGACAATCGTATGGGTCTGCAAAAATACATTGATGCACTGGAGGAATATAACCAAAAGGCGTGGACCCCGGTCACATTGCAAGAGTTCCTCAAGCATATTCTTGAGAATGGAGACAATGACATTGATGAAGGAGACGGCTCGTTAGAAGAACCCGAGGATTACGGGGAGAGTTGCCACATGATCTCTCACTCGTCGATAAATGGCAAAGAAGCTCCTGACGTAGAGAAACTGGGGGCAGAACCATAGCCAGAATCCCTGGAACTATCAGACGACCTGATCGACAGGCTGCTAAGCGAAGCTCTTCAAAAGAGCAAAGCAAATCGAGAACGTGAAGCGTCCATATACGAAAAAGCCAAGCGTCGGTGTCAGGCTAAAAAAGCTCCGGTAATGAGAAGCCATAAAGTACCTCAACCGGATCGAACCGCCCTTGCCACCAGCAAGAGCAGAATCAAGATAAGGAAGCAGTTCGCCAAAGCTCTGGCAGTGGGAATGAAGCTGCCACCTTTCAAAGAAAATGCTTCCGGGAATATATGCCCCGACGAAGTGGATGTACATCCGAACTACTGCTTGTACCATCGGAGGGTCACACACCCTACCAAAGATTGCAATGCTTCCAGAAGTGGTGGCAGGGATACGTTGCCCACCGACAACACTTCAAGAGAATAAAGCGCAAAGCCCGTCGGGAGCAGAGAAGCACGACATATGAGCATAAAGGAACAGCCGGTAACTGTCATATGGTTAATGCCATTTTGACAAAAGGAAAATATCAGGTTCTTACCTTCGGGAGCGACCCTGACGAAGAAATAGCTCTTGGCCCTCTCTTTAAGGAATCCACCTCTGGAAAAGAAGAAGAGACGAAGAACTGTGAGATCATCCAGCTGTGTAACCGTACGTTGCCTGAAAGGAACCTCAGGCCTACAAACAAAGGTTCGAGTAAAAGAGACAAGGGGAAGGAAAAAGTCCCTGAGGAGATTGCCCTCGATGATAGAGTCGTCGAAGAGCTCACAGCCAAGGACCTGCCTAAGAAGAACAAGGTGGATTACAATGTTCTGGCACACCTGAGGAAGATACCCTCACAATTGAGCATTTTGGATGCCCTTCTCCTGTCTAAAGAGGAACGAGATTCCCTGATCAAGGTATTACAAGAGCCCGATCAGTTCCAAGCGTTTCTTGTAGAAGAAAAGATGAAAGACGAGCTGGAAGAAGTTCACATAGCTGGCATCACATTCGGCGATGAAGATCTCCTCTTCGGAACGTGTGAGCACAACCGTCCCCTGTATGTCACTAGGTATTGCCACGACATCAAGATAGGAAAGATCCTGGTTGACAATGGGTCCTCTGTCAACTTTCTTAATGTGAAAGTGTTGAAGGAGATTTGCATGAACGTTCAACACCTAGCGCGGGACAAAATTACAATCTTCAGGTTCGACTCGCAATCATCACGAACGTTTGGATCCGTAATATTGACATTACACTTCGGAATGCTCATTACTGACATCAAGTTCCACGTCATCGACGCTAAGACTTGCTACAATGCTTTGCTCGGTTGGCCTTGGTTACATGAATATAACATCATCCCTTCTACACAACATCAGTGTATGAAGTACTTCAAAGACGGCCTCGAGTACACAGTTACAGGGGAGCTAAACCTTTTCTTTGTAAATGAAGTCTGCAAGTATGATGACGCCAAGTACTTCCTACCAGACTTCGAAGACACTGAAAGATGTCGTAAACCAGAGAATAAACAAAAAGCCGTCGCCACCATCCCGATCTTTGGGAGCGATACTGAGGAGGATGAAGAGATAGTCTTCTCGGGGCAACCCCAAGGCAGCAGGTCCGGACCATCTACACCTATCTTGGTCTTTAGCAGCAACTCTGAAGATGAAGTCAACACAGTATTCTCTGTTCGTCCATCATTGCAAACCTCACTGGAGCTGATCAGAGTTTACAAATTACCATAGTTCCGCAGCGGCATTATAAAGAACTCGACGCTCTTGGTACATACAGCGTGCAAGAGCTGTAGACCTTCTACGTCTCTCCTAGGCGGAAAGATCAAAATGCGATCCTCTTCTACCAGTCCACGGAGATCAAAGTGGAAAGAGAAGTCCGGCATGGCCCCGAACCTGTGCTCGACGGGCTTCAACTAATTTGTCTGCCCAGATACTACGCAGAGGGACTGAAAAGGCTATTGAGATGCCAAGGCGTACCCTTCAAACAAACTGCTCGACAAGCCCAGTTCTATAACAAGATTTGGAACGTTCCCGAGACTCGGCGAAAGATGCCCAACGGGAGGATGGAGACGACCGGGCTGGGATACATCCAGTCCAAGAAACGGGAGCGATTCTATGGCTGTCATGTTATAAATGACTCCGGTGGAAAAGGGAATGCTCGTCCAGATAGCGTTGGTATTGAACCAGGCGAAATCCCGCCGTAAGAATACCGAGTTCGTCATTCGAAGAACAGATCGACAAGCTAATAAGGGAAGCAGGTCAAAAGGTTCGGGATGACCACAACCGCGAAATGGCCATTTACGAGAAAGCCAAAACGCAACGTTACATTCAGAAGACTACGGAGGATGACGATGCCCTTTACCCCTAGCCCGCTGTGCACTCTCGTGGAAAGAAAAAAGCTCGACATAGAAGCAACAACAAGGTGAAGAATGGGAACGACGTCCAAAAACAACGAAGCGGATCTAAGAAGCCGCACGAATGAGAAAAGGTTCGCTGGAATTCATCGCTGATGAAGAAGATGGTTCGGGAATACTCTTTCCTGTTTCCCCCAATCAGAGCAAAACTCTGTTTAAAAATTCAAATTTTGAAATGAAGCAACGCCAAGTGCGCTGCGCCCTAAGCAGCGCACCACGTGCAAAGCGCGTGTGCGCTAGCGCTAGATGCGCTGCGCTCTAAGCAGCGCACCACGTGCAAAGCACGGGTGCGCTAGCGCTGGAACTAAAAGCTCCCCATCGTCAGATTAAAGATCCAATAATAATGATAAATCATTAATTAATCAGAATTAAATTCTGTTAAGGAAAGATTCCTCAAAATCTTTCCAAACAAAAAGATTTTGCTCTGTAAATCAGAGCACCGTTGGATCAATGATCCAATGGTGATTAAAAATCACCAAAATACAGAATAAATTCTGTATGGAAAAGATTTCCCAATCTTGTTAAAAACAAGAAAATTGCCTTCTGTAAATCAGAAGCCCTTGGATCAAAGATTCAACGGTGGGGAAGTCCCCAAATCAATTGGAGAAAAGATCTCCTTAGCTGATTGAATGAATCAGCTTGCCCTATATAAAGGCCCCAAGACTTCAAGTCTCAGATAAACAGAAACAAAGAGAGGAACCCCCCTATAAGATTTGAGAGATCTCAGAAAGAAGAGCCAAGCTCTCAGAAAAAGAAGAGTTTCTTCAAGGTAAAAAAATGAACAGAGAGATGAAATCATCTCATAATTAAAAAGAAGAATTCACTTCATTAAAGATCATAGATCTACAAGACCAAGGTCTTTTACAAAGAGATCAAAAGATCTCATCATAAAATAAAAAGAACATAATTCTTCTCACAGATCATAGATCTACAAGACAAAGGTCTTTTATACAAAGAGATCATGAACATCTCATTATAAAGAAAGGGGGGAGAATAATTCAATTCTCTTAAGGATCACGGATCCATAAAGGCAAAGTCTTTTATCAATATATGAGATTGAAATATCTCCTACAAAATAAGAATTTTGTTCTTGGAACCTTGAGACAAAGTCTCTGATAAACAAGAATTTATTTCTCAGATCATAAAGTTGATCAGATAGTGCTTTGTGTTCATAAATTAGCGCTCTGCGCTCTTGGACCAGCGCTTTGCGCTCATGGAATGGCGCTCAGCGCCGAGCGCACCACGTGCTCCTCATATATGCGCCACATAACAGTTAGCGCTATGCGCTCTTGGAATAGCGCTTTGCGCTCATGGAATGGCGTTCAACGCCAAGCGCACCACGTGCTCCTCACGTGTGCGCCACTGAACTAATAGCGCTTTGCGCTCATCAATTAGCGCAATGCGCTCACAGACTGACGCCAAGCGCACCACGTGCTCCTCACGTGTGCGCTACCCAGCAGAAATGCAATGCGCTCATAAACTAGCGCTCTGCGCTCTTTGACTGGCGCAAAGCGCACCACGTGCCCCTCACGTATACGCTGATAGAACATAAATTGTTCTTTAATAAGCCCCAGAGCTATGATAAATGCTCAGCATTTAATAAAAGACAAAAATATTGTCAGAACTCAAATCAATGCTCAGCATTGTCAAATGTTTAAACATTTTAACTGAGTGGGCCGAGCCCAAATTGGCTATAAACCCTTCATTCAGATTAATTGAGCCCATATGCTCATAAATCTTCGATCTTAGTCCCAAATTGGACTACAGATCTTTCATCCAAAATTGGTTCAAGGGTACATCTATGAACCCCTCTGATATATGTCGTTGTAATCCTTCAACGTCTTTAGAGAGGTGACGGGTCTCGACAACCATACGTTCCATAGACTATGATGTCTTTAAACTGGACTGTGGGGTTCTTAAACCTATGGACTATGATGTCCTTAACCTCGGACTGTGGGGTCCTTAAGCCCATGGACTATGATGTCCTTAACCTCGGACTGTGGGGTCCTTAAACCCATGGACTATGATGTCCTTAACCTCGGACTGTGGGGTCCTTAAGCCCATGGACTATGATGTCCTTTGTTGGATATATGCATGCCCTAGAGGCCATTATGTGATAGTGGATGTATCTATACATGTATATATATTCAGTTTGCATTCTTGCTTGACATGATAGTATGCTATCTGGTTTTTCTTTATCTGACATGTTTATTTGATCATGCTTCTATTCATTCATACATACTGATAAAGCCCTGAGGATATCGTCTTGACTACTCTGATTATGATGGAGATCATACTAGTGGGACATCTGTAGTCTATAAGCATATCCTGAAATGTCCCTAGTCGGAGGTGTATCGAGACGGGGCATCGATATACCAGAGTAGACCAGCGTATATGATACTAGACCCATATGATGGGCGATGGATGTTCCCACATTCATCGATGTTTGACATCAAGATCATATACGGGTGCTCAGTGGTGACTGGGTACACTGGACGGACTCGCCGAGAACTCCTATATGGAATTATATCTATCGTCGGATAGCAGTTCTCAGGTAACACTGGTACAGGTTAGTCTGTAGACCCGAGATCGTCATAGAGCCTTGTGTGTTCTCCCACTGTACTTTGATTACCACCCTACCACGGCTCTAATGAGTCGTGCAAACAGGTGGCCGTTGGGTACAGTCCCGAGACACACGAAGGCAATGAGCGATAGGAGGGGTTTCGTCTCTCCCGATATTGGGAGTTGATGCTGTACTGTGCCCGACTGGTTAGAGCAGCAAGTCCCTGGCCAGGGCTGCTGAGATTTGCTGATAAGTGTTGTCAGTAGTTTCTCGATCTGTTATAGACCATTCACCGGCACGACTTATTGAGTTATTGGGGTCGACGTGACCATCCCTAGGCTCGATATGCAGCATATCTGACGAAGAGACCGGACTGTACGGTAGTGTTGCCGGTTGGCTCGACGGGAGTTGTAACAGGTTCGCTTGTTTTCTTCTTTTCGCTCAATACCCGGGTGGCCGTTACGTTTGGCTGACCGCTTGCGGCTTGGGGGTGCTTGATATGATCATCACCCGCTGCCGGCGTATTGACGAGTCTTAGAGTCCCACATAGGAGTTACCTAGTCCAGGAGAAATGTTGTGGTGCGCGTATGCGATATGCGCTTGGACCCGATTAAAATGCGAGTATGGGATACCGTATATTAATTGGGCGGCTTGCTAATGGTCGGGTCATATGTGATATGACCGGATTTGTGAATCAAGTGTTGATTCATCATTAGTTTCTCACTACAAATTCTATCTTGTTTATGTTGGATGCATGCATGCATGTGTGCATTCATTCTTGTTCATGCACATATGGATGTGCAAGCACACATGCATACATACATCATATGTTATCATGGTTGTTTATACAATGGGAATGGTGGATGTATAAGAATTACACCATGGTTGTATTTGGATAATTATTGGATTTAATTAAAGCAAAAGGAAAATGAAAAATGGGTTAAATCACTTAAGAATTTCTACACTCTTCTAACTCAACCATGCTCACCTAACATTTAACCCATAGTTTATTTTCTTATCATGCTTTTAATTTAAAATAAAATGATATCTAAATATTTAACCATGGTTGGTTTAGAGAAAGAAAAATATATATAGCTATTTTTCTTTTCTCTTTCACAAGATAATTCATTTCTCTTCTTCTAAAATCCACCATCTTCATCAACCTCCATGCTTAAGCTCTCTAGTTCTTATAAGAGAGTGAATCACTTATAAAAATAAGATTTTGAAGTGAGATCTATAACCACAACTCCATTCTAATCAAGTCTAGCTCACTTGATTAGAGTGTTCTCCTTGTTTTACCAAACTTGCTAGCTTGGACGGGAAGCTCCGGGTGGATCGTCGTGGACGCAAAAGGACGACGAGCGGACCTTCTTCAAACACCTTGGAGTCTAAGGAGCGAGGCAAAAACGGGAGCTACAAAGGTTGTAGCCTTCTAACCCTAAGCTTTTCTAGTTTAAAGTTTAGTAAACCTAATTTTCTAGAATCGATCCACTTGCGTGTTTGTTTAGCACAATAAAAACATAAACTTTTGGACATGTGATGCTTCAAAACACTTCATAGGGTGCTAAACAAACCCATCATTGGTATCAGAGCCGACCTAGAACATTAGGCGCCCTTTTTTGCGAAGTAAAAAGTCCGATCGAAACAAAAATACGACTTTTAAGGTGCTCTCTGGAAATTTTTTTGAAACTGACTTTTTTCAGAATTAAAAATTCTCAAAAAATAGAGCAGGTAAAAATTAGACGATCTGGAAAATTCGAGCCAGTGAACAGTAACTTCGGCCGCGGAAGCGCGGCATAAGCAAGCTTAGGCCGCGCATCCGCGGCCATACTAGGGGCTCTTTGACAAATTTTTGTACAGTAATTTTATTTACCTGCTATATTATATTCTGAGCATGTTTAATCTGAATCTTCTGTTGAAAAATTCTGGAGATGTTTTTGGCCTCGTGGTTTCGATCGGAGTTTTCATTTCGCTTTCTTTTCCGGGTAAACTAGAAAGTATTGAAGTTCTTGAACGAATATCATTTACTCAATATTCACGGGGTTTAAATAGTTTCGAGATATGTGCAAGTCTTTTTGCGGTGGTCCCTCTAGAAGACAACAAACCTTAACTCGATTATGTGACCGTCTCGAACTGCCCTTTGAACCCTAGGGTTTGGGGCAGTACGGCGTGCCACATGTGAGGCGTTGGCTTGACCCTTCTACGGCTGGACCGCCACTACTGTGTCACACTCCGGATCTTTTTGAACCCTGCTCAAGTGTTGAGCTTTAGTGAATCTTGGATGCTTGATTGTTCGTTCGAAAAACTTTAATACTGTCTGTTTGTCTGGAATGTGATACAATATGTGGAATTCATATGGTTTAGGCATGAAATACGAGATATGTGATATTTCGCATTTATGATGTCTAAAGAAAATCTGGATTCCAAATATTGTAGTTTTACACTTTCTTTTCTGTGACCGTAAGTGTAGTATGTTAGATATCGCCGGTTTCGTTGCTATACATCAACGACAATCGGGGTACGCATACTTACTTACGTTGATGATATGTGATATTATGCGTTGCTGAGATATGATGTGTAGGATTGTCGCGATTGAATAGCCGGGGGTTTTGTGAGATGAGAGCTTTATATTTTCATTCATGTAAATTCAAATGTAATGTAATATTCTTTTATTTGGGGCACTTCCAGGTTGCGGTTGTGTCACCAGTGTTGTATATTATTTACTTTTCCGCATTAGGATGGACCCAAGGAGGGGAGCACAGGTGACCGGGTTCTGGGGTTCAGTGGGAGGCCATCTCGAGGAGTCGAGACCGGGTCTCCTAAACTCCAGGATTGGTAGGGTCACTTGCCGCTCTCGTAGGGGTCCAGGGTGTGGGCTTGGCTATTCATCGCGACTGTGGAATCCGTATTTTCTATTCTGGCTAAATACTAAATACGGACGTCCTAGTATATCCCACGTTATATCTATATTTCTGCTGCCTGTGTTCTGTGAAATCTGAGACGAATGACTTATTATATATATGATATATAGTAGACGTTGCTTATGTTTTACACCCGCGCTAGTCCCGTCCCGGTATGCCGTTAGTTAAGTAACCTAACGGTGCATAACGGAACATTGCGGCGAATGCGGATGGCATAAGCGTACGTGTTATTTTCGTTTCTTTTCTGTGATTGGCTTAAGGACTTAAATGATGGGATTACATTAATGTGATTAATGTAAAGAAAATAAACCTAAAAGATGTTGTAGAATCGGATTTAAAAACTACTCGGCTATTTGTGTAAAAGCTACATTTCAAAACTGCGGAGCTTAAGCCACTCCTTTTGAAAAACTGTTTGATTCTACAACGATATCAAGTTCAAAGCGTTAAAGATTTTCTTAAAAATCATTCGCAACCCTCCGTCATTTTAGGAAGTAGAGTACTTAGTATTCGTGCTACGTTTGTTGACTTTAGTTAAGGCGTAGTGTACGGTAGCTAAGCGATGTCTTCCTACAATGCATATGATGCAGATTAATTAGGACATTCATGCGACTTTGTTGACCATAGTTAAGGGTCAAATGGGTGGGTCTAATTGATCAAGAAATGACGGGTAGAACTTGACTGGTACTTATGATTTGTTGACCATAGTTAAGGTCATAAGTACTAGGGGTAAAAATTACATCGGGAATTTCAAGTGTTGAAATTTGCAATGAGATTGCATACCTTCCATGTGATGGTTGGATCCCGATCCCACTGTGGGCAATAGTTGCCCCTAGGAGAGTTTTACAGTTTACAATTAGCTAACTCATTAGGTGTCTAGAAAGGTGTTAACGGGGCTCCGCCTCTGGGAAAACGAGGTTTACTCTAATTAGGTCCGTGCGAAGGCACGGGGAACCTCCCTCAAAGTACCGACACTGGCCTGGCTGAACGGTTAGCGAAGTTGTAGACTGTAATTAATCCTGGCTAGTTATTCTTTTTAAGGTTTGAAAGAAAAACTTGATAAAAAGCAGTGGGAAACATCGATTAGACAAGATAATAAACCAATCTAATCTGTGCAAGAGCTTTCGCTGAGTGTATTCTTTTCTCTCTCTTAATGGCAGATAACAATGACTGGACTTAAGCTTCTACTAGATAAGAACAAACTGAATGGGACCAACTATAAAGACTGGCTAAGGAATCTGAAGATCGCCTTGACATATGATAAAGTATCATATGTCCTCACGGCTTCAGCCCCACCCGTCCCAGGCCCAAAATCCTCAGTTGCGGACATTGAAGTCCGCAAGACATGGGACGCTGACTGTGCCACGGCAAAATGCCTCGCGCTTGCATCGATGGATAACACACATCAAAAGCAGCACGAGGACATGGACATTCACGGGATATTACTCCATACAAAGGAGTTGTATGGGGAGCAGTCCCGCGTATTACGATACGAAGCATCAAGGAAACTGTTTCACATGCGGATGGCCCCTGGCACACCAGTAGCGGACCATGTTTTGAAGATGATAGCTCTTATAGAAGAGCTTGAGGACCTTGGATGGACAATGGACAATGAGCAATATATAGATATTATTCTGCAGTCCCTCCCCTCCACCTTTGCTCAGTTCATAGTGAACTTTAACATGCATAGCATGGAGAAGGAACTCCCTGAACTCCTTAATATGTTAAGGAGTGCAGAGAGCACTATGAAGTCAGCAAAGACTCCCGTTATGACCATTGGACAGTCTTCTTCTTCTCGCCCAAAAGCTAAGGCCAAGGGAAAGAAAAAGAAGAAACCCACTAATCCTAAGGGTGGAGTCAAAAAGGCAAAGGGAAAGGGAAAGTCCACGGCTGGAGACCCGGGGAAAGGCGAGTGTTTTCATTGCCACAAGACAGGACATTGGAAGCGCAACTGCACAGAGTACTTAAGTCTCAAGAAGAAGCATGGTGATGCTTCCGCTTCAGGTGCGTTTATGACTGAAAACTGTTTTTCTATAAACTCTGCTTCCTGGGTATTGGATACCGGTTCAGGTTCTCACATTTGCAATTCTATGCAGGGGTTGAGAAATAGCAAGGTTTTGAAGACAGGTGACCATACTCTCCGCGTTGGAAATGGTTCCAATGTACATACAGTCGCAGTGGGAGAGTATCACTTGGGGTTGCCGTCTGGATGTATTTTGATTTTGAATCCATGTTATTTTGTACCTGATATGTTATGTAATATTATATCCGTTTCTTTGTTGGACAATGAAGGGTATAATTTTGTATTGCAAAACAATGTTATGAACATTCACCTGAATCAAATGTTGGTTGGGTATGGTACACTTAATAACGGAATATATGTCCTAAATCAACACACAGTTTTCAGTATACAACACACTAATAAAAGAAAACTTTCAGAATTAAATGAAGCTTTTCTTTGGCACTGTAGACTTGGTCATATTAACGAAACAAGACTAAACAAGTTACACAAAGATGGATATTTAAATCCTTTTGAATATAAATCTTATGCGACTTGCCAGTCTTGTATCAGGGGTAAAATGACCAAAACTCCGTTTACCGGACACGGAGAAAGAGCTACTCAGCTCCTGGGCCTCATACATAGTGATGTATGTGGGCCAATGTCTACACAGGTTAGAGGCGGTTTTTCATACTTCATTACATTCACCGATGATTTCTCAAGATTCGTTCATGTATTTTTATTAAAGCACAAGTCCGACGCTTTCGAGAAATTCATTGAATATAAACAAGAAGTAGAAAAACAAACCGGCTTGAGTATTAAGATGCTTCGATCAGATCGAGGTGGTGAGTATCTCAATACAGAATTTGCAAACTTCCTAAAAGAGAATGGGATTCTCTCTCAGCTCACTCCTCCTTACACACCACAGCACAACAGTGTGTCAGAACGACGGAATAGGACCCTATTAGATATGGTCCGGTCCATGATGAGTGACGCTGAGTTACCAGTCTCGTTTTGGGGACATGCATTGGAGACTGCAGCGTTTCTGCTAAACAAGGTTCCAACCAAAGCCGTGTCTACCATGCCATATGAGATATGGAATGGGAAGAGACCATCTCTTAAAAGAATTAAGATTTGGGGTTGCCCGGCCTATGTTAAAAAGCAGAATCCGGACAAACTCGAGACACGGTCATTCATGTGTAACTTTGTGGGATATCCAAAGAATTCTTATGGATATCTGTTCTACCACAAAGAGGAACAAAAAGTGTTTGTTTCTCAGTATGCCACATTCTTGGAAAAAGAGTTTTTCACAGATAAAGATGATGGCAAGGTGGTAGATCTAGAAGAGGTTCTGGAGACACAAACTACAAATGACGATTTGATTGAACCGGCTGTTGCAACAGAAACTGAAGAACCTCGGCCACTCCGTAGGTCTGGTAGGACTTCTCTCCCACCGGAGAGGTACTACGGTTTCCTCATTGATGGTGACAGAGAAGATTGCATCATGGATGATGATGATCCTACCAGTTTTCAACAAGCTATCACGTGTGGTGACTCTGTGAAGTGGCTGGATGCCATGAGATCCGAAATGGAGTCTATGTACACCAACAAAGTATGGACTTTGGACGTTGTACCCCCTGGGGTAAAACCTGTAGGGTGCAAATGGATCTTTAAAAGAAAGATTGGTATGGATGGGCAGGTAGAGACCTATAAGGCAAGACTTGTGGCGAAAGGTTTTCGTCAAAGACCAGGTTTGGACTATGACGAAACTTTTTCGCCCGTAGCCATGCTTAAATCTATTCGGATCCTACTTGCTATTGCTGCTCACTACGACTATGAAATCTGGCAGATGGACGTTAAAACATCATTTCTAAATGGAGATTTAGATGAATGTGTTTATATGGATCAGCCAGAGGGCTACATTGACAGTGGGAGCAGCGAGAAAGCGTGTAGATTGCTTAAATCCATATATGGGTTAAAGCAGGCATCTCGGAGTTGGAACATCTGTTTCGATGATGTTATCAAAGAGTTTGATTTCATCAAAAATCCGGATGAACCTTGTGTTTATAGGAAGGCTGTAGGAAGAGCTGTCACATTCCTCGTATTGTACGTGGATGACATTCTTCTGATAGGAAATGATATTCCTATGCTACAGTCGGTCAAATCATTCTTATCACTGAGGTTCTCCATGAAGGACCTGGGTGATGCCACATACATCCTGGGTATAAGGATCTATAGGGATAGATCCAAAAAGTTATTGGGATTGTCCCAAACCAGGTACATCAACACCATCCTAAAGAGGTTTAGTATGGAAGACTCCAAGCGGGGTGCCTTACCCGCTTGCCATGGAGTCACTCTCTCCAAGGATTCTTGTCCAAAGACCGATGAAGAGAGAGCTCGCATGAGCATTATACCTTATGCTTCGGCAGTAGGATCTATAATGTATGCGATGTTATGTACACGCCCAGATGTAGCTTATGCACTTAGTGTTGTAAGCAGGTATCAATCCAACCCAGGGGAGAACCACTGGACAGCTGTGAAGAACATTCTTAAGTACTTACGAAGGACTAAAGAATTGTTCTTGGTGTATGGTAATAAAGATCTCCAAATGGAGGCCTTTACCGATTCGAGCTTCCAGAGCGATAAGGATGACAGCAAATCTATCTCAGGGTTTGTATTTACCTTCAATGGAGGGGCGGTAAGTTGGAAGAGTTCCAAACAGGATACCGTTGCAGACTCTACGATGGAGGCTGAGTACATTGCTGCAAATGATGCCGCCAAGGAAGCCGTCTGGATGAAGAAGTTCGTCTCGGAGCTAGGAGTAGTTCCAACCATTATTGATCCAATACCCTTGTATTGTGATAATAATGGGGCTATGGCGTTAGCCAAGGAGCCCAGATCCCATCAGCGGTCCAGACACATCCTGAGGCGATTTCATTTGATCCAGGAGATTGTAGATCGCCGCGAGATCGAGATTAAGAGAGTAGACACAAAGAATAACGCCGCGGATCCATTCACCAAGGCCCTCCCTCAGCCGCAGCATGAGCGACTTTTTGAGCAGTTGGGTATGAGATACGCCAATAACTGGCCTTAGTGCAAGTGGGAGATTGTTGGATATATGTATGCCCTAGAGGCCATTATGTGATAGTGGATGTATCTATACATGTATATATATTCAGTTTGCATTCTTGCTCGACATGATAGTATGCTATCTGGTTTTTCTTTATCTGACATGTTTATTTGATCATGCTTCTATTCATTCATACATGCTGATAAAGCCCTGAGGATATCGGCTTGACTACTCTGATTATGATGGAGATCATACTAGTGGGACATCTGTAGTCTATAAGCATATCCTGAAATGTCCCTAGTCGGAGGTGTATCGAGACGGGACATCGATATACCAGAGTAGACTAGCGTATATGATACTAGACCCATATGATGGGTGATGGATGTTCCCACATTCATCGATGTTTGACATCAAGATCATATACGGGTGCTCAGTGGTGACTGGGTACACTGGACGGACTCGCCGAGAACTCCTATATGGAATTATATCTATCGTCGGATAGCAGTTCTCAGGTAACACTGGTACAGGTTAGTCTGCAGACCCGAGATCGTCATAGAGCCTTGTGTGTTCTCCCACTGTACTTTGATTACCACCCTACCACGGCTCTAATGAGTCGTGCAAACAGGTGGCCGTTGGGTACAGTCCCGAGACACACGAAGGCAATGAGCGATAGGAGGGGTTTCGTCTCTCCCGATATTGGGAGTTGATGCTGTACTGTGCCCGACTGGTTATAGCAGCAAGTCCCTGGCCAGGGCTGCTGAGATTTGCTGATAAGTGTTGTCAGTAGTTTCTCGATCTGTTATAGACCATTCACCGGCACGACTTATTGAGTTATTGGGGTCGACGTGACCATCCCTAGGCTCGATATGCAGCATATCTGACGAAGAGACCGGACTGTACGGTAGTGTTGCCGGTTGGCTCGACGGGAGTTGTAACAGGTTCGCTTGTTTTCTTCTTTTCGCTCAATACCCGGGTGGCCGTTACGTTTGGCTGACCGCTTGCGGCTTGGGGGTGCTTGATATGATCATCACCCGCTGCCGGCGTATTGACGAGTCTTAGAGTCCCACATAGGAGTTACCTAGTCCAGGAGAAATGTTGTGGTGCGCGTATGCGATATGCGCTTGGACCCGATTAAAATGCGAGTATGGGATACCGTATATTAATTGGGCGGCTTGCTAATGGTCGGGTCATATGTGATATGACCGGATTTGTGAATCAAGTGTTGATTCATCATTAGTTTCTCACTACAAATTCTATCTTGTTTATGTTGGATGCATGCATGCATGTGTGCATTCATTCTTGTTCATGCACATATGGATGTGCAAGCACACATGCATACATACATCATATGTTATCATGGTTGTTTATACAATGGGAATGGTGGATGTATAAGAATTACACCATGGTTGTATTTGGATAATTATTGGATTTAATTAAAGCAAAAGGAAAATGAAAAATGGGTTAAATCACTTAAGAATTTCTACACTCTTCTAACTCAACCATGCTCACCTAACATTTAACCCATAGTTTATTTTCTTATCATGCTTTTAATTTAAAATAAAATGATATCTAAATATTTAACCATGGTTGGTTTAGAGAAAGAAAAATATATATAGCTATTTTTCTTTTCTCTTTCACAAGATAATTCATTTCTCTTCTTCTAAAATCCACCATCTTCATCAACCTCCATGCTTAAGCTCTCTAGTTCTTATAAGAGAGTGAATCACTTATAAAAATAAGATTTTGAAGTGAGATCTATAACCACAACTCCATTCTAATCAAGTCTAGCTCACTTGATTAGAGTGTTCTCCTTGTTTTACCAAACTTGCTAGCTTGGACGGGAAGCTCCGGGTGGATCGTCGTGGACGCAAAAGGACGACGAGCGGACCTTCTTCAAACACCTTGGAGTCTAAGGAGCGAGGCAAAAACGGGAGCTACAAAGGTTGTAGCCTTCTAACCCTAAGCTTTTCTAGTTTAAAGTTTAGTAAACCTAATTTTCTAGGATCGATCCACTTGCGTGTTTGTTTAGCACAATAAAAACATAAACTTTTGGACATGTGATGCTTCAAAACACTTCATAGGGTGCTAAACAAACCCATCATCCTTAACCTTGGACCACCATGTACTTAAACTGGTAATCGACCGCAACGTCCCTAAACTAAACAATAGAGCCCAAATGCTCTTTTGTTGGATCTAAACGATCCCGTTGAGTTGATCTTAGTCTAAAATTAGACTAATGTATCCTCAATGAACGTTTAAGTTGATCTTAGTCTCAAATGAGACTAACATATCCTTAAACCCAACCCAAAACCCAAATCTAAGAAAATACGGATTTGGACTAATCCACGCCCTACGGGTGACAACATAAAGTCTCCGTATACAATCCACGGGCAACCAAAAACAAAACAAACACACACGACACGAAGTGACCATCTGGAGAAAGAGAAATTGGTTACCGCGATGCGGTAGCGTAATTAACTGCAGGGGCTTACGCCTGCAGGGAAGAGCGTCCCCACAATCAAAACCCCCTCAATTGAGGGGGAATCTGACGAAGTCTGCTATATTGGCCGCATCCGTTTAAACCTTCGATACATGGTGCCATAAATCAACTTGGAATCTTCGTAGAGGTGGACGGATAGCACCAATTAGTATCTGCCCCCAAATTCAGGCAAGACGGACCTACGCGGTCTCGTCCCTGTGTTCGGAGGAGAACAGATTCTGGCACGCCCGGTGGGACCTTTTACTCTTTCCACTCCACACTTCGTGTGTCATGTTCACGAATGAATCGCGGTTTGATATGGTTGCCCTTGGGTTCAAGGTACTAAGATTTGGTTTTGCTCCCATGCAGAAAAGAGAACATCAATGGCCTCAAACTGCTCCAGCTGCAACTCCCATTCCGCCTCATCTGGAGGAGTAACCTACCGGCCCCAAGCGGGCTCCCTCTTCACAATGCCAGTGGAACAGGTGACTCAGGCCACCACTGGATTGTTCTTCGGAACCATGCTCCCGTCAACGAGCTTCAGCGCCTCTATACCATCGCAAGAAGCTCCTAAGAAGTCGGTCTTTAATCGGCTCACAACTACTGCGGCCCCTCTCAACGGGTCGCCCAACTCCACTGCCTCAGTTTTCAACAGACTGGGCCAAAGCTCATTTGGGCCCATGAAGAAGCCCGCGATACCAGAAAGGGTTATCCCTAAGCGGATAGCCATTCCTGCTCATGAAGTCGTCAAGGCGGCTTCTCCTGCCAAAGGGTCGGTCTTCACAAGACCGACTGTTTTAGCTCCTGTTTCAGGCGAAATCGTCAAGGCTGCTTCACCTGCTCGGAAGTATGCTTTCGATAGGTTGGCCATCCTCATTCAGCGGACGTCAGTCTTCAACAGGTTGACAGCGACAACTTCTGATCAAGATAGGGGACACGAAGAAACCACCCCCGTAGCTGAGATAATCTCGGCCGCACGACATGCTCGACATCGCCATTGGCGCCGAGTGAGGAAGGCTGGGGGCAATTCCCCTTCTGGACTGACTCCGCCATCTCCAATGGTGGAAGTTGATACTGCTGTTCCAACCGGGAACAACTTTGAACCACTCAGGAGGGTCCGCAAGAACTCTCCGACTGCTGTGCTAAAAAGATCTCCTCCACCTGTAGAGAATGCCACAAAGGCGAAGCTTGAACAGCCCATCAGCGGCTGTCCTCTAAAATTTACAAATTCTGGCATCAAGTCCAAGACTCGGTGATTGATCAAGATTACTCTCGCCGACAGAAAAAGGTGAAAGTTCAATGAGAAGACGACCATCCTGTTAATCCACAGAAGGCGACAGATACTTGGGTGCCCACTGCAACGGGCCCCTCAACTTCGACCGCCCATAAGAGAAGAAGGCCGGAGAAAATCCCTACGTCTGCGACGAATCGCAAGACCACTGAGCCCAGATGCCCCAAGGCTGGGGGCATGGTGGTGCATACCGTCTATATGGCATCCGGAAAAGAGGAAAACCATATCTTCACAGGTCATCGACCGCTTACGCGATCAGTGACTAAGGCTCAGGAGCAACAACAACAAAAGCTCCAAGAGATGCTAACAGCCATGGCCGCACTTACGGGACCGAAAGAAAGCCCAGAAATGTCATCGGAGCAACGTCAAGAACAAGAAACTGATACTGAGTTCCTCCGCGGAATTCTCAAAAAGAAAGACAAAGAGGCAGCGGAACAAGCTGCCAACATAAAACAAATGGCGCTATTATTCCAAGACATGGTCGGGATGATGTTATAGCCGGATCCTCCAGCTGAAGATCCTCCGATTATCCTCGAAGACGACCGAGCGGAGACATCAAACCCTCTTCCGGCTTGTTCAGCAGCCAAGGAGGAGACCATCTCAAAAGCCGCCTTGGATGATTGCATTGCTCATCAAATACGAGTTCATCAGGCGAATGAAGTGGCTGGACAAATTATTAAAACGGGACAACCCTATCCGGGCTGGTATGACCAAAAAAGGTACCCGCCGGGATATACGATCCCTAAATTCCATGTATATAAAGGGACGGGCAATCCCCACCAGCATGTCGCCCAGTTCAGGGCTCTGTGCGGTAATACGGGAGGTGATGATAAATTACTGCTCCGCCAATTCGTTGGCAGCTTGTCAGAGACAGCATTTGAGTGATATTCCGAGCTCCCGAATGACTCCGTTAAGACGTTTGCAGAAATAGAGTTACTCATTACACTGAGGTTCGCAAGTGCTAGCGAACGCACCCCAATAACTGCATTAATTAATGCCAGAGTAAAGCCAGGCGAAACATGGGTGTAATACGCGATACGGTGGCGGAATTTATGGTCGAAATGTGAGCAGTGCATCGAAGAAGTGCCTACGGAAGGCATGTTCGTGGGGACCCTCGACCCTCAAGCAAACATTTCACAATTCATGATGTTTTTCAAGCCGACCATTTTCCAGGCCTTGATTGACAAGCTGGCCCAAATGGACCAGATGGGCCACAGGCCTTCCTCTTCGAAGTCGGAGCCTCGAAATGAAAAAGGGAAGGGGAAAGCGGCCTTCTTTGCCAACACTCAACAACAGTCGAGCAACTTAAAGCCAGCTATTCTCCAAAACAACGTGCGTCCACGCCCATCCCTCGAGGAGAGACTGGGACGTCCTTACTCGTTTCCCCGGGATAAAACGAGGAGACTGTTCGAGTTGGAAGTATGCAACAGACTCATCAATCTGCCAGATCCAAAACGTCCATTGCATCCAGACGATATCAACAATCCTAATTACTGCCTTTACCATTAAGCAGTAAGCCATCCACTAGAAGATTGCTTCATCTTCAAAGGCTGGATTGAGGACCAATACCAACAAAGCAAGTTCGCATTATCCGAAAACTTGAAGGTGAACCCGCCACAACCTCACGCCCCTAAAAAAGTGGACATGCCGGGGGCATCGTGCTTATTCATAAGAGAAGCTCCATAGGAAGTTGTTCTTTGGGCAAAGACGAAAAGAATGCTGAAGGATCTCCAAATATGCCCGGTAATCAGGTGGAAAAATCCACTGGAACCTGAGATCGTCGAGGGAATGCTGAAACCGTGCACAACTCCAAAAATTGGTGGTGATAGTCAAAGCGCTCGCACCCAGCCGTCAAAATCTTCGAAGAAGAAGAAAAAGACCAAAAAGCCTGTGAAGCCTGATGACAAGCGCATAGAACTGCAAAAACATATTGACGCGCTGGAAGAATATAATCAGAAGGTGTGGACCCCAGTCACACTCCAAAAATTCATCAGCCACGTCCTTGAGGACGGAGATGATGAAAATGGAGAAGACTCGTCGGATGAACCTGAGGATTATATGGCAAGCTGCCATGTGATCTCTCACTCGTTAATAAACGGTGAAGAAGCTCCTGACGCAAAGAAATTGGGGGCAGATCATGAGCCGGAACTTCTAGAACCATCATACGAAATAATTGACGCATTCCTGAATGAAGGTCATCTAAAAAGCAAAGCTGATCGGGAGCACGAGATGGCCATATTTGAAAAAGCCAAACGCTAACGACTGGATGAAAAGGTTGAGGCACCCCAACCGGAGCAAAGCATCCCTATCGCCAGCAAAAGCAAGTTTAAAGTAAGGAAACGATTCGCTAGGGCCCTGTCGATAGGAATGAAGTTGCCCTATTTCAGAGGAAATTCTCCTGGCGGTATACATCTTGATGAAGCGGACATACATCCTAACTTCTGCTTATCCCATCAGAGGATTGCACACTCTACCGAGGAGTGCATAGCCTTTAAAAACTGGTGGCAGGGATATGTTGCCCACCGACAACACGTTCAATGAGTGAAGCGCAAGGCTCGTCGGGAACAGAAAAGCACGACAGATGAGCGCAAAAGAGCCGCCGGCAACTGTTACATAGTCGACACCAAGGGATCACAAGTTATCACCTTTGGAAGCGACTCTGACGAAGAAATCACCCTCGGCTCTCTCTTCAAGGAATCCACATCCGACACAAAAGATGTGAAGATTTACGAGAAAATCTAGCTGCGTAATCGTGCGTTGCCCGAAAAATTTCGGACCTATGACCGAAATGTCTTTAAACTACTAAAAACCCACGGCATCCCCAGGCTGACGTAAAAAAATAGGTACGTCCATAAGCGAAATGGGCACAGATGAAAACCCGAAAGGGCTCCGTGAGTAAAAACAACAGGACTACCGGCGAGTTTTGTGAAAACCCGAAAGGGCGCAATCTCGTTAAAAGACACTTACGAGGTCTTCTCGACCTTGTGAGGAGAAAATACCCGCGTGAGATCCTTACGACTCATAAGGGAGCAACACACTTAGGGATCCCCATGATTCCTAAGGAGAAATTACACTTACGAGATCCTCACGACTCGTAAGGAGAATTCCCCTTTGAGACCCTCACGGCTCACAGGGTTCAAATTCCTTAAACTACAGGGATCTGAGCCTGTTCTTAAGCCATCACAATCCCCAATGTTGCCCTACAAGTAGTTCAATATCGACCCTTGTATACAATCCACATGCACGAATAAACATTTCTCTAACAAAGTCCCACCCGCGACTAGGGATATGTTTACACAGTGGACAACCCTTGTAAATCCTTTCGACTTCTAAGGGGAAAACACTCTTGTAAGATCCTTACGACTTATAAGAGAACACACACTTGTGAATCCTCACGATTCTTAAGGAGAAAACGCACTTATGAGATCCTCAAGACTCGTAAGGAGGAATACCTTCATGAGACCCTTACGGCTCATGAAGTTAAAAACCTTAGTTGACAGGATCCTAACCCTGTTCGCTAAGCCACATTTATTCGACATCGACAGAGGCAAATGATGATTTGCTCCTGGCAATATCTCAGTTGTAGCGATGCTGATGCCTAAATCGGTATCAAATCTCAAACTCGCAGTAAAAAGCCAGCGATCCACAAATGCATATGAAATAGCCGAAATGATGGGACAACTTGCATAAATATCAGCAAGTAAAAAAAATGTATGCATATAAAATAGCCGAAATGATTGGGCAACTCACAATAAAAAGCAGCGAGTAAATAAAACAAATAGCCAAAATGATTGGGCACCGCGAAAAATAGCCGAAATGATTGGGCAATCGCGATTTTCGTAATATAAAAGCTGAAATAATAGAGCATCGCGGAAAGAAAAAATATATATAAAATGAAACTTTTTGCCCTACAGGTAAGATCACATCGATCCCTGTATACAATCCATGGGCACAAAGAAAAAGGGAACCACACCTTCCCCCAGGCTCCATCCGAAAGAGAGCCAAGTCTTGACGGTTCACAGACAACCTAGAGACCACCTCAACATTCGTCTCGTTACAGCAGACGCAACGTCAGCAAAGCGGAGTGATGGCAAAACCCCAGCTCCACCTCAGCATTCGTCTCGTTACACCAGAAGCAATGTTAATAACGGCGTTCCTTCGCGGTCCAGCAGGATGCAGATGCAACGTCAATGAAAGACCTCACTGTTGGGGTAAAAATTTACACCCCGGTTGACCAAGTCAAAATCAAAGTCAACCCCAAACCAAGTGGGCCCAAGCCCAGATCCAGTGGGCCCATGCCCAGGTCGAGCCCGAACATGAAGCGGCCGGCCTCCCCCCATGTCAAGATGAAAATTTTGTAATAAATAATTTTGTTGTATTTCTTTTATTTTATTTTTGGATAAATGTAAGAAAAATAGGCATAAAGCCAACTTTTTGTAAAACCCCGGTTGACCAAGTCAAAATCAAAGTCAACCCCAAGCCAAGTGGGCCCAAGCCCAGATCCAGTGGGCCCATGCCCAGGTCGAGCCCGAACATGAAGCGGCCGGCCTCCCCCCATGCCAAGATGAAAATTTTGTAATAAATAATTTTGTTGTATTTCTTTTATTTTATTTTTGGATAAATGCAAGAAAAATAGGCATAAAGCCAAATTTTTGTAAAGCCCATGGCTTAAGTGCAAAAAGAAATGGCACATGAGCCATGTGATAGGCAAAATGCCATTTTGTGAAGCCCAAGGGGCTATGTGTAAAGTGTATAGCCTATAAAGGCAAGGATAATGAAATATCCCAAGGACTTTTTTCTCTCTCCAAAAAAAAGTTTCAGATCTGAGATCTTTCTCCCTTCTTCACGGTTCCAAAACCTTCTTCTTTCTTTTGAATTAAATCAAGAGTTTTACTCTTCCTTTTCAAAAACAAAATAGTTTTTCACCACGAAACCCACAAAGGGGAACTGGGATCTGTCATGAGATCTAAAAAAGGAGAGATTTTGAGATCTCACATCTCTTGATCTTCAAGATCCAGCTAACAGAGGAGGAAGAAGAAGAACCCCTTCCATTAACCCCCTAAGAAAAAAAAACACACACACTCAGGAGTCCAACTCCTCTCTGATTTCTCTTCCGAGAATTTTTTTTTAGGCTAAAAGCCTCTTTTCCTCGCCGGCGCTGAAGCGCAGAGTGTCCCCGTGCTGACCCGTAGCGCGCTTGCACTCAAGCGCAAGCGCTCGAGCGCAAGTCGCCCCCGTGTCGACACGTGGCGCTCTTGCGTTCAAGCGCAAGTCGCCCCGGTGCCGACACGTGGCGCGCTTGCGCTCCAGCGCAAGCGCTCCAGCACAAGCGCTCCAGCGCAAGTCGCCCCCGTGCCGACACGTGGCGCTCTTGCGCTCCAGCGCAAGCGCTCGAGCGCAAGTCCCCCCCGTGCCGACACGTGGCGCTCTTGCGCTCCAGCGCAAGCGCTCGAGCGCAAGTCGCCCACGTGCCGACACATGGCGCGCTTGCGCCCAAGAGCTCAGCGTCCGAGTGCAAAGCGCCCACTTGCCGACACGTGGCGCGTTGCGCTCCAGCACTCTGCGCTCGAGCGCAAAGCGCCCACGTGCCGACACGTGGCACGCTTGCGCTCAAGCGCCCAGCGTCTGAGCGCAAAGAGCCCACATGCCGACACATGGCGCGTTGCGCTCCAGCACTCTGTGCTCGAGCGCAAAGCGCCCACGTGCCGACACGTGGCGCGCTTGCGCTCAACCGCCTAGGCGCTGGCCCCACACATCCTTTGGATGTCTTTTCCCTTTTATTTATATATACATGTATATATATACATATGTATACATATGTACACATACACATACTCCACGACACTGTCCCTGTTAGAAAAAATTTCTAACGGGGCGCTGCCCCGCACCCCGCAAGGGGGCTACTAGTCCTCTTGACCCCCAGCCCGCTATCCAGGTAGCGGGACCCCCGTAAAAACTCTGCGTGGCTCCCGATATATTTAAACCCCCCCTCCAAATCAAAACACACATACACTGCACATTGAGTTCGCATGACCAATTTGACCCGTCAATCGGAGGTACCCTCGCCCCAAAGGCGGGGGGTAATTAACGGCAGCTTAGTCCGCGGCTGCCGGAGATTCGGATCCCCACAATCATTAAACTCCGGCCTATCCTAGGCAGGGGGAATCTGTAGTACTCCTGACAAGTGCGCGCGTATTCCCATCTCAATGGGGTGACGAAAAACACCCTACAGATTCTGGCACGCCCGGTGGGACCTTTCTCTCCTCCCATATTTCGGGTTAAACGTTCATGCGAACTCAATCAATATACATATCGATTGTCTATACTGAAATGATGTTTTTTCTTCTGTGCAGCAATCAACCTTCGACGACAATGTCTCTCCAGACGAATTCAGCTTCCAACGTGACCCCAATTCCATACGTGGTCAAGATCAATGCTCGTGTGGTTCTCCCAGCAAGCCTCAGTCGACAGTGGGAGGAACCGCCCCGCCAGTTCGGCTCCGTCATCATTTACCCTGCCGGAAGCGCTCATCTGGCGAAGATCCCGGCGGAACAGGTGGCCAAGCCGGTCTCAAGGGGTAAGAGGCCGAATGTCGTGATCGCCAATGCACCACAACCGAAACTTAAGATGGTGTCTGAACGACTCCCTGGTGCTCCAGCGGGGGGCAAGAACTTCGGTACAAAGGGCAACATCAAATGTTGCGGACGAGCTCAGGCGATGACTCCAACAAATGCACAATCGGGCATATCTCCAAGGCCCTCCATCAACCGGTCTGCGGCGTCTTCCCAAAGAGCCGAAGTCTGCCAGATGCTTAGAACAGAAAAGTTAAGGCAGAAGCGGCTCAGGTATCGAGCCAACAAAAGGGCCAAGGCTTCGGCCTAATGGAATCGTGTGAAGTTCCAAGTGCAGGGTTGCCCCGCGACGACGTCTGAGACGGACGTAAGAATCAGCAATTCCTTCGAGCCTCTGAAGTGGGTTCAGAAAAATGCCATGACCGCCAGAATCAAGAAGACAGCGGTCCGAACAGTGCCACAAAGAGACGTGTCCCGGCCCCAACAGAAAAAGTATGACACTGTCTCTTCAAGAATCTATCGAGCAGTATGTGCCGCGTGAAAGCAACGGGGAAAATACAGAAAAGAAGCGCCAGCACCATTCAAGAAGCTGGTTAGGCCAGCCGCCTTCAATCGACTACCAGCTACCGAAGCAAGGGGGTCAAGACAGCGATCCGTGAAATCAGCCTCCAATGATAGAAAGACGGCCGGATATATCATCCATACGGTCTATATGGCGGGCGGGCGCCCCAGCGACAACCTTCGCAGCAAAACCAAGGACGGGGCCACCACATCCCAAGCCCAATCTAACCTGAATGTGGTTGCCGCCGTCCAAGAACAGCCGCCCCCGCTGGATGAAGAAAACCCTCTCGATGAGGATGATAGGCAGATAGACCCTTCGGTCCATGTAGAGTCAAGCTCGGACAGCGAGGATGAGCCGACTTTCCGCCCCAGGACTGCGGAGCAGGAGCTGCTTCAAGAGCTTCGAAAACAGCTCAGGAGCAAAGATAAAGAGATGGCCAAGCTCTATTCGAAGATTGACGACTTAACGAACGTGGTGATGCGGCTTACGGCTCAAATTTCTCGAGCGCCTCCCAATCAGGCACAAGTCGCTACTAATCAGCCGGGTGATGACAATCCGAGGCAGCCAATGCCTGTTCCTTTGGGACCAAGACTGGTCGAGCCGAATGAAAGCCGGCCACATTCCGCTTCTGGGGATGCCTTGGCCCCAGATAGCACTATCCCGCTAACACAGGATCGGATAATGGATTTGGTCACCAGCAAGGTTAAAACATTGGTGGCCGAAGCTGAAGCTCAGAAAGAAATCGACAGTAGTAGGCGGCCATATCCCGCGCAATACGATCTGATTGAGTTCCTAAGCGGCTACGTCATTCTTAAGTTCGGAAGATTTGATAGAACGGGGAATGCAAACCAGCACGTCGCCCACTTCAAAGCATCGTGCGGAAATACAGGGGGCAATGACGCGCTCCTTCTTCGTCAGTTTGTCAACAGCCTGACCGGCGTTACCTTCGACTGGTATGCGAGTATACCGGACGGGTCCATCATTACCTTTGCCCAAATGGAGTCCCTGTTTCGGCAAAGGTTCATGAGTATCAGTGATAAAATCTCCATTGCCGACCTTGTGAGGACCAAGCCGGGGAAGAATGAAAGCAACACCGACTTTATCGTTCGATGGCGTAATCTCATAGTCAAGTGCGAACCGCCGCTGGAGCAGGACCAGTCCGACAGCCTTCTCATTGGGAACCTCAGCAATTGGATGGTCCCATTCTTGTGTACAGCGGGCCTCAAGACATTTCAGGAGCTAACCAAGAAAGTCCAAATGCTGGAACGCTCGAAGCAAGAGTCCCCGCCGGACTCTCAGAGAGACAAAACCTGGAAAAGCAAGCGGGACGACAACAGTAGAAGTGGGAGTTCCAGCATTACCGATGTCTTCAATGAGTCCGACAATGAAGAAAAGCGAAGGGCGGGCGAATCCAAAACCAACCGGTCTCGAAAGCCATTACTGGGAGGAGATGGGCCTTCCCTAGAGGAGAAAAGGAACAAGGTGTACTCTTTCAGAAGGGACAAGGTCCGCAAGATATTTAAAGATGCCTTGAACAAGGGCCTACAATTGCCGGAGTCGAAAAGACCCCAAGAAGCAAAAATGACCGACAATCCTCTGTATTGCCCGTACCACCGAGTAATGAGCCATGCGATCGAGGATTGCTATATCTTCAAAGACTAGGTAGAGAAGCAGTACAAGGCTGGAGAGATCGAGCTGTCCAAAAGTGTGTTGGTGAACAATCAAGTTGCAACCACCAACTTTATACAGACAGAAGTTGAAGCCTTCTGGGAGCAGACAGCCGAACCCGCTGCCCCGAGAAATGAAACGGAATCATCGCGGCCTCCGTGGAGTACGCACATATCTAATAAGACGAAGAAGATGATAAAGCTACTTCGGAAAGAACCCAGAACGGAATGGGAAGGGCAGAAGAGGCCTACCAGTCCAGCTGCCAATGCGGCTCCATCAGGCTCAAAATCCAAGAAGCTCAAGAAGAAGAAAAGTGCAGCTCGGCGTGAAAAAGATTCTGCAGGGAGATCGACCATTCAAAAATATATCGATTCCCTCGAAGAATATGAACAAAAGGAAAGAACATTGATTCAATTAAAGGAGTTCTTCCCTGTACAAGCGGCTGAAATTCTGGAGGAGTTAGAAGAAGACTCTAATGAAGAGATCCCAGTAGTGACCTGCTACGCCATCCATCTTGGCAGCGACTCTGAGGATGAGCTCTGCTTTCCCGAAGAGGACGAGGAGCACACCACAAAGGCCAATCAAATCCAGCTCAGAAGCGGCAGGGCTCTACCACAAAATCAGGGAAACGGCCCAAAAGGGAAGGAAAAACAAGTAGCTAATGAAGAAAATGGCAGAGAACCGGCCGATGAAAACATAAATCCTTCCTCAGTGGACTATAATGTCTTGGCACATCTCCGGAAGCTTCCATCTCTCCTGAGCATCTACGATGCCTTGGTCCTATCTAAGGAGCTTAGAGATGTTCTCATTCACGCTCTACAAAACCCCGAGCGGTATCAGGCTCACTTTGCGGAAATTAATATGAAAGAAGCCCAACACACTTTGCATGCCGCCGCAGTCACATTTAAGGATGAAGACTTGCTACTGGGAATGGCTGAGCATAATCGGCCGCTTTACGTGACCGGGTACAGCGACGGAGATCGGATTAATCGCATATTGATTGATCCGGGGTCTTCAGTGAACATCATGAACTTGCGGACGCTGAAGAGTTTGTCAATGGACGTCCGACACCTGTCAAGGTAAAGGATTGTCATTCAAGGCTTCAACCAAAATTGCCAGCAAGTTCTGGGGTCTATAGCTCTGCCAATCAAATTCGGAGATCTGCAGACCGAAGCTAAAATATACGTGATCGACGCCGACACGTCTTATAAGATTCTCTTGAGGCGGCTGTGGCTCTACGATTACGGCATCGTTCCGTCAACTCTCCACCAATGCATGAAGTATACTAAAAACGGCGAAGAAAGACGCATTGACAGAGACATCCAGCCGTTCGGTGTGCATAAAGTCCGCTATGAAGATTCTCGGTACTTTACGAACCACCAAAATGCTAAACCACAACTGACTGAGGATAGACCGGCCCCAAGACTCAAAAGAAAATCTGTGCCGGCTGTCACTTTCAAAAGCAAAACATACCCAAGTGCGCCCGCATTTCGGCAGCGACACTGATGAGTCCGATGATGGAAGCCCGTCCTTCCGTAAAACTCGCCCTCATTTTGGAAGCGATGCGGACGAATCTGTTACTAAAGGCCCATCTAGCAGCAAAGTTCGCCCTCATCTTGGCAGTGACACTGAAGAGTCAGAAGAAGAGGACCTTCCGTGCAACAGCTGTGCAGATTGGCCCCCCATGCAGCAAGCGAAACTACAAGAGACCTTCGAAGTCGCAGAAGGGTCCCTGGCCATCACAAGGGTGCCGGAACGGATGTGCTAAGAGCTTGACGCATTGTCAGTCTCTACCGTGGACCAGCTGAAAACTTTCTATGTGCCCGGGAGGAAAAATGGACAGAAGAGCATCCTGTTTTATGGGTCAAACCCCGTTGTGCACCCGGACGATTTGTTTGTCGCATGCCTTCCATATGAGAGAGGCATAAGAGCCGTCCTCAATCCCAGATACTATGTGCCCGAGATGCGGGAATACTTTAAGAAGTGTGGATGCCGGTTATATCAAACGGAGTCCGAAGCAAAGTTTTACGAAGGGTTATGGTATCCGCCCCAGGTCAGAGCACTCATCGATGGACGAATTCCAGATAGACGGGGCATAGGCTACATTCAACCTGATTCCAAAGCGTGCTACATGATCCGTGTTGGTGAGGCCAGCGAAAGATCAAATGATGATGACGAGATAGCCGAGCCAGAAGAAGCTCCTCAAGAGCTCGAAAATGGCGGACAAGCAACCTTTGATGAGCTAACCGAGATTGACTTAGGAACGCCTGATAATCCAAGGCCGACTTACATCAGCTCACTCTTGGCGGAGGAAATGAAGGAGCAAATAATTACCCTGCTGCGTGAGTTCGTCGACTGCTTCGCGTGGACGTACAAAGAAATGCCTGGCCTTTCCCCTGAGGTAGCCGTGCATAAGCTGGCTATATCTCCTGATGCTAAGCCGATCAAACAAGCTCCTCGAAGAATGAGAAGGGAGTTGGAAGAAAAGGTCATCGAGGAAACCAAGAAACTCATCGATGCCGGCTTCATCAGGGAAGAGAAATATGCAGACTGGATCGCATGCATAGTCCCAGTGAAGAAGAAAAATGGGCAGATCCGAGTTTGTGTCGATTTCAGGGACCTCAACAAGGCATGTCCTAAAGACGACTTCCCGCTACCGGTCATGGAAATGATGGTCGATGACACCTCAAATTACGAACAATTCACCTTTATGGATGGCTCGTCTGGATATAATCAGATCAAGATGTCGCCTGAGGATGAGAAGCACACAGCAATTCGAACCCCGATCGGAATATATTGCTATAAGGTAATGCCATTCGGACTGAAGAACGCAGGTGCTATATATCAAAGGGCAATGACTAATATCTTTGATGACCTAATCCATAAAGTCGTCGAATGCTATGTTGATGATCTGGTCGTCAAGACTAAAGACAAGGCCGATCATATCCAAGATCTCAGGACCGTTCTCACTAGACTGAGGGAATACGATCTGAAGATGAATCCTCTGAAGTGCGCTTTTGGCGTGTCATCGGGAAAATTCCTGGGCTTCATAGTCCGACATCGAGGGATCGAAGTTGACCCATCAAAGATAAAGGCCATCATGGAGATGCCCCCTCCGAAGAGTCTGACGCAGCTAAGATCTTTTCAAGGCAAGCTTGCTTATATATGGAGGTTTATCTCAAATTTATCGGGGAGATGTAGGCCCTTCTCAAAGCTCATGAAGAAAGGAGCTCATTTTATCTGGGATGCCGAATGTCAAGCAGCGTTCGAAAGCATCAAACAATACTTGTTGCACCCTCCATTGCTGGCCGCTCCTATTCCAAATAAACCGTTGATTCTCTACACTGCCGCATTAGATGAGTCACTCGGTGCGCTCCTCGCCCAGAATAACGAGGAGGGAAAAGAAAATGCAGTCTACTACCTCAGTCGAACTCTAGTCGGGGCGGAACACAACTATTCCCTAATCGAAAAGCAATGCCTGGCTCTGATATTTGCTGTGAAGAAGCTGAGGCACTATCTGCTCGCTCATCGGGTTATGCTGATCTCCAAGGTCGACCCGCTCAAACACTTGATGACCAGAGCGAGCCTAGCCGGCAGAAAGGCAAGATGGGCTGTTATGCTACTTGAGTTTGACATAGTTTACACTCCTCAGAAAGCAGTAAAAGGGCAAGCTCTTGCAGACTTTCTCGCTGCTCATCCCATACCAGAAGGGTCGCCGCTAAATTGTGAGTTACCCGACGAACAAGTGCTGCACCTCGAGGAAGATGAGCCATGTTGGGAGCTTTACTTCGATGGGGCCTCATCAATAAGGAGCTCCGGCAGATCAAGCGTCCCGGAGGTAAAAGCGGGGATAGGATTGGTGTTCATCACGCCATCAATGGGAACCCTACGGCGTTCTTTTGCTCTCACCGAGCCTCGGACAAACAATGAAGCTGAGTATGAAGCTCTGATAGCTGGTTTGGAACTCGCCATAGAAATGGAAATCCTTCGGCTACGGGTTTACGGTGACTCCCAGCTTGTCGTCAACCAAGTAAGCGGCGACTATAAGATATACAAACCCGAGTTAGCTCGGTACAGAGGCCGGGTGGTGGAACTCATGAAACGGTTCATTCATATTGAACTAATGAGAATCCCCAGAGCGTTGAACGGAAAAGCCGACATACTCGCTCGCTTAGCCAAGGAGCTGGCTGATCCTGACATGGACGAAATTTTGATCACAGTCAGGAGCCGGCAAATTCTACCCCCAGTCTATCTACGAGAAGAGGAAAGCACGGAACAGAAGAGCAGTCCCGCCGAAGAAGCTTCGATCATCCAAGACGAGCTCGATTGGAGAGAACCCTTCATAGAGTACCTCCGATACGACAAGCTGCCCGAAGAAAAATCTGCGAGGATTCAGCTGAAGAAAAGAGCTCTCCGATACGTGTTTGTAAATGACACGTTATACCGCAGGTCATATGACCAACTCTGGCTCAGGTGTCTGTCATTAGCCGAAGCCCAAAAGGTCATGAAAGATGTTCACTCGGGCGTTTGCGGTGCTCACCAATCTGGCCCCAAGATGCGACTTCAAATCAAACGGCTTGGGTATTACTGGCCCACCATGATACGGGATTGTGGAGAACATGCAAAGAAATGTCAGATTTGCCAAATCCATGGTGATTTCATTCACAAGCATCCCAATCCGTTGCATCCTACGGTGGCGTCGTGGCCCTTCGAAGTCTGGGGCTCCGACATTGTTGGCCCAATTGATCCTCCGTCATCTAAAGGCCACCGGTTCATACTGGCCGCGACAGACTACTTCTCCAGATGGGCTGAAGCTGTCCCGCTAAAAGAAGTCAAGACAAAAGATATTCTGACATTCTTCCAGCATAATATTCTATATCACTTCGGTACACCAAGAAGAATCATTTCTGACAACGGGCCTTCTTTCAAGAGCTTCAATGTCTCAAGGTTCGCTACTCAGCACCAGATAGACTGGAGATATTCCTCCATCTATAATCCAAGAGCCAATGGGCTAGCCGAAGCCTTCAATAAGACTCTATGCAAGCTCCTGAGGAAAAATGCTTCAGCCAACAAGAGAGACTGGAATCTCAAGCTTCACGAGGCATTGTGGGCATATCGTACCACGCACCGTACTCCAACTCAGTCCACTCCATACTCATTGCTCTTCGGAGTGGAGGCGGTCCTCCCCCTCGAAGTCGAAGTTCCAAGCTTAAGAATGGACGTTCATCATGAGTTGACGGAGGAGGAAAACGTGCTCCTTAGACTTGAAGAACTCGATGCCCTCGAAGAAAAGAGGCTCGCGGTGCAGCAAAGTCTGGAGCTATACCGAGCCCAAATGTCACGGGCCTATGACAAGATAACCCGTCTCCGCGCTTTCAAGAAAGGTGAATTGGTGTTGGTCCTCAAAAGACCGATCATCCCCAATCGACATGCCAAGGGAAAATTCGAGCCAAACTGGGAAGGACCATACGTCATCGAGAAAGTGTTTGACGGAGGATCCTACCAACTAATAAGTGTCGAGGGAGAAAGGCCCATGCCATTCATCAATGGCCGATATCTCAAGAAATACTACACGTGAATGCTCCAAGTCGCAGGCGAATTAAGCACATCAGCCCTACGGTCTGGATCATACATCCTGCAAAACTGTATACAATCCACGGGCATAAATGACCCCTATCTCTCCCAAATCCTGCCGGTGGGACTACTTTTAAAGTCCCACCAGCAGCAAAGAAAAAGAGGAAAAAAATAAAAGAAATAAAAAATAAACGGTATGTCCACAAGCAAAACGGGCACGGATGAAAACCCGAAAGGGCTCCGTGAGTAAAAACAGCAGGAATACCGGGGAGTCTGTGAAAACCTGAAAGGGCGCAAACTCGTGAAAAGAGATGAAATACACTCTCAAAGTCCTCTCGACCTTGTGAGGAGAAAACCCCTGCGTGAGATCCTTACGACTCACAAAGGAGCAACACACTTAGGAATCCTTATGATTCCTAAGGAGAAAATACACCTGCGGGATCCTTACGACTCGTAGGGAGAAAATGCTTTTATGGGACCCTCACGACCCATAAAATTGAAAATCCTTAGGTGATAGGGACCCAAACCTGTCTCCTAAGCCATCGTTCCCCAACGGGCAATGGCAAATGATGAGTCGCTCCTGGCATTTCGCTTCAGTGTTAGCGGTGCTGATGCCGACCAAAAACCCAAATCCCAAGTCCTCCCACGGCAAATGATGAGTTGCTCCTGGCATTATTCCAGTGCAGCAATGCTGATGCCAAACAAGATCCAAATTCTAAGTCCCCAAATGGAGAATGATGAGTCGCTCCTAGTACCACATTCCAGTGCAGCGATGCAGACGCCAACCAAAATCCAATTTCTCAAAGTTCTCCCAGCCCTACGGTTAGTCCCCAAATTGACTACCGTATACAATCCACGGGCTCAAATAATTCTCGCCATACCCATGCCCAACCATAATCACCAGTTACGCGGCAGGTCTCCGCCTTGGGAATGATGCTCCATTGATAAGACCCACTCATGTGTCCTCATGATATATGAGGAGAACAAACCTTTGTGGGATCCTTACGACTCATAAAGGAAAAACACGCTTAGGAGTCCTCACAACTCCTAAGGAGAAAATACACCTGCGGGATCCTCACGACTCATAGGGAGAAAATGCTTTTATAGGACCCTCACGGCCCATAAAATTGAAAAGCCTTAGGCGATAGGGATCTAAACCTGTCTCCTAAGACATCGCTCCCCAATCCCCAAATGGCGAATGATGAGTCTCTCCCGGTACCATATTCCAGTGTAGCGATGTAGACGCCAACCAAATTCCAAATCCCATACCCCAAACGGCGAATGATGAGTCGCTCCTGGTACCACATTCCAATGCAGCGATGCAGACGCCAACAAAGCCCTGAAATTTTTCCAGCCCTACGGTCTGGATCATACATCCTGCAAAACCGTATACAATCCACGGGCGTAAAACAATCCCGATCTCTCCAAAAAAAAGAGAAAAAGAAGAAGGAGAAGAAGAAAAAAAAAGAACGGTATGTCCACAAGCGAAATGGGCACGGATGAAAACCCGAAAGGGCTCCGTGAGTAAAAACAGCGGGACTGCCGGCGAGTTTGTGAAAACCCGAAAGGGTGCAAACTCGTAAAAAAGAAAAGAAATGAAATGCACTCGCAAAGTCCTCTCGACTTTGTGAGGAGAAAATTCCCGCATGAGATCCCTACGACTCATAAAGGAGAAACACACTTAGGAGTCCCCACGACTCTTAAGGAGAAAATACACCTATGAGATCCTTTCGACTCGTAGGGAGAAAATGCTTTTATGGGACCCTTACGGCCCATAAAATTGAATAGTCTTAGGTGATAGGGATCTAAACCTGCTTCCTAAGCCATCAATTCCCAAATCCTCTCGGGGCAAATGATGAGTTGCTCCTGGGATTATTCCAAGCGCAGCAATGCAGATGCCAAACAAAAACCAATTCCCAAACCCTGTCATGACAAATGATGATTCGCTCCTAGTACCATATTCCAGCGTAGCGATACTGATGTCAACCCAAATCACATCAGGTAAAACAACCAATGACCTCCCTGGCAGAACCAAATTCCACCTCGGAAACAAGTCAACTTCATCCCTGACTCCGCAAGAAGCGGGGCAAGTCAAATCCAGCACCGATCGTCCACGTCGCAAAAAGGGCAGCATCGACCGTCCAAGTCGCAAAAAGGGCAGAACCGACCGTCCACATCGCTAAAATGGCAGAACCGACCGTCCAAGTTGTTAAAATGGCAGCACCGACCGTCCAAGTCGCAAAAAGGGCAGAATCGACCGTCCAAGTAGCAAAAAGGGCAGCATCGACCATCCACGTCGCTAAAAGGGCAGCATCGACCGTCCAAGTCGCAAAAAGGGCAGAATCGACCATCCACGTCGCTAAAAGGGCAGCATCGACCGTCCAAGTCGCAAAAAGGGCAGAACCGACCGTCCACGTCGCTAAAAGGGCAGCACCGACCGTCCACGTCGCAAAAAGGGCAGCATCGACCGTCCAAGTTGCAAAAAGGGCAGAACCGACCGTACACGTCGCTAAAATGGCAGAACCGACCGTCCAAGTCGCTAAAATGGCAGCACCGACCGTCCAAGTCGCAAAAAGGGCAGAATCGACCGTCCAAGTCGCAAAAAGGGCAGCATCGACCGTCCACGTCGCTAAAAGGGCAGCATCGACCGTCTAAGTCGCAAAAAGGGAAGAATCGACCATCCACGTCGCTAAAGGGCAGCATCGACCGTCCAAGTCGCAAAAAGGGCAGAACCGACTGTCCATGTGGCTAAAAGGGCAGCACCGACCGTCCAAGTCGCAAAAAGGGCAGCATCGACCGTCCAAGTCGCAAAAAGGACAGCATCGACCATCCAAGTCGCAAAAAGGGCAGCGCAGGATTCCTACAAAGCGGGAACCAGATCACTCCGGGCCAGGGAAAACGTCTATCACAGGACACTCCGTCTCGGAGACATGTCAAGCAACGACCGTCCATGTCGTAAAAAGGGCAGTGCCAGCTTCCCAAAAAGCGGGAACCAAATCAAGTCGCCTCCACGTGAAAGAAGATCCATCAATTTCATGCACACGGCCCACATATTTGGTGTGCATTTATTGATAGGGGGCAATTTGTTGGGGTAAAAATTTACACCCCGGTTGACCAAGTCAAAATCAAAGTCAACCCCAAGCCAAGTGGGCCCAAGCCAAGATCCAATGGGCCCATGCCCGGGTCGAGCCCGAACATGAAGCGGCCGGCCTCCCCCCATGCCAAGATAAATATTTTGTAATAAATAATTTTGTTGTATTTCTTTTATTTTATTTTTGGATAAATGTAAGAAAAATAGGCATAAAGCCAAATTTTTGTAAAGCCCATGGCTTATGTGCAAAAAGAAATGGCACATTAGCCATGGGATAGGCAAAATGCCATTTTGTGAAGCCCAAGGGGCTATGTGTAAAGTGTATAGCCTATAAAGGCAAGGATAATGAAATATCCCAAGGGCTTTTTTCTCTCTCCAAAAAAAAGTTTCAGATCTGAGATCTTTCTCCCTTCTTCAAGGTTCCAAAACCGTCTTCTTTCTTTTGAATTAAATCAAGAGTTTTACTCTTCCTTTTCAAAAACAAAATAGTTTTTCACCACGAAACCCACAAAGGGGAACTGGGATCTGTCATCAGATCTAAAAAAGGAGAGATTTTGAGATCTCACATCTCTTGATCTTCAAGATCCAGCTAACAGAGGAGGAAGAAGAATAACCCCTTCCATTAACCCCCAAAGAAAAAAAAAACACACTCAGGAGTCTAACTCCTCTCTGATTTCTCTTCCGAGAATTTTTTTTTAGGCAAAAAGCCTCTTTTCCTCACCGGCGCTCAAGCGCAGAGTGCCCGCGTGCCGACACGTAACGCGCTTGCGCTCAAGCGTAAGCGCTCGAGCGTAAGTCGCCCCTGTGTCGACACGTGGCGCGCTTGCGCTCAAGCGCAAGCGCTCGAGCGCAAGTCGCCCCCGTGTCGACACGTGGCGCTCTTGCGCTCCAGCGCAAGCGCTCGAGCGCAAGTCGCCCCCGTGTCGACACGTGGCGCTCTTGCGCTCAAGCGCAAGAGGTCGAGCGCAAGTCGCCCCGGTGCCGACACGTGGCTCGCTCGCGCAAGCGCTCGAGCGCAATGTTTACCCCAATCAGAGCAAAGCTCTGTTCAAATTCCAAGGCGGGAGATGAAGCAACGCTTCATCTTCCCCCAATCAGAGCAAAGCTCTGCTTTGAAAATTTAAAATTTAATAAATGAAGCAACGCTTCAGATTATTTGCGCTGCGCAACACGCCACGTGTCAGGCGCAGACGCATCAGCACAGCGCCCAAGGCAGCGCACCCAATCAGAGCAAAGCTCTGTTTTAAACAAAATTAAATGAAGCAACGCTTCAGCTGCGCAAGCACTGCGCTGCGCGACACGTGTCAGCGCAGATGCGCTAGCGCAGTTGCGCTGCGCTGTGCGCTGCGCGACACGTGTCAGCGCAGATGCGCTAGCGCAGTTGCGCTGCGCGACACGTGTCAGCACAGTTGCGCTGCGCTGTGTGCTGCGCGACACGTGTCACGCGCTAGGGCATCTGCGCCAAACAGAATTAAAATTCTAAGAAATCTTTTCTGTTCTTGTTAAAACAAGAAGATTTTCTTCTGCAAAGCAGAAGCCCTTGGATCAAAAATCCAACGGTGGGGAAAATTCCCCGAATCACTCAGAGAAAGATCTCTCTAACAAATTTAACTAATTTATGGGCACTATAAAAAGGACCCCAAGCCTCAATTCAATGAGGAACATTTTTTTTGAAAAAAGTCAAGAGCTTCAAACAGAGAGAGAATTCTGAGAAAATCTCAAAGAAAAAGGGAAAAACCTTCACGAGAGAAAAGAAATCTCTTTTAATAAATCATTGATCTAAAAACCAGATCAATGTTCTTCATATAATAAACAGTGCTTTGTACTTCTCATGAACCACTGGTTCTTTAAAAACAAGAAAACAACAAAATAAAAATAGTGCTTTGCACTTTTATGAACCTCTGGTTCTTGAAACAAAAAGAAAAACTTATTTTTCTTTGATCTAAATTAGATCAAGAAATCAAATAGTGCTCTGCACTTCTGTTCTTGAATCTAAAAGATTCTTTGTGCTTTGCACTTCCAAACTGCGCTGTTGCGCTCTCGAGAGAGCGCCACGTGTCAGCTACAGAACAACTTGTGCTACGCGCTCTTGAAATAGCGCTTTGCTCTCTGGAATTAGCGCAACTCACCATAGCGCGCCACGTGTCAGCAGCGCAACAGCGCAGCGCACTAGCGCAGCGCACTGCGCCGTTGCGCTTGCGCTCACCAGAGCATGACACGTGTCCTCACCACAAGCGCTTGCGCTCAGTAATTGGCGCAAAGCGCCTGAAAAATGCAATGCATTTCTTTTCCTGAAGGGCCAGGCCCAATTAAAAGACCAAACAGGCCTAACTAAATTGATGCTCTGCATCATTGATAAATGGGCAGAGCCCAAACAAAATAATAAAAATGCAATGCAGATGCCTTACAGAGTCCAAAATAAATTGATGCTCTGCATCTTTTATGGGCAGAGCCCAAACAAAAAAAAAAAGAAAATAATGCAATGCATTATTTAAAAATGGGCCAAGCCTTAACACAGGTCTAACAGACCAAAAACAAATAAAAAGCGTTGAATACTTTGGACTTAGCCCAATCATGGCCGTAAGTCCTCAAATTAAATTGACTGAGCGATATTGCTCCCTTAAATCAATTTATATCCGGTTCGAGGGTACATTTCCGAGCTCCTCCGACACCTCTCGTTGTAATCCTTCAACGACGTCAGAGAGGCGACGGGTCCCAACAACCATACATGAATACGGACTGCGGGGTCCTTAAACTCGTGGACCGAAACGTCCCTAAACTAATATTGGACCGAAACGTCCCTAAACTAATATTGGACCGAAACGTCCTTAAACTAATGTTGGACCGAGACGTCCTTAAACTAATGCCGGACCACCACGTCCCTAAACTGGAATACGGACCACCACGTCCCTAAACTGGAGCATGGACCGCAACGTCCCTAAACTGCCTATGGACCACTACGTCCCTAAACTGGAACAATAGAGCCTTCAAATGCTCTTTTGCCGGATCTAAACGGTCTCGTTAAGTTGTTCTTAGTCTCAAAACAGGACTAACGTATCCTTAACGAACGTTTAAGTTGATCTTAGCCGCAACGCGACTAATGCATCCTTAAACTAAAAACACCAAACCCAAATCTAAGTAAATACGGATTTGGACTAATCCACGTCCTACGGGCGACGGCATTACTCAGTCTCCGTATACAATCCATGGGCAACCACAAACAAAACAAACATACACGACACGAAGTGAAATTCTGGAGAAGGAGAAAGTTGTTACCGCGGTGCGGTAGCATAATTAACTGCAGGGGCTTGCGCCTGCAGGGAAGAGCGTTCCCACAATCAAAAACCCCTCAAGCGAGGGGGAATCTGACGAAGTCTGCTACATCGGCCGCATCCGTCTAAACCTCCGATACACGGTGCCATAAATCAACTTGGCATCTTCGGAGAGGTGGACGGATAAAACCAAATAGCATCTGCCCCGAATCTCAGCGTCAGGACATCGCAGTCTTGTACGCCGTCTTTCGGAGGGAAACAGATTCTGGCACGCCCTGTGGGACCTTTTCCTCTTTCCACTCCACACTTCGTGTGTCGTCCTCGTGAACCAATCGCGGTTTGTTAAATGGTTGCCTTCGGATTTCAAGTTACTAAGATTTGGTCTTTTGCCTGGCGCAGAACTCAAGATTCAATGGCCTTTAACTGCACCAACTGCTCGAAATGCCACTGCAACGGACGCTCCACCTCACCGGGAGGTGTAGCATATGGGCCTCAAGCGGCTTCCTTCCTCGCTCTGCCGGTAGACCAGGTGACCCGAGCCACCACTGGCCTGTTCTTCGGGACCATGATACCACCTACAAGCTTTCCTACGCCAATACCTGCACCGGAAGTGAACAAAGAGTCGGTCTTCGACCGGCTCACTGCTACGACGGCCCCTGTCAATGGGTCGCCCGCTACCAAACCGACAGCCTCTGTTTTGACCAGGCTAAATCAGAACTCTAAACTGGCTGTCCCAAGGAAAGCAATAACTGCTGCTCCAGAAGTCGTCAAGGCGGCTTCCCCTGTCAAAGAGTCAGTCTTTTCAAGACTGACGATTCCTACTCCTGCCCCTGCTCGAGGATCCGTCTTTGACAGGTTGAATATCACCCCTCAAAAGACAACCTCAGACTTTAAGAGGTTAACACCGGCGGCGCCTCATTCAGACAGGGGGCAAAAAGAAGATGTCTCAATCTCCGAGTCAGTCCCAACGGCTCGTCATGCTCGACGTCGCCATTGGCAACGAGTGAGGAAGGCAGGGGGAAACTCCCCCTCAGGGCTAACTCCACCGGCTCCAGTGGTGGAAGTCAACGCTGCTGTTCCAACTGGGAACAGCTTTGAACCGCTGAGGAGGGTACGGAAGAATTCTCCAACCGCTACACTGAAGAGATCTTCTCCGCCTGCGGAGAGAGTTCCGGGAACAAAACAAGAACATCCCCCTCAACGGCTGTCTTCAAAAATTTATAAAGTTTGGCGGAGGGTTCAGGACTCCGTGATTGACCCAGGTCACTCTCGTCGCCAGAAAAAGGCGAAGGTGGAAAAAGACAAGGACCGTCCCATTAAACAGCAGGGGACAGCAGCTGCTAGGGTGCCCCCTTCAACGGTTCCTTCAGCCTCAACGGCCCACAAAAGAAGGAGGCCAGAGAAAACTCCTGCGTCAGTGGCAAAAGTTAAAAATGGTGAACCTAAACGCCCTAAGTCAGGGGGCATAACAGTTCATACGGTTTACATGGTATCGGGAAAAGAGGACAGCCGTGCATCCACGGGTCATAGTCCACTTACACGGTCAGTGACCAAGGCTCAGGAGCAGCAACAGAAGCTCCAGGAGATGATGAACGCTATGGCCGCACTTACAGGGCCAAAAGAGAACCCTAAAACGTCCTCAGATGAGCGCCTGGAGGAAGAAACCGATGCCGAATTCCTTCGTCGGATATTGGAGAAGAAAGACAAAGAGGCTGCTGAACAAGCAGCCAACATACAGCGTATGGGCCTCCTCTTCCAGGACATGATAGGGATGATGATACAATAAGATCCCCCGGTTGAAGAGCCCCCGATCGTCCTTGGAGACGATAGGGGAGAAACATCAAATCCTCCACCAGCTCTGTCGATGGCTAAGGAGGATACAATCTCTAAAGCTGATTTGGATGAATACATCACCCAACAAATACGGGTTAATCATGCGACCGAAGAAGCCGGCCAGGTCGTAAAAACGGGGCGGCCATATCCAAGTTGGTACGATCAAATCAAGTACCCACCCGGTTACACAATTCCTAAGTTCCATGTCTACAAAGGGACGTGCAATCCTCATCAGCATGTTGCCCAGTTCAGGACACTTTGCAGCAACACCGGCGGTGACGACAAGCTGTTGCTTCGCCAGTTTGTTGGAAGCTTATCAGATACGGCGTTCGAGTGGTACTCTGAGCTCCCGAATGACTCTATCAAGACCTTCGCGGAGATGGAGCTGCTGTTTACTCAGTGTTTTGCAAGCGCCAGTGAACGCACCCCGATGACGGCACTGATTAACGCCAGGATAAAACCCGGCGAGACGTGGGTTCAGTACGCTATACGATGGCGGAACTTATGGTCAAAGTGTCAGCAGCACATTGAAGAAGCTCCCGCGGTGGGTATGTTTGTGGGAACCCTTGATCCGCAAGCAACCATCTCATAATTTATGATGTTTTTCAAGCCAACTACCTTCCAGGCCTTGATTGACAAACTAGCGCAAATGGATCAAATGGGCCATAAACCCCCTCTTCCAAGGCCGGACTCCCGAAATGACAAAGGGAAGGGAAAAGCGATCGTCGTCGCTAATGCTCAACAACAACCGAGCGACTCGAAGCAGGTTGCTCGTCAAAATAATATGCGCCCGTACGTACCCCTTGAGGATAGGATGGGACGTCCTTATTCCTTTCCCCGTGATAAAACGAGGAGGTTATTCGAGCTGGCGTTGCGCAAAAGACTCATAAATCTGCCGGATCCAAAATATCCGTTGCAACCAAGTGACGTCAACGAGCCCAACTACTGTCCTTATCATCGAGTACTAGGCCATCCGATCGAAGATTGCTACGTTTTCAAGAATTGGCTTGAAAACCAGTACCGACAGGGCAAGTTCGCGTTATCTGACAAATGGAAGGTGAATCCCCCACAGCCCCACACCTCTAAGGGGACGAATACGCGCGGGGGCAACATGCTCCGTCATTGAAGAAGCTCCTTGGGAGGTTGTATTATCAGCCAAGACAAAGAGGATGCTAAACGATCTTCAGACATGTCCAGCGATCAAGTGGAAGAACCCGTTGGAACCGCAGGTCATTAAGGAGATGTTGAAGCCGCGTACAACTCCAAATACCGATGGTGGTGGCTCAAGCACTTGCAGCCAGCCGTCAAAATCTTCGAGAAAGAAGAAGAAGAAATCTAAGAAGCCCGTGAAGCCTGGCGACAAGCACACGGACTTACAAAAGCAAATTGACGCGCTGGATGAATACAACCAAAAGGCACGGACTCCCATTACGCTCCAAGAGTTCCTCAATCACGTCTTTCAAGAAGAAGATGAGGGAGAAAGTTCATCGGATGAATCCGAGGAATATGTGGCGAGCTGTCATATGATTTCCCATTCGATCACGAACGATGAGGAGACTCCTTGCACCGAAAAGCTGGGGGCAGATCCTGAACCAAAAGTTCTGGGGCCATCAGATGAAGTAATTGACGCATTCCTTAATGAAGCTCGGTTGAAAAGTAAAGCTGATCGGGAGCGCGAGGCGGTTATATTTGAAAGGGCCAAGCGCCAGCGACTTGATGAAGGAGCTGAGACGATCCCGTTGGAGCTAAACACCTCCGCTACAGACAAAAGCCAATTCAAGATGAGGAAAAAGTTTGCTAAGGCCATATCAATGGGCATGAAGCTACCATCCTCTGAAGGAAACATCACTGGTGAAATGGAAATGCACCCCTCCTATTGCTTATATCATCAAAAGATTTTGCACCCCACTCAAGAGTGCAAAGCTTTCGATAGATGGTGGCAAGGATATGTTGCTCATCGACAACGCTTTAAGCGGGAAAAGCGTAAAACTCGTCAAGAGCAAAGAAATACGACCGAAGGGCTTAAAAGAACTGCTGGCGATTGTTGCATGGTTAACACCGGTAGATCACAAGTGCCTAAATTCGGGAGTGATTCTGATGAAGAGCTAGAACTTGCCCTTCTCTTTAAAGAGTTCGCTTCGAGAAAAGAAGAAGAACCGAAGGTCTGCGAAAATATTCGGCTGCGGAATCGGACGCTGCCTGAAAAGAACCTCGGACCCTCAAGCAGAAAAGATAAAGGGAAAGAAAAGGTCTCTGAAGATATCGTTTTAGATGACCAAGTTCTGGAAGAGCTAAACGCCAACAACCCGCCGAAGAAGAATAAGGTGGATTACAACGTCTTAGCACATCTGAGAAAGCTGCCTTCACAACTCAGCATTTTTGACGCCCTTTTGCTATCAAAAGAGACGAGAGATTCGTTGATTAAGGCGCTCCAAGACCCAGAACAATTCCAAGCATGCCTGGCCGAGGAAAAGATGAAGGATGAATTGGAGGAAGTGCACACGGCCGATGTTACTTTTGGCGATGAAGACCTTCTACTTGGGACGTGCGAACACAATCGCCCTCTCTATGTCTCGGGATACTGCCATGATATAAAGATAGGCAAAATCCTGATCGATAACGGGTCCTTCGTTAATCTCCTCAACGTGCGGGTGTTAAAAGAAATCTGCATGAGCGTCCAGCACCTTGCTCGTGACAAGATCACCATCTCCGGGTTTGACTCCCAGTCATCAAGAACTCTTGGGTCTGTGATACTGACGTTACGCTTCGGGCTATTCGTCACGGACGTTAAGTTCCACGTCATAGACGCCAAGACATGCTACAACGCTTTGCTCGGCCGGCCATGGTTACATGAGTACAACATCATCCCTTCCACACAACATCAGTGTATGAAGTATTTTAAGGATGGTTTCGAGTATACCGTGACGGGAGAACTGAACCCGTTCTCCGTGAATGAGGTCCGCAAATACGAAGATGCCAAATATTTCTTACCGGATTTCGAAGATACGGAGAAGTGTCACAAACCGGAGAATAAAGCTAACGCCACCATCCCTGTCTTCGGCAGTGATACCGAGGAGGAAGAGGAGATAGTGTATTCGGGTCCGCCCCAGCCCAACAAGCCGGGACCGTCCACTCCTACGTTGATCTTTGGTAGCGACTCGGAAGATGAGATCCGTGTTGTATTCTCTGCTCGATCTTCCATACGAACGTCCGCTGACGAAGAGCAAAGTCTACAAGTCGTCATAGTGCCGCTTAAACACTATAAGGAACTGGATGCACTTAATATTTACAATGTAGAAGAGCTACAAACATTCTACATCCTTCCCATGCGAGAAAGCGAGAAAGCAATTCTGTTCTACCGCTCTGAAGAAACCAAGGTGGAAAAAGAAATCTGGCATGGCGCGGATCCTACGCTCGACAGGCTTCAGCCTATCCGTCTTCCCAGATATTATACAGAGGGTTTGAAAAAGCTGCTGAAACGCCAGGGGGTATCCTTCAAGCAGACCGTTCGAAAAGCCAAGTTCTATGACAAAATCTGGAACGTTCCCAGGACTCAACGCAAACTGCCTAATGGGAGAATGGAGACAAAAGGACTTGGGTACATCCGGTCAAAGAAACGAGAGCTACTAAACAGCTGCTATATCATGTATGACTTCGATGAAGAAGTGGATGCTCAATGGGAGGACGCTAATCCTGAGCCAGTGAAAGTTCCAGATGCAAAAGAGCCCAGTCCGTCGTTCGAAGAACAAATGGACAAACTTATAAGGGAAGCTGGTCAAAAAGTCCGAGACGACCATAACCGCGAAATGACCATCTACGAGAAAGCTAAAACGCAACGCCTCCTCCAACAAGACGTGAAAGATGAAAATGCCGCTCCATGTCAACCTATTATAAAGAAGGCTCGGCGCAAAAGCAGAAATAAGTCGAAAGGCCAAAAAGGCGCTCAACAACAACAAAGCAGGGCTAAGAAGCCACGCAAACGGGAGTCGAGCGTCATTGATCTATCCCTCATGAAGAAAATGGGTCGAGCGTACTCATTTCCTCAGTATAAGACGAAGAAGATACTTGACCTTGCTCTAAAACATCAGATGCTTACACTGCCGGAGTCAAAAAAAACCGAACGAGCAGGTGAAGTCTTTGACCCAAATTATTGCTCTTACCATCAAGTAATAGGGCACCCTCTCGAAGACTGCTTCACCTTTAAGAATTGGGTCGAAGATCAGTACCAGCTTGGCAAGTTCGCTCTGTCTGACAACTGGAGGGTAACACCGCCACAAAAGCACGAACCCAAAGCCACAAGAACGGAGCCAACTTCACATTGGGATTGGAAGCGAATTCGCACCTGTCACATGATAACAATATTAAAAGAAGAGCCCGAGGACATAGATGAGCTCCCTTGGTGCTTCGAAAACAACAACGATGAGGTGATCTCAGAATTCCCACCAACGCCAAAAGAACTGGAAGATGGAATCCATACCACTGCGGATAACCTCAAGAAAATTGAGTTGGGAACGCTAGATGACCCGCGACCGACATTCATCAGCGAGCTGCTATCTGAAGAAAGGGTGGCCGCGTTAAAAGACGTGCTTCTACAGCATACAGATTGCTTTGCGTGGAACTATTCCGAAATGCCGGGACTAGATCCAGAAATCGCTGTGCATAGATTGGCGATATCCCCGGGCATCAAGCCAGTCAAATAGGCGCCGAGAAGAATGCGACTCGAGCTTTAGATGAGCATCAATGCCGAGGTCAAAAAGTTAATCGACTCTGGCTTCATCCAAGAAGTTCAATATCCGGAGTGGATCGCCAACATCGTCCTGGTGATGAAGAAAAATGGGATAGTGCGCATATGCGTAGACTTCCGGGATCTTAATAAAGCTTGCCCGAAGGATGATTTCCCAGTGCCAGTCACCGAACTGATGATAGACAATACGTCCACTCATGAGGTTTTCTCCTTCATGGATGGCTCATCAGGGTATAACCAGATAAAGATGCATCCAGAAGATCAGAAGCATACCGCCTTCAGGACTCCTCTGGGTATATTCTGTTACAAGGTGATGCCCTTTGGTCTAAAGAACGCCGGTGCCACCTACCAAAGGGCCATGACGAAGATCTTCGATGACCTTATACACGAAATCGTAGAATGCTATATCGACGATCTCATGGTTAAAAGCAAATCATACGAGGAACATCTCGAGCATTTGAAGACTGTATTTCAACGCCTTCGACAATACAACTTGAAAATGAACCCGCTCAAGTGTGCATTCGGAGTTTCCTCAGGTAAATTCCTGGGATTCATTGTTCGACACCGAGGTATTGAAATAGATCCGTCTAAAATCAAGGCGATCATGGAAATGCCTCCGCCAAGGAATCTCAAACAGCTGCGGTCTCTCCAAGGGAAGCTCGCGTATATACGGCGATTTATAGCCAACCTTTCAGGAAAGTGCCGTCCTTACAGTATCCTGATGAAGAGGGGAACCCCGTTCGTCTGGGACCAAAAATGCCAAAGCGCACTAGACGAGATCAAGCAATACCTGCAGAACCCGCCGGTGTTGGCTACTCCGGTCAAGGGAAAACCCCTCATTCTTTATACAACCGCCCTCGAAAGTTCCTTAGGCGCATTATGGGCACAAGAGAACGATCAAGGGAAAGAGAGAGCACTCTACTACTTAAGTCGAGTTCTGCTGGGGGCAGAAAGCAACTACTCCCCCATTGAAAAACACTGCCTGGCGTTGATTTTTGCGATAACAAAGCTCAGGCAATATGCGTTGGCGCACGAAGTCCGTCTCATTTCAAAGGTGGACCCCCTTAAATACTTGATGTCAAAGGCCATATTGACGGGACGACTCGCTAAATGGGTCCTGCTCTTAATGGAGTTCTCGATAACCTATCAACCTCTCAAGGCAGTGAAAGGCAAGGCCATCGCCGACTTCCTCGCAGAGCATCCGATACCCGTCGATTCTCCTTTAAACTGCGATCTTCCAGACAAACATGCGTTTGATGCGATCGACGGTGATAATACCCGATGGGAGCTTTATTTCGATGGAGCATCTTCCGTGAAGAAGCGCAAACAAAGTACCCCTATAATTAAATCGGGGGTAGGACTCATCTTTATAACTCCACAAGGAGGGATAATGCGCTACGCGTTCTCCCTGACGGAGCCGAGGACAAACAACGAAACCGAATACGAAGCTATGATAGAGGGCCTCGAGATCGCCATTAACATGGGAATTGAAAACCTCCTCATATACGGAGACTCCCAGCTGGTCGTTAGTCAAGTAAACAGCGACTACGAGACGTGCAAGCCAGAATTGGTAAAGTACGACGAAAAGGTGCAACAATTGTTGACCCAAATTCCCTCTTATACTTTGAAGAGCATACCGCGCACGGAAAACAGCAAAGCAGACGCGTTGGCCAAACTTGCTAAAGAACTGGCTGACGAGAACCTCGATGACGTAGAATCATGGTACAAAGCCGTCGAGTGCTTGCCCCAGCAGAAATATCTCCGGAATCATCCGAAGAAAAGGGAGCGAGCGAGCGGACGACCCTGCAAGTAAAAGGTTGGGAAAATACCGGGGATTGGAGAGAAGTCTTCATAGATTACTTCAAGTCCCTCCGAATGCCTGAAGAAGCGTCCACAAGACATCAGCTCATGAAACGAGCTCTGTCTTTCGCCTTCGTCAATGATACTCTGTACAAGAGGTCATTTGATTCTCTGCGGTTGAGATGCCTGGGACCTGACGAAGCGAAAAGAGTCGTTCAGGAAGTTCACGACGGACTCTGCGGTTCTCACCAAGCGGGCCCAAAGATGAAGTTGAAGATAAAACGGATGGGCTACTACTGGCCCACGATGATTCAGGACTGCCTCGAATATGCGAAGCAATGCCACTCATGCCAAATTCATGGGGACTTCATCCACAGCATCCAAATCCACTACATCCAACTGTGGCTAGCTGGCCATTCGAAATGTGGGGGACTGATATAGTCGGCCCCATCAAACCAGCATCGTCTAGAGGACATCGTTTCATCCTAGCGACGACTGACTACTTCTCTAAGTGGGCAGAAGCGGTACCGCTAAGGGAAGTAAAGACGGAGAATATCCTCCACTTCTTCAAGACGCACGTCATATATCGGTTTGGAACTCCGCGACGGATTATCTCCGATAACGGGCCAGCTTATAGAAGCCACAAGATCAGTCGCTTTGCGCAACAGCATAATATAGACTGGAGATATTCCTCAGTTTATAATCCGCGAGCTAACGGTCTAGCTGAGGCCTTCATCAAGACCTTGACAAAGATCATGAAGAAAACAGTGTCCCGAAATAAGAAGGACTGGCACGAAAGGATGCAAGAGGCTCTATGGGCATATCGAACCACGTTCAAGACAGCCACTAACACAACGCCATATGCGTTGGTATTCGGTACAGAGGCAGTACTCCCCCTCGAGATAGAGTTACCCTCTCTACGAGTGGCAGTCCACTACGAGCTAACGGACGAAGAAAATGCTCACCTTCGGCTTGACGAGCTTGACGCCCTTGATGAAACCCGGCTCATAGCGCAACAAAATCTGGAAGCCTATAAAGCAAAGATGACGCGCTCATATGAAAGACTGACCCGACCGAGGACATTCCGCCAAGGCGAACTCGTGCTAGTGGTCAAAAGGCCTATGATCCCCAATCGCGCCAAGCGAGGAAAATTCGAGCCAAACTATGAAGGCCCATACATCATAGATAAGGTCTACCAGGGTGGGGCCTATCTACTCATGGACATGCACGGTGAAAGGCCTTTCAGGCCGATAAACGGTCGCTTCCTAAAAAAATACTACGCTTAATGAGCCACAGCCTAGGTCAACGATAGATGACGACGACTATGTCCGCTCGCTATCTTCCTAAGCTTAAGCTTTCTAAGCAGTGGCCAGCCTTCTCCATGACGGACCGAGACGTCCTTAAACTACTGACGGACCGAAATGTCCTTAAACTAATAGCAGACCGAAACGTCTTTAAACTACTACCGCAGCATCTTTAGGTTGACGAGATATAAAAAAACATATAAAAATAAAAAAAACGGTATGTCCATATGCAAAAAGGGCACGGATGAAAACCCGAAAGGGCTCCGCGAGTAAAAACAGTAGGGCTACCGGCGAGTGTTCGTGAAAACCCGAAAAGGCGCGACCTCGTAAAAAAAAAGAGAAAAAGAAAATAAAAAGAAAAAAAACGGTATGTCCATAAGCAAAATGGGCACGGATGAAAACCCGAGAGGGCTCCATGAGTAAAAACAGCAGGACTACCGGCGAGTGTTTGTGAAAACCCGAAAGGGCGCAACCTCGTTAAAAGACACTTATAAGATCTTCTCGACCTTGTAAGGAGAAACCACCTGCGTGAGATCCTTACGACTCACAAGGGAGCAACACACTTAGGGATCCTCATGATTCCTAGGGAGAAAATACACTTGCGAGATCCTCATGACTCGTAAGGAGAACTCTCTTATGGGACCCTCACGGTTCATGAGTTTTGAAAGTCTTAAGTTACAGAGACCTAAACTTGTGCTTAAGCAACCCCCCACAACCTCTAATATTGCACTACAAGTGGTCCAGTACCGGCTCTTGTATACAATCCACGGGCGCGAATAAACATTTCCCTAACCAAGTCTCATCCGTGACCGGGGACATGTTTGCATGACCCTTGTAGGTCCTCTCGACTTACAAGGAGAAAACCCTACTGTAGGATCCTTACGACTTACAGAGGAACATACACTTAGGAATCCTCATGATTCTTAAGGAGAAAACACACCTACAAGATCCTCACGACTTGTAGGGAGAAATAACTTCGTGAGACCTTTACGGCTCATGAAGTCAAAAGCCTTAGCCGACAGGACCCTAACCCTGGTCGCTAAGCTACCTTTGTTCGACATCGACGGAGGCAAATGATGATTCGCTCCTGGTAATATCCCAGTTGTAGCGGTGCTGATGCCGAAATCAGCTTACGGTGAAAAGACAGTAGGCCGCACATGCATACGAAATAGCCGAAAGGATGGGACAACTTGCAATAAAAAAAACAGTAAGTAAAGAAAATGTATGCATGGAAATAGCCGAAATGATTGGGCAACTCGCAATAAAAAGCAGCGAGTAAAAATAAAATAAATAGCCGAAATGATTAGGCAACTCGCAATAAAAAGCAGCGAGTAAAAATAAAATAAATAGCCGAAATGATTGGGCACAGCAAAAAATAGCCGAAATGATTGGGCAATCGCGACCTTCGCAATATAAAAGCTGAAATTATAGGGCATCGCGGAAATAAAAAAAAATGATGATAAAACTTTGGCCCTACAGTTAAGATCACATCGATCCCTGTAAACAATCCAAGGGCGCAAACGAAGAGAGAACCGTACTTTCCCAGCAGGCTTCGCCAGAAAATGAAGTCAAATCTCAACAGTTCGTCCCAACGCCGAAGAAATCAGTGTCTTCAGCAAACTCCTCAACTCATGGATACAAACACTCCTTGACGAGAGCCCCCTGATCCGCGTCGACTCGCAGAGCCACCAGTGCCTCCGTGGGAAATCCTCGACTCGTTACAAACCCCAAGGAAACAAATAATCTTTGGCGCTTGGGAAACAAATAATCCCTAGCAAATTCCTCGACTCACGGATACAAACACTCCTTGACGAGAGCCTCCTGATCCGCGTCGACTCGTAGAGCCACCAGTGCCTCCGTGGGAAATCCTCGACTCTCTTCAAACCCCAAGGAAACAAATAATCCTTGGAGTTTGGGAAACAAATAATCCCTAGCAAACTCCTCAACTCACGGATACAAACACTCCTTGACGAGAGCCTCCTGATCCGCGTCGACTCGCAGAGCTACCAGCGCCTCCGTGGGAAATCCTCGACTCGTTTCAAACCCCAAGGAAACAAATAATCCTTGGCGCTTGGGAAACAAATAATCCCTAGCAAACTCCTCGACTCACGGATATAAACACTCCTTGACGAGAGCCTCCTGATCCGCGTCGACTCGCAGAGCCACCAGTGCCTCCGTGGGAAATCCTCGACTCGCTTCAAACCCCAAGGAAACAAATAATCCTTGGCGCTTGGGAAACAAATAATCCCTAGCAAACTCCTTAACACACGGATACAAACACTCCTTCACGAGATCCTCTTGATCCGCGTCGACTCGCAGAGCCACCAGCGCCTCCGTGGGAAATCCTCGACTCGTTTCAAACCCCAAGGAAACAAATAATCCTTAGCGCTTGGGAAACAAATAATCCCTAGCAAACTCCTCGACTCACGGATACAAACACCCCTTGACGAGAGCCTCCTGATCCGCGTTGACTCGCAGAGCTACCAGTGCCTCCGTGGGAAATCCTCGACTCGTTTCAAACCCCAAGGAAACAAATAATCCTTGGCGCTTGGGAAAAAAATAATCCCTAGCAAACGCCTCGACTCACGGATACAAACACTCCTTGACGAGAGCCTCCTGATTCGCGTCGGCTCGCAGAGAAACCAGTGTCTCCGCGGAAAATTCCCGATTCGTCTCAACTTGCAAGATGAAGCCTTAGGCAGCAGGAACCAAAAAAACTTGCTTCCTGAACAATGGGACCCTGCAAGTCGATCTAAAATGGTCACTTTCATACTATTCACAAGTCTCACTCTCCAAAGTCGAGTTTCGACAAGGAGGGAAACAACCGCTTACGAGTCCTCTCGACTCGTAAGAGGGAAAAATTCTTTTATAGGATCCTTACGACTCATAAGAGAAAACCACACTTAGAAATCCTCACGATTCCTAAGGAGCAAACCCACCTACGAGATCCTCTCGATCCGTAGGGAGAAGAATCTCTATGAGACCTGTTTCCCTCCGAAAGACGGCGCACAAGACTGCGATGTCCTGACGCTGAGATTCGGGGCAGATGCTATTTGGTTTTATCCGTCCACCTCTCCGAAGATGCCAAGTTGATTTATGGCACCGTGTATCGGAGGTTTAGACGGATACGGCCGATATAGCAGACTTCGTCAGATTCCCGCTCGCTTGAGGGGTTTTTGATTGTGGGGACGCTCTTCCCTGCAGGCGCAAGCCCCTGCAGTTAATTACGCTACCGCACCGCGGTAACAACTTTCTCCTTCTCCAGAATTTCACTTCATGTCGTGTGTGTTTGTTTTGTTTGTGGTTGCCCGTGGATTGTATACGGAGACTGAGTAATGCCGTCGCCCGTAGGACGTGGATTAGTCCAAATCCGTATTTACTTAGATTTGGGTTTGGTGTTTTTAGTTTAAGGATGCATTAGTCGCGTTGCGGCTAAGATCAACATAAACGTTCGTTAAGGATACGTTAGTCCTATTTTGAGACTAAGATCAACTTAACAGGACCGTTTATATCCGGCAAAAGAGCATTTGGGGGCTCTATTGCTCCAGTTTAGGGACGTAGTGGTCCATGTTCCAGTTTAGGGACGTAGTGGTCCGTATTCCAGTTCAGGGACGTGGTGGTCTATGTTCCAGTTTAGGGACGTGGTGGTCCATGTTCCAGTTTAGGGACGTGGTGGTCCGACATTAGTTCAGGGACGTTTCGGTCCAATATTAGTTTAGGGACGTTTAGGTCCAATATTAGTTTAGGGACGTTTCGGTCCACGAATTTAAGGACCCCGCAGTCCGTATTCATGTGTGGTTGTTGGGACCCGTCGCCTCTCTGACGTAGTTGAAGGATTACAACGAGAGGTGTCGGAGGAGCTCGGAGATGTACCCTCGAACCGGATATAAATTGATTTAAGGGAGCAATATCGCTCAGTCAATTTAATTTGAGGACTTACGGCCATGATTGGGCTAAGTCCAAAGTATTCAACGTTTTTTATTTGTTTTTGGTCTGTTAGACCTGTGTTAAGGCTTGGCCCATTTTTAAATAATGCATTGCATTATTTTCTTTTTTTTTGTTTGGGCTCTGCCCATAAAAGATGCAGAGCATCAGTTTATTTTGGACTCTGCAAGGCATCTGCATAGCATTTTTATTATTTTGTTTGGACTCTGCCCATTTATAAATGATGCAGAGCATCAATTTAGTTAGGCCTGTTTGGTCTTTTAATTGGGCCTGGCCCTTCAGGAAAAGAAATGCATTGCATTTGTCAGGCGCTTTGCGCCAATTACAGAGCCCAAGCGCTTGTGGTGAGGACACGTGTCATGCTCTGGTGAGCGCAAGCGCAACAGCGCAGTGCGCTGCCCTAGTGCGCTGCGCTGTTGCGCTGCTGACACGTGGCGCGCTCTGGTGAGTTGCGCCAATTCCAGAGAGCAAAGCTCTATTTCAAGAGCGCGTAGCGCAAGTTGTTCTGTAGCTGACACGTGGCGCTCTCTCGAGAGCGCAACAGCGCAGTTTGGAAGTGCAAAGCACTAAGAATCTTTTAGATTCAAGAACAGAAGTGCAGAGCACTATTTGATTTCTTGATCTAATTTAGATCAAAGAAAAATAAGTTTTTCTTTTTGTTTCAAGAACCAGAGGTTCATAAAAGTGCAAAGCACTATTTTTATTTTGTTGTTTTCTTGTTTTTAAAGAACCAGTGGTTCATGAGAAGTGCAAAACACTGTTTATTATGTGAAGAACATTGATCTGGTTTTTAGATCAATGATTTATTAAAAGAGATTTCTTTTCTCTCGTGAAGGTTTTTACCTTTTTCTTTGGGATTTTCTCAGAATTCTCTCTCTGTTTGAAGCTCTTGACTTTTTTCAAAAAAAAATGTTCCTCATTGAATTGAGGCTTAGGGTCCTTTTTATAGTGTCCATAAATTAGTTAAATTTGTTAGAGAGATCTTTCTCTGAGTGATTCGGGAAATTTTCCCCACCGTTGGATCTTTGATCCAAGGGCTTCTGCTTTGCAGAAGAAAATCTTCTTGTTTTAACAAGAACAGAAAAGATTTCTTAGAATTTTAATTCTGTTTGGAGCAGATACCCCAGCGCGTGACACGTAGCGCAGCGCAACTGCGCTAGCGCATCTGCGCTGACACGTGTCGCGCAGCGCAACTGCGCTAGCGCATCTGCGCTGACACGTCTCGCGCAGCGCACCTGTGCTAGCGCACCTGCGCTAGCGCAACTGCGCTAGCGCAACTGCGCTGATACGTGCGGCACAGCGCAGTGCTTGCGCAGCTAAAGCGTTGCTTCATTTAATTTTGTTTAAAACAGAGCTTTGCTCTGATTGGGTGCGCTGCCTTGGGCGCTGCGCTGATGCGTCTGCGCCTGACACGTGGCGTGTTGCGCAGCGCAAATAATCTGAAGCGTTGCTTCATTTATTAAATTTTAAATTTTCAAAGCAGAGCTTTGCTCTGATTAGGGGAAGATGAAGCGTTGCTTCATCTCCCGCCTCGGAATTTGAACAGAGCTTTGCTCTGATTGGGGTAAACAAATGCCCCCCCACCGTTGCGCTTACGTGGCCCCAAACGTGAGCGCAACGGTGGCGGAATTCCAACCGCCGTGACAACTTTTGGAAGTCGAAGAGGCACTTGATGCCTATAAATAGGACCTTTGGTCCCCCACAGATACTTATCATCTTTCAGATTTTTATTTTCAAAAAACTTCAGAGCTTTGCTCTTGCCTTCAAGAACTCCAGAGCTTTGCTCTCCTTTCCAAAGTTTTTAGAAAAACTTTAGGTAAAATTTATTCTTAGATTAAATTAATTTTAATTAATCTTAACCAGCAGAGCTTGCTCTCATAGATCTTCTGATCTAAAGAGATCCCCATTGGGGTTTCACTTGCAGAGCTTTGCTCATTTTCAAAGTTAGAAACTTTAGGTAAAATTAATGTAAATCAAATTAATTTAAATTAATCTCAGTCAAAGAGCTTTGCTCTCACAGATCTTTTGATCTAAAGAGATCCCCATTGGGGTTTCATTGAGCTTTTGTTCATGGGTTTTAACCCCTGAACAGAGCTCTGCTCTCTAGGAATTTAGCCCTCTATGTATATTATTTTTCTTCTATCGCTAATCTTCTTGTGGTATTTTCTCCAGGCATAATGGCGGTGAATCTAAACAGTTTACACGAGTTCATCATCTATGACGATATCCGCGCACAGGGTCGTCAAAAAACCAGGAGTTTACAGACGCTCAATGTGCAGAGGTCATGGGTCGTCTGAACGCAAGCGGTGGTTGGCTGCTACCTCGTTGTTCGGCTCTTTTGAAAGTCGTGCTGGGAGCAATATGGAGAGAACTTCCGGGTCTTCACGAGGCCCTACCGCTCAATGCGCTGGATGATGCCGAAGACAAGGTGCATTCAGTGTACCTGACGGGGCTGATCTCGAAGAAACGGCGGGACAGCCTCATTGACATCCTACATCAAATCTTCCAGCAGACGACGATAGTTGCTGCTTATCGAAGGCCGGGAGGGCTTGCCGAGGATCTTGACACAGAGGAGCGCGAGAGGCTGCGCATAAGAATAATTAGAAAGGCCAGAAGAACTCTGGATGGCCTTACTTTTGAATTCCTCAATCCGTGCCCCGGATCAGAGGTTATACCGTTGTAATAATTTGAATAATGTTTCTTATTCATTGCTCTTGTGATTGTAAGAATTTTTAGCAATATGAATGGAAACGCTTTTTTTTTATTTCGGCTTGTCTTATTTCTCGTCCTGAGTCTTCTGCCCATGCATAAATGAATGCATCTCGAACGCCTGATCAAATGTAAATCGAATGTTTTTTCTGTCATTTTCTTCTTTCTTTTATTGTTAGCAGGCTGTTTTGATAACCATGGTGGACGGATGTTTAGAACGAGTATTCTGACTTTCTTAAGAAATAGCGATGGCTTAGGCCGCAGGTTCAGATCTGCTGCCTAAGACTTTTCAACTCTATAAGCCGTGAGGGTCTCATAGAGATTCTTCTCCCTACGGATCGAGAGGATCTCGTAGGTGGGTTTTCCCCTTAGGAATCGTGAGGATTCCAAAGTGTGGTTTTCTCTTATAAGTCGTAAGGATCCTATAAGAGAATTTTTCCCTCTTACGAGTCGAGAGGACTCGTAAGCGGTTGTTTCCCTCCTTGTCGAAACTCGACTTTGGAGAGTGAGACTCGTGAATAGTATGCAAGAGACCATTTTAGATCGACTTGCAGGGTCCCATTGTTCAGGAAGCAAGTTTTTTTGGTTCCTGCTGCCTGAGGCTTCATCTTGCAAGTTGAGACGAATCGGGAATTTCCCGCGGAGACACTGGTTTCTCTGCGAGCCGACGCGAATCAGGAGGCTCTCGTCAAGGAGTGTTTGTATCCGTGAGTCGAGGAGTTTGCTAGGGATTATTTTTTTCCCAAGCGCCAATGATTATTTGTTTCCTTGGGGTTTGAAACGAGTCGAGGATTTCCCACGGAGGCACTGGTGGCTCTGCGAGTCGACGCAGATCAGGAGGATCTCGTCAAGGAGTGTTTGTATCCGTGAGTCGAGGAGTTTGCTAGGGATTATTTGTTTCCAAAGCGCCAAGGATTATTTTTTTCCTTGGGGTTTGAAGCGAGTCGAGGATTTCCCACGGAGGCACTGGTGGCTCTGCGAGTCGACGCGGATCAGGAGGCTCTCGTCAAGGAGTGTTTGTATCCGTGAGTCGAGGAGTTTGCTAGGGATTATTTGTTTCCCAAGCGCCAAGGATTATTTGTTTCCTTGGGGTTTGAAGCGAGTCGAGGATTTCCCACGGAGGCACTGGTGGCTCTGCGAGTCGACGCGGATCAGGAGGCTCTCGTCAAGGAGTGTTTGTATCCGTGAGTTGAGGAGTTTGCTAGGGATTATTTGTTTCCCAGGCGCCAAGGATTATTTGTTTCCTTGGGGTTTGAAGCGAGTCGAGGATTTCCCATGGAGGCACTGGTGGCTCTGCGAGTCGACGCGGATCAGGAGGCTCTCGTCAAGGAGTGTTTGTATGCGTGAGTCGAGGAATTTGCTAGGGATTATTTATTTCCCAAGCGCCAAGGATTATTTGTTTCCTTAGGGTTTGAAACGAGTCGAGGATTTCCTACGGAGGCACTGGTGGCTCTGCGAGTCGACGCGTATCAGGGGGCTCTCGTCAAGGAGTGTTTTTATCCGTGAGTCGAGGAGTTTGCTGAAGACACTGATTTCTTCGGCGTTGGGACGAACTGTTGAGATTTGACTTCATTTTCTGGCGAAGCCTGCTGGGAAAGTACGGTTCCCTCTTCGTTTGCACCCTTGGATTGTATACAGGGATCGATGTGATCTTAACTGTAGGGCCAAAGTTTTATCATCATTTTTTTTATTTCCGCGATGCCCTATCATTTAAGCTTTTATATTGCGAAGGTCGCGATTGCCCAATCATTTCGGCTATTTTTCGCGGTGCCCAATCATTTCGGCTATTTATTTTATTTTTACTCGCTGCTTTTTATTGCGAGTTGCCCAATCATTTCGGATATTTTCCATGCATACATTTTCTTTACTTGCTATTTTTTTTATTGCAAGCTGCCCCATCCTTTCGGCTATTTCCTATGCATGTGCGGCCTACTGGCTTATCGCCGTAAGTTGATTTCGGCATCAGCACCGCTACAACTGGGATATTACCAGGAGCGAATCATCATTTTCCTCCATCGATGTCGAACAAAGGTAGCTTAGCGACCAGGGTTAGGGTCCTGTCGGCTAAGGCTTTTGACTTCATGAGCCGTAAGGGTCTCACGAAGTTATTTCTCCCTACAAGTCGTGAGGATCTTGTAGGTGTATTTTCTCCTTAAGAATCGTGAGGATTCCTAAGTGTATGTTCCTCTGAATGTCGTAAGGATCCCACAGTAGGGTTTTCTCCTTGTAAGTTGAGAGGACTTATAAGGGTTGTTCATCATGCGCACATATCCCCAATCACGGATGAAATTTGGTTAGGGAAATATTTTTTCGCGCCCGTGGATTGTATACAAGGGTCAGTATTGAGCCACTTGTTGGGCAATATCAAAGGTTGTGGGGGTTGCTTAAGCACGGGTTTAGGTCTCTGTAACTTAAGACTTTCAACTCTTATGAGCCGTGAGGGTCCCATAAGAGAGTTCTCCTTACGAGTCGTGAGGATCTCGCAAGTGTATTTTCTCCTTAGGAATCGTGGGGATCCCTAAGTGTGTTGCTCCCTTGTGAGTCGTAAGGATCTCACGCGGGTGGTTTCTCCTTACAAGGTCGAGAGGACCCTATAAGTGTCCTTTAACGAGGTTGCGCCCTTTCAGGTTTTCACAAACACTCGCCGGTAGCCCTGCTGTTTTTACTCACGGAGCCCTTTCGGGTTTTCATCCGCGCCCATTTTACTTATGGACATACCGTTTTTTTTATTCCTTTTATTTTTATATATTTTTTTTCTCTTTTTTTTACGAGGTCGCGCCCTTTCGGGTTTTCACGAACACTTGCCGATATCCCTGCTGTTTTTACTCACGGAGCCCTTTCAGGTTTTCATCCGTGCCCTTTTTGCTTATGGACATACCGTTTATTTTATTTTATTTTTATATGTTTTTTTTTTATATCTCGCCAGCCTAAAGATGCTGCGGTAGTAGTTTAAAGACGTTTCGATCTGCTATTAGTTTAAGGACATTTCGGTCCGTCTTTGAGAAGGCTGGATACTGCTGATAGAGTTTGAGCTTAGGAAGATAGCGAGCGGACATAGTCATCGTCATCTACCATTGACCTAGGCTATGGCTCATTAAGCATAGTATTTCTTTAGGAAGCGACCGTTTATTGGCCTGAAAGGCCTTTCACCGTGCATGTCCATGAGTAGATAGGCCCCACCCTGGTAGACCTTATCTATGATGTACGGGACTTCATAGTTTGGCTCGAATTTTCCTCGCTTGGCGCGATTGGGGATCATAGGCCTTTTGACCATTAGCACGAGTTCGCCTTGGCGAAATGTCCTCGGTCGGGTCAGTCTTTCATATGAGCGCGTCATCTTTGCTTTATAGGCCTCCAGATTTTGTTGCGCTATGAGCCGGGTTTCATCAAGGGCGTCAAGCTCCTCAAGCCGAAGGTGAGCATTTTCTTCGTCCGTTAGCTCGTAGTGGACTGCCACTCATAGAGAGGGTAACTCTATCTCGAGGGGGAGTACTGCCTCTGTACCGAATACCAACGCATATAGCATTGTGTTAGTGGCTGTCTTGAACGTGGTTCGATATGCCCAGAGAGCCTCTTGCATCCTTTCGTTCCTGTCCTTCTTATTTCGTGACACTGTTTTCTTCATGATCTTTGTCAAGGTCTTGTTGAAGGCCTCAGCTAGACCGTTAGCTCGCGGATTATAAACCGAGGAATATCTCCAGTCTATATTATGTTGTTGCGCAAAGCGACTGATCTTGTGGCTTCTGTAAGCTGGCCCGTTATCGGATATGATCCGTCGCGGAGTTCCAAACTGATATATGACGTGCGTCTTGAAGAAGTGGAGGATATTCTCCATCTTTACTTCCCTCAACGGTACCGCTTCTACCCACTTAGAGAAGTAGTCAGTCGTCGCTAGGATGAAACGATGTCTTCTAGACGATGCTGGTTCGATAGGGCCGACTATATCAGTCCCCCACATTTCGAATAGCCAGCTAGCCACAGTTGGATGTAGTGGATTCAGATGCTGATGGATGAAGTCCCTATGAATTTGGCATGAGTGGCATCGCTTCGCATATTCGAGGCAGTCCTGGATCATCGTGGGCCAATAGTAGCCCATCCGTTTGATCTTCAACTTCATTTTTGGGCCTGCTTGGTGAGAACCGCAGAGTCCGTCGTGAACTTCCTGGATGACCCTTTTCGCTTCGTCAGGCCCTAAGCATCTCAGCCACAGAGAATCAAATGACCTATTATACAGAGTATCGTTGACGAAGGCGAAAGACAGAGCTCGTTTCATGAGCTGATGTCTTGCGGACGCTTCTTCAGGCATTCGGTGGGATTTAAAGTAGTCTATGAAGACTTCCCTCCAATCCTCGGCCTTTTCCCGGTCTTTTATTTGCAGAGCCATTCGCTCAGTCGTTTCCTTTTCTTCGGGTGATTCCGGAGATATTTCCGCTGGGGTGAGCACTCGACGGCTTTGTACCACAATTCTGACGTCATCGAGGTTCTCGTCAGCCAGTTCTTTAGCAAGTTTGTCCAACGCGTCTGCTTTGCTATTTTCCACGCGCGGTATGTTCTCCAAAGTATAAGAGGGAATTCGGGTCAACAGTTGTTGCACTTTTTCGCCGTACTTCACCAATTTTGGCTTGCACGTTTGGTAGTCGCCGTTTACTTGACTAACGACCAGTTGAGAATCCCCGTATATGAGGAGGTCTTCAATTCCCATGTCAATGGCGATCTCGAGGCCTGCTATCAAAGCTTCGTATTTGGCTTCGTTATTTGTCCTCGGCTCTGTTAGGGAGAAAGCAAAACGCATTATCCCACCTTGTGGAGTTATAAAGATGAGTCCTACCCCCGAGTTGATTAGAGGGGTACTTTGTTTGCGCTTTTTTACGGAAGATGCTCCATAGAAATAGAGCTCCCATTAGGTATCACCACCGTCGATCGCGCCAAACGCATGTTCGTCTGGCAAATCGCAATTCAGAGGAGAATCAGCCGGTATCGGATGCTCAGCGAGGAAATCAGCGATAGCCTGGCCTTTCACTGCCTTGAGAGGTTGATATGTTATCGAGAACTCCATCAAGAGCAGAGCCTATTTAGCGAGTCGACCTGTCAATATGGCCTTTGACATTAGATATTTGAGAGGGTCCACCTTCGAAATGAGACGGACTTCATGTGCTAATGCGTAATGTCTGAGCTTTGTTATCGCAAAGATTAACGCCAGGCAGTGCTTCTCAACGGGAGAGTAATTGCTTTCTGCCCCCAGCAGAACTCGACTTAAGTAATAAAGTGCTCTTTCCTTCCCTTGGTCGTTCTCTTGGGCCCATAACGCGCCTAAAGAACCTTCGAGGGCGGTCGTATAAAGAATGAGGGGTTTTCCCTTGACCGGAGCAGCCAACACTGTCGGGTTCTGCAGGTACAGTTTAATTTCGTCCAGCGCGCCTTGGCATTTTTTATCCCAGACGAACGGAGTTCCCTTCTTCATCAGGTGACTGTAAGGGCGGCCCTTGCCAGAGAGGTTGGCTATAAATCGCCGTATGTATGCGAGCTTCCCTTGGAGAGACCGCAACTGTTTGAGAGTCCTCGGCGGAGGCATTTCTATGATCGCCTTGATCTTGGACGGATCTATTTCGATACCCCAGTGTCGGACGATGAATCCTAAAAATTTGCCCGAGGAAACTCCGAATGCACACTTAAGAGGGTTCATCTTCAAGTTGTATTGTCGAAGGCGTTGAAATACGGTCTTCAGATGTTCGAGATGTTCCTCATATGATTTGCTTTTAACCACGAGATCGTCGATATAGCATTCGACGATTTCGTGTATAAGGTCATCGAAGATCTTCGTCATGGCCCTCTGATAAGTAGCACCGGCGTTCTTTAAACCGAAAAGCATCACTTTATAACAGAATATACCTAGAGGGGTCCTGAAGGCTGTGTGCTTCTGGTCTTCGGGATGCATCTTTATCTGGTTATACCCCGATGAGCCGTCCATGAAGGAGAAAACCTCATGAGTGGATGTATTGTCTATCATCAGTTCGGTGACTGGCACTGGGAAATCATCCTTCGGGAAAGCTTTATTAAGATCCCGGAAGTCTACGCATATACGCACTGTCCCATTTTTCTTCATCACCGGGACGATGTTGGCGATCCACTCCGGATATTGAACTTCTTGGATGAAACCAGAGTCGATTAACTTTTTGACCTCGGCATTGATGCTCATCTCAAGCTCGAGTCACATTCTTCTCGGCGCCTGTTTGACTGGCTTGATGCCCGGGGATATCGCCAATCTATGCACAGCGATTTCTGGATCTAGTCCCGGCATTTCGGAATAGTTCCACACAAAGCAATCTCCATGCTGTAGAAGCATGTCTTTTAACGCGGCCACCCTTTCTTCAGATAGCAGCTCGCTGATGAACGTCGGTCGCGGGTCATCTAGCGTTCCCAACTCAATTTTCTTGAGGTTATCCGCAGTGGTATGGATTCCATCTTCCAGTTCTTTTGGCGCTGGTGGGAATTCTGAGATCACCTCATCGTTGCTGTTTTCAAAGCACCAAGGGAGCTCATCTATGTCCTCGGGCTCTTCTTTTAATATTGTTATCATGTGACAGGTGCGAATTCGCTTCCAATCCCAATGTGGAGTTGGCTCTGTTCTTGTGGCTTTGGGTTCGTGCTTTTGTGGCGGTGTTACCCTCCAGTTGTCAGACAGAGCGAACTTGCCAAGCTGGTACTGATCTTCGACCTAATTCTTAAAGGTGAAGCAGTCTTCGAGAGGGTGCCCTATTACTTGATGGTAAGAGCAATAATTTGGGTCAAAGACTTCACCTGCTCGTTCGGGGTATTTTGACTCCGGCAGTGTAAGCATATGATGTTTTAGAGCAAGATCAAGTATCTTCTTCGTCTTGTCCCGAGGAAACGAGTACGCTCGACCCATTTTCTTCATGAGGGATAGATCAATAACGCTCAACTCCTATTTGCGTGGCTTCTTAGCCCTGCTTTGTTGTTGTTGAGCGCCTTTTTGGGCTTTCAACTTATTTCTGCTTTTGCGCCGAGCTTTCTTTATAACAGGTTGACAAGGAGCGGCATTTTCATCCTTTACGGCCTGTTGGAGAAGGCGCTGTGTTTTGGCTTTCTCGTAGATGACCATTTCGCGGTTATGGTCGTCTCAGACCTTTTGACCAGCTTCCCTTATAAGCTTGTCCATTTGTTCTTCGAACGACGGACTGGGTTCTTTTGCATCTGGAACTTTCACCGGCTCAGGATTAGCGTCCTCCCATTGAGCATCCGCCTCTTCATCGAAGTCATACATGACATAGCAGTTATTTAGTAGCTCTCGTTTCTTTGATCGGATGTATCCAAGTCCAATTGTTTCCATTCTCCCATTAGGCAGTTTGCGTTGAGTCCCGGGAACGTTCCAGATTTTGTCATAGAACTTGGCTTTTCGAACGGTCTACTTGAAGGATATCCCCTGGCATTTCAGCAGCTTTTTCAAACCTTCCGTATAATATCTGGGGAGACGGATGGGCTGAAGCCTGTCGAGCGTAGAATCCGCACCATGCCAAATTTCTTTTTCTACCTTGGTTTCTTTAGAGCGGTAGAACAAAATTGCTTTCTCACTTTCTCGCCTGGGAGGGATGTAGAACGTTTGTAACTCTTCTACATTGTAAATATTAAGTGCATCCAGTTCTTTATGGTGTTCAAGCGGCACTATGGCGACTTGCAGACTTTGCTCTTCATCAGCGAACATTTGTATTGAAGGTCGAGCAGAGAATACAGCATGGATCTCATCTTCTGAGTCGCTACCAAAGATCAACGTAGGGGCGGACGGTCCTGTCTTGTTGTGTTGGGGAGGACCCGAATACACTATCTCCTCTTCCTCCTCGGTATCACTGCCGAAGAAAGGGATGGTGGCATTAGCTTTATTCTCCGGCTTGTGACACTTCTCCATATCTTCGAAATCCGGTAAGAATTATTTGGCATCTTCGTATTTGCGGACCTCGTTCACAGAGAACGGGTCCAGTTCTCCCATCACGGTATACTCGAAACCATCCTTAAAATACTTCATACACTGATGTTGTGTAGAAGGGATGATGTTGTACTCGTGTAACCATGGTCGGCCGAGCAAAGCGTTGTAGCATGTCTTGGCGTCTATGACATGGAACTTAATGTCCGTGACGAGTAGCCCGAAACGTAATGTCAGTATCACAGACCCAAGAGTTCTTGATGACTGGGAGTCAAACCCGGAGATGGTGATTTTGTCACGAGCAAGGTGCTGGACGCTCATGCAGATTTCTTTTAAGACCCGTACATTGAGGAGATTAACGGAGGATCCATTGTCGATCAGGATTTTTCCTATCTTTATATAGTGACAGTATCCTGAGACATAGAGGGGGCGATTGTGCTCGCACGTCCCAAGGAGAAGGTCCTCGTCGCCGAAAGTGACATCGGCCGTGTGCACTTCCTCCAATTCATCCTTCATCTTTTCATCAGCCAGGCATGCTTGGAATTGTTCCGGATCTTGGAGTGCCTTAATCAACGAATCTCTCGCCTCCTTTGATAGCAAAAGAGCGTCAAGAATGCTGAGCTGTGATGGTAGCTTCCTCAGATGCGCTAAGACGTTGTAATCCACCTTATTCTTCTTCGGCGGGTCCTTGGCGCTTAGCTCTTCCACCACTTGGTCATCTAAGACGATATCTTCAGAGACCTTTTTCTTTCCCTTTATCTTTTCTGTTCAAGGGTCCGAGGTTCTTTTCAGGCAGCGTCCGATTCCACAGCCGGATATTTTCGCAAACCTTCGGCTCTTTTTCTTTTCCCGAAGTGGATTCTTTAAAGAGAGGGGCAAGTTCCAGCTCTTCATCAGAATCACTCCCGAATGTAGGCACTTGTGACCTGCCAGTGTTAACCATGCGACAATTGCCGGTAGTTCTTTTAATCCCCTCGGTCGTATTTCTTTGCTCTCGACGAGTTTTATGCTTTTCCCGCTTAAAGCATTGTCGATGAGCAACGTATCCTTGCCACCATCTATCGAAAGTTTTGCACTCTTGGGTGGGGTGCGAAACCTTCTGATGATATGAGCAATAGGACGGGTGCATTTCTATTTCATTGGTGATGCATCCTTCAGAGGATGGTAGCTTCATGCCCATTGATATGGCCTTAGCAAACTTTTTCCTCATCTTGAATTAGCTTTTGTCAACGGTGGAGGCATTTTGCTCCAGCGGGATTATCTCAGCTCTTTCATCAAGTCGCTGGCGCTTGGCCCTTTCAAATATAGCCGTCTCGCGTTCTCGATCAGCTTTACTTTTCAATCGAGCTTCGTTAAGGAACGCGTCAATCATTTCATCTGATAGTTTCGGGAATTTTGGTTCAAGATTTGCCCCCAGCGCTTCGGTACAAGGAGTTTCCTCATCACCCACGAACGAATGGGAAATCACATGACAGCTCGCCACACATTCTTCAGATTCATCTGACGAACTTTCTCCCTCACCTTCCTCTTGAAAGACGTGATTGAGGAACTCTTGGAGTGTAATGGGAGTCCGTGCCTTCTGGTTGTACTCCTCCAGCGTGTCAATTTGTTTTTGCAAGTCTGTGCGCTTGTCGCCAGGCTTCACGGGCTTTTTAGATTTCTTCTTCTTCTTTTTCGAAGATTTTGACGGCTGGCTGCAAGTGCTTGAGCCACCGCCATCAGTCTTTGGAGTTGTACGCGGCTTCAACATCCCCTCAATGACCTGCGGTTCCAACGGGTTCTTCCATTTGATCGCTGGAGATGTCTGAAGAACATTTAGCATCCTCTTTGTCTTGGCTGATAATACAACCTCCCAAGGAGCTTCTTCAACGACGGAGCAAGTTGCCCCCGGCGTATTCGTCCCCTTAGAGGTGTGGGGCTGCGGGGGATTCACCTTCCATTTGTCAGATAACGCGAACTTGCCCTGTCGGTACTGGTTTGCAAGCCAATTCTTGAAAACGTAGCAATCTTCGATCGGATGGCCTAGTACTCGATGATAAGGACAGTAGTTGGGCTCGTTGACGTCACTTGGTTACAACGGACGTTTTGGATCCGGCAGATTTATGAGTCTGTTGCGCAACGCCAGCTCGAATAACCTCCTCGTTTTATCGCGGGGAAAGGAATAAGGACGTCCCATCCTATCCTCAAGGGGTACGTACGGGCGCATATTATTTTGACGAGCAACCGGCTTTGAGTCGCTCGGTTGTTGTTGAGCATTAGCGACGACGATCGTTTTTCCCTTCCCTTTGTCATTTTGGGAGTCCGGTCTTGGAAGAGGAGGTTTATGGCCCATCTGATCCATCTGTGCTAGTTTGTCGATCAAGGCTTGGAAGGTAGTCGGCTTGAAAAACATCATAATCTGCAAGATGGTTGCTTGTGGATCGAGGGTTCCCACAAACATACCCACTGCGGGAGCTTCTTCAATGCGTTGCTCACACTTCGACCATAAGTTCCGCCATCGTATAGCGTACTGAACCCACGTCTCGCCGGGCTTTACCCTAGCGTTAATCAGTGCCGTCATCGGGGTAAGTTCACTGGCGCTTGCAAAACGCTGAGTAAACAGCAGCTCCATCTCTGTGAAGGTTTTAATGGAGTCGTTTGGGAGTTCAGAGTACCACTCGAACGCCGTATCTGATAAACTTCCAACAAACTGGCGAAGAAAAAGCTTGTCATCACCGCCGGTGTTGCCGCAGAGTGCCCTGAACTGGGCAACATGCTGGTGAGGATTGCCCGTTCCTTTGTAGACATGGAACTTGGGAATCGTATAACCTGACGGGTACTTGATTTGATCGTACCAACTTGGATATGGCCGCCCCGTTTTTACGACCTGGCCGGCTGCTTCGGTCGCATGATGAACCCGTATTTGTTGGGCGATGTATTCATCCAAATCAGCTTTGGAGATTGTATCCTCCTTAGCCATCGACAGAGCTGGTGGAGGATTTGATGTTTCTCCCCTATCGTCTCTAAGGACGATCGGGGGCTCTTCAACCGGGGGCTCTTGTTGTATCATCATCCTTATCATGTCCTGGAAGAGGAGGCCCATACGCTGTATGTTGGCTGCTTGTTCAGCAGCCTCTTTGTCCTTCTTCTCCAATATCCGACGAAGGAATTCGGCATCGGTTTCTTCCTTCTGGCGCTCATCTGAGGACGTTTCAGGGTTCTCTTTTGGCCCTGTAAGTGCGGCCATAGCGTTCATCATCTCCTGGAGCTTCTGTTGCTGCACCTGAGCCTTGGTCACTGACCGTGTAAGTGGTATAGAACCCGTGGATGCACGGCTGTCCTCTTTTCCCGATGCCATGTAAACCGTATGAACTGTTATGCCCCTGACTTAGGGCGTTTAGGTTCACCATTTTTAACTTTTGCCGCTGACGCAGGAGTTTTCTCTGGCGTCGTTCTTTTGTGGGCCGTTGAGGCTGAAGGAACCGTTGAAGGGGGCACCCTAGCAGCTGCTGTCCCCTGCTGTTTAATGGAACGGTCCTTGTCTTTTTCCACCTTCGCCTTTTTATGGCGACGAGAGTGACCTGGGTCAATCACGGAGTCCTGAACCCTCCGCCAAACTTTATAAATTTTTGAAGACAGCCGTTGAGGGGGTTGTTCTTGTTTTGTTCCCAGAACTCTCTCCGCGGACGAAGGAGATCTCTTCAGTGTAGCGGTTGGAGAATTCTTCCGTACCCTCCTCAGCGGTTCAAAGCTGTTCCCAGTTGGAACAGCAGCGTTGACTTCCACCACTGGAGCCGGTGGAGTTAGCCCTGAGGGGGAGTTGCCCCCTGCCTTCCTCACTCGTTGCCAATGGCGACGTCGAGCATGACGAGCCGTTGGGACTGACTCGGAGATTGAGACAACTTCTTTTTGCCCCCTGTCTGAATGAGTCGCCGCCGGTGTTAACCTCATAAAGACTGAGGTTGTCTTTTGAGGGGTGATATTCAACCTGTCGAAGACGGATCCTCGAGCAGGGGCAGGGGCAGGAGCAGGAGCAGGAATCGTCAGTCTTGAAAAGACTGACTCTTTGACAGGGAAAGCCGCCTTGACGACTTCCAGAGCAGCAGTTATTGCTTTCCTTGGGACAGCCAGTTTAGAGTTCTGATTTAGCCTGGTCAAAACAGAGGCTGTCGGTTTGGTAGCGGGCGACCCGTTGACAGGGGCCATCGTAGCAGTGAGCCGGTCGAAGACCGACTTTTTGTTCACTTCCGGTGCAGGTATTGGCGTAGGAAAGCTTGTAGGTGGGATCATGGTCCCGAAGAACAGGCCAGTGGCGGCTCGGGTTACCTGGTCTACCGGCAGAGCGAGGAAGGAAGCCGCTTGGGGCCCATATGCTACACCTCCCGATGAGGTGGAGCGTCCGTTGCAGTGGCTTTTCGAGCAGTTGGTACAGTTAAAGGCCATTGAATCTTGAGTTCTGTGCCAGGCAAAAGAACAAATCTTAGTAACTTGAAATCCGAAGGCAACCATTTAACAAACCGCGATTGGTTCGCGAGGACGACACACGAAGTGTGGAGTGGAAAGAGGAAAAGGTTCCACCGGGCGTGCCAGAATCTGTTTCCCTCCGAAAGACGGCGCACAAGACTGCGATGTCCTGACGCTGAGATTCGGGGCAGATGCTATTTGGTTTTATCCGTCCACCTCTCCGAAGATGCCAAGTTGATTTATGGCACCGTGTATCGGAGGTTTAGACGGATGCGGCCGATGTAGCAGACTTCGTCAGATTCCCCCTCGCTTGAGGGGTTTTTGATTGTGGGGACGCTCTTCCCTGCAGGCGCAAGCCCCTGCAGTTAATTACGCTACCGCACCACGGTAACAACTTTCTCCTTCTCCAGAATTTCACTTCGTGTCGTGTGTGTTTGTTTTGTTTGTGGTTGCCCGTGGATTGTATACGGAGACTGAGTAATGCCGTCGCCCGTAGGACATAGATTAGTCCAAATCCGTATTTACTTAGATTTGGGTTTGGTGTTTTTAGTTTAAGGATGCATTAGTCGCGTTGCGGCTAAGATCAACTTAAACGTTCGTTAAGGATACGTTAGTCCTGTTTTGAGACTAAGATCAACTTAACGGGACCGTTTAGATCCGGCAAAAGAGCATTTGGGGGCTCTATTGCTCCAGTTTAGGGACGTAGTGGTCCATGTTCCAGTTTAGGGACGTAGTGGTCTGTATTCTAGTTCAGGGACGTGGTGGTCTATGTTCCAGTTTAGGGACGTGGTGGTCCATGTTCCAGTTTAGGGACGTGGTGGTCCGACATTAGTTCAGGGACGTTTCGGTCCAATATTAGTTTAGGGACGTTTCGGTCCACGAGTTTAAGGACCCCGCCGTCCGTATTCATGTGTGGTTGTTGGGACCCGTCGCCTCTCTGACGTCGTTGAAGGATTACAACGAGAGGTGTCGGAGGAGCTCGGAGATGTACCCTCGAACCGGATATAAATTGATTTAAGAGAGCAATATCGCTCAGTCAATTTAATTTGAGGACTTACGGCCATGATTGGGCTAAGTCCAAAGTATTCAACGCTTTTTATTTGTTTTTGGTCTGTTAGACCTGTGTTAAGGCTTGGCCCATTTTTAAATAATGCATTGCATTATTTTCTTTTTTTTTTTGTTTGGGCTCTGCCCATAAAAGATGCAGAGCATCAACTTATTTTGGACTCTGCAAGGCATTTGCATAGCATTTTTATTATTTTGTTTGGGCTCTGCCCATTTATAAATGATGCAGAGCATCAATTTAGTTAGGCCTGTTTGGTCTTTTAATTGGGCCTGGCCCTTCAGGAAAAGAAATGCATTGCATTTGTCAGGCGCTTTGCGCCAATTACTGAGCGCAAGCGCTTGTGGTGAGGACACGTGTCATGCTCTGGTGAATGCAAGCGCAACGGCGCAGTGCGCTGCGCTATTGCGCTGCTGACACGTGGCGCGCTCTGGTGAGTTGCGCCAATTCCAGAGAGCAAAGCTCTATTTCAAGAGCGCGTAGCGCAAGTTGTTCTGTAGCTGACACGTGGCGCTCTCTCGAGAGCGCAACAGCGCAGTTTGGAAGTGCAAAGCACTAAGAATCTTTTAGATTCAAGAACAGAAGTGCAGAGCACTATATGATTTCTTGATCTAATTTAGATCAAAGAAAAATAAGTTTTTCTTTTTGTTTCAAGAACCAGAGGTTCATAAAAGTGCAAAGCACTATTTTTATTTTGTTGTTTTCTTGTTTTTAAAGAACCAGTGGTTCATGAGAAATGCAAAGCACTGTTTATTATGTGAAGAACATTTATCTGGTTTTTAGATCAATGATTTATTAAAAGAGATTTCTTTTCTCTCGTGAAGGTTTTACCTTTTTCTTTGAGATTTTCTCAGAATTCTCTCTCTGTTTGAAGCTCTTGACTTTTTTTAAAAAAAATGTTCCTCATTGAATTGAGGCTTGGGGTCCTTTTTATAGTGCCCATAAATTAGTTAAATTTGTTAGAGAGATCTTTCTCTGAGTGATTCGGGGAATTTTCCCCACCGTTGGATTTTTGATCCAAGGACTTCTGCTTTGCAGAAGAAAATCTTCTTGTTTTAACAAGAAAAGAAAAGATTTCTTAGAATTTTAATTCTGTTTGGCGCAGATGCCCCAGCGCGTGACACGTGTCGCGCAGCGCACAGCGCAGCGCAACTGCGCTAGCACATCTGCGCTGACATGTGTCGCGCAGCGCAACTGCGCTCGCACATCTGCGCTGACACGTGTCGCGCAGCGCACAGCGCAGCGCAACTGCGCTGACACGTGTCGCGCAGCGCAGTGCTTGCGCAGCTGAAGCGTTGCTTCATTTAATTTTGTTTAAAACAGAGCTTTGCTCTGATTGGGTGCGCTGCCTTGGGCGCTGCGCTGATGCGTCTGCGCCTGACACGTGGCGTGTTGCGCAGCGCAAATAATCTGAAGCGTTGCTTCATTTATTAAATTTTAAATTTTCAAAGCAGAGCTTTGCTCTAATTGGGTTGCTTCATCTTCCTCCTCGGAATTTGAACAGAGCTTTGCTCTGATTGGGGAAAACAAGACCCTCACGGCTTATAGAGTTGAAAAGTCTTAGGCAGCAGATCTGAACCTGCGGCTTAAGCCATCGCTATTTCTTAAGAATGTCAGAATACTCGTTCTAAATATCCGTCCACCATGGTTATCAAAACAGCCTGCTAACAATAAAAGAAAGAAGAAAATGACAGAAAGAACATCCGATTTACATTTGATCAGGCGTTCGAGACGCATTCATTTATGCATGGGCAGAAGACTCAGGACGAGAAATAAGACAAGCCGAAATAAAAAAAAAAAGCGTTTCCATTCATATTGCTAAAAATTCTTACAATCACAAGAGCAATGAATAAGAAACATTATTCAAATTATTACAACGGTATAACCTCAGATCCGGGGCACGGATTGAGGAATTCAAAAGTAAGGCCATCCAGAGTTCTTCTGGCCTTTCTAATTATTCTTATGCGCACCCTCTCGCGCTCCTCTGTGTCAAGATCCTCGGCAAGCCCTCCCGGCCTTCGATAAGCAGCAACTATCGTCGTCTGCTGGAAGATTTAATGTAGGATGTCAATGAGGCTGTCCCGCCGTTTCTTCGAGATCAGCCCCGTCAGGTACACTGAATGCACCTTGTCTTCGACATCATCCAGCCCATTGAGCGGTAGGGCCTCGTGAAGACCCGGAAGTGCTCTCCATATTGCTCCCAGCATGACTTTCAAAAGAGCCGAACGACGAGGTAGCAGCCAACCACCGCTTGCGTTCAGACGACCCATGACCTCTGCACATTGAGCGTCTGTAAACTCCTGGTTTTGTTGACGACCCTGTGCGCGGATATCGTCATAGGTGATGAACTCGTGCAAACTGTATAGATGCACCGCCATTATGCCTGGAGAAAATACCACAGGAAGATTAGCGATAGAAGAAAAATAATATACATAGAGGGCTAAATTCCTAGAGAGCAGAGCTCTGTTCATGGATTAAAACCCATGAACAAAAGCTCAATGAAACCCCAATAGGGATCTCTTTAGATCAAAAGATCTGTGAGAGCAAAGCTCTTTGACTGAGATTAATTTAAATTAATTTGATTTACATTAATTTTACCTAAAGTTTCTAACTTTGAAAATGAGCAAAGCTCTGCTAGTGAAACCCCAATGGGGATCTCTTTAGATCAGAAGATCTATGAGAGCAAAGCTCTGCTGGTTAAGATTAATTAAAATTAATTTAATCTAAGAATCAATTTTACCTAAAGTTTTTCTAAAAACTTTGGAAAGGAGAGCAAAGCTCTGGAGTTCTTGAAGGCAAGAGCAAAGCTCTGAAGTTTTTTGAAAATAAAAATCTGAAAGATGATAAGCATCTGTGGGGGACCAAAAGTCCTATTTATAGGCATCAAGTACCTCTTCGACTTCCAAAAGTTGTCACGGCGGTTGGAATTCCGCCACCGTTGCGCTCACGTTTGGGGCCACGTAAGCGCAACGGTGGGGGGCATTTGTTTACCCCAATCAGAGCAAAGCTCTGTTCAAATTCCGAGGCGGGAGATGAAGCAACGCTTCATCTTCCCCCAATCAGAGCAAAGCACTGCTTTGAAAATTTAAAATTTAATAAATGAAGCAACGCTTCAGATTATTTGCGCTGCGCAACACGCCACGTGTCAGGCGCAGACGCATTAGCGCAGCGCCCAAGGCAGCGCACTCAATCAGAGCAAAGCTCTGTTTAAACAAAATTAACTGAAGCAACGCTTCAACTGCGCAAGCACTGTGCTGCGATACACGTGTCAGCGCAGATGCGCTAGCGCAGTTGTGCTGCGCTGTGCGCTAGCGCAGTTGCGCTGCGCGAGATGCGCTAGCGCAGATGCGCTGCGCTGTGCGCTGCTTGACACGTGTCACGCTCTGGAGCATTTGCGCCAAACAGAATTAAAATTCTGAGAAATCTTTCTGTTCTTGTTAAAACAGGAAGATTTTCTTCTGCAAAGCAGAAGCTCTTGGATCAAAGATCCAACGGTGGGGAAAATTCCCCGAACTCAGAGAAAGATCTCTCTAACAAATTTAACTAATTTATGGGCACTATAAAAAGGACCCCAAGCCTTAATTCAAGGAGGAACATTTTTTCTTGAAAAAAGTTAAGAGCTTCAAACAGAGAGAGAATTCTGAGAAAATCTCAAAGAAAAAGGTAAAAACCTTCACGAGAGAAAAGAAATCTCATTTAATAAATCATTGATCTAAAAACCAGATCAATGTTCTTCACATAATAAACAGTGCTTTGCACTTCTCATGAACCACTGGTTCTTTAAAAACAAGAAAACAACAAAATAAAAATAGTGCTTTGCACTTTTATGAACCTCTGGTTCTTGAAACAAAAAGAAAAACTTATTTTTCTTTGATCTAAATTAGATCAAGAAATCAAATAGTGCTCTGCACTTCTGTTCTTGAATCTAAAAGATTCTTAGTGCTTTGCACTTCCAAACTGCGCTGTTGCGCTCTCGAGAGAGCGCCACGTGTCATCTACAGAACAACTTGCGCTACGCGCTCTTGAAATAGAGCTTTGCTCTCTGGAATTGGCGCAACTCACCAGAGCGCGCCACGTGTCAGCAGCGCAACAGCGCAGCGCACTGCGCCGTTGCTCTTGCGCTCACCAGAGCATGACACGTGTCCTCACCACAAGCGCTTGCGCTCAGTAATTGGCGCAAAGCGCCGACAAATGCAATGCATTTCTTTTCCTGAAGGGCCAGGCCCAATTAAAAGACCAAACAGGCCTAACTAAATTGATGCTCTGCATCATTTATAAATGGGCAGAGCCCAAACAAAATAATAAAAATGCTATGCAGAGTCCAAAATAAATTGATGCTCTGCATCTTTTATGGGAAGAGCCCAAACAAAAAAAATAGAAAATAATGCAATGCATTATTTAAAAATGGGCCAAGCCTTAACACAGGTCTAACAGACCAAAAATAAATAAAAGCGTTGAATACTTTGGACTTAGCCCAATCATGGCCGTAAGTCCTCAAATTAAATTGACTGAGCGATATTGCTCCCTTAAATCAATTTATATCCGGTTCGAGGGTACATCTCCGAGCTCCTCCGACACCTCTCGTTGTAATCTTTCAACGACGTCAGAGAGGCGACGGGTCCCAACAACCACACATGAATACGGACTGCGGGGTCCTTAAACTCGTGGACCGAAACGTCCCTAAACTAATATTGGACCGAAACGTCCCTAAACTAATGTTGGACCGAAACGTCCTTAAACTAATGTTGGACCGAGACGTCCTTAAACTAATGTCGGACCACCACGTCCCTGAACTGGAATACGGACCACCATGTCCCTAAACTGGAACATGGACCACCACGTCCCTAAACTGGAGCATGGACCGCAACGTCCCTAAACTACCTATGGACCACTACGTCCCTAAACTGGAACAATAGAGCCTTCAAATGCTCTTTTGCCTGATCTAAACGGTCCCGTTAAGTTAATCTTAGTCTCAAAACAGGACTAACGTATCCTTAACGAACGTTTAAGTTGATCTTAGCCGCAACGCGACTAATGCATCCTTAAACTAAAAACACCAAACCCAAATCTAAGTAAATACGGATTTGGACTAATCCACGTCCTACGGGCGACGGCATTACTCAGTCTCCGTATACAATCCACGGGCAACCACAAACAAAACAAACACACACGACACGAAGTGAAATTCTGGAGAAGGAGAAAGTTGTTACCGCGGTGCGGTAGCGTAATTAACTGCAGGGGCTTGCGCCTGCAGGGAAGAGCATCCCCACAATCAAAAACCCCTCAAGCGAGGGGGAATCTGACGAAGTCTGCTAAATCGGCCGCATCCGTCTAAACCTCCGATACACGGTGCCATAAATCAACTTGGCATCTTCGGAGAGGTGGACGGATAAAACCAAATAGTATCTGCCCCGAATCTCAGCGTCAGGACATCGCAGTCTTGTGCGCCGTCTTTCGTAGGGAAACATGCAAGTCGCCCCCATGCCGACATGTGGCGCTCTTGCGCTCCAGCGCAAGCGCTCGAGCGCAAGTCGCCCACGTGCCGACACATGGTGCGCTTGCGCCCAAGCGCTCAGCGTCCGAGCGCAAAGCGCCCATGTGCCGACACGTGCGCGTTGCGCTCCAGCACTCTGTGCTCGAGCGCAAAGCGCCCACGTGCCGACACGTGGCGCGCTTGCGCTCAAGCGCCTAGGCGCTGGCCCCACGCATCCTTTGGATGTCTTTTCCCCTATATATAATATACATGTATATATATACATATGTATACATATGTACACATACACATACTCCACGACACTGTCCCTGTTAGAAAAAATTTCTAACGGGGCGCTGCCCCGCACCCCGCAAGGAGGCTGCTAGCCCTCTTGACCCCCAGCCCGCTATCCGGGTAGCGGGACCCCCGTAAAAACTCTGCGTGGCTCCCGATATATTTAAACCCCCCTCCAAAACAAAACACACATACACAGCACATTGAGTTTGCATGACCAGTTTGACCCGTCAATCGGAGGTTCCCTCGCCCCAAAGGCGGGGGGTAATTAACGGCAGCTTAGTCCGCGGCTGCCGGAGATTCGGATCCCCACAATCATTAAACCCCGGCCTATCGTAGGCAGGGGGAATCTGTAGTACGCCTGACAAGCGCGCGCGTATTCCCATCTCAATGGGGTGACGAAAAACACCCTACACTCACGGTTGAAACAAAGCGGAGTGATGGAAAAATCCTAACTCCACCTCAGCATTCATCTCGTTACACCAGACGCAATGTCAACGACGGCGTTCCTTCGCAATCCAGCAGGATGCATATGCAACGTCAACGAAACACTTCATGGTCGAAACAAAGCGGAGTGATGGCAAAATCCCAACTCCACCTCAGTATTCGTCTCGTTACACCAGACGCAATGTCAACAACGGCGTTCCTTCGCAGTCCAACATGATGCAGATGCAACGTCAACGAAAGACCTCACGGCCGAAACAAAGCGGAGCGATGGCAAAATCCAAACTCCACCTCAGCATTCGTCTCGTTACACCAGATGCAATGTCAACGACGGCGTTCCTTCACAGTCCAACAGGATGCAGATGCAACGTCAACGAAAGTCCTCACGGTCGAAACAAAATGGAGTGACGGCAAAATCCCAACTCCACCTTAGCATTCGTGTCGTTAAACCAGACGCAATGTCAACAACGGCGTTCCTTCGCAGTCCAGCAGGATGCAGATGCAACGTCAACGAAAGACCTCACGACCAAAACAAAGCGGAATGACGACAAAATCCCAGCTCCATCTCAGCATTCGTCTCGTTACAGCAGACGTAATGTCACCCCAGGGTCAAAACAACGGAGCAACAGCAAAATCCCTAGTTCCAAATCTCGACGGTTCACCAATAACCTAGAGACAACCGCGACATTCGTCTCGATACAGCAGACGCAATGCCAGCAAACGAAGCGAAAGCCAAATTCCTAGCTTCAGGGTCTTGACGGAAACTCATATAAATCCAGAAAGACTATCGGAGATCACCCCACACCAGCGTGGAGTGGTCACCACTTCGACGTTCGTCTTGATACAGCAGACGAGATGTTACTACAGCGTCCTTCCTCCAACAGGATTCGGACACGCCAAAGTAAACGAAACGAAGGCCAAATTCCTAGTTTTAGGGTCTTGACGGCAACTCATATAAAACCTGAAAGACTATCGGAGATCATCCCATACCAGCGTGGAGTGGTCACCACCTCGACGTTCGTCTCGATACAGCAGACGAGATGTCACCACAACATTCTTCCTCCAGCAGGGTTCAGACGCGACAATCAAACAACGGAGCCACGACAAAATCCCTAGTTCCAAACCTCGACGGTTCACCAACAACCTAGACACAACCGCGACATTCGTCTCGATACAACAGACGTAATGCCAGCAAACGAAGCAAAGACCAAATTCCTAGCTTCAGGGTCTTGACGGCAACTCATATAAAACCTGAAAGACTATCGGAGATCATCCCACACCAGCGCTGAGTGGTTATGACTCATCGGGGCTCCCCAAAATGAGCCTAACCTCAAGTAAAAAGCGGCATGGCAAAATTCCTAACGCTTGCTCTTCCGACGGTCAAACTGCCTAGGAAGATTACTTGAAGACGTCTTGTCCAGCCCCCGAAGGGATTATAAACACAACAGTCGCAAGGCTACTCGAACAGCAAGATTACCTATCGAGGGATACATCAGTCAACGCAACGGTACGACGGGCAAAACTCTAGTACCACAGACCCTAACGGACCTCTGTCGTAAAGAGCAGAGGTTAACTGTGATATTAGGACATTCTTGCGAGAACTTCTCGACTCGTCTCGACTCGTGAGGAAATTAGTGTCTTTGCGAGAACTTCTCGATTCGTCTCGAATCGTCAGGAAAAGCCTTAGGCAATGGGGATAAGGACCTGTTTCCGAAGCACTGGGGCCCTGCAACTCGGTCCAAAATGGACTCTTGCATACTATTCATGGGCCACACTCTCCATAGTCGAATCTCGACAAGGAGGGAAACAACTACTTACGAGTCCTCTCGACTTGTAAGAGGGAAAATTCTCTTGTGAGATCCTTACGACTCTCAAGAGAAAGCACACTTAGGAATCCTCACGATTCCTAAGGAGAAAATACACCTACGAGATCCTCTCGACTCGTAGGGAGAAAAGTCTTTATGAGACCCTCACGGCTCATAAAATTGAAAAGTCTTAGGAAGTAGACCTGAACCTGCTTCCTAAGCCATCGTTACCTCTCGAAGGGTTCAAGACAGAATGCTCTCTATCATCTACAGGCTGCACTTGCTAAAAACACATGGCAACAACACGGCAAAGAGAAGAAAGCGACAGTAAGGAGAACATTTGATTCGTATTCAGTTAAGCATTCAAAGTGCACCCATTCATGCATGAGGAAACGGTTTAATGCATAAGATAAACACATGGAAATGGAAAAGCTTGCCATTCATACTTCAGAAAATTCTTACATTGATGAAAACGGTAAACGAAAATGCTATTAAAGTGCTTACAAAGGAAAAACATCAAATGCAGGACATGGATTTAGAAATTTAAGAGTAAGGACATCCAAAAATTTTCGGGCCTCTCGGACCATCTTCATGTGCATCCTTTCACGATCACAAGCGTCAGGATCCCCACTGATGTTCTCCACCCTTCGATAAGCAGAAAGTATCGCCGCATGTTGAAAAGCTTGATGCAGGATATCAACAAGGTTGTCTCGCCTTTTTTTTGAGATTAAGTCCATCAGATACACCGAGTGCACCTTATTTTCGGTGTCGTCCAATACTTTAAGCGGCATGCCGGCGTAAAATAGAGGAAGTGCTCCCCAGATCGCTTCCACAATAAGCTTCAAGAGAGAGGAACGACGAGAGAGCAGTCGACCATTGTATACATCAAAGTGACCCATAATTTCAGCACACTGGACGTTGGTAAATTCTTGGTTTTGAGAACGGCCGAGTGAGCGAATGTCTCCGTAAGAAATAATCTCGTCGAGATCATACATATGAGAGTCCATAAAATCTGAAAAGGAAAATCATTAAGAGTTAGTAGACAGACTGATTAAAAGAAAGCTTATTGAAACAAACACGGGATTTAAACAACTCTTGATATCCCCAAGGAGGAAATAAGTGCTAATTAAATCACCCAACGAATTTAATCCTGTGCAATCAAGAAAGGAATCCTAAAAAGGATTTCGCATTTAATAAAAAGGTTCCTCGAGCTAAGAAGTTAAACTCCTCGAGAGCAATGCTCTGCAGACAGAAATGATACCTGTCGAAGTCAATTATGAGGGGAATTAAAAATTCTCCGGGAATTCCAAGAGCCTTGCTCTGTAAAATTGATGGAATTACCCATCAGAAAAATTAAAATAAATTTTTTAATGAATTAAAATTCTGAGATCTTCAAAATCCATAAACAAACTCTTAAAAGTTCTTCATAAGAGATTAACAAATCTCCATTATTCAGGAGAGCAAACCTTTGTTAATGGGTAAAACCCTAATAATATTTTTTTGGATCTAAGATCTATAAAGAGCAAAGCTCTGTTAATGGGTAAAACCCTAATAATATTTTTTTGGATCTAAGATCTATAAAGAGCAAAGCTCTGTTAATAGGTAAAACCCTAAAAACATTTTGAGATCTATGATCTGAGGAAGAGCAAAGCTCTATTGATAAAGTTCAAATCTTACCAAAATTTGGCAGAGTTTTGACTCTTGAAGGTTCTTAAAATGAAGAACTATGCTCTGAAATAGAATAAAAATTCTCAGAAGACAAAAATGAAGATGAACAGAAATCATCCCAAGGGCCAAGGGTCCTATTTATAAGCACCAAGATGCCGTTTCAACTTCTGAGTTGATCCAAGGGCGCAGATGTTGCCACCGCTGCACTCACATGTGTGCCACATGAGCGCAACGGTGGAGGGGCATTTGTTTCCCCCAATTAGAGCAAAACTCTGTTTAAAAATTCAAATTTTGAAAAGAAGCAACGCTTCAGAAGCAGCGCCAAGTGTGCTGCGCCCTAAGCAGTGCACCACGTGAAAAGCACGTGTGCGCTAGCGCTAGGTGCGCTGTGCTAGGTGCGCTGCGCTCTAAGCAACGCACCATGGCGCACCACGTGCAAAGCATGGGCGCGCTAGCGCTAGGTGCGCTGCACTCTAAGCAGCGTAACACGTGCAAAGCACGGGTGCGCTAGCGCTGAAACTAAAAGCTCCCCACCGTCAGATCAAAGATCCAATAATAATGATAAATCATTAATTAATCAGAATTAAATTCTGTTAAGGAAAGATTTCTCAAAATCTTTCCAAACAAAAAGATTGTGCTGTATAAATCAGAGCACCGTTGGATCAATGATCCAATGGTGATTAAAAATCACCAAAATACAGAATAAATTCTATATGGAAAAGATTTCCCAATCTTATTAAAAACAAGAAAATTGCCTTCTGTAAATCAGAATCCTTCAGTGTAAGTCTACGGCAGCGCCCCGGCCGTCATTCCGAGGCCAAATGCGGAATAAAAACTTTTACAAAACTGGCGCTAACGTAAACCTAAAACCCAGATCGTTCCATTAACCGTAAACTAGAAAACTGTAAAAGAGTTTGGAGAGATTATACCGATCGATCCGTGTCCTTCGGTCTTCATTCCAAGCTCCTAGAAGCTGCCCCGAACAAGCTCGCTCTCCAGTCTCCCTCGCCGAAGATGATCCACCTCGAGGATTCTTAATACGGGCTCCCGCCTCAAACTGAAGCAACTCGGACATGCAGTTTGCTAGCCGACATGTCCAAGATTGAAATAGAGATAGTGTAGAATATTTTGTGTCAAAGCATCCAAGCATTTGGGTGGAGGTAAAATAAAGTTGCCATGAATGACAAGTAGAAGTGAGGCTAAAGAAAATTGCTTGTGTAGCAAAATGAATGGGCTCGGCCAGTTTTTAAGAATGGGGGCTCTGTGAATGTGTGTGTAGAGGTGAGGAAAAAAATATAGTGTTAAAAACCAACACCAATCAATTAATTAATCCCCTCTCCACTCACAAAAGCAGCCAAGGAAATTTCCTTGCAGAAAAAAATCTCACCAAGCATTTAATGCAAGAGATGAGTCAACAAAAAGCCCATGCCCATAGCACTGCTCACGAAATGTGCTGTGCACCAAGCCAAGATAAAGTCAAACGTTACTCACAATTTCCATTAAAATATTAAACTAAATATTTTAAAACGGAAGGAAAAAATTGGTAACTTCAAAAAGTAATCTTGTAACAAATTACAAGAATAACCCTCGTCCGTATATACATACCTGCATCCGTATTCCGACTGAATACGAATACAACGAGACGAAAATATTCCAACAATATAATACTAGGATCCGGATTAAACCAAAGCCCACTAGTATTATTCGTCCGATCATAATCCGTACACAAGTACACGTATATGATCGAACCCTGCCATAAAACCATACGACCTCTACAACGTTTCGTCCGAATCAGGAAAACCCTCTGTGTGGGACTCTAAAGTCTCGTCAATGCTCTAGCAGTGGGTTTAACCACAAGTACGTTAGTGGCACTAGCTGTACGTAACGGCTACCCAGTTATTGAGCGAAAGGGAGGCCGACGAGCGAACTCATCCAGAAACCCTACTGAGCCTGACAGTGACAATATCCGTACAGTCCGGTCTGTTCGTATATGAGTATCACATATCGAGTCTAAGGGGGTGGATAAAGTCAGACCCCTAACAACGCGATGATTCGTATCGGTATGAAACCCCATCACCACCTGAGAAACTATCGATCCTGGATCGGTAATTCTCGTATACCCCGGCCGAGGATTTCTGGTGATGGCCACCCGTGCACTTCGCGACATCAACCCCCAATACCGGGAGAGACGAATCCCTGACGATCCGCTCACTACCTCCATGTGGCTCGGGACTGTACCCAACTAAAACCTGTTTGCATGACTCCTTTGAGCCGTGGTAGGGTAGTAATCAAAGCACAGTAGGAACTCACACGATACAAATGACGATCTCAGGTCGACAAACTGACCTGTACACATGTCACCAGGGAACTGCTATCTGACAATAGGTATAATACCAACTAGCATGTTCCCGGCGAGTCCGTCCAGTGTACTCATAACCCAATGAGCACCTGTATACTAACTTAGGTGAACAACTGACACCAATGGCTTGTGAGACGGCCACCGCCCCTCGTTAGGGTCTAGATAAGTATACACTAGTCTACACTGGAGTATCGATGCCCAGTCTCGACACTCCTACGACTAGGGACATTTAAGGATGTGCTTATGGACCCCCAGCTCCCACGTATATTATCGCCATCATAATGCTGGTAGTAAAGCAAGAATCCTATGGACTCTATCAACATGTACAAGATGATAAAGACAAACCAGATAGCATACTATCATCTTGAGTAAGACTGTTTTATCGGTATAGGTCCTCCCTCAATCATCATAATCACCTGCCTGCGACTACGATAATTGTATTGAGAGCACTATAACCAACACTTGGATCAAGGATCCAACGGTGGGGAAATACCCAAATAAATCAGAGAAAAAATCTCCTTAGCCGATTGAACGAATCAGCTTGCCCTATATAAAGGCCCCAAGACTTCAAGTCTCAGATATACAGAAACAAAGAGAGGAACCCCCCATAAGCTTTGAGAGATCTCAGAAAGAAGAGCCAAGCTCTCAGAAAAAGAAGAGTTTCTTCAAGGTAAAAAAAATGAACAGAGAGATGAAATCATCTCATAATTAAAAAGAAGAATTCACTTCTTTAAAAATCATAGATCTACAAGACCACGGTCTTTGACAAAGAGATCAAAAGATCTCATCATAAAATAAAAAGAAGAACATAATTCTTCTCACAGATCATAGATCTACAAGACAAAGGTCTTTTATACAAAGAGATCATGAACATCTCATTATAAAGAAAGAGTGGAGAATAATTCAATTCTCTTAAGGATCACAGATCTATAAAGGCAAAGTCTTTCATCAATATAAGAGATTGAAACATCTCCTACAAAATAAGAATTTTGTTCTTGGATCCTTGAGACAAAGTTTTTGATAAACAAGAATTTATTTCTCAGATCATAAAATTGATCAGATAGCGCTTTGCGCTCATAAATTAGCGCTCTGCGCTCTTAGACCAGCGCTTTGCGCTCATGGAATAGTGCGCACCACGTGCTCCTCACGTGTGCGCGACTTAACAGTTAGTGCTCTGCGCTCTTGGAATAGCGCTTTGCGCTCATGGAATGGCGCTCAGCGCCAAGCGCACCACGTGCTCCTCACGTGTGCGCCAACTAATAGCGCTTTGCGCTCATAAATTAGCGCAATGCGCTCACAGACTGGCGCCAAGCGCACCACGTGCTCCTCACGTGTGCACTACCCAACAGAAGCGCAATGCGCTCATAAACTAGCGCTCTGCGCTATTTGGCTGGCGCAAAGCGCCATGCGCACCACGTGCTCCTCACGTGTGCGCTGATAGAACATAAATTGTTCTAAGCCCCAGAGCTATGATAAATGCTCAGCATTCAAAAAAAGACAAAAATATTGTCAGAATTCAAATCAATGCTCAGCATTGTCAAATGTTTAAACATTTTAACTAAGTGGGCCGAACCCAAATTGGCTATAAACCCCTCATTCAGATTAATTGAGCTCATATGCTCATAAATCTTCGATCTTAGTCCCAAATTGGACTACAAATCTTTCAACCAAAATTGGTTCAAGGGTACATCTCTGAACCCCTCTGATATATGTCGTTGTAATCCTTCAACGTCTTCAGAGAGGTGACGGGTCCCGACAACCATACGTTCCATAGACTATGATATCTTTAAACTGGACTGTGGGGTCCTTAAACCCATGGACTATGATGTCCTTAATCTCGGACTGTGGGGTCTGATTGATTATAAATTCCGATTGTGTCGTGCAACTCGAATAAGTTTCTTTGTGTCGGTATTTAGAAAATGAATAAAATTCACAATCAAAGAATTATTTGACCGCAATCAACTACGGTGTCAGTTGTAGATCGTAAACGAGTGTGGATCGTCCACAGGGATTGTGCGATTCGTTTGTATGTTTAATTTGTTTGAATTGAAAAGTTAATAGAAAAGAAAAGAAGACATGATTCAAGATTTTATCGATGGATTCAAGTGTCACTATTCTAATCAAGAATCAAGAAAATGATAAACAATCGAGAATCGAGTTTCGATGATTTTTCCAACCAAATATCAAGAATCTAAATAAGGCTCGTAGGAATCGATCGGATCTATAGATATGATGTAATCTTAAGATGTCGTATTCTTTTCCTTCGAAGAGTAGATACTAGATCGATGATGATCGACGAGAGTTAGGGATTTCTAGTGAAACTAGGGTTTCATCTTTTATCCCTTGTTCTTTTGTCGATATCATTCACATTCTAGCCTCTAGTAAATTCACGAAACGATCGTAAATCCCTAATTTCGAGCGATAACAATCAAGAAAGCATCGCTATGAAACTAGGTCGTCTATTCTTGAACTTGCTAAGGTTTACAAAACTCGTAGGACTCAAGAATCGTTTTTAGATTTGTACATCATCATTCTATTGATCGTCTCGACTTCTCGACGAGCGGAGTATTACTCAAACATCACAACAAGAACTACAATTACAAATTGAGATCGAATCATGATGCAAGAATTTAAAGAAAACAAGATTAAAGAATTTCACCTTTTATTTATATCAACAATTTCTTTACAGTCGCTTTCAAGAACTACAAGAGGAAGAACTCAATTGTCGATTTGGCTTCGCTTGTCTCCGTGAGTCGTGGATCGGCTTGGACCACTTGCTCTGTTGAAGATCGGCTCCGCTCCTAAAAGGTTGAAGGGCTTCTTGCTTGATTTGGTACTCGGGATCTTGAATTTTAATTGGAATTAAGGTTAGGGTTTCACATAAGTCTTGTCACTAGACTTGTGGAAGAAGATGGAGAATTGAACTAATGATAAGAGATTGAAGAAATAGAGATCTATATGAGATATCTAGATTGAATGATCTCCTTAACCCTAGGTCTAGGCTTCTATTTATAGATTTTCCAAACCCTAGGTCTAGGTTTTCAAATTACAATTCCCTCCAAAAGTTTGTTGAGGAGCTTCTAGAAATAGTTTGTTAGGAGCTTAGCTTAGGCTTTAAGCTAGGGTTGTTTAAGCTTAGAAACCCTAGTTTGCTGAACTGGCAGAAGCTTCGAGATCCTTCTGGAATTTGAAGTATCTTAAAGGAATGTGGGCCCAGAGATAAGAATTATGCACTGAAAATTGACTGATGATGTGGCATACGCGCCGCGGAACCGCGGCGCGAGCCGGCTCCCGCCGCGGTTCCGCGGCCAAGTGTTGGCTTCATGGCTTGCAACTTCTGGTGCTGCTTTGGGCTTCCTTTGGGGTATGTATCTGATATGTTGATTCTAAAAATGCTTTCCAGATTAGTTCCAGATCTTTAGCCTTTGAGTTGGCGTATTTTTCAGCACTGTTTTCATAATTCTGGCTTTTGTTCCTGCAAATTCTCAAGACAAGTGTTGCGCAATATAGGGATGATGCGATGTCATGAAATGCAGTTAATTTCCTTTGTAGTGCCGGTTTTAGAGTCTAACACATGCAATCTGATATTTAACGACTGATTTGCTAATATGTGAAATATGAATACCGCATACTTCTAAATGAGTGCAAATGATAGGGAAATTGTCGTGTTAAAAATGCAGTATTTTCGACCGATCAAATTCATCCAAACTTATTTTCGATCGTCTCGAGCGAATTGTTTTATTAAAAAGAGAAGGAGAAAATAAAGAAAGAGAAAAACTAACTAGCACACTTTCGTAGGCAGCACGATTGCACTGAGCATGTGCAATAAGCCTTTAAACCTCTAGGTGTCCCTAGTAGGAGGAGTGTTGTCTCCTGAGGGTTTTCAGCGGATTGCACCCACAAAATCCAATAATAAAAGGAAGATCATGAATATTACATTTAAAGACAAGAATTGTAAAAGAAAAGCTTTGAAAATTAGGGTTTCCAACTAAGCTAGCTTTTCGGTTGTCATGAGCCCTATCTTAATGGTCATGAAAAGATGTTAGAAATCACGTCCTCCCTCAATAAAACATCGTCTTATTCTTCATTCCTATCTTTCTTCCAAACATCGATCATATCACCCTGCGTGTGTGTAAAGACATCCCTACACCCGGAGAATTCAATTCAAGCTATCATACTCTTGCCCATCAGCCTCAGTACTTTTTAATTAATGAATATTTAGATGAGATTGCTCACACACTTTCATGCGACCGTTAATACTTCTTGAGGTACTAACCGACCGATTACTCCTGTGCTTGCTTACTTGGTGTATTTTCCTCGTCTTGCATCACCTCAGGCATAGCAGTGACTCCTAGACCAGTTGGCCTTAGGGCACTAGGTGAAGAAGCACCCTCGCTATATATTTTTTTATTGCCCTTGGTGATAACAAAACCAGTGTCCATTTTTCTCACCACTTTATATTTTCTTCATTTCATTTTTTTTTATTTCCTTCATACTTTTGGCTTTAAGACAAGAGCATTTCAAGGTATCCTCTATTATCCCAGGCTTTAAGACGTGTGTAAGTGCGAATAGCAGGGTATCAACGTTCAAAATGTTTGGCTTCCAGAATAGAAACTATTTTTCAGACTTATTTTTATCCTCAGATTAGTGACGTCTTTCATCTTACTAACCCTTGGGACAACGGCTCATAACTACTTATTACTAGTTCGTATAAGAAAACTTCTAATTTTCTTGGTTTTCTTAAATTTTTCTAATCTCATGGATGTAATTTTTCACTATCTAAACTTTCATTATCTTATTTATGTACAAAAAATGTTAAAATGTTTTTGTATTTTGAAAATTTTAAATTTTTATGGATTTTGAAAATTTTAAATTTTTATAAGTTTTTAAAGAAATGTTTTGTGCTTATACAAATGATATGCAAATGATGCAAAAATAAGCACAAACCTCCCCCAAACTTGTTTTCAACAGTGTCCTCACTGTTGCCAACAGCTATATCTACAAGACCTGTAAGTCTGGGAGGAATTATTAGTGGGGGAAAAATATATAAGTGAAGAACTTCCCCCAAACTTACTCTTTTCACTCACCTCCATTCAAAAAAGATGATGCAGTGATATGCAGGACATGAAGGTAAGACGGAGGAATTTTAATCCAAATAAAATGGCTCCTGTAAGAACAGGAGCTCCTCCGTGGGGTCAGTGGAAAAATACGGCTTTAGTCTATGTCCATTCACTTTGAAAAATGTGCCGTTTTTAACATTTTCTACTTCTACTGCCCCGTGCGGGTATACAGACCGCACAACAAAAGGTCCCTTCCACCGTGATCGGAGCTTACCCGCGTGAAGGTGTAGTCGTGAATCATAAAGAAGGACTTGTTGACCAGGTGAAAATGTTTTCCTCAAAATGTTTTTATCGTGAAAAACTTTAGTCCTATTCTTTATGATCACAGCGTTATCATAAGCTTCATCGCGGAGTTCGCTTAGCTCATTTATTTGCAACTTCCGAAAGTTGCAAGCTTGGTTTAGATCAAAATTTATTTCCTTAATAGCCCACAATGCTTTATGCTCAATCTCGACGGGTAAATGACATGCCTTCCGAAACACTATCCTATATGGAGACATCCCTAGGTCGGTTTTAAATGCAGTTCGGAATGCCCAAAGAGCATCCGTCAGTTTGGTCGATCGGTCTTTTCTATTCTTAGCAACAGTCTTCTCCAGGATTAGTTTGATTTGTCTGTTTGTGATTTCAGCCTGCCTGCTTGTTTGGGGATGATAGGGTGTAGAAAGTCGATGGTTGATTGAGTATTTCCGCATCAAAGTCTTGAAAGACCTGTTGCAGAAATGTGTCCCATTATCGCTAATAATAGCGCGTGGGTGTCCAAATCACGAAAAGATATTCTCTTCAAGAACTTAATGACAACTTTCCTGTCATTAGTGCGACATAGAATGGCTTCAACCCACTTTGAAACATAATTAACCGCCAGCAGTATGTACAAATTCCCAAAGGAGTTGGGAAAGAGACCCATAAAATCAATACCCCAAACATCGAATATTTCAACAACCAGAATGGGCTGCTGAGGCATTTCATTTCTCTGGGAGATTCTACCCGTGTACTGACATTGTGTACAGGTTTTGCAATAGTCAAATGCGTCCTTGAATAAGGTCGGCCAATAAAATCCACATTGCAAAACCTTCTCCGCCGTCTTTTTAGGACCGAAGTGACCCCCACAGGCCTGATCATGACAAAAAGAAAGAACACTCTTGAACTCTTCTTTCGGGACACACCGGCGAATGATTTGATCAGGACAATACTTAAACAAGTATGGATCATCCCAGTAAAAGTGTTTTACTTGGGATAGAAAGCGGTATTTGTCCTGTTTTGACCAATCGCTGGGTATAAGTCCCGTGACAAGATAGTTCACAATATCGCCGAACCATGGTTCATTGGATACGCTCAAGAGTTGTTCGTCAGGAAACGAATCATTGATCGGCAGGGTCACAGGGGAAGAAGAGATACGTGAAAGATGGTCGGCTATTACGTTTTCACATCATTTCTTATCTTTGATAACAAGATCAAATTCTTGTAACAGAAGAATCCAACGTATTAGTCGACTTTTTGCATCTTTTTTTGCCAGAAGATGTTTTAAGGCGGAATGGTCAGTGTACACAACTATAGGAGAGCCAATTAAGTAAGGCCTGAATTTTTCTAATGCAAATACAACCGCTAAAAGTTCTTTTTCGGTGGTTGTATAATTGATTTGTGCATCATTCAGGGTCTTACTTGCATAGTATATTACGTGTGGCATCTTTTCAATGTGTTGTCCTAAGACCGCACCTACTGCAAAGTCGGATGAATCACACATCAGCTCAAAGGGATAGTCCCAATTTGGAGACGATAGAACGGGGGCTGAAGTGAGTGAGTGTTTAAGTGAGTCGAAAGATGTCTCATAGTCCGAGTCAAAATGGAAGGTCGTATCCTTGGCCAGGAGAAGAGTTAAAGGTCTAGCAATTTTGCTAAAATCCTTAATGAATCTCCTATAAAAGCCTGCATGGCCAAGGAAAGATCGAATATCTTTGACGCTTTTGGGATGAGGGAGGTTTTGAATGACATCTATCTTAGCTCTGTCAACCTCAATGCCTTTCTGTGAAATAACATGTCCAAGAACAATTCCTTCTTGGACCATGAAATGGCATTTTTCCCAGTTCAAAGTTAAGTTCTTCTCTTTGCAACGAGTAAGAACAGCATCAAGATTCACTAGGCAATCAGAAAAAGAGTCTCCAAAAATCGAGAAATCTTCCATAAAGATCTCCAAAAAATTCTCTACCATATCAGAGAATATCCCCACCATACACCGCTGAAAAGTAGCGGGAGCATTGCATAACCCAAAGGGCATGCGACTGTAAGCAAAGGTACCAAAAGGACAAGTAAAAGTGGTTTTATCTTGATCCTTTTTGGCGATGGGGACCTGATTATAGCCTGAGTATCCGTCCATAAAACAATAATACTCTTGTCCTGCTAAGCGTTCCAGCATTTGATCAATGAATGGTAGAGGAAAGTGGTCTTTCCTCGTGGCAGCATTGAGTTTTCTATAATCGATACATACACGCCACCCAGTTTGGGCGCGTGTCTGAATCAACTCATTCGCCTCATTGGTTATAACAGTGATGCCGGATTTCTTAGGAACGACATGTATAGGACTCACCCATTGGCTATCGGAGATGGGGTATATAATACCATTATCTAGGCATTTGACGATCTCTTTCATTACCGCTTCCTTCATGACGGGATTCAACCGTCTCTGTGGTTCTCGGGTTGGTCTGGCATCATCCATCACTTGTATATGATGTTCCAAAATCAAGGGACTAATCCTTTTGATGTCCGCCATACTCCAACCAAACGCCTCTTTGTTAGATCTCAATACCGATAAAAGTGCATTCTCTTGCTCTAATGCTAGAGAAGCGGATATTATAACCGGTAAAGACTCCTTCTCACCTAAATAAGCATATTTAAGATGAGAAGGTAAAATTTTGAGATCTAATTCGGGCGGAGAAATGATAGAAGGAGGGATCATCGAGTGATTTTTGGATTTACAAAGAAGCTCAGAGCCTGTGAAAGATACAGACTCGGGTGGAGAAAGGTCAGGAGTGCAGGACTCAAGTGTAGGAAAAGTGTCCTCACTAAGATCATGTATAAAGTCAAACAGAGATGATGTCGTCGAGATCATTAAAGCATAGTTCCTCAGCTCCACAACTATCGGGAGCGATCTCGTAGACAGAGCACACATCGAGAATATGAGCAGAGGGTTCTGATGGCTGACTTCCAACTTTGTAGATGTTTAGTTCAATGGTCATAGTTCCAAATGATAAGTTCATTGAACCATTTCTACAGTTAATAACAGCGTTGGAAGTGGCAAGGAAAGGACGACCCAGAATCACCGGAATTTGGCCTCGGGGGTTTGCTACAGGCTGTGTGTCAAGTACAATGAAGTCTACAGGGAAAACAAATTCCTCGACCTTTATCAACACATCCTCTAGTTCACCCCTTGGTTTGGTGATTGAACGGTCTGCCATTTGGAGAGTGCAGTGAGCAGGTTTCAACTCTCCAATCCCTAATTGCTCATATACAGAATATGGAAGTAGGTTAACACTTGCGCTAAGGTCTAAAAGAGCACGATTTATGTTTTTACCCCCAATAGAAATCGATATTGTAGGACATCCTGGGTCCTTTCGTTTCTTTGGTAGCCGGGGAATAAAAGCAGTGCTAATATTATTAGACATAAAGACCTTCTTCGGCACTTGAGTCTTCCTCTTCTTAGTGCACAAGTCCTTAAGAATTTTCGCATAAGCGGGGAATTGTTGAATCGCATCTAGGAGAGGGATGTTGATGTTAACCTATTTGAACATTTCCATAATTTTCTCCATTTGTGGACTCGTTCTATTACCCCTTAACCGATTCGGGTAAGGAGCTTTCACAATAAGCGCCGGGTCCATCATAGGAGAAGGAAGAGGGGGTAGACGAGATCCCAAAAGAGGAGTGGGGACCGTCTGTGGAGAACTATAAGGGTTGGGCTGAGGTGTCGAGCCTAGTGGGAAATGGAGAATAGGCTCTCGAGAAGGTGGTGGGGTATAAGAACAAGGATCAGAAGTAGAAGTGTGTGTGTGAGGAAAGGTCTCGGCCGGGGTGTTAATGATAGGATTTTCAATATCATCAATTCCTTCCCCGACATGATTGTTCAGCACTTTTCCTGATCTCAACGTCGTGACGGCATTTACATTGTAATGCCAAGGATTCTGAAGGGGTTGAGAGGGAAGTTTCCCTTTTTCTCTCGCACTCATTTCGGCTTTAAGTCGTGCTATTTCAGCTTCCATCGATCTGATACTCTCAGCTTGGGACGCTGAGTTTTTCTTTATCTCACTGACGGAAGTTCTAACCTCAGCCGAAACCTCTATGAAATTTGACAAAAGTGATTTCATGGTTTGAGTGAATTGAGAGAGTTCGTCAGAACCGGTCAACTGCATAGGATTAGACTGTGCAGGAGTGTTGACCTGGTTGTGGAAATTTTGTGACTGGTAGGGGTGCTGAGTGAGTTGAAGTGGTTGCTGTTGTGGTGGAAGAGCCCTTTGAAAATTATTTTGGCTTGGAACCGTGTTTTGAGATTGTTGTTGGTTCCAAGCAAAATTCGGGTGATTCCTCCAACCCTGATTGTACGTGGAAGAATATGGATCGTTTCTAGGTCTTTGAAATGCGGCATTAGTATGCTCATGACCTTGAAACGTAGAGTTTAATGGACATTCTTCCGTTAAATGAGACGGATCAGAACAGCAGCCACATACAGTTTTGGGGAGCGACATTGAGTTTAGGGAGGCTGCAGAAAATTTGTGTTCCATAGCGTCGAGCTTCTTTTGCATTGCTGCCATCTCAGTTCGAACACCTATGGACACATCTATTTGGTGTACGCCACCCCTATTCAATGGTTGGGTTCCACTCTCTCACTGTAGTGATTTTTCAGCGAACTCTTCTAAAATCTTCCAAGCTTCCCCATCATCCTTCGTCATAAAAGTACCTTGACACATGTTTTCAAGGTTCTGTTTAGTGTTTGGGTTAATGCCCTCATATATGATTCAGCAAAGATCCCATCTCGGGATGCCGTGATGAGGACATTGAACCAATAGATCCTTGAAACGTTCAAAGCATTTAAAGAATAGTTCAGTGGGGAGCTGGGTAAATTGATTCAGTTCGCTACGGATTCGAGCTGTCTTTTGCATTGGGTAAAATTTCTTAAGGAATGCCACGACGAATTCTTCCCAATTCGTAATAGAGTGTGCGGTAGTGTTATATAGCCACTTCTCGGCTATATTGCACAACGTAAATGGAAGAAGTCGTAGACGCATAGCATCCACTGAAAGTTGTGACGTACCCATCATTGCGCATACGTTTTCAAATTTGGTAATGAAAACGTAAGCGTCCTCGGTCTCGAGTCCGTGGAATTTGGGTAAAAGGTTGATGTATTGGGGTTTAATTTCAAAATTATCCCCATTGGCTGGTGGAATGGATAAGCAGGTCGAAAGAGGACCTCGCAGTGGATAGCACCTCTCCTGGAGAGAGATGCGGGGTGGATTTTGCGCACCAACGGACGGTAGCAGATTAGGGTTAAAGAAGTTCGATGGAGGTGGATCCATCGATGTGGGTGTGGTAGTGGTTAAAGAAGAAGTAAATGGAGAAATACCGACTTCGGAGTCGATAAAGGGTACGCGGGCTAAACGGGCACTAGAATCCCGTGTCCAGCCTATCTTGTACTAAAAAGGGTTAGTACAACTGGCAGCGTGAATTTATAATTAGGGGTAATGAATGAATGAATGCGGTGTTTGTCTTGAAAATAGGACGGATTTTTAAAAAAATGATGCAACACAACAAATGCAGCACACAAAACCCTAATTCTAGGGGTCGCCTAGGTCAGATCTCTAGACCGCTCCTAACTGCCAGAAGACAAGACGCAGGATAAATCCTCCACTGCCTCTTTGTCTCTCCTGTGGCCAGGTAAGTGCCAGGTAAGTGGGAGGTTCTCCACTATGTAAGTAGTGGGCTTAATTAAGTAACCACTAGCCTTCGACACACTTGCCTAGACACCACAAGAGAAACGCGGATAAGCAATGAATTACCCACGGCCTTCTTCGGTCCTAAGTGAGCGCGACGGTCCTTAGAGTCATCTCTAGATCTTTTTTAGTTAATTGGGGTAAATACGGATGCAAGTTTTGCGATTTTCGGGGCTTAGGAAGGGTAATGAACTCCCCACCTAATTTGAATTTGGTCTTTGCCCCTTAATGTCTGTATTATTTATGCAACCAACCACAAGAATCAAAAAAAGCACAATTTAATTTTGCTATTTTGCGCGCTGCGATTTATTTGCAAAGAAACCTGCACAAAATGTTAATTGGAGCAGATGAGGTAAGAGATAAGAAAGTAAGAAGTTACCTTAGAGAAATTGGTACAGAGATGCCTTGAAGAGGCCGCGGTTCCGCCGCAATAGCCGCTTAATGCCGCCCTTCAGTGGTCATATGAGAGGAACACTGCACCAAAATTTTCCAGAGAAGCTCTGTAGACTCCCTCAGCTCTCTGGTATATTCCAAAAAATTTTCCAATTTCACAACAAGCTCCAGATCTCCTTGCAATGAACCACAACAAATCGTTTAGATTTTGCGCGAATTTTGATCACAAAATTACAATGGAATAAATCTTTCAATTCAAATTTCAATATAAAACGAATTAGCGCGTAATCCCCGGCAACGGCGCCATTTGATTGATTATAAATTCCGATTGTGTCGTGTAACTCGAATAAGTTTCTTTGTGTCGGTATTTAGAAAATGAATAAAATTCACAATCAAAGAATTATTTGACCGCAATCAACTACGGTGTCAGTTGTAGATCGTAAGCGAGTGCGGATCGTCCATAGGGATTGTGCGATTCGTTTGTATGTTTAATTTGTTTGAATTGAAAAGTTAATAGAAAAGAAAAGAAGACATGATTCAAGATTTTATCGATGGATTCAAGTGTCACTATTCTAATCAAGAATCAAGAAAATGATAAACAATCGAGAATCGAGTTTCGATGATTTTTCCAACCAAATATCAAGAATCTAAATGAGGCCCGTAGGAATCGATCGGATCTATAGATGTGATGTAATCTTAAGATGTCGTATTCTTGTCCTTCGAAGAGTTGATACTAGATCGATGATGATCGACGAGAGTTAGGGATTTCTAGTGAAATTAGGGTTTCATCTTTTATCCCTTGTTCTTTCGTCGATATCATTCACATTCCTGCCTCTAGTAAATTCAAGAAACGATCGTAAATCCCTAATTTCGAGCGATAACAATCAAGAAAGCATCGCTACGAAACTAGGTCGTCGATTCTTGAACTTGCTAGGGGTTACAAAACTCGTAGGACTCAAGAATCGATTTAAGATTTGTTACATCATCATTCTATTGATCGTCTCGACTCCTCGACGAGTGGAGTTTTACTCAAACATCACAACAAGAACTACAATTACAAATTGAGATCGAATCATGATGCAAGAATTTAACGAAAACAAGATAAAAGAATTTCACCTTTTATTTATATCAACAATTTATTACAGTCGCTCAAGAACTACAAGAGGAAGAACTCGATTGTTGAATTGGCTTCGCTTGTCTCCGTGAGTCGTGGATCGGCTTGGACCACTTGCTCTGTTGAAGATCGGCTCCGCTCCTAAAAGGTTGAAGGGCTTCTTACTTGATTTGGTACTCGGGATCTTGAATTTTGATTGGAATTAGGGTTAGGGTTTCACAGAAGTCTTGTCACTAGACTTGTGGAAGAAGATGGAGAATTGAACTAATGATAAGAGATTGAAGAAGTAGAGATCTATATGAGATATCTAGATTGAATGATCTCCTTAACCCTAGGTCTAGGCTTCTATTTATAGATTTTCCAAACCCTAGGTCTAGGTTTTGAAATTACAATTCCCACCAAAAGTTTGTTGAGGAGCTTCTAGAAATAGTTTGTTAAGAGCTTAGCTTAGGCTTTAAGCTAGGGTTGTTTAAGCTTAGAAACCCTAGTTTGCTGAACTGGCAGAAGCTTCGAGATCCTTCTGGAATTTGAAGTATCTTACAGGAATGTGGGCCCAGAGATAAGAATTGTGCACTGAAAATTGACTGATGAAGTGGCATACGCGGCGCGGAACCGCGGCGCAAGCCGGCTCCCGCCGCGGTTCCGCGGCCAAGTGTTGGCTTCATGGCTTGCAACTTCTGGTGCTGCTTTGGGCTTCCTTTGGGGTATGTATCTGATATGTTGATTCTAAAAATGCTTTCCAGATTAGTTCCACATCTTTAGCCTTTGAGTTGGTGTATTTTTCAGCACTGTTTTCATAATTCTGGCTTTTGTTCCTGCAAATTCTCAAGACAAGTGTTGCGCAATATAGGGATGATGCGATGTCATGAAATGCAGTCAATTTCCTTTATAGTGCCGGTTTTAGAGTCTAACACATGCAATCTGATATTTAACGACTGATTTGCTAATATGTGAAATATGAATACTGCATACTTCTAAATGAGTGCAAATGATAGGGAAATTGCCGTGTTAAAAATACAGTATTTTCGACTGATCAGGGTCCTTAACCTCGGACTGTGGGGTCCTTAAACCCATGGACTATGATGTCCTTAACCTCGGACTGTGGGGTCCTTAATCCCATGGACTATGATGTCCTTAACCTCAGACTGTGGGTGTCCTTAACTTCGGACTGTGGGATCCTTAAGCCTATTGACTATGATGTCCTTAACCTTGGACCACCATGTCCTTAAACTGGTAATCGACCGCAATATCCCTAAACTAAACAATAGAGCCCAAATGCTCTTTTATTGGATCTAAACGGTTCCGTTGAGTTGATCTTAGTCTAAAATTAGACTAACGTATCCTCAACGAACGTTTAAGTTGATCTTAGTCTCAAATGAGACTAACGTATCCTTAAACCCAACCCAAAACCCAAATCTAAGAAAATACGGATTTGGACTAATCCATGCCCTACGGGCGACAACATAAATTAGTCTCCGTATACAATCCATGGGCAACCAAAAACAAAACAAACACACACGGCAAGAAGTGACAATATGGAGAAGGAGAAAGTGGTTACCGCGATGCGGTAGCGTAATTAACCGTAGGGGCTTGCGCCTGCAGGGAAGAGCGTCCCCACAATCAAAACCCCCTCAAATGAGGGGGAATCTGACGAAGTCTGCTACATTGGCCGCATCCGTTTAAACCTTCGATACATGGTGTCATAAATCAACTTGGCATTTTCGGAGAGGTGGACGGATAGCACCAATTAGTATCTGCCCCTAAATTCAGGCAAGACGGACCTACGCGGTCTCGTCCCTGTGTTCGGAGGAGAACATTTCCCTCAAAACAAGACAAGGAAAATCTTCGACCTTGTCATGAAACATCAAATGATGGTGCTCCCGGAGTCTCGACACCATGAGCAAATAAACGAGGTCTATCATCCGGCTTATTGCGCCTATCATAGGACATTCTCTTGAAGACTGCTTCACCTTCAAAAACTGGGTTGAAGACCAGTATCAGCAAGGCAAGTTTGCTCTATCTGACAGTTGGAGGATAACCCCGCCACAAAAGCATGAGCCAAAAGTAATCTATAGGGAGAGAATGGAACCAGATCAACATCGGTCTTGGAAACGGGCTCATACCTGCCACATGATAACGTTCTCAAAGGAAAGCGGGCATGAGAATATGGATGACCTCTCCTAATGCTTCGCAAATGAAGATGAAGACGAGGCGATCTCAGAATTTCCACCAGCACCAAAGGAGTTGGAAGACGGGATACATACCACAGCATACAATCTGAGGAAAATCGACTTGGGGACGGCAAACGAGCCAAGGCCAACGTTCGTTAGCGAGCTGCTGTCCGAAGAGCAGGTGACTACACTAAAAGACGTGCTTATGCAGTATAAAGACTGCTTCGCGTGGAACTATTCCGACATGCCGGGACTAGATCCAGAAATAGCTGTGCATAAATTGGATATATCGCCGGACGTCAAGCCAGTCAAACAGGCACCCAAAAGAATGCGGCTCGAACTCGAGATGAGCATCAATGCCGAAGTCAAGAAGCTAATTGACTCTGGCTTCATCCAAGAAGTTCAATACCCCGACTGGATCGCTAACATCGTCCCAGTGATGAAGAAAAATGGGACAGTACGCATCTGCGTGGACTTCCGGGACCTCAACAAAGCTTGCTCGAAGGATGACTTCCCAGTACCGGTTACCGAGCTGATGATAGATAACACGTCCACTCATGAAGTCTTCTCCTTCATGGATGGATCTTCAGGATACAATCAAATAAAGATGGATCCTGAAGACCGAAAGCATACTTCCTTCCGGACTCCGTTGGGCATATTTTGTTATAAAGTGATGCCCTTCAGTCTGAAGAACGCTGGTGCTACCTACCAGAGGGCCATGACGAAGATCTTTGATGACCTCATACACGAGATTGTCGAATGTTATATCGATGACCTCGTGGTGAAAAGCAAATCGTACGAGGAGCAATGGAAACATTTGAAAATAGTGTTCCAGCGCCTTCGGAAGTACAATCTGAAGATGAATCCTCTGAAATGCGCGTTTGGAGTATCCTCAGGCAAATTCCTAGGATTCATCATCCGACACCGAGGCATCGAAATAGACCCATTGAAGATCAAGACGATCATGGAAATGCTCACGCCAAGAACTCTCAAACAACCGCGGTCTCTCGAAGGAAAGCTCGCGTATATCCAACGGTTCATAGCTAACCTTTCCGCAAAATACCGCCCCTATAGCCATCTAATGAAGAAGGGGACCCTTTTCGTTTAGGATCGTAAATTCCAAAGTGCGCTGGACGAAATCAAGCAATACCTGCAGAACCCGCCGATACTGACCGCTCCGGTCAAGGGAAAGCCCCTCATCCTGTACACAACAGCCCTTGAAGGTTCTTTAGGCGCGCTATGGGTATAGGAGAATGACCAGGGGAAGGAGAGAGCTCTCTACTATTTGAGTCGAGTCCTTCTGGGGGCAGAAATCAACTATTCCCTTATTGAAAAGCATTGCCTATCACTGATCTTCGCGATAACGAAACTTCGACATCATGCCTTGGCACATGAGGTCTATTTCATATCAAAGGTGGATCCTCTCAAGTATTTGATGTCAAGAGCCATACTAACGGGAATGCTTGCCAAATGGGACCTCCTCTTGATGGAGTTCTCGATAGTATATCGACCCCTCAAGGCAATAAAAGGCCAGGCCATCGCCGATTTTCTCGCTGAGCATCCAATATCTGATTCTCCCTTAAATTCCAAATTGCCAGATGAATATGCGTTCAACACAATCGACGGGGAGAAAGAAGGGAGTGATACCCGATGGTAACTTTATTTCGATGGAGCATCGTCTATGAAGAAGCGAAAGCAAAATACCCCCATAATCAAAGCCGGGGCGGGCCTTATCCTCGTGACTCCGCAAGGAGGGATAACGCATTTTGCCCTTTCCTTAATAGAGCCAAAGACGAACAACGAGGCTGAATACGAGGCTCTGATAGCAGGTCTTGAGATCTCTATTGACATGGGAATCGAGAACCTCCTCATATATGGAGACTCCCAGCTGGTCGTTAGCCAAGTAAAGGGCGTCTATCGGACATGCAAGCCAGAGTTGGTAAAATATAGCGAAAGAGTGTGGCAACTACTGACTCAAATCTCTTCCTACGTCCTGGAAAGCATACCATGGACGAAAAATAGCAAGGCAGATGCTTTAACCAAGCTCGCTAAAGAACTGGCCGACAAAAACCTCGATGACGTAAGGATCATTATGCAAAGCCGCCAGATTCTCACACCAGCCGAAATATCTCTTGAGTCGTCCGAAGAAGAGGATGCGACCAAACGAGCGGCCTTCCAAGTAGGAGACGAAGAAAAGGCTAAGGATTGGAGAGAAGTCTTCATAGACTACTTCAAATCCCATCGAGTGCCCGAAAACGCATCTTCAAGACATCAGCTCATGAAACGAGCTCTGTCTTTCGCCTTTGTCAATGATACTCTATATAAGAGATCATTCGTCTGTCTGTGGTTGAGATGCCTGGGACCTGAAGAGGCAAGGAGAGTCGTCCAAGAAACTCACGACGGACTCTGTGGTTCCCATCAAGCTAGGCCAAAGATGAATTTAAAGATCAAGAGAATGGGTTACTATTGGCCCACAATGATTCAGGACTGTCTTGAATATGCAAAGCAGTGTCACTCATGCCAGATTCATGAGGACATCATCCATCAGCATCCAAATCCGTTACACCCAACACTGGCAACCTGGCCGTTCGAAATATGGGGAACCGATATAATCAGGCCTATCGAACCAATATCATCCAAAGGACATCGGTTCATATTGGCGACAACCGATTACTTCTTTAAATGGGCCGAAGCAGTACCGCTAAGAAAGGTGAAGATGGAGAACATCCTCCATTTCTTCAGGACACATGTCATTTACTGGTTTGGCACTCTGCGACGGATCATCTCGGATAATGGGTCGGCCTACAGAAGCCATAAGATCAGCCACTTCGCGCAGCAACATAATATAGATTGGAGATACTCTTCAGTCTATAATCCCCGAGCAAATGGTCCAGCTGAGGCTTTCAACAAAACTTTGACGAAGGTCATAAAGAAGACGGTGTCCAGAAACAGAAAGGACTGGCACGAAAGATTGCATGAAGCTCTTTGGGCTTATCGAACCACGTTTAAAACAGCCACGAATACCATGCCATTTGCGTTGGTATTCGGCACGGAAGCGGTACTTACCTTGGAGATAGAGCTACCCTCACTACGAGTAGCGGTCCGACATGAGCTGACGGATGAAGAAAATGCCCACTTTTAGCTTGAGGAGCTCGATGCTCTCGATGAAACTCGTCTTATGGTGCAGCAAAACCTAGAAGCTTACAAAGTAAGGATGACGCGCTCATACGAAAGACTAATTAGGCCAAGAGCGTTTCGCCAAGGGGAACTCGTGTTAGTTGTTAAAAGTCCTATGATCCCGAATCGTGCCAAACGGGGGAAATTCGAGCCAAACTATGAAGGTCTGTATATCATAGACAAGGTCTACCAAGGTGGGGCCTACATGCTCATGGATATGCATAGAGAGAGACCCTTCCGGCCAATAAACGGCCGCTTCCTTAAGAAATACTACCTTTGACAAGTCACAACTCGGGTTAACGATAGATGACGACGCTTGTGTTCGCTCGCTATCTTCCTGAGTCAGCACTCTGTAAGTAGTATCCGGCAAAAACTTCGCTAACACTGGACCGAAATGTCCTTAAACTAACACTGGACCGAGCTGTCCCTAAACTAACAGTGGACCGAAATGTTCTTAAACTAACAATGGACCGAGATGTCCCTAAACTAACAATGGACCGAGATGTCCTTAAACTAAATACGTCGTCTCAAACACGGCGATAGTGGAATTCAAGTCCATAGGTCCCAGCGGCAAAGACTGCAACTCAAATCCCGCTACCTACACAGCTACCCTGGTGGCGAAGTCCCACCGTGACAAAAAAACGGTACGTCCACAAGCGAAATGGGCACAGATGAAAACCCGAAAGGGCATCGTGAGTAAAAACAGTAGGGCTACCGGCGAGCTTGTGAAAACCCGAAAGGGTACAATCTCGTTGTTAAAAAAACGGTACGTTCAGAAGCAAAATGGGCACGGATGAAAACTCGAAAGGGCTCCGTGAGTAAAAACAACAGGGCTACCGGCAAGTTTGTGAAAACCCGAAAGAGAGCGATCTCGTTAAAATAAAAAAAAACACCTGCAAGCTCCTCTTGACCTTGTGAGGAGAAAACACCTGCGTGAGATCCTTACGACTCACAAGGGAGCAACACACTTAGGGATTCCGACGAATCCTAAGGGGAAATTACACTTACGAGATCCTCACGACTCGTGAGGAGAATTCCCCCTGTGAGACCCTCACGGCTCATAGGATTCAAAAGCCTTAAGATACAGGGATCTGAACCTGTTCTTAAGCCATCACACTCCCTAAATTGCCCTACAAGAGATTCAATATCGACCCTTGTATATAATCCACAGGCACAAATAAACGTTTCCCCCACCAAGTCCCACCAAAGACGAGGAATGTCCTCATTTGGTGAACGATGCTTGTAAGTCCTCTCGACTTATAAGGAGAACATTCTTGCAAGGTCCTTACGACTTATAAGAGAACACACACTTAAGAATCCTCACGATTCCTAAGAAGAAAACACACCTACGAGATCCTCATGACTCGTAGGGAGAAACGCCTTTATGAGATCTTTACGGCTCGTAAAGTCGAAAAGCATTAGTCAACAGGATCCTAACCCTGTTTGCTAAGCCGCCTTTGTTCAAATCGACAAAAGCAAATGATGATTCGCTCCTGGTAATATCCCAGTTGTAGCGATGCTGATGCCTAAATTGGTATCAAATTCTAAGTCCTTTTCACGGCAAATGATGATTCGCTCCTAGCAATATTCCAGTCGCAGCGATACTAATGCTAAGATTGGTATCAGATCTTGAGTTCCATACCCGCAATAAAAAAATGCATATGAAATAGCCGAAATGTTTGGGCAACTCGCAATAAAAATCAGCGAGAAAAATATATGCATATAAAAATAGCCGAAATGTTTGGGCAACTCATAATAAAAAAGCAGCGAGTAAAAAGAAAAAACAACCGAAATGATTGGACACCGCGAAAAATAGCCGAAATGATTAGGCAATCGCGACTTTCGCGATATAGAAAGCTGAAATGATAGAGCATCGCGGAAAGAAAAAAAATGAAACTTTTGCCCTACATGTGAGATCATATTGACCTCTGTATACAATCCATGGGCACAAACGGAAAGGGAACCATATTACCCCACTGGGCTTCGTCAAAGGGAGCCAGATCTCGATGGCTACATCTATAGCCTAGAAATCAACAACGGCGTTCCTTCTCGTTCCAACCGGAAGTAGATACGACGTCAGCAAAACGGAACCACGGTAAAGTCCCCCAGTTCCAAATCTCGACGGTTCACAGACAACCTAGAGACTAGCTCGGAGCCATGGCAAAGTCCCTAGTTCCAAGTCTCGACGGCAGCATCCACGGCCTAGAGATCAACAACAGCGTTCTTCCTCCCTCCAGCAGGAAACAGACGCGACATCAACAAACGGAGCCATGGCAAAGTCCCCTAGTTCCAAATATCGACGGTTCACAGACAACCCAGAGACAACCTCGACATTCGTCGCAATATTGCATACACAATGTCAACAAACGAAGCAAAGGAAGATCCCTAACTTCAGGGTCTTGACGACAACTCAAATGGGACCTAAAAGACTATCAGAGATCATCCCACTCCAGCGCGGAGTGGTCATGACTCATCGGGGCTTCCAAACTGAGCCTAATCTCAAGTAAAAAGCGACATGGAATATCCTTAACGCTTGCTCTTTCGACGGTAATATCACCTGGAAGATTACTTGAAGACGTCTTGTCCAGCCTCCGAAGGGATCAGAGACACGACAGTCGTGGGGCTAATCGAACAGCAAGATTGTGTATCGAAGAATACATCGGCCAACGCGACGGTACAACGGGTAAAAAACCCTAGTACCACAGACTCTAACGGACTTCTATTAGCAAGAGTTAACTGTGACGTTAGGACTTCCTTGCGAGAACTTCTCGATTCGTCTCGGCCCATGGGGAAAATAATGTTCCTGCGAGAACTTCTCGACTCGTCTCGACTCGTAGGGAAAAGCCTTAGGCAACAGAGATAAGGACCTGTTTCCTAAGCACCGGGGACCTGCAACTCGGTCCAAGATGGACTATTTCATACTATTCACAGGCCACACTCTCCAAAGTCGAATATCGACAAGGAGGGAAACAACCACTTACGAGTCCTCTCGACTTGTAAAGGCGAAAATTCTCTTATGATATCCTTAAGACTCTCAAGAGAAAACGCACTTAGAAGTCCTCACGACTTCTAAGGAGAAAATACACTTACGAGATCCTCATGACTCGTAGGGAGAAAAGTCTTTATGAGACCCTCACAGCTCATAAAGTTGAAAAGTCTTAGGCGGTAGATCTAAACCTGTTTTGTAAGCCATCGCTGTCCCGCAAGGAGATCAAGATAGACTATCTATGGGCCTCATTTCCCAAAGGGCCTATAGATCTTTCAGAGCTAAGCTCTGTAGTGAGGAATTAAATTTCTTTTAAACAATGGAATTAAATTCCAAGGAGCTTAAAAGATCGGTGACAGGGTAAAACCCTAAGAGGAGGATCAACGATCCCCATTGATGATCTTAGAATCTACAAAAAAATGTGTGATTTGGATCTTTAAGAAACTAATCTAAGAGAAGAGCAACGCTCTGTCCCCGGATTTAAAATCCATGATGAAAAGAACAAAAAAGGGGGGTTCCATTTTTTATCCTTACCAAGGAAAAAGTTTCAACAGAGTTTAACTCTGAGATTCCAGTAAGCAGAGAACTAAGCTCTGAAGAGAAGAATTAAATTCTCGAGAAAATAACCAAGGAAGAAGATGAAGGAACAGAGGCTTCCCAAAGATAGGACCCTTTGCATTTATAAGACGTGACGAGAGCGGTTCATCTCCCCGTTTCCCTAGGCAGATCCAACGGCTATAAGGGTGACAGCGTTGCACTCACGTGCAAGCCACGTGAGAACAACGCTGTGGGGGCATTTGTTCCCTTATAAAAAAAAGAAAAAGAAAGAAAAGGAGAAGAAAGAGAGAGAAAGCGATGGGAAAAATTCCCCTAATGGAGCATCACATGCCCACACGTGATGCGCCTTAGAGGAAAGATTATATTGCGCTTGACAATTAAGGCTGAAATTAAGCCTCACGTGCAAACACGTGAGCATCTATATACAAAGTATATATGCGCCTTCCTAAAACAAATAACAGGCCAGAGAAGCTCACGTGTCAGCACGTGATGCTCTTTGTTGGGCTTAACTTCGTGGGGGTCACGTGCCACACGTGACATTTCTGAACATCAGCTCACGTGCCAACACGTGATGCCTTTTCTTTGGGACTGCTGCATATAAGCAAACCAGTTTAATACTATGGGAGTCACGTACTACACATGAGGGTTTCTAAACACCTTCCAAACTGATAGAATTAAATTCTAAATAAAGGGATCAAAACCCTATTTGGAAAATATTTCCTTAAATATTACTAAACAAGAAAGATTGCTCTCTGCAAAACAGAGCACCGTTAGATTAGAAATCCGGTGGTGGATAAAAACCACCAAGCTACAGAATAAGCTCTGTATGGGAAAATATTTTCCCAATTTTGTTAAAAACAAGAAAAATGTCTTCTGTAAAACAGAAGTCCTTGGATCAAAGGTCCAACGGTGGATAAAATCCCCAAATCAATTAAAAAATCTATTAATGAGAGATTTCCTTACTAAATCAACAAATTTACCTCTACTATATAAAGGACCCAAGACTTCAAGTCTAAAAAAGAGGAGAACCCCCATAAGATTTGAGAAACAAAAAAAAGAGCTCTCTTTTAGAAAAGAAACCTTAGGTAAGAAGAAAGATATGGAGATCATTTTATCTCTTCTTCGCCATTTCAAGAGTTTAACTCTTCTAAAAAGAACTTAGTTCTTCCTCTGGTTGAGGTCTGCAGAAGTAGATCTCCCCAAAAGTCGAGAATTTAATTCTCATCGGGGAGATTCTGTCATGCAGACTCAAAACTTAGAGGAAAAAACTAAGTTTGAAGAATTTAATTCTTCCCAAAGATATAGGAATTTAATTCCTCTGATAAAACTAGGGTTTAACCCTATAAAAGAATTTAATTCTTATCAAATAAGAGATCTGAAATGCTCAAAACTCAGATCAAGATTTCCATGCACACAAAAGAGATGATTAGTGTTCAACGCCATTACGACAGATCACATGTTCCCACGTGAGCATCTCTGAGGAACAAAAAGGAACGACTAAGATTGAGTCACGTGATCTCACGTGACCCCCCTAATAGTACTCAGCACTTATAAAAGGAAAAGGGGAACAAATGAAAGACAGTTCCCATTTTGGGGCGCCTCACGTTCTCCCACGTGACCCCCAATAGTGCTTAGCACTTATAAAAGAAGGGAATAAACCCAAAGAAGCAATGCCCAATATTTAGGCGCCTCACGTGCCACACATGAGCGCTCCAAATTTCAGTGTTTAACACTGCTTAAGAGCCTCACGTAAGCACCGAGCATATAATAGTGTTTAAGATTATAAGGGGCGAACTTCAGCCCCAAATTGGCTAAGTCTTCCTGAGATTAAAATATTTTGGATCAACAAATAGACACAGTCTCTATGCTCATGATTTTCCAAACTAATGCTTCCTCGATGGATGATGACCAGAACGATGTCCATCCCATATCTCTTAAGTTGATCTTAGTCTCCTAAAAATGACTAATGATTCTCAGATGATCCACCATGATCTCTCCCCTCAATCTGGAATTTGGTTCAAGGGTACATCTCTCCACACCTCTGATATATGTCGTTGTAATTCTTCAACGTCTTCAGAGAGGTGGAGGGTCCTGACAACCAACAACTCTTTGGTGCACACCCAAACCCATGAGCACATTCCTATGGACCGCAATATCCTTAAACTAGCAACGGACCGTAATATCCTTAAACTAAAGCAATAGAGCCCAAATGCTCTTTTGCTGGGTCTGAATGATCCCAAAATCATGTTGAGTAGATCTTAGCCTAAAATTATACTAACGTATTCTCAACAAACATTTAAGTTGAACTTAGTCTCAAAAAAGATTAACGTTCTTTAAATCAACACAAACCCAAATCTAAGAATATACAGATTTGGACTAATCCACGCCCTACGGGAGACAACATAAATTAGTCCCCGCATACAATCCACGGGCAACCAAAAATAAAACAAACACACACGAAACGAAGTGACGTTCTGGAAAGTGGTTACCACTACGCGGTAATGTAATTAACTACATGGGCTTGTGCCTGCAGTAAAGAGCGTCCCCACAATCAAAAAACCCTCGCAAAAGAGGGGGAATCTGACGAAGTCTGCAGCAACGGCCGCATCCGTCCAAACCTCCGATACACGGTACCATAAATCAGCTTAGCATCTTCGGAGAGGTGGATGGATAAACCCAAATAGCATCTGCCCCAAAATTCAAGCAAGACGTCTATCTTCCCGGTTTTTGGCGGTGAACAGTTACCATCTAGGAGTTCTCGGCGAGTCATGTTCGGTGTACCCATTCTCTAATGATCACCTGTGCACAATCTTTGATGTCGAACACCAATGGTTTTGGGATCAACCATCGCCCCCTATAGGGTCAAGAAACGTACACACTAGTCTAGTCTGGAATATCGATGCCCTATCTCGATATCCCATCGACTAGGAATAATTAAATGATGTGCTTGCAGACTACACAAGTCCCAGTAGTATGATCCGCATCATAGTCCTAGTAGTCAAGCAAACAACCTAAGGGCTTTATCAACATGTATCAGAGAGACAGTATAATAATACAATTATACATGTTAAGATAAAGAGCAACTAGATAGCATACTATCATGTCGAGCAAGAAAGTCATATATATATATATATATATATATATATAATATATATATGTCCAAGCATCCACTATATTATACAATAATGGCCTCTAGGGCATACATATTGCAGGGTTCCCTAGGACGGCAGCAAGGTTTCGGGAGGCATCGTCCATGCCAAATTCAATAATTTGCCATTCTAGCTAACCCTAACTTAGAATCGTTAATTAGAAATCGGACGGAATAGAAATGCAAACACTTTGCAACTAAAAGAGAGCAAGGAATACAACCTTTGTAGACCGTTCCTTCACTTCAATAGCTCCGTGTAGTAGTCCCTTCGCTGCGATCATGAACTCCGGACTCTAGAGAGGCTCCACAAGAAGAATAGAACAAGCTTGCTTCGAAGTCTTCGAGGCCGAAGATGATCTACGTCGATGAGACACAAACCCAAGCTATCTCTTCACTAATTGTGGAATTAGTGAAGCAAACATCCTATACTAAATGGCAAGTAGTAGAGAACGATGAAGTAGGAAGTAGGCTCACTTTAGATTTGATTTTCTCACAATATTTCTTCATTAATCCAAAGCCTAGAAAGCTTTGGAGTTGTAATGAAGAAGAAGAAGAATGAACTCATCAAGTGAGAGTGAAGCAACCATGGTGAGTTAAGTATCATATACTTAACCTTTGTAGAGATTTAACCATGGCTAGGTTAATTGGTAGGGTTAACAAATATCTTAGGTAAAACAAAACTTGAAGACTTAGTCAAAGAACTACAAGCTTCTACAAGCTTATCAACCATGACAAAATCATTAAGTTTTCGAATTACTTAAATAAATAAAACCCTAGCAATTAAACCAAGCATGGTGTAAGTCATACACACACCTTTGTTGCATGTATCATCAAGCATGACACAAAATAATGTACACTTATATATATCACATATAAACACATGCACAAAATAAGTGAGAAAAGAAATCATAAGTGAGCTAATACTAGTTAAAGTAATGTAATATATCAAATATATAATTATACATTAGATTATCAAATCAACTCTTGATTTAATAATCCGGCTATATCACATATAACCGACTACTATCAAATGTAACAACTTATCGAATCAACATTTGATCCGATAACCCGGCTATATCACATATAACCGACCAATGTCATAAGTCGTGAGAATAGAATACGGTATCAAATATTGTATTAATCTCGGTCCCGCACATATCTCATATGTGCTTCTACTCCGTTTCGCTTGAGCCAGGAAACCACTGTGTAGGACTCTAAAAACTCGTCAATACGCCGGCAGTAGGTGATGATCATATCAAACGCCCGCAAGCCGCAAGCGGTCTGCTAAACGTAACGGCCACCCGGGTATTGAGCGATCAGAAGATCAACAAGCAAGCCCGCTCACACTCCTGCGAATCCAATCAGTAACACTACCGTACAGTCCGGTCGCTTTGTCTATTAGGTCGCATATCTCGTCTAGGGGTGGTAAACGTCAGACCCCAATAACTCGATAAGTCGTGCCGATGTGAGGCTCATAACGGGTCGAGAAACTACTGATAACACTTACCAGTATATCTCTGAAGCAGCCCTGACCAGGGACTTCCTGTTATAGCCAATCGAGCACAGCGCAACATCAACCCCCAATACCGGGAGAGACGAAACCCCTCCTATCGCTCATTACGTCCATGTGATTCGGGACTGTACCCAAAAGCCACCATTTTGCACGTTCTCTTAAACGTGGTAAGGTGAAAATCAAAGCACAGTGGGAATCACACAAGACTCTATGACGATCTCGGGTCTACAGACTAACCTGTACCAGTGTCACCAGAGAACTGCTATCTGACGATAGGTATAATACCATCTAGGAGTTCTCGGCTAGTCCGTCCAGTGTACCCAGTCTCCACTGAGCACCCGTATATCATCTCTGATGTCAAACACCAATGGATATGGATCATCCATCGCCCATCTACATGGGTCGAGAAGCTATACGCTAGTTTATTCTGGTATATCGATGCCCTGTCTCGATACACCTACGACTAGGAACATTTAAAGGATGTACTTACCGACTACTCTGTCCCCACTAGTATGATCTGCATCATAATCTTGGTAGTCAAGTACACATCCTAAGGGCTTTACCAATATGTATCAGAGAGACAATCAGTGTATATGTTAAGATAAAGAGTAACCAGATAGCATACTATCATGTTGAGCAAGAAAGTCCTCCCTATATATGTCCAAGCATCCACTACAATATACATCTCATGTACAGTAATGGCCTCTAGGGCATACATATAACTAACAATCTCCCACTTGCACAGGGGCCATCATATAGCAGTGGTTGTAGTATCGTATACTCAACCATCCCATAAAATTCTCTCCTGGGAAAAGGCCTTTATGAGTGGATCCGCCCTGTTCTCCTCTGTGTCCACTCTCCTAACCTCGATCTCCATGGAGATCATCCATCTCCATGATCAGGTGATACTGCCTAAGAATATGTCTGGATCACTGATGGGACGGGAGTTCCTAGGCATAAGCCACAAGTCCATTATCACATAATGGTTGGAACGAAGTTCATCTCATGAACTAATATACACCCAGACCGCCTCTTTGGTAGCATCGTTGGTAGCGATGTATCTAGCCTTTATCGTCTAGTTTGCCACGGTATCTAGCTTGGAACTCTTCCAACATACCGTCCTTCCAATGAAGGTAAAGACAATGCCTGTGACTGACATTCAGTCGTTCTTATCACCGTGGAAGCTATCCAGTGATTCTCCCCAGGATCGATTGATACCATCTCACTACACCTAGTGAGAATCCTAACATCCATTTAGATCTATTTCATAGATCCAAAACCCTGGATTTAGGAGGTATCACCATGATCCTTTATGGAGAATCCTTTTGATAAGTGGAGATTGACCAAGCGTAGCATAGGAAACTCCTTTCTTATCAAGAGTATGTCTTCCACATACATTACGAGGAACGACACCATACTCCCTACTACCTTTTTGTATATACAAGGTTCATCTACCATTTTGATGAAGTCAAACTCTTTGAATACCATATCAAAACAGATGTTCCAACTCCGCGATGCCTGCTTTAACCCAAAAAGCAACTTGCACACGTTTCCGCTGCTCCCATTGTCTACGAAGCCCTATGGCTGTGTACTTATAGACGCTCTCTTCTAAATCACTATCTAGAAAAGCAGTCATGACACCCAACCGCCAGATATCATAGTCATGGTATGTAGCAATGGCAAGTAGAATCCGGATGGACTTAAGCATAGGCACTAGAAAAGGTTTCATCATTATCCACACCTGGTCGATGATGAGAACCTTTTACAACTAGTGTTAGCTTTGAAAGTCTCAACCTTTACGTCTACACCAAGTAATCTTCTCAAGATAAACTTTCTCCTGATGGGGATTTAACCCTTCAGATATAGCAACCAAAGTCCATACTTTGTTGGTGTATATGGATTCTATCTCAGATCGCTTAGCATCCAGCCATTCTTACAGAGTCCCCACTCTTGACGGCCTGCTCAAAACTAGTTGGGTCATCATCTAATGATGCAATCCTCGCTCCTACTGTCGTAGAGAAAACCGAAGTATCTCTCAGGTGGATAAGGAACCCTACCAGATCGGTGGAGAAGCTGATGTTCGTTAGGAACTATTGAATCCTCCGGTTCTACCAAATCATCAGCTGTAGTTTGTATAGTTAGAACTCCTTCCAGTTCTACCTCATGACCACTGATTTCTTCATAAGAAATTCCTTTTTCTAAAAAGGTGGCATGCTGAGAAACAAAACACCTTTCATTCCTCGGTGCAGTAGAAGATATTCCCTTGCAAATGCTTGGGATATCCAACAAACTTCCACAGAACTTACCTTGCCTCGAGCTTGTCCGGATTTTGCCTTTGATATAGGCTGGATGATTGATGTGTATTTTAGAGTTGTGTTTGTAGTAACCGCAATCAGAACAGTGTCGCACGTAGCTAGACCGAGATGAGTACGGGTCGTCCTCAGGGAAACGTTGAATCTTTTAATCTTACTTTAGGTGTGTTGAGAAGGGAAGGAGGAGGAATAAAGAATAGTGGAAATAGTTTCTAGATCTACGTTAAACACGGATGCAAAATATAGATCTAGATTAACTACGGATGTAAGTTTAATATTAAAAGGGGGCTTGTAGGGTTCATTGGGATTTAGTAGTTATGGATGATTAATTAAAGATTACTCTTTTTATCCTTTAATAGATTTAAAACTAGAACGACAGTGATGCATGTAGATTAGGATTTCTGGAGGGAAAAAGGGTTCCCACTCTTAACTCCTATCTCGACATGGAATACCGTTAATATCTAGCCTTTGCCAAAACAATAGTTAATCTAATCTCTAATCGTGGTCGCGATTATCAATGAATTGATAGCGCGCCCAAGTAGGATGTTAACTATTCTTTTGATAAAATTTATAAAATTTATAGGACTTAAAAAGAGTTTAAGGATCTTCATCATCCATTAACCTACCCTAATCCCCTGAACCCTAACAAGCGAAGAATTACTCGCGCATGTTGGGAGAAGAAGAGATGGAGAGAGAAATCATATTAAAAACTACAAAGAGATAGAATAAGAAAACTACTACTTTTATTAATCAGCAAAAATCATTTGCACTTTGTTCCCTTAGAAAATGATCACAAAATACTAGTTTGCTTCTCGATCTCTTCTAAGGAGGTAGATGAACAGTTGATGATCAGCCTGGATGCGTGAGCCTGTCGTGGACTTCGTGATCTCTTCAGCTTGATGATTTTTCCAAGAGTCTCTCGGTCCTTATTTATAGTCCTAGAGCCAGAACCCTAGTTTCCTAATATGGTAACTAGTTGTTACGATTCTAACAAAAAAATCCACAATCCCAACTCCCTTAGAGTGCAGCGGAACTGCGGCCGTTGGATGGGTTTGACCGCGGATATGCGGTCTTATGGTGGGATCTTGGCCTTAAATTTCTGGGGCTTCATCTATGTAGCTCTTGGTGATCTTTTGAATATCTAGACTTTGAAAATCTTCTCTATGTTTCTGCCAGAATTGGTTTCTTTAATTTACTTGAATATCTTCGGCAGATTTGTTCTAACAACTTTGATTTCCTTAATTTCAACCCTGAAATTTCTGCACAACAACTCAACAAATAATATTAGTAGAGTTTGTTTTATTGAGATATTAACTTAACCATTAAGAATTGGTGAAAGGTATTTAATAAGGTAAGCATATTTAAATGGGCCAAATGTTACATGGATATTATATGCTTACTTTTTCCTACCAAATGTTAATTATAATATATAAACACATGAAAATAGTATTTTTACAGATAAACCCTCATATGTATCATATATTATAATAAAAACCTTTTATTATATAGAAATAGTAGGAAAAATGTCATATTAAATGTGCAGTTTTATCAACTGAACACCGGATAACCCCAAATCTTAACTTACTTAAGAGATGGGCTCTTCCCATACCATATCACATATGGAGTGGTAGGCACCTTATTTGGTTGGAACCCAATTCAATAGGTATGCAGCTTCTCAAGTGCATAACCCCTAAAAGGAAATAGGCAACTCAGTAGTACTCATCATAGAGCGCACCATATCTCATAGGGTGCGATTGCTCCGTCCCGATATGCCAACGTGCTGTGGTGTATACGGAGGAGTAATGCTGAGAGAGAATATCATTCTTCTTTAGAATAGTCCAGGAATTCCATTCTCAAGTATTCTCCTCCCTCATCACATCAAAGGACATAATACTTATACCCGTTTTTGGTTCTCTACTTCTTACTTATATTCATTGAATTTCTCAAAAGCTTCAGACTTATATTTCAACAGGAACATATGACTGAATCTTGAGAGATCATCAGTGAATGTAATGAAGTACAAAGAACCAGTCCTGGCATGTGTAGACAGGTACCTACATACATCATCATGTATCAATCCCAAGAGTTCACTAACTCTTTCCCTGTTTTAAGTAAACGGAGCTATGGTCATTTTATCTTTGTGACACGACTGGCAAGTTTCATAAGATGTAAATTCAAACTGATTTAAATATGCAACTAAATGTAACTTAGCTAGTCGGGTCGCATTGATATGACCTAGTCTACAATGTCTCAAGAAGAATTCGTTCATTTCTGAACTCTTCCCCTTTTGTGTATTCTGTACGTTAAGAACTGTGGTTTGATTTAGAATGTATATGCTTCTAGATAACGTGCCTGAACCGATCAACTCTTAATATAGGAAATTTTCAAAACATTATCAAACAATACAAAACTATATCCTTCTTTAGTAAATAAAGAAACTGATATGATGTTGTATATCAGGTTCGGTATCTAATAACATTCGTTCAGAATCAATGTATTTCATAATACAGGGTGATAACTGCCAACAACTTGGCTGCAACACTTGCACCATTTCCATCTCTTGAAACTATATCACCCGTTCTCAGTTATCTACCTATCTGTAGCCCATGTAACAGATTAAATATATATGGGATCCTGATCCGGTATCTCATACCCAGGACGTAGAGGAAACTGAGAAACAGTTCTCGGTAATGAACACACCCGAAGAAGATGCATCATCATGCACTTTCTTCTTTTGGGCGGCACGGGAATCCTGGTAATCCCATATTTCCTGCTCGATCTTATAACAATTATAAGTTGGAGCGGGACCAACGTTCCCCAGCACAGTATAATAAGCGGGTTCGGTCAATACATCCAAATTATTATCTTGATTAAGGCGTGACATGGTCTCTACCTGGAGAGAGAGAGAAGAAAACACTCAGCGTATGCTCTTGCAAGATCAGATTGGTTATAATTTTATCTAATCAGGATGGCTCCCACTGTTTTTATCAAATCTTCCTTCAAACCCCAAAAGGAAAGACTAGCCGGGATTAATTATACCCTACAACTTCGCCAATCTTTCAGTCAGGCCAGTGCCGGTACTTTGAGGGAGGTTCCCCATGCTTTCGCTCGGACCTAATTAAAATAAACCTCATTTTTCCAGGGGCGTAACCCCGTTGACACCTTTCTAAACACCTACTTGATTGGCTAATTGTAATGTGTAAAACTCTTCCAGGAGTAACTCTTACTCGCAATGGGTATCAGGATCCAACTATCTTATAGAAGGTATGCAATCTCATTAAAAATTTCAACACTTGAAATTCCCGATAATATTTTACCCCTAGCATCCTATAACCTTGACGAAAGCCAACAAACCATAGGCTGCTAGTCAAGTTCAACCCATACATTTCCTGATTGAATTAAACCCACCCGCACGACCCTTGACGAAAGCCAACAAAATCGCACGACTACCCTAATCCAATCACATCATATGCTTATGCAGATAAGAATAAATAGCTACTGCACACTACGCCTTGACGAAAGCCAACAAACGTAGCACGAATACTATGAAGTACTTATCTGAAATGACGGAGGGCTACGACAGGTTTTTAAGAAAACCTTTTGCGTAATGAACTTGATATCGTTGTAGAATCAAATGATTTAAAATGGAGTGTTTTTTAGGCTTTTACTAGTTTTGCTAAAGAGGTCACTCCCGATGAAGGGATCGTCGGCTCTTTCCTCATCGAATGAGGTGCGGGATATTTCACAAATACCACTATCCAAAGCAAAACTACAGAAGCAATCAAAAGACAAAACCGAGGGTTATATCATCTGCCAGTTATTGCTTAAGAGGTTTTTCTCCGCCGAAGGACGCGACCAGGACGTTGGGACGTCCGGCCTGAACTTCGAGGGCAGATACTATTTGGTGCTATCCGTCCACCTCTCCGAAGATACCAAGTTGATTTATGACACCATATATCGAAGGTTTAAACGGATGCGGCCGATATAGCAGACTTCGTCAGATTCCCCCTCGTTGAGGGGTTTTTTGATTGTGGGGACGCTCTTCCCTGCAGGCGCAAGCCCCTGTAGTTAATTGCGTTACCTCATCGCGGTAACCACTTTCTCCTTCTCCAGATGGTCACTTCGTATCGTGTGTGTTTGTTTTGTTTTTGGTTGCCCGTGGATTGTATACGGAGACTAATTTATGTTGTCGCCCGTAGGGCGTGAATTAGTCCAAATCCGTATCTTCTTAGATTTGGGTATGGGGTTGGGTTTAAGGATACATTAGTCTCATTTGAGACTAAAATCAACTTAAACGTTTGTTAAGGATAAGTTAATCTAATTTTTAGACTAAGATCAACTTAACGGGATCATTTATATCCAACAAAAGAGCATTTGGGCTCTATTGTTTGGTTTAGGGACATTGCGGTCCATTGTTAGTGTCACGACCCGAAATAGCACATGACTGGCACTTGAATCATATGAAGTCCATAGGACCTCATCTAATTCAAGTAAGTCAAAAGCTCAGAAATCTAAAAACATTTTAAGGAGTAAATAAGGAAAACTAGTTTTAAGAAGTAAGAAAACATGTTTAAAAATAAGGTTTTAAAATAAGTAAGCCGAATATGCATTTTTAAAATGTCTCGTCTTTTCTGGAAATTTCGGCAGAGTTTCCTTTGTAAATACCGGCCCCAGACGGGGTACAACAAGAATAACATATATACAATGATAAAAGGCATCCCCAAGCGGAAGCTAGCTCTTCGTCAATCGACGGTCACAACCACGCAAGCAGTATAATATACAACGCCGAAGGGAGAGGATTAAAACTCAAAGGAAAACTCAAAATCAGCAATGAAAACCATAATACTACAACGCGCGACTCTAAGGTCGAAATAATACATAACTGGTTTTCTAAGTCTGAAACAATATACAAGTTTTGGTTGATGGAATTACTAGATACAACTGATAAAATAAATACAAGGGTGGTCACGATGCGAGTGAACCCACCTACCAATGCAATCACCCAGAAAGGAAGCAGTGTGCCAGAAGAGCCGCAATGAAACCTGTACGACAAAACCTGCAAGAACTGTGGCACAACGGGGGTGAGTTGCCAACTCGTGACTAGAAAACATCACAGAGCAGAAATCGTATGTATGACACAATCCTAGGTCAATACGATCAGATAAATATATAAACCTCAAATGAATAAGTCTGAAGCATGATAAGGTGGCAATGCAACATCTATACATGAGTGCAGTGTCAAGTGCTCGTGTCAGTGCCTCAGGTAATAACATATCATAAATATGAGGTATGATCAATGTCGACTATATCCTGAAGTCTATGAATATGTGGATATCATCCAACTATGTGATCAATGTCATCAATGTCGATATATGTATGTGGAAATCGTCCACGTGTCACCCAGTGACAATAAGCATCATGCATGTAAATATCATAAACATATGCATGGAAGTATGAGGATATAAATCAACATGTGTCGCTCGCGACATATCAAAATCATGGAACCTGAGTGTCAAGCATTGACACTCGAAAACATCATGAAACTTGTGCCTAGCATCGGCATGTAAATCCTCATATATCGGGATCCGTCAGTCCGGATCGGCCCACATCATCTCTCGACTATGGTCGGTATCCTCCAGATATCCGCCGAGCCCAAATACTATCACCGGTAGGTAGTAATCCCTCTGCCAGGCTCACCGTCTACTACACAGCGATCCGTTCTCGCCCCGGGGTACCATACCGGGTCAACCATGTACACGCAATCGACCTCATCCGCCTCCTCGAATCGGGTTCACATGTCTCTCTCAGAACCGAGAAAACACATGGTGGACGCACTGAAATATCATATCAAGGGTAACCAGGTTTTTAAAACAGTTACATACTCTTTTTTGAAATACCCACGGTTCCCAAATCCAGAAATATCATGGAAACAACATATCTCAATGCGTATAATCAAAAAGCATGATGTATGTGACATGTAAAAGAAATGTAAGCATATCAGTATATCATGCAACATGGAATAGTAATATGCACATATTGAGGGAAAACCGCTCTTTTAAAATGAATCATTTTTAAGGAGTATCTTGCGGTTCCCAAATCTCTAATCAAACCAGAATCATCTATGTATGTGCAATTACTTATGTATGTAAGTATGGGTGTACAATAGGTATGTACACAAGCATGAATGTATAATAGATGTGTGCATAAGTATGAGTGTACAATATGTAAGTACACGAGTATGCCATGCAAGGGTCATAACCTTAATGCAACAGTACTACAGTGTAGTGACATGGCAATTATCGATGATGAAGTGTGTGAGCCGGCAAGCAGGTGTACGTGGAACATATGCATCATCGATAATGGTGCTGGTGTCCTAACAGCGTGATTTACTATAACAATAACCATTTGCACATGCAATGCGATGCGAATAACAAGAATATGCAGAAATCAACTAATAAACGCAATAGTGACGCATCTGCATCAATATAAAGATGTCATACAGTTTGCCTTTTGAAATAAAACGAATCGAGGTTTTTAGTAAAATAAGGGCTACCGTGTTTTTAAGAAAAGATGCGTCTTTTGAAAATATCCGTAGTATCCCTGTGCCTATCCTTGAAACACTCCCGATTCTTTAGTTTTGAAATAGGTATGACATCGGCCTAGTCTAATATCTACTGAGCAACTACAGATCTAGCTAACACGCTAATCAGGAAGGGTATGGAAACCACCTAAATCTGAGTCGATATACATATACATATGTATATAATAGTCGGTGATCCCGCCTCAATAGTATCACGTACGATACAGTATATCATATGACGTCCTCAAGTCATGAGTGCGAATCTATCATCAATATAAAGCTCGTACGGCAAATCATCGTACGGCATCCCAAAAGATGGGTACGGGTCAATATCACATTCATCTCATCAATTATCTGGTATCCTTATCATCATATCTCATGATCTGGGGTACTGATCTAAGTCTAGTACAAGTCGATACCATCTATATAAATATAAATGCGTGCGTGAAACACACGTCCAAAGGCCCACTAAAAACTCATGTCGTATCCCAAATACGAATCACATCATATCACCGATCTTATGGCACTAGGCCCAATCTCATCGACTCATCTCCAAACATCATCCGCTATCCTCATCATCTAGGTATATGTATATATAATACATAAGCATGTGTGTGCGTGTGGGTGTAAACCTATACTAGGGTTCGCAACTAGGAAACCATACTAGTTTACTTCTATCCCTAATCTATCCATAGTACACCTACACACCTCTAGAACATCCATGTCACGCAATAAGCTATCATATATAGTATATATATAGTATACTAAACATCGAACTGCGGGGGTGCTATACGCCATCCACCCGACTTCCCCCGTAGATATAATCTACTCACCTTGCATCCTGCGTGTCGGTGTCGATGTTGCCTTCATCTTCTTCCTCGTATGAAGCCCTCGAGAATGTACCTACAAGGTAACAATATCGCAAAAGCATCTTAAAATCACATCGAGAAAACCAAACGACGCGCTAAGGCCTATAGGTTAGAACCTATGGACTACGCTTTCAAAACCATAAAACAATTCTCGATATTGTCGTATAAACGCCAAGTAATCGAGGTAAAACGCAATTATACAAATCTAGAATTTAAAATACGCAATACGAAAACACGAATCAAAACAGCAACTATATAAAAGGGTCCCAGATTTCACCCTAGGTCAAATTAGACAAATTTGCATATACCAAGGGTCTAGTGTACATGAAATAAAGCTTCAGAACCAACACGAGCCAAAATGGTGGGACCCAGGCCGCAAATTGCGGCCAATTGGATTAAATCTGCGGCTAGTTTGGGGAATTAGGGGCTAGGGTTTTGGTGGTAGCTTCCTACTTGCCTGCATGTATCACTGCCCTTGCAAAATAATTTTCAGAGTCTCGGGGTGATAGCAGATTTCATTTAATCCTCACAGAATCCACAAATTTTCGATATCGGCTTTTCTAAATCCGTATTCCGGATTTCTAGTCTCTGGTTTAGGCCTGGATTCTAGCACTAGGGGGTTTGTGTGGCCTCTACTGAGCTCAACTTCACATCACAACTCTCAAATTCCTTTAACCCTAACTAGAATTCTTCTAAGTCCACAAAATCACACGATATTGGTTCTATCATAACATGGGGGTAAATGTAATGGAAACACTAAGCTTATGGTTCAGAAAATATCTCATTTGGCAACTCAAGAAAATTCTTGAGTTGCCCCAAGTGGCCAAAATCCTTACTTTCTTGGTCCAATGTGTTTCCCTTGAGCTTGTGCATCTTTTTCGTGAAATGGAAATGAGGTTTCGGAGTGTTTTTCATGGAGTTTTTGTGTCTTGAAGAGGGGGAGGAGGAGGGGCGGCAGCAGCAGCAGAAAATGAAGAGGAGAGGAGAGGAAATAGTGAAGAACAAAGTGATGGGGGCTTGGTCCAAGGTGTTGACCCCTCACCCTCTCATTCTCTCTCTCACCCATACCTCACACTATTCCATTCTTTATTCAATTTCTTTTCTTTTCTAATCCATTTTCCTTCTCTCCTCAATAGTAAACCCAAAATAAAAGCCATGCAAAAATGTAATAAGTGTAAAAATGATACGGTGCAACGTTTTGCACAAAATACGCTTAAAGCGCGATTAGCGATTTTTAATTGTGATTAGCACTAAATTAGTGTCAAACTAATCATAAAATCTTAAAATTTGCATAATTCACATAAAACACCCTCTTTTAATAATTTCTATAATTTTCAAAAAATTTCCCAATTTATCGGTATTTAATTATACCGCCTTATTTAAAATATTCAATATTTTATTATTAAATTATAAAAATTCCCCAAAATAATATTTTATTTTTTTGAAATGTTACAGTTAGTTTAAGGAAATTGCGGTCCATTGTTAGTTTAAGAACATTACGGTCCAAGGTTAAGGACATCATAGTCCATGGGCTTAAGGACCCCACAGTCCGAGGTTAAGGACATCATATTCCATGGGTTTAAGGACCCCACAGTCCGAGGTTAAGGACATCATAATCTATGGGTTTAAGGACCCCACAGTCCGAGGTTAAGGAAATCATTGTCCATGGGTTTAAGGACCCCACAGTCCAAGGAATATTTGGTTGTCGGGACCCGTTACCTCTCGGAAGACGTTGAATGATTACAACGACATATATCAGAGGAGTGCAGAGATGTGCCCTTGAACCAAATTTGGTTGGGAGATCTGTAGTCTAATTGGGACTAAGATCTGAGATTTATGAGTATATGAGCTCAATTAATCTGAATGAGGGATTTAAGGCCAACTTGGGCTCGGCCCACTCAGTTAAATGTTAAACATTTGACAATGCTGGGCATTGATTTGGGTTCTGACAACCTTTCTGTCTTTTATTGAATGATGAGCATTCATCTTAGCTCTAGGGCTTTATTTAAAAAACATTTTATATTCTATCAGCGCACACGTGAGGAACACGTGGTGCACTTGGCGCTAGCGCCAGTTAATGAACGTAAAGCACTTCTGTGATATAGCGCACACGTGAGGAGCACGTGGCGCGCTTGGCGCTGAGTGCCAGTCTATGAGCGCAAAGCGCCAGTTTATGAGCGCAAAGCGCTATTTGTTCAGTGGCGCACACGTGAGGAGCACGTGGTGTGCTTGACGTTGAGCGCCAGTCCCTGAGCGCAAAGCGCTATTTGTTAAGTGGAATACACGTGAGGAGCACGTGGTGCGCTTGGCACTGAGCGCCAGTCCATGAGCGCAAAGCGCTATTTGTTAAGTGGCGCACACGTGAGGAGCAAGTGGTGTGCTTAGCGCTGAGCGCCAGTCCAAGAGCGCAAAGCGCTGTTTGATTAGTTTTATGATCTGAGAAATAAATTCTCGTTTATAAGAAACTTTGTCTCAAGGTTCTAAGAACAAAGTTCTTATGTTATAGGAGATGTTTCAATCTCTTATTTTGGTGAAAGGCTTTGCCTTTATGGATCTGTGATCCTAAGAAAATTGACTTATTCTCCCCCTTTTTTATAATGAGATGTTCATGATCTCTTTTTGTAAAAGATCTTAGTCTTATAGATCTATGATCTGTGAGAAGAATTATGTTCTTCTTCTTTAATGAGATTTTTCTTATCTCTGTGTTTTGTTTTGTTTTTTTACCTTGAAGAAAATTTCTTCTTCTACCGAGAGCTAGCTCTTCTTTCTGAGATTTCTCAAAGTTTATAGGGGGTTCATCTATATCTCTCTGTCCCTGAGACTTGAAGTCTATGGGCCTTTATATAGTGCAAGATGATCTGTTCAATCGGTTAAGGAGATCTTTTCTCCAATTGATTTGGTGATTTCCCCATCGTTGGATCTTTGATCCAAGGGCTTCTGATTTACAGAAGGCAATTTTCTTGTTTTTAACAAGATTGGGAAATCTTTCCCCATACAAAATTTATTCTGTAATTTTGGTGATTTTTAATCACCATTGGATCATTGATCCAATGGTGCTCTGATTTTCAGAGCATAATCTTTCCTATTTTGAAAGATTCTGAGGAATGTTTCCTCAACAGAATTTTATTCTGGTTAATTGATGATTTTTTAATCATGTTCGTTGGATCTTTGATCCAACCGTGGAGAACATTTAGTTCTAGCGCTAGCTCACTTGTGCTTTGCACGTGGTGCGCTGCTTAGAGTGCAGCGCTCTTAGCGCTAGCGCACACGTGCCTTGCACATGGTGCACTACTTAGAGTGCAGCGCTCTTAGCGCTAGCGCACACGTGCCTTGCACATGGTGCACTACTTAGAGTGCAGCGCTTTTAGCACTAACGCACATGTGCTTTGCACGTGGTGCGCTACTTGGGTGCAACGCACCTGGCGCTGCTATAAAGCGCTAGTTCATTTCAAAATTTGAACAGAGCTTTGCTCTGATTGGAGGAAACAAATGCCCCCCACCGTTGCGCTCACGTGGCCCACATGTGAGTGCAGCGGTGGCAGCATCTGCGCCCTTAGATCAACTTAGAAGTTGAAACGGTATCTCAGTACCTATAAATAGGTCCTTTGGCCCTAGAGATGATCTCTGTTCATGTTCTTACTTTTTTTTCTGAGAATTATTTCTCCTTCAGAGCATAGCTCTTCATCTTAAGAATTTTCTTAAGAACAGAACTCTGTCAAAATTTAGGTAAAGGTTGAATCTTTTAAAGGATTATTTAATAATCTAGGCTTTCACCCAATAACAGAGCTTTGCTCTTCATAGATCTTCGATCTAAAGAAAACCCTATTTTTTAGGGTTTTATTAACAAAGCTTTCCTCTCTTGAAATCATAGATCTAAAGAGATCTTTCTTAGGGTTTCTTAACCCATTAACAGAGCTTTGCTCTTTTCAAATCATATAGATTTGTTAATCTCTTATGAAGAACTCTTAGAGTTTGTTCATAGATCTTGAAGATCTCAGAATTTTAATTAATTAAAAATTTTATTTTAAGTTTTCTGATGGGTTATTCCATCATTTTTACAGAGCAAGGCTCTTGAGGAATTTTTATTCCTATCATCATCAGAGTTGAAAGATGTCACTCTGTTACAGAGCGCTGCTCTAAAGAGGAGATTTACTCCTTGGCCCGAGGGGTTCTCATTGAATGAGAATGTTTTGAGGATTTCCTCATTTAATGACAGTCTCATCAAATGATGAGCATGTTTCGATAATGATGAATTGTCATCTAGATTATGTGGGTCCTCTTTGGTCCCTTTTCACTGCATTGCAGTGCGGTACAGATTTAAAGTATCCAGTGATAGAACTTAATCTGTAGCGTTGGCGGCTGAAAATTTGTTCTTTTCCGCGTAGGTACTATGTCTTTCGACACTTCCTTCCCGTTCGTCCGTTCGGAAGGTGGATTCCCCGAAGCGCCAGTAGACCGAGAAGTTTTTGCACTGATCAAGGATCACGACCTAGAGCGGAAGAATCTCCATTTATGGGGAACATGGTACAACCAAATCATCAAATGTCGTCGGAGTTTTTCTTGCGCGACACCTTCGGATCCTATTTCGGTAATCCCTTATGCAGATGCACCCTCGATAAACTATGTTGTGGAGGAGGGGAATTGGACTTCAGAGGGTCTCCTTCGGCCATCTATGGCCGCAATACCCGTGCAGCCGCCGGCGGCTTTTGACACTCTAGGGTGGCGCATATGTAGGGAAAGTCGCGCCCTTGGGGATAGCCATACTACATAAGATTAACTCCCCATCACCCAGTCGGATATCTGCAGTGGGACCGATACATCTTATCGGCGAAGAAGTCACAACTGTTAAGGCTCGGATTGTACCCTGCGATCTATACTTCTTTGTTCCAGTATTCCATACCTCCTACATGGTGGGTCAAGGCATTTTTGGAGCAATGGAACATTCCGACCCACACATTCCTTTTATTGGATCGAGAAGTCTCCATTTCTTTGGAGGAATTTGCTGAGATCTCTGTTTTACCCGTTAGGGGAGAACATTACGAGGAGCTGCTTCTTTCGGATGAATACATTTTTGCCACCAAATCAGTGGTAATGGGTCTTACCTCGGAAAACGCTATTCAACACCAATTCCCGAATTTGATAAAGGTGCTGAATATCTATGAGAACCTTTTTCTCGAATCCGTAGGTCGTGGGGTTAATTTTAAAGATTTCATTGCCCGTTTCCTCCGCTCGGAAGTCCTGTCGAAGGAAGCAGCGAAATTCGCCAAACTCGACGATCCTTTTGGTTTCGGTTTGGACAACTAGCCAGCAGCGAAAGCGGATCAGAGAAACTTCTTTCTCCCCAACACCTCGGTCGTCTTTTTCACAAAGCTTGTAACTCCTGGGATTGACGAAGAAACATTCTTTTTGGGGTTCCTCGGGCTATGGCTAAGTTGGTTTGCGCTTCCGATGCATCCTCGCCATATAAGGTCTTCCGTTTTTTACCCAGCTCACTGAATGGTTGCTGGGATGCAAGTGGCCGTCGGGATCGCTGGGTTAGCCCATTTGTATCACGGCCTCAGCTTGGCAGCAGACACTACTGAACCAGGGGTGCAGCCTGTAAACTTCTCGATGCATTATTTCCCTCGTGGCTCGAGTTGCACGTGATTGGCGTCGTCGGTATCCACAGAAGGCCTTGCTTTTATAATAAGTGTAAGTTCCCTCGGATCATGCGGCTAGTCGACGCATCCATTATAAACCCGACACCGCGGGAAGTTAGGGGTTTTCTCCTTCGTCCGCACACGGTTAGAGATGGCATGTCCTTTACCGATAAAATTTTGACCGTCGGCCAGGAATCCGCGAAAACGGTGCTGCCATTGCAGGACATTTTTAAAGACGGGGCTTCTGTCTTGAAAGCTCGGAAGATTCTTCATCTATACTCCATCAGGTCGGACTTTCTTGTGTTTAGACAGAATGATTTGGTGTTGTTCATGAGATACAACCCGCATCATTTCGCCCAGCAGCTAAGCTATAATCAGGGCGTCCCACTTGAGGCTTTCTTTGTAGAACCAGCTGCTACTGAAGAGGGTATCCGAAGCACGTTGCATCATTTTATGCGCCTAAACACAAGGTCCAACTTCATCATCAGTGAACCGAGCTGTGTTCCGAAAGTCCTGAACGTGTATGTGGCGTGGTATCAACATTCGATGGGCGCCGTCATTAGGGAAGAAAAGCGATTACTGGTTGATCGCTGTTAGTTATATGTATGCCCTAGAGGCCATTACTGTACATAGGATGTATATTGTAGTGGATGCTGGGACATATATAGGGAGGACTTTCTTGCTCGACATGATAGTATGCTATCTGGTTACTCTTTACCTTAACGTGTACACTGATTGTCTCTCTGTTACATGTTGGTAAAGCCCTTAGGATGTGTACTTGACTACCTGGACTATGATGCGGATCATACTAGTGGGGACATGGTAGTCCATAAGTACATCCTTCAAAGTCCCTAGTCGTGGGTGTATCGAGATGGGGCATCGATATACCAGAGTATACTAGCGTGTACCTTCTCGACCCATACAGATGGGCGATGGATGATCCCATATCCATCGGTGTTTGACATCAGAGATGATATACGGGTGCTCAGTAGAGACTGGGTACACTGGACGGACTCATCGAGAACTCGCAGATGGTATTATACCTCACGTCAGATAGCAGTTCTCTGGTGACACTGGTACAGAGTAGTCTGTTGACCCGAGATCGTCATAGAGTCTTGTGTGGTTCCAACTGTGCTTTGATTTCCATCTTACCACGTCCAAGAGGGCGTGCAAAACGGTGTTTTTTGGGTACAGTCCCGAGTCACATGGAGGCAATGAGCGATAGGAGGGGATTTGTCTCTCCCGGTATAGGGGGTTGATGTTGCGCTGTGTTCGATTGGCTATAACAGGAAATCCCTGGCCAGGGTTGCTGAGATTTACTGGTAAGTGTTACCAGTAGTTTCTCGAATTGTTATAGAGCTCATATAGACACGACTTATCGAGCTATTGGGGTCTGACGTTTACCACCCCTAGGCGAGATATGCGACATATCAGACGATCAGACCGGACTGTACGGTAGTGTTACTGGTTGGATTCACTGGAGTGTGAGCGGGCTTGCTCGTCGATCTTCTGATCGCTCAATACCCGGGTGGCCGTTACGTTTGGCAGACCGCTTGCGGCTTGTGGTTGTTTGATATGATCATCACCTGCTGCCGGCGTATTGACGAGTCTTTAGAGTCCTACACAGAGGTTTCCTGGCTCAAGCGAAACGAAATAGGAGCGCATATGAGATATATGCGGGACCGAGAATAATGCGTGTATGTGATACCGTATTTCATTCTCGCGATCAATGTGTCGAATGGTTGTATGCGATATAACCTAGTTATCGATTCAAGCGTTGATTCGATAAGCCGATACATTGTATACTAGTCGGTTGTGTGCGACATGACCGAATCATTGAATCAAGTGTTGATTTAATGATTTAATGCATATTTATATATTTGATATATTACTTTGCATCAACTAGTATCGGTTTACTTAAGATGGATTTTCTCACTCGGAAGTACACATTGTATATGTGATATACTTTTGTGCACTTCATTGTATCATGATTGATGATACATGTATGCTAGGGTTTTTGTGTAAAGATCAAACCATGGTTACATGTTAATGGTTAGGGTTTTGTATTATTCACTTATTTATTTATCCATTTCATTTTGGAAAATAAGTGGAAAAGAGAAAAGAATGGTGGCTTTATTTGTTGTTTAGTTGAAACTTCATGAAGCTTTGACCTTGACCACCATTCTTATCTCATCCTTAACCCTAACCATCCCTTTAACCTTGGTCAATTCTCTACACATAACCATAGTTAGAATTATGATAAGTATTGTTTTTCTATTCTTTTTAATTAACTTATCATAAGACTTTCTTCTTCTTCATCATCTTCTTCCATGAAGAAAACCTTTCTTCATCAATGGTGGATTGATGAAACAAGTGAGAAATCCAATTCTAAAGTCTACCCACTTCCTATTTCTTCATCCTCTACCTCTTGCCGAGTAGTAGAGTGTGTTTTCCTTCACAAGTTTTCAAGACTTGGTGAAGGTGGAGCTTGATTTAGCGATGCCTCGACGTAGATCATCTTCGGCACGTCGTCGATGACCTAGCCCGCTTCTTCTCCGATGAAGCCGACGCTTGAGCCCGGGTTTTCGATTCGGACAGCGGAGAGGACCTTATTACGGAGCCGTGGAGGTGGAGGACTGGATCTACAAAGGTTGTATTTCCGTTACTCTTAGTTAAGAGCTAACTAGTTTCAATATTCGCCTAGAAATCTAGCCGACGATCCGTATTAGGGTTTCCCGGCACCCATAAATTTTTATATTGGCATGTTCGATGCCTTGTGAGACCTCACTAGAGTGCCTAGGAACCCTACAGTGGTATCAGAGCCTAGCTAGAGCCTTAGGCGAAGTCTAGACGGATTTTGAATTCCGAACGAACCCGAAACCCTATTACAAATTGCTCTCTGTACTTTTTCTGAAAACGTGGATTTTTCCATATTAAAAATTCCCAAAAAATTCAGCAGGTAATTGTGTGAGTTACTGTGAAGCACGTGTTGATAACTCCACAAAGGAGGCGCGGAACCGCGGCCCCCACCATGGGATTCGCGGCGGTTCCGCGGCCACTTTGTGGAGTTACACCACATGGATTGCACAGTAATTCTTGTCCTATAGTGCTGAGTCTTCTGGAAATTTTTAATAATTTTTCAAGAGTTGAATTTTCTGGAGTTGTTTTGGGGATTCGGTGTTTCGATCGGATTATCAAATTTTGTCAGTATGGCTTTCCGGGTAAATTTTAGAATATGTTAAAAAGTTCGACCGGATATAAATACCCAATTTTTCCCCTGTCGGGAAATTTCCAAGTGTTGGATTTTTCCGTAGTTTAACGACGTTCTAAGTAGTGCAAGTAACGCGATGGACCCTCTAGAAGACAACAAACCTTAACTCGATTATGTGACCGTCTTGAACTGCCCTTTGAACCTTCGGGTTTGGGGCAGTACGGCGTGCCACATGTGAGGCGTTGGCTTGACCCTTCTACGGCTGGACCGTTGGTACTGAGGCACGAACTGAATGTCGTTAGACTTTTTTTTCATGTGTTGAGTTGTATCGGGAAAACTTGGGTGTTCGATTATTCGATCGAAAAGTTTAGCATTTTCTATTTATCCGGAATGTGATACAATAATTGGAATTCACAAATTGTTATGAGATAACGGAATGAATATTATAAACGTAGCAGTTTAGTCTCACTTGATCGGTTGCCACGGAATTTTGATGTGATCAAAAGTCCGTCACAATCACGTAGCGTACGCGGATACTCGCCGGGTAAACTTAATAGACAGCCTCACTCCATAGCCCCGACCAAGTGACTGTAGGAGAACCCCGTCGCCGAAAGCATCCGTTCGGGTGCTCGCGGTAGCGGTGTTCCGCCTTGGTGCACTTCGTCGACGGTATCAGGGGTGCGGCCGCCTACTAAAGTTTGCGACGAGCATTCGATCAGTTTTTTGGGAATCTTGTTGAATTGCCCGACTTGATAGTGAAAAGAGTTTTCGATAATGAGACTAAAATGCGGGGTTTATAATTGTTAGGCATGCGATGTCTAAAGAATTCATTTGGTCAGGCATGCGATGTCTGAGGTGGTTGCGGATTCCAACTGTTGTGGTTTTGCACTTTCTTTTCTGTGACCGTAAGTGTAATATGTGATGTCGCCGGTTTTCGTTGCTATATGTCAACGACAATTGGGATGCGCATATTTACTTACGTTGATGACATGTGATGTTATGTGTTGCTGGATATGTTATATTGGATCGTCGTGTTTGAATAGCCGGGGGTTTTTATGTGAGATGAGTGTTTTTCATTTTCATTCATGTAAAAACTTGTATGTAATATTCTTTTATTGGGGCACTTCCAGGTTGCGGAAGTTGTCACCGTTGATGTATATTATTTACTTTTCTGCACTAGGATAGACCCAAGGAGGAGGGCACAAGTAACCGGGTTCTGGAGTCCAGTGGGAGACCAACTCGAGGAGTCGAGTCCGGTCTCCTAACTCTAGAATTGGTAGGGTTGCTTGCCTCACTCATAGGGGTCTAGGGGTATGGGTTTGGCTATTCATCGCGACCGTGGAATCCGTGTTTTATACTGGCTCGTATTGAAAACACGGACGTCCTAGTATATCCAATATTTCATATGATTCTTCTGCTGCGATATCTGTGATGTGATCATGTGATGTTCTATGATAGATACAGTATATAGTATATATGATATATTATATAGGCGTTACTTATGTTTTACACCCGCGCTAGCCCTGCCCCGCTCTGTCGTTAGTTACCTAACCTAACGGTGCACGAGGGGACATCGAGGCGAATGCGGATGGCATAAGTGTACGTCGTATTTATCTGTGATGTTTAGGTACTTAAATGATGGGACTTCATTAATGTGATTAATGAAATAAAAGAAACCTAAGATGTTGTAGAATCGAATTTCAAAATAAAACAGGTAGCTACAGTTCTTGCTTTGCACAGCGGTATATACGATATATCCTGCACCTTATTCGATGAGGAAAGGACCGAGATCCCTTCACCGGGAGTGACTCCTTTAGCAATAACTGGCAGATGCTACACACTCGGTTTGTCTTTTGATTGCTTTTAAGAGTTTTTGCTTTGCACAGTGATATATATGATATATCCCGCACCTCATTCGACGAGGAAAGGACCGACGATCCCTTCACCGGGAGTGACTCCTTTAGCAAAACTGGAAAGGCCTTAAAAACACTCCATTTCAAAATTCATTCGATCCTACAACGATATAAAGTTCATTGCGCAAAAGGTTTTCTTAAAAACCTGTCGCAGCCCTCCGTCATTTCAGATAAGTAATAGTTAGTATTCGTGCTGCGTTTGTTGACTCAGTCAAGGCGTAGTGTGCGGTAGCTAATTACTGCTTATCTGCAAAGCATATGATGCGATTGGATTAGGGTAGTCGTGCGGCCTTGTTGACTCAGTCAAGGGTCGTGCGGGCGGGTTTAATTCAATCGGGAAATGACGGGTTGAACTTTACTTGCGGTCTATGGTTTGTTGACTCAGTCAAGGTCATAGATCGCCTGGGGCGAAATATTATCGGGAATTTCAAGTGTTGAAATTTGCAATGAGATTGCATACCTTCTATGAGATAGTTGGATCCCGATACCCGCTGCGAGTAAGAGTTACTACTGGGAAAGTTTTATACATTACAATTAGCCGATCAAGTAGGTGTCTAGAAAGGTGTCAACGGGGTTACGCCTCTGGGAAAACGAGGTTTACATTAATTAGGTTCGTGCGTAAGCACGGGGGACCTCCCTCAAAGTACCGATACTGGCCTGGCTGAAAGATTGGCGAACTTGTAGTGTGTAATTAATCCCGGCTAGTCTTTCCTTTTAGGGTTTGAAGGAAGATTTGATAAAAAGCAGTGGGAGCCATCCTGATTAGATAAAATAATAACCAATCTATTCTTGCAAGAGCACACGCTGAGTGTTTTCTTCTCTCTCTCTCGTGGTAGCGACCATGTCACGCCTTAACCAAGATAATAATACGGATTATTGACCGAACCCACTTGTTATACTGAGCTGGGGAACGTTGGTCCCGCTCCAACTTATAATTGTTATAAGACAGAGCAGGAAATTGGGGATTACCAGAATTCCCGTGCCGCCCAAACGAAGAAAGTGCATATGATGCATCATCTTCGGGTGTGTTCATTACAAAGAACTGTTTCTCAGTATCCTCCGTATCCAGGGTATTTGATACCGGATCAGGATCCCAGATATGTAAGATGTTACATAGGTCTACAAAAGGGTAGAAAAACTGAGAACGGGTGATAAGTTTCATGAGGCAGAAAACGGGGCAAGAGTTGCAGCCAAGTCTGTTGGTCACTGTCACCCTGTATTACCAGAATACATTGATTCTGAACGAATGTTATTAGATACCGAACCTGATATACAAAATCATATCACTCTCTTTATTAGTAAAGAAATGATAGAATTTTGTATTGATGGATAATGTTTTGAACATTTCCTATATCAAAAGTTGATCGGTTCAGGCACGTTATCTAAAAGCATTAATGTTCTAAATCAAACGACAATTCTTAGTATACAAAACACACACAAGAGGAAGAGTTCAGAAATGAACGAATCCTTCTTGAGGTATTGTAGACTAGGTCATATCAATGCGACCCGACTAGCTGGAGTTACATTTAGATGCATATTTAAATCAGTTTGAATTTACATCTTGTGAAACTTGCCAGTCATGTCACAGAGATAAGATGACCATAGCTCCGTTTATAGGAAACAGAGAAAGAGTTAGTGAACTCTTGGGATGATACATGTTGATGTATGTAAGTCCCCTGTCTACACATACCAAGACTGGTTCTTTATACTTCATTACGTTCTCTGATGATCTCTTTAGATTCAGACATATGTTCCTGTTGAAACACAAGTCCGAACCTTTTGAGATAATCACAGAATATAAGTTAGAAGTAAAGAACCAAAATACGAGTATAAGTATTGTGTCCTTTGATGTGATCAAGGAGGAGAATACTTGAGCATGGAATTCCTGGATAATTCTAAAGAAGAATGAGATTCTCTCTCAGCATTACTCCTCCGAATACACCATAGCACGATGGTATATCGGGGCGGAGCAATCACACCCTATATGATAAGGTGTGCTCTATGATGAGTACTACTGAGTTACCTTTTTTCCTTAAGGGAGTTGTGCACTTAAGAAGCTGCATACCTATTGAATAGGGTTCCAATCAAATCAGTTGCCTACCATTTCATATGTGATATGGAAAGGGAAGAGCCCATGTCTTAAGCTAGTTAAGATTTGGGGTTGTCCGGCTTTGTCTAAAAGCAAAATCCGGACAAGCTCGAGGCAAGATCTGTTATGTAGAACTGGAAATGTTCTAGCCATACAAACTACAGCTGATGATTTGATAGAACCAAAGGATTCAGTAGATTCCAACGAACCTCAGCCTCTCCGCCGATCTAGTAGGGTTCCTCACCCACCTGAGAGATACTTCGGTTTCTCTATGACAGTGGGAGCGAGGATTACATCATGAGATGATGACCCAACTAGTTTCGAGCTGGCCATCAGGAGTGAGACTCTGTGAGAATGGCTGGATGTTTATCGATCTGAGATGGAATCCTTATACACCAACAAAGTATGGACTTTAGTTGCTATATCTGAAGGGTTAAATCCCCATCAGGAGCAAGTATATCTTGAGAAGATTACTTGGTGTACATGGAAAAGTTGAGACTTTCAAAGCTAGACTTGTTAAAAGTTTGCATCATTGACCAGCTGTGGATAATGATGAAACCTTTTCAAGTAGCTATGCTTAAGTCCATCCAGATCCTACTTGCCACGGCTACATACCATGACCACGATATCTGGCGGTTGGGTGCCATGACTGCTTTTCTAAATAATGTTTTAGAAGAGAACGTCTGTAAGTACACAGCCAGAGGGCTTCGTAAACAGTGGGAGCAGCGGAAACGTGTGCAAGATGTTTTATCTGATAAAGCAGGCGTTGCGGAGTTGGAACATCTGTTTTGATAGATTAGTCAAGGAAGTTGACATCATCAAAATGGTAGATGAACCTTGTATAAACAAAAAGGTTGTAGGGAGTATGGTGGTGATCCTCGTAGAGTACATGGATGACATACTCTTGATAAGAAAGGAGTTTCTTATGCTACGCTCGATCAATCTCCGTTTATCACAAAGATTCTCCGTGAAGGATCAAAATGATACCTCCTAAATCCTGAGTTTTAGATCTATGAGATAGATTTAATTGGATGTTAGGATTCTCACTAGTTGTAGTGAGATGATATCAATAGATCCTGGGGAGAATCGCTGGAAGGGTTCCAGGGTGATAAAGACGACTGAATGTCAGTCGCAGGCATTGTCTTTACCCTCAGTAAAGGGACGGTATGTTGGAAGAGTTCCAAGCTAGATACCGTGACATACTAGACGATAAAGGCAGGATACATCGCTACTAAAGATGCTACCAAAGAAGCTGTTTGGGTGTATATTGGTTCATGAGATGAACTATGTTCCTCCCATTGTGTGACAATGGAGTTGTGGCTTATGCCAAGGAACGCCGGTCCCATCAGTGATCCAGACTTATTCTAAGGCAGTATCACCTGATTATGGAGATGGCTGATCTCCAGGTTGATCGAGGCAAGGAGAGCAGACTTAGAGGATAACGCAGCGGATCCACTCACGAAGGCCTATTCCCAGAGAGAGACTTTTATGGGATGGTTGAGTATGAGATACTACAACCACTGCTACAGATGGCCCTAGTGCAAGTGGGAGATTGTTAGTTATATGTATGCCCTAGAGGCCATTACTGTACATAGGATGTATATTGTAGTGGATGCTGGGACATATATAGGGAGGACTTTCTTGCTCGACATGATAGTATGCTATCTGGTTACTCTTTACCTTAACGTGTACACTGATTGCCTCTCTGTTACATGTTGGTAAAGCCCTTAGGATGTGTACTTGACTACCTGGACTATGATGCGGATCATACTAGTGGGGACATGGTAGTCCATAAGTACATCCTTCAAAGTCCCTAGTCGTGGGTGTATCGAGATGGGGCATCGATATACCAGAGTAGACTAGCGTGTACCTTCTCGACCCATACAGATGGGCGATGGATGATCCCATATCCATCGGTGTTTGACATCAGAGATGATATACGGGTGCTCAGTAGAGACTGGGTACACTGGACGGACTCGCCGAGAACTCCCAGATGGTATTATACCTCACGTCAGATGGCAGTTCTCTGGTGACACTGGTACAGAGTAGTCTGTTGACCCGAGATCGTCATAGAGTCTTGTGTGGTTCCCACTGTGCTTTGATTTCCATCTTACCACGTCCAAGAGGGCGTGCAAAACGGTGTTTTTTGGGTACAGTCCCGAGTCACATGGAGGCAATGAGCGATAGGAGGGGATTCGTCTCTCCCGGTATAGGGGGTTGATGTTGCGCTGTGTTCGATTGGCTATAACAGGAAATCCCTGGCCAGGGTTGCTGAGATTTACTTGTAAGTGTTACCAGTAGTTTCTCGAATTGTTATAGACCTCATATCGACACGACTTATCGAGCTATTGGGGTCTGGCGTTTACCACCCCTAGGCGAGATATGCGACATATCAGACGATCAGACCGGACTGTACGGTAGTGTTACTGGTTGGATTCACTGGAGTGTGAGCGGGCTTGCTCGTCGATCTTCTGATCGCTCAATACCCGGGTGGCCGTTACGTTTGGCAGACCGCTTGCGGCTTGTGGGTGTTTGATATGATCATCACCTACTGCCGGCGTATTGACGAGTCTTTAGAGTCCTACACAGAGGTTTCCTGGCTCAAGCGAAACGAAATAGGAGCGCATATGAGATATGTGCGGGACCGAGAATAATGCGTGTATGTGATACCGTATTTCATTCTCGCGATCAATGTGTCGAATGGTTGTATGCGATATAACCTAGTTATCGATTCAAGCGTTGATTCGATAAGCCGATACATTGTATGCTAGTCGGTTGTGTGCGACATGACCGGATCATTGAATCAAGTGTTGATTTAATGATTTAATGCATATTTATATATTTGATATATTACTTTGCATCAACTAGTATCGGTTTACTTAAGATGGATTTTCTCACTCGGAAGTACACATTGTATATGTGATATACTTTTGTGCACTTCATTGTATCATGATTGATGATACATGTATGCTAGGGTTTTTGTGTAAAGATCAAACCATGGTTACATGTTAATGGTTAGGGTTTTGTATTATTCACTTATTTATTTATCCATTTCATTTTGGAAAATAAGTGGAAAAGAGAAAAGAATGGTGGCTTTATTTGTTGTTTAGTTGAAACTTCATGAAGCTTTGACCTTGACCACCATTCTTATCTCATCCTTAACCCTAACCATCCCTTTAACCTTGGTCAATTCTCTACACATAACCATAGTTAGAATTATGATAAGTATTGTTTTTCTATTCTTTTTAATTAACTTATCATAAGACTTTCTTCTTCTTCTTCATCTTCTTCCATGAAGAAAACCTTTCTTCATCAATGGTGGATTGATGAAACAAGTGAGAAATCCAATTCTAAAGTCTACCCACTTCCTATTTCTTCATCCTCTACCTCTTGCCAAGTAGTAGAGTGTGTTTTCCTTCACAAGTTTTCAAGACTTGGTGAAGGTGGAGCTTGATTTAGCGATGCCTCGACGTAGATCATCTTCGGCACGTCGTCGATGACCTAGCCCGCTTCTTCTCCGATGAAGTCGACGCTTGAGCCCGGGTTTTTGATTTGGACAGCGGAGAGGACCTTATTACGGAGCCGTGGAGGTGGAGGACCGGATCTACAAAGGTTGTATTTCCGTTACTCTTAGTTAAGAGCTAACTAGTTTCAATATTCGCCTAGAAATCTAGCCGACGATCCGTATTAGGGTTTCCCGGCACCCATAAATTTTTATATTGGCATGTTCGATGCCTTGTGAGACCTCACTAGAGTGCCTAGGAACCCTACAATCGCAAGGGCACCGCCCCGGCTGGTAACCTCGTCGTTCCCTTGAAACGACGGACCGTTGTCCGTCCTCCCTTGAGGGAAGCTGTTGTGGCTGTGGTACCATGTGATATGCTTGAGCTGCCCCAACCCTGTGCTCCTATGAAAGTGGTAGCTGCGGCGTCTCCTGAGTCAGGGGTAGGTACGGAAATTAGGACTCACCGCCCGAAGTTGCCCGCTAAATGCAAGCTCGTGTTACCGGCGACCGGGACTCGCTCGCATAAGAAGAAGAAGTCGATTCTTTCTGCAGACGTTGTACCTTTCCAGGAGCCTCATGCTCCTTATAGCGAGGGCTTAAGCGAATATGGGACCAACGAGGGTTTATTTATGGCGCCGGATGATACTGATCCGGAGGCTGCCATCGCAGCTTCCGAGCGACTAGCTAGCCACAAGGCAGGACTGATCACCCTCGCCAAGTCAGGTAATCTTCAGTCGTATCTTTTTGTTGTTGCATTACATTTTTATTATCGTGTTTTGACTGGCACTTTTTATTCAACAGGCGTTTCTACTGAAGAGGCTTTCGCGGCTTCCCTCAAGACTTTTGAGGAAGAATAGAGGCTTCGCGCTTCGTTGGGCCTTAGTATATTTCGGCTCATTATGCCCTTATTCCCTTTTCCTTCATGGATAGTCTGACCCCTTTTTCATCGCAGGGACTATTTCGACCCAAGTTATCCCAAGTGCCGTGCTGATTTCGCAGGATGGTGCGGAGATACTTCCAAGGCCGGCTACCGAAGTGCCAGCTTCCCTAGTATCTCCAAAAGAGGCTTCACTTAAGCAACCGATGACGGACGCCATAACGGCTCCAGAGGTAGCTCCTGGCGCGGACGATGACGTCTCCTTGATGGAGGTTCTAAGAAGATCAGCTCTCACGGCCGAGGCGGAAAAGAAGCGCATGAGGCGTGCAACAAGAGAACGTAACGCCGCCTTGGCCGTAGGTGCAGGCTCGAGCGCTGCTTTCCCTGTCCCTGCTTCTTCAGAGGGTGCTCCGGCTACCCTATCTACTGCTCATAGACAGACGGTATGTGCGGCTCGGGAAGAAATTGAAAAGCCGTCCCAAGGTAACGTAACACTGGGTCCTTTTGTCAGAATTTGATCTTCAGATTCTTATATATCTTACCCTGCAGGTCCAAGTCCTGGTGAGGAGGTGGCGGATGAGATGACGGCAACTACTGAGCCCGAAGCGGCTACTCTCTCCCAGGAGTCCGAGACTGCTCCAATTTCCGCTCCTTCCGCCTGCGGTTCCCTGCCATCGCCTGGCATTGCGAGTGTTACGACGGCTTTCGTGGAATCAGGGGATGAAGCTACGGGCGGTGAAACCATCCCCCCCAAATGAGATCGAAGAAGTCGTGATGCTTGGTGATGCTTCCGTCACCGTATTGGCTGATGACCTGTCTGGTAGGTCTTGGATCGCTGCATTCTTTTCGTTTTGCAATCCCTTCTGATGACATCTTGTTCCTTTCGAATGTAGGTGTGGTGAGCGCTGAGGTTGTGACACTTGAAGAAGCACCACCAGCTGCCGCTCTGACGGTTGCCTCCCCTTCGTCTCCTCTTATATCTTCTCGAATGTTGGAAGGTATGGGTTTGTGATTAATTTAAATTAGGGACAGCATCATCCGTGTGCTGACCATGTATCATCGTGATCTTGCAGGAGTTCTCTTTGATCACCTATATCAGGTGCTGAACCCGCACTTCTCCTTCCAGTCGGAGATTAGTCTGCCCGCTGGTGCCGGTGAGTATCTTTTCTAACCGACGTCTTTTCTTTTCTTTAATGGGAAGCCATGTCATTACTAATTTTTCTTTGCACTACTTGTAGCCTTACAAATTGAAGGAGGGGACGATGCTATCGTCGCTCCAACGGTACTCCCAGCTCAGCCCCATGTTGCAGCCGGTATAGTAGACTCTATTGTTCGTGTATTTTTCATTATTTCTTGAGCCAACATCTGATTATGATTTGTTTTGCAGCGGTCCCACCGGCTCCAGCTCCGTTCGAGTCTCGCATCATAATGCCGGTAGGGACCTTTTCTAGACGTCCATCTTCAAAAGGCACTGTGACCAGTCTGCGTATGTTGAGTGAATATATCGAGGAGCTTGACGTGGAGGCCCCTACATTCGCTGCAGATTTTGCTGCCGAGGTTAATCCAATGTTGGCAACGCTTATGAACTTCCATAACGAAGGCGTCGTTGAGTCATGGGTTAACCACTGCAGGAAGATTGATGCCTACCTACATGAGCTTGAGCTTAGGCGTCCTGCTCCTGAGATGTTGGCTTTGGACTCCTAATGGGCTGCATGGGTTGAGCAGAGCGTGTCCTTCCTCTGCCATTTTGAACAAGAAGCGATCTTGAGGTGGAAGGAACGCGAAGAAGCTTCGGGTGAATCTGCCCGGCTGCGCGCCCAAGTTGAAGCGAATGCCGCGCAACTGAGAGCAATCTTTGATAATTTGCAGCGATGCATTTCGGACGGGCTGGCATTGAGGCGGAAGCACGACTCCATTGAGCGGGTTACGAAGAGTCATGAGCTGCCCAACGGAAAATCGATGAGAAGATTTCATCGTGCTTGCAGCAAAGGGCTCGAGTCGAAGCGGAGCTGGCCGCAGCGGCTGACCATGAAAAGGAATTGAAAGGAGTGCGCGAGCAACTTGCTGACTTATTGAAAACGCCTCCTTCTCAGTAGCTGTTTTGTATAGATTGAACACTTATAATCTTTGAATAACATGTATCCCTTTTTTTATTCTTTCATATGATTCAACTTGTACTCCATTGAATTCATGAATAAAAGATACACATTTTTTGTTCTACTGTTGCTTTCTTCACTTTGCTGTGTCGTTGCTATGTGATTTTAGCAAGTGTGGCCTGTAGATAGTAAGTGACGGTCCATCTTGGACTCTTTTCAGGGTAACGATGGCTTAGGAAACAGGTTCAGGTCTGCTGCCTAAGACTTTTCAATTTTATGAGCCGTGAGGGTCTCATAAAGAATTTTCTCCCTACAGGTCGAGAGGATCCCGTAGGTGTATTTTCTCCTTAGGAATCGTGAGGATTCTTAAGTTTGTTTTCCCTTGAGAGTCGTAAGGATCTCATAAGAGAGTTTTTCTTGCTTACGAGTCGAGAGGACTTGTAAGTGGTTGTTTCCTTTCTTGTCCATGTTTGACTTAGGAGAGTGTGGCCTGTAGAAAATCTATCTTGACCTCTCTGCGAGGCAATGATGGCTTGGGAGACAGGGTTAGGATCTGCCGCCTAAGACTTTTCAACTTTATGAGCCATGAGGGTCTCATAAAGACTTTTCTCCCTACGAGTCGAGAGGATCTCGCAGGTGTGGTTTCTCTTTAGGAATCGTGAGGATTCCTAAGTGCGTTTTCTCTTGAGAGTCGTAAGGATCTCACAAGAGAGTTTTTCTTCTTACAAGTCGAGAGGACTCATAAGTGATTGATGAGTTGATCTGCTCCCGAGTCAAAGCATTGCTTTGACAGGGAGTTCGAGGGTTTACTCTGGCTGTTTCCTACGGAGTCAGAATTGACTTTAGCCATATTCTACGCAGCCAAGAGGGGTTGACTTTGGCCATACGGAGTCAGGATTGACTTTAGCCGTACGGGGTCAGGGGTTGCTCTGGTCGTTTCCCACGGGGTCAGGATTGACTTTAGCCGTGTTCTACGAGACCAGGATTTGCTCTGGCCGTTTCCCACGGGGTCAGGATTGACTTTAGCCGTGTTCTACGGGACCAGAATTTGCTCTGGCCGTTTCCCACGGGGTCAGGATTGACTTTAGCCGTATTCTACGGGACCAGGATTTACTCTGGCCATTTCCCACGGGGTCAGGATTGACTTTAGCCGTGTTCCATGGGGCCAGGAGGTGCTCTGGCCGTTTCCCACGAGGCCAGGATTGACTTTAGCCGTGTTCCATTAGGCCAGGAGGTGCTCTGGCTGTTTCCCACGGGGTCAGGATTGACTTTAGCCGTGTTCTACGGGACCGGGATTTGCTCTCGCCGTTTTCTACAAGGTCAGGATTTACTTTAGCCGTGTTCTACATGACAGGATTTGCTCTGGCCGTTTCCCATGGCGTCAGGATTGACTTTAACCGTGTTCTACGGGACCAGGATTTGCTCTGGCCGTTTCCCATGGGGTCAGGATTGACTTTAGCAGTATTCAACAGGGCCAGGAGGTGCTCTCTCGGTTGTCTGTGAATCGTCGAAGTTTGGAACATGGACTTTGCCATGGCTCCAAGGTTGATTGTCGCGTCTGAGTCCTGCTGGAATGAGGAGGAATGTTGTTGTGATCTCTAGACTATCTGTGAACCGTCGAGATTTGGAACAGGGACATTGCTATGGTTCCGTTTGTTGATGTTGCGTCTGCATCCGGTTGGAGTGAGGAGAAACGCTGTTGGTGATCTCTGGGTTGTCTGTGAACCGTCGAGATTTGGAACAGGAACTTTGCCATGGCTCCAAGGTTGATTGTCGCGTCTGAATCCTGCTGGAATGAGGAGGAACGCTGTTGGTGGTCTCTAGGCTATCTGTGAACCGTCGAGATTTGGAACAGGGACTTTGCCATGGCTCCAAGGTTGATTGTCGCGTCTGAATCCTGCTGGAATGAGGAGGAACGCTGTTGGTGGTCTCTAGGCTGTCTGTGAACCGTCGAGATTTGGAACAGGGACTTTGCCATGGCTTCAAGGTTGATTGTCGTGTCCGAATCCTGCTGGAATGAGGAGGAACGCTGTTGTGGGTCTCCAGGCTGTAGATGTGGCCGTCGAGACTTGGCTCTCTTTCTGATGGAGCCTGGTAGGAAAGTATGGTTCCTTCTTTGTTTGTGCCCCTGGATTGTATATAGGGATCGATGTGATCTCATCTGTAGGGCAGAAATTTTCATTTTATATATTTTTCTTTCCGCGATGCTCTATCATTTCAGCTTTTATATCGCGAAAGTCGCGATTGCCCAATCATTTCGGCTATTTTTCGCGGTGCCCAATCATTTCGGCTATTTTTGCATACATTTTTACTTGCTGATTTCGTTGCAAGTTGCCCCATCATTTCGGCTATTTCATATGCATTTTTGGCTCGCTAATTTTTATCACGAGTATGGGATTTGGGATTTGACACCGATTTAGGCATCGACATCGCTACCACTGGGATATTGCCAGGAGCGAATCATCGTTTGCCTCTGTCGATGTCGAACAAAGGTGCCTTAGAAAACAGGGTTAAGATCCTGTCGACTAAGGCTTTTGACTTAATGAGCCGTAAGGGTCTCATAAAGGTATTTCTCCCTACGAGTCGTGAGGATCTCGTAGGTGCATTTTCTCCTTAAGAATCATGAGGAGTCTTAAGTGTATGGTCTCTTATAAGTCGTAAGGATCTTACAAGAGTGTTTTCTCTTTATAAATCGAGAGGACTTACAAGGGCTGTTCAACGTGCGAGCATGTCCCTAGTCACTGGTGGGACTTTGTTAGGAAAATGTTTATTCGTGGCCGTGGATTGTATACAAGGGTCAGCATTGAACCGCTTGTAGGGCAATCTGGGGATTGTGATAGCTTAAGAACAGGTTCAGATCCCTGTAGCTTAAGGCTTTTGAATCTTATGAGCCATGAGGGTCTCATAAGAGGGTTCTCCTTACGAGTCGTGAGGATCTCGCAAGTGTAATTACTCCTTAGGAATCGTGGGGATCCCTAAGTGTGTTTCTCCTTTGTGAGTCGTAAGGATCTCACGCAGGTGGTTTCTCCTTACAGGGTCGAGAGGACCTTGCAAGTGTCTTTTAACGAGATTGTGCCCTTTCAGGTTTTCACAAAACTCGTAGGTAGTCCTGCTGTTTTTACTCACGGAGCCATTTTGGGTTTTCATCCGTGCCCATCTCGCTTATGGACATACCGTTTTCTTAACGCGTCAGCCCTAGGATGCTGCGGTTTGTAGTAGTTTATAGACGTCTCGGTCAGTAGCCAGTTTTAGGACATAGTGGTCCATCGTTAGTTTAAGGGCGTTTCGGTCCGTTGTTAGTTTTAGGACATCTCGGTCCGTTGTTAGTTTAAGGACATTATGGTCCGTGGTTGCCTTATTTGAGGCGAATTTCTAGTTTACAGACTTTTCAGTTCATGGGGCTTTCTCTATGAATGAGCACGATGCCCACGGCATGTCCATCTTTTCCGGAGCATGTGGTTGTGGCAGGTTCATCTTCCAATTTTTGGACAGCGCGAACTTGCCCTGTTGATACTGGTCCTCAACCCAATTTTTGAAGCCATAGCAATCTTCGATCGGTTGGCCCAATACTCGGTGGTAGGGACAATAATTGGGATCGTTGACATCGTTCAGTTGTAGTGGGTGTTTCGGCTCCGGTAGAGTGATAAGCCCGTTGCGCACTGCTAGTTCGAACAGTCTCCTTGTTTTATCCCGGGGAAACGAGTAGGGACGTCTCAACTTCTCATCGAGAGATTTTCGCTTGTTGCTTTGGCGAACAACCGGTCTCGGGCTACTCGGATGTTGTTGAGCGTTGGCGACGAATATCGATTTTCCTTTTTGTTCGATCCCTTGTTTGCGGGTCCGAGATTCTTTTCGGATAGCGTGTGATTGCGCAGCTGAATGTTCTCGCAGGTCTTCGTTTCTTCTGTTTCAAAGATGGATTCCTTGAAGAGAGGGATGATGGCTATTTCTTCACCAGAGTCGCTCCCGAAGGTGAGAACTTGCGATCCCCCGGAATCACCCATATGACAGTTGATGGTAATTCTTTTACGCTTATCTGTCGTGCTTCTTTATTCCCGACGAGTTTTGCGCTTCATCCGCTTGAAATGCTGCCGGTGAACAACGTACCCCTGCCACCAATTTTTAAAGGCGTTGCATTCTTCAGTAGGGTGTGCAATCCTCTGATGATATAAGCAGAAGTTAGGATGTACGTCTGCTTCATCAAGATGTATACCGGCAGGAGAATTTCCTCTGAAAGAGGGCAGCTTCATTCCCATCGATATGGCTTTGGCGAACTTTTTCCTTGTCTTGAACCTGCTTTTGCTAGTGACCGAAGTGTTCCTATCTGGTTGGGGTGCTTCAATCTTTCCGTTCAGTCACCGGTGTTTGGCTTTTTCAAATATGGCCATTTCGCGCTCCCGATCAGCTTTGCTTTTCAAAAGAGCTTTGTTCAGGAATGCGTCAATCATTTCATCTGACGGTCCTAGGAGCTCTGATTCGGGATCTGCCCCCAGTTTCTCTGTGTCAGGAGCTTCTTCAACGTCTATCGACGAGTGAGAGATCACATGGCAGCTTGCCACATAATCCTCAGGTTCATCCGACGAGTCTTCTCCGTTGTCTTCATTTCCGTCCTTAAGGACCTGGCTGAGAAATTCCTGAAGCATGACCGGGGTTCGCACTTTCTGGTTATATTTTTCCAACGCGTCAATCTGCTTTTGCAGGTCCGTGCGCTTGTCATCAGACTTCACGGGCTTTTTGGTCTTTTTGTTCTTCTTCGAAGACATAGACGGCAGGGTGTGGGCGCTTTGACTATCACCACCCATTTTTGGAGTTAGGCGCGGCTTCAGAATTCCCTTGATGACTTCGGGTTCCAGCGGACTTTTCCATTTGATCGCCGGGCATATTTGGAGATCCTTCAGCATTCTTTTCGTTTTGGCTGAAAGAACGATCTCCCATGGAGCTTCTTCTATAAAAGAGCATGATGCCCCCGGTGTGTCCGCCTTTTTGAGAGCGTGTGGCTGGGGTGGGTTTACTTTCCAATTCTCGGACAAGGTGAATTTGCCCTATTGGTATTGGTTCTCAATCCACCCTTTGAAGGCGAAGCAATCTTCGATTGGATGGCCTATCGCTTGGTGATAGGGGCAATAATTGGGATTATTGGCCTCACTGGGTTGCAATGGGCGTTTTGGATCCGGCAAGGTGATGAGCCTGTTGCGCACTGATTGTTTGATATTTTCCGATTGTGTGTGTATATCAAATGATCCCGGGCAACGGCGCCATTTGATTGTTTGAATTCTGGTGTGTATATGTAGAAAAATGTATAGAGAAATCACAACCAAAAATATTTGACCGCAATCAATAACGGTGTCGAATGTAGCGCGTTAGTAAGTGCGGATTGTCCACAGGGAAAGTGTAATCGTTCGTGTTTAGAATTAGATGAGTTGAAATTAAAGGAAAGAAAAGAAACAATTCATGATTTGTAAATTGAATTTCAAGAATTAGAAAAAATCTAGATCTAAGAAGACATTAAAATCAAGAATTGAGATGTGATGATTTCCAAACCAACAATCAATATTCGAAGTATGGCTTGTAGGAGTAGATCGGATCTATATATGTGATGAGATCTAATGATTACATATTCTTATCCATTGATGAATTGATACTAGATCGATGATGATCAACGAGAATTAGGGATTTCTTGTGAAACTAGGGTTTCATCATCTATACCTTGTTCCTTCGTCGATATCATTCACTTTCTACCCTCTAGTAAATTCAAGAATCGATCGTTGATCCCTAATTTCGAGCGATCACAATCAAGAAAGCATCGCAACGAAACTAGGTCGTCGATTCTTCAATTTGCTAGGGTTTACAAAACTCGTAGGACTTAAGAATCGTTTTAAGATTTGTTTCATCATCATTCTATTGATCGTCTCGACTCCTTTACAAGCGGAGTTTTACTCAAACATCACAACAAGAACCACTATCACAAATTGAGATCGAATCTTGATGCAAGAATTTAAAGAAAGCAAGATTAAAGAATTTCACATTTTATTTATCAACAATTCTGTTTACAATTCACTCAAGAACTACAAGAGGAAGAACTCGATTGTCGATTTGGCTTCGCTCGTCTCCTTGAGTCGCGGATCTGCTTGGATCACTTGCTCGGTTGAAGATCGGCTCCGCTCCTAAAAGGTTGAAAGCTTCTTTCTTGAATGGTACTCGGGATCTTGAATTTGGTTTTGGATTTTGAATTAGGGTTTGGCACAAGTCGTGTCACTCAACTTGTATTAGAAATGGGGGGATTGGAGATTAACTAAAGATTAACCATTAACCCAAGATCTAGGCTCCTTTTTATAGACCTCAAAACCCTAGATCTAGCATTTCAAATTTGAATTTCCCTCCAAAAGTTTGTTATAGGGAGAGGCTTCTAGAAGTAGTTAGTTAGAGGGAGCTTCTAGAACTAGTTTGTTAGGAGCTTAATCAAGATTAGCTTAATTTAATTATCCTTGCTGATCTGGCAGAAGCTTCGAGAGTAATCTGGAATTTGACGTATCTTGATGAGGTGTACCCACTAAGAGAAGAATTATACACTGAAAATTAAGTGATGACGTGGCAGAGCTGCCGCGGAACCGCGGCGCAAGCCGGCTACGGCAGCGGTTCCGCGGCCAAGTGATGGCTTCACTGTATGGGATTCTGTTTACTGCTTCTTATTTACTTAGTGGTATTTTCCTGATGTGCTGAATCTTGTAGTTTGTCCTTGATCACTGCCAGATCTCTAGCCTTTGAGTTGGCATATTTTTATCAGCACTGTTTCACAATTTTGGCTCGGTTTCTGGAATTTGCTGCACAGACTTCGAAACAAGTGTTGCGCTACACAGGGATGATGCGATGCCATGATAAACAGTCAATTTCCCTCGAAATGCCGGTTTTAGAGTATAACACATGCAATCTGATATTTCAGGGATGTTTTGCTAATATATGCAATATGAATACCAAACACTTCTAGATGAGTGCAAAAGGTAGGGAAATTGCCGTGTTAAAAATGCAGTATTTTCGACTGATCAAATTCCCCCAAACTTATTTTCGGTCGTCTCGAGCGAACTGTTTTATTAAAAAGAGAAGGAGAAAATAAAGAAAGAGAAAAACTAACTAGCACACTTTCGTAGGCAACACGATTGCACTGAGCACGTGCAACAAGCCTTTAAAACTCTAGGTGTCCCTAGTTGGAGGAGTGTTGTCTTCTGAGGGTTTTCAGCGGATTGCACCCACAAAATCCAATAATAAAAGGAAGATCATGAATATTACATCTAAACACAAGAATTGTAAAAGAAAAGCCTTGAAAGTTAGGGTTTCCAACTAAGCTAGCTTTTCAGTTGTCATGAGCCCTATCTTAATAGTCATGAAAAGATGTCAGAAATCACATCATCCCTCAATAAAACATCGTCTTTATTCTTCATTCCTATCTTTCTTCCAAACATCGATCATATAACCCTACGTGTGTAAAGATCATCCCTACACCCGGAGAATTCAACTCAAGCTATCATACTCTTGTCCATCAGCCTTAGTAATTTTTTATTTAATGAATATTTAGATGAATTTGCTCACACACTTTCATGCGACCGTTAATACTTCTTGAGGTACTAACCAACTGATTACTCATGTGCTTGCTTCTTTGGTGTATTTTCCTCGTCTTGCACCACCTAAGGCTTAGCAGTGACTCCCAGACCAGTTGGCCTTAGGGCACTAGGTGAAGAGGCGCCCTCGCTATATTTTTTTATTGCTGCCTTGGCGATAACAAAACCAGTGTTCATTTTTCTCACCATTTTATATTTTATTCATTTTTTTTATTTCCTTCATACATCGGCTTTTAGACAAGAGCATTTCAAGGTATCTTCAACTATCCCGGGCTTCAAGACGTGTGTAAGTGCGAATAGCAGGGTATCAACGTTCAAAATGTTTGGCTTCCAGAATAGGAACTATTTTTCAGACTTATTTTTATCCGCAGATTAGTGACTTCCTTCATCTTACTAACCCTTGGGACAACGGCTCATAACTACTTATTACTAGTTCGTTTAAGAAAACTTCTAATTTTCTTGGTTTCCTAAAAATTTTCTAATCTCATGGATGTAATTTTTCACTATCTAATCTTTTATTATCTTATTTATGTACAAAAATATTTTATATATATATATTTTTTTTGAAATTTTTTAAATTTTTATTGGTTTTGAAATGTTTTGTGCTTATGCAAAGTATGATGCAAATGATGCAAAAATAAGCACAAACCTCCCCCAAACTTGTTTTCAACAGTGTCCTCACTGTTGCCATCTGGTAAATCTCAAGAACCTGTAAGCCTGGGAGGAATTTATTAGTGGGGGCAAAATATTTAAGTGAAGACCCTCCCCCAAACTTATTTTTGGCTCAAATTTTGTGTAAAAATTTTGTTTTCAAGAGCCAGAAAAAAAATTGCCCCCCCAAACTTGAGTTATGCAATGTTAATCTTTGAAAATCACATGAGGGGGTCAAAAATCAGTGGTCGATGCCAAGCTTTGCAAAGACCGAATGTCAACACCAACCATTCAAAATTTTTATCAATGCAGTGCTCTGGTTGGTGGAAGAAAAAGTGGGAAAAAGGTAAGTGGCGGAATAGAATGTGTGTGCGTCTCGTTTTGGAGAGACGATGCAGTGAATGTGATGGATTGCTCGCATTCTTTTTATAGTCCAGAAGAAGGGGTGGAGGTTCAATTTCATTGTTTGGGAGAAGATTCATCTCAACACCCGTGTCATTCAAAAATGCGAGTTCATCAGCAAAGATTTCCTCAAAAGTTCCATCAATACCCCGATGAATAATGTCATCACAAAGTGCGGGGTGATCTTCAGACTCCAAAAGCATTTCATAATTGGTGTTAGTTGTTGACCCGGACATCTCGGTGGAAATGTCCGTATGTGTATGATACATAATTGGGTCAAACAACAACGTATGAAAAGAGTCAAGATCAGTATCATGAGGATCATCAAATTCGCTGCTGTCGATATCCATTAAGTCGACAGAATAGACCTGAGCAGTAGGTTCGGAGGGTATACTTCCCAACTCGTAAATGTTCAGTTCAATTGACCTATTCCCGAAGGATAGGGTCATAGAACCATTACGACAGTTGATGATAGCATTGGAAGTGGCCAAAAAGGGGCGACCTAAAATCACCGGAATTTGATTCCGTGGGTTCGCTACAAGCTGTGTATCAATTACAATAAAGTCCACAGGGAATACAAATTCCCCGATTTTTATTAACACATCCTCCAGTTCACCCCTAGGTTTGGTGATTGATCGGTCAGCCATCTGGAGAGTTATGCTCGAGGGCTTTAACACTCCGATACCTAGTTGCTCATAAACCGAATATGGAAGCAAGTTAACACTAGCGCCAAGGTCTAGTAGAGCACGGTTGATGTGTTTTTCCCCAATAGAAATGGAAATAGTAGGACAGCCAGGGTCCTTATGTTTCCTCGGTACTTGTTGGGGGAAGGCCGTGTCTACTGTCTTTGCCATAAAAATCTTCTTGGGCACTTAAGTCTTCCTCTTCCTAGTGCACAAGTTCTTAAGAGTTTTCGCATAGGACAGAACTTGTTGGATGGCATCTAGGAGAGGGATGTTGATGTTAACTTGCTTAAACATGTCCATAATCTTCTTCATATGTGGACTCGATTTGTTAGCCCTTAACCGATTAGGATAAGGTGCTTTAGAAATAAGTGCTGGGTCCATCATAGGAGAAGGAAGTGTGTGTGGACCTGATCCCAGAATAGAAGTGGGGATCGTCTGTGAAGAACAAGAAGAGACGAGCTGAGGTGTCAAGCCTTGTGGGAAACGGAGAATAGGCTCGCAAGAAGATGGTGGGGTAGAAGAACTGGGGTTAGAATTAGAAGTAGAAGTGAAAGGAAAGGTCTCAACCGGGGTATCATCGATAGATTTTTCAGTGTCATCAATCTCTTCCCCAACGTGATTGTCAAGCACTCTTCCAGATCTCAACGTGATTGCATTCACAAGATGTGAATAGCCAGGATTGGGCAAAGGTTGAGCTGGAAGATTCTCTTTCTCTCTTGCACTCATTTCGGCTTTTAGTTGTGCAATTTGTGCTTCCATCGATTTAATACTCTCAGCTTGGGACGCTGAGTTTTTCTTTATATCATCGACAGAAGTCTTTATTTCAGCCGATACTTGCATGAGATTTGTTAGAAGCAAGTTTATGAATGAAGAGGATTCATCGGTCCCGGTCAACTGTAAAGGACTAGACGGTGCGGGTGTGTTGACCGGATTTTGAAAGTTTTGTGCTTGGAAGGGGTGCTGACTCAATTGAAGTGGTGGTTGCTGTTTTGGTGGAGGGACCCTTTGGAAATTGTTTTGATTTGGAACCGTGTTTTGATTTTGTGATTGGTTCCAAGCAAAATTTGGGTGATTCCTCCATCCCTGATTATATGTGGAAGAAAATGGGTCGTTTCTTGGTCTTTGAAATGCGGCATTGGTATGCTCGTGACCTTGAAACGGAGGATTTCGTGGACATTCTTCCGTCAAATGAGAAGGTTCAGAACAGCATCCACATACAGTTTTGGAGAGTGACATTTGATTTAGGGCGGCGGCTAAAAATTTATTTTCCATAGTCTCGAGTTTCTTGTGTATAGCTGAAATTTCAGCTCTAACTCCTATGGAAATATCATTGCCATCCCTAGACGATTGACTCACACCCTCCCACTGTAAAGATTTTTCAGCGAAATCTTCTAAGAATTTCCAGGCTTCCCCATCATCTTTGGTCATGAAGTTGCCTTGACACATGGATTCAAGGGTCTGTCTTGTGTTAGGATTAATGCCCTCATAAATGATTCTGCACAGTTCTCATCTAGGGATTCCGTGATGTGGACATTGGACTAACAGATTCTTGAAGCGTTCAAGACATTTTGAAAATGGTTCATTTGGAAGCTAGGTGAATTGATTTATTTCGCTATGGACTCGAGCTGTCTTATGATGTAGGTAGAATTTCTTAAGGAACACTTTGACGAATTCTTCCCAATTTGAATTGGAATGTGCGGTAGTGTTATACAGCCACTTCTCGGCTATATCGCACAAGGTAAATGGGAGAAGACGTAGACGCATAGCATCCATAGAAAGCTGTGAGGTACCCATCATTGCGCATACATTTTCAAATTTGGTGATAAAGACATATGCATCTTCAGTCTCGAGACCGTGGAATTTGGGTAGAAGGTTGATGTATTGGGGTTTAATCTCAAAATTATCCCCGTTGGCTGGTGGAATGGATAAGCAGGTCGAAAAAGGACCTCGCAAAGGATAGCACCTCTCTTGGAGAGAGATGCGGGGTGGATTCTGAGCACCAACGGACGGCGGCAGATTAGTGGTAAAGAAGTTTGATGGAGACGGATCCATCGATGTGGGTGTGGTGGTGGGTAAAGAAGAAGTAAATGTAGAAATATCGACTTCGGAGTCGATCAAGGGAACGCGGACTAAACGGGCACTAGAATCCCTTGTTCAGCTTATCTTGCACTAAAAAGGGTTAGTACAAGTGGCAGCGTGACTTATAATTAGGGGAAATGAATGAATGCGGTGTTTGTTTTGAAAAATGATACGGATTTTTTTTTTGAAAAAATGATGCGATCACAACAAATGCAACAAGCAAAACCCTAATTCTAGGGGTCACCTAGGTCAAAGCTCTAGACCGCTCCTAACTGCCAAAAGACAAGTCGCAGGATAAATCCTCCACTGCCTCTTTGTCTCTCCTGTGGCCAGGTAAGTGTCAGGTAAGTGGGAGGTTCTCCACTACGTAAGTAGTGGGCCTAATTAAGTAACCACCAGCCTTCGACACACTTGTCTTAGACACCACAAAAGAAACGCGAATAAGCAATGAACTACCCACGGCCTTCTCTTGTCCTAAGTGAGCGCGACGGTCCTTAGAGTCATCTCAAGATCTTTTTTAGTTAATGAAGGTAAATGCGGATGCAAGTTTGTGATTTTTGGGGCTTAGGAAGGGTAATGAACTCCCCACCTAATCTGGATTTGGTCGTGCCCCTTAATTTCCGTATTAATATGCAAACAACCAAGAATTAAAACACGCACAATTTTATTGCTTTTGCGGCGCTGCGATTTATTTGCAAAGAAACCTGCAGAAAATTGTTATTTAGAGCAAATGAGGAAGGAGATAAGAAAGTTAGAGACTCACAGAGCAATTTTGGTACAGTGAAGCCGCAAGGCCGCCGCGGAACCGCCGCAGGAGGTGGGTATATGCCGCGGAATCGCGGTCCTGTGAAGAGATCACTGCACACAATTTTCTACAGAGGCTTCTGTTCACTTACACAGCTCTCTGGAATGCTCTGAAAATTTTTTCCACAGCTCCACAAATTCCTGATTTCCTCGCAACAAATCACAACAACACGTTTAGGGTTTGTGCGAATTTCGATCTAAAAATATAGATGGAATAAACTTTTCAACTCAAATTTCAAAATACGAACAATTAGCGCACTATCCCCGGCAACGGCGCCATTTGATTGTTTGATATTTTCCGATTATGTGTGTATATCAAATGATCCCCGGCAACGGCGCCATTTGATTGTTTGAATTCCGGTGTGTATATGTAGAAAAATGTATAGAGAAATCACAACCAAAAATATTTGACCGCAATCAATAACGGTGTCGAATGTAGCGCGTTAGTAAGTGCGGATTGTCCACAGGGAAAGTGTAATCGTTCGTGTTTAGAATTAGATGAGTTGAAACTTTAAAGGAAAGAAAAGAAACAATTCATGATTTGTAAATTGAATTTCAAGAATTAGGAAAAATCTAGATCTAAGAAAACATTAAAATCAAGAATTGAGATGTGATGATTTCCAAACCAACAATCAAGATTCGAAGTGTGGCTCGTAGGAGTAGATCGGATCTATATATGTGATGAGATCTAATGATTATATATTCTTATCCATTGATGAATTGATACTAGATCGATGATGATCAACGAGAATTAGGGATTTCTTGTGAAACTTGGGATTCATCATCTATCCCTTGTTCCTTCGTCGATATCATTCACATTCTACCCTCTAGTAAATTCAAGAATCGATCGTGGATCCCTAATTTCGAGCGATCACAATCAAGAAAGTATCGCAACGAAACTAGGTCGTCGATTCTTCAATTTGCTAGGGTTTACAAAACTCATAGGACTTAAGAATCGTTTTAAGATTTGTTTCATCATCATTCTATTGATCATCTCGACTCCTTTATGAGCGGAGTTTTACTCAAACATCACAACAAGTACCACAATCACAAATTGAGATCGAATCATGATCCAAGAATTTAAAGAAGTAAGATTAAAGAATTTCACCTTTTATTTATCAACAATTCCGTTTACAATTCACTCAAGAACTACAAGAGGAAGAACTCGATCGTCGATTTAGCTTCGCTCGTCTCCTTGAGTCGCGGATCGGCTTGGATCATTTGCTCGGTTGAAGATCGGCTCCGCTCCTAAAAGGTTGAAGGCTTCTCGCTTGAATGGTACTCGGGATCTTGAATTTGGTTTTGGATTTTGAATTAGGGTTTGGCACAAGTCGTGTCACTCAACTTGTGTTAGAAATGGGGGGGATTGGAGATTAACTAAAGATTAACCATTAACCCTAGATCTAGGCTCCTTTTTATAGACCTCAAAACCCTAGATCTAGGATTTCAAATTTGAATTTCCCTCCAAAAGTTTGTTATAGGGAGAGGCTTCTAGAAGTAGTTAGTTGGAGGGAGCTTCTAGAACTAGTTTGTTATGAGCTTAATCAAGATTAGCTTAATTTAATGATCCTTGCTGATCTGGCAGAAGCTTCGAGAGTAATCTGGAATTTGACGTGTCTTGATGAGGTGTACCCACTAAGAGAAGAATTATACACTGAAAATTAAGTGATGACGTGGCAGAGCTGCCGCGGAACCGCGGCGCAAGCCGGCTACGGCCGCGGTTCCGCGGCCAAGTGATGGCTTCACTGTATGGGATTCTGTTTACTGCTTCTTATTTACTTAGTGGTATTTTCCTGATGTGCTGAATCTTGTAGTTTGTCCTTGATCACTGCCAGATCTCTAGCCTTTGAGTTGGCGTATTTTTATCAGCACCGTTTCACAATTTTGGCTCGGTTTCTGGAATTTCCTGCACAGACTTCGAAACAAGTGTTGCGCTACACAGGGATGATGCGATGCCATGATAAACAGTCAATTTCTCTCGAAATGCCGGTTTTAGAGTATAACACATGCAATCTGGTATTTCAAGGATGTTTTGCTAATATGTGCAATATGAATACCAAACACTTCTAGATGAGTGCAAAAGGTAGGGAAATTGCCGTGTTAAAAATGCAGTATTTTCGACTGATCAAATTCCCCCAAACTTATTTTCGGTCGTCTCGAGCGAACTGTTTTATTAAAAAGAGAAGGAGAAAATAAAGAAAGAGAAAAACTAACTAGCACACTTTCGTAGGCAACACGATTGCACTGAGCACGTGCAACAAGCCTTTAAACCTCTAGGTGTCCCTAGTTGGAGGAGTGTTGTCTCCTGAGGGTTTTCAGCGGATTGCACCCACAAAATCCAATAATAAAAGGAAGATCATGAATATTATATCTAAAGACAAGAATTGTAAAAGAAAAGCCTTGAAAGTGAGGGTTTCCAACTAAGCTAGCTTTTCGGTTGTCATGAGCCATATCTTAATAGTCATGAAAAGATGTCAGAAATCACATCATCCCTCAATAAAACATCGTCTTTATTCTTCATTCCTATCTTTCTTCCAAACATCGATCATATAACCCTACGTGTGTATAGATCATCCCTACACCCGGAGAATTCAACTCAAGCTATCATACTCTTGTCTATCAGCCTCAGTACTTTTTTAATTAATGAATATTTAGATGAATTTGCTCACACACTTTCATGCGACCGTTAATACTTCTTGAGGTACTAACCAACTGATTACTCATGTGCTTGCTTATTTGGTGTATTTTCCTCGTCTTGCACCACCTAAGGCTTAGCAGTGACTCCCAGACCAGATGGCCTTAGGGCACTAGGTGAAGAGGCGCCCTCGCTATATTTTTTTATTGCTGCCTTGGCGATAACAAAACCAGTGTTCATTTTTCTCACCATTTTATATTTTATTCATTTTTTTTATTTCCTTCATACATCGGCTTTTAGACAAGAGCATTTCAAGGTATCTTCTACTATCCCGGGCTTCAAAACGTGTGTAAGTGCGAATAGCAGGGTATCAACGTTCAAAATGTTTAGCTTCCAGAATAGGAACTATTTTTCAGACTTATTTTTATCCGCAGATTAGTGACTTCCTTCATCTTACTAACCCTTGGGACAACGGCTCATAACTATTTATTACTAGTTCGTTTAAGAAAATTTCTAATTTTCTTGGTTTTCTAAAATTTTTCTAATCTCATGAATGTAATTTTTCACTATCTAATCTTTTATTATCTTATTTATGTACAAAAATATTTTTTATATATTTTTTTTGAAAATTATTAAATTTTTATAGGTTTTGAAATGTTTTGTGCTTATGCAAAGTATGATGCAAATGATGCAAAAATAAGCACAAACCTCCCCCAAACTTGTTTTCAACAGTGTCCTCACTGTTGTCATCTGCTAAATCTCAAGAACCTGTAAGCCTGGGAGGAATTTATTAGTGGGGGCAAAATATTTAAGTGAAGACCCTCCCCCAAACTTATTTTTGGCTCAAAATTTTGTGTAAAAATTTTCTTTTCAAGAGCCAGAAAAAAAATTGCCCCCCCCCCAAACTTGAGTTATGCAATCTTAATCTTTGAAAATCACATGAGGGGGTCAAAAATCAGTGGTCGATGCCAAGCTTTGCAAAGACCGAATGTCAACACCAACCATTCAAAAAATTTATCAATGCAGTGCTCTGGTTGGTGGAAGAAAAAGTGGGAAAAAGGTAAGTGGCGGAATAGAATGTGTGTGCGTCTCGTTTTGGAGAGACGATGCAGTGAATGTGATGGATTGCTCGCATTCTTTTTATAGTCCAGAAGAAGGGGTGGAGGTTCAATTTCATTGTTTGGGAGATGATTCATCTCAACACCCGTATCATTCAAAAATGCGAGTTCATCAGCGAAGATTTCCTCAAAAGTTCCATCAATACCCCGATGAATAATGTCATCACAAAGTGCGGGGTGATCTTCAGACTCCAAAAGCATTTCATAATTGGTGTTAGTTGTTGACCCGGACATCTCGGTGGAAAAGTCCGTATGTGTATGATACATAATTGGGTCAAACAACAACGTATGAAAAGAGTCAAGATCAGTATCATGAGGATCATCAAATTCGCTGCTGTCGATATCCATTAAGTCGACAGAACAGACCTGAGCAGTAGGTTCGGAGGGTACACTTCCCAACTTGTAAATGTTCAGTTCAATTGACCTATTCCCGAAGGATAGGGTCATAGAACCATTACGACAGTTGATGATAGTATTGAAAGTGGCCAAAAAGGGGCGACCTAAAATCACCGGAATTTGATTCCGTGGGTTCGCTACAGGCTGTGTATCAATTACAATAAAGTCCACAGGGAATACAAATTCCCCAATTTTTATTAACACATCCTCCAGTTCACCCCTAGGTTTGGTGATTGATCGGTCAGCCATCTGGAGAGTTATGCTCGAGGGCTTTAACACTCCGATACCTAGTTGCTCATAAACCGAATATGGAAGCAAGTTAACACTGGCGCCAAGATCTAGTAGAGCACGGTTGATGTGTTTTTCCCCAATAGAAATGGAAATAGTAGGACACCCAGGGTCCTTACGTTTCCTCGGTACTTGTTGGGGGAAGGCCGTGTCTACTGTCTTTGCCATAAAAATCTTCTTGGGCACTTGAGTCTTCCTCTTCCTAGTGCACAAGTTCTTAAGAGTTTTCGCATAGGACAGAACTTATTGGATGGCATCTAGGAGAGGGATGTTGATGTTAACTTGCTTAAACATGTCCATAATCTTCTCCATATCTGGACTCGATTTGTTAGCCCTTAACCGATTAGGATAAGGTGCTTTAGAAATAAGCGCTGGGTCCATCATAGGAGAAGGAAGTGTGTGTGGACCTGATCCCAGAATAGACGTGGGGATCGTCTGTGAAGAACTAGAAGAGATGAGCTGAGGTGTCAAGCCTTGTGGGAAACGGAGAATAGGCTCGCAAGAAGGTGGTGGGGTAGAAGAACTGGGGTTAGAATTAGAAGTAGAAGTGGAAGGAAAGGTCTCAGCCGGGGTATCATCGATAGATTTTTCAGTGTCATCAATCTCTTCCCCAACGTGATTGTCAAGCACTCTTCTAGATCTCAACGTGATTGCTTTCACAAGATGTGAATAGCCAGGATTGGGCAAAGGTTGAGCTGGAAGATTCTCTTTCTCTCTTGCACACATTTCGGCTTTTAGTTGTGCAATTTGTACTTGCATCGATTTAATACTCTCAGCTTGGGACGCTGAGTTTTTCTTTATATCATCAACAGAAGTCTTTATTTCAGCCGATACTTGCATGAGATTTGTTAGAAGCAAGTTTATGAATGAAGAGGATTCATCGGTCCCGGTCAACTGTAAAGGACTAGACGGTGCGGGTGTGTTGACCGGATTTTGAAAGTTTTGTGCTTGGAAGGGGTGCTGACTCAATTGAAGTGGTGGTTGCTGTTTTGGTGGAGGGACCCTTTGGAAATTGTTTTGATTTGGAACCATGTTTTGATTTTGTGATTGGTTCCAAGCAAAATTTGGGTGATTCCTCCAACCCTGATTATATGTGGAAGAAAATGGGTCGTTTCTTGGTCTTTGAAATGCGGCATTGGTATGCTCGTGACCTTGAAATGGAGAATTTCGTGGACATTCTTCCGTCAAATGAGAAGGATCGGAACAGCATCCACATACAGTTTTGGAGAATGACATTTGATTTAGGGCGGCGGCTAAAAATTTGTTTTCCATAGTCTCGAGTTTCTTGTGTATAGCTGAAATTTCAGCTCTAACTCCTATGAAAATATCATTGCCATCCCTAGACGATTGACTCACACCCTCCCACTGTAAAGATTTTTCAGCGAAATCTTCTAAGAATTTCCAGGCTTCCCCATCATCTTTGGTCATGAAGTTGCCTTGACACATGGATTCAAGGGTCTGTCTTGTGTTAGGATTAATGCCCTCATAAATGATTCTGCACAGTTCTCATCTAGGGATTCCGTGATGTGGACATTGGACTAACAGATCCTTGAAGCGTTCAAGACATTTTGAAAATGGTTCATTTGAAAGCTGGGTGAATTGATTTATTTCGCTACGGACTCGAGCTGTCTTATGATGTGGGTAGAATTTCTTAAGGAATGCTTTGACGAATTCTTCCCAATTTGAAATGGAATGTGCGGTAGTGTTATACAGCCACTTCTCGGCTATATCGCACAAGGTAAATGGGAGAAGACGTAGACGCATAGCATCCATAGAAAGCTGTGAGGTACCCATCATTGCGCATACATTTTAAAATTTGGTGATAAAGACATATGCATCTTCAGTCTCGAGACCGTGGAATTTGGGTAGAAGGTTGATGTATTGGGGTTTAATCTCAAAATTATCCCCGTTGGCTGGTGGAATGGATAAGCAGGTCGAAAGAGGGCCTCGCAAAGGATAGCACCTCTCTTAGAGAGAGATGCGGGGTGGATTCTGCGCACCAACGAACAGCGGCAGATTAGTGGTAAAGAAGTTTGATGGAGACGGATCCATCGATGTGGGTGTGGTGGTGGGTAAAGAAGAAGTAAATGTAGAAATACCGACTTCGGAGTTGATCAAGAGAATGCGGACTAAACGGGCACTAGAATCCCGTGTCCAGCCTATCTTGCACTAAAAAGGGTTAGTACAAGTGGCAGCGTGACTTATAATTAGGGGAAATGAATGAATGCGGTGTTTGTTTTGAAAAATGATACGGATTTTTTTTTGAAAAAATGATGCGATCACAACAAATGCAACAAGCAAAACCCTAATTCTAGGGGTCACCTAGGTCAAAGCTCTAGACCGCTCCTAACTGCCAAAAGACAAGTCGCAGGATAAATCCTCCACTGCCTCTTTGTCTTTCCTGTGGCCAGGTAAGTGTCAGGTAAGTGGAAGGTTCTCCACTACGTAAGTAGTGGGCCTAATTAAGTAACCACTAGCCTTCGACACACTTGTCTTAGACACCACAAAAGAAACGCGGATAAGCAATGAACTACCCACGGCCTTCTCTTGTCCTAAGTGAGCACGACAGTCCTTAGAGTCATCTCAAGATCTTTTTTAGTTAATGAAGGTAAATGCGGATGCAAGTTTGTGATTTTTGGGGCTTAGGAAGGGTAATGAACTCCCCACCTAATCTGGATTTGGTCGTGCCCCTTAATTTCCGTATTAATATGCAAACAACCAAGAATCAAAACACACACAATTTTATTGCTTTTGCGGCGCTGCGATTTATTTGCAAAGAAACCTGCAGAAAATTGTTGTTTAGAGCAAATGAGGAAGGAGATAAGAAAGTTAGAGACTCACAGAGCAATTTTAGTACAGTGAAGCCGCAAGGCCGCCGCGGAACTGCCGCAGGAGGTGGGTATATGCCGCGGAATCGCGGTCCTGTGAAGAGATCACTGCACACAATTTTCTACAGAGGCTTCTTTTCACTTACACAGCTCTCTGGAATGCTCTGAAAAAAATTTCCACAGCTCCACAAATTCCTGATTTCCTCGCAACAAATCACAACAACACGTTTAGGGTTTGTGCGAATTTCGATCTAAAAATATAGATGGAATAAACTTTTCAACTCAAATTTCAAAATACGAACAATTAGCGCACTATCCCCGGCAACGGCGCCATTTGATTGTTTGATATTTTCCGATTATGTGTGTATATCAAATGATCCCCGGCAACGGCGCCATTTGATTGTTTGAATTCCGGTGTGTATATGTAGAAAAATGTATAGAGAAATCACAACCAAAAATATTTGACCGCAATCAATAACGGTGTCGAATGTAGCGCGTTAGTAAGTGCAGATTGTCCACAGGGAAAGTGTAATCATTCGTGTTTAGAATTAGATGAGTTGAAACTTTAAAGGAAAGAAAAGAAACAATTCATGATTTGTAAATTGAATTTCAAGAATTAGGAAAAATCTAGATCTAAGAAAACATTAAAATCAAGAATTGAGATGTGATGATTTCCAAACCAACAATCAAGATTCAAAGTGTGGCTCGTAGGAGTAGATCGGATCTATATATGTGATGAGATCTAATGATTACATATTCTTATCCATTGATGAATTGATACTAGATCGATGATGATCAACGAGAATTAAGGATTTCTTGTGAAACTAGGGTTTCATCATCTATCCCTTGGTCCTTCGTCGATATCATTCACATTCTACCCTCTAGTAAATTCAAGAATCGATCGTGGATCCCTAATTTCGAGCGATCACAATCAAGAAAGTATCGCAACAAAACTAGGTCGTCGATTCTTAAATTTGCTAGGGTTTACAAAACTCGTAGGACTTAAGAATCGTTTTAAGATTTGTTTCATCATCATTCTATTAATCATCTCGACTCCTTTATGAGCGGAGTTTTACTCAAACATCACAACAAGAACCACAATCACAAATTGAGATCGAATCATGATGCGAGAATTTAAAGAAAGCAAGATTAAAGAATTTCACCTTTTATTTATCAACAATTCCGTTTACAATTCACTCAAGAACTACAAGAGGAAGAACTCAATCGTCGATTTAGCTTCGCTCGTCTCCTTGAGTCGCGGATCGGCTTGGATCACTTGATCGGTTGAAGATTGGCTCCGCTCCTAAAAGGTTGAAGGCTTCTCGCTTGAATGGTACTCGGGATCTTGAATTTGGTTTTGGATTTTGAATTAGGGTTTGGCACAAGTCGTGTCACTCAACTTGTGTTAGAAATGGGGGGGATTGGAGATTAACTAAAGATTAACCATTAACTCTAGATCTAGGCTCCTTTTTATAGACCTCAAAATCCTAGATCTAGGATTTCAAATTTGAATTTCCCTCCAAAAGTTTGTTATAGGGAGAGGCTTCTAGAAGTAGTTAGTTGGAGGGAGCTTCTAGAACTAGTTTGTTAGGAGCTTAATCAAGATTAGCTTAATTTAATGATCCTTGCTGATCTGGCAGAAGCTTCGAGAGTAATCTGGAATTTGACGTGTCTTGATGAGGTGTACCCACTAAGAGAAGAATTATACACTGAAAATTAAGTGATGACGTGGCAGAGCTGCCGCGGAACCGCGGCGCAAGCCGGCTACGGCCGCGGTTCCGCGGCCAAGTGATGGCTTCACTGTATAGGATTCTGTTTACTGCTTCTTATTTACTTAGTGGTATTTTCCTGATGTGCTGAATCTTGTAGTTTGTCCTTGATCACTGCCAGATCTCTAGCCTTTGAGTTGGCGTATTTTTATCAGCACTGTTTCATAATTTTGGCTCGGTTTCTGGAATTTCCTGCACAGACTTCGAAACAAGTGTTGCGCTACACAGGGATGATGCGATGCCATGATAAACAGTCAATTTCCCTCGAAATGTCGGTTTTAGAGTATAACACATGCAATCTGGTATTTCAGGGATGTTTTGCTAATATGTGCAATATGAATACCAAACACTTCTAGATGAGTGCAAAAGGTAGGGAAATTGCCGTGTTAACAATGCAGTATTTTCGACTGATCACGCACCGCCAGCTCGAACAATCTCCTCGTTTTATCCGGGGGAAACGAATAAGGGCTCTTCAGTTTCTCATTAATGAATCGTCGTCTTTCATCTTGGCGATCAGTTGGCTTTGGACCACTGGGCTTCTGCTGAGTATTGGCGACGAAGGTCGCTTTCCCTTTCCCTTTTTCGTTTCAAGATTCCAGCTTCGAGGAAGACAGTCTATGGCCCATCTGGTCCATTTGGGCCAATTTGTCAATCAAGGCCTGGAAAGTGGTCGGCTTGAAAAACATCATAAATTGTGAAATGGTCGCCTGAGGGTCGAGGGTCCCTATGAACATGCCTACCGCAAGCGCTTCTTCGATGCGCTGCTCGCACTTCGACCTTAGATTCCGCCACCGTATCGTGCATTGCACCCATGTTTCTCCTGGCTTTACTCTGGCGTTAATTAATGCGGTGATTGGGGTGCGTTCGCAAGCGCTTGCGAACCTCTGTGTAAAGAGTAACTCCATTTCTGCAAACGTCTTAACGGAGTCATTCGGGAGCTCGGAATACCACTCAAATGCTGTCTCTGACAAGCTGCCAATGAATTGGCGAAGCAGTAGCTTATCGTCACCTCCGTTGTTGCCACACAGAGCCCTGAATTAAGCAATGTGCTAGTGTGGATTCCCCGTCCCCTTATATACGTGGAATTTGGGGATCGTGTATCCCGGCGGGTACTTTATTTGGTTGTACCAACCCGGATAGGGCGTCCAGTCTTAACAATTTGCCCAGCCGCTTCATTCGCCTGATGAACTCGTATCTGCTGAGCGATGTAATCATCCAGGGCTGCTTTTGAGATGGTCTCCTCTTTAGCTGCTAAACAAGCCGGAAGAGGGTTTGACGTCTCCGCTCGGTCGTCTTCGAGGATAATCGGAGGATCTTCAGCAGCAGGATCTGGCTGTAACATCATCCCGACCATGTCTTGGAATAAGAACGCCATTCGTTTTATGTTGGCATCTTGTTCCGCTGCCTCTTTGTCCTTCTTTTCGAGGATTCTGCGGAGGAACTCAGCATCAGTTTCTTGTTCTTGACGTTGCTCAGACAACGTTTCCGGGCTTTCTTTTGGCCCTGTGAGTACGGCCATTTGCGTCAACATTTCCTGGAGCTTCTGTTGTTGCTCCAGGGCCTTTGTTATGGATCTGGTGAGTGGTCGATGGCCAGTAGAGATACGGATATCCTCTTTCACGGATGCCATATAGACAGTATGTACCACCATGCCCCCAAACTTGGGGCGTTTAGATTCAGTGTTCTTGTGATTCATTACAGACACCAGGATTTTCTCCAACCCACTCCTCTTGTGAGCGGTCGAAGTTGAGGGGGCCGTTGCAGTGGGCACCCAAGTAGCTGTCGCCTTCTGTGGCTTGACAGGGTGGTCCTCTTCTTGCCGAACCTTCATCTTTTTCTATCGATGGGGATAATCTTGATCTACCATGGAGTCCTGGACCTATTGCCAAACTTTATAAATTTTAGAGGACAGCCGCTGAGGGGGCTACTCCAGCTTCGCCTTTGTAGCGTTCTCCATTGGTGGAGGAGATCTTTTCAGCACAGCAGTTGGTGAATTCCTGCGCACCCTGTTAAGTAGTTCAAAGCTGTTCCCAGTTGGAACAACAGCATCAACTTCCACCATTGGAGCTGGCGGAGTCAGTCCAGAAGAGGAATTGCCCCCAGCTTTCCTCACTCGGCGCCAGTGGCGACGTCGAGCACGTCGTGCAGCCGGGATCACCTCCATTGTTGGATCAGCTTTTCCACGCCCCCTGTTCTGATGAGAGACTGTTGTTGGCGCCAGCCTGTCAAAGACAGATGCTCGCTGAGAGGGAATGGTCAACCTGTCAAAAGCCGACCTTCGAGTAGGGAGAGCAGCTTGGACGATCTCCAGTGTAGCAGGAGTTAGAGTGTCCTTCTCTGGTATTGCAAGCCTCTTTGCGGGCCCACTTGAGCTTTGACCCAACTTGTCGAAGACTGAGGCATTGGAGTTGGACGACCCGCTGAGAGGGGCCGTGGTGGTTGCAAGCCGATCAAAGACCGACTTCTTCGTAGCTTCCTGTGACGGCATCTGAACGCTGAAGCTCGTTGGTGGGATCATGGTCCCTAAGAATAGCCCAGTGGTGTCTTGGGTCACTAGTTTCGCCGGCATTGTGAAAAGGGAGGCTGCTTGGGGCCCGTAGGTTACTCCTCCAGATGAGGCGGAACGGGAATTGTTGTTGCAGCTGGAGCAGTTAGAGTCCATTGATGTTCTTTTTTCTGCACGAGAGCAAAACCAAATCTTAGTATCTCGAACCCAAGGGCAACCATATTAAATCGCGATTCGTTCACGAACATGACGCACGAAGTGTGGAGTGGAAAGAGAAAAAGGTCCCACCGGGCATGCCAGAATCTGTTCTCCGCCGAAGGACGCGACCGGGACGTTGGGACGTCCGGCCTGAACTTTGAGGGCAGATGCTATTTGGTGCTATCCGTCCACCTCTCCGAAGATGCCAAGTTGATTTATGACACCATATATCGAAAGTTTAAACGGATGTGGCCGATGTAGCAGACTTCGTCGGATTCCCCCTCGTTGAGGGGTTTTTTTATTATGGGGACGCTCTTCCATGCAGGCGTAAGCCCCTGCAGTTAATTACGCTACCGCATCGCGGTAACCACTTTCTCCTTCTCCAGATGGTCACTTCGTGTCGTGTGTGTTTGTTTTGTTTTTGGTTACCCGTGGATTATATACGGAGACTAATTTATGTTGTCGCCCGTAGGGCGTGGATTAGTCCAAATCCGTATCTTCTTAGATTTAGGTTTGGGGTTGGGTTTAAGGATACGTTAGTCTCATTTGATACTAAGATCAACTTAAACGTTTGTTAAGGATACGTTAGTCTAATTTTTAGACTAAGATCAACTTAACGGGATCATTTAGATACAACAAAAGAGCATTTTGGCTCTATTGTTTAATTTAGGGACATTGCGGTCCATAGTTAGTTTAAAGACATTACGGTCCAAGGTTAAGGACATCATAGTCCATGGGCTTAAGGACCCCACAGTCCGAGGTTAAGGACATCATAGTCTATGGGTTTAAGAACCCCACAGTCCAAGGTTAAGGATATCATAATCCATGGGTTTAAGGACCCCACAGTCCAAGGTTAAGGACATCATAGTCCATGGGTTTAAGGACCCCACAGTCTAAGGAATGTTTGGTTGTCGGGACCCGTTACCTTTCTGAAGACGTTGAAGGATTACAACGCCATATATCATAGGAGTGCAAAGATATACCCTTGAACCAATTTTGGTTGGGAGAACTGTAGTCCAATTGGGACTAAGATCTGAGATTTATGAGCATATAAGCTCAATTAATCTGAATGAGGTATTTATGACCAACTTGGGCTCGGCCCACTCAGTTAAATGTTAAACATTTGACAATGCTGGGCATTGATTTGGGTTCTGACAGCCTTTCTGTCTTTTATTGAATGCTGAGAATTCATCATAGCTCTAGGGCTTTATTTAAAGAACATTTTATGTTCTATCAGCGCACACGTGATGAACACGTGGTGCGCTTGGCACTAGCGCCAGTTAATGAACGCAAAACGCTTCTGTGATATAGCGCACACGTGAGGAGCACGTGGCACGCTTGGCGCTGAGTGCCAGTCTATGAGCGCAAAGCGCCAGTTTATGAGCGCAAAGCGCCAGTTTATGAGCGCAAAGCGCTATTTGTTCAGTAGCGTACACGTGAGGAGCACGTGGTGCGCTTGGCGCTGAGCGCCAGTCCATGAGCACAAAGCGCTATTTGTTAAGTGGCGCACACGTGAGGAGCACGTGGTGAGCGTAAAGCGCTATTTGTTAAATGGCGCACACGTGAAGAGCACGTGGTGCGCTTGGCGCTGAGCGCCAGTCTAAGAGCGCAAAGCGCAGTTTGATCAGTTTTAAGATCGGAGAAATAAATTCTCGTTTATAAGAGACTTTGTCTCAAGGTTCTAAGAACAAAGTTCTTATTTTATAGGAGATGTTTCAATATCTTATTTTGGTGAAAGGGTTTGCCTTTATGGATCTGTGATCCTAAGAGAATTAAATTATTCTCCCCCCTTTTTTATAATGAAATGTTCATGATCTATTTTTGTAAAAGACCTTAGTCTTATAGATCTATGATCTGTGAGAAGAATTATGTTCTTCTTCTTTAATGAGATTTTTCTTATCTCTGTGTTTGTTTTTACCTTGAAGAAAAGTTCTTCTACCGAGAGCTTTCTCTTCTTTCTGAGATTTCTCAAAGTTTATAGGGGGGTTCCTCTATATCTCTCTGTCCCTGAGACTTGAAGTCTTGGGGCCTTTATATAGTGCAAGCTGATCTGTTCAATCGGTTAAGGAGATCTTTTCTCCAATTGATTTGGGGATTTCCCCATCGTTGGATCTTTGATCCAAGGGCTTCTGATTTACAGAAGGCAATCTTCTTGTTTTTTAACAAGATTGGGAAATCTTTCCCCATACAGAATTTATTCTGTAATTTTGGTGATTTTTAATCACCATTGGATCATTGATCCAACGGTGCTCTGATTTTCAGAGCACGATCTTTCCTGTTTAGAAAGATTTTGAGGAATGTTTTCTCAACAGAATTTTATTCTGGCTAAATGATTATTTTCTAATCATGTTCGTTGGATTTTTGATCCAACGGTAGAGAACATTTAGTTCTAGCGCTAGCGCACTCGTGCTTTGCACATGGTGCGCTGCTTAGAGTGCAGCGCACTTAGCGCTAGCGCACACATGCTTTGCACGTGGTGCGCTGTTTAGAGTGCAGCGCTCTTAGCGCTAGCGCACACGTACCTTGCACGTGGTGCGCTGCTTAGAGTGCAGCGCTCTTAGCGCTAGCACACGCGTGCTTTGCACGTGGTGCGCTACTTAGGGTGCAGCGCACTTAGCGCTGTTATGAAGTGCTGCTTCATTTCAAAATTTGAAATTTGAACAGAGCTTTACTCTGATTGGGGAAAATATAGGTCACTCCCGGTGAAGGGATCTCGGCTCTTTCCTTATCGAATAAGGTGCTGGATATTCTACAAGGAATACCGCTATGCAAAGCAACAACTAGAGCTACCTATTTTTGAAAATTCGATTCCACAACATCTTTAGGTTTATTTTCTTTCGTTAATCTCATTAATGAAATCCCATCATTTTAAGTTACCTAAACATCACAGATAAATACAACGTACGCTTATGCCATCTGCATTCGCCTCGATGTCCCCTCGTGCACCGTTAGGTTAAGTAACTAACGGCAGAAGCGGGACAGGGCTAGCGCGGGTGTAAAACATAAGCAACGTCTATATAATATATCACATATACTATATCCAGTATCTATCTCAATATATCAAATGATCACATCACAGATATCGCAGCAGAAAACAACATATGAAATATTGGATATACTAGGATTTCCGGGTTTTAAATTAAGCCTGTATAAAACACGGATTCCACGGTCATGATGAATAGCCAAACCCACATCTCTAGACCCCTACAAGAGCGGAAAGCAACCCTACCAATTCTAGAGTTAGGAGACCCGGTCACGACTCCTCGAGATGGTCTCCCACTGGACCGTAGAACCCGGTTACTTGTGCTCCCCGCCTTAGGTCTATCCTAATGCGGAAAAGTAAATAATATACAATAGTGACATCATCCTCAACCCGGAAGTGCCCCAATAAAAGAATATTACATACAATAAATTTTACATGAATGAAAATGAAAAACTCCCATCTCACATAAAACCCTGGGCTATTCAATCACGACGATCCAATATAACATATTACAGCAACACATAACATCACATGTCATCAACGAAAGTAAATATGCATATCCCAATTGTCATTGACATATAACAACGAAACCGGCGATACACCACATATTACACTTTCGGTCGCAGAAAAGAAAGTGAAAAACTACAACAGTTGGAATCCGCAACCACCTTAGACATCATAAACCCAACGCATTTCATACTTTGGATTTCATGCCTAACCAAATGAATTCCTTAGACATCGCATGCCTAACAATTATAAACCCCGCATTTTAGTCTCGATACCGAAAACAATTTTCAATAACAAGTCGGGCAATTCAACAAGATTCCCGACTTCCTGATCGAATGCTCGTCGGAAACTTTAGTAGACGGCCGCACCCCCCGATGCCGTCGACGAAGTGCACTAAGGCGGAACATCGTTGCCGCGAGTACCCGAACAGATGCTTTTGGCGACGAGGTTCTCCTACAGTCACTTGGACGGGGCTATGGGGCGTGGCTATCTAATAAGGTTACCCGGCGAGTATCCGCGTACTCTACGTGATTGCGACGGACTTTTGATCACATCAAAATCCCATGGCAATCGATCAAATGAGACTAAACTGCTAGATTTATAAAATTCAAACTAGTTATCTCATAACTATTTTTGTGGATTCCAAATATTGTATCCCATCATATAATATCCGGACGACGTTAAACTTTTCGATCGATTCATCAAAGTCCCACAATTTTCCGACAGCTCAACACTTGATCACAGTTTTAATAATACCCAGAATATGCCGCATTACCTATGCACTAGCCGTAGAAGGGCAGACCCAAGCCTCACTCATGTCGCCACGGAACTACGGCAAATCCTAGAGTATGACCGCGGTTCCGCGATCCAAAAAAGTCGAGTTAGGGTTACATTCTTCCAGAGGGTTCATAGAATTACTTGCATGTTTTTCCGAATACGTTAAACTTGGAAAATAGGTTTTTGACATTCGATCGAACTTTTTAACTTCGCCTAGACAATATGTGAATAACCCGAAACAATGTTAATACTATGAATACGAAACACTCCGAATTGTTTATAATGTAAGATTACATCTCATGCAAAATTAGCAAAAACAAACAACACCTGAAACATCAAAACCCAGTCACTAGAACACAGTGAAAATTTCAAGCAAAAACATGACAGAGTAGCCAGACCCATATACCTTGATCTCGGCCAAAATCCGAGCAGTATGCCCGAAATTTTCATGGTGTTCATGATATATCCCATGTAACACTCTGTACTTGTTTAAAAAAAATTTTGACAACTTTTTAAAATCGACAGCAAGTAAGTTTTGGCGTTGCAAGTTTCGGAGTATTTTGATTTCGTAGTCTTAACAAAATCCGTCTTGATTTCTAGCATGGCTCTGATACCACTGCAGGGTTCCCTAGGACTGCAGCAAGGTTTCGGGAAGCATCGTCCATGCCAAATTCAATAATTTGCCGTTCTAGCTAACCCTAACTTAGAATCGTTAACTAAAAATCAGACGGAATAGAAATGCAAACACTTTGCAACTAAAAGAGAGTAAGGAATACTACCTTTGTAAACAGGTCCTTCACTTCAATAGCTCCGTGTAGTAGTCCTTTTACTGCGATCATGAACTCAGGACTCTAGAGAAGCTCCACAAGAAGAATAGAACAAGCTTGCTTCGAAGTCTTCGAGGCCGAAGATGATCTACGTCGAGGAGACACTAACCCAAGCTACCTCTTCACTAATTATGGAATTAGTGAAGCAAACACCCTATACTAAATGGCAAGTAGTAGAGGATGATGAAGTAGGAAGTGGGCTCACTTTAGATTTGATTTTCTCACAATATTTCTTCATTAATCCAAAACCTAGAGAGTTTTGGAGTTGTGATGAAGAAGAAGAAGAATGAACTCATCAAGTGAGAGTAAAGCAACCATGGTGAGTTAAGTATCATATGCTTAACCTTTGTAGAGACTTAACCAAGGCTAGGTTAATTGGTAGGGTTAACAAATATCTTAGGTAAAACAAAACTTGAAGACTTAATCAAAGAACTACAAGCTTCTACAAGCTTATCAACCATGACAAAATCATTAAGTTTTAGAATTACTTAAATAAATAAAACCCTAGAAATTAAACCAAGCATGGTGTAAGCCATACACAAACTTTTGTTGCATGTATCATCAAGCATGACACAAAATAATGTACACTTATATATATCACATATATACACACGCACAAAATAAGTGAGAAAAGAAATCATAAGTGAGCTAATACTAGTTAATGTAATGTAATATATCAAATATATAATTATACATTAGATTATCAAATCAACTCTTGATTTAATAATCCGGCTATATCACATATAACCGATTAATATCAAATGTAATAACTTATCGAATCAACACTTGATCCGATAACCCGGCTATATCACATATGACCGACCGATGTCACAAGTCGCGAGAATAGAATATGGTATCACATATCGTATTAATCTCGGTCCCGCACATATCTCAAATATGCTCCTACTCCGTTTCGCTTGAGCCAGGAAACCTCTGTGTAGGACTCTAAAGACTCGTCAATACGCCGGCAGTAGGTGATGATCATATCAAACACCCAAAAGCCGCAAGCGGTTTGCTAAATGTAACGGCCACCCGGGTATTGAGCGATCAGAAGATCAACAAGAAAGCCTGCTCACACTCCTGCGAATCCAATCAGTAACACTACCGTACAGTCCGGTCTCTTCGTCTGATATGTCGCATATCTCGTCTAGGGGTGGTAAACGTCAGACCCCAGTAACTCGATAAGTCATGCCGATGTGAGGCTCATAACGGGTCGAGAAACTACTGATAACACTTACCAGTATATCTCTGAAGCAGCCCTCGCCAGGGACTTCCTGTTATAGCCAATCGAGAACAGCGCAACATCAACCCCCAATACCGGGAGAGACGAAACCCCTCCTATCGCTCATTGCCTCCATGTGATTCGGGACTGTACCCAAAAGCTACCGTTTTGCACGTTCTCTTGAACGTGGTAAGGTGGAAATCAAAGCACAGTGGGAATCACACAAGACTCTATGACGATCTCGGGTCTATAGACTAACCTGTACTAGTGTCACCAGAGAACTGCTATCTGACGATAGGTATAATACCATCTAGGAGTTCTCAGCGAGTCCGTCCAGTGTACCCAGTCTCCACTGAGCACCTGTATATCATCTCTGATGTCAAACACCAATGGATATGGGATCATCCATCGCCCATCTACATGGGTCGAGAAGCTATACACTATTCTACTCTGGTATATCGATGCCCTGTCTCGATACACCTACGACTAGGAACATTTGAAGGATGTACTTACCGAGTACTCTGTCCCCACTAGTATGATCTGCATCATAATCCTGGTAGTCAAGTACACATCCTAAGGGCTTTACCAACATGTATCAGAGAGACAATCAGTGTACATGTTAAGATAAAAAGTAACCAGATAGCATACTATCATGTTGAGCAAGAAAGTCCTCCCTATATATGTCCAAGCATCCACTACAATATACATCTCATGTACAGTAATGGCCTCTAGGGCATACATATAACTAACACATATTCCTAACAATCTCCCACTTGCACTAAGGCCAGTTGTTATAATATCTCATACCCAACATCCCAAAAAGTCTCTCAAACTGCGTCTGGGGGAGGGCTTTCGTGAATGGATCCGCTGTGTTATCCTTCGAGTCAACTCTCCTGAGCTCGATCTCCCGTCAATCTACTATCTCCCGGATCAGGTGATACCGCCTAAGAATATATCTGGATCTCTGATGGGACCGAGGTTCCTTGGCCAAAGCCACTGCTCCATTGTTATCAAAATACAAAGGTATTGGATGCTCAATGGATGGAACTACACCAAGTTCAGTAATGAACTTCTTCATCCCGACAGCCTTTTTGGCAGCATTGTTGGCAGCGATGTATTCAGCCTCCATCGTCGAGTCTGCTACGGTATCTTACTTGGAACTCTTCCAACATACCACCCCTCCGTTGAGGGTGAAGACAAAACCCGAAACCGACTTGCTGTCGTCCTTATCACTTTGGAAACTCGAATCGGTAAAGGACTCTATCTGGAGTTCACTGTTACCATACACCAAGAATATTTCTTTAGTCCTTCTTAAGTACTTAAGAATGTTCTTCATAGCTGTGCGGTGCTTTTCCCTAGGATCTGATTGATACATGCTCACTACACTTAGTGCGTAAGCTACATCCGGTCCGGTACATAACATCGCATACATGATAGACCTAACTGCAGAAGTATAGGGTATTACTGTCATGCGAGCCCTCTCTAAATCAGTCTTGGGAGACATCTCTTTGGAGAGAGTGATTCCTGAACAAGCGGGTAAATTACCACGCTTAGAATCTTCCATACTAAACCTCTTCAGTATGGTGTCTATGTACCTGGATTGGGACAATCCCAACATCCGCTTAGATCTATCTTTATAAATCTTTATCCCCAGGATGTAGGAGGCATCACTTAGATCTTTCATGGAGAACTTTCGTGATAAGAAGAGCTTGACCTAGTATAGCATAGGAACATCATTTCCTATCAAGAGTATGTCATCTATATACAATCCGAGGAAGACAACCTTACTCTCTATAACCTTTTTGTATATACAAGGTTCATCTACGTTTTTGATGAAGTCAAACTCTTTGACTGCTACGTCAAAACAGATGTTCCAGCTCCACGATACCTGTTTTAATCCATAGATTAATTTAAGCAGCTTGCACACCTTTCCGCTGCTTCCACTATCTACGAAAACCCTCTGGCTATGTCTTGTACACGCTCTCTTCTAAATCACCATTTAAAAAGCGGCCTTGACGTCCATATGCCATATTTCGTAGTCATGGTATGCAGCAATGGCAAGTAGGATCCTAATGGATTTAAGCATAGTGACTGGAGAAAAAGTTTCATCATAATTGACACCAGGTCATTGATGAAAACTTTTAGCAACAAGTCTGGCTTTGAAGGTCTCAATCTTTCCATCTACACTAATTTTCTTCTTAAAGATGCACTTGCTCCCGATGAGTTTTACCCTTTCAGGAGTAACTTCCAAATTCCATACTTTGTTGGTGTACATGGATTCCATCTCAGATCGCATAGCATCCAGCCATTTCACAGAGTCCCCACTTGTGATGGCCTGCTCAAAACTTATCACGCCCCGCTTCCCAGAGTGCGCTAAGATGGGCACCGTGACATAGCCAACCATGTTACCTGTGGATAGGAAAAATACTTCCACAGTCACATTACGGGTGTAGAGATATCAAGAACAGGAAAGTAAACTAAACTATCTAGTACATGTCCATGAGCCAGAATAAATGAGTCAAGAAATGATAATATGCGGAAGCAAAAGATATAATAAATGAAACACCTGGAAAGTAAAACTGCCTACCAACAGGATCTTCACCGCTCGGTCTAACCGCGGCAATACTCCTGATCAGTCTGCAACAAAGGTAGGGGATCTGGGCCATGCAAAACCCAGACGTCAGCGCGTCATAACATCAAGCAATAATATAAACAGGGTAGCAAGACATGCAAGTATAATCATAAATAGTAAAGCAGGTATAACAGCAATATAAATCAGGGCAGTGAAAGGTAGTGTGCAGTGAGTAATCTAAACTGGTCTATTGGGTTAACTACTCTCAAGTCTTTGAAATCAATTTGATGAATCATCGATGTAACTCAATAGTATCCCGTGCGTACCCGGGACCACGGTCAAGATTCTCGAGCTGAATCCGAGACGTGCCGCTAGGCAGTAAAAAGGTAGCATGTAAAGATGAGTGATGTCAGCATCATCACCCCGGGGCTGGCCTAGCCCGTAAGACTGATCAGAACAGGTATAGAACTGTCGAGTTACAAGTCAGGTTTCATCATTGATTTCCCCATACCCCCAAGTCAAAAGTGTTCAAGTCAAGTATTTAAATAATCTGGAGCTAATGCCAACACAGGATCAGGCAGGTACAGGTTTGTCTGAATAGACAACAGGAACGGTCCGTAAGGACAACATGTCAGGTTCGTTGGCATTAGGAACAAGATCAGGTAACGGGTAAAGCCATGGTACATCAGGTCAGGTCAAGTAGTGTATTTAGGTGTCATGTCATGTCAGGAGGTGCATGGTACCATGTCGTGTCAAGTAATGGTGTAGCAAGTCATGTTAGGGTGTACAAGATAATGTGTGGGTGCTCATAATCAAGCTAGCATAAACATGGTATACAGAACAAGCATGTGTGCTAATATAATCAACAAGCTGGAACTTGTAACGTGAAATGCAATCAGGTACAGATTAAGGTATGTAGATGCACAGTTATCAGTTTGGGTTCAAGGGATAATTTCAACATTAAATGAATACAGTAAAACGAATGTGGATGATAAAATCATGTTAATATGTACTAAGTAATCTAGAGATGCAATTGAATGTAAATCAGGTTAGATGTATGCAAATGGTCGTCCGACAGGGTTTAAAGTATAAAAGGGGTACTGTGGGCTAATCAAATAATTGTTATAAGATTTAAATATGAATGTGGGTACTATGTATAATAGAACTAAATGCAACCTGGTATGTTTCGAGCTATGAATCTAAAATGATATAATGGGACGTCGAAATGTTAAAATGGAATTATGGTATTAAATGGAAACTACAGGTTTAACGTGCACTCAAATGGGTACATGGTAATTGAAATAGCATATATAGTAATTTAAATAGCATGTAGCAAGTTTCACTTGCCTGATGGATCGTGATGCGGATACGCTGCAACGTACAATGTCGGTAAAAGCTGCGATGCACCCACGAGTGCCCGGAATGGAACCAGCCAATACAAGAAGTGACCACACTGCACGAGAACGTCTTCTGGGTCGCCCGGATCGTCGGCGACGGTACGGCTCCGGTAATCACCAAAAACAAGATCGGGAACAAGAAAGAAAAGAAGAATAAATAAGAAGAAGAAGAAGAAGAAGAAGGATAGGGGCTGGTGCTCAGGTTTTGCTCTGGGGTCAGAGACAAGGGCGACGGGATGACGACGCTGGGTCATCGAAGGCGATCACCGGAACAACAACATCAAGAAAGAGGAAGAGAAGAGAAAGGAGAAGAAGAAGAGGAAGAAGAAGAGAGAGGGTAAGGCTCTGGGTTTGGGGTTCACTTTATTGGGATTTACAAGGAGCAGAGAGTGAGTGAGAGGTTGAGGAGAGGAAGTCGACGGCGAGGGCATCGGCGAGGTCAGGTTGTGTAGTCGGCAAAGGTGGTGTCGGTGGTGATGATTTGAAGAGAGGGAAGAGAAGGTGGGTTGATGGTGGAAGCAAGGGTGAGGAGGCAAGAACAGGAGGAGGTGGTTGAGGTGGTGACGGCAAGGGACGGCCGCCGGAGGTGGGTGCAGATGAAGGAGGAGATGGGTTCATGGTGGATTCGTCGGTTGTAGTTGTCGTGGGTTTGCGGGGAGAGAGAGGAAGTGAGGTCAATGAGATGGAGGTGACGGTGGAGAAGGTGGTGGCGACGGGCGCGAGCGAGCGCGGGAGACACTGGGTGGCGATCGGTTCCGGGGTTTGAGGTCGTGGGTTGCAGGTGAAGACGAGGCGGGGAAAACAAAGTGAACAGAAGATGAGGGAGAGGGCGATGGGGTGAAGGAGGCGAGCACGAGGGGTTGAGGATGAGGGTGTCGTCGGCGGTAGCAGGCTAGGGTTAGGGTTCTTGGGTTTCTCGTGCTCGAGTGGTTTAAACGAGGGAGACGAGGCACGTGAAGAAGGAAGGTGACAATAGCGCAGTGCGGTGACCACAATCGAGGAATGCACAGTAACTCTGATAGGAGAGAGAAAGAAGAGAGAGAGAGAGCGCGGGAGAGAGAAAGAGGAGAGAGACTGAGAGAGAAAAAGAAAAGGAAAGAGGAGAGAGAGGAGTAGAATGGGGCCCACGCAAAAATAAAAGGTGATTCTGATTGGTTGAGGGAATAAAAGATAGAGAGAAGAAGGATCTGCGCTTGGGTGAGAGAGGAGAGAGATAGAGAGAAAGAATGGTGGGGTCGGGTGAAAGAGAAAGATTGTGATTGGTTGGAAGAAATGTTAAAAGGATTTTAATCGTTAAAAAAATATATTTTCTTTGTTAGCTGGGCAAGAAATCTTAGCTGTTAAAATATATTATTGTATTGAGAAATTTAAAATAATTAAAAATTTGGCGGGATAAAATAATCAGAAATGCGCCCGGGTCGGGTCCAAAATTTTGGATTTGAAATACGAAAATTATTTGTAAGTTCCAAAACTTAAAATGAAGGATTATGTAATAGAAATGCATACCCCTAAGAATGGATGCACGTACGTGCGCGTAGCCATCCAAACACGTCCGTTTCACTGAACGGGACGAGAACACGATGCAAGGACGCTACCACAGGGTTAGGGGTATCATGCAGGCCATGAAATGCAATTTTAATTTATTTTATGTGATTTAAGTTGTTATATGCAAAAGATGCGATACTAGATAAAATACCAGTATATACTAAATTATGAGATGCACTAGTCCATGCAACAAGTCAAGGTAATCTATAAAAAGAGTTAAACAGGTTCAAGCAAGCGGGTCGGGTCGAATGCAGAGTAATATGTAAAATACCATTCGCACCCAAACACGCTAAATCAAGAAAGACCATGGATAGGTAAATACGGAAACTAGAATTGGTATAAATGAACTCGGGTGTTACATTATACCCAACTACAAAAGAATTTCGTCCTTGAAATTCCAAGAACAAGAAAGGATAAACAATCAAGAAACTACAGGAATAGATGGGGAAACTTCTGTCGGACTTCAACTTCTCGTTCCCAAGTTAACTCTCATGTGAGCGATTACCATAAGAAACAAGTACAAGAGGGATAACCTTATTCTTAAGAACCTTTTCCTTTCGATCCACAATCGACATCAGTCGTTCCTCGAAAGTCAAAACTTCTAGTACAGTCAGTTTCGAATGATCCAACGCATATATTTCATCTCGAGCATACCTTCGCAGTTGAGGTACGAGAAACATGTCATGAACATTCGCCAAAGATTGCGGTAACGCCAAACGATACGCCACTTCTCCATCATGTTCCCAAAAATCTCGAAAGGTCCAGCGAATCGAGTACTAAACTCTTTTCGAAGTCCAGCCTCAACCTGTTCTTGAAACTTATGCAATCTTGGGTCCTGCAATTGCTCTGCTTCAATACTATCGATCAACAACGACTGTACTTACAGCTGCACCAACTGCCCCAAAGAATGCGGTAGCACAACCTCCAAATCGAATCTTCGAAAGTTTTCAATAAGTCCCTTCCGTGCAGTCAACATCTGAATTGCTGGAGACCGATTAAGCGCATCCGGTACAACATTAACTTTCCCCGGATGGTACTTTAGATCAAGATTGTAGTCAGCCATCAGCCCCAACCATCTGCGCTGCCTCATATTAAGCTTCTTCTGAGTGAACACGTACTTTAGGCTTTTGTGATCGGTGAATACTTCGACCGTTTTGCCCAATAAGTAGTGTCTCCAAATCTTCGAAGCGAAAATCACAGCTGCTAACTCCAAGTCATGAATTGGGTAATTCTTCTCATGGGTCTTCAACCGTCTCGATGCGTAAACTATAACCTTCCCATGCTGCATCAAAACCCATCCCAAACCTTTCCCAGATGCGTCGCTGTGAATCACCAATTCTCCGGAACCGTCCGGCACGGTTAAAACAAGAGCGGTTATCAATCTTTACTTCAACTTCTCAAAAGCTGACGCACACTTATTTGTCCACACAAATGGTACTTCCTTACGCGTAAGCTTGGTCAGAGGCTCTGCCAAACGAGCAAAATTCTCTACGAACCTTCTGTAATGCCCGGCAAGTCCAAGAAAGCTTCTGATCTGTACAACGTTTTTCGGAATCGGCCAATCTTGAACTGCTACAATCTTCTCTGGATAAACGGCGATTCCATCTCCAACTACGATATGCCCCAAACTTTACTTTTTCAAGCCAAAACTCGCACTTGCTCATCTTTGCATACAATCTTTCTTGCATCAATGTCTGTAGTGCGATCTTCAAGTGTACCGCACGCTCTTCAATACTCTTTTGAGTAGACCAGAATATTATCAATGAACACCACTATGAACTGGTCCAGAATGGTGAAAAGATTCGGTTCATCAAGTCCATAAATATCGCCGGTGCATTCGTTACTCCGTAGGGCATTACTAATACTCGTAATGTCCATACTGAGTTCGGAACGCAGTCTTGCAAATATCTTCTGATTTAACTCGGACCTGATGATATCCGAACCGCAAATCCAACTTCGAGAATACCCCCGCGCTACTAAGCTACTCAAATAATTCTCCAATGCGAGGGATCGGGTACTTGCTCTTAATAGTCACCCGGTTTAATTCTTGATAGTCGATGCACATCCTCCTTATGCCATCTTTCTTCTTGACTAGAAGAACTGGAGCTCCCCAAGGTGAGTTACTGCAGTGAATCCGACCCTTCTCAAGTAATTCAGCAACCTGCTTCTTGACTTCTTCGAACTCTACTGGTGCCATTGGATAATACGCCTATGAGATTGGCGCTGCACCAGGAACAAGATCAATCGCAGACTCCACATCTCGTTTTGGCGATAAACCCGAGGTGTTTTCAAACACGTCCATGAATTCTCGAACTATAGCCGGCGCTTCTTTCTTATCAACTTCCATCGACGAAAGAGCATTGTTTGTCGGCCTAGCCCTAAACTCGACTGGCCCGACAAAACCGCTTCCTCCAGTAAAATAAGCTCTGGATGTCCGGAAATCTGGAGAATCACTTTCCTTTCCTTACAATCAATATGAGCGTGGAAAGTGCCGTGAAAATCCATTCCTAAGACAACAACAAACAAGGGATGCACCAGAATTGAATAATTCTATTGCGGTAAAGCATGAACAAGTAAGATACCGAGGTGACTTCATCCGAAGTCAAGATACTGAAGAGGATCAAGCACGGTAAACATGATTCAGGCTGGCGATAAAATAAGAACTGGTAAGCAATGAAACCGAGAGAAGCAAGGTAATTTAACAACCATGAAACAAGGAAGTGAATCAAGACCAGGACTCCAAGTTACTTAAATAGAGATTCCTTTTCTAAAAAGGTGGCGTATTGAGAAACAAATACTTTTTGTTCCTCGGTGTGGTAGAAGATATATCCATATGAATCTTTTGGATATCCCATAAATTTGCACCAAACAGACCTTGCCTCGAGCTTGTCCGGATTTTGCTTTTTAACATAAGCCAAATAACCTCATATCTTAACTCGTTTAAGAGACAGTCTCTTCTCATTTCATATCTCATATGGAGTGGTAGGCACGGATTTTGTCGGAACCCTATTCAATAGGTATGCAGCTGTCTCAAGTGCATAACCCCAAAGGGAAATAGGTAACTTAGCATTACTCATCATAGAGCGCACCATATCTAATAGGGTGAGATTCTTCTGCTCCGATACTCCGTTGTGATGTGGTGTATACGGAAGCGTAAGCTGAGAGAGAATCACATTTTCTTTTAAATAATCTCGGAATTCCGTGCTTAAGTATTCTCCTCCCAGATCAGATCGAAGGATATTAATACTTTTACCCGTTTGGTTCTCTACTTCGCACTTATATTCCTTGAATTTCTCAAAAGATTCAGATTTTTGTTTCATCAGGAACACATGTCCGTAACTTGAGAGATCATCGGTGAATGTAATGAAATACGAGGAACCATTCCTGGCATGTGTAGACATAGGACCGCATACATCACTATGTATCAGTCCCAAGAGTTCGGTAGGTCTTTCTCCGTGTCCAGAAAATGGAGTTTTAGTCATCTTGCCTTTGAGACATGACTGGAAAGTTTCATAAGATGAAAATTCAAACTAATTTAAATATCCATCTTTATGCAACTTAGCTATTCTTGTCGCATTAATATGACCAAGTATATAATACCATAAGAAGGTTTCGTTCATTTCTGAACTTTTTCTCTTGTGTGTGTTCTGTATGTTTAGAACTGTAATTTGATTTAGAACGTATATACTTTTACATAACGTACCAAACCCAATCAACACTTGATTTAGGAAAATGTTCATAACATTTTCCTCCAATTCAAAGTTATATCCTTCTTTATGTAATAAATAAACTGATATAATATTGCACATCATATTTGGTACGCAATAACAGTCGTTCATAATCAATGTATTACCATTTGGTAATACTATGTGATATTTGCCAATTGCTTTTACTGCAACAATTGCTCCATTCCCTACTTTGAGAGACATATCATCATTTTCCAGTTCTCTATCTCTTCTTAACCCATGTAACAAATTACATATGTGGGATCCTGATCCGGTATCCAATACCCAGGACGTAGTGTATACCGAGAAACAGTTCTCGGTAACGAACATACCCGAAGAAGATGCATCATCATCTCTTTCTTTGTTCGGGTTGCGTGGGAATCCTGATATTCCCTTATTCCCTGCTCAGACTTATGACAATCATAAGAAAAAGCGGAACCAACGTTCCCCAGCTCAGTTATCAGTATAATAAGCGGGCTCGGTCAATACACCATATTATTATCTTGATTAAGGCGTGTCATGGTCGCTACTTGGAGAGAGAGAGAAGGAAACGGTTTAGCGTGCGCTCTTTGCAAAATTAGAATGGTTATTATCTTATCTAATCAGGATGGCCCCCACTGTTTTTATCAAATCTTCCTTCAAATCCTAAAAGGTAAGATTAGCCAGGATTAATTACACCCTACAAGTTCGCCAATCGGTCAGCTAGGCAAGTATTGGTATTCCGAGGGAGTCTCCCCATACTTTCGCATGGAACTAATTAAATAATCTCGTTTCCACATGGGCATAATCCCGTTAACACCTTTCTTAGGCACCTACTGGATCAGCTAATTGTAAAGTGGAAATCTCTCCCAGGAGTAACACTTACTCGCAGTAGGTATCGGGATCCAACTATCTCATAGAAGGTATGTAATCTCATTGTAAATTTCAACACTTGAAATTCCCAATATCTGTTTTTACCCCTAGCAACTTACGACCTTAATTATGGTCAACAAACCATAAGTGCTAGTCAAGTTCTACCCGTCATTTCGTGATTGAATTAAACCCACCTGCACGGCCCTTAACTATGGTCAACAAGGTCGTACGACTACCCTAATCCAATCGTATCATATACTGCAGATAAGCACTAATCAGCTACCGCACACTGCGCCTTGACTATGGTCAACAAACGCAGCACGAATACTAAATAGTCCTTATCTGAAATGACGGAAGGCTACGACAGGTTTTGTAGAAAACCTTTAACGTAATGAACTTGATATCGTTGTAGAATCAAGTAATTTGAAAAGGAGTGGTTTTTGTAGTATTTGCTAGTTTTGCTAAAGAGGCCACTCCCGGTGAAAGGATCCTGGCTCTTTCCTCATCGAATGAGGTGCTGGATATTCATCAAGAAATACCACTATGCACAGCAAGAACTAGAGAAGCTATCAAAACAAAACCGAGTTGGTTGTAGCATTTGCTAGTTTTGCTAAAGTGGTCACTCCCGGTGAAGGAATCTCGGCTCTTTCCTTATCGAATAAGGTGCTGGATATTCATCAAGGAATACCACTATTCAAAGCAAGAACTAAAGCTACCTTTTTGAAAATTTTGATTCTGCAACATCTTTAGTTTTTTTTCCTTTCCATTAATCTCATTAATGAAGTCCCATCATTTATGTTTCCCTAAACATCATAGAAAAGAAACGAAAATAGAACGTACGCTTATGCCATCCGCATTCGCTACGGGTCCCGTCATGCACCATTAGGTTACTTAACTAACGGCAGATCGGGGGCTGGACTAGCGCAGGTGCAAAACATAAGCAACGTTTATTATATATATATATATATATATATATATATATATATATATATATATATATATATAGCATTCGCCTCACGCAGTTATATGATCACATCACAGAACTCAAGCAGCAGAAGCAAACATATGAAATATTGGATATTCTAGGAGGTCCGTGTTTTAAATTAATCCAGTAATGAAAAACATGGATTCCATGGTCATGATGAATAGCCAAACCCATATCCCTAGAGCCCTACGAGAGCGGCAAGCAACCCTGCCAATTCTAGAGTTAGGAGATTCGGTCTCGACTCCTCAAGATAGTCTCCCACTGGACTCTAGAACCTGATTACTTGTGCTCCCTGCCTTGGGTCTATCCTAATGCGGAAAAATAAATAATATACATCAATCGGGACATCATCCTCAACCCGTAAGTGTCCCAATAAAAGAATATTATATACAATTTTACATGAATGAAAATTGAAAAACTCTCATCTCATGCAAAAAACCCCGGCTATTCAATCACGACGATCCAATATAACATATCACAGCAACACATATCATCACATGTCATTAACGTAAGTAAATATGCGTATCCCGAATGTCGTTGACATATAGCAACGAGATCGGGGATACCCCACACATTACACTTACTGTCGCAGAAAAGAAATGAAAAACTACAATAATTAGAATCCGCAAATACCTTAAACATCATAAACCCGGAATATCTCATATTCCGAATTTCATGCCTAACCCTATAAACCTTGCCTTTTAGTCTCAAATCGAAAAAACTTTTCAAAAGCTTAGTCGGGTAATTCAACAAGATTCCCGACTACCTGATTGAATGCTCGTCGGAAACTTTAGTAGATGGCCTCACCCTCGATGTCGTCGACGAATTGCACTTAGGCGGAACACTGCGGCCGCGAGCACCTGAGTGGATGCTTTTGGCAACGGGGTTCTCCTACAGTCACTTGGTCCGGGGTATGGGGCGTGGCTATCTAGTAGTGTTACCCGGCGAGTGTTCGTATACTGTACGAGATTGCGACAGAGTTTTTATCCGAATCAAAACTCCGTGGCAATCGATCAACCGAGACTAAAACGCTAGATTTATAAAATACTAACTAGTTTTCTCAAAACTAATTATTGTGGATTCCAAATATTGTATCATATATCATCATAAATTAGACGACGTTAAACATTTCGATCGAATTATGAAACACCCACAAATCACAAAGACCTCAACAACTTGAGCCTCACTAAAAATACCGAGAAAGTGCCAAATATGACAACGGAGCAGCACAAGAAAAAGGATTCATAAACTCACCAAATTAGCCGTGGAACCGTGGCTAAACCTTAGTTTATGCGGTGGATCCATGGCCATTTGGTCGAGACGGGCCCTCAAATTTCTTGGGGATCCAACAAATACCCCGCACAATTTTCTGCATATTTTTAATCTCGAAAATTTCAACTTTTCAAAAAATGGACAGAAACTTGTAAAAAGTCGGGTTTTGAAACTCGATCGAACACTTTAATATCGTATAGACTTCCCCTAATGTTCTACCTTGGCTCTGATACCATGAAATTGTTTCCTAGCACCACCACTATGTTTAAACCGGCATCAAGCATGCAATTTTCAAAAATTTGGGGTGCTAAGGTACACTAACCTAGAATCTAACTAGAGTATTAGGGTTTATATGATGATATATCAAGTTCTAAACTAAGTGAAAGAAATTACAACCATTGTAGATCGATTCCTTCACTTCTATAGCTCCAGGTAGTAGTCCCTATGACTCATCTAGGCTCCACTTGAAGAAGGAACGAGCTTACTTCGCGATCTTTGTGTCGAAGATGATCCACCTTGAAGCTTCTCTAATTCACGCTATATCTTCACTAATCCACTATTAGTGAATGAAACAATCTATACTTAATGGTTAATAGAGTATAGATTGATGAAGTAGGAGTATAAACTCACTTAGAATACCCTAAAGCTCTAGGGTTCACAACTCATGTGAGGGTTAGAGTTTGAAGCAAGAGGAAGAAGAAGGAAAAATGGAGAGAGCTAAGGAAAAATGAGCTAAGCAAGTGTGAAGAATGGCTTAATAAATCATTCACTTATTGAAGCATGCAATAAAATGCAATAATAAATTGCAACAATGCTTGTATAGAGAACACAAATGAATAAACAAATGATCAAGCCATGCTTCACCCATTCCACAAATATCTCTCATTTTTCCACTTCATATTTCTATTTTCTCAAAATAGAAATGACATGCTTCATAATATATACATACATACATACATACATACATATAAATTAATATATATATTAAGAGAGAAAAATAATTAGTGAGCTTAATATAAGTTAATATATAATTATATCAAATTATTAAATTAACACTTGATTTAATAATCCGGTTATATCATATATAACCAACTAATATCATTTATCTGTATATCACATTATCAAATCAACACTTGATTTAATAATCCGGTTATATCACATATAACCTAACTGATATCAAATGTCGCCAGATTAGAATACGGTATCACATATGCGTATTTAATCGGGCTCCCACACATATCAGCATATGTGCCCTAATTCGTTTCGCTTAAGCGAGGAAATTTCTGTGTGGGACGCTAAAGACTCGTCAATATGCCAGCAGTAGGTAATGATCACATCAGTTACCTACAAGACGTCAGCGGTACTAATTGGAAGTAACAACTACCCAGGTATTAAGCGATTAGAAGATCAACAAACAAGCTTGTCCAAACTCCCATGAAGCCTATAAGTAACACTTACTGTACAGTCCGGTCTTTTCGTGTGATATGCCCCATATCGAGTCTAGGGGTGGAATCGTCAAACCCCAGTAACTTGATAAATCATGCCGATGTGTGGCTCATAACGGTTCGAGAAACTACTGGTAACAGTTATCAGTAAATCTCATCAGCCCTGGCCAGGGACTTACTGTTATAGCCAATCGAGTATAGCGCAACATCAACTCCCTATACCGGGGGAGACGAAACCCCTCCTATCACTCACTGCCTCCATGTGACTCGGGACTGTATCCATAATCCACCTGTTTGCACGACTCTTTTGAGCCGTAATAGGGAGAAAATCAAAGCACAGTGAGAACCACACAAGACATTATGACGATCTCGGGTCTACAGACCAATCTGTACCAGTGTCACCAGAGAACTGCTATCTGACGATAGGTATGTTACCATCTAGGAGTTCTCGGAGAGTCCTGTTCAGTGTACCCATTCTTTAATGAGTACCTATGCACAATCTTAGATGTCAAACACCAATATTTATGGGATCAACCATCGCCCCCTACAGGGTCAAGAAACGTACACACTAGTCTACTCTGAAATATCGATGCCCTGTCTCGATATCCCCTCGACTAGGAACAATTAAATGACGTGCTTGTGGACTACACAAGTCCCAGTAGTATGATCCGCATCATAGTCCTGATAGTCAAGCAAACAACCTAAGGGATTTATCAACATATATCATAAAGACAGTATAATAATACAAGTGTACATGTTAAGATAAAGAGCAACCAGATAACATACTATCATGTCGAGCAAGAAAGTCCTTTATATATATGTCCAAGCATCCACTATATCATACAATAATGACCTCTAGGACATACATATTCCTAACAACATGTGTTCATGTATTTACCACCAATTCAAAATATCAAGATTATCTATTTAAGCCGCGGTGAGAAAATTACTGAAATCAGTTTGCAAATACATTGTAAGCTCATTATAAGTAGAAGTAGAAACGACCGTTCTTTGTTTTTTCTGCTGCAAAAACAGAAATATTCCTTTTTGGGAAGTTTGCCGTGAAGAGGAAAAAGTTCTGTTTTGACCGTACGGTGCATCATATGTGACCTACTATTCATGCAAATAAAAATTTAAAACATTTTTATAATCTCCTATATCAGTACTTAAGTTTTCATGGTATCCATCTAATAAAAATATAAATTATCTTTTTTAAGTTTAGGATAAAAAATAGAAGCTAACCAAAACAATGCAAGAACTTTTCGTCAATATTTATTCAATTTCGTAAGTATGCCATGTAACATTCCAGCAAATGCACTTTCAGAGTCAATTATATGCTCATTAATCATCTTACTAATATAAAATAACTGTTCTACTGTAAACATGTAGTAAGATAATAAACACCAGATAAACATTTTGTTGCATTGTAAAATATTTCTAAAAATTTCAAAATATATTCATAAACAAACCAATCATAATCCTCTAAATTATTACCGGGTATTTGTTCCTCATAAAATAAAGTAATGGGCTCTCGATATTTTAAAATACATTTCAACATCTCATAAGTGGAATTCTACTTAATTGGAATGTTGAATTTGAAAGATCTAAATTTTAAATTTAACTGGGTACAGGTTTGCTTAAAAATTTGTTTTCGGGATCCAGAGGTTTCAATAAATATCATTGCATTTTTAAGTTTCGCTAAATGAGAATCAATTATAATAAGACCATCCCGTACAATTAAATTTAAAATATGTCATGCACATTTTTGATGAAATAATTTTCCATTCAAAATATGATTTAAATTATTTTTTAAAATTATTATAGCAGAATTATTATTAGTAGTATTATCAAAACTAACAGAAAATATTTTATTTTGAATATTATATTCACGTACAGTAGTCAAAATACGATTCCTTATATTATTTCCACTATGTGGATACTTCATTTTTGAAAAACCAATAATTCTTTTATGTAAAAACCAATCATTATCAATGAAATGTATAGTAACACAAATATAATTCATACCCAATTTTACACTAGTAAAATAGGGGGTTGCCCCTACGGATAGTTTAATCCGTAGGGGCAGAAATAACTTGGCCCTACGAATATATCCGTAGGGCTAAAAGGTTGCCCCTACGGGCAAAGACGTCCAAGAATAAAAATATTAATTCTTAATTAGGTGTTTGTCCCTACGGAGCCGCAAACAAAGTACCTACGGATATATCCGTAGGGGCAAGTAAATATCGATTTAATAAAATCCCAGATCTCGATCGCCTACGCTCATTTCCCTCTCTCTCTCGATCGGGCGCGAAAATAAGCCCCCAATGCGCCACGCCGTCGCCGCCAAGGTTGTTCTCCTCGTGGCCACCGCCGGTTTCGTCGCCACTGGAGTTCTCGTCGCCACCGCGGTTAAGGTCGTCGCCACCGCCGTTCAGATCGTCGCCCCTGCCCCAGCAGCCATTCAGGTGAGTAAATCTCGAGGTAAGTTAAAGAATTTATTGGATTATTTTGGGCTTAAGGTTCATGGCGTGCGAGTTGGGGTTGGGCAGGGGTTGCGGTCGCAGTCGGGGTCGGGTTAGGGTTGGGGCAGGGGCTGGGCAACGGGGTCGGGTTCGGGGTCGGGGTCGGGGTAGGGTTAGGGTCGGGGTCGGGGAAGGGGAAGGGTTAGGGTCGGGGTCGGGGTCGGGGTAGGGTTAGGGTCGCAGTCGGGGTCGGGGTAGGGTCGGGGTCGGGGTCGGGGTAGAATTTATCAAATTTTTTATTGGGGGTGCGGCTGGGGCTGCGGGCTGGGGAAGGGGAAGGTCAATTTATCAAATTTTTAACAAGATTTGTATTAGTTTGCAAGAACACTTAAGTTTATCACAAAATATTGTTTGGGTTTTCGATTTATATCTTGAGAATAATGGAGGAAAGATGCCATAGGAGGGAATTCCCTCCTATGGCGTCGAAAAAATACCCCCTCCATGGTTTTTTCCGACGATCGGCACCCAACATCTTCATTGTCATCATCTAAGATGTGGGTATACCAAATTTCAAGTGATTCTACAACTTTTTCACCGTTGATTTAGCAATGTAAAAAGTTCTATTGTCGGCAAACCGTTAATTTTGAACCCACTAAATCAACAGTGAAAAAGTTGTAAAATCACATGAAATTTGGTGTACCCACATCTTAGATGATGACGATGAAGATGGTGGGTGCCGATCGTCGGAAAAAATTAGGGAGGGGGTATTTTTTCGACGCCATAGGAGGGAATCCCCTCCTATGGCCTCTTCCCTCCATTAATCTCTTATATCTTTTAGCGGTATGTATCCGTTGTCCCAAATTTTGAATTATCTTATACTAGTATTTATGCATGTGCAGATCTTCTTTATCCTGACAAAAGATCCATATCCATTATCTTAACTTAAAATCCTTTAGAGGGTGCTAATCCTAAATAACAACAAAATGATGTTAAATATTTCATTCGATTTTCACAAGATCATACTTGAAAAAAATGCAACTACTTTCACAATTTCACAATCCTAACCAACTCCCAATTTATTATGGTATTCGATCATAACTTGAGAACAAATTCTCTTTTCTATTGCCATCCCATATCAAACCCTAGAATCGTGGGCCATTTCAAATTACACCAAATTGAGGCAAGAATAGGATGAAACCAACATAACCAACAATAAAGAGCTTTATTTGGTAATATATATTGATGAACAATGGTTGCTGTGTTAAATCCAACCCTCACATCACATGCATATCAATAAAGGAGAGGACTGACCAAAATGTTGAATTTTAACAATTGTGAAAGTTCTTCGGTCAGGATGTAACAGAAATAAGGAAAAAAAACCTAAAATATTTTTCACAAAAAAGAAAAAGCAAGCTTCTCTCCCATATCATTAACAAAGCTTATCACTTTTGATTCTCGAAATTATTTTACATTATATTTTCATTCAAAACGTTTTGCTAGTTTGCTCACCAGCCGTTTGATAAAATTCCAAAACTATTTTTACTTTCCTTGCTCACAATTGCTCTTGACTACGTACAAATCTTGAAAACCCATTAACGCTCTTGCAATAATATGCAAAATCACATGAGGATTCACATTCATCACCACCACCTAAGGCTAGGGTTTGGGCTGGGGCTGGGGCTGCGGCTAGGGCTGTGCGTCCTCAAGAGGGCGATCATAGGATCGGTGAAGTGAGGTGGCTGGATATGAGATACAATGGATTTCCATGTGTTCAATGGAATGCTGAGGGTCAGAGTCGGTTATTCATATATCTCCCAAAAAAGAATGAGTTTGTTATCAAAGGTGTATTGATTTCTACATCAAGGAATATCAGTTATATGTCATTCAATGACTAAGTCTGTTTCTGGCCCAACCATATTTATGAATCGTTTCTTCTTTTTCTTTCTTACGTATATTTACTAGTTCAGACTGTATGCACCTCTGCAATCAACGCCGAGAACTTATACATTATAGGTTAATAGACATATGCTATGAAATCACGGTGCATATCGAATTCATGATATGTTATAGTCCCTCATTATTTTTACTGTGGTGAGAAAGCAGTCGCTGGTGGCCACAAGCCATAGAATTGGCAGTTGTCCTACCTAAAATAACAACCTTTATACTTAAAAATTATGTATGCCATTAGTTAGTAGTTTATGTTTTTTAGACGCAAAAGCCATTTGAGAAATACTTTTCCAACCCACTATTAATCCATATTCTCAATATAGTCATTGAATTTGCACGCGCACATAATAAGAAGGAGAAGACAATAATGTGGCAGAAGAAGAAGGAGAAGACAGTAATGTGGCAGAAGAAGAAAAAAATGACATTCCTCGTTCTCTGTTTCAGCATCAATCTTCTGATATGAACTAATGATGGCTTTCACATAGGCTTTTCCCTTTAGAGACTTCTTAGTGTCCAATGGAAAGCATACATCAGATTTGTGCAGGTCGGGTTCTTCTATGACTTTCAAGAGTCTCAACTGATTCTGTAAATTACACCCTAGTTGGGTGATACTTTTACCACTTCTCACTGCAGGTGCGCTCTCTAATATCCATTTTGAATATCGATAATATTACATTCAAAATGGATATTAGAGAGCGCACCTGCAGTGAGAAGTGGTAAAAGTACCACCCAACTAGAGTGTAATTTACAGAATCAGTTGAGACTCTTGAAAGTCATAGAAGAACCCGACCTGCACAAATCTGATGTATGCTTTCCATTGGACACTAAGAAGTCTCTAAAGGGAAAAGCCTATGTGAAAGCCATCATTAGTTCATATCAGAAGATTGATGCTGAAACAGAGAACGAGGAATGTCATTTTTTTCTTCTTCCGCCACATTACTGTCTTCTCCTTCTTATTATGTGCGCGTGCAAATTCATTGACTATATTGAGAATATGGATTAATAGTGGGTAGGAAAAGTATTTCTCGAATGGCTTTTGCGTCTTAAAACCATAAACTACTAAGTAATGGCATACATAATTTTTTTAGTATAAAGGTTGTTATTTTAAGTTTTCCCTTATAGAGATATGATCTAACTGCATCTATCAACTATAAGTGTGCAGAAAATTATGATAAGAAACCATAAGAAAGGGTCGTAGCCATGCATAACCTTGAATCTACATACCAAATCATGCAAAAGCATGCACTTATTGTCACCTTGCCTTGGAATATAAATTATCTTGGAAGACTATAAGCGAGCATTTAAATCTTGATAGCTTTTGACTTCAACATATATTTTTCTCAAGTACCATGAAATATACTTGCTCCGTATAAACCGTTTTCAGGAAGATGGATTAATAATGACAAATTATCCATTGTGGCTCACTAAGTTAGTATTTTCTCTTCTATTGACCATCTTTCTAATCTGCTTGGTAAATTTATTCGGAACCGGCTGCGAATCATTAAAAGACATGCATAAGAAAGAAAGCTAAAATACAGATATATAGCATACCGATACATCGAAACTTCATAGTTGCGATGGCAATCCAGAGATATTTATTTCTACACACGTGGTGCGCGTGCGAATGCGTCAGGCATCATGGACAAATATTTCAGAACATGGAAAGTATTATTTGTATAAAGTAATTAAAACTTTTAAACACCTTGGGTAGATATTTTCTTAGTTGATGCAATCATATCATGAGGACTAAATTTAAGCTATTATACATATGCTTATGTATTTTTCTAACCTAATATATCACACACACACAGAGAGAGAGAGAGAGAGAGAGAGAACACCAGGTAGATAGAGAAATCAGGTAGTCCTGAAGAAATGGAGTCCATAGCATTGCTCATCATCATCATCCGTGATCCCTTTGAAAAAATATTATCAAAGGGATCATGGATGATGATGATGAGCAATACTATGGACTCCATTTCTTCAGGATCCTGCTATCTGATTTCTTTACCTACCAGGTGTTCTCTCTCTCTCTGTGTGTGTGTGTGTGTGTGATATATTAGGTTAGAAAAATACATATGCATATGTATAATAGCTTAAATTTAGTCCTCATGATATGATTGCATCAACTAAGAAAATATCTACCCAAGGTGTTTAAAAGTTTTAATTACTTTATACGAATAATACTTTCCATGTTCTGAAATATTTGTCCATGATGCCTGACGCATTCGCACGCGCACCACGTGTGTAGAAATAAATATCTCTGGATTGCCATCGCAACTATGAAGTTTCGATGTATCGGTGCTATATATCTGTATTTTAGCTTTCTTTCTTATGCATGTCTTTTAATGATTCGCAGCCGGTTCCGAATAAATTTACCAAGCAGATTAGAAAGATGGTCAATAGAAGAGAAAATACTAACCTAGTGAGCCACAATGGATAATTTGTCATTATTAATCTATCTTCCTGAAAACGGTTTATACGGAGCAAGTATATTTCATGGTACTTGAGAAAAATATATGTTGAAGTCAAAAGCTATCAAGATTTAAATGCTCGCTTATAGTCTTCCAAGATATTTTATATTCCAAGGCAAGATGACAATAAGTGCATGCTTTTGCATGATTTGGTATGTAGATTCAAGGTTATGCATGGCTACGACCCTTTCTTATGGTTTCTTATCATAATTTTCTGCACACTTATAGTTGATAGATGCAGTTAGATCATATCTCTATAAGGGAAAACTTAAAATAACAACCTTTATACTAAAAAAATTATGTATGTCATTACTTAGTAGTTTATGGTTTTAAGACGCAAAAGCCATTTGAGAAATACTTTTCCTACCCACTATTAATCCATATTCTCAATATAGTCATTGAATTTGCACGCGCACATAATAAGAAGGAGAAGACAGTAATGTGGCAGAAGGAGAAGACAGTAATGTGGCGGAAGAAGAAAAAAATGACATTCCTCGTTCTCTGTTTCAGCATCAATCTTCTGATATGAACTAATGATGGCTTTCACATAGGCTTTTCCCTTTAGAGACTTCTTAGTGTCCAATGGAAAGCATACATCAGATTTGTGCAGGTCGGGTTCTTCTATGACTTTCAAGAGTCTCAACTGATTATGTAAATTACACCCTAGTTGGATGATACTTTTACCATTTCTCACTGCAGGTGCGCTCTCTAATATCCATTTTGAATGTAATATTATAGATATCCATGCCTTTTTATGTCAAAATTACTTATATTGTCAATGTTTGATTGTCTAGTTGTTGGTGATGCGTCCATATCAGGGACAGAGGCCACTCCCGTTCCTCCAGGTATGTTTATATATTATATAGGGCATGTATATTGATTTAGAATGCTATATCATAAATATACACACATTCCTTTTGCTCTTAGTCGTCCAACTCATTATCATGGGCTGCTTGATGAGATTAGATTTGCTCCTGATGATCTACAAGAGCTTGTTCACTCCCTGTCATATGTGTAAGCAGCGCTATATGCGAGTTTACCTTGTTAGTATGTATGTACTGAAATTAATTAATATTATTCAAATTTTGATACATGCAGATACCAGAGGAGCACATCTTCTATCTCTGTAGGTAAGGCTTTGAATTTGTTGATTTTGGTATTTCTTGTCAATTTTATAGACCAGTATGTGCTAAATATAATGTTCTGACAGTTGGTAGGGGGAAGGCAACATTCGAGGCTGCTGACTCCACCCCGGCGGTTACTTCCTCCGTCTCCAGTGACCGGCATGTCCATCATGAACTGGATAGCTTGAGGGCCAGCGTTCAGGAGTTGAAGGAGATGCTGGTATGTATACTACTTTATAGTAAAATATCATTTCATATTATATACATATCAACATATCCATAATTAGTACGTAGCTTGAGCTTATTTGGTTTTAGACTTAAGTTTGATTAATCATACATACATATGTAATTGAAATAAACAACGCTTTTCCAAACTAGATATCCAAACAGGGTTTCGAAATAACTTAATAATGATACGAATTCGAATAATAAACAGTTCTTACACGCTTCTTACACACGTTATATCCAGACGCGACAGGGTAGATCGGCCGAGCCTCCACACGCATCTCCTACGGCTGCGGCTCCGCAAGCCACTACATCGGCTGCGGTTCCGCAGACAGCTCCTGTAGCTCCACCGCCCACTCAGACTCCCGCAGCCGCGGCTCCGCAAGCGACTACCTCGACGGCGGCTGCGCAGACCACATCGCCGGCTCCACATGCCGCTCAGACTCCCGCTCGCGACGAATTGCAGAGTTTATTGACCGAGGAGCAGGCACGCGTTATTCTATCGTTATTCAGAGGTGGAGCTGGACCGAGCTAGGGTAGATTTTTGGTTCTTTTTTTTTGAAACATGTATTTATTTATATCATACACATTGTACTACATTTTGAAACGATATTGATATTGGTTTGTATTTATATCAAATTCAGTTTTTGTGTTTCTTTTGTATATTATATATATGCGTGAGATGTGATTATGAATACTGCAATATATGATTTGATTGATGTATATATTATTGTGCACAGGGCGGGAAAAAATCAAGCAGCCCATTTTTAAAAAAAAATTCAGACAATATGTACCTACGGATTACTCCGTAGGCACACATGCTATCCCTACGGTTATGTCCGTAGGGGCAAAATATCAGCAGTAACTGATATTTCCCCCAGATCTCAGTGCCAGGGGGTTGGGAAAGCCCCTACGGCTATATCCGTAGGGGCCACTGAGTCTCCCCTACGGCGTTATCCGTAGGGGCAAAATATCAGGAATCCTGAATTTGTGCCCCTGCGGAAAAGTACCTATCCAGATATCCGTAGGGATCTGTACATGCCCCTACGGGTATATCCGTAGGGCCAAGTAATTTATTAAAATAAACCGTAAATAATATAAAATCTTATACCCTACGGCGTACTCCGTAGGGGCAACGGGACCTACATATATATCCGTAGGGACAAAAATTTAACCGTAGGGGCAAGTTCAGGGCCTCAACTTGCACCTGCGGCCTTTGCACCTACGGGGGATTTTTCCGCCCCTACGTATATATCCGTAGGGGCAGTGGGTTGCCCCTACGGATAAATCCGTAGGAGAAACCCTTCTTTGTAGTAGTGTTATAGTCCAAATATCAGAAATTAATGCCATTTTACTCTTATGATTTGCAAAACTATCAATCAAATTGGCTTTACTATTATGAATTTTTTTTAAAACATCACTTCTAAATGTTGTTCTGGGTACTCTTTGAATTACTGGATTATATGTATTTTTTTACTAATCCATCAAATTTTTCGTTTTCTGCAAAACCGAATGGTTGTTCAGCATGTATGACATATTTTACAAGTTTTCTTCTATTAATATCTTGTGAATAAGAAAAAGTAGTTAAAGAGTTAGATGACATACTTAGAGTCGTCTGCCGAGAATCTGTTTTTCGTGTTTGGTTAAATGTCTTTTTAGGTGGGTAGTTCCATATAAAGTGGCATAAATAAAATCTGCTTGGCAATGAGTGTAAACCGCCCGCTCGTATTTACCTGCAATTGTTTGTACTACTAAATGTTTCCAAATATCAGAAGTTTTAGCTCTTTTATGTTTAGGGGCAGAAATTCTTGCTTCATGAGCAGTAAGAGTAGGAACTTCTTTAGGGGCATTATTTTGTGTCGTAACAAGAATCTCATAATTAGAAGATTCATATTTAGGAGAATAAAAATCAAATATAGTTTGCAGTATATTGGTTAATTTTTGTCTCTCTTGTAAATCCATATCGATTTGAAATGAACGTCTTCGTGACGATGTAGCATCTCTATTACCTTGTGAAGATGAACCTGAGATTCTTAATTAAAAATATTAGTAACAGAGAAAGAGAGATGAAAAAATATACGAGAAAAATATATAATCAATAAAAAAAACCTGATTCCAAATAGCAGAATCAAATTAGTGAAACTGAAATGAAGATTGAGACTGCGGAAATAAAGATTGCGTGATTCCAATTTTAACAGCGAATTTCTCCGAAATTAAAGAGAGTGATTGGGAGATTAAAAATTTTGTTGTTGTGAATTGTGAGAAGAATGAGAAGTGTAGATAGGTATTTATAGAGTTTTGTATTAGAGGTATTGAAATGTGTAATTTTGAATGAAGGGTTTTAGATAATTTTACAACCCCTTTAATTCAAATTTCACCCCTTTATTAAAAAAATCAACCCTATTAAAAAAAAACTATCCCAAGAATTTGACCGGCCCCTACTCAAAAAACCCCCCAAGGCCAAATGACCAAATTCAAATTTGAATTTGGTTGGTTGGCCAGGCTCGGTTCGGGCTCGGGCCATTGCCGGGTCGGGCCGCCAACGGCTGGCCTTGGCCGGGCCGGATCCGGGCCCGCCAAATGGCGCTTGGGCCGCGCCGGGCCATTATTCTAGCCGGCCTACGGGCAACCCGGTCCATCAGACACCTTGAGTACAGATGTACTGGAAGAATTTTTCGTTTACACGTTGGATACTCTTTTCGAAATAAGAGCTTCTTTAAGATAAAAGAAATTTGAGTTTTTTCTTTATCTCACCACAATTCGTTGATATTTTCCCATTTCTCCCCTTGCATTTTCATCTTTCACCCAAAAAAAACCATGATTTTGCCATTTTTTTAATCCCCATTTTCATGCTTAACCCTCAAAACCCTTAAGTTGAGTAAGAAGCTCCTCCTGGCAAAAATCCCACTAATTTTATAAACCAGGGGAGAATTTTTAGGGTGTGAAATATGGAAATATATTGGCTTTTAGGGGTGAAATATGGATAATTTAAAGTTTGGAGGTGAGACAATAAAAAAAAGAAAGAAAAAAACGAAATGTTAAGAGTTAGCTGAGTTATATCATGCTTTGATTGATGCTGCATGTTTTCTATTTACTAGGAAATATATCCCTTCATTGGTTATGAAACGGCATCTCGTATTCGTCTAAATTAATTAACATGCATTTTTATGGCTACTAGTTCTATATTTTTTCTTAATTTATTAAATATTTTTCACTAGCTTCTAACAACTTTTTTGGTTGTATATTTTAGATATGGAAGGGTTGGAGAATACCAACCAAGCCAGTACCCGGATAAGCTAGTTAAGGCCCTGTCCGTCCCGAGATAGATGATTTCTTGGAAGAGATCAACAATTCAACGAGCGAAAATACCGACCAAAACACTCTTGAAGGCTTGCTTAATATTTCAAATTTAGGTTAGTCTTCATTGATGCTTTTCATGACTACAATGTTTTTCTTTTTGAGATTTGGAGCCCATTTTAACATTTTTCTTTTCTGGTCAGAAGATTTTCCGCATGAACCGAGGGCGGTGGAAGCAAGCAACGATGTTTGTAGTTGGAAGCCAGCCATGCCAGGGAAGTCGATCGAGGCTGTGAAGCATCATAATCAACTTTTGATGGAAGACGTATATGCAATCAAGAATGGTAGAGTGGCATTGCCTAACTATATAGAAATCAGCAACGATGGCGTGTTGTTGCCAACGGATATAGAAGTCGATCCGGTGTCATTATCAACCTCTCCAAAAGTCAACAATGATCCGGTGCAGTCGCCTAACGATTTAGAAATCAACAACGATTCGGCGCCATTGCCAAACTATTCTGATGTTGACAATTATCCGTCCGTTGCCATCGCTAAACCCTTCTAAAGTTAACGATGGTCCGACGCCATTGCCCAACTCTTCTGAAGTCGAATCCCCCGCCCCTCAGCAGAAAAGACTTAAAGGGGACAAGTGGACGCTCTAAGAGCACAAGTGAACTCATGCTCTAAAACTGATGATGCTCAGAAGTGGTATTTCCTAAGATCACGACACATGGCGACTGACGTGTCCTATGGCTCACGGAAAGGAAACGACAATGGTACATTAGAAGCATGCCCCGGACCTTCGACCCGACGATATTTCCGACCTTCAGTGGCCGTCCAGACCACTCCTATGCCCGCCTTACAAACAACTGTTGGCGAGCCTCCAAGCTTCCTGCACGATAGGCCTCCTCGGGCCTCCCAGCTCGCCTCCGAGCTATCAAGAACCAAGCCTACTCGGCCTCCCGCTCGTTCCCGAGCCTCCCGCCGAGCCTTGCTTCCTCGGTCTCATCGACCGACCCCCAACACTGATCACCGATGTCTTCGCCACGGCTCCGCGAATCTCGCCAGACGCGAGATATCCGCCGCCCATGATCCCATGTTCCACGCCACCGCACTCCCCCATTAACGAGCATATCTCGTCATTAATGGGGTATCCCGTCTTTCATGCGGGCGTAACGCTAGGGACGTAACGGCGGGCGTAAATCTCGCGCTCGCCAGCCCATGGCTGCCACTATATAAACCCCTCTCTCAGACGACCCAGGTAAGACAATTTGAACCCAATAGGTCGTTACTCTGCCAAAATACCCCGTCTAACTTGATCGTCGGAGGGTCCTCGGTGGCACAACCATCCCGGGACTTCCTTGCAGGTACCTCGGCCTCAACCACATAAAACCCATTGATATCCACACGCTTCAGGAGGCAGCCCTCCGACTCAATCTCAGTCATCCATCAGCGCTCGCCGCAGATCAACGGAAGGTAACATCTGAAGGAGATCCAGAGCTCCATCAGTTGGCACCGTCTGTGGAAAAACTAGTTCCACTCAACTAAAGTTCACCTTCCAATCTCAACTTCATGGCGAGCGGTCACCGCGACGATCCAAGCACCAACCATCGCCCTCCCCGCAGTGGAGACGAGGGAGAATCCCCTCCTCCCCCGAACGCCATTCACGCCCGATCCGCTTGGATAGATCGACCCGCGTCCGTCGTGGATACACTCGTCCGTGTCCAAACGGTCGGGCAAGCTCCCCAGGTCGCCGCTCCTCCACCTGGGGACCGGGACCCCTACAAAGGGAGAGAAGACTCTGTCCACATCGGCACGACCGGACACCACCTTGCTATCTCCGGTGGCCGCAGATCCCCAGGGCCAACGTATTCAATGACCCGCTGGGCGCCTCACAGCTCAACACCGAGATCTTTCGCCAGAGCGCCTTGCCCCGAGGCCCATCGCGCCCCTATCCCTCCCGAGGAGGTGTAGGTCAGCTCGCCTGCACCCAGGCATAACCGGCACCCCCTCCTTCGATGGGGTCGCACGGACGAGACTCGCCACGGCAGCTCGAAGACCACCTCGCCAAGGGACCTAAGGAACCTCATCGAACGGAACCGGGGTCGTGTCCAGGCGCAGGTCTCCGGAAGCATAGGCCAAAGATTAGAATGTGCTGAATCATCGGGATACCACGGCCGATTCAATGCCCTCGAAAAGAAGATTGAAGGCATGCATCGGGAAAATCGTCCTTCAAGCGACGGGGTTAAATATGCCGCCGACTCGCTCACGAAGCCCTTCACCAAAGAGCTACTCGCCGTCCACGTCTCCTCCCGGAATAAGCCCCCCAAAATCTCACTCTTCGACGGGAAGTCCGACCCGAAGGACCATTTGGACGTGTTCACAGCCCGGATGAGTTTCCGGGACTGTTCTGACGCCGCTCAATGCCGCGCTTTCCCCACCACTCTCATCCTCTCCGGACGAGACTAGTTCCGAGGACTCGCGCCACGCTCAATCTCTACCTTCGATGAGCTGGCCACCCAATTTCTCGGCCACTTCGTCAGGAACAGACGGCAGAAGCGGACCGTTGACCATCTCTTCACCATAAATAGCGGGGACAAAGAATCCTTCAAAGGATACGTCACCCGCTTCTACAACGCCCTCCTTGAGGTACCAGAACACCGGGACGAGACGGTTATTACGGTCCTTAGGTCAGGTCTTAGGCACAAGGAGTGGCTACGCTCCTTTGCATTAGCGCAACCTAAGACCATAGCCGAGGTAAAGGTCTGGACCGAACGTGAGATCCAGCTTGAGTCCGAAGTGAACGCCAACTTGCCCCGGACAGAGCAAGCCGATCAGAAGAAAAGGGCCAGGAAAGAGAAGAAGAAGACTGAGCAGCTATCCTGCCCGGTCCATCCTTAGCAGGCCACTCCATGCCCTTCCGCACTAAGGATCAAAGCCCTTATCAAGAGGCCACCGAGCAGCTACCCTGCTCGGTCCATCCTTGGCTGGTAATCTCTTACCCAATGATGCCAAGGATCAAAGCCCTTGTCAAGAGGTCACCAAGAAGCGACCCTGCTCGGTCCATCCTTAGCAGGCCATGTTAGTTATATGTATGCCCTAGAGGCCATTACTGTACATAGGATGTATATTGTAGTGGATGCTGGGACATATATAGGGAGGACTTTCTTGCTCGACATGATAGTATGCTATCTGGTTGCTCTTTACCTTAACGTGTACGTTGATTGTCTCTCTGTTACATGTTGGTAAAGCCCTTAGGATGTGTACTTGACTACCTGGACTATGATGCGGATCATACTAGTGGGGACATGGTAGTCCATAAGTACATCCTTCAAAGTCCCTAGTCGTGGGTGTATCGAGACGGGGCATCGATATACCAGAGTAGACTAGCGTGTACCTTCTCGACCCATACAGATAGGCGATGGATGATCCCATATCCATCGGTGTTTGACATCAGAGATGATATACGGGTGCTCAGTAGAGACTGGGTATACTGGACGGACTCGCCGAGAACTCCCAGATGGTATTATACCTCACGTCAGATGGCAGTTCTCTGGTGACACTGGTACAGAGTAGTCTGTTGACCCGAGATCGTCATAGAGTCTTGTGTGGTTCCCACTGTGCTTTGATTTCCATCTTACCACGTCCAAGAGGGTGTGCAAAACGGTGGATTTTGGGTACAGTCCCGAGTCACATGGAGGCAATGAGCGATAGGAGGGGATTCGTCTCTCCCGGTATAGGGAGTTGATGTTGCGCTGTGTTCGATTGGCTATAACAGGAAATCCCTGGCCAGGGTTGCTGAGATTTACTGGTAAGTGTTACCAGTAGTTTCTCGAAGTGTTATAGACCTCATATCGACACGACTTATCGAGCTATTGGGGTCTGACGTTTACCACCCCTAGGCGAGATATGCGACATATCAGACGATCAGACCGGACTGTACGGTAGTGTTACTGGTCGGATTCACTGGAGTGTGAGCGGGCTTGCTCATCGATCTTCAGATCGCTCAATACCCGGGTGGCCGTTACGTTTAGCAGACCGCTTGCGGCTTGTGGGTGTTTGATATGATCATCATCTGCTGCCGGCGTATTGACGAGTCTTTAGAGTCCTACACAGAGGTTTCCTGGCTCAAGCGAAACGAAATAGGAGCGCATATGAGATATGTGCGGGACCGAGAATAATACAGTATGTGATACTGTATTCGATTCTCGCGATGTGACATTGATCGGTTATATGCGATATAGCCGGGTTATCGGATCAAGTGTTGATTCGATAAGTTGTTACTGATGATACCAGTCGGTTATGTGCGACATGACCGGATCGTTAAATCAAGTGTTGATTTAATGATTTAATGCATAATTATATATTTGATATATTACTTTGCATTAACTAGTATCGGTTCACTTCAAGATGGATTTTCTCACTCGGATGTGCGCATTATATATGTGATATGATTTTGTGCACTAGCTTGTATCATGTTTGATGATACATGCTTTTTGGTTTAGTGTAAAGTGTTAAACCTTGGTTAATGAATAGGTTAGGGTTTATTATTTATTATTCATTTATCTTATTTAATTATCCATTTCTTTATGATAAATGAATAAAAGAAAATGAAATGAAATGGTTGCTAATTTTGGATTCTAGTTGAAGCTTCTTGATCTTTTGACTAAGTGGCCATTTTGTCTCTAGTTTGACCCTAACCATTCCTTTAACCATGATTGATTCTCTACACCTAACTATGGTTCACTTATGATAGGAATGAATTTCTTTTCTCATTATTATGATTCTTATCATAATATATTCTTCTTCTTCTTCCTTCAACTAAAGAAGAAAAACCTAGACTACATCAATGGTGGATTGATGATATGAGTGAGAAATCCAATTCTAAAGTTTACCCACTTCCTATTTCTTCATCCTCTACCACTTGCCAAGTAGTAGAGTGTGTTTACTTCACAAGTTTCTTGACTTGGTGAAGTCGGAGCTTGATTTAGCGATGCCTCGACGTAGATCATCTTCGGCACGTCGTCGACGACCTAGCCCGCTTCTTCTCCGATGAAGCCGACACAAGAGCCCGGATTTCGGATTTGTACAGCGGAGATGACTTTTTCGTGGAGCTATGGAGGTGGACAAACGGATCTACAAAGGTTGTATTTCCGTATCTATTAGTTAAGTGTTAACTAGTTATCTTTTCGCCTATGTATATCTAGCAAACGATCCGTTCTAGGGTTTGTAGGCACCGTAATTTTTGAAATTAGCATCTTAGATGCCTTGTGAGACCTCACTAGGGTGCCTAGGAACCTTTCACTGGTATCAGAGCCTAGCTAGAGCCTTAGGCGAAGTCCAGACGGAATTTGAAGTCCGATCGAATCGAAAACACGAACCCAAAATTGCTCTCTGTCCAGATTTTAAAATTGTGGATTTTTCAAGATTAAAAATATCCAGAAAATCAAGCAGGATTTTCTAAGAATTACTGTAAATTTCGTGGGCCTAATTCGACTTTCCCACAGCGTTTCCGCGGCACGAGTATGGCTCGTGCGGCGGAAGCGCGGCCTATTTTGTCGTTTTGTGCATTTTGTTTTCGCAGTAATTTTCAGATTTCTGTGTTGATTTTCCTGGGATATTTTTATATTTATTATACAGATGAGTATTCTGGAGTTGTTTTGGGGATTCGGAGTTTCGATCGGAATATCAAATTTTGTCTGTGTGGCTTTCCGGATAAATTTTAGAATATGTTAAAAAGTTCGACCGGATATAAATACCCAATTTTTTCCCTGTCGGAAAATTTCCAAGTGTTGGATTTTTCCGTAGTTTAACGACGTTCTAAGTAGTGCAAGTAACGCGATGGACCCTCTAGAAGACAACAAACCTTAACTCGATTATGTGACCGTCTTGAACTGCCCTTTGAACCTTCGGGTTTGGGGCAGTACGGCGTGCCACATGTGAGGCGTTGGCTTGACCCTTCTACGGCTGGACCGTTGGTACTGAGGCACGAACTGAATGTTGTTAGACTTATTTCATGTGTTGATCTGTATCGGGAAAACTTGGGTGTTCGACTGTTCGATCAGAAAGTTTAACATTTTCTATTTATCCGGAATGGGATACAATAATTGGAATTCACAAGTAGTTATGTGATAACTGGATGAATGTTATAAACATAGCAATTTAGTCTCACTTGATCGGTTGCCACGGAATTTTGATGTGATCAAAAGTCCATCGCAATCACGTAGTGTACGCGGATACTCGCTGGGTAAACTTAATAGACAGCTACATCCCTTAGCCCCGACCAAGTGACTGTAGGAGAACCCCGTCGCCGAAAGCATCCGGTCGGGTGCTCGCGGTAGCGGTGTTCCGCCTTGGTGCACTTCGTCGACGGTATCAGGGGTGCGGCCGCCTACTGAAGTTTGCGACGAGCATTCGATCAGGATGTCGGGAATCCTGTTGAATTACCCGACTTCATATTGAAAAGAGTTTTCGATTATGAGACTAAAATGCGGGGTTTATAATTGTTAGGCATGCGATGTCTAAGGAATTCATTTGGTCAGGCATGCGATGTCTGAGGTGGTTGCGGATTCCAACTGTTGTAGTTTTACACTTTCTTTTCTGTGACCGTAAGTGTAATATGTGATATCGCCGGTTTCGTTGCTATATGTCAACGACAATTGGGATGCGCATATTTACTTACGTTGATGACATGTGATGTTATGTGTTGCTGGATATGTTATATTGGATCGTCGTGTTTGAATAGCCGGGGGTTTTTATGTGAGATGAGTGTTTTTCATTTTCATTCATGTAAAAACTTGTATGTAATATTCTTTTATTGGGACGCTTCCAGGTTGCGGAAGTTGTCACCTTTTGTATATTATTTACTTTTCCGCACTAGGATAGACCCAAGGAGGAGGGCACAAGTAACCGGGTTCTGGGGTCCAGTGGGAGACCAACTCGAGGAGTCGAGTCCGGGTCTCCAAACCCTAGAATTGGCAGGGTTGCTTGCCGCTCTCGTAGGGGTCTAGGGGTGTGGGTTTGGCTATTCATCACGACCGTGGAATCCGTGTTTTATACTGGCTCGTATTGAAAACACGGACGTCCTAATATATCCAATATTTCATATGTTACTTCTGCTGCGATATCTGTGATGCGATCATGTGATGTTCTATGATAGATACTAGATATAGTATATATGATATATTTGTTGGAGATAGTGCCCTCAGAGTCAATTATTGGATCACAGGCACGTGATTGCAATGATTGAGGGAGGACCTATCCCGGTAGGACAGTCTTACTCGAGATGATAGTATGCTATCTGGTTTACCTTTATCATCGTGTACTGTTTTAGGCGACCTGACATGTCGCTATTGCACGTTGATAAAGCCCCTAGGATTCTTGCTTGACTGCCGGCAGTATGAGGGCGATCATATAAGTGAGAGCTGGAGTCTATTAGCACATCCTTAAAAGGTCCCTAGTCGTAGGAGTCTCGAGACAGGGCATCGATTCTCCAGAGTAGACTAGTGTATACAGTCGAGACCCCGACGAGGGGCGGTGGCCGGTCTCACAAGCCACTGGTGTCAGTTGGTTCACCTAAGATGTATACAGGTGCTCATTGGGATTATGAGTACACCGGACAGGACTCGCCGGGAACATGCTAGTTGGTCATATACCAGACGTCAGATGGCAGTTCCCTGGTGACATGTGTGCAGGTTAGTTCATCGACCTGGGGATCGTCATTTGTCTCGTGTGAGTTCCCACTGTACTTTGATTACTACCCTACCACGGCTCAAAGGAGTCGTGCAAACAGGTTTTAGTTGGGTACAGTCCCGAGCCACATGGAGGCAGTGAGCGGATCTTCAGGGGTTCGTCTCTCCCGGTATTGGGGGTGAGGTCGCGCTGTGTCTAGGAGAGCCATTACACAAAGACCTTGGCCAAGGCAGGAGATTTACTGGTAGGTATTCCAGTAGTATCTCAGGGTGTTCTGGGCTACACTCCGACACGACTTGTACCGCTTTTGGGGGTCTGACTTTTACCAACCCCCTAGGCCCGCCATGCGATGCTCATAGACGAACGGACCGGACTGTACGGATATTGTCACTGACAGGCTCAGTTGGGTGTCGGGGTGAGCTTCCTCATCGACGTCCCTTTTAGTCAATAGCTGGTGGCCCGTCACGTATTGGCTTATACCTCTGACGTGCTAGTGGTTAAATCCACAGCCATAGTATTGACGAGTCTTTAGAGTCCACCACACTTTCAGTTACTCAGCTTTCGGGCGAAACGCTGTAGAGGCCGTATGGAGATATGGCAGGGTCCGATCAGATACGCGCGGTATTGCACGGATCAGGATCAGACAGTTTGTACTAGTGGCCGTATGGTTATATGGCAGGGTTCGATCAGATACGTGCGGTATTGCACGGATCAGGATCGAACGGATATTACTAGCCGGCTTTGTTTTAAGCCGGTCCTAGTTTAGTACAGTGGAGATTCTGTCTCATTGCATTTGTATCCGGACGGAATACAGATGCGGGTGTGTATGCACAGTATGGGATTTTCCTGTAATTTATTACGGGACCAGTTTTCTGGGGTTGCCAGTTTGCTTTCCGTTCCGGCCGGTTTTCCTTTGTTCTTTCCCGGCCGGACTTTTCCGATGGAGGGGGTTATTTGCAATTGTGCAAATAACTTTAGTGGAGGGGTTTTATTGCATAAAGTTTGATTATGATAGCTTTCATTTCTTTTGCTCCATGTTGTGCATTTATGAGATTGGAAAGGGTATGGTTTTGATGGAAAAGAAAAGCATGGTTGATGTTTATTTGTCCCTTGATGTGGTCACCCTCTTCATTGCTCCTACCATCACCTCCCTTCATGCTATATATCCTTTCCTCCACCCTTCTTCTCTCTTGATGAAAAAGAGTTGAAAAAGGAATGAGAGAAAGAAAGAACACTAGAGAGAAGAAAAAGAATGAGAGGGTTCATCTTTACTTTTGTGAGGAATTCTTCATCTCCTTCTTCTTCTTGTTATGGAAAAATGAAAGCACCATTTTTCCTAACCCCATTCCTCCATCAAGGCAACTACAAACCCTAAATGAGAATAGCATGATCTACTACACATTCCTACAGCAAATCTTGGACGCGTCGATTCGCCAGCTTCGCGCCCGAGTTGCCTCGGTATTGAGGTGGGAGCCCGTAAAAGCTACAGGCGATGTGGTGCCCTTTCCGACGAGGAGGAGACGGATGGAGATCCCGCGAGGAGATCGGAGTGGAGATGAAGACCGGAGGACTTGGATCGTCGGTATATCTCTAACCCGTATTCTTGTTAGCTTAGACTTGTTAATGGTTACGATCCGGAGTTTAGTGCGCGGTGGTGCCGGTTTGCAAAGTCCGCAAAATTTAAGTTATTCACCGTTTCCGCATTCCGGCGTCGGATTGACGGCCGGGGCGCCGCCGTGCACTTACAGTGGTATCAGAGCCTCGCCATTAACTTCGTCTAGCTTTTGTGTAATGTGTTTTACGTTTCCGATCGAACAAAATCCCGAAAACACGTATTTCATGCACATCAGTTTCTGTCGAATTTTTTTTGAGTCCAAAAATTTTTCTGGTTGTCTCAGTGTGATGTGCAGGGAATTCTAAGGTTACTGTAAAAATTTGGTACAACGATCTCACTTTTCCACCGCGGAAGCGCGGCCAAACCCCTGCTTGGGCCGCGCTTCCGCGGCGGTTCTAACTGTTCACCCCCCCAAATTTTTCCAGTATGTTCCTAAGTTGAAAATGTGGTTTCTGGGATATTAAATTTGGGCCCAGGTTTTCTGTGGTTGCTACAGTTTTGTTTGGGGGCCCACTTGTTAAAGTTTGATCAATCGGAAAATTTTAAACACATTATTTCACAGTATTTACATTATATCTGCGACCGTGAATGTCACTCGATCGGTAAATCCGTTCTGACTGCTATAGCCCGGTTAGACGGATTTGCGAACGTGACTTTCACGTTGATGTTCTATGTTTATGCTGTGATGTTGCGGATCGGTCGTGGGGGATAGCCTGGATGCAATGTTAGTACAGTGTTGTTGTATTATGTACATTTGATATTGCGGGGCGAGCGTCCGACATGTGGACTGCCGTCACTGCCTGTTTGTATTATTATTTTGGGGCACGACCTGGTTGCGGTCGATGTACCCGTTGTATGTATATTTTACTTTCTGTACTAGGATTACCCCGCGGAGGGGTGCACGGATAGCCGGGTTCTAGAGGGCAACAGGCCCGCATCTCATGGCATTGAGACGGAGGGGGCTTCACTCTAGGATTGGCGGGCTATTCGCCGCACTCGTAGGGGGTACAGGTTGACCCAGGAGGGGTGCCCAAGTTACCGGATTCCGTGAAGTGCTGGGTGGTCCATTCACGGAGCTGAAGGGGGCTGCCTCGCTTCAGGTTTTGGCGGGTGACTTGCCGCGCCCGTAGGGGTCTAGGTTTTCATTGCACAGGCTATCCACACGACCAGGGGAACGTCGGGTTTCAGTAGTGGCTCTATGAAACCCGGGGATCCCAGATATCTGTATTGTTCTGTGATGCTGTACATTTCTGTGATGTTGCATTTCTTTTCACGCCTTGAGCGAAATATAATATATTGGTATATATATTAGTAGATGTTGTATATGTTTTTCATCCGCGCTAGTCCAGTCCCCGCTCTGCCGTTAGTAAGCTAACCTAACGGGTGATGACGGGACCCAGTGGCGAATGCGGATGGCATATACGTACGTCAGTATATTTTCGTTCTTTGTGGTGTGATCAATTGATGGGACTGCGTTGATTCGGATCAATGCAAGTTAAACAAACCTAATCTGATGTTGTTGGAACACTTTTCAAAAAGCTGTTATTGCAAGGACATTCACTTTTGTTTTGCATCGTGGTATTCATTTGGAATATCCTGCTCCTCAGTCGACGAGGCAAGGGCCAAGATCCCTTCACCGGGAGTGACCCCTTGGACAGAAGTTTGCGTCAGGGCATTGACTTCACTATAGCCGATTACTTTTGCTTTGCACCGCGGTATTCATTTGGAATATCCTGCACCTCATTCTACGGGGAAAGAGCCGAGATCCCTTCACCGGGAGTGACCTCTTTAGTAAAGGTTGTCGTCACTATATTTTCTAAAAAGCTATCCGTTCCTTCAACGAGATCAAGTTCATTACGTTAAAGGTTTTCGCCAGAAACCATTCGTAGCCCTCCGTCGTTTCATATGGGTAGTCAATAGTATTCAAGCTGTGTTTGTTGGCCTTAGTCAAGGCACAGTGTTTGGTAGCTATTGGATATTCATATGCTGCATAGGTAGATGCGTTGGTTTGGGACAGTCGTATAGCCTTGTTGGCCCTAGTCAAGGGCTTGTACGGGTGGGTTCAAATCAACCTGGACAATGACGGGTAGAACTTGACATGTGACTTATGATTTGTTGGCCTTAGTCAAGGTCATAAGAGCATGGGGCAGAAATCACATCGGGAGTTTCAAAAGAACTGAAACTTGCCAGATATGCGCTTACCTTCTGGAGTGTGATACCGTGAGCTGATTCCGTCACATTATCATGCGATGATAGTTGGATCCCGATTCCCACTGATGAGTTAGTTTACTCCTCGGGTGACCCCGACTAATTCTACTTTCAGGTTTGGAGGAGAATTTGAGGTACAGTGGGAGGTTTCCAGATTAGATAAATTGGTAACCATTCTGATCTAGGTTAGAGTGCACGCTGAGTGTTTCTTTCTCTCTCTCTCTGGTAGCGACCATTGACCTGACCCTAAGACTTTGACTCAGTGACCAAGTTGACCGAACCTTCTTAACACTGGCTTTTGGATTGTCAGAGTTGCAGACCTCATTGCCACTCCTACTTTTACCCTTTTCTCCAGGACACCCCGTATTACTACGAACGTCCACTTCCACTGGACAAAACCATCGTATGGTTAGATACGAACTCGAAGGAATTCGAGGATGGTTTCCGGTTCTGGAGAAAACGAATAGGATTATTCAGTTGTCTTTTCTTTTCACCCTCTCTCATGTTGCGAGTACTCCTTGGTTTAGGAGTAGTACACCTATTACGCAAATTGGATAGTCTTCTTCCAAACCATAGGCTGGTGCCGACCGGTAGGGAATGAAGAAAACCAGTTAGCCTAAACGGTGTACAGAAGGTATTAAGTTCAGACAAAGAAAGGGATTAGTAAGAGGGCAAAGTAAGTTGCGACTGCTATTCACGACCAAACCAAGTATTTCATCGCCAATCCTAAATCACCTTTGTATTTCTCCAGGACACTCCGTATCACTACGAAGATCCCATTTTATTGGATAATCCATCGTATGGTTATATACGAACTCGAAAGGAACTTGTTCCAGTTCGGGGATGGATCCTGGTTCAGGAGAAATAGGAATAAAGTACATTCAGGTGTCTTTTATCTTCACCTTCTCTCGCGTTGCGAGTGCTCCTAGGATTAGGACAGTACACCCTTTATGCTTTTTGGATAGTCTTCTTCCAAACCATAGGCTGGTGCCGAACGGTAGGGAAGGAAGAAAACCATTTGGCCTAAAGGGGTGTACAGAAGGTAATGACTAAAGACATATGAAGGGATTTGGAGAGGTGGCAAAGAACTATACGGTTACAGTCGTGAATCTGGAAGAGGCATTACCAGGAATACCGGGATACCCCATCGAAACATTTCAATGCTTCAGTCTCACTGTGTAATGTTAAATAAAAACTGATTTCCCGATTGGATACTTACTCCAGGGTATGTATTTACCAGGTTTTATTCTCACATCTGTATGGTTTTACAGATGATGAGTGGGAGTAAGTTATTGGGAATTGGGTGATCATCCTCATTATATCGGGATTCGTTGGAATCAGTGATATTTGAGGAAATCACCTGGGCTGTTTGCCGGTCGGCAAATATTTGGTTTTGAATATCCGCTGTTGTGCACCAATTTCAAATTGATATATCTGTACGTCTATTTTAATAGAGTGAGATATACCTTTTGATATTATGTCGATGACATTTACCTATATCAGTGGATGGTTAGGTAAGGAGCATTAAACAGCGGTGTAATTCTTCTTAACCATAAGTACAGTTTTCAACCTACAACACACAGTGAAAGAGTTGTTAGACTCAGCGGACTTATACAGAGTATTGTATGTTGTCCAGTGTCCATTAGGACAGAGGGGTTGGTCCTCGTACTGTATTCTATTTACTTATGACTTCTCTAGTTCTTAGACAGGTGTTTCGTAGAAACACAGGGTCTAAGTTTTGAGGAGTTATAGGTATTTGAATAGAGTAGAGAACCAGGTATAGCAAGTATCGGGATTCTTCAAAGTGATCGAAGATGTAGATACTTGTGTGTGGTATTCAGTTAATAGTAATGATAAAGAGAAATTACTTCTCTTTCAGGTTACTCATAATTGGAAGTATTCCTAAGTTGAGTAACGCTGATCGACCTCCTTCCATTTAGTTGACATGCACTGGAGAAAGCTGCATGATTTGAATCTGGTTCAATTAAATCAGTGCCTCTGGTTCTATATTGGATGTAGAACAGTTCATATCTTAACGTTGTTAAGGTACGGGGAGTTGTCCGGCTTATGCTTAAAACCAGACACTGGACAACTCAAGGCACGTTTCTGTAATGGCTGTTTGTGGGTTGACCCAGGCTATGACGCGGGTTGATTTTCTACCATCTGGATGAACAATAGCAATATTGTTCTAGACTCGCCACAGTTTTATTAAAAATGGATTTTTTCAAAAACAGCAGTGGGAGTATGGTAGAACTGGAAGTGATTCCAGAACCGCAAACGATTACTGAAGATTTGATAAGGAACCTGAAGATTCAATCTGATTTGACATTCCATTGGCCACTCCGCAGATAAGGTGGGTAACTTCAGGCACCCGAGAGGTACCCCGGTAGCCTCAAGGACGGTGACAGGGAAGTTCTTGTATACCCACACTTGCCATTGTTGTTGTTCCAGGCTGCGAGACCCGGCAGGAGGATGAGTATAGCGTCGTTCTAAACTAGCTTTAGAAGTGCACGTCTGTATGACTCTGCCAGAGGGTTGTCGTAGTCAGTGGGTGCAGCGGAAGCATTGGTGGACATCAGGCTTATGTCTATTTATAGACTAAAGCAGATGTAGCGGAGATAGATCATCCATTTCTGATGTGACAGTCACAGGTTTGACGTCATCAGAATAGGGGATGGATCTGTTGAGAAGGTAGTAGGAAGTGAAACTCTTATACTACGATCGGTTAGACTTTGGTCGTCACACAGTGGTTTCTCCACACAGGACTTGGATATATATCAGACATTCTGGTTACTAGATCTATGATTTTAGATCTAGATTTGGGTGGTTTCCTAATCTGGGTACCTTGACAGCATTCTATGAGTATTTAGAATGGACGACTCCTGGCACGGTAATGTACCTGCAGGTGATGGAGTCACCCTCTCTAAAGGTGTCTTTTAGACTAAAGTAGAGAGGGATGTGCATGATTGGCAGATCACTTGCTTAGGCAATTGAGTCAATCATGAGATGTCAAGTACCACACCAGATGTTGTTCTTGCACTAGATGCAATAAGTTGATATTGATCCAATCCTGGAGAAACAGTCGGAAGCAGTTTTAGAACATAAGTGGCTGTTCTAGGGATATGATAACGGCTGCCTCTTTTAGGAGACGGTTATCATTCCAGGCTTCCAAGGTGACCTGGACGACAAGGAGGTTGTCAGAGTTATAGTTTTTCCCTCTGACGAGGGGCAGTATTTTGGACAGGTGGTCCAAGGCAATACTGAGGGTGGCATGGCGCAGGATACTGATTAAGTTCAGTTGAAGATACAGTCTAAGAAGTTTGGATTTGGAGTTCATTTATGAGCTACGTCCCATCAGACATCCAGACATTCTAAGGCAGGTATTGCTCATTTCGGGAGATGGCTTTCTCCGCGAACTTGAGATATAGAGAGACATAGAAAGAAACTTTCTAGGCGGATCCACTCACTGAGGCTATTCCTCGACCGCAATAGTTTCACAAACGGGATTTGTGAGACAGACTAGTAGAGGAGTTGGGTGTTCGGTATCACACGGGCTGTGAGTATGCGACATCGCAATAATTAGCCTTGAGTGCAAGTGGGAGATTGTTGGAGATAGTGCCCTCAGAGTCAATTATTGGATCACAGGCACGTGATTGCAATGATTGAGGGAGGACCTATCCCGGTAGGACAGTCTTACTCGAGATGATAGTATGCTATCTGGTTTACCTTTATCATCGTGTACTGTTTTAGGCGACCTGACATGTCGCTATTGCACGTTGATAAAGCCCCTAGGATTCTTGCTTGACTGCCGGCAGTATGAGGGCGATCATATAAGTGAGAGCTGGAGTCTATTAGCACATCCTTAAAAGGTCCCTAGTCGTAGGAGTCTCGAGACAGGGCATCGATTCTCCAGAGTAGACTAGTGTATACAGTCGAGACCCCGACGAGGGGCGGTGGCCGGTCTCACAAGCCACTGGTGTCAGTTGGTTCACCTAAGATGTATACAGGTGCTCATTGGGATTATGAGTACACCGGACAGGACTCGCCGGGAACATGCTAGTTGGTCATATACCAGACGTCAGATGGCAGTTCCCTGGTGACATGTGTGCAGGTTAGTTCATCGACCTGGGGATCGTCATTTGTCTCGTGTGAGTTCCCACTGTACTTTGATTACTACCCTACCACGGCTCAAAGGAGTCGTGCAAACAGGTTTTAGTTGGGTACAGTCCCGAGCCACATGGAGGCAGTGAGCGGATCTTCAGGGGTTCGTCTCTCCCGGTATTGGGGGTGAGGTCGCGCTGTGTCTAGGAGAGCCATTACACAAAGACCTTGGCCAAGGCAGGAGATTTACTGGTAGGTATTCCAGTAGTATCTCAGGGTGTTCTGGGCTACACTCCGACACGACTTGTACCGCTTTTGGGGGTCTGACTTTTACCAACCCCCTAGGCCCGCCATGCGATGCTCATAGACGAACGGACCGGACTGTACGGATATTGTCACTGACAGGCTCAGTTGGGTGTCGGGGTGAGCTTCCTCATCGACGTCCCTTTTAGTCAATAGCTGGTGGCCCGTCACGTATTGGCTTATACCTCTGACGTGCTAGTGGTTAAATCCACAGCCATAGTATTGACGAGTCTTTAGAGTCCACCACACTTTCAGTTACTCAGCTTTCGGGCGAAACGCTGTAGAGGCCGTATGGAGATATGGCAGGGTCCGATTAGATACGCGCGGTATTGCACGGATCAGGATCAGACAGTTTGTACTAGTGGCCGTATGGTTATATGGCAGGGTTCGATCAGATACGTGCGGTATTGCACGGATCAGGATCGAACGGATATTACTAGCCGGCTTTGTTTTAAGCCGGTCCTAGTTTAGTACAGTGGAGATTCTGTCTCATTGCATTTGTATCCGGACGGAATACAGATGCGGGTGTGTATGCACAGTATGGGATTTTCCTGTAATTTATTACGGGACCAGTTTTCTGGGGTTGCCAGTTTGCTTTCCGTTCCGGCCGGTTTTCCTTTGTTCTTTCCCGGCCGGACTTTTCCGATGGAGGGGGTTATTTGCAATTGTGCAAATAACTTTAGTGGAGGGGTTTTATTGCATAAAGTTTGATTATGATAGCTTTCATTTCTTTTGCTCCATGTTGTGCATTTATGAGATTGGAAAGGGTATGGTTTTGATGGAAAAGAAAAGCATGGTTGATGTTTATTTGTCCCTTGATGTGGTCACCCTCTTCATTGCTCCTACCATCACCTCCCTTCATGCTATATATCCTTTCCTCCACCCTTCTTCTCTCTTGATGAAAAAGAGTTGAAAAAGGAATGAGAGAAAGAAAGAACACTAGAGAGAAGAAAAAGAATGAGAGGGTTCATCTTTACTTTTGTGAGGAATTCTTCATCTCCTTCTTCTTCTTGTTATGGAAAAATGAAAGCACCATTTTTCCTAACCCCATTCCTCCATCAAGGCAACTACAAACCCTAAATGAGACTAGCATGATCTACTACACATTCCTACAGCAAATCTTGGACGCGTCGATTCGCCAGCTTCGCGCCCGAGTTGCCTCGGTATTGAGGTGGGAGCCCGTAAAAGCTACAGGCGATGTGGTGCCCTTTCCGACGAGGAGGAGACGGATGGAGATCCCGCGAGGAGATCGGAGTGGAGATGAAGACCGGAGGACTTGGATCGTCGGTATATCTCTAACCCGTATTCTTGTTAGCTTAGACTTGTTAATGGTTACGATCCGGAGTTTAGTGCGCGGTGGTGCCGGTTTGCAAAGTCCGCAAAATTTAAGTTATTCACCGTTTCCGCATTCCGGCGTCGGATTGACGGCCGGGGCGCCGCCGTGCACTTACAATATTATATAGCCGTTACTTATGGTTTACACCCGCGCTAGCCCTGCCCCGCTCTGCCGTTAGTTACCTAACCTAACGGTGCACGAGGGGACATCGAGGCGAATGCGGATGGCATAAGTGTACGTCGTATTTATCTGTGATGTTTAGGTATTTAAATGATGGGACTTCATTAATGTGATTAATGAAATAAAAGAAACCTAAAGATGTTGTAGAATCGAATTTCAAAATAAAACAGGTAGCTACAGTTCTTGCTTTGCACAGTGGTATATGCGATATATCCTGCACCTTATTCGATAAGGAAAGGACCGAGATCCCTTCACCGGGAGTGACTCCTTTAGCAATAACTGGCAGATGCTACACACTCGGTTTGTCTTTTGATTGCTTTTAAGTGTTTTTGCTTTGCACAGTGGTATATGCGATATATCCTGCACCTCATTCGACGAGGAAAGGACCGACGATCCCTTCACCGGGAGTGACTCCTTTAGCAAAACTAGAAAAGCCTCAAAAGCACTCCATTTCAAAACCATTCGATCCTACAACGATATCAAGTTCATTACGCAATAGGTTTTCATAAAAAACCTGTCGTAGCCCTCCGTCATTTCAGATAACTGTTGTTTAGTATTCGTGCTGCGTTTGTTGGCCTCCGTCAAGGCGCAGTGTGCGGTAGCTAACCAGTATTTATCTGCTTATGCATATGATGCAGATTGAGTTAGGGTAGTCGTGCGACCTTGTTGGCCTCCGTCAAGGGTCGTGCGGGTGGGTTTGATTCGATCAAGAAATGGCGGGTTGAACTTGACTAGTAGCCTATGGTTTGTTGGCCTCCGTCAAGGTCATAGGGTGCTAGGGGCAAAATATTATCGGGAATTTCAAGTGTTGAGATTTGCAATGAGATTGCATACCTTCTATGAGATAGTTGGATCCCGATACCCGCTGCGAGTAAGAGTTACTCCTGGGAGAGTTTTATACATTACAATTAGCCAATCAAGTAGGTGTCTAGAAAGGTGTCAACGGGGTTACGCCTCTGGGAAAACGAGGTTTACATTAATTAGGTTCGTGCGAAAGCACGGGGGACCTCCCTCAAAGTACCGACACTGGCCTGGCTGAAAGATTGGCGAACTTGTAGTGTGTAATTAATCCCGGCTAGTCTTTCCTTTTAGGGTTTGAAGGAAGATTTGATAAAAAGCAGTGGGAGCCATCCTGATTAGATAAAATAATAACCAATCTATTCTTGCAAGAGCGCACGCTGAGTTTTTTCTTCTCTCTCTCTCCTGGTAGCGACCATATCATGCCTTAATCAAGATAATAAAACGGATTATTGACCGAACCCGCTTGTTATACTGAGCTGGGGAACATTGGTCCCGCTCCAACTTATAATTGTTATAAGACAGAGCAGGAAATTAGGGAATACCAGATTTCCCGTGCCGCCCAAACGAAGAGAGTGCATGCTGATGCATCATCTTCGGGTGTGTTCATTATACAGAACTGTTTCTCAGTATCCTCCGCATCCTGGTATATGATACCGGATCAGGATCCCAGATATGTAAGATGTTACATAGGGCTACAAAAGGGTAGAAAAACTGAGAACGGGTGATAAGTTTCATGAGGTAGAAAACGGGGCAAGAGTTGCGGCCAAGTCTGTCGGTCACTGTCACCCTGTATTACCAATACATTAATTCTGAACGAATGTTATTAGATACCGAACCTGATATACAAAATCATATCAGTTTCTTTATTAGTAAAGAAATGATAAAATTTTGTATTGTTGGATAATGTTTTGAACATTTCCTATATCAAAAGTTGATCGGTTCAGGCACGTTATCTAAAAGCATTAATGTTCTAAATCAAACTACAGTTCTTAGTATACGGAACACACACAAGAGGAAGAGTTCAGAAATGAACGAATTCTTCTTGAGGTATTGTAGACTAGGTCAGATCAATGTGACCCGACTAGCTAGAGTTACATAGAGATGCATATTTAAATTAGTTTGAATTTACATCTTGTGAAACTCGCCAGTCATGTCACAAAGATAAGATGACCATAGCTTTGTTTACTGGAAACAGAGAAAGAGTTAGTGAACTCTTGGGATGATACATGTTGATGTATGTAAGGTCTCCTGTCTACACATGCCAGGACTGGTTCTTTATACCTCATTACGTTCTCTGATCATCTCTTTAGATTCAGACATATGTTCCTGTTGAAACACAAGTCCGAACCTTTTGAGATATTCACAGAATATAAGTTAGAAGTAGAGAACCAAAATACGGGTATAAGTATTATGTCCTATGATGAGATCAAGGAGGAGAATACTTGAGCACGGAAATCCTGGACTATTTTAAAGGAGAATGAGATTCTCTCTCAGCATTACTCCTCCGTATACACCATTGCACGATGGTATGTCGGGGCGGAGCAGATACACCCTATTTGATATGGTGTGCTCTATGATGAGTACTACTGAGTTACCTTTTTCCTTAAAGGGGTTATGCACTTGAGAAGTTGCATACCTATTGAATAGGGTTCGAATCAAATCATTGCCTACCGCTTCATATGTGATATGGAAAGGGAAGAACCCATATCTTAAGTTAGTTAAGATTTGGGGTTGTCCGGCCTATGTCTGAAAAGCGAAATCTGGACAAGTTCGAGGCAATGTCAGTTATGTACGACTGGAAATGTTCCAGCTATACAAACTGCAACTAATGATTTGACAGAACCAAAGGATTCAGTAGATGCCAACGAACCTCAGCCTCTCCGCCGATCTAGTAGGGTTCCTCACCCACCTGAGAGATACTTCGGTTTCTCTATGACAATGGGAGCGAGGATTGCATCATGAGATGATGACCCAACTAGTTTCGAGCTGGCCATCAAGAATAGGGACTCTGTAAGAATGGCTGGATGTTTAGCGATCTGAGATGGAATCCTTATACACCAACAAAGTATGGACTTTAGTTTCTATATCTGAAGGGTTAAATCCCCATCAGGAGCAAGTATATCTTAAGAAGATTACTTGGTGTACATGGAAAGGTTGAGACTTTCAAAGCTAGACTTGTTAAAGGCTTTCATCATCAACCAGGCGTGGATAGTGGTGAAACCTCTTCAAGTAGCTATGCTTAAGTCCATCCAGATCCTACTTGCCACGGCTACATACCATGACTACGATATCTGGTGGTTGGGTGTCATGACTGCTTTTCTAAATGATGATTTAGAAGAGTGCGTCTATAAGTACACAGCCAGAGGGCCTCGTAGACAGTGGGAGCAGCGGAAACGTGTGCAAGATGCTTTATAGGATAAAGCAGGCATCGCGGAGTTGGAACATCTGTTTTGATGAGTTAGTCAAAGAGTTTGACATCATCAAAATGGTAGATGAACCTTGTATAAACAAAAAGGTAGTAGGGAGTATGGTGGTGATCCTCGTAGAGTACATGGATGACATACTCTTGATAAGAAAGGAGTTTCTTATGCTACGCTCGATCAATCTCCGCTTGTCACTATGATTCTCCATATAGGATCAAGATGATACCTCCTAAATCCTGAGTTTTAGATCTATGAGATAGATTTAATTGGATGTTAGGATTCTCACTAGTTGTAGTGAGATGGTATCAATCGATCCTGGGGAGAATCACTGGAAGTGTTCCAGAGTGATAAAGACGACTGAATGTCAGTCGCAGGCATTGTCTTTACCCTCAGTAAAGGGACGGTATGTTGGAAGAGTTCCAAGCTAGATACCGTGACATACTAGACGATAAAGGCAGAATACATCGCTACTTAAGATGCTACCAAAGAGGCTGTTTGGGTGTATATTGGTTCATGAGATGAACTATGTTCCTCCCATTGTGTGACAATGGAGTTGTGGCTTATGCCAAGGAACGCAGGTCCCATCAGTGATCCAGACATATTCTAAGGCAGTATCACTTGATCATGGAGATGGTTGATCTCCAAGGTGATCGAGGCAAGGAGTGCAGACTTAGAGGACAACGCAGCGGATCCACTCACGAAGGCCTATTCCCAGAGAGAGACTTTTATGGGATGGTTGAGTATGAGATACTACAACCACTGCTACAGATGGCCCTAGTGCAAGTGGGAGATTGTTAGTTATATGTATGCCCTAGAGGCCATTACTGTACATAGGATGTATATTGTAGTGGATGCTGGGACATATATAGGGAGGACTTTCTTGCTCGACATGATAGTATGCTATCTGGTTGCTCTTTACCTTAACGTGTACGTTGATTGTCTCTCTGTTACATGTTGGTAAAGCCCTTAGGATGTGTACTTGACTACCTGGACTATGATGCGGATCATACTAGTGGGGACATGGTAGTCCATAAGTACATCCTTCAAAGTCCCTAGTCGTGGGTGTATCGAGACGGGGCATCGATATACCAGAGTAGACTAGCGTGTACCTTCTCGACCCATACAGATGGGCGATGGATGATCCCATATCCATCGGTGTTTGACATCAGAGATGATATACGGGTGCTCAGTAGAGACTGGGTACACTGGACGGACTCGCCGAGAACTCCCAGATGGTATTATACCTCACGTCAGATGGCAGTTCTCTGGTGACACTGGTACAGAGTAGTCTGTTGACCCGAGATCGTCATAGAGTCTTGTGTGGTTCCCACTGTGCTTTGATTTCCATCTTACCACGTCCAAGAGGGCGTGCAAAACGGTGGATTTTGGGTACAGTCCCGAGTCACATGGAGGCAATGAGCGATAGGAGGGGATTCGTCTCTCCCGGTATAGGGAGTTGATGTTGCGCTGTGTTCGATTGGCTATAACAGGAAATCCCTGGCCAGGGTTGCTGAGATTTACTGGTAAGTGTTAACAGTAGTTTCTCGAAGTGTTATAGACCTCATATCGACACGACTTATCGAGCTATTGGGGTCTGACGTTTACCACCCCTAGGCGAGATATGCGACATATCAGACGATCAGACCGGACTGTACGGTAGTGTTACTGGTCGGATTCACTGGAGTGTGAGCGGGTTTGCTCGTCGATCTTCAGATCGCTCAATACCCGGGTGGCCGTTACGTTTAGCAGACCGTTTGCGGCTTGTGGGTGTTTGATATGATCATCATCTACTGCCGGCGTATTGACGAGTCTTTAGAGTCCTACACAGAGGTTTCCTGGCTCAAGCGAAACGAAATAGGAGCGCATATGAGATATGTGCGGGACCGAGAATAATACAGTATGTGATACTGTATTCGATTCTCGCGATGTGACATTGATCGGTTATATGCGATATAGCCGGGTTATCGGATCAAGTGTTGATTCGATAAGTTGTTACTGATGATACCAGTCGGTTATGTGCGACATGACCGGATCGTTAAATCAAGTGTTGATTTAATGATTTAATGCATAATTATATATTTGATATATTACTTTGCATTAACTAGTATCGGTTCACTTCAAGATGGATTTTCTCACTCGGATGTGCGCATTATATATGTGATATGATTTTGTGCACTAGCTTGTATCATGTTTGATGATACATGCTTTTTGGTTTAGTGTAAAGTGTTAAACCTTGGTTAATGAATAGGTTAGGGTTTATTATTTATTATTCATTTATCTTATTTAATTATCCATTTCTTTATGATAAATGAATAAAAGAAAATAAAATGAAATGGTTGCTAATTTTGGATTCTAGTTGAAGCTTCTTGATCTTTTGACTAAGTGACCATTTTGTCTCTAGTTTGACCCTAACCATTCCTTTAACCATGATTGATTCTCTACACCTAACTATGGTTCACTTATGATAAGAATGAATTTCTTTTCTCATTATTATGATTCTTATCATAATATATTCTTCTTCTTCTTCCTTCAACTAAAGAAGAAAAACCTAGACTACATCAATGGTGGATTGATGATATGAGTGAGAAATCCAATTCTAAAGTTTACCCACTTCCTATTTCTTCATCCTCTACCACTTGCCAAGTAGTAGAGTGTGTTTACTTCACAAGTTTCTTGACTTGGTGAAGTCGGAGCTTGATTTAGCGATGCCTCGACGTAGATCATCTTCGGCACGTCGTCGACGACCTAGCCCGCTTCTTCTCCGATGAAGCCGACACAAGAGCCCGGATTTCGGATTTGTACAGCAGAGATGACTTCTTCGTGGAGCTATGCAGGTGGACAAACGGATCTACAAAGGTTGTATTTCCGTATCTATTAGTTAAGTGTTAACTAGTTATCTTTTCGCCTATGTATATCTAGCAAACGATCCGTTCTAGGGTTTGTAGGCACCGTAATTTTTGAAATTAGCATCTTAGATGCCTTGTGAGACCTCACTAGGGTGCCTAGGAACCTTTCAGGCCACTTCATGCCCTCCCACGCTAAGGATCAAAGCCCTCATCAAGAGACCACCGAGCAGCTACCCTGCTCGGTCCATCCTTAGCAGGCCTCTCAATGCCCTCCCGCGCTAAGGATCAAAGCCCTCATCAAGAGGCCACCAAGCAGCTACCCTGCTCGGTCCATCCTTGGCTGGTAATCTCTTACCCCACGATGCCAAGGATCAAAGCCCTCATCAAGAGGCCACCGAGCAGCTACCCTGCTCGGTCCATCCTTGGCTGGTAATCTCTTACCCCACGATGCCAAGGATCAAAGCCCTTATCAAGAGGCCACCGAGCAGCTACCATGCTCGGTCCATCCTTAGCAGGCCTCTCAATTCCCTCCCGCGCTAAGGATCAAAGCCCTCTTCAAGAGACCACCGAGCAGCATCCCTGCTCGGTCCATCCTTGGCTAGTAGTTCGCTACCCACCGACGTCTAGGATCAAAGCCCTCACCAAAAGGCCACCGGGCAGCAACCCTGCTCGGTCCATCCATGGATGGTAGTTCACTACGCACTGACGCCAAGGATCAAAGCCTTCATCAAGAATCCACCGAGCAGCTGCCCTGCTCGGTCCATCCTTTGCAAGCTTCTCAATGCCCTCCCGCGCTAAGGATCAAAGCCCTCATCAAGAGGCTACCGAACAGCTACCCTGCTCGGTCCATCCTTGGGTTGTAATCTCTTACCCCACGACACCAAGGATCAAAGCCCTCATCAAGAGGCCACCGAGCAGCTGCATCCTTAGCTGGTAATCTCTTACCCCACGACGCCAAGGATCAAAGCCCTTATCAAGAGGCCACCGAGCAGCTACCATGCTCGGTCCATCCTTGGCTGGCAATCTCTTACCCCACGACGCCAAGGATCAAAGCCCTCATCAAGAGGCCACCGAGCAGGTACCCTGCTCGGTCTATCCTTGGCTGGTAATCTCTTATCCTACGATGCCAAGGATCAAAGCCCTCATCAAGAGGCCACCGAGCAGCCACCCTGCTCGGTCCATCCTTGGCTGGTAATCTCTTACCCTACGACGCCAAGGATTAAAGCCCTCATCAAGAGGCCACCGAACATCTACCCTGCTCGGTCCATCCTTAGCAGGCCTCTCAATGTCCTACCCCAATAAGGATTAAGCCCTCATCAAGAGGCCACCAAACAGATACCCTGCTCGGTCTATCCTTGGCTGGAAATCTCTTAACCCACGACGCCAAGGATCAAAGCCCTCACCAAGAGGCCACCGGGAAGCAACCCTGCTCGGTCCATCCATGGCTGGTAGTTCACTACCCACCGACGCCAAGGATCAAAGCCCTCACCAAGAGGCCACCGGGCAGCAACCCTGCTCGGTCCATCCATGGCTGGTAGTTCGCTACCCACTGACGCCAAGGATCAAAGCCCTCACTAAGATGCCACCTGGCAGCAACCCTGCTCGGTTCATCCATGGCTGGTAGTTCGCTACCCACCGACGCCAAGGATCAAATCCCTCACGAAGAGGCCACCGAGCAGCAACCCTGCTCGGTCCTTTCATGGCTGGTAGTTCACTACCCACCGATACCAAGGATCAAAGCCCTCATCAAGAGGCCACCGAGCAGCTTCCCTGCTCGGTCCATTCTTGGCTGGTAATCTCTTACCCCACGACGCCAACGATCAAAGCCCACATTAAGAGGCCACCGAGCAGCTTCCCTGCTCGGTCCATCATTGGCCGGTAATCTCTTACTCCACGACGCCAAGGATCAAAGTCCTCATCAAGAGGCCACCGAGCAGCTTCCCTGCTCGTTCCATCTTTAGCAGGCCACTCCATGCCTTCCCGCGCTAAGGATCATAGCCTTCATCAAGAGACTACCGAGCAGCTTCCCTGCTCGATCCATCCTTGGCTGGTGATCTCTTACCCAACGACGCCAAGGATCAAAGCCCTCATCAAGAGGCCACCGAGCAGCTTCCCTGCTCGGTCCATCCTTGTCTAGTAATCTCTTACCCAACAACGCCAAGGATCAAAGCCCTCACCAAGAGGCAATCGACCAGTTACCCTGCTCGGTTCATCCTGGCGGGCAGCTTCCTACCCCACGACACTGTGGATCGAAGCCCTCATCATAAGGCGACTGGGCATCCTCGTGCTCGGTTCATCCTGACGGACAGCTACCTGCCCCTCGACGCCAAGGATCGAAAGCCCTCCTCAAGAGTCGACCGGGCATTCTTTTACTCGGTCGGTCCACTCCAGGCAGCTTCCTGCCCTACAAAGAAATGGATCAAGGCCCTTGTCACGAAACCGCCAGACATCTTCATGCTCGGTCTCAATGGTGGATCCCTAAGCCTCACATTGAACTAGCTAGTAAGCCTCTGCCCGGCGCATGCACCCGAAGAAGGCAAGCTCCCAATATGGCTCAAGTAAGCAAAAAATAGGAGAGCTCGAGTTCGGTCGATAGCCAGCCCTAACAGAAGAAACGACGCCTCCATTCGTTCCTGGGCAATCGACATCACGATTCTCGGTGCCAAACCAAGCAGAAGATTCTCCGTATAGTCCACTCTCGACTCGACCCATAAATAGGTCAGAACGAGAGTGGGGTCTAATGATGATGCTCAGAAGTGCTATTTCCTAAGATCACGAAACGTAGCGACTGACATGTCCCATGGCTCACGGGAAGGGAGCAACAACGGTACATTTGAAGCATGCCTCGGGACATCGACCCGAGAATGTTTCCGACCTTCAGTGGCCGTCCAGACCACTCCTATACCCGCCTTACAAATAACCGTTGGCTCGCCTCCGAGCCTCCTGCACGATAGGCCTCCTCGGCCCTCCCGGCTCGCCTCCGAAGTATCAAGAACCAAGCCTGCTCGGCCTCCCACTCGTTCCCAAGCCTCCCGCCGAGCCTTGCTTCCTCGGTCTCATCGACCGACCCCCAGTACTGATCACCGGGGTCTCCGCCACGGCTCCGCGAATCTCGTCAGACACGAGATATCTGCCGCCCATGATCCCGTGTTCCACGCCACCGTGTTCCCCCATTAACAAGCATATCTCGTCATTAATGGCGTATCCCGCCTTTCACGTGGACGTAACGCCAGGGGCGTAACGACCAGCGTAAATCTCACGCCCGCCAGCCCATGGCTGCCACTATATAAACCCCTCTCTCAGATGACTCAGGTAAGCCAATTTGACCACAATAGGCCGTTACTCTGCCAAAATACCCCGTCTAACTTGATCGTCGGAGGATCCTCGGTGGCACAACCACCCCGGTTTTCCTTGTAGGTATCTCGGCCTCAACCACATAAAACCCATTGAGATCCACATGCTTCAGGAGGCAACCCTCCAACTCACTCGCTGTAGATCAACGGAAGGTAACATCTGAAGGAGATCCAGAGCTCCATCAAAAACTCCATTTTCTTTCAAACCATTTTAAAAATAAAAATAAAAATAATTATATGTCCTTATGTTTTCTTTGATGAAACAGGCAATTCCTTGATGGTCTTAAGAAATATAGAGGCAGGTGGAGGATGATATCAAGAATGTATGTGACATCAAAAACACCGTCACGGGTAGCGAGCCATGCACAGAAATATATCATACGGCAGGAGAATCCGCCCAAGCGCAAGCGATCAAGCATCCATAACATCACTACCATCGAGGGTGTACATGGGCCAATTCTTGGCAAAACCGCCAGCTATCCGTGATCGATAGCAATGAATTTTCAGAATTCCGATAATTAAATATATGTTTTTTTTGGGTATATTAATATCATATTCATGTAGGTAGAAAAGTTTTATACATCTCAGCAACTGGTACTTTAACTATGTGATATATATACTGAGAAGTGTAAGTGTTTTTTTTTTGTTTGGTACATTACTCACTTTGCTTTGTTTCGATTTACAACTGGGCAAGGGCCACTATATATTATCTTGTTCCAGCTTAAATTTTTTTTTTATCAACAAAGTCAAAAGTTAGTGTTGCTGATGCTATGAATTTCTTTGGACATGAAATGGACAGGCAAAAGAAAAAATAGCTGTGTGTTGAGGCACTTTAATTTTCATATGAGCTGAATCAGATGATGTACCTACTTACACATCAGCTTGTCTCCCCTTAACTTAAAAGTAGATATTCTTGAAGAATTAGCTACTCTGCAATGTTTCCAAGGGAAGCATCTAATATAGACGGTTTTTTACTTAAAGCCCTCTCAAAAATATGCTAATCACACAAAACCCTTCCAAAATTAATAATTACTTATTACTCCCCTAAATGTTTAAGTTATTACTTATTACCCGGCCCCTTCACATTTTCCATCCAATCTTAACACCACCCTCACCCAAGTTCTTAAAAAAAAACCCGATACCTCATGAAAAACCCCATTATTTCATTCAAAAATCACCAATTTCTCTCTTTCTGATGATGCTCAATATCGGTGAACTTTCAGATCATGGCACATGGCAGATGACGTGTTCCAGAGCATGCAAGAAAGGGCCTACAGTGGCCGACCAGACCACATCTATGCTCGTCCTACCAAGCAAATGCTGGCTCAGCTATGAGCCCCTGCATAACTGGTCTCCTCAGCCTCTCAGCTCGTTCCCGGGCTACAGCAGAACCAAGATACCTCGACTCTCCCGCTCGTCCGCGAGCACTCCCGCCGAGGTCATCTTCCTCGATCTCATCGACCGACCAACGGCACCGCTCACACGCGCAACCGCCATCCCTAGAATCTCGCCATGCGCGAGATATCCGCCGGCCATCTCCCACGTTCCACGCCATCACGATCCCCATTAACGAGCCTGTCTCGCCATTAATGGGAGATCCCGCTCATCACGCGGGCGTGATGTCGGGAGCGTAACGGCCGGCGTGATTCTCGCGCCTGCCCTGCCTGCTGCCACCGCTATATAAACCCCTTCTTTAGACGGTTCAAGTAAGCCATTTTTACTCCACTAAACCGTTACTCTGCTCGGATTTCCTCTCTAATTTGATCGTCGGAGGGTCCTCGGCGGTACAACCACCCCGGGACTTCCTTGCAGGTAGCTCGGCGACAACCAACCTCAAACCCATTGAGATCCACACGCTTCAGGAGCCTGCCTCCGGATCCAATCCCAGCCGCCAATCGCCGCCATCAGCAGATCGACGGAAGGCAACATCTGAAAGAGAGCTATGCCTCCATCAGCTGGCACCGTCTGTAGAAATCGAAACATTGATTCCACAAAAACAAAAGTTGATCTTCTGATCTCAACCTAATGGCGAGCGATCATCACAACGATCTAAGCACCAGTTGTTCTTCGCCGAAAGACGCGACCGGGACGTTGGGACATCTGGCATGAATTTGGGGGCAGATGCTATTTGGTTTTATCCGTCCACCTCTCCGAAAATGTCAAGTTGATTTATGACACCATGTATCAAAGGTTTAGACGGATGCGGCCGATGTAGCAGACTTTATCAGATTCCGCCTCATTGTGAGGGGTTTTTGATTGTAGGGACGCTCTTCCCTGCAGGAACAAGCCCTTGCAGTTAATTACGCTACCGCATCGCGGTAACCACTTTTCCTTCTCCAGATGGTCACTTCATGTCGTGTGTGTTTGTTTTGTTTTTGGTTGCCCGTGGATTGTATACGAAGACTAATTTATGTGGTCGCCCATAGGGCGTGGATTAGTCCAAATCCGTATTTTCTTAGATTTGGGTTTTGGGTTGGGTTTAAGGATCGTTAATCTCATTTGAGACTAAGATCAACTTAAACGTTTGTTAAGGATACGTTAGTCTAATTTTAAACTAAGATCAACTTAACCATTTGTTAAGGATACGTTAGTCTAATTTTAGATTAAGGTCTACTTAACAGGATCATTTAGATCCAACAAAAGAGCATTTGGGCTCTATAAGTTTAAGGACGTCATAGTCCGTGGAGTTTAAAGACATCATAGTCTAGTTTAAAGACATCATAGTTTGTAAAGTTTAAGGACATCATAGTCCATGAGTTTAAGGACCCCACAGTCCGTAAAGTTTAAGGACATCATAGTCCGTGAGTTTAAGGACCCCACAGTCCATAGAATATTTGGTTGTCGGGACCCGTCACCTATCTGAAGACGTTGAAAGATTACAACGACAAATATCATAGGAGTGAAGAGATGTACCCTTAAACAAATATTAGTTGGGAGATCTGTAATCCAATTTGGGACTAAGATCAAAGATTTGTGAGCATATGGGCTCAATTGATCTGAGATAGGGATCTGTGGCCAACTTAGGCATGGCCCATTCAGTTAAAATACTGAGCATTGGTTTGGTTTCTGACAATTGTTTTTGTCTTTTATTGAATGTTGAGCACTCATTATAGCTCTGGAGGTTTTATTATAGAACAGTTTATGTTCTCTTAGCGCACGCGTGAGGAGCACGTGGCATTCTTGGCGCTGTGCGCCAGTCAATGAGCGCAGAGCGCTTCTGTTAAGTAGCACACACGTGAGGAGCACGTGGCGCGCTTGGCGCTATGCGCCAAACAATGAGCGCAGAGCACTTCTGTTAAATAGCGCACAAGTGAGAAGCACGCGACGCGCTTGGTGTTATGCCCCAGACAATAAGCACAGAGCGCTTCTGTTAAATAGCGCACACGTAAGGAGCACGTAGCGCGCTTGGTGCTATGCGCCAGACAATGAGCGTAGTGCGCTTAAATTTGGAGCGCTATGGCTCTGCAGCGCTATGCGTTAGTTTTGGAGCGCTGAAACGCTTCTTTTGATTGGAGCGCTAAGGCTCTTTTTAGGCAGTTTTGCGCCCTGAGAATTAGATTCTCTCTATAAGAGATTTTGTCTCATGGATCTAAGAACAAAATTCTTATTTTTATTAGAGATATTTCAATCTCTTATGTTTTTGGTGAAAGGCTCTGCCTTTATGGATCTATGATCCAAAGATAATTGAATTATTCTCTCCCTTTTTATAATGAGATATTATGATCTCTTTTGTGAAAGACAATTTGTCTTATAGTTCTATGATCTAAGGAAGATTAAGTTCTTCCCCTTATTTTTTATGATGAGATATTTTGATCTCTTTTTATGAAAGACCCTGGTCTTATAAATCTATGATCTTAGAAAAAGAAGTAAATTCTTCTTTTTATATGAGATGATTTTATATCTCTGTTCTTTTTTTACCTTGAAGAAAATCTTCTTCTTCTAAGAGCTTGCTCTTTATCTTTGAAATTTCTCAAAGTTTAGGGGGGGTTCCTCTATATGAGACTTGAAGTCTTGGGGCCTTTATATAGGGTAGGCTGATTTGTTGAATCGGTTGAAAAGATCTTTTCTCTGATTGATTTAGGGATGCTTCCCCCGTTGGATCTTTGATCCAGGGGCTTCTGATTTACAGAAGGAAATCTTCTTATTTTTAACAAGATTGAGAAAATCTTTCCCCATACAGAATTTATTCTGCATCTTGGTGGATTTTTAATCACCATTGGATCATTGATCTAACGGTGCTCTGATTTTCAGAGCACAATCTTTCCTGTTTGGAAAAATTCCGAAGAATGTTTTCTTAACAGAATTTTATTCTGGTCAATTGATGATATTTAATCATGTTCGTTGGATCTTTGATCCAAGGGCCGAGAACATTTTGTTCTATCGGCAGCGCTCACGTGCTTTGCACATGGTGCGCTGCTTAGAGTGCAGCGCACTTAGCGCCAGCGCTCACGTGCTTTCCATATGGTGCGCTGCTTGGAGTGCAGCGCACTTGGCGCCAGCGCTCACGTGCTTTCCATGTGGTGCGCTGCTTAGAGTGCAGCGCACTTGGCGCTGCTTCATTTCAAATTTTGAAATTTGAACAGAGCTTTTCTTTGATTGGGGAAACAAATGCCCCCCACCGTTGCACTCACGTGGTCTACACGTGAGTGCAGTGGTGGCAGCATCTCTGCCATTGGATCAACTCAGAAGTTGAAAAGGCTCTCTATGCCTATAAATAGGACCCTTGGCCCTTGAGATGACCTATGTTCATCTCCTTTCTTGATTTTCTGAGAATTAATTCTCTTTCAGAGCATAGCTCTTTGTCTTAAGAACTTCCTTAGGAACAGAACTCTGTCAAAATTTAGGTAACGATTAAATCTTTGAAGGGATTTAACAGAGCCTTGCTCTTTTCATATCATAGATCTAAAGAAAACTTGTTTAGGGTTTTGTTAACAGAGCTTTGCTCTCTTGAAATCATAGATCTAAAGAGATCTTTCTTAGGGTCTCTTGACCCATTTAACAGAGCTTTACTCTTTCAAATCATGTAGATTTGTTAATCTTTTCTGAAGAACACTTAGAATTTGTTCATAGATCTTGAAGATCTTGGAATTTTTAATTCATTAAAAGCTTTACTTTTAGGGTTTCTGATGGGTTATTCCATCTTCCTCACAGAGAATGGCTCTTAGAATTCTCGGGGAATGTTTTATTCTACTCATAATTGATTTTGACAAGTGTCACTCCTGTCTGCTGAGCGTTGCTCTCGAGGAGTTTAACTCCTTAACCTGAGGAGTCTCTCATTAAATGAGAATCTTTTTTAGGATTTTTCCTTTATTCGCACAAATTTGAATTTGTTGTGTCTCTTAATCAGAACTTATTTTCTCCGTGAGGATATCAAGAGTTGTTTAAATCCCCATGTCTATTTCAATAAGCTTTTTCTTAATCAGTCTGCCCACTAAACACTCACTGATTTTCCTTTTCAGACATTATGACTGCCCATCTGTATGATCTTGACGAGATTATTTCTTACGGAGACATTCGCGCATTGGGCCGCAGCCAGAACCAGGAGTTTACAAACGCTCAGTGCGTCGTAATCATGCGTCGCTTTGATGAATACAATGGTCGGCTGCTTCCTCGTCGTTCCACTCTTTTGAAGCTCATTGTAAGAGCGATCTGGGAAGCACTTCTTTTATTCTACGATAGCATGCCACTTAAAGCATTGGATGACGCCGAAGATAAGGTACACTCAGTGTATCTGATGGGCCTAATCTCAAAGAAAAGGAAAGACAATCTTGTCGATATTCCGCATCAAAATTTCCAACAGGCGACGATAATCCCTGCCTATCAAAGGGCGGAGAACATCAGTGAGGACCCCGACGCTTGTGATCGTGAGAGGAAGCATACGAGAATGGTCCGAGAGGCCCGAAATATTTTAGATGGCCTAACTTTTGAATTTCTCAACCCCTGTCCTGAATTTGATGTCTTAACATTGTAAACATTTTCATGATGTTTTTGTTTACCGTTTTCATCAATGTAAGAACTTTTCTGCGGTATTAATTGTAGGGTGTTTTTCGTAACCCCGTTGAGATGGGAATACGCGCGCGCTTGTCAGGCGTACTATAGATTCTCCCTGCCTAGGGTAGGCCGGGGTTTAATGATTGTGGGAATCTGAATCTGCGGCAGCCGCGGACTAAGCTGCCGTTAATTATCCCTCGCCTTTGGAGCGGGGGAACCTCCGATTGACGGGTTAAACTGGTCATGCGAACTCAATGTGCAGTGTACGTGTGTGTTGTTTTGGAAGGGGGTTTGGATATATCGGGAGCCACGCAAAGTTTTTACGGGGGTCCCGCTACCCGGATAGCGGGCTGGGGGTCAAGGGGGCTAGCAGCCCCCCTGCGGGGTGTGGGGCAGCGCCCCATTAGAAATTTTTTTCTAACAGGGACAGTGTCGTGGAGTATGTGTGTATCTGTGGATATATATATATATATATGTATACATATATAAAAAAAAAGGGAAAAAGCACCCAAAGGACGCGTGGGGTCAGCGCCTTGAGCGCTGTGCGCTTAGGTGCTGGGCGCTGGAGCGCTAGCACGCCACGTGTTGGCACGTGGGCGCTTTGCGCTCGAGCGCTGGGCACTTGAGAGCAAGCGCGCCACGTGTCGGCACGTGGGCGCTTTGCGCTCGAGCGCAACCGCGATGTGTCGGCACGTGGGGGCTTTGCTCTCGAGCGCAAGGTGCTTGAGCGCAAGCGCGCCACGTTTCGGCATGTAGGCGCTTTGCACTCAAAAAAAGGTCCTTTTAGTCCCGGAAATAGGGTTTAAGATCCCAAAAGAGGATTTAGAGTGGAGATAAACTCCTAAGATGTTTTGGTTGACGAAAGGGGTTCTTCTTCTTCCTCCTCTATTGGCTGGATCTTGAAAATCAAGAGATATGAGATTTTTAAAAATCTCTCCTTTTTGAGATCTAAAGACAGATCCAAGTTCCCTTTGTGGGTTTTGTGGTGAAAAACTATTTAATTTTATAGAATGAAGAGTAAAACTCTTGATTTAATTCAAAAGAAAGAAGAAAGTTTTGGAACCTTGAAGAAGGAGAGAAGATCTCAGATCTAAAACTTTTTTTGGAGAGAGAAAAAGTTGTTGGGATATTTTCATTATCCTTGCCTTTATAGGCTATACACTTTACACATAGCCCCTTGGGCTTCACAAAATGGCTTTTTGCCCATCCCATGCCTAATGTGCTATTTCTTTTTACACATAAGCCATGGGCTTTACAAAAATTTGGCTTTATGTCCATTTTCTTACATTTACTCATAAAATAAAAATAAAAGAAATACAACAAAAATTATTTATTACAAAAGTTTTATCTTGGCATGGGGGAGGCCAGCCGCTTCATGTTCGGGCTCGACCCGGGCATGGGCCCACTTGATCTGGGTTTGGGCCCATTTGGCTTGGGGTTGACTTTGATTTTGACTTGGTCAACCGGGGTGTAAATTTTTACCCCAACAAATTTCCCCCAATCAATAAATGCACACCACACATGTGGGTCGTGTGCATGAAATTGATTGATCTTCTTTTATGTGGAGGCGGCTTGATTTGGTTCCCGCTTTTGGGAAGCTGGCACTGCCCTTTTTATGACATGGACGGTCGATGCTGCCTTTTTAGCGACGTGGACGGTCGGTGCTGCCCTTTTTGTGACGTGGACTGTCGGTGCTGCCCTTTTAGCGACGTGGACGGTCGATGCTGCCCTTTTAGCAACGTGGACGGTCGGTTCTGCCCTTTTTGCGACTTGGACGGTCGATGCTGCCCTTTTAGCGACGTGGACGGTCGGTGCTGCCCTTTTAGCGACGTGGATAGTCGGTTCTGCCCTTTTTGCGACTTGGATGGTCGGTGCTGCCCTTTTAGCGATGTGGACGGTCTGTTCTGCCCTTTTTGCGACTTGGACGGTCGGTGCTGCCCTTTTAGCGACGTGGACGGTTGGTTCTGCCCTTTTTGTGACTTGAACGGTCGGTGCTGCCCTTTTAGCGACGTGGACGGTCGGTTCTGCCCTTTTTGCGACTTGGACGGTCGGTGCTGCCCTTTTAGCGACGTGGACGGTCGGTGCTGCCCTTTTAGCGACGTGGACAGTCGGTGTTGCCCTTTTTGTGACGTGGACGGTCGGTGCTGGATTTGACTTGCTCTGCTTCCTACAGTGTCAGGGGTGAACTTGACTTGCTCTACTTCTTGCGGTGTCGAGATTGGATTCTGACTTGCTCCGCTTTCTGCGGTGTCGGAGTTGAAGTTGACTTGTTGATTGTGATTTGGGTTGATATCAACATCGCTACACTGAAATATGGTACCAGGAGCGAATCATCATCTATCATGAGAGGATTTGGGGATTTGGTTTTTACTTGGAATCGGTATCGCTACACTGGAATATGGTACCAGGAGCGAATCATCATTTACGCTTTCTTATCAGGAAGCGATGGCTTAGGAGACAGGTTTTAGGTCCCTATCACCTAAGACTTTTCAATTTTGTGAGCTGTAAGGGTCTCACAAAGCATTTTCTCCCTACGGGTCGTAAGGATCCCGTAGGTGTATTTTCTCCTTAGGAGTCGTGGGGACTCCTAAGTGTGTTGCTCCTTTGTGAGTCGTAAGGATCTCACGCGGGAATTTTCTCCTCACAAAATCGAGAGGACTTTATGAGTGCATTTCATCTTTTTTTTATGAGTTTGCGCCCTTTCGGGTTTTCATAAACTCGTCGGCAGTCCTGCTGTTTTTACTCACGGAGCCCTTTCGGGTTTTCATCCGTGCTCATTTTGTTTGTGGACATACCTTTTTTATTTTTATTTTTTATTTTTTTATTTTGTGAGACTTTGAATGTGGTCTCACCGGTAGGACTTGGGAGAGATTAGGATTGTTTTACGCCCGTGGATTGTATACGGTTTTGCAGGATGTATGATCCAGACCATAGGGCCGGGAAAATTTCGGGACTTTGTCGGCGTCTGCATCGCTGCACTGGAATATGGTACAAGGAGCGACTCATCATTCGCCGTTGGGGTATGGGATTTGGAATTTGGTTGGCGTCTGCATCGCTGCACTAAAATATGGTACCAGGAGCGACTCATCATTCACCATTTGGGGATTGGGGAGCGATGGCTTAGGAGAAAGGTTTAGATCCCTATCACCTAAGGCTTTTCAATTTTATGGGCCGTAAGGGTCCCATAAAAGCATTTTCTCCCTACGAGTCGTAAGGATCCCGCAGGTGTATTTTCTCCTTAGGAGTCGTGAGGACTCCTAAGTGTGTTTTTCCTTTATGAGTCGTAAGGATCCCACAAAAGTTTGTTCTCCTCATATGTCGTGAGGACACATGAGTGGGTCTTCTCAATGGAGCATCATTCCCAAGGCGAAGACCAGCCGCGTAACTGGTGATTACGGTGGGGCATGAGTATGATGAGAATTATTTGAGCCCGTGGATTGTATACGATGGTCAACTTGGGGACCCACCGTAGGGCCGGAGAATTTTGAGAAATTGGATTTTGGTTGGCGTCTGCATCGCTACACTGGAATATGGTACCAGGAGCGACTCATCATTCGCCGTTTGGGGACTTGGAATTTGGATCTTGTTTGGCATCAGCATTGCTGCACTGGAATAATGCCAGGAGCAACTCATCATTTGCCTTGGGAGGACTTGGGATTTGGGTTTTTGGTCGACATCAGCACCGCTAACACTGAAGTGAAATGTCAGGAGCGACTCATCATTTGCCGTTGCCCGTTGGGGAACGATGGCTTAGGAGACAGGTTTGGGTCCCTATCACCTAAGGCTTTTCAATTTTATGATCCGTGAGGGCTCATAAAAGCATTTTCTCCCTACGAGTCGAGAGGATCTCGCAGGTGTATGTTCTCCTTAGGAATCGTGAGGATTCCTAAGTGTGTTGCTCCTTTGTGAGTCGTAAGGATCTCACGCAGGGGTTTTCTCCTCACAAGATCGAGATGACTTTGCGAGTGTATTCATCTCTTTTCATGAGTTTGCGCCCTTTCGGGTTTTTACAAACTCGCCGGTAGTCCTGCTGTTTTTACTCACGGAGCCCTTTCGGGTTTTCATCCCTGCCCGTTTTTCTTATGGACATACCCTTTTTTTTCTTTTTTCTTTTTTTCTTCTTTTTTTTCTTCTTCTTTTTTTTGCCGCTGGTGGGACTTTAAAAGTAGTCTCACCGGCAGGATTTGGGAGAGATAGGGGTCATTTACGCCCGTGGATTGTATACGGTTTTGCAGGATGTATGATCCAGACCGTAGGGCTGATGTGTTCAATTCGCCTGCGACTTGGAGCATTCACGTGTAGTATTTCTTGAGATATCGGCCATTGATGGGTGGCATGGGCCTTTCTCCCTCGACACTTATTAGTTGGTAGGATCTACCGTCGAACACTTTCTCGATGATGTATGATCCTTCCCAGTTTGGCTCGAATTTTCCCTTCGCATGTCGATTGGGGATGATCGGTCTTTTGAGGACCAACACCAATTCACCTTTCTTGAAAGTGCGTGTTGGGGTAAAAATTTACACCCCGGTTGACCGAGTCAATGTCAAGGTCAACCCCCAAGCTAGGTGGGCCCAAGCCCAAGTCAAGCAGGCCCATGCCCAAGTCGAGCCCGCAGCCAGCCTCCCCATGCCAACAACAAAAATCATGTAAAAAATAATTTTTATGTAATTTTTGTGCATGAATGTATGCAAAATGGGCATAAAGCCAAATTTTTGTAAGCTCATGGCTTATATGCAAAAACAAATGACACATGAGCCATGGGATAGGCAAAATGCCATTTTGTGAAGCCCAAGGGGCTATGTGTAAAATGTATGGCCTATAAAGGCAAGGATAATGAAATATCCCAACAACTTTTTCTCTCTCCAAAAAAAAAGTTTGAGATCTGAGATCTTCCTGCTCCTTCTCCAAGGTTCCAAACCTTCTCATTTCTTTGAATTAAATCAAGAGTTTTACTCTTTCTTTTCCAAAACTAAGTAGTTTTCCACCACAAAACCCACAAAGGGGAACTCAGATCTTCCATCAGATCTTAAAAAGGAGTGATTTTTAAAATCTCCTACTTCTTGATCTTCAAGATCCGGCCAAACAACAGGAGGAAGAAGAAGAACCCCCTTTATCAGCTTCAAAGCATCCTAGGAGTTTAACTCCATATATATAAAACAACAAATATTTCCCTTTTGAAGCATAGCTTCTGTTTCTGAGGCTAAAAGCCTCCTTTTCTCGCCGGCGCTCAAGCGCAGAGCGCCCGCGTGCCGACACGTGGCGCGCTTGCGCTCCAGCGCAAGCGCTCGAGCGCAAGTCGCCCCGGTGCCGACACGTGGCGCGCTTGCGCTCCAGTGCAAGCGCTCGAGCGCAAGTCGCCCCGGTGCCGACACGTGGAGCGCTTGCGCTCCAGCGTAAGCGCTCGAGCGCAAGTCGCCCCGGTGCCGACACGTGGCGCGCTTGCGCTCAGGCGCAAGTCGCCCCGGTGCCGACACGTGGCGCACTTGCGCTCAAGCGCAGAGCTCCCATGTGCCGACACGTGGCACTCTAGCGCCTGAGCGCACAGCACCTAGGCGCACAGCGTCCAAAGTGCTTCCCCCACGCATCCTTTGGATGCCTTTTCCCCCTGTTTCCTTTATATATATATATATATATATATATATATATATATATATATATATACATATATACATATAGAGAATAATGGAGGAAAGAGGCCATAGGAGGGGATTTCCTCCTATGGCGTGGAAAAAACACAACCTCCACCATTTTTTCCGACGATCGGCACCCATCAGTATCATCGTTATCATCTAAGATGTGCGTACACCAAATTTCATGTGATTCCACAACTTTTTCACCGTTGATTTAGTGGGTTCAAAATTAACGGTTTACCGACAATAGAACTTTTTACATTGCTAAATCAACGGTGAAAAAGTTGTAGAATCACATGAAATTTGGTGTACCCACATCTTAGATGATAACGATGAAGATGATGGGGGTCGATCGTCGAAAAAATTGGTGGAGGTTGTACTTTTTCCACGCCATAGGAGGAAATCCCCTCCTATGGCCTCTTTTCTCCATTATTCTCATACATATATATATATATATACACATATACATATATATATATATACACATATGTATACATATTTACACACACACATACTCCGCGACACTGTCCCTGTTAGAAAAAAAATTTCTAATGGGGCGCTGCCCCGCACCCCGCAAGGGGGCTGCTAGCCCCCTTGAACCCCAGCCCGCTATCCGGGTAGCGGGACCCCCGTAAAAACTCTGCGTGGCTCCCGATATATCCAAACCCCCCTTTCAAAACGCACACTGCACATTGAGTTCGCATGACCATTTAAACCCGTCAATCGGAGGTTCCCTCGCCCCAAAGGCGAGGGGTAATTAACGGCAGCTTAGTCCGCGGCTACCGGAGATTCGGATCCCCACAATCATTAAACCCTGGCCTACCCTAGGCAGGGGGAATCTGTAGTACGCCTGACAAGCGCGCGCGTATTCCCATCTCAATGGGGTGACGAAAAACACCCTACAGATTCTGGCACGCCCGGTGGGACAAATCTCTCCTCCCATATTTCTGGTTAAGCGTTCATGCGAACTCAATCAATGTACATATCTGTATTTATACTAAAATAATGCTCTTTCATGCAGGTCTTCAAGCAATCACCCTCCAACAATGTCTCCAAGGACGATCTCAGCTCTCAGCACGACTCCCGTCTCCTACACGATGAAGATGGACTCCAGGATGGTCCTTCCGGCCAATCTCAGGCGATAATGGGAGGAGCCGCTGCTACCATTCGGCTCTATTATGTTCATACCAATTGGCGCCATCCCAGCTCCTCAAGCTCCAGCAACAGAAAAACTGGTCTCGAAAGGCAGGAGGCCAAATGTGGTAGTCTCGAGGATGCCCCAACCCAAACGCAAGTCGGTGTCTGAACGACTTTCCTTGGCCCCAGCTGGGGGAAAGGACATCAACACCAACAAAGCAACAAGGCCTCTCGAGCAAGCTCCGGCGGTGTCTCTGACAACTGCTCGATTGGGTGTCTTCTCAAGTCTCCCCATCACTCGGCCTTTGGCGGCTTCCCGAAGAGCAGAAGCCTGCCAAGCGCTTAAGGCAGAGAAGCTGAGGCAGAAGCGGCTCAGATATAGAGCCAACAAAAGGGCTAGGACTCTGGCCATGTTAAAATTTATGAATTTCCAAAGCCCGAACCGCTCCGCGAAACCAGCTACCAGTGGTGAAAGAACGGCTGAATGTGTTATCCACACTGTCTACATGGCCGGACATGAAGAAACGAACCCTCTTCTTCTTCACAGTCATGGTGATGATACGGTTGACGCTACCCAGAATCGGCTCGATCTAAATGATGAAGAGCCCGCTCAGGCCGATAAGCCAGAGGAGCCCGTGGTTCCTAAGGAATGGAGCTCAGGCAATAAAGATTACCCGGTTGTCATAGCCGGAACTACAGAGCAAGCATTATTCCAATGGCTTCAAAGGAAATTTCAGGACAGGGATGAGAAGATGGCCGAGGTCTATTCCAAAGTCGACGAGCTGGCAAACATCGTGGCAGATCTCGCGACCCAAGTCGCCCGGTTGCAATTACAGCAGAATCAAATTTTGGCTTACGAGCCAAGGATTGGTACCCGGGAGCAGCCAACTGATATCCCTTTAAACCTAAAAGCGGAGCGCCTTCGCGAGAAACGGCCGCAATCAGCCACCAGTCCCTCTGATACATACGCCGGGGGGGAATCTCCTCTGAAAGAGAAGCTGGAAAAGGTCTATTCCTTCAAGAGGGAAAAGGTCCATAAGATATTCAGGGACGCCCTAAGAAACGGTCTACAACTGCCGGAATCACAGAGACCGCAAGAAGCGAATATGACCGACGACCCAGAATATTGCCCCTATCACACGGTGATAGGTCATGCCATTGAGGACTGCTTTGTCTTCAAAGATTGGGTCGAAAGGCAATACAGGACGGGAGAGATAGAACTGTCTAAAGGCGTGTTAGCAAACAGTCAAGCTACGATCGCCGATTTCATGCGAATAGAGACCGAAACCTTTCGGGAACCTAATCCTCCCAGACATGTGCCTCGAGGACCAGCATCAGTAAAGACACCTACTCCAATGGAGGGAAAGAAGAAAGTATACTCCTTCAGGAGGGATGAAGTCCGCAAAATATTCATGGACGCCCTGAACAGCGGTCTACAACTGCCTGTTCCAAAGAGGCCACAGGAAATGAACATGACCGGCAATCCCATATACTGCCCATATCATAGAGTGGTGGGCCATACCATCGAAGACTGCTATATTTTCAAAGATTGGGCAGAGGACTAATATAACCTTGGAAAAACCTCACAATCTTCGGATGTATCGGCAAGCCACAGAGCTAGGTCATCAACACAGCTCCGCCAATGTAACATTAAGAAAAAAGTTAGAAATAAATAAAATTAATTAAATTAAGAATAAGCTGATAAATCACAAAATGGTTAAAATCAAATATGTCAACCTTCATAAGTTATAGGTAATACAAATTAATTTAGAATTTTAGAATGTAATATAAATAAGTTAAAAGGGTTTTAATGAAAAATTTAGCTTCATTTTAACAAAAGATGTGTTTTATAATAAGTTAAGATGTGAGGGGTTAAATTGTAAAAGTTTAGGCTTTATGCAAATATAAGATTGTTGTGGATATAAGTGAAAGTGAGTGGGAATTATATTAGTTCAGAATTTTATTTAGATTAAAAAGGAAAAATGTGAAGATAAACACTATACCACCTCATGCTTGCATGTTTCCAATTTCTTTCCACCTCCTCCTTGCATGATTTGTGCACACTTCTTCACTTGACACCACCACCTTCCCTTATCTCTTCATCCATTCACATATATAGCTCAAATTCAGTTCAAAACACAGAATCAAACTGAAATGAATTAAAGAAAAAGAAAAGTAAAAGAGAAAAAGGGGAGAACAAGAGGAAGAAGATGAATGAGGAGCTTGTTCTTGAGTTGGATCATCATCAAGCTAAAAGGAGTGGATAAATCTTTAGGGGTTATTCCTACAGCAACATAGGAAGGTAAAATTCTTAATCATAGTAGGTAACTTAGATTCTGTAGCCTAATTAGTGTAAAGTTAATCAAGTCACTTAATATCGTAATTTTAGCTAAACTTATAGTCTGCTAGAATCTGCTATAATCTGGAACTTAATTAAATAAATTCAACAGAGTAGAAATGATGTAGGAATCAAGTAGAACACACCACAAGAAAACGTCATTGGGGGGCCGGTTTTGGGCCGGCGACAGAAGGGTTTTGGCCGGCGTCGCCGGCCATGTGGGAAGCTTTGTGGGTGTGGTCTTTTGGGTAGTTTACAGTATGCAATTTAGGGTAAATTGGTACTGTTGAATTAACTTAGTTTCACTGTAATTAAAATCTGGGAAGATATATCGGAAAAAGAATCATAAAACGCTAAATACGACACAATGAAATCAAGTCGCGTTTTAATTTCTGAACCAGTACAGATTAGGGTTAAAATCCAGCAAGACTAAGTGTTTAATAACTTGAAAAGATCAGATAGTATATAACTTATGTGGGTTAGTGTGTTTCTATTTCCGTTATATCGGAATAGTCGTTTTGCTTATATATGTAAACTTGGTATATTTAGACGCGGATACGTGGAGTACGGAAGCCGCGAGGAAAGGGAAAGGATTAGCGATTCCGGAGTAGATTCGACTTTCCGGTGAGTAGACTAAACATCTACCGGGGAATTTTGTAAAGATGGCGTGTTTCGCGCGTGGTTTTACTTAATGCGATAATTATATCATCATGTTTAAATGTTAGAATTTCATTCATTAAAATACTTGTATATTGCTTAGTTGTTAGAACACTTCACAATTATCGACGAGCCATGCCACGTGCACCTCTTATATGCTACACACACCTCGTCGATATTGCCATGTCACATACACCTAAAATTCATACTTATTAACATGAATTATATCGTATTTCACATGTCAAGTATATTGGTAGATTGCATTCTTTACATCTTGTTGCTTTATGCGTATTTCTATGTTGGATATGAGATAGATACAGAATTGAGGATTTATGGTTTTGAGTTTTGAATATTATTACATAAATCCAGTATTTTTCATGATTGATGAGTCATGTCTACCATGAGATGATTTCTGTTTTGGTTTTATTCCGGACCGAGTGGGGGAGATATACGGTCGCGGATTTACGTTATCCATACTGAGTGGGGGAGATATACAGTTGGATACATGGTGGACCCGGTCGAGACCGAGGGGCAGGATAGCCGTATTGAGACGGGGGAGCCTAGCGAGGTTACTCGATACCGGAGTTGGTTATAGAAATACGGCGTGTATCTAGAGGATAACGACCGATATTATGAGTATAGGATCATTCGGGGAATGATGCCTATAAGAAATGAAGATTTTGTGTCATTGATGGACACCGAGAGATGATTTACTTGAGTTGTGATTTCAGAAGTATAATGAGATTTATTGTTGGATTGCACATATACTCATATATCATATTGATTCATATTCATTGTCAGGATGGTCATATTTACTTTATTCGCCGTTATATGTTAGTCGTATTCACTGAGTTGGCAACTCATCCCCGTTGTGCCACAGTTCCTTGCAGGGATAGAGTGGACGGGTAGCTGCGAGGCAGGATCACTTTTGCTGTTGTATTCCATCTTTTGCTGGTAGGTTACATGTGTAGTAACCTTCCATTTTGTACTTTTGTATCTAGAAAGACTCCATCAGACTTGTATTTTGACTTAGAAAGGAGAGATGGTATATATATGTACAGTTAAGATATGTTGATCAGTTTCATAGCTTCTTTCTATATGAGATTCAGTAATGTTTATTATGTGTATATTCATGTTCAATTTTGATATCGTTGATTCCGACTAGGAATACAACCACACTTAACCTTTATTACTTGTTTAATGAATTAACTTCATAACTCGAGATTTCTAATTAAAAACTAAATTTTTATAAATAATTCCGAAATAAGGTATTTTGATCTTGGTTTTTGGCTTACTTGGACTTGTGCATATCTTTAGATATGATACAATCTAAGTGCCTGTCACATCCAAACTTGGGTCGTGACAAAGTTGGTATCAGAGCTTAGGAGTAACCTTACGGAATTCAGTAAGGGATTTCAATAGGTTGATGTAAGTATGAGAGTTAGGATGACCTTTGATTTGATGGAGTAGGTGAATTAGGACGAATGCAGTACCGTACGTATGTTCCGCGGCATATTTACGTTATAGTATTCAGCCTAACTAACCTTAGGATGTTTATCTTGACCTATTCTTCCGTTGATTCTCTGTTATTGATTACTTCTATTCCCACACCTTATCAACTCTCGTTTTTTGTTCCAGTTGCTATGGCTACGCGGGCTAGGCGAGCCGCAGCCAGGAATGCAGCTAGGGCGAGTCCGCCTGTGATGACGACTGGTACACCGGACGTTCCGGCGGTGCATGAGCATGTTGATCCTCCTACTCCAGATCGCATGACTAGGATTGAGGAGGGTATGTTGGGATTACAGCGAGTGGTAGGACAGTTAGCTGAGACCACTCGAGCATTGAGATCTGATCCAGCACCGACTGTAGCAGAGTCCGAGGTACAGCCTACACAGACGGTAGCACCAGAGGATACGAGAGTGATGGAGGTATCACTTGCAGAGTTTATGAGATTGAGACCCCCGGTATTTACAGGGACCGATGTGGCGGAAGATCCTCAGTCTTTTCTTGATAGGATGGCGAGGATTGGCAGATCATTACGATGTTCTGATGCGAGGTCAGTTGAGCTGACTAGCTTTCGTTTAGAGGGACTTGCACAGGAGTGGTGTGAGTCGATGGAGAGAGGGCGAGCTACGAATCTTCCTCCGATGATGTGGACCGAGTTTTCTACAGTCTTTCTTGCCAGATTTCTTCCCCATAGTGTGAGGGATGCTAGAGCTAGCAGTTTCGAAGCGTTGAAGAAATCAGCAAGTATGTCAGTAGCCGATTATGACTTACGCTTCACCCAGCTATCGCGATATGCCCCATACTTAGTACCTACAGAGGAGCTTCGGGTGAAAAGGTTCCTAAGGAGTTTGGACACACAGTTGTATCTGGCGATAGGCTCCCAACATTTTGATACATATGCACAGGCTATGGATGCGGCGATACGAGTAGAGGAGCGTTTGAGCCAGTCAGGAGTCGTCCCGGAGCCAAAGAGGAGTAGACCATTCGTGCCGACAAATAGACAGCTTGGCATAGGTAGAGGGTCATATCCAGGCAGATATACTTCAGGCCGCAGTGTTGGACGAGGTTGGACACAGGGCCAGATGTTCAGTTCTTATCCTGGTGATCAGAGACCACCATCTACTTGTTATAGTTGTGGACTTCCCGGGCACTTTGCGCGAGATTGTAGATTTCAGGGCGGGACCGTTGCTCCACAGGCTGCTTTACCCCTTCCACCTCCTACACTGATGGATTTACTTCCTCCCCCAGTTGGCGCTACACTCCAGGCAGTTGCACCAAGAGGTCGAGGCTATGCAGGACGTGCTCAGAGAGGTAGAGGAGATAGAGGTAGAGGACGACAGGATGCGGGCAGGGGCCAGGCACGGGTTTTTGCGCTGACTCCACAGGATGCCCAGGCATCAAATGCAGTCGTGACAGGTACTCTTACAGTATGCTCATTAGAGGCACATGTCTTATTTGATCCCGGTTCTACACACTCTTATGTATCTTCACGATTCGCACTTTTATTGGGGAAGGAGTCGTCATTGTTAGAGTTACCTTTGGTTGTGATTACTCCAGTTGGAGATTCCTTTATAGCTCGGCACGTATTCAGGTCGTGTTCGGTGCGTATTGGTAGTAGATATTCGTTAGTCGATCTGATTCTCCTGGACATGTTGGATTTTGATATACTTTTTGGGATGGATTGGTTAGCCGCTTGTCATGCCTATGTAGATTGTAGAGGAAAAGCGGTTAGATTTTGTTTTCCAGGTGAACCGGTGTTTGTTGTGCAGGGGGATTGCAAGTTAAACCCTGTCAACATGATTTCTGCTTTTTGTGCGGGCCGGCTATTGAAAAAGGGTTGTTTTGGGTTCTTGGCTTTTATTCAGGACATAGGGGTCGCTGAAGTTCCATTAGACCAAATTCCGATCATACGAGAATTTCCTGAGGTATTCCCAGCTGAGTTACCAGGATTGCCACCTGATCGAGATATTGAATTTTGCATTGATTTGATTCCGGGTGCAGGGCCTATTTCTATACCACCCTATCGGATGGCACCGACGGAATTGAAAGAACTCAAAAGCCAGTTGCAAGAGTTGTTAGATAGAGGACTTGTTCGTCCTAGTGTTTCACCGTGGGGAGCTCCTGTGTTATTTGTAAAGAAGAAGGACGGTAGTATGAGAATGTGCATCGACTACCGACAGCTGAATCGCGTCACTGTGCGAAACAGGTATCCATTACCACGAATAGATGACTTGTTCGATCAGTTGCAAGGAGCCGGATTCTTCTCAAAGATTGACTTGAGGTCAGGATATCATCAGTTGAGGGTTCGAAAGGACGATATTCCAAAGACGGCGTTTCGTACGAGATATGGGCATTATGAATTTCTGGTGATGTCGTTCGGACTTACCAATGCTCCAGCAGCTTTTATGGATATGATGAACCGTATCTTTAGACCATTTATCGATCGGTTTATTATAGTATTCATAGATGATATTCTGGTATATTCTCGGAGTCAGACGGAGCACGAGCAGCATTTACGTATCACGTTGCAGACCTTGAAAGAGCATCTGTTGTATGCAAAGTTTTCCAAGTGTGCTTTTTGGCTCGATAGTGTGGAGTTCTTGGGTCACATAGTTACAAGAGAAGGAATATGCGTAGACCCAAAGAAGATTGAAGCGGTACAACACTGGCCCAGGCCTATGTCAGTTACGGAGGTTCGGAGTTTCTTAGGTCTGGCAGGTTATTACAGACGCTTCGTACAGGATTTCTCACGGATAGCGGCACCTTTGACAGGATTGACTAGGAAGGAAGTTCCTTTTCAGTGGACAGATGCGTGTGAGCAGAGTTTCCAACAGTTGAAGACGCGTTTGACGACTGCACCGGTATTATCTTTACCTTCCGGGTCAGGGGGTTTCGTTGTGTATTGTGATGCTTCTAGAGTGGGCTTAGGCTGTGTGTTGATGCAACACGGCAGAGTTATAGCATATGCTTCTCGACAGTTAAAGAGGCATGAACAAAACTACCCCACTCATGATCTAGAGATGGCTGCTGTAATATTCGCATTGAAGATTTGGAGACATATCTTGTATGGAGAAACGTGTCAAATCTTCACAGATCATAAAAGCTTAAAGTATATCTTTCAGCAGAAAGATCTGAACCTCAGGCAGCGTAGATGGATGGAACTGGTGAAAGACTACGACTGTGAGATTTTGTACCACCCAGGCAAAGCAAATGTTGTAGCAGATGCCTTGAGTCGGAGGCCTGGAGGTAATTTATCTCATTTGAGCATTTTACAGAGACAGTCTTTTACAGACTGGCAGATCTTATGTGATAGTCGTATACAGTTTGAGTTTACATCGACAGGAGGTCAGTTAGCACATGTTCGCACCAGACCTCAGCTATTGGATCGTATTCGAGATGCGCAGCCTACAGATACTCGTATGATGGAGATTATGGATCAGGTTAGACAGGGTAAGGAGACGGAGTTCGTGATTGATGATCTTGGAGTATTACGTTTTAGGACTCGTCTCTGTGTGCCAGATTCTGACGGATTGAGGCGTGGGATTTTGGAGGATGCCCACATATCAGTATACAGTATTCATCCTGGTTCCACCAAAATGTATCGTGACTTGAAGGATAATTATTGGTGGGAAGGAATGAAGAAGGATGTTACGGATTTTGTTTCACGATGCTTGACTTGTCAGCAAGTCAAAGCAGAACACCAGAGGCCAGCCGGGGAGCTGCAACCATTACCCATTCCAGAGTGGAAATGGGAACAGATTTCTATGGATTTTGTGGTGGGTCTACCCAGGACTAGCAGGGGGTATGATTCAATTTGGGTGATTGTTGATAGATTGACAAAAGCCGCTCATTTTCTTCCAGTAAAGACGACATATGGATTTGCTCAGTATGCACAGATATATATCGATGAGATTGTACGTCTACATGGAGTGCCGACATGCATAGTATCAGATCGAGGTACCCAGTTCACGAGCAGGCTATGGCAGAAACTTCAGGATGCTCTTGGTACACGATTGAGTTTTAGTACAGCTTTCCACCCACAGACAGACGGTCAGTCGGAGCGGACCATTCAGATACTAGAGGATATGCTTCGGGCTTGTAGCCTAGATTTCGGTGGTAGTTGGGATCGTCACCTACCTTTGGTAGAATTTTCGCATAACAACAGTTTTCAAGAGACGATCCAGATGGCACCCTTTGAAGCCTTGTATGGAAGGAAGTGTAGATCACATGTTTGCTGGACGGAACTTAGTGAGAATTGTATATTGGGACCGCATATAGTACAGGAAACTACAGAGAAGATCCAATTGATACGAGATAGAATGAAAGCGGCTCAAAGCAGACAGAAATCATACGCAGATCGACGACGACGTAAACTTGAGTTTGATGTGGGAGATCATGTGTTCCTTCGAGTATCTCTAATGAAAGGTGTGATGCGCTTCGGGAAGAAAGGGAAGCTCAGCCCCAGATATGTTGGACCTTATGAGATTTTAGAGAGAGTGGGCGCTGTAGCTTATCGGTTAGCACTTCCACCTGGTTTTCCCGACGTACATCCGGTGTTTCACGTTTCGATGCTTCGAAGATATCTTCACGATCCATCTCATGCGATCCATCATCAGACTCTACAGCTTGAGCCAGATCTATCCTTCACAGTGCAGCCAGTCGCTATTCTGGACAGACAGGCAAAGAAACTACGATCGAGGATACTGCCATCTGTAAAGGTTCTCTGGCAAGGAAAGGATCGCGAGGAGATTACTTGGGAGACGGAGGACGCAATGCGGAAGAAATTTCCATATCTTTTCTTAGGTATGTTTAGTAATTATTTAAATTCGGGGACCGAATTTTCTTAAGGGGGGAATATTGTAACATTTAGGAAAAAGTTAGAAATAAATAAAATTAATTAAATTAAGAATAAGCTGATAAATCACAAAATGGTTAAAATCAAATATGTCAACCTTCATAAGTTATAGGTAATACAAATTAATTTAGAATTTTAGAATGTAATATAAATAAGTTAAAAGGGTTTTAATGAAAAATTTAGCTTCATTTTAACAAAAGATGTGTTTTATAATAAGTTAAGATGTGAGGGGTTAAATTGTAAAAGTTTAGGCTTTATGCAAATATAAGATTGTTGTGGATATAAGTGAAAGTGAGTGGGAATTATATTAGTTCAGAATTTTATTTAGATTAAAAAGGAAAAATGTGAAGATAAACACTATACCACCTCATGCTTGCATGTTTCCAATTTCTTTCCACCTCCTCCTTGCATGATTTGTGCACACTTCTTCACTTGACACCACCACCTTCCCTTATCTCTTCATCCATTCACATATATAGCTCAAATTCAGTTCAAAACACAGAATCAAACTGAAATGAATTAAAGAAAAAGAAAAGTAAAAGAGAAAAAGGGGAGAACAAGAGGAAGAAGATGAATGAGGAGCTTGTTCTTGAGTTGGATCATCATCAAGCTAAAAGGAGTGGATAAATCTTTAGGGGTTATTCCTACAGCAACATAGGAAGGTAAAATTCTTAATCATAGTAGGTAACTTAGATTCTGTAGCCTAATTAGTGTAAAGTTAATCAAGTCACTTAATATCGTATTTTTAGCTAAACTTATAGTCTGCTAGAATCTGCTATAATCTGGAACTTAATTAAATAAATTCAACAGAGTAGAAATAATGTAGGAATCAAGTAGAACACACCACAAGAAAACGTCATTGGGGGGCTGGTTTTGGGCCGGCGACAGAAGGGTTTTGGTCGGCGTCGCCGGCCATGTGGGAAGCTTTGTGGGTGTGGTCTTTTGGGTAGTTTACAGTATGCAATTTAGGGTAAATTGGTACTGTTGAATTAACTTAGTTTCACTGTAATTAAAATCTGGGAAGATATATCGGAAAAAGAATCATAAAACGCTAAATACGACACAATGAAATCAAGTCGCGTTTTAATTTCTGAACCAGTACAGATTAGGGTTAAAATCCAGCAAGACTAAGTGTTTAATAACTTGAAAAGATCAGATAGTATATAACTTATGTGGGTTAGTGTGTTTCTATTTCCGTTATATCGGAATAGTCGTTTTGCTTATATATGTAAACTTGGTATATTTAGACGCGGATACGTGGAGTACGGAAGCCGCGAGGAAAGGGAAAGAATTAGCGATTCCGGAGTAGATTCGACTTTCCGGTGAGTAGACCAAACATCTACCGGGAAATTTTGTAAAGATGGCGTGTTTCGCCCGTGGTTTTACTTAATGCGATAATTATATCATCATGTTTAAATGTTAGAATTTCATTCATTAAAATACTTGTATATTGCTTAGTTGTTAGAACACTTCACAATTATCGACGAGCCATGCCACGTGCACCTCTTATATGCTACACACACCTCGTCGATATTGCCATGTCACATACACCTAAAATTCATACTTATTAACATGAATTATATCGTATTTCACATGTCAAGTATATTGGTAGATTGCATTCTTTACATCTTGTTGCTTTATGCGTATTTCTATGTTGGATATGAGATAGATACAGAATTGAGGATTTATGGTTTTGAGTTTTGAATACTATTACATAAATCCAGTATTTTTCATGATTGATGAGTCATGTCCACCATGAGATGATTTCTGTTTTGGTTTTATTCCGGACCGAGTGGGGGAGATATACGGTCGCGGATTTACGTTATCCATACTGAGTGGGGGAGATATACAGTTGGATACATGGTGGACCCGGTCGAGACCGAGGGGCAGGATAGCCGTATTGAGAAGGGGGAGCCTAGCGAGGTTACTCGATACCGGAGTTGGTTATAGAAATACGGCGTGTATCTAGAGGATAACGACCGATATTATGAGTATAGGATCATTCGGGGAATGATGCCTATAAGAAATGAAGATTTTGTGTCATTGATGGACACCGAGAGATGATTTACTTGAGTTGTGATTTCAGAAGTATAATGAGATTTATTGTTGGATTGCACATATACTCATATATCATATTGATTCATATTCATTGTCAGGATGGTCATATTTACTTTATTCGCCGTTATATGTTAGTCGTATTCACTGAGTTGGCAACTCATCCCCGTTGTGCCACAGTTCCTTGCAGGGATAGAGTGGACGGGTAGCTGCGAGGCAGGATCACTTTTGCTGTTGTATTCCATCTTTTGCTGGTAGGTTACATGTGTAGTAACCTTCCATTTTGTACTTTTGTATCTAGAAAGACTCCATCAGACTTGTATTTTGACTTAGAAAGGAGAGATGGTATATATATGTACAGTTAAGATATGTTGATCAGTTTCATAGCTTCTTTCTATATGAGATTCAGTAATGTTTATTATGTGTGTATTCATGTTCAATTTTGATATCGTTGATTCCAACTAGGAATACAACCACACTTAACCTTTATTACTTGTTTAATGAATTAACTTCATAACTCGAGATTTCTAATTAAAAACTAAATTTTAATAAATAATTCCGAAATAAGGTATTTTGATCTTGGTTTTTGGCTTACTTGGACTTGTGCATATCTTTAGATATGATACAATCTAAGTGCCTGTCACATCCAAACTTGGGTCGTGACAGCCAAGATCAAAGTTTAAGGAGCTGGGATAAGCAAAAAGGACCACCACGTCATTAAACTGGGAATAATCGACCTCTAAGTCGTTAAACTGGGAATGTAAAAATATATGTATACATATATATGTAAATAAACAAAAAAAAATGTGTAAATAAAAAAAAATATAGAGAAAAGCCGAAATGATGGGGCAACCGCGAATAAAAGCCGAAATGATAAGGCAATCGCAATCTTCGCGATAAGAAAAGATGAAAGGATAGAGCAATCGTGGTAAAAAAAAACAAAAAAAAAACACAAACCAAAATCCAATTTCCCAAAATTCTCCCGGCCCTACGGCCAGTCCCCAAATTGACTGTCGTATACAATCCACGGGCTCAAATAATTCTCAGCATACCCATGCCCCACCGCAATCACCAGTTACACGGCTGGTCTCCGCCTTTGGAATTATGCTTCATTGGAAAGACCCACTCATGTGTCCTCACGATGCATAAGGAGAACAAACCTTCGTCAGATCCTTACGACTCACCAAGGAAAAACACACTTAGGAGTCATCACGACTCTTAAGGAAAGAATACACCTGCGGAATCCTTACGACTCGTAGGGAGAAAATGCTTTTATGGGACCCTCACGGCCCATAAAATTGAAAAGTCTTAGGTTTTAAGGATCTAAACCTGTCTCCTAAGCCATCGCTCCCCAATCCCCAAGTGGCGAATGATGAGTCGCTCCTGGTACTACATTCCAGTGCAGCGATGCAGACGCCAACCAAATTCGCTCCCCAATCCCCAAGTGGCGAATGATGAGTCGCTCCTGGTACCATATTCCAGTGTAGCGATGCAGACGCCAACCAAATTCCAAATCTCAATCCCCAACGGCGAATGATGAGTCGCTCCTGGTACCATATTCCAGAGCAGCGATGCAGACGCCAACCAAATTCCAAATCCCAATCCCCAACGGCGAATGATGAGTCGCTCCTGGTACCATATTTCAGTGCAGCGATGCAGACGCCAAACAAATTCCAAATCTCATACCAACGGCGAATGATGAGTCGCTCCTGGTACTACATTCCAGTGCAGTGATGCAGACGCCAACCAAATTCGCCCCCCAATCCCCAACGGCGAATGATGAGTCGCTCCTGGTACCATATTCCAGTGCAGCGATGCAGACTCTAAACAAATTCCAAATCCCATACCCCAACGGCGAATGATGAGTCACTCCTGGTACCATATTCCGGTGTAGCGATACAGACGCCAACAAAGTCCTGAAATGTTTTTGGCCCTACGGTATGGATCATACATCCTGCAAAACCGTATACAATCCACGGGCATAAAACAATCCCGATCTCTCCAAAAAAAAAGAAAAAAAAAGAACGGTATGTCCACGAGCAAAACGGGCACGGATGAAAACCCGAAAGGGCTCCGTGAGTAAAAACAGCAGGACTGCCGGCGAGTTTGTGAAAACTCGAAAGGGCACAAACTCGTAAAAAAATAAAAGAAATGAAATGCACTCGCAAAGTCCTCTCGACTTTGTGAGGAGAAAATTCCCACGTGAGATCCCTACGACTCACAAAGGAGCAACACACTTAGGAGTCCCTACGACTCCTAAGAAGAAAATACACCTGCGGGATCCTTACGACCCGTAGGGAGAAAATGCTTTGTGGGACCCTCAAGGCCTATAAAATGGAAAAGCCTTAGGTGACAGGGATCTAAACCTGTCTCATAAGCCACCAATTCCCAAATCCTCCCGGGGCACATGATGAGTTGCTCTTGGCATTATTCTAATGCAGCAATGCAGATGCCAAAACAAAACCGAAATCCTTAAATCCACTCAGCGCAAATGATGACTCGCTCCTGGTACCATATTCCAGTGTAGCGATACTGATGCCAAACAAAAAAAAAACCAATCCCCAAATCCTCCTAGGGCAAATGATGAGTTGCTCCTGGCATTATTCCAGTGCAGCAATGCAGATGCCAAACAAACCAAATCCAAATCCTCTCGGGGCACATGATGAGTTGCTCCTGGCATTATTCCAATGCAGCAATGCAGATGCCGACAAAACCAAAATCCCCAAACCCTCTCATGACAAATGATGATTCGCTCCTGGTACCATATTCCAGTGTAGCGATGCTGATGTCAACCCAAATCAAATCAAACCAACAACCTCTACGGCAGAATCATGCTCTGTCCCAGAATTTACCCCGTGTCGAAATCATGCTTCGCCTCGGGATATCTACCTTCCCTGCCGGAATTATGCTCCGCCTCGGAATCAAATCAACCAGCAAGCTCTGCGTCGGAATTATGCTTCGTCTCGGAATGCACCCCGTGTCGAAATGATGCTTCGCCTCGGTGTACCTGCCTTCCCTGTCGAAATTATGCTTCGTCTCGGAAAAAAGTCAACCCGACACTCCGCGCCGGGAAAAAGTCGGTCAGCGACACTCCGTGCCGGGGAAAAGTCAACCACCGACACTCCGCGCTGGGGAAAAGTCGGTCAGCGACACTCCGTGCCGGGGAAAAGTCAACCACCGACACTCCGTGCTGGGGAAAAGTCCATAAGTGACACTCCGTGCAGGGGAAAAGTCAACCCGACACTCCGCGCCGGGGAAAAGTCGATCAGCGACACTCCGTGCCGGGGAAAAGTCAACCCGACACTTCGCGCCGGGGAAAAGTCGATCAGCGACACTCCGTGCCGGGGAAAAGTCAACCACCGACACTCCGCGCCGGGGAAAAGTCCATCAGCGACACTCCGCGCCGGGGAAAAGTCGACCAGCGACACTCCGTGCCGGGGAAAAGTCCATCAGCGACACTACGCGCCGGGGAAAAGTCCATCAGCGACACTCCGCGCCGGGGAAAAGTCGATCAGCGACACTCCGTGCCGGGGAAAATTCAACCCGACACTCCGCGCCGGGGAAAAGTCGATCAGCGACACTCCGTGCCGGGGAAAAGTCAACCCGACACTCCGCGCCGGGGAAAAGTCATTCAGCGACACTCCGTGCCGGGGAAAAGTCAACCACCGACACTCCGCGCCGGGGAAAAGTCCATCAGCGACACTCCGTGCCGGGGAAAACTCAACCAGCGACACTCCGCGCCGGGGAAAATTCGATCAGCGACACTCCGTGCCGGGGAAAAGTCAACCCGACACTCCGCGCCGGGGAAAAGTCGATCAGCGACACTCCGTGCCGGGGAAAAGTCAACCACCGACACTCCGCGCCGGGGAAAAGTCCATCAGCGACACTCCGTGCCGGGGAAAAGTCAACCAGCGACACTCCGCGCCGGGGAAAAGTCGACCAGCGACACTCCGCGCCGGGGAAAAGTCGATCAGCGACACTCCGTGCCGGGGAAAAGTCAACCCGACACTCCGCGCCGGGGAAAAGTCCATCAGCGACACTCCGTGCCGGGGAAAAGTCGATCACCGACACTCCGCGCCGGGGAAAAGTCGATCAGCGACACTCCGTGCCGGGGAAAAGTCAACCACCGACACTCCGCGCCCGGGGAAAAGTCGATCAGCGACACTCCGTGCCGGGAAAAAGTCAACCTGACACTCCGCGCCGGGGAAAAGTCCATCAGCGACACTCCGTGCCGGGGACACGTCAACCAGCGACAGTCTGCATCGGGGAAAACGTCCAACACAGACACCCCGCATCAGGGAAACGTCAACCAGCCGATACTCCGCCTCGGGGAAACGTCAAGCAGACGCTCCGTGCCGGGGGCACATCGACAACAGACACTTCGCCTCGGGGAAATGTCGACCAGCGACACTCCGTGCCGGGGACACGTCTACCAAAGCGCTTCGGATCAGAGCGTCGACCGTCTATGTCTTAAAAAGGGCAGTGCAGGCTCCCGTAAATTGGGAACCCAAATCGCTTCGTAACAGAGCGTCGACCGTCTATGTCGTAAAAAGGGCAGTGCAGGCTCCCGCAAATTGGGAACCCAAATCGCTTCGGGTCAGAGCGTCGACCGTCTATGTTGCAAAAAGGGCAGTGCAGGCTCCCGCAAATTGGGAACCCAAATCGCTTCGGATCAGAGCGTCGACCGTCTATGTCGCAAAAAGGGCAGTGCAGGCTCCCGCACATTGGGAACCCAAATCGCTCCGTAACAGAGCGTCGACCGTCCATGTCGCAAAAAGGGCAGTGCATGCTCCCGCAAATTGGGAACCCAAATCGCTCCGTAACAGAGCGTCGACCGTCCATGTCGCAAAAAGGGCAGTGCAAGCTTCCTACAAAGCAGGAACCGGATCGCTGCGGGCAAGGGAAACGTCTACCATGAACACTCTGTCTCGGGGACGCGTCCAGCGTCGACCGTCCACGTTGTAAAAAGGGCAGTGCATCCCTAAAAAGTGGGAACCAAAGCAAGTCGCCACCACGTGAAAGAAGATCCATCAATTTTATGCACACGACCCACATATGCTGTGTGCATTTATTGATGGGGGGCAATTTGTTGGGGTAAAAATTTACACCCCGGTTGACCGAGTCAATGTCAAGGTCAACCCCCAAGCTAGGTGGGCCCAAGTCCAGGTCAAGCAGGCCCATGCCCAAGTCGAACCCGCAGCCAGCCTCCCCATGCCAACAACAAAAATCATGTAACAAATAATTTTTATGTAATTTTTGTGCATGAATGTATGCAAAATGGGCATAAAGCCAAATTTTTGTAAGCTCATGGCTTATGTGCAAAAACAAATGACACATGAGCCATGGGATAGGCAAAATGCCATTTTGTGAAGCCCAAGGGGCTATGTGTAAAATGTATGGCCTATAAAGGCAAGGATAATGAAATATCCCAACAACTTTTTCTCTCTCCAAAAAAAAAGTTTGAGATCTGAGATCTTCCTGCTACTTCTCCAAGGTTCCAAACCTTCTCATTTCTTTGAATTAAATCAAGAGTTTTACTCTTTCTTTTCCAAAACTAAGTAGTTTTCCACCACAAAACCCACAAAGGGGAACTCAGATCTTCCATCAGATCTTAAAAAGGAGTGATTTTTAAAATCTCCTACTTCTTGATCTTCAAGATCCGGCCAAACAACAGGAGGAAGAAGAAGAACCCCCTATATCAGCTTCAAAGCATCCTAGGAGTTTAACTCCATATATATAAAGCAACAAATATTTCCCTTTTGAAGCATAGCTTCTGTTTCTGAGGCTAAAAGCCTCCTTTTCTCGCAGTGCTCAAGCGCAGAGCGCCCGCGTGCCGACACGTGGCGCGCTTGCGCTTGAGCGCAAGTCGCCCCGGTGCCGACACGTGGAGCGCTTGCGCTCAAGCGTAAGTGCTCGAGCGCAAGTCGCCCCGGTGCCGACACGTGGAGCGCTTGCGCTCCAGCGCAAGCGCTCCAGCGCAAGTTGCCCCGGTGCCGACACGTGGCGCGCTTGCGCTCCAGTGCAAGCGCTCGAGCGCAAGTCGCCCCAGGTGCCGACACGTGGCGCGCTTGCGCTCCAGCGCAAGCGCTCGCGCTCCAGCGCAAGCGCTCCAGCGCAAGTCGCCCCGGTGCCGACACGTGGAGCGCTTGCGCTCCAGCGCAAGCACTCGAGCGCAAGTCGCCCTCGTGCCGACACGTGGCGCACTTGCGCTCAAGCGCAGAGCTCCCATGTGCCGACACGTGGCACTCTAGCGCCTGAGCGCACAGTACCTAGGCGCACAGCGCCCAAAGTGCTGCCCCCACGCATCCTTTGGATGCCTTTTCCCCCTGTTTCCTTTATATATATATATATATATATATACATACATATATACATATATACATATACACATATGTATACATATTTACACACACACATACTCCGCGACACTGTCCCTGTTAGAAAAAAAATTTCTAACGGGGCGCTGCCCCGCACCCCGCAAGGGGGCTGCTAGCCCCTTGAACCCCAGCCCGCTATCCAGGTAGCGGGACCCCCGTAAAAACTCTGCGTGGCTCCCGATATATCCAAACCCCCCTTTCAAAACGCACACTGCACATTGAGTTCGCATGACCATTTTAACCCGTCAATCGGAGGTTCCCTCGCCCCAAAGGCGAGGGGTAATTAACGGCAGCTTAGTCCGCGGCTGCCGGAGATTTGGATCCCCACAATCATTAAACCCCGGCCTACCCTAGGCAGGGGGAATCTGTAGTACGCCTGACAAGCGCGCGCGTATTCCCATCTCAATGGGGTGACGAAAAACACCCTACAGCGCGGAGACGGGTTATCTTGTCATAGGCCCGTGATATTTGGGCTCGGTATAGCTCCAAATTTTGCTGCACCGCAAGCCTCTTTTCTTCGAGGGCATCGAGCTCTTCAAGTCGAAGGAGCACGTTTTCCTCCTCCGTCAACTCATGCTGAACGACTATTCTTAAGCTTGGAACTTCGACTTCGAGGGGGGACCGCCTCCACTCCGAAGAGCAATGAGTATAGAGTGGACTGAGTTGGAGTACGGTGCGTGGTACGATATGCCCACAACGCCTCGTGAAGTTTGAAATTCCAGTCTCTTTTGTTGGATGAAGCATTTTTCCTCAGGAGCTTGCAAGAGTCTTATTGAAGGCTTCGGCTAGCCCATTAGCTCTTGGATTATAGATGGAGGACTATCTCCAGTCTATCTTGTGTTGAGTAGCGAATCGTGAGACTTTGAAGCTCTTGAAAGAAGGCCCGTTTTCAGAAATGATTCTTCTTGGTTTACCGAAGCGGTATAGAATATTATGTTGGAAGAATGTCAGAATATCTCCTGTTTTGACTTCTTTTAGCGGGACAGCTTCAGCCCATCTGGAGAAGTAGTCTGTTGCGGCCAGTATGAACCGGTGGCCTTTAGATGACGGAGGATCAATTGGGCCAACTATGTCGGTGCCTCAAATTTCGAAGGGCCACGACACCACCGTAGGATGCAACGGATTGGGGTGCTTATGAATAAAATCACTGTGAATTTGGCAGATATAACATTTCTTTGCATGCACTCCGCAATCCCGTATCATGGTAGGCCAGTAATACCCAAGCCGTTTAATTTGAAGTCGCATCTTGGGGACAGATTGGTGAGCACCACAAACGCCCGAGTGAACTTCTTTCTTGACTTTTTGGGCTTCGGACGATGATAGGCACCTGAGCCAGAGTTGGTCATATAACATGCGGTATAGCGTGTTATTTACAAACATGTATCGAAGAGCTCTCTTCTTCAGCTGAACCCTCGCAGACCTTCCTTCGGGCAGCTTGTCGTATCAGAAGTACTCTATAAAGGGTTCTCTCCAATCGGGCTCGTCTTGAATGATCAAAGCTTCTTCGGCGGGACTGCACTTCTGTTCCGCTCTTTCCTCTTCTCGTAGAGAGGAAGGGGGTAGAATTTGCCGGCTCCTGACTGTGATCAGAATTTCTTTCATGTTAGGATCAGCCAGCTCCTTGGCTAAGTGAGCGAGTACGTCAGCATTTCCATTCAACGCTCTAGGGACTCTCATTATCTCAATGTGAGTGAACCGTTTCATGAGTTCCACCACTCAGCTTCTATATCGAGCTAACTCAGGTTTGTATATCTTATAGTCGCCGCTTACTTGGTTGACGACAAGCTGAGAGTCACCGTAAACCCGTATCCGAAGGATTTCCATTTCTATGGCGAGCTCCAGACCAACTATCAGAGCTTCATACTCAGCTTCATTGTTTGTTCGAGGTTCAGTGAGAGAAAAAGAACGCCGTAGGGTTCCTATTGATGGCATGATGAACACCAATCCTATCCCTGCCTTTATCTCCGGGATGTTTGATTTACTGGAGGACCTTATCGATGAGGCCCCATCGAAGTAGAGCTCCCAACATGGCTCGTCATTCTCGAGATGTAGCACTTGTTCGTCGGGTAACTCATAATTTAGCGGCGACCCTTCTGGTATAGGATGAGCGGCAAGGAAGTCTGCAAGAGCTTGCCCTTTCACTGCTTTCTGAGGAGTATAAACTATGTCAAACTTAAGTAGCATGACAGCCCATCTTGCCATTCTGCCGGCTAGGCTCCCCATAGTCATCAAGTGTTTGAGCAGGTCGACCTTGGAGATCAACATAACCCGATGAGCGAGCAGATAGTGCCTCAGCTTCTTCACAATAAATATCAGAGCCAGGCATTGCTTTTCGATTGGGGAATAGTTGTGTTCCGTCCCGACTAGAGTTCGACTGAGGTAGTAGAGGGCATTTTCTTTTCCCTCCTCATTATTCTGGGCAAGGAGTGCACCGAGTGACTCATCTAGCGCGGCAGTGTAGAGAATCAGTGGTTTATTCGGAATGGGAGCGGCCAGCACTGGAGGGTGCGACAAGTATTGTTTGATGCTTTAGAACGCTGCTTGACATTCGGCATCCCAGATAAAAGGAGATCCTTTCTTCATGAGCTTTGAGAAGGGCCTACACCTTCCCGATAAATTTGAGATAAACCTCCGTATATAAGCAAGCTTGCCTTGAAAAGATCTTAGCTGCGTCAGACTCTTCGGAAGGAGCATCTCCATGATGGCCTTTATCTTTGATGGGTCAACTTCGATCCCTCGATGTCGGACTATGAAGCCCAAGAATTTTCCCGATGACACGCCAAAAGCGCACTTCAGAGGATTCATCTTCAGATCGTATTCCCTCAGTCTGGTGAGAATAGTCCTAAGATCTTGGATGTGGTCGGCCTTAGCTTTAGTTTTGACGACCAGATGATCAACATAGCATTCGACGACTTTATGGATTAGGTCATCAAAGATATTAGTCATTGCCCTTTGATATGTAGCACCTGCGTTCTTCATTCCGAACGGCATCACCTTGTAGCAATATATTCCGATCGGGGTTCGAAATGATGTGTGTTTCTCATCCTCAGGCGACATCTTGATCTGATTGTATCCGGAAGAGCCATCCATAAAGGTGAACAGTTCGTAATTTGAGGTGTCATCGACCATCATTTCCATGACCGGTAGCGGGAAGTCGTCTTTAGGGCATGCCTTGTTGAGGTCCCTGAAATCGACACAAACTCGAATCTGCCTATTTTTCTTCTTCACTGGGACGATTCATGCGATCCATTCCGCATATTTCTCTTCCCTGATGAAGTCGGCATCGATGAGCTTCTTGGTTTCCTCGATGACCTTTTCTTCTAGTTCCCTTCTCATTCTTCGAGGAGCTTGTTTGACTGGTTTAGCATCAGGAGATATAGCCAGCTTATGCACGGCCACTTCAGGGGAAAGGCCAGGTATTTCTTTATTCGTCCACGCAAAGCAGTCGACGAATTCGTGCAGCAGAGCGATTATCTGCGCTTTTATTTCCTCTGACAAGAGCGAGCTGATGTAGGTCGGCCTTGGATTATCGGGCGTTCCTAAGTCAATCTCGGTTAGCTCGTCAAAGGTTTCTTGTCCGCCATCTTCAAGCTCTTGAGGAGCTTCTTCTGGCTCAGCTATCTCATCATCATCATTTGATCTTTCGCCAGCTTCACCAACATGGATCATGTAGCACGCTCTGGAATCAGGTTGAATGTAACCTATTCCCCGTCTGTCTGGAATTCGTCCATCGATGAGTGCTCGGACCTGGGGTGGATGCCATAGCCCTTCATAAAACTTTGCTTCCGACTATGTTTGATATAACCGGCATCCACACTTTTTGAAATATTCCCGCATCTCGGGTGCATAGTATCTGGGGTTGAGGACGGCTCTTACGCCTCTCTCATAGGGAAGGCATGCGATAAACAAATCGTCCGGGTGCACAACAGGATTTGACCCATAAAACAGGATGCCTTTTTGCCCACTTTTCCTTCTGAGGACGTAGAAAGTTTTCAGCTGGTCCACGGTGGAGACTGACAACGCATCGAGCTCTTCGCACATTTGCTCCGGTACCCTTGTGACGGCTAGGGACCCTTCCACGATTTCGAAGGTCTCTCGTAGTTTCGCTTGTTGCATGGGGGTCCAATCTGCACCACTGTTGCACGGCAGGTCCTCTTCCTCTGAGTCTTCAGTGTCGCTGCCAAGATGAGGGCGGACATTTCTGCTGGATAGGCCTTCAGTATCGGATTCATACGTATCGCTACCGAAACGAGGGCGAGTTTTATGGAAGGACAGACTTCCAGCGTCGGACTCATCAGTGTCGCTACCGAAATGCGGGCGCACTTGGGCATTTTTGCTTTTGAAAGTGACAACCGGCGCAGATTTGCTTTTGAGTCTTGGGGCCGGTTTATCCTCAGTCAGTTGTGGCTTATCATTTTGGTGGTTCATAAAGTACCGAGAATCTTCATATCGGACTTCATGCACACCGAACGGCTGGATGTCTCCGTCAATGCGTCTTTCTTTGCCATTTTTAGTATACTTCATGCTTTGATGGAGAGTTGCTGGAATGATGTCGTAATCGTGGAGCCACGGCCGCCCCAAGAGAATCTTATAAGACGTGTCGGCATCGATCACGTATATCTTACTTCAGTTTGCAGATCCCCGAATTTGATTGGCAAAGCTATAGACCCCAGAACTTGCTGGCAGTTTTGATTGAAGCCCTGAATGACAATCCTTTCCCTTGACAGGTGCCAGACGTCCATTGACAAACTCTTCAAATTTCACAAGTTCATGATGTTCACTGAGGACCCCGGATCAATCAATATGCGATTAATTCGATCTCCGTCGTTGTACCCGGTCACGTAAAGCGGCCGATTATGCTCAGTCGTTCCCAGTAGCAAGTCTTCATCCTTAAATGTGACCGCGGCGGCTTGCAAAGTGTACTGAGCTTCTTTCATATTAATTTCCGCAAAGCGAGCCTGATACCGCTCAAGGTTTTGTAGAGCGTGAATGAGGACATCTCTAAGCTCCTTAGATAGGACCAAGGCATCGTAGATGCTCAGGAGAGACGGAAGCTTCCGGAGATGTGCCAAGACATTATAGTCCACCGAGGAAGGACTTGAGTTTTCATCAGCCGGCTCTCTGCCATCTTCCTCATTAGCCATCTGTTTTTCCTTCCCTTTCGGGGCGTTGCCCTGATTTGGCGGTAGAGCCCTGCCGCTTCTGAGCTGGATTTGATTGGCCTTTGTAGCGAGCTCCTCGTCCTCTTCGGGAAAACAGAGCTCCTCCTCAGAGTCGCTGCCAAGGTGGATGGCGTAGCAGGTCACTACTGGGATCTCTTCATTGGAGTCTTCTTCTAACTCCTCCAGAATTTCAGCCGCTTGTACATGGAAGAACTCCTTCAATTGAATCAGAGTTCTTTCTTTCTGTTCATATTCTTAGAGGGAATCGATATATTTTTGAATGGTCGATCTCCCTGCAGACTCCTTTTCGTGTCGAGCTGCACTTTTCTTCTTCTTGAGCTTCTTGGATTTTGAGCTTGATGAAGCCGCATTGGCAGCTAGGCTGGTAGGCTTCTTCTGTCTTTCCCATTCCTTCCTGGGCTCTTTATGAAGCAGCTTTAGCATCTTCTTCGTCTTATTAGATATGTGCTTACTCTAAGGAGGCTGCGGCGAATCGGTCTCATTTCTCAGGGCAGCGGGTTCGGCTGTGTGCTCCCAGAAGGCTTCAGCTTCTGTCTGTATAAAGTTGGTGGTTGCAACTTGGTTGTTCACCAACACACTTTTGGACAGCTCGATCTCTCCAGCCTTGTACTGCTTCTCGACCCAGTCTTTGAAGATATAGCAATCCTCAATCGCATGGCTCACTACTCGGTCGTACGGGCAATACAGAGGATTGTCGGTCATTTTTGCTTCTTGGGGTCTTTTTGACTCTGGCAATTGTAGGCCGTTGTTTAAGGCATCTTTAAATATCTTGCGGACCTTGTCCCTTCTGAAAGATTAAACCTTGTTCTTTTTCTCCTCTAGGGAAGGCCCATCTCCTCCCAACAATGGCTTTCAAGACCGGTTGGTTTTAGATTCGCCCGCCCTTCGCTTTTCTTCATTGTCGGATGCATTGAAGACATTGGTACTGCTGGAACTCCCGCTTCTACGGTTGTCGTCCTGCTTTCTTTTCTAAGTTTTGTTTCTCTGAGAGTCCGACGGGGACTCTTGCTTCGAGTGTTCCAACATTTGTACTTTCTTGGTTAGCTCTTGAAATGTATTGAGGCCCGCTGTATACAAGAATGGGACCACCCAATTGCTGAGGTTCCCAATGAGAAGGCTGACAGACTGGTCCTGCTCCAGCGGCGGTTCGCACTTAACTGTGAGGTTACGCCATCGAGCGATAAAGTCGGTGTTTCTTTCATTCTTCCCCGGCTTGGTCCTCACAAGGTCAGCAATGGAGATTTTATCACTGACACTCATGAACCTTTGCCGAAACAGAGACTCCATTTGGGCAAAGGTAATGACGGACCCGTCTGGTATACTCGCGTACCAGTCGAAGGCGACACCGGTTAAACTGTTGACAAACTGACGAAGAAGGAGCGTATCATTTCCCCCTGTATTTCCGCACGAGGCTTTAAAGTGGGCGACGTGCTGATTTGCATTTCCCGTCCCGTCAAATCTTCCGAACTTTGGAATGACGTAGCCGCTGGGGAACTCGATCAGATCGTACTGTGCGGGATATGGCTACCCACTACTGCCAATTTCTTTCTAAGCTTCAGCTTCGGCCACCAATGTTTTAACTTTACTGGTGACCAAATCCATTATCCGATCTTGTGTTAGCGGAATAGTGCTATCTGGGGCCAAGGCATCCCCAGAAGCGGAATGTGGCCGGCTTTCGTGCGGCTCGACCAGTCTTGGACCCAAAGGAACAGGCATTGGCTGCTTCGGATTGTCATCACCCGGCTGATTAGTAGCGACTTGTGCTTGTGGGAGGCGCTCGAGCAATTTGAGCCGTAAGCTGCATCACAACGTTTGTTAGATCGTCAATTTTCGAATAGAGCTTGGTCATCTCTTTATCTTTGCTCCTGAGCTATTTTCGAAGCTCTTGGAGCAGCTCTTGCTCCGCGGTCCTGGGGCGGAAAGTCGGCTCTTCCTCGCTGTCCGAGCTTGACTCTGCATGGACCGAGGGGTCTTTCTTCCTATCATCCTCATTGAGAGGGTTTTCTTCGTCCAGCAGAGGCGGCTGTTCTTGGGCAGCGACGACCACATTCAAGCCAGATTGGGCTTGGGATGTGGTGGTCCCATCCTTGCTTTTGCTGCGAAGGTTGTCGCTGGGGCGCCCGCCCGTCATATAGACTGTATGGATAATATATCCAGCCGTCTTTTTATTGTCGGCAGTTGATTTCACAGATCGCTGTCTTGACTCCCCTGTTTCAGTAGCGGGCAGTCGATTGAAGGCCGATGGCCTGGCCGGATTCTTGAATGGTGCTGGCGCTTCTTTTCTGGATTTGCCCCGCTACTTTTGTGCGACACAGAGCGCCTGATAGACCCTTGAAGAGATAGTGCCATACTTTTTCTGTTGGGGCCGGGGCACGTCTCTTTGTAGCGACGTCCGGACCGCTATCTTCTTGATTCGGGCGGTCATGGCATTTTTCTGAACCCACTTCAGAGGTTCGAAGGAATTGCTGATCTTTACGGCCGACTCAGCCGTCGTCGCGGGGCGACCCTGCACTTGGAACTTCATAAGATTCCATTTGGCCAAAGCCCTGGCCCTCTTGTTGGCTCGATACCAGAGCCGCTTCTTCCTTAACTTTTCGGTTCTAAGCACCTGGCAGACTTCGGCTCTTTGGGAATACGCCGTAAACCGGGCGATGGAGGATTTTGGAGATACGCTCGATTGTGCATTTGTTGGAGTCATCACCTGAGCTTGTCCGCAACATTTGATGTTGCCCTTTGTACCGGAGTTCTTGCCCCCCGCTGGAGCACCAGAGAATCGTTCAGACACCGTCTTAAGTTTCGGTTGTGGTTCCTTGGCGATTACGACATTTGGCCTGTTGCCCCTTGAGACTGGCTTGGCCGCCTGTTTCGCCGGGATTTCCGCCAGATGAGCGCTTCTGGCAGGGTAGATGATGACGGAGCCAAACTGGCGGGGCAGTTCCTCCCACTGTCGACTGAGGCTTGCGGGGAGAACCACACGAGCGTTGATCTTGACCACGTACGGGATCGGGGTCACGTTGGAAGCTGAATTCGTCTTGGGAGACATTTTCGTCGAAAGTCGATTGCTGCACAAAAAAGAAAAAAAACATCATCTCAGTATAGACAATCGATATGTATATTGATTGAGTTCGTATGAACGTTTAACCCGAAATATGGGAGGAGAGAAAGGTCGCACCGGGCGTGCCAGAATTTGTAGGGTGTTTTTCATCACCCCATTGAGATGGGAATACGCGCGCGCTTGTCAGGCGTACTACAGATTCCCCTTGCCTAGGGTAGGCCGGGGTTTAATGATTGTGGGGATCCGAATCTCCGGCAGCCGCGGACTAAGCTGCTGTTAATTACCCCTCGCCTTTGGAGCGAAAGAACCTCCGATTGACGGGTTAAACTGGTCATGCGAACTCAATGTGCAGTGTACGTGTGTGTTGTTTTGGAGGGGGGTTTGGATATATCGGGAGCCATGCAGAGTTTTTATGGGGGTCCCGCTACCCGGATAGCGGGCTGGGGGTCAAAGGGGCTAGCAGCCCCCTTGCGGGGTGCGGGGCAGCGCTCCGTTAGAATTTTTTTCTAACAGGGACAGTGTCGTGGAGTATGTGTGTATCTGTACATATATATATATATATATATATATAATGGAAAAAGCACCCAAAAGACGCTTGGGGGGGTCAGCGCCTTAAGCGCTGTGCGCTTAGGTGCTGGGCTCTTGAGCGCTAGCGCGCCACGTGTCGGCACGTGGGTGCTTTGCGCTCGAGCGCTGGGCGTTTGAGCGCAAGCGCGCCACATGTCGGCACGTGGGAATTTTGCGCTCGAGCGCAAGGCGCTGGAGCGCAAGCGAGCCACGTGGGCGCTTTGCGCTCGAAAAAAGGGGCTTTTAGTCCCAGAAATAGGGTTTAAGATCCCAAAAGAGGATTTAGAGTGGAGTTAAACTCCTAAGATGTTTTGGTTGACGAAAAGGGTTCTTCTTCTTCCTCCTCTGTTAGCTGGATCTTGAAGATCAAGAGATATGAGATTTTTAAAAATCTCTCCTTTTTGAGATCTAAAGACAGATCCAAGTTCCCTTTATGGGTTTTGTGGTGAAAAACTATTTAGTTTTATAGAATGAAGAGTAAAACTCTTGATTTAATTCAAAAGAAAGAAGAAGGTTTTGGAACCTTGAAGAAGGAGAAAAGATCTCAGATCTAAAACTTTTTTTGGAGAGAGAAAAAGTTGTTGGGATATTTTCATTATCCTTGCCTTTATAGGCTATACACTTTACACATAACCCCTTGGGCTTCGCAAAATGGCATTTTGCCCATCACATGCCTCATGTGCTATTTCTTTTTGCACATAAGCCATGGGCTTTACAAAAATTTGGCTTTATGCCCATTTTCTTACATTTACTCATAAAATAAAAATAAAAGAAATACAACAAAAATTATTTATTACAAAAGTTTTATCTTGGCATCGGGGAGACCGCCCACTTCATGTTCGGGCTCGACCCGGGCATGGGCCCACTTGATCTGGGCTTGGGCCCATTTGGCTTGGGGTTGACTTTGATTTGATTTGGTCAACCGGGGTGTAAATTTTTACCCCAACATGAATAACAAATTTTTCCTTTCCATGCGTTTATTTTATCCTTTTCGCACATACATGAGTGGGTACGCTTCGGACGTTCAATTGGATGTAAATCAAATGTTCTCCTTATTGCCTTGCATAATAGGTGATTGACGTCCGTGAGTTATACCGTTTTGTTTTGACTTGGCGCAAAGCAGTTTATGTATTCTTGAATAGCACCTCGATTTCAATGGAATGTATCTTTGGCAAGTATGGCCTGTGGATAGTAGGTAGCTGTCCATCTTGAACTCTTTACAGGGTGGCGATGGCTTAGGAAACAGGGTTAGGATCTGCCATCTAAGACTTTTCAACTTTATGAACCATGAGGGTCTCATAAAGAATTTTCTCCTTACAGGTCGAGAGGATCCCGTAGGTGTATTTTCTCCTTAGGAATCGTGAGGATTCCGAAGTGTGTTTTTCTCTTAAGAGTCGTAAGGATATCCCAAGAAAATTTTCCCGCTTATAAGTCGAGAGGACTCGTAAGTGGTTGTTTCCCTCCCCGTCTATGTTCAACTTCGGAAAGCGTGGCCTATGAATAGTATGCAAGAGTCCATTTTAGACCGACTTGCAGGGCCCCGGTGCTTAGGAAACAGGTCCTTATCCCCATTACCTTAGGCTTTTCCCTACGAGTCGAGACGAATCGAGAAGTTCTCACAAGGATGTCCTAACGTCACAGTTAACCTCTGCTCTTTACGACAGAGGTCCGTTAGGGTCTGTGGTACTAGGTTTTTTCCTGTCGTACCGTCGCGTCAGCTGATGTATTCCTCAATAGGCATCTTGCTGTTCGAGTAGCCTTACGACTGTCGTGTCTCTGATCCCTTTGGGGGCTGGACAAGACGTCTTCAAGAAATCTTCCAGGTAGTATTACCGTCTAAAGAGCAAGCGTTAGGGATATTCCATGTCGCTTTTTACTTGAGGTTAGGCTCAGTTTGGGAGCCCCGATGAGTTATAACCACTCCACGCTGGTGTGGGGTGATCTCCGATAGTCTTTCAGGTTTTATATGAGTTGTCGTCAAGACCCTGAAGCTAGGAATATTGCCTTCGCTTCGTTTGCTGGCATTGCGTCTGCCGTGTCGAGACGAATGTCGCGGTTTGTCTCTAAGTTGTTAGTGAACCGTCGAGGCTAGGAACTAGGGACTTTTCCATGGCTCCATTGTTGGTGTTGCATCTGCATCCTTTTGGAGGAAGAACACTGGGGTGACATCACGTCTGCTGTATCGAGACGAATGTCGAGGTGGTCTTTAAGTTGTTGGTGAACCGTCAGGACCTGGAACTAGGGATTTTGCCATGGCTCCGTTGTTGGTGTCAAGTCTGCATCCTGCTGGGGGAAGAACGCTGGGGTGACGTCGCGTCTGTTGTATCAAGACGAACATCGAGGTAGTCTTTAGGTTGTTGGTGAACCGTCGAGGCTTGGAACTAGGGACTTTTCCATGGCTCCGTTGTTGGTGTCGCGTCTGCATCCTGCTGGGGGAAGAACACTGGGGTGACATCGCGTCTGCTGTATCAAGACAAACGTCGAGGTGGTCTCTAGGTTGTTGGTGAACCGTCGGGACCTGGAACTAGGTACTTTGCCATGGCTCCGTTGTTTTGACCTTGGGGTCGCTTGTTGACGTTGCCGTTGTTGACACTACGTCTACTATAATGGGACGAGTGTCGAGATGGTCTCTAGGTTGTTTGTGAACCGTCGAGACTTGGAACTAGGGACTTTGCCATGGCTCCTCTTCATTTTTACCCTGGGGTAGTTTGTTGACGTCGTATCTGCATCCTGTTGTAGTGAGAAGAAACGTCGTTGTTGACACTGTGTCTGTTGTAACAAGACGAGTGTCGAGGTGGTCTCTAGATTGTTTATGAACCGTCGAGATTTGTAACTAGGGACTTTTCCATAGTTCCGAGGTTGATTGTCGCATCTGAATCCTGCTGGAATAAAGAGGAACGATGTTGTGGGTCTCCACGCTGTAGATGTGGCCGTCGAGACTTGGAACTAGGGACTTTGCCGTGGCTCCAAGATTGATTGTCGCGTCCGAATCCTGCTGGAATGAGGAAGAACGCTGTTGTGGGTCTGCAGGCTGTAGATGTTGCCATCGAGACTTGGCTCTCCTTTTGATGGAGCCTGGTTGGATGATATGGTTCCCTCTTTGTTTGTGCCCCTGAATCGTATACAGGGATCGATGTGATCTAACCTGTAGGGAAAAAGTTTCATTTATATGTATTATATATTTTTTTGTTTTCTTTCGGCGATGCTCTATCATTTCTGCTGTTTATATTGCGAAAGTCGTGATTGCCCAATCATTTCGGCTATTTTTTCGCGGTGCCCAATCATTTCGGCTATTTTTTGTTTTTACTCGCTACTTTTTATTGCGAGTTGCCCAATCATTTTGGCTATTTTGTATGCATATATTTTTACTTGCTGATTTTCTTGCAAGTTGCCCCATCATTTCGACTATTTCATATGCATTTTGGCTCGCTGATTTTTTCTCGCGAGCATGGGACTTAGGATCTGATACCGATTTAGGCATCAGTATTGCTACAACTGGGATATTGCCAGGAGCGAATCATCATTTGCCTTTGTCAATTCGAACAAAGATGGCTTAGCAAACAGGGTTAAGATCCTGTCGACTAAGGCTTTTGACTTTGTGAGCCGTAAGGGTCTCATAAAGGTATTTCTCCCTACGAGTCGTGAGGATCTCGTAGGTTCGTTTTCTCCTTAAGAATCGTGAGAATTCTTAAGTGTATGGTCTCTTATAAGTCGTAAGGATCTTAGAAGAGTGTTTTCTCCTTATAAGTCAAGAGGACTTACAAGTGTCGTTCGCCATGTGAAGATATCCCTCGTCAGTAGTGGGACTCTGTTGGGGAATGGTTTATTTGTGCCCGTGGATTGTATACAAGGGTCAGTATTGAACCGCTTTTAGGTCATTCTTGGGAATGTGATGGCTTAAGAACAGGTTCAGATCCCTGTAGCTTAAGGCTTTTGAATCTTATGAGCCGTGAGGGTCTCATAAGAGGGTTCTCCTTATGAGTCGTGAGGATCTCGTAAGTGTATTTTCTCCTTAGGGATCGTGAGGATTCCTAAGCGTGTTGCTCCTTTGTGAGTCGTAAGGATCTCACGCAGGTATTTTCTCCTTGCAAGGTCGCGAGGACCTTGTAAGTGTCTTTTAATGAGATTGCGCCCTTTCGGGTTTTCACAAACTCGCCGGTAGTCCTGCTGTTTTTACTCACGGAGCCCTTTCGGGTTTTCATCCGTGCCCATCTCGCTTGTGGACGTACCCCTTTTTTTTTACCACGTCAGCCTGAGGATGCCACGGGTTGGTAGTACTTTAACGACATTTCGGTCAGGCGTAGTATTTCTTCAAGAAACGGCCGTTTATTGGCCTGAAGGGTCTTTCGCCATGCATATTCATGAGCAAGTAAGCCCCGCCCTGGTAGACTTTGTCTATGATGTACGGACCTTCATAATTCGGCTCAAATTTCCCCCGTTTGGCACGATTGGGGATCATAGGTCGTTTTACGATTAGCACGAGTTCGCCTTGGCGGAATGTTTTCGGCCTAGTCAACCTCTCGTATGAGCGCGTCATCTTTGCTTTGTAAGCCTCCAAGTTTTGCTGCACCATGAGCCGAGTTTCATTGAGGGAGTCGAGCTCCTCGAACCGAAGATGGGCATTCTCTTCGTCCGTTAGCTCATAATGGACTGCCACTCGTAGAGAGGGTAGCTCTATCTCCAAGGGGAGTACTGCTTCAGTGCCGAATACCAATGCATACGGTGTTGTGCTTGTGGCCATTTTGAACATAGTTCGATACGCCCAAAGAGCTTCATGCAGTCTCTCTTGCCAGTCTTTTTTATTTTTGGACACCGTCTTTTTCACGATCTTCGTCAAGGTCTTGTTGAAAGCCTCAGCCAGACCGTTAGCTTGGGGATTATAGACCGAAGAGTATCTCCAGTCTATATTATGTTGCCGCGCGAAGCGGCTGATTTTGTGACTTCTGTAGGCCGGCCCGTTATCGGAGATAATCCGTCGCGGAGTGCCGAACCGATAGATGACATGCGTCTTGAAGAAATGGAGGATATTCTCCGTCTTCACTTCTCTTAGTGGTACTGCTTCTGCCCACTTGGAGAAGTAATCAGTTGTCGCCAGTATGAACCGATGTCCTCTGGACGATGCTGGTTCAATGAGCCTGATTATGTCGGTTCCCCACATTTCAAACGACCAGCTAGCTACCGTTGGGTGTAGCGGATTTGGATACTGGTGGATGAAGTCCTCGTGAATCTGGCACGAGTGGTACTGCTTCACGTATTCGAGGCAGTCTTGGATCATCGTGGGCCAATAGTAGCACATCCTTTTGATCTTCAGCTTCATCTTCGGCCCGGCTTGGTGAGAACCGCAGAGTCCGTCATGAGTTTCTTGGACGAATCTTATTGCTTCTTCCGGTCCCAGGCATCTCAACCATAAAGAGTCGAACGATCTCTTATACAGAGTATCATTGATGAAGGCGAAAGACAGGGCTCGTTTCATGAGTTGATGTCTCGAGGACGCATCTTCAGGTGTTCGACGGGATTTGAAGTAGTCTATAAAGACTTCTCTCTAATCCTTAGCCTTTTCCTGGTCTTTTATCTGTAGGGCCGTTTGCTCGGTTGCTCCCTTTTCTTCGAACGACTCCGGAGATACTTCTGCCGGTGCGAGAACCCGACGGCTTTGCACAACGATCCTTACGTCATCGAGGTTCTCGTCGGCCAGTTCTTTAGCGAGCTTGGCTAATGCATCCGCCTTGCTATTTTCCGCGCGCGGTATACTTTCCAAAATGTAGGAAGGAATTTGAGTCAGTAGTAGCTTCACCTTCTCGCCGTACTTTACCAATTTCGGTTTGCACGTCTGATAGTCGCCATTTACTTGGCTAACAACCAGTTGGGAATCTCCGTATATGAGGAGGTTTTCAATTCCCATGTCGACAGCGATCTCAAGACCTACTATCAAAGCTTCATATTCGGCTTCATTGTTCATCCTCGGCTCTTTCAAGGAAAAGGCAAAGCGCATTATCCCTCCTTATGGAGTCACGAAGATGAGGCCTACCCCAGATTTGATTATGGGGGTATTGTGCTCTCGCTTCTTCATGGAAGATGCCCCGTCGAAGTAGAGTTCCCATCGGGTGTCACTCTCTCTTTTCTCCCCGTCAATTGTGTCAAACGCGTGCTCATCCGGCAACTCACAATTTAAAGGTGAATCGGCGGGTATCGGATGCTCAGCGAGGAAGTCGGCGATAGCCTGGCCTTTTACTGCCTTGAGGAGACGATAAGTTATCGAGAACTCCATCAAGAGCAGGGCCCATTTAGCGAGTCGTCCTGTTAGTATGGCTCTTGACATCAAATACTTGAGAGCATCCATTTTTGATATGAGGTAGACCTCATGCGCCAAAGCATAGTGTCCGAGCTTCGTTACCGCGAAAATTAACGCCAGGCAGTGTTTTTCGATGGGGGGGCAGTTGTTTTCTGCCCCCAGAAGAACTCGACTCAGATAGTAGAGGGCTCTCTCCTTCCCTTAGTCATTTTCTTGTGCCCATAATGCGCCTAGAGAACCCTCAAGGGCGGTTGTATACAGAATGAGAGGCTTTCCCTTGACCGGGGCTGTCAGCATCGGCAGATTCTGCAAGTATTTTTTGATTTCGTCCAGTGCGCTTTGGCATTTACGATCCCAGACGAACGGGGTCCCCTTCTTCATTAGATAACTGTAGGGACGGCACTTGTCGGAGAGGTTGACTCGGAGTTTGACACCTGTTTAGGCATCTGCATCGCTACAACTGGGATATTTCCAGGAGCGACTCATCATTTGCCCCAGTCGATTTGGACAAAGGTGGCTTAGTAGACAGGGTTAGGATCCTGTCGACTAAGACTTTTTGACTTTACGAGCCGTAAGGGTCTCATAAAGGTATTTCTCCCTATGAGTCGTGAGGATCTCGTAGGTGTATATTCTCTTTAGAAGTCGTGAGGACTTCTAAGTAGTGTTTTCTCTTGCAAGTCGTAAGGATCTTCCAAGAGTGTTTTCTTCTTATAAGTCGAAAGGACCTACAAGTGTTATTCACCATATGGGGACATTTCTTGCTATTTGCAGAACTTGGCAAAGAAATATTTATTCGTGCCCCTGGATTGTATACAAAGTTCAATATGGACCGCCTGTAGGGCAATCTGGGGATTGGGATAGCTTAAGAACAGGTTCAGATCCCTGTAGATTAAGGCTTTTGAATCTTATAAGCCGTGAGGGTCTCATAAGTGGGTTCTCCTTACGAGTCATGAGGATCTCATAAGTGTAACTTCTCTTTAGGAATCGTGGGGATCCCTAAGTGTGTTGCTCCCTTATGAGTCGTAAGGATCTCACGCATGTATTTTCTTCTTATAGGGTCGAGAGGACCTTGCAAGTGTCTTTTAACGAGATTGTACCCTTTCGGGTTTTCACAAACTCACCGGTAGCCCTGCTGTTTTTACTCATGGCGCCCTTTCGGGTTTTCATCCGTACCCATTTTTCTTGTGGACATACCGTATTTTTTTAAGAGTATGATTTAGGAAATCAATATCCAATTCGTGTTCTGTTCTTTCTCCAGGTGCGTCTTTGGGATTTGCCTTAGATGATGGATTAGCGAGTGATGCCGCCTGAGCAACCATCTCCTGCAGATTTTCCACGTTGCAGCTGAACTTTTGTCAGGGACCGAGTTTGAGGTCGGTGACTAGTAGAAGCTCAAACTTCGTCTCTGGAATTCACCGCATAGACTATGTCAACTACCATGCCCCCAGGCTTGGGGTGTTTGGAGTTTTTGGCCTTTGGAGTTTGCTTCGGACACTTGAGCTTTATTGGGCCTCATTTTTTATGAAAAGCCGCTTTGGTTTTGAGAGGAACCACTGTATCAGGATCCGTCTTAGAGTGAGTCCCCTTCACCTGCTTCTACACCTTATACATAGATGAGAAAAGTTGTCTCAGGGAGCGAACTTGTTTCTGCTCTCGTGGGATCTCCATGGGCTACAGAGACATCTTCAATATTGCGGTAGGAGAATTTTGTCTGACCCTTCACAACAACTTGAAGCTGTTCTCAGTTGGAACAACAACATTCACCGCTGGGGTTGAAACAGGACCATTCGGAGAACTGCCCCCAGCTCATTTTGTATGACACTAATATCGACGTCGACCATTTCTTACGGCCGGGATTTGATTAGCTTCAGGATTTTGCCGAGCCTGCCCCCTGTTTCCTTTAAGAGCTTGAATATTCTACCCTCTGTGTCGACCTTGGTCCTTGGCATGTGCCAGTTGTTTGAGGACTGATTCCGTCGACAAAGCTGCTGCTTGGGGAACTGACCTGTGGAAGACAGATTTCCTCTGGGATTCCTCCATCGGCGTTGAGGAACCGAGGGTGGGAGGTGGGAGCATCGACCCAAAGAGAATCCCGTCGATTTCTTGAAGAGCCGGATTGCAGAGATTTGAGCCTGCAAGTGGCCCGTACTTCACTCTACCAGATATGACAGAGCCTGAGTTGCTAAGGTGGGAGCAAACGCCATTCTTCATAAAGACGAAACGCCGGATTCAGTATCTCCTCCCCTAAGGGCAACCACAAACATATATACCGCGATTATTTGATCGCGGAAAAACATGACACACGATGTGTGGAGTGGAAAGAGGAAAAGGTCCCACCGGACGTGCCAGAATCTGTTCTCCGCCAAATGCAGAGACGATGAGGTTGGGACGTCCGGCCTAAATTTTGGGGCAGATGCTATTTGGTTTTATCCGTCCACCTCTCCGAAGATGCCAAGTTGATTTATGACACCATGTATCGAAGGTTTAGACGGATGCGGCCGATGTAGCAGACTCCCCTGTAGTTAATTACGCTACAACATCGCGGTAACCACTTTCTCCTTCTCCAGATGGTCACTTCATGTCGTGTGTGTTTGTTATGTTTTTGGTTGCCTATGGATTGTATACGGAGACTAATTTATGTGGTCGCCCGTAGGGCGTGGATTAGTCCAAATCCGTATTTTCTTAGATTTGGATTTTGGGTTGGATTTAAGGATCGTTAATCTCATTTGAGACTAAGATCAACTTAAACGTTTGTTAAGGATACGTTAGTCTAATTTTAGACTAAGATCAACTTAACCATTTGTTAAGGATACGTCAGTCTAATTTTAGACTAAGATCTACTTAACAGGATCATTTAGATCCAACAAAAGAGCATTTGGGCTCTATAAGTTTAAGGACATCATAGTCCATGGAGTTTAAAGATATCATAGTCTGGTTTAGAGACATCATAGTCTGTAAAGTTTAAGGACATCATAGTCCATGAGTTTAAGGACCCCACAGTCCGTAAAGTTTAAGGACATCATAGTCCATGAGTTTAAGGACCCCATAGTCCATGGAATGTCTGGTTGTCGGGACCTGTCACCTCTCTAAAGACGTTGAAGGATTACAACGACAAATATCAGAGCAGTGAAGAGATGTACCCTTGAACCAATATTGGTTGGGAGATCTGTAGTCCAATTTAGGACTAAGATCAAAGATTTGTGAGCATATGGGCTCAATTGATCTGAGGTAGGGATCTGTGGCTAACTTAGGCTCGGCCCATTCAGTTAAAATGCTGAGCATTGGTTTGGTTTCTGACAATTGTTTTTGTCTTTTATTGAATGCTGAGCACTCATTATAGCTCTGAGGCTTTTATTATAGAACAGTTTATGTTCTCTTAGCGCACACGTGAGGAGCACATGGCGCGCTTGGCGCTGTGCACCAGTCAATGAGCGCAGAGCGCTTCTGTTAAGTAACGCACACGTGAGGAGCACGTGGCGCGCTTGGCACTATGCACCTGACAATGAGCGCAGAGCGCTTCTGTTAAATAGCGCACACGTGAGGAGCACGTGGCGCGCTTGGAGCTATGCGCCAGACAATGAGCGCAGAGCGCTTCATTTAAATAGCGCACTTGTGAGGAGCACGTGGCGCGCTTGGCGCTATGCGCCAGACAATGAGCGCAGTGCGCTTCTTTAAATTTGGAGCGCTAAGGCTCTGCAGCAATGTGCGTTAGTTTTGGAGTGCTGAAGCGCTTCTTTTAATTGGAGTGCTAGGGCTCTTTTTAGGCAGCTTTGCGCCCTGAGAATTAGATTCTCTCTATAAGAGACTTTGTTTCATGGATCTAACAACAAAGTTCTTATTTTTATAGGAGATATTTCAATCTCTTATGTTTTTGGTGAAAGGCTCTGCCTTTATGGATCTATGATCTTAAGAGAATTGAATTATTCTCCCCCCCTATTTTTATAATGAGATATTATGATCTCTTTTGTGAAAGAAAATTTGTTTTATAGATCTATGATCTGAAGAAGATTAAGTTCTTCCCCTTATTTTTTATGATGAGATACTTTGATCTCTTTTTGTGAAAGACCTTGGTCTTATAGATCTATGATTTTAGAAAAATAAGTAAATTATTCTTTTTATATAAGATGATTTCATCTCTCTGTTCTTTTTTTACCTTGAAGAAAATCTTCTTCTACTGAAAGCTTGCTCTTTGTCTTTGAAATTTCTCAAAGTTTATGGGGGGTTCCTCTATATGAGACTTGAAGTCTTGGGGCCTTTATATAGGGTATGCTGATTTGTTGAATCGGTTGAAGAGATCTTTTCTCTAATTGATTTGGGGATGCTTCCCCCGTTGGATCTTTGATCCAAGCGCTTCTGATTTACAGAAGGCATTCTTCTTGTTTTTAACAAGTTTGAGAAATCTTTCCCCATATAGAATTTATTATCCATCTTGGTAGTATTTTAATCACCATTGGATCATTGACCAACGGTGCTCTGATTTTCAGAGCACAATCTTTCCTGTTTGGAAAGATTCTGAAGAATGTTTTCTTAACAGAATTTTATTCTGGTCAATTGATGATTTTTAATCATGTTCATTGGATCATTGATCCAAGGGCCGAGAACATTTTGTTCTATCGCTAGCGCTCACGTGCTTTGCACGTGGTGCGCTGCTTAGAGTGCAACGCTCTTAAGGCCAGCGCTTACGTGCTTTGCGCACTTGGCGCTGCTATGAAGCGCTGCTTCATTTCAAATTTTGAAATTTGAACAGAGTTTTGCTCTAATTGGGGAAACACCAGTCACCGCCTCCCCCTCAACGGAGGCGCGGACGAATCTCCTCCGCCGAATGCCATCAACGCCCTCACCGGCCGACTCGCGTCTGTTGTGGAGGCGCTGATCTGCGTCCAAACGGCGGGGCAAGATCACCAAATTTTTGCTCCCCCGCCTCGGGACCGGGACCCCTACCGAGAGAAAGAAGACTCTGTTCGCGTCGGTGCTGCCGACCACCTCCTCCCTACCTCCCACGGCCGTGGATCTTCCGGGCCGATACGTTCTGAGACCAGCTGGGCGCCCCACAGTTCCATGCCGAGGTCAGTCGCTAGAGCACCTCGCCCTGAAGTCCTCCGCACACTTGTCCCTCCCAAGGAGATGTCTGTCAGCTCACCTGTTACCAGGCATGACCGACACCCCCTCCTTCGACGGGGTCGCACGGACGGGACTCGCCGCGGCGGCTCGAAGGCCACCTCGTCCGGGGATCTAAAGAACCTCATTGAGAGGAACTAGAGCCGCGGCCAGACGCAGGCCTCCAACAGCAGAGGCCTAGGATCGGAATGTGCCAAATCGTCGGGGTACCACGGCCGACTCGACGCCCTCGAGAAGAAGATCGAAAGTATGCATCGGGAAGGTCACCGCTCAAGCGACAGGGCTATGTACTCCGCCGACTTGCTTACCAAACCGTTCACCGAGAAGCTGCTCGCCGTGTACGTCTCCTCTCGCAACAAGCCCCCGAAGGTCTCCCTCTTCGATGGCAAATCTGACCTGAAGGACCACTTGGATGCATTCACTACGGGGATGTGCTTCCAAGACAACTCCGATGCCGCCCAGTGCCGACCCTTCCTGACCACTCTCATCCGATCGGGACAAGACTGGTTCCAAGGACTCGTGCCACGCTCGATCTCAACCTTCGATGAGCTGGCCACCCAATTCCTTAACCACTTCGTCGGGAACAGGCAGCAAAAACGCACAGTCGACCATCTCTTCACGATCAAGAGCGGGGACAAAGAGACGTTCAAATCATACGTCACCCACTTCTACAACGCCCTTCTCGAGGTCCCAGAGCACCAGGACGAAATAGTCATCGCAGCACTAAGGTCTGGTCTTAGACACAAGGAATGGTTACACTCCTTTGCATTAGCGCAACCTAAAACCATGGCCGAGGTAAAGGCCTGGACCGAACGCGAGGTCCAACTCGAATCCGAGGTGAACGCAAATCACCCTCGGGCAGAGCAAACCGACCAAAAGAAGAGGGCAAGAGAAGGGGACCTGAGCGGCAAAAACCTCTATCTCCCAAAATTCCAGGAGTACACCCCGCTCAATGTCTCCCAGGCAGTGCTACTAGAGGAGGCCAAGGGCGAGGGGTTATTCAAGCTTCCCCTAATCCCGCGCATGGCCTCAAAGCGAACCAGTGGCTCCTACTGCGGTTTCCACAGGTCGCTAGGCCACTCCATCGAGAGCTGTAAACAACTCCGAGACTACATCAAGGAGCTCATCCGTTCGGGGCACCTCGCAGCGTACGTGAGGGAAAAGCGGCAAGATGATCGCGACCAGGAGCAGCGTCCCCCTCCCGCCGAGCTGACCATCGGCCAAATCATGGTCGTGTCAGCCGAAGATACGTCTGGTACATATGAAGCTCGGTGCCCTATGCCGGGCATGGATTCCAACAGATATTTGAGAGGCTCAAGCTGCGTGAATAAGATCATTTACTAGCGTGTATTTTCTTTTCAGGGTGATGTACATCTTTCTTGAGATATTTTGTTTATATAATAAAGAGATCGATAAAGCATTGCAGGAAAGAAAAAGAATCTTATTCATTCAGAAGGTACTATAGGCTCCTCATCCGTACAAAAAAAATTATTACAGCAGCGGGGGAATGGGGTGCAGAGAGCACTGCTCATGGTACTCTGAGCATATTTCCTCCAGCCGAGCCCTCGCGGCGTCTAACCTCTGCCTCCGATTCCCCCCGCAAGCGTCGGCGTCGAGCCTCAACTGGTAGCACTCAAGGACGAGCGCCTCCGAGTGGTTTAGCCGGCTCGTAGAGATCAGGCCGAAGCGCCTCAAAGACCTTAGCTTGCCGACGGCCTCGTCTTTCGTCAGCTCATATAAGGGGTTGTAGAGCCCCGGCGACATCCTCCAGATGGAGTACATCAACAGCTGAAGTAAGGAGGAGCGCCGGGGGAGCAATTGGCCGAAATGATTCTCGATCCGGCCTATCACCAACTGCACCGTATCATCAGTGCAGTACGGGTCGTAGAGGTACACATCCTCGAAGGTTATGATATCGAGAATGGAGAAAGGGAAATCCTCCATTATGGCATTTCAGGTGTGAGGAAAGGAGTAATCAACACTCCCTCCGTTTTATAGCCCACAATGCCTGGGAGTCCAACAGTCGCCCGTTTCACCCGAAACACAGGTGCCACGCGGCAAACGTCGTGCCTCCCCATGAGAAACCGAAATGAAACTACTCCAGCGCCTCGCCTTCACCACGCCCTCGTGACACGTGTCTCCCGCGACTGTCCCACTCCTTGGTACTCACCTTGGGAAGCTCGTATAGAACCTCGCCGAGAGGCAACCGAGCAGCTCCACTACTCGGTCCTTCCTTATGGAGCTAAGCCCTCACTATGAGGTAGCCGAGCGGCTATCCTGCTCAGCTATCCCTGGCTGGTAGCTTCCCTACCCCCACAACGCCAGAGGTCTAAGCCCTCAATAAGAGGCAGCCCAGCAGCTACCCTGCTTGGCTATCCCTGGCCGGTAGCTCGCCTATCCTATAACGCCAGGGATCTAAGCCCTCACTAAGAGGCGACCGAGCAGCTTCGCTGCTTGGTTCATCCTTGACAGGCCTCCCATGGCCCTCCAGCGCCAAGGATCGAAGCCCTTATAAAGAGACAGCTTAGCATCTACCCTGCTCGGCTATCCCTGGTCGATAGCTCGCCTACCCTACAACACCAGGGATCTAAGCCCTCAACAAGAGGCAGCCCAGCGGCTACCCTGCTCATCTATCCCTGGTCGTTAGCTCGCTTACCCCACGACGCCAGGGATCTAAGCCCCAACAAAGAGGCAACCGAGCAGCTTTACTGCTTGGTTCATCCTTGGCAGGCCTCCCATGACCCCTCCAGCGCCAGGGACCCAAGCCCTCACTAAGAGGCAGCCGAGCAGCTACCCTACCCTGGTAGCTACCCTACCCCATAACTCCAAGGATCAAAGTCCTTGCCAAGAGGCACCGGGCAGCAACCTTGCTCGTACATCCTTAAGGACAAAAAGCCATCGCCAAGAGGCATCGGGCAGCAACCCTGTTCGGCCATCCTTAATAGGCTACTTACGGCCCCTCCCGAGCTAAGGATGAAAAGTCCTCGAAAGAGGCAACCGGGCCCACCCTTGCTCGGTTATCCCTGACTGGTAGCTCCCTACCCCGACAAACCAGGGAACAAAGCCCTCGCCAAGAGCCAACCGGGCCCGCCCTTGCTCGGTTATCCCTGATTGGTAGCTCCCTACCAAACCAGGGATCAAAGCCCTCGCCAAGAGGCACCGGGCAGTAACCCTGCTCAGCCCGTCCTTAAGTATCAAAGCCCTCGCCAAGAGGCACTGAGCAGCTACCCTGCTCGGCCCCATCCTTAGTAGGCCACTCACGGCCCCTCCCGCGCTATGGATCAAAGCCCTCGCCAAGAGGCAACGAGCAGCTACCCCGCTCGGCCCCATCCTTAGTAGGACATTCACGGCCCCTCCCGCGCTAAGGATCAAAGCCCTCGCCAAGAGGCACCGAGCAGCTACCATGCTCGGTCCCATCCTTAATAGGCCACAACACACCCGAGATCAAAGCCCTCGCCAAGAGGCACCGAGCAGCTACCCTGCTCGGTCGATCACCAGCATGCCTCTCCAAGCTTCCCACGCTAAGGAACATGACCTCACTATGAGGCATCCAGTTCTACGTCTCAGCAATCTCCACCTCGACTTCGGGGCCATGGAGATACCGTCTTCGTACCGATCTTTGCACATTCGGCAAGCGAACAGAGTCAACTCGATGTGTGATCACTAGACAGAGAACCGACATAAAACGAAGGCAGTTCTGAGCAAATACGAGTGTTTACCGACAAAGAAAAATGCGACCACAAACACTACTACAAAAAGTCTTTATTCGCAAAATCAAAGTCTTTACAAGGGTATTGTGAACTCCCCATCCTTACAAAATGCCCAGAGGCCTACAGAATTCCCGATGCAACGAAAAAAAAGAGAAGAAACAAGAAGACAAGGGGCTTCAGGCCTCAGGGCCAAGCGTAACCCCAGGAAACTCAAAGCCCACCATGACTCGGGAGGCGTCCGGGGGATCATCACCCATCACATCGACCTCGGCGTCACCCTCACCGGGAATCACTTCCACGGCATCGCCATCAGGGTCATCCCCCTGCTCGTCATCCTCGCGAGGATATTCGGCTCGGAGCTCTTCGTCAGCAAACTTCGGCATCCAAGCCTTGACGGCGTCGAGGGCCTCATGCCAGATGGCGGTAGTGGCTGAGGCTAGGATGGTGTAAAAATGTTCCGACTTCTGGAAGTTATCCACCGTCTTCGCCGCTCTGAGGTCGGCTTGCTTCGCCGCCTCTACCACCGCCCCCAACTCCTTCCAAAGAGTGCTCTCCTGTAACATTTCAAAAAAAATATATTATTTTTGGGAATTTTTATAATTTAATAATATTATATTGAATATTTAAATAAGGCGGTATAATTAAATACCGATAAATTGGGGGAAAATATTGAAAATTTTAGAAATTACTAAAATGAGAGTGCTTTATGTGATTTATGCAAATTATGAAATTTTATGATTTATTTGACACTATTTTAGTGCTAATCGCGATTAAAAATCGCTAATCGGGCTTTATGTGTGTTTTGTGCAAAAAATGCACCATATCATTTCACACTTGTATTACATTTTCCTATATGGCTTTATCATCATTTTTCATTCTTTGCTTTGGGTTCACTATTGAAGAGAGAAGGAAAGTAGAAAAGAAAAGAAAATAATAAAATATAGAAGTATGGGCAAGAGAGAGAAAGAGAGGGTGAAGGGTCAACCTTGGTCTTGAGCCATTCCCTCTTCATTCTTTCACTCATTTCCTCTCCTCTCCCTCTCTTTGCTGCTGCTGCTGCCGCCCTAACTCCCTCCCCCTCTTCACCTCCTCAAAACACCATGAGAAACTCCTCAAAACTCCATCTCCGTTTCACAAGAAAGTTGCACAAGCTCACAAGCTATACTATGGACCAAGAAAGTTTTCATTTTGGCGCTGTGGAGGATTCATGGGTGCTAAATAAGGTAATCCCTTCACACTTAGTGTAGTTTTTCCTTCACTTTAAACCATATTTGTGTTTAGTTGTGATTTGGTGCGATTTGGTGAACTTTGGAGATTTCTAGAGAGGGCTAGGGTTTGAACTGAGTTGTGATTATGAATTGAGGCCTAGTGGTGACCTTAAACCCCTCCCAATTGATAGAAACCCAGACCAACCCAACTGAAACCCAAAAATATGGAAAAAAAAAAATAGAACTTTCATGTCGGTTTTGTGGGTTTTAGGGTGTGCAGGGAGATCTGGAATGAACTGGGGAATTTACTAGAAAAGTAAACAATACCAGAGGACTAAAATTGACACTAGGAACCCCCTGTAGCAAGACGAACCCCACTGGAGCATGCAGGGCCGGCGGGCTCGGTTTGGCATGAGAGAGGGCTCGGCCACTTGGTGAGGGGTTGGGTCCAGGTTTCTTCTGTAGGTCACATATACCTTATATATCACCCTAGTATTGTTTGTTCACATGGTTTTCACCTTCATCCAAATCTGGGACCAATTTCCTACAATTTAGTATTATGACATTGCCATGAATTAAACTTTAGATACCAAATCTTGGTTTTGTATTAGATTGGTGGCCTACAGGGAATCTGGAGTGACCCTAGACACTTACTGGAAAAAAACTAGCAAGACCATTACCCTTTATTGACTACCAAGAGACTACCCTATAAACACGACACCCCAACTCTTTACCAGGGCCGAGGTCGCCGGAATTTTAGGGTAGGAGGCGGCCACCTTGGGAGTCAGGGGTCCTGGTTGCTTCCATAGCTCATTTACACTTTATACATCACTCCAGTATTGTTTTGGAACATAGTTTTCACCTTAAGCAAAATCTGGAACATGTTTTCAATGTTGCTGCCTTATGTTTTGCGTTGTTTTTGAATCTAAGTTTTGATATTTGTGTTTGTACTCGGTCACTTGACGTTTGTACGTTTATCCCGAGTGTTATTGGGTTGAGTTGCGAGATGCAAACCATAGGTTCTAACCTATAAGCTTTTAAGTGTTTCGTTTTGGTTTTCGTGTGTCGTTTCATCTTCGAATTTGATTTTAACGCGATACGATACATTATGATGTGTAGGTACCCTCGCGACGACTTCGAGACGATAAGCAAGCGCATGGCGACGTCTGTATCGGCAAGCGAAGGTTAAGGTGAGTAGATTATATCTACGGGGAAAGTCGGGTGGATGGCGTATAGCACCCCCGCAGTTCGATGTTTAGTATGCTATATATACTATACATATATGATAGCTTTATGTGTGACATGGATATTCAAGATATGATTAGGTGTTAAATGGTTAGATTAGGGTTATTAGAAATGAACTAGTATAGCTTCTTAGTCGCGAACCCTAGAATAGGTTTACACTCACACGCACACACATGCTTACTGTTATACATGTGGGTATATGGGGAGATATATATATATACACACACACACACACACATAGGTATGGGACTGTGTATATATATATACTCGTATACCTACACTTGGATGATGAGGATAGTGGATGATATGTGGAAATGAGTCGATGAGATTGGGCATGGTGCCACGAGATCGGTGATATGATGTGGTTCGTATGATGAGATACGACATGAGATTTTAGCGGGCCTTTGGACGTGTGTTTTACACGCATTTATATTTATATAGATGGTATCAGTTTGTACTAGAATTAGATTAGTACCCCAGTTCATGAGATATGATGATAAGGATACCAGATAATTGATAAGATAAATGTGAGATTCGACCCATACCCAGATTTGGGATGTCGTACGACGGATTTACGTACGAGCTATATATTGATGATAGATCCGCACTCTTGACTCGAGGATGTCATATTGTATATTGTATCGTATGTGATACTATTGAGGCGGGATCACCGACTATTATATGTATGTATATATATATATATATATATATATATATATATATATATATCGACTCAGATTTAGGTGGTTTCCATACCCTTTCGATTAGCTGGTTAGTTAGATCTGTAGTTTACTTAGTAGATGTTAGACTAGACCCGAGTCATACCTATTTTAAAACTAACGAATCGTGAGTATTTTAAAAACAGGTCAAAGGATTCTACGGATATTTTTAAAAGACGCATCTTGTCACGCCCCGCTTCCCAAAATACGGAATACGAGGGGTAGACAAGGCCAGCCATGCTCCTACGGTCAAGGAAATGTCCTGCCGTAGTCACACTTCGGCTTCTAGTTTATCATGGTGAACAGTAAACGATGCGCAGGTAATGAGAAATGCAGTAACTGAAAGATACAATAATGTAAACTGACCTGAAGTGGAACAAACGAATGTAACTCGGAACGACAAGACAAGTAGTCTGTGATGCACTGGTCCAGCCTAAATCTTCTCCTCACACTGAGCATGCATACTCAGGTCGTCAGAGCGACACAATAGTAATATAATATATATAAAATCATGTGACAATTCTAACGGTGATAATAGATGTATATAACAGTAGATCAATGGCAGTATGGGTATGAACATGCAGTAATCAATGCAGCGGAACAGTAAAGGCAGTAGAACGATATGCCACGTATGTCAGCACAGTAAGTATAGTATATCAATGCCAGTATCCCTATCAGTCTCTAAGTCTCACTGGACAGGTCACTAAGTCTATCGTCAGTCCAAGTGTGAGAGTCAACCACTCGCGAGTGTCCTCCACCCAAGGGTAGAACCCAAGGGCAAGGGACCACGGGCCCAACATGTAACATGTATATCACGGTAATAATCACGTACCCTGTAAATCTCCATATATCTCCCTAACTGTATAAGCCGGCATGGGACTCCCGAGATTCTGTTGAACTCACACTCAAACTACCCCACACCCCGTGGTCTACATCAAACGCTAACCATAACCTCAAATACCAATCGGTCTGTGACAAGTCTGCACGAGAACTGGAGACAGGATCTCCATCAAGCACGTCCCAACTAATACCTAAGATAAATGGCAGTGTCGGATTCCTTATCTGTGACACCCGTGCAAGCGCTTCCATAAGTGTCCCATACCACTTATAGTCACACGTACACGCATCCCACAGACGTCGACAATGCAATAGAATAATAGGGTCACTGATTGTGTACAAGTACGTATCACTTTCACTTTATTCATTCACTTTCACTTATTCACTCACTTTCACTTATTCATTCACTTTCACTTATTCACGGATACACGAACACTGACGTACTTGCCACAATCATCACTAAATTCTGACACTGGGTAGATGCACGATATCACTAGGTTATCACTATAATGATATTGGTATGATATGATGCATGAACAGTATAAGAAGCATAACTAAGGTATCATAAAAACAACAGTCTATCACTTGCACGATTTATCATGAAACATATGTATATAATTTAGCGAAACGATAAACAGGTGGTAATTAATATGTTCAGTTAGCTATCCATAGAATTTTGTTTCAAGTCAATCGGGTTCCAGGATCATTAGTTATAACTATTTCATTTTAAGCGCATGCGGCTGGAAATCCGGTTTCAGAATCAGAAATCCATTTCGCAACGCATTTTAACCCCAGTTGGGATCATAATTAGGCGACACTACAGTTGAACTAATTGTATATTTTACTGTTATCTTTCCAATGCATCAAACGGATTATCGATAGAAATTCTTTATTAAAAGTTATGTTATGTACAAGGTGCTGGTGTAAAAGGGATCACTGCAGAAACTGCAGATTACCACGGTAGTCTAAAATACAAATTAAATATCATATGACGGTGAAACGACACGGGACCAACTTCAGGGGTTAGCTAACTAAATTCTCTACGCGACCATATAAGGTTCCGCGTATTTTCAGTTTAAAGAAGGGGTGTACAGGTGTTCACAAGGCCAGGTATTCGAACGAACGTTTCCCCGGACTGCAGTTCAGGGTCGCGAATCCCCTCAGTATTCGTTGTTATAACTTATCCAAATGTAAATATAGACTATGTCGTACTGTAGTTTTATCAGTTGGCTTCGATACGAGCCCTAGCATTCTGAGATCCGATATATAGATAATTTATTATGATTTTAACCGTTCAGCTTGTCCGAGAAAAAATCAGATTTAACAAGGTTATCGGGTTGTCGAATTACGGGTAAAACGATAGTAATAAGATAACTATAGCATGTTAAGCAAGTAAAAACTTGCCTGGAGAACGCCTTGGGGTCCCACGACGGCAACGATGTCGCGAACGCGCGTTGTGCGCCACGTTCTGGATTCCCGCGAGCCTAGTTCGAAATACGAATTTCGCGTCGGAGTTTTCCCGGAGTCGTCTTGCGTGCGCTGGAAGCTTAGGGGTGCTCTCTGGTCCGTCTGAGAAGTGTTGGGGTTTAAGAGGTTGCCATGTTGGAGGAATTGGTGGAATAATGGAACATTGGCCAGAACTATTCTGTCCCCTGCACAAAACAATTTTGTGCACTCTACTGAAGAATGAAGCAGGCTCATATGGAATGAAAAGAATGAAGGAAGCTCACTGCACAAAACCATTTTTGTGCAGCCAGAAGAAATGGCTCTCTCTCTCTTTTTCTATGTGTAAATGAGCCCTTTGCACAAACATTTTGTGCTCCCCTCAGAGAATGGCTCTCTACACTCTCTAAATCTCAATGTAACCTCTTTACATTAATTAATGTCCATTCAAGAATCTTCTTTGCACACTCAAATGCCACCTTCTGAATAATGGCCGGCCCATTAAAACATTCTCCAGCACACACTAGTATGCCTTTATTCCTCACTTTGTATTAATTAATTAATACCTCTCATGTTGCATTCTAGCACCCACATGCATTAATTCCATATCATGATATATACAGTCTTCTTTCCCCACTAGTGGCCGGCCCATTAACTAAATCTTCTGATAAATTAATGCAAGTGATGGAGGTGGTGGTTGTGGGTTGCCGGGGGTGAGGGAGTGCAGACGAGGGTGGTGACGAGGACGACGGGGGTCGCTGGCGGTGAAGCGGCGATGAGGTGGTGCAGGTTAAGGCGTCGGGTGTGAGCTAAGCTGCAGGTGGGGGTGATTGTGGTGTTTGGAAGGAGGCGGAGGCGAGACCGACGAGGTGTTCTGCAGCGAGGTCAGGGCGACGAGGGGTCACCGGCGGTGGTCGGTGCTCCGACAAGGCAAGAGTGTGCAGGCGGGGTTCGTGCAGGGTCGGGTTGTCGTGGGTTGGTCGGGAAAAGGAGATGAGGTCAACGAGGTCGGGAAGTTGGGTATGCCGGCGAGGGTCAACGGTGATGGCAAGCTGCGGCTGCGGATGGATGCGTAGGGAAGAGGAAGGTCGGGAATGGGTGTGCAGGTGAGCTTGGGGCTGCCGGCGGCACGTGTTCGTCGGCGGTGGTGGCGACGGCGGAAGCGAGGGCTCGGCGGCTCGGCGTGGCATATGGTGGCATGGTGCTGGTGGCATGGTGGCATGGTGCTGGGCACAAGGTGGGTACGAGAGAGGGAGAGTTGAGAGAGGCAGTTAGAGAGAGAGAGGAAGGCAGAGAGGGGTTCAGATTCGAATTAGGTGCAGGGGAAGAATATATAGAGAGAGAAGAGAGAATGTGGGGCTGTGGGTTAATTAAATAGGATGAGTGTGCATATATATATATAAGTAGGGAGAAACAGGGAGTGTGGAGATTGAACTGGAAAGATTAAAAGGAGAAGAATATTGATCTGTAAAGAGGAAAATAGAAGAGAAGGAACGTGTGGAAAAGGGGTGAAGAGAATAATGTGGGGGTGTAAAGATAAAAGGGAGAGAGGAGAGAATGAGGGAGTGAACGTGAGGGGTGAGGGAGTGAAAGAAAGAGAGAATAATGTGGGATTAATAGTTAGGTATAAATAAAGAATATAATATTCGTCCGTTTTGAGATTTTGGCAAATACAAACTTACTCCAAAACGCGCCCGGATTGGGTCTAAAAATTCAGATTTAAAATATGAAAAATATATGTGACGTCCAAATTTCAAAATGAAGGCTCAGGTAACGAAAATTCATACCCCCAAGATTGGATGCACGTAGAATGCACGTAGCGATTCAAAAAGTCTGTTTCAATAAACGGAACGAGAAAAGAAGTACGGATGTCACCACAGGGTCAGGTATGAGTTAGGATTTTAAAATAAATAAAATAAATATAAATATAAATAAACAAATTTTGTAAGAAACATTTTATATAAATACGGATATCGGCGTACAAAAGGAACTGGGTATTACACATCTTTTCTTAAAAACACCGTAGCCCTTATTTTTCTAAACACCACGATTCGTTTTATTTCAAATGGCAAAACCGTATGACATTTACATATTGATGTAGATTCTTCACTGTTGCGTTTATTTTTCGATTTCCGCATATACTTGCTATTCGCATCGCATTGCATGTGTAAATGCATTTATTGTTATATTAAACCCATGCTGTCAGGACACCAGCACTATTATCGATGATGCGTATGTTCCACGTACACCTGCTTGTCGGCTCACACACTTTATCATCGATAATTGCCATGTCACTACACAGTAGGATTGTTGCATCAGGATATGACTACTTGTATATCCATATTGGCGCACAGGCATATTGTACACTCATACTTGCGTATATACCTACTTGTACATCCATACTGGCACACAGACATATTGTACACTTATACTTGCGTATATACCTACTTGTACATATATTGTACACCCATACTTGCATACATACGTATTTGCACATACATAGATGATTATGGCTTTATTTTGGAGATTTGGGAACCGCAAGATATATTTTAAAACTGGATTCATTTAAAAGAGCGGTTTTCCCCTCAATGTGTGCATATTACTGCTTTATGTTGCATGATATACGGATATGCTTACATTCTATAATATGTCGCATACATCATTCTTTATGATTTTACGCATTGAGATATGCCGTTTTCATGAGATTTCTGGATTTGAGAACCGTGGTCATTTTAAAAGAAAGTCTGCATTGTTTAAAAAACCCGGTTTCTCTTGATATGATATTTCAGTGCGTCCACCATGCGTTTTCTCGGTTCTGAGACGTATGACATGTGAAACCCAATTCGAGGAGCTAGATGAGGCGGATTGCGGGTACATGGTAGACCCGGTATGGTACCCCGGGGCAAGAAAGGGATGCTGTGTGTACAAACGGTGAGCCTGGCAGAGGGATTACTACTTACCGGTGATTGTATTTGGCCTCGGCGGATATCCGGAGGATACCGACCGAAGTCGAGAGATGAGATAGGCCGATTCGGACTGACGGAGCCCGTGGGACGATCCGGACTAACGGAGCCCGATATATGAGGATTTACATGCCGATGCTGGGCACGGGTTTCATGATGTTTTTGAGTGTTGATGCTGGACACTCCGGTTCTATGATTTTGATGTATCGCAAGGGACACACATTGATTTACATCCTCATACTTCCATGTATATGCTTTATGATATTTACATGCATGATGTTTTGTGTCATTGGATGACACGTGGACGAGATCCACATATATACAGACATTGATTATATAGTTGGATGATATCCACATACTCATAGACTTCATGATATAGTTGACACTGATTACATTGATCCTACCTCATATTTATGATATGTTGCTATCTGAGGCACTGACACGAGCATTTGGTACTACACTTATGTATAGATGTTTACCCTTACCACCTTATCATGCTTCAGACTTATTTATTTGAGATTTATATATATATCTGCTCATATTGACCTAGGATTGAGTCATACATACGATTTCTGCTCTGTGATGTTTTCTATTCACGAGTTGGCAACTCACCCCCGTTGTGCCACAGTTCTTGCAGGTTTTGCCGTACAGGTTTCATTGTGGCTTTTCTGGCACACTGCTTCCTTTCTGGGTGATTGCTTTGGTAGGTGGGTTCACTCACATCGTGACCACCATTGTACTTATTTATTTTCGATTGTATCTAGTAAATTCCATCAACCAAACTTGTATATTTATTTATGAATTAGAAAACCAGTTGTGTATTATTTCGACCTTAGATTCGCGCATTGTAGTATTATGGTTTTCTTGATGATTTTGAGTTTCCTTTTGAGTTTTGAGCCTCAGCCTTGGCGTTGTATATTATATTGCTTGCTTGGTTGTGACCGTCGATTGACGAAGAGCTACCTCCCGCTTGGGGATGCCTTTTATCATTGATGTATATATTATTCATGTTGTACCCCGTTTGGGGCCAGTATTTACAAAGGAAACTCTGCCGAAATTTTCAGAAAGGACTTGAGATTTTAAAAATGCATATTCGGCTTACTTATTTAAAAACCTTGCTTTTAAAACATGTTTTCTTTACTTCTTAAAAAATAGTTTTCTTTACTTACTCCTTAAAATGGTTTTAGATTTCTGGGCTTTTGTCTTACTTGAATTAAATGAGGTCCTATAGACTTCATATGATTCAAGGGCCAGTCACGTGCTATTTCGGGTCGTGACATCGCCGACTTCTTCATGGTGCCGACGAGCACCTCGGAGTCCCGAAGCTTGGCCTCGGCGATCTGGGCGGCCTCGCGAAACCTGGCAACCTCCTGCTTCCCGGCCGCCACCTCCTGCTTCCTGGCCGCCACCTCCTGCTTCGCGGTCGCCACCTCCTGCTTCCCGACCTCCACCTCGCCTTCAAGGGCAGTGACCCTCGCCATCGCCGTGTCCAGCTCGCGCTTTGAGCTCTCCCCCAGCGAGGAGAGCTCGTCTGCGGCTCGCATTGCCGGGGCTATTTCATCCTCCTCCATCCGGACGACGAGAGCGACGTGCTGGAGGACCTGTAGAGATCGGAGGGGGGTCAGAAAGAAAGAGGGGTGCCAAGTCTCGCGAACGACGAGACGCTGAGTGAAAAATCGAGTGAGGAACGAGCACTAACCTGCACGGCCTCTTGGGCGATGGAAGCCATCTGCGCCTTCAGAGTCCCCCCAGGGACCTTGCCCCTGGCCGACCTCTCCATGTCAGACAGCATGTTGTCAGCAACGGAGAGCCCCGAGGGCACCTCAAAGCGGAGCCCCCCTTGTCCACTAAGATCGGGGAGGCCGAGGTCCGTGAGACTGTACGAGGGAACCTCTTGAAGTCCGGCGGTGGAGGGCTGGTCTCTGCCTCCGAAGCCGGGGCCCCTTGCCCCCAAACCCTCTTTCGGCTCGGCGCTTTGCTGGGCCCCGAGGCACGATCCATGCTCGAGCGCTGGGGCGGAACGGCTGCTGGGGGAGCCGGGATCGACATCTGACGAGAAGAGCTGACCCTCCATCCTCTGACCCCTTCTTCGGCTTGCGTATGGCCGCTCGGAGGTAGCTCAAGTCCATGTGTTCTGCACAAGGCAAGATACAATGAAGTTAGCAACATAAACAAAAATAAAAATAGACGCAAGCCCAACAGAACGCCTACGAGCTCCTAACTTACCGACGAACTAGGCGGGGCTGAGCCCGGCCCAACTAAGGACCCGCTCGGAAAGCAACACGTCAGCCCGGGGAATGGGCTCCTACTCCACCATTCTCAACGTGTCAGGGTCGTTGGATGGGTTTCCTCGCCAGCACCTATCCCTAGACCACTGGGTAGGCACAGGCCAATCCTCGCCTTCTGGCGGCCTAACAAAGAAAAACTTCTTCTTCCAATCATGGATGGAAGAAGGCAAGACAACGACTCCCGACCCGGCTGCACTCCCGGTCGTTTCCTAAAGTAGAGGTAAACCCACCTCGAGTCTCCCGCGTGAGTGCCGGGGTGATCTTTATAAATCAGAGAGGAGTTAAGGATGGACAGACCGAAGGGGATTGTCTGCAACTTCAAACGGACCAGGAACCCAAGGAGAATCCTCCATGAGTTCGGCACTAGCTGGCCCGGGACCAGCCCGAAGCAATTTAGCACTCTAACAACCTCGGGAGAGAAGGGCAGGCGCATTTCGGCCCAAAAGGATTCCAGGTACAGGGCAATCTCTTTACCCCGTACCTGATATGCCTTCTCTCCTTCCTCGGCCAAACGTAGGGTATAGCCGGAAGGGATATGGAAACGAGCCCGAGCGGTGGCAAGCTCGTCCTCGTGCCTCACCAAGGAAGGCACAACAAGGGCGTCCGCCACCTCCGCTCGGGGATCTACCCCTGACACGCGACCCCGGGAAGAAGATCTGACCCTAACTTCCCGAGGAGACTCCGACTCGGTGGAGGAATCCCTAGAATCTACCCCGACGATATCTACATACTTCTCAGAGGAAGACATCTAACCTGATGGGGAAGCCCTCAGGAGCGCAGAGATCCGACCTAAAGAGGAGAGCACCGAGCTTACGAGTTCAAGAACAAGGAAGATATGAAGAGAGATGGGCCCTGAAGAGGACCCCACCTCTATTTATAGCTCCGGCGTCCTCATCCAAAGGCGACGGTCGGCTGCCGCCAAAAACAACTATTCGCATTCAACGGCCACGATCGCTCCACCTGCTGCACGCACATTAGCCGGATCCTATCAAACGCCAAAAGTCTGCGGCCCGTCACATCAGCCAACCAACGCCCGACACGTGGGCTGTCGCTTCAGCAAAAGTATGCACGATCCGACGCACCCTCTTTAATGCAAAAGATCTCGCCCTGATTCGCTGGCATCATCCAGAAAATACAACGGATTACCCTGGGACACGCCCGAAGATACCTTCGAAGAAGAGCTCACCTCGGGTGACCCGGCAGACCACTCTCGACCCACTCATCAGTTGGTCGGGACAAGAGTGGGGGGCTAATGATGATGCTCAATATCGGTGATCTCCCAGATCATGGCACGTGGCAGATGAAGTGTCCCAGAGCATGCAAGAAAGGGTCTACATTGGCCGACCAAACCACACCTATGCTCGTCATACCGAGCAAACGCTGGCAAAGCTACGAGCCCCTGCATAACTGGCCTCCTCGGCCTCACAGCTCGTCCCCAGGCTACAGCAGAACTAAGATACCTTGGCTCTCCCACTTGTCCGCGAGCTCTCCCGCTGAGGTCATCTTTCTCGGTCTCATCGATCGACCAACGGCACCGCTCACAGGCGCAACCGCCATCCCGTGAATCTCGCTATGCGCGAGATATCCGCCGGCCACCTCCCACGTTCCACGCCATCACGATCCCCATTAACAAGCCTGTCTCACCATTAATGGGAGATCATACTCATCACGCGGGCGTGACGTCGGGAGCGTAACGGCCGGCGTGATTCTCACACCTGCCCTGCTTACTGCCACTGCTATATAAACCCCTTCTTCAGACGGTTCAAGTAAGCCATTTTTACTCCACTAAGCCGTTACTCTGCTCGGATTTCCTCTCTAACTTGATCGTCGGAGGGTCCTCGGTAGTACAACTTCCCCGGGACATCCTTGTAGATAGCTCGGTGACAACCAACCTCAAACCCATTGAGATCCACACGCTTCAGGAGCCTGTCTCCAGATCCAATCTCAGCTGCCAATCGCCGCCATCAGCGGATCGACGGAAGGCAACATCTGAAGGAGATCTACGCCTCCATCACTTTCAAATCTTCCTCTTCCGCATTTTCATTTTCAATAATTCATTTTCCTCCGATTTAGGTTTTCTCATAACTTGAATACCCCGTGCACTCCATTGGTTCATGATTAAAGAAAATTTAAGAAGAATGCCCATATTCAATGACCAGTTGGAGATCGATCGAGCAAATCTTTATACCCTAATTTCTATTTGGTGCTAAATTTATGGATTTTAGATGAAGAACAAGGTTGGAGAAAATACCTAACCCTTAATTTCATTTAGGGCTAAATCTCAGGTAAATGAAGAAAAGGGGTTAGGGTTTGAAAATCCCCTAAGATATGTTTGATGAAGAAGACTGGAAGAAGAAACAGTTTCCATCTACAATTCGAGATCAATTCGAGATCAATTGAGCACTACTACAAATAGGGGTTGCCCTTACGGATTTATCTGTAGGAGCAAACCACTGCCCCTACGCCGTAGGGGCAAGAAATTACCCTGTTGGTGCAAACGTCGTAGGTGCAAGTCTTAACCTTGAACATGCCCCTACGGTTAAAAACTTGTCCCTACGGCGTAATGTGTAGGTCCAGTAGTCCCTACGGATTAGGCTGTAGGGACAAAACTTATTTAATTTATCGGTTTATAAAATAAAATAGGTGTCCCTACGGACTTATCCGTAGGGCCAAATAGTTGCCCCTACGGATACGTGCGTAGGTCCGGATGTGTAGGGACAAAATATCAGGTATCCTGATATTTTATCTTTACAGATACCTGTGTAGGGGCATCTGTTGGCCCCTATGGACAACTCCGTAGGGACAAGTATAATCCCTATTACTGAGATCATAGGGGAAAAATATCAGGTATCCCGATATTTTGCCTCTACGGATAAATCAGTTGGGGCAAAGAAGGTCCCTACGGATTAATCCGTAGGGGCAATGTTGGTCCCTACGGATTAATCCGTAGGTACATATTATCAGGGTTTTTAAAAAAAAAGGGCTGCCTATTTTTTTCTCGCCCTGTGCACAATAATATATACATCATATATAAAATTAATCAACACGTAGAATATATATCGCAGTATTCATAATCACATCTCACGCATAATATACAAAAGAAATCAACAAGCAGAATATGATATCAATATAAACACGCAAACACCACCAATATCAATATCGTCCAAAATATATACAATATGTATCATATAAATAAATACATGTTTAAAATATAAGAATCAAAAAGATACCCTAGCTCGATCTAGCTCCACCTCTGATAAACGCCATAATCTGGTGCGCCTGCTCCTTGGATATACCCTGAGTCAATAAATCATGCAATGCGGAGTGTGTGGGAGTCTGAGCGGGCTATGGAGCTGTAGTAGTGGTCTGCGCAATCGCCGCCGAGGTAGTGGCTTGTGGAGCCGCAGCTGTGGGAGTCTGAGCAGGAAGTGGAGCTATAGGTGCTGTCTGCGGAACCGCAGCCGAGGTAATGGCTTGCGGAACCGCAGTCGAAGGAGATGCATGTGGAGGCTCGGCCGATGTACCCTGTCGCGTCTGGACCTACGTATGTAATAAACGAGTAAAAACTGTGTATTAGTCGAATTCATATCATTATCAAGTTATTGCGAAACCCCAATCTATGTATACTTAGGGACTTAGGCCTCGTTTGGATATCTAGTTTGGAAAACCGTAGTTTATTTTAATTAGATATGTATGTATGATTAATCAAAGCTAAGTCTACAACCAAATAAGGTCAGACTATGTACTAATATTGGATATGTTGCTATCTATAATATGACATAATATTTTACAATTAAGTGGTATACATACCAACATCTCCTTCAACTCCTGAACGGTGGCCTTCAAGCTGTCCAGTTCTTGCTGGAAACGTCGCTCACTGGAGACGGAGGAAGTAACCGCCAGAGTGGAGTCCAACTTCATATGGGCCCTGCTAGGACCCAGTCCCCGGCCTCTCCCCAACCTCCGTGGTGCCCTCCGTGTGCGGCGTCCAGGACTGGGGTCAGCAGTATTGGATCGTGTAGGGTTCCTAGGCACACACATGAGGTTCCACAACAGATCAAACATGCCAAAATCAAATTTTTCTATGTGCCAAAGAACCCTAATGCTAGATCGTTACTAGAGGTAAGGCGAAACAAGCAAGCAAACAACTTTATTACTAAATGAAAGAGACTACAACCTTTGTAGATCCGGTCCTCCACTTCTCTAGCTCCGTGTTGACGCCCCTCCGCTGCGATCATTGGAATCCCGGACCCTAGCGTCGGTTTCATTGGAGAAATGGGCGGGCTAGGTCGTTGATTTCGATGCCGAAGATGATCTACGTCGGGGAGACTCAAACTCAAGCCATTCCTTCACTTGGTCAAAAACTTTGTGAAGAGAACACCCTATACTACATGGCAAGTAGTAGAGGATGAAGAAATAGGAAGTGGGTTCACTTTAGAATTGAATTTCTCACTCTTTTTCTCATGGCACCATTGGAGCTCTCAAGCTTTTGTGAGCTTGATGAAGATGAAGAAGAAGAAGAAAAGAATCATATGAATTAAAAGAATAATATGAATACTTATACTTTTAATCATGGCACCATGGTTGAGTTATGCCCTCATGCTTAACTCATGTAGAGAATTAACCATACCATAAGGTTAAGGGTTGGGTTAGCTAATATCTTAAACAAATGACAAAGAGAGTTGACTTTGTCAATGTTCATCAATCTTCATGAAGCTTGATTACTTTGACCAAAGTCACACTCTTTTGTTATATGCTTAAGAAAATAGTAAACCCTAATCTAACCTTGATTTGGTTCAAGTCTCATACACACAACTTGTTTGTATTATCAAGCATGATACAAACATGTACACTTGCATATATCACATATAAACAATGTGCACATTCAAATGAGAAAATCAATATTAAGTGAACCAATACTAGTTAATGTAAAGTAATATATCAAATATATAATTATACATTAAATCATTAAATCAACACATGATTTAACGATCCGGTCATATCGCATATAACCGACTAATATCAAGTGTATCAATGTATCGAATCAACACTTGATTCGGTAACCCGGCTATATCACATATAACCGACCGATGATAAAAATCGCGAGAATAGAATACAGTATCACATACTGGTATTATTCTCGGTCCCACACATATCTCATATGCGCTCCTATTTCGTTTCGCTTGAGCCAGGAAACCCCTGTGTAGGACTCTAAAGACTCGTCAATACGCCGGCAGCAGGTGATGATCATATCAAACACCCACAAGCTGCAAGCGGTCTGCTAAACGTAACGGCCACCCGGGTATTGAGCGATCAGAAGATCAACGAGCAAGCCAGCTCACATTCCTGTGAATCCAACGAGTAACACTACCGTACAGTCCGGTCTGTTCGTCTGATATGTCGCATATCTTGTCTAGGGGTGGTAAACGTCAGACCCCAATAACTCGATTAGTCGTGTCGATATGAGGCTCATAATTGGTCGAGAAACTACTGGTAACACTTACTAGTAAATCCCTAAAACAGCCTTGGCCAAGGACATCCTGTTATAGCCAATCGAGCACTGCGCAACATCAACTCCCTATACCGGGAGAGACGAAACCCCTCCTATCGCTCATTGCTTCCATGTGAATCGGGACTGTACCCAAAAACCACCTGTTTGCACGACTCAGTAGAGCCGTGGTAGGATGGAAATCAAAGCACAGTGGGAGACACACAAGACTCTATGACGATCTCGGGTCAACAGACTAAGTTGTACCAGTGTCACCAGAGAACTGCCATCTGACGTGAGGTATAATACCATCTGGGAGTTCTCGGCGAGTCCGTTCAGTGTACCCAGTCACCACTGAGCACCCGCATACCATCTCTGATGTCAAACACCAATGGATATGGGATCATCCATCGCCCATCACATGGGTCGAGAGGATATACGCTAGTCTACTCTGGAATATCGATGCCCCGTCTCGATATTCCCCGACTAGGAACATTGAAAGATGTACTCATGGACTACCCAGGCCCCACTAGTATGATCTACATCATATTTCTGGAAGTCGAGTACACATCCTAAGGGCTTTATCAACATGTAACAGAGAGATAGGAAGTATACATGTTAAGATAAAGAGCAACCAGATAACATATTATCATGTCGAGCAAGAAAGTCATACCTATATATGTCCCAGCATCCACTACAATATACATCCTATGTACAGTAATGGCCTCTAGGGCATACATATAACTAACAGATCGTTATGTCCAGTAAAATCGATCCCCGATGCCTCGGCCTGCTCAACCACCCGCTCCTACACCCACATTAACCAGTAAAATATAAGTATATCATTTAAATTTGAACCTTTCAAAACAAAAATTTCAAATAGGGGTTGAATAAATATTAACACTTACGCAATACTCCTGGGTAGAGGCGTCGGGGTATCGAAGCTCGCCAGTGGCGGGATCTGTCGAGGTGCCATGGACGGCAAGATACGCGGACAGCACGCTCGGTGTACCACCCTGCGCCAGGGTCTGAGCTCTCTGCAATATTAGAAAATAACTCTTAATATTAGATATATTAGAAAATAACTCTTAATATTATATTATATCACAAAGGCCGGTCTATTGTAATTTACCGATAACTCCATGGCACGAGTAATATTCCTCGAGCCACCTGTATAAGTAGGGCGACCCCTCTTTGTCGACTTTCTATTCTCTTTATTTTGATTGGCCTGTTCCTGCACAACACATTCACATTTAGTTTTCTAATTAAGGAACACAAAAAAATAAATTATATACTAAACAATGAATTACATTTAAAATACATACCTGTTTGCGATGAGAGTCGAAATATTCGCACAATAGAGGCCATGTATCTACATCGACTCTCGCAAGGGTCGGAGTAGATAGGAGGGCCGCTCTTTCTGCCTCGGGGTCGCCATCCACAGGGAATAGCAGTCGGTCTTCAGCTCATTCCTGTTGTATCGGACCTTCGTCTGCATGTTCTTCATCAGGCCATTGTACAGAGCGTGAAGATCGAGCACCCTCCCAGGGTGATCAGGGTCGGGTACAGGCTGAAAATCGTAATCCAACTGGAAATACAAAAAAAACATTGTTATTAGATTGCAAGTGTTAATAATAAATATATTGGATAAATCAAATGAAAATATATATTAATACCCGAGCTTGATCCCAGAAGAGGGCGAATGAGCGCCGGTGCTGATCGCCCCACTCAACGTGAAGTGGATAGTTCTTCACGAGCCGACTCTCATCCCCCATATACCGGCCGAACCTCTCGGCATGATCGCCAGTATAGCGATAATCAGGGGTAAAAAAGAGGGGGAATGTTGCCTCCCCCCTAGCTCTGTCAGGCCTCAGCCTGTGGGACTGATTCGGGCCTTAAGTCCCCCTCTCGGGATGGGGAGGCCCTGCGTATGCAAGAAATATCAAGACAATTAATATTAAGACAAAGTTGTATTAAGAAATCAAGGTTTAACGAAAATTAAAGTGTGATATATACCTCCAGTGATTAAAGCACGAGCCTGGGCCCGGGCATCAGCACGAGCGGGACGATAGTTCCTCCGGTGAGGAACAGCCGGTGACCCGAACGTGGATACATCTCCAACTAGAAAATAAACATCGATAAAATTACATGAAGTTTATGTTTATTCTTAAAGGATATGTAAAATAAATAAATATTTTATATTTATTCATACAAACCTGCAGACTGAGCGGAGGGTATGGAAGTGATGGGAGTGGCCCCTGCACCAGACGAGGACGCACCACCTATAATTAGACAATCAAGTATCAGCTATATAAGTAATTGCAAAAAGAATGTTTATATCAATAATATAACATTCTAAATCAACATGTATACACTATAGGATATATAAACATACCCGCAGGTATATGATATATAAACATACCTGGAGGTGCGGGAGTGGCTTCTGTCCCTGATGTAAGTACGTAAGAGCAAAAAGAATGTATGTATATTTATGATATAGCATTCTAAATCAATATACATGCACTATATGATATATAAACATACCTGGAGGTGCGGGAGTGGCCTCTGTCCCTGATGTGGACGCATCACCAACAGCTAGACAATCAAACATTGACAATATAAGTAATTTTGACATGAACATGCATGTATATCTATAATATTACATTCAAAATGAATATGCATGCAATATACCTGGAGGTGTGGCAAAGTCCACACGGAAGGAGGAATCCGAAGGGGTCTCCGATCGGGGTGCAAGACCGGCCCTCTAAAGCTCCCTACGCAGCTCTCCGGACGGCAAAACCGCTCTGCCTCTGACTATGCCTCTGCCGGTGCCGCGGCTGGAGCTCCTACCGCCCCTCGCTGCTTCCGTCATCGTTATTAAATCTAGATAAATGGTTCGTGGACGCATTAGAAAATCATTACAAGTATTGACTATATATGTATAGATCGTAAAATGTAAAGTAATAATATAACATTACTGATAACCTTTTTCGTTTCATGGGCGCATTAGACATATCTACTTGGATTTCATCATCGATATCATTTCTAACCCACGTAACTTCATGATCAGCCGAAGACAACTCGTCTTTCGAAACAGACGGTCGGGGTACTCTAAGTCTTCTCTCTTCTTCATCCTCATCGCTGTCCTCGAATTCTGGGACATCGTAGACATCCCTGAGTTTCCAACGGCATACGACACTCCATCCCGGATGGTTCAAACACTGTGAGTAGTATACTTGGAATGCTTGGTTCGAAAAGATAAACGGATCTTCCTGACCGTAAAATCGAAGTGTGTTCACACTGGTCAATCCATATTCATCTTTCCAAGTCCCAAGATTGCTTCTCCACTTATCCGTATCGGTTCGCGTATTGTACCAAGTACACTGGAATATATAAAAGGGTTCTGATCGTCCGGGATACCGGGTATACAATTTAAGTATCCATAATAAATCACACCATCCGATCCTACCGTCGCAATCCCACTATTCTGAGTGGTTCTAAATGTTTCTATGTCCTTAACTTCGAATTTGTATCCAAGAACACCTAATCTCTTATAATATGCAACCTCCATACTAGGAAATTGAGTTAAACATCTTGAATCACTCTCAAATGATGCAGACAAAGTTCGGATCGTGGATCTAACAAAATAAATTTTACGGCAAATACATAGCGATATAAGTTTAGATTAAAACTGATAACAATAACATATTATTCGAATAACTTACATGATCTGCAACCCAATCGCAAAAATTATCCTAATGATATTTTTCCAATCGTTCATCGTTCCAATCAGGATGTCCCTCACGTACCTTGTTAAAATGAATTCTGTTTTCGATAATAAATTATGACATTAATATTATATCATTTCATACACACACAAACACAAATATAAAAATTAATCCAAAAAAACTTACTCTCTAATTTTTTCAAGACATGCGCAATTAAGCAAGATAAACCGGTATATCTTGTTGATAAACATAGTGTCTACCCTCTTATAATCGGCTTTACCATATGGCCCGTCTTGAATTCTTCGAGGCCGGTTAAGTCTCGTCTCAATGTTCTCGTCCAGATAACGGGAACAAAATGTGGTTGCTTCATCAAGAAGATAACCTTGCATGATAGAACTCTCCGGTCGATTTCTATTGCGTATATACTTTTTAAGAGTGTAGAGGTGCCTAAAGAAAATATGTTGAATAAATAAATACGGGCATACAAGACAACAATAATTTTAAAAATTGGGCGAAATAAAAAATTCCACATACCTCTCGACGGGATACATCCATCGATACTGTACCGGTCCGGCTAACTTAGCCCCAGTTGCAAGATGAACCATCAGGTGTATTATGATATCGAAAAATGACGGTGAGAAAATACGCTCAAACTTGCAAAGTATCAACGCAATAGAATTTTCTAGTTTATCCAGCATCACAACATCCAGTGTTTTAGCACATAACTCTCTGAAAAAACAACATAGGTCGTTGATTACTAGACCAACCGATTCGGGGAGAGTCCTGAGGGCTAATGGAAGAAGGTGCCCCACGATAACATGGTGATCATGACTTTTCAGCCCATCGATCTTGCCTTTCACAATTTTTATCTTCTTGCTGAATGATCTTGAGAAACCTGTGAGAACTTTCAAATCATGCAACACCTGCAGGAATCTTTTCTTCTCCGGTTGTGACATATGATAAGCGGCATTGGGAAGTACAAACTTGCCTGGTTTACCCGCTACCGGTTTAGGATGCAATTCACTTCTTATTTCCCAGTCCTGTAGATCCATCCGAGGATTCAGGTTGTCTTTCGATTTCCCGTCTTTACAAAGAAGCAAGTTGAGTATATGCTCTGATACTCCCTTCTCTATATGCATGACGTCCATACAATGACGCACTAAATTTGTTGACCAGTACGGAAGCTCGAAGAAAACGCTTAATTTGTTCCAAAATGGTGGTTTGGCCTGTTTTGTCGGATCCATCCCGAAGATCACATTATTGTAACCATCCCACTGAGCAGTCACGTCCTCTCCGGACAATGGGGATGGAGGTCCAAGAATCTCCTGATGACCATCAAAGTGAACAGCGTCTAACCCATAGGGGTGGTCTAGAGGCAGGAAACGTCGATGGCCGCAATAACAAACATTCCTGCTAAAATTCAAGAATTTCGATATTGTGTGTTGATGGCAATGAGGACATGCTTTGTGACCATGTACGGACTAACCTGATAGCATTCCATACGCAGGAAAGTCATTAATTGTCCATATTAAAGCCGCACGCAGTATGAAGGTTGTATTTGTATTTGCATCGTAAGTCTCTACACCATCAATGAACAAAGATTTTAACTCCTCGATCAGAGGTCGGAGATAGACGTCGATATTGTTTCCCGGTGAGTTTGGTCCATCGATAAGAAGGGGCATCATAAAGTATGATTGGTCCATAGCCAACCAAGGCGACAGATTATAAATTATCATTACAACGGGCCATGTGATGTGACTTCCAGCCATATAGTTGAATGGACAGAAGCCATCACTAGCCAGTCCGAGCCTGACATTGCGAGGATTGCTACTGAATATTCCGTGCCTCCTATCGAAATCCTTCCATGCCGGTGAATCTCTTGGATGAATCATTTTTCCATCTTCACTTGGAGGAACACGGTAATGCCAAATCATTGCCTCGGCTGTTTTCTTGCTCCTAAATAGCCGCTGCAGCCTCTGTGTTATGGGAAAGTATCGTGCTATCTTGACAGGTATATCGAGCTTCTTATCAGAATCTTTCGGCTTATACCTGGCCTTTCCGCATGTTGGACACTCTTTCAAATCTGAATTCTCTTTTCGTTACAACACGTAATTTTTAGGACATGCTTGAATCTTCTCATATTTCAGACCCAAATTAGACATCATCTTCTAGGCTCCGTACCAGCTGTCGGGCACGTCATTTCCCGCAGGCATAGAATCTTTCAAGAACGAAAGAAGCATTGTGAATGACTTGTTGCTCCATCCATTTAGGCATTTAATCTGGAAAAGTTAGAGGAACCATGAGAGGGTGGAATACTTTGCATTCTCATAAATTGGTTTTCTATCATCATTCATGAAATTTTCATATTTATCCGCACGCGGTCCTTGACCGGAAGGAATGTTATTTTCGGTACGAATAGATTCACCTAGGGCAGCCTCTACCATATCCTCCATTTCTTCTGATAGAAAGAAATTACCGTCTTCTTCTTCTGCTGCATTACCGCCTTCTCCTGCCGCATTATTGTCTTCTCCTTCTTCTTCTGCCGCATTACTGCGTTCTTCTCCTTTCCCGTGATATAGCCAAGTTGTATAAAGTCTAGTAAAACCATATTTTACGATATGAAGCTCTGCCAATTCTACCTTCTGCCAGTACTTATTCACACATCTATCGCACGGGTAGAGAATCTTCTCTATCACGATCTTATTATGTGCGCGTGCAAATTTAAAAAAAGCAGCAACTCCTGCGACAAACTTAAGTTGCATACGTTGTTGCCAATCCACATACATCCAGTCCTTAACTCTGACGTACTCATAGGCCATGTTAGACTGTATAACATATAAATTGTAGGTTATGATGACTATATTGAGAAATCTAAGAACGGGATGGTTACTGACAAAGGAAAAAATCCATGTATATGCTTTGTGTGTGCGTTTGTCATTGAAAAGAATAAATTATCGATAATCAAAGTTAAATTTGAGGATACTCATGTATGAGAATATGAAAGTTTCATATTATTATCGAATATCATATATTGGTTTTAACTTGAACATCTTGAATCACTCTCTAATGATGTGTTTGTTGTGTATTCTTGTTGTATGTGTGTGTTTCAGCTGTCGGGGGTAAGGCTTCTATCCCATTAAGAATGTATAGAGCGAACACCCATTCGCTTGTACTTTCAACCGTTTCGAGTAAATTTCGGCAGCACCTCCCCGCTGTTCTCCGAGTACACTTGTAATAGAATAGATAATCATTTCAAAGCTGTGAAACAACGTTGAAATGAACATCTAATCTATCTTTGTACACGGAGAACCAGCGGAAAGGTACCGACGAAATATCTCGAAACGGATGAAAACACATGTGAATGAAGGTGTTTGCTTTATACATTCCTAACTTGTCCATACGGGACAAATCTATCGGTTATCATACGATTGAATCTTCTCGTCACATAGACTACACGACAGTTGTTAGTATCGAGCTATACCATCCGATATTTAACAACCTTCGTATAGTTCTATGTCACGACGAACATCGAACGTATGTTAACCGATAGACGGGGACTAAGTGGCGCTTTGAGTTTCATATATGAGTATCGATGAGAATATGAAAGTTTCATATTATCATCGAATATCATATATTGGTTTTAACTTGAAAAACGTGCCGTTGAAACAAATTATTGTTCTCCACCTTACACTCTCTTAACAATGGTACATGCATTAAACAACATGTAAGAGCTATCTATAACAACTCTAAACTTTCACCTGTTGGGTTCAACAAAAAGGTTTTTGATATAACAAACACAACCTTCCTCAATTTTTTTGGAGACATAAATCAAGGATAAAATAGATTTCAGATGGTGATAAAAATACCAAATTCTTTCATTGTTGGGTTAATGTCAGAAGATGTCAAAACAGAATTATAAAGTTGCAAAATGTAGAAGGCATTTGTTTTGAGGAGTATAAACAGATTGTTCATATGGTAGCTTCTCATTTTGAAAAATCTTTTACTTCACAAAATATAAATGCAGAATTTGATTGCAGACATATCATTTCTAATATGATTTCAGACATATCAGGTTTAGGGTTAGAGTCTAGGGTTAATTTGGGTTAATTAGAGGCTAGGGTTAATTTTGGTTAGTTATTGATAATTTGAAAGGGTTAGGGTGTTGGTTAGGGTTAATTAGGTTAATTTGGGTAAGTTTACTTGAAACGGCGCATTCTGCCTATATGAATGATTAAGTTTGTATAATCTTCACACATGTGTTTTCATGTATGCTGGCCATCTTGAGGGTGCATGTAATATTTTTATTTTCCTCTCAAATTGTAATTTGCATATATCATGAAATCTCGCTCCTGGGAAAATGTTTAGGTTTAGGGTTAGAGTCCAGTATCCACTCAAGTTTATTGCAGAACCAAGCAAAATTGTTGAATCAAGACTTGCACTACACATTCACCATTTTGACTCTTCCACTCTCACATCTATAGACACACCTTTTTTCAACCTAATAATAAGTTAGCAGCCAACACGTCGACATTCGCTCTAGTTAGAGTTTTCCGATAGCATATCGCTCCTCACTCCATGGCCAATATTCCTGTCATACATCAATCCATGGCCCACGCCCACAAACAAAGTGGGGGCACAGAAAAATGATGCTCTATATAGACTTACAAAGGGATTGATATGTACAGGGTCAACATGCATTATGCAAAGCTTTTTCCTAAAGTTGGGAAATATTTTTTCAAACATAAAGAGGTGCCCAAATTCTACTCTCGTTTGTCTTATTCCCAAAAAGGCAAACTGCCGCTCCATCATCGATTATAGGCCTATAAACCTTTGTAATTTTCTATACAAAATTTTCATTATCCCCAACCCTAGCCTAGCCCTAGCCCCAGCCGAACCCCAACCCCAACCCCAACGCTAACCTTAACCCTAACCCCAGCCCAAGTCGAACCCCAACTCCAGCCGAACCCCAACCCCAACACCAGCCGAACCCCAACCGAACCCTAACCCTAACCGTAACCCTAACCCTAACCGATGCCTAACCCTAACCCTCATCGGTACCCAAAACCTGAACCCTAGCCCTAAAATCATCAAAATTATGTTTAATTGGAGATTTACTAACCTGTAGGCGGTGGAGGAGACGACGGAGACGCTCGATCGGTGGTCGACAATACGCGCAATCGGCGACGAGGAAGAACGAGGGCGGTGGCGACGATGAGAACGGCGATGAGAAAACTGCGACGCGTCGGGAACGAGAAATTTGGGAATTTTGAGAACGCGCGCGAGAGATGAGGCGTAGGGCATTTCCGTGCCTTTTTAATTAAATTCCCATTTAGATGCCCCTACGGATTAGTCCGTAGGTCATTGGTTTGCGGCTCCGTAGGGGCAAACAACAAATTACGATTTAATATTTTTAAATTAAAACGTCGGGCACCGTAGGGACAACCGTCGGGCCCTACGGATTAGTCCGTAGGGCCAAAATACATCTGTCCCTACAGATTTCATTATTCGTAGGGGCAACCCCATATTGTAGTAGTGTTAATCCCTAACCCTAATTTCAATTTGAACCTAAATTTGAGGATTTTTAGTGAAGAAGAGAGGCTGGGGTTTAAAAAGACTTGACCCTCGATACCTATCAACCATTAACTAGCTAAAGAAGTGAAATATACCAAAAAGATTTTGTTATTCTAGTCTCTTTTAAGTTAACATCTTAAACATTTAGGGAAATAGTAATTAATTATCTATTTTTGAAGGGCTTTTATGTAATTATCATATATTTTGGGTTTGGTGAGGGCCTAACATTCATCTTTTCTTTCATTACTATTAATAATAATATCTCTGCTGCCATACCTAAAACTGAGAGGGTACATGGCACCGTCATATTTAATTAGAACTTACTCAAAAAACAAAACAAGTAAATTTCTTGATTCTAAAATCATACACATCACATGTGGGGCACATAGCCAAGTGGTGGGCAATAGGAGTTTGTGGGAGGAGATCCGGGATCGAACCCGGAATCTTCTATTTAGTGCTTCGAAGAGAGGCACGCGGAGCCGGTGGGCTTCGTTTGCGGTAAAAAAAAATGGTCCACATCACTCTTTCAGAATCAATTACATTAAAAATATTTAAAATCATTATCACAGCTATCAAAAACTTCAATAGATTCTGGAATCTATGTTACTCAAAAAATAAAACATTACATATATCTTTTAATTTTATAAATTAATAACAAATTAAACTTGTTGGCTTTCCACCTTAATCCTACAAGCTAACAGAACATAGATATATTTAAATTAAACTTGTTGGTTTTCGGGTTACGAGCCCCGACCCGAAACTTGCCCAATCGAGTGGACGGGGGTTTTATAGGTTCTTGATCGTCTTTCTCAAAGTCTTTAGCAGTCGCGGTAGATTAGGAGGCGTTCCGATATACTGTGATTGTTCCATACACGGTCATTTGAAGAAGACGAGAAGATACGCATGAAGAACGGATCAACAGTCCGACGGTTTCAGATGATCTTCTGCTCCACAAAGGTACGCAGATCTTAGTGCATGTAGGCCACTAATTTAATTATATGTTTCGTTGTTATTTGAGATCCTGTTACCGGTTCGGATCTGTATGAGTTGATCGGCGGTCTAGGGATCGTTCCGTCTTAATCCTACAAGCTAAAAGAAACTTAAATTACAAGAATTAACAATTCTATTTACTTTTAGATATCTTAGGATACTCTTCTACTTTATGGACTGCTCAAACTTTTCAGTGAGAGGCATCATCTTAGATCACCTCAGCCAATGGAAGCCTCAGTATATGCGAATCTAACTATACAGAAGCACTCACAACTCTTATAAGAATTATAGAAAATAGATAGATACATGTCTTTTTATCCCTTATGAGCTGATGGTGACTCTAAATGATTCATCCATTCACTATTGCTTTGAATATAAGAAGCACGCCATCTGTTCTATTCTAGCATAGAGCATTACTTCCTCAAGCTAACAATTTCAACAAGAAACTCATCAGTTTATTGGCTCAACATGAAGAACCAAAATCATGGTCAAGTGATTGGTATTCCAATAACTTCAGCTTCTTATGAGTGCTCCCTGCATCCTCAGAGTAATTATCTTATTACATAATATATATTTTGTGCTTCGAAATTCATAAGGGAAAATCATTTGATATGCAGATAGAAAGGGGTCGGCGATTAATTGGATGAGCAAGTTCAGCAAGAAGGCAGATAGCTATGCACGAGGAATTCAAGATCATGGTATGCGTCTATAATATATATGGTTATGAATAAATTGCAATCATGATTGATATTTTGTATCTGTACTAATTCAACTTTTCCATCGTCTTTCATGAAATTTGAAGTTAGTTTGGCGCCAAAGATGTCCGAAACTGTGAAGGGCAAGTTGAGCTTAGGAGCAAGGATTCTTCAAGCAGGAGGGCTAGAGAAAGTATTCAGAAGATATTTCTTGGTTAAAAAAGGAGAGAAGCTACTAAATGCCTTCCAGTGTTATCTGTCGACCACATGCGGTCCTATCGCAGGTCTTCTCTTCATTTCGACGGAGAAAGTTGCGTTTCGAAGCGACAGGTCGCTCGCATTCACTTCTCCTGAAGGAGATTTGGTAAGAATTCCTTACAAAGTTTTGATCCCACGGAAAAAGGTAAAAAGAATGAGCCCCAGTGAGAATGTGAACAAGCCAAGCCAGAAATATATTCAGATTGTTACGGTTGATGATTTCGAGTTTTGGTTCATGGGCTTTGTTAGTTATAAGAGATCCTTCAAGTACTTGCAGCAAGTAATCTCAGAATCTGAAATGAGCTCCTAGCTATAAATTAGGGACAGATCCTACGAGAGTACTCCTGCACAAATAATTAGAAAGTTCTTATTGTAATTAAAAATAGAGTAGCTAAGCAGCATCCTTGAGCAAGGGTCATTTTGTTCCTTTGTACAATGAGATGGCAATGTACTTGTGGTATGTCAAATACTATATATTATGTGGGGCAAACTTAAGTTTTTCTTACTTCTATCAACCTGATTAGATTGGTAAAAAACGATTGAAAACCAGCAATATAACTTTATTACTTAAGCAATATCTCTTTCTTATCCTTTCCTGTTCGAGAATCTCGCAGTTTTAAGAAACAGTATAATTCTACAGTTTGGATGATGAATATAACAGTTTGATGAGGAATTCTGTGCTATATATCATCATTCAGTAGGAATCGTTTCCAACGATTAATTTTCACTTATAACCCGTCAATTTCCTTAATCGCGACTTAATCATCATTAACAATTTATTATTTATCTCACCATCCATTGATCGAAATGTCAGCAAACTTTCCTGATCTTCATAAATATATTATGAAGATTTCGATAAAAATATCATCAAAAAACCGACAGCGTTTACCTAAAGAACTAAAGCTCGCTTATTATTTTATTATTAAATTATCTGATTGGCATACATGGATAAAATTATCCATTTTTCTTCATAATTTACTAAGATGATCTTCATTCTAAGATTTAACATCAATCGGATTTCATTTTGTGGATATTTCACCGTGTCATCACCTATCACATTTTATCAAAATATTAGTCGGTAGGGATGCATTCGGATCTCCGAATAATATCTGGATCTGGAGCCGAACATTTTTCGAATACAGATATGGTTTTTCGGATCTGGGCAGATACCGATATGAATATATTATTTAAATATTTTCTCGGATACCGAAATATGGATATATAAATTTGGATAGATATCCTACTATATGAATTCGGATATCCGCAGCTAAATATAAGAAAATATATCATAATAAATTTTCTTAGTTAATAATGCTTATTTAAATCATACATTTTTTACTTATTTTGTATGTTGCGAATTTAAAAGAATATTTTTAACATATTATTTTATCATGTTTGGTTCAAAACATGCAAAATAGACTAATCTATACTCTTATAATACAAACTCAAAGGACATAGCACATGTTATTAGTTAACGGTCTCTTCTTTTTCCTAAAAGAATTTAAGAAATTAAATAAGTCTTTAGTCTTTGCATTTATTCATCATACATACGAGACTATCCAAGTCAACCTATTTGGATATTTTAATTGATTCATTTAAAATTCAAATTCCCCTCCCCCACCCCACCATCATATCATCTCTTTCAATTTGTACGTAGAGATGTCTCTTGAACTTTATTATCAATATTTAAATCACATGCAGTTCATTAAAACTGTATAATATTTAATAAAGCGTCGTGGTGCAAAATACTAATATACTAATATGTAAAATATATTTGTTAAAATTTTTATTTATTCATATAATATTCATTTGTGTGCATACTTATCTTTATTAAATATTTTAATGCTCATATTAAATAAGTATTCAATAAAATGTATCAATTACATGCACACCGCTTCGCATCCATAATTGTTTTATCACAAATCTGATTCATAAGCATGTCCTATCAGTATCCGAATCTGTCTCAATAGCATCCGCTTTATATCTGTATCCGATATTGCCAAAAACGGATATGACTCTTTATTATCAAACTATATTTGTATCCGTCACTAAAAAAACAAATACGGAAATGATAACGTTTACATACGAGTCAGGCTTTTCTCAAAATAGGTTCTTAAAATTTAGAAAAATTCTCCATGGAATTATGGATTTTCTATGAATCTAGAAAGGAAAAAACAACTAATGATATAATTTTTATTTTTAACTTGAAGGTACATAGGTGCATTCCATCATATTTTAAATTCCTAAAAAATTAAAACAAAATAGGGTTGGTCAAAGGAATCTTTGATAGTCTAAGCACTATTTTTTCTCTTTCCTCTTTTGCCCTTAAATTTATTCATATTCTCTAAACTATCCTTGGACCCTATGGCCAAGGTAGGAATTTGAAATTTAAAAGAAAAATAAAATGAATAATATTTGTATCTAAATAACAAAATTAACAAACAACATCATATATCTTTTTTCAAAGATATAAATCAAGAATGTTTCAGATAACAATAGTCTCTTTGCATTTGCTTATAGAAATTACCCTTGCTTTAAAGTTGATGCTACAATTTCATGATTCAAAGGGCTTTTTTATTTAAATAGTTAATAATTAATGGATTCATATATTTAAAAAAAATTATCTAAAGACATCGTATTTATATAGTTATCATGATTGTTCTGGGTATTTATTTATAAGTCACAAAGTATATGGTATTTATGTTAAAAAATACCAAAAGCTCTTGTGCAATCGTGAAATCTTAAACTAAGATCTAATTATATAATTTATTTTTATAAAAAGATAGTTATGTACTCATTTTATCCTTTAGATGTAAAGATATAACAACTCTATGTAATGTATGGATACGTCTATAGGGAATAATATTTGTATCAAAAGAACAAAAGACGACTAACATCATATATATTTTTTTTAAAAGAATGAAAACACATCTATTTATCTTTTTTTATACGTATCTAAAAATAATCTATATCTATACTACTCCTATAAGCAAATTGACACGTTTTTTGTTCGTATGTTTAGTTAAGATTTGTTATAAACTAAAATATCCTTACTATAAGAAATTTAAATATAAGATTTATTAAAATAAAAAATTTAAATTATTTTATAAGTTGTGATTTCTTTTTTACATTGAAAGAGTATCTTTTCAAAACAAACAAATCATGTGGGAATAAATGTGTGGAATCATGTGGGAATTTATTCATATTCCCTAAACTATCCTTGGACCCTATGGCTAAGGTAGGTGATGGAGGTCCTTTTCGGATCTCCGTCAGATATTGTCTTCCGTCGATCTCTCGGTAGATCTTGAAGGTGATCTCCTGTTGTGTGTGGGTCTCAATGGGTTTTGAGGAGATTGGTGATTTGAGGAATTTAGCGCCGAGTACCTGCAAGGAAGTCCCGGGATGGTTTGGTACCACCGAGGACCCTTCGAAGTTCAAGTTAGCACGAGATCCGAGCAGAGTAACGACTAAGTGAAGTAAAAATGGCTTACTTGACCCCTATGTGATGGGGGTTTATATAGTGGCCACAGCACGCAGCAGCAGGCGCGAGAATCTCGCCGGCAGTTACGCCCCCGACGTCACACCCACTGTAACGTTTTAAAAAATAAATAAATAAATAAATAAAATCCTTTAGGTGAATTTTCTGATAATCGGTAAAATAAACCGTCTTTTCCGTAAAACTTAACTACAATTATTTTTCAATATAGATTTAAATACGCCTATTTTAACTATGTAATTACTAGTAAATAGTGTTTATTTAGTGACTTATAAATTATTAGTTTACTAAAATATTTTCCGTAATTAATTAAATTCAAATATTTACATAAGCTTTTTATTATACATTAAATTAGTGCAAATTACAAATAAAAAATGGATTAATTTGACAAAGTGAGCCATGAAATATTAGAATTAAGATGGCTGCATTCTCTTCTCTTCTTGAATTGGTTTCAAATTCTAAAGAATTCTAGGGTGAAATTCAATAAGGAAAATGAAATAAAATGAAATAATTGTGAAAAGACTTAAAAGGTGTAATTATTTGAAGATGTTTCTACACTTTTCCTCACATCTTTTTCTCTCTCTCTTTTCCCCCATGCCATGGCAGAAAATACCTCATGGGCAGCCCTCCATTTCTCCACTTCAATTCTTCTCAAAAATCATCCAAAAATTCATCAAAAATCCAAATAAAAACCCACTAATTCCTAATCAAATCTCTACCCTTCATTCTTTTTCCAAACAAGTAAGGATCTTGGAGAAAAGTTAGTATTTTGGAGACAAGTTTGCATGTTTCATCTCATGTTTATGGAGGTATAATCCAAAGCCCTTGGTTTAATTTTTAGTTAATCACTTTAAATTAGCTTATTAAGTGTTTAGTTTGGTTTTAAAGTGGTTCCAATTGCATGATTGAAAATTCTAGAAAGGGTTTTTAAATCAAATTAGGGTTTTCATCATTGGATATTAATCTTAATGTGTATTTTAACATGTTAGGTAATGCTAAACCTAATCTAGAAGCTAAATTGTAAATTGTTACACTTTAATTGTCCAAATTGCTTAATTTTTTGTAAACTAGGTTTTTGTAAAAGATATATTTTGGTGAGATAAAATTATGATGAGGGTTGCTATCATTAGATTATGGTTTTAATGAGGAGATTAACATGTTAATTGAATGCAAAACCTAATTTGGTTACTAGTTGCTATTTGTTAGTTTAAAAAAATTGTGATAAATATGCTATTTTGCAAACTAGGTTTTAGAAATTTATTTAAAATGTGGGATTAAAAATATAGTTAGGGTTTTAGCACATCATTAAGGTTTCCCTGAGTGGTTTAACAATTTAAAGTATGCAAAATCTAGCTTAGTTGTTGAATTGTGAATTTTGCTTTAAAAAGTGTTAAAATTTGATATTTTTGCAAACTAGAATTTTGGACTTAATTCAAATTGATGAGATTAAATTATACAAATGGTTTATATAACCTAGTTATGATATTTAGTGAATACTATAGCCATTAGTTTTGTTTAAACATCAAGTTTTAAAGTAAAACGGTTAATTGACGCTTTCTAGGTTTTCGCGAAATAGAAAGACTTGATTGATTTTAAGGTTTTGATGATTTAAACCCTATTTTATATTATAATTAGTGAGTTTTGGAACTACGACTTGTACATTCGTGTTTTATCTCGATCAATCGGCGTTTGTACGCCGATGTCGAGGGTTTTTCGGTTCTTTTGCATGAGCGGGTCATAGGTTTTAACCTATGCACGTTTCGTACGCCCTTTTGGTTTTGTACGTGATTCGGTTTACGATATTATATATGTTTGCGTATAGGTACCCCTCACGTGGACTTCGGACGAGAAAGAAGAGGAGGACGATATCGACTTCGGCAGAAAAGGACCAGGTGAGTAGATGTATATTTGCGGGGGAAGTCGGGTGGATGGCGTATAGCATCCCCGCAAACGTAGAATAGGGATATTACTTACTGTTATTAGGAAGTCGGACGTGACCTTAGATTCTTGGCGAGTAGGGTCCTATTGAAGACTTTAGGTTGGACTAGACTGATTTAGAAAGACTTAACCATGAGGATGACTGCCTTGGAGGGAATTCGTAGGTTTCATGTAAACACATACACACATGCACACACATAAACTTGACTTGGTGTGTGTGTGTGTGTGTGTGTGTAAGGATGTGTGTGTGTGTGTATACATACACACATGTGATATGAGGAGGTTATGACACATGGGGATGTCGATATGACTAGACTTGATGCCGTGATTTATTGGATATATGATCGAGTTATAACATGAGATGTGTTATGATGATAGCGGATCGTTGGACAATGAGATTATATAAAATATATTTATATAAATGATAATATGTGTTGATGACATTAGAATGTACGAGACTCTAGAATAGAACCCAGATTGTAATATGTGACTTGATCACGATATGATGTATGACATGATATTTCTGAGGATCATTTGACGATGTATATTTACACAGACAATGATATATGTTTGATGATATTAGGATATATGCGATTATAGCACAGTACCCTTGATCATGATATGGTTTGATGATGATACTATACGAACAATGATGTATATATGTGATAGTTGACCCGTACCCCGATTTTGGGAAGCCGTACGATGGATTTTACCGTACGAGGCATAGATGCGATGATTGATCCGCACTCGTGACTCGAGAAGTCGTACTACGTACGTGACGCTATTGAGGCTGGATCGCCGACTATTAAAGATATCGTCTCAGACTTTAGGAGGATTCTTCTTACCTTTCGGCTAGTGTCTTTAGTTAGTTCCTAGTTGGTTAGGTAGATCTTAGTTTAGGCTCGAGTCATATTTATTTGCAAAACTAACGAATCGTGCGCATTTTTAAAGACAGCCTGAGGGATACTACGGATTTTTCAAAGGACATATCTTTTCATAAAAACCCCATAGCCCCTAATTTTCTTAAAACCACGATTCGTGATTTTTCAAACAACAAGCTGTATGACTCGTAATTAGTATGTATTCTCTAGTTGTGCGTTTACTACATATTCACTGTTACACTCATGTTGTATTCATCACATTGCATATTCACACATATGTTTCTTTAGCTAATGTGAAACTCTGCATGTTAGTACACCAGCACCATTACCGATGATGCATATGTTCCACGTACACTTATTTGCCGGCTCACACACATCATCATCGGTAATTGCCATGCCACGTACACTTTAGAACATATTATCTTTTATTGATATAATCAGCTAAATTCTAGTCTAATATAACATTGTGTGATTACTCTCATGTGCTAGTTTAGATATTTCATTTATTACTTAGACACTTCATGCATTCACATATCATGCAGTATTGTGGGGCTTATGCCGATACTCATTATTTACTTACTCATGATTTTGGGATTTTGGATTTCTATGAGATTTCTGGATTTTGGGGAAAACCGAATGAATATATATAAAAACTTCTCTCTTTCCCTCTCATTTTAAAATACAAGTTGTGGTTTTCTCGTGATGTATGGGTCATCTACCATGAGATTTCATGTTTTCTGTTGGATTTCGAGACCCGATTCGAGGAGTGGATGAACCGTCTCGGGTACATGGTGGGCCCGGTATGGTACCCCGGGAAAAGAAGATCGAGTTATAGACGATGAGCCTGGCAGGAGAAGACTACCTACCGGTGATGTCTGGCACGGCGGATATCCGGTGGATACCGGCCGTTGTCGTGAGATTTGATGATATGGGCCGATCCGGACTGACGGAGCCCGAGATATTGAGACTATGAGATATTGAGACTATGAGGTATTGAGACTTTAAGATTTACATGTTTTGTGTCGATGCTTGATGATTGAATGTTTTTCCGTTGTGTATGTAGAAAAGTGTATAGAAATCACAACCAAAAATATTTTGACCGCAATCAATAACGGTGTCGATTTGTAGCGCGTTAGTAAGTGCGGATCGTCCACAGGAAAAGTGTAATCCGTTCGTATTTCGAATTTAGATGAATTGAAAATTTAAAAAAAAAGAGAAAAGACAATTTAATTCAAGATTTGTAAAATGAATTCAAGAATCATCTAGATCTAATCTAATTAACAAGAAAACATTAAAAATCAAGAATCAAGAAGTGATGATATCCAATCCAAGAATCAAGAATCGAAGTGAGGCTCGTAGGAATCGATCGAATCTATAGAGGTGATGAAATCTATTGATTATGTATTCTTATCCATTAATGAATTGATGCTAGATCGATGACGATTAATCGAGGTTTAAGGATCTTTTAAAGAAACTAGGGTTTCTTCATCTCATCCTTTGTCCTTTCGATTAATCTCATTCAAATTCTAGCCTCGAGTAAATTCAAGAATCGATCGTGGATCACTAATTAGGAACGAACACAATCAAGAAAGCATCGCTCGAAACTAGGTTACCGATTCTTCAATTTACACGAGTTTACAAAACTTATAGGAATTAAGAATCGTTTCAAGATTTGTAACATCATCGTCTATTGATCGTCTCGATTCCTCCACGAGCGGAATTTTACTCAAACATCATAACAAGAAACACAATCATAAATTGAGATCGAATCATGATGCAAGAATGTAAAGAAAGCAAGATATAGAAATTTCACCTTTATTTATCAACTATTTTGTTACAATTCTCTCAAGATCTACAATGAGGAAAGAACTCGATCGTTGATGTCGGCTTCGCTCGTCTTCTTGAGTCGCGGATCTCCTTGGATCACTTGCTCTGATGAAGTCCGGCGTCGCTTTCTAAACGATCGAAGGCTTCATGCTTAATTTGGTACTCGGAGTTCTTGATTTTTGGCTTTGGATTTTGAATTGGGGATCAGGGTTTACAAGTCGTGTCACTCAACTTGTGGGTGGAAGATGAAGAAAATTCTTGAACAACCTTAGAAGCGAGGCCTTAGGGTTTCTTTTATAGCTTTCCACTAGCTTTGGCTTCCTTAAGAAGTTAGGTTTAGGTTAGCTTCCCTTGTAAGCTAGGTAGTTAGGTAGAAGCCTCTAGAAGTAGTTAGTTAGGCTAATCTTCCTTCATAAGCTTGAAGGTTAGGGAGAAGATTCTAGGTTTAGTTTGTTAAGTGAGAAGCTTGCTTTGGAAGCTTGGAAGTTTAGCTTGAACAAGGAGCTTGCTGATCTGGCAGAAGACTCTGGAGAATTCTGGAAATTGTCATAGCTTGCTGAGATGTAGGCATTGAGTGAAAAATAATGGTGCAGAGCTTTTATGATGACGTGGCAATACGGCCGCGGATTCGCGGCACGTGCCTGCTCCAACCGCGGATCCACGGTCACGCGAGGGCTTCTGTGTGTCATTTTCACAGTGTGGCTTTCTGCTGACTTAATGGTATTTTTCTGATATGTTGATTCTCAAAATGCCTTCTAGATTACTGCCGGATCTCAAGTCTTTGAGTTGGTGTATTTTATCAGCACTTTTCAACAGATTTGGCTTTTCTCCTGGAATTTCCTGCACAGATTCTCGAAACAAGTGTTGCGCTATACAAGGATGATGCGATGCCATGATAAACACTCAATTTCCCTTAAAATGTCGGTTTTAGTGTACAACACAGGTAATCTGTTATTTTACGACTGTTTTGCTAATATGTGCAATGCTTAACCTAAATACCTTTAGATGAATGCGAATGATAGGGAAATTGACGTGTTAAAAATGCAATATTTTCGACTGATCAAATTCCCCCAAACTTATTTTCGGTCGTCTCGAGCGAACTGTTTTATTAAAAAGAGAAGGAGAAAATAAAGAAAGAGAAAAACTAACTAGCACACATTCGTAGACAACACGATTGCACTGAGCACGTGCAACAAGATTTTAAATCTCTAGGTGTCCCTAGTAGGAGGAGTGTTGTCTCCTGAGGGTTTTCAGCGGATTGTACCCATAAAATCCAATAATAAAAGGAAGACCGTGAATATTACATATAAAGATAAGAATTGTAAAAGAAAGATTTTGAAAATTAAGGTTTCCAACTATGCTAGCTTTTCGGTTGTCATGAGCCCTATCTTAATAGTCATGAAAATATGTTGGAAATCACATCATCCCTCAATAAAACATCGTCTTTATTCTTCATTCCTATCTTTCTTCCAAACACCGATCATATAACCCTACGTGTGTGTAAAAGACATCCCTACACCCGGAGAATTCAATTCAAGCTATCATACTCTTGTCCATGTGCCTCAGTACTTTTTAATTTGATGAATATTTAGATTTGCTCACACATTTTCATGCGACCGTTAATACTTCATGAGGTACTAACCAACCGATTACTCATGTGCTTGCTTATTAGGTGTTTTTCTTCGTCTTGCACCACCTAAGGCTTAGCAGTGACTCCCAGACCAGTTGGTCTAAGGCACTAGGTGAAGAGGCACCCTCGCTATATTTTTTTATTGCTTCCTTGGCGATAACAAAACCAGTGTTCATTTTTTTTACCATTTTATATTTTATTCATTTTTTTTATTTCCTTCATACATCGGCTTTTAGACAAGAGCATTTCAAGGTATCCTCTACTATCCCGAGTTTCAAGACGTGTGTAAGTGCGAATAGCAGGGTATCAACGTTCAAAATGTTTGACTTCCAAGATAGGAACTAATTTTCAGACTTATTTTTATCCTCGGATTAGTGACTTCCTTCATCTTACTAACCCTTGGGACAATGGCTCATAACTACTTATTACTAGTTCGTATAAAAAAACTTCTAATTTTCTTGGTTTTCTTAAATTTTTCTAATCTTTTGGATGTAATTTTTCACTATCTAATCTTTTGTTATCTTATTTATGTACAAAATATTTTTTTATTTTTGAAATTTTTTAAATTTTTTAAATTTTTATAGGTTTTCAAAGAAATGTTTTGTGCTTATGCAAAGTGATATGCAAATGATGCAAAAATAAGCACAAACCTCCCCCAAACTTGTTTTCAACAGTGTCCTCACTGTTGCCATCTGCTAAATCTCGAAAAACCTGTAAGCTTGGGAGGAAATTTATTAATGGGGGCAAAATATTTAAGTGAAGATCCTCCCCCAAACTTATTTTTGGCTCATCTTTTTCAGTACAAAAATTTCTTTTCAATAGCCAGAAAATATAACCCCCCCTCCAAACTTGAGTTAAGCAATTTTAATCTTTGAAAATTATATGATGGGGTCAAGAATCATTGGTCGATGCCAAGCTTTGCAAAGACCGAAAGTTAACACCAACAATTCGAAGATTTTATTAATGCAGTGCTCAGGTTGGTGGAAGAAGAAGTGGGGAAATGGTAAGTGGTGGAATAGAATGTGTGTGCGTCTTGTTTTGGAGAGACGATGCAGTGATTGTGATGGATTACTCGCATTCTTTTTACAGTTCAGAAGAAGGGGTGGAGGTTCAATTTCATTGATTGGGAGATGATTCATCTCAACACCCGTGTCATTCAAAAATGCGAGTTCTTCAGTGAAGATCTCCTCAAAAGTTTCATCAATACCCCGAAGAATAATGTCATCACAAATTGCGGGGTGATCTTCAGACTCTAAAAGCAGTTCATAATCAGTGTTGGTTGTTGACCCGGACATCTCGGTGGAAGATTCTGTATGTGTATGATACATAGTTGGGACAAACAACAACATATGAAAAGAGTCAAGATCAGTATCATGAGGATCATCAAATTCGCTGCTGTCGATATCCATTAAGTCGACAGAACAAACCTGAGCAGTAGCTTCGGAGGGTACACTTCCCAACCTGTAAATGTTCAACTCAATTGACCTATTCCCGAAAGATAGGGTCATAGAGCCATTACAACAGTTGATGATAGCATTGGAAGTGGCCAAAAAGGGGCGACCTAAAATCACCGGAATTTGATTCCGTGGGTTCGCTACAGGCTGTGTATCAATTACAATAAAGTCCACAGGGAATAAAAATTCCCCGATTTTTATTAACACATCCTCCGGTTCACCCCTAGGTTTGGTGCTTGATCGGTCAGCTATCTGGAGAGTTATGCTCGAGGGCTTTAACACTCCGATTCCTAACTGCTCGTAGACCGAGAAAAGAAGCAGGTTAACACTTGCGTCAAGATCGAGAAGAGCACGGTTGATGTGTTTTTCCCCGATAGAAATGGAAATCGTAGGATAGCCAGGATCCTTACGTTTCCTCGGTAATTGTTGGGGGAAAGCCGTGTCTACAGTCTTTGCCATGAATATCTTCTTGGGCACTTGAGTCTTCCTCTTTCTAGTGCACAAGTCTTTAAGAACTTTCGCATAAGCGGGGACTTGTTGGATATCATCTAGAAGAGAGATGTTGATGTTAACCTGTTTAAACATTTCTGTAATCTTCTCCATTGGTGGACTCAGTGTGTTTCCTCTTAACCGATTTGGGTAAGGAGCTTGAGCAATAAGGTCAGGGTCCAACACTGGAGAAGATCGTGTGGGTGGAAACGATCTAAGAATAGGAGTGGGGATCGTTTTCGGTGGACTAGAAGAGGTGGGCTGAGGTGTCGAGCCTTGGGGAAAATGGAGAATAGGCTCGGAAGAAGGTGGTAGGGTAGAAGAACTAGGGTCAGAATTAGAAGTAGAAGTGGAAGGAAAAGTCTCAGCCGGGGTATCATCGATAGATTTTTCTGTATCATCAATCTCATCCCCAACGTGATTGTCAAGCACTCTTCCAGATCTCAACGTAATTGCATTCACATGATGTGAATAGCCAGGATTGGGTAAAGGTTGAGCTGGAAGTTTCTCTTTCTCTCTTGCATTCATTTCGGCTTTTAGTTGTGCAATTTGTTCTTCCATCGATTTGATATTCTCATTTTGAGAGACAATGATCTTCATCACATTATCGAAGGAAGATTGCATTTTTGCCGTCCCTTGGATGGATTGTTTCATGAAAGTATCCAAGGTTTGTGCTAGTGCAGAGAAATTATCAGTACCGGCTAATTGCAAAGAGTTTTCATGTGGTGCAAAAGTGTTGGCCGGATTTTGGAAGTTTTGTGCTTGGTAGGGGTGCTGACTCAATTGAAATGGTTGCTATTGTGGTGGAAGAGCCTTTTGGAAATTGTTTTGGGTTGGAACCATGTTTTGAGATTGTGATTGGTTCCAAGCAAAGTTATGGTGATTCCTCCAACCCTGATTATATGTGGAAGAAAATGGATCGTTTCTAGGTCTTTGAAAAGCAGCATTGGTATGCTCGTGACCTTGAAACGGAGAATTTAGTGGACATTCTTCCGTCAAATGAGAAGGATCAGAACAGTATCCACATACAGTTTTGGAGAGTGACATTTGATTTAGGGCGGCAGCTAAAAATTTGTTTACCATAGTATCGAGTTTCTTGTATATAGCTGAAATTTCAGCTCTAACTCTTATGGAAACTTCCGATTGGTTATTGCCATTCCTAGACGATTGACTCACACCCTCCCACTGTAAAGATTTTTCAGCGAAATCTTCTAGGAATTTCCAGGCTTCCCCATCGTCTTTGGTCATGAAATTGCCTTGACACATTAATTCAAGGGTCTGTTTTGTGTTAGGATTAATGCCCTCATAAATAATTCAGCACAGATCCCATCTGGGGATTCCGTGATGTGGATATTGAACTAACAGATCCTTAAAGCGTTCAAGGCATTTTGAGAATGTTTCATTTGGAAGCTGGGTGAATTGATTGATTTCCCTACGGACTCGAGCTGTCTTATGATTTGGGTAGAATTTCTTAAGGAATGCTTTGACGAATTCTTCCCAATTTAAAATGGAATGTGCGGTTGTGTTGTAAAGACACTTCTCGGCTATATCGCACAAAGTAAATGGGAGAAGACGAAGACGCATAGCATCCACAGGAAGCTGTGAAGTACCCATCATTGCGCATACATTTTCAAATTTGGTGATAAAGACATATGCGTCTTCAGACTCGAGACTGTGATATTTGGGTAAAAGGTTGATGTATTGGGGTTTAATTTGAAAATTATCCCCGTTGGCTGGTAGAATGGAGAGACAGGTCGAAAGAGGACCTCGTGTAGGATAGCACCTCTCTTGGAAAGAGATGCGGGGTGGATTCTGCGCACCTACGGACGGCGGCAGATTAGTGGTAAAGAAGTTCAATGGAGAATCGTCCATCGAAATGGGTGTGGTGGTGGGTAAAGAAGAGGTAAATGTAGAAATACCGACTTTGGGGTCGATCGAGGGAACACGGACTAAACGGGCACTAGAATCCCGTGTCCAGCCTATCTTGCATTAAAAGGGTTTAGTACAAGTGGCAGCGTGAATATAATTAGGGAAAATGAATGAATGTGGTGTTTGTTTTGAAAAATATACGGATTTTTGAAAAAATGATGCAAATCACAACAAATGCAACAAGCAACCCTAAGTCTAATGGTCACCTAGGTCAAGGCTCTAGACCGCTCCTAACTGCCAAAAGACAAGTCGCAGGATCAATCCTCCACTGCCTCTTTGTCTCTCCTGTGGCCAGGTAAGTGCCAGGTAAGTGGGAGGTTCTCCACCACGTAAGTAGTGGGCCTAATTAAGTAACCACTTGTCTTAGACACACTTGCCTTAGACACCACAAAAAGAAACGCGGATAAGCAATGAATTACCCACGGTCTTCTTCTGTCCTAAGTGAGCGCGACGGTCCTTAGAGTCATGTCTAGATATTTTTTAGTTAATGAGGGTAATGCGGATGCAAGTTTATGATTTTTGGGGCTTAGGAAGGGTAATGAACTCCCCATCTAATCTGAATTTGGCCGTGCCCCTTAATTTCCGTATTAAAAAAAATGTAAACAACCAAGATCAAACACGCACAATTTTTATTGCTTTTTGCGGCGCTGCGAATTATTTGCAAAGAAACCTGCAGCAAATTTGTTATTGGAGCCGATTAAGAAGAAGATAAGAAAGTCAAGAAAATACCAGAGATGTTTCGTGCAGAGGTGAAGTCAACTTGCCGCGGATCCGCGGCTGGAGCTTTCTATTGCCGCAGAAACGCGGTCGGTTCAAAAGATCACTGCACAAAAATTTTTTGTATTGTTCCTGTTTGCTTCCTGAGCTCTCTGGAATTTTCTGAAAAAAAATTCCCAAGCTTCACAGATTGCAGATTTTCTCGCAACAAATCACAACGAATCACTTAGTGTTTTGCGCGAATTTTGATCTAAAAATTATGATGGAATAAACTTTTCAACTCAAATTTCAAAAACAAACGAATTAGCGCACTATCCCCGGCAACGGCGCCATTTGATTGAATGTTTTTTCGGTGTGTATGTAGAAAAGTGTATAGAAATCACAACCAAAAATTAAGATAAGTGATGATATCCAATCCAAGAACCAAGAATTGAAGTGATGATGCGAAGTGATGATATCCAATCCAAGACTCAAGAATCGAAGTGAGGCTCGTAGAAATCGATCGAATGTATAGACGTGATGAAATCTATTGATTACGTATTCTTATCCATTAATGAATTGATGCTAGATCGATGACGATTAATCGAGGTTTAAGGATCTTTTAAAGAAACTAGGGTTTCTTCATTTCATCCTTTGTCCTTTCGATTAATCTCATTCAATTCTAGCCTCGAGTAAATTCAAGAATCGATCGTGGATCACTAATTAGGAGCGAACACAATCAAGAAAGTATTGCTCGAAACTAGGTTACCGATTCTTCAATTTACACGAGTTTACAAAACTTATAGGAATTAAGAATCATTTCAAGATTTGTAACATCATCGTCTATTGATCGTCTTGATTCCTCCACGAGCGGAGTTTTACTCAAACATCATAACAAGAAATACAATCACAAATTGAGATCGAATCATGATGCAAGAATGTAAAGAAAGAAAGATATAGAAATTTCACCTTTATTTATCAACTATTTTGTTACAATTATCTCAAGATCTACAATGAGGAAAGAACTCGATCGTTGATTTCGGCTTCGCTCATCTTCTTGAGTCGCGGATCTCCTTAGATCACTTGCTCCGATGAAGTCCGGCGTCGCTTTCTAAAGGATCGAAGGCTTCATGCTTGATTTGGTACTCGTAGTTCTTGATTTTTGGCTTTGGATTTTGAATTGGGGATTAGGGTTTACAAGTCGTGGCACTAAACTTGTGGGTGGAAGATGAAGAAAATTCTTGAACAACCTTAGAAGTGAGGCCTTAGGGTTCCTTTTATAGCTTTCCAGTAGCTTTGGCTTCCTAAAGAAGCTAGGTTTAGGTTAGCTTCCCTTGTAAGCTAGGTAGTTAGGTAGAAGCCTCTAGAAGTAGTTAGTTAGGCTAAGCTTCCTTCATAAGCTTAGAGGTTAGGGAGAAACTTCTAGGTTTAGTTTGTTAAGTGAGAAGCTTGCTTTGGAAGCTTGGAAGTTTAGCTTGAACAAGGAGGTTGCTGATCTGGCAGAAAACTCTGGAGAATTCTGGAAATTGTCATAGCTTGCTGAGATGTAGGCATTGAGTGAAAAATAATGGTGCAGAGCTTTTATGATGACGTGGCAATACGGCCGCGGATCCGCGGCACGTGCCTGCTCCAACCGCGGATCCGCGGTCACGTGAGGGCTTCAGTGTGCCATTTTCACAGTGTAGCTTTCTGCTGACTTAATGGTATTTTTCTGATATGGTGATTCTCAAAATGTCTTCTAGATTACTGCCAGATCTCAAGTCTTTGAGTTGGTGTATTTATCAGCACTTTTTCACAGATTTGGCTTTTCTCTTGGAATTTCCTGCACAAATTCTCGAAACAAGTGTTGCGCTATACAAGGATGATGCGATGCCATGATAAACACTTAATTTCCCTTAAAATGTCGGTTTTAGTGTACAACACAGGTAATCTGTTATTTTACGACTGTTTTGCTAATATATGCAATGCTTAACCTGAATACCTTTAGATGAATGCGAATGATAGGGAAATTGACGTGTTAAAAATGCAATATTTTCGACTAATCACTTGACACGGATTTCCATGGATTTCATTGATGATGTTTCGGATTACCATACAAATTTTACTATGATAAAATTTACAGATTTCTTATACAGATATATCCAGATTTCATGGTTGATTATTTTACATTCATGGTGCATGCATACTCATACACATGACATGTCACTACTTGAGGCACTGGCACGAGCACTGGGCATTGCAATTACGCATAGATTATTACCCTGCAACTACTAGATGACTAATGTTATATTAAGTATATTATTATGACCTAGGAGAGCGTCGTGCATGCGATTTTTACTCGCATATATCTTCTACTCACGAGTTGGCAACTCACCTCCGTTATGCCAAATTTTTCTTACAAGTTCCGATGTACAGGTTTCCTTGGCAGCTTGCTGGCACATCATTTCATTCAGGGTGATTTGCTTGGTAGGTTGGTTCACTTGTATCAGAACTGCCATTGTACGTTTATTATTTCATTTGTATCTAGTAAGCTCCATCAACCAGACTTGTATTACTCGATAATTTAGTAGACCTGTTGCTTATTCTTTCGAACTTAGAGTCACGCTTGTATTATTATGGTTTTTGGTGGATTTGGTTTTCTTTTGAGTTTTAAGCCTCGCCTTTCGGCGTTGTATATTTTAGTGCATTGTGTGGTTGTTTCCGCCTTTTGGCATAGAGCTAGCTCCCGCTCAGGGATGCCTTTTTTTTGCTTTTATATATTATTCTTGTTTGTACCAGTTTGGGGCCAGTTTTTACAAAAGAGACTCTGCCGAAATTTTTGAGAAAATTTGATGTTGCTTTTAAAACTTGTTTTCCTACACTTCTTCTTTTAAAAGGGTTTAGATTTCTGGGCTTCGGCTTTCTTAGATCACGTTATGCCTCTAGACGTTTCATAATTTAAGTGCCGGTCATGTTCCGTACCTTCGGGTCATGACACCCGCGTAAAGAGCGAATCGCCCTTTAACGGGGATCGTGATGGCGTGGAACGTAGGATGTTGCTGGCGGAGAATCTGCGCATGGCGAGATTTGCGGAGCGGCGGTTACGCCTGTGAGTGGTGGAGTTGGTCGTTCGGAGGACCGAGGAAGATGTCCTCGGCTGGGGAGCTAGGGGACGAGCGAGAGGGTCGATGAGTCTTTGTCCTGTGGCAGCTCGGGGCGAGCTGAAAGGCCGAGGAGGCCAATTTTCGGGGGGCTCTGAGGAGAGCTAGCTTGCGCTTGCAGGTCAGGTACAAGGGTGGCCTGGTCGGCCCCTATGGGCCCTTTCTTCTGAGTTCTGGCACACGTCATCTGCCACGTGTCCTGATCTTGGAGATCGCCAATATTGAGCATCATCATTAGCCCCCCACACTTGTCCCGACCAGCTAGCGGGTAGGGTCAGGAGTAGACTGCCGGGCCGCCCGGGGTGAGCTCCCTCCTAAGGTTTCGTCGGGACGCGTCCCCGGGCTGTCGGCTGTCTTTCCTGCCAGCGAATCATGGTGAGATCTCTGCATTTAAGGAAGGTGTGCCGGTTCGTACATCCTGCCACTGAAGTGACGGTCCACGTGTCAAGCATCAGTTGGCCGACGCGACGTGTGCAGACATGCGTTTGACAGCATGCGGGCCAGTGTGGGAGCGACAAGTGGAGCGATCGGAGCCGTTGGACGTGTGGGGGCGCTTTGGCGGGAGATGAAGGGCACCGTAGGATGAGGTCGTTTACGGTGGTAAGTAGGGGTGGGGCCCACTCCAGGGCCCTTACTCTTTCAAATCTCCTTTCTTCTAAGTCTTGGCTGCTCGGCGCTGTTCTTCTTTTGGATACATGGTTCGTTCCCACTCTTTGGGTTTCTCGTCCCAGAGGGAGGCCAGCGGCGCGGCCGCACCCTTGGCTGGCTCATGCCCTACACCGAATGTTCCGCTGGAGATAGGGCCGTCCGCTTCATTGACGGCTCCTGGTGATTGTTCCGGCGGCGGCCAGAGACGTCCATGGTCATTCGAGCCCCGGAAGAGAGACAGGGGGGAGGGCGAGGACGGGGTCCCCTTTAAGAGGAAAAGGACAATCTCTCGTGCGCCGCCGTCGATGGTTCCTGAGGGGATTCCCGAACCGGGGGGTGATGTCATCTTCATGGCTCCATCTGGGCTTTCCGTCGCTGCCGGCCTGCTCGCCGGGATGGAGGAGTCGGCCGGGGGAAGGCTTCCGCATGGCACCCTGAGGGTCCAAATGGAGGCCATAGACCAAGGGGCGGTCCAGGTATGAACTCCTCTACGTGTTGTTTTTGACCTTCCTTTCTTTGGCTCGAGTGCCTCCAAGTTTCTCATATGCTTCCCGTCAGGTCCTTCAAAACTGCGCCCTTACTACTCGTATGGAGGCCAAGGGGGCGTTCCACGCACCGAGGCCAGTAGAAGCGTTTCCTTCGGAGGTCGAGGTCCTGCGGCGTGACCTGCATCTGGAGAGGGCGAGGGCCGACGTCCTGGCAGTCCGTGCGGAGGCTGCGGAGCTCGCCAATTCAGCGAACCGGGGTGCCTATCATCACCTGAGTGCATCCCACCGAGTTGCTGATAGGAAACCGGCGGATCTGGCCGATCGTTTCGCGGCCATAGAGAAGGAGAGGGACGCCAACAGGGGGTTGCCGAGGCGGCGCTTCTAGCGGCCAAGCCTGCCGAGGTTCGGGCTAGGAAAGCTGTGGCTGATTACAAGGTGTTAGAGTAGTTTTACGCCGAGCTTGGAGAGTATTCCACCATCGCGTGGAATAAGGCTCTGGATGCCGTAAAGGAGCAGCTTCCCGAGTTCGCCGATAGCGAGCTCCGTGCTCGGGTCCCACTCCCGGTGGCAAGGCCTCCGGTAGACAACGATGAGGGAAGCAAGGCGCACCCCTGGTGGGAAAACCTCCGATGGTGAATCCTCCGGCAGGCCGCGATGAAGGTGATGAGGGAAGCGAGGCGTAGGGGGGTTTGAGACTTAGGCCTTTTTGATATTTCCTCGTCCTTCTTTTGTGACCCTCCAGGCAGTTTGTTAGGCTGGGGAGCCCAAAATACCCTTTGTAAAGACTTTGCTTTTGGTAATAAAACTTTTTTCTTTGTTTTCATCGGTTTGCACTTTATCTTCTGTTTTTGAAGGAGAATGCTCATAAAATATCTCCGCTTTCACTGTTGGGCTTCAATACCAGGTCGGCTATCTGTCTAGCGATCGTTCGTCGAGTTGATTTTGATCGGTTGTGGTAGGAAGCCACCAGTCGGGGATAGCCGAGCAGGGTAGCTGCTGACCTGCCTCTAAGGAGGACTTGGATCCTTAGCGTTGGAGGGGCCGTAGGAGGCCTGCTAAGGATATCCGGACAGTGAAGTTGCGCGGCTGCCTCTTGGCGAGGGCTTTGATCCTTAGCGTTGGAGGGGCTGTAGGAAGCCCACTATGGATGACCGGCCAGTGAAGCTGCGCGGCTGCCTCTTGGCGAGGGCTTTGATCTCTGGTGTCGTGGGTAGGTAACTACCAGCTTGGGATGACCGAGTGGGGTAGCCGCTCGGATGCCTCTTGTAAGGGCCTTGATCCCTGGCGTCATGGGTAGGAAGCTATCAGCCGGAGATGACCGAGCAGGGTAGTTGCTCGGTTGCCTCTTGTGAGGGCTTTGATCTTTGGCGTCGTGGGTAGGCAACTACCAGCCTGGGATGACCGAGCGGGGTAGACGCTCGGTTGCCTCTTGCGAGGGCTTTGATCCTTGGCGTCATAGGTAGGGAGCTACCAGCCGGAGATGACCGAGCAGGGTAGTTGCTTGGTTGCCTCTTGCGAGGGCTTTGATGCTTCAGGACGGGGACCGAGCAGGGTTACTGTCCAGTGCCTCTTGGCGAGGACTTTGATCCCTGTCGGTTGTGGTAGGAAGCTACCAGTCGGGGATAGTCGAGCAAGGGCTCGACTGCCTCTGGGAGGGCTTTGGTCCTTAGCGCGGAGGGGCTGTAAGAAGCCTACCAAGGACCCTTGGCCGGGCAGGGTTACTGCCCGGTGCCTCTTGGCGAGGGCTTTTTTCCTGAAGGATAGTCGAGCAAGGGACCTTCGGGCTCGACTGCCTCTGGGAGGGCTTTTGATCCCTGTCGGTCGTGGTAGGAAGCTACCAGCCGGGGATAGCCGAGCAGGGTAGCTGCTGAGCTGCCTCTAAGGAGGACTTGGATCCTTAGCGTTGGAGTAGCCGTATGAGGCCTGTTAAGGATATCCGGGCAGTGAAGCTGCGCGGTTGCCTTTTGGCGAGGGCTTCGACCCCTGGCGTTGCGAGTAGGGAAGCTACTGACTAGGGATAGCCGAGCAGGGTAGCCGCTCGGCCGCCTCTGTGGAGGACTTTGATCCTCAGTGTTGGAGGGGCCGTAGGAGGCCTGCTAAGGATAACTGGGCAGTGAAGCTGCACGGTCACCTCTTGGTGAGGGCTTTGGATCGCAAAGACAGAACTCTATTCTCAATATTCCGACGTTTCTTTATTCGAATGGATAGGATTTTTAGAAAACATTTACATTGTCTTTGCAAAAGGAGGGGTACACACTTATTGGCCTTGGCCTCATTGGTATAGCTTGAGCTTCTCAACGTTGTAAGGCCGCGGGAGCTTGCATCCGTCCACATCTTGTAGGCGATAGGCTCCGCCGGGGAGCGCCTCAGAGACGAGGAAGGGACCATCCCACTTCGGGGAAAACTTGTGAAGCCTGACTTGATCGATGAACTCGTTTCGCCGTAGGACCAGATCCCTGGTCTGGAAGGAGCGGTGCTTGACCCGAGCGTTGTAGTATTGGGCCGTTTGTTGTTGATAAGCGGCAGCCCTGATCTGAGCCCGGTCTCTCTTCTCCAACAAGATGTCCAGGTTAGTTCGTAGCGCCGAGGTGTTCGCATCATCTTCGAAGTGCTCGACCCGATGACTGGGAAGCCCGATCTCCGCTGGGACCATTGCCTCGGTCCCGTAACAGAGGCTGAAGGGGGTTTCCCCGGTGGGGGTCTTCTTTGACGTGCGCAGGGCCCATAAGACCCGGGGCAGTTCTTCGACCCAACTGCCTTGTTGCCCTTCTAGGCGGGTTCGGAGACCTCGGAGGACGTCTCGGTTAGCGACTTCGGCCTGCCCGTTGCATTGGGGATGCGCAACCGTGGCGAACTTCATAAGGATATGGTATTCTTTGCAGAAGTTCTTCACTTTCTCGTTCTCAAAGTTCATCCCGTGGTCGGTGATGATACATCTCGGGATGCCGAACCGTATCAGATTGTGTTTGCAGGAACTTGATGGTCGTGGCGGCGTCCGGTTTCCTGATGGGGACGACCTCGATCCACTTGGTGAAGTAGTCTACTACGACGAGGACGTATTTGTGCCCGCCTGTATCAGTAGGAAACTGGCCGATCATGTCCAATCCCCACTGGGCGAACGGCCATGGGGATGTTAGGGCGGTCAGCTCGGTAGCGGGGAGGCGAGGGATGCTGCCGTGGAGCTGGCAACTCTTGCATCTTCTGACTAGCTTCTGGGTATCCTTATGAACAGTAGGCCTGTAGTACCCCTGGAGCAACGCCTTTTGGATCAAGGTTTGGGCCCCTTGGTGCGCACCTCCAACCCCCTCATGGATTTCCCGGAGGACGTAGTCGACTTCGTGGGGGTCGATGCACCGGAGCAGGGGCTGAGTGAATGATTTCTTATAGAGGTTCTCATTGCTCCAGATGAAGTGGCGGGCTTTGTGGGCACGATCCCTTCGAGGGGGGATGCCGGTCATGCCTGGAAGCAGGCGAGCTGACCGCCACCGCCTCAGTAGGGGAAGGGTCGTGGCAAGGCTTGAGGCGAGGCTCTCCGATGTGGGGCTTCGAGGTTGAATGGACGGATCGAGGGGCCTGCGACTGCCGGAGTCTGTGAGGCGGTGGCCGGCGGAGGAGTCGACGACATTCGGTGGGGGTTCACCCGCGCCTCCGTTGAGGGGGAGGCGGTAGCGGGTGCTTCGATTTTCAGGGCGATCGCTTGCCATATGGATAGAGATCGGAAGGCCAACTTTGTTTTTGTAGAGTTTAAGTTCCCACAGACGGCGCCAACTGATGAAGTTCCTTTTCGGGTCTCCGTCAGATGTTGTCTTCCGTCGATCTCCCGGTGGATCTTGAAGGTGGTCTCCTATTGCGTGTGGGTCTCAATGTGTTTTGAGGAGATTGGTGATTTGAGGAGTTTAGCGCCGAGTACCTGCAAGGAAGTCCCGGGGTGGTTTGGTACCACCGAGGACCCTCCGAAGATCAAGTTAGCATGAGATTCGAGCAGAGTAACGACTAAGTGGAGTAAAAATGGTTTACTTGACCCCTCCGTGATGGGGGTTTATATAGTGGCCGCAGCACGCAGCAGCAGGCGCGAGAATCTCGCCGGCAGTCACGCCCCCGACGTCACGCCCACGTAAAGAACGGATCGCCCGTTAATGGGGATCGTGATGGCGTGGAACGCGGGATGTTGCTGGCGGAGAATCTGCGCATGAAGAGATTTGAGGAGCGGCGGTTACGCCTGTGAGTGGTGGAATTGGTCGGTCGGAGGACCGAGGAAGATGGCATCGGCTGGGGAGCTCGGGGACGAGCGAGAGGGCTGAGGAGTCTTGGTGCTATGGCAACTCTGGGCGAGCTAAGAAGCCGAGGAAGCCAATTTTCAGGGGACTCTGAGGAGAGCCAGCTTGTGCTTGTAGGTCTGGTACATGGGTGGCCTGGTTGTCCCCTGTGGGCCCTTTCTTATGAGTTTTGGGACACGTCCTCTGCCACGTGTCCTGATCTTGGAGATCGCCAATATTGAACATCATCAGTAGAAATTTGAAATTTAAAAGAAAAATAGAATGAATAATATTTGTATCTAAATAACAAAATTAACTAACAACGTCATATATCTTTTTTCAAAGATATAAATCAAGAATGTTTCAGATAACAATAGACTCTTAGAATTTGCTTAAAGAAATTACCTTTGCTTTAAAATTGATGCTACAATTTCATGATTCAAAGGGCTATTTTATTTAAATAGTTAATAATTAATGGATTCATATATTTAAAAAAAAATTATCTAAAAGCAACGTATTTATATAGTTATCATGATTGTTCTGGGTATTTATTTATAAGTCACAAAGTATATGGTATTTATGTTAAAAAATACCAAAAGATCTTGTGCAATCGTGAAATCTTAAACTAAGATCTAATTATATAATATATTTTTATAAAAAGATAGTTATGTACTCATTTTATCCTTTAGATGTAAAAATATAACAACTCTTTGTAATGTATGGATACGTCTATAGGGAATAATATTTGTATCAAAAGAACAAAAGACGACTAACATCATATATCTTTTTTTAAACAGAATGAAAACACATCTATTTATCTTTTTTCTAAACGTATCTAAAAATAATTTATATCTATACTACTCCTATAACCAAATTGACACGTTTTTTGTTCGTATGTTTAGTTAAGATTTGTTATAAACTAAAATATCATTACTATAAGAAATTTAAATATAAGATTTATTAAAATAAAAAATTTAAATTTAAATTATTTTATAAGTTGTGATTTCTTTTTTACATTGAAAGAGTATCTTTTCAAAACAAACAAATCATGGGGGAATAAATATGTGAAATCTTGTGGGAATAAATGTGTGAATTTAAATGATATAAAACTTTGTAAATTTTAACTATGGTATATATGCAATTATCAATTTTGTTTTCAAATAATAAATACTTTATTAATCTTTGTATGTAGTATGTGAAAATATTTATCCATTTGTACAATATCATACTTATACAACTCTTATAAGCAAATTAGTCTAATTTTTTATTTTTCATATCCTAACTAATTTCATATCCCAACTAAAAATATTTTTTTAAAAGATACATTGCAGTTGGTTGAAGATAATTATGTATAAAATATCATATCAATTGTTTCGATGTATAAAGTACACATCAACCGTTTCAATTTAAAGTTCAAACTTAGGCTTTATTTTTATAAAGTAGTTTATTTAAATATAAATTGAGTTATTAGTTAAGATTTTTATCTTTTACTTTTCTTATGTATATATAAAAAGAAAACTATGATTTCCTTACAATATTTTTGAAAAAGAATTTTTTTAATAAATTGATTTAAAATTTATTCATGTTCTTTTATCTATAATCTATCTATTTCTACACTTATTGTTGGCTATAGTGCCTTCAAGACAATTATTGTAATCGCAGGCATGTGATTATGATGATTCAGGAAGGACCTATATGAATAGAACAGTCTTACTCAAAATAATAGTATGCTATCTGATTTTCCTTTATCATCATGTATAAGCATTATATAGTATTACAGATCACTATTACATGTTGATAGAGCTTATAAGATTCTTTCTTGACTACCAGCATTATGATGGCGATCATATACATAAGAGCTAGGCGGTCTATAAGCACATCCTTAAATGTCCCTGGTCGAGAGACTATCGAGACTGGGCATCGATACTCCAGAGTAGAATAGTGTATACTTATCAAGACCTCGATGAGGGACGGTGGCCGGTCTCACAAGCCATTGGTGTTAGTCAGTCACCTAAGATAGTATGCAGGTGTTCATTGGGTTATGAGTACACTGGAAGGACTCGTTGGGAACATACTAGTTGGTATTATACTTATTGTCACATAGCAGTTCCCAGGTGAAAAGTGTACAGGTTAGTCTGTCGACCTAAGATCGTCATTTGTCTCGTGTGAGTCCCCATTGTGCTTTGATTACTGTCCTACCATGTCTCAAAGGAGTCGTGCAAACGGCTTTTAGTTGAGTACAGTCTCGAGCCATATGGAGGCAGTGAGCGGATCGTTGGGGATTCGTCTCTCCTGGTATTGGGGGTTGATGTCGCGTTGTGCACGGGTGGCCATCACCAGAAATCCTTGGCCAAGGTGGAAGAGAATTACCGATTTGGATCAGTAGTTTCTCAGTTGGTAATGGCTTTCATACCGACACGAAATATCGCGTTATTAGGGGTCTGACTTTATCCACCCCCTAGACTTGATATGCGATACTCTTAGACGAACGGACCGGCATGTACAGATATTGTCACGGACAGGCTCAGTATGGGTTCAGATGAGTTTGCTCGTCGGCCTTCCTTTCGTTTAATACCTACGTATAGCTAGTGCCACTGACGTGCTTATGGTTAAACCCACTGCCAGCGTATTGACGAGTCATTATAGTCCCACACAGAGGGTTTCTCTGCTTCGGACGGAACGATGTAGAGACTGTATGGTTTTACGGCCGGGTTCGAATATATACGTGCACTTGTGCACATATCATGATTCAGAAGGATAATACTGGCGGGTTTTGGTTTAAGCCGGATTCTAGTATTATGTTTTTGGATTATTTTCGTCTCAATATATTCGTATTTTTTCGGAATACGGATACGAGTATGTATATACGGAAGAGAGGTATTCTTGTATTTTATTATAAGATTACTTCTAGAAGATGCCACCTCATTTAGTTTTAACCATTTAGATTAAATGGTTAATGAGGTAGAGGAGATGGGGTGTTATTGATTTAATGAAGCATGTCTCACTTGGTGACTCATGGGGTGACTCATGGTTTACTATTGTGGATGCTTGATTTATATTTGTATTGTGAGATATTTTGTGAGATTTGATGATTCATTCTTGAGCTCACACAACACTTAGCCATTTTTCATGGATGCTTCACATCACACACTCTCATCTCCTTATGTTTTTTCTTCTATCTCCACCCTAAAAGTCTCATGTGTTGAGAAACCTGGAGTGTTTGGAGACAAATTAATCCATCATTAGACTCTACATTCTTTAAGATATCTAGTTTAGCGAACTAGATAGCCTAGTTACCTCGATTATGAGGTTGGAGCTCGAACTACAAATTCTCGGATGGATCATCTTCGATGGAGGGAGACCGGAGGCCAAACTCGATCCATGGCGCCTATGAGCTTATGAAGATGGTAGAAGACCGAAGGACACGGATCATTCGTTATAACACTTCTATCATTTAGTTTAGCTCTTTAGTTGTTAGCTATTATGGTGTTTATGGTTCGATTCGGGTGGGTTTCGTTAGCGCCAAGTTTTTACACGCTTGTTTTTGTTTCGCACTGGCCGCACTTGTTGGCCAGGACGCCGGCGAAACCCAACATGGTATCAGAGCCACACCATAAACCTTACTAGCTAGTTTGCACAAGGTTAAAATGTTGATCGACTCTTTTTTCCGAATCGTAATTCCATGTTGCCCTGTTTGCTGTCGATTTTAAAATTTGCTCAAAATTTTTTCAGAGCATCTTAAAAATATGTATAGGCAAAACTAGAGCTAAGAAAAAAATTTGGACACCTAACTCCAAAATTCGGCCGCGGAACCGAAGCAAAATGACACATTTTGCCGCTGAACCGCCGCGCTTTTTAGTCTACAGTGCCCCAAATTTTTTCTTTGGCTCAAGGAAATATGATTTTTTTGATATATGGTTTTGGCACAGATTTGTTTGAGTGCTAGATTTGCATTTGGGGTCAATTTGGGAAAGTTTAGTTGATCGAAATTTTAAGTGTGCGTGTTAATCAGTGCATGTGATATATCTACGATCGTGAATATCATTTGAGCAGTACAACCCGACTAGTTGCTATATGTTCGACTAGAAAGTCAAAAGTTAGTGTTGCTGATGCTATGAATTTCTTTGGACATGAAATGGACAGGCAAAAGAAAAAATAGCTGTGTTGAGGCACTTTAAGTTTCATATGAGCTGAATCAGATGATGTACCTACTTACACATCAGCTTGTCTCCCCTTAACTTAAAAGTAGATATTCTTGAAGAATTAGCTACTCTGCAATGTTTCCGAGGGAAGCATATAATATAGACGGTTTTTTACTTAAAGCCCTCTCAAAAATATGCTAATTACACAAAACCCTTCCAAAATTGATAATTACTTATTACTCCCCTGAATGTTTAAGTTATTACTTATTACCCCCTTCACATTTTTCCATCCAATCTTAACACCGCCGTCACCCAAGTTCTTAAAGAAAAACCGATACCTCATGAAAAACCCCATTATTTCATTCAAAAATCACCAATTTCTCTCTTTCAAATCATCCTCTTCCGCATTTTCACTTTCAATAAAAAAAAATCTCCGATTTAGGTTTTCTCCTAACTCAAATACCCCGTGCACTCCATTAGTTCATGATTAAAGAAAATTTAAGAAGAATACCCATATTCAATGACCAGTTCGAGATCGATGGAGCAAATCTTTATACCTTAATTTCTATTTGGTGCTAAATTTATGGATTTTAGATGAAGAACAAGGTTTTGCAAATACCTAACCCTTAATTTCATTTGGGGCTAAATTTCAGGCAGATGAAGAAAAGGGGTTAGGTTTTGAAAATCCCCTAAGATATGTTTGATGAATAAGACGGGAAGAAGAAACAGTTTCCATCTACAATTCGAGATCAATTGAGCAAAAATCCCTAACCTTAATTTCAATTTGAACCTAAATTCGAGGATTTTTAGTGGAGAAGAGAGGCTGGGGTTTAAAAAGACATAACCCTCGATACCTACCTACCGTAAACTAGCTAAAAGAGTGAAGAAATATAGCAAAAAGATTTTGTTTTTCTAGTTGGTGGGTCTTTTAAGTTAACATCTTAAACATTTAGGGAAAAAATAAGTAATTATCAATTTTTGAAGGATTTTTATGTAATTATCATTTTTTTGGGGTGGGGGCATTCATCTTTTCTTTCCTTACTATTAATAATAATATCTCTGCGCTCATACCTAAAACTGAGAGGGTACATGGCACTATCATATTTAATTAGAACTTACTCAAAAAAACAAATCAAGTAAATTTCTTGATTCTAAAATCGTCCACATCACATGTGGGGCACATAGTCCAATGGTGGGCAATAGGAGTTTGTGTGGAGAGACCCGTGATCAAATCTGGGATCTTCCATTTAGTGCTTCGAAGAGAGGCATGAGGAGCCGATGAGCTTCGTTTGCGGTAAAAAAATTAGTCCACATCACTCTTTCAGAATCAATTACATTAAAAATATTTTTAAAAAATTATTACAGCTATCAAAAACTTCAATAGATTCTGGAATCTATGTTACTCAACAAACTCAAAAAATAAAACATTACATATATCTTTTAATTTTATAAATTAATAACAAATTAAACTTGTTGGCTATCCACCTTAATCCTACAAGCTAACAGAACTTAGATATATTTAAATTAAACTTGTTGGTTTCCGGGTTACGGGCCCCAACCCGAAACCTGCCCAATCGAGTGGACGAGGGTTTTATAGGTTCTTAGTCGTCTTCCTCAAAGTTTTTAGCAGTCGCGGGGAATTAGGAGGTGTTCCGATATATACTGTGATTGTTCCATGCACGGTCATCTGAAGAAGACGAGAAGATATGCATGAAGAACGGATCAACAGTCCGACGGTTTCAGATGATCTACTACTCCACAAAGGTACGCAGATCTTAGTGCTTGGAGGCCATTAATTTAATTATATGTTTCGTTGTTATTTGAGATCCTGTTACGGGTTCGGATCTGTATGAGTTGATCTGTGATCTAGGGATCGTTCCGTCTTAATCCTACAAGCTAAAAGAAACGTAGATATATTTAAATTACAAGAATTAACAATTCTATTTACTTTTAGATATCTTAGGATACTCTTCTACTTTATGGACTGCTCAAACTTTTCAGTGAGAGGCATCATCTTAGATCACCTCAGCCAATGGAAGCCTCAGTATATGCGAATCTAACTATACAGAAGCACTCACAACTCTTATAAGAATTATAGAAAATTGATAGATACATGTCTTTTTATCCCTTATGAGCTGATGGTGACTCTAAAGCACAAAAAGTGGTGATTCATCCATTCACTATTGCTTTGAATATAAGAAGCACGCCTTCTGTTCTATTCCAGCATAGAGCATTACTTCCTCAAGCTAACAATTTCAACAAGAAACTCATCAGTTTATTGGCTCAACATGAAGAACCAAAATCATGGTCAAGTGATTGGTATTCCAATAACTTCAGCTTCTTATGAGTGCTCCCTGCATCCTCAGAGTAATTATCTTATTACATAATCTATATTTTGTGCTTCGAAATTCATAAGGGAAAATCATTTGATATGCAGATGGAAAGGGGTCGGCGATTAATTGGATGAGCAAGTTCAGCAAGAAGGCAGATAGCTATGCACGAGGAATTCGAGATCATGGTAAGCGTCTATAATATATATAGTTATGAATAAATTGCAATCATGATTGAAATTTTGTATCTGTACTAATTCAACTTTACCATCGTCTTTCATGAAATTTGAAGTTAGTTTGGCGCCAAAGATGTCCGAAACTGTAAAGGGCAAGTTGAGCTTAGGAGCAAGGATTCTTCAAGCAGGAGGGCTAGAGAAAGTATTCAGAAGATATTTCTTGGTTAAAAAAGGAGAGAAGCTACTAAATGCCTTCCAGTGTTATCTGTCGACCACATGCGGTCCTATCGCAGGTCTTCTCTTCATTTCGACGGAGAAAGTTGCGTTTCGAAGCGACAGGTCGCTCGCATTCACTTCTCCTGAAGGAGATTTGGTTAGAATTCCTTACAAAGTTTTGATCCCACTAAAAAAGGTAAAAAGAATGAGCCCCAGTGCGAATGTGAACAAGCCAGGCCAGAAATATATTCAGATTGTTACCGTTGATGATTTCGAGTTTTGGTTCATGGGCTTTGTTAGTTATCAGAGATCCTTCAAGTACTTGCAGCAAGTAATCTCAGAATCTGAAATGAGCTCCTAGCTATAAATTAGGGACAGATCCTACGAGAGTACTCCTGCACAAATAATTAAAAAGTTCTTATTGTAATTAAAAATAGAGTAGCTAAGCATCATCCTTGAGCAAGGGTCATTTTGTTCCTTTGTACAATGAGATGGCAATGTACCTGTGGCATGTCAGATACTATATATTATGTGGGTCAAACCCATGTTTTTCTTACTTCTATCAACCTGATTAGATTGGTAAAAAATGATTGAAAACCAGCAATATAACTTTATCACTTAAGCAATATCTCTTTCTTATCCTTTCCTGTTCGAGAATCTCGCAGTTTTAAGAAACTGTATAATTCTACAGTTTGGATGAAGAATATAACAGTTTGATGAGGAATTCTGTGCTATATATCATCATTCAGTAGGAATCGTTTCCAACGATTAATTTTCACTTATAACCCGTCAATTTCCTTAATCGCGACTTAATCATCATTAACAATTTATTATTTATCTCACCATCCATTGATCCAAATGTCAGTAAACTTTCCTAATCATCATAAATTAATATATTATGAAGATTTCGATAAAAATATCATCAAAAAACCGACAGCGTTTACCTACAGAACTAAATCTCGCTTATTACTTTATTATTAAATTATCTGATTGGCCTACATGGATAAAATTATCCATTTTTCTTCATAATTTACTAAGATGATCTTCATTCTAAGATTTAATATCAATCGGATTTCATTTTGTGGATATTTCACCGTGTCATCACCTATCACATTTTATCAAAATATTAGTCGGAAGGGATGCATTCGGATCTCCGAATAATATCTCGATCCGGAGCCGGACATTTTTCGGATACAGATATGGTTTTTCGGAACGGTCAGATACTGATATGAATATATTATTTAAATATTTTCTCGGATACCGAAATATGGATATATAAATTTGGATAGATATCCTAATATATGAATTCGGATATCCGCAGGTAAATATAAGAAAATATATCATAATAAATTTTCTTAGTTAATAATGCTTATTTGAACCATACATTTTTTTTCTTATTTTGTATTAGTTAACGGTCTCTTCTTTTTCCTAAAAGAATTTGATGATGCTCGATATCGGCGATCTCCCAGATCAGGACACGTGGCAGATGACGTGTCCCAGGGCCCATAGGAAAGGACTTACAGTGGCCGACCAGACCACTCCTGTGCCCGTCCTATAAGCAAACGCTGGCTCACCTCCGAGCCCCCAGCACAATTGGCCTCCTCGGTCCTACAGCTCATCTCCGAGCTATCATAGGCCCGAGCCTCCTCGGCCCTCTCAGCTCGTTTCTGGGCTCGAGCAGAACCAAGATACCTCAGCTCTCCCGCTCCTCCGCGAGCTCTCCCGCCGAGATCATCTTCCTCGGTCTCATCGACCGACCAACAGCACCGCTCGCAGGCGTAACCTCCATCCCGCGAATCTCGTCATGCGCGAGATCTCCGCCGGCCACATCCCACATTCCACGCCACCACGATCCCCCATTAACGAGCCTGTCTCATCATTAATGGGAGGTTCCGCTCATCACGCGGGCATGACGTCGGGAGCGTAACGTCCGGCGTGATTCTCGCGCTTGCCTCGCCTGCTGCCACCGCTATATAAATGCCTTCTTCAGACGGTTCAAGTAAACCATTATTAATCCACTAAGCCGTTACTATGCTCGGATTTCCTCTCTAACTTGACCGTCGGAGGGTTCTCGGTGGTACAACCACCCCGGGACTTTCTTGCAGGTAGCTCGGCAACCACAACCTCAAACCCATTAAGATCCACACGCTTCAGGAGCGACAGCCTCCAGATCAAGTCTCAGCCATTTATCGCCGCTATCAGCAGATCAACGGAAGGCAACATCTGAAGGAGATTCAGCCCTCCATCAGCTAGCACCGTCTGTGGGAACCCTTGATTCCACACAAAAAAAATTTCGCCTCCCGATCTCAATCCAATAGCGAGCGATCATCATGACGATCCAAGCACCAGCCGCCGCCTCTCCCTCAACGGAGGCACGGACGAACCTCCTCCGCCGAATACCATCAACGCCCTCGCCGGCCGGATAGACCGACTCGCGTCTGTTGTGGAGGCGCTGATCCACGTCCAAACGGCGGGGACGGATCACCAAGTCGCCGCTCCCCTGCCTCGGGGCCAGGACCCCTAAAGGGGAAGAGAAGACTCTGTCTGCGTCGGCACTGCCGACCGCCGCCTCATCATTTCCGGCAACCGCGGTTTTCTCAGGCCGACGTACTCGGAAACCCGGTAGGAACCGCTAAGTTTGGCTCCGAGGTCTTACGCTAGAGAGTTTCGCCCTGAGTCTCGTCGCACCCCTGTCCCTCCCGAGGCGGTGGCGGTCAGCTCGCCTGTTTACAGGCACGACCGGCACCCCCTCTCTCGACGGGGTAGCGCATGCGAGACTCTCTACGGCAGCTCAAAAATAACCCCACCGGGGGGTGTAAGTAACCTCACCAAAGGGAACGAAGGCTCGTCGAAAATCATAGTTATGACGGCCGGGGGTACGTCGAGTACATTCGAGACTCAGCACCCCGCGCCAACCGCGGAGGCCGACAACCGACCGACGAAGAGGTCAAGGGAGAACGAACCGATCACTTTTGACGATGGGGACTTTTACGGCATATCCTTGCCTCACAACGACCCCCTAGTGATTAGGCTCGAGTCCAGAGATACGAGGTGCACAGGATCTTGGTCGACTTGGGAAGCTCGGCAGACATTCTCTTTCACGACTGCTTCCTGCGCATGGGGCTCTCCTCGGAAGACTTGAGGCTGACCTCCCACGTCCTCTCAGGATTCACCAACCACTCTATCCCGGCGGAAGGGGTAATCACTCTACAGTTCAACGTCGGGGAGGCCAACCGTACGCGGACACTGCCGTGGAATTCATCGTAGCCAGAATCCCATCGGCCTATAACATCCTCCTCGGCCGCACCACGCTGAACTCCCTTCGGGCCCAGATATCGACCTATCACTTGGCGATGAAGTTCCCTCTCGACCAGGGCAGGATAGGTCGGGTCTATGGAGACCGGTGAATTGCAAAGGTTTGCTTCACCGCAACATCTTCATCGGAGAGGCCGGTCGACGATGTCGAAGGTGAGAGTGACATCAGGGGTTCTCTAGAAAATCAAGACGAGCAAATCGAGGTCCGAGGGACCCCGGTGGAGCCTTTGACAGAGGCGTAGAAGGGGACAACGAAAAACTTGTTCAGATCGGGTCGCTTCTGATAGGAACTTAGCGAGATGACTTGGTCCACTTCCTCAGAAGCAACTTCGACGTGTTTGCCTGGGCGCCTGCTGACATGCCTGGGATCGACCCTAAAGTTATATCCCACAAGCTCGGGGTTGATCCTACGGCCCGACCCATCAGACAGAAAAAGCGAAGCTTCGCCCCGATCAAACAGAAGGTTATCGAGGACGAGATAGATCGACTCCTCGCCGCCAACTTCATTTGGAACGTGCCCTATTCGGAGTGGCTAGAAAACGTAGTCCTGGTCAAGAAATAAAGTGGGAAGTAGCGCATGTGCGGCGACTTCACCGACCTCAACAAGGCATGCCCTAAGGACAACTATCCCCTACCTCGGATTCATCAGCTCGTCGACGGCTTGGCAGGCCACGAGATATTAAGCTTCATGGACGCCTTCTCCGGCTACAATCAGATCCGTATGAATCCGGCAGATGAAGATCTTACCGCATTCACAACAGATCGGGGGGTATACTACTACAAGGTGATGCCCTTCGGCCTCAAGAACGCCGGGGCTAAATACGAACGGTTGGTCAACCGCATGTTCAAGCCACAGATCGGCAAGAACATGGAGGTTTACGTCGACGACATGCTCGTCAAATCAGTCTAATCGACCGACCACACCAAGGACCTGGGCGAGGCCTTCGAGGTGCTTCACAAGTTCAAGATTAAGCTGAACCCTGCCAAGTGCGCATTCGGGGTCACCGGGGGAAAGTTTCTCGGTTTCATGGTCACCCACCGTGGGATCGAGGCCAACCCGGAAAAAATCGACGCCATCCTCAACATGACCGCGCCCAAGACCAACGTCGAGATCATGCGACTAACCGGACGGGTGGCCGCTCTGAGCCGTTTCATGTCGAGGTCTGGGGAAAAGTCCCTCCCATTCTTCAAGGCTCTGAGGAAAATCCCGAGGTTCGAGTGGTCGGAAGAGTGTCAGACCGCCTTCGACTAATTAAAGAGGCACCTTGCGATACCGCCGTTGCTCACCCGACCAGTTGAAGGAGACGAGTTATCGCTGTATCTGGCGGTATCCGACCAAGCAGCAGGCTCAGTGCTCGTCCGGAAGGTCGACGAAGTGCAGAAGCCGGTATACTACGTGAGCCATGTCTTCAAAGACGCAGAAACGAGGTGCCCGGCCAAAGAGAAGATCGTCCTGGCCTTCATAGTGGCCTTAAGGAAGCTACGACACTACTTCCAGGCGCACACTATCCTCGTCCTTACCGAGCGCCCGCTGGGGGCTATACTCGCCTCACCCAATTCCTCGGGCCGCTTAGAGAAGTGAAGGTGGGAGCTGTCCCGGTTTGACATAAAATACAGCCCGAGGCAGGCCATAAAAGCACAAGCCCTGGACGACTTTATTGTCGAGTGCACCATCCCCAGCAAAGAACCGGAGCCCGCGCCGACCCTCGCGGATCAACACTCGATCATGGGCAGACCTGACTCGGTCCCTGAGTGGGTCATCTACGTCGACGGGTCCTCAACCGAGGAAGTCCGTGGCGCCAACCTTATCATTCGGGGCCCGAACGAAGCAGAAATAGAATATTCCCTAAAGCTCGGATTCAAGGCTTCAAACAACGTGGCAGAGTACGAGGCCCTGCTGGCTGGACTTCGCATGGCCTCCGGGCTGGGGCTGAGGACAATTCAAATCCACAGTGACTCGGCCCTGGTCGTTGGCCAAGTGACCGGCCACTCCGAGGCTCGGGAACCCCTGATGGTGAAATACCTGGCCGAGATAAGAAAACTTCGGAAGAATTTCGACGAAGTCCAGATAGAACAAATACCCAAGCAGCTCAATGCCCAAGCCGACGCCCTGAGCAAGCTGGCCTTATCCTACTCGGCCAACAACAAGCGGTCTATCCTCTTCGAAACCTTGTCACGGCCCAGCGTAGAAGACGGTGCGACAATACATCATGTATATACAGCGCAGGAAGGTGTCCAGGACTGGATGAAGCCCCTCGTGGAATTCCTACGGGACGGTACGCTCCCAGAAGATCGGGGAGCAGCCCGTCTTCGGGCCAAAGCCCGTCACTTCATCTGGAGCAATGAGAACCTTTACAAGAAATCCTTCACTCAGCCCCTGCTCCGGTGCGTCGACCCCCATGAAGCCAACTACGTCCTCCGTGAAATCCATGAAGGGGTCGGCGGCGCACACCAAGTATCACGACCCGAAAGGTACGGAACGTGACTGGCACTTAAATTACGAAACGTCTCAAAGCGTACGTAATCTAAGTAAGCCAAAGCCCAAAAATCAAAACCCATTTAAGCAATAGAGTTAAGGAAAAACCAATTTATTGAAAGCGATTTTAATCGAATAAGTCATATCAAGATTTTTAAAAGCAACATCCATTTTTCCAAAAATTTCGGCAGAGTCTCCTTTGTAAAAACTGGCCCCCAAACAGGTACAAAACAGGAATATATGAATAACATGACATAAGGCATCCCCAAGCGGGAGCTAGCTCTTCGCCGAAGCGGAGTCAAATCCCACGCAATATAAATCAGCAAATTGCAAAATAAGTGATAAAGGCACAAGTAATAAGCATCATGTCGACTCAAGTGAGCTCGACCCAGAGAAATAACATAAAAGTCCACAAATCTCAATGTCTCGTCTCTAGGTCAATGTACATCAATACAAATAGCAGGTACAGTAGATGGAGTACTTTAGATACAATTACAAGGTGAAAACCAAAACGATATCACAACCCACCTACGAGCAAAGGCCTCAAGTCCAGGCAAAATGAGCAAAAGGAGCAAGTGCGTCCGCCGTTACTGTGCTGACGGAGCGGACCTGCAAAAAAGCTGTGGCACAACCGGGGTGAGTTGCCAACTCATGAGTAATAAATAACATCTATAGAGGCTATCGTAAGCATGCACGCAAGTGTCATAACATCAAAAATACTGATATGGCATGATATACTAGCAGATATGTATGCAACATGAATCAATGTACAATACTAATCTGGCATGATATACTAGCAGGTTTGTATGTAATATGAATCAACTCATGATCTGAATATGTGGATATAAGAAATCATTATTTTCTTCTTAGAAATCTCTTTTAAAATATCAGCATAATATCAATAAAATCCACAGAAATCCGTGTCCAGCATCGACATCTCAAACAACTATCTCAAATCTCATGTATCCATATCACAGTATCTCAGGCCCGAGCCGTCCGACTGACCCATCTCAAGTATCAATATCTCAACATCTTACGGCCACGGTCGGTATCCTCTGGATATCCGCCGCGCCAACAATCACCGGTAGGTAGTCTGCCCCTGCCAGGCTCATCGTCTACACCGCGATCTTCTTGCCCCGGGGTACCTTACCGGGCCCACCATGTACCCGAGACGGTTCATCCAACTCCTCGAAACGGATATCGAAAACCAACAGAAAAACTCATGGTGGACGACACTGTTAGTGTTTATGCCCTAGAAGGACATTACTGTATCATACTAGCTTGTATATTACTTAATGGAAGCTTGGGATATTCACATGTATATAACAGTCTTGCTAAACATGGTAGTATGCTACTTGGTTTTTCTATCTTAATATGTGAGTGTACGTATTGATAGAGCTCTTAGGATCTTGCTTGTCTACCAGCGTTGTGATGGCAGTCACACTAGTGGGGGCTGGGTAGTCTACAAGCACATCCTTATTCAGGTCCCTGGTCGTTGGATTATCGAGACAGAGCATCGATACTCCGGAGTAGACTAGTGTGTACGCTTCTCATCCCAGTTGGGGAGATGGTCTGTCCCACAGCCGTCAGTACGTCGTACTGGAGATAGTATGCAGGTGCTCGTTAGGTTACGGGTACACCGGACAGGACTCACAGGGAACTGTTGGTTGGTTTGATACCAGTCGTCAGTGAACAGTTCCCAGGTGACATGAGTACAGCGTAGTCCGCAGACTTGACACTGCTACTTCGCCTCGAGTGTGTCCCACTGTTCTTAGATTGCTACCCTACCACGGCTCAAAGGAGTCGTGCAAACAGGTAGCAGTTGGGTGCAGTCCCGAGCACTTGGAGGCAGTGGCGGTTAGACAGGATTCGTCCCTCCCGGTATTGGGAGTAGATATCGTGCTGTGTCAGAGAGCCATTACGCAAAGTCCCTGGCCAGGGCAAGCGAGATTTGCTGGTAGGTTCCAGTAGTTTCTCAGGGTGTAATGGGCTTCCCTCTGACACGACTTATACCGCTATTAGGGGACTGACGCTTGCCGCCCCCTAGGCCCGATATGCGATAGTCTTGGACGAACGGACCGGACTGTATGGAGATTGTCACATCAGACTCAGTAGGAGTTCGGATGGGTTTTCTCATCGGCCTTCTTATCGACAACTACCTGGGGACCGTTACGTACAGCTAGTGCCGCTTGCGGTCTGTGGTTAAACCCACTGCCAGCGTAGTAGTCGAGTCTCTAGAGTCCCACACAGAGAGTTTCCTACTCCAGGCGAAACGATATAGAGGTTGCATGGTTTTGCGAGAAAGGGTTCGGACGCATACGTGCGTTTACGCGCGTACGACTTTCGGACAGTTTTTACCAGTCGGCTTTGATTTAAGCCAGTTACTGGTATCCGGTTATTGGATTTATACAGTCTAAAGTTTTTCCGTATTTTTACGGATCGGAGGGGCGTTCTCGTAATTACTCGAGAAGCTTCTAAAAGTGGTGACTAAGGAGGTTTAGGTGTCATTTGCATTAAATGAGTTTAGTGAGTCATGAGGGTGATTCATGCATATCATTAATGCATGATAAATGCTTAATGAGTCATGGTTATGAATCACCACTAGATATTTATGAAACTTCATTATTCATCATTTATTTTTTCTTTTATGGATGAATATTAAAGGTTCATATATATTATGATAGATTTACTATTCTCATAAGATTCATTCTCACCTTCTCTCTCCTCAAGCTCTCATCTTCAAACCCTAATCCTTACACCTCATGAGTTGAGATCAAAGGATTAGTTAGACTAAACAATCCATAACCATCACTCTATCTCATCCTAACTTCTTTGATTAGCAATCCAAGAAGGTTAGTTGCCTCAAGTTTAGAGGTTTAGCTTAGAGTTTTGCTCTCGGGTGGATCGTCTACTACCTAGAGAAGGCCGAGGAGAACAAGGAGATCGTAAAGACGAAGGACTAGTTTCGATAGGTATAATCCCTAAGCATAGTAGTTTAGAATAACTATATGTTTGGTTAGTTATCGTTTAGCTTCGATTTAAGCGGTTAGTCGATGTTCGTTCTTTAAACTTGATCGTTTTCGAAAATTCTGCCTCCCCATAAGAACTGGGGTGTACTACATCGACTTACAGTGGTATCAGAGCCTCGCTAAACAATAAATAACTTGATTGCAAATTTGTACGAATTTCGAACGGAAAAACGAAGCCGAAAAACCCTAATTCTGTCAAGTTTCTGTCGAAGTTAAAATGAAGTCCAAAAATTTTTCTGCAGTGTTCAGAGAGCTTGACATGACACCAGTAGAACGCCCAAGAAAAACAGTCGCCTAAATCGTCTAACGCGCCGTGGAACCGCGGCCTCAGCCTACTGAGTCGCCGCGGTTCCGCCGCCGAGTTGGCGAGTTAGGAGCCGAGTTTTCTTCTGTTGCTTCTCTGTGATATTTGGGGTTTTCTGGAATATTTAATATTTGCTCAGGTTACTGTTTAACAAAGCAGATTTTGGAGCAATATTGATGTTGTTTAGTAGATCGAAATTGTACAGTATTTGCATATTGGATTATATCTGTGATTGTTTAATGTGTTCGTAAACCTCCCCTAACTGCTAGTATGTCGGTTGGCAGGGGGTTGCACATTTCTGAAATGGTTATATCTGTTTGTGCATATAAACTGTATTGGACTGTTGTGGTGTATAGCCGGGGTTAGCAATGGGTTATTGCTTAATTCATTTGTTGTAAATGTAATTTGTTATAATATTATTTTTGCGGGGCACTTCCAGGTTGCGGTCGTAGCCACCGTTGTATTATTTCATTTTACTGTTTTTGCTCCTAGGACTGACCCAAGGTGGGGTACACAGACTGCCGGGTGGGTAGTTTGCCGTACCCGTAGGGGTCGAGGGTGGGGTAACGGCTATTCATCACAACTGTGTAATCTGTCTTTTCTTGCAGGCTCAAAAGAAATACAGATTGCTTGCAAATCCAATATTGTTTATCTGTGTTCTGGAATGTATATCATTGCGTCAGACGAATGTAAAATATCTATATTTATTGTAGCTATTTAGACGTCACTTATGTTTTACACCCGCGCTAGCCCAGCCCCCGCTCTGTCGTTAATTAAGTAACCTAACGGGTGATGACGGGACCCCGTGGCGAATGCGGATGGCATAAGAGGACGTTGTATTTTCGTTGTTTTCTGCAATGATAGGTTAATGATGGGACGCATTATCTATAATGCAAAGTAAAACAAACCAAAGTTTAAATCGTTGGAACAATTTAAAAGAAACCACTCGGTTATTTTTAAAACAGATATTTTTAAATGCGGAGCTTTAACCACTCCTTTTAAAAGCTATCAGGTTCCTTCGGTTATATCAAGTTCACTACGTTCACGGTTTTGCCAAAACCAGTCGTAGCCCTCCGTCATTTCTTATGAATGGTCAGTAGTATTCAAGCTATGTTTGTTTGGCCCTTAGTCAAGACATAGTGATTGGTAGCTGCTGGGGTATTCATTTGTTGCATAGATAGATGAGTTGGTTTGGGACAGTCGTATTACTTTGTTTGGCCCTTAGTCAAGAGTATACGGATGGGTTCAAATCAACAGGATAATGGTGGGCAGAACTTGACATGTGACTTATGATTTGTTGGCCCTTAGTCAAGATCATAAGAGCATGGGGCAAAAATCTATATCGGGAATTTCTAAAGAAACTGAAATTTGCAAAGAGATGCATACCATTTTGAGTTTGATGAATGTTGGTAGCATTCCTACAACATTATCAGACGATGATATTTGGATCCCGATCCTACTGTGAGTATATGATACTTATCAGGATATTCGTCACTTAACGATCAATGCTATAAACCTAGTAGGTGTCCAGAAAAGTGTCAGCGGGGTTACGCCCCCAGAGAAAAGAGGTTATTTAATTAAGGAACTTCGCGAAAGCGTTGGAAAACCTCCCTCGAAGTATCGACACCAGCCTGGCTGAACGGTTAAGCAAGTATTGTACGGTAAGAATAGTCCTGGCTAATTCTTCTTTTATGGTTTGAGGAAGAATTCGAGAAACAGTGGGAGCCATCCAGTTTAGATAAACTAAAAACCACTCTAAACTTGCAAGAGCATCATGCTAAAGAGTTTTCTTCTCTCTCTCCTAATTGCAGCGACCCTGAAAATGACTGGACTTAAGTTACTTTTAGAGAAAAATATACTGACAGGACCAAACTATAAAGATTGGCTGCGGAATGTCAAAATGGCTTTGACCTATGACAAACTGGGGTACGTCCTCACCGCTACGGCACCTGCTGTCCCTGGTCCCAAATCCAGCAATGCGGATAAGGAAATCCGCAAAACCTGGGATTTAGATTGCGCGAGAGCCAAGTGCATCGTGCTTGCCTCGATGAACAATGAACATCAGAGGAGGCACGAGGATATGTCCCTAGATGGCATATTTCTCCATACAAAGGAACTTTATGGAGAGCAATCTCGTATAGCAAGATACGAGACCTCTAAGAACTTGTTTCGAGCGAGGTTGGCTGCCGGGTCATCGGTAGGTGAACATGTCCTACAGATGATCAGCTATATTGAAGAGCTCGCAGACCTTGGGACGACTTTAGATAATGAGCTCTATACAGACCTTATTCTCCAGTCCCTTCCTCACACCTACGCCCAGTTTATCCTGAACTTCAACCTTCAAAGAAAAGAAGTTGAACTTCCGGAACTCCTGAACATGTTAAGGAGTGCAGAGGGCACCTTGAAGACATCAAGGGAAACACCCGCTATGTTTGTTGGCGGTTCATCTTCTTCCGGGTCCAAGGCTAGGGCCAAAGGAAGGAAGAAGAAGGCCGCACCCAGACCTAGAGGAGGTGTTAGTAAGGTGGGATGGAAGGGAAAGAAAAAGAAAGCAGTACCGATAGTTGGCCAGGATGAGTGCTTCCATTGTCACAGGAAAGGGCACTGGAAGAAGGATTGCAAGGCGTGGAATGCCAAGAACCAGGAACCGAAGCAAGCTGTGGCTTCGACTTCAGGTGTGTTTGTAATTGAGAATTGTCTGTCGATCAACTCTACTTCCTGGGTATTGGATACCGGATCAGGATCTCATATTTGCAATTCATTGCAGGCACTGAGAAACCGTAGAGTGCTGAAGGAAGGTGATATGATCCTCAGGGTTGCTAACGGAGCTAGCGTGGGAGCTGCGTCCGTCGGGGATTATCACCTAGGATTGACGAGTGGACACATTTTGGTTTTACATAACTGTTATTTTGTACCCAGCTTAACGTGTAATATCATATCAGTTTCCTTGTTATCAAATAAAGGTTATGATTTCACGTTTGTAAGAGATGTTGTCAACATCCACCTTAATCATGGTTTGATTGGGTCCGGTACATTAAATAACGGCATATATGTTTTAAACCAACTCCAAATTTTCAATGTCCAGAACACACTAAAAAGAAAGTCTCCAGATTTAAATAAAGCTTTCTTATGGCATTGTAGACTGGGTCACATCAATGAGAGAAGGTTGACTAAGTTGCATAGAGAAGGATATTTGGACTCGTTCGAATATCAATCTTATGACACTTGTCAATCTTGTCTCAAAGGAAAGATGACAAAGACTCCATTCACTGGACAAGGAGTAAGAGCGAGCGAGCTCTTAGGACTCATACACAGCGATGTATGTGGTCCAATGTCTACACATGCGAGAGGTGGTTATTCCTACTTCATTACTTTTACAGATGATTTCTCTCGGTTTGGATATGTTTTCTTAATGAAGCATAAATCAGAGGCCTTTGAGAAATTCCTGGAATTCAAGAGTGAAGCGGAAAACCAAACAGGCAAAAGTATTAAGACACTAAGATCTGATCGAGGTGGAGAATACTTAAGTGCCGAGTTCCTAGGTTACCTAAAAGAGAAAGGAATTCTCTCTCAGCTTACTCCTCCATACACTCCACAGCACAACGGTGTATCGGAGAGACGGAATCGAACCCTATTGGATATGGTACGATCCATGATGAGTAATGCTGAGTTACCGCGATCTTTCTGGGGTTATGCGCTAGAATCAGCGGCATATCTTTTGAACCAGGTTCCAACCAAGACTGTGCCTACCACACCATATCAGATGTGGAGTGGGAAGAAACCCTGTCTAAAACATTTTAGGACATGGGGGTGTCCAGCTTTTGTAAAAAAGCAGCATGTGGACAAGCTCGAGGCACGTTCAGTACAGTGTAAGCTTGTGGGATATCCAAAGAACTCCAAGGGATATTAGTTCTATTACGCAGAGGAACAAAAGGTCTTTGTTTCTCGTCATGCCACCTTCTTAGAAACTGAATTTTTAGAAAATCAGAAGAGTGGGAGCGAAAAAGAACTGGAAGAAATTCCAGAACCACAAGCTGCTACTGAAAGATTGGTAGAACCAGAAGTTCAAGAAGAACAGAACATTCCCGCACCCCTCCGCAGGAGTAGTAGGCCGTCTCATCCGCCTGAGAGATACTACGGTTTTCTCATAGAAGGGGATAGAGAGGATTGCATCATAGATGATGATGAACCTACTGACTTCCAGCAGGCCATCCAGAGCGGCGACTCGGTACGATGGCTAGATGCAATGCGGACCGAAATGGAGTCCATGTACACCAACAAAGTATGGACTTTGGACTTTGCTCCAGATGGGGTAAAACCCATAGGATGCAAATGGATCTTCAAGAAAAAGATTGGTGTAGATGGACAGGTGGAAACCTATAAGGCTAGACTTGTTGCAAAGGGTTTTCGTCAAAGACCTGGTTCGGACTATGACGAAACTTTTTCTCCAGTGGCTATGCTCAAATCCATTCGGGTCCTTCTTGCTATTGCTGCCTTCCATGATTATGAAATCTGGCAGATGGACGTAAAGACGGCTTTTCTGAATGGAAATTTAGAAGAGAGCGTCTATATGGATCAGCCAGAGGGTTTCAATCAGAGTGGGAGCAGCGGGAAAGTATGCAAGCTGCTTAAGTCTATTTATGGACTAAAGCAGGCATCGCGGAGTTGGAACATCTGTTTTGATGAGACAGTCAAAGAATATGACTTTATCAAAAATCCAGATGAACCGTGCATATATAGTAAAGTTGTGGCCAGAAGTGTCGTATTCCTCGTCTTGTACGTGGATGACATTCTATTGATAGGAAATGACATTCCTATGCTACAATCTGTCAAAGGATTCTTGTCACACAGGTTCTCCATGAAAGACCTAGGTGATGCCTCTTACATTCTGGGGATCCGGATCTATCGTGATAGATCCAAGAGGATGTTGGGACTTTCGCAGTCCAGGTATATCGACACTATACTGAAAAGATTCAGTATGGAAGATTCCAAGCGCGGTAATCTACCGGCTTGTCACGGAATCACCCTCTCCAAAGAGATGTCTCCCAAGACTGATTTGGAAAGGGAACGCATGTCTATTATACCCTACGCTTCTGCGGTAGGCTCTATAATGTATGCGATGTTGTGTACCAGACCAGATGTAGCTTACGCACTGAGCGTGGTAAACCGGTATCAGTCAGACCCAGGGGAGAAACACTGGATAGCAGTTAAGAACATTCTCAAGTACCTGAGAAGGACTAAGGAGATATTCTTGGTTTATGGCGGAAAAGACCTCAGGTTGGAGGCCTTTGCTGATTCCGGCTTCCAGAGTGATAAGGACGATTCCAAGTCCATGTCGGGTTATGTCTTTACCCTCAATGGAGGGGCGGTGTGCTGGAAGAGCTCCAAGCAGGACACCGTTGCTGACTCGACGATGGAAGCGGAGTATATAGCTGCTTGCGATGCCGCAAAAGAAGCAGTCTGGATGAAGAAGTTCCTAACAGAACTTCAGGTTGTTCCTACCATAGTTGATCCAATACCTCTGTATTGCGACAACAACGGAGCTATAGCTTTAGCGAAGGAACCAAGGTCCCATCAGAAGTCCAGACACATCTTGAGGCGGTATCACCTGATCAGGGAGATCATTGATCGTCAGGAGATCGAGGTTCGGAGAGTTGCTTCAGAAGAGAACATTGCTGATCCATTCACAAAGGCCCTTCCTCAGATTCAGTTCGAGCGGCTACTCGAGATCATCGGTCTTCGATACGCCAGTACATGGCCCTAGTTCAAGTGGGAGATTGTTAGTGTTTATGCCCTAGAAGGCCATTACTGTATCATACTAGCTTGTATATTACTTAATGGAAGCTTGGGATATTCACATGTATATAACAGTCTTGCTAAACATGGTAGTATGCTACTTGGTTTTTCTATCTTAATATGTGAGTGTACGTATTGATAGAGCTCTTAGGATCTTGCTTGTCTACCAGCGTTGTGATGGCAGTCACACTAGTGGGGGCTGGGTAGTCTACAAGCATATCCTTATTCAGGTCCCTGGTCGTTGGATTATCGAGACAGAGCATCGATACTCCGGAGTAGACTAGTGTGTACGCTTCTCATCCCAGTTGGGGAGATGGTCTGTCCCACAGCCGTCAGTACGTCGTACTGGAGATAGTATGCAGGTGCTCGTTAGGTTACGGGTACACCGGACAGGACTCACAGGGAACTGTTGGTTGGTTTGATACCAGTCGTCAGTGAACAGTTCCCAGGTGACATGAGTACAGCGTAGTCCGCAGACTTGACACTGCTACTTCGCCTCGAGTGTGTCCCACTGTTCTTAGATTGCTACCCTACCACGGCTCAAAGGAGTCGTGCAAACAGGTAGCAGTTGGGTGCAGTCCCGAGCACTTGGAGGCAGTGGCGGTTAGACAGGATTCGTCCCTCCCGGTATTGGGAGTAGATATCGTGCTGTGTCAGAGAGCCATTACGCAAAGTCCCTGGCCAGGGCAAGCGAGATTTGCTGGTAGGTTCCAGTAGTTTCTCAGGGTGTAATGGGCTTCCCTCTGACACGACTTATACCGCTATTAGGGGACTGACGCTTGCCGCCCCCTAGGCCCGATATGCGATAGTCTTGGACGAACGGACCGGACTGTATGGAGATTGTCACATCAGACTCAGTAGGAGTTCGGATGGGTTTTCTCATCGGCCTTCTTATCGACAACTACCTGGGGACCGTTACGTACAGCTAGTGCCGCTTGCGGTCTGTGGTTAAACCCACTGCCAGCGTAGTAGTCGAGTCTCTAGAGTCCCACACAGAGAGTTTCCTACTCCAGGCGAAACGATATAGAGGTTGCATGGTTTTGCGACAAAGGGTTCGGACGCATACGTGCGTTTACGCGCGTACGACTTTCGGACAGTTTTTACCAGTCGGCTTTGGTTTAAGCCAGTTACTGGTATCCGGTTATTGGATTTATACAGTCTAAAGTTTTTCCGTATTTTTACGGATCGGAGGGGCGTTCTCGTAATTACTCGAGAAGCTTCTAGAAGTGGTGACTAAGAAGGTTTAGGTGTCATTTGCATTAAATGAGTTTAGTGAGTCATGAGGGTGATTCATGCATATCATTAATGCATGATAAATGCTTAATGAGTCATGGTTATGAATCACCACTAGATATTTATGAAACTTCATTATTCATCATTTAGTTTTTCTTTTATGGATGAATATTAAAGGTTCATATATATTATGATAGATTTACTATTCTCATAAGATTCATTCTCACCTTCTCTCTCCTCAAGCTCTCATCTTCAAACCCTAATCCTTACACCTCATGAGTTGAGATCAAAGGATTAGTTAGACTAAACAATCCATAACCATCACTCTATCTCATCCTAACTTCTTTGATTAGCAATCCAAGAAGGTTAGTTGCCTCAAGTTTAGAGGTTTAGCTTGGAGTTTTGCTCTCGGGTGGATCGTCTAATACCTAGAGAAGGCCGAGGAGAACAAGGAGATCGTAAAGACGAAGGACTAGTTTCGATAGGTATAATCCCTAAGCATAGTAGTTTAGAATAACTATATGTTTGGTTAGTTATCGTTTAGCTTCGATTTAAGCGGTTAGTCGATGTTCGTTCTTTAAACTTGATCGTTTTCGAAAATTCCGCCTCCCCATAAGAACTGGGGTGTACTACATCGACTTACAGACACATGTATCATATCACGAGAAAAACCGCAACTTTCAATGTTTAAAATAATATCAGGTTTATTAAATCCTTGCGGCTTTTCCCCAAAATCTCATAAATCTCAAGTGCTGAAATCCTCAAGAAAATCATCATAAGTGCACATGTCAATGATAATGAATGCCTATAGTATCAACAAATCGTACTGCAATGTATGATTAATAGGCTAGGCATGAACGAATGATATAGTGAGGTACATGCATATGACTAGCAATCCTACATGTTCATCCTGAGGAATTTAAATGCATTAGCACAGGTTTAAGCAACATATATGGTGAAATTGTTCTAGATTTCAGGTTATACAAGTTATCTAGTGTTGTGGCATAGCAATTACTAATGCGTGTGTGTCCGCATGAATAGTGCTCGTGCTGCATAAAACCCTGGCAATAGTGCAAGTGTCCTATGAAATAAGTTCGCACATGTATGTAAATATATAGGATCATGATTGCAGCAAGATGTTTAAGTAGGCACTATACTCATAAATACCGGTACCACTAGAAGTCTTTTATATTTTCCAAACTATCGGGTGTCTTGCGCCATCCAAACGATTTTCTCCCGTAGATGCTGCATCTACTCACCCGTGATCTCGTGCTAGGTGTATCCAACCACCTGCTTTCCTTTCTCCGCGGCGCTCGAAGTCCCCGCCTGCGAACCTAGAATTTACACAAAGTAACACACATAAGGCAAAATCCTGCGAAAACATGATGTCAAGATTACATGAAAAACTTGTGTCCCAAGCTAAACGCGTGCGCATACGTAACGTGTGTGCATACGTCAAAAACCACCGCGACACGCTGTGACATACAACATACCAACTCAACTCGTATCGTACGTGTCGCGCAAGTCCTGTAGGGTTCCTAGGCACTCTAATGAGGTCTCACAAGGCATCAACCATGCCAATTTCAAATTTTACGGATGCCGAGAAACCCTAATACGGATCGTTAACTAGATTTTAGGCGAAACTACGAGCTAGTTAACAACTTAACTAAAGTGTAACGGAAATACAACCTTTGTAGATCCGGTTCTCCACCTCCATAACTCCGTGATGATGTCTCCTCGCTGTCCAAATCGAATCCATGACTCTTGCATCGGCTTCATCGGAGAAAAAGCGGGCTAGGTCATCGACGACTATGCCGAAGATGATCTACGTCGAGGCATCACAAGATCAAGCTCCACCTTCACCAAGCCATGAAAACTTGTGAAGGAAACACCCTATACTACTTGGCAAGAGGTAGAGGATGAAGAAATAGGAGGTGGGTTCACTTTAGATTTGGATTTCTCACTCTTATTCATCAATCACCATTGATGGAAACTTTATTTTCTTCGTGAAGAAGAAGATAATATTATGATAAGTGTTTAGAATAGAATAGAAAAATTAATTCTTATCATAATTTTAACTATAGTTAGGTGTAGAGAATTGACTAAGATTAGATGAATAGTTAGGGTTAAGGATGAAGACAAAATGGTCAAAGCTTCATGAAGCTTCAACAAGCTTCATGAAAGAAAGAAATAAAACCATTTTGTTTTTCTTTTATCCCATTTCTTTTTAATCCAAATTAAAAGGATAAATGAATAAATAAATATAAACCCTAACCATTTACTTAACCAAGGTTTAATTCTTTACACAAACCCTAGCTTTCATGTATCATCAAATATGATACAATCAAATGCACAAAACTATATCATATATACAATGTGCATAAGTGAGTGAGAAAAGCCATCTTAAGTGAACCGATACCAGTTAACGCAAAGTAATATATCAAATATATAATTATGCATTAAATCATTAAATCAACACTTGATTTAATGATCCGGTCATATCGTATATAACCGACTAATATCTACAGTAACAACTTATCGAATCAACACTTGATCCGATAACCCGGCTATATCGCATATAACTGATCAATGTCACAAATCGCGAGAATCGAATACAGTATCACATACTGGTATCATTCTCGGTCCCGCACATATCTCATATGTGCTCCTATTTCATTTCGCTTGAGCCAGGAAACCTCTGTGTAGGACTCTAAAGACTCGTCAATATGCCGGTAGCAGATGATGATCATATCAAACATCCACAAGCCGCAAGCGGTCTGCTAAACGTAACGGCCACCCGGGTATTGAGCGATCAGAAGATCGACGAGCAAGCCCGCTCACACTCCAGTGAATCCAACCAGTAACACTTACCGTACAGTCCGGTTTGATCGTCTGATATGTCGCATATCTCGCCTAGGGGTGGTAAACGTCAGACCCCAGTAGCTCGATAAGTCGTGTCGATATGAGGTCTATAACAGTTCGAGAAACTACTGGTAACACTTACCAGTATATCTCAGCAACCCTGGCCATGGATTTCCGGTTATAGCCAATCGAACACGGCGCAACATCAACTCCCTATACCGGGAGAGACGAATCCCCTCCTATCGCTCATTGCCTCCATGTGACTCGGGACTGGACCCAAAAACCACCGTTTTGCACGCCCTCTTGGACGTGGTAAGGTGGAAATCAAAGCACAGTGGGAACCACACAAGACTCTATGACGATCTCGGGTCAACAGACTACTCTGTACCAGTGTCACCAGAGAACTGCCATCTGACGTAAGGTATAATACCATCTGGGAGTTCTCGGCGAGTCCGTCCAGTGTACCCAGTCTCTACTGAGCACCCGTATATCATCTCTGATGTCAAACACCAATGGATATGGGATCATCCATCGCCCATCTGTATGGGTCGAGAAGGTATACGCTAGTCTACTCTGGTATATCGATGCCCCATCTCGATATACCCACGACTAGGGACTTTGAAGGATGTACTTATGGACTACCATGTCCCCACTAGTATGATCCGCATCATAGTCCAGATAGTCAAGTACACATCCTAAGGGCTTTACCAACATGTAACAGAGAGACAATCAGTGTACACGTTAAGGTAAAGAGTAACCAGATAGCATACTATTATGTCGAGCAAGAAAGTCCTCCCTATATATGTCCCAGCATCCACTACAATATACATCCTATGTACAGTAATGGCCTCTAGGGCATACATATAACTAACAATCTCCCACTTGCACTAGGGCCATCTGAAGCAGTGGTTGTAGTATCCCATACTCAACCATCCCATAAAAGTCTCTCTCTGGGAATAGGCCTTTGTGAGTGGATCCGCCGTGTTGTCCTCTGAGTCTACTCTCCTAACCTCGATCCCTTAGAGATCAACCATCTCCATGATCAGGTGATACTGCCTTAGAATATGTCTGGATCACTGATGGGACCTGCGTTCCTTGGCACAAGCCATAACTCCATTGTCTCACAATGGTAGGAACGTAGTTCATCTCATGAACCAATATACACCCAAACAGCCTCTTTGGTAGCATCTTAAGTAGTGATGTATCCAGCCTTTATCGTCTAGTATGCCACGGTATCTAGCTTGGAACTCTTCCAACATACCGTCCCTCGATAGAGGGTAAAGACAATGCCTGTGACTGACATTCAGTCGTCTTCATCACTCTGGAACACTTCCAGTGATTCTCCCCAGGATCAACTGATACCATCTCACTACAACTAGTGAGTGTCCTTATAACCATTTAGATCTATCTCATAGATCCAAAACCCAGGATTTAGTAGGTATCATTTTGATCCTATATGGAGAATCCTGTGATAAGCGGAGATTGATCGAGCGTAGCATAGGAAACTCCTTCCCTATCAAGAGTATGTCATCCACGTACTCTACGAGGATCGTCACCATACTCCCTACTACCTTTTTGTTTATACAAGGTTCATCTACCATTTTGATGATGTCAACTTCTTTGACTAATTCATCAAAATAGATGTTCCAACTCCGCGATGCCTGCTTTATCCTATAAAGCATCTTGCACACGTTTCCGCTGCTCCCACTGTCTACGAGGCCCTCTGGCTGTGTACTTATAGACGCACTTTTCTAAAATATCATTTAGAAAAGCAGTCATGACACCCAACCGCCAGATATCATAGTCATGGTATGTAGCCGTGGAAAGTAGGATCCGGATGGACTTAAGCATAGGCACTGGAAAAGGTTTCATCATTATCGACGCCTGGTCGATGACGAAAAACTTTAACAAGTCTAGCTTTGAAAGTCTCAACATTTCCATCTACACCAAGTAATCTTCTCAAGATATACTTGCTCCTGATGGGGATTTAACCCTTCAGATATAGCAACCAAAGTCCATACTTTGTTGGTGTACATGGATTCCATCTCAGATCACTAAGCATCCAGCCATTCTTACAGAGTCTTACTCCTGATGGCCAGCTCGAAACTAGTTGGGTCATCATCTCATGATGCAATCCTCGCTCCTACTGTCATAGAGAAACCGAAGTATCTCTCAGGTGGGTGAGGAACCCTACTAGATCGGCGGAGAGGCTGAGGTTCTTTGGTTTCTACTGAATCCTTTGGTTCTACCAAATCAGCTGCTTCAGTTTGCATAGCTGGAACCTTTCCAGTTCTACATAACAGACCTTACCTCGAGCTTGTCCGGATTTTGCTTTTAGACATAGGCCGGACAACCCCAAATCTTAACTAATTTAAGATATGGGCTCTTCCCTTTCCATATCACATAAGAAGCGGTAGGCAACTGATTTGATTCGAACCCTATTCAATAGGTATGCAGCTTCATAAGTGCATAACCCCCCAAAAGGAAATAGGTAACTCAGTAATACTCATCATAGAGCACACCATATCATAAAGGGTGTGAGTGCTCTGCCCCGATATACCATCGTGCTATGGTGTATTCGGAAGAGTAATGCCGAGAGAGAATCTCATTCTCCTTTAGAAAAGTCCAAGAATTCCTTGCTCAAGTATTCTCCTCCCTGATCTCATCATAGGACATAATACTTACACCCGTATTTTGGTTCTCTACTTCTAACTTATATTCTGTGAATATCTCAAAAGGTTCGGACTTGTGTTTCAACAAGAACATATGTCTGAATCTAAAGAGATCATCAGAGAACGTAATGAAGTATAAAGAACCAGTCCTGGCATATGTAGACAGGGGACCTACATACATCAACATGTATCATCCCAAGAGTTCACTAACTCTTTCTCTGTTTCCAGTAAACGGCGATGTGGTCATCCTATCTTTGAGACATGACTGGCGAGTTTCACAAGATGTAAATTCAAACTAATTTAAATATGCATCTTTATGTAACTCCAGCTAGTCAGGTCGCATTGATATGACCTAGTCTACAATACCTTAAGAAGGATCCGTTCATTTCTGAACTCTTCCTCTTGTGTGTGTTCCATATACTAAGAACTGTAGTTTGATTTAGAACATTAATGCTTTTAGATAACGTGCCTGAACCGATCAACTTTTGATATAGGAAATGTTCAAAACATTATCCAACAATACAAAATTTTATCATTTCTTTACTAATAAAGAGACTGATATGATTTTGTATATCAGGTTCGGTATCTAATAACATTCGTTCAGAATCAATGTATTGGTAATACAGGGTGACAGTGACCGACAGACTTGGCTGCAACTCTTGCCCCGTTTTCTGCCTCATGAAACTTATCACCCGTTCTCAGTTCTCTACCTTTCTGTAGCCCTATGTAACAGATTACATATCTGGGATCCTGATGCGGTATCATATACCCAGGACGTAAAGGACATTGAGAAACAGTTCTGTATAATGAACACACCCGAAGGAGATGCATCTCATGCACTTTCTTCGTTTGGGCGGCATAGGAATTCTGGTATTCCCCTATTTTCTGCTCTGTCTTATAACAATTATAAGTTGGAGCGGGACCAACGTTCCCCAGCTCAGTATAACAAGCGGGTTCGGTCAATAATCCGTATTATTATCTTGATTAAGGCATGATATGGTCGCTACCTGGAGAGAGAGAAGAAAACACTCAGCGTGTGCTCTTGCAAGAATAGATTGGTTATTATTTTATCTAATCAGGATGGCTCCCACTGTTTTTATCAAATCTTCCTTCAAACCCTAAAAGGAAAGACTGGCCGGGATTAATTACACACTACAAGTTCGCCAATCTTTCAGCCAGGCCAGTGTCGGTACTTTGAGGGAGGTCCCTCGTGCTTTCGCACGAACCTAATTAATGTAAATCTCGTTTTCCCAGAGGCGTAACCTCGTTGACACCTTTCTAGACACCTACTTGATCGGCTAATTACAATGTGTAAAACTCTCCCAGGAGTAACACTTACTCGCAGTGGGTATCGGGATCCAACTATCTCATAGAAAGTATGCAATCTCATTGCAAATTTCAACACTTGAAATTCCCGATAATATTTTGCCCCTAGTGTGCTATGACCTTGACGCATGCCAAACAACCCATAGTCCGCTAGTCAAGTTCAACCCGTACATTTCTTGATTGAATTAAACCCACCCGCACGACCCTTGACGCATGCCAAACAACGCCGTACGAATACCCTAATTCAATCGCATCGTATGCTAGCAGATAAGAACTAGTTAGCTACCGTACACTACGCCTTGACGCATGCCAAATAACCGCAGCACGAATACTAACTAGTACTTATCTGAAATGACGGAGGGCTACGACAGGTTTTTCTGAAAACCTATTGCGTAATGAACTTGATATCGTTGTAGGATCGAATGATTTTAAAATGGAGTGTTTTTTAGGCTTTTCTAGTTTTGCTAAAGGAGTCACTCCCGGTGAAGGGATCGTCGGTCCTTTCCTCGTCGAATGAGGTGCGGGATATATCATATATATCGCTGTGCAAAGCAAAAACTCTTAAAAGCAATCAAAAGACAAACCGAGGGTTGTAGCATTTGCCAGTTATTGCTAAAGGAGTCACTCCCGGTGAAGGGATCTCGGTCCTTTCCTCATCGAATAAGGTGCAGGATATATCGTATATACTGCTGTGCAAAGCAAGAACTGTAGCTACCTGTTTTATTTTTGAAATTCGATTCTACAACATCTTAGGTTTCTTTTATTTCATTAATCATATAAATGAAGTCCCATCATTTAAGTACCTAAACATCACAGATAAATACGACGTACACTTATGCCATCCGCATTCGCCTCGATGTCCCCTCGTGCACCGTTAGGTTAGGTAACTAACGACAGAGCGGGGCAGGGCTAGCGCGGGTGTAAAACATAAGTAACGTCTATATAATATATCATATATACTATATACAGTATCCATCACAGAACATCACATGATCACATCACAGAAAAGAAAGTGTAAAACTACAACAGTTGGAATCCGCAACCTCCTCAGACATCGCATGCCTGACCAAATGAATTCCTTAGCCATCGCATGCCTAACAATTATAAACCCCGCATTTTAGTCTCATTATCGAAAACACTTTTCAATATCAAGTCGGGCAATTCAACAAGATTCCCGACATCCTGATCGAATGTTCGTCGCAAACTTCAGTAGGCGGCCGCACCCCCGACGCCGTCGACAAAGTGCACCAAGGCGGAACACCGCTACCGCGAGCACCCGAACGGATGCTTTCGGCGACGGGGTTCTCCTACAGTCACTTGGTCGGGGCTATGGGGCGAGGCTGTCTATTAAGTTTACCCGGCGAGTATCCGCGTACGCTACGTGATTACGACGGACTTTTGATCACATCAAAATTCCGTGGCAACCGATCAAGTGAGACTAAACCGCTAGATTTATAACATTCATTCAGTTATCTCATAACTGCTTGTGAATTCCAATTATTGTATCACATTCCGGACAAATAGAAAATGTTAAACTTTCCGATCGAATATTCAAACACCCAAGTTTTCCCGAAACAGATCAACACATGAAATAAGTTTAAAAACATTCAGTTCATGCCTCGGTACCAACGGTCCAGCCGTAGAAGGGTCAAGCCAACGCCTCACATATGGCACGCCGTACTGCCCCAAACCCGAAGGTTCAAAGGGCAGTTCAAGACGGTCACATAATCGAGTTAAGCTTTGTTGTCTTCTAGAGGGTCCATCGCGTTACTTGCACTACTTAGAACGTCTTTAAACCACAGAAAAATCCAACACTTGGAAATTTCCCGGCAGGGGAAAATTTGGGTATTTATATCCGGTCGAACTTTTTAACATATTCTAAATATTACCCGGAAAAACTCACTGACAAAATTAGACAATCCGATCGAAACACGGAATCCCCAATACAACCCAGAAATTTCAACTCTTGAATAAATATTAAAAATTCCCAGGAAAACCAGCACTACAAAGTAGGAGTTACTGTGCAAAATTCAATGCATGAAGAGACTAAATGAGAGCGGAACCGCCGCAATAGGCGGCTAATGCCGCGGTTCCGCCGCGCTTTAGACAGATCATTAGGTAATTTTTGCACCGTAATTCTTATAATTTCCTGTTGAATTTTTTAAGAAATTTTAATTTGGAAAAAACCGCTTTTTCAGAAAAAGTCCAGAGCGGGTTAAATGTTAGGGTTTCGGGGTTCGATCGGGTTTCTAATATCGTCTACGCATCGCCTAAGCCTCTAGCTAGGCTCTGATACCACTGTAGGGTTCCTATGCACTCTAATGAGGTCTCACAAGGCATCAACCATGCCAATTTCAAATTTTACGGGTGCCGAGAAACCCTAATACGGATCGTTAACTAGATTTTAGGCGAAACTACGAGCTAGTTAACAACTTAACTAAAGTTTAACGGAAATACAACCTTTGTAGATCCGATTCTCCACCTCCATAACTCCGTGATGATGTCTCCTCGCTGTCCAAATCGAATCCATAACTCTTGCATCGGCTTCATCGGAGAAAAAGCGGGCTAGGTCATCGACGACTATGCCGAAGATGATCTATGTCGAGGCATCACAAGATCAAGCTCCACCTTCACCAAGCCATGAAAACTTATGAAGGAAACACCCTATACTACTTGGCAAGAGGTAGAGGATGAAGAAATAGGAGGTGGGTTCACTTTAGATTTGGATTTCTCACTCTTATTCATCAATCACCATTGATGGAAACTTTATTTTCTTCTTGAAGAAGAAGAAGAAGAAGATAATATTATGATAAGTGTTTAGAATAGAATAGAAAAATTAATTCTTATCATAATTTTAACTATAGTTAGGTGTAGAGAATTGACTAAGGTTAGATGAATGGTTAGGGTTAAGGATGAAGACAAAATGGTCAAAGCTTCATGAAGCTTCAACAAGTTTCATGAAAGAAAGAAACAAAACCATTTTGTTTTTCTTTTATCCCATTTCTTTTTAATCCAAATTAAAAGGATAAATGAATGAATAAATATAAACCCTAATCATTTACTTAACCAAGGTTTAATTCTTTACACAAACCCTAGCTTTCATGTATCATCAAACATGATACAATCAAATGCACAAAACTATATCATATATACAATGTGCATAAGTGAGTGAGAAAAGCCACCTTAAGTGAACCGATACCAGTTAACGCAAAGTAATATATCAAATATATAATTAGGCATTAAATCATTAAATCAACACTTGATTTAATGATCCGTTCATATCGCATATAACCGACTAATATCTACAGTAACAACTTATCGAATCAACACTTGATCCGATAACCCGGCTATATCGCATATAACTGATCAATGTCACAAATCGCGAGAATCGAATACAGTATCACATACTGGTATCATTCTCGGTCCCGCACATATCTCATATGTGCTCCTATTTCGTTTCGCTTGAGCCAGGAAACCTCTGTGTAGGACTCTAAAGACTCGTCAATACGCCGGTAGCAGATGATGATCATATCAAACATCCACAAACCGCAAGCGGTCTGCTAAACGTAACGGCCACCCGGGTATTGAGCGATCAGAAGATCGACGGGCAAGCCCGCTCACACTCCAGTGAATCCAACCAGTAACACTTACCGTACAGTCCGGTCTGATCGTCTGATATGTCGCATATCTCGCCTAGGGGTGGTAAACGTCAGATCCCAGTAGCTCGATAAGTCGTGTCGATATGAGGTCTATAACAGTTCGAGAAACTACTGGTAACATTTACCAGTATATCTCAGCAACCCTGGCCAGGGATTTCCGGTTATAGCCAATCGAACACGGCGCAACATCAACTCCCTATACCGGGAGAGACGAATCCCCTCCTATCGCTCATTGCCTCCATGTGACTCGGGACTGTACCCAAAAACCACCGTTTTGCACGCCCTCTTGGACGTGGTAAGGTGGAAATCAAATCACAGTGGGAACCACACAAGACTCTATGACGATCTCGGGTCAACAGACGACTCTGTACCAGTGTCACCAGAGAACTGCCATCTGACGTAAGGTATAATACCATATGGGAGTTCTCGGCGAGTCCGTCCAGTGTACCCAGTCTCTACTGAGCACCCGTAAATCATCTCTGATGTCAAACACCAATGGATATGGGATCATCCATCGCCCATCTGTATGGGTCGAGAAGGTATACGCTAGTCTACTCTGGTATATCGATGCCCCGTCTCGATATACCCACGACTAGGGACTTTGAAGGATGTACTTATGGACTACCATGTCCCCACTAGTATGATCCGCATCATAGTCCAGATAGTCAAGTACACATCCTAAGGGCTTTACCAACATGTAACAGAGAGACAATTAGTGTACACGTTAAGGTAAAGAGTAACCAGATAGCATACTATTATGTCGAGCAAGAAAGTCCTCCCTATATATGTCCCAGCATCCACTACAATATACATCCTATGTACAGTAATGGCCTCTAGGGCATACATATAACTAACAAGTCCCACTACGCTAATTATAGGTAAACGGTCCCAGATTTCATCTGGAGCAAAAACAAGAAAATCAAACAAGACCAAATCTCTTATGAAGATTTCGATAAAAATATCATCAAAAAACCGACAGCGTTTACCTACAGAACTAAATCTCGCTTATTACTTTATTATTAAATTATCTGATTGGCCTACATGGATAAAATTATCCATTTTTCTTCATAATTTACTAAGATGATCTTCATTCTAAGATTTAACATCAATCAGATTTCATTTTGTGGATATTTCACCGTGTCATCACCTATCACATTTTATCAAAATATTAGTCGGTAGGTTTGCATTCGGATCTCCGAATAATATCTGGATCTGGAGCCGAACATTTTTCGAATACAGATATGGTTTTTCGGATCTGGGCAGATACCGATATGAATATATTATTTAAATATTTTCTCGGATACCGAAATATGGATATATAAATTTGGATAGATATCCTACTATATGAATTCGGATATCCGCAGCTAAATATAAGAAAATATATCATAATAAATTTTCTTAGTTAATAATGCTTATTTAAATCATACATTTTTTACTTATTTTTTATGTTGCGAATTTAAAAGAATATTTTTAACAAATTATTTTATCATGTTTGGTTCAAAACATGCAAAATAGACTAATCTATACTCTTATAATACAAACTCAAAGGACATAGCACATGTTATTAGTTAACGGTCTCTTCTTTTTCCTAAAAGAATTTAAGAAATTAAATAAGTCTTTAGTCTTCGCATTTATTCATCATACATACGAGACTATCCAAATCAACCTATTTGGATATTTTAATTGATTCATTTAAAATTCAAATTCCCCCTCCCCCAACCCACCATCATATCATCTCTTTCAATTTGTACGTAGAGATGTCTCTTGAACTTTATTATCAATATTTAAATCACATGCAGTTCATTAAAACTGTGTATAATATTTAATAAAGCGTCGTCGTGCAAAATACTAATATACTAATATGTAAAATATATTTGTTAAAATTTTTATTTATTCATATAATATTCATTTGTGTGCATACTTATCTTTATTAAATATTTTAATGCTCATATTAAATAAGTATTCAATAAAATGTATCAATTACATGCACACCGCTTCGCATCCATAATTGTTTTATCACAAATCTGATTCATAAGCAAGTCCTATCAGTATCCGAATCTGTCTCAATAGCATCCGCTTTATATCTGTATCCGATATTGCCAAAAACGGATATGACTCTTTATTATCAAACTATATTTGTATCCGTCACTAAAAAACAAATACGGAAATGATAACGTTTACATACGAGTCAGGCTTTTCTCAAAATAGGTTCTTAAAATTTAGAAAAATTCTCCATGGAATTATGGATTTTCTATGAATCTAGAAAGGAAAAAACAACAAATGATATAATTTTTATTTTTAAACTTGAAGGTACATAGGTGCAATCCATCATATTTTGAATTCCTAAAAAATTAAAACAAAGTAGGGTTGGTCAAAGGAATCTTTGATAGTCTAAGCACTATTTTTTCTCTTTCCTCTTTTGCCTTTAAATTTATTCTTATTCTCTAAACTATCCTTAGACCCTATGGCTAAGGTAGGAATTTGAAATTTAAAAGAAAAATAGAATGAATAATATTTGTATCTAAATAACAAAATTAACAAACAACATCATATATCTTTTTTCAAAGATATAAATCAAGAATGTTTTAGATAACAATAGTCTCTTTGCATTTGCTTATAGAAATTACCTTTGCTTTAAAGTTGATGCTACAATTTCATGATTCAAAGGGCTTTTTTATTTAAATAGTTAATAATTAATGGATTCATATATTTAAAAAAAATTATCTAAAGACATCGTATTTATATAGTTATCATGATTGTTCTGGGTATTTATTTATAAGTCACAAAGTATATGGTATTTATGTTAAAAAATACCAAAAGCTCTTGTGCAATCGTGAAATCTTAAACTAAGATCTAATTATATAATTTATTTTTATAAAAAGATAGTTATGTACTCATTTTATCCTTTAGATGTAAAGATATAACAACTCTATGTAATGTATGGATACGTCCATAGGGAATAATATTTGTATCAAAAGAACAAAAGACGACTAACATCATATATATTTTTTTAAACAGAATGAAAACACATCTATTTATATTTTTTTATACGTATCTAAAAATAATCTATATCTATACTACTCCTATAAGCAAATTGACACGTTTTTTGTTCGTATGTTTAGTTAAGATTTGTTATAAACTAAAATATCCTTACTATAAGAAATTTAAATATAAGATTTATTAAAATAAAAAATTTAAATTTAAATTATTTTATAAGTTGTGATTTCTGTTTTACATTGAAAGAGTATCTTTTCAAAACAAACAAATCATGTGGGAATAAATGTATGGAATCATGTGGGAATTTATTCATATTCCCTAAACTATCCTTGGACCCTATGGCTAAGGTAGGTGATGGAGGTCCTTTTCGGATCTCCGTCAGATGTTGTCTTCCGTCGATCTCTCGGTAGATCTTGAAGGTGATCTTCTGTTGTGTGTGGGTCTCAATGGGTTTTGAGGATATTGGTGATTTAAGGAATTTAGCGCCGAGTACCTGCAAGGAAGTCCCGGGATGGTTTGGTACCACCGAGGACCTTCCGAAGATCAAGTTAGCACGAGATCCGAGCAGAGTAACGGCTAAGTGAAGTAAAAATGGCTTACTTGACCCCTATGTGATGGGGGTTTATATAGTGGCCGCAGCACGCAGCAGCAGGCGCGTGAATCTCACCGGCAGTTACGCCCCCGACGTCACACCCACTGTAACGTTTTAAAAAATAAATAAATAAATAATTAGATAAATAAAATCCTTTAGGTGAATTTTCTGATAATCGGTAAAATAAACCGTCTTTTCCGTAAAACTTAACTACAATTATTTTTCAATATAGATTTAAATACGCCTATTTTAACTATGTAATTACTAGTAAATAGTGTTTATTTAGTGACTTATAAATTATTAGTTTACTAAAATATTTTCCGTAATTAATTAAATTCAAATATTTACATAAGCTTTTAATTATACATTAAATTAGTGCAAATTACAAATAAAAAATGGGTTAATTTGACAAAGTGAGCCATGAAATATTAGAATTAAGATGGCTGCATTCTCTTCTCTTCTTGAATTGCTTTCAAATTCTAGAGAATTCTAGGGTGAAATTCAATAAGGAAAATGAAATAAAATGAAATAATTGTGAAAAGACTTAAAAGGTGTAAGTATTTGAAGATGTTTCTACACTTTTCCTCACATCTTTTTCTCTCTCTCTTTTCCCCCATGCCATGGCCGAAAATACCTCATGGGCAGCCCTCCATTTCTCCACTTCAATTCTTCTCAAAAATCCTCCAAAAATTCATCAAAAATCTAAATAAAAACCCACTAATTCCTAATCAAATCTCTACACTTCATTCTTTTTCCAAACAAGTAAGGATCTTCGAGAAAAGTTAGCATTTTGGAGACAAGTTTGCATGTTTCATCTCATTTTTATGGAGGTATAATCCTAAGCCCTTGGTTTAATTTTTAGCTAATCACTTTAAATTAGCTTATTAAGTGTTTAGTTTGGTTTTAAAGTGGTTCCAATTGCAGGATTGAAAATTCCAGAAAGGGTTTTTAAATCAAATTAGGGTTTTTATCATTGGATATTAATCTTAATGTGTATTTTAACATGTTAGGTAATGCTAAACCAAATTTAGAAGCTAAATTGTAAATTGTTACACTTTAATTGTCCAAATTGCTTAATTTTTTGCAAACTAGGTTTTTGTAAAAGATATATTTTGGTGAGATAAAATTATGATGAAGGTTGCTATCATTAGATTATGGTTTTAATGAGGAGATTAACATGTTAATTGAATGCAAAACCTAATTTGGTTACTAGTTGCTATTTGTTAGTTTAGAAAAATTGTGATAAATATGCTATTTTGCAAACTAGGTTTTAGAAATTTATTTAAAATGTGAGATTAAAAATATAGTTAGGGTTTTAGCACATCATTAAGGTTTCCATGAGTGGTTTAACAATTTAAAGTATGCAAAATCTAGCTTAGTTGTTGAATTGTGAATTTTGCTTTAAAAAGTGTTAAAATTTGATATTTTTGCAAGCTAGAATTTTGGACTTAATTCAAATTGATGAGATTAAATTATACAAATGGTTTATATAACCTAGTTATGATATTTAGTGAATACTATAGCCATTAGTTTTGTTTAAACATCAAGTTTTGAAGTAAAACAGTTAATTGACACTTTCTAGGTTTTCGCGAAATAGAAAGACTTGATTGATTTTAAGATTTTGATGATTTAAACCCTATTTTATATTATAATTAGTGAGTTTTGGAACTACGTGTAGGGTTCCTAGGCACACTAATGGAGTCTCACAAGTGATTAAACATGGCCAATTATAATTTTACAAGTGCCGAGAAACCCTAATACAGATCGTTAACTAGATGTGTAGGCTATGCGATGCAAGTTAACGACTTTAACTTAAAAGGAAAGGGGCTACAACCTTTGTAGATCCGGTCCACCACTTCCTAAGCTCCGCGATGATGTCCCTCCGCTGTCCAAATCGGATTCCGGACTCTAGCATCGGCTTCATCGAAGAAATGGGCGGGTTTGATCGTCGGCTTCAATGCCGAAGATGATCTACGTCGAGGCATCACAAGATCAAACTCTCACTTCACCAAGTCATGAAACTTGTGAAGAAAACACCCTATACTACTTGGCAAGAGGTAGAGGATGAAGAAATAGGAAGTGGGTTCACTTTAGAATTGGATTTCTCACTCATTTTCACTAGTTGCCATTGATGGTAGCTAGGTTTTCTTTCTTGCTCAAGATGAAGAAGAAGAAGAAAAGATATGATAAGTGTTAGTAAAAATAGAAAATAAAAACAACACTTATCATTTACTAACCTTGGTTGAGTGTAGAGAATAGACCATGGTTAGTTTTAATGGTTAGGGTTAAGCATGAGACAAGAATGGTGGATATGGTCAAAGCTTCATGAAGCTTCAACAAGCAAACAAAAACCCCACCATTCTTTCTATATCTTTTCCAAAATAAGAATTATAAATAAATAGATAAACAAAACCCTAATCATTAGTTTAACCATGGCTTAATTCTTTACACTTAACTAAGTAAATATGTATCATCAAACATGATACAATCAAGTGCACAAAAGTATATCACATATACAACTTGCACAATTCAAGTGAGAAAATCCATTTAAAGTGAACCAATACTAGTTAATGCAAAGTAATATATCAAATATATAATTATGCATTAAATCATTGAATCAATACTATATTTAACGATCCAGTCATATCGCATATAACCGACTAATATCCAATGTATCGGCTTATCGAATCAATCCTTGATTCGATAACTAGGTTATATCGCATATAACCAATCGATACATTCATCGTGAGAATGAAATACGATATCACATACACGCATTATTCTCGGTCCTGCACATATCTCATATGCGCTCCTATTTCATTTCGCTTGAGCCAGGAAACCTCTGTGTAGGACTCTAAAGACTCGTCAATACGCCGGCAGCAGGTGATGATCATATCAAACACCCACAAGCCGCAAGCGGCCTGCTAAACGTAACGGCTACCCGGGTATTGAGCGATCAGAAGATCGACGAGCAAGCCCGCTCACACTCTTGTGAATCCAACCAGTAACACTTACCGTACAGTCCGGTCTGTTCGTCTGATATGTCGCATATCTCGCCTAGGGGTGGTAAACGTCAGACCCCAGTACCTCGATAATTCATGCCGACGTGAAGTCCATGACATGTGTGAAACTACTGATAACACTTACCAGTAGGTCACTGCAACCCTGGCCAGGGATTTCCTGTTATGGCCAGTCGAGCATAGCGCAACATCAACCCCCAATACCGGGAGAGACGAATCCCCTCCTATCGCTCATTGCCTCCATGTGAATCGGGACTGTGCCCAAAAACCACCTGTTTGCGCGACTCAGTAGAGCCGTGGTAGGGTGGAAATCAAAGCACAGTGGGAGACACACAAGACTCTATGACGATCTCGGGTCAACAGACTAAGCTGTACCGGTGTCACCAGAGAACTGCCATCTGACGTGAGGTATAATACCATCTGGGAGTTCTCGGCGAGTCCGTTCAGTGTACCCAGTCTCCAATGAGCACCCGTATACCATCTCTGATGTCAAACACCAATGGATATGGGATTATCAATCGCCCATCGCATGGGTCGAGAAGATATATGCTAGTCTACTCTGGAATATCGATGCCCCGTCTCGATATTCCCTCGACTAGGAACATTGAAGGATGTACTCATGGACTACCCAGGCCCCACTAGTATGATCTGCATCATAGTCCTGGAAGTCGAGTACACATCCTAAGGGCTTTATCAACATGTAATCAGAGAGACAGAAATCATACATGTTAAGATAAAGAGCAACCAGATAGCGTACTATCATGTCGAGCAAGAAAGTCCTAGCTATATATGTCCCAGCATCCACTACAATATACATCCAATGTACAGTAATGGCTTCTAGGGCATACATATAACTAACACTACGACTTGTACATTCGTGTTTTATCTCGATCCATCGACGTTTGTACGCCGATGTCAAGGGTTTTTCAGTTCTTTTGCATGAGCGGGTCATAGGTTTTAACCTATGCGCGTTTCGTGCGCCCTTTTGGTTTTGTCCGTAATTTGGTTTACGATATTATATATGTTTGCGTATAGGTACCCCTCACGTGGACTTCAGACGAGAAAGAAGAGGAGGACGATATCGACTTCGGCAGACAAGGACCAGGTGAGTAGATATATATCTGAAGGGGAAGTCGGGTGGATGGCGTATAGCATCCCCGCAAACGTAGAATAGGGATATTACTTACTGTTATTAGGAAGTCGGACGTGACCTTAGATTCTTGGCGAGTAGGGTCCTATTGAAGACTTTAGGTTGGACTAGACTGATTTAGGAAGACTTAACCATGAGGATGACTGCCTTGGAGGGAATTCGTAGGTTTCATGTAGACACACACACACATGCACACATATAAACTTGACTTGGTGTATGTATGTGTGTGTGTGTGTATAGGGATGTGTGTGTGTGTGTGTGTGTGTATACATACACACATATGATATGAGGAGGTTATGACACATGGGGATGTCGATATGACTAGACTTGATGCCGTGATTTATTGGATATATGATCGAGTTATGACATGAGATGTGTTATGATGATAGCGGATCGTTGGACAATGAGATTATATAAAATATATTTATATAAATGATAATATGTGTTGATGACATTAGAATGTACGAGACTCTAGAATAGAACCCAGATTGTAATATGTGACTTGATCACGATATGATGTATGACATGATATTTCTGAGGATCATTTGACGATGTATATTTATACAGACAATGATATATGTTTGATGATATTAGGATATATGCGATTATAGCACAGTACCCTTGATCATGATATGGTTTGATGATGATACTATACGAACAATGATGTATATATGTGATAGTTGACCCGTACCCCGATTTTGGGAAGCCGTACGATGGATTTTACCGTACGAGGCATAGATGTGATGATTGATCCGCACTCGTGACTCGAGAAGTTGTACTACGTACGTGACGCTATTGAGGCTGGATCGCCGACTACTAAAGATATCGACTCAGACTTTAGGAGGATTCTTCTTACCTTTCGGCTAGTGTCTTTAGTTAGTTCCTAGTTGATTAGGTAGATCTTAGTTTAGGCTCGAGTCATATTTATTTGCAAAACTAACGAATCATGCGCATTTTTAAAGACAGCCTGAGGGATACTACAGATTTTTCAAAGGACATATCTTTTCATAAAAACCCCGTAGCCCCTAATTTTCTAAAAACCACGATTCGTGATTTTTCAAACAATAAGCTGTATGACTCGTAATTAGTATGTATTCTCTAGTTGTGCGTTTACTACATATTCACCGTTACACTCATGTTGTATTCATCACATTGCATATTCACACATATGTTTCTTTAGCTAATGTGAAACTCTGCATGTTAGGACACCAGCACCATTACCGATGATGCGCATGTTCCACGTACACTTATTTGCCGGCTCACACACATCATCATCGGCAATTGCCATGCCACGTACACTTTAGAACATATTATCTTTTATTGATATAATCAGCTAAATTCTAGTCTAATATAACATTGTGTGATTACTCTCATGTGCTAGTTTAGATATTTCATTTATTACTTAGACACTTCATGCATTCACATATCATGCAGTATTGTGGGGCTTATGCCGATACTCATTATTTACTTACTCATGATTTTGGGATTTTGGATTTCTATGAGATTTCTGGATTTTGGGGAAAACCGCAAGAATATATATAAAAACTTCTCTCTCTCCCTCTCATTTTAAAATACAAGTTGTGATTTTCTCGTGATGTATGGGTCGTCTACCATGAGATTTCATGTTTTCTGTTGGATTTCGAGACCCGATTCGAGGAGTGGATAAACCGTCTCGGGTACATGGTGGGCCCGGTATGGTACCCCGGGGAAAGAAGATCGAGTTATAGACGATGAGCCTGGCAGGAGAAGACTACCTACCGGTGATGTCTGGCATGGCGGATATCCGGTGGATACCGGCCATTGTCGTGAGATTTGATGATATGGGCCGATCCGGACTGATGGAGCCCGAGATATTGAGACTATGAGATATTGAGACTATGAGGTATTGAGACTTTGAGATTTACATGTTTTTTGTCGATGCTTGATGATTGAATGTTTTTCCGTTGTGTATGTAGAAAAGTGTATAGAAATCACAACCAAAAATATTTTGACCGCAATCAATAACGGTGTCGATTTGTAGCGCGTTAGTAAGTGCGGATCGTCCACAGGGAAAGTGTAATCCGTTCGTATTTTGAATTTAGATGAATTGAAAATAAAAAAAAAAAGAGAAAAGACAATTCAATTCAAGATTTGTAAATTGAATTCAAGAATCATCTAGATCTAATCTAATTAACAAGAAAACATTAAAAATCAAGAATCAAGAAGTGATGATATCCAATCCAAGAATCAAGAATCGAAGTGAGGCTCGTAGGAATCGATCGAATCTATAGACGTGATGAAATCTATTGATTATGTATTCTTATCCATTAATGAATTGATGCTAGATCGATGACGATTAATCGAGGTTTAAGGATCTTTTAAAGAAACTAGGGTTTCTTCATCTCATCCTTTGTCCTTTCGATTAATCTCATTCAAATTCTAGCCTCGAGTAAATTCAAGAATCGATCGTGGATCACTAATTAGGAGCGAACACAATTAAGAAAGCATCGCTCGAAACTAGGTTACCGATTCTTCAATTTACACGAGTTTACAAAACTTATAGGAATTAAGAATCGTTTCAAGATTTGTAACATCATCGTCTATTGATCGTCTCGATTCCTCCACGAGCGGAGTTTTACTCAAACATCATAACAAGAAACACAATCATAAATTGAGATCGAATCATGATGCAAGAATGTAAAGAAAGCAAGATATAGAAATTTCACCTTTATTTATCAACTATTTTGTTACAATTCTCTCAAGATCTACAATGAGGAAAGAACTCGATCGTTGATTTCGGCTTCGCTCGTCTTTTTGAGTCGCGGATCTCCTTGGATCACTTGCTCCGATGAAGTCCGGCGTCGCTTTCTAAAGGATCGAAGGCTTCATGCTTAATTTGGTACTCGGAGTTCTTGATTTTTGGCTTTGGATTTTGAATTGGGGATCAGGGTTTACAAGTCGTGTCACTCAACTTGTGGGTGGAAGATGAAGAAAATTCTTGAACAACCTTAGAAGTGAGGCCTTAGGGTTTCTTTTATAGCTTTCCACTAGCTTTGGCTTCCTTAAGAAGCTAGGTTTAGATTAGCTTCCCTTGTAAGCTAGGTAGTTAGGTAGAAGCCTCTAGAAGTAGTTAGTTAGGCTAAGCTTCCTTCATAAGCTTGGAGGTTAGGGAGAAGATTCTAGGTTTAGTTTGTTAAGTGAGAAGCTTTCTTTAGAAGCTTGGAAGTTTAGCTTGAACAAGGAGCTTGCTGATCTGGCAGAAGACTCTGGAGAATTCTGGAAATTGTCATAGCTTGCTGAGATGTAGGCATTGAGTGAAAAATGATGGTGCAGAGCTTTTATGATGACGTGGCAATACGGCCGTGGATCCGCGGCACGTGCCTGCTCCATCCGCGGATCCGCGGTCACGCGAGGGCTTCAGTGTGTCATTTTCACAGTGTGGCTTTCTGCTTACTTAATGGTATTTTTCTGATATGTTGATTCTCAAAATGCCTTCTAGATTACTGCCGGATCTCAAGTCTTTGAGTTGGTGTATTTTATCAGCACTTTTTCACAGATTTGGCTTTTCTCCTGGAATTTCCTGCACAGATTCTCGAAACAAGTGTTGCGCTATACAAGGATGATGCGATGCCATGATAAACACTCAATTTCCCTTAAAATGTCGGTTTTAGTGTACAACACAGGTAATCTATTATTTTACGACTGTTTTGCTAATATGTGCAATGCTTAACCTGAATACCTTTAGATGAATGCGAATGATAGGGAAATTGACGTGTTAAAAATGCAATATTTTCGACTGATCAAATTCCCCCGAACTTATTTTCGGTCGTCTCGAGCGAACTGTTCTATTAAAAAGAGAAGGAGAAAATAAAGAAAGAGAAAAACTAACTAGCACACATTCGTAGACAACACGATTGCACTGAGCACGTGCAACAAGCTTTTAAATCTCTAGGTGTCCCTAGTAGGAGGAGTGTTGTCTCCTGAGGGTTTTCAGCGGATTGCACCCACAAAATCCAATAATAAAAGGAAGACCGTGAATATTACATATAAAGATAAGAATTGTAAAAGAAAGACTTTGAAAATTAGGGTTTCCAACTATACAAGCTTTTCGGTTGTCATGAGCCCTATCTTAATAGTCATGAAAATATGTTGGAAATCATATCATCCCTCAATAAAACATCGTCTTTATTCTTCATTCCTATCTTTCTTCCAAACACCGATCATATAACCCTACGTGTGTGTAAAAGACATCCCTACACCCGGAGAATTCAATTCAAGCTATCATACTCTTGTCCATCTGCCTCAGTACTTTTTAATTTGATGAATATTTAGATTTGCTCACACATTTTCATGCGACCGTTAATACTTCATGAGGTACTAACCGACCGATTACTCATGTGCTTTCTTATTAGGTGTTTTTCTTCGTCTTGCACCACCTAAGGATTAGCAGTGACTCCCAGACCAGTTGGTCTAAGGCACTAGGTGAAGAGGCACCCTCGCTATATTTTTTTATTGCTTCCTTGGCGATAACAAAACCAGTGTTCATTTTTTTTACCATTTTATATTTTATTCATTTTTTTTATTTCCTTCATACATCGGCTTTTAGACAAGAGCATTTCAAGGTATCCTCTACTATCCCAAGTTTCAAGACGTGTGTAAGTGCGAATAGCAGGGTATCAACGTTCAAAATGTTTGACTTCATGAATAGGAACTAATTTTCAGACTTATTTTTATCCTCGGATTAGTGACTTCCTTCATCTTACTAACCCTTGGGACAACGACTCATAACTACTTATTACTAGTTCGTATAAGAAAACTTCTAATTTTCTTGGTTTTCTTAAATTTTTCTAATCTTTTGGATGTAATTTTTCACTATCTAATCTTTTGTTATCTTATTTATGTACAAAATATTTTTATATTTTTGAAATTTTTTAAATTTTTATAGGTTTTCAAAGAAATGTTTTGTGCTTATGCAAAGTGATATGCAAATGATGCAAAAATAAGCACAAACCTCCCCCAAACTTGTTTTCAACAGTGTCCTCATTATTGCCATCTGCTAAATCTCGAAAAACCTGTAAGCTTGGGAGGAAATTTATTAATGGGGGCAAAATATTTAAGTGAAGATCCTCTCCCAAAATTATTTTTGGCTCATCTTTTTCAGTAAAATAATTTCTTTTCAATAGCCAGAAAATATACCCCCCCAAACTTGAGTTAAGCAATTTTAATCTTTGAAAATCATATGATGGGGTCAAGAATCATTGGTCGATGCTAAGTTTTGCAAAGACCGAAAGTTAACACCAACAATTCGAAGATTTTATCTATGCAGTGCTCAGGTTGGTGGAAGAAGAAGTGGGGAAAGGGTAAGTGGTGGAATAGAATGCGCGTGCGTCTCGTTTTGGAGAGACGATGCAGTGATTGTGATGGATTACTCGCATTCTTTTTACAGTTCAGAAGAAGGGGTGGAGGTTCAATTTCATTGATTGGGAGATGATTCATCTCCCGTGTCATTCAAAAATGCGAGTTCTTCAGCGAAGATCTCCTCAAAAGTTTCATCAATACCCCGAAGAATAATGTCATCACAAATTGCGGGGTGATCTTCAGACTCTAAAAGCAGTTCATAATCAGTGTTAGTTGTTGACCCGGACATCTCGGTGGAAGAGTCCGTATGTGTATGTTACATAGTTGGGACAAACAACAACATATGAAAAGAGTCAAGATCAGTATCATGAGGATCATCAAATTCGCTGGTGTCGATATCCATTAAGTCGACAGAACAAACCTGAGCAGTAGCTTCGGAGGGTACACTTCCCAACTTGTAAATGTTCAACTCAATTGACCTATTCCCGAAAGATAGGGTCATAGAGCCATTACAACAGTTGATGATAGCATTGGAAGTGGCCAAAAAGGGGCGACCTAAAATCACCGGAATTTGATTCCGTGGGTTCGCTACAGGCTGTGTATCAATTACAATAAAGTCCACAGGGAATACAAATTCCCCGATTTTTATTAACACATCCTCCGGTTCACCCCTAGGTTTGGTGCTTGATCGGTCAGCCATCTGGAGAGTTATGATCGAGGGCTTTAACACTCCGATCCCTAACTGCTCGTAAACCGAGAAAAGAAGCAGGTTAACACTTGCGTCAAGGTCGAGTAGAGCACGGTTGATGTGTTTTTCCCCGATAGAAATGGAAATCGTAGGATAGCCAGGATCCTTACGTTTCCTCGGTAATTGTTGGGGGAAAGCCGTGTCTACAGTCTTTGCCATGAATATCTTTTTGGGCACTTGAGTCTTCCTCTTTCTAGTGCACAAGTCTTTAAGAACTTTCGCATAAGCGGGAACTTGTTGGATAGCATCTAGAAGAGGGATGTTGATGTTAACCTGTTTAAACATTTCTGTAATCTTCTCTATTTGTGGACTCAGTGTGTTTCCTCTTAACCGATTTGGGTAAGGAGCTTGAGCAATAAGGTCAGGGTCCAACACTGGAGAAGATCGTGTGGGTGGAAACGATCTAAGAATAGGAGTGGGGATCGTTTTCGGTGGACTAGAAGTGGTGGGCTGAGGTGTCGAGCCTTGGGGAAAATGGAGAATAGGCTCGGAAGAAGGTGGTGGGGTAGAAGAACTGGGGTCAGAATTAGAAGTAGAAGTGGAAGGAAAAGTCTCAGCCGGAGTATCATCGATAGATTTTTCTGTATCATCAATCTCATCCCCAACGTGATTGTCAAGCACTCTTTCAGATCTCAACGTGATTGCATTCACATGATGTGAATAGCCAGGATTGGGTAAAGGTTGAGCTGGAAGTTTCCCTTTCTCTCTTGCATTCATTTCGGCTTTTAGTTGTGCAATTTGTTTTTCCATCGATTTGATATTCTCATTTTGAGAGACAATGATCTTCATCACATTATCGAAGGAAGATTGCATTTTGCCGTCCCTTGGATGGATTGTTTCATGAAAGTATCCAAGGTTTGTGCTAGTGCAGAGAAATTATCAGTACCGGCTAATTGCAAAGAGTTTTCATGTGGTGCAAAAGTGTTGGCCGGATTTTGGAAGTTTTGTGCTTGGTAGGGGTGCTGACTCAATTGAAGTGGTTGCTGTTGTGGTGGAAGAGCCTTTTGGAAATTGTTTTGGGTTGGAACCATGTTTTGAGATTGTGATTGGTTCCAAGCAAAGTTTGGGTGATTCCTCCAACCCTGATTATATGTGGAAGAAAATGGATCGTTTCTAGGTCTTTGAAAAGCAGCATTGGTATGCTCGTGACCTTGAAACGGAGAATTTAGTGGACATTCTTCCGTGAAATGAGAAGGATCAGAACAACATCCACATACAGTTTTGGAGAGTGACATTTGATTTAGGGCGGCAGCAAAAAATTTGTTTTCCATAGTATCGAGTTTCTTGTGTATAGCTGAAATTTCAGCTCTAACTCTTATGGAAACTTCCGATTGGTTATTGCCATTCCTAGACGATTGACTCACACCCTCCCACTGTAAAGATTTTTCAGCGAAATCTTCTAGGAATTTCCAGGCTTCCCCATCGTCTTTGGTCATGAAATTGCCTTGACACATTAATTCAAGGGTCTGTTTTGTGTTAGGATTAATGCCCTCATAAATGATTCGGCACAGATCCCATCTGGGGATTCCGTGATGTGGACATTGAACTAACAGATTCTTAAAGTGTTCAAGACATTTTGAGAATGTTTCATTTGGAAGCTGTGGAATTGATTGATTTCGCTACGGACTCGAGCTGTCTTATGATTTGGGTAGAATTTCTTAAGGAATGCTTTGACGAATTCTTCCCATTTTGAAATGGAATGTGCGGTTGTGTTGTAAAGACACTTCTCGGCTATATCGAACAAGGTAAATGGGAGAAGACGAAGACGCATAGCATCCACAGAAAGCTGTGAAGTACCCATCATTGCGCATACATTTTCAAATTTGGTGATAAAGACATATGCGTCTTCAGACTCGAGACCGTGATATTTGGGTAGAAGGTTGATGTATTGGGGTTTAATTTGAAAATTGTCCCCGTTGGCTGGTAGAATGGAGAGACAGGTCGAAAGAGGACCTCGTGTAGGATAGCACCTCTCTTGAAAAGAGATGCGGGGTGGATTCTGCGCACCTACGGACGGCGGCAGATTAGTGGTAAAGAAGTTCAATGGAGAATCGTCCATCAAAATGGGTGTGGTGGTGGGTAAAGAAGAGGTAAATGTAGAAATACCGACTTTGGGGTCGATTGAGGGAACGCGGACTAAACGGGCACTAGAATCCCGTGTCCAGCCTATCTTGCATTAAAAGGGTTTAGTACAAGTGGCAGCGTGAATATAATTAGGGGAAATGAATGAATGTGGTGTTTGTTTTGAAAAATATACGGATTTTTGAAAAATGATGCAAATCACAACAAATGCAACAAGCAACCCTAAGTCTAATGGTCACCTAGGTCAAGGCTCTAGACCGCTCCTAACTGCCAAAAGACAAGTCGCAGGATCAATCCTCCACTGCCTCTTTGTCTTTCCTGTGGCCAGGTAAGTGCCAGGTAAGTGGGAGGTTCTCCACTACGTAAGTAGTGGGCCTAATTAAGTAACCACTTGTCTTAGACACACTTGCCTTAGACACCACAAAAAGAAACGCGGATAAGCAATGAATTACCCACGGCCTTCTTCTGTCCTAAGTGAGCGCGACGGTCCTTAGAGTCATGTCTAGATATTTTTTAGTTAATGAGGGTAATGCGGATGCAAGTTTATAATTTTTGGGGCTTAGGAAGGGTAATGAACTCCCCATCTAATCTAAATTTGGCCGTGCCCCTTAATTTCCGTATTAAAAAAAATGTAAACAACTAAGATCAAACACGCACAATTTTTATTGCTTTTTGCGGCGCTGCGAATTATTTACAAAGAAACCTGCAGCAAATTTGTTATTGGAGCAGATTAAGAAGAAGATAAGAAAGTCAAGAAAATACCAGAGAAGTTTCGTGCAGAGGTGAAGTCAACTTGCCGCGGATCCGCGGCTGGAGCTTTCTATTGCCGCGGAAACGCGGTCGGTTCAAAAGATCACTGCACAAATTTTTTTTTGTATTGTTCCTGTTTGCTTCCTGAGCTCTCTGGAATTTTCTGAAAAAAAATTCCCAAGCTCCACAGATTGCAGATTTCCTCGCAACAAATCACAACGAATCGCTTAGTGTTTTGCGCGAATTTTGATCTAAAAATTATGATGGAATAAACTTTTCAACTCAAATTTCAAAAACAAACGAATTAGCGCACTATCTCCGGCAACGGCGCCATTTGATTGAATGTTTTTTCGGTGTGTATGTAGAAAAGTGAATAGAAATCACAACCAAAAATCAAGATAAGTGATGATATCCAATCCAAGAATCAAGAATCGAAGTGATGATGCGAAGTGATGATATCCAATCCAAGAATTAAGAATCGAAGTGAGGCTCGTAGGAATCGATCGAATGTATAGACATGATGAAATCTATTGATTACGTATTCTTATCCATTAATGAATTGATGCTAGATCGATGACGATTAATCGAGGTTTAAGGATCTTTTAAAGAAACTAGGGTTTCTTCATTTCATCCTTTGTCCTTTCGATTAATCTCATTCAATTCTAGCCTCGAGTAAATTCAAGAATCGATCGTGGATCACTAATTAGGAGCGAACACAATCAAGAAAGTATTGCTCGAAACTAGGTTACCGATTCTTCAATTTACACGAGTTTACAAAACTTATAGGAATTAAGAATCATTTCAAGATTTATAACATCATCGTCTATTGATCGTCTTGATTCCTCCACGAGTGGAGTTTTACTCAAACATCATAACAAGAAATACAATCACAAATTAAGATCGAATCATGATGCAAGAATGTAAAGAAAGCAAGATATAGAAATTTCACCTTTATTTATCAACTATTTTGTTACAATTATCTCAAGATCTACAATGGGGAAAGAACTCGATCGTTGATTTCGGCTTCGCTCATCTTCTTGAGTCGCGGATCTCCTTAGATCACTTGCTCCGATGAAGTCCGGTGTCGCATTCTAAAGGATCGAAGGCTTCATGCTTGATTTGGTACTCGGAGTTCTTGATTTTTGGCTTTGGATTTTGAATTGGGGATTAGGGTTTACAAGTCGTGTCACTCAACTTGTGGGTGGAAGATGAAGAAAATTCTTGTGAACAACCTTAGAAGTGAGGCCTTAGGGTTCCTTTTATAGCTTTCCACTAGCTTTGGCTTCCTAAAGAAGCTAGGTTTAGGTTAGCTTCCCTTGTAAGCTAGGTAGTTAGGTAGAAGCCTCTAGAAGTAGTTAGTTAGGCTAAGCTTCCTTCATAAGCTTAGAGGTTAGGGAGAAACTTCTAGGTTTAGTTTGTTAAGTGAAAAGCTTGCTTTGGAAGCTTGGAAGTTTAGCTTGAACAAGGAGCTTGCTGATCTGGCAGAAAACTCTGGAGAATTCTGGAAATTGTCATAGCTTGCTGAGATGTAGGCATTGAGTGAAAAATAATGGTGCAGAGCTTTTATGATGACGTGGCAATACGGCCGTGGATCCGCGGCACGTGCCTGCTCCAACCGCGGATCCGCGGTCACGTGAGGGCTTCAGTGTGTCATTTTCACAGTGTAGCTTTCTGCTGGCTTAATGGTATTTTTCTGATATGGTGATTCTCAAAATGTCTTCTAGATTACTGCCAGATCTCAAGTCTTTGAGTTGGTGTATTTATCAGCACTTTTTCACAGATTTGGCTTTTCTCCTGGAATTTCCTGCACAAATTCTCGAAACAAATGTTGCGCTATACAAGGATGATGCGATGCCATGATAAACACTCAATTTCCCTTAAAATGTCGGTTTTAGTGTACAACACAGGTAATCTGGTATTTTACGACTGTTTTGCTAATATATGCAATGCTTAACCTGAATACCTTTAGATGAATGCGAATGATAGGGAAATTGACGTGTTAAAAATGCAATATTTTTGACTGATCACTTGACACGGATTTCCATGGATTTCATTGATGATGTTTCGGATTACCATACAAATTTTACTATGATAAAATTTACAGATTTCTTATACAGATATATCCAAATTTCATGGTTGATTATTTTACATTCATGGTGCATGCATACTCATACACATGACATGTCACTACTTGAGGCACTGGCACGAGCACTAGGCATTGCACTTACGCATAGATTATTACCCTGCAACTACTAGATGACTAATGTTATATTAAGTATATTATTATGACCTAGGAGAGCGTCGTGCATGCGATTTCTACTCGCAGATGTATTCTACTCACGAGTTGGCAACTCACCTCCGTTGTGCCAAATTTTTCTTACAAGTTTCGATGTACAGGTTTCCTTGGCAGCTTGCTGGCACATCATTTCATTCAGGGTGATTTGCTTGGTAGGTTGGTTCACTTGTATCAGAACCGCCATTATACGTTTATTATTTCATTTGTATTTAGTAAGCTCCATCAACCAAACTTGTATTACTCGATAATTTAGTAGACCTGTTGCTTATTCTTTCGAACTTAGAGTCACGCTTGTATTATTATGGTTTTTGGTGGATTTGGTTTTCTTTTGAGTTTTAAGCCTCGCCCTTTGGCGTTGTATATTTTAGTGCATTGTGTGGTTGTTTCCGCCTTTTGGCATAGAGCTAGCTCCCGCTCAGGGATGCCTTTTTTTTGCTTTTATATATTATTCTTGTTTGTACCAGTTTGGGGCCAGTTTTTACAAAAGAGACTCTGCCGAAATTTTTGAGAAAATTTGATGTTGCTTTTAAAACTTGTTTTCCTACACTTCTTCTTTTAAAAGGGTTTAGATTTCTGGACTTCGGCTTTCTTAGATCACGTTATGCCTCTAGACGTTTCATAATTTAAGTGCCGGTCATGTTCCGTACCTTCGGGTCGTGACACCTGCGTAAAGAGCGAATCGCCCTTTAACGGGGATCGTGATGGCGTGGAACGTAGGATGTTGCTGGCGGAGAATCTGCGCATGGCGAGATTTGCGGAGCGGCGGTTACGTTTGTGAGTGGTGGAGTTGGTCGTTCGGAGGACCGAGGAAGATGACCTCCGCTGGGGAGCTAGGGGACGAGCGAGAGGGTCGATGAGTCTTTGTCCTGTGGCAGCTCGGGGAGAGCTGAGAGGCCGAGGAGGCCAATTTTCGGGGGGCTCTAAGGAGAGCTAGCTTGCGCTTGCAGGTCAGGTACAAGGGTGGCCTGGTCGGCCCCTATGGACCCTTTCTTCTGAGTTCTGGAACATGTCATCTGCCACGTGTCCTGATCTTGGAGATCGCCAATATTGAGCATCATCATTAGCCCCCCACACTTGTCCCGACCGGCTAGCGGGTCGGGTCAGGAGTAGACTGCCGGGCCGCCCAGGGTGAGCTCCCTCCTAAGGTTTCGTCGGGACGCGTCCCCAGGCTGTCAGCTGTCTTTCCTGCCAGCGAATCAGGGTGAGATCTCTGCATTTAAGGAAGGTGTGCCGGTTCGTACATCCTACCACTGAAGCGACGGTCCACGTGTCAAGCATCGGTTGGCTGACGCGACGTGTGCAGACATGCGTTTGACAGCATGCGGGCCAATGTGGGAGCGACAAGTGGAGCGATCGGAGCCGTTGGACGTGTGGGGGCGCTTTGGAGAGAGATGAAGGGCGTCGTAGGATGAGGTCGTTTATGGTGGTAAGTAGGGGTGGGGCCCACTCCAGGGCCCTTACTCTTTCAAATCTCCTTTCTTCTAAGTCTTGGCTGCTCGGCGCTCTTCTTCTTTTGGATACATGGTTCGTTCCCACTCTTTGGGTTTCTCGTCCCAGAGGGAGACCAGCGGCGAGGCCGCGCCCTTGGCTGGCTCATGCCCTACGCCGAATGTTCCGCTGGCGATAGGGTCGTTCGCTTCATTGACGGCTCCTGGTGATTGTTCCGGCGGCGGCTAGAGACGTCCATGGTCATTCGAGCCCCGGAAGAGAGATAGGGGAGGGCGAGGACGGGGTCCCCTTTAAGAGGAAAAGGACAATCTCTCGTGCGCCGCCGTCGATGGTTCCTGAGGGGATTCCCGAGCCGGGGGGTGATGTCATCTTCATGGCTCCATCTGGGCTTTCCGTCGCTGCCGGCCTGCTCGCCGGGATGGAGGAGTCGGCCGGGGGAAGGCTTCCGCATGGCACCCTGAGGGTCCAAATGGAGGCCATAGCCCAAGGGGCGGTCCAGGTACGAACTCCTCTACGCGTTGTTTTTGACCTTCCTTTCTTTGGCTCGAGTGCCTCCAAGTTTCTCATATGCTTCCCGTCAGGTCCTTCAAAACTGCGCCCTCACTACTCGTATGGAGGCCGAGGGGGCGTTCCACACACCGAGGCCAGTAGAAGCGTTTCCTTCGGAGGTCGAGGTCCTGCGGCGTGACCTGCATCTGGAGAGGGCGAGGGCCGACGTCCTGGCTGTCCATGCGGAGGCTGCGGAGCTCGCTAATTCAGCGAACCGGGGTGCCTATCATCACCTGAGTGCATCCCACCGAGTTGCTGATAAGAAACCGGCGGATCTGGCCGATCGTTTCGCGGTCATAGAGAAGGAGAGGGACGCCAACAGGGGGTTGCTGAGGCGGCGCTTCTAGCGGCCAAGACTGCCGAGGTTCGGGCTAGGAAAGCTGTGGCTGATTATAAGGTGTTAGAGTAGTTTTACGCCGAGCTTGGAGAGTATTCCACCATCGCGTGGAATAAGGCTCTGGATGCCGTAAAGGAGCAGCTTCCCGAGTTCGCCGATAGCGAGCTCCGTGCTCGGGTCCCACTCCCGGTGGCAAGGCCTCCGGTAGACAACGATGAGGGAAGCAAGGCGCAGCCCTGGTGGGAAAACCTTCGATGGTGAATCCTCCGGCAGGCCGCGATGAAGGTGATGAGGGAAGCGAGGCGCAGGGGGGGTTTAAGACTTAGGCCTTTTTGATATTTCCTCGTCCTTCTTTTGTGACCCTCCAGGCAGTTTGTTAGGCTGGGGAGCCCAAAATACCCTTTGTAAAGACTTTGCCTTTGGTAATAAAACTTTTTTCTTTGTTTTCATCGGTTTGCACTTTATCTTCTGTTTTTGAAGAATGCACATAAAATATCTCCGTTTTCACTGTTGGGCTTCAATGCCAGGTCGGCTATCTGTCTAGCGATCGTTCGTCGAGTTGATTTCGATCGGTTGTGGTAGGAAGCCACCAGTCGGGGATAGCCGAGCAGGGTAGCTGCTGACCTGCCTCTAAGGAGGACTTAGATCCTTAGCGTTGGAGGGGCCGTAGGAGGCCTGCTAAGGATATCCGGACAGTGAAGTTGCGCGGCTGCCTCTTGGCGAGGGCTTTGATCCTTAGCGTTGGAGGGGCTGTAGGAAGCCCACTATGGATGACCGGGCAGTGAAGCTGCGCGGCTGCCTCTTGGCGAGGGCTTTGATCTCTGGCGTCGTGGGTAGGTAACTACCAGCCTGGGATGACCGAGTGGGGTAGCTGCTCGGATGCCTCTTGTGAGGGCCTTGATCCCTGGCGTCATGGGTAGGGAGCTATCAGCCGGAGATGACCGAGCAGGGTAGTTGCTCGGTTGCCTCTTGTGAGGGCTTTGATCTTTGGCGTCATGGGTAGGCAACTACCAGCCTGGGATGACCGAGCGGGGTAGACGCTCGGTTGCCTCTTGCGAGGGCTTTGATCCTTGGCGTCATGGGTAGGGAGCTACCAGCCGGAGATGACCGAGCAGGGTAGTTGCTTGGTTGCCTCTTGCGAGGGCTTTGATCCTTCAGGACGGGGACCGAGCAGGGTTACTGTCCAGTGCCTCTTGGCGAGGACTTTGATCCCTGTCGGTTGTGGTAGGAAGCTACCAGTCGGGGATAGTCGAGCAAGGGCTCGACTGCCTCTGAGAGGGCTTTGGTCCTTAGCGCGGAGGGGCTGTAAGAAGCCTACCAAGGACCCTTGGCCGGGTAGGGTTACTGCCTGGTGCCTCTTGGCGAGGGCTTTTTTCCTGAAGGATGGTCGAGCAAGGGACCTTCGGGCTCGACTGCCTCTGGGAGGGCTTTTGATCCCTGTCGGTCGTGGTAGGAAGCTACCAGCCGGGGATAGCCGAGCAGGGTAGCTGCTGAGCTGCCTCTAAGAAAGACTTGGATCCTTACCGTTGGAGTAGCCATATAATGCCTGCTAAGGATATCCGGGCAGTGAAGCTGCGCGGTTGCCTTCTGGCGAGGGCTTCGACCCCTGGCGTTGCGAGTAGGGAAGCTACTGACTAGGGATAGCCGAGCAGGGTACCCGCTCGGCCGCCTCTGTGGAAGAATTTGATCCTCAGTGTTGGAGGGGCCGTAGGAGGCCTGCTAAGGATAACTGGGCAGTGAAGCTGCGCGGTCGTCTCTTGGTGAGGGCTTTGGATCGCAAAGACAGAACTCTATTCTCAATATTCCGACGTTTCTTTATTCGAATGGACAGGATTTTTAGAAAACATTTACATTGTCTTTGCGAAAGGAGGGGTACACACTTATTGGCCTTGGCCTCATTGGTATAGCTTGAGCTTCTCAACGTTGTAAGGCCGCGGGAGCTTGCATCCGTCCACATCTTGTAGGCGATAGGCTCCGCCGGGGAGCGCCTCAGAGACGAGGAAGGGACCATCCCACTTCGGGGAAAACTTGTGAAGCCTGACTTGATCGATGAACTCGTTTCGCCGTAGAACCAGATCCCTGGTCTGGAAGGATCGGTGCTTGACCCGAGCGTTGTAGTATTGGGCCGTTTGTTGTTGATAAGCGACAGCCCTGATCTGAGCCCGGTCTCTCTTCTCCAACAAGATGTCCAGGTTAGTTCGTAGCGTCGAGGTGTTCGCATCATCTTCGAAGTGCTCGACCCGATGACTGGGAAGCCCGATCTCCGCTGGGACCATTGCCTCGGTCCCATAACAGAGGCTGAAGGGGGTTTCCCCGGTGGGGGTCTTCTTTGACGTGCGCAAGGCCCATAAGACCCGGGGCAGTTCTTCGACCCAACTGCCTTGTTGCCCTTCTAGGCGGGTTCGGAGACCTCGGAGGACGTCTCGGTTAGCGACTTCGGCCTGCCCGTTGCATTGGGGATGCGCAACCGTGGCGAACTTCATAAGGATATGGTATTCTTTGCAGAAGTTCTTCACTTTCTAGTTCTCAAAAGTCCATCCCGTGGTCGGTGATGATACATCTCGGGATGCCGAACCGTATCAGATTGTTTTGCAGGAACTTGATGGTCATGGCGGCGTCCGGTTTCCTGATGGGGACGGCCTCGATCCACTTGGTGAAGTATTCTACTACGACGAGGACGTATTTGTGCCCGCCTGTATCAGTAGGAAACTGGCCGATCATGTCCAATCCCCACTGGGTGAACGGCCATGGAGATGTTAGGGCGGTCAGCTCGGTAGCGGGGAGGCGAGGGATGCTGCCGTGGAGCTGGCAACTCTTGCATCTTCTGACTAGCTTCTGGGCATCCTCATGAACAGTGGGCCAGTAGTACCCCTGGAGCAACGCCTTTGGATCAAGGTTTGGGACCCTTGGTGCGCACCTCCAACCCCCTCATGGATTTCCTGGAGGACGTAGTCGACTTCGTGGGGGTCGATGCACCGGAGCAGGGGCTGAGTGAATGATTTCTTATAGAGGTTCCCATTGCTCCAGATGAAGTGGCGGGCTTTATGGGCGCGATCCCTTCGAGGGGGGATGCCGGTCATGCCTGGAAGCAGGCGAGATGACCGCCACCGCCTCGGTAGGGAAAGGGTCATGGAAAGGCTTGAGGCGAGGCTCTCCGATGTGGGGCTTCGAGGTTGAATGGACGGATCGAGGGGCCTGCGACTGCCGGAGTCTGCGAGGCGGTGGCTGGCGGAGGAGTCGACGACATTCGGTGGGGGTTCACCCGTGCCTCCGTTGAGAGGGAGGCGGTAGCGGGTGCTTCGATTTTCAGGGCGATCGCTTGCCATGTGGATAGAGATCGGAATGCCAACTTTGTTTTTGTAGAGTTTAAGTTCCTACAGACGGCGCCAACTGATGGAGTTCCTTTTCGGGTCTCCGTCAGATGTTGTCTTCCGTCGATCTCCCGGTGGATCTTGAAGGTGGTCTCCTGTTGCGTGTGGGTCTCAATGTGTTTTGAGAAGATTGGTGATTTGAGGAGTTTAGCACCGAGTACCTGCAAGGAAGTCCCGGGGTGGTTTGGTACCACCGAGGACCCTCCGACGATCAAGTTAGCATGAGATTCGAGCAGAGTAACGACTAAGTGGAGTAAAAATGGTTTACTTGACCCCTCCGTGATGGGGGTTTATATAGTGGCCGCAGCATGCAGCAGCAGGCGCGAGAATCTCGCCGGCAGTTACGCCCCCGACGTCACGCCCGCGTAAAGAGCGGATCGCCCGTTAATGGGGATCGTGATGGCGTGGAACGTGGGATGTTGCTGGCGGAGAATCTGTGCATGAAGAGATTTGAGGAGCGGCGGTTACGCCTGTGAGTGGTGAAATTGGTCGGTCAGAGGACCGAGGAAGATGGCATCGGCTGGGGAGCTCGGGGACGAGCGAGAGGGCCGAGGAGTCTTGGTCCTGTGGCAGCTCGGGGCGAGCTAAGAGGCCGAGGAAGCCAATTTTCAGGGGACTCTGAGGAGAACCAGCTTGTGCTTGTAGGTCTGGTACATGGGTGGCCTGGTCGTCCCCTATGGGCTCTTTCTTCTGAGTTCTGGGACACGTCCTCTGCCACGTGTCCTGATCTTGGAGATCGCCAATATTGAACATCATCAGTAGGAATTTGAAATTTAAAAGAAAAATAGAATGAATAATATTTGTATCTAAATAACAAAATTAACAAACAACATCATATATCTTTTTTCAAAGATATAAATCAAGAATGTTTCAGATAACAATAGTCTCTTAGAATTTGCTTATAGAAATTACCTTTGCTTTAAAGTTGATGCTACAATTTCATGATTCAAAGGGCTATTTTATTTAAATAGTTAATAATTAATGGATTCATATATTTAAAAAAAAATTATCTAAAGACATCGTATTTATATAGTTATCATGATTGTTCTAGGTATTTATTTATAAGTCACAAAGTATATGGTATTTATGTTAAAAAATACCAAAAGATCTTGTGCAATCGTGAAATCTTAAACTAAGATCTAATTATATAATATATTTTTATAAAAAGATAGTTATGTACTCATTTTATCCTTTAGATGTAAAGATATAACAACTCTATGTAATGTATGGATACGTCTATAGGGAATAATATTTGTATCAAAAGAACAAAAGACGACTAACATCATATATCTTTTTTTAAACAGAATGAAAACACATCTATTTATCTTTTTTCTAAACGTATCTAAAAATAATTTATATCTATACTACTCCAATAACCAAATTGAAACGTTTTTTGTTCGTATGTTTAGTTAAGATTTGTTATAAACTAAAATATCCTTACTATAAGAAATTTAAATATAAGATTTATTAAAATAAAAAATTTAAATTTAAATTATTTTATAAGTTGTGATTTCTTTTTTACATTGAAAGAGTATCTTTTCAAAACAAACAAATCATCGGGGAATAAATATGTGAAATCATGTGGGAATAAATGTGTGAATTTAAATGATATAAAACTTTGTAAATTTTAACTATGGTATATATGCAATTATCAATTTTGTTTTCAAATAATAAATACTTTATTAATCTTTGTATGTAGTATGTGAAAATATTTATCCATTTGTACAATATCATACTTATACAACTCTTATAAGCAAATTAGTCTAATTTTTTATTTGTCATATCCTAACTAATTTCATATCCCAACTAAAATTATTTTTTTAAAAGATACATTGCAGTTGGTTGAAGATAATTATGTATAAAATATCATATCAATTGTTTCGATGTATAAAGTACACATCAACCGTTTCAATTTAAAGTTCAAACTTAGGCTTTATTTTTATAAAGTAGTTTATTTAAATATAAATTGAGTTATTAGTTAAGATTTTTATCTTTTACTTTTCTTATGTATATATAAAAAGCAAACCAAGATTTCCTTACAATATTTTTGAAAAAGAATTTTTTTAATAAATTGATTTAAAATTTATTCATGTTCTTTTATCTATAATCTATCTATTTCTACACTTATTGTTGGCTATAGTGCCCTCAAGACAATTATTGTAATCGCATGCAGGTGATTATGATGATTCAGAAAGGACCTATACGGATAGAACAGTCTTACTCAAAATAATAGTATGCTATCTGATTTTCCTTTATCATCATGTATAAGCATTATATAGTATTACAGATCACTATTACATGTTGATAGAGCTTATAAGATTCTTTCTTGACTACCAGCATTATGATGGCGATCATATACATGAGAGCTAGGCGGTCTATAAGCACATCCTTAAATGTCCCTGGTCGAGAGAGTATCGAGACTGAGCATCGATACTCCAGAGTAGAATAGTGTATACTTATCAAGACCTCGATGAGGGGCGGTGGCCGGTCTCACAAGCCATTGGTGTTAGTCAGTCACCTAAGATAGTATGCAGGTGTTCATTGGGTTATGAGTACACTGGAAGGACTCGTCGGGAACATACTAGTTGGCATTATACTTATTGTCAGATAGCAGTTCCCAGGTGAAAAGTGTACAGGTTGGTCTGTCGACCTGAGATCGTCATTTGTCTCGTGTGAGTTCCCACTGTGCTTTGATTACTGCCCTACCATGTCTCAAAGGAGTCGTGCAAACGGCTTTTAGTTGAGTACAGTCTCGAGCCATATGGAGGCAGTGAGCGGATCGTCGGGGATTCGTCTCTCCTGGTATTGGGGGTTGATGTCGCGTTGTGCACGGGTGGTCATTACCAGAAATCCTTGGCCAAGGTGGAAGAGAATTACCGATTTGGATCGGTAGTTTCTCAGTTGGTAATGGCTTTCATACCGACACGAAATATCGCGTTATTAGGGGTCTAACTTTATTCACCCCCTAGACTCGATATGCGATACTCTTAGACGAACGGACCGGCATGTACGGATATTGTCACGGACTGGCTCAGTAGGGGTTCAGATGAGTTTGCTCGTCGGCCTTCCTTTCGTTTAATACCTACGTATAGCTAGTGCCGCTGACATGCTTATGGTTAAACCCACTGCCAGCGTATTGACGAGTCATTATAGTCCCACACAGAGGGTTTCTCTGCTTCGGACGGAACGATGTAGAGACTGTATGGTTTTACGGTCGGGTTCGAACATATACGTACACTTGTGCACGTATCATGATTCAGAAGGATAATACTGGCGGGTTTTGGTTTAAGCCGGATTCTAGTATTATGTTGTTGGATTATTTTCGTCTCAATGTATTCGTATTTTGTCGGAATACGGATACGAGTATGTATATACGGATGAGAGGTATTCTTGTATTTTATTATAAGATTACTTCTAGAAGATGCCACCTCATTTAGTTTTAACCATTTAAATTAAATGGTTAATGAGGTAAAGGAGATGGGGTGTTATTGATTTAATGAAGCATGTCTCACTTGGTGACTCATGGGGTGACGCATGGTTTACTATTGTGGATGCTTGATTTATATTTGTATTGTGAGATATTTTGTGAGATTTGATGATTCATTCTTGAGCTCACACAACACTGAGCCATTTTTCATGGATGCTTCACATAACACACTCTCATCTCCTTATGTTTTTTCTTCTACCTCCACCCTAAAAGTCTCATGTGTTGAGAAACCTGGAGTGTTTGGAGACAAATTAATCCATCATTAGACTCTACATTCTTTAAGCTATCTAGTTTAGCGAACTAGATAACCTAGTTACCTCGACTATGAGGTTGGAGCTCGAACTACAAATTCTCGGATGGATCATCTTCGATGGAGGGAGACCGGAGGCCAAACTCGATCCATGGCGCCTATGAGCTTATGAAGATGGTAGAAGACCGAAGGACACGGATCATTCGTTATAACACTTCTATCATTTAGTTTAGCTCTTTAGTTGTTAGCTATTATAGTGTTTATGGTTCGATTCGGGTGGGTTTCGTTAGCGCCAAGTTTTTACACGCTTGTTTTTGTTTCGCACTGGCCGCACTTGCTGGTCAGGACGCCGGCGAAACCCAACATGGTATCAGAGCCACCCCATAAACCTTACTAGCTAGTTTGCACAAGGTTAAAATGCCGATCGACTCTTTTTTCCGAATCGTAATTCCATGTTGCCCTGTTTGCTGTCGATTTTAAAATTTGCTCAAAATTTTTCAGAGCATCTTAAAAATATGTACAGGCAAAACTAGAGCTAAGAAAAAAATTTGGACACCTAACTCCAAAATTCGGCCGCGGAACCGAAGCAAAATGACACATTTTGCCGCTGAACCGCCGCGCTTTTTAGTCTACAGTGCCCCAAATTTTTTCTTTGGCTCAAGGAAATATGATTTTTTTGATATATGGTTTTGGCACAGATTTGTTTGAGTGCTAGATTTGCATTTGGGGCCAATTTGGGAAAGTTTAGTCGATCGAAATTTTAAGTATGCGTGTTTATCAGTGCATGTGATATATCTGCGACCGTGAATATCATTTGAGCGGTACAACCTGACTAGTTGCTATATGTTCGACTAGAAAGTCAAAAGTTAGTGTTGCTGATGCTGTGAATTTCTTTGGACATGAAATGGACAGGCAAAAGAAAAAATAGCTGTGTGTTGAGGCACTTTAATTTTCATATGTGCTGAATCAGATGATGTACCTACTTACACATCAGCTTGTCTCCCCTTAACTTAAAAGTAGATATTCTTGAAGAATTAGCTACTCTGCAATGTTTCCAAGGGAAGCATATAATATAGACGGTTTTTACTTAAAGCCCCCTCAAAAATATGCTAATCACACAAAACCCTTCCAAATTTGATAATTACTTATTACTCCTCTAAATATTTAAGTTATTACTTATTACCCCCTCCACATTTTCCATCCAATCTTAACACGGCTGTCACCCAAGTTCTTAAAAAAAACCGATACCTCTTGAAAAACCCCATTATTTCATTCAAAAATCACCAATTTCTCTCTTTCAAATCTTCCTCTTCTGCATTTTCACTTTCAATAAATCTTTTTCTCCGATTTAGGTTTTCTCCTAACTTGAATACCCCGTGCACTCCATTTGTTCATATGATTAAAGAAAATTTAAGAAGAATACACATATTCAATGACCGGTTCGAGATCGATGGAGCAAATCTTTATACCCTAATTTCTATTTGGTGCTAAATTTATGGATTTTAGATGAAGAACAAGGGTGGAGTAAATACCAAACCCTTAATTTCATTTGGGGCTAAATTTCAGGTAGATGGAAAAACGGGGTTAGGGTTTGCAAACCCCCTAAGATATGTTTGATGAAGAAGACGGGAAGAAGAAACAGTTTCCATCTACAATTCGAGATCAATTGAGCAAAAATCCCTAATCCTAATTTCAATTTGAACCTAAATTCGAGGATTTTTAGTGAAGAAGAGAGGCTAGGGTTTAAAAAGACTTAACCCTTGATACCTACCTACCCTTAACTAGATAAAGGAGTGAAGAAATATACCAAAAAGATTTTGTTTTTCCAGTTGGTGGGTCTTTTAAGTTAACATCTTAAACATTTTGGTAAATAATAAGTAATTATCAATTTTTAAAGGGTTTTTATGTAATTATCATATTTTTTTGGGTTTAGTGTGTGGGAACCCTAACTTCCATCTTTTCTTTCATTACTATTAATAATAATATCTTTGCGGTCATACCTAAAATTGAGAGGGTACCGGTCACTCTCATATTTAATTAGAACTTGCTCAAAAAACAAAACAAGTAAATTTCTTGATTCTAAAATCGTCCACATCACATGTGGGGCACATAGCCCAGTGTTGCGCAATAGGAGTATGTGGGAAGAGATCCGGGATTGAACCCGGGATCTTCCATTTAGTGCTTCGAAGAGAGGCATGCGGGGCCGGTGGGTTTCGTTTGCGGTCAAAAAAATGGTCCGCATCACTCTTTCGGAATCAATTACAGTAAAATTATTTTAAAAATTTAAAAGAAAAAATATTTAAAATCATTATCACAGCTATCAAAAACTTTGATAGATTCTGGAATCTATGTTACTCAACAAACTCAAAAAATAAAACATTACATATAACTTTTAATTTTATAAATTAATAACAAATTAAACTTGTTGGCTTTCCACCTTAATCCTACGAGCTAACGGAACATAGATATATTTAAATTAAGCTTGTTGGTTTTTGGGTTACGGGCCCCAACCCGAAACCTGCCCAATCAAGTAGACGAGGGTTTTATAGGTTACTCAACAAACTCAAAAAATAAAACATTACATATATCTTTTAATTTTATAAATTAATAACAAATTAAACTTGTTGGCTTTCGACCTTAATCCTACAAGCTAACAGAACATAGATATATTTAAATTAAACTTGTTGGTTTTCGGGTTACGAGCCCCGACCCGAAACCTGCCCAATCCAGTGGACGGGGGTTTTATAGGTTCTTGGTCGTCTTCCTCAAAGTCTTTAGCAGTCGCGGTGGATTAGGAGGCGTTCCGATATATACTGTGATTGTTCCATGCACGGTCATCTGAAGAAGACGAGAAGATCCGCATGAAGAACGGATCAACAGTCCGACGGTTTCAGATGATCTACTACTCCATAAAGATATGCAGATCTTAGTGCTTGGAGGCCACTAATTTAATTATATGTTTCGTTGTTATTTGAGATCCTCTTACGGATTCGGATCTGTATGAGTTGATCGGCGATCTAGGGATCGATCCGTCTTAATCCTACAAGGTAAAAGAACATAGATATATTTAAATTACAAGAATTAACAATTCTATTTACTTTTATATATCTTAGGATACTCTTCTACTTTATGGACTGCTCAAACTTTTCAGTGAGAGGCATCATCTTAGATCACCTCAGCCAATGGAAGCCTCAGTATATGCGAATCTAACTATACAGAAGCACTCACAACTCTTATAAGAATTATAGAAAATTGATAGATACATGTCTTTTTATCCCTTATGAGCTGATGGTGACTCTAAAGCACAAAAAGTGGTGATTCATCCATTCACTATTGCTTTGAATATAAGAAGCACGCCTTCTGTTCTATTCTAGCATAGAGCATTACTTCCTCAAGCTAACAATTTCAACAAGAAACTCATCAGTTTATTGGCTCAACATGAAGAACCAAAATCATGGTCAAGTGATTGGTATTCCAATAACTTCAGCTTCTTATGAGTGCTTCCTGCATCCTCAGAGTAATTATCTTATTACATAATATATATTTTGTGCTTCGAAATTCATAAGGGAAAATCATTTGATATGCAGATAGAAAGGGGTCGGCGATTAATTGGATGAGCAAGTTCAGCAAGAAGGCAGATAGCTATGCACGAGGAATTCGAGATCATGGTAAGCGTCTATAATATATATAGTTATGAATAAATTGCAATCATGATTGATATTTTGTATCTGTACTAATTCAACTTTTCCATCGTCTTTCATGAAATTTGAAGTTAGTTTGGCGCCAAAGATGTCCGAAACTGTAAAGGGCAAGTTGAGCTTAGGAGCAAGGATTCTTCAAGCAGGAGGGCTAGAGAAAGTATTCAGAAGATATTTCTTGGTTAAAAAAGGAGAGAAGCTACTAAATGCCTTCCAGTGTTATCTGTCGACCACATGCGGTCCTATCGCAGGTCTTCTCTTCATTTCGACGGAGAAAGTTGCGTTTCGAAGCGACAGGTCGCTCGCATTCACTTCTCCTGAAGGAGATTTGGTTAGAATTCCTTACAAAGTTTTGATCCCACTGAAAAAGGTAAAAAGAATGAGCCCCAGTGAGAATGTGAACAAGCCAAGCCAGAAATATATTCAGATTGTTACGGTTGATGATTTCGAGTTTTGGTTCATGGGCTTTGTTAGTTATAAGAGATCCTTCAAGTACTTGCAGCAAGTAATCTCAGAATCTGAAATGAGCTCCTAGCTATAAATTAGGGACAGATCCTACGAGAGTACTCCTGCACAAATAATTAGAAAGTTCTTATTGTAATTAAAAATAGAGTAGCTAAGCAACATCCTTGAGCAAGGGTCATTTTGTTCCTTTGTACAATGAGATGGCAATGTACTTGTGGCATGTCAAATACTATATATTATGTGGGGCAAACTTAAGTTTTTCTTACTTCTATCAACCTGATTAGATTGGTAAAAAACGATTGAAAACCAGCAATATAACTTTATTACTTAAGCAATATCTCTTTCTTTTCCTTTCCTGTTCGAGAATCTCGCAGTTTTAAGAAACAGTATAATTCTACAGTTTGGATGATGAATATAACAGTTTGATGAGGAATTCTGTGCTATATATCATCATTCAGTAGGAATCGTTTCCAACGATTAATTTTCACTTATAACCCGTCAATTTCCTTAATCGCGACTTAATCATCATTAACAATTTATTATTTATCTCACCATCCATTGATCCAAATGTCAGCAAACTTTCCTAATCATCATAAATATATTATGAAGATTTCAATAAAAATATCATCAAAAAACCGACATCCTTTACCTAAAGAACTAAATCTCGCTTATTATTTTATTATTAAATTATCTGATTGGCCTACATGTATAAAATTATCCATTTTTCTTCATAATTTACTAAGATGATCTTCATTCTAAGATTTAATATCAATCGGATTTCATTTTGTGGATATTTCACCATGTCATCACCTATCACATTTTATCAAAATATTAGTAGGAAGGGATGCATTCGGATCTCCGAATATTATCTGGATCCGGAGCCGGACATTTTTCGGATACAGATATGATTTTTCGGATCCGGTCAGATACTGATATGAATATATTATTTAAATATTTTCTCGGATACCGAAATATGGATATATAAATTTGGATAGATATCCTAATATATGAATTCGGATATCCGCATGTAAATATAAGAAAATATATCATAATAAATTTTCTTAGTTAATAATGCTTATTTGAACCATACTTTTTTTCTTATTTTGTATTAGTTAACGGTCTCTTCTTTTTTCTAAAAGAATTTGATGATGCTCGATATCGGCGATCTCCCAGATCAGGACATGTGGCAGATGACGTGTCCCAAGGATCACAGGAAAGGACCTACAGTGGCCGACCAGACCACTCTTGTGCCCGTCCTACAAGCAAACGTCGGCTCACCTCCGAGCCCCCAGCACAATTGGCTTCCTCGGTCCCACAGCTCGTCTCCGAGCTATCACAGGCCCGAGCCTCCTCGGCCCTCTCAGCTCGCCTCTGGGCTCGAGCAGAACCAAGATAGCTCGGCCTCCCGCTCCTCCGCGAGCTCTCCCGCCGAGGACATCTTCCTCGGTCTCATCGACCGACCAACAGCACCGCTCGTAGGCGTAACCACCATCCCGTGAATCTCATCATGCGTGAGATCTCCGCCGGCCACATCCCACGTTCCACACCACCACGATCCCCCATTAACGAGTCTGTCTCGCCATTAATGGGAGGTCCCACTCATCACGCGGGCGTGACGTCGGGAGCGTAACGGCCGGCGTGATTCTCGCGCTTGCCTCGCATGCTGCCACCGCTATATATACCCCTTCTTCAGACGGTTCAAGTAAACCATTTCTTAATCCACTAAGCCGTTACTCTGCTCGGATTTCCTCTCTAACTTGACCGTCGGAGGGTCCTCGGTGGTATAACCACCTCGGGACTTCCTTGCAGGAAGCTCGGCAACCACAACCTCAAACCCATTGAGATCCACACGCTTCAGGAGCGACAAACTCCATATCAAGTCTCAGACACCTATCGCCGCCATCAGCAGATCAACGGAAGGTAACATCTGAAAGAGATTCAGCCCTCCATCAGCTGGCGCCGGCTGTGGGAACCCTTGATTCCACAAAAACAAAAGTTCTCCTTTCGATCTCAATCCAATGGCGAGCGATCATCATGACGATCCAAGCACCAGCCGCCGCCTCCCCCTCAACGGAGGCGCGGATGAACCTCCTCCGCCGAATGCCATCAACGCCCTCGCCGGCCGGATAGACCGACTCACGTCTGTTGTGGAGGCACTGATCCGCGTCCAAACGGCAGGGCCGGATCACCAAGTCGCCGCTCCCCTGCCTCGGGGCCAAGACCCCTACAGGGGAAGAGAAGACTCCGTCTGCGTCGGCACTGCCGACCGCCACCTCTTCATTTCTGGCAACCGCGGTTTTCTCGGACCGACGTACTCAGAAACCCGATGGGCACCGCTAAGTTTGGCTCCGAGGTCTTACGCTAGAGAGTTTCGCCCTGAGTCTCGTCTCACCCCTTTCCCTTCCGAGGCGGTGGCGGTCAGCTCGCCTGTTTACAGGCACGACCGACACCCCCTCTCTCGACGGGGTCGCGCACGCGAGACTCTCCACGACAGCTCAAAAACTACCCAACCGGGGGGTAAGGAATCTCACCAAATGGAACCAAGGCTCGTCGAAATCATAGTTATGACGGCCGGGGGTACGTCGAGTACATACGAGACTCAGCACCCCGCGCCAGCCGCAGAGGACGACAGCCGACCGACGAAGAGGTCAAGGGAGACTGAGCCGATCACTTTTGAGGATGGGGACTTTCACGGAATATCCTTTCCCCACAACGACCCCCTGGTGATTATGGCTCGAGTCCATCGATACGAGGTGCACAGGATCCTGGTCGACTCGGGAAACTTGGCAGACATTCTCTTCCACGACTGCTTCCTGCGCATGGGGCTCGCCTCGAGAGACCTGAGGCCGACCTCCCAGTCCTCTCAGGATTCACCAACCACTCCATCCCGGCGGAAGGGGTAATCACTCTATAGTTCAACGTCGGGAAGGCTAGCCGTACGCGGACACTGCCGGTGGAATTCATCATAGCCAGAATACCATCGGCCTACAACATCCTCTTCGACCGTCCCACGCTGAACTCCCTTCGGGCCCAGATATCGACCTATCACTTGGCGATGAAGTTCCCTCTCGACCAGGGCGGGATAGGTCGTGTCTATGGAGACCAGCGAACTGCAAAGGTTTGATTCACCGCAACATCTTCATCGGAGAGGCCGGTCGACGATGTTGAAGGTGAGGGTGACATCAGGGGTTCTCTAGACAATCGAGACGATCAAACCGAGGTCCAAGGGACCCCGGTGGAGCCTCTGACAGAGGTCCCCCTCATAGAAGGGGACGAAGAAAAACTTGTTCGGATCGGGTCGCTTCTGACAGGAACTCAGCGAGATAACTTGGTCCACTTCCTCAGAAGCAACTCCGACGTGTTTGCCTGGACGCCTGCTGACATGCCTGGGATCGACCCCAAAGTTATATCCTACAAGCTCGGGGTTGATCTTATGGCCCGACCCGTCAGACAGAAAAAGCGAAACTTCGCACCGGTCAAACAGAAGGCTATCGAGGACGAGGTAGATCGACTCCTCGCCGCCAACTTCATTCGGAACGTGCCCTATTCGGAGTGGCTCGCAAACGTAGTCCTGGTCAAGAAATCAAGCGGGAAGTGGCACATGTGCGTCGACTTCACCGACCTCAACAAGTCCTGCCCCAAGGACAACTATCCCTTACCTCGGATTGATCAGCTCGTCGACAGCTCGGCAATCCATGAGCTATTGAGCTTCATGGACGCCTTCTCCGGCTACAATCAGATCCGTATGAATCCGGTAGACGAAGATCTTACCGCATTCACAACGGACCGGGGGGTATACTGCTACAAGGTGATGTCCTTCGGCCTCAAGAACGCTAGGGCAACATACCAACGGTTGTTCAACCGCATGGTCAAGCTACAGATCGGCAGAAATATGGAGGTTTACGTCGACGACATGCTCGTCAAATCAGTCTCGTCGACCGACCACACAAAGGACCTGGGTGAGGCCTTCGAGGTGCTTCGCAGGTTCAAGATGAAGCTAAACCCCGCCAAGTGCGCATTCGGGGTCACCGGGGGAAAGTTTCTCGGTTTCATGGTCACCCACCATGGGATCGAGGCCAACCCGAAAAAAATCGACACCATCCTCAACATGACCGCGCCCAAGACCAACGTCGAGATCATGCGACTAACCAGGCGGGTGGCCACTCTGAGCCGTTTCATATCGAGATCTGGGGAAAAGTGCCTCCCATTCTTCAAGGGTCTGAGTAAAATCCCAAGGTTCGAGTGGTCGGAAGAGTGTCAGACCGCCTTCGACCAATTAAAGAGGCACCTTGCGACACCACCGCTGCTTACCCAACCAATTGAAGGAGACGAGCTATCGCTGTATCTGGAGGTATCCGACCAAGCAGCAGGCTCAGTGCTCGTCCGGGAGGTCGACGGAGTGCAGAAGCCGGTATACTACGTGAGCCATGTCTTCAAAGACGCAGAAACGAGGTACCCGACCATAGAGAAGATCGTCCTGGCCCTCATAGTAGCCTCAAGGAAGCTACGACACTACTTCCAGGCGCACACTATCCTCTTCCTTACCGAGCGCCCACTGTGGGCTATCCTCGCCTCACCCGAATCCTCGGGCCGCTTAGAGAAGTTGAGGTGGGAGCTGTCCCGGTTTGACATAAAATACTGCCCGAGACAGGCCATCAAAGCACAAGCTCTGGTCGACTTTATTGTTGAGTGTACCATCCCCAGCAAGGAACCGGAGCCCGCTCCGACCCTTGCGAATCAACACCCGATCGTTGGGAGACCCGACTCGGTCCCTGATTGGGTCATCTACGTCGATGGGTCCTCAACCGAGGAAGGCCGTGGCGCCGGCCTTATCATTTGGGGCCCGAACGAAGTAGAAATGGAATATTCCCTAAATCTCGGATTCAAGGCTTCAAACAACATGGCAGAGTACGAGGCCCTATTGGCTGGACTTCGCATAGCCTCCGGGTTGGGGCTGAGGACAATTCGAATCTGCAGTGACTCAGCCCTGGTCGTTGGACAAGTGACCGGCCACTTCGAGGTTCGGGAACCCCGAATGGTGAAATACCTGGCCGAGGTAAGAAAACTTCGGAAGAATTTCGACGAAGTCCAGATAGAACAAATACCTAGGCAGCTCAATGCCCAAGCATACACCCTGAGCAAGCTAGCCTCATCCTACTCGGCCAACAACAAGCAGTCTATCCTCTTCGAAACCTTGCCACGGCCCAGCGTGGAAGACGGTGAGACAATACTTCATGTGTGTACAGTGCAGGAAGGTGTCCAGGACTGGAGGAAGCCCCTCGTGGAATTCTTACGGGACGGTACGCTCCAGAAGATCGGGGAACAGCCCTCCATCTCCGGGCCAAAGCCCGTCACTTTGTCTGGAGCAATGAGAACCTTTACAAGAAATCCTTCACTCAGCCCCTGCTCCAGTGCGTCGACCCCCATGAAGCCGACTACGTCCTCCATGAAATCCATGAAAGGGCCGGCGGCGCACACCAAGGGGCCCGAACCTTAATCCAGAAGGCATTGCTCCAGGGGTACTACTGGCCAACCATTCACGAAGACGCCCAGAAGCTCATTCAGAGATGTAAAAGCTGCCAACTCCATGGAAGCATACCTCGCCTCACGGCCACCGAGCTGACCGCGCTGACCTCCCCATGGCCGTTCGCCCAGTGGTGATTGGAAATGATAGGCCAGTTCCCTACCGGCACAGACGGGCACAAATACGTTCTCGTCGCAGTAGATTACTTCACGAAGTGGATCGAGGCAGTCCCAATCAGGAAGCCAGACGGCGCCATAACCATTATGTTTCTGCAGAACAACCTGATATTCCGGTTTGGCATCACGAGGTGTATCATCACCGACCACAGGACGAACTTCGAGAACGAGAAGGTGAAACATTTCTGCAACGAATATCATATCCTCATGAAGTTCACAGCGGTCGCACACCCCCAATGCAACAGGCAGGCCGAAGTCGCCAACCGGGATGTCCTCCGGGGTCTCCGGACCCGCTTGGAAGGGCTCCAAGGCAGTTGGGTCGAGGAATTACCCCGGGTCTTATGGGCCCTACGCATGTCAAAGAAGACCCCCACCGTGGAAAGCCCTTTCAGCCTCTGCTACGGGATCGAGGCGATGGTCCCGGCGGAGATCGGGCTACCCAGTCACCGGGTCGAACACTTCGACGATGAAGCGAACACCACGGCACTGCGGACCAACCTGGACATGTTGCTGGAGAAACGAGACCTGGCTCAAATCAGGGCTGCCGCCTATCAACAGCAAACTGCCCGATACTATAACGCGCGGGTCAAGCGTCGTTCCTTCAAGACTGGAGACCTGGTCCTACGGCGAAATGAGTTCGTCGATCAAGACAGACTGAATAAGTTCTCCCTGAAATGGGATGGTCCTTTCCTCATATCCGAAGTACTTCCTGGCGGAGCCTACCATTTACAGGACGTGGACGGCCGCAAGTTTCCACAGCCTTACAATGCTGAGAAGCTTAAGCTGTACCAATGAAACGGATACCTACGAGTGTATACCCCTCCTTTCTCAAAGGCAATGTAAATTCTTCTAAAAAGTTCTTTCTGCTTAAATAATAAGAGGGGAATGCTGGAGCATTGCAAAAGGAGGAATCTTATTAATTCAAAAAGGTACTCTGGGCTCCTCAGCCTTGCAAAAAGGAACTGCTATATCCCTGGCTGGTAGCTCGCCTACCCCACAACGCCAGGGATCTAATCCCTCACCAAGGGGCAGCCGAGCGGCAACCCTGCTCGGCTATCCCTGGCTGGTAGCTTCCCTACCCCACAACGCCAGGGATAAAATCCCTCACCAAGAGGCAGTCCTGCAGCTAACCTGCTCGGCTATCCTTGGCAGGCCTCCCACGGGCCCTCTAGCGCCAAGGATCAAAGCCCTCACGAAGAGGCAGTCCAGCAGCTACCCTGCTCGGCTATCCCTAGCCGGTAGCTCGCCTACCCCACAATGCCAGGGATCTAAGCCCTCACCAAGAGGAAACCAAGCAGCTTCACTTCTTAGTTCATCCTTGGCGGGCCTCCCACGGCCCCTCTAGCGCCAAGGATCAAAGCCCTTACGAAGAGGCAGCCCTGCAGCTACCCTACTCGGCTATCCCTGGCTGGTAGCTCACCTACCCCACAACGCCAGGGATCTAAGCCCTCACCAAGAGGCAACCAAGCAGCTTCACTGCTTGGTTCATCCTTGGCGGGCCTCCCACGGCCCCTCCAGCGCCAAGGATCAAAGCCCTCACGAAGAGGCAGCCCTGCAGCTACCCTGTTCGGCTATCCTTGGCCGATAGCTCCCCTACCTCACAACGCCAGGGATCAAAGCCCTCACCAAGAGGCAGCCAAGCGGCTACCCTGCTCGGCTATCCCCGGTCGGTAGCTCCCCTACCTCACAACGCCAGGGATCAAAGCCCTCACCAAGAGGCAGCCGAGCGGCTACCCCGCTCAGCTATCCCTGGCCGGTATCTTCCTACCCCACAACGCCAGGAATCAAAGCTCTCGCCAAGAGGCACCGGGTAGCAACCCTGCTCGGCCATCCTTAAGGACAAAAAGCCCTCGCCAAGAGGCACCGGGAAGTAACCCTGCTCGGCCATCCTTAGTATGCCACTTACGGCCCCTCCCGTGCTAAGGATGAAAAGCCCTCGCAAGAGGCAACCGAACCCGCCCTTGTTCAGTTATCCCTACCTGGTAGGTCCCTACCCCAACAAACCAGGGATCAAAGTCCTCCCAGAGGCAACCGGACCTGCCCTTGTTCGGTTATCCCTGGCTGGTAGCTTCCTACCAAACCAGGGGTCAAAGCCCTCGCTAAGAGGCACCGGGAAGTAACCGTGCTTGGCCCGTCCTTAAGGATCAAAGCCCTCGCAAGAGGCAACCGGTCCCACCCTTGCTCGGTTATCCCCGGCTGGTAGCTCCCTACCCTAACAAACGAGGGATCAAAGCCCTCGCCAAGAGGCACTGGGCAGCTACCCTGCTCGGCCATCCTTAGTAGGCCACTCATGGCCCCTCCCGCGCTAAGGATCAAAGCCCTCGCCAAGAGGCACCAAGCAGCTACCCTGCTCGGCCCCATCCTTATCTGGCCAATTACGGTCCCTCCAAAGATTAAGGATCAAAGCCGTCGCCAAGAGGCACTGAGCAGCTACCCTGCTCGGCACCATCCTTAGTAGGCCACTCACGGCCCCTCCCGCGCTAAGGATCAAAGCTCTCGTCAAGAGGCACCGAGCAGCTACCCTGCTCGGCCCCATCCTTAGTAGGCCACTCACGGCCTCTCCAGCAACTAAGGAACATGAACTCAACAAGAGGCATCCGGTCTATCAACGTCTTAGCGATCTCCACTTCGACTTCGGGGCCATGGGGATATCGTCTTCCTGCCGGTCCTCGCACACTCGGCAAGTGATCAGATTCAAGTCGACGAGTAATCGCTAGACGAGGAACATACCGAACATAAAAGTAGTACTATGCGAATACAAGTGTCTACCAATAAAAGGAAGTACAAGCACATACACTACTGCGAAAACAAAGAATTTTCTATTCACAAAGCCAAGAGTCTTTACAAGGGTATTATGGGCTCCCCAGCCTTACCAAATTACCTGAAGGTTTACAAAAGGGAAGTTCTGGCAGCAAGCACGGCCTAGACCTCGCTTCCCTCATCGCTGTCGACCGGGGGCACGACCACTGAAAGTGGGACTCGAGCTCGAAGCTCACCGTCGACAAACTCCGGGAGCTGCTCCTTGACAGCATCAAGAGCTTTGTTCCATGCAACGGTGGAGGCCTCGCCGAGGTTGACATAAAACTGGTCCGACCCCTTGTAATCAGCCACCGCCTTTCTGGCTCGGATCTCGGCAGGCTCCGCCTCGGCATCCCGCCTGCTTGCATCCCTCTCCCTCTCCATGGCCGTAAGGTGATCAGCAAGATCCGCCAACTTCTCCTTGATGACCCGGTGGGACTCGCTCAGGCAGCGATAGGACTCCCAGCACTTTGAAATGGTGAGATCCGCGTTTCTGATCGGGCTTTGAGGACGATCGACCTCTCCCTCTCCAGACGCAACTCGAGTCGCAGACCCTCGACCTCCAAAGAAGACTCTTCTGCTGACCTCACAGCCCGGATATCCCCCTTGTCTTCCATACGAGTAACAAGGGCGCAGTGTTGAAGGACCTGGCGAAAAATGGCAGGGAAACTTAAGGGCACCCGAACTAAGAAAAGGTCACCTGAAGTAACACATGAGGGAGTACATACCTGAACCGCCTCATGTGCGATAGCCGCCATTTGGGCCCTCAAGGTCCCCCGCGACATCTGGCCCCCGGCCTAATCCTCCATACCAGCAAGAAGGCTGGCAGGCAATGGAAAGCCCTGATGGGACCATGAACTGGACGTCCCCCTTCTGCACGGGAGTCCCCTCCGGAACCTCCGTCGGCGGCACACGAGAGACCATCCTCTTCCTCTTAAGAGGAACCTCGTCTTCGCCCTCTCCTGCATTCCTTGTCTGAGATTCGGGAACCCGTGTACGCCTTTGGCCGCCACCGGAACAATCGTCAGGAGCTCGTGACGGGGCAGGTAGCCCCACCATCGGAGGCACATCTGGCGCAGGGCTCGAGTCAGTCGGAGGCCCCCCACAGGACTGAGCGCCGAAGGCACCAAGAGTCTGGAATCGAACCATCTGTCTTGCCAGAAGGGAGAAGAGGCTCAACTCAGAAGGAGAAGAAGCAGAAGTAAGAAAAGCAAGACATCTAACCTTATGGGAAGAAGTCCTCGAGAAGAGAAAACGCAAGATCCGACATAAAAGGAGAGGGCCGAGCTAACAAGACTCAGAATGATGAAAGTGGGAAGAGAGAGACCTCTAATCAGGTCTCCCCTCGATTTATACAGACGGCGTCCTCATCCAGCGGCGACGGTCGACTCCCGCCAAAACGATTCAGTACACTCGACGGCCACGATCGCTCCACCTGTCGAAAGCGCATTGGCAGCATCCCATCGGATACCAGAAGCCTGTGGCATGTCACATCAGCTAACCGGCACCCAACACATGGCCTGTTGCTTCAGCAAAAGGACACACGATCCGGCGCACCCTCTTTAATGCGAAGATCTCGCCCCGATCCGCTGACATCACCCGGAAAAACAACCGATCGCCTAGGGACACACCCGACGATATCTTCGAAAAGAAGCTCACCTCGGGTGACCCAACAAACCACTCTCGACCTGACCCGTCAGCTGGTCGGGACAAGAGTAGGGGGCTAATGATGATTCTCGATATCGGCAATCTCCCAGACCAGGACACGTGGCAGATGACGTGTCCCAGGGCTCACAGGAAAGGACCTATAGTGGCCGACCAGACCATTCATGTGCCTGTCTTACAAGCAAACGCTGGCTCACCTCCGAACCCCCAGCACAATTGGCCTCCTCGGCCCCACAGCTTGTCTCCGAGCTATCACAGGCCCGAGCCTCCTCGGCCCTCTCAGCTTGCCTCTGGGCTCGAGCAGAACCAAGATACCTCGGCTCTCCCTCTCCTCCGTGAGCTCTCCCGCCGAGGTCATCTTCCTCGGTCTCATCGACCGACCAACAGCACTGCTCGCAGGCGTAACCGCCATCCCGCGACTCTCGCCATGCGCGAGATCTTCGCCGGCTATATCCCACGTTCCACGCCACCACGATCCCCCATTAACGAGCCTGTCTCGCCATTAATGGGAGGTCCTGCTCATCATGCGGGCGTGACGTCGGGAGCGTAACAGCAGGCGTGATTCTCGTGCCTGCTGCCACCGCTATATAAACCCCTTCTTCAGACGGTTCAAGTAAGCCATTTCTTAATCCACTAAGCTGTTACTCTGCTCGGATTTCCTTTCTAACTTGACAGTCGGAGGGTCCTCGGTGGTACAACCATCCCGGGACTTCCTTGCAGGTAGCTCGGCAACCACAACCTCAAACTCATTGAGATCCACACGCTTCAGGAGCGACAGCCTCCAGATTCAATCTCAGCCACCTATCACTGCCATCAGCAGATCAACGGAAGGAAACATCTGAAAGAAATTCAGCCCTCCATCAAAATTTAAGAAATTAAATAAGTCATTAGTCTTTGCATTTATTCATCATATGAGACTATCCATATCAACCTATTTGGATACTTTAATTGATTCATTTAAAATTCAAATTTTAAACACAACCCCCCATCATATCATCTCTTTCAATTTGTACGTAGAGATGAGATGTCTCTTGAACTTTATTATCAATATTTAAATCACATGCCGTTCATTAAAACTGTATAATATTTAATAAACGTACACATGCAAAATACTGATATGTAAAATATATTTGTTAAAAAATTTATTTATTCATATAATATTCATTTGTGTGCATACTTATCTTTATTAAATATTTTAATGCTCATATTAAATAAGTATTCAATAAAATGTATCAGTTTCATACACACCGCTTCGCATCCATAATTGTTTTATCTCAAATCTGATTCATAAGCATGTCCTATCAGTATCTGAATCTGTCTCAATGGCATCCGCTTTATATCTGTATCCGATATTGCCAAAAACGGATATGACACTTTATTATCAAATTATATTTGTATCCGTCACTAAAAAAACAAATACGGAAATGATAACGTTTACATATGAGTCAGGCTTTTCTCAAAATAGGTTCTTAAAATATAGAAAAATTCTCCATGGAATTATGGATTTTCTATGAATCTAGAAAGGAAAATACAACAAATGATATATTTTTTATTTTTAAACTTGAAGGTACATAGGTGCATTCCATCGTATTTTGAATTCCAAAAAAATTACAACAAAGTAGGGTTGGTCAAAGGAATCTTTGATAGTCGAAACACTATTATTTCGCTTTCCTCTTTTGCCCTTAAATTTATTCATATTCTCTAAACTGTCTCTGGACCCTATCGCTAAGGTAGGAATTTGAAATTTAAAAGAAAAATAGAATGAATAATATTTGTATCTAAATAACAAAATTAACAAACAACATCATATATTTTTTTTCAAAGATATAAATCAAGAATTTTCAGATAACAATAGTCTCTTTGCATTTGCTTATAGAAATTACCTTTGCTTTAAAGTTGATGCTACAATTTCATGATTCAAAGGGCTATTTTATTTAAATATTTAATAATTAATGGATTCATATATTTAAAAAAATTATCTAAAGACATCGTGTTTATATAGTTATCATGATTGTTCTTGGTATTTATTTATAAGTCACAAAGTATATGGTATTTATGTTAAAAAAATGCCAAAAGCTCTTGTGCAATCGTGAAATCTTAAACTAAGATCTAATTATATAATATATTTTTATAAAAAGATAGTTATGTACTCATTTTATCCTTTACATGTAAAGATATAACAAATCTATTTAATGTATGGATACGTCTATAAAGAATAATATTTGTATCAAAAGAACAAAAGACGACTAATATCATGTATCTTTTTTTAAACAGAATGAAAACACGTCTATATATCTTTTTTTAAATGTATCTTAAAATAATCTATATCTATACTACTCCTATAAGCAAATTGACACGTTTTTTGTTCGTATGTTTAGTTAAGATTTGATATAAACTAAAATATCCTTACTATAAGAAATTTAAATATAAGATTTATTAAAATAAGAAATTTAAATTTAAATTTTTTTTATAAGTTGTAATTTCTTTTTTACATTGAAAGAGTATCTTTTCAAAACAAACAAATCATGTGGGAATAAATTTGTGAATTTAAATGATATAGAACTTTTTAAATTTTAACCATGGTATATATGCAATTATCAATTTTGTTTTCAAATAATAAATACTTTATTAATATTTGTATGTAGTATATGAAAATATTTATCCATTTGTACAATATTATACTTATACAACTCTTATAAACAAATTAGTCTAATTTTTTATTTGTCATATCCTAACTAATTTCATATCCCAACTAAAATTATTTTCTTAAAAGATACATTGCAGTTGGTTGAAAATAATTATGTATAAAATATCATATCAATTGTTTCAATGTATAAAGTACATAGTAACAGTTTCAATTTAAAGTTCAAACTTAGACTCTATTTTTATAAAGTAGTTTATTTAAATATAAATTGAGTTATTAGTTAAGATTTTTATCTTTTACTCTTCTTATGTATATATGAAAAGAAAACCAAGATTTCCTTACAATATTTTTGAAAAAGAATATTTTTAATAAGTAGATTTAAAATTTATTCATGTTCTCTTATTTATAATCTATCTATTTCTACACTTATTGTTGGCTATAGTGCCCTCAAGACAATTATTGTAATCGCAGGCAGATGATTATGATGATTGAGCGAGGACCTATATGGATAGAATAGTCTTACTCAAAATGATAGTATACTATCTGATTTGTCTTTATCATCATGTACATGCATTATGTGGATTACAGATCATTATTACATGTTGATAGAGCCCATATGATTCTTTCTTTACTACCAGCATTATGATAGCGATCATATACGTGGGAGCCCATAGGATTCTTGCTTTACTACCAGCATTCTTGCTTTACTATTAAATATTTTCTCGGATACTGAAATATGGATATATAAATTTGGATAGATATCCTAATATATGAATTCGGATATCCGCAGCTAAATATAAGAAAATATATCATAATAATTTTTCTTAGTTAATAACGCTTATTTAAACCATACATTTCTTACTTATTTTGTATGTTACAAATTTAAAAGAATATTTTTAACATATTATGTTATCATGTTTGCTTCAAAATATGCAAAATAGACTAATCTATACTCTTATAATACAAACTCAAGGGATGTAGCACATATTATTAGTTAACGGTCTCTTCTCACTACTACAATAAGGGGTTGCCCCTACGGCTTTATCCGTAAGGGCAAAGCACTGCCCCTACGGATATATTCGTAGGGGCACGAAATTACACCGTAGGTGAAATGGTCACAGGTGCAAGTCTTAGCCCTGAATATGCCCCTACGGATAAATAATTGCCTCTGCGGCTTACTGAGTAGGTACGTATGTACCTACGGAGTACACCGTAGGGACAAAATATTTATTCAATTAATCGGTTTATAAAATAAAATAGTTGCCCCTACGTATTACTCCGTAGGGCTAAATACATACCCCTACGAAGTAATTCGTAGAGCCACAATTATATCTCCGTAGGTCCATCCTTATGCCCCTATGCATTAATCCATAAGGGCACGTCTAACACCTGTTACTGAGTCCAGAGGGGCAAAATACCAGGTATCCTGATATTTTGTCCCTACGGATAAATATGTAAGAGCAAAGTGTGTCCCTACAGATAAATATGTAAGTGTAACCGTTGTCCCTACGGATTAATCCGTAGGGACAAATTATCAGGTTTATTTTTAAAAAAAAGGGCTGTATGTTTTTTTCTCGTCCTGTTCACAATAATATATACATCATATAACCAAATACCGCAGTACGATAATCAACATGAACACGCATAATATATAAAAGAAATCAACAAACAAAATACTATATAAATCTAAATCATCGTGAACACGCAAAAACCACCAATATCGTCCAAAATATATACAATATGTATCATATAAGTATATACATGCTTAAAATATAAAAATCAAAAAGCTACCCTAGCTCGGTCCAGCTCCACCTTTGATAATCTCTGTAATCTGGCGCACCTGCTCCTCGGATAAAACCTGAGTCAGCAACCCGACCAATGCGGACTGTGCGGGAGTCTCAGCGGGCTGTGTAGCTGTAGGAGTGGTCTGCGCAACCGCAGCTGAGGTAGTGGCTTGCGGAGCCGCGGCCGAAGGAGATGCATGTGGAGCCGCAGTCGAAGGAGATGCATGTGGAGCCTCAGCCGAAGTACCCTGTCGTATCTGTTCAGTTTTGTGTGTAATAAACGAATAAGAACTATGTATTAGTCGAATTCGTATCATTATCAGGTTATTGCGAAACCTCAATCTATGAATACTCAGGGACTTAGGCCTCGTTTGGATATCTAGTTTGGAAAACTGTAGTTTATTTTAATTAGACAGTTCTATGTATGTATGATTAATCAAAGTTAAGTCTACTACCAAATAATCTCAGGCTACGTATTAATATTGGATATGTTGCTATCTATAATATGATATAATATTTTACTATTAAGTAGTATACATACTATCATCTCCTTCAACTCCTGCACGGTGGCCTTCAAGGTGGAAAGATTTTGCTCTAGACGTCGCTCACGGGAGATAGAGGAAGTAATCGCCGGAGTGGAGTCCAACCTCATATGGGCCCTGTTAGGACCCAGTCCTGGGCCTCTCTCCCAACCTCCATGGTGCCCTCCGTGTGCGGCATCTAGGACTGGGGTCAGCAGTATCGGATCATTCTGTCCAGTAAAATCGATCCCCGATACCTCCGCCTGCTCAATCACCCGCTCCTACACCCACATTAACCAGTAAAATATAAGTATATCATTTAAATTTGAAATTTTCAAAACAAAAATTTCAAATATGGGTTGAATAAATATTAACACTTACGCAATACTCCTGGGTAGCGGTGTCGGGGTATCGAAGCTCGCTCGTGGCGGGATCTGTCGAGGTACTGTGGACAGAAAAATACGCGGTCAGCACGCTCGGTGTACCACCCTGCGCCAGGGTCTGAGATCTCTGCAATTCGCAAAAAAATTACATATATTATAAAGTAACTCTTAATATTACATTATATCACAGTAAATCTATTGTAATTTACCGATGCCTCCATGGCACGAGTAATATTTCTCAATCCACCTGTATAAGTGGGGAGACCCCTCTTCGCCGACTTCCTATTCTCTTTATTTTGATCCGCTTGTTTCTGCACAACACATCTAGATTTAGTTTTCTAATTAAGCAACACAAAAAAAATAAATTATATATTAAAAAATGAATTACATTTAAAATACAAAGCTGTTTGCGCTGAGAGTCAAAATATTGGTACAAGAGAGGCCATGTATCTACGTCGACTCTCGTAAAGGCCGGAGTACGTAGGAGAGCCGCTCTCTCTGCCTCGGGGGTCGCCATCCACGGGGAATAGCAGTCGATCTTAAGCTCGTTCCTATTGTATCAGACCTTTGATTGCATGTTCTTCATCAGGCCATTGCACAGAGCGTGAAAATCGAGCACCCTCTCAGGGTGATCAGGGTCGGGTACAGGCTGAAAATCGTAATCCAACTGCAAATACAAAAAAACAATGTTATTAAATTGCAAGTGTTAATAATAAATATATTGGAGAAATCAAATGAAAATATATATTAATACCCGAGCCTGATCCCAGAAGAGAGCGAATGAGAGTCGATGCTGGTCGCCCCACTCAACGTGAAGTGGATATTTCTTCACGAGGCGGCTCTGATCCCCCATATACCGGCCGAAACTCTTGGCATAATCGCCAGTATAGCGATAATCAGTGGTAAAGAAGAGGGGGAATGCTGCCTCCCCCCTAGCTCTGTCGGGCCTCAGCCCGTGGGACTGATTCGGGCCTCGAGTCCCCCGCTCGGGATAGGGATGCCCTGCGTCTACAATAAATATCAAGACAATCAATATTAATACAAAGTGGTATTAAGAAATCAAGGTTTAACAAAAATTGAAGTGTGATATATACCTCCGGCGACAGAAGCACGAGTCTGGGCCTGGGCAGCAGCATGAGCGGGATGATAGTTCCTCCGGTGAGGAACAACCGGTGACCCGGACGTGGTCGCATCTCCAACTAGAAAATAAGCATCGATAAAATTACATGAAATTTATGTTTATTCTTAAAGGATATGTAAAATGAATAAATATTTTATATTTATTCATACAAACATGCAGACTGAGCGGAGTGTATGGAAGTGACGGGAGTGGCCCCTGCACCAGACGTGGATGCACCATCTATAATCAGACAATCAAACATTGACTATATAAGTAATTGCAAAAAGAATGTGTATATCAATAATATAACATTCTAAATCAACATGTATACACAATAGGATATATAAACATACCCGCAGGTGCGGTGGTGGGCTCTGCCCGAGATGTGGAGGCACCACCTACAGCTCGAGATGTAAGTACGTAAAAGAAAAAAGAATGTATGTATATTTATGATATAGCATTATAAATTAATATACATGCACTATATGATATATAAACATACCTGGAGGTGCGAGAGTGGCTTCTGCCCCTGATGTGGACGCACCAATAGCTAGACAATCAAATATTGAATATGCAAGTAATTTTGACATGAATATGCATGTATATCTATAATATTACATTCAAAATGAATATGCGTGCAATATACCTGGAGGTGTGGCAAAGTCCACACGGAAGGAGGTATCGAAGGGGTCTCCGATCGGGGTGCAAGACCGGCCCTCTGAAGCTCCTTACGCAGCTCTCCGAGTGGCAAAACCGTTCTGCCTTTGCCTCTGCCGGTGCCACGGCTGGAGCTCCTGCCGCCCCTCGCTGCTCCCGTCATCATCATCAAATCTAGATAAAACGGTTCGTGGACGTATTAGACAATCATTATATATGCATGCTATATATGTATAGATCGTAAAATGTGAAGTAATAATATAACATTACTGATAACCTTTTTCGTTTCGTGGACACATTAAACATATCTACTTGGATTTTATCATCGATATTATTTCTAACCCACGTAACTTCATGATCAGCCGAAGACAACCCGTCTTTCGAAACAGACGGTCGGAGCACTCTAAGTCTTCTCTCTTCTTCTTTTTCATCGTTGTCCTCGAATTCTGGGACGTCGTAAACATCCCTGGGTTTCCAACTGCATACGACACTCCATCCCGGATGCTTCAAACACTGTGAGTAGTATACTTAGAATGCTTGGTTCGGAAAGATAAATAGATCTTCCTGACCGTAAAATCGAAATGTGTTCACACTGGTCAATCCATATTCATTTTTCCAAGTCCCGAGATTGCTTCTCCACTTATCTGTATTAGTTCGTGTATCGTACTAAGTACACTGAAATATATAAAACGGTTTTGATCGTCCGGGATATTGGATGCCAAGTATACAATTTAAGTATCCATAATAAATCACACCATCCGATCCTACCGTCGCAATCCCACTATTCTGAGCGGTTCTAGATGTTTCTATGTCCTTAACTTCGAATTTGTATCCAAGGACACCGAATCCTTTATAATATGCAACCTCCATACTAGGAAACTGAGCTAAACATCTTGAATCACTCTTTAATGATGCAGACAAGTTCGGATCGTGGATCTAACAAAACAAATTTTACGACAAATACATAACGATATAAGTTTAGATTAAAACTGATAGCAATAACATGTTATTCGAATAACCTACATGATCCGCAACCCAATCGCAAAAATTATCCTGATGATATTTTTCCAACCATTCATCGTTCCAATCAAGATGCCCCTCACGTACCTCGTTAAAATGAATTCTGTTCCCGACAATAAATTATGTCATTAATATTATATCATTTCATACACACACAAACACAAATATAACAATTAATCCAAAAAAACTTACTCTCTAATTTTTTCAAGACATGCGCTATTGAGGAGGATAAACCGGTATATCTTGTTCATTAACATAGTGTCTACCCTCTTATAATCGGCTTTACCATATGGCCCGTCCAGAATTCTTCGAGGTCGGTTAAGTATCGTCTCAATGCTCTCGTCTAGATAACGGGAATAAAATATGGCTGCTTCATCTAGAAGATAACCTTGCATGATAGAACCCTCTGGTCGATTTCTATTGCGTATATACTTTTTAAGAGTATAGAGCTACCTAAAGAAAAATATGTTAAATAAATAAATATGGGCATACAGGACAACAATAATTTTACAAATTGCGCGAAACGAAAAATTCCACGTACCTGTCGACGGGATACATCCATCGATATTGTACCGGTCCGGCTAACTTAGACTCGGTTGTAAGATGAACCGTCAGGTGTATTATGATATCGAAGAATGACGGTGGAAAAATACGCTCAAACTTGCAAAGTATCAACGAAATAGAATTTTTAGTTTCTCCAGCGTCACAATATCCAGTGTTTTAGCGCATAATTCTCTGAAAAAACAACATAAGTCATTGATTACTAGACCAACCGATTTGGGAAGGGAAGTCCTGAGGGCTAATGGGAAAAGGTGCTCCATAATAATATGGTGATCATGACTTTTCAGCCCATCGATCTTGCCATTCACAATTTTTATCTTCTTGCTGAATGATCCTGAGAAACCTGTGGGAACTTTCAAATCATGCAACACCTGCAGAAATCTTTTCTTCTCCGGTTGTGACATATGATATGCGGCATTGGGAAGTACAAACTTTCCTGGTTTACCCGCTACCGGTTTAGGATGCAATTCACTTCTAATTTCCCAGTCCTGTAGATCCATCCGAATATTGAGGTTGTCTTTCGACTTCCCGTCTTTACAAAGAACCAAGTTGAGTATGTGCTCGGATACTCCCTTCTCTATGTGCATGACGTCCAGACAATGACGCACTAAATTTGTTGACCAGTACGGAAGCTCGAAAAAAATGCTTAACTTGTTCCAGAATGATGGTTTGACCTGTTTTGTCGGATCCATCCCGAAGGTCACATTATTGTAACCATTCCACTGAGCAGTCACGTCCTCTCCGGACAATGGGGCTGGAGGTCCAAGAAGCTCCTGATGACCATCAAAGTGAACAGCGTCTAACCTGCAGGGGTGGTTTAGAGGCAGGAAACGTCGATGGCCGCAATAACAAACCTTCCTGCTAAAATTCAAGAATTTCGATGTTGTATATTGATGGCAATAAGGACTTGCTTTGTGACCATGTATGAACCAACCTGATAGAATTCCATACACAGGAAAGTCATTAATTGTCCATATTAAACCCGCACGCAGTATGAAGGTTGTATTTGTGTTTGCATCGTAAGTCTCTACACCATTAATGAATAAAGATTTTAACTCCTCGATCAGAGGTCGGAGATAGACGTCGATATTATTTCCCGGTGAGTTTGGTCCGTCGATAAGAAGAGGCATCATAAAGTATGTTTGGTCCATAGTCAACCAAGGCGACAGATTATAAACTATCATTACAACGGGCCATGTGTTGTGGCTTCCAGCCATATAGTTAGATGGGCAGAAGCCATCACTAGCGAGTCCGAGCCTAACATTGTGAGGGTCGCTACTGAATATTGCGTGCCTCCTATCGAAATCCTTCCATGCCGTTGAATTTCTTGGATGACTCATTTTTCCATCTTCACTTGGAGGAGCACGGTGATGCCAAATCATTGCCTCAGCTGTTTTCTTGCACCTGAATAGCCTCTACAGACTCTGTGTTATGAAAAAGTATCATGCTATCTTGACAGGTTTATCGGGCTTCTTATCAGAATCTTTCGGCTTATACCTAGCCTCTCCGTATGTTGGACACTCTTTCAAATCTGAATTCTCTTTCCGGTACAACACGCAATTTTTAGGACATGCTTGAATTTTCTCACATTTCAGACCCAAATCAGACATTATCTTCTGGGCTTCGTACCAGCTCTCGGGCACATTATTTCCCGGGGGCATAAAATCTTTCAAGAACAAAAGAAGCCTTGTGAATGACTTGTTGCTCCATCCATTTAGGCACTTAATCTAGAAAAGTTGGACGAACCATGAGAGGGTGGAATACTTTGCATTCTCATAAATTGGTTTTCCAGTATCATTCATGAAATTTTCATACTTATCCGCACGCGGTCCTTGACCGGAAGGAATATCATCTTCGGTACGAATAGATTCACCTAGGGCAACCTCTACCATATTCTCCATTTCTTCTCCTGAAAAGAAATTACCGTCTTCTTCTTCTGCCGCATTACCATCTTCTCCTTCTTCTTCTTCTGCCGTATTACCGTCTTCTCCTTCTTCTTCTGCCGCATTACTGTGTTCTTCTCCTTCCCTGTGATATACCCAAGTTGTATAAAATCTAGTAAAACTATGTTTAACGATATGAAGCTCTGCAAATTCTACCTTCTGCCAGTACTTATTCCCACATCTATCGCACGGGCAGAGAATCTTCTCTATTACGATTTTATTATGTGCGCGTGCAAATTCAATAAAAGAAGCAACTCCTGCGACAAACTTAGGTTGCATATGTTGTTGACAATCCACATACATCCAGTCCTTAACTTTGATGTACTCATGGGCCATGTTAGACTGTATAACATATAAATTGTAGGTTATGATGACTATATTGAGAAATCTAAGAACGGGATGGTTACTGACAAAGGAGAAAATCCGTGTATATGCTTTGTGTGTGCTTTTGTCGTTGAAAAGAATAAATTATCGATAATCAAAGTTAGATTAGAGAATACCCATGTATGAGTTGTATTCTATATACGTGTGTTTCAATTTATGATTTCTTTTAAATGTAGGGTTGTTAGTGTGTATGTGTTGTGTGTGCGTTTGTTGTGTATTCGTGTTGTATATGTGTGTTTCGGCTGTCGGGGGTAAGACTTCTATCCCATTAAGAATGTAAAGAGCAGACACCCATTCGCTTGTGCTTTCAACCATTTCAAGTAAATTTCGGCAGCACCTTCCCGCTATTCTCCGAGTACACTGTAATAGAATAGATAATCATTTCAAAGCTGTGAAACACCGTTGAAATGAACATCTAATCTATCTTCGTACACGGAGAACCAGCGGAAAAGTACCGACGAAATAACTCGAAATGGATGAAAACACAAGTGAATGCAGGTGTTTGCTTTATACATTCCTAACTTGTCCACACGGGACAAATCTATCGATTATCATATGATTGAATCTTCTCGTCACATAGACTACACGACGGTTGTTAGTACCGAGCTATACCGTCCGATATTTAACAACCTTCGTATAGTTCTATGTCACGACGAATGTCGAACGTATGTTAACCGATAGAAGGGGACTAAGTGGCGCTTTGAGTTTCATATATGAGTATCGATAAGAATATGAAAGTTTCATATTATCATCGAGTATCATATATTGGTTTTAACTTGAACATCTTGAATCACTCTCTAATGATGCGTTTGTTGTGTATTCGTGTTATATGTGTGTGTTTCGGCTGACGGGGGTAAGGTTTCTATCCCATTAAGAATGTATAGAGCAGACACCCGTTCGCTTGTGCTTTTAACCGTTTTGAGTAAATTTCGGCAGCACCTCCCCGTTGTTCTCCGAGTACACTGTAATAGAATAGATAATCATTTCAAAGCTGTGAAACAACGTTGAAATGAACATCTAATTTATCTTTGTACATGGAGAACCAGCGGAAAAGTACCGACGAAATAACTCGAAACGGATGAAAACACAAGTGAGTGCAGCTGTTTGCTTTATACATTCCTAACTTGTCCACACGGGAAAAATCTATCGGTTATCATACGATTGAATCTTGTCGTCACATAGAATACACGACGGTTGGTAGTACCGAGCTATACCGTCTGATATTTAACAACCTTCGTATAGTTCTATGTCACGACGAATATCGAACGTATGTTAACCGATAGACGGGGACTAAGTGGCGCTTTGAGTTTCATATATGAGTATCGATGAGAGTATGAAAGTTGCATATTATCATCGAGTATCATATATTGGTTTTAACTTGAACATTTAACATGAATAGGTTTTACGTTTATGTTTCGTTATTAAGGGTTCGAAATTTCAAGTTTAGGGTAATTTTTTTTTGCGTTTACGGTAAAGTTGTACGCTCACGTTATCATCGAGTATCCTACTGAATGAACTAGTGCATCCTAAACCCTAACCCTAAATAACCCAAATTAATCTAATTAACCGCAATTAACTATAATCGTTACCCTAACACAAATTATCCCTAATTAACCCAAACTTAACCCAAATTAACCTAATTAACCCTAATCAATCCAAACTTAACCCAATTTACCTAAATTAACCTAATTAACCCTAATCAACCCAAACTTAACCCAATTTACCCAAATTAACTTACTTAACCCTAATTAACACCCCAACCTTTTCAAATTATCACTAATTAACCCAAACTTAACCCAATTTACCAAAATTAACCGAATTAACCCTAATCAACCCAAACTTAACCCAATTTACTATAATTAACCTAATTAACCCTAATCAACACCCTAACCCTTTCAAATTATCACTAATTTACCCAAATTAACCCTAGCCTCTAACCCTAAACCTGAACCAAACACTGAACCCTAACCCTAACCATATACTGAATCCTAACCCTAATTACCCTAACCCTAACCCCAACTAATTAACCCTAACCCTAATCCCAACCCCAACCGAACCCTAACCCTAACCCTAACCCAAACCCCAATTCCAACCGAACCCTAACTCTAACCCTACCCTAAACTGAACCCGATGCCTAACCTTAACTCTCACCCCTACCCAAACCCTGAACCCTGAACCCTAGCCCTAACATCATCAAAATTATAAATAAAAGTATTATTAGAAGTAAAAATTTGAGATTTACTAACCTGTAGCGGGTGGTGGAGGAGACGATGGAGGAGACCGGTGGTCGACGACGCAATCGGCGATGAGTCGCGGGCGATGGAGACGAGGAAGTCGACGAGGGAGTTTTGGGAATGATCGAGGGCGGTGGCGGGCCGCTGGCATAGGGCGGAGGGCGGTGGCGATGAGGCGCGAGAGAGCTGCAACAAGAGGCGCGTGCGAGAGAGTGAGAGAATTTTTGGGAATGGCGAGGGCTTTCCTGTGCTTTTTTTTAATTAATAACCCATATATATGCCCCTACTGACTTAACCGTAGGTCATTTGTTTACGGCTCCGTAGGGCCAAACAACAAATTACGATTTAATATTTTTAAATTAAAACGTAGGGCACCGTAGGGACAACCATGGAGACCTACGGATTAATCCGTAGGGGCAATAAAAAGTTGCCTCTATGGATTCCTGTAGCCGTAGGGGCAACCCCTTATTGTAGTAGTGTCTTTTTCCTAAAAGAATTTAAGAAATTAAATAAGTCTTTATTCTTTGCATTTATTCATCATACATACGAGACTATCCACGTCAACCAATTTGGATATTTTAATTGATTCATTTAAAATTCAAATTCCCGACCCCGCTCCCCCCTCGCCCCCATCATATCATCTCTTTCAATTTGTACGTAGAGATGTCTCTTGAACTTTATTATCAATATTTAAACCACATGTTGTTCATTAAAACTGTATAATATTTAATAAAGCGTCGACGTGCAAAATACTAATATACTAATATGTAAAATATATTTGTTAAAAATTTTATTTATTCTTATAATATTCATTTGTATGCATACTTATCTTTATTAAATATTTTAATGCTCATATTAAATAAGTATTCAATAAAATGTATCAATTACATGCACACCGGTTCGCATCCATAATTGTTTTATCACAAATCTGATTCATAAGCATGTCCTATCAGTATCCGAATCTGTCTCAATAGCATCCGCTTTATATTTGTATTCGATATTGCCAAAAACGGATATGACTCTTTATTATTGAACTATATTTGTATCCGTCACTATAAAAACAAATACGGAAATGATAACGTTTACATACGAGTCAGGCTTTTCTCAAAATAGGTTCTTAAAATATAGAAAAATTCTCCATGGAATTATGGATTTTCTATGAATCTAGAAAGGAAAATACAACAATTGATATATTTTTTATTTTTAAACTTGAAGGTACATAGGTGCATAGGTGCATTCTATCATATTTTTAATTCCTAAAAAATTAAAACAAAGTAGGGTTGGTCAAAGGAATCTTTGATAATGGAAGCACTATTTTTTCTCTTTCCTCTTTTGCCCTTAAATTTATTCATATTCCCTAAACTATCCTTGGACCCTATGGTTAAGGTAGGAATTTGAAATTTAAAAGAAAAATAGAATGAATAATATTTGTATCTAAATAACAAAATTAACAAACAACATCATATATCTTTTATCAAAGATATAAATCAAGAACGTTTCAGATAACAATAGTCTTTTTGCATTTGCTTATAGAAATTACCTTTGCTTTAAAGTTGATGCTACAATTTCATGATTCAAAGGGCTATTTTATTTAAATATTTAATAATTAATGGATTCATATATTTAAAAAAATTTATCTAAAGACATCGTATTTATATAGTTATCATGATTGTTCTTGGTATTTATTTATAAGTCACAAAGTATATTGTATTTATTGTAAAAAAATACCAAAAGCTCTTGTGCAATTGTGAAATCTTAAACTAAGATCTAATTATACAATATACTTTTATAAAAAGATAGTTATGTACTCATTTTATCCTTTAGATGTAAAGATATAACAACTCTATGTAATGTATGGATACGTCTATAGAGAATAATATTTGTATCAAAAGAACAAAAGACGACTAACATCATATATCTTTTTTTAAACAGAATAAAAACACATATTTATCTTTTTTTAAACGTATCTAAAAATAATCTATATCTATACTACTCCTATAAGCAAATTGACACGTTTTTTGTTCGTATGTTTAGTTAAGATTTGTTATAAACTAAAATATCCTTATTATAAGAAATTTAAATATAAAATTTATTAAAATAAAAAAATTAAATTTAAATTTTTTATAAGTTTTAATTTCTTTTTTACATTGAAAGAGTATCTTTTCAAAACAAACAAATCATGTGGAATAAATGTGTGAAATCATGTGTGAATAAATGTGTGAATTTAAATGATATAGAACTTTTTAAATTTTAACCATGGTATATATGCAATTATCAATTTTGTTTTCAAATAATAAATACTTTATTAATCTTTGTATGTAGTATGTGAAAATATTTATCCATTTGTACAATATTATACTTAAACAACTCTTATAAATAAATTAGTCTAATTTTTTATTTGTCATATCCTAACTAATTTCATATCCCAACTAAAATTATTTTCTTAAAAGATATATTACAGTTGGTTGAAGATAATTATGTATAAAATATCATATCAATTGTTTCAATGTATAAAGTACACAACAACCGTTTCAATTTAAAGTCCAAACTTAGACTCTATTTTTATAAAGTAGTTTATTTAAATATAAATTGAGTTATTAGTTAAGATTTTTATCTTTTACTTTTCTTATGTATATATAAAAAGCAAACCAAGATTTCCTTACAATATTTTTGAAAAAGATTTTTTTTAATAAATAGATTTAAAATTTATTCATGTTCTCTTCTCTATAATCTATCTATTTCTACACTTATTGTTGGCTATAGTGTTCTCAAGGCAATTATTGTAATCGCAGGTAGGTGATTATGATGATTGAGGGGGGACCTATATGGATAGAACAGTCTTACTCAAAATTATAGTATGCTATCTGATTTTCCTTTATTATCATGTACATGCATTATGTGGTATTACAGATCACTATTACATGTTGATAGATCCTATAGGATTCTTTCTTGACTACCAGCATTATGATGTCGATTACATACGTGAGAGCTAGGTAGTCTATAAGCACATCCTTAAATGTCCCTAGTCGATAGAGTATCAAGACTGGGCATCGATACTCCAGAGTAGAATAGTGTATACTTATCAAGACCCCGATGAGGGGCAGTGGCCGGTCTCACAAGCCATTGGTGTTAGTCAGTCGCCTAGGATAGTATGCAGGTGTTCATTAGGTTATGAGTACACTGGATGGACTCGCCAGGAACATACTAGTTGGTATTATATCTATTGTCAGATAGCAGTTCTCAGGTGACATGTGTACGGGTTAGTCTGTCGACCTGAGATCGTTATTTGTCTCATATGAGTTCCCACTGTATTTTGATTACTACCCTACCACATCTCAAAGGAGTCGTGCAAACAGTTTTTAGTTGGGTACAGTCTCGAGCCATATGGAGGCAGTGAGCGGATCGTCGGGGATTCGTCTCTTCTGGTATTGGGGGTTGATATCGCGTTGTGCACGGATGGCCATCACCAGAAATCCTTGGCCAAGGTGGACGAGAATTACTGATTTGGATCATTAGTTTCTCAGTTGGTAATGGGCTTCATACCGACATGAAATATCGCGTTATTAGGGGTCTGACTTTACCCACCCCCTAGACTCCATATGCGATACTCTTAGACGAACGGACCGTACTGTACGGATATTGTCACGGACAAGCTCAGTAGGGGTTCGGATGATTTTGCTCATCGGCCTTCCTTTCGCTCAATACCTGGGTAGCAGTTACGTACAGCTAGTGCCGCTGACGTGTTTATGGTTAAACCCACTACCAGCGTATTGACGATTCTTTAGAGTGCCATACAGAGGGTTTCCCTATTTCGGGCGAAACGATGTAGAGGCTGTATGGTTTTACGGTAGGGTTCAATCATATACGTGCACTTGTGGACGTATCATGATTTGGACGGATAATACCGGTGGGCTTTGGTTTAAGCCGTATTCTAGTATTATATTGTTGGATTATTTTCGTCTCATTGTATTCGTATTTTGTCGGGAATACGGATACGGGTATGTATATACGGATGAGAGGTATTCTTGTAATTTATTACAAGATTTCTTCTAGAAGATGCCACCTCATTTAGTTTTAACCATTTAAATTAAATGGTTAATGAGGTGGAGGAGATGATGTGTTATTGATTTAATGAAGCATGGCTCACTTGGTGACTCATGGGGTGACTCATGGTTTACTATTATGGCATGCTTGATTTATATTTGTATTGTGAGATATTTTGCGAGATTTGATGATTCATTCTTGAGCTCACACAACACTTAGCCATTTTTCTTGGATGCTTCACATATAACACTCTCATCTTCTTATGCTGCTTCTTCTACCTCCACCCTAAAATTCTTATGTATTGAGAAAGCTAGGGTGTTTGGAGACAAATTAATTTATCATTAGACTCTACATTCTCTAGGCTATCTAGTTTAGCGAACTATATACCCTAGTTACCTCGGCTATGAGATTGGAGCTCGAACTACAAATCCTCAGATGGATCATTTTCGATGGAGGGAGACCGGAGGCCAAACTCGATCCATGGCGCCTATGAGCTTATGAAGATGGTAGAAGACCGAAGGACACGGATTATTCGGTATAACACTTCTATCACTTAGTTTAGCTCTTTAGTTGTTAGCTAGTATAGGGTTTATGGTTCGATTCGGGCGGGTTTCGTTAGCGCCAAGTTTTTAAACGCTAGTTTTTGTTTCGCACTGGCCACAGTTGATGGCCAGGACACCGGCGAAACCCAACATGATATCAGTGCCACCCCATAAACCTTACTAGCTAGTTTGCACAAGGTTAAAATATCGATCGACTCTTTTTTCCGGATCGTAATTCTATGTTGCCATGTTTGCTGTCGATTTTAAAACTTGTTCAAAAATTTTTTTAGAGCATCTTAAAAATATGTGCAGGCAAAACTAGAGCTAAGAAAAAAATTTGGGTACCTATTCTAAAATTCGGCCACGGAACCGAAGCAAAATGACACATTTTGCCGCTGAACAGCCGCACTTTTTGGGTTTGGTGGGAGGGCCTAACATTCATCTTTTCTTTCATTACTATTAATAATAATATCTCTGCAGTCGTACCTAAAACTGAGAGGGTACGTGGCACTCTCATATTTAATTAGAACTTACTCAAAAAACAAAACAAGTAAATTTATTGATTCTAAAATCATCCACATCACATGTCGGGCACATAGCCCAGTGGTGGGCAATAGGAGTTTGTGGGGAGGGATCCGGGATTGTACCCGAGATCTTCCATTTAGTGTTTCGAAGAGAGGCACGCTGGACCGGGATATATTTAAATTACAAGAATTAACAATTCTATTTACTTTTAGATATCTTAGGATACTCTTCTACTTTATGGACTGCTCAAACTTTTCAGTGAGAGGCATCATCTTAGATCACCTCAGCCAATGGAAGCCTCAGTATATGCAAATCTAACTATACAGAAGCACTCACAACTCTTATAAGAATTATAGAAAATAGATAGATACATGTCTTTTTATCCCTTATGAGCTGATGGTGACTCTAAAGCACAAAAAGTGGTGATTCATCCATTCACTATTGCTTTGAATATAAGAAGCACGCCTTCTGTTCTATTCTAGCATAGAACATTACTTCCTCAAGCCATCAATTTCAACAAGAAACTCATCAGTTTGGCTCAACATGAAGAACCAAAACCATGGTCAAGTGATTGGTATTCCAATAACTTCAGCTTCTTATGAGTGCTCCCTGCATCCTCAGAGTAATTATCTTATTACATAATATATATTTTGTGCTTCGAAATTCATAAGGGAAAATCATTTGATATGCAGATGGAAAGGGGTCGGTGATTAATTGGATGAGCAAGTTCAGCAAGAAGGCAGATAGCTATGCATGAGGAATTCGAGATCATGGTAAGTTGAGCTTAGGAGCAAGTTGAGCTTAGGAGCAAGGATTCTTCAAGCAGGAGGGCTAGAGAAAGTATTCAGAAGATATTTCTTGGTTAAAAAGGGAGAGAAGCTGCTAAATGCCTTCCAGCGTTATCTGTCGACCACTTGCGGTCCTATCGCAGGTCTTCTCTTCATTTCGACGGAGAAAGTTGTGTTTCGAAGCGACAGGTCGCTCGCATTCACTTCTCCTGAAGGAGATTTGGTTAGAATTCCTTACAAAGTTTTGATCCCACTGAAAAAGGTAAAAAGAATGAGCCCCAGTGAGAATGTGAACAAGCCAAGCCAGAAATATATTCAGATTGTTACCGTTGATGATTTCGAGTTTTGGTTCATGGGCTTTGTTAGTTATCAGAGATCCTTCAAGTACTTGCAGCAAGTAATCTCAGAATCTGAAATGAGCTCCTAGCTATAAATTAGGGACAGATCCTACAAGAGTACTCCTGCACAAATAATTAAAAAGTTCTTATTGTAATTAAAAATAGAGTAGCTAAGCAGCATCCTTGAGCAAGGGTCATTTTGTTCCTTTGTACAATGAGATGGCAATGTACTTGTGGTATGTCAAATACTATATATTATGTGGGGCAAACTTAAGTTTTTCTTACTTCTATCAACCTGATTAGATTGGTAAAAAACGATTGAAAACCAGCAATATAACTTTATTACTTAAGCAATATCTCTTTCTTATCCTTTCCTGTTCGAGAATCTCGCAGTTTTAAGAAACAGTACAATTCTACAGTTTGGATGATGAATATAACAGTTTGATGAGGAATTCTGTGCTATATATCATCATTCAGTAGGAATCGTTTCCAACGATTAATTTTCACTTATAACCCGTCAATTTCATTAATCGCGGCTTAATCATCATTAACAATTTATTATTTATTTCACCATCCATTGATCCAAATGTCAGCAAACTTTCCTAATCATCATAAATATATTATGAAGATTTCGATAAAAATATCATCAGAAAACCGACAGCGTTTACCTACAGAACTAAATCTCGCTTATTACTTTATTATTAAATTATCTGATTGGTCTACATGGATAAAATTATCCATTTTTCTTCATAATTTACTAAGATGATCTTCATTCTAAGATTTAACATCAATCGGATTTCATTTTGTGGATATTTCACCGTATCATCACCTATCACATTTTATCAAAATATTAGTCGGTAGGGATGCATTCGGATCTCCGAATAATATCAGGATCTGGAGCCGAACATTTTTCGAATACAGATATGGTTTTTCGGATCTGGGCAGATATCGATATGAATATATTATTTAAATATTTTCTCGCATACCGAAATATGGATATATAAATTTGGATAGATATCCTAATATATGAATTCGGATATCCGCAGCTAAATATAAGAAAATATACCATAATACATTTTCTTAGTTAATAATGCTTATTTAAATCATACATTTTTTACTTATTTTGTATGTTACGAATTTAAAAGAATATTTTTAACATATTATTTTATCATGTTTGCTTCAAAACATGCAAAATAGACTAATCTATACTCTTATAATACAAACTCAAAGGATCGTAGCACATGTTAGCACATGTTATTAGTTAACGGTCTCTTCTTTTTCCTAAAAGAATTTAAGAAATTAAATAAGTCTTTAGTCTTTGCATTTATTCATCATACATAGAGACTATCCACATCAACCTATTTGGATATTTTAATTGATTCATTTAAAATTTAAATTCCCCCTCCCCCACCCCCACCATCATATCATCTCTTTCAATTTGTACGTAGAGATGTCTCTTGAACTTTATTATCAATATTTAAATCACATGTTGTTCATTAAAACTGTATAATATTTAATAAAGCGTCCACGTGCAAAATACTAATATACAAATATGTAGAATATATTTGTTAAAATTTTTATTTATTCATATAAAATTCATTTGTGTGCATACTTATCTTTATTAAATATTTTAATGCTCATATTAAATAAGTATTCAATAAAATGTATCAATTACATGCACACCGCTTCGCATCCATAATTGTTTTATCACAAATCTGATTCATAAGCATGTCCTATCAGTATCTGAATCTGTCTCAATAACATCCGCTTTATATCTGTATCCGATATTGCCAAAAACGGATATGACTCTTTATTATCAAACTATATTTGTATCCGGCACTAAAAAAACAAATACGGAAATGATAACGTTTACATACGAGTCAGGCTTTTCTCAAAATAGGTTCTTAAAATTTAGAAAAATTCTCCATGGAATTATGGATTTTCTATGAATCTAGAAAGGAAAGAACAACAAATGATATAATTTTTATTTTTAAACTTGAAGGTACAAAGGCGCATTCCATCATATTTTGAATTCCTAAAAAATTAAAACAAAATAGGGTTGGTCAAAGCAATCTTTGATAGTCCTAAAAAATTAAAACAAAATAGGGTTGGTCAAAGCAATCTTTGATAGTCGAAGCACTATTTTTTCTCTTTCCTCTTTTGGCCTTAAATTTATTCATATTCCCTAAACTATCCTTAGGCCCTATGGCTAAGGTAGGAATTTGAAATTTAAAAGAAAAAATAGAATGAATAATATTTGTATCTAAATAACAAAATTAACAAACAACATCATATATCTTTTTTCAAAGATATAAATCAAGAATGTTTCAGATAACAATAGTTTCTTTGTATTTGCTTATAGAAATTATCTTTGCATTAAAGTTGATGCTGCAATTTCATGATTCAAAGGGCTATTTTATTTAAATAGTTAATAATTAATGAATTCATATATTTAAAAAAAATTTATCTAAAGACATCGTATTTATATAGTTATCATGATTGTTCTGGGTATTTATTTATAAGTCACAAAGTATATGGTATTTATGTTAAAAAATACCAAAAGCTCTCGTGCAATCGTGAAATCTTAAACTAAGATCTAATTATATAATATATTTTTATAAAAAGATAGTTATGTGCTCATTTTATCCTTTAGATGTAAAGATATAACAACTCTATGTAATGTATGAATGCGTCTATAGGGAATAATATTTGTATCAAAAGAACAAAAGACAACTAACATCATATATCTTTTTTTAAACAGAATGAAAACACATCTATTTATCTTTTTTTAAACGTATCTAAAAATAATCTATATCTATACTACTCCTATAAGCAAATTGACACGTTTTTTGTTCGTATGTTTAGTTAAGATTTGTTATAAACTAAAATATCCTTACTATAAGAAATTTAAATATAAGATTTATTAAAATAAAAAAAATTAAATTTAAATTATTTTATAAGTTGTGATTTCTTTTTTACATTGAAAGAGTATCTTTTCAAAACAAACAAATCATGTGGGAATAAATGTGTGAAATCATGTGGGAATTTATTCATATTCCCTAAACTATCCTTGGACCCATGGCTAAGGTGGGTGATAGAGGTCCTTTTCGGGTCTTCGTCAGATGTTGTCTTCCATCGATCTCTCGGTGGATCTTGAAGGTGATCTCCTGTTGTGTATGGGTCTCAATGGGTTTTGAGGAGAATGGTGATTTGAGGAGTTTAGCGCCGAGTAACTGCAAGGAAGTCCCGGGGTGGTTTGGTACCACCGAGGACCCTCCGACGATCAAGTTAGCACGAGATCCGAGCAGAGTAACGGCTAAGTGGAGTAAAAATGGCCTACTTGACCCCTCTGTGATGTGGGTTTATATAGTGGCCGCAGCACGCAGCAGCACGCGCGAGAATCTCGCCGGCAGTTACGCCTCCGACGTCACGCCCGCGTAAAGAGCGGATTGCCCGTTAATGGGGATCGTGATGGCGTGGAATGTGGGATGTTGCTGGCGGAGAATCTGCGCATGGCGAGATTTGCGGAGCTGCGGTTACGCCTGTGAGTGGTGGAGTTGGTCGGTCGGAGGACCGAGGAAGATGGCCTCGGCTGGGGAGCTCGGGGAAGAGCGAAAGGGCCGAGGAGTCTAGGTCCTGTGGATGCTCGGGGCGAGCAGAGAGGTTGAGGAGGCCAATTTTCGGGGGCTCTGAGGAGAGCCAGCTTGTGCTTGTAGGTCGGGTACAGGGGTGGCCTGGTCGGCCCCTGTGGGCTCTTTCTTCTGAGTTCTGGGACACGTCATCTGCCACGTGTCCTGATCTTGGAGATCTCCAATATTGAGCATCATCAGTAGGAATTTGAAATTTAAAAGAAAAATAGAGTGAATAATATTTGTATCTAAATAAAAAAATTTACAAACAACATCATATATCTTTTTTCAAAGATATAAATCAAGAATGTTTCAGATAACAATAGTCTCTTTCTATTTGCTTATAATAATTACCTTTTCTTTAAAGTTGATGCTACAATTTCACGATTCAATGGGCTATTTTATTTAAATAGTTAATAATTAATGGATTCATATATTTAAAAAAAAATTATCTAAAGACATCGTTTTTATATAGTTATCATGATTGTTCTGGGTATTTATTTATAAGTCACAAAGTATATGGTATTTATGTTATAAAATACCAAAAGTTCTTGTGCAATCGTAAAATCTTAAACTAAGATCTAATTATATAATATATTTTTATAAAAAGATAGTTATGTACTCATTTTATCCTTTAGATGTAAAGATATAACAACTCTATGTAATGTATGGATACGTCTATAGGGAATAATATTTGTATTAAAAGAACAAAAGACGACTTTTTTTAAACAGAATGAAAACACATCTATTTATCTTTTTTTTAAACGTATCTAAGAATAATCTATATCTATGCTGCTCCTATAAGCAAATTGACACGTTTTTTTGTTCGTATGTTTAGTTAAGATTTGTTATAAACTAAAATATCCTTACTATAAGAAATTTAAATATAAGATTTATTGAAATAAAAAATTTAAATTTAAATTATTTTATAACTTTTGATTTCTTTTTTACATTGAAAGAGTATCTTTTCAAAACAAACAAATCATGTGGGAATTTATTCATATTCCCTAAACTATCCTTGGACCCTATGGATAAGATAGGTGATGGAGGTCCTTTTCGGGTCTCCGTCAGATGTTGTCTTCCGTCGATCTCCCGGTGGATCTTGAAGGTGATCTCCTATTGTGTGTGGGTCTCAATGGGATTTAAGGAGATTGGTGATTTGAGGAGTTTAGCGCCGAGTACCTGCAAGGAAGTCCCGGGGTGGTTTGGTACCACCGAGGACCCTCCGACGATCAAGTTAGCACGAGATCTGAGCAGAGTAACGGATAAGCGGAGTAAAAATGACTTACTTGACCCCTCTGTGATGGGGGTTTATATAGTGGCCGCAGCACGCAGCAGCAGGCGTGAGAATCTCACCGGCAGTCACGCCCGCGTAACGAGCGGATCACCTGTTAATGGGGAACATGATGGTGTGGAACGTGGGATGTTGCTGGCGGAGAATCTGCGCACGGCGAGATTTGCGGAGCGGCGGTTACGCCTGTGAGTGGTGGAGTTGGTCGGTCGGAGGACCGAGGAAGATGGCCTCGGTTGGGGAACTCGGGGGCGAGCGAGAGGGCCGAGAAGTCTTGGTCCTGTGGAAGCTCGGGGCGAGCTGAGATGCCGATGAGGCCAATTTTCGGGGGTGTAATGTTTTAAAAATAATTAAATAAATAATTAATTAAATAAAATCGTTTAAGTGAATTTTATGATTTTCGGTAAAGAAAAACGTATTTTTCGTAAAACTAAACCGTAATTATTTTTCACTATAAATTTAAAAATACCTATTTTAATTATGTTATTACTAGTAAATGATGTTTATTTAGTCACTTATAAATTTTAAGTTTAATTAAATATTTTTCCTAAATTAATTATTTTAAATATTAACATAAGCTTTATTTATGTACTAAATTAGTGTAAATGTCAAATTTGAAGGGGTTTAATTTGCAAAAATGAACCATTGCATATTAGAATCTAGTGTGTATCATGCAAAATTTATTTACAAATTTTTCCATGATTCTAGACATTTTTTTGGTTTATTTACATTAGAAATGAAAGAAATTAAAGAAAATGTTGAAAAGACATAAAGAGGTGATATTTTGGTGGAAGTTTCTACATCATTCATCACTCTTTTCTTTCTCTCCCTCACCTCCTAATTTTTGGCCGGCCTCATCCCCTTGGCAGCCCCCCCATTTTTCTCATTTGATTTTATTGCAAAAATCCACCAAAATTCATCAAAAATTCAATTAAAAGTCCACAAAATCCTAATAAATTCATACCCTCTATTCTTTGCTCTTCTTTGCATGGATTTTGGAGATGGAAAGCATTCATTTTGGAGGCTCATTTTCATGTTTGGATTTTATGTTGTGGAGGTATAAATATTTTTCTTTTGATTTATTTTTATTAGATGTTTCTTTTAAGCATAATTAGATTTATTAAATTAATTCTATTTGCAAATTTTAAAATTCAAGTTAGGGTTTGTAAATTCAAGTTATGGTTTTATTAATTAATTAGGGTTGTAATAACTAGTTTGACACTTTTAGAAATGGAAAATCATGCATGGTTGAGATATTGTAAATTGTTGATGTAAAATTGTTCAATTTAAACATTTTTGCAAACTAGATTTCTATATATTATATATATTGGTGAGATAAATTCCAATTAATGTTTGTAACATTATATTGTTGTTTTAATGAGAATATTGACATGTTTATGGAATGAAAAACTTAGTTTGGTCACTAGTTTCTTTTGATAATTGAAAAATACTAATAAAATGCTAATTTTGCTAACCGGTTTTTGGAAATTCTTAAATAAATGAAATTTAAAATATAAATTATGGTTTCATTATATCATTATCATTATAAATTGTAGTTTAATACATTAATTCATGCAAAATCAAGTTTGTTGTGATATTGTGACATTTTGCTTGTAAGATATTGAAAATTTGCTAAAGGTTGTAAACTAGAAATTTTAAATCAATACAAATTTGTGAAATAAAAATATAGTAATGGGTTGTATAGTCTAGTTATGCTAGTTAATGAGTATCATAACCATTGGTTTCATTAAATGTCAAGTTCGGAAGAAAAACGGTAAATTGACATTTTCGGGTTTTACGAAATCGGGCGATTTGATGGATTTTAGGGTTTCAATGAATTAAATAATGTTTTATATTATAAGTAATGAGTTTTAAAACTATGAGTTGGTTGTTGATGTTTATCTCGATTAATCGGAGTTTGTACGCCGATATTGAGCGATATTTGGTTCTTTTGCGTGAACGGGACATAGGTTTTAACCTATGCGCGTTCCGTATGTCGTTTTTACTTTTGTCTGTGATTTAGTTTACGATACTATATATGTTTGCGTATAGGTACCCCTCACGTGGACTGCGGACGATGAAGAAGAGGATGGCGACACCGTCTTCGGCAGACATGGACCAGGTGAGTAGATGTATATCTACGGGGGGGAATCGGGTGGATGGCGTTTAGCACCCCCGCACGTAGAATAGGAACGGTACTTATTGACATTAGGAAGCCTGATGTGACCCTAGATTTTTAATAAGTAGGACCCTAGTAATGACCCTAGGCTGGACTAGACTGATTTAGGAAGACCATACCAGAGGATGAATACCTTGGAAGAGATTCGTAGGTTTCAGGTTGATACACACACACGCACACTGAAACTCGACGTGGTGTATACGTGTATGTGTGTGTATATATATATATATAGGACTAGGTGTAGGTATATACACACACACACACACACAACACGTATATGGGATACAATGATGTGATATGATACACGGGAATGATACAGTATAGCTGGGCTTGATGCCGTGATTCTTGACTATACGGTCGTATTATGATGTTAGCGGATCATAAAAAAAATGAAATAATGAATAGGTATACATGGATAATAAAGGGTGGTGATGATATAGAGGTACATGGGACTCTAAAATAGCACCCGAACCGTAACATATGATTGATATTCGATATCTTATAGGCATGATTTAATCACGACTTACATATGTGACTTGATCAAGATATGATATATGTGACATGACATTTCTGAGGATAAATTAACGGTGTATATTTATGCTGACAATAATATATGATTGATGTATGCGATTACAGTATAGCACCTTGATCATGGCATGTGTTGATGATATTATACGAATGATGAGACACGTAGGTGATACTTGACCCGTACCCCGATATTGGGATGTCGTACGATAGATTTTACCGTACGAGGCATAGATGTGATGATTGATCCGCACTCTTGTTTCGAGGAAACCGTACTACGTACGTGACGCTATTGAGGCTGGATCGCCGACTATTAGAGATATGAACTCAGACTTTAAGTGTACTCTTAGTTCTTATCGACTAGTTCTTAGGTTTAGTTCTTTAGGAGGTTAGATGGACACTAGTTAGGCCCGAGACATATAGTTGTAGTTATATTTGTATATCGAATGAGTGGTTATTGCACTTCTGTCTTTACATTCATACCGTAATCATAATGTTGCATGTTCATATATATGTTTCTATAATCAGAATCAAACTCTGCCTGTTAGGACACTAACACCATTACCGATGATGCGCATATTCCACACACACTTATTTGCCGGCTCACACACATCATCATCGGTAATTGCTATGTCACGTACACTTTAGATCATATTATCGTTTATTGATGCAATCAGCTAACAGCTAGATTGATGTAATATCGTGATTGCTCTCTGGGGTTAGTATAGACATGACATTGATTACTTAGACATTTCATGCATTCATATTTCCATATTATCATGCAGTATTATGGGCATATGCCGACACTTATCATATACTTACTCATGATTTTGGGATTTTGGTTTTCTATGAGATTTCTGGATTTTGGGGAAAACCGCAAAAATATATAAAAACTTCTTTCTCTCTCCTCCTCCTCTTTTTTTTAAAACATAAGATGCAGTTTTCTCGTGATGTATGTGTCTTCCAGCATGAGATTTCATGTTTTCTGTTGGATTTCGAGACCCGATTCGAGGAGTGGATGAACCGTCTCGGGTACATGGTGGGCCCGGTATGGTACACCGGGGCAAGAAGATCGAGTTGTAGACGATGAGCCTAGCACGGGAAGGCTACCTACCGGTGATGTCTGGCGCGGCGGATATCCGGAGGATACCGACCGTTGTCGTGAGATTTGATGATATGGGGCGATCCGGACTGACGGAGCCCGAGATATTGAGACTATGAGACATTGCGATTATGAGGTATTGAGACTTGAGATTTACATGTTTTGTGTCGATACTTGACACGGATTTCCATGGATTTCATTGTTGATATTTCAGATTTCTATACACATTTTACTATGATAAAAGTTAAAGATTTCTTATACAGATATACCTAGATTTCAGGATTGGTCATTTTACATTCATGGTGCATGCATACTCATTCATATGACATAGTACTATATGAGGCACCGACACGAGCACGGAGTATTTGCATTTACACGTAGCTTATTATCCTGTCTTACTTGATGACTAGGAGTATATTAGTATATTATTATGACCTAGGATAGCGTCGTGCATTCGATTTCTTTTCGTAGATGTCTTCTACTCATGAGTTGGCAACTCACCCCCGTTGTGCCAAATTTTATTACAGGTTGATGTACAGGGTCCCTTGGCAGTTGCTGGCACAATATTTTCATTCCGGGTGATTTGCACGGTAGGTTGGTTCATTTGTATCTGAACCGCCGTTGTATTTTTATTATTTCCTTTGTATCTAGAAAGCTCCATCAACTAAACTTGTATTATTTGATAGATTACTGGACCATTTATTTCTTTCGACCTTAGAGTCGCGTGTATTATTTTGATTTGGTGGATTTGTTTTCTTTTGAGTTTTGAGCCTTGCCCTTTGGCGTTGTATATTATTGTGCTTGTTGTGGTTGTTTCCGCCTGTTGGCGTTGAGCTAGCTCCCGTTTGGGGATGCTTTTTATTGTTTATCTATATTATACTTGTTGTACCCGTTTGGGGCCAGTTTTTACAGAGGAGACTCTGCCGAAATTTTTGGGAAAATTTGCTGATGCTTTTAAACTTATTTTCTTCATGTTTTCTTTTACTTCTTTTGCTTTTATATGGTTTAGAATTCTGGGCTTCGGCTTACTTAGGTTACGTTGCGCCTCTAGACGTTTCATAATCTAAGTGCCGGTTACGTTCCGTGCTTTCGGGTCGTGACAAAGTTGGTATCAGAGTTCTAGGTTTAACCTTGTATAAGTCTAGGTCACCCTTGGTTGATGGAGTAGGCAATTTAGGTAGAGTAACGTACCGTGGGTATGGTCCGCGGCATACTTACGATACGCTACTCTGCTTAAGGAGCCTTAGAATGTACATTTCTTTGCACCGTATTTCATTCATTCCTTTGATCTATTTTCGTCGATGTCGGAGGGTGGTTTCTGTTACCACGGACGCACGGGCAGAGGGAGCTGCGGCTCGAATGCGATAACCATTAGTGTATTGGTTATTCTTGATGATTGAAGCATTGCTTAGTGTGCGGACGAAAGGTATTCACTTGCCGTCCAGACGAAGTTAAAGGGTTCGAACGATTATCAGAAAACCATTTTTCCCAAGTTTAAGGTATTCGGAAGAACATGCAGGTATTTCGATGGACCCTCTAGAAGAATGAAACCCTAACTCGACATAATGACCATGAGAATGCCCTTGAACCTTAGGGTTTACGGCAATTCCGCGGTGCCATTAGTGAGGCTTGGGTTTGCCCTTCTACTGCTGGACCATCGATGCTGGGGTATGTACCAGATATTTTTAAGCTGTACTTGAGTGTTGAGCTCTCGGGGAATTATGGGATTTTGATGGATCGATCGAAAAGATTAATGTAGTCCGGATATCAGGTGAAGGGATCGACTACGTGGGAGACTCTATATATGAGTATTGCCGTTGATAGCGCAGTCAGCACAGCTACGAAGAGACGAGTTCGAAGCAATCGACATCAGAGGAAAGAGGCGCACATTGACGATAGTGTTTACGACTGTGATTTGGTGATTTGAATTTCATATTTTCGTTGATTGGATTTTGGTATTTTGAGGACTTTGTTCTACGATTGGTATTTCTTATGTATACCTTCATTACATTCTATTTCTGTTTCATATATCAGTGGTATTGATGTTGTTTAGTACACACCCAGTGCACTCGATTTGGTTTTATACATTTTGAGATTTTTGATTTGATTTCGTGCATATTGGTTACACAAGATTTTGACATATGCTTCGACCTAGTTTTCATGCATTTTCATATTGTGATTTCGATTTTGATATTCGGTGTATGTTTTCGTGCACCATGTGCACCTGATTGAGATTCTTGTGGACATTCGGTGCACTTGATGCGATTTTGTGCACACCAGATGCACTAAATCGGGGTTTTGTGCAGATTAGATGCATCTGATATTAAAGTCGTGCACGCCCGTTGCACTTGACAGATGTTTTGGTGCACACCTGTTGCACTCAGTTTTGTTTTTGTGTGAATTTGTGGCATCTGTATTTGGTTTGGATTTCAGTGCGCACCGGACGTACTTGATATTTTTATGATGTGATTGGGATTGATTTCAGTTTGATCAGTATGTTTTTATAATCATTATTATTGATTTAGTAACCAGGCAGGACGTGTATGTTAAATAAAAGATATATATATATATATATATATATATATATATATATATTTTTTTTTTTTTAAAATAAACGTCCGCTACTTATGCCGTGACACGTGCATCACACGGCGATTTTCAAAAGGGGTTTTCGTATATTTCTTTATCCGGATATTTGGACGGTTTTACTATGATGCGCACTATATATAAGTTATAGATTGATGTATATTATGATGGTTTTCATATTGGGTTTTGATATTTTATTCTCGCCATAACTCCGATGATTGCGTTATGCTTGACGGAGTTGATTTTAGTTATGTATTGATGATTTCGGAGCCCCGACGATTTGAGTGTTTTGCTAAATGTTTTAGTATTTGGAAGGGGAGTTTTGATTTAAATTCGGGGACCGAATTTCTTAAAGGGGGGAAGATTGTAACGGTTTAAAAATAATTAAATAAATAATTAAATAAATAAAATCGTTTAAGTGAATTTTATGATTTTCGGTAAAGAAAAACGTATTTTTCGTAAAACTAAACCGTAATTATTTTTCACTATAAATTTAAAAATACCTATTTTAATTATGTTATTACTAGTAAATGTTGTTTATTTAGTCACTTATAAATTTTTAGTTTAATTAAATATTTTTCCTAAATTAATTATTTTAAATATTAACATAAGCTTTATTTATGCACTAAATTAGTGTAAATTTCAAATTTGAAGGGGTTTAATTTGCAAAAATGAACCATTGCATATTAGAATCTAGTGTGTATCATGCAAAATTTATTTACAAATTTTTCCATGATTCTAGACATTTCTTTGGTTTATTTACATTAGAAATGAAAGAAATTAAAGAAAATGTTGAAAAGACATAAAGAGGTGATATTTTGGTGAAAGTTTCTACATCATTCTTCACTCTTTTCTTTCTCTCCCTCACCTCCTAATTTTTGGCCGGCCTCATCCCGTTGGCAGCCCCCCCATTTTTCTCATTTGATTTTGTTGCAAAAATCCACCAAAATTCTTCAAAAATTCAATTAAAAGTCCACAAAATCCTAATAAATTCATACCCTCTATTCTTTGCTCTTCTTTGCATGGATTTTGGAGATGGAAAGCACTCATTTTGGAGGCTCATTTTCATGTTTGGATTTTATGTTGTGGAGGTATAAATCTTTTTCTTTTGATTTATTTTTATTAGATGTTTCTTTTAAGCATAATTAGATTTATTAAATTAATTCTATTTGCAAATTTTAAAATTCAAGTTAGGGTTTGTAAATTCAAGTTGTGGTTTTATTAATTAATTAGGGTTGTAATAACTAGTATGACACTTTTAGAAATGGAAAATCATGCATGGTTGAGATATTGTAAATTGTTGATGTAAAATTGTTCAATTTAAACATTTTTGCAAACTAGATTTCTATATATTATATATATTGGTGAGATAAATTCCAATTAATGTTTGTAACATTATATTGTTGTTTTAATGAGAATATTGACATGTTTATGGAATGAAAAACTTAGTTTGGTCACTAGTTTCTTTTGATAATTGAAAAATACTAATAAAATGCTAATTTTGCTAACTCGTTTTTGGAAATTCTTAAATAAATGAAATTTAAAATATAAATTATGGTTTCATTATATAATTATCATTATAAATTGTAGTTTAATATATTAATTCATGCAAAATCAAGTTTGTTGTGATATTGTGACATTTTGCTTGTAAGATATTGAAAATTTGCTAAAGGTTGTAAACTAGAAATTTCAAATTAATAAAAATTTGTGTAATAAAAATATAGTAATGGGTTGTATAGTCTAGTTATGCTATTTAATGAGTATCATGACCATTGGTTTAATTAAATGTCAAGTTCGGAAGAAAAACGGTAAATTGACATTTTCGGGTTTTACGAAATCGGGCGATTTGATGGATTTTAGGGTTTCGATGAATTAAATAATGTTTTATATTATAAGTAATGAGTTTTAAAACTATGAGTTGGTTGTTGATGTTTATCTCGATTAATCGGAGTTTGTACGCCGATATCGAGCGATATTTGGTTCTTTTGCGTGAACGGGACATAGGTTTTAACCTATGCGCGTTCCGTGTGTCGTTTTGACTTTTGTCTGTGATTTAGTTTACGATACTATATATGTTTGCGTATAGGTACCCCTCACGTGGATTGCGGGCCATGAAGAAGAGGATGGCGACACCGTTTTCGGCAGACATGGACCAGGTGAGTAGATGTATATCTACGGGGGGAAATCGGGTGGATGGCGTTTAGCACCCCCGCACGTAGAATAGGAACGGTACTTATTGACATTAAGAAGCCAGATGTGACCCTAGATTTTTAATAAGCAGGACCCTAGTAATGACCCTAGGCTGGACTAGACTGATTTAGGAAGACCATACCAGAGGATGAATACCTTGGAAGAGATTCGTAGGTTTCAGGTAGATACACACACGCACACTGAAACTCGATGTGGTGTATACGTGTATGTGTGTGTGTGTGTGTATATATATATGTATATATATATATAGGACTAGGTGTGTGTATATATATATATACAACACGTATATGGGATATAATGATGTGATATGATACACGGGAATGATACAGTATAGCTGGGCTTGATGTCGTGATTCTTGACTATACGGTCGTATTATGATGTTAGCGGATCATAAAAAATGATATAATGAATAGGTATACATGGATAATAAAGTGTCGTGATGATATAGAGGTACATGGGACTCTAAAATAGCACCCGAACCGTAACATGTGATTGATATTCGATATCTTATAGGCGTGATTTAATCACGACTTGACATATGTGACTTGATCAAGATATGATATATGTGACATGACATTTCTGAGGATAAATTAACGGTGTATATTTATGCTGACAATGATATATGATTGATGTATGCGATTACAGTATAGCACCTTGATCATGGCATGTGTTGATGATATTATACGAATGATGAGACACGTAGGTGATACTTGACACGTATCCCGATATTGGGATGTCGTACGATAGATTTTACCGTACGAGGCATAGATGTGATGATTGATCCGCACTCTTGTTTCGAGGAAACCGTACTACGTACGTGACGCTATTGAGGCTGGATCGCCGACTATTAGAGATATGGACTCAGACTTTAGGTGTACCCTTAGTTCTTATCGACTAGTTCTTAGGTTTAGTTCTTTAGGAGGTTAGATAGACACTAGTTAGGCCCGAGACATATAGTTGTAGTTATATTTGTATATCGAATGAGTGGTTATTGCACTTCTGTCTTTACATTCATACCGTAATCATAATGTTGCATGTTCATAAATATGTTTCTATAATCAGAATCAAACTCTGCCTGTTAGGACACTAACACCATTACCGATGATGCGCATATTCCACACACACTTATTTGCTGGCTCACACACATCATCATCGGTAATTGCTATGTCACGTACACTTTAGATCATATTATCGTTTATTGATGCAATCAGCTAACAGCTAGATTGATGTAATATCGTGATTGCTCTCTGGGGTTAGTATATACATGGCATTGATTACTTAGACATTTCATGCATTCATATTTCCATGTTATCATGCAGTATTATGGGCATATGCCGACACTTATCATATACTTACTCATGATTTTGGGATTTTGGTTTTCTATGAGATTTCTGGATTTGGGGGAAAACCGCAAAAATATATAAAAACTTCTTTCTCTCTCCTCCTCTTTTTTTTTAAAACATAAGATGCGGTTGTCTTGTGATGTATGTGTCGTCCACCATGAGATTTCATGTTTTCTGTTGGATTTCGAGACCCGATTCGAGGAGTGGATGAACCGTCTCGGGTACATGGTGGGCCCGGTATGGTACCCCGGGGCAAGAAGATCGAGTTGTAGACGATGAGCCTGGCAGGGGAAGGCTACCTACCGGTGATGTCTGGCGCGGCGGATATCCGAAGGATACCGACCGTTGTCGTGAGATTTGATGATATGGGCCGATCCGGACTGACGGAGCCCGAGATATTGAGACTATGAGACATTGCGATTATGAGGTATTGAGACTTGAGATTTACATGCTTTGTGTCGATGCTTGACACGGATTTCCATGGATTTCATTGTTGATATTTCAGATTTCTATACACATTTTACTATGATAAAAGTTAAAGATTTCTTATACAGATATACCTAGATTTCAGGATTGGTCATTTTACATTCATGGTGCATGCATACTCATTCATATGACATAGTACTATATGAGGCACCGACACGAGCACGGAGTATTTGCATTTACACATAGCTTATTATCCTGTCTTACTTGATGACTAGGAGTATATTAGTATATTATTATGACCTAGGATAGCGTCGTGCATTCGATTTCTTTTCGTAGATGTCTTCTACTCACGAGTTGGCAACTCACCCCTATTGTGCCAAATTTTATTACAGGTTGATGTACAGGGTCCCTTGGCAGTTGCTGGCACAATATTTTCATTCCGGGTGATTTGCACGGTAGGTTGGTTCATTTGTATCTGAACCGCCGTTGTATTTTTATTATTTCATTTGTATCTAGAAAGCTCCATCAACTAAACTTGTATTATTTGATAGATTACTGGACCATTTATTTATTTCGACCTTAGAGTCGCGTGTATTATTCTGATTTGGTGGATTTGTTTTCTTTTGAGTTTTGAGCCTCGCCCTTTGGCGTTGTATATTATTGTGCTTGTTGTGGTTGTTTCCACCTGTTGGCGTTGAGCTAGCTCCCGTTTGGGGATGCTTTTTATTGTTTTTGTATATTATACTTGTACCCGTTTGGGGCCAGTTTTTACAGAGGAGACTCTGCCGAAATTTTTGGGAAAATTTGCCGATACTTTTAAACTTGTTTTCTTCATGTTTTCTTTTACTTCTTTTACTTTTATATGGTTTAGAATTCTGGGCTTCGGCTTACTTAGGTTACGTTGCGCCTCTAGACGTTTCGTAATCTAAGTGCCGGTCACGTTCCGTACTTTCGGGTCGTGACAGGGGGGCTCTGAGGAGAGCCAGCTTGTGCTTGCAGGTCGGGTGTAGGGGTGGCTTGGTCGGCCCCTGTTGGCCTTTTCTTTCTATTTCTGGGACACGTCATCTGCCACATCTCCTGATCTTAGAGATCGCCAATATTGAGCATCATCATTAGCCTCCTACTCTTGTCCCTACCAGCTAGCGGGTCGGGTCAGGAGTGGACTTCCGGGCCGCCCGGGGTGAGCTCCCTCCTAAGGTTTCGTCGGGACGCATCCCCGGGCTATCAGCTGTCTTTCCTGCCAGCTAATTAGGGCGAGATCTCTGCATTTAAGGAAGGTGCGCCGATTCGTACATCCTGCCACTGAAGCGACGGTCCACGTGTCAAGCGTCGGTTGGCCGACGCGACGTGTGCAGACATGCGTCTGACGGGATGCGGGCCAGCGTGGGAGCGACAAGTGGAGCGATCGGAGCCGTTGGACATGTGGGGGCGCTTTGGCGGAAGATGAAGGGCGCCATAGGATGAGGCCGTTTGCGGTGATAAGCAGAGGTGGGGCCTACTCCAGGTCCCTACTCTTTCAAATCTCCTTTCTTCTAAGTCTTGGCTGCTCAACGCTCTTCTTCTTTTGGATACATGGTTCATTCCCACTCTTTGGGTTTCTCGTCCCAGAGGGAGGCCAGTGGCGCGGCCGCGCCCCTGGCTAGCTCATGCCATGCGCCGAATGTTTCGCCGGCGATAAGGCCGTCCGCTTCGTTGACGGCTCCTGGTGATTGTTCCGGCGGCGGCCAGAGACGTCCACAGTCATCCAAGCCCCAGACAAGAAACAGGGGGGAGAGCGAGGATGGGGTCCCCTTTAAGAGGAGAAGGACAATCTCCCATGCGCCGCCGTCGATGGTTCCTGAGGGGATTCCCGAGCCGGGGGGGATGCCGTCTTCATGGCTCCATCTGGGCTTTCCGTCGCTGCTGGCCTGCTCGCCGGGATGGAAGAGTCGGCCGGGGGAAGCTTCCGCATGGCACCCTGAGAGTCCAAATGCAGGCCATAGCCCAAGGGGTGGTCCAGGTATGAACTTCTCTACGCGTTGTTTTTGACCTTCCTTTCTTTGGCTCGAGCGCCTCCAAGTTTCTCATTTGCTTCCCGTCAGGTCCTTCAACACAGCGCCCTCGCTACTCGTATGGAGGCCGAAGGGGGCGTTCCACGTACCGAGGCCAGTAGAAGCATTTCCTTCGGAGGTCGAGGTCCTGCGGCGTGACCTGCGTCTGGAGAGGGCGAGGGCTGACGTCCTGGCAGCCCGTGCGGAGGCTGCGGAGCTCTCCAATTCAGTAAATTGGGGTGCCTATCGTCGCCTGAGTGCATCCCACCGAGTTGTTGAGAGGAAACTGGCGGATCTGGCCGACTATTTCGTGGCCATGAAGAAGGAGAGGGACGCCAGCAGGGGGATGCCGAGGCAGCGCTTTTGGCGGCCAAGACTGCTAAGGTTCGGGCTAGGAAAGTTGTGGCCGATTACAAGGTGTCAGAGCAGTTTTACGCCAAGCTTGGCAAGTATTCCGCCATCGCGTGGAATAAGGCTCTGGATGCCGTGAAGGAGCAGCTTCCCGAGTTCGCCGATGGCGAGCTCCATGCTTGGGTCCCACTCCCGGTGGCAAGGCCTCCGGCAGACAACGATGAGGGAAGCGAGGCGCACCCCTGGTGGCAAAACCTTCGGTGGTGAAGCCTCTGGAAGGCCGCGATGACGGTGATGAGGGAAGCGAGGCGCAGGGGGGTTTGCGACTTAGGCCTTTTTGATATTTCGTCGTCCCTCTTTTGTGAGCCTCCGGGCAATTTGTAAGGCTGGGGAGCCTAAAATACCCTTTGTAAAGACTTTGCCTTTGGTAATAAAACTTTTTTCTTTGGTTTCATCGGTTTGCACTTTATCTTCTGTTTGTGAAGAATGCTCGTAAAATATCTTCGCTTTCACTGTTGGGCTTCCATGCCAGGTCGGCTATCTGTCTAGCAATCGTTCGTCGAGTTGATTTTGATCGGTTGTGGTAGGAAGCCACCAGCCGGGGATAGCTGAGCAGGGTAGCTGCTGAGCTGCCTCTAAGGAGAACTTGGATCCTTAGCGTTGGAAGGGCCGTAGGAGGCCTGCTAAAGATATCCGGGCAGTGAAGCTGCGCGGCTGCCTCTTGGCGAGGGCTTTGATCCTTAGCGTTGGAAGGGCTGTAGGAAGCCCACTAAGGATGACCGGGCAGTGAAGCTGCGCGGCTGCCTCTTGGAGAGGGCTTTGATCTTTCGCGTTGTAGGTAGGCAACTACCAGCCTGAGATGACTGAGTGGGGTAGCCGCTCGGATGCCTCTTGTGAGGGCATTGATCCATGGCGTCATGGGTAGGGAGCTACCAGCCGGAGATGACCGAGCAGGTGTTGGGTTACTAGGCACTATCACAAGGCTCATAAGGCATCAACCATGCCAAATCTAAATTTTATCAAGTGCCGAACAACCTAAAGCGAGGATCTTTGCTAGAGTTTTAGGGTTAATATAGCATGTAAACAACTTTACATCTAAGAGGAAGAGATTACAACCTTTGTAGTCCGCTCCTTCGCTTCATAAGCTCCGAGTAGTAGTCCCTTCGCCGCGATCCATGAACTTCCGGACTCTAGAGAGGTTCCACAAGCCGAATGATTCATGCTTGCTTGAAGTCTTCCTTTTCGAAGATGATCTACCTTGAAGAATCTTTAACTCAAGCTCTCACTTCTCTAATCAAGTATTATTGAAGTGAACACCCTAATCTAAGTGGCTAGAATAGATGAGGATGATGAAATAGGAATTTGGCTCTCTTTTGTTTTCAAAATCTCACTCAATATCATCACAAAAGAAAAACCTAGTGAAGCTTTTTCAAGAGCTCAAGGAAGAAGAAGATGAATAATTCCTTTTATGATGAATAATGAATTAATACTATGGTTACAATTGCAACCCTTGGTTAATAAAGAAAGGCTTTAACCATTGTAGAGATTTAACTAGGGTAAAGAGTTTGGGTTGGGTTAGGAAATATCTCCACAAAATATCAACACAAAATATCTTTGCTTAAAACAAAACAAAGCTTCTAGAAGCTTTATGAAAAAGCTAACCCAAATCAAGCCCTAACTACGTTTAATCTCCACTAATCATGTTGCATTTGTAATCATAACTTGTTACAATATTATATATCACATATATAATATATTTTTGTAACAAAAGAAAATAATACAATTAACATATATCGTATATATCAATGTAATATCCGGTGAGAAAATAAATCAATAAAGTGAGCTTATATTAGTTAATGTAATGTAATATATCACATATATAATTATACATTAAATTATCGAATCAACACTTGATCCGACAATCCGGCTATATCGCATATAACCGACTAATATAACATGTACCGCTTTATCGAATCAACACTTGATCCGATAACCTGCCTATATCACATATACTCGGCCGATATCATATATCGCGAGAATAGAATACGGTATCTCATATCGCATTATTCTCGATCCCGCACATATCACATATGTGCTCCTACTCGGTTTTTCTGAGTCAAGAAACCTCTGTGTAGGACTCTAAAGAATCGTTAATACGCCGGCAGTAGGTGATGATCATATCAAACACCCACAAGCTGCAAGCGGTCAGCTAAACGTAACAGCCACCCAGGTATTGAACGATCAGAAGATCAACAAGCAAGCCTGTATATTCTCCTATGAATCCAATCAGTAACACTCCCGTACAGTCCGGTCTCTTCGTCTGATATGTTGCATATCTAGTCTAGGGGTGGTAAACGTCAGACCCCAGTAACCGATAAGTCGTGTCGGTGTGAGGCTCATAACAGGTCGAGAAACTACTGATAACACTTACCATTAGCACTCTATATCAGCCCTGGACAAGGACTTCCAGTTATAACCAATCGAACACAGCACAACATCAACTCGCTATACCGGGAGAGACGAATCCCCTCCTATCGCTCATTTCCACCATGCGATTCGGGACTGTACCCAAAAGCCACCGTTTTGCACGCCCTCTTGGACATGGTAAGGTGGAAATCAAAGCACAGTGGGAATCACACAAGACTCTATGACGATCTCGGGTCTACAGACTAACCTATACCAGTGTCACCAGAGAACTGCTATCTGACGTTGGTATAAATCCATCTAGGAGCTCTCGGCGAGTCCGTTCAGTGTACCCAGTCTCCACTGAGCACCCGTACACCATCTTTGATGTCAAACACCGATGGATATAGAATCATCCATCGCCCATCATATGGGTCAAGATGCGTATACGCTAGTCTACTCTGGTTTATCGATGCCTTGTCTCGAAACACCCTCGACTAGGAACAGTTATAGGATGTACCCGTTGACTACCCTGGCCCCACCAGTATGATCTCATCATAGTCCCAGTAGTCGAGTACATATCCTAATGGCTTTATCAACATGTGAGAGCAGGACAGTAAACTAATATAAGTCAACATGTTAAGATAAAGTGAAACCAAATAGCATACTATCATGTCGAGTAAGAAAGTCCTTTCTATATATATCCAAGCATCCACTATAATATACATCATATGTACAATAATGGCCTCTAGGGCATATACATAACTAACAATCTCCCACTTGCACTAAGGCCAGCTGTTGTAGTATCTCATACCCAACATCCAGAAGAGTCTCTCAAACTGTGTCTGGGGAATGGTCTTCGTGAGTGGATCCGCTGTGTTGTCCTTCATATCAACTCTCCTGACCTCGATCTTCCGGTGATCAACTATCTCCCGGATTAGGTGATACCGCCTCAGAATATGTCTGGACTTCTGATGGGACCTGGGTTCCTTGGCCAAAGCTACGGCTCCATTGTTATCACAATATAAAGGTATTGGATGCTCAATGGACGGAACCACACCAAGTTCAGAGATGAACTTCTTCATCCAGACAGCCTCTTTGGCAGCATCGTTGGCAGCGATGTATTCAGCCTCCATCATCGAGTCTGCAACAGTTTCCTATTTGGAACTCTTCCAATACACCGCCCCTCCATTGAGGGTAAAGAAAAAACCCGAGTGCGACTTAGAGTCGTCCTTATCACTTTGGAAGCTCGAATCGGTAAAGAACTCCACCTGGAGTTCTCCGTTACCATACACCAAGAACATCTCCTTAGTTTTTCTCAAGTACTTAAGAATGTTCTTCACAGCTGTCCAGTGACTCTCTCCAGGATCTGCTTGATACCTACTCACTACACTTAGTGAGTATGCTACATCGGGTCTGGTACATAGCATCGCATACATGATAGAGCCTACTGCCGAAGCATAGGGTATCCCTTGCATGCGAGCTCTCTCCAAATCAGTCTTGGGAGACATCTCTTTGGAGAGAGTGAGTCCAAAGATCGTGGGTTGGTTCCCACGCTTGGATTCTTCCATACTAAACCTCTTTAGTATGGTGTCAATGTACCTGGATTAGGACAATCCCATTATCCGTTTAGATCTATCTCTATAGATCCTAATTCCCAGTATGCATGAGGCATCACCTAGATCTTTCATTGAGAATCTTTGTGATAAGAAGAGCTTGACCGAGTGCAGCATAGGAACATCATTTCCTATCAAGAGTATGTCATCCACGTACAATACGAGGAAGACAACCTTACTCTCTGCAACCTTTTTTATATATACAAGGTTCATCTATGTTTTTGATGAAGTCAAACTCTTTGACTACAATATCAAAGCAGATGTTCCATCTCCGCGATGCCTGCTTTAACCCGTAGATAGATTTAAGCAGCTTGAACACCTTTCCGCTTCTCCCACTGTCTACGAAGCCCTCTGGCCGAGTCATGTACACGCACTCCTCTAAATCACCACTTAGAAAGGCGGTCTTAACATCCATCTGCCAGATTTCGTAGTCATGGTATGCAACAATGGCAAGTAGGATCCGGATGGACTTAAGCATAGCCACTGGAGAAAAGGTTTCGTCATAATCCACACCTGGTCGTTGACGAAAACCCTTTGCAACAAGTCTAGCTTTGAAAGTCTCAACTTTTCCATCTACACCAAATTTCTTTTTAAAGATCCATTTGCTCCCAATGGGTTTTACCCCTTCAGGAGCAACTTCCAAAGTCCATACTTTGTTGGTGTACATGGATTCCATCTTAGATCGCATTGCATCGAGCCATTTCACAGAGTCACCACTCGTGATGGCCTGCTCGAAGCTAGTCGGGTCATCATCTTCCATGATGCAATCCTCGCTCCCACATCAACGAGAAAACCATAGTATCTCTCAGGTGGATGAGAAACCCTACTAGATCGGCGGAGAGGCTGAGGTTCGTTGGGTACTACTGAATCCTCTGGTTCCAATAAATCTTCTGTCGTAGTTTGTGTTGCTGGAACTTTTTCTAGTTCTACCTCTTTACGACAAATTTCCTTTGCAAGAAATTCCTTTTCTAGAAAGGTGGCATGTCGAGAAACAAACACCTTTGTTCCTCAGTGTGGTAGAAGATATACCCTTGTGAGTTCTTGGGATATCCTACAAACTTGCATAGGACAGACCTTGCCTCGAGTTTGTCCGGATTGTTCCTTTTGACATAGGCCGGACAACCCCATATCTTAACATACTTAAGAGATGGTCTCTTCCCCTTCCATATCTCATTTGGAGTGGTACGCACTGATTTGGTAGGAACCATATTCAATAGGTGTATGGCTGTCTCAAGCGCATACCCCCAGAAGGAAATAGGTAACTCAGCATTGCTCATTATAGAGTGCACCATATCTAATAGGGTGCGATTCCTCCGCTCCGATACACCGTTGTGCTGTGGTGTATAGGGAGGAGTAAGCTGAGAGAGAATCCCATTCTCTTTTAGATAGTCCAAAAACTCATTGCTCAAGTATTCTATTCCTCGATCAGATCGCAGGATCTTAATACTTTTGCCCGTTTGGTTCTCTACTTCGTGCTTATATTCTCTGAATTTCTCAAAAGCTTCAGACTTGTGTTTCATCAGGAACACATGTCCATATCTTGAGAGATCGTCAGTGAATGTAATGAAGTAGGAAGAACCGTTCCTGGCATGTGTAGACATAGGACCACATACATCACTATGTATCAGCCCTAAGAGTTCCGTAACTCTTTCTCCGTGTCCACTAAACAGAGTTTTGGTCATCTTGCCTTTGAGACATGACTGGCAAGTATCATAAGATGATAATTCGAACGGATTCAAATATCCATCTATATGTAACTTAGCTAGCCGTGTCGCATTGATATGACCTAGTCTACAATGCCACAAGAAAGATTCGTTCATTTCTAAACTCTTCCTCTTGTGTGTGTTTTGTATATTAAGAACTGTAGTTTGGTTGAGAACGTACATGCCATTATTTAACGATCATGATCCTATCAACTTTTGATTCAGGAATATGTTCATAACATTATCCTGTACTACAAAATTATATCCTTTTTTATTCAATAAAGAAACTGATATAATATTGCATATCAGGGTCGGAATGTAATAGCATTCGTTCAAAACTAATATATTACCATTTGGTAACACAAGGTGATATTCGCCAACTGCCTTGGCTGCAACATCTGCACCATTCCCAGTTCTCTACCTTTACGTAGCCCATGTAACATATTACATATGTGGGATCCCGATCTAGTATCTAATACCCAGGACATAGAGTGAACTGAGAAACAGTTCTCGATAACTAACACACCCGAAGAAGATGCATCAGCATGATTGTTCTTTGTTTGGGCGGCGTGAGAATCCAGATATTCTCCTATTCCCTGCTCAGTCTTATAACACTTATAAGAAAGAACGGTACCAACGTTCCCCTGCTCAGTGTAATAAGCGAGTTCAGTCAATACATCCATATTATTATCTTGATTAAGGCCTGACATGGTCGCTACCTGGAGAGAGAGAGAAGAAAACACTTTAGCGTATGCTCTTGCAAGATTAGATTGGTTATTATCTTATCTAATCAGGATGTCTCCCACTGTGTTTATCAAATCTTCCTTCAAACCCTAAAAGGAAAGATTAGCCGGGATTAATTACACTTTACAAGTTCGCCAATCTTTCAGCCAGGCCTGTTGGTACTTTGAGGGAGGTTCCCCGTGCTTTCGCACGGACCTAATTAAAGTAAACATCGTTTTCCCAGAGGCATAACCTCATTAACACCTTTCTAGTCACCTACTTGATCGGCTAATTGTCCTGTGTAAAATTCTCCCAGGAGTAACTCTTACTCGCAGTGGGTATTGGGATCCAACTATCTCATAGGAGGTATGCAATCTCATTGCAAATTCAACACTTGAAATTCCCAATAATGTTTTTACCCTTAACGTGCTATGACCTTGACGAATGCCAACAAACCATAGTCCGCTAGTCAAGTTCAACCCGTACATTTCTTAATTGAATTAAACCCACCCGCACGACCCTTGACGAAAGCCAACAAAGCCGTACGACTACCCTGAAAGTCTACGGTAGCGCCCCGGCCGTCTTTCAGACGCCAAATACGGAACAAAAACTTTTATAACTGGCGCTATCGCATACTATAACCCGGATCTGCCATTAACGCTAAACTAACAAACTACAAAGAGGGTAAAAGGTTATACCGAACGATCCGAGTCCTTCGTTCTTTAACCATCATCCCACGCTCCGTTGCGGCTGCTCCAATCTCCTGGCTCCTCGTCGAGGTGGCACCACGTCAACGATTCTTTAAACGGGCTCCCGCCTCTGACCCGAGGCAACTCGGTCATCAAGTTTGCTAAAAGAGATGACCAAGATTGATGTAGAGAATGAGAAGAACACTTTGTCTCACTTTATCCAAAGCCATGGACGAACGGTTAATGAAGTTGCCATTTGGAATAGGGTGATGAGAAAATGAGCTATATGAAATTTCCATGAACCAATCTATCATAATATTTTTCCCAAAAGAAATGGCCAGCCAATATAAGGTGAGGGGGTGAGTGTAGGAGAGGGGAGAGGGTGACCTTAAGCTATGATACTTATCATAACATTTAATGAAAGAATGAATCATCAAAAAACATTAAATGCAATCCATGAATCATTAACCTAGTCACCATAACACATCTGTTGGATATAGTGTCCTCAGAGTCAATTATTGGATCACAGGCACGTGATTGCAATGATTGAGGGAGGACCTATGCCGGTAGGATAGTCTTACTCGAGATGATAGTATGCTATCTGGTTTATCTTTATCATCGTGTACTGCTTTAGGTGACCTTTCAGGTCACTATTGCACGTTGGTAGAGCCCCTAGGATTCTTGCTTGACTACTAGCAGTATGAGGGCGATCATATACGTGGGAGCTGGGGTCTATAAGCACATCCTTAAAAGGTCCCTAGTCGTGGGAGTTTCGAGACAGGGCATCGATTCTCCAGAGTAGACTAGTGTATATAGTCGAGACCCCGACGAGGGGCGGTGGCCAGTCTCACAAGCCACTGGTGTCAGTTGGATCACCTAAGATGTATACAGGTGCTCATTGGGTTATGAGTACACCGGACATGACTCGCCGGGAACCTGCTAGTTGGGATTATACCAGACGTCAGATAGCAGTTCCCAGGTGACATGTGTACAGGTTAGTTCATCGACCTGAGATCATCATTTTTCTCGTGTGAGTTCCCACTGTGCTTTGATTACTACCCTACCACGCTCAAAGGAGACGTGCAAACAGGTTTTAGTTGGGTACAGTCCCGAGCCACATGGAGGCAGTGAGCGGATTTTCAGGGGGTCGTCTCTCTCGGTATTGGGGGTGAGGTCACGCTTTGTCTAGGAGAGCCATTACATAAAGCCCTCGGCCGAGGCAAGAGATTTACTGGTAGGTATTTCAGTAGTATCTCAGGGTGTTCTGGGTTACACTCCGACACGACTTGTACCGCTTTTGGGGGTCTGACTTTTACCAACCCCCTAGGCCCACCATGCGATACTCATAGACGAACGGACCGGACTGCATGGATATTTTCACTGACAAGCTCAGTAGGATGTCAGGATGAGTTCGCTCATCGACGTCCCTTTAGTCAATAGCTGGTGGCCCGTCACGTATGGCTAATACCTCTGACGTGCTAGTGGTTAAATCCACAGCCATAGTATTGACGAGTCTTTAGAGTCCCCTACACACAGTTACTCACGTTTCGGGCGAAACGCTGTAGAGGCCGTATGGAGATATGGCAGGGTTCGATCAGATACGTGCGGTATTGTACGGATCGTGATCGGACGGTTTTTACTAGCCGGCTTTGGTTTAAGCCGAATCCTAGTATCAGACAGTGTAGTTTTGTCTCTTTGCATTTGTATTCAGTGGGAATACAAATGCGGGCATGTATATGCAGTAGCGGGGTTTTCCTGTAATTTATTATGGGATCAGTTTTCTGAAGTTGCCAGTTTGTATTCCGTTCTGGCCGGTTTTCCTTTGTTCCTTCGCTGCCGGACTTTCCGTTGGAAGGGGGTTATTTGCAAGTTTGCAAATAACTTATTGTGGAGGGGTTTATTGTGATTGTGGCTTCATCATGATGAGATTCTTTTCTAGTCTTTTTCATTGCATTTATGGTGATGGTTTGTGAGTGGATTTGGATTAGAAATGTGGTGACCATTTTTCTTTTCATTAATCTCTTTTTCTTCTCTTGATTAAGATTCATTTTTATCTTCCACCATCTCTTTAAGGGGTCGGCCACTATAGGTGAGGAGAGAGGGAGTTCTTTTTGGTTGTGAGAAATATTAGGCATCTCATTTTCATTCATGAAGAGAGTCCCATCTTCAAAGTTCATTTCTCTCTTCACCTCCATATCAAAGGCAACTTCATAAACCCCAAAAGAGACATAGTATTCTACACTAGCCAACAGTACCCTTGGAAGCGTCGGCTAGCCAACTTCACGCCCGAGTTGCCTCAGTCCAGAGGTGGGAGCCCGTAAACGAACCCGGCTACGTGGTGCCTTTCCGATAAGGAGGTGACGGACGGAGATTCCGTAGGAGATCGGAGTGGAGACGAAGACCGAAGGACACGGATCGCTTGGTATAGCTCTCTACTCTTTTACTTGTTTGCTAGAGCTAGGTCAATGGCCCGATCCGGGTTAAAAGTGCGCGGTGTTGCCGGTTTGCAAGTTTCGCAAAGTTTTTCGTTTCCGCGTTTCCGGCGTCGGATCGACGGCCGGGGCGCCGCCGTGCACTTACATTGGTATCAGAGCCACGCCATTAACCTAGTCTAGCTCTCTAATGTGTTTAGAACTCGATCGAACCAAAAAATCCTAAAAAACGTATTTTCTAAAGCACAAGTTTCTGTCAAAATTTTTTGGGCTCTAAAAATTTTTCAGGTTGTTTCAGAAACATGTTTAAAGAATTCTAAGAACACTGTAAAAATTTGGTGACCTAATCCCTCAAGATAGATGCGGAACCACGGCCATAACCCCACTTTGGCCGCGGTTCCGCCGCAGGAATATAGCTTCATTGCACCAATTTTTTCAGTGGGTCCTAGTCTCTGAAATAGGGGTTTTGGGATATTCTTTTTGGGCCCAGATTTTCTGTGAGTGCTACAGTAGTGCTTGGGGCCCACTTTGATAAATTTGATCGATCGAATATTTTAAACATGCTAGTTCACAGTATTTACATTATATCTGCGACCGTGAATGTCATTTGATCGGTAAATCCTGTCTAACTGCTATAGCCCTTTTAGACGGATTTGCGAACGTGACATTCACGTTGATGTTCTGTGTTGTGCTGTGATGTTGCGGATTGGTTATAGGGGATAGCCTGGTTGCAATGTTAGTACAATTTTGTTTTATATGTATATTTGATATTGCGGGGCGAGCGTCCGACATGTGGACTGCCGTCACTACCTGTTTATATTATTCTTTTAGGGTACGACCGGGTCGAGGTCGATGTACCCATTGTATGTATATTTTACTTTCTGTACTAGGATTACCCCACGGAGGGGTGCACGGATAGCCGGGTTCTAGAGGGCAACAAGCCCGCATCTCATGGCATTGAGACGGAGGGGGCTTTACTCTAGAATTGGCGGGCTATTCGCCGCCCTCGTAGGGGGTATAGGTTGACCCAGGAGGAGTGCCCAAGTTACCGGATTCCGTGAAGTGCTAGGTGGTCCATTCACGTTGCTGAAGGGGGCTGCATCGCTTCAGGTTTTGGCGGGTAACTTGCAGCGCCCGTAGGGGTCTAGGATTTCATTGCACAGGCTATCCACACGACCAGGGGAACGTCTGGTTTCAGTAGCGGCTCTATAAAACCCGGGGATTCCAGATATCTGTATTGTTCTGTGATGCTGGTTACATTTCTGTGATGTTGCATTTTATCACGCCTTGAGCGATATTATATATTGATATATATACTAGTAGATGTTGTATATGTTTTGCATCCGCGCTAGTCCAGTCCCCGCTCTGTCATTAGTTAAGTAACCTAACGGGTGATGACGGGACCTAGTGGCGAATGCGGATGGCATATACGTACATCATTATTTTCGTTCTTTATTGGTGTGATCAATTGATGGGACTGCGTTGATTCGGATCAATGCAAGATAAACAAACCTATTCTGATGTTGTTGGAACATTTTTCAAAAAGCTGTTATTGCAAGGGCGTTCTCTTTTGTTTTGCACAGTGGTATTCGGTTATGAATATCCAGCACCTCAGTCGACGAGGCAAGGGCCGAGATCCCTTCACCGGGAGTGACCCCTTGGACAGAAGTTTGCGTCAGGGCAATAACTTCACTAGAACCGATTACTTTTGCTTTGCATTTTAGTATTCAGTTGGAATATCCTGCACCTCATCCTACGGGGAAAGAGCCGAGATCCCTTCACCGGGAGTGACCTCTTTAGCAAAGGTTTTCGTCACTATATTTTTATAAAGCTATCAGTTCCTTCAACGATATCAAGTTCATTACGTTAAAGGTTTTCGCCAGAAACCATTCGTAGCCCTCCATCGTTTCATATGAATAGTCAATAAGTATTCAAGCTGTGTATGTTGGCCAAAGTCAAGGCACAGTGATTGGTAACTATTGGGTATTCATATGCAGCATAGATAGATGCGTTGGTTTGGGACAGTCGTACTACTATTTTGGCCAAAGTCAAGGGTATGTACGGGTGGGTTCAAATTAACCTGGAGAATGACAGGTAGAACTTGACATGTGACTTATGATATGTTGGCCAAAGTCAAGATCATAAGAGCATGGGGCAAAAATCACATCGGGAGTTTCTAAAGAAACTGAAACTTGCCAGATATGCGCATACCTTCTGGAGTGTGATAACGTGAGCGGATTCCGTCACTTTATCATGCGATGATAGTTGGATCCCGATTCCCACTGATGAGTTGGTTTACTCCTCGGGTGATCCCGACTAGATCTTCTTTTAGGTTTGGGGAAGAATTTGACGTTACAGTGGGAGGTTTCCAGATTAGATAAAGTGATAACCATTCTGATCTAGGATAAAGTGCACGGTGAGTGTTTCTTTTCTCTTTGGCAGCGACCATTGACCCGACCCTAGACTATGACTCAGTGACCAAGTTGACCGAACCTTCTTAAACACTGGCTTTTGGATTGTCAAAGTTGCAAACCTCATTGCCACTCCTACTTTTACCCTTTTCTCCCGGACACCCCGTATTACTACGAACGTCCACTTCCATTGGACAAAACCATCGTATGGTTATATACGAACTCGAAGGAATTTATTCGAGGATGGTTTCCGGTTCTGGAGAAAACGAATAGGACTATTCAGTTGTCTTTTCCTTTTACCTTCTCTCAGGTTGCGAGTGCCCCTTAGATTAGGGGATAGTACACCCATTACGCAAATTGGATAGTCTTCTTCCAAACCATATGCAGGTGCCGACCGGTAGGGAATGAAGAAAACTAATTAGCCTAAACGGTGTACAGAAGGTATTAAGTTAAGACAAAGAAATGGATTAGAAGGAGGGCAAAGTAAATTGTGACTGATTTTCACGACCAAACCAAATGTTTCTTTACCACTCCCATTTCACCTTTGTATTTCTCCAGGACACTCCATATCACTATGAAGATCCACAGTTTATTTGGATACTCCATCGTATGGTTATATACGAACTCGAAAGGAACTTGTTCCAGTTCGAGGATGGATTCTGGTTCAGGAGAAATAGGAATAAGGTTTATTCGGTTGTCTTTTATCCTCACCTTCTCTCGCATTGCGAGTGTTCCTAGGATTCGGACAGTACACCCATTATGCTTATTGGATAGTCTTCTTCCAAACCATAGGCTGGTGCCGAACGGTAGGGAAGGAAGAATACCATTTGGCCTAAAGGGGTGTACAGAAGGTAATGAATAAAGACATATGAAGGGATGTGGAGATGTGGCAAAGAAATATACGGTTACAGTTGTGAATCTGGATAATGGAAGAGGCATTACTAGGAATACCCGGATACCCCATCGAAACATTTCAATGTTTCAGTTTTACTGTGTATTGTTAAAAGAAAACTGATTTCCCAATTAGACACTTGCTCCAGGGTATGTATTTACCAGGTATGATTCTCACATCTGTATGGTTTTACAGATGATGAGTGGGAGTAAGTTATTGGGAATTAGGTGATCATCCTCATTATATCGGAATTCGTTGTAATTGGTGATATTTGAGGAAATCGCCTGGGTTGTTTGTCGGACGAAAAATATTTGGTTTTGAATATTCGTTGTTATGCACCAATTTCAAATTGATATATCTGTACGTCTATTTTCATAGAGTGAGATATAACTTTTTGAAATTATGTCTATGACATTTACCTATATCAGTGGATGGTTAGGTAAGGAGCATTAAACAGCGGTGTAATTCTTCTTAACCATAAGTACAGTTTTCAACCTACAACACACAGGGAATGAGTTATTAGACTCAGGAGACTTATACAGAGTATTGTATATTGTCCAGTGTCCATTAGGACAGAGGGGTTGGTACTCGTACTATATTCTGTTTACTTGTGACTTCTCTAGTTCTTAGACATGTGTTTCGTAGAAATGCATGTTCTGAGTTTTGAGAAGTTATAGGTATATGAATAAAGTAGAGAACCAGGTGTTGCAAGTATTGGGATTTTTCAAGGTGATCGAAGATGTAGATACTTGTGTGTGGTATTCAGTTGATAGTAATGATTAAGAGAACTTGCTTCTCTTTCAGATTACTCATAATTGGAATCATTCCTAAGTTGAGTAACGCTGATCGGCCTCCTTCCATTTAGTTGACATGCACTGAAAACAGATGCATGATTTGAATCTGGTTCAGTTAAATCAGTGCCTCTGTTTCTATATTGGATATAGAACAATTCATATCTTAACATTGTTAAGGTACGGGGAGTTGTCCAGCTTATGCTTAAAACCAGACTCTGGATAACTCAAGGCACGTTTCTATAATGGCTGTTTGTGGGTTGACCCAGGCTATGACGAGGGTTGACTTTCTACCATCTGGAAGATCAATAGTGATAATGTTCTTGACTCGCCACAATTTTAAAAGAAATGGATTTTTTCAGAAAACAGTAGTGGGAGTATGGTAGAACTGGAAGTGATTCCAGAACCGCAAACGATTACTAAAAATTTGATAAGAACCTAAAGATTCAATCTGTATTGACATTCTATTGGCCACTCCGCAGATATGGTGGGTAACCTCAGGCACCCGAGAGCTACTCCGGTAGCCTCAAGGACGGTGACAGGGAGGTTATTGTTTACCCAGACTTGCCATTGCTGTTGTTCCAGACTGTGAGACCCGGCAGGAGGATGAGCATAGCGCCGTTCTGAACTTGTTTTAGAATTGTACGTCTATATGACTCTGCCAGAGGGTTGTCGTAGTCAGTGGGAGCAGCGGAAGCATTGGTGGACATGTGACTTATGTCTATTTATAGACTAAAGCAGATATAGTGGAGATAGATCATCTATTTCTGATGTGACTGTCATAGGTTTGACTTCATCAGAATAGGGGATGGATCTGTTAAGAAGGTAGTAGGGTGTATTGTCCTGGTATTTGGATGACATACACAGAGTAGGAAGTGAAATTCCTATACTACGATCGGTTATACTTTGGTTGTCACACAGTGGTTTCTCCACATAGGACTTGGTTATTATATCAGACATTCTGGTTACTAGATCTATGGTTTTAGATCTAGATTTGGGAAGTATCCCAATCTGGGTACTTAGACAACATTCTATGAGTATTTAGAATGGACGACTTCTGGCACGGTAGTGTACCTGCAGGTAATGGAGCCACCATCTCTAAAGGTGTCTTATAGACTAAAGTAGAGAGGGATGTGCATGATTGGCAGATCACTTGCTTAGGCAATTGAGTCAATCATGAGATGTCAAGTACCACACCAGATGTTGTTCTTGCAGTAGATGCAATAAGTTGATATTGATCCAATCCTGGAGAAACATTCGGAAGCAGTTTTAGAACATAAGTGGATGTTCTAGGGATTTGATAACAGCAGCCTCCTTTAGGAGACGGTTATCATTCCAGACTTCCAAGGTGACATGGATGGCAGAGTGACTGTCAGAGTTATAGTTTTTCCTCTGACGAGGGGCAGTATTTTGGACAGGTGGTCTAGGTAGATACTGAGGGAAGGCATGGCGCAGGATACTGATTAAGTTCAGTTGACGATACAGTCTAAGAAGTTTGGATTTGGAGTTCATTTATGAACTAGGTCCCATCAGACATCCAGACATTCTAAGACAGGTATTGCTCATTTCGGGAGATGGCTTTCTCCGCGAACTTGAGATATAGAGAGACATAGAAAGAAACATCAAAGCGGATCCACTCACTGAGGCTATTCCTCGAACGCAATAGTTTCGCAAACGAGCTTTGTGAGACTGACTAGTAGAGGGGTTGGGTGTTCGGTATCATACGGGCTGTGAGTATGCGACATCGTAATAATTAGCCTTGAGTGCAAGTGGGTGATTGTTGGATATAATGCCCTCAGAGTCAATTATTGGATCACAAGCACGTGATTGCAATGATTGAGGGAGGACCTATGCTGGTAGGACAGTCTTACTCGAGATGATAGTATGCTATCTGGTTTATCTTTATCATCGTGTACTGCTTTAGGTGACCTTTCAGGTCACTATTGCACGTTGATAGAGCCCCTAGGATTCTTGCTTGACTACCAGCAGTATGAGGGCGATCATATACGTGGGAGCTGGGGTCTATAAGCACATCCTTAAAAGGTCCCTAGTCATGGGAGTTTCGAGACAGGGCATCGATTCTCCAGAGTAGACTAGTGTATACAGTCGAGACCCTGACGAGGGGCGGTGGCCGGTCTCACAAGCCACTGGTGTCAGTTGGATCACCTAAGATGTATACAGGTGCTCATTGGGTTATGAGTACACCGGACAGGACTCGCCGGGAACCTGCTAGTTGGGATTATACCAGACGTCAGATAGCAGTTCCCAGGTGACATGTGTATAGGTTAGTTCATCGACCTGAGATCGTCATTTGTCTCGTGTGAGTTCCCACTGTGCTTTGATTACTACCCTACCATGCTCAAAGGAGATGTGCAAACAGGTTTTAGTTGGGTACAGTCCCGAGCCATATGGAGGCAGTGAGCGGATCTTCAGGGGTTCGTCTCTCCCTGTATTGGGGGTAAGGTCGCGCTGTGTCTAGGAGAGCCATTACACAAAGCTCTCGGCCGAGGCAGGAGATTTACTGGTAGGTATTCCAGTAGTATCTCAGGGTGTTCTGGGCTACACTCCGACACGACTTGTACCGCTTTTGGGGGTCTGACTTTTACCAACCCCCTAAGCCCGCCATGCGATACTCATAGACGAACAGACCGGACTGCACGAATATTGTCACTGACAGGCTCAGTAGGGTGTCAGGATGAGTTCGCTCATCGACGTCCCTTTAGTCAATAGCTGGTGGCCCATCACGTATGGCTAATACCTCTGACGTGCTAGTGGTTAAACCTACAGCCATAGTATTGACGAGTCTTTAGAGTCCCCCACACACAGTTACTCACGTTTCGGGCGAAACGCTGTAGAGGCCGTATGGAGATATGGCAGGGTTCGATCAGATACGTGCGGTATTGCACGGATCGTGATCGGACGGTTTTTACTAGCCGGCTTTGGTTTAAGCCGAATCCTAGTATCAGACAGTGTAGTTTTGTCTCTTTGCATTTGTATTCAGTGGGAATACAAATGCAGGTATGTATATGCAGTAGCGGGGTTTTCCTGTAATTTATTATGGGATCAGTTTTCTGAAATTGCCAGTTTGCATTCCGTTCCGGCCGGTTTTCCTTTGTTCCTTCGCGGCCGGACTTTCCGTTGGAAGGGGGTTATTTGCAAGTTTGCAAATAACTTATTGTGGAGGGGTTTATTATGATTGTGGCTTCATCATGATGAGATTCTTTTCTAGTCTTTTTCATTGCATTTATGGTGATGGTTTGTGAGTGGATTTGGATTAGAAATGTGGTGACCATTTTTCTTTTCATTAATCTCTTTTTCTTCTCTTGATTAAGATTCCTTTTTATCCTCCACCATCTCTTTAAGGGGCCGGCCACTATAGGTGAGGAGAGAGGGAGTTCTTTTTGATTGTGAGAAATATCAGGCATCTCATTTTCATTCATGAAGAGAGTCTCATCTTCAAAGTTCATTTCTCTCTTCACCTCCACATCAAAGGCAACTTCATAAACCCTAAAAGAGACATAATATTCTACACTAGCCTACAGTACCCTTGGACGTGTCGACTAGCCAACTTCGTGTCCGAGTTGCCTCGGTCCAGAGGTGGGAGCCCGTAAACGAATCCGGTTACGTGGTGCCTTTCCGATGAGGAGGTGACGGACGGAGATTCCGTGGGAGATCAGAGTGGAAATGAAGACCGAAGGACACGGATCGCTTGGTATAGCCCTCTACTCTTTTACTTGTTTGCTAGAGCTAGGTCAATGGCCCGATCCGGGTTAAAAGTGCGCGGTGGTGCCGGTTTGCAAGTTTCGCAAAGTTTTTTGTTTCCACGTTTCCGGCGTCGGATCGACGGCCGGGGCGCCGCCGTGTACTTACAACATCATCACTCAATTAATGCTAACAATGAATCATTAAATCTAGAACCTTCTAGAACCATGACTCACCTCATGACTCATCTAATGAAGGAAAGATAAATCCGTATTAAACCGAATGTTTAATACGGCCGATAGAAAACTGGAAACTGGCAACTTCCAAAAGCGATCCCGAAACGAATTTCAGGATAACCCCGTAACAGTATAAATATACCCGCATTTGTATTATGACCGAATACAAATGCAACTGAGACAAAGATATTATATCTAAACAGTATAATACTCGGATCCGGCTTAAACCAAAGCCCACCAGTATTATCTGCCCGAAATATGACACGTGCGTAAACGCACGTGCATTTTCCGAACCCTGCCATAAAACCATGCGGCCTCTACAACGTTTCGCCCGAACTTGGGAAACTATATGTGGGGGACTCTAATGACTCGTCGGTACCCTGGCAGTGGGTTTAACCACAAGCCGTCAGCGGCACTAGCTGTGCGTAACGGCTGTCCATGTACTGACCTCAAGGGAGGCCGATGAGCGAACTCATCCGGAAACCCTACTGAGCCTAACAGTGACAATGTATATACAGTCCGGTCCGTTCGTCTATGAGTATCGCATATTGGGCTTAGGGGGCTGGTAACGTCAGACCCCCAAAAACGGTATAGGTCGTGTCGGAGACAAGCCCTGAACACCCTGAGAAACTACCGGAGTACCTACCAGTAATTTTCACCTGCCTTGGCCAAGGACTTGGTGTAATGGCTTTCCTATACACAGCGTGATCTCCACCCCAATACCGGGAGAGACGAATCCCCTGCCGATCTGCTCACTTGCCTTCATGTGGCTCGGGACTGTACCCAAAAACTACCTGTTTGCATGACTCCTTTGAGCCGTGGTAGAGTAGAAATCAAAGCACGGTGGGAACTCACACGAGACAAATGACGACCTCAGGTCGATGAACTAACCTGTACACATGTCACCAGGGAACTGCTATCTGACGATAGGTATAATACCAACTAGCAGGTTCCCGGCGAGTCCTGTCCGGTGTACTCAAAACCCAATGAGCACCTGTATACATCTTAGGTGATCCAACTGACACCAGTGGCTTGTGAGATCGGCCACCGCCCCTCGTCGGGGTCTCGACTGTATACACTAGTCTACTCCGGAGGATCGATGCCCTGTCTCGAAACTCCCACGACTAGGGACAACTATTAAGGATGTGCTTATGGACCACCCAACTCTCACGTATATGATCGCCATCATACTATTGGTAGTCAAGCAAAATCCTAAGGGCTCTATCAACGTGTAACATGTGATCAGTCACCTGAACCTGTACACGACTGATAAAGGTAAACCAGATAGCATACTATCATCTCGAGTAAGACTGTCCTACCGGTATAGGTCCTCCGCAATCATTGCAATCATGTACCTGCGATCCAATAATTGATTTTGAGGGCACTATATCCAATAATCTTCCACTTGCACTTAAGGCTAATTATTGCGATGTCGCATACTCACATCCCGTGTGATACCGAACATCCAACTCCTCTACTAATCAGTTTCACAAAGCCCGTTCGTAAAACTATTGTGTTCGAGAAATAGCCTCAGTGATTGGATCCGCCCTGATATTTCTTTCTATGTCTCTCTTAATCTTAAGTTCGCGGAGAAAGCCATCTCCCGAATTGAGTAATACCTGTCTTAGAATATGTCTGGATATCTGATGGGATCTAGTTCATAAATGAACTCCAAATCCAAACTTCTTAGACTGTATCGATAACTGAACCTAATCAATATCCTGCACCATGCCTCCCATAGTATCTTCTTGGACCACCTGTCCATAATACTGTCCCCCTTCATCAGAGGGAAAACTATAACTCTGACAATCACTCTGTCATCCATGTCACCTTTGAATCCTGGAATGATAACCGTCCCCCGAAGGAGGCTGCCGTCATCAAATCCGTAGAACATTCACTTATGTTCTAAAACTGCTTCCTTATGTTTCTCCAGGATTGGATTAATACAAACTTATTGCATCTAGTGCAAAAACAACATCTGGTGTGGTACTTGACATCTCATGATTGACTCAATTGCTTAAGCAAGTGATCTGCCAATCATGTACTTCCCTCTCCCCTTTAGTCTGTAAGACACCTTTAGAGAGGGTGACTCCATCACCTGCAGGTACACCACCATGCCATGAGTCAACTATTCTAAAATACTATTAGAATACTGTCAAAGTACCCACATTGGGAAACTACCCAAATCTTGATCTAAAACCATAGATCTAGAAACCAGAATGTCAGATATTATATCCATATCCTGTCTGGAGAAACAACTGTGTGACGACCACAGTACAACCGATCGTAATATAGGAATTTTACTTCCGACTCTGTGCATGTCATCCAAATACCAGGACATCACACCCTACTACCTTCTTAACAGATCCATCCCCTATTCTGATGAAGTCAAACCCATGACGGTCACATCAAAATTAGATGATCTATCTCCGCTATATCTGCTCTAGTCAATAAATAGACATAAGCTACTTGCCCACTATGCTTCCGCTGCTCCCACTGACCACAACAACCCTCTGGCAGAATAATATATACGTGCACTTCTAAAGCTAGTTTAGAACGACGCTATACTTAACCTCCTGTCGGGTCTCATAGTCTGGAACAACAGTAGTGTCAAGTCTGGGTAAACAAAAACCTCCCTGTCACCGTCTTTGAGGCTACCGGAGTACCTCTCGGGTGTCTGAGGTTACCCACCATATCTGCGGAGTGGCTAATGGAATGTCAAACCTGATTGAATCTTTAGGTCCTATTAAATTTTCCGTAATCGTTTGCGGTTCTGGAATCACTTCCAGTTCTACCATACCCCCACTACTGTTTTCTGAAAAATCCATTTTACTAAAACTGTGGCGAGTCAAGAACAATATCACTATTGATCTTCCAGATGGTAGAAAGTCAACCCTCGACATAGCCCAGGTAAGCCCACAAACTGCCATTACAGAAACGTGCCTTGAGTTATCCAGAGTCTGGTTTTAAGCATAAGCCGGACAACTCCCCGTACCTTAACATCGTTAAGATATGAACCATTCTATATCCAATATAGAAACTTTGGCACTTAATTAATTGGAACCAGATTCTAATCATGCATCTATCTCCAGTGCATATCAATTTAATGGAGAGAGGCTAATCAGCATTACTCAACTTAGGAATACATCCAATTATGAGTAACCCGAAAGAGAAACAAGTTTCTCAAAACCATTACTATCATCTGAATACCAATCACAAGAATCTACATCTTCGATCTCTTTGAAGAATCCTGATACTTGCGACATCTGGTTCTCTACTTTATTCTTATACCCACAACTTCTCAAAACTTAGACCTTGTATTTTTAATAAACACTTGTCTAAAAACTAGAGAAGTCATAAGTAAACAGAACATAGTACGAGGACCAACCCCTTTGTCCTGATGGACACTGGACAACATACAATACTCTGTATAAGTCCGCTGAGTTGAATAACTTAAAACCTGTGCATCGTAGGTTGAAAACTTTACTTATGGTTAAGAACTACTCCGTTGTTCAATGCTCCTTACCCAATCGTCAACTGATGTAGGTAAATGTCATCGACATAATATCAAAAAGTTATATCTCACTTTGTAAAAATAAACGTACAGATATATCATTTTGAAATTGGTGCACAACAACGGATACTCAAAACCAAATACATGCCTGCCGACAATAACCCAGGCGATTTCCTCAAATATCACCTATTACAACGAATTCTGATATAATAAGGATGATCACCTAATTCCCAATAACTCACTCCTACCTATCATCTGTAAAACCATATAGATGTGAGAATCATACCTGGTAAATACATACCCTGGAGTAAGTATCTAACCGGAAAAACAATTTTCCTTTAACAATGCACTGAAACATAAAAATGTTTCGTAGGGGTATCCTGGTATTCCTAGTAATGCCTCTTCCATAATCCAATTCATGACTATAACCGTATATTTCATTGCCATCTCTCCAAATCCCTTTATTTGTCTTAAGTCGTTACCTTCTGTACACCATCGTTAGGCTAAATGGTTTTCTTCCTTCCCTACCGTTCAGCACCAGCCTATGGTTTGGAAGAAGACTATCCAATAACCATAATAGGTATACCCTCCTAAACCAAGGAGTACTCGCAACTTGAGAGAAGGTGATGATAAAAGACAACTGAATAATACCTTATTCTCTTTCTCCCGAACTGGGGAAAAAAGCAAAGGTGAAATAGGAGTGGCGATGAACTACGCGGTTTGGTCGTGAATGATAACAGTCGCAATTTACTTTGCCCTCTTTCCAATCCCTTTATTTTGTCTTTAGTTATTATCTTCTGTACACCCTACTTAGGCTAATTGGTTTTCTTCATTCCCTACCTTTCGGTACCTGCCTATGGTTTGGAATAAGACTATCCAATAAGCGTAATAGGTGTACTCTCCTAAACCAAGGAGCCCTCACAACCTGAGAGAATGTGATAATAAAAGACAACTGAGTAAACCAATTCTATTTCTCCTGAACCTGGATCCATCCACGAAGAGGTCCCTTCGAGTTCGTATATAACCATACGATGGATCTATCCAATGGAAGTGGATACTCGTAGTGATACGAGGTGTTCTGAGAAATGCAAAGGGTAAAAGAAGGAGTGGCAATAACTTATGCAACTCAGACAATCCAAAAGCCAGTATTTTAAGAAGGTTCGGTCAACTTGGTCACTGAGTCATAGTCTAGGGTCGGTCAAAGGTCGCTGCCAAAGAGATAGAGAGAGAAAAGAAACACTCTGTGTGCACTCTAACCTAGATCAGAATGGTTATCACTTTATCTAATCCGGAAACCTCCCACTGTACTGTCAAATTCTTCCCCAAACCTGAAAGAAGAATCAATCAGGATCACCCGAAGAGTAAACCAACCCATCAGTAGGAATCGGGATCCAACTCTCATCGCATGATAACGCGACGGAATCCACTCACGTTATCACACTCCAGAAGGTATGCGCATGCCTGGCAAGTTTCATTTTCTTTAGAAACTCCCGATGTGATTTTTACCCCATGTTCTTATGACCTTGACGAAAGCCAACAAATCATAAGTCACATGTCAAGTTCTACCCGTCATATTCTTATCAATTTGAACCCACCCGTACATACCCTTGATGAAAGCCAACAAGGTAATACGACTGTCCCAAACCAACACATCTATCTATGCAACAAATGAATACCCCAGCAGCTACCAAACACTATGCCTTGACGAAAGCCAACAAACATAGCTTGAATACTACCGACCATCCATAAGACATGACGGAGGGCTACGGCTGGTTTTTAGCGAAAAACCTTTAACGTAATGAACTTGATCTCGTTGAAGGAACCTGATGGTTTTATAAAAATATAGTGGCGAAAACCTTTTGCTGAAGAGGTCACTCCCGGTGAAGGGATCTCGGCTCTTTCCTCGTGGAATGAGGTGCAGGATATTCCAACTGAATACCATGATGCAAAGCAACTTGTAATCGACTATAGTGAAGTTATTACCCCGACGCAAACTTCTGACCAAGGGATCACTCCCGGTGAAGGGATATCGGCCCTTGCCTCGTCGAATGAGGTGAAGGATATTCCAACTGAATACCACTATGCAAAACGAAGGGAAACGTCATTGTAATAACACTTTTTAAAATTGATCCAACAACATCCAAACAGGTTTGTTTTTTCTTTGCATTGATCAGAATCAACACAGTCCCATCAATTAATCACACCAGAAAAGAACGAAAATTAAATGTACATATATGCCATCCGCATTCGCCACTGGGTCCCGTCATTACCCGTTAGGTTACTTAACTAACGACAGAGCGAGGACTGGACTAGCGCGGGTGAAAAACATATACAACATCTACTAGTATATATACCAATATACAATAATCGCTCCAGGCGTGATAATATGCAACATTACAGAAAAGTAATAAGCATCACAGAACAATACAGATAATCTGGGATCCCCGGGTTTCACAGAGCCGCTGCTGAAACCCGACGTTCCCCTGGTCGTGTGGATAGCCTGTGCAATGAAACCTAGACCCCTACGGGTGCGGCAAGTTACCCGCCAAAACCTGAAGCGAGGCAGCCCCCTATAGCAAAGTGAATGGACTACCCGGCACTTCACGGAATCCGGTAACTTGAGCACCCCTCCTTGGGTCAACCTGTACCCCCTACGAGTGCGGCGAATAGTCTGCTAATTCTAGAGTGAGGCCCCTCTGCCTCTCAAAGCCATGAGATGCGTACCCGTTGCCCTCCAGAACCCGGCTATCCGTGCACTCCATCGCGGGGTAAACCTAGTACAGAAATGAAAAATATGTACAACAGGTACATCGACCTCAGCCCGGTCGTGCCCCAAAATAATATTATACAAACAGGCAGTGACGGCAGTCCACATGTTGAATGCTCGCCCCGCAATATCAAATGTACAAATAAATCCAAACTGCACTACCATTGCACACTGCTATCCACCACGACAAATCCGCAACATCACAGCACAACACAGAACAACAACGCGAATGTCACGTTCGCAAACCCGTCTAAAAGGACTATAGCAATTAGACGCGGTTTACCGCTCGAATGACATTCACGGTCAGAGATATAATGTAAGTACTGTAAACTAACACGTTTAAATTTCGATCGACAAAACTTCCCGAAGTGGGCCCCACATACATCTGTTGTACAGTAAAAAACACTGGGCCCAAAAGAACCATTCCAAAAACCACAATTTCCCATGTAGAAACTACTGTAGAAATTTGGTGCACTGTGGCTACAGTACGGCGGCGGATCCGCCGCCAAAATGTGGTTTTGGCCCCTGATCCGCCGCGCTACAGTAAAATTAGCCCACCAAATTTTCACAGTTTTCTTAGAAAAGCCTGCTCGATTTTCTGAGATGCTCAAAATGATTTTTAGGCTTGTTTTAAAATCGACAGAAACTTTAGACTTGGAAATTGCGATTTTGAAAATTCCGCTCGATCGATGTTTTAAACTTGTTAGAACAAGTTAGTAAAGCTTAATGGTGTGGCTCTGACACCATTTAAGTCTACGGTAGCGCCCCGGCCGTCTTTCAGACGCCAAATGCGGAACAAAAACTTTTATAACTTGCGCTATCGCATACTATAACCCGGATCTGCCATTAACGCTAAACTAACAAACTACAAAGAGGGTAAAAGGTTATACCGAACGATCCGAGTCCTTCGTTCTTTAACCATCATCCCACGCTCCGTTGCGGCTGCTCCGATCTCCTGGCTCCTCGTCGAGGTGGCACCACGTCAACGATTCTTTAAACGGGCTCCCGCCTCTGACCCGAGGTAACTCGGTCATCAAGTTTGCTAAAAGAGATGACCAAGATTGATGTAGAGAATGAGTTGAACACTTTGTCTCACTTCGTCCAAAGCCATGGACGAACGGTTAATGAAGTTGCCATTTGGAATCCGGTGATGAGAAAATGAGCTATATGAAATTTCCATGAACCAATCTATCATAATCTTTTTCCCAAAACAACTTTAGCCCACCAAAAGAAGTGGACGGCCGATATAAGGTGAGGGGGTGAGTGTAGGAGAGGGGAGAGGGTGACCTTAAGCTATGATACTTATCATAACATTTAATGAAAGAATGAATCATCAAAAAACATTAAATGCAATCCATGAATCATTAACCTAGTCACCATAACACATCATCACTCAATTAATGCTAACAATGAATCATCAAATCTAGAACCTTTTAGAACCATGACTCACCGCATGACTCATCCAATGAAGGAAAGATAAATCCGTATTAAACCGAATGTTTAATACGGCCGATAGAAAACTGGAAACTGGCAACTTCCAAAAGCGATCCCGAAACGAATTTCAGGATAACCCCGTAACAGTATAAATATACCCGTATTTGTATTATGACCGAATACAAATGCAACTGAGACAAAGATATTATATCTACACAGTATAATACTCGGATCCGGCTTAAACCAAAGCCCACCAGTATTATCTGCCCGAAATATGACACGTGCGTAAACGCATGTGCATTTTCCGAACCCTGCCATAAAACCATACGGCTTCTACAACGTTTCGCCCGAACTTGGGAAACTATCTGTGAGGGACTCTAATAACTCGTCGGTACCCTAGAAGTGGGTTTAACCACAAGCCGTCAGCGGCACTAGCTGTGCGTAACGGCTGCCCATGTACTGACCTCAGGAGAGGCCGATGAGCGAACTCATCCGGAAACCCTACTGAGCCTAACAGTGATAATGTATATACAGTCCGGTCCGTTCGTCTATGAGTATCGCATATCGGGTCTAAGGGGCTGGTAACGTTAGACCCCCAAAAGCGGTATAAGTCGTGTCGGAGACAAGCCCTGAACACCCTGAGAAACTACCGGAGTACTTACCAGTAATTCTCACCTGCCTTGGCCAAGGACTTGGTGTAATGGCTTTCCTATACACAGCGTGATCTCCACCCCCAATACCGGGAGAGACGAATCCCCTGCCGATCCGCTCACTTGCCTCCATGTGGCTCGGGACTGTACCCAAAAACTACCTGTTTGCACGACTCCTTTGAGCCGTGGTAGGGTAGAAATCAAAGCACGGTGGGAACTCACACAAGACAAATGACGACCTCAGGTCGATGAACTAACCTGTACACATGTCACCAGGGAACTGCTATCTGACGATAGGTATAATACCAACTAGCAGGTTCCCGGCGAGTTATGTCCGGTGTACTCATAACCCAATGAGCACCTGTATACATCTTAAGTGATCCAACTGATACCAGTGGCTTGTGGGACCGGCCACCTCCCCTCGTCGGGGTCTCGACTGTATACACTAGTCTACTCCGGAGTATCGATACCCTGTCTCGAAACTCCCACGACCAGGGACAATTATTAAGGATGTGCTTATGGACCACCCAACTCTCACGTATATGATCGCCATCATACTGTTGGTAGTCAAGAAAAATCCTAAGGGCTCTATCAACGTGTAACATGTGATCAGTCACCTGAACCTGTACACGACTGATAAAGGTAAACCAGATAGCATACTATCATCTCGAGTAAGACTGTCCTACCGGTATAGGTCCTCCGCAATCATTGCAATCACATACCTGCGATCCAATAATTGACTTTGAGGGCACTATATCCAACATACCCTAATCCAATCGCATCATATGCTTAAACAGATAAGTAGTAAACAGCTATCGTACACTACGCCTCGACGAAAGCCAACAAACGTAGCACGAATACTAAATATTACGTATCTGAAATGACGGAGGGCTACGCAGGTTTTTCAGAAAACCATGAGCGTAAAGAACTTGATATCGTTGTAGAAACAAGTGATTTTGAAAAGGAGTGTTTTCGAGGCTTTTCTAGTTTCGCTAAAGCGGTCACTCCTGGTGAAGGGATCTTGGCTCTTTCCTCATCGAATAAGGTGCAGGGTATATCATATATATACCACTGTGCAAAGCAAGAACTATAGAAGCTGTCAAAAACTAAACTGCGAGTTTGTAGCATCTGCCAGTTTTGCTAAAGAGGTCACTCCCGGTGAAGGGATCTCGGCTCTTTCCTCATCGAATAAGGTGCAGGGTATATCATATATACCGCTATGCAAAGCAAAACTGTAGTTACCCTTTTTATAAAGTTTTGATTTTACAACATCTTTTAGGTTTCTTTTCTTTTATTAATCTCATTAATAAATCCCATCAGTTATGCTTCCTAAGCATCACAGAAGAAACGAAAGCAGTATTATTTATATATCATCATATATATATAGTATAAGCATTCGTCTCAGGCAGTAATATGATCTCATCACAGAACATTGCAGCAGAAGATAACATATGAAATATTGGATATACTAGGACGTCCGTGTTTTATTTCGAGCCTGTATAAAACACGGATTCCACTGTCGCGATGAATAGCCAAACCCACATCCCTAGACCCCTACGAGAGCGGCAAGTAACACTGCCAATTCTAGAGTTAGGAAACCCGATCTCGACTCCTCGAGATGGCCTCCCACTGGACCTTAGAACCCGGTTACTTGTGCTCCCCTCCTTGGGTCTATCTAATGCGGAAAAGTAAATAATATACAATGGTGACATTATCCTCAATCCGGAAGTGCCCCAATAAAAGAATATTACATACAATGAATTTTACATGAATGAAAATAAAAAACCCCATCTCACATAAAACCCCCAGCTATTCAGAACACGACGATCCAATATAACATATCACAGAAACAAATAATATCTTATATCATCAACGTAAGCAAGTATGCGTATTCCGATTGTCGTTGATGTATAGCAATGAAGCCGGCGATACACCATATACTACGCTTACGGTCACAGAAAAGAAAGTGTAAAACTACAATATTTGGAATCCACAATCACTTTAGACATCTTAAATCCGAAATATCACATACTTCGCATTTCATTCCTAACTATATGAATTCCACATTCCAGATAAATAGACAAAGTTAAACTTTCCGATCGAATAATCAAATACCCAAGATTTCCCAAAAAGCTCAACACTTGAGCGGAGTTCAAAAAATCCCAGAACATGTCACAGCCCTAATGAACCAGCCATAGAAGGGTCAAACCAACGCCTCACATGTGGTAACGCTAAACTACATCAAACCCAATGGTTCAGTGGCAGTTTTGACGGTCAAATAATCGAGTTAAGGTCACGTTCTTCTAGAGGGTCCACAGATATGCTTGCATGTTTTTCTGAAAGATTCAAACTCAGAAAAAATCCAACACTTGAAAGTTTTTCGTGTCGGGAAAAAGTGAGTTATTGATATCCGTTCGAACCTTTTAACACGTTCTAAATTACCCGAAAAACTAAACGATGTTAAACTTTCCGATCGAATCAACGAATTCTTTAGATCTCCAGAAAATTCAACACTTGAGTAATATTAAAAATTCAGAGAAGCATATAGTAATACCTACGGATATAACCTAGAAATATGTATCCCTGATACCCAAGTACTGCCGCGGAACCGCCGCGCAAAGCATGCTATTGCCGCGGTTCAGCGGCGACTTGAGGGAATCAGGGGTTCGTATTTCACAGTTTTGCATAGAATCACCTGCTTAATTTTCTGAGTATTTTTAATACAGAAAAAACCACTTTTTAAAAAAAATTCCAGAGAAGGGACAACATTTGACGTTTCGGGGTTCGATCGGACTTTTAACTTCGTTTACATGTGGCCTAATGCTCTAGCTAGGCTCTGATACCACTGTTGGATTAGTAGGCACTATCACAAGGCTCATAAGGCATCGACCATGCAAAATCTAAATTTTATCAAGTGCCGAACAACCTAAAGCGAGGATCTTTGCTAGAGTTTTAGGGTTAACATAGCATGTAAACAACTTTATATCTAAGAGAGAGAGATTACAACCTTTATAGTCCGCTCCTTCGCTTCATAAGCTCCGAGTAGTAGTTCCTTCGCCGCGATCCATGAACTTCCGGACTCTAGAGAGGTTCCACAAGCCGAATGATTCATGCTTGCTTGAAGTCTTCCTTTTCGAAGAAGATCTACCTTGAAGAATCTTTAACTCAAGCTTTCACTTCTCTAATCAAGTATTAATGAAGTGAACACCCTAATCTAAGTGGCTAGAATAAATGAGGATGATGAAGTAGGTGTTCCCCTCCGAACGGCGGCCGAGACATGGAATGCCTCGCCTGAGATTCGGGGCAGATGCTAGTTGGTGCTATCCGTCCACCTCTCCGAAGATGCCAAGTTGATTTATAGCACCATGTATCGGAGGTTTAAACGGATGCGTCCGATGTAGCAGACTTCGTCAGATTCCCCCTCGTTGAGGGGTTTTTGATTGTGGGGACGCTCTTCCCTGCAGGCGCAAGCCCCTGCAGTTAATTACGCTACCGCATCGCGGTAACAACTTTCTCCTTCTCCAGCTGGTCACTTCGTGTCGTGGGTGTTTGTTTTGTTTGTGGTTGCCCGTGGATTGTATACGGAGACTAATTTATGTAGTCGCCCGTAGGACGTAGATTAGTCCAAATCCGTATTTTCTTAGATTTGGGTTTGGGGGTTTGGTTTAAGGACACGTTAACCATGTTTGAGGCTAAGATCAACTTAAACGTTTGTTAAGGATACGTTAGTCCAGTTTGAGACTAAGATCAACTTAACGGGATCGTTTAGATCCGACAAAAGAGCGTTTGGGCTCTATTGTTCCAGTTTAGGGACATGGTGGTCCATTGCATGTATGGCTGTCGGGACCCGTCACCTCTCTGACGACGTTGAAGGATTACAACGACAGGTATCAGAGGAGTTCAGAGATGTACCCTTGAACCAATGAGTTGATTGGGGGGGATTCATAGTCCAATTTGGGACTAAAGTCTGTTTGAACGCTTAAGGATACGTTAGCCATATTTGAGGCTAAGATCAACTTAAACGGTTGTTAAGGATACGTTAGTCCAGTTTGGGACTAAGATCGACATAACGGGATCGTTTAGATCTGACAAAAGAGCATTTGGGGGCTCTATTGTTCCAGTTTAGGGACATAGTGGTCCATCGCCAGTTTAGGGACATGGTGGTCCATTTCCAGTTTAGGGACATGGTGGTCCATTGGTAGTTTAAGGACATTGCGGTCCAAAGGTAGTTTAAGGAAGCATAAGTCCATGGGTTTAAGGACCCCACAGTCCATATGGGTGTGTTTAAGGACGCATTAGTCCGTTAGTTTAAGGACGCATAAGTCCGCGGGTTTAAGGACCCCACAGTCCGTATCTTGGTTTAAGGACGCATAAGTCCATGAGTTTAAGGACCCCACAGTCCGTGTTGATGTGTGGTTGTCGGGACCCGTCACCTCTCTGAAGACGTTGAAGGATTACAACGACAAATATCAGAGGAGTTCAGAGATATACCCTTGAACCAATGAATTGGTTGAAAGAGCAGATGTGCTCAGTTCAAGATGATTTGAGGCCTTATGGCCAGTTTCGGCTAAGTCCAATTATGTTTGAAATATTGGCCCTCCGTTGGTCCATTGAAGGAGAGGCTTTGCCTCTAGAAACTTAGCCAATTGGGCTAAAGCTAGTGTTAAACACTAAAGACCAACAGTGTTGAACACTGGGAAAAAGATTAGCAAGTTAGTGTTAAACACTAAAAGATAATCAGTGTTAAACACTGGGAACAGAGTTTTCAAATTGGTGTTAAACACTAAGCAAATCAGTGTTAAACACTGCAAATAAAGTTTTTCAAATTAGTGTTAAACACTAAGAAAATCAGTGTTAAACACTGAGGACAAAATCTTCAGATTAGTGTTAAACACTAAGGAGAGAGGGGTCACGTGTGGACACGTGAGAGCGCCCTGATTTCCCTTATTTTATTCTGCAGATAAGTGTTCAACACTTTTAATTTCCTGTCCATCATGTGTGGGCACGTGATAGGCATCCATCCATTAGATATTAAAGGGATTTATTAGGGGTCACGTGGGGACACGTGAGGGCGCCCTAAATGTGGAGTCAGATCTCCTTTGTTTTATCCTCAAATCTGCGAATAAGTGTTAAACACTTTTGTTTTTTATTTTAGAGCATCACGTGTTGGCACATGATGGGGATTTATGCGCTGACTGTTAAAACGTTTGCTAAGGGGTCACGTGGTAAACACGTGAAAGCGCCCAAAGCCTTCATTTCGATTGATCTTTCTTTCTGCGTTTTGGGAGTCACGTGGGAGCACGTGATGGCATCAAAAAGTGGGGCCGGATCCCCTTTATTTTGTTCTGCAAACAAGTGTTAAACACTTTTAACTTTCATAGCCATCACGTGTGGGCACGTGATGTATAATCATGCCCTGATTTATTAGAACATTTATTAGGGGTCACGTGGTAACACGTGAGAGCGCCCAGAATTGTTCCTGCCTTTGCTTTTGTTCCATATATAATGAGGGTCACGTGGGAACACGTGAGGCATTGCCTCAAAGCTTTCCTCTTCTCATTTTTGGGGGATCTATTCAGGGGTCACGTGGGGCACGTGACCTTTGTCTTTTCATGCACAGAGATCTTTTAAGTCTCCTTATCTTTAAGAATTAAATTCTTATTTAGGGTAAAACCCTAATTTTGATTCTGGAGGAATTAAATTCCTATTTTGAAAGAATTAAATTCTTATTTAGGGTAAAACCCTAGTTTTGTTTTAGGAGAATTAAATTCTCGGAACTCAATTCCCCTTCTAAGTTTAGGATCTGCATGGCAGGATCTCGACCCGATGAGAATTAAATTCTCAACTTATGGGGAGATGTGCTCTGTGCAGATCTTCAACCAGAAGAAGAACTAAGTTCTTTTCTTTAAATAAGAGTTAAACTCTTTTGAGAATTAAATTCTCTTTTGAATCCTCTCTTTTCTTACCTAGGGCTTTTCTTTTGCAGAGAATTAAATTCTTCTTTCTCTGTTTCTTCTTCTCTTGAGAATTAAATTCTCCTCCCTCTATTTTTCTCTCCAAAAAAGTAGATCCCCTTTCTCTTCTCTTCTTGGTTCCTATTTATAGGGAAAGGAAGAGAATCAATTTGTTTAGCAAATCTCTCATTGAAAGATTTGATTTGATTTCATAATTAATATGATCCTTTAGATCACCCAGTGAATTTTATTCACCGTTGGATTTTAAATCCAAAGATATTCTGTTTGTTATCCTGGTGAGATTTTCAGGGAAATCTTTCCTTGTCCAAGGTTTTTCCATAAATTGGTGATTTTTAATCACCCTTGGATTTTTAATCTAACGGTTCCCCATGACCCTTTTCCATTTGGAAAGATTCAGAAACTTTTAGAATTTAATTCTATTAAATTATAATGCTTTTAAAGCCAGTCACGTGCTGGCACGTGACCTTTGGTCACGTGTGAGCACGTGACCCCCAATTGGGTTCCTTTCTCAGCCGCTTATTTATGTTTCAGTTTTAACCATCACGTGTCAACACGTGACCATTGGTCACGTGTAAGCACGTGATACCTCGTTGAGGTATTTTCTGACTTTTAGAATTAAATTCTATTCATTATTTTAGAGGCTTTAAAAGCCCATCACGTGTCTGCACGTGACCCATGGTCACGTGTGAGCACGTGATGCCCCATTGGGGTCTTTTCTGAGTTTTTATTGTATCTTTTAACTCCTCCAGCGGGTTCTTAAAAGCCCATCACGTGTGGACCGTAATTCCTCATAACTTTTGATCCCGGATGAATTACGAGGCCCATAATATATCAAATCGAAGGGTTTTTCGAGCCGCTTTCGATACCATCAGAATTTATCTGTTTCTTATTCAGGAGTTTGTCAAAAAATAGCCCGGAAGATACTGATTCCCATTTTCTTAAGCGTATCGCCGCCATTTGATACCTTGGGCTCTTTTGCGCAGAAATTTTTGGCGGGAACAAATGCCCCCCACTACTTTGCCCACGTAAGTATTTACGTGGGTGAAGTAGTGCAAAGTAATGCATAGCGTATGACCAGTTTCGGGTTGGTATATTACTTTCAGAATCTTGATCTGAGAAGATAATGAGCGGACACAAGCGTCGTCATTTATCATTGACTCAAATCTCGACTCTTAAGAGATATAGTTCCAAACCCTTAACTCCATGAGCCGCACCCTTCTATCTCTTTATATCTTACTCTGGAGTGAAGTAGTTTATATGCTCATGAGTAGCTTTTTCATTTCAGTGGCATGTAGCTTTGGCGAGTGTGGCTCATAGATGGTCCATCTTGACCTCTTTGCAGGGCAGTGATGGCTTAGGAGACAGGGTTAGGATCTGCCACCTAAGACTTTTCAACTTTATGAGCCGTGAGGGTCTCATAAAGACTCTTCTCCCTACGGATCGAGAGGATCTCGTAGGTGTATTTTCTCCTTAGGAGTCGTGAGGATTCCTAAGTGTGTTTCTCTTATAAGTCGTAAGGATCTTGTAAGAGAATTTTTCCCTCTTACGAGTCGAGAGGACCCGTAAGCGGTTGTTCCCCTCCTTGTCGAAATTCGACTTCGGAGAGTGAGACCCGTGGATAGTATGCAAGAGACCATTTTGGGCCGACTTGCCGGATCCCAGTGCTTAGGAAACAGGTTTTTTAATCCCTACTGCCTAAGGCTTTATCTTACGAGTCGAAACGAATCGAGAAGTTCTCGCAAAGACATCATTTTCCTCACGAGTCGAAACGAATCGAGCAGATCTCGCAAGAATATCCTAACGTCACAGTTAACCTCTGCTCTTTACGACAGAAGTCCGTTAGGGTCTGTGGTACTTAGGGTTTTGGCCGTCGTACCGTCGCATGAGCTGATGTCTTCCTCGATAGGCAATCGTGCTGTTCGAGTAGCCCTGCGACTGCCGTGTCTCTGATCCCTTCGGGGGCTGGACAAGACGTCTTCAAGCAATCCTCCTTGACAGTTTGACCGTCGGAAGAGCAAGCGCTAGGAATTTGCCATGCCGCTTTTTACTTGAGGTTAGGCTCATTTTGGAGAGCCCCGATGAGTCATAACCACTCCGCGCTGGTGTGGAGATGATCTCCGATAGTCTTTCAGGCTTTATATGACTTGCCGTTAAGACCCTGAAGCTAGGAATTTGGCCTTTGCTTCGTTTGCTGGCATTGCGTCCTCTGTATCGAGACGAATGTCGTGGTTGTCTCTAGGTTGCTGGTGAACCGTCGAGGTCTGGAACCAGGGATTTTGCCGTGACTCCTTTCGGTGATGTTGCGTCTGCTCTGTCGAGACGAACGTCGAGGTGGTGATCACTCCATGTTGGTGTGAGATGATCTCTGATTGTCTTTCCGGTTTTATATGACTTACCGTTAAGACCCTGAAGTTAGGAATTTGGCCTTCTCTTCGTTTTCTTTGGTGTGTCCGGATCCTGTTGGAGGAAGGACGCTGTACTGACATTTTGTCTGCTGTATCAAGACGAATGTCGTGGTGGTGACCACTCCATGTGGGATGATCTCTGTTTGTCTTTCCGGTTTTATATGACTTACCGTCAAGACGTTGAAGCTAGGAATTTGGCCTTTGCTTCGTTTGCTTTGCCGCTTTCGAATCCTGCTGGGGGAAGAACGCTGGGGTGACATTTCGTCTGCTGTATCGAGACGAACGTCGAGGTGGTGACCACTCCGTGCTGGTGTGGGATGATCTCCGATTGTCTTTCAGGCTTTATATGACTTGCCGTCAAGACCCTGAAGCTAGGAATTTGGCATTCGCTTCGTTTTCTTTGGTGTGTCCGGATCCTGTTGGAGGAAGGACGCTGTAGTGACATTTTGTCTGCTGTATCGAGACGAATGTCGTGGTGGTGACCACTCCATGTGGGATGATCTCTGTTTGTCTTTCCGGTTTTATATGACTTACCGTCAAGACGTTGAAGCTAGGAATTTGGCCTTTGCTTCGTTTGCTTTGCCGCTTCCGAATCCTGCTGGGGGAAGAACGCTGGGGTGACATTTCGTCTGCTGTATCGAGACGAACGTCGAAGTGGTGAGCACTCCGCGCTGGTATGGGATGATCTCCGATTCTCTTTCAGGCTTTATATGACTTTTCGTCAAGACCCTGAAGCTAGGAATTTGGCCTTCGCTTCGTTTGCTGGTGTCGCGTCTGCTGTATTGAGACGAATGTCGCGGTGGTGATCACTCCATGTTGGTGTGAGGACCAGGATCCGCTCTGGACGTTTCCCACGGGATCGAAGAGCGACGTTGTCCGCGTTCCACGTGACCAGGATTTTTGCTCTAGATGCTTCACACGGGTTCACTGCCGTGTTAGGCGAGGACTAGGCTCCGTTCTGGATGCTTCGCACGGGTTCACTGTCGTGCTCTGCGAGGACCAGGATCCGCTCTGGACGTTTTCCACGGGGTCAAAGAGTGACGTTATCCGCGTTCCACGTGACCAGGAATTTTGCACTAGATGCTTCACACGGTTTCATTGCCGCGTTAGGCGAGGATTAGGCTCCGCTCTGGATGCTTCGCACGGGTTCACTGCCTTGTTCTGCGAGGACCAGGATCCGCTCTGGACGTTTTCCACGGGGTCAAAGAGTGACGTTATCCGCGTTCCATGTGACCAGGAATTTTGCTCTAGATGCTTCACACGGGTTCACTGCCGTGTTAGGCGAGGACTAGGCTCCGCTCTGGATGCTTCGCACGGGTTCACTGCCGTGCTCTGTGAGGACCAGGATCCGCTCTGGACGTTTTCCACGGGGTCAAAGAGTGACGTTATCCGGGTTCCACGTGACCAGGAATTTTGCACTAGATGCTTCACACGGGTTCACTGCCGCGTTAGGCGAGGACTAGGCTCCGCTCTGGATGCTTCACACGGGTTCATTGCCGTGCTCCGCGAGGACCAGAATCCGCTCTGGACGTTTTCCACGGGGTCAAAGAGTGACGTTATCCGCGTTCCACGTGACCAGGAATTTTTCTCTAGATGCTTCACACGGGTTCACTACCGTGTTAGGCGAGGACTAGGCTCCGCTCTGGATGCTTCGCACAGGTTCACTGCCGTGCTCTGCGAGGACCAGGATCCGCTCTGGACGTTTTCCACGGGGTCAAAGAGCGACGTTATCCGCGTTCCACGTGACCAGGAATTTTGCTCTAGATGCTTCACACGGGTTCACTGCCGTATTAGGCGAGGACTAGGCTCCGCTCTGGATGCTTCGCACGGGTTCACTGCCGTGCTCTGCGAGGACCAGGATCCGCTCTGGACGTTTTCCACGGGGTCAAAGAGTGACGTTATCCGGGTTCCACGTGACCAGGAATTTTGCACTAGATGCTTCACACGGGTTCACTGCCGCGTTAGGCGAGGACTAGGCTCCGCTCTGGATGCTTCACACGGGTTCACTGCCGTGCTCTGCGAGGACCAGGATCCGCTCTGGACGTTTTGCACGGGGTCAAAGAGTGACGTTATCCGTGTTCCACGTGACCAGGAATTTTGTTGATTATATCCGCATTTCACGGAGTTGGGATTTGACTCTCTGTGGGAGTACATCGTCGAGTCATGGAACTGGGAGTTGCCGTTGCTCCACTTTGCTTGATGATGTGTCCGCTGTGATGAGACGAGTGCTGAGGTGGAGCTGGGATTTTGCCATCACTCCGCTTTGCTGACCATGGGGTCTTTTATTAACTTTGCATGTACATCCTGCTGGACTGCGAAGGAACGCCGTTGTTAACATTGCGTCTGTTGTAACGAGACGAATGCTAAGGCGGAGTTGGGATTTTGCTATTGCTCCACTTGATAGTGTAACATCTTTGTCCTGCTGGAATGAGGAGGCACACCGTTGTTGGTCTCCAGGCTGCAGATGTGGCCGTTGAGATTTGGGACTAGGAACTTTGCCATGGTTCCGTTTCGTTGCGACTCTGAGGTCGATTGTTGACGTCACGTCTGCATCTGGCTGGAGTGAGGAGAAACGCCGTTGGTGATCTCTAAGTTGTCGATGTTGACGTCGAGACCCTGAAGCTCGGGATCTTCGTTTGCTTCATTTGTTGACATCGTGTCTCTAATATTGCGACAAATGTCGAGATTGTCTCTAGGTTGTCTATGAACCGTCGAGATTTGGCTTCGCTTTCTGATGGAGCCTGTTGGGAAGGTATGCTTCCCTCTTTATCTGTGCCCCTGGATTGTATACAGGGATCGATGTGATTTCACCTGTAGGGCAAAAAGTTTCATTCTTTCATTTTTTTTATTCTTTCCGCGATGCTCTATCATTTCAGCTTTTTATATCGCGAAAATCGCGATTGCCCAATCATTTCGGCTATTTTTCACGGTGCCCAATCATTTCGGCTATTTTTCTTTTTACTCGCTGCTTTTTATTGCGAGTTGCCCAATCATTTCGGCTATTTTGCATGCATACATTTTTACTTGCTGATTTTGTTTGCAAGTTGCCCCATCTTTTCGGCTATTTCGTATGCATTTTTTTTTTTGGCTCGCTGATTTTTTTTTTGCGAGTAGGGGATTTGGGATCTGATACCAATCTTGGCATCAGCATCGCTGCGACTGGAATATAGCCAGGAGCGAATCATCATTTGCCATGAAAGGACTTGGAATTTGATACCGGTTTAGGCATCAACATCGCTATAACTGGGATATTGCCAGGAGCGAATCATCATTTGCCTCTGTCGATGTTGAACAAAGGTGGCTTAGCAAACAGGGTTAGGATCCCGTCGACTAAGGCTTTTGACTTCATGAGCCGTAAGGGTCTCACAAAGGTATTTCTCCCTACAAGTCGTGAGGATCTCGTAGGTGTGTTTTCTCCTTAGGGATCGTGAGGATTCCTAAGTGTATGTTCCCCTGTAAGTCGTAAGGATCTTACAAAAGGATTTTCTCCTTATAAGTCGAGAGGACTTACAAGGGTTGTTCACCATATGGATATATCCCCAGTCACGGGTGGGACTTTGTTAGGAAAATGTTCATTCGTGCTCGTGGATTGTATACAAGGGTCAATATTGAAACGTTTGTAGGGCAATATCGAAGGTTGTGGGGGTTGCTTAAGAACAGGTTCAGGTCTCTGTAACTTAAGACTTTCAAATCTTATGAGCCGTGAGGGTCCCATAAGAGAATTCTCCTTACGAGTCGTGAGGATCTCGCAAGTGTAATTTCTCCTCAGGAATCGTGGGGATCCCTAAGTGTGTTGCTCCCTTATGAGTCATAAGGATCTCACGCGGGTGGTTTCTCCTTACAAGGTCGAGAGGACCCTGTAAGTGTCTTTCAACGAGCTTGCGCCCTTTCGGGTTTTCACAAACACTCGCCGGTAGCCCTGCTGTTTTTACTCACGGAGCCCTTTCGAGTTTTCATCCGTGCCCATTTTGCTTATGGACATACCGCCTTTTTTTTATTCTTTTTATTCTTTTTTCTAACGAGGTTGCGCCCTTTCGGGTTTTCACAAACACTCGCCGGTAGCCCTGCAGTTTTTACTCACGGAGCCCTTTCGAGTTTTCATCCGTGCCCATTTTGCTTATGGACATACCGTTTTTTTTTATTTTTTTATTTTTTTTAACCACGCCAGCCTGAGGATGCTGCGGGTTGATAGTAGTTTAATGACGTTTCGGTCATTTGCAAGTTTTAGGACATTGCGGTCCACCGTTAGTTTAAGGACATTTCGGTCCGGCGCCAGTTTTAGGACATAGTGGTCCATCGTTAGTTTAACGACGTTTCGGTCTATGGGGCTTTCCCTATGAATGAGCATGATGCCCCCGGCATATTCACCTTTTTCGGAGCATGTTGTTGTGGCGGGTTTACTATCCACTTTTCGGGCAGCGCGAACTTGCCCTGTTGGTATTGGTCTTCAACCCAGTTTTTGAAGACGTAGCAATTGTCGAGTGGATGACCCCTTACTCTGTGGTAGGGACAATAGTTAAGATTGTTAACGTCACCTGGTTGCAATGGACGTTTTGGATCTGGCAGAGTGATGAGCCCGCTCCACACTGCTAGCTCGAACGATCTCTTTGTTTTATCTTTGGGAAACGAGTAAGGACGTTTCAACTTCTCATTGAGGTGTCGCGGCTTGTTGTTTTGACGATAAAACGGTCTCGGGTTACTCGGCTGTTGTTGAGTGTTGGCAACAAAGGCCGTTTTTTCCTTTTCCTTTCTCATTTCGTTTGCTCCGTCGTTTGCGGGTCCGAGATTCTTTCCGGGTAGCATGAGATTGTACGGCTGAACATTCTCGCAACTCTCCAATTCTTTTGTTTTAGAAATGAATTCCTTGAAGAGAGGGTTAAGAGCGGCTTCTTCATCAAAATCGCTTCCAAAGGTGAGAACTCGTGATCCCCCGGGCTCGTCCTTATGACAATTGCCGGCAACTCTGTTATGCTCATCTGTCGTATTTTTTCGCTGTCTACGAGCTTCACGCTTTTTCCTGTTGAAGTGTTGCCTGTGCGCGACATACCCTTGCCACCAACACTTAAAAGAGTTGCAGTCTTCAGTGGGATGTACGATCTTCTGATGATATAAGCAGAAGTTAGGGTGTACGTCCGTTTCATCAAAATGTATACCACCAGGAGAATTTTTTCTGAAAGAGGGAGGCCTCATTCCCATTGCTATGGCTTTGGCGAATCGTTTCCTTGTCTTGATACTGCTTTTATTTGCGGCGGATGTACTTTCATCCGGTGGGAGTGTTTCGACCTTTTCATCTAGTCGCCGGCGTTTGGCTTTCTCGAATATGGCCATCTCGCGCTCTCGATCAGCTTTGCTTTTAAGACGGGCTTCGTTCAGGAAGGCATCGATCATCTCGTCTGATGGCCACAGAAGTTCTGGTTCAGGCCCCGCCCCTGGTTTCTCGGTGCAAGGAGCCTCTTTATCATCTATCAATGAGTGAGAGATCACATGACAACTTGCTACGTAGTCCTCAGATTCATCTGATGAGTCTTCTCCTTCATTTTCGTCCTCGAGGACGTGGCTGAGGAACTCTTGGAGCGTGATTGGAATCCGCGCCTTCTGGTTATACTCTTCGAGCACGTCAATCTATTTCTGCAAATCCGTGCGCTTGTCGCCGGGCTTCACGGGCTTCTTGGATTTCTTCTTGTTTTTCGAAGATTTTGACGGCTGGGCATGAATGCTTTGGCTATCACCACCGATATTTGGAATTGGGCGCGGCTTCAGCATCCCCTTGATGATCTCGGGTTCCAATGGGTTCTTCCATTTAATCGCCGGGCACTTCTGAAGATCATTCAGCATCTTTTTGGTTTTGGCGGAAAGTACGACCCTCCATGGAGCTTCTTCAACAAAAGAACAAGTTGCCCCCGGCGTGTCCGTTTTCTTTGGAGTGTGCGGCTGTGGTGGGTTTACTTTCCACTTTTCAGACAGTGCAAACTTGCCTTGTAAGTACTGATCCTCGATCCATCCTTTAAAGACGAAGCAATCCTCGATCGGGCGACTTACTGTTTGGTGGTAAGGACAATAATTGGGATTGTTGACATCGCCTGGCTGCAACGGACGCTTTGGACTCGGCAGATTGATGAGTTTGTTATGCACTAGCCCGAATGGCGGCCGAGACATGGAATGCCTCGCCTGAGATTCGGGGCAGATGCTAATTGGTGCTATCCGTCCACCTCTCCGAAGATGCCAAGTTGATTTATGGCACCATGTATCGGAGGTTTAAATGGATGCGTCCGATGTAGCAGACTTCGTCAGATTCCCCCTCGTTGAGGGGTTTTTGATTGTGGGGACGCTCTTCCCTGCAGGCGCAAGCCCCTACAGTTAATTACGCTACCGCATCGCGGTAACAACTTTCTCCTTCTCCAGCTGGTCACTTCGTGTCGTGGGTGTTTGTTTTGTTTGTGGTTGCCCGTGGATTGTATACGGAGACTAATTTATGTAGTCGCCCGTAGGACGTGGATTAGTCCAAATCCGTATTTTCTTAGATTTGGGTTTGAGGGTTTGGTTTAAGGACACGTTAACCATGTTTGAGGCTAAGATCAACTTAAACGTTTGTTAAGGATACGTTAGTCCAGTTTGAGACTAAGATCAACTTAACGGGATCGTTTAGATCCGACAAAAGAGCGTTTGGGCTCTATTGTTCCAGTTTAGGGACATGGTGGTCCATTGCATGTATGGCTGTCGGGACCCGTCACCTTTCTGACGACGTTGAAGGATTACAACGACAGGTGTCAGAGGAGTTCAGAGATGTACCCTTGAACCAATGAGTTGATTGGGGGGGATTCATAGTCCAATTTGGGACTAAAGTCTGTTTGAACGCTTAAGGATACGTTAGCCATATTTGAGGCTAAGATCAACTTAAACGGTTGTTAAGGATACGTTAGTCCAGTTTGGGACTAAGATCGACTTAACGGGATCGTTTAGATCCGACAAAAGAGCATTTGGGGGCTCTATTGTTCCAGTTTAGGGACATGGTGGTCTATCGCCAGTTTAGGGACATGGTGGTCCATTACCAGTTTAGGGACATGGTGGTCCATTGGTAGTTTAAGGACATTGCGGTCCATAGGTAGTTTAAGGACGCATAAGTCCATGGGTTTAAGGACCCCACAGTCCATATGGGTGTGTTTAAGGACACATTAGTCCGTTAGTTTAAGGACGCATAAGTCCGCAGGTTTAAGGACCCCACAGTCCGTATCTTGGTTTAAGGACGCATAAGTCCATGAGTTTAAGGACCCCACAGTCCGTGTTGATGTGTGGTTGTCGGGACCCGTCACCTCTCTGAAGACGTTGAAGGATTACAACGACAAATATCAGAGGAGTTCAGAGATGTACCCTTAAACCAATGAATTGGTTGAAAGAGCAGATGTGCTCAGTTCAAGATGATTTGAGGACTTATGGCCAGTTTGGGCTAAGTCCAATTATGTTTGAAATATTGGCTCTCTGTTGGTCCATTGAAGGAGAGGCTTTGCCTCTAGAAACTTAGCCAATTGGGCTAAAGCTAGTGTTAAACACTAAAGACCAACAGTGTTGAACACTGGGAATAAAATTAGCAAGTTAGTGTTAAACACTAAAAGATAATCAGTGTTAAACACTGGGAACAGAGTTTTCAAATTGGTGTTAAACACTAAGCAAATCAGTGTTAAACACTTGTTCAGTCGATAAAACTGCACATTAGTAGTACATTTTTCCTACCATTTTTATATTAAAAAAGGACTTTATTATAATATATTATACATATGAGGGTTTATGTGTAAAAACATTATTTTCCATGTGTTAATATATTTTAATTATCATTTGGTAGGAAAATGTTTGCAAATAATATTATTGATCTAATTCTAGTAGAACAAAGTCTACTAAAATCTTATTTGAGTTGTTGTGCAGATTATTTCCAAGTTGTTATGAAGGATTTAACAAACAAATCAATTTGTTGAAGAAAACTTGCCAAATTAAGAAGCAAACTTGGAGACCAAATCTGGAAGCAACCGAGAGAATATTTTAAAGATATAAAGGTGCCTAGGATTGCCAAATGTCACCATCAGAGAGCCCAAGAAAAACGACAGAGAGATCTCGACCTATGAGTGCGGATCCGCGGCCAAACACACCCTTGGGCCGCGGATCCGCCGCAGTTTGATGAGGTTGGAATGCAAGATTTTGGGATATTTACAACTTCTGAATTTCACCAACTTCTCAACAAAAAGATTCTGGGTTTTCACTATATAAAGGCACCGAGGGCCTCTTGGAAAAATCTATCAAGCCGAAGAGATCACGAAGCTCCCGACGCTCACGCATCCAGGCTGATCATCGACTGTTCGACTACCTCCCTAGGAAAGATCGAGAAGCAAATCAAGTTTTGTAATCATTTTCTATGGATTAAAAGTGTAGTTGAAGGAGTTGATTAATAAAGGTAGTTTTTTTTAATTGTTTGTTTTCTTTTACATTATGTTTTCCATCTCTTTCTTTTCATTTTCTTCTCCCAACATGCGCGAGTAATTCTCCGCTTGTTAGGGTTCGTAGGATTAGGGTAGGTTAATGGACGATGAAAATAATTAAACCCTTTTTAAGTCCTATAAAGTTTAGGAACTTTATCAAAATAATCATTAACATCCTAATCGGGCGCGCTAGCAATTCCTTGCTAGTTCCGACCGCGATTAGAGATTAGATTAATGATTGTTTTGGTAAAGGCTAGATATGAACGGAGTTCCGTGTCGAGATAAGGGTTACGAGTGGGATTCCTTTTCCCTCCAGAAACCCTAATCTACACGCATTACCGTCATTCTAGTTCTAAATCTATTAATGGATAAAAAGGGTAACTTTTAATTAATCTTCCATAACTACTAAATCCTAACGAACCCTACAAGCCCTATTATTATATTATTTAAATCTCCAAAATAATCTAGATCTATATTTAACATTCTTGTTTAAAGTAGATCTAGAAACTTTTCATAAAATTCTTTATTCCTCCTCTCTTTCTCAACACATCTAAAGTAAAAATAAAAAGTTACACGTTTCCCAGAGGACGACCCGTACTCATCTCGGTCTAGCTACGCGCGACACCGTTATTGATTGCGGTTAACTACAAACACAAATTTTCAAACCAATCAAATGGCGCCGTTGCCGGGGATACGTGCGTAATCTTTTATTTTTACTATTTGTGTTGAATTCTTAGACGAGTCATATCATTATTAACACAAAACTGCAAATTGCATATTTAACGATTTGTGCGTGAATTTTGCAAGGAGATCTGGAGTTACAGAATTGAGGAAAACAGAAGACAGAGGCATTCATCGAGATCCAGAGGAGCACTGAGGGACACAGAAAAATTTTCATCAACTGTTCCATCCACCTTGCGGCGGAACCGCGGCAACAAAGGGGAATCTGCGGCGGAAACGCGGCCTGACAAGGGGATCAAGGGTTCAAACTCCTCTGGTAAGATTCTGAACTCTTTCTCTCTCTCCTCAAATCCAATAAAATCTATTTTCTGCAGGATTCTTTGCAAAATTGCGCCGCTCAAAAATCTTTTTGCAAAAAGTTTTGTGTTTGGTTTTGTTTTGCATATTTAATACGGATTTTAAGGGGCAAAGACCAAATCAAGATTAGGTGGGGATTTTATCACCCTTCCTAAGCCCCACAAATCACAAACCGAGCATATAGAACAACCCTTCATTAATTTAGAAAAATATCTAGACCAGACTCTAAGGACTGTCGAGCTCAATAGGAAAAAGACTAGTATAGGCATCGGCCGTTTATCCTAACTGACATTGCGGTGTCTAGGCTAGTGGTTTTTAATTAGGCCCACTGTAGTGGTGGTTCCTTCCCACTTACCTGGCCGTACTTGTCCGTGAAGAGGCGGTTTGAGGTCCTATTTCTAGCCTTAGTTAGGAGCTGTCTAGAGACTGACCTAGGTAACCTTAGTTCTAGGGTTGCTTGTGCATCTTAGGGTGATTTGTCTTGAGTCCCACTTTTTCAAAACAAGCCAATTTTAAATCACACACACGCTGCCACTTGCACTAAACCCGCTTAGTGCATGCTCGGCTGGACACGGGATCCTAGTGCCCGTCTTGTCCGCGTTCCTGTTATCGACGCCGAAGTCGGTACTTCTTCATCTTCTTTTCCCCCACCACACACCACATCAACCGAGATGGACGGCACTCCATCAGAGTATAACACCATGCTGCCACCGCCCGAAGATGCGCAGAATCCACCGTGCATCTCTCTCCAAGAGAGATGCTATCCTATCCGTGGTTCTCTTCCTACTTGTCTATCTCTTCCACCACCTAACGGGGATAATTTCGAAATTAAACCCCACTACATCAATCTGCTGCCCAAATTTCACGGGCTTGAGTCGGAAGACGCGTACGTTTTCATCACCAAATTCGAAAACGTATGCGCAATGATGAGTACTTCACAATTGACCTTAGATGCTATGCGCTCACGTCTTCTCCCATTCACACTGTGCGACTTGGCAGAAAAATGGTTTTATAATACTGCCGTACACTCTATCGCTAATTGGGATGAATTCGTCATAGCATTTCTTAAGAAGTTTTACCTAAATCATAAGACTGCACATGTTAGGAGCGAGATTAACCAGTTCACCCATCTTCCCAATGAACCATTTTGGAAGTGCTTTGAACGTTTCAAAGATCTGCTTGTCCAATGCCCCCATCACGGGATACAAAGATGAGATTTATGTCGGATTATATATGAGGGCATTAATCCAGCGACAAAGTAGATGCTTGAAACAATGTGTCAATGCAATTTCATGTCTAAAGATGACGGTGAAGCATGGAAATATCTGGAAGACCTTGCTGAACACACGTTGCAGTGGGAAAGCGTAAGACCACCTACAACTAAGGGAGGTATTCACCAGCTCGACGTTTCCATCGCAGTAAAAGCCGAAATGGCAGCGATGCAGAAGAAACTCGACGCTATTGAGAGCAGATTCTCATCAGTCTCCCTAAATCAGGTTACGCTTCCCAAGACTGTCTGTGGTTGCTGTTCGGATCCTTCACACTTAACGGAAGAATGTCCTATGAATGCATCGTTTCAAGCTAATGCTGCTTTTCAGCAGCGACCTAGAAATGATCCTTATTCTTCCACATATAATCAAGGATGGAGGAATCATCCTAACTTTGCTTGGAATCAAAACCAACAAAGTAATTATCAAAGACCTCCTCCACAGCAACCACAACCACAGAATCAGCCCCCCTTTCAGTCACAAAATTTCCAAAATCCGGCCAACATTTCTACACCACAAATGGCCGGTACTGACAACTTGCTTGCACAAACTTTGGATATGTTCATGAAACAATCCATGCAGAATTCGGCTGAGATAAGGTCTTCTATTGATACCCTAACGAAAAACTCCTCCTCCCATGGTGAGAGTATTAAATCAATAGAAAACCAAATCGCACAGTTAAACGCCGCAATGAGTGCGAGAGAGAAAGGGAAACTCCCATCTCAACCCCTACCGAATCCTGGCCATTCACAAAGTCATAATGTGAATGCCATTACTACGTTGAGATCGGGGAGAGTGCTGAACAACCAAGTGGGTGAGCAGGTTGATGATAGTGACACATTTGATACCCCTTCTTCTTCTTCTTCCCCTAACTCGTCTAGTCTCCCACCTTCATCCGAGCCTATTCTCCGTTTTCCCCAAGGCTCAAACATTTCGCCAAATCTATCTAAGTCGATGCCCACTCCAATTTTGGGATCGAATCCGTCGCCACGGTCTTCTCCACAAACGTTGGACCCAAAACTTATTGATCGTGCTCCATTTCCAAACCGATTAAAGGCCAACCGACCTAACCCACAAATGGAGAAGATTATGGAAATGTTTAAGAAAGTTAGCATGAATATTCCTCTTCTAGATGCTATTCAACAAGTCCCATCTTATGCAAGAATCCTTAAAGACTTGTGCACTAGGAAGAGAAAAACTCAAGTGCCTAAAAAGGTTTTCATGACGAGTAATGTTAGCACAGCTTTTACCCAACAAATACCAAAGAAACGTAAGGACCCCGGCTGTCCTACAATCTCTATTTCTATTGGGGGTAAAAATATAAATCGTGCTTTACTCGATCTAGGCGCTAGCGTCAACTTGCTTCCTTATTCAGTATACGAGCAGTTAGGAATTGGAGAGTTAAAACCCGTCCATTGTACTCTCCAAATGGCTGATCGATCTATCACCAAACCTTGGGGCGAACTAGAGGATGTGTTAATTAAAGTCGGGGAATTCATATTTCCCGTGGACTTTATTGTTTTAGATACACAACCTGTGGCAAACCCACGCAATCAAATCCCGGTGATACTTGGTCGACCCTTCCTAGCAACTTCTAACGCTGTGATTAATTGTCGTAACGGTTCTATGAACTTATCCATCGGGAAAATGACAATTGAGCTTAATATTTACAAGCTAGGAAGTCAGCCATCAGAACCTTCTGCTCATTTGCTGGATGTTTGTTCCATCCACGAGATAGCTCCCGAAAGCTGCATGGATGAGGAACTTTGCTTTGATGTTCTCGACAACACTAATAAGACATCGTTTGATCTTGCACCACTTCACAGTGAGGATATGTTCAATGAGTCCGACCTTGAGATTGAACCCGTTGACTCGTTGCAAAAGTCAGCAACACTTTCCGAGTCAATATCTTATGCAAGTTTTGAACCTCTTAAGGAGTCCGAATATCATTCCGTTACTCCTCCTTCTATTGTTTCTCCGCCAATTCTTGATCTCAAACCGCTACCTTCTCATCTTAAATATGCATATTTAGGAGAGAATGAGACCTTGCCAGTTATTATATCCGCTTCTCTAGCCCTAGAGCAAGAGAATGCACTTTTGGCAGTGTTGAGATCAAATCGGCAAGCATTTGGTTGGACAATGGCCGACATCAAAGGGATTAGTCCCTTAATTGTTGAACATCACATACATCTGATGGATGAAGCCAAACCAACCCGAGACCCACAAAGACGGTTAAATCCCGTTATGAAGGAGGCGGTAAAGAAAGAAATCGTCAAGTGCCTTGATAGTGGAATAATTTACCCCATATCTGATAGTCAATGGGTAAGTCCAATTCATGTGGTCCCTAAAAAGTCTGGCATCACGGTCATCACTAACGAGGCTAATGAGTTAATCCAAACACGCACCCAAACTGGGTGGCGCGTATGTATCGATTACAGGAAACTCAATGCCGCGACGAGGAAAGATCACTTCCCTCTACCTTTCATTGACCAGATGTTGGAACGATTAGCGGGACACGAATACTACTGTTTCTTGGACGGATACTCTGGTTACAATCAGGTCCCCATCGCCGAAAAGGATCAAGATAAAACCACTTTTACTTATCCTTTTGGAACTTTTGCTTATAGACGCATGCCCTTTGGGTTATGCAACGCTCCCGCTACATTTCAGCGGTGTATGATGGGGATATTTTCAGATATGGTGGAAAATTTTCGAGAAATTTTTATGGACGATTTCTCCATTTTTGGGGACTCCTTTGAGGACTGCCTTCGTAATCTTGACGCTGTTCTTACCCGCTGTAAGGATAAGAACTTGACTTTGAATTGGGAAAAATGCCATTTTATGGTTCAAGAAGGTATTGTACTTGGACATATAATTTCACATAAAGGCATTGAGGTCGACAGAGCTAAAATAGATGTCATTCAAAACCTCCCTCGTCCCAATTGCGTCAAAGATATACGATCCTTCCTTGGTCATGCAGGATTTTATAGGAGATTTATTAAGGACTTTAGCAAACTTGCTAGACCCTTAACCCTTCTATTGGCCAAGGATACTATATTTCACTTCGATTCGGATTGTGAGGCTGCTTTTGAATCACTTAAAGAATCACTCACTACAGCCCCCGTTCTATCATCTCCGGATTGGAACCACCCATTCGAGCTTATGTGTGACACATCAGATTTTGCTATTGGTGCTGTCTTGGGACAGCATATTGATAAGATGCCACATGTAATTTACTATGCAAGTAGGACCTTGAATGATGCACAAATAAATTACACAACTACCGAGAAAGGACTCTTGGCAGTTGTATTTGCATTAGAGAAGTTCAGGCCCTACTTGATTGGCTCGCCTATTGTGGTTTACACAGATCACTCCGCCCTCCGACATCTTTTAACGAAGAAGGATGCAAAAGCCAGGCTAATACGTTGGATCCTATTGTTACAAGAATTTGATCTTGTTATCAAAGACAAGAGTGGATGTGAAAACGTAGTAGCCGACCATCTTTCACGCATCACTTCTTCGCCAACTGTGGCCGTGCCGATAAATGACTCATTTCCCGACGAACAGCTCTTGAATGTATCCTACGAACCTTGGTTCGTGGATATCGTGAATTATCTTGCGACAGGACTTATACCTAGCGATTGGTCGAAACAAGACAAACTTCGGTTTTTATCCCAAGTAAAATATTTTTACTGGGATGAACCATATCTATTCAAGTATTGTTCCGATCAAATCATTCGCAGGTGTGTCCCTAACGATGAATTCAAGATCGTGTTATCATTTTGTCATGATCAGGCATGCGGCGGTCACTTTGGACCTCGAAAAACGGCGGAGAAAGTTTTGCAATGTGGCTTTTATTGGCCAACATTATTTAAAGATGCATTTGAACATTGCAAAACTTGTCCGTGATGTCAGCATTTGGGTCGGATTTCACTATGGAACGAGATGCCGCTCCAACCTATATTGGTTGTGGAAATATTTGATATTTGGGGTATTGATTTTATGGGCCCTTTTCCCAACTCCTTTGGGAATTTATATATCTTGTTGGCGGTTGATTATGTCTCGAAGTGGGTGGAAGCTGTACCGTGTCGCACTAATGACAATAAAGTTGTCATTAAGTTCCTTAAAGAAAATATTTTTTCGCGATTCGGACACCCTCGCGCTATCATTAGCGACAACGGGACACATTTCTGCAATAGGTCTTTCGAGACCTTGATGCGGAAATATTCAATCACTCACAAGCTTTCTACGCCCTATCATCCCCAAACAAGCGGGAGGCTGAGATCTCAAATAGGCAGATCAAACAGATATTGGAGAAGACGGTTTCGAAAAACCGCAAAGATTGGTCAACCAAATTGATGGATGCTCTTTGGGCATTCCGCACCGCTTATAAGACCGATCTTGGTATGTCTCCATATCGCCTTGTGTTTGGGAAAGCATGTCACCTCCCTGTCGAGATTGAACATAAGGCAATGTGGGCTATTAAAGAGCTTAATTTTGATCTTGATCATGCAGGCAGCTATCGGAAGCTGCAATTAAATGAGCTAAGCGAACTCCGCGATGAAGCTTACGATAATGCAGTGATAGTAAAGAATAAGACTAAAGTGTTCCACGATAAAAATCTTTCAAGAAAAACCTTCACATCGGGGCAACAAGTCCTTCTTTACGATTCCCGTCTCCATCTTCATCCGGGTAAGCTTAAATCTCGCTGGAAAGGACCTTTTGTGGTGCGGTATGTATACCCGCACGGGGCAGTTGAAGTCGAAAATTTGAAAAACGGTTCGATTTTTAAAGTAAATGGGCATAGATTAAAACCGTATTTTTCTGCTGACCCCACGGAGGAGCTCCTGTTTTTACAGGAGCCGCTTTATCAAAACTAAATTTCCTCCGCCTCACCTCCATATTTTGATAACTTTTTCACATTTTAAGAATGGAGGTGAGTGAAAAATGATTTGATTGAATATCTGTGTGTGTCAAAGAATAAGTTTGGGGGAATTTATCATTTAACTATTATTTTACCCCTTGTATCTCTCCCTTAGTATACAGGTCCATGTTCTCAAAAGGCTACATCAGTGAGGACACTGCTGAAAACAGGTTTGGGGGGGAGGTTTGTATTCACTGAATTATCTTTGACACCGGGCATTAAAAAAAAAAAATTTTATAACAAAAGAATAGAAAGTGAAACATTACATCCAAAAGATAGGAATAGTTTAAGAAAACCAAGAAAATTAGAAGTTTTCTTATACGAACTAGTAATAAGTAGTTATGAGCTGTTGTCCCAAGGGTTAGTAAGATGAAGGAAGTCACTAATCTGAGGATAAAAATAAGTCTGAAAAATAGTTTCTATTCTGGAAACCAAACATTTGAATGTTGATACCCTACTATATGCACATACACACATCTTGAAACTCGGGATAGTAGAGGATACCTTGAAATACTCTTTTCTAAAAGCCAAAGTATGAAGAAAATATAAAATGGTGAAGAAAAAAAAATGAACACTGGTTTTGTATCGCCAAGGTAGCAATAAAAAAAATATAGCGAGGGTGCCTCTTCACCTAGTGCCCTAAGGCCAACTGGTCTGGGAGTCACTGCTAAGCCTTAGGTGGTGCAAGACAAGGAAAATATTATCACCAAATCTGCAAGCACATGAGTAATCGGTCGGTTAGTACCTCAAGAAGTATTAACGGTCGCATGAAAATGTGTAAGCAATTCTAAGTATTCATCAAAGTAAAAAGTACTAAGGTAGATGGACAAGAGTATGATAGCTTGAATTGAATTCTCTGAGTGTAGGGATGTTCTTTACACACACGTGGGGTTATATGATCAATGTTTGGATAAAAGGTAGGAATGAAGAATAAAGACGATGTTTTATTGAGGGATGATGTGATTTCTAACATTTTTTCATGACTATTAAGATAGGGCTCATGACAACTGAAAAGCTAGTATAGTTGGAAACTCTTCTTTTCAAAGTATTTCTTTTATGGTTCTTATCTTTATATGTAAATTTCACCATCTTTCTTTTGTTATAGAATTTTGTGGGTGTAATCCGCTGAAAACCCTCAGGAGACAACACTCCTCCTACTAGGGACACCTAGAGGTTTAACGGCTTGTTGCACGTGCTCAGTGTAATCGTGTCTGCCTACGAAAGTGTGCTTAGTTTTCTCCTTTCTTTTTCTCCTCTTAAAAATAAACTAGTTTGCTCGGGACGATCAAAGATAAGTTTGGGGGTATTTGTTCAGTCGATAAAACTGCACATTTATAGTACATTTTTCCTACCATTTTTATATTAAAAAAGGACTTTATTATAATATATTATACATATGAGGGTTTATGTGTAAAAACATTATTTTCCATGTGTTAATATATTTTAATTATCATTTGGTAGGAAAATGTATGCAAATAATATTATTGATCTAATTCTAGTAGAACAAAGTCTACTAAAATCTTATTTGAGTTGTTGTGCAGATTATTTCCAAGTTGTTATGAAGGATTTAACAAACAAATCAATTTGTTGAAGAAAACATGCCAAATTAAGAAGCAAACTTGGAGACCAAGTCTGGAAGCAACCGAGAGAATATTTTAAAGATATAAAGGTGCCTAGGATTGCCAAATGTCACCATCAGAGAGCCCAAGAAAAACGACAGAGAGATCTCGACCTATGAGTGCGGATCCGCGGCCAAACACACCCTTGGGCCGCGGATCCGCCGCAGTTTGATGAGGTTGGAATGCAAGATTTTGGGATATTTACAACTTCTGAATTTCACCAACTTCTCAACAAAAAGATTCTGTGTTTTCACTATATAAAGGCACCGAGGGCCTCTTGGAAAAATCTATCAAGCCGAAGAGATCACGAAGCTCCCGACGCTCACGCATCCAGGCTGATCATCGACTGTTCGACTACCTCCCTAGGAAAGATCGAGAAGCAAATCAAGTTTTGTAATCATTTTCTATGGATTAAAAGTGTAGTTGAAGGAGTTGATTAATAAATGTAGTTTTTTTTAATTGTTTGTTTTCTTTTACATTATGTTTTCCATCTCTTTCTTTTCATTTTCTTCTCCCAACATGCGCGAGTAATTCTCCGCTTGTTAGGGTTCGTAGGATTAGGGTAGGTTAATGGACGATGAAAATAATTAAACCCTTTTTAAGTCCTATAAAGTTTAGGAACTTTATCAAAATAATCATTAACATCCTAATCGGGCGCGCTAGCAATTCCTTGCTAGTTCCGACCGCGATTAGAGATTAGATTAAAGATTGTTTTGGTAAAGGCTAGATATGAACGGATATCCGTGTCGAGATAAGGGTTACGAGTGGGATTCCTTTTCCCTCCAGAAACCCTAATCTACACGCATCACCGTCATTCTAGTTCTAAATCTATTAATGGATAAAAAGGATAAATTTTAATTAATCTTCCATAACTACTAAATCCTAACGAACCCTACAAGCCCTATTATTATATTATTTAAATCTCCAAAATAATCTAGATCTATATTTAACATTCTTGTTTAAAGTAGATCTAGAAACTTTTCATAAAATTCTTTATTCCTCCTCTCTTTCTCAACACATCTAAAGTAAAAATAAAAAGTTCCACGTTTCCCAGAGGACGACCCGTACTCATCTCGGTCTAGCTACGCGCGACACCGTTATTGATTGCGGTTAACTACAAACACAAATTTTCAAACCAATCAACACTGCAAATAGAGTTTTTCAAATTAGTGTTAAACACTAAGAAAATCAGTGTTAAACACTGAGGACAAAATCTTCAGATTAGTGTTAAACACTAAGGAGAGAGGGGTCACGTGTGGACACGTGAGAGCGCCCTGATTTCCCTTATTTTATTCTGCAGATAAGTGTTCAACACTTTTAATTTCCTGGCCATCACGTGTGGGCACGTGATAGGAATCCATCCATTAGATATTAAAGGGATTTATTAGGGGTCACGTGGGGACACGTGAGGGCGCCCTAAATGTGGAGCCAGATCTCCTTTGTTTTATCCTCAAATCTGCGAATAAGTGTTAAACACTTTTGTTTTTTATTTTAGAGCATCGCGTGTTGGCACATGATGGGGATTTATGCGCTGACTGTTAAAACGTTTGCTAAGGGGTCACGTGGTAAACACGTGAGAGCGCCCAAAGCCTTCATTTCCATTGATCTTTCTTTCTGCGTTTTGGGAGTCACGTGGGAGCACGTGATGGCATCAAAAAGTGGGGCCGGATCCCCTTTATTTTGTTCTGCAAACAAGTGTTAAACACTTTTAACTTTCATAGCCATCACGTGTGGGCACGTGATGTATAATCATGCCCTGATTTATTAGAACATTTATTAGGGGTCATGTGGTAACACGTGAGAGCGCCCAGAATTGTTCCTGCCTTTGCTTTTGTTCCATATATAATGAGGGTCACGTGGGAACACGTGAGGCATTGCCTCAAAGCTTTCCTCTTCTCATTTTTGGGGGATCTGTTCAGGGGTCACGTGGGGCACGTGACCTTTGTCTTTTCATGCACAGAGATCTTTTAAGTCTCCTTATCTTTAAGAATTAAATTCTTATTTAGGGTAAAACCCTAATTTTGATTCTGGAGGAATTAAATTCCTATTTTGAAAGAATTAAATTCTTATTTAGGGTAAAATCCTAGTTTTGTTTTAGGAGAATTAAATTCTCATAACTCAATTCCCCTTCTAAGTTTAGGATCTGCATGGCAGGATCTCGACCCGATGAGAATTAAATTCTCAACTTATGGGGAGATGTGCTCTGTGCAGATCTTCAACCAGAAGAAGAACTAAGTTCTTTTCTTTAAATAAGAGTTAAACTCTTTTGAGAATTAAATTCTCTTTTGAATCCTCTCTTTTCTTACCTAGGGCTTTTCTTTTGCAGAGAATTAAATTCTTCTTTCTCTGTTTCTTCTTCTCTTGAGAATTAAATTCTCCTCCCTTTGTTTTTCTCTCCAAAAAAGTAGATCCCCTTTCTCTTCTCTTCTTGGCTCCTATTTATAGGGAAAGGAAGAGAATCAATTTGTTTAGCAAATCTCTCATTGAAAGATTTGATTTGATTTCATAATTAATATGATCCTTTAGATCACCCAGTGAATTTTATTCACCGTTGGATTTTAAATCCAAAGATATTCTGTTTGTTATCCTGGTGAGATTTTCAGGGAAATCTTTCCTTGTCCAAGGTTTTTCCATAAATTGGTGATTTTTAATCACCCTTGGATTTTTAATCTAACGGTTCCCCATGACCCTTTTCCATTTGGAAAGATTCAGAAACTTTTAGAATTTAATTCTATTAAATTATAATGCTTTTAAAGCCAGTCACGTGCTGGCACGTGACCTTTGGTCACGTGTGAGCACGTGACCCCCAATTGGGTTCCTTTCTTAGCCTCTTATTTATGTTTCAGTTTTAACCATCACGTGTCAACACGTGACCATTGGTCACGTGTAAGCACGTGATACCTCGTTGAGGTATTTTCTGACTTTTAGAATTAAATTCTATTCATTATTTTAGAGGCTTTAAAAGCCCATCACGTGTCTGCACGTGACCCATGGTCACGTGTGAGCACGTGATGCCCCATTGGGGTCTTTTCTGAGTTTTTATTGTATCTTTTAACTCCTCCAGCGGGTTCTTAAAAGCCCATCACGTGTGGACACGTAATTCCTCATAACTTTTGATCCCGGATGAATTACGAGGCCCATAATATATCAAATCGAAGGGTTTTTCGAGCCTCTTTCGATACCATCAGAATTTATCTATTTCTCATTCAGGAGTTTGTTAAAAAACAGCCCGGAAGATACTGATTCCCATTTTCTTAAGCGTATTGCCGCCATTTGATACCTTGGGCTCTTTTGCGCAGAAATTTTTGGCGGGAACAGTAGGAATTTGGCTCTCTTTTGTTTTCAAAATCTCACTCAATATCATCACAAAAAAACCTAGTGAAGCTTTTTCAAGAGCTCAAGGAAGAAGAAGATGAATAATTCCTTTTGTGATGAATAATGAATTGATACTATGGTTACAATTGCAACCCTTGGTTAATAAAGAAAGGCTTTAATCATTGTAGAGATTTAACTAGGCTAAAGGGTTTGGGTTGGGTTAGAAAATATCTCCACAAAATATCAACACAAAATATCTTTGCTTAAAACAAAACAAAACTTCTAGAAGTTTCATGAAAAAGCTAACCCAAATCGAACCCTAACTACGTTTAATCTCCACTAATCATGTTGCATTTGTAATCATAACTTGTTACAATATTATATATCACATATATAATATATTTTTGTAACAAAAGAAAATAATACAATTAACATATATCGCATATATATCAATGTAATATCCGGTGAGAAAATGAATCAATAAAATGAGCTTATATTAGTTAATGTAATGTAATATATCACATAATAATTATTCATTAAATTATCGAATCAACACATGATCCGACAATCCGGCTATATCGCATATAACCGACTAATGTAACATGTACCAATTTATCGAATCAACACTTGATCCAATAACCCGGCTATATCACATATACCCGGCTGATATCATATATCGCGAGAATAGAATGCGGTATCTCATATCGCATTATTCTCGGTCCCGCACATATCACATATGCGCTCCTACTCCGTTTTGCCTGAGTCACGAAATCTTTGTGTATGACTCTAAAGAATCGTCAATACGCCGGCAGTAGATGATGATCATATCAAACACCCACAAGCTGCAAGCGGTCAGCTAAACGTAACAGCCACCCAAACAAAGATTCTAGAAGCTTCATGAAAAAGCTAACCCAAATCAAACCCTAACTACGTTTAATCTCCACTAATCATGTTGCATTTGTAATCATAACTTGTTACAATATTATATATCACATATATAATATATTTTTGTAACAAAAGAAAATAATACAATTAACATATATCGCATATATATCAATGTAATATCCGGTGAGAAAATGAATCAATAAAGTGAGCTTATATTAGTTAATGTAATGTAATATATCACATATATAATTATACATTAAATTATCGAATCAACACTTGATCCGACAATCCGGCTATATCGCATATAACCGACTAATATAACATGTACCGATTTATCGAATCAACACTTGATCCGATAACCCGGCTATATCACATATACCCGGTCGATATCATATATCGCGAGAATAGAATACGGTATCTCATATCGCATTTTTCTCGGTCCCGCATATATCACATATGTGCTCCTACTCCGTTTTTCCTGAGTCAAGAAACCTCTGTCTAGGACTCTAAAGAATCGTCAATATGCCGGCAGTAGGTGATGATCATATCAAACACCCACAAGCTGCAAGCGGTCAGCTAAACGTAACAGCCATCCAGGTATTGAGCGATCAGAAGATCAACAAGCAAGCATGTACATTCTCCTATGAATCCAATCAGTAACACTCCCGTATAGTCCGGTCTTTTCGTCTGATATGTTGCATATCCAGTCTAGGAGTGGTAAACGTCAGACCCCAGTAACCGATAAGTCATGTCGATTTGAGGCTCATAACAGGTCGAGAAACTACTGATAACACTTACCAGTAGCACTCTATATCAGCCCTGGCCAGGGACTTCCAGTTATAGCCAATCGAACACAGCACAATATCAACTCCCAATACTGGGAGAGATGAATCCCCTCCTATCGCTCATTGCCTCCATGCGATTCGGGACTGTGCCCAAAAGCCACCGTTTTGCATGCCCTCTTGGACGTGGTAAGGTGGAAATCAAAGCACAGTGGGAATCACACAAGACTCTATGACGATCTCGAGTCTACAGACTAACCTGTACCAGTGTCACCAGAGAACTGCTATCTGACGATTGGTATAAATCCATCTAGGAGTTCTCGGCGAGTCCGTTCAGTGTACCCAGTCTCCACTGAGCACCCGTACACCATCTTTGATGTCAAACACCGATGAATATGGGATCATCCATCGCCCATCATATGGGTCAAGATGCGTATACTCTAGTCTACTCTGGTGTATCGATGCCCTGTCTCGATACACCCTCGACTAGGAACAGTTATAGGATGTACTCGTTGACTACCCTGGCCACACTAGTATGATCTCATCATAGTCCCAGTAGTCGAGTACATATCCTAAGGGCTTTATCAACATGTGAGAGCAAGACAGTAAACTAATATAAGTCAACATGTTAAGATAAAGTGAAACCAAATAGCATACTATCATGTGGAGCAAGAAAGTCCTCTCTCTATATATCCAAGCATCCAATATAATATACATCATATGTACAATAATGGCCTCTAGGGCATATACATAACTAACAGTAGGGTAGCTGCTCAGTTGCCTCTTGCGAGGGATTTGATCTCTGGCATCGTGGGTAGGTAACTACCAGCCTGGGATGACCAAGCAGGGTAGCCGCTCGGTTGCCTCTTGCGAGGGATTTGATCCCAGGCGTAATGGGTAGGGAGCTACCAGCCGGAGATGACCGAGCAGGGTAGCTGCTTGGTTTCCTCTTGTGAGGGCTTTGATCTTTCAGGACGGGGACCGAGCAGGGTTACTGCCCAGTGCCTCTTGGCGAGGACTTTGATCCCTGTCGGTTGTGGTAAGAAGCTACCAGCCGGGGATAGCCGAGCAAGGGCTCGACTGCCTCTGAGAAGACTTTGGTTCTTAGCATGGAGGGGCTGTAAAAAGCCTACCAAGGACCCTTGGCCGGGCAAGGTTACTGCCCGGTGCCTCTTGGTGAGGGCTTTTATCCTGAAGGATAGACGAGCGAGGGACCCTCAGGCTCGACTGCCTCTGGGAGGGCTTTTGATCCCTGTCGGTCGTGGTAGGAAGCTACTAGCCGAGGATAGCCGATCAGGGTAGATGCTGAGCTGCCTCTAAAGAGGACTTGGATCCTCAACGTTGGAGTGGCCGTATGAGGCCTGCTAAGGATATCCGGGCAGTGAAGCTGCGCGGTTGCCTCTTGGCGAGGGCTTCGACCCCTAGCGTTGCGAGTAGGGAAGCTACCGACCAGAGATAGCCGAGCAGGGTAGCCGCTCGGCCACCTCTGTGGAGGACTTTGATCTTTAGTGTTGGAGGGGCCGTAGGAGGCCTGCTAAGGATACCTTGACTGTGATGTTGCGCGGTCGCCTCTTGGTGAGGGCTTTGGATCGTAAAAACAGAACTCTATTCGCAATGTTCCGACGTTTCATTATTCGAATGGACAGGATTTTTAGAAAACATTTACATCGTCTTTGCGAAAGGAGGGGTACACACTTATTGGCCTTGGCCTCTTTGGTATAGCTTGAGCTTCTCGGCGTTCTAAGGCCGCGGTAGCTTGCGTCCGTCCGCGTCTTTTAGGTGATAGGCTCCGTCGGGGAGCGCCTCAGAGATGAGGAAGGGACCATCCCACTTCGGGGAGAACTTGTGAAACCTGCCTTGATCAATGAACTCGTTTCGCCGTAGGACCAGATCCCCAGTCTGGAAGGAGCGGTGCTTGACCCGAGCGTTATAGTATCGGGCTGTTTGTGGTTGATAAGCGGCAGCCCTGATCTGAGCCCGGTCTCTCTTCTCCAACAAGATGTCCAGATTGGTCCATAGCGCCGAGGTGTTTGCATCATAGTCGAATTGCTCGACCCGATGACTAGGAAGCCCGATCTCCGCTGGGACCATTGCCTCGGTCCCGTAACAGAGGCTGAAGGGGGTTTCCCCGTTGGGAGTCTTCTTTGACGTGCGCCAGGCCCATAAGACCTGGGGCAGTTCTTCGACCCAACTGCCTTGTTGCCCTTCTAAGCGGGTCCGGAGACCTCGGAAGACATCTCGGTTAGCGACTTCGGCCTTCCCGTTGCATTGGGGATGCGCACCCGCGGCGAACTTCATGAGGATATGGTATTCTTTGCAGAAGTTCTTCACTTTCTCGTTCTCAAAGTTCGTTCCATGGCCGGTGATGATACATCTCGGGATGCTGAACCAGAGTATCAGATTGTTTTGCAGGAACTTGATGGTCATGGCGGCGTCCGGTTTCCTGATGGGGACGGCCTCGATCCACTTGGAGAAGTAGTCTACTTCGACGAGGACGTATTTATGCCCGCTTGTACCAGTTGGGAACTGGCCGATCATGTCCAATCCCCACTGGGCGAATGGCCATGGGGATGTTAGGGCGGTCAGCTCGGTAGCGGGGAGGCGAGGGATGCTGCCGTGGAGCTGGCAACTCTTGCATCTTCTAACTAGTTTCTGGGCGTCCTCATGAATAGAGGGCCAGTAGTACCCTTGGAGCAACGCCTTTTGGATCAAGGTTCGGGCCCCTTGGTACGCACCACCAACCCCCTCATGGATTTCCCGGAGGACGTAGTCGGCTTCGTGGGGGTCGATGCACCAGAGCAGGGGCTGAGTGAAGGATTTCTTGTACAGGTTCCCATTGCTCCAAATGAAGTGGCGGGCTTTGTGGGCGCGACCCCATCGAGGGGGGATGCCGGTCATGCCTAGAAGCAGGCGATCTGACCGCCACCGCCTCGGTAGGGGCAGGGGGCGGCAATGCTTGAGGCGAGGCTCTTCGACGTGGGGCTTCGAGGTTGAATGGGACGGATCAAGGGGCTGCGACCACCGAAGTCTGCGAGGCGGTGGCCGGCGGAGGAGTCGACGACATTCGGTGGGGGTTCACCCGCACCTCCGTTGAGGGGGAGGCGGCAGCGAGTGCTTGGATCTTCAGGGCGATCGCTTGCCATGTGGATGGAGATCGGAAGGCCAACTTTATTTTTGTGGAGTTTAAGTTCCCACAGACGGTACCAACTGATGGAGGTCCTTTTCGGGTCTCCGTCAGATGTTGCCTTCCGTCGATCTCCCGGTGGATCTTGAAGGTGATCTCCTGTTGCGTGTGGGTCTCAATGGGTTTTGAGGAGATTGGTGATTTGAGGTGTTTAGCGCCGAGTACCTGCAAGGAAGTCCCGGGGTGGTTTGGTACCACCGAGGACCCTCGGACATTCAAGTTAGCACGAGATCCGAGCAGAGTAACGGCTAAGTGGAGTAAAAATGGCTTACTTGACCCCTCTGTGATGGGGGTTTATATAGTGGCCGCAGCACGCAGCAACAGGCACGAGAATCTCGCCGGCAGTTACGCCCCCGACGTCACGCCCGCATAAAGAGCGGATCGCCCGTTAATGGGGATCGTGATGGCGTGGAATGTGGGATGTTGCTGGCGGAGAATCTGCGCATTGCGAGATTTGCGGAGCGGCGGTTACACCTGTGAGTCGTAGAGTTGGTCGGTCGGAGGACCGAGGAAGATGGCCTCGGCTGGGGAGCTCGGGGACGAGCGAGAGGGCCGAGGAGTCTTGGTCCTGTGGCAGCTTGGGGTGAGCTGAGAGGCCGAGGAGGCCAATTTTCGGGGGGTTCTGAGGAGAGCCAGCTTGTTCTTGCTGGTCGGATACAGGGGTGGTCTGGTCGGCCCCTGTGGGGCCCTTTCTTCTGAGTTCTGGGACACGTCATCAGCCACGTGTCCTGATCTTGGAGATCGCCAATATTGAGCATCATCAGTAGGAATTTGAAATTTGAAAGAAAAAATAGAATGAATAATATTTGTATCTAAATAACAAAATTAACAAACAACATCATATATCTTTTTTCAAAGATATAAATCAAGAATGTTTCAGATAACAATAGTCTCTTTGCATTTGCTTATAGAAATTACCTTTGCTTTAAAGTTGATGCTGCAATTTCATGATTCAAAGGGCTATTTTCTTTAAATAGTTAATAATTAATGAATTCATATATTTAAAAAAAATTATCTAAAGGCATCGTATTTATATAGTTATCATGATTGTTCTGGGTATTTATTTATAAGCAACAAAGTATATGGTATTTATGTTAAAAATACCAAAAGCTCTCGTGCAATCGTGAAATCTAAAACTAAGATCTAATTATATAATATATTTTTATAAAAAGATAGTTATGTACTCATTTTATCCTTTAGATATAAAGATATAACAACTCTATGTAATGTATGGATACGTCTATAGGGAATAATATTTGTATCAAAAGAACAAAAGACGACTAACATCATATATCTTTTTTTAAACAGAATGAAAACACATCTATTTATCTTTTTTTAAACGTATTTAAAAATAATCTATATCTATACTACTCCTATAAGCAAATTGACACGTTTTTTGTTCGTATGTTTAGTTAAGATTTGTTATAAACTAAAATATCCTTACTATAAGAAATTTAAATATAAGATTTATTAAAATAAAAAATTTAAATTTAAATTATTTTATAAGTTGTGATTTCTTTTTTACATTGAAAAAGTATATTTTCAAAACAAACAAATCATGTGGGAATAAGTGTGTGAAATCATGTGGGAATTTATTCATATTCCCTAAACTATCCTTGGACCCTATGGCTAAGGTGGGTGATGGAGGTCCTTTTCGGGTCTCCGTCAGATGTTGTCTTCCATTGATCTTCCGGTGGATCTTGAAGGTGATCTCCTGCTGTGTGTGGGTCTCAATGGATTTTGAGGAGATTGGTGATTTGAGGAGTTTAGCGCCGAGTACCTGCAAGAAAGTCCTGGGGTGGTTTGGTACCACCGAGGACCCTCCGACGATCAAGTTAGCACGAGATCCGAGCAGAGTAATGGCTAAGTGGAGTAAAAATGGCTTACTTGACCCCTCTGTGATGGGGGTTTATATAGTGGTCGCAGCACGCAGCAGCAGGCGCGAGAATCTCGCCGGCAGTTACGCCCCCGACGTCACGCCCGCGTAAAGAGCGGATCGCCCATTAATAGGGATCGTGATGGCGTGGAACGTGGGATGTTGCTGGCGGAGAATCTGCACATGGCGAGATTTACGGAGCGGCGGTTACGCCTATGAGTGGTGGAGTTGGTCGGTCGGAGGACCGAGGAAGATGGCCTCGGCTGGGGAGCTCGGGGACGAGCGAGAGGGCCGAGGAGTCTTGGTCCTGTGGCAGCTCGGGGCGAGCTGAGAGGCCTAGGAGGCCAATTTTTGGGGGGCTCTGAGGAGAGCCAGCTTGTGCTTGCAGGTCGGGTACAGGGGTAGCCTGGTCCACCCCTGTGGGCCCTTTCTTCTGAGTTCTGGGACACGTCATCTGCCACATGTCCTGATCTTAGAGATCGCCAATATTGAGCATCATAATTAGCCCTCCACTCTTGTCCCGACCAGCTAGCGGGTCGGGTCAGGAGTGGACTGCCGGGCCGTCCGGGGTGAGCTCCCTCTTGAGGTTTCGTCGGGATGCGTCCCCGGGCTGTCAGCTTTCTTTCCTGCCAGCGAATCAGGGCGAGATCTCTGCATTTAAGGAAGGTGCGCCGGTTCGTGCATCCTGCCACTGAAGCGACTGTCCACGTGTCAAGCGTCGGTTGGCCGACGCGACGTGTGCAGACATACGTCTGACGAGTTGCGGTCCAGTGTGGGAGCGACAAGTTGAGCGATCGGAGCCGTTGGACGTGGGGAGGACTTTGGCGGGAGATGAAGGGCGCCGTAGGATGAGGTCGTTTGCGGTGATAAGTAGGGGTGGGGCCCACTCCAGGGCCCTTACTCTTTCAAATCTCCTTTCTTCCAAGTCTTGGCTGCTCGACGCTCTTCTTCTTTTGGATACATGGTTCGTTCCCATTCTTTAGGTTTCTCGTCCCAGAGGGAAGCCAGCGGCACGGCCGCGCCCCTGGCTGGCTCATGCCATGCGCCAAATGTTCCGCCGACGATAGGGCCGTCCGCTTCGTTGATGGCTCTTGGTGATTGTTCTGGAGGCAGCCAGAGAAGTCCACAGTCATCCGAGCCCCAGATGAGAGATAGAAGGGAGGGCGAGGACGGGGTCCCTTTTAAGAGGAAAAGGACAATCTCTCGTGCGCCGCCGTCGATGGTTCCTGAGGGGATTCCCGAGCCGGGGGGTGATGTCGTCTTCATGGCTCCATCTGGGCTTTCCGTCGCTGCCGGCCTGCTCGCTGGGATGGAAGAGTCGGCCGGGGGAAGGCTTCCGTATGGCACCCTAAGGGTCCAAATGGAGGCCATAGCTCAAGGGGCGGTCCAGGTACGAACTCCTTTACGCGTTGTTTTTTACCTTCCTTTCTTTGGCTCGAGCACCTCGAAGTTTCTCATCTGCTTCCCGTCAGGTCCTTTAACACTGCGCCCTCACTACTCATATGGATTCTGAGGGGGCATTCCACGCACCGAGGCCAGTAGAAGTGTTTCCTTCGAAGGTCGAAGTCCTACGGCGTGACCTGCGTCTGAAGAGGGCAAGGGCTGACATCCTGGCAGCCCATGCAGAGGCTGCGGAGCTCGCCAATTCAGCGAATCGGGGTGCTTATCGTCGCCTGAGTGCATCCTACAGAGTTGTCGAAAGGAAACTGGCAGATCTGACCAACGTTTTACGGCCATGGAGAAGGAGAGGGACGCCAGCAGGGGGGATGCCGAGGAGGCACTTCTGGCGGCCAAGACTGCCGAGGTTCGGGCTAAGAAAGTTGTGGCCGATTACAAGGTGTCAGAGCAGTATTACGCCAAGCTTGGCAAGTATTCCGCCGTCGTGGGGAATAAGACTCTGGATGCCGTAAAGGAGCAGCTTTCCGAGCTTGCCGATGGCGAGCTCCGTGCTCGGGTCCCACTCCTGGTGGCAAGGCCTCCGGCAGACAACGATGAGGAAAGCGAGGCGCAACCCTAGTGGCAAAACCTCCGATGGTGAAGCCTCCGGCAGGCCGCGATGACGGTGATGAGGGAAGCGAGGCGTGGGGGGGGGGTTGCGACTTAGGCTTTTTTGATATTTCCTCGTCCCTCTTTTGTGAGCCTCCGGGTAGTTTGTAAGGCTGGGGAGCCCAAAATACCCTTTATAAAGACTTTGCCTTTGGTAATAAAACTTTTTTCTTTGGTTTCATCGGTTTGCACTTTATCTTCTGTTTGTGAAGAATGCTCGTAAAATATCTCCGCTTTCACTGTTGGGCTTCCATGCCAGGTCGGCTATCTGTCTAGCGATCGTTCGTCGAGTTGATTTCGATCGGTTGTGGTAGGAAGCCACCATCTGGGGATAGCCAAGCAGGGTAGCTGCTGAGCTGCCTCTAAGGAGGACTTGGATCCTTAGCGTTGGAAGGGCCATAGGAAGCCTCCTAAGGATATCCGGGTAGTGAAGCTGCGCGGCTGCCTCTTGGCGAGGGCTTTGATCCTTAGCGTTGGAAGGGCTGTCGGAAGCCCACTAAGGATGACCGGGCAGTAAAGCTGCGTGGCTGTCTCTTGGCAAGGGCTTTGATCTCTAGCGTCGTGGGTAGGAAACTACCAGCCTGGGATGACCGAGCGGGGTAGTCGCTCGGATGCTTCTTGCGAGGGCCTTGATCCCTGGCGTCATAGGTAGGGAGCTACCAGCCAGAGATGACCGAGCGTGGTAGCTTCTCGGTTGCCTTTTGCGAGGGCTTTGATCTCTGGCGTCGTGGGTAGGAAACTACCAGCATGGGATGACCGAGCGGGGTAGCCGCTCGGTTGCCTCTTGCGAGCGCTTTGATTCCTGGCGTCATGGGTAGGGAGCTACCAGCCGGAGATGACCGAGCAGGGTAGCTGCTCGGTTGTCTCTTGCGAGGGCTTTGATCCTTCAGGACAGGGACTGAGCAGGGTTACTGCCCAGTGCCTCTTGGCGAGGACTTTGATCCATGTCGGTTATGGTAGGAAGCTACCAGCCGGGGATAGCCGAGCAAGGGCTCGGCTGCCTCTGGGAGGACTTTGGTCCTTAGCGTGGAGGGGCTGTAAGATGCCAACCAAAGACCCTTGTCCGGGCAGGGTTACTGCCCGGTGCCTCTTGGAGAGGGCTTTTGTCCTGAAGGATAGCCGAGCGAGAGACCCCGGGCTCAATTGCTTCTGGGAGGGCTTTTGATCTCTGTCGGTCGTGGTAGGAAGCTACCAGCTGGGGATAGCCGAGTAGGGTAGCTGCTAAAATGCCTCTAAGGAGGACTTGGATCCTTAGCGTTGGAGTGGCCGTATGAGGCCTGCTAAGGATATCCAGGCAGTGAAGCTGCGCGATTGCCTCTTGGCGAGGGCTTCGACCCCTGGCGTCGCGAGTAGGGAAGCTACCAACCAGGGATAGCCGAGCAGGGTAACCGCTCGGCCGCCTCTGTGGAGGACTTTGATCCTTAGTGTTGGAGGGGCCGTAGGAGGCCTGCTAAGGATAAACGGGCAGTAAAGCTGCGCGGTCGCCCCTTGGTGAGGGCTTTGGATCGCAAAGACAGAACTCTATTCGCAATGTTCCGACATTTCTTTATTCGAATGGACAGAATTTTTAGAAAACATTTACATCGTCTTTGCGAAAGGAGGGGTACACACTTATTGGCCTTAGCCTCATTGGTATAGCTTGAGCTTCTCGGCGTTGTATGGCCGTGGGAGCTTGCGTTCGTCCACGTCTTTTAGGCGATAGGCTCCGCCGGGGAGCGCCTCAGAGACGAGGAAGGGACCATCTCACTTCGGGGAGAACTTATGAAGCCTGCCTTGATCAATGAACTCGTTTCGCCGTAGGACCAGATCCCCGGTCTGGAAGGAGCGGTTCTTGACCCGAGCGTTGTAGTATCGGGCTGTTTGTTGTTGATAAGCGGCAGCCCTGATCTGAGTCCGGTCTCTCTTCTCCAACATAATGTCCAGGTTGGTCCGTAGCGCCGAGGTGTTTGCATCATCATCGAAGTGCTCAACCCGATGACTGGGAAGCCCGATCTCCGCTGGGACCATTGCCTCGATCCCGTAACAGAGGCTGAAGGGGGTTTCCCCGGTGGGGGTCTTCTTTGACGTGCGCAGGGCCCATAAGACCCAGGACATTTCTTCGACCCAACTGCCTTGTCGCCCTTCTAGACGGGTCCGGAGACCTCGGAAGACGTCTCGGTTAGCAACTTCTTCCTGCCCGTTGCATTGGGGATGCGCGACCGCGGCGAACTTCATGAGGATATGGTATTCTTTGCAGAAGTTCTTCACTTTCTCATTCTCGAAGTTCGTCCCGTGGTCGGTGATGATACATCCCGGGATGCTGAACCGGAGTAACAGATTGTTTTGCAGGAACTTGATGGTCGTGGTGGCGGCCGGTTTCCTGATGGGGCCGGCCTCGATCCACTTGGTGAAGTAGTCTACTGCGACGAGGTCGTATTTGTGCCCGCCTGTACCAGTAGGGAACTGGCCGATCATGTCCAATCCCCATTGGGTGAACGACCATGGGGATGTTAGGGCGGTCAGCTCGGTAGCGGGAAGGCGAGGGATGCTTCCGTGGAGCTGGCAACTCTTGCATCTTCTGACTAGCTTCTGGGCATCCTCATGAACAGTGGGCCAGTAGTACCCCTGGAACAACGCCTTTAGGATCAAGGTTCGAGCCCCTTGGTGCGCACCGCCAACCCCCTCATGGATTTCCCGGAGGACGTAGTCGGCTTCGTGGGGGTCAATGCACCGGAGCAGGGGCTGAGTGAAGGATTCCTTGTAGAGGTTCCCATTGCTCCAGATGAAGTGGCGGGCTTTATGGGCGCGACCCCGTCGAGGGGGGATGCCGGTCATGCCTGGAAGCAGGCGAGCTGACCGCCACCGCCTCGGTAGGGGCAGGGAGCGGCAAGGTTTTAGGCGAGGCTCTCTGACGTGGGGCTTCAAGGTTGAATGGGACGGACCGAGGGGCCTGCGACCGCCGGAGTCTGCGAGGCGGTGGCCGGCGGAGGAGTCGACGACATTCGGTGGGGGTTCACCCGTGCCTCCGTTGAGGGGGAGGTGGTAGCGGGTGCTTGGATCTTCAGGGAGATCGCTTGCCATGTGGATGGAGATTGGAAGGCCAACTTTGTTTTTGTGGAGTTTAAGTTCCCACAGACGGCGCCAACTAATGGAGGTCCTTTTCGGGTCTCCGTCAGATGTTGTCTTCCGTCGATCTCCCGGTGGATCTTGAAGGTGATCTCCTGTTGTGTGTGGGTCTCAATGGGTTTTGAGCAGATTGGTGATTTGAGGAGTTTAGCGCCGAGTACCTGTAAGGAAGTCCCGGGGTGGTTTAGTACCACCGAGGACCCTCCGACATTCAAGTTAGCACGAGGTCTGAGCAGAGTAACGGCTAAGTGGAGTAAAAATGGCTTACTTGACCCCTCTGTGATGGGGGTTTATATAGTGGCCGCAGCACACAGCAGCAGGAGCGAGAATCTCACCGGCAGTTACGCCCTCGACGTCACGCCCGCGTAAAGAGCGGATCGCCCGTTAAATGGGATCGTGATGGCGTGGAACGTGGGATGTTGCTGGCATAGAATCTGCGCATGGCGAGATTTGCGGAGTGTTGGTTACGCCTGTGAGTGGTGGAGTTGGTCAGTCGGGGGACCGAGGAAGATGGCCTCGGCTGGGGAGCTCGGGGACGAGCGAGAGGGCCGAGAAGTCTTGGTCCTGTGGCAGCTCAGGGCGAGCTGAGAGGTCGAGGAGGCCAATTTTCGGAGGGCTCTGAGGAGAGCCAGCTTGTGCTTGCAGGTCGGGTACAAGGGTGGCCTTGTCGGCCCCTGTGAGCTCTTTCTTCTGAGTTCTGGGACACGTCATCTGCCACGTGTCCTGATCTTGGAGATCGCCAATATTGTGCATCATCAGTAGGAATTTGAAATTTAAAAGAAAAATAGAATGAATAATATTTGTATCTAAATAACAAAATTAACAAACAACATCATATATCTTTTTTTAAAGATATAAATCAAGAATGTTTCAGATAACAATAGTCTCTTTGCATTTGCTTATAGAAATTACCTTTGCTTTAAAGTTGATGCTGCAATTTCACGATTCAATGGGCTATTTTATTTAAATATTTAATAATTAATGGATTCATATATTTTAAAAAAAATTATCTAAAGACATCGTATTTATATAGTTATCATGATTGTTCTGGGTATTTATTTTTAAGTCACAAAATATATGGTATTTATGTTAAAAAAATACCAAAAGCTCTTGTGCAATCGTAAAATCTTAAACTAAGATCTAATTATATAATATATTTTTATAAAAAGATAGTTATGTACTCATTTTATCCTTTAGATATAAAGATATAACAACTCTATGTAATGTATGGATACGTCTATAGGGAATAATATTTGTATTAAAAGAAAAAAAGACGACTTTTTTTAACAGAATGAAAACACATCTATTTATCTTTTTTTTTAATGTATTTAAGAATAATCTATATCTATACTACTCCTATAAGCAAATTGACACATTTTTTGTTCGTATGTTTAGTTAAGATTTGTTATAAACTAAAATATCCTTACTATAAGAAATTTAAATATAAGATTTATTAAAATAAAAAATTTAAATTTAAATTATTTTATAAGTTGTGATTTCTTTTTTACATTGAAAGAGTATCTTTTCAAAACAAATAAATCATGTGGGAATAAATGTGTGAAATCATGTGGGAATTTATTCATATTCCCTAAACTATCCTTGGACCCTATGGCTAAGGTAGGTGATGGAGTTCCTTTTCGGGTCTCCGTCAGATGTTGTCTTCCGTCGATCTCCTGGTGGATCTTGAAGGTGATCCCCTGTTGTGTGTGGGTCTCAATGGATTTTGAGGAGATTGGTGATTTGAGGAGTTTAGCGCCGAGTACCTGCAAGGAAGTCCCGGGATGGTTTTGTACCACCGAGGACCCTCCGACGATCAAGTTAGCATGAGATCCGAGCAGAGTAATGGCTAAGTGGAGTAAAAATGGCTTACTTGACCCCTTTGTGATGAGGGTTTATATAGTGGCCGCAACACGTAGCAGCAGGCGCGAGAATCTCGCCGGTAGTTACGCCCCCGATGTTACGCCCACGTAAAGAGCGGATCGCCCGTTAATGGGGATAATGATGGCGTGGAACGTGGGATGTTGCTGGTGGAGAATCTGCACATGGCGAGATTTGCGGAGCGGCGGTTACGCCTGTGAGTGCTGGAGTTCATCGGTCGGAGGACCGAGGAAGATGGCCTCGGTTGGAGAGCTCGGGGACGAGCGAGAGGGCCGAGAAGTCTTGGTCCTGTGGCAGCTCGGGGCGAGCATAGAGGACGAGGAGGCCAATTTTCGGGGGGTTCTGAGGAGAGCCAGCTTGTGCTTGCAGGTCGGGTACAGGGGTGGCCTGATCGGCCCATGTTGGCCCTTTCTTCTGAGTTCTAGGACACGTCATCTGCCACATGTCCTGATCTTAGATATCGTCAATATTGAGCATCATCATTAGCCCCCACTCTTGTCCCTACCCGCTAGCGGGACGGGTCAGGAGTGGACTGCCGGGCCGCCCGGGGTGAGCTCCCTCCTAAGGTTTCGTCGGGATGCGTCCCCGGGCTGTCAGCTGTCTTTCCTGCCAGCGAATCAGGGCGAGATCTCTGCATTTAAGGAAGGTGCACCGATTCTTGCATCCTGCCACTGAAGCGACGGTCCACATGTCAAGCGTCGGTTGGCGACATGACGTGTGCAGACATGCGTCTGACGGGATGCGGGCCAGTGTGGGAGCTACAAGTGGAGCGATCGGAGCCGTTGGATGTGTGGGGGTTCTTTGGCGGGAGATGAAGGGCGTCGTAGGATGAGGTCGTTTGCGGTGATAAGTAGGGGTGGGGCCCACTCCAGGGCCCTACTCTTTCAAATCTCCTTTCTTCTAAGTCTTGGCTGCTCGACGCTTTTCTTCTTTTAGATACATGGTTCGTTCCCACTCTTTGGGTTTCTCGTCCCAGTGGGAGGCCAGCGGCGCGGCCGCGCCCCTGGCTAGCTCATGACCTGCGCCGAATGTTCCACCGGCGATAGGGTCGTCCACTTTGTTGACGGCTCCTGGTGATTATTCCGGCGGCGGCCAGAGACGTCCACAGTCATCCAAGCCCCAGACGAGAGATAGGGGGGAGAGCGAGGACGGGGTGCCCTTTAAGAGGAAAAGGAAAATCTCTCATACGCCGCCGTCGATAGTTCCTGAGGGGATTCCCGAGCCGGGGGGTGATGCCGTCTTCATGGCTCCATCTGGGCTTTCCGTCGCTGCCGGCCTGCTCGCCGGGAAGGAAGAGTTGGCCAGGGGAAGGCTTCCGTATGGCACCCTGAGGGTCCAAATGGAGGCCATAGCCCAATGGGCGGTCCAGGTACGAACTTCTCTATGCGTTGTTTTTGACCTTCCTTTCTTTGGCTCGAGCGCCTCCAAGTTTCTCATTTGCTTCCCGTCAGGTCCTTCAACACTGCGCCCTCGCTACTCGTATGGAGGCCGAGGGGGCGTTCCATTCACCGAGGCCAGTAGAAGTGTTTCCTTCGGAGGTCGAGGTCCTGCGGCGTGACCTGCGTTTGGAGAGGGCGAGGGCCGACGTCCTGGCATCCTGTGCGGAGGCTGCGGAGCTCGCCAATTCAGCGAATCGGGGTGACTATCGTCGCATGAGTGCATCCCACCGAGTTGTCGAGAGGAAACTGGCGGATCTGGCTGACTGTTTCGCGGCCATGGAGAAGGAGAAGGACGCCAGCAGGGGGATGCCGAAGCGGCGCTTCTGGCGGCCAAGACTTCTGAGGTTCGGGCTAGGAAAGTTGTGGCCGATTACAGAGTGTCAGAGCAGTTTTACGCCGAGCTTGGTGATTGATTCGAAAGAGTGTATGTTTGTAGTTTAACCGCAATCAATAACGGTGTCGCGCGCAGCTAGACCGAGATGAGTACGGGTCGTCCTCTGGGAAACGTGGAACCTTTTACTTTTACTTTAGATGTGTTGAGAAACAGAGGAGGGATAAAGAATTTTATAGAATGGTTTCTAGATCTACGTTAAACAAGAATGTAAAATATAGATCTAGATTATTTTAAAGATGTAATTAATATAATAAGGAGGCTTGTAGGGTTCGCTAGGATTTAGTAGTTATGGACGATTAATTAAAAGTTACCCTTTTTATCCATTAATAGATTTAGAACTAGAACGACGGTGATGCGTGTAGATTAGGATTTCTGGAGGGAAAAGGAATCCCACTCTTAACCCTTACCTCGACACGGAACTCCGTTCATATCTAGCCTTTACCAAAACAATTATTAATCTAATCTCTAATCGCGGTCGGAACTAGCAAAGAATTGCTAGCGCGCCCGATTAGGATGTTAATGATTCTTTTGATAAAGTTCCTAAACTTTATAGGACTTAAAAAGGGTTTAATTATTTTCATCGTCCATTAGCCTACCCTAATCCTACGAACCCTAACAAGCGGAGAATTACCCGCGCATGTTGGGATAAGAAGATGAAAAGACAAAAAGGAAAAACATAATGTAAAATGCAAAAACAATTAAATAAAATAACTACCTTTATTAATCGACTTGAACAAACTACACTTTAATCCGTAGAAAATGATTACAAACTAGTTGCTTCTCGATCTTTCCTAAGGAGGTAGTCGAATAGTCGATGATCAGCCTGGATGCGTGAGCGTCGGGAGCTTCGTGATCTCTTCGGCTTGATGGCTTTTCCAAGAAGCTCTCGGTGTCTTTTTATAGTGCAAGGCCAGAATCTTTTGCTTCAAAAGTTGGTAAAATTTAGCAGAGAATCATGCCCCAAAATCTTGCCTCCTAATTCCCTAGAAGTGTGGCGGATCCGTGGCCAAAGGGGGGTATGGCCGCGGATCCGCGGCCAATGGGTGAGATCTCTTGATAAATTTTCTTGTGCTTTCATTTTGTGACATGTGGCAATCCTAGGCACCTTCAGAATTCAGAAATATTCTCTCGGTTGCTTCCAGACTTGGTCTCCAAGTTTTGCTTCTTAATTTGGCAAGTTTTCTTCAGCAAATTGATTTGTTTGATAAATTCTTCATAACAACTTGGAAAATTCTGCACAATAATCTCAAATAATATTTAGTAGACTTAGTTCTACTAGGATTTGGTCAATAGATTTATTTGCATACATTTTTCTACCAAATACTAATTAAAATATATTAACACATGGAAAATAATGTTTTTACACATAAACCCTCATATATATAATATATCATAATAAAGTCCTTTTTTAATATGAAAATGGTAGGAAAAATGTAATACAAATGTGCAGTTTTATCAACTGAACAAATACCCCCAAACTTATCTTTGATCGTCCCGAGCAAACTAGTTTATTCAAGAGGGGAAAAAGAAAGGAGAAAACTAAGCACACTTTCGTAGGCAACACGATTGCACTGAGCACGTGCAACAAGCCGTTAAACCTCTAGATGTCTCTAGTAGGAGGAGTGTTGTCTCCTGAGGGTTTTCAGCGGATTACACCCACAAAATCCAATAACAAAAGAAAGATGGTGAAATTTACATATACAGATAAGAACCATAAAAGAAAGGCCTTGAAAAGAAGAGTTTCCAACTATACTAGCTTTTCAGTTGTCATGAGCCCTATCTTAATAGTCATGAAAAAATGTTAGAAATCACATCAGCCCTCAATAAAACATCGTCTTTATTCTTCATTCCTACCTTTCATCCAAACATTGATCATATAACCCCACGTGTGTGAAATGGACATCCCTACACTCGGAGAATTCAATTCAAGCTATCATACTCTTGTCCATCTACCTTAGTACTTTTTATTTTGATGAATATTAAGATTTGCTCACACATTTTCATGCGGCCATTAATACTTCTTGAGGTACTAACCAACCGATTACTTATGTGCTTGCTGATTAGGTGATAATATTTTCCTCGTCTTGCACCACCTAAGGCTTAGAAGTGACCCCCAGACCAGTTGGCCTTAGGGCACTAGGTGAAGAGGCACCCTCACTATATTTTTTTATTGCTGCCTTGGCGATACAAAACCAGTGTTCATTTTTTTCTTTCACCATTTTTATATTTTCTTCATTTTTTATTCATTTCCTTCATACTTTGGCTTTTAGACAAGAGCATTTCAAGGTATCCTCTACTATCCCAAGTTTCAAGACGTATGTAAGTGCATATAGTAGGGTATCAACATTCAAATGTTTGGCTTCCAGAATAGAAACTATTTTTCAGACTTGTTTTTATCCTCAGATTAGTGACTTCCTTCATTTTACTAACCCTTGGGACAACAGCTCGAAACTACTTATTACCAGTTCGTCTAAGAAAACTTCTAATTTTCTTGGTTTTCTTAAATTAATCCTATCTTTTAGATGTAATGTTTCACTTTCTATTCTTTTGTTATATAAAAAAAATTTTAATGCCCGGTGTAAAAGATAATTCAGTGAATACAAACCTCCCCCCCAAACCTGTTTTCAGCAGTGTCCTCACTGATGTAGCCTTTTGAGAACAAGGACTTGTATACTAAGGGAGAGATACAAGGGGTAAAATAATAGTTAAATGAAAAATTCCCCCAAACTTATTTTTTGACACGCACAGATATTCAATCAAATCCATTTTTTTACTCACCTCCATTTCTTAAAATGAGAAAATGGTACCAAAACATGGAGGTGAGGCGGAGGAATTTAGTTTTGATAAAGCGGCTCATGTAAAAACAGGAGCTCCTCCGCGGGGTCAGCAGAAAAATACGGTTTTAATCTATGCCCATTCACTTTAAAAATCGAACCGTTTTTCAAATTTTCGACCTCAACTGCCCCGTGCGGGTGTACATACCGCACCACAAAATGTCCTTTCCAACGAGATTTAAGCTTATCCTGATGAAGATGGAGACGGGAATCGTAAAGAAGGACTTGTTGCCCCGATGTGAAGGTTTTTCTAAAAAGATTTTTATCGTGGAACACTTTAGTCCTATTCTTTACTATCACCGCATTATCGTAAGCTTCATCGCGGAGTTCGCTTAGCTCAGTCAATTGCAGCTTCCGATAACTGCCTGCATGATCAAGATCAAAATTAAGCTTTTTAATAGCCTACATTGCCTTATGTTCAATCTCGACAGGGAGATGGCATGCCTTCCCAAACACAAGACGGTATGGAGACATACCAAGATCGGTCTTATAAGCGGTGCGGAATGCCAAAAGAGCATCCGTCAATTTGGTTGACCAATCCTTACGGTTTTTCGAAACCGTCTTCTCCAATATCTGTTTGATCTGCCTATTTGAGATCTCAGCCTGCCCGCTTGTTTGGGGGTGATAGGGCGTAGAAAGCTTGTGAGTGATTGAATATTTCCGCATCAAGGCCTCGAAAGACCTATTGCAGAAATGTGTCCCGTTGTCGCTAATGATAGCGCGAGGGTGTCCGAATCGCGAAAAGATATTTTCTTTAAGGAACTTAATGGCAACTTTGTTGTCATTAGTGCAACACGGTACAGCTTCCACCCACTTCGAGACATAATCAACCGCTAACAAGATATATAGATTCCCAAAGGAGTTGGGAAAAGGGCCCATAAAATCAATACCCCAAACATCAAATATTTCCACAACCAATATGGGTTGGAGCGGCATCTCATTCCTTCGTGAAATCCGACCCAAATGCTGACATTGCGGACAAGTTTTGCAATGTTCAAATGCATCTTTAAATAATGTTGGCCAATAAAAGCCACATTGCAAAACTTTCTCCACCGTTTTTCGAGGTCCAAAGTGACCGCCGCATGCCTGATCATGACAAAATGACAACACGCTCTTGAATTCATCGTTAGGGACACACCTGCGAATGATTTGATCGGAACAATACTTGAATAGATATGGTTCATCCCAGTAAAAATATTTTACTTGGGCTAAAAATCGAAGTTTGTCTTGTTTCGACCAATCGCTAGGTATAAGTCCCGTCGCAAGATAGTTCACGATATCCACGAACCAAGGTTCGTAAGATACATTCAAGAGCTGTTCGTCGGGAAATGAGTCATTTATCGGCACGGTCACAGTTGGCGAAGAAGTTATGCGTGAAAGATGGTCGGCTGCAACGTTTTCACATCCACTCTTGTCTTTGATGACAAGATCAAATTCTTGTAACAATAGGATCCAACGAATTAGCCTGGCCTTCGCATCCTTCTTCGATAAAAGATGTCGTAGGGCGGAGTGATCTATGTAAACCACAATAGGCGAGCCAATCAAGTAGGGCCTGAATTTCTCTAATGCAAATACAACTGCCAAGAGTTCTTTCTCGGTAGTTGTGTAATTTATTTGTGCATCATTCAAGGTCCTACTTGCATAGTAAATTACATGTGGCATCTTATCAATATGCTGTCCTAAGACAGCACCAATAGCAAAATCTGATGCGTCACACATAAGCTCGAACGGGTGGTTCCAATCCGGAGATGATAGAACGGGGGCTGTAGTGAGAGATTCTTTAAGCGATTCAAAAGCAGCCTCACAATCCGAATCGAAGTGAAAAGTAGTGTCCTTGGCCAATAGAAGGGTTAAGGGTCTAGCAATTTTGCTAAAGTCCTTAATAAATCTCCTATAAAATCCTGCATGACCAAGGAAGGATCGTATATCTTAGACGCAATTGGGACGAGGGAGGTTTTGAATGACATTTATTTTAGCTCTGTCGACCTCAATGCCTTTATGTGAAATTATATGTCCAAGTACAATACCTTCTTGGACCATAAAATGGCATTTTTCCCAATTCAAAGTCAAGTTCTTGTCCTTACAGCGGGTAAGAACAGCGTCAAGATTACGAAGGCAGTCCTCAAAGGAGTCCCCAAAAATGGAGAAATCGTCCATAAAAATTTCCAGAAAATTTTCCACCATATCTGAAAATATCCCCATCATGCACCGCTGAAATGTAGCGGGAGCGTTGCATAACCCAAAGGGCATGCGTCTATAAGCAAAAGTTCCGAAAGGACAAGTAAAAGTGGTTTTATCTTGATCCTTTTCGGCGATGGGGACCTGGTTATAACCAGAGTATCCGTCCAAGAAACAGTAGTATTCGTGTCCCGCTAATTGTTCTAACATCTGGTCAATGAAAGGTGGAGGGAAATGATCTTTCCTCGTCGCGGCATTGAGTTTCCTGTAATCGATACATACGCGCCACCCAGTTTGGGTGCGTGTTTGGATTAACTCATTAGCCTCATTAGTGATGACCGTGATGCCAAACTTTTTAGGGACCACACGAATTGGACTTACCCATTTGCTATCAGATATGGGGTAAATTATTCCACTATCAAGGCACTTGACGATTTCTTTCTTTACCGCCTCCTTCATAACGGGATTTAACCGTCTTTGTGGGTCTCGGGTTGGTTTGGCTTCATCCATCAGATGTATGTAATGTTCAACAATTAAGGGGCTAATCCCTTTGATGTCAGCCATAGTCCAACCAAATGCTTCCAGATTCGATCTCAACACTGCCAAAAGTGCATTCTCTTACTCTAAGGCTAGAGAAGCGGCAATAATCACTGGCAAAGTCTCATTCTCTCCTAAATATGCATATTTAAGATGAGAAGGTAGCGGTTTAAGATCAAGAATTGGCGGAGAGACTATAGAAGGTGGGGTAAGCGAATGATATTCGGACTCCTGAAGAGGTTCAAAACTTGCATAAGATATTGACTCGGAAAGTGCTGCTGACTTTTGCAACGAGTCAACGGGTTCAATCTCAAGGTCGGACTCATTGAACATATCCTCACTGTAAAGTGGTGCAAGATCAAACAATGTCTCATTAATGTTGTCGAGAACATCAAAGCAAAGCTCCTCATCCATGCAGCTTTCGATAGCTATCTCGTGGATGGAACAAACATCCAGCAAATGATCAGTAGGTTCTGATGGCTGACTTCCTAGCTTGTAAATATTAAGCTCAATTGTCATTTTCCCGAAGGATAAGTTCATAGAACCGTTACGACAATTAATTACAGCGTTAGAAGTTGCTAGGAAGGGTCGACCAAGTATCACCGGGATTTGATTGCGTGGGTTTGCCACAGGTTGTGTATCTAAAACAATAAAGTCTACGGGAAATATGAATTCCACGACTTTAATTAACACATCCTCTAGTTCGCCCCGAGGTTTGGTGATAGATCGGTCTGCCATTTGGAGAGTACAATGGACGGGTTTTAACTCTCCAATCCCTAACTGCTCGTATACTGAATAAGGAATCAAGTTGACGCTAGCGCCTAGATCGAGTAAAGCACGATTAATATTTTTACCCCCAATAGAAATAGAGATTGTAGGACAGCCGGGGTCCTTACGTTTCTTTGGTATTTGTTGGGTAAAAGCTGTGCTAACATTACTCGTCATGAAAACCTTTTTAGGCACTTGAGTTTTTCTCTTCCTAGTGCACAAGTCTTTAAGGATTCTTGCATAAGATGGGACTTGTTGAATAGCATCTAGGAGAGGAATATTCACGCTCACTTGCTTAAACATTTTCACAATCTTCTCCATTTGCGGGTTAGGTCGGTTGGCCCTTAATCGGTTTGGAAATGGAGCTCGATCAATAAGTTTTGGGTCTAACGTTTGTGGAGAAGACTGTGGCGACGGATTCGATCCCAAAATTGGAGTGGGCATCGACTTAGATAGATTTGGCGAAATGTTTGATCCTTGGGGAAAACGGAGAATAGGCTCGGATGAAGGTGGAAGACTGGAAGAAGAAGAAGGGGTATCAAATGTGTCACTATCATCAAATTGCTCACCCACTCGGTTGTTCAGCACTCTCCCCGATCTCAACGCAGTGACGGCATTCACATTATGACTTTGTGAATGGCCAGGATTCGGTAGGGGTTGAGGTGGGAGTTTCCCTTTCTCTCTCGCACTCATTGCGGCGTTTAATTGTGCGATTTGGTTTTCTATTGATTTGATACTCTCACCATGGGAGGAGGAGTTTTTCGTTAGGGCATCAATAGAAGACCTCATCTCAGCCGAATTTTGCATTGATTGTTTCATGAACATATCCAAAGTTTGTGCAAGTGAGTTGTCAATACCGGCCACTTGTGGTGTAGAAATGTTGGCCGGATTTTGGAAATTCTGTGACTGAAAGGGGGGGCTGATTCTGTGGTTGTGGTTGCTGTGGAGGAGGTCTTTGATAATTGCTTTGTTGGTTTTGATTCCAAGCAAAGTTAGGATGATTCCTCCATCCTTGATTGTACGTGGAAGAATAAGGGTCGTTTCTAGGTCGCTGCTGAAAAGCAGCATTAGCTTGAAATGATGCATTCATAGGGCATTCTTCCGTTAAGTGTGAAGGATCCGAACAGCAACCACAGACGGTTTTAGGAAGCGTGACCTGATTTAGGGAGAAAGATGAGAACTTGTTTTCAATAGCGTCGAGTTTCTTTTGTATCGCTGCCATTTCGGGTTTCACTGCGATGGAAACGTTGAGCTGGTGAATACCTCCCTTAGTTGTAGGTGGTCTTACGCTTTCCCACTGCAACGTGTGTTCAGCGAGATCTTCCAGATATTTCCATGCTTCACCATCATCTTTAGACATGAAATTGCATTGACACATTGTTTCAAGCATCTGCTTTGTCGCTGGATTAATGCCCTCATATATAATCCGACATAAATCCCATCTTTGTATTCCGTGATGGGGGCATTGGACAAGCAGATCTTTGAAACGTTCAAAGCACTTCCAAAATGGTTCATTGGGAAGCTGGGTGAACTGGTTGATCTCGCTCCTAATGTGGGCAGTCTTATAGTTTGGGTAAAACTTCTTAAGAAATGCTACGACGAATTCATCCCAATTAGTGATAGAGTGTGCGGCAGTATTATAAAGCCATTTTTCTGCCAAGTCGCACAGTGTGAATGGGAGAAGACGTAAGCGCATAGCATCTAAAGTCAATTGTGAAGTACCCATCATTGCACATACGTTTTTGAATTTGGTGATGAAAACGTACGCGTCTTCCGACTCAAGCCCGTGAAAGTTAGGCAGCAGATTGATGTAGTGGGGATTAATTTCGAAATTATCCCCGTTAGGTGGTGGAAGAGATAGACAAGTGGGAAGAGGACCACGAATAGGATGGCATCTCTCTTGGAGAGAGATGCGCAGTGGATTCTGCTCACCTACGGGCGGTGGCAGCATGGTGTTATAATTAGATGGAGTGCCTTCCATCACGGTCGATGTGTGTGGTGGTAGGGGAAAAGAAGATGAAGAAGTACCGACTTCGGCGTCGATAGCAGGAACGCGGACAAGACGGGCACTAGGATCCCGTGTCCAGCCGAGCATGTACTAAGCGGGTTTAGTGCAAGTGGCAGCGTGTGTGTGATTTAAAATTGGCTTGTTTTGAAAAATGTGGGACTCAAGACAAATCATCCTAAGATGCACAAGCAACCCTAGAACTAAGGTCACCTAGGTCCAGTCTCTAGACCGCTCCTAGACTTCCAAAGGACAAGCCGCAGGATAAATCCTCTACCGCCTCCGTACTACCCTTGTAGCCAGGTAAGTGCCAGGTAAGTGGGAAGGAACCACGTCGTGGGCCTAATTAAAAACCACTATCCTTTGACACACTTGCCTAGGCACTACAAAAGTAATGCGGATAAACGATAGATTACCCACGACCTTCCCCTGTCCTTATTGAGCGTGACAGTCCTTAGAGTCTGGTCTAGATATTTTTTAAATTAATGAAGGGTTGATCTAGATGCTCGGTTTGTGATTTGTGGGGCTTAGGAAGGGTGATGAAATCCCCACCTAATCTGGATTTTGGTCTTGCCCCTTAAAAATCCGTATTAAAATATGCAAAAACAAACCGCAAAACAAAACTTTGCAAAAAGATTTTTGAGCGGCGAAGATTTTGCAAAGAATCCTACAGAAAATAGATTTTATTGGATTTGAGAGGAGAGAGAAGGAGTTAAGAAAGATACCAGAGAAGTGTGAAACCCTAGATCTCCTGTTTCCTCAAGTCCGTGACTCCAGATTCCCTCGCAAAATTCACACACAAATCGTTAAATATGTAATTTGCAGTTTTGTTTTAATAATGATATGAATCATCTAAGAATTCAACACAAATAGCAAGAATAAAAAAATTACGCACGTTTTCCCGGCAACGGCGCCATTTGATTGATTCGAAAGAGTGTATGTTTGTAGTTTAACCGCAATCAATAACGGTGTCGCGCGCAGCTAGACCGAGATGAGTACGGGTCGTCCTCTGGGAAACGTGGAACCTTTTACTTTTACTTTAGATGTGTTGAGAAACAGAGGAGGGATAAAGAATTTTATAGAATGGTTTCTAGATCTACGTTAAACAAGAATGTAAAATATAGATCTAGATTATTTTAAAGATGTAATTAATATAATAAGGAGGCTTGTAGGGTTCGTTAGGATTTAGTAGTTATGGACGATTAATTAAAAGTTACCCTTTTTATCCATTAATAGATTTAGAACTAGAACGACGGTGATGCGTGTAGATTAGGGTTTCTGGAGGGAAAAGGAATCATACTCTTAACCCTTACCTCGACACGGAACTCCGTTCATATCTAACCTTTACCAAAACAATTATTAATCTAATCTCTAATCGCGGTCAGAACTAGCAAAGAATTGCTAGCGCGCCCGATTAGGATATTAATGATTCTTTTGATAAAGTTCCTAAACTTTATAGGACTTAAAAAGGGTTTAATTATTTTCATCGTCCATTAGCCTACCCTAATCCTACGAACCCTAACAAGCGGAGAATTACTCGCGCATGTTGGGATAAGAAGATGAAAAGAAAAAGAGGGAAAACATAATATAAAATGCAAAAACAATTAAATAAAATAACTACCTTTATTAATCGACTTGAACAAACTACACTTTAATCCGTAGAAAATGATTACAAACTAGTTGCTTCTCGATCTTTCCTAAGGAGGTAGTCGAACAGTCGATGATCAGCCTGGATGCGTGAGCGTCGGGAGCTTCATGATCTCTTCGGCTTGATGGCTTTTCCAAGAGGCTCTCGGTGTCTTTTTATAGTGCAAGTCCAGAATCTTTTCCTTCAAAAGTTGGTAAAATGTAGCAGATAATCATGCCCCAAAATCTTGCCTCCTAATTCCCTAGAAGTGCGGCGGATCCGCGGCTAAAGGGGGGTATGGCCGCGGATCCGCGACCAATGGGTGAAATCTCTTGATAAATTTTCTTGTGCTTTCATCTTATGACATGTGGCAATCCTAGGCACCTTCAGAATTCAGAAATATTCTCTCGGTTGCTTCCAGATTTGGTCTCCAAGTTTTGCTTCTTAATTTGGCAAGTTTTCTTCAACAAATTGATTTATTTGATAGATTCTTCATAACAACTTGGAAAATTCTGCACAATAATCTCAAATAATATTTAGTAGACTTAGTTCTACTAGGATTTGGTCAATAGATTTATTTGCATATATTTTTCTACCAAATACTAATTAAAATATATTAACACATGGAAAATAATGTTTTTACACATAAACCCTCATATATATAATATATCATAATAAAGTCATTTTTTAATATGAAAATGGTAGGAAAAATGTAATACAAATGTGCAGTTTTATCAACTGAACACTTGGCAAGTATTCCGCCGTCGTATGGAATAAGGCTCTGGATGCCGTGAAGGTGCAGCTTCCCTAGTTCTCCGATGGCGGGCTCCGTGCTCGGGTCCCACTCCCGGTGGCAAGACCTCCGGCAGACAACGATGAGGTAAGCGAGGCGCACCTCTGGTGGCAAAACCTCCGGTGGTGAAGCCTCCGGCAGGCCGCGATGACGGTGATGAGGGAAGCGAGGCGCAGGGGGGGTTTGCGTCTTAGGACTTTCTGATATTTCGTCGTCCCTCTTTTGTGAGCCTCCGGGCAGTTTGTAAGGCTGGGGAGCCTAAAATACCCTTTGTAAAGACTTTGCCTTTGGTAATAAAACTTTTTTCTTTGGTTTCATCGGTTTGCACTTTATCTTCTGTTTGTGAAGAATGCTCGTAAATATCTTCGCTTTCACTGTTGGGCTTCCATGCTAGGTCGGCTATCTGTCTAGCGATCGTTCGTCGAGTTGATTTCGATCAGTTGTGGTAGGAAGCCACCAGCCAGGGATAGCCGAGCAGGGTAGCTGCTGAGCTGCCTCTAAGGAGAACTTGGATCCTTAGCGTTGGAAGGGCCGTAGGAGGCCTGCTAAGGATATCCGGGCAGTGAAGTTGCACAACTGCCTCTTGGCGAGGGCTTTGATCCTTGGCGTTGGAGGGACTGTAGGAAGCCTACTAAGGATGACCGGGCAGTGAAGCTGCGCGGCTGCCTCTTGGCGAGGGCTTTGATCTCTCGCGTTGTTGGTAGGCAACTACCAGCCTGAGATGACTGAGTGGGGTAGCCACTCGGATGCCTCTTGTGAGGGCATTGATCCATGGCGTCATGGGTAGGGAGCTACCAGCTGGAGATGACCGAGCAGGTGTGAGGTTACTAGGCACTATCACAAGGCTCATAAAGCATCAACCATGCCAAATCTAAATTTTATCAAGTGCCGAACAACCTAAAGCGAGGATCTTTGCTAGAGTCTTAGGGTTAATATAGCATGTAAACAACTTTACATCTAAGAGAGAGAGATTACAAGCTTTGCAGTCCGCTCCTTCGCTTCATAAGCTCTGAGTAGTAGTCCCTTTGCCGCGATCCATGAACTTCCAGACTCTAGAGAGCTTCCACAAGCCGAATGATTCATACTTGCTTGAAGTCTTCCTTTTCGAAGATGATCTACTTTGAAGAATCTTTAACTCAAGCTCTCACTTCTCTAATCAAGTATTAATGAAGTGAACACCCTAATCTAAGTGGCTAGAATAGATGAGAATGATGAAGTAGGAATTTGGCTCTCTTTTGTTTTCAAAATCTCACTTAATATCATCATAAAAGAAAAACCTAGTGAAGATTTTTCAAGAGCTCAAGGAAGAAGAAGATGAATAATTCCTTTTGTGATGAATAATGAATTAATACTATGGTTACAATTGCTACCCTTGGTTAATAAAGAAAGGCTTTAACCATTGTAGAGATTTAACTAGGATAAAGGGTTTGGGTTGGGTTAGAAAATATCTCCACAAAATATCAACACAAAATATCTTTGCTTAAAACAAAACAAAGCCTCTAGAAGCTTCATGAAAAAGCTAACCCAAATCAAACCCTAACTACGTTTAATCTCCACTAATCATGTTGCATTTGTAATCATAACTTGTTACAATATTATATATCACATATATAATATATTTTTGTAACAAAAGAAAATAATACAATTAACATATATCGCATATATATCAATGTAATATCCGGTGAGAAAATGAATCAATAAAGTGAGCTTATATTAGTTAATGTAATGTAATATATCACATATATAATTATACATTAAATTATCGAATCAACACTTGATTCGACAATCCGGCTATATCGCATATAACCGACTAATATAACATGTACCGATTTATCGAATCAACACTTGATCCGATAACCCGGCTATATCACATATACTCGGCCAATATCATATATCGCGAGAATAGAATACGGTATCTCATATCGCATTATTCTCGGTCCCGCACATATCACATATGTGCTCCTACTCCGTTTTTCCTGAGTCAAGAAACCTCTGTCCAGGACTCTAAAGAATCGTCAATACGCTGGCAGTAGGTGATGATCATATCAAACACCCACAAGCTGCAAGCGGTAAGCTAAACGTAACAGCCACCCAGGTATTGAGCGATCAAAAGATCAACAAGTAAGCCTGTACATTCTCCTGTGAATCCAATCAGTAACACTCCCGTACAGTCTGGTCTCTTCGTCTGATATGTTGCATATCCAGTCTAGGGGTGGTAAACGTCAGACCCTAGTAACCGATAAGTCGTGTCAATGTAAGGCTCATAACAGGTCGAGAAACTACTGATAACACTTACCAGTAGCACTCTATATCAGCCCTGGCCAGAGACTTCCAGTTATAGCCAATCGAACACAGCACAATATCAACTCCCTATACTGGGAGAGACGAATCCCCTCCTATCGCTCATTTCCTCCATGCGATTCAGGACTGTACCCAAAAGCCACCGTTTTGCACGCCCTCTTGGACATGGTATGGTGGAAATCAAAGCACAGTGGGAATCACACAAGTCTTTATGACGATCTCGGTTCTACAGACTAACCTGTACCAGTGTCACCAGAGAACTGCTATCTGACGTTTGGTATAAACCCATCTAGGAGTTCTCGGCGAGTCCGTTCAGTGTACCCAGTCTCCACTGAGCACCCGTACACCATCTTTGATGTCAAACACCGATGGATATGGAATCATCCATCGCCCATCATATGGGTCAAGATGCGTATACGCTAGTCTACTCTGGTGTATCGATGCCCTGTCTTGATACATCCTCGACTAGGAACAATTATAGGATGTACCCGTTGACTACCCTGGCCCCACCAGTATGATCTCATCATAGTCCCAGTAGTCGAGTACATATCCTAAGGGCTTTATCAACATGTGAGAGCAAGACAGTAAACTAATATAAGTCAACATGTTAAGATAAAGTGAAACCAAATAGCATACTATCATGTCGAGCAAGAAAGTTCTTTCTATATATCCAAGCATCCACTATAATATACATCATATGTACAATAATGGCCTCTAGAGTATATACATAACTAACAATCTCCTACTTGCACTAAGGCCAGCTGTTATAGTATCTCATACCCAACATCCCGAAGAGTCTCTCAAACTGTGTCTAGGGAATGGCCTTCGTGAGTGGATCCGCAGTGTTGTCCTTCATATCAACTCTCCTGACCTCGATCTCCCGGCGATCAACTATCTCCCGGATCAGGTGATACCGCCTCAGAATATGTCTGGACTTCTGATGGGACCTGGGTTCCTTGGCCAAAGCCACGGCTCCATTGTTATCACAATACAAAGGTATTGGATGCTCAATGGACGGAACCACACCAAGTTCAGAGATGAACTTCTTCATCCAGACATCCTCTTTGGCAGCATCGTTGGCAGCGATGTATTCAGCCTCCATCGTCGAGTCTGCAACGGTTTCCTGTTTGGAACTCTTCCAACATACCGCCCCTCCATTGAGGGTAAAGACAAAACCCGAGTGCGACTTAGAGTCGTCCTTATCACTTTGGAAGCTCGAATCGGTAAAGGACTCCACCTGGAGTTCTCCGTTACCATACACCAAGAACATTTCCTTAGTTCTTCTCAAGTACTTGAGAATGTTCTTCACAGCTGTCCAGTGACTCTCTCCAGGATCTGCTTGATACCTACTCACTACACTTAGTGAGTATGCTACATCGGGTCTGGTACATAGCATCGCATACATGATAGAGCCTACTGCCGAAGCATAGGGTATCCCTTGCATGCGAGCTTTTTCCAAATCAGTCTTAGGAGACATCTCTTTGGAGAGAGTGAGTCCAGAGATCGTGGGTTGGTTCCCATGCTTGGATTCTTCCATACTAAACCTCTTTAGTATGGTGTCAATATACCTAGATTGGGACAATCCCAGTATCTGTTTAGATTTATCTTTATAGATCCTAATTCCCAATATGTAGGAGGCATCACCTAGATCTTTCATTGAGAATCTTTGTGATAAGAAGAGCTTGACCGAGTGCAGCATAGGAACATCATTTCCTATCAAGAGTATGTCATCCACGTACAATACGAGGAAGACAACCTTACTCTCTGCAACCTTTTTATATATACAAGGTTCATCTATGTTTTTGATGAAGTAAAACTCTTTGACTACAACATCAAAGCAGATGTTCCAACTCCGCGATGCCTGCTTTAACCCGTAGATAGATTTAAGCAGCTTTCACACCTTTCCACTGCTCCCACTGTCTACGAAACCCTTTGGCTGAGTCATGTACACGCACTCCTCTAAATCACCATTTAGAAAGGCGGTCTTAACATCCATCTGCCAGATTTCGTAGTCATGGTATGCAACAATGGCAAGTAGGATCCGGATGGACTTAAGCATAGCCACTGGAAAAAAGGTTTCGTCATAATCCACACTTGGTCGTTGACGAAAACCCTTTGCAACAAGTCCAGCTTTGAAAGTCTCAACTTTTCCATCTACACCAAATTTCTTTTTAAAGATCCATTTGCTCCAATGGGTTTTACCCCTTTAGGAGCAACTTCCAAAGTCCATACTTTGTTGGTGTACATGGATTCTATCTCGGATCGCATTGCATCGAGCCATTTCACAGAGTCACCACTCGTGATGGCTTGCTCGAAGCTAGCCGGGTCATCATCTTCCATGATGCAATCCTCGCTCCCACCATCAAGGAGAAACCGTAGTATCTCTCAGGTGGATGAGAAACCCTACTAGATCGGCGGAGAGGCTGGGCTTCGTTGGGTACTACTGAATCCTCTGTTTTCAATAAATCTTCTGTCGTAGTTTGTGTTGCTGGAACTTCTTCCAGTTCTACCTCTTTACCACAAATTTCCTTTGCAAGAAATTCCTTTTCTAAAAAGGTGGCATGTCGAGAAACAAACACCTTTTGTTCCTCAGTGTGGTGGAAGATATACCCTTGTGAGTTCTTGGGATATCCTACAAACTTGCATAGGACAGACCTTGCCCCGAGTTTGTCCGGATTGTGCCTTTTGACATAGGCCGGACAACCTCATATCTTAACATACTTAAGAGATGGTCTCTTCCCCTTCCATATCTCATATGGAGTGGTAGGCACTGATTTGGTAGGAACCATATTCAATAGGTGTATGGCTGTCTCAAGCGCATACCCCCAGAAGGAAATAGGTAACTCATTGCTCATTATAGAGCGCACCATATCTAATAGGGTGCGATTCCTCCGCTCCGATACACCGTTGTGCTGTGGTGTATAGGGAGGAGTAAGCTGAGAGAGAATCTCATTCTCTTTTAGATAGTCCAGAAACTAATTGCTCAAGTAATCTCCTCCTCGATCAGATTGCAGGATCTTAATACTTTTGCCCGTTTAGTTCTCTACTTCGTGTTTATATTCTCTGAATTTCTCAAAAGCTTCAGACTTATGTTTCATCAGGAACACATGTCCGTATCTTGAGAGATCGTCAGTGAATGTAATGAAGTAGGAAGAACCGTTCCTGGCATGTGTAGACATGGGACCACATACATCACTATGTATCAGCCATAAGAGTTTCATAACTCTTTCTCCGTGTCCATTAAACGGAGTTTTGGTCATCTTGCCTTTGAGACATGACTGGCAAGTATCATAAGATGATAATTCGAACAGATTCAAATATCCATCCTTATGTAACTTAGCTAGCCGTGTCGCATTGATATGACCTAGTCTACAATACCACAAGAAAGATTCGTTCATTTCTAAACTCTTCCTCTTGTATGTGTTTTGTATATTAAGAACCGTAGTTTGGTTGAGAACATACATGACATTATTTAACGATCCTGATCCTATCAACTTTTGATTCAGGAATATGTTCATAACATTATCCTGTACTACAAAATTATATCCTTCTTTATTCAATAAAGAAACTGATATAATATTGCATATCAGGGTCGGAATGTAATAGCATTCGTTCAGAACTAATGTATTACCATTTGGTAACACAAGGTGATATTCGCCAACTGCCTTGGCTGCAACATCTGCACCATTCCCTACTCTTACGAAATGATCACCCATTCCCAGTTCTCTACCTTTACGTAGCCCATGTAACATATTACATATGTGGGATCCCGATCCAGTATCTAATACCCAGGACGTAGAGTGAACTGAGAAACAGTTCTCGATAACTAACACACCCGAAGAAGATGCATCATCATGCTTGTTCTTTGTTTGGGCGGCGTGAGAATCCAGATATTCTCTTATTCCCTGCTCAGTCTTATAACACTTATAAGAAAGAACGGGACCAACGTTCCCCTGCTCAGTGTAATAAGCGAGTTCAGTCAATACATCCATATTATTATCTTGATTAAGGCCTGACATGGTCGCTACCTGGAGAAAGAGAGAAGAAAACACTTTAGCGTATGCTCTTGCAAGATTAGATTGGTTATTATCTTATCTAATCAGGATGTCTCCCACTGTTTTTATCAAATCTTCCTTCAAACCCTAAAAGGAAAGACTAGCCGGGATTAATTACACTTTACAAGTTCGCCAATCATTCAGCCAGGCCAGTGTTGGTACTTTGAGGGAGTTTCTCCGTGCTTTCGCACGGACCTAATTAAAGTAAACCTCGTTTTCCCAGAGGCATAACCTCGTTAACACCTTTCTAGTCACCTACTTGATCGGCTAATTGTCCTGTGTAAAATTCTCCCAGGAGTAACTCTTACTCGCAGTGGGTATTGGGATCCAACTATCTCATAAGAGGTATGCAATCTCATTGCAAATTTCAACACTTGAAATTCCCGATAATGTTTTTACCCCTAACGTGCTATGACCTTGACGAATGCCAACAAACCATAGTCCGCTAGTCAAGTTCAACCCGTACATTTCTTGATTGAATTAAACCCACCCGCACGACCCTTGACGAAAGCCAACAAAGTCGTACGACTACCCTAATCCAATCGCATCATATGCTTAAAAAGATAAGTAGTAAATAGCTATCGTATACTATGCCTTGACGAAAGCCAACAAACGCAGCACGAATACTAAATATTACTTATCTGAAATGACGGAGGGCTACGCAGGTTTTTCAAAAAACCATGAGCGTAAAGAACTTGATATCATTGTAGAAACAAGTGATTTTGAAAAGGAGTGTTTTCGAGGCTTTTCTAGTTTCGCTAAAGAGGTCACTCTCGGTGAAGGGATCTCGGCTCTTTTCTCATCGAATAAGGTGCAGGGGTATATCATATATATACCGATGTGCAAAGCAAGAACTATAGAAGCCGTCAAAAACTAAACCGCGAGTTTGTAGCATCTGCCAGTTTTGCTAAAGAGGTCACTCCCGGTGAAGGGATCTCGGCTCTTTCCTCATCGAATAAGGTACAGGGTATATCATATATACCGCTATGCAAAGCAAAACTGTAGCTACCTTTTTATAAAGTTTTGATTCTACAACATCTTTTAGGTTTCTTTTCTTTTATTAATATCATTAATAAATCCCATCAGTTATGCTTCCTAAGCATCATAGAAGAAACGAAAGTAGTAATATTTATATATAATCATATATATATAGTATAAGCATTCGTCTCAGACAGTAATATGATCTTATCACAGAACATTGCATCAGAAGATAACATATGAAATATTGAATATACTAGTACGTCCGTGTTTTATTTCGAGCCTGTATAAAACACGGATTCCACGGTCGCGATGAATAGCCAAACCCACATCCCTAGACCCCTACGAGAGCGGCAAGTAACACTTCTAATTCTAGGGTTAGGAAACTTGATCTCGACTTCTCGAGATGGCCTCCCACTGGACCCTAGAACCCGGTTACTTGTGCTCCCCTCCTTGGGTCTACCTAATGCGGAAATGTAAATAATATACAATGGTGACATCATCCTCAACCCGAAAGTGCCCCAATAAAAGAATATTACATATAATGAATTTTACATGAATGAAAATAAAAACCCTCTCACATAAAACCCCCGGCTATTCAGAACACGACGATCCAATATAACATATCACGGCAACACATAATATCTCATATCATCAACGTAACCAAGTATGCGTATTCCGATTGGCGTTGATGTATAGCAATGAAGCCGGCGATACACCACATACTACGCTTAAGGTCACAGAAAAGAAAGTGTAAAACTACAACATTTGGAATCCACAATCACTTTAGACATCTTAAATCCGAAATATCACATACTTCGCATTTCATGCCTAACTATATGAATTCTACATATTGTATCATATTCCAGATAAATAGACAAAGTTAAACTTTCTGATCGAATAATCAAATACCCAAGATTTCCCAAAAAGCTAACCCAAATCAAACCCTAACTACATTTAATCTCCACTAATCATGTTGCATTTGTAATCATAACTTGTTACAATATTATATATCACATATATAATATATTTTTGTAACAAAAGAAAATAATACAATTAACATATATCGCATATATATCAATGTAATATCCGGTGAGAAAATGAATCAATAAAGTGAGCTTATATTAGTTAATGTAATGTAATATATCACATATATAATTATACATTAAATTATCTAATCAACACTTGATCCGACAATCCGGCTATATCGCATATAACCGACTAATATAACATGTACCGATTTATCGAATCAACACTTGATCCGATAACCCGGCTATATCACATATACTCGGCCGATATCATATATCGCGAGAATAGAATACGGTATCTTATATCGCATTATTCTCGGTCCCGCACATATCACATATGTGCTCCTACTCCGTTTTTCCTGAGTCAAGAAATCTCTGTCTAGGACTCTAAAGAATCGTCAATATGCCGGCAGTAGGTGATGATCATATCAAACACCCACAAGCTGCAAGCAGTCAGCTAAACGTAACAGCCACCCAGGTATTGAGTGATCAGAAGATCAACAAGTAAGCTTGTACATTCTCCTGTGAATCCAATCAGTAACACTCCCGTACAGTCCGGTCTCTTCGTCTGATATGTTGCATATCCAGTCTAGGAGTGGTAAACGTCAGACCCCAGTAACCGATAAGTCGTGTCGATGTGAGGCTCATAACAGGTCGAGAAACTACTGATAACACTTACCAGTAGCACTCTATATCAGCCTTGGCCAGATACTTCCAGTTATAGCCAATCGAACACAGCACAATATCAACTCTCTATACTGGGAGAGACGAATCCCCTCCTATCGCTCATTGCCTCCATGAGATTCGAGACCGTACCCAAAAGCCACCGTTTTGGACGCCCTCTTGGACGTGGTAAGGTGGAAATCAAAGCACAGTGGGAATCACACAAGACTCTATGACGATCTCGGGTCTATAGACTAACTTATACCAGTGTCACCAGAGAATTGCTATCTGACGATTGGTATAAATCCATCTAGGAGTTCTCGGCGAGTCCGTCCAGTGTACCTAGTCTCTACTGAGTACCCGTACACCATCTTTGATGTCAAACACCGATGGATATGGGATCATCCATCGCCCATCATATGGGTCAAGATGCGTATACACTAGTCTACTCTGGTGTATCGATACCCTGTCTCGATACACCCTCGACTAAGAACAGTTATAGGATGTACCCATTGACTACCCTGGCCCCACTAGTATGATCTCATCATAGTCCCAGTAGTCGAGTACATATCCTAAGGGCTTTATCAACATGTGAGAGCAAGACAGTAAACTAATATAAGACAACATGTTAAGATAAAGTGAAACCAAATAGCATACTATCATGTCGAGCAAGAAAGTCCTCTCTATATATATCCAAGCATCCACTATAATATACATCATATGTACAATAATGGCCTCTAGGGCATATACATAACTAACAGCAGGGTAACTGCTCAGTTGCCTCTTGTGAGGGTTTTGATCTCTGGCGTTGTGGGTAGGCAACTACCAGCCTGGGATGACCGAGCAGGGTAGCCGCTCGGTTGCCTCTTGCGAGGGATTTGATCTCTGGCGTAATGGGTAGGGAGCTACCAGCCGGAGATGACTGAGTAGGGTAGCTGCTCGTTTTCCTCTTGCGAGGGCTTTGATCTTTCAGGACGGGGACCGAGCAGGGTTACTGCCCAGTGCCTCTTGGTGAGGAATTTGATCCCTGTCGGTTGTGGTAAGAAGCTACCAGCCGGGGATAGCCGAGCAAGGGCTCGACTGCCTCTGGGAGGACTTTGGTCCTTAGCGTGGAGGGGTTGTAAGAAGCCTACCAAGGACCCTTGGCCGGGCAGGGTTACTGCCCGGTGCTTCTTGGTGAGGGCTTTTATCCTGAAGGATAGACGAGCGAGGGACCCTTGGGCTCGACTGCCTCTGGGAGGGCTTTTTATCCCTGTCGGTCTTGGTAGGAAGCTACCAGCCGGGGATAGCCGAGCAGGGTAGATGCTGAGCTGCCTCTAAGGAGGACTTGGATCCTTAGCGTTGGAGTGGCCGTATGAGGCCTGCTAAGGATATCCGGGCAGTGAAGCTGCGTGGTTGCCTCTTGGCGAGGGCTTCGACCCCTGGCGTTGCGATTAGGGAAGCTACCGACCAGGGATAGCCGAGCAGGGTAGCCGCTCGGCCGTCTTTGTGGAGTACTTTGATCCTTAGTGTTGGAGGGGCCGTAGGAGGCCTGCTAAGGATACCTTGACAGTGAAGCTGCGCGGTCGCCTCTCGGTGAGGGCTTTGGATCGTAAAGACAGAACTCTATTCGCAATGTTCCGACGTTTCTTTATTCGAATGGACAGGATTTTTAGAAAACATTTACATCATCTTTGCGAAAGGAGGGGTACACACTTATTGGCCTTGGCCTCATTGGTATAGCTTGAGCTTCTCGGCGTTGTAAGGCCGCGGGAGCTTGCGTCCATCCGTGTCTTGTAGACTATAGGCTCCGCCGGGGAGCGCCTCAGAGACGAGGAAGGGACCATCCTATTTCGGGGAGAACTTGTGAAACCTGCCTTGATCAATGATTTCGTTTCGCCGTAGGACCAAATCCCCGGTCTGGAAGGAGCGGTGCTTGACCTGAGCGTTATAGTATCGGGCCATTTGTTGTTGATAAGCGGCAACCCTGATCTGAGCCCGGTCTCTCTTCTCCAACAAGATGTCCAGATTGGTCCGTAGCGCCGAGGTGTTCACATCATCGTCGAATTGCTCGATCCGATGACTGGGAAGCCCGATCTCTGCTGGGACCATTGCCTCGGTCCCGTAACAGAGGCTGAAGGGGGTTTCCCCGTTGGGGGTCTTCTTTGACGTGCGCAGGGCTTATAAGACCCGGGGCAGTTCTTCGACCCAACTGCCTTGTCGCCTTTCTAGGCGGGTCCGGAGACCTCGGAGGACGTCTCGGTTAGCGACTTCATCCTGCCCGTTGCATTGGGGATGCGCACCCGCGGCGAACTTCATAAGGATATGGTATTCTTTGCAGAAGTTCTTCACTTTCTCGTTCTCAAAGTTCTTTCCGTGGTCGGTGATGATACATCTCGGGATGCCGAACCGGAGTATCAGATTGTTTTGCAGGAACTTGATGGTCGTGGCGGCGTCCGGTTTCCTGATGGGGACGGCCTCGATCCACTTGGAGAAGTAGTCTACTTCGATGAGGACGTATTTGGGCCCGACTGTACCAGTAGGGAACTGGCCGATCATGTCCAAGCCCTACTGGGCGAACGACCATCGGGTGTTAGGGCGGTCAGCTCGGTAGCGGGGAGGCGAGGGATGCTGCCGTGGAGCTGGCAACTCTTGCATCTTCTAACTAGTTTCTGGGCATCCTCATGAATAGTGGGCCAGTAGTACCCCTAAAGCAACGCCTTTTGGATCAAGGTCCGGGCCCCTTGGTGCGCACCACCAACCCCCTCATGGATTTTCCGGAGGACGTAGTCGGCTTCGTGGGGGTCGATTCACCGGAGCAGGGGTTGAGTGAAGGATTTCTTGTAGAGGTACCCATTGCTCCAGATGAAGTGGCGGGCTTTGTGGGCGCGACCACGTCGAGGGGGGATGTCGGTCATGCCTGGAAGCAGGCAATCTGACCGCCACCGCCTCGGTAGGGGCAGGGGGGCAGCAAGGCTTGAGGCGAGGCTCTCCGAAGTGGGGCTTCGAGGTTGAATGGGACGGATCGAGGGGCCTGCGACCACCGGAGTCTGCGAGGCGGTGGCCGGGGGAGGAGTCGACGACATTCGGTGGGGGTTCACCTGCGTCTTCATTGAGGGGGAGGCGATAGCGGATGCTTGGATCTTCATGGCGATCGCTTGCCATGTGGATGGAGATCGGAAGGCCAACTTTGCTTTTGTGGAGTTTAAGTTCCCACAGACGGCACCAACTGATGGAGGTCCTTTTCGGGTCTCTGTCAGATGTTGTCTTCCGTCGATCTCCCGGTGGATCTTGAAGGTGATCTCCTGTTGCGTGTGGGTCTTAATGGGTTTTGAGGAGATTGGTGATTTGAGGTGTTTAGCGCCGAGTACCTGCAAGGAAGTCCCGGGATGGTTTGGTACCACCGAGGACCCTCCGACGATCAAGTTAGCACGAGATCTAAAAATGGCTTACTTGACCTCTCTGTGATGGGGGTTTATATAGTGGCCGCAGCACGCAGCAGCAGGCGCGAGAATCTCGCCGGCAGTTACGGCCCTGACGTTACGCCCGCATAAAGAGTGGATCGCCCGTTAATGGGATCATGATGGCCTAGAACGTGGGATGTTGCTGGCGGAGAATCTGCGCATGGCGAGATTTGCGGAGCGGCGGTTACGCCTGTGAGTCATGGAGTTGGTCGGTCGGAGGACCGAGGAAGATAGCCTCGGCTGGGGAGCTCGGGGACGAGCGAGAGGGCCGAGGAGTCTTGGTCCTGTGGCAGCTTGGGGCGAGCTGAGAGGCCGAGGAGGCCAATTTTCGGGGGGCACTGATGAGAGCTAGCTTGTTCTTGCAGGTCGGGTACATGGGTGGCCTGATCGGCCCCTGTGGGGCCCTTTCTTTTGAGTTCTGGGACACGTCATCTGCTACGTGTCCTGATCTTGGAGATCGCCAATATTGAGCATCATCAGTAGGAATTTGAAATTTAATAGAAAAATAGAATGAAAAATATTTGTATCTAAATAACAAAATTAACAAACAACATCAAATATCTTTTTTCAAAGATATAAATCAAGAATGTTTCAGATAACAATAGTCTCTTTGCATTTGCTTATAGAAATTACCTTTGCTTTAAAGTTGATGCTCCAATTTCATGATTCAAAGGGCTATTTTATTTAAATAGTTAATAATTAATGGATTCATATATTTAAAAAAAATTGTCTAAAGACATCGTATTTATATAGTTATCATGATTGTTCTGGGTATTTATTTATAAGTCACAAAGTATATGGTATTTATGTTAAAAAATACCAAAATCACTTGTGCAATCGTGAAATCTTAAACTAAGATCTAATTATATAATATATTTTTATAAAAAGATAGTTATGTATTCATTTTATCCTTTAGATGTAAAGATATAACAACTCTATGTAATGTATGGATACGTCTATAGGGAATAATATTTGTATCAAAAGAACAAAAGATGACTAACATCATATATCCTTTTTTAAACAGAATGAAAACACATCTATTTATCTTTTTTTTAAACGTATCTATGAATAATCTATATCTATACTACTCCTATAACCAAATTGACACGTTTTTTGTTCGTATGTTTAGTTAAGATTTGTTATAAACTAAAATATCCTTACTATAAGAAATTTAAATATAAGATTTATTAAAATAAAAAATTTAAATTTAAATTATTTTAAAAGTTGTGATTTCTTTTTTACATTGAAAGAGTATCTTTTCAAAACAAACAAACCATGTGGGAATAAATGTGTGAAATCATGTGTGAATAAATGTGTGAATTTAAATGATATAGAACTTTTTAAATTTTAACTATGGTATATATGCAATTATCAATTTTGTTTTCAAATAATAAATACTTTATTAATCTTTGTATGTAGTATGTGAAAATATTTATCCATTTGTACAATATTATACTTATACAACTCTTATAAACAAATTAGTCTAATTTTTTATTTGTCATATCCTAACTAATTTCATATCCCAACTTAAATTATTTTTTTAAAAGATACATTGCAGTTGGTTGAAGATAATTATGTATAAAATATCATATCAATTGTTTCAATGTATAAAGTACACATCAATCGTTTCAATTTAAAGTTCAAACTTAGGCTCTATTTTTATAAAGTAGTTTATTTAAATATAAATTGAGTTATTAGTTAAGATTTTTATCTTTTACTTTTCTTATGTATATAAAAAAAGCAAACCAAGATTTCCTTACAATATTTTTGAAAAAGAAATTTTTTAATAAATAGATTTAAAATTTATTCATGTTCTCTTATCTATAATCTATCTATTTCTACACTTATTGTTGGCTATAGTGCCATCAAGGCAATTATTGTAATCGCAGGCAGGTGATTATGATGATTCAGGAAGGACCTATATGGATAGAACAGTCTTACTCAAAATAATAGTATGCTATCTGATTTTCCTTTATCATCATGTACATGTATTATGTGGTATTACAGATCACTATTACATGTTGATAGAGCTTATAGGATTCTTTCTTGATTACCAGCATTATGATGGGATCATATACGTGAGAGCTAGGTAGTCTATAAGCACATCCTTAAATGTCCCTAGTCGAGAGAGTATCGAGACTGTGCATCGATACTCCAGAGTAGAATAGTGTATAATTATCAAGACTCTGATGAGGGGCGGTGGCCGGTCTCACAAGCCATTGGTATTAGTCAGTCACCTAAGATAGTATGCAGGTGTTCATTGGGTTATGAGTACACTGGATGGACTCGTCGGGAATATACTAATTGGTATTATACTTATTGTTAGATGGCAGTTCCTAGGTGACAAGTATACAGGTTAGTCTGTCAACTTGAGATTGTCATTTGTCTCGTGTAAGTTCCCACTGTATTTTGATTACTGCCCTACCATGTCTCAAAAGAGTCGTGCAAACGGCTTTTAGTTGAGTACAGTCTCAAGCCACATAGAGGCAGTGAGCGGATTATCGGGGATTCGTCTCTCTTGGTATTGGGGGTTGATGTCGCGTTGTGCACGGGTGGCCATCACCAGAAATCCTTGGCCAAGGTGGAAGAGAATTACTGATTTGGATCAGTAGTTTCTCAGTTGGTAATGGGCTTTATACCGACACAAAATATCGCGTTCTTAGGGGTCTGACTTTATCGACCCCCTAGACTCGATATGCGATACTCTTAGACGAACGGACCGGACTGTACGGATATTGTCACGGACAGGCTCAGTAGGGGTTCGGATGAGTTTGCTCGTCGGCCTTCCTTTCGTTCAACACCTAGGTAGCTGTTACATACAGCTAGTGCCGCTGACGTGCTTATGGTTAAACCCATTGCCAGCGTATTGACGAGTCATTATAGTCCCACATAGAGGGTTTCTCTGGTTCGGGCGAAACGATATAGAGGCTGTATGGTTTTACGGCAGGGTTCGAACATATACGTGTACTTATGCACGTATCATGATTCGGACGGATAATACTGGCGGGCTTTGGTTTAAGCGGGATTCAAGTATTATATTGTTGGATTATTTTCGTCTCAATGTATTCGTATTTTGTCGGAATACGGATACGAGTATGTATATACGGATGAGAGGTATTCTTGTAATTTATTATAAGATTGCTTCTAGAATATGCCACCTCATTTAGTTTTAACCATTTAGATTAAATGGTTAATGAGATGGAGGAGATGGGGTGTTATTGATTTAATGAAGCATGGCTCACTTGGTGACTCATGGGGTGACTCATGGTTTACTATTGTGGCATGCTTGATTTATATTTGTATTGTGAGATATTTTGTTAGATTTGATGATTCATTCTTGAGCTCACACAACACTTAGCCATTTTTCATGGATGCTTCACATAACACACTCTCATCTCCTTATGCTTCTTCTTCTACCTCCACCCTAAATGTCTCATGTGTTGAGAAATCTAGGGTGTTTGGAGACAAATTAATCTATCATTAGATTCTACATTCTCTAGGCTATCTAGTTTAGCGAACTAGATAGCCTAGTTACCTCAGCTATGAGGTTGGAGCTCGAACTACAAATTCTCGGGTGGAACATTTTCGATGGAGGGAGACCGGAGGCCAAACTCGATCCATGGCGCCTATGAGCTTATGAAGATAGTAGAAGACCGAAGGACACGGATCATTCGTTATAACACTTCTATCACTTAGTTTAGCTCTTTAGTTGTTAGCTAGTATAGTGTTTATGGTTCGATTCGGACGGTTTCGTTAGCACCAAGTTTTTAAACGCTTGTTTTTGTTTCGCACTGGCCGCATTTGCTGGCCAGGAAGCCGGAGAAACCCAACATGGTATCAGAGCCACCCCATGAATCTTACTAGCTAGATTGCACAAGGTTAAAATGTCGATCGACTCTTTTTTCCGAATCGTAATTCCATGTTGCCATGTTTGCTGTCGATTTTAAAACTTTCTCAAAATTTTTCCAGAGCATCTTAAAAATATGTACAGGAAAAACTAGAGCTAAGAAAAAAATTTGAACACCTAACTCCAAAATTCGGCCGTGGAACCGAAACAAAATGACACATTTTGCCGCTGAACCGCCGCGCTTTTTAGTCTACAGTGCCCCAGATTTTTTCTGGGGCTCTAGTTCAAGGAAATATTATTTTTTTTGATATATGGTTTTGGCCCAGATTTGTTTGAGTGCTAGATTTGCATTTGGGGCCAATTTGGGAAAGTTTAGTCGATCGAAATTTTAAGTATGCGTGTTTATCAATGCATGTGATATATCTGCGACCGTGAATATCATTTGACGGAACAACCTGATTAGTTGCTATATGTTCGACTAGAAAGTCAAAAGTTAGTGTTGCTGATGCTGTGAATTTCTTTGGACATGAAATGGACAGGCAAAAGAAAAAATAGCTGTGTTGACGCACTTTAATTTTCATATGAGCTGAATCAGATGACGTACCTACTTACACATCAGCTTGTCTCCCCTTAACTTAAAAGTAGAGATTCTTGAAGAATTAGCTACTCTGCAATGTTTCCAAGGGAAGCATATAATATATATACACGGTTTTTTGCTTAAAGCCCCCTCAAAAATATGCTAATTACACAAAACCCTTCCAAAGTTGATAATTACTTATTACTCCCCTAAATGTTTAAGTTATTACTTATTACCCACTTTACATTTTCCTTCCAATCTTAACACCGCCGTCACCCAAGTTCTTAAAATAAAAACCGATACCTCTTGAAAAACCCCATTATTTCATTCAAAAATCACCAATTTCTCTCTGTCAAATCTTCCTCTTCCGCATTTTCACTTTCAATAAATCTTTTTCTCCGATTTAGGTTTTCTCCTAACTTGAATACCCCGTGCACTCCATTAGTTCATATGATTAAAGAAAATTTAAGAAGAACACACATATTCAATGACCAGTTCGAGATCGATGGAGCAAATCTTTATACCCTAATTTCTATTTGGTGCTAAATTTATGGATTTTAGATGAAGAACAAGGTTGGAGTAAATACCTAACCCTTAATTTCATTTGGGGCTAAATTTCAGGTAGATGAGAAAAGGGGTTAGGGTTTGAAAATCCCCTAAGATATGTTTGATGAAGAAGACGGGAAGAAGAAACAATTTCCATCTACAATTCGAGATCAATTGAGCAAAAATCCCTAACCCTAATTTCAATTTGAACCTAAATTCGAGGATTTTTAGTGAAGAAGAGAGGCTGGGGTTTAAAAAGACTTAACCCTCGATACCTACCTACCGTTAACTAGATAAAGGAGTTAAGAAATATACCAAAAAGATTTTGTTTTTCCATTTGGTGGGTCTTTTAAGTTAACATCTTAAACATTTAGGGAAATAAGAAGTAATTATCAATTTTTAAAGGTCTTTTATGTAATTATCATATTCTTTTTTGGGTTTAGTGTGTGGGAACCCTAACATCCATCTTTTCTTTGAATACTATTAATAATAATATCTCTGCGGTATACCTAAAATTGAGAGGGTACGTGTCGCTCTCATATTTAATTAGAAATTGCTCAAAAAACAAGACAAGTAAATTTCTTGATTCTAAAATCGTCCACATCACATGTGGGGGCACATAGCCTAGTGTTGAGCAATAGGAGTATGTGGGAAGAGATCCGGGATCGAACCCGGGATCTTCCATTTAGTGCTTCGAAGAGAGACACGCGGGGCCGGTGGGCTTTGTTTGCGGTCAAAAAAAATGGTCCGCCTCACTCTTTAAGAATCAATTACAGTAAAATTATTTAAAAAATTTAAAAGAAAAAATATTTAAAATCATTATCACAGCTATCAAAAACTTCAATAGATTCTGGAATCTATGTTACTCAACAAACTCAAAAAATAAAACATTACATATATCTTTTAATTTTATAAATTAATAACAAATTAAACTTGTTGGCTTTCCACCTTAATCCTACAAGCTAACAGACCATAGATATATTTAAATTAAACTTGTTGGTTTTCGGGTTAGGAGCCCCGCCCCGAAACCTGCCCAATCGAGTGGACGGGGGTTTTATAGGTTCTTGGTCGTCTTTCTCAAAGTCTTTAGCAGTCGCGGTAGATTAGGAGGCGTTCCGATATACTGTGATTGTTCCATGCACGGTCATTTGAAGAAGACGAGAAGATACGCATGAAGAACGGATCAACGGTCCGACGGTTTCAGATGATCTTCTACTCCACATACGTACGCAGATCTTAGTGCTTGTAGGCCACTAATTTAATTATATGTTTCGTTGTTATTTGAGATCCTGTTACCGGTTCGGATCTATATGAGTTGATCGGCGATCTAGGGATCGTTCTGTCTTAATCCTACAAGCTAAAAGAAACGTAGATATATTTAAATTACAAGAATTAACAATTCTATTTACTTTTAGACATCTTAGTATACTCTTCTACTTTATGGACTGCTCAAACTTTTCAGTGAGAGGCATCATCTTAGATCACCTCAGCCAATGGAAGCCTCAGTATATGCAAATCTAACTATACAGAAGCACTCACAACTCTTATAAGAATTATAGAAAATTGATAGATACATGTCTTTTTATCCCTAACGAGCTGATGGCGACTCTAAAGCACAAAAAATGGTGATTCATCCATTCACTATTGCTTTGAATATAAGAAGCACGCCTTCTGTTCTATTCTAGCATAGAGCATTACTTCCTCAAGCTAACAATTTCAACAAGAAACTCATCAGTTTATTGGCTCAACATGAAGAACCAAAATCATGGTCAAGTGATTGGTATTCCAATAACTTCAGCTTCTTATGAGTGCTCCCTGCATTCTCAGAGTAAGTGAGTAACTATCTTATTACATAATATATATTTTGTGCTTCGAAATTCATAAGGGAAAATAATTTGATATGCAGATGGAAAGGGGTCGGCGATTAATTGGATGAGCAAGTTCAGCAAGAAGGCAGATAGCTATGCACGAGGAATTCGAGATCATGGTAAGCGTCTATATATATATGAATAAATTGCAATCATGATAGAAATTTTGTATCTGTACTAATTCAACTTTACCATCGTCTTTCATGAAATTTGAAGTTAGTTTGGCGCCAAAGATGTCCGAAACTGTGAAGGGCAAGTTGAGCTTAGGAGCAAGGATTCTTCAAGCAGGAGGGCTAGAGAAAGTATTCAGAAGATATTTCTTGGTTAAAAAAGGAGAGAAGCTACTAAATGCCTTCCAGTGTTATCTGTCGACCACATGCGGTCCTATCGCAGGTCTTCTCTTCATTTCGACGGAGAAAGTTGCGTTTCGAAGCGACAGGTCGCTCGCATTCACTTCTCCTGAAGGAGATTTGGTTAGAATTCCTTACAAAGTTTTGATCCCACTAAAAAAGGTAAAAAGAATGAGCCCCAGTGCGAATGTGAACAAGCCTGGCCAGAAATATATTCAGATTGTTACCGTTGATGATTTCGAGTTTTGGTTCATGGGCTTTGTTAGTTATCAGAGATCCTTCAAGTACTTGCAGCAAGTAATCTCAGAATCTGAAATGAGCTCCTAGCTATAAATTACGGACAGATCCTACGAGAGTACTCCTGCACAAATAATTAAAAAGTTCTTATTGTAATTAAAAATAGAGTAGCTAAGCATCATCCTTGAGCAAGGGTCATTTTGTTCCTTTGTACAATGAGATGGCAATGTACTTGTGGCATGTCAGATACTATATATTATGTGGGTCAAACCCATGTTTTTCTTACTTCTATCAACCTGATTAGATTGGTAAAAAATGATTGAAAACCAGCAATATAACTTTATTATCCTTTCCTGTTTGAGAATCTCGCAGTTTTAAGAAACAGTATAATTCTACAGTTTGGATGAAGAATATAACAGTTCGATGAGGAATTATGTGCTATATATCATCATTCAGTAGGAATCATTTCTAACGAGTAATTTTCACTTATAACCCGTCAATTTCATTAATCGCGACTTAATCATCATTAACAGTTCATTTTTTTATCTGATCTCCAAATGTCAGCAAACTTTCCTAATCATCATAAATATATTATGAAGATTTCAATAAAAATATCATCAAAAAACCGACATCCTTTACCTAAAGAACTAAATCTCGCTTATTATTTTATTATTAAATTATCTGATTGGCCTACATGTATAAAATTATCCATTTTTCTTCATAATTTACTAAGATGATCTTCATTCTAAGATTTAATATCAACCGGATTTCATTTTGTGGATATTTCACCGTGTCATCACCTATCACATTTTATCAAAATATTAGTCGGAAGGGATGCATTCGGATCTCCGAATATTATCTCGATCCGGAGCCGGACATTTTTCGGATACAGATATGGGTTTTCGGATCCGGTCAGATACTGATATGAATATATTATTTAAATATTTTCTCGGATACCGAAATATGGATATATAAATTTGGATAGATATCCTAATATATGAATTCGGATATCCGCATGTAAATATAAGAAAATATATCATAATAAATTTTCTTAGTTAATAATGCTTATTTGAACCATACTTTTTTTCTTATTTTGTATTAGTTAACGGTCTCTTCTTTTTTCTAAAAGAATTTGATGATGCTCGATATCGGCGATCTCCCAGATCAGGACATGTGGCAGATGACGTGTCCCAAGGATCACAGGAAAGGACCTACAGTGGCCGACCAGACCACTTTTGTGCCCGTCCTACAAGCAAACGCTGGCTCACCTCCGAACCCCCAGCATAATTGGCTTCCTCGGCCCCACAGCTCGTCTCCGAGCTATCACAGGCCCGAGCTTCCTCGGCCCTCTCAGCTCGTCTCTGGGCTCGAGCAGAACCAAGATAGCTCGGCCTCCCGCTCCTCCGCGAGCTCTCCCGCCGAGGTCATCTTCCTCGGTCTCATCGACCGACCAATAGCACCGCTCGCAGGCGTAACCACCATCCCGCGAATCTCACCATGCGTGAGATCTCCGCCGGCCACATCCCACGTTCCACGCCATCACGATTCCCCATTAACGAGTATGTCTCGCCATTAATGGGATGTCCCACTCATCACGCGGGCGTGACGTCGGGAGCGTAACGGCCGGCGTGATTCTCGTGCTTGCCTCGCATGCTGCCACCGCTATATATACCCCTTCTTCAGACGGTTCAAGTAAACCATTTCTTAATCCACTAAGCCGTTACTCTGCTCGGATTTCCTCTCTAACTTGACCGTCGGAAGGTCCTCGATGGTACAACCACCTCGGGACTTCGTTGCAGGAAGCTCGGCAACCACAACCTCAAACCCATTGAGATCCACACGCTTCAGGAGCGACAGCCTCCATATCAAGTCTCAGACACCTATCGCCGCCATCAACAGATCAACGGAAGGTAACATCTGAAGGAGATTCGGCTCTCCATCAGCTGGCGCCGTCTGTGGGAACCCTTGATTCCATAAAAACAAAAGTTCTCCTTTCGATCTCAATCCAATGGCGAGCGATCATCATGACGATCCAAGCACGAGCCGCCGCCTCCCCCTCAACGGAAGCGTGGATGAACCTCCTCCGCCGAATGCCATCAACACCCCCGCCGGCCGGATAGACCGACTCACGTCTGTTGTGGAGGCACTGATCCGCGTCCAAACGACGGGGCCGGATCACCAAGTCGCCGCTCCCCTGCCTCGGGGCCAAGACCCCTACAAGGGAAAAGAAGACTCAGTCTGCGTCGGCACTGCCGACCGCCACCTCATCATTTTCGGCAACCGCGGTTTTCTCGGACCGACGTACTCGGAAACCCGATGGGCACAGCTAAGTTTGGCTCCGAGTTCTTACGCTAGAGAGTTTTGTCCTGAGTCTCGTCTCACCCCTTTCCCTCCCAAGGCAGTGGCGGTCAGCTCGCCTGTTTACAGGCACGACCGACACCCCCTCTCTCGACGGGGTCGCGCACGCGAGACTGTCCACGGCAGCTAAAAAAAAACCCAACCGGGGGGTAAGGAATCTCTCCAAAGGGAACCAAGGCTCGTCGAAATCATAGTTATGACGGCCGGGGGTACGTCGAGTACATACGAGACTCAGCACCCCGCGCCAGCCGCAGAGGACGACAGCCGATCGACGAAGAGGTCAAGGGAGACCGAGCCGATCACTTTTGAGGATGGGGACTTTCACGAAATATCCTTTCCCCACAAGGACCCCCTGGTGATTATGGCTCGAGCCCATCGATACGAGGTGCACAGGATCCTGGTCGACTCAGGAAACTTGGCAGACATTCTCTTCCACGACTGCTTCATGCGCATGGGGCTCGCCTCGAGAGACCTGAGGCCGACCTCCCACGTCCTCTCAGGATTCACCAACCACTCCATCCCGGCGGAAGGGGTAATCACTCTACAGTTCAACGTCGGGAGGGCTAACCGTACGCGGACACTGCCGGTGGAATTCATCATAGCCAGAATACCATCGGCCTACAACATCCTCTTCGACCGCCCCACGCTGAACTCCCTTCGGGGCCAGATATCGACCTATCACTTGGCGATGAAGTTCCCTCTCGACTAGGACGGGATAGGTCGTGTCTATGGAGACCAGCGAACTGCAAAGGTTTGATTCACCGCAACATCTTCATCGGAGAGGCCGGTCGACGATGTTGAAGGTGAGGGTGACATCAGGGGTTCTCTAGACAATCGAGACGATCAAACCGAGGTCCGAGGGACCCCAGTGGAGCCTCTGACAGAGGTCCCCCTCATAGAAGGGGACGAAGAAAAACTCATTCAGATCGGGTCGCTTCTGACAGGAACTCAGCGAGATGACTTGGTCCACTTCCTCAGAAGCAACTCCGACGTGTTTGCCTGGGCGTCTGCTGACATGCCTGGGATCGACCCCAAAGTTATATCCTACAAGCTCGGGGTTGATCCTATGGCCCGACCCGTCAGACAGAAAAAGCGAAACTTCGCACCGGTCAAACAGAAGGCTATCGAGGACGAGGTATATCGACTCCTCGCCGCCAACTTCATTCGGAACTGTTTCCTGATTTAAAATCAGAAAAGCTTATAGGAAAAGCTTCAGAAAGAGGGGTCACGTGCTCACACGTGACCAGCAGTCACGTGTTGACACGTGACATATAAAAGCAGTGGAAAAGGGCTCATTGATTCCCTGATCAAGTCAGAGAAAAGGTTCCTTAATCAAGTCAAGAAAAAGGGCTTCAGATGAGGTCACGTGTTGGCACGTGACGCTCAAAGGAGAGGACTCGTGCTACAGTTGAGTCAAGGAAAGGGGCTCCTAACAGGGGGTCACGTGTTCACACGTGACCAATGGTCACGTGTTAACACATGATGGCTAAAACAGCAACCAGAAGACAGCGCAGAAAGAAAGAAGACTCTTCATTCCAAAGAGGGTCACGTGTCCACACGTGACCATGGGTCACATGGTCACACGTGACCGGCTTTCAAAGCCCATTTTGACGGCAGAATTAAATTCTGAGGGAGATTTGAATCTTTCCAAAGGAAAGCGGCTATCTGAAACCAATCAAATTAAAGATTCAGAGGTGATCTATCTATGGGAAAATCCCGGGTTTGGAAAGATTTCCCCTTTAAATCTAACAGAAATCGCAAGGGAGAATCCCCGGATCTGAAATCCAATGGTGAATAAAATTCACCTAATAATCCAGAGGTCCAAAACAAATGATGGATGCAAATCAAATATCTCAATGAAGATTCGTCAAAAACTAATTGATTCGGCTGCTTCTCCTATAAATAGGAGCCAAGAGATACAGAGAGAAGATACATGCGCAGAGAAGAAAAAAGAAAAAAGGAGGAGAGCTTTGATACTTCGAAAAGACTCGGATCTTCTGCAAAAACCCTAGGTAAGAAAGGGAAGGCCTTTTGAAAGAAAGAGAATTTAATTCTCAACAGAGTTTAACTCTGATACATAAAACAGAAGAGCATACTTCTTCTCTCTTTGATAGAGGATCTGCAAAGTGCACATCTCCCCTTAAGGTTGAGAATTTAATTCTCAATGGGTCGAGATCCTGCCATACAGATCCAAAACATAGAGAGGGAATGCAAGCATGAGAATTTAATTCTCACCGAACTATAGGAATTTAATTCCTTCAAAATAAAATTAGGGCTTGACCCTATATCATGGGAACATAATTCCTTCAGAATAAAAAGAAACAGGATTTAACCCTAATTAAGAATCCAGTTCTGTTGCAGCAGCGGGAATTTAATTCCCTTAATCATAATTCCTTAAAAAGCTTTTATTAGGGTTTAACCCTATTCAGTTCTTCGCATAAACGAGGAATTTAATTCCTACAGAAAATTCAGAGTTCAACTCTGTTTCAGAATACAAGTCTTCGAAAGGAAGTAGGAATTTAATTCCTCTGAAATTTAAAGCTCGAGGAATTTAATTCCTGAAAAAGGAGTAACAGATCCTCTAAACAACATAGAGGCAGGGTCACGTGTCACCACGTGACCCCCCCAAAAGAGCTACAGAAAGCTCTTTGAGGCAGTGCCTCACGTGACCCACGTGACCCTTGGCAGAAGCGTTAACATATAAGCATTTGAATACCCGTCACGTGAGGGCACGTGATACTCTGAGAAATGCGATAATCTCAGCAGAATTAATGAAGGGAGGGCGCTCTCACGTGTTTCCACGTGACCCCTCTTGCCTCAGTGTTTAACACTAAATCGAAACTCCCGAATCCAATGTTAAAACAACTGTTGGGCCTTAGTGTTCAACACTAATCAAAAACTTTACTTGCAGTGTTCAACACTGACTACCTTAGTGTTTAACACTAATTTGAGGGCTCAGTTGCCAGTCCCTGATACCGATCTGTTTTAGTGTTTAACACTAATTTGAAGGCCTTGACGCTGGTGTTTAACACCAATTATCTCTTAGTGTCAAACACTAACCTAATTCCCAGTGTTCAACACTGATTGCTCTGAAGTGTTTAACACTAGACTTTGGCCCAATTGGCTAAAGGGATAGAGGCAAAGCCTCTCCCTCAATGGACCAACAAGAAGCCAATATTCCAGACCTGACTGGACTTAGCCCAAGCTGGACATAAGTCCTCAATTCATGATTAACTGGGCCAGTGGGCTCATAACATAATTAATCAGTCTTGACCCCAAATTGGGCCAGGGGCTACTCAAGCCATTCCGGTTCTAGGGTACATCTCTTCACTCCTTTGATACTTGGCATTGTAATCCCTCAATGTCTTCAAAGAGGTGACGGGTCCCGATGACCACTCATGATATGGACTGTGGGGTCCTTAAAACCATGTCTAATGCAAAATTCCTGGTCACGTGGAACACGGATAACGTCACTCTTTGACCCCGTGGAAAACGTCCAGAGCGGATCCTGGTCCTCGCAGAACACGGCAGTGAACCCGTGTGAAGCATCCAGAGCGGAGCCTAGTCCTCGCAGAGCACGGCAGTGAACCCGTGTGAAGCATCTAGTGCAAACTTCCTGGTTACGTGGAACGCGGATAACGTCACTCCTTGACCCCGTGGAAAACGCCCAGAGCGGAGCCTGGTCCTCGCCAAGCACGGCAATGAACCCGTGCGAAGCATCCAGAGCACATACCGGACTGTGGAGTCCTTAAACCCATGGACTATGACGTCCTTAACCTTGACCGAGATGTCTTAAAACTAACAATGGTCCGCAATGTCCTTAAACTACCCATGGACCGCAATGTCCTTAAACTACCCATGGACCGCAATGTCCTTAAACTAGAACAATAGAGCCCCATATGCTCTTTTGTCGGATCTAAACGGTCCCGTTTAAGTTGATCTTAGTCTCAAAGATGGCTAACGAATCCTTAAACCTTCAAGCAGACTGGACTACGAATCCCCCCAATTAACTCTGGCTCGAGGGTACATCTCTGAACCCCTCTGACACCCGTCGTTGTAATCCTTCAACGTCGTCAGAGAGGTGACGGGTCCCGACGGCCACACACATACGATGGACCACTATGTCCCTAAAACTGGAACAATGGAGCCCAAACGCTCTTTTGTCGGATCCAAACGATCCTGTTAAGTTGATCTTAGTCTCAAATCGGACTAACGTATCCTTAACAAACGTTTGAGTTGATCTTAGCCTCAAGCATGGCTAACGTATCCTCAAACCAAACCCCCAAACCCAAATCTAAGATAACTCGGATTTGGACTAGTCCACGCCCTACGGGCGATGACATAACTCAGTCTCCGTAAACAATCCACGGGCAACAAAACATAAAACAAACACACACGACACGAAGTGACCATCTGGAGAAGGAGAAAGTTGTTACCGCGATGCGGTAGCGTAATTAACTGCAGGGGCTTGCGCCTGCAGGGAAGAGCGTCCCCACAATCAAAAACCCCTCAACGAGGGGGAATCTGACGAAGTCCGCTACATCGGTCACATCCGCTTAAACCTTCGATACATGGTGCCATAAACCAACTTGGCATCTTCGGAGAGGTGAACGGATAACACCAATTAGCATCTGCCCCGAAACTCAGTGCCAAGACATCGCAGCCTTGCGCGCCGTCTTTCGGAGGGGAACAGATTCTGGCACGCCCGGTGGGACCTTTTCCTCTTTCCACTCCACACTTCGTGTGTCGTGATTCGCGAACCAATCGCGGTTCGCTAATAGTTGCCCTTGGGTTTCAAGATACTAAGAATTGGCGTCTTGCTTATTGCAGAAAGAAAAGGATCGATGGCTTCTACTTCTGCGAAATTCTCCAACTGCTCGAACTGCAATTACGACCAACGCTTTACCTTGCCAGGAGGTATAGCCTATGGACCCCAAGCTGCTTCGTTGTTCACAATACCGGTGGACCAGGTGACTCAAGCCACTACCGGATTGTTCTTTGGGACTATGCTCCCCCCATCAAGCTTCGTGGCGCCGGTGCTGACAAAGGAAACTCTCAGGAAGTCGGTCTTTGATCGTCTTACCCCTGCCGCGGCTCCTCTCAACGAGTCGCCCAACGTCAACGCCTCGGTCTTCTCTAGATTAGGCCAGAAATCTTGCGAACTCATCATGGGACCTATGATCTCAGAGAAGGCTGCTTCTAAGAAAGCGGCCGCTCCTACCCCCGAAATCGCCAAGGCGGCTTCCCCAGCCAAGAAGTCGATCTTCATAAGATTAACGGCTTCAGCTCCCGCTCCTGCTACACAAAGGACATCGGTCTTTGACAGGCTAACACCAGCAGTGACCCCCCACCTACACAGGGGGCAAGACGAAGTCATTCTCACCGCTGAACCAGCGCCGTCCGCTCGACGCGCTCGACGTCGTCATTGGCGCCGAATAAGGAAGGCTGGGGGCAACTCCCCCTCCGGATTGACTCCACCAGCCCCGGTGGCAGAAGTTAATGCTGCTGTTCCAACTGGGAACAGCTTCTAGATGCTAAATAAGGTGCGAAGGAATTCCCCTACTGCAGTGCTAAAGAGGTCTCCTCCCTCATTAAAAAGGGTTGTGGAAATAGAATCAGAACAGCCCCGGTCTCCTCAACGGCTGTCTTCCGAAATCTATAAGGTTTGGCGGCAGGCCCGAGACTCGATCGTCGATCCAAACTTCTCCCGCCAGCACAAGAAGCTAAAAATCCAACCGGAGGCCGGTCACCAAGCTAAACCCCGAAAGGCTGTCGGGACGCCCACCTCAACGGCCCCCTCAACCTCCACGGCTCATAAAAGGAGGAGGCCAGAGAAGACCCCCCAACGTGCAACGACGGCTAAAAGCACTGAGTCCAGACGCCCTAAGTCTGGGGGCATGATGGTCCACACCGTATACATGGCCTCTGGAAAGGAGGAGAGCCGTACTTCTACAGGCCACCGACCACTTACCCGATCCGTGACGAAAGCCCAGGAGCAGCAACAAAAGCTCCAAGAAATGATGAATGCTATGGCCGCACTTACCGGGCCAAAAGAAAGCCCGGAAACATCCTCAACCGACGCTGAATTCCTTCGCCGGATACTGGAGAAAAAGGACAAAGAGGCTGCTGAACAAGCAGCCAACATACAACGTATGGGCCTTCTCTTCCAAGATATGATAGGAATGATGATCCAGCAGGACTTGCCCGCCGAAGATCCCCCAATCGTTCTTGAAGACGACCGAGGAGAAACGTCGAATCCACTGCCGGCCCTCTCAACGGCCAAGGAGGAGGCAATCTCTAAGGCGGACTTGGCTGACTACATAGCCCAGCAAATCCGGGTCCATCATGCGACTGAGGCAGCTGGTCAAGTCGTGAAAACGGGGCGGCCGTATCTAAGCTGGTACGACCAAATCAAATACCCGCAAGGCTATACGATACCAAAATTCCACGTATATAAGGGGACCGGCAATCCCCATCAACATGTCGCTCAGTTCCGGGCCCTCTGTAGTAACACCGGAGGCGATGATAAACTGTTGCTCCGACAGTTCGTGGGCAGCTTATCAGAAACAGCGTTCGAATGGTATTCAAAACTCCCGAACGATTCTATCAAGACGTTCGCTGAAATGGAGTTGTTATTCACTCAGCGGTTCGCAAGTGCCAGCGAGCGCACTCCAATAACTGCATTGATTAACGCCAGGGTAAAACCAGGCGAAACCTGGGTCCAGTATGCTATACGCTGGCGGAACTTGTGGTCGAGATGTGAACAACGCATTGAGGAGGCACCCGCAGTGGGCGTGTTCGTGGGAACCCTAGACCCCCACGCAACTATCTCCCAGTTTATGATGTTCTTTAAGCCAACCACATTCCAGGCTTTAATCGACAAGTTGGCTCAGATGGACCAGATGGGTCATAGACCACCTCCCCCGAAGTCGGAACCTCGGAATGACAAGGGTAAAGGGAGGGCGACCTTCGTCGCAAATGCCCAACAGCAACCTAACGCCCCGAAACCGGCAGATCAATTGGAAGAAAGACGCCGATATTATAATGAGAAGATGAAATGTCCCTACTCGTTCCCACGAGACAAGACGAAACGGCTATTTGAGCTGGCAATACGCAACAGACTTATAAACCTGCCGAATCCAAGGCGACCGCCACAACCCACCGATGTGAATAACCCTAGCTATTGCCCTTACCATCAAACGGTAAGTCACCCGATTGAAGATTGCTTCGTCTTCAAAGGATGGATCGAAGATCAATACCTCCAGGGGAAGTTTGTACTGTCCGAGAAGTGGAAGGTGAGCCCACCACAACCGCATACTCCTAAGAAAACAGATACATTGGGGGCAACCTGCTCCTTTATTGAAGAAGCTCCATGGGAGGTCGTGCTATCAACGAAAACAAAAAGAATGCTGAGAGACCTTCACGCGTGCCCTGCGATCGAATGGAAAGACCCTCTTGAACCTCAAATTATCGAGGGGATGTTGAGACCCCGCACAACTACGAAGACTCGTGATAAGGGCCCAAATACTCACGCCCAGCCGTCAAAAGCTTCGAAGAAAAAGAAGAAGAAATCCAAGAAGCCCGCGAGGCTTGGAGACGAGCGCACGAAATTGCAAAAGCAAATCGACGCGCTGGAAGAATACAATCAAAAGGCGCGAACCCCTGTCACACTGCAAGAGTTCCTCAACCACATCTTTCAAGAGGGAGATGATGAAGAGAGCTCATCGGATGAATCCGAAGAGTATGTGGCGAGTTGTAACGTAATCTCCCACTCGTTTACCGATGATGAGAAAACTCCTGACACTAAGAAGCTGGAGGCAGAACCTGAACCAGAGCGTGCGTGGCTGACAAATGAAATGATCAATGCCTTTCTAGACGAAATTCGTCTAAAAAGTAAGGCGGATCAGGAGCATGAAATGGCGACGTCAGAAAGAACCAAATGCAGGCGACTGAATGAAAGAGTTGAACTACCCCCGCCAGATCAAAAGGCGTCCGAAGTAGACAAAAAGATATTCAAGACAAGGAAAAGGTTTGCCAAAGCCATGTCAATGGGGATGAAGCTACCACCCTCGGAAGGGAATACACACGATGGGGTGGAGAGGCGTCCTGATTATTGCGCATATCATCGGAAAATCTCACACCCCACAGAAGAGTGCGACGCCTTTAAGATATGGTGGCAAGGATATGTTGCTCGTCGGCAACGTTTTAAGCGCATGAAACGCGAGAGCCGTCGGGAACGAAGAAGCACTGTCGACTGGCACAACAGAACTACTGACAACTGTTACATGGTTAACGTCGGGGGGTCACAAGTTCTCACCTTTGGGAGCGACTCTGATGAAGAAATGACTCTGGGCCCTCTCTTTAAAGAATCCGTGTTAGGGAAAGAGGAGGAATCAGAGGCCTGCGAGAACATTCAGCTGCGCAATCGCACACTCCCAGAAAAGAATCTCGGGCCCGTGAGCAGAAAAGATAAGGGAAAGGAAAAGGTCATTGAAGATATCACTTTAGATGACCAAGTCACGAAAGAACTAACTACCAGAGACCCTCCTAAGAAGGGTAAGGTGGACTATAACATCCTCGCGCACTTAAGAAAGCTGCCTTCTCAGCTTAGCATCCTTGATGCCCTCCTATTGTCAAAAGAATCGCGAGACTCACTAATTAAGGCGTTGCAAGAACCTGAACAATTCCAAGCCTTCCTCGCCACTGAAAAGATGAAGGACGAACTGGAGGAAGTGCATACGGCCGACGTCACTTTCGGTGATGAAGACCTCCTTCTCGGGACTTGCGACCATAACCGTCCCTTATATGTCTCCGGATACTGCCATGATATCAAGATAGGCAAGATCCTGGTGGATAATGGATCCTCCGTCAATCTCCTTAATGTTCGGGTGTTGAAGGAAATCTGCATGAGTGTGCAACATCTCGCTCGTGACAAAATTACTATCTCCGGTTTCGATTCACAATCGTCACGGACTCTCGGATCTGTGATACTAACATTACGCTTTGGACTTCTCGTCACAGACATCAAATTTCATGTCATTGACGCCAAAACTTGCTACAACGCCTTGCTCGGTCGTCCTTGGCTACACGAATACAACATCGTCCCTTCTACACAACACCAGTGTATGAAGTACTTTAAGGATGGTTTCGAGTATACCGTAACAGGAGAGTTGAATCCATTCTCCGTGAACGAAGTCCGCAAATACAAAGATGCGAAGTACTTTTTGCCAGATTTCGAGGATACAGAAAGGTGTCACGACCCGGAGAACAAAGCCGCTGCCACCATTCCTGTTTTCGGAAGCGATACCGAAGAAGAGGAAGAGATAGTCTATACAGGGCCATCTTAGCGTAACAACCTAGGGACGCCCGCCCCCATACTGTTCTTCGGAAGTGATTCAGAGGATGAAGTTAACGCTGTGTTCTCCAATCGGCTGTCAATACAAACACCTCCTGGCGATGACCATAGCTTGCAAATCACCATGGTACCGCGAGAACACTACAAGGATCTCGACACGCTGCAAGCTCATAATGTGCAGGACCTGCAAACATTCTACATCCCTCCCAGGCAAAGGGGTGAGAAGGTGATCCTATTCTACCGATCCTCAGAGTCGAAAATAGAGAAAGAGATTTGGCATGGTGCGGATGCTACACTCGACAGACTCCAACCCATCCGTCTGCCCAGATACTATACAAATGGATTAAAAAAGCTATTGAAGCGCCAAGGAGTACCCTTAAAACAGACTGTTCGGCAGGCTCGGTTCTACAACAAGATTTGGGATGTCCCTAGGACTCGGCGCAAATTGCCCAACGGGAAAATGGAAACACTCGGGCTTGGATACGTGAGAGCGGGAAAACGGGAACGGGTCCACAGTAGCTACGCCATATACACCTTTGATGAAGAAGAGGACGCCCTGTCAGGAGATGCCAACCCCTCGTCAAAATTACACCCCACGATCGAAGCGCCAAGTCCGTCGTCTGAAGAACGAATGGGCAAGCCTATCAGGAAAGTGGGTCAGAAAGCTCGGGAAGACCACAGCCGCGAAATGGCCATCTACGAGAAAGTCAGGACGCAACGTCTATTTCAACAGACTGCAAAAGACAAAGATGTTCATCCTTGTCAACCCATCATGCGAAAGGCCCGATGCGGAGACGGAAATAAGTCAAGGAGCGGAAAGAAGAACCAACAACAACGACGTAGGACTAGAGGGTTACAGGTACTGCGCGGCTCGGATTCGTCCCTCATGAAAAAGATAAGTCGAGCGTACTCCTTCCCCCGAGACAAGACGGAGAAGTTACTTAAACTCGCTTTAAAACATCAAATGATCATGCTTCCAGAATCTAGACACCCTGAGCAAGCCAACAAGGCTTCTCGTTCGAGCTATTGCTCTTATCACCAAGCCATAGGACATCCTACCAAAGACTGCTTCACCTTCAAGAACTGGGTCGAGGACCAGTACCAACGTGGCAGATTCGCTTTATCCAACAGCTGGAGGGTAACGCCGCCGCAAAAGCATGAACCCAAGGCCGCAAGAGCAGAACCGGATCCACCTCAGTCCCGGGAGCGGATTCGCACCTGTTATACGATTACGATATTAAAAGAAGAGCCCGAGAACATAGATGACCTTCCCCGGTGCTTTGAAAACAGCGATGATGAGGTGATCTCAGAATTTCCGCCCGCTCCGAAAGAACTGGAAGACGGTATACATACTACTGCAGATAACCTCAGGAAGATTGAGTTGGGATCGGCAGAGGACCCGCGACCGACATTCGTCAGCGAGTTGCTCTCTGAAGAAAGGGTGGCTGCGTTAAAGAACGTGCTTCTACGGCATAAAGACTGCTTCGTGTGGAACTACTCCGAGATGCCAGGATTAGATCCGGAGGTTGCTGTGCATAAATTAGCAATATCCCCAGATATCAAGCCAGTCAAGCAGGCGCCAAGAAGGATGCGACTCGAGCTAGAGATGAGCATCAACGCCGAAGTCAAGAAGCTGATCGATTCTGGATTTATTCAAGAAGTTCAATATCTCGACTGGATCGCCAATATCGTCCCGGTAATGAAGAAGAATGGGACGGTACGCATATGCGTGGATTTCAGGGATCTCAATAAAGCCTGTCCAAAGGATGATTTCCCAGTACCGGTAACCGAGCTAATGATAAATAACACGTCCACTCACGAGGTTTTCTCCTTTATGGACGGTTCGTCAGGATACAATCAGATAAAGATGCATCCCGAAGACCAGAAGCACACCGCTTTCCGGGCCCCTTTGGGTATATTTTGCTACAGGGTTAGGCCCTTTAGTCTAAAGAACGCTGGCACTACCTATCAAAGGGCCATGACAAAGATCTTCGATGACCTCATACATGACATCGTTGAGTGCTATATCGATGACCTCGTAGTAAAGAGCATGTCATACGAAGAGCATTTAAAGCATCTGGAGACTGTGTTTCAACGCCTCCGGCAATATAATTTGAAAATGAATCCCCTCAAATGAGCGTTTGGAGTCTCCTCGGGCAAATTCCTGGGATTCATCGTTCGACACCGAGGTATTGAAATAGATCCGTCAAAGATTAAAGCGATCATGGAAATGCCTCCGCCAAGAACCCTCAAACAGTTGCGGTCTCTCCAAGGGAAGCTCGCATACATCCGGCGATTTATCGCAAATCTTTCAGGCAAATGCCGCCCCTACAGTCACCTGATGAAGAAGGGAACCCCATTCGTCTGGGATCAAAAATGCCAAGGTGCACTAGACGAGATCAAGCAGTACCTGCAGAACCCTCCGGTGTTGGCCGCGCCGGTCAAGGGAAAACCCCTCCTTCTTTATACAACCGCCCTCGAAGGTTCCTTGGGCGCACTATGGGCGCAAGAGAACGATCAGGGGAAAGAGAGAGCACTCTACTACTTAAGTCGAGTTCTACTGGGGGCAGAAAGCAATTACTCTCCCATTGAAAAACATTGCTTGGCATTAATCTTCGCGATAACAAAGCTCATTCACTACGCGTTGGCACATGAAGTCTGTCTCATCTCGAAGGTGGACCCTCTTAAATATTTGATGTCAAAAGCCATATTAACGGGACGACTCGCTAAATGGGCCCTGCTCTTGATGGAGTTCTCGATAATCTATCAACCTCTCAAGGCAGTGAAAGGCCAGGCCATTGCTGACTTCCTCGCTGAGCACCCGATACCGGCCAATTCTCCTCTGAATTGTGATTTGCCAGACGAGCATGCATTTGATGCAATTAGCGGCAGAAGCACCCGATGGGAACTTTATTTCGATGGAGCGTCCTCCGTAAAGAAACAGAAACAAGGCATCCCAATGATCAAATCGGGGATAGGCCTCATCTTTGCAACTCCACAAGGAGGGATAATGCGCTTCGCCTTCTCCTTAACAGAGCCGAGGACAAACAATGAGGCTGAATATGAAGCTCTGATAGCAGGCCTCGAAATCGCCATCGACATGGGAATTGAAGACCTCCTTATATACGGGGATTCTCAGCTAGTTGTTAGTCAAGTAAATGGTGACTACCAAACGTGCAAGCCGGAGTTGGTAAAGTACGGCGAAAAGGTGCAACAACTATTGATCCAAATTCCCTCCTATACTTTGGAGAATATACCGCGCGCGGAAAACAGTAAAGCAGACGCTTTAGCCAAACTTGCTAAAGAACTGGCGGACGAAAACCTCGATGATGTAAGAATCGTGGTACAAAGCCGTCGAGTGCTCACCCCGGCAGAAATACCTCCGACATTATATAAAGAGAAGGGAGCGACTGAGCAGACAACCCTACAAATAAAAGACCATGAGAAGGCTGAGGACTGGAGGGAAGTCTTCATAGACTACTTTAAGTCCCACCGAATGCCCAAAGAAGCATCCTCAAGACATCAGCTCATGAAACGGGCTCTATCTTTCGCTTTCGTCAACGATACCCTATACAAGAGATCGTTTGATTCTCTATGGCTGAGATGTTTAGGACCCGACGAAGCAGAAAGAGTCATTCAGGAAGTTCACGACGGACTTGGCAGTTCTCACCAAGCAGGCCCAAAGATGAAGCTAAAAATTAAACGGATGGGTTACTACTGGCCCACGATGATCCAGGACTGCCTCGAGTATGCGAAGCAATGCCACTCGTGCCAGATCCACGGAGACTTTATCCACCAACATCCGAATCCACTACACCCAACGGTGGCTAGTTGGCCATTCGAAATGTGGGGGACTGACATAATCGGCCCCATCGAGCCAGCATCATCCCGGGGACATCGTTTTATCCTGGCGACGACTGATTACTTCTCCAAATGCGCAGAAGCAATACCACTGAGGGAAGTAAAGACGGAGAATATCCTCCATTTCTTCAAGACGCACGTTATCTATCGGTTCGGAACCCCACGGCGGATTATCTCCGATAATGGGCCAGCCTATCGAAGCCATAAGATTAGCCGCTTCGCGCAGCAGCACAATATAGACTGGAGATATTCTTCAGTTTACAACCCACGAGCTAATGGTCTGGCCGAAGCCTTCAATAAAACCTTGACGAAGATCATAAAAAAGACCGTTTCCCGGAATAAGAAAGACTGGCACGAGAGGCTGCAAGAGGCCCTTTGGGCTTATCAAACTACATTCAAGACGGCCATGAACACAACGCCGTACGCGTTGGTATTTGAGACGGAAGCAGTGCTCCCCCTCGAGATAGAGTTACCCTCTCTACGAGTAGCAGTCCACCACGAGCTGACAGACGAAGAAAATGCTCACCTTCGGCTTGAGGAGCTTGATGCCCTCGACGAAACCCGACTCGTAGCGCAACAACATCTGGAAGCCTACAAAACAAAGATGACGCGCTCGTACGAGAGATTGACCAGGCCGAGGACATTCCGCCAAGGCGAACTCGTGCTAGTGGTCAAGAGACCTATGATCCCCAATCGTGCCAAACGGGGGAAATTTGAGCCAAACTACGAAGGCCCCTACATCATAGACAAGGTCTACCAGGGTGGAGCCTATCTACTCATGGACATGCACGGTGAAAGACCTTTCAGGCCAATAAATGGCCGTTTCTTAAAGAAATACTACGCTTAATGAGCCATAGCCTGGGTCAATGATAGATGACGACGACTATGTCCGCTCGCTATCTTCTTAGGCTCAGACTTTACAAGCAGCAGCCGGCCTTCCCGTCGTAATGAGCCATAGCCTGGGTCAATGATAGATGACGACGACTATGTCCGCTCGCTATCTTCTTAGGCTCAGACTTTACAAGCAGCAGCCGGCCTTCCCGTAACGACGGATCGAAACGTCCTTAAACTAAAGACGGACCGAAACGTCCTTAAACTAACGACGGACCGAAACGTCTTTAAACTAACGACGGACCGAAACGTCCTTAAACTAACGACGGACCGAAACGTCCTTAAACTAAAGACGGACCGAAACGTCCTTAAACTAACGACGGACCGAAACGTCTTTAAACTAACGACGGACCGAAACGTCCTTAAACTAACGACGGACCGAAACGTCCCTAAAACTACTACCGCAGCATCGTCAGGCTGACGAGATGAGAAAGAAAAAATAAAAAAAATATATGAAAATGAATTAAAAAAACGGTATGTCCATAAGCAAAATGGGCACGGATGAAAACCCGACAGGGCTCCGTGAGTAAAAACAGCAGGACTACCGGCGAGTGTTTGTGAAAACCCGAAAGGGCGCAACCTCGTTAAAAGACACTTATAGGGTCCTCTCGACCTTGTAAGGAAAAACCACCCGCGTGAGATCCTTACGACTCACAAAGGAGCAACACACTTAGGGATCCTCACGATTCCTAAGGAGAAAATACACTTACGAGATCCTCACGACTCATAAGGAGAACTCTCTTGTGGGACCCTCACGGCTCATAAGACTTGAAAGTCTTAAGTTACAGAAACCTGAACCTGTTCTTAAGCAAATCCTCCACAACCTTCTATATTGCCCTACAAGGGATTCAATACCGACCCTTGTATACAATCCACGGGCGCGAATAAACATTTCCCCAGCAAAGTCCCACCCGTGACTAGGGATATGTCCATATAATGAGCAGCCCTTGTAGGTCCTCTCGACCCATAAGGAGAAAGCCCTCTTGTAGGATCCTTACGACTTACAGAGGAACACACGCTTAGGAATCCTCACGATCCCTAAGGAGAAAATACGCCTGCAAGATCCTCACGACTTGTAGGGAGAAATACCTTTGTGAGACCCTTACGGCTCATAAAGTCAAAAGCCTTGGTCAACAGGACCCTTAACCCTATTTGCTGAGCCATCTTTGTTCGTCATCGACAAAGGCAAATGATGATTCGCTTCTGGCAACATTCCAGTTGTAGCGGTGCTGATGCCGAAATCGGTGCCTAAAATCCAGGCTCGCAGCGAAAAAGTTAGCAAGCCACATATGCCTACAAAATAGCCGAAATGATGGGGCAACTTGCAATAAAAAGTAGCAAGTAAAAATGAAGGCATGAAAAATAGCCGAAATGATGGGGCAACTCGCAATAAAAAGCAGCGAGCAGAAAATAAATAAATAGCCGAAATGATTGGGCACCGCGAAGAATAGCCGAAATGATGGGGCAATCGCGACCTTCACGATATAAAAAGCTGAAATGATAGAGCATCGCGGAAAAAGAAATAAAATAGAAGTGAAATCCTTGCCCTACAGATGGTGTTACATCTACCTCTGTATACAATCCAGGGGCGCAAACAAAGAAGGGATCATACTCCTTCCCCAGGTTTCACCAAAGAAAGAAGCTAAATCTCGACGGGCCACAAGCAACCTAGAGATCATCTCGTCGTTCGTCTCATGGCAGCAGACACAACTTCAAGCTAAGCGGAACAGCGGCAACTCCCAGTTCCATGGCTCGGTGGTATACACATCGCCAACAGTCAAACCTCCATCCCGTGAAATGCGGATACAATCAGCAAAATTCCTGGTTACGTGGAAAGCGGATAATGTCACTCTTTGACCCCGTGGAAAACGTCCAGAGCGGATCCTGGTCCTCGCAGAACACGGCAGTGAACCCGTGTGAAGCTTCCAGAGCGGAGCCTAGTCCTCGCAGAGCACGGCAGTGAACCCGTGTGAAGCATCTAGTGCAAACTTCCTGGTTACGTGGAACGCGGATAACGTCACTCTTTGACCCCGTGGAAAACGTCCAGAGCGGATCCTGGTCCTCGCAGAGCACGGCAGTGAACCCGTGTGAAGCATCCAGAGCGGAGCCTAGTCCTCGCAGAGCACGGAAGTGAACCCGTGTGAAGCATCTAGTGCAAACTTCCTGGTTACGTGGAACGCGGATAACGTCACTCTTTGACCCCGTGGAAAACGTCCAGAGCGGATCCTGGTCCTCGCAGAACACGGCAGTGAACCCGTGTGAAGCATCCAGAGCGGAGCCTAGTCCTCGCCTAACGCGACAGTGAACCCGTGTGAAGCATCTAGTGCAAAATTCCTGGGTACGTGGAACGCGGATAATGTCACTCTTTGACCCCGTGGAAAACGTCCAGAGCGGAGCCTAGTCCTCGCCGAGCACGGCAGTGAACCCGTGTGAAGCATCTAGTGCAAAATTCCTGGTCACGTGGAACTCGGATAATGTCACTCTTTGACCCCGTGGAAAACGTCCAGAGCGGATCCTGGTCCTCGCAGAACACGGCAGTGAACCCGTGTGAAGCATCCAGAGCGGAGCCTAGTCCTCGCCGAGCACGACAGTGAACCCGTGTGAAGCATCTAGTGCAAAATTCCTGGTTACGTGGAACGCGGATAATGTCACTCTTTGACCTCGTGGAAAACGTCCAGAGCGGAGCCTGGTCCTCGCCAAGCACGGCAGTGAACCCGTGTGAAGCATCCAGAGCAAATACCGGACTGTGGAGTCCTTAAAATCCACGGACTGTGGAGTCCTTAAAATCCACGGACTATGACGTCCTTAACCTCGACCGTGATGTCTTAAAACTAACGATCAACCACCCCGATTCCCTACGGATTCTGCCTTGGTTTAAGGGTACATCTCTTCATTCCTTTGATACCTGGCGTTGTAATTCCTCAACGTCTTCAAAGATGTGACGGGTCCCTGCAACCGAACATCGGACTGTGGAGTCCCTAAATCCACGGACTATGAGGTCCTTAACCTTGACCGTGATGTCTTAAAACTAAAATCGGACCGTGGAGTCCCTAAATCCACGGACTATGAGGTCCTTAACCTTGACCGTGATGTCTTAAAACTAACATCGGACTGTGGAGTCCCTAAATCCACGGACTATGAGGTCCTTAACCTTGACCGTGATGTCTTAAAACTAACAGCGGACTGTGGAGTCCCTAAATCCACGGACTATGAGGTCCTTAACCTTGACCGTGATGTCTTAAAACTAATATCGGACTGTGGAGTCCCTAAATCCACGGACTATGAGGTCCTTAACCTTGACCGTGATGTCTTAAAACTAACAGCGGACTGTGGAGTCCTTAAATCCACGGACTATGAGGTCCTTAACCTTGACCGCGACGTCTTTAATCTACGATACCTGGAGCGGCCCCTGACCCCGTGAAACACGGATAAGGGTGACCACATCCAGCACTTGCAGGTCCTCACGACCTGTAAGGAAGAAAAACCCTCTTGTGAGATCCTTACGACTCTCAAGGGAAAACCCGCTTAAGAATCCTCACGATTTTTAAGAAGAACATACACCTATGGGATCTTCTCGACCTATAGGGAGAAAAACTCTTTATGAGACCCTCGTGGCTCATAAAATGTAAAAGTCTTAGGAAGCAGATCTTAACCCTGAGTCCTGAGCCATCGCTGTCCTGCGAGGAGATCAAGGTAGAATATCCGCAGAATACATTAAATAAAAAAGGGGACACACCATTGAGAGGAAAATTGTATCGTTTATTCATAAACCAAAATGGATACAAAGTACAATTTATGAAAGAAACAAAAAAAGAGATACTCTCATCCATGAGTATGTACAAAAAAAAGGGAGAAAAGATACAAGTCCTCAAGCCGGCGGGCGGTGCAATAATTTTACCAGCTCGTCATTCTGTTGCTGAGCCACGGCTTCATGACGCAAGATCTCCAGAAGGCGAGCCTCCGCCTAAGCTTGTTGGGCCTGATATGAAGCAAGCCGAGCTTCGAGCTCTTTCTCGGTGGCTTTATAAGCCCCGACCCTCTCACGAGTGAACGTGGCAGCTTTATCGGGAGCCACCACCTCTTTTTATGGACTCCTGGAGCACTCGCCAGAGTTCATACGCTTTGTTGGCCTAAGACTCGCATGAAGCTCGCTCAACGCCTTAGAGGCCAACTCCCTCTCCGAGAATTTACGGCCGAACCCTTTTTTTTCACACGACAATATGTTCGCCACGCGTCGCCCTATCAGGCCATGTAAGCTCACTTTGTGACCGCAACCTTAGAAATAGGACATACACGCTTGAGACCATATAAATGGGCTTCCGATCGACAGCAATAATCGATCCAGAACGCGCTCACACAACCCGGTATGAAAAGCAACGAAAAACTTTCCGATGATTATCCTATCAAGCATGTGTTCGCAATCATATGAACATCCGAAAAAGAAATAAAATTCGAAGCTTTAATGTGCAAGCGACATGACAACAGTATTGATAATTGAAGAAAGTTTTCATAAAAGGAACACAAAATTTATTCATGCAAGCGGAAACATACATACGAGTACCGAGCCTACATGGAAGTTCAACATAAAGCATACAAAAAGGAGGGACTAATTTAAAAATGTTCTACGCTAACGGAAAAGGTCACCAAACACAGGATCAACGGCACAGGGGTTAATGAAGCAAAGGACAAAATTCTCCATCTCTCTCTCTGCTTTCTCCAACACATCGAAGCGACGATTCTCGCGAGAAGTCGCTCCCCATCGGTTGGTGCCATGTTCGTCCGCGAAAGCAAACATAATAGCTCGCCGAGCCTTTATCTCGCTCAGCAGATGAATTGAGCAGTCCCTCAAAGCCTGAGTAATCAGGCACGCTTCATGAAAGCCCTCGAGCTTTTCTTCCGCCGCGTCGAGCATCGCCAGGGTCATCTCCGCCGGGTGAGGAGGGATGTCGGCAAGCACGGCCGTGAGAATCATCCGGAGCCAGAGGGAACCCATCGGGAGGGGAGACCCTCTACGGATCGAGAGCTCATGCATAGCTAAGTCACATTCGTTGTCGGAAAGGAGGGGGTCCACCAACCGAGCAGCAAAGCGGGGGATCATCTCCTCAAGAGGAACTTCCCATGGCTTTCGATGAGCATGAGGGCGATTGCAGGCCATGGAACTCGTTTCTTTCTCAAGACAAGTTACACCAAAGTAGAAAAGAAAATATATAATATAAATCTCTCTGTGAAAGGAAAAGAAGGCTATAGCCTCATATATAATGAAGTGCATTAAGTGCTGTGCGCGGAAAATCTTGCATGGTGAAATTATTTCCAAGGCCTAAAAAAGGAAAGGCACCGAAAATCAAGGAGATGGAACTATTCCCGATGCCCTTTTTCTGCACCTAACATTGTGCACTGAAAATATGGCATGAGGAAAATCTTGTGAACAGCCACATCAAGGGATCCCACGTATAGAACACGTGAGGCCTAAACCTGATGTGCATTTAAAAGGAAAATATGGAGTGGTACCCTGCATGTTAAAAAGCACAAACAACAATAGTAGCGAAATAATAAAATCTCAGAGAAAAAGCGTGCAAACATACAAGGACACAACAAAACTTATCATCCAGACTTCAAGAAGGCGATACAAAATAAAAAGAAAAAAACTTTTACAATGGTAAGGCTTCAGACGCGGGGCATGGGTTAAGAAACTCGAAATTAACTTTATTCAAGATCTTCCAAGCATTTCGAACCTCCCGAGTATGCTTTCTCTCACGGTCACAAGCATCGGGGTCCCCGCGGATGTCCTCTACCCTCCGGTAGGCGCCCAGTATGGCTGATTGCTGAAAAATCTGATGAAGGAGATCAATGAGATTATCCCGCCTTCTCTTTGAGATCAAGCCCATAAGGTACACCGAATGCACCTTATCCTCGGCAGTGTCCAAGGCCCCGAGCGGTATGCCGGCGCAAAAGAGAGGAAGTGCCTCCCGGATCGCCAGCACGATCAGCCTCAGAAGAGAAGAGCGAAGGGGGAGTAGCCTATGGTTGTACTCGTCGAAGCGGCTCATGATCTCGGCACACTGAGCATCGGTGAACTCCTGGTTCTGACTGCGGCCCAGCGCACGAATATTCCCATAGGAAATGATCTCGTCAAGACTATACAGATGGGCGTCCATGATACCTGAAATAAAAGTCACGAGAATCATTACAAAACCCCCGTTGCATTAAGGGCAGGAAGAACAACCTAGGGCCAAGAGACCCCAGGAAGCCTCCGCGTGAAGAAACTGAGTTCTTCATAGGAATTAAATTCCTTATTAGGAAAAAGGGAATTAAATTCCCAGGAATATTTTTGATGGAATTAAATTCCATGGGTTGAAACGCCATCATCATCTCCCCAAAGATCACCTAAACCCTAAGAGATCTACAGTTCGAAAGTTAGGTGGTTTCCTGTTCTTATGGAAAAACTTGAAGAAAAATGGGTTCTTTGTGAAACCCTTAACGCGGATTTAAAATCCAAAGAGTTCTTTTAAAGACGAAGACGCTTTGGCCGTTCAACATTATTACCTGAGGGAAAGGGATCCGTCAACAGAGTTAAACTCTGGAAAATGTCGAGACAGAGAACTAAGCTCTGAAAGCGAGAATTAAATTCTCAAAGAAAAAGTTCTCGGAAGAAAAAGATGAGCAGAGTGAAGGCTCCTATGAAGAGACAACGGTATTTATAGAAAACAATGGAAACGTTTAATCTCCCAAATCCCTAAATGAATCCAACGGTCGCAAAGATGACAGCGTTGCACTCACGTGCAGACACGTGAGAACAACGCTGTGGGGGCATTTGTTTCCTGATTTAAAATCAGAAAAGCTTATGGGAAAAGCTTCAGAAAGAGGGGTCACGTGCTCACACGTGACCAGCAGTCACGTGTTGACACGTGACATATAAAAGCAGTGGAAAAGGGCTCATTGATTCCCTGATCAAGTCAGAGAAAAGGTTCCTTAATCAAGTCAAGAAAAAGGGCTTCAGATGAGGTCACGTGTTGGCACGTGACGCTCAAAGGAGAGGACTCGTGCTACAGTTGAGTCAAGGAAAGGGGCTCCTAACAGGGGGTCACGTGTTCACACGTGACCAATGGTCACGTGTTAACACGTGATGGCTAAAACAGCAACCAGAAGACAGCGCAGAAAGAAAGAAGACTCTTCATTCCAAAGAGGGTCACGTGTCCACACGTGACCATGGGTCACGTGGTCACACGTGACCGGCTTTCAAAGCCCATTTTGACGGCAGAATTAAATTCTGAGGGAGATTTGAATCTTTCCAAAGGAAAGCGGCTATCTGGAACCAATCAAATTAAAGATTCAGAGGTGATCTATCTATGGGAAAATCCCGGGTTTGGAAAGATTTCCCCTTTAAATCTAACAGAAATCGCAAGGGAGAATCCCCGGATCTGAAATCCAATGGTGAATAAAATTCACCTAATAATCCAGAGGTCCAAAACAAATGATGGATGCAAATCAAATATCTCAATGAAGATTCGTCAAAAACTAATTGATTCGGCTGCTTCTCCTATAAATAGGAGCCAAGAGATACAGAGAGAAGATACATGCGCAGAGAAGAAAAAAGAAAAAAGGAGGAGAGCTTTGATACTTCGAAAAGACTCGGATCTTCTGCAAAAACCCTAGGTAAGAAAGGGAAGGCCTTTTGAAAGAAAGAGAATTTAATTCTCAACAGAGTTTAACTCTGATACATAAAACAGAAGAGCATACTTCTTCTCTTTTTGATAGAGGATCTGCAAAGTGCACATCTCCCCTTAAGGTTGAGAATTTAATTCTCAATGGGTCGAGATCCTGCCATGCAGATCCAAAACATAGAGAGGGAATGCAAGCATGAGAATTTAATTCTCACCGAACTATAGGAATTTAATTCCTTCAAAATAAAATTAGGGCTTGACCCTATATCATGGGAACATAATTCCTTCAGAATAAAAAGAAACAGGGTTTAACCCTAATTAAGAATCCAGTTCTGTTGCAGCAGCGGGAATTTAATTCCCTTAATCATAATTCCTTAAAAAGCTTTTATTAGGGTTTAACCCTATTCAGTTCTTCGCATAAACGAGGAATTTAATTCCTACAGAAAATTCAGAGTTCAACTCTGTTTCAGAATACAAGTCTTCGAAAGGAAGTAGGAATTTAATTCCTCTGAAATTTAAAGCTCGAGGAATTTAATTCCTGAAAAAGGAGTAACAGATCCTCTAAACAACATAGAGGCAGGGTCACGTGTCACCACGTGACCCCCCCAAAAGAGCTACAGAAAGCTCTTTGAGGCAGTGCCTCACGTGACCCACGTGACCCTTGGCAGAAGCGTTAACATATAAGCATTTGAATACCCGTCACGTGAGGGCACGTGATACTCTGAGAAATGCGATAATCTCAGCAGAATTAATGAAGGGAGGGCGCTCTCACGTGTTGCCACGTGACCCCTCTTGCCTCAGTGTTTAACACTAAATCGAAACTCCCGAATCCAATGTTAAAACAACTGTTGGGCCTTAGTGTTCAACACTAATCAAAAACTTTACTTGCAGTGTTCAACACTGACTACCTTAGTGTTTAACACTAATTTGAGGGCTCAGTTGCCAGTCCCTGATACCGATCTGTTTTAGTGTTTAACACTAATTTGAAGGCCTTGTCGCTGGTGTTTAACACCAATTATCTCTTAGTGTCAAACACTAACCTAATTCCCAGTGTTCAACACTGATTGCTCTGAAGTGTTTAACACTAGACTTTGGCCCAATTGGCTAAAGGGATAGAGGCAAAGCCTCTCCCTCAATGGACCAACAAGAAGCCAATATTCCAGACCTGACTGGACTTAGCCCAAGCTGGCCATAAGTCCTCAATTCATGATTAACTGGGCCAGTGGGCTCATAACATAATTAATCAGTCTTGACCCCAAATTGGGCCAGGGGCTACTCAAGCCATTCCGGTTCTAGGGTACATCTCTTCACTCCTTTGATACTTGGCATTGTAATCCCTCAATGTCTTCAAAGAGGTGACGGGTCCCGATGACCACTCATGATATGGACTGTTGGGTCCTTAAACCCATGTCTAATGCAAAATTCCTGGTCACGTGGAACACGGATAACGTCACTCTTTGACCCCGTGGAAAACGTCCAGAGCGGATCCTGGTCCTCGCAGAACACGGCAGTGAACCCGTGTGAAGCATCCAGAGCGGAGCCTAGTCCTCGCAGAGCACGACAGTGAACCCGTGTGAAGCATCTAGTGCAAACTTCCTGGTTACGTGGAACGCGGATAACGTCACTCCTTGACCCCGTGGAAAACGCCCAGAGCGGAGCCTGGTCCTCGCCAAGCACGGCAATGAACCCGTGCGAAGCATTCAGAGCACATACCGGACTGTGGAGTCCTTAAACCCATGGACTATGACGTCCTTAACCTTGACCGAGATGTCTTAAAACTAACAATGGACCGCAATGTCCTTAAACTACCCATGGACCGCAATGTCCTTAAACTACCCATGGACCGCAATGTCCTTAAACTAGAACAATAGAGTCCCATATGCTCTTTTGTCGGATCTAAACGGTCCTGTTTAAGTTGATCTTAGTCTCAAAGATGGCTAACGAATCCTTAAACCTTCAAGCAGACTGGACTACGAATCCCCCCAATTAACTCTGGCTCGAGGGTACATCTCTGAACCCCTCTGACACCCGTCGTTGTAATTCTTCAACGTCGTCAGAGAGGTGACGGGTCCCGACGGCCACACACATACGATGGACCACTATGTCCCTAAAACTGGAACAATGGACCCCAAACGCTCTTTTGTCGGATCCAAACGATCCTGTTAAGTTGATCTTAGTCTCAAATCGGACTAACGTATCCTTAACAAACGTTTGAGTTGATCTTAGCCTCAAGCATGGCTAACGTATCCTCAAACCAAACCCCCAAACCCAAATCTAAGATAACTCGGATTTGGACTAGTCCACGCCCTACGGGCGACGACATAACTCAGTCTCCGTAAACAATCCACGGGCAACAAAACATAAAACAAACACACACGACACGAAGTGACCATCTGGAGAAGGAGAAAGTTGTTACCGCGATGCGGTAGCGTAATTAACTGCAGGGGCTTGCGCCTGCAGGGAAGAGCGTCCCCACAATCAAAAACCCCTCAACGAGGGGGAATCTGACGAAGTCCGCTACATCGGTCGCATCCGCTTAAACCTTCGATACATGGTGCCATAAACCAACTTGGCATCTTCGGAGAGGTGAACGGATAGCACCAATTAGCATCTGCCCCGAAACTCAGTGCCAAGACATCGCAGCCTTGCGCGCCGTCTTTCGGAGGGGAACAGGAACGTGCCCTATTCGGAGTGGTTCGCAAACGTATTCCAGGTCAAGAAATCAAGCGGTAAGTGGCGCATGTGTGTCGACTTCACCGACCTCAACAAGTCCTGCCCCAAGGACAACTATCCCTTACCTCGGATTGATCAGCTCGTCGACAGCTCGGCAATCCATGAGCTATTGAGCTTCATGGACGCCTTCTCCGGCTACAATTAGATCCGTATGAATCCGGTAGACGAAGATCTTACCGTATTCACAACGGACCAGGGGGTATACTGCTACAAGGTGATGCCCTTCGGCCTCAAGAACGCTAGGGCAGCATACCAACGGTTGTTCAACCGCATGGTCAAGCCACAGATCGGCAGAAATATGGAGGTTTACGTCGACGACATGCTCTTCAAATCAGTCTCGTCGACCGACCACACAAAGGACCTGGGTGAGGCCTTCGAGGTGCTTTGCAAGTTCAAGATGAAGCTGAACCCCGCCAAGTGCGCATTCGGGGTCACCGGAAGAAAGTTTCTCGGTTTCATGGTCACCCACCATGGGATCGAGGCCAACCCGAAAAAAATCGACACCATCCTCAACATGACCGCGCCCAAGACCAACGTCGAGATCATGCGACTAACCGGGCGGGTGGCCACTCTGAGCCGTTTCATGTCGAGATCTGGGGAAAAGTGCCTCCCATTCTTCAAGGGTCTGAGTAAAATCCCGAGGTTCGAGTGGTCGGAAGAGTGTCAGACCGCCTTCGACCAATTAAAGAGGCACCTTGCGACACCACCACTGCTTACCCGACCAATTGAAGGAGACGAGCTATCGCTGTATCTGGAGGTATCCGACCAAGCAGCAGGCTCAGTGCTCGTCCGGGAGGTCGATGGAGTGCAGAAGCCGGTATACTACGTGAGCCACATCTTCAAAGACGCAGAAACGAGGTACCCGGCCATAGAGAAGATCGTCCTGGCTCTCATAGTGGCCTTAAGGAAGCTACGACACTACTTCCAGGCGCACACTATCCTCTTCCTTACCGAGCGCCCACTGTGGGCTATCCTCGCCTCACCCGAATCCTCAGGCCGCTTAGAGAAGTGGAGGTGGGAGCTGTCCCGGTTTGACATAGAATACTGCCCGAGGCAGGCCATCAAAGCACAAGCTCTGGTCGACTTTATTGTCGAGTGCACCATCCCCAGCAAGGAACCGGAGCCCGCTCCGACCCTCGCGAATCAACACCCGATCGTTGGGAGACCCGACTCGGTCCCTGAGTGGGTCATCTACGTCGACGGGTCCTCAACCGAGGAAGGCCGTGGCGCCGGCCTTATCATTTGGGGCCCGAACGAAGTAGAAATGGAATATTCCCTAAATCTCGAATTCAAGGCTTCAAACAACGTGGCAGAGTACGAGGCCCTGCTGGCTGGACTTCGCATGGCCTCCGGGCTCGGGCTGAGGACAATTCGAATCTGCAGTGACTCAGCCCTGGTCGTTGGACAAGTGACCGGCCACTTCGAGGTTCGGGAACCCCTAATGGTGAAATACCTGGCCGAGGTAAGAAAACTTTGGAAGAATTTCGACGAAGTCCAGATAGAACAAATACCCAGGCAGCTCAATGCCCAAGCCAACGCCCTGAGCAAGCTAGCCTCATCCTACTCGGCCAACAACAAGCGGTCTATCCTCTTCGAAACCTTGCCACGGCCAAGCGTAGAAGACGGTGTGACAATACTTCATGTGTGTACAGCGCAGGAAGGTGTCCAGGACTGGAGGAAGCCCCTCGTGGAATTCTTACGGGACGGTACGCTCCCAGAAGATCGGGGAACAGCCCTCCATCTCCGGGCCAAAGCCCGTCACTTCGTCTGGAGCAATGAGAACCTTTACAAGACATCCTTCACTCAGCCCCTGCTCCAGTGCGTCGACCCCCACGAAGCCGACTACGTCCTCCATGAAATCCATGAAAGGGTCGGCGGCGTACACCAAGGGGCCCGAACCTTAATCCAGAAGGCATTGCTCCAGGAGAACTACTGGCCAACCATTCACGAAGACGCCCAGAAGCTCGTTCAGAGATGCAAAAGCTGCCAACTCCATGGAAGCATACCTCGCCTCATGGCCACCGAGCTGACCGCGCTGACCTCCCCGTGGCCGTTCGCCCAGTGGTGATTGGAAATGATAGGCCAGTTCCCTACCGGAACAGGCGGGCACAAATACATTCTCGTCGCGGTAGATTACTTCACGAAGTGGATTGAGGCAGTCCCAATCAGGAAGCCAGACGCCGCCATAACCATCAAGTTTCTGTAGAACAACCTGATATTCCAGTTTGGCATCACGAGGTGTATCATCACCGACCACAGGACGAACTTCGAGAACGAGAAGGTGAAAGATTTCTGCAACGAATATCATATCCTCATGAAGTTCGCAGCGGTCGCACACCCCCAATGCAACGGGCAGGCCGAAGTCGCCAACCGGGATGTCCTCCGGGGTCTCCGGACCCGCTTGGAGGGGCTCCAAGGCAGTTGGATCGAGGAATTACCTCGGGTCTTATGGGCCCTACGCATGTCAAAGAAGACCCCCACCGTGGAAACCCCTTTCAGCCTCTGCTACGGGATCGAGGCGATGGTCCCGGCGGAGATCGGGCTACCCAGTCACCGGGTCGAACACTTCGACGACGAAGCGAACACCACGGCACTGCGGACCAACCTGGACATGTTGCTGGAGAAACGAGACCTGGCTCAAATCAGGGCTGCCGCCTATCAACAGCAAACTGCCCGATACTACAACGCGCGGGTCAAGCGTCGTTCCTTCAAGACTGGAGACCTGGTCCTACGGCGAAACGAGTTCGTCGATCAAGACAGACTGAATAAGTTCTCCCTGAAATGGGATGGTCATTTCCTCGTATCCGAAGTACTTCCCGGCGGAGCCTACCACTTACAGGACGTGGACGGCCGCAAGTTTCCACAGCCTTACAATGCTGAGAAGCTTAAGCTGTACCAATGAAACGGATACCTACGAGTGTATACCCCTCCTTTCTCAAAGGCAATGTAAATTCTACTAAAAAGTTCTTTCTTCTTAAATAATAAGAGGGGAATGCTGGAGCATTGCAAAAAGAGGAATCTTATTAATTCAAAAAGGTACTCTGGGCTCCTCAGCCTTGCAAAAAGGAACTGCTATATCCCTGGCTGGTAGCTCGCCTACCCCACAACGCCAGGGATCTAAGCCCTCACCAAGGGGCAACCGAGCAGCAACCCTGCTCGGCTATCCCTGGCTGGTAGCTTCCCTACCCCATAACGCCAGGGATAAAATCCCTCACCAAGAGGCAGCCCTGCAGCTACCTTGCTCGGTTATCCTTGGCAGGCCTCCCACGGGCCCTCCAGCGCCAAGGATCAAAGCCCTCACGAAGAGGCAGCCCAGCAGCTACCCTGCTCGGCTATCCTTAGCCGGTAGCTCACCTACCCCACAATGCCAGGGATCTAAGCCCTCACCAAGAGGAAACCAAGCGGCTTCACTTCTTAGTTCATCCTTGGCGGGCCTCCCACGGCCCCTCTAGCGCCAAGGATCAAAGCCCTTACGAAGAGGCAGCCCTGCAGCTACCCTACTCGGCTATCCCTGGCTGGTAGCTCGCCTACCCCACAACGCCATGGATCTAAGCCCTCACCAAGAGGCAACCAAGCAGCTTCACTGCTTGGTTCATCCTTGGCGGGCCTCCCATGGCCCCTCCAGCGCCAAGGATCAAAGCCCTCACGAAGAGGCAGCCCTGCAGCTACCCTGTTCGGCTATCCTTGGCCGGTAGCTCTCCTACCTCACAACGCCAGGGATAAAAGCCCTCACCAAGAGGCAGCCAAGCGGCTACTCTGCTCGGCTATCCCCGGTCGGTAGCTCCCCTACCTCACAACGCCAGGGATCAAAGCCCTCACCAAGAGGCAGCCGAGCGGCTACCCTGCTCAACTATCCCTGGCCGGTATCTTCCTACCCCACAACGCCAGGAATCAAAGCTCTCTCCAAGAGGCACCGGGTAACAACCCTGCTCGGCCATCCTTAAGGACAAAAAGCTCTCGCCAAGAGGCACCGGGCAGTAACCCTGCTCAGCCATCCTGAGTATGCCACTTACGGCCCCTCCCGTGCTAAGGATGAAAAGCCCTCGCAAGAGGCAACCGAACCCGCCCTTGTTCAGTTATCCCTACCTGGTAGGTCCCTACCCCAACAAACCAGGGATCAAAGTCCTCCCAGAGGCAACCGGAACTGCCCTTGTTCGGTTATCCCTGGCTGGTAGCTCCCTACCAAACCAGGGGTCAAAGCCCTCGCCAAGAGGCACCGGGAAGTAACCGTGCTTGGCCCGTCCTTAAGGTTCAAAGCCCTCGCAAGAGGCAACCGGTTCCGCCCTTGCTCGGTTATCCCTGGCTGGTAGCTCCCTACCCCAACAAACCAGGGATCAAAGCCCTCGCCAAGAGGCACCTGGCAGCTACCCTGCTCGGCCATCCTTAGTAGGCCACTCATGGCCCCTCCCGCGCTAAGGATCAAAGCCCTCGCCAAGAGGCACCAAGCAGCTACCCTGCTCGGCCCCATCCTTATCTAGTCAATTACGGTCCCTCCAAAGATTAAGGATCAAAGCCGTCGCCAAGAGGCACTGAGCAGCTACCCTGCTCGGCACCATCCTTAGTAGGCCACTCACGGCCCCTCCCGCGCTAAGGATCAAAGCCCTCGTCAAGAAGCACAGAGCAACTACCCTGCTCGGCCCCATCCTTAGTAGGACACTCACGGCCTCTCCAGCAACTAAGGAACATGAACTCAACAAGAGGCATCCGGTCTATCAACGTCTTAGCGATCTCCACTTCGACTTCGGGGCCATGTGGATATCGTCTTCCTGCCGGTCCTCGCACACTCGGCAAGTGATCAGATTCAAGTCGACGAGTAATCGCTAGACGAGGAACATGCCGAACATAAAAGTAGTACTATGCAAATACAAGTGTCTACCAATAAAAGGAAGTACAAGCACATACACTACTGCGAAAACAAAGAATTTTCTATTCACAAAGCCAAGAGTCTTTACAAGGGTATTATGGGCTCCCCAGCCTTACCAAATTACCTGAAAGTTTACAAAAGGGAAGTTCTGGCAGCAAGCACGGCCTAGACCTCGCTTCCCTCATCGCTGTCGACCGGGGGCACGACCACTGAAAGTGGGACTTGAGCTCGAAGCTCACCGTCGACAAACTCCGGGAGCTGCTCCTTGACAGCATCAAGAGCTTTGTTCCATGCAACGGTGGAGGCCTCGCCGAGGTTGACATAAAACTGGTCCGACCCCTTGTAATCAGCCACCGCCTTTCTGGCTCGGATCTCGGCAGGCTCCGCCGCCTGAAGCGCCGCCTCTGCATCCCGTTTGCTTGCATCCCTCTCCCTCTCCATGGCCGCAAGGTGATCAGCAAGATCCGCCAACTTCTCCTTGATGACCCGGTGGGACTCGCTCAGGCAGCGATAGGACTCCCGGCACTTTGAAATGGTGAGATCCACGTTTCTGACCGGGCTTTGAGGACGATCGACCTCTCCCTCTCCAGACGCAACTCGAGTCGCAGACCCTCGACCTCCAAAGAAGACTCTTCTGCTGACCTCACAGCCCGGATATCCCCCTTGTCTTCCATACGAGTAACAAGGGCGCAGTGTTGAAGGACCTAGCGAAAAATGGCAGGGAAACTTAAGGGCACCCGAACTAAGAAAAGGTCACTTGAAGTAACACATGAGGGAGTACATACCTGAACCGCCTCATGTGCGATAGCCGCCATTTGGGCCCTCAAGGTCCCCCGCGGCATCTGGCCCCCGGCCTAATCCTCCATACCAGCAAGAAGGCTGGCAGGCAATGGAAAGCCCTGACGGGACCATGAACTGGACGTCCCCCTTCTGCACGGGAGTCCCCTCCGGAACCTCCGTCGGCGGCGCACGAGAGACCATCCTCTTCCGCTTAAGAGGAACCTCGTCTTCGCCCTCTCCTGCATTCCTTGTCTGAGATTCGGGAACCCGTGTACGCCTTTGGCCGCCACCGGAACAATCGTCAGGAGCTCGTGACGGGGCAGGTAGCCCCACCGTCGGAGGCACATCTGGCGCAGGGCTCGAGTCGGTCGGAGGCCCCCCCCACAGGACTGAGTGCCGAAGGCACCAAGAGTCTGGGATCGAACCATCTGTCCTGCCAGAAGGGAGAAGAGGCTCAACTCAGAAGGAGAAGAAGTAGAAGGAAGAAAATCAAGACATCTAACCTTATGGGAATAGGTCCTCGAGAAGAGAAAACGCAAGATCCGACCTAAACGGAGAGGGCCGAGCTAACAAGACTCAGAATGATGAAAGTGGGAAGAGAGAGACCTCTAATCAGGCCTCCCCTCAATTTATACAGACGGCGTCCTCATCCAGCGGCGACGGTCGACTTTCGCCAAAACGATTCAGTACACTCGACGGCCACGATCGCTTTACCTGTCGAAAGCGCATTGGCAGCATCCCATCGGATGCCAGAAGCCTGTGGCATGTCACATCAGCTAACCGGCACCTAACACATGGCCTGTTGCTTCAGCAAAAGGACACACGATCCAGCGCACCCTCTTTAATACGAAGATCTCGCCCTGATCCGCTGACATCACCCGGAAAAACAACCGATCGCCCAGGGACACACCCGAAGATATCTTCGAAAAGAAGCTCACCTTGGGTGACCCAACAAACCACTCTCGACCCGACCCGTCAGCTGGTCGAGACGAGAGTGGGGGGCTAATGATGATTCTCGATATCGGCAATCTCCCAGACCAGGACACGTGGCAGATGACGTGTCCCAGGGCTCACAGGAAAGGACCTATAGTGGCCGACCAGACCACTCCTGTGCCCATCTTACAAGCAAACGCTGGCTCACCTCCGAGCCCCCAGCACAATTGGCTTCCTCGGCCCCACAGCTCGTCTTCGAGCTATCACAGGCCCGAGCCTCCTCGGCCCTTTCAGCTTGCCTCTGGGCTCGAGCAGAACCAAGATACCTCGGCTCTCCCTCTCTTCTGCGAGCTCTCCCGCCGAGGTCATCTTCCTCGGTCTCATCGACGGACCAACAGCACTGCTTGCAGGCGTAACCGCCATCCCGCGAATCTCGCCATGCGCGAGATCTTCGCCGGCTACATCCCACGTTCTACGCCACCACGATCCCCCATTAACGAGCCTGTCTCGCCATTAATGGGAGGTCCTGCTCATCACACGGGCGTGATGTCGGGAGCGTAACAGCAGGCGTGATTCTCGCACCTGCCTCGCCTGCTGCCACCGCTATATAAACCCCTTCTTCAGACGGTTCAAGTAAGCCATTTCTTAATCCACTAAGCTGTTACTCTGCTCGGATTTCCTCTCTAACTTGACCGTCGGAGGGTCCTCGGTGGTACAACCATCCCGGGACTTCCTTGCAGGCAGCTCGGCAACCACAACCTCAAACTCATTGAGATCCACACGCTTCAGAAGCGACAGCCTCCAGATCCAGTCTCAGCCACCTATCACTGCTATCAGCAGATCAACGGAAGGTAACATCTGAATGAAATTCAGCCCTCCATCAGAATTTAAGAAATTAAATAAGTCATTAGTCTTTGCATTTATTCATCATATGAGACTATCCATATCAACCTATTTGGATACTTTAATTGATTAATTTAAAATTCAAATTTTAAACACAACCCCCCATCATATCATCTCTTTCAATTTGTACGCAGAGATGAGATGTCTCTTGAACTTTATTATCAATATTTAAATCACATGCCGTTCATTAAAACTGTATAATATTTAATAAACGTACACATGCAAAATACTGATATGTAAAATATATTTGTTAAAAAATTTATTTATTCATATAATATTCATTTGTGTGCATACTTATCTTTATTAAATATTTTAATGCTCATATTAAATAAGTATTCAATAAAATGTATCAGTTTCATACACACCGCTTCGCATCCATAATTGTTTTATCACAAATCTGATTCATAAGCATGTCCTATCAGTATCCGAATCTGTCTCACTAGCATCCGCTTTATATCTGTATCCGATATTGCCAAAAACGGATATGACACTTTATTATCAAATTATATTTGTATCCGTCACTAAAAAAACAAATACGGAAACGATAACGTTTACATACGAGTCAGGCTTTTCTCAAAATAAGTTCTTAAAATATAGAAAAATTCTCCATGGAATTATGGATTTTCTATGAATCTAGAAAGGAAAATACAACAAATGATATATTTTTTATTTTTAAACTTGAAGGTACATAGGTGCATTCCATCGTATTTTGAATTCCAAAAAAATTACAACAAAGTAGGGTTGGTCAAAGGAATCTTTGATAGTCGAAACACTATTATTTCTCTTTCCTTTTTTGCCCTTAAATTTATTCATATTCTCTAAACTATCTCTGGACCCTATCGCTAAGGTAGGAATTTGAAATTTAAAAGAAAAATAGAATGAATAATATTTGTATCTAAATAACAAAATTAACAAACAACATCATATATTTTTTTTCAAAGATATAAATCAAGAATTTTGAGATAACAATAGTCTCTTTGCATTTGCTTATAGAAATTACCTTTGCTTTAAAGTTGATGCTACAATTTCATGATTCAAAGGGCTATTTTATTTAAATATTTAATAATTAATGGATTCATATATTTAAAAAAATTATCTAAAGACATCGTGTTTATATAGTTATTATGATTGTTCTTGGTATTTATTTATAAGTCACAAAGTATATGGTATTTATGTTAAAAAATGCCAAAAGCTCTTGTGCAATCGTGAAATCTTAAACTAAGATCTAATTATATAATATATTTTTATAAGAAGATAGTTATGTACTCATTTTATCCTTTACATGTAAAGATATAACAAATCTATTTAATGTAGGGATACGTCTATAAAGAATAATATTTGTATCAAAAGAACAAAAGACGACTAATATCATGTATCTTTTTTTAAACAGAATGAAAACACGTCTATTTATCTTTTTTTAAATGTATCTTAAAATAATCTATATCTATACTACTCCTATAAGCAAATTGACACGTTTTTTGTTCGTATGTTTAGTTAAGGTTTGATATAAACTAAAATATCCTTACTATAAGATTTATTAAAATAAGAAATTTAAATATAAGATTTATTAAAATAAGAAATTTAAATTTAAATTTTTTTTATAAGTTGTAATTTCTTTTTTACATTGAAAGAGTATCTTTTCAAAACAAACAAATCATGTGGGAATAAATTTGTGAATTTAAATGATATAGAACTTTTTAAATTTTAACCATGGTATATATGCAATTATCAATTTTGTTTTCAAATAATAAATACTTTATTAATATTTGTATGTAGTATATGAAAATATTTATCCATTTGTACAATATTATACTTATACAACTCTTATAAACAAATTAGTCTAATTTTTTATTTGTCATATCCTAACTAATTTCATATCCCAACTAAAATTATTTTCTTAAAAGATACATTGCAGTTGATTGAAGATAATTATGTATAAAATATCATATCAATTGTTTCAATGCATAAAGTACATAGCAACAGTTTCAATTTAAAGTTCAAACTTAGACTCTATTTTTATAAAGTAGTTTATTTAAATAAAAATTGAGTTATTAGTTAAGATTTTTATCTTTTACCCTTCTTATGTATATATGAAAAGAAAACCAAGATTTCCTTACAATATTTTTGAAAAAGAATATTTTTAATAAGTAGATTTAAAATTTATTCATGTTCTCTTATTTATAATCTATCTATTTCTACACTTATTGTTGGCTATAGTGCCCTAAAGACAATTATTGTAATCGCAGGCAGATGATTATGATGATTGAGCGATGACCTATATGGATAGAATAGTCTTACTCAAAATGATAGTATACTGTCTGATTTGTCTTTATCATCATGTACATGCATTATGTGGATTACAGATCATCATTATATGTTGATAGAGCCCATAGGATTCTTTCTTTAGTACCAGCATTATGATAGCGATCATATACGTGGGAGCCCATAGGATTCTTGCTTTACTACCAGCATTCTTGCTTTACTATTAAATATTTTCTCGGATTCTGAAATATGGATATATAAATTTGGATAGATATCCTAATATATGAATTCGGATATCCGCAACTAAATATAAGAAAATATATCATAATAATTTTTCTTAGTTAATAATGCTTATTTAAACCATACATTTTTTACTTATTTTGTATGTTACAAATTTAAAAGAATATTTTTAACATATTATGTTATCATGTTTACTTCAAAATATGCAAAATAGACTAATCTATACTCTTATAATACAAACTCAAGGGATGTAGCACATATTATTAGTTAACGGTCTCTTCTCAGTACTGCAATAAGGGATTTCCCCTACGGCTTTATCCGTAAGGGCAAAGCACTGCCCCTACGGATATATTCGTAGGGGCACGAAATTACACCGTAGGTGAAATGGTCACAGGTGCAAGTCTTAGCCCTGAATATGCCCCTACGGATAAATAGTTGCCTCTGCGGCTTACTGAGTAGGTACGTATGTACCTACGGAGTACACCGTAGGGACAAAATATTTATTCAATTAATCGGTTTATAAAATAAAATAGTTGCCCATACGTATTACTCCGTAGGGCTAAATACATACCCCTACGAAGTAATTCGTAGAGCCACAATTATATCTCCGCAGGTCCATCCTTATGCCCCTATGCATTAATCCATAAGGGCATGTCTAACACCTGTTACTGAGTCCAGAGGGGCAAAATATCAGGTATCCTGATATTTTGTCCCTACGGATAAATATGTAGGAGCAAAGTGTGTCCCTACAGATAAATATGTAAGTGTAACCGTTGTCCCTACGGATTAATCCGTAGGGACAAATTATCAGGTTTATTTTTGAAAAAAAAGGGCTGTATGTTTTTTCTCGTCCTGTTCACAATAATATATACATCATATAACCAAATACCGCAGTACGATAATCAACATGAACACGCATAATATATAAAAGAAATCAACAAACAAAATACTATATAAATCTAAATCATCGTGAACACGCAAAAACCACCAATATCGTCCAAAATAGATACAATATGTATCATATAAGTATATACATGCTTAAAATATAAAAATCAAAAAGCTACCCTAGCTCGGTCCAGCTCCACCTTTGATAATCGCTGTAATCTGGTGCACCTGCTCCTCGGATAAAACCTGAGTCAGCAACTCGACCAATGCGGACTGTGCGGGAGTCTCAGCGGGCTGTGCAGCTATAGGAGTGGTCTGCGCAATCGCAGCTGAGGTAGTGGCTTGCGGAGCCGCGGCCGAAGGAGATGCATGTGGAGCCGCAGTCGAAGGAGATGCATGTGGAGCCTCAGCCGAAGTACCCTGTCGCATCTGTTCAGTTTTGTGTGTAATAAACGAATAATAACTATGTATTAGTCGAATTCGTATCATTATCAGGTTATTGCGAAACCCTAATCTATGAATACTCGGGGACTTAGGCCACGTTTGGATATCTAGTTTGGAAAACTGTAGTTTATTTTAATTAGACAGTTCTATGTATGTATGATTAATCAAAGTTAAGTCTACTACCAAATAATCTCAGGCTACGTACTAATATTGGATATGTTGCTATCTATAATATGATATAATATTTTACTATTAAGTAGTATACATACCATTATCTCCTTCAACTCCTGGACGGTGGCCTTCAAGGTGGAAAGATTTTGCTCTAGACGTCGCTCACGGGAGATAGAGGAAGTAATCGCCGGAGTGGAGTCCAACCTCATATGGGCCCTGTTAGGACCCAGTCCTGGGCCTCTCTCCCAACCTCCGTGGTGCTCTCCGTGTGCGGCATCTAGGACTGGGGTTAGCAGCATCGGATCGTTCTGTCTAGTAAAATCGATCCCCGATACCTCCGCCTGCTCAACCACCCGCTCCTACACCCACATTAACCAGTAAAATATAAGTATATCATTTAAATTTGAAATTTTCAAAACAAAAATTTCAAATAGGGGTTGAATAAATATTAACACTTACGCAATACTCCTGGGTAGCGGTATCGGGGTATCGAAGCTCGCTCGTGGCGGGATCTGTCGAGGTACCGTGGACGGAAAAATACGCGGTCAGCACGCTCGGTGTACCACCCTACGCCAGGGTATGAGATCTCTGCAATTCGCAAAAAATTTACATATATTATAAAGTAAATCTTAATATTACATTATATCACAGTAAATCTATTGTAATTTACCGATGCCTCCATGGCACGAGTAATATTTCTCAATCCACCTGTATAAGTGGGGAGACCCCTCTTCGCCGACTTCCTATTCTCTTTATTTTGATCTGCTTGTTTCTGCACAACACATCTAGATTTAGTTTTCTAATTAAGCAACACAAAAAAATAAATTATATATTAAACAATGAATTACATTTAAAATACAAAGCTGTTTGCGCTGAGAGTCGAAATATTGGTACAAGAGAGGCCATGTATCTACGTCGACTCTCGTAAAGGCCGGAGTATGTAGGAGAGCCGCTCTCTCTGCCTCGGGGTCGCCATCCACGGGGAATAGCAGTCGATCTTAAGCTCGTTCCTATTGTATCAGACCTTTGATTGCATGTTCTTCATCAGGCCATTGCACAGAGCGTGAAAATCGAGCACCCTCTCAGGGTGATCAGGGTCGGGTACAGGATGAAAATCGTAATCCAACTGCAAATACAAAAAAACAATGTTATTAAATTGCAAGTGTTAATAATAAATATATTGGATAAATCAAATGAAAATATCTATTAATACCCGAGCCTGATCCCAGAAGAGAGCGAATGAGAGTCGATGCTGGTCGCCCCACTCAACGTGAAGTGGATACTTCTTCACGAGGTGGCTCTCATCCCCCATATACTGGCCGAAACTCTCGGCATAATCGCCAGTATAGCGATAATCAGTGGTAAAGAAGAGGGGGAATGCTGCCTCCCCCCTAACTCTGTCGGGCCTCAGCCTGTGGGACTGATTCGGGCCTCGAGTCCCCCGCTCGGGATAGGGATGCCCTGCGTCTACAATAAATATCAAGACAATCAATATTAATACAAAGTGGTATTAAGAAATCAAGGTTTAACAAAAATTGAAGTGTGATATATACCTCCGGCGACAGAAGCACGAGTCTGGGCCCCGGCAGCAGCATGAGCGGGATGATAGTTCCTCCGGTGAGGAACAACCGGTGACCCGGACGTGGTCGCATCTCCAACTAGAAAATAAACATCGATAAAATTACATGAAGTTCATGTTTATTCTTAAAGGATATGTAAAATGAATAAATATTTTATATTTATTCATACAAACATGCAGACTGAGCGGAGTGTATGGAAGTGACGGGAGTGGCCCCTGCACCAGACGTGGATGCACCATCTATAATCAGACAATCAAACATTGACTATATAAGTAATTGCAAAAAGAATGTGTATATCAATAATATAACATTCTAAATCAACATGTATACACAATAGGATATATAAACATACCCACAGGTGCGGTGGTGGGCTCTGCCCGAGATGTGGAGGCACCACCTACAGCCCGAGATATAAGTACGTAAAAGAAAAAAGAATGTATGTATATTTATGATATGGCATTATAAATTAATATACATGCACTATATGATATATAAACATACCTGGAGGTGCGAGAGTGGCCTCTGCCCCTGATGTGGACGTACCAACAGCTAGACAATCAAATATTGAATATGCAAGTAATTTTGACATGAATATGCATGTATATCTATAATATTACATTCAAAATGAATATGCGTGCAATATACCTGGAGGTGTGGCAAAGTCTATACGGAAGGAGGTATCGAAGGGGTCTCCGATCGGGGTGCAAGACCGACCCTCTGAAGCTCCTTACGCAGCTCTCCGAGTGGCAAAACTGTTCTGCCTATGCCTCTGCCGGTGCCGCGGCTGGAGCTCCTGCCGCCCCTCGCTGCTCCCGTCATCATCATCAAATCTAGATAAAACGGTTCGTGGACGTATTAGATAATCATTACATATGCATGCTATATATGTATAGATCGTAAAATATGAAGTAATAATATATCATTACTGATAACCTTTTTCGTTTCGTGGACACATTAAACATATCTACTTGGATTTCATCATCGATATCATTTCTAACCCACGTAACTTCATGATCAGCCGAAGACAACCCGTCTTTCGAAACAGACGGACGGAGCACTCTAAGTCTTCTCTCTTCTTCTTTTTCATCGTTGTCCTCGAATTCTGGGACGTCGTAAACATCCCTGGGTTTCCAACGCCATACGACACTCCATCCCGGATGCTTCAAACACTGTGAGTAGTATACTTAGAATGCTTGGTTCGGAAAGATAAACAGATCTTCCTAATCGTAAAATCGAAATGTGTTCACACTGGTCAATCCATATTCATTTTTCCAAGTCCCGAGATTGCTTCTCCACTTATCTGTATCAGTTCGTGTATCGTACTAAGTACACTGAAATATATAAAACGGTTTTGATCGTCCGGGATATTGGATGCCAAGTATACAATTTAAGTATCCATAATAAATCACACCATCCGATCCTACTGTCACAATCCCACTATTCTGAGCGGTTCTAGATGTTTCTATGTCCTTAACTTCGAATTTGTATCTAAGGACACCGAATCCTTTATAATATGCAACCTCCATACTAGGAAACTGAGCTAAACATCTTGAATCACTCTTTAATGATGCAGACAAGTTCGGATCGTGGATCTAAGAAAACAAATTTTACGACAAATAAATAACGGTATAAGTTTAGATTAAAACTGATAGCAATAACATGTTATTCGAATAACCTACATGATCCGCAACCCAATCGCAAAAATTATCCTGATGATATTTTTCCAATCATTCATCGTTCCAATCAAGATGCCCCTCACGTACCTCGTTAAAATGAATTCTGTTCCCGACAATAAATTATTTCATTAATATTATATCATTTCATACACACACAAACACAAATATAACAATTAATCCAAAAAAACTTATTCTCTAATTTTTTCAAGACATGCGCTATTGAGGAGGATAAACCGGTATATCTTGTTCATAAACATAGTGTCTACCCTCTTATAATCGGCTTTACCATATGGCCCGTCCAGAATTCTTCGAGGTCGGTTAAGTCTCGTCTCAATGCTCTCGTCTAGATAGCGGGAACAAAATATGGCTGCTTCATCTAGAAGATAACCTTGCATGATAGAACCCTCTGGTCGATTTCTATTGCGTATATACTTTTTAAGAGTATAGAGCTACCTAAAGAAAAATATGTTAAATAAATAAATATGGGCATACAGGACAACAATAATTTTACAAATTGCGCGAAACGAAAAATTCCAAGTACCTGTCGACGGGATACATCCATCGATATTGTACCGGTCCGGCTAACTTAGACTCGGTTGCAAGATGAACCGTCAGGTATATTATGATATCAAAGAATGACGGTGGGAAAATACGCTCAAACTTGCAAAGTATCAACGGAATAGAATTTTTAGTTTCTCCAGCGTCACAACATCCAGTGTTTTAGCGCATAATTCTCTGAAAAACAACATAGGTCATTGATTACTAGACCAACCGATTCGGGAAGGGAAGTCCTAAGGGCTAATGGGAGAAGGTGCTCCATAATAACATGGTGATCATGACTTTTTAGCCCATCGATCTTGCCTTTCACAATTTTTATCTTCTTGCTGAATGATCCTAAGAAACCTGTGGGAACTTTCAAATCATGCAACACCTGCAGAAATCTTTTCTTCTCCAGTTGTGACATATGATATGCGGCATTGGGAAGTACAAACTTTCCTGGTTTACCCGCTACCGGTTTAGGATGCAATTCACTTCTAATTTCCCAGTCCTGTAGATCCATCCGAATATTGAGGCTGTCTTTCGATTTCCCGTCTTTACAAAGAACCAAGTTGAGTATATGCTCGGATACTCCCTTCTCTATGTGCATGACGTCCAGACAACGACGCACTAAATTTGTTGACCAGTACGGAAGCTCGAAGAAAATGCTTAACTTGTTCCAGAATGGTGGTTTGACCTGTTTTGTCGGATCCATCCCGAAGGTCACATTATTATAACCATCCCACCGAGCAGTCACGTCCTCTCCGGACAATGGGGCTGGAGATCCAAGAAGCTCCTGATGACCATCAAAGTGAACAGCATCTAACCTGTAGGGGTGGTCTAGAGGCAGGAAACGTCGATGGCCGCAATAACAAACCTTCCTGCTAAAATTCAAGAATTTCGATGTTGTATATTGATGGCAATAAGGACTTGCTTTGTGACCATGTATGAACCAACCTGATAAAATTCCATACGCAGGAAAGTCATTAATTGTCCACATTAAAGCCACACGCAGTATGAAGGATGTATTTGTGTTTGCATCGTAAGTCTCTACACCATTAATGAATAAAGATTTTAACTCCTCGATCAGAGGTCGGAGATAGACGTCGATATTGTTTCCCGGTGAGTTTGGTCCGTCGATAAGAAGAGGCATCATAAAGTATGATTGGTCCATAGCCAACCAAGATGACAGATTATAAACTATCATTACAACGGGCCATGTGTTGTGGCTTCCAGCCATATAGTTAGATGGGCAGAAGCCATCACTAGCGAGTCCGAACCTAACATTGTGAGGGTCGCTACTGAATATTGCGTGCCTCCTATCGAAATCCTTCCATGCCGTTGAATTTCTTGGATGACCCATTTTTCCATCTTCACTTGGAGGAGCACGGTGATGCCAAATCATTGCCTCGGCTGTTTTCTTGCACCTGAATAGCCTCTACAAACTCTGTGTTATGAAAAAGTATCGTGCTATCTTGACAGGTATATCGGGCTTCTTATCAGAATCTTTCGGCTTATACCTGGCCTCTCCGTATGTTGGACACTCTTTCAAATCTAAATTCTCTTTCCGGTACAACACGCAATTTTTAAGACATGCTTGAATTTTCTCACACTTCAGACCCAAATCAGAAATTATCTTTTGGGCTTCGTACCAGCTGTCGGGCATATTATTTCCCGGGGGCATAAAATCTTTCAAGAACGAAAGAAGCCTTGTGAATGACTTGTTGCTCCATCCATTTAGGCACTTAATCTAGAAAAGTTGGACGAACCATGAGAGGGTGGAATACTTTGCATTCTCATAAATTGGTTTTCCAGCATCATTCATGAAATTTTCATACTTATCCGCACGCGGTCCTTGACCGGAAGGAATATCATCTTCGGTACGAATAGATTCACCTAGGGCAGCCTCTACCATATCCTCCATTTCTTCTCCTGAAAAGAAATTACCGTCTTCTTCTTCTGTCGCATTACCATCTTCTCCTTCTTCTTCTTCTGCCGTATTACCGTCTTCTCCTTCTTCTTCTGCCGCATTACTGTGTTCTTCTCCTTTCCTATGATATACCCAACTTGTATAAAATCTAGTAAAACCATGTTTAACGATATGAAGCTCTGCAAATTCTACCTTCTGCCAGTACTTATTCCCACATCTATCGCACGGGCAGAGAATCTTCTCTATTACGATTTTATTATGTGCGCGTGCAAATTCAATAAAAGAAGCAACTCCTGCGACAAACTTAGGTTGCATACGTTGTTGACAATCCACATACATCCAGTCCTTAACTTTGATGTACTCATGGGCCATGTTAGACTGTATAACATATAAATTGTAGGTTATGATGACTATATTGAGAAATCTAAGAACGGGATGGTTACTGACAAAGGAGAAAATCCGTGTATATGCTTTGTGTGTGCGTTTGTCGTTGAAAAGAATAAATTATCGATAATCAAAGTTAAATTTGAGGATACGCATGTATGAGTTGTATTCTATATATGTGTGTTTCAATTTATGATTTCGTTTAAATGTAGGGTTGTTAGTGTGTATGTGTTGTGTGTGCGTTTGTTGTGTATTCGTGTTGTATATGTGTGTTTCGGCTGTCGGGGGTAAGACTTCTATCCCATTAAGAATGTATAGAGCAGACACCCATTCGCTTGTACTTTCAACCGTTTTAAGTAAATTTCGGCAGCACCTTCCCGCTATTCTCCGAGTACACTGTAATAGAATAGATAATCATTTCAAAGCTGTGAAACACCGTTGAAATGAACATCTAATCTATCTTCGTACACGAAGAACCAGCGGAAAAGTACCGACGAAATAACTCGAAACGGATGAAAACACAAGTGAATGCAGGTGTTTGCTTTATACATTCCTAACTTGTCCACACGGGACAAATCTATCGGTTATCATATGATTGAATCTTCTCGTCACATAGACTACACGACGGTTGTTAGTACTGAGCTATACCGTTCGATATTTAACAACCTTCGTATAGTTGTATGTCACGACGAATATCGAACGTATGTTAACCGATAGAAGGGGACTAAGTGGCGCTTTGAGTTTCATATATGAGTATCGATAAGAATATGAAAGTTTCATATTATCATCGAGTATCATATATTGATTTTAACTTGAACATCTTGAATCACTCTCTAATGATGCATTTGTTGTGTATTCGTGTTGTATGTGTGTGTTTCGGCTGACGGGGGTAAGGTTTCTATCCCATTAAGAATGTATAGAGCAGACACCCACTCGCTTGTGCTTTCAACCGTTTTGAGTAAATTTCGGCAGCACCTCCCCGTTGTTCTCCAAGTACACTGTAATAGAATAGATAATCATTTCAAAGCTGTGAAACAACGTTGAAATGAACATCTAATTTATCTTTGTACTTGGAGAACCAGCGGAAAAGTACCGACGAAATAACTCGAAACGGATGAAAACACAAGTAAATGCAGCTGTTTGCTTTATACATTCCTAACTTGTCCACACGGGAAAAATCTATCGGTTATCATACGATTGAATCTTGTCGTCACATAGAATACACGACGGTTGGTAGTACCGAGCTATACCGTCCGATATTTAACAACCTTCGTATAGTCCTATGTCATGACGAATATCGAACGTATGTTAACCGATAGACGGGAACTAAGTGGCGCTTTGAGTTTCATATATGAGTATCGATGAGAGTATGAAAGTTGCATATTATTATCGAGTATCATATATTGGTTTTAACTTGAACATTTAACATGAATAGGTTTTACGTTTACGTTTCGTTATTAAGGGTTCGAAATTTCAAGTTTAAGGTAAATTTTTTTTGCGTTTACGGTAAAGTTGTACGTTCACGTTATCATCGAGTATTCTACTGAATGAACTAGTGCATCCTAAACCCTAACCCTAAATAACCCAACTTAATCTAATTAACCGCAATTAACTATAATCGTTACCCTAACACAAATTATCCCTAATTAACCCAAACTTAACCCAAATTAACCTAATTAACCCTAATCAATCCAAACTTAACCCAATTTACCTAAATTAACCTAATTAACCCTAATCAACCCAAACTTAACCCAATTTACCCAAATTAACTTACTTAACCCTAATCAACACCCCAACCTTTTCAAATTATCACTAATTAACCCAAACTTAACCCAATTTACCAAAATTAACCGAATTAACCCTAATCAACCCAAAATTAACCCAATTTACTATAATTAACCTAATTAACCCTAATCAACACCCTAACCCTTACAAATTATCACTAATTTACCCAAATTAACCCTAGCCTCTAACCCTAAACCTGAACCAAACACTGAACCCTAACCCTAACCATACACTGAACCCTAACTCTAACCCAAATTACCCTAACCCTAACCCCAACTAATTAACCCTAACCCTAACCCTAACCCCAACCCCAACCCCAACCCCAACCCCAACCCCAACCGAACCCTAACCCTAACCCTATCCTAAACTGAACCCGATGCCTAACCTTAACTGTCACCCCTACCCAAACCCTGAACCCTGAACCCTAGCCCTAACATCATCAAAATTATAAATAAAAGCATTATTAGAAATAAAAATTTGAGATTTACTAACCTGTAGCGGGCGGTGGAGGAGACGATGGAGGAGACCGGTGGTCGACGACACAATCGGCGACGAGTCGCGGGCAATGGAGATGAGGAAGTCGACGAGGGAGTTTTGGGAACGATCGAGGGCGGTGGCGGGCCGCGGGCATAGGGCGGAGGGCGGTGGCGACGAAGCGTGAGAGAGCTGCAACAAGAGGCGCGTGCGGGAGAGTGAGAGAGAATTTTTGGGAATGGCGAGGGCTTTTCTGTGCTTTTTTTTATTAATAACCCATATATATGCCCCTACGGACTTAACCGTAGGTCATTTGTTTACGGCTCCGTAGGGGCCAAACAATAAATTACGATTTAATATTTTTAAATTAAAACGTAGGGAACCGTAGGGACAACCATGGAAACCTACAGATTAATCCGTAGGGGAAATAAAAAGTTGCCTTTATGGATTTCTGTAGCCGTAGGGGCAACCCCTTATTGTAGTAGTGTCTTTTTCCTAAAAGAATTTAAGAAATTAAATAAGTCTTTAGTCTTTGCATTTATTCATCATACATACGAGACTATCCACGTCAACCAATTTGGATATTTTAATTGATTCATTTAAAATTCAAATTCCCGACCCCGCTCTCCCCTCGCCCCCATCATATCATCTCTTTCAATTTGTACGTAGAGATGTCTCTTGAACTTTATTATCAATATTTAAACCACATGTTGTTCATTAAAACTGTATAATATTTAATAAAGCGTCGACGTGCAAAATACTAATATACTAATATGTAAAATATATTTGTTAAAAATTTTATTTATTCATATAATATTCATTTGTGTGCATACTTATCTTTATTAAATATTTTAATGCTCATATTAAATAAGTATTCAATAAAATGTATCAATTACATGCACACCGCTTCGCATCCATAATTGTTTTATCACAAATCTGATTCATAAGCATGTCCTATCAGTATCCGAATCTGTCTCAATAGCATCCGCTTTATATCTGTATTCGATATTGCCAAAAACGGATATGACTCATTATCGAACTATATTTGTATCCGTCACTAAAAAAACAAATACGGAAATGATAACGTTTACATACGAGTCAGGCTTTTCTCAAAATAGGTTCTTAAAATATTGAAAAATTCTCGATGGAATTATGGATTTTCTATGAATCTAGAAAGGAAAATACAACAAATGATATATTTTTTATTTTTAAACTTGAAGGTACATAGGTGCACAGGTGCATTCTATCATATTTTTAATTCCTAAAAAATTAAAACAAAGTAGGGTTGGTCAAAGGAATCTTTGATAATGGAAGCACTATTTTTTCTCTTTCCTCTTTTGCCCTTAAATTTATTCGTATTCCCTAAACTATCCTTGGACCCTATGGTTAAGGTAGGAATTTGAAATTTAAAAGAAAAATAGAATGAATAATATTTGTATCTAAATAACAAAATTAACAAACAACATCATATATCTTTTTTCAAAGATATAAATCAAGAACGTTTCAGATAACAATAGTCTTTTTGCATTTGCTTATAGAAATTACCTTTGCTTTAAAGTTGATGCTACAATTTCATGATTCAAAGGGCTATTTTATTTAAATATTTAATAATTAATGGATTCATATATTTAAAAAAATTTATCTAAAGACATCGTATTTATATAGTTATCATGATTGTTCTTGGTATTTATTTATAAGTCACAAAGTATATTGTATTTATTGTAAAAAATACCAAAAGCTCTTGTGCAATTGTGAAATCTTAAACTAAGATCTAATTATACAATATACTTTTATAAAATGATAGTTATGTACTCATTTTATCCTTTAGATGTAAAGATATAACAACTCTATGTAATGTATGGATACGTCTATAGAGAATAATATTTGTATCAAAAGAACAAAAGACGACTAACATCATATATCTTTTTTTAAACAGAATAAAAACACATATTTATCTTTTTTTTAAACGTATCTAAAAATAATCTATATCTATACTACTCCTATAAGCAAATTAACACGTTTTTTGTTCGTATGTTTAGTTAAGATTTGTTATAAACTAAAATATCCTTACTATAAGAAATTTAAATATAAAATTTATTAAAATAAAAAAATTAAATTTAAATTTTTTTATAAGTTTTAATTTCTTTTTTTACATTGAAAGAGTATCTTTTCAAAACAAACAAATCATGTGGAATAAATGTGTGAAATCATGTGTGAATAAATGTTTGAATTTAAATGATATAGAACTTTTTAAATTTTAGCCATGGTATATATGCAATTATCAATTTTGTTTTCAAATAATAAATACTTTATTAATCTTTGTATGTAGTATGTGAAAATATTTATCCATTTGTACAATATTATACTTAAACAACTCTTATAAATAAATTAGTCTAATTTTTTATTTGTCATATCCTAACTGATTTCATATCCCAACTAAAATTATTTTCTTAAAAGATATATTGCAGTTGGTTGAAGATAATTATGTATAAAATATCATATCAATTGTTTCAATGTATAAAGTACACAGCAACCGTTTCAATTTAAAGTCTAAACTTAGACTCTATTTTTATAAAGTAGTTTATTTAAATATAAATTGAGTTATTAGTTAAGATTTTTATCTTTTACTTTTCTTATGTATATATAAAAAGCAAACCAAGATTTCCTTACAATATTTTTGAAAAAGAATTTTTTTAATAAATAGATTTAAAATTTATTCATGCTCTCTTATCTATAATCTATCTATTTCTACACTTATTGTTGGCTATAGTGCCCTCAAGGCAATTATTGTAATCGCGGGTAGGTGATTATGATGATTGAGGGGGACCTATATGGATAGAACAGTCTTACTCAAAATGATAGTATGCTATCTGATTTTCCTTTATCATCATGTACATGCATTATGTAGTATTACAGATCACTATTACATGTTGATAGATCCTATAGGATTCTTTCTTGACTACCAACATTATGATGTCGATCACATACGTGAGAGCTAGGTGGTCTATAAGCACATCCTTAAATGTCCCTAGTCGATGGAGTATCAAGACTGGGCATTGATACTCCATAGTAGAATAGTGTATACTTATCAAGACCCTGATGAGGGGCGGTGGCCGGTCTCACAAGCCATTGGTGTTAGTCAGACACCTAGGATAGTATGCAGGTGTTCATTAGGTTATGAGTACACTGGATGGACTCGCCGAGAACATACTAGTTGGTATTATATCTATTGTCAGATAGCAGTTCTCAGGTGACATGTGTACGGGTTAGTCTGTCGACCTGTGATCATCATTTGTCTCATGTGAGTTCCCACTGTACTTTGATTACTACCCTACCACGTCTCAAAGGAGTCGTGCAAACAGTTTTTAGTTGGGTACAGTCTCGAGCCATATGGAGGCAGTGAGCGGATCGTCGGGGATTCGTCTCTCCTGGTATTGGGGGTTGATGTCGCGTTGTGCACGGGTGGCCATCACCAGAAATCCTTGGCCAAGGTGGACGAGAATTACTGATTTGGATCATTAGTTTCTCAGTTGGTGATGGGCTTCATACCGACATGAAATATCGCGTTATTAGGGATCTGACTTTACCCACCCCCTAGACTCGATATGCGATACTCTCAGACGAACGGACCGTACTGTACGGATATTGTCACGGACAAGCTCAGTAGGGGTTCGGATGATTTTGCTCATCGGCCTTCCTTTCGCTCAATACCTGGGTAGCAGTTACGTACAGCTAGTGCCGCTGACGTGTTTATGGTTAAAACCACTACCAGCGTATTAACGATTTTATAGAGTGCCACACAGAGGGTTTCCCTACTTCGGGCGAAACGATGTAGATGCTGTATGGTTTTACGGTAGGGTTCAATCATATACGTGCACTTGTGGACGTATCATGATTTGGACGGATAATACTGGTGGGCTTTGGTTTAAGCCGTATTCTAGTATTATATTGTTGGATTATTTTCGTCTCATTGTATTCCTATTTTATCGGGAATACGGATACGGGTATGTATATACGGATGGGAGGTATTCTTGTAATTTATTACAAGATTTCTTCTAGAAGATGCCACCTCATTTAGTTTTAACCATTTAGATTAAATGGTTAATGAGGTGGAGGAGATGATGTGTTATTGATTTAATGAAGCATGGCTCACTTGGTGACTCATGGGGTGACTCATGGTTTACTATTGTGACATGCTTGATTTATATTTGTATTGTGAGATATTTTGCGAGATTTGATGATTCATTCTTGAGCTCACTCAACACTTAGCCATTTTTCATGGATGCTTCACATAACACACTCTCATATTCTTATGCTGCTTCTTCTACCTCCACCCTAAAATTCTCATGTATTTAGAAAGCTAGGGTGTTTGGAGACAAATTAATTTATCATTAGACTCTACATTCTCTAGGCTATCTAGTTTAGCGAACTATATACCCTAGTTACCTCGGCTATGAGGTTGGAGCTCGAACTACAAATCCTCAGGTGGATCATTTTCAATGGAGGGAGACCGGAGGACAAACTCGATCCATGGCGCCTATGAGCTTATGAAGATGGTAGAAGACCGAAGGACACGGATTATTCGGTATAACGCTTCTATCACTTAGTTTAGCTCTTTAGTCGTTAGCTAGTATAGGGTTTATGGATCGATTCGGGCGGGTTTCGTTAGCGCCAAGTTTTTAAACGCTAGTTTTTGTTTCGCACTGGCCACAGTTGATGGCCAGGGCACCGGCGAAACCCAACATGATATCAGTGCCATCCCATAAACCTTACTAGCTAGTTTGTACAAGGTTAAAATATCGATCGATTCTTTTTTCCGAATCGTAATTCCATGTTGCCAGGTTTGCTGTCGATTTTAAAACTTGTTCAAAATTTTTTTTAGAGCATCTTAAAAATATGTGCAGGCAAAACTAGAGCTAAGAAAAAAATTTGGGTACCTACTCTAAAATTCGGCCGCGGAACCGAAGCAAAATGACACATTTTGCCGCTGAACAGCCGCACTTTTTGGGTTTGGTAGGAGGGCCTAACATTCATCTTTTCTTTCATTACTATTAATAATAATATCTCTGCAGTCGTACCTAAAACTGAGAGGGTACGTGGCACTCTCATATTTAATTAGAACTTACTCAAAAAACTAAACAAGTAAATTTATTGATTCTAAAATCATCCACATCACATGTGGGGCACATAGCCCAGTGGTGGGCAATAGGAGTTTGTGGGGAGAGATCCGGGATTGTACCCGAGATCTTCCATTTAGTGTTTCGAAGAGAGGCACGCTGGGCCGGGATATATTTAAATTACAAGAATTAATAGTTCTATTTACTTTTAGATATCTTAGGATACTCTTCTACTTTATGGACTGCTCAAACTTTTCAGTGAGAGGCATCATCTTAGATCACCACAGCCAATGGAAGCCTCAGTATATGCAAATCTAACTATACAGAAGCACTCACAACTCTTATAAGAATTATAGAAAATAGATAGATACATGTCTTTTTATCCCTTATGAGCTGATGGTGACTCTAAAGCACAAAAAGTGGTGATTCATCCATTCACTATTGCTTTGAATATAAGAAGCACGCCTTCTGTTCTATTCTAGCATAGAGCATTTACTTCCTCAAGCTAACAATTTCAACAAGAAACTCATCAGTTTGGCTCAACATGAAGAACCAAAACCATGGTCAAGTGATTGGTATTCCAATAACTTCAGCTTCTTATGAGTGCTCCCTGCATCCTCAGAGTAACTATCTTATTACATAATATATATTTTGTGCTTCGAAATTCATAAGGGAAAATCATTTGATATGCAGATGGAAAGGGGTCAGCGATTAATTGGATGAGCAAGTTCAGCAAGAAGGCAGATAGCTATGCACGAGGAATTCGAGATCATGGTAAGCGTCTATAATATATATAGTTATGAATAAATTGCAATCATGATTGATATTTTGTATCTGTAGTAATTCAACTTTTCCATCTGTCTTTCATGAAATTTGAAGTTAGTTTGGCGCCAAAGATGTCCGAAACTGTAAAGGGCAAGTTGAGCTTAGGAGCAAGGATTCTTCAAGCAGGAGGGCTAGAGAAAGTATTCAGAAGATATATCTTGGTTAAAAAAGGAGAGAAGCTACTAAATGCCTTCCAGTGTTATCTGTCGACCACATGCGGTCCTATCGCTGGTCTTCTCTTCATTTCAACGGAGAAAGTTGCGTTTCGAAGCGACAGGTCGCTCGCATTCACTTCTCCTGATGGAGATTTGGTTAGAATTCCTTACAAAGTTTTGATCCGACTGAAAAAGGTAAACAGAATGAGCCCCAGTGAGAATGTGAACAAGCCAAGCCAGAAATATATTCAGATTGTTACCGTTGATGATTTCGAGTTTTGGTTCATGGGCTTTGTTAGTTATCAGAGATCCTTCAAGTACTTGCAGCAAGTAATCTCAGAATCTGAAATGAGCTCCTAGCTATAAATTAGGGACAGATCCTACGAGAGTACTCCTGCACAAATAATTAGAAAGTTCTTATTGTAATTAAAAATAGAGTAGCTAAGCAACATCCTTGAGCAAGGGTCATTTTGTTCCTTTGTACAATGAGATGGCAATGTACTTGTGGCATGTCAAATACTATATATTATGTGGGGCAAACTTAAGTTTTTCTTACTTCTATCAACCTGATTAGATTGGTAAAAAACGATTGAAAACCAGCAATATAACTTTATTACTTAAGCAATATCTCTTTCTTATCCTTTCCTGTTCGAGAATCTCGCAGTTTTAAGAAACAGTATAATTCTACAGTTTGGATGATGAATATAACAGTTTGATGAGGAATTCTGTGCTATATATCATCATTCAGTAGGAATCGTTTCCAACGATTAATTTTCACTTATAACCCGTCAATTTCCTTAATCGCGACTTAATCATCATTAACAATTTATTATTTATCTCACCATCCATTGATCCAAATGTCAGCAAACTTTCCTAATCATCATAAATATATTATGAAGATTTCGATAAAAATATCATCAAAAAACCGACAGCGTTTACCTACAGAACTAAATCTCGCTTATTACTTTATTATTAAATTATCTGATGGCCTACACATGGATAAAATTATCCATTTTTCTTCATAATTTACTAAGATGATCTTCATTCTAAGATTTAACATCAATCGGATTTCATTTTGTGGATATTTCACCGTGTCATCACCTATCACATTTTATCAAAATATTAGTCGGTAGGGTTGCATTCGGATCTCTGAATAATATCTGGATCTGGAGCCGAACATTTTTCGAATACAGATATGGTTTTTCGGATCTGGGCAGATACCGATATGAATATATTATTTAAATATTTTCTCGGATACCAAAATATGGATATATAAATTTGGATAGATATCCTACTATATGAATTCGGATATCCGCAGCTAAATATAAGAAAATATATCATAATAAATTTTCTTAGTTAATAATGCTTATTTAAATCATACATTTTTTACTTATTTTGTATGTTGCGAATTTAAAAGAATATTTTTAACATATTATTTTATCATGTTTGGTACAAAACATGCATAATAGACTAATCTATACTCTTATAATACAAACTCAAAGGACATAGCACATGTTATTAGTTAACGGTCTCTTCTTTTTCCTAAAAGAATTTAAGAAATTAAATAAGTCTTTAGTCTTTGCATTTATTCATCATACATACGAGACTATCCAAGTCAACCTATTTGGATATTTTAATTGATTCATTTAAAATTCAAATTCCCCCACCCCACCATCATATCATCTCTTTCAATTTGTACGTAGAGATGTCTCTTGAACTTTATTATCAATATTTAAATCACATGCAGTTCATTAAAACTGTATAATATTTAATAAAGCGTCGTCGTGCAAAATACTAATATACTAATATGTAAAATATATTTGTTAAATTTTTTATTTATTCATATAATATTCATTTGTGTGCATACTTATCTTTATTAAATATTTTAATGCTCATATTAAATAAGTATTCAATAAAATGTATCAATTACATGCACACCGCTTCGCATCCATAATTGTTTTATCACAAATCTGATTCATAAGCATGTCCTATCAGTATCCGAATCTGTCTCAATAGCATCCGCTTTATATCTGTACCCGATATTGCCAAAAACGGATATGACTCTTTATTATCAAACTATATTTGTATCCGTCACTAAAAAAACAAATACGGAAATGATAACGTTTACATACGAGTCAGGCTTTTCTCAAAATAGGTTCTTAAAATTTAGAAAAATTCTCCATGGAGTTATGTATTTTCTATGAATCTAGAAAGGAAAAAACAACTAATGATATAATTTTTATTTTTAACTTGAAGGTACATAGGTGCATTCCATCATATTTTGAATTCCTAAAAAATTAAAACAATGTAGGGTTGGTCAAAGGAATCTTTGATAGTCTAAGCACTATTTTTTCTCTTTCCTCTTTCGCCCTTAAATTTATTCATATTCTCTAAACTATCCTTGGAACCTATGGCTAAGGTAGGAATTTGAAATTTAAAAGAAAAATAGAATGAATAATATTTGTATCTAAATAACAAAATTAACAAACAACATCATATATCTTTTTTCAAAGATATAAATCAAGAATGTTTCAGATAACAATAGTCTCTTTGCATTTGCTTATAGAAATTACCTTTGCTTTAAAGTTGATGCTACAATTTCATGATTCAAAGGGCTTTTTTTATTTAAATAGTTAATAATTAATGGATTCATATATTTAAAAAAAATTATCTAAAGACATCGTATTTATATAGTTATTATGATTGTTCTGGGTATTTATTTATAAGTCACAAAGTATATGGTATTTATGTTAAAAAATACCAAAAGCTCTTGTGCAATCGTGAAATCTTAAACTAAGATCTAATTATATAATTTATTTTTATAAAAAGATATTTATGTACTCATTTTATCCTTTAGATGTAAAGATATAACAACTCTATGTAATGTATAGATACGTCTATAGGGAATAATATTTGTATCAAAAGAACAAAAGACGACTAACATCATATATATATTTTTAAACAGAATGAAAACACATCTATTTATCTTTTTTTATACGTATCTAAAAATAATCTATATCTATACTACTCCTATAACCAAATTGACACGTTTTTTGTTCGTATGTTTAGTTAAGATTTGTTATAAACTAAAATATCCTTACTATAAGAAATTTAAATATAAGATTTATTAAAATAAAAAATTTAAATTTAAATTATTTTATAAGTTGTGATTTCTTTTTTACATTGAAAGAGTATCTTTTCAAAACAAACAAATCATGTGGGAATAAATGTGTGGAATCATGTGGGAATTTATTCATATTCCCTAAACTATCCTTGGACCCTATGGCTAAGGTAGGTGATGGAGGTCCTTTTCGGATCTCCGTCAGATGTTGTCGGAGGTCCTTTTCGGATCTCCGTCAGATGTTGTCTTCCGTCGATCTCTCGGTAGATCTTGAAGGTGATCTCCTGTTGTGTGTGGGTCTCAATGGGTTTTGAGGAGATTGGTGATTTGAGGAATTTAGCGCCGAGTACCTGCAAGGAAGTCCCGGGATGGTTTGGTACCACCGAGGACCCTTCGAAGATCAAGTTAGCACGAGATCCGAGCAGAGTAACGGCTAAGTGAAGTAAAAATGGCTTACTTGACACCTATGTGATGGGGGTTTATATAGTGGCCGCAACACGCAGCAGCAGGTGCGAGAATCTCGCCGGCAGTTACGCCCCCGACGTCACACCCACTGTAACGTTTTAAAAAATAAATAAATAAATAATTAAATAAATAAAATCCTTTAGGTGAATTTTCTGATAATCGGTAAAATAAACCGTCTTTTCCGTAAAACTTAACTACAATTATTTTTCAATATAGATTTAAATACGCCTATTTTAACTATATAATTACTAGTAAATAGTGTTTATTTAGTGACTTATAAATTATTAGTTTACTAAAATATTTTCCGTAATTAATTAAATTCAAATATTTACATAAGCTTTTTATTATACATTAAATTAGTGCAAATTACAAATAAAAAATGGGTTAATTTGACAAAGTGAGCCATGAAATATTAGAATTAAGATGGCTGCATTCTCTTCTCTTCTTGAATTGGTTTCAAATTCTAGAGAATTCTAGGGTGAAATTCAATAAGGAAAATGAAATAAAATGAAATAATTGTGAAAAGACTTAAAAGGTGTAATTATTTGAAGATGTTTCTACACTTTTCCTCACATCTTTTTCTCTCTCTCTTTTCCCCCATGCCATGGCAGAAAATACCTCATGGGCAGCCCTCCATTTCTCCACTTCAATTCTTCTCAAAAATCATCCAAAAATTCATCAAAAATCCAAATAAAATCCCACTAATTCCTAATCAAATCTCTACCCTTCATTCTTTTTCCAAACAAGTAAGGATCTTGGAGAAAAGTTAGCATTTTGGAGACAAGTTTGCATGTTTCATCTCATGTTTATGGAGGTATAATCCTAAGCCCTTGGTTTAATTTTTAGTTAATCACTTTAAATTAGCTTATTAAGTGTTTAGTTTGGTTTTAAAGTGGTTCCAATTGCATGATTGAAAATTCTAGAAAGGGTTTTTAAATCAAATTAGGGTTTTTATCATTGGATATTAATCTTAATGTGTATTTTAACATGTTAGGTAATGCTAAACCTAATCTAGAAGCTAAATTGTAAATTGTTACACTTTAATTGTCCAAATTGCTTAATTTTTTGCAAACTAGGTTTTTGTAAAAGATATATTTTGGTGAGATAAAATTATGATGAGGGTTGCTATCATTAGATTATGGTTTTAATGAGGAGATTAACATGTTAATTGAATGCAAAACCTAATTTGGTTACTAATTGCTATTTGTTAGTTTAAAAAAATTGTGATAAATATGCTACTTTGCAAACTAGGTTTTAGAAATTTATTTAAAATATGGGATTAAAAATATAGTTAGGGTTTTAGCACATCATTAAGGTTTCCATGAGTGGTTTAACAATTTAAAGTATGCAAAATCTAGCTTAGTTGTTGAATTGTGAATTTTGCTTTAAAAAGTGTTAAAATTTGATATTTTTGCAAACTAGAATTTTGGAATTAATTCAAATTGATGAGATTAAATTATACAAATGGTTTATATAAACTAGTTATGATATTTAGTGAATACTATAGCCATTAGTTTTGTTTAAACATCAAGTTTTGAAGTAAAACGGTTAATTGACGCTTTCTAGATTTTCGCGAAATAGAAAGACTTGATTGATTTTATGGTTTTGATGATTTAAACCCTATTTTATATTATAATTAGTGAGTTTTGGAACTACGACTTGTACATTCGTGTTTTATCTCGATCAATCGGCGTTTGTACGCCGATGTCGAGGGTTTTTCGGTTCTTTTGCATGAGCGGGTCATAGGTTTTAACCTATGCGCGTTTCGTACGCCCTTTTGGTTTTGTCCATGATTCGGTTTACGATATTATATATGTTTGCGTATAGGTACCCCTCACGTGGACTTCGGACGAGAAAGAAGAGGAGGACGATATCGACTTCGGCAGACAAGGACCAGGTGAGTAGATGTATATCTGCGGGGGAAGTCGGGTGGATGGCGTATAGCATCCCCGCAAACGTAGAATAGGGATATTACTTACTGTTATTAGGAAGTCGGACGTGACCTTAGATTCTTGACGAGTAGGGTCCTATTGAAGACTTTAGGTTGGACTAGACTGATTTAGGAAGACTTAACCATGAGGATGACTGCCTTGGAGGGAATTCGTAGGTTTCATGTAGACACACACACACATGCACACACATAAACTTGACTTGGTGTGTGTGTGTGTGTATATAGGGATGTGTGTGTGTGTGTGTGTACATACACACATGTGATATGAGGAGGTTATGACACATGGAGATGTCGATATGACTAGACTTGATGCCGTGATTTATTGGATATATGATCGAGTTATAACATGAGATGTGTTATGATGATAGCGGATCGTTGGACAATGAGATTATATAAAATATATTTATATAAATGATAATATGTGTTGATGACATTAGAATGTACGAGACTCTAGAATAGAACCCAGATTGTAATATGTGACTTGATCACGATATGATGTATGACATGATATTTCTGAGGATCAATTGACGATGTATATTTATACAGACAATGATATATGTTTGATGATATTAGGATATATGCGATTATAGCACAGTACCCTTGATCATGATATGGTTTGATGATGATACTATACGAACAATGATGTATATATGTGATAGTTGACCCGTACCCCGATTTTGGGAAGCCGTACGATGGATTTTACCGTACGAGACATGGATGTGATGATTGATCCGCACTCGTGACTCGAGAAGTCGTACTACGTACGTGACGCTATTGAGGCTGGATCGCCGACTACTAAAGATATCGACTCAGACTTTAGGAGGATTCTTCTTACCTTTCGGCTAGTGTCTTTAGTTAGTTCCTAGTTGGTTAGATAGATCTTAGTTTAGGCTCGAGTCATATTTATTTGCAAAACTAACGAATCGTGCGCATTTTTAAAGACAGCCTGGGGGATACTACGGATTTTTCAAAGGACATATCTTTTCATAAAAACCCCGTAGCCCCTAATTTTCTAAAAACCACGATTCGTGATTTTTCAAACAACAAGCTGTATGACTCGTAATTAGTATGTATTCTCTAGTTGTGCGTTTACTATATATTCACTGTTACACTCATGTTGTATTCATCACATTGCATATTCACACATATGTTTCTTTAGCTAATGTGAAACTCTGCATGTTAGGACACCAGCACCATTACCGATGATGCATATGTTCCACGTACACTTATTTGCCGGCTCACACACATCATCATCGGTAATTGCCATGCCACGTACACTTTAGAGCATATTATCTTTTATTGATATAATCAACTAAATTCTAGTCTAATATAACATTGTGTGATTACTCTCATGTGCTAGTTTAGATATTTCATTTATTACTTAGACACTTCATGCATTCACATATCATGCAGTATTGTGGGGCTTATGCCGATACTCATTATTTACTTACTCATGATTTTGGGATTTTGGATTTCTATGAGATTTCTGGATTTTGGGGAAAACCGTAAGAATATATATAAAAACTTCTCTGTCTCCCTCTCATTTTAAAATACAAGTTGTGGTTTTCTCGTGATGTATAGGTCGTCTACCATGAGATTTCATGTTTTCTGTTGAATTTCGAGACCCGATTCGAGGAGTGGATGAACCGTCTCGGGTACATGGTGGGCCCGGTATGGTACCCGGGGAAAGAAGATCGAGTTATAGACGATGAGCCTGGCAGGAGAAGACTACCTACCGGTGATGTCTGGCACGGCGGATATCCGGTGGATACCGGCCGTTGTCGTGAGATTTGATGATATGGGCCGATCCGGACTGACGGAGCCCGAGATATTGAGACTATGAGATATTGAGACTATGAGGTATTGATACTTTGAGATTTACATGTTTTGTGTCGATGCTTGATGATTGAATGTTTTTCCGTTGTGTATGTAGAAAAGTGTATAGAAATCACAACCAAAAATATTTTGACCGCAATCAATAACGGTGTCGATTTGTAGCGCGTTAGTAAGTGCGGATCGTCCACAGGGAAAGTGTAATCCGTTCGTATTTCGAATTTAGATGAATTGAAAATTAAAAAAAAGAAAGAGAAAAGACAATTCAATTCAAGATTTGTAAAATGAATTCAAGAATCATCTAGATCTAATCTAATTAACAAGAAAACATTAAAAATCAAGAATCAAGAAGTGATGATATCCAATCGAAGAATCAAGAATCGAAGTGAGGCTCGTAGGAATCGATCGAATCTATAGACGTGATGAAATCTATTGATTATGTATTCTTATCCATTAATGAATTGATGCTAGATCGATGACGATTAATCGAGGTTTAAGGATCTTTTAAAGAAACTAGGGTTTCTTCATCTCATCCTTTGTCCTTTCGATTAATCTCATTCAAATTCTAGCGTCTCGAAATTCAAGAATCGATCGCTCGAAAATTCAAGAATCTCATTCAAATTCTATCCACGAATCACTAATTAGGAGCGAACACCATCAAGAAAGCATCGCTCGAAACTAGGTTACTGATTCTTCAATTTACACGAGTTTACAAAACTTATAGGAATTAAGAATCGTTTCAAGATTTGTAACATCATCGTCTATTGATCGTTTCGATTCCTCCACGAGCGGAGTTTTACTCAAACATCATAACGAGAAACACAATCATAAATTGAGATCGAATCATGATGCAAGAATGTAAAGAAAGCAAGATATAGAAATTTCATCTTTATTTATCAACTATTTTGTTACAATTCTCTCAAGATCTACAATGAGGAAAGAACTCGATCGTTGATTTCGGCTTCGCTCGTCTTCTTGAGTCGCGGATCTCCTTGGATCACTTGCTCTGATGAAGTCCGGCGTCGCTTTCTAAAAGATCGAAGGCTTCATGCTTAATTTGGTACTCGGAGTTCTTGATTTTTGGCTTTGGATTTTGAATTGGGGATCAGGGTTTACAAGTCGTGTCACTCAACTTGTGGGTGGAAGATGAAGAAAATTCTTGAACAACCTTAGAAGTGAGGCCTTAGGGTTTCTTTTATAGCTTTCCACTAGCTTTGGCTTCCTTAAGAAGTTAGGTTTAGGTTAGCTTCCCTTGTAAGCTAGGTAGTTAGGTAGAAGCCTCTAGAAGTAGTTAGTTAGGCTAATCTTCCTTCATAAGCTTGGAGGTTAGGGAGAAGATTCTAGGTTTAGTTTGTTAAGTGAGAAGCTTACTTTGGAATCTTGGAAGTTTAGCTTGAACAAGGAGCTTGCTGATCTGGCAGAAGACTCTGGAGAATTCTGGAAATTGTTATAGCTTGCTGAGATGTAGGCATTGAGTGAAAAATAATGGTGCAGAGCTTTTATGATGACGTGGCAATACGGCCGCGGATTCGTGGCACGTGCCTGCTCTAACCGCGGATCCGCGGTCACGCGAGGGCTTCAGTGTGTCATTTTCACAGTATGGCTTTCTGCTGACTTAATGGTATTTTTCTGATATGTTGATTCTCAAAATGCCTTCTAGATTACTGCCGGATCTCAAGTCTTTGAGTTGGTGTACTTTATCAGCACTTTTCAACAGATTTGGCTTTTCTCCTGGAATTTCCTGCACAGATTCTCGAAACAAGTGTTGCGCTATATAAGGATGATGCGATGCCATGATAAACACTCAATTTCCCTTCAAATGTCGGTTTTAGTGTACAACACAGGTAATCTGTTATTTTACGACTTTTTTGCTAATATGTGCAATGCTTAACCTAAATACCTTTAGATGAATGCGAATGATAGGGAAATTGATGTGTTAAAAATGCAATATTTTCGACTGATCAAATTCCCCCAAACTTATTTTCGGTTGTCTCGAGCGAACTGTTTTATTAAAAAGAGAAGGAGAAAATAAAGAAAGAGAAAAACTAACTAGCACACATTCGTAGACAACACGATTGCACTGAGCACGTGCAACAAGCTTTTAAATCTCTAGGTGTCCCTAGTAGGAGGAGTGTTGTCTCCTGAGCGTTTTCAGCGGATTGCACCCATAAAATCCAATAATAAAAGGAAGACCGTGAATATTACATATAAAGATAAGAATTGTAAAAGAAAGATTTTGAAAATTAAGGTTTCCAACTATGCTAGCTTTTCGGTTGTCATGAGCCCTATCTTAATAGTCATGAAAATATGTTGGAAATCACATCATCCCTCAATAAAACATCGTCTTTATTCTTCATTCCTATCTTTCTTCCAAACACCGATCATATAACCCTACGTGTGTGTAAAAGACATCCCTACACCCGGAGAATTCAATTCAAGCTATCATACTCTTGTCCATGTGCCTCAGTACTTTTTAATTTGATGAATATTTAGATTTGCTCACACATTTTCATGCGACCGTTAATACTTCATTAGGTACTAACCGACCGATTACTCATGTGCTTGCTTATTAGGTGTTTTTCTTCGTCTTGCACCACCTAAGGCTTAGCAGTGACTCCCAGACCAGTTGGTCTAAGGCACTAAGTGAAGAGGCACCCTCGCTATATTTTTTTATTGCTTCCTTGGCGATAACAAAACCATTGTTCATTTTTTTTACCATTTTATATTTTATTCTTTTTTTATTTCCTTCATACATCGGCTTTTAGACAAGAGCATTTCAAGGTATCCTCTACTATCCCGAGTTTCAAGACGTGTGTAAGTGCGAATAGCAGGGTATCAACGTTCAAAATGTTTGACTTCCAGAATAGGAACTAATTTTCAGACTTATTTTTATCCTCAGATTAGTGATTTCCTTCATCTTACTAACCCTTGGGACAACGGCTCATAACTACTTATTACTAGTTCGTATAAGAAAACTTCTAATTTTCTTGGTTTTCTTAAATTTTTCTAATCTTTTGGATGTAATTTTTCACTATCTAATCTTTTGTTATCTTATTTATGTACAAAATATTTTTTTATTTTTGAAATTTTTTAAATTTTTATAGGTTTTCAAAGAAATGTTTTGTGCTTATGCAAAGTGATATGCAAATGATGCAAAAATAAGCACAAGCCTCCCCCAAACTTGTTTTCAACAGTGTCCTCACTGTTGCCATCTGCTAAATCTCGAAAAACCTGTAAGCTTGGGAGGAAATTTATTAATGGGGGCAAAATATTTAAGTGAAGATCCTCCCCCAAACTTATTTTTGGCTCATCTTTTTCAGTAAAAAAATTTCTTTTCAATAGCCAGAAAATATACCCCCCCCAAACTTGAGTTAAGCAAATTTAATCTTTGAAAATCATATAATGGGGTCAAGAATCATTGGTCGATGCCAAGCTTTGCAAAGACCGAAAGTTAACACCAACAATTCGAAGATTTTATCAATGCAGTGCTCAGGTTGGTGGAAGAAGAAGTGGTGGAATAGAATGTGTGTGCGTCTCGTTTTGGAGAGACGATGCAGTGATTGTGATGGATTACTTGCATTCTTTTTACAGTTCAGAAGAAGGGGTGGAGGTTCAATTTCATTGATTGGGAGATGATTCATCTCAACACCCGTGTCATTCAAAAATGCGAGTTCTTCGACGAAGATCTCCTCAAAAGTTTCATCAATACCCCGAAGAATAATGTCATCACAAATTGCGGGGTGATCTTCAGACTCTAAAAGCAGTTCATAATCAGTGTTAGTTGTTGACCCGGACATCTCGGTGGAAGAGTCCGTATGTGTATGATACATAGTTGGGACAAACAACAACATATGAAAAGAGTCAAGATCAGTATCATGAGGATCATCAAATTTGCTGCTGTCGATATCCATTAAGTCGACAGAACAAACCTGAGCGGTAGCTTCGAAGGGTACACTTCCCAACTTGTAAATGTTCAACTCAATTGACCTATTCCCGAAAGATAGGGTCATAGAGCCATTACAACAGTTGATGATAGCATTGGAAGTGGCCAAAAAGGGGCGACCTAAAATCACCGGAATTTGATTCCGTGGGTTCGCTACAGGCTGTGTATCAATTACAATAAAATCCACAGGGAATACAAATTCCCCGATTTTTATTAACACATCCTCCGGTTCACCCCTAGGTTTGGTGCTTGATCGGTCAGCCATCTGGAGAGTTATGCTCGAGGGCTTTAACACTCCGATCCCTAACTGCTCGTAGACCGAGAAAAGAAGCAGGTTAACACTTGCGTCAAGGTCGAGTAGAGCACGGTTGATGTGTTTTTCCCCGATAGAAATGGAAATCGTAGGATAGCCAAGATCCTTACGTTTCCTCGGTAATTGTTGGGGGAAAGCCGTGTCTACAGTCTTTGCCATGAATATCTTCTTGGGCACTTGAGTCTTCCTCTTTCTAGTGCACAAGTCTTTAAGAACTTTCGCATAAGCGGGGACTTGTTGGATAGCATCTAGAAGAGGGATGTTGATATTAACTTGTTTAAACATTTCTGTAATCTTCTCCATTCGTGGACTCAGTGTGTTTCCTCTTAACTGATTTGGGTAAGGAGCTTGAGCAATAAGGTCAGGGTCCAACACTGGAGAAGATCGTGTGGGTGGAAACGATCTAAGAATAGGAGTGGGGATCGTTTTCGGTGGACTAGAAGAGGTGGGCTGAGGTGTCGAGCCTTGGGAAAAATGAAGAATAGGCTCGGAAGAAGGTGGTGGGGTAGAAGAACTGGGGTCAGAATTAGAAGTAGAAGTGGAAGGAAAAGTCTCAGCCGGGGTATCATCGATAGATTTTTCTGTATCATCAATCTCATCCCCAACGTGATTGTCAAGCACTCTTCCAGATCTCAACGTGATTGCATTCACATGATGTGAATAGCCAGGATTGGGTAAAGGTTGAGCTGGAAGTTTTCCTTTCTCTCTTGCATTCATTTCGGCTTTTAGTTGTGCAATTTGTTCTTCCATCGATTTGATATTCTCATTTTGAGAGACAATGATCTTCATCACATTATCGAAGGAAGATTGCATTTTTGCCGTCCCTTGGATGGATTGTTTCATGAAAGTATCCAAGGTTTGTGCTAGTGCAGAGAAATTATCAGTACCGGCTAATTGCAAAGAGTTTTCATATGGTGCAAAAGTGTTGGCCGGATTTTGGAAGTTTTGTGCTTGGTAGGGGTGCTGACTCAATTGAAATGGTTGCTGTTGTGGTGGAAGAGCCTTTTGGAAATTGTTTTGGGTTGGAACCATGTTTTGAGATTGTGATTGGTTCTAAGCAAAGTTATGGTGATTCCTCCAACCCTGATTATATGTGGAAGAAAATGGATCGTTTCTAGGTCTTTGAAAAGCAGCATTGGTATGCTCGTGACCTTGAAACGGAGAATTTAGTGGACATTCTTCCGTCAAATGAGAAGGATCAGAACAGTATCCACATACAGTTTTGGAGAGTGACATTTGATTTAGGACGGCAGCTAAAAATTTGTTTACCATAGTATCGAGTTTCTTGTGTATAGCTGAAATTTCAGCTCTAACTCTTATGGAAACTTCCGATTGGTTATTGCCATTCCTAGATGATTGACTCACACCCTCCCACTGTAAAAATTTTTCAGCGAAATCTTCTAGGAATTTCCAGGCTTCCCCATTGTCTTTGGTCATGAAATTGCCTTGACACATTAATTCAAGGGTCTGTTTTGTGTTAGGATTAATGCCCTCATAAATGATTTGGCACAGATCCCATCTGGGGATTCCGTGATGTGGACATTGAACTAACAGATCCTTAAAGCGTTCAAGACATTTTGAGAATGTTTCATTTGGAAGCTGGGTGAATTGATTGATTTTCCTACGGACTCGAGCTGTCTTATGATTTGGGTAGAATTTCTTAAGGAATGCTTTGACGAATTCTTCCCAATTTGAAATGGAATGTGCGGTTGTGTTGTAAAGACACTTCTCGGCTATATCGCACAAGGTAAATGGGAGAAGACGAAGACGCATAGCATCCACAGAAAGCTGTGAAGTACCCATCATTGCGCATACATTTTCAAATTTGGTGATAAAGACATATGCGTCTTCAGACTCGAGACCGTGATATTTGGGTAGAAGGTTGATGTATTGGGGTTTAATTTGAAAATTGTCCCCGTTGGCTGGTAGAATGGAGAGACAGGTCGAAAGAGGACCTCGTGTAGGATAGCACCTCTCTTGGAAAGAGATGCGGGGTGGATTCTGCGCACCTACGGACGGCGGCAGATTAGTGGTAAAGAAGTTCAATGGAGAATCGTCCATCGAAATGGGTGTGGTGGTGGGTAAAGAAGAGGTAAATGTAGAAATACTGACTTTGGGGTCGATCGAGGGAACGCGGACTAAACGGGCACTAGAATCCCGTATCCAGCCTATCTTGCATTAAAAGGGTTTAGTACAAGTGGCAGCGTGAATATAATTAGGGGAAATGAATGAATGTGGTGTTTTTTTTGAAAAATATACGGATTTTTGAAAAAATGATGCAAATCACAACAAATGCAACAAGCAACCCTAAGTCTAATGGTCACCTAGGTCAAGGCTCTAGACCGCTCCTAACTGCCAAAAGATAAGTCGCAGGATCAATCCTCCACTGCCTCTTTGTCTCTCCTGTAGCCAGGTAAGTGCCAGGTAAGTGGGAGGTTCTCCACCACGTAAGTAGTGGGCCTAATTAAGTAACCACTTGTCTTAGACACACTTGCCTTAGACACCACAAAAAGAAACGCGGATAAGCAATGAATTACCCACGGCCTTCTTCTGTCCTAAGTGAGCGCGACGGTCCTTAGAGTCATGTCTAGATATTTTTTAGTTCATGAGGGTAATGCGGATGCAAGTTTATGATTTTTGGGGCTTAGGAAGGGTAATGAACTCCCCATCTAATCTGAATTTGGCCGTGCCCCTTAATTTCCGTATTAAAAAAAATGTAAACAACCAAGATCAAACACGCACAATTTTTATTGCTTTTTGCGGCACTGCGAATTATTTGCAAAGAAATCTGCAGCAAATTTGTTATTGGAGCCGATTAAGAAGAAGATAAGAAAGTCAAGAAAATACCAGAGAAGTTTCGTGCAGAGGTGAAGTCAACTTGCCGCGGATCCGCGGCTGGAGCTTTCTATTGCCGCAGAAACGCGGTCGGTTCAAAAGATCACTGCACAAAATTTTTTTGTACTGTTCCTGTTTGCTTCCTGAGCTCTCTGGAATTTTCTGAAAAAAAATTCCCAAGCTCCACAGATTGCAGATTTTCTCGCAACAAATCACAACGAATCGCTTAGTGTTTTGCGCGAATTTTGATCTAAAAATTATGATGGAATAAACTTTTCAACTCAATTTTCAAAAACAAATGAATTAGCGCACTATCCCCGGCAACGGCGCTATTTGATTGAATGTTTTTTCGGTGTGTATGTAGAAAAATGTATAGAAATCACAACCAAAAATCAAGATAAGTGATGATATCCAATCCAAGAATCAAGAATCGAAGTGATGATGCGAAGTGATGATATCCAATCCAAGAATCAAGAATCGAAGTGAGGCTCGTAGGAATCGATCGAATGTATAGACGTGATGAAATCTATTAATTACGTATTCTTATCCATTAATGAATTGATGCTAGATCGATGACGATTAATCGAGGTTTAAGGATCTTTTAAAGAAACTAGGGTTTCTTCATTTCATCCTTTGTCCTTTCGATTAATCTCATTCAATTCTAGCCTCGAGTAAATTCAAGAATCGATCATGGATCACTAATTAGGAGCGAACACAATCAAGAAAGTATTGCTCGAAACTAGGTTACCGATTCTTCAATTTACACGAGTTTACAAAACTTATAGGAATTAAGAATCATTTCAAGATTTGTAACATCATCGTCTATTGATCGTCTTGATTCCTCCACGAGCGGAGTTTTACTCAAACATCATAACAAGAAATACAATCACAAATTGAGATCGAATCATGATGCAAGAATGTAAAGAAAGAAAGATATAGAAATTTCACCTTTATTTATCAACTATTTTGTTACAATTATCTCAAGATCTACAATGAGGAAAGAACTCAATCGTTGATTTCGGCTTCGCTCATCTTCTTGAGTCGCGGATCTCCTTAGATCACTTGCTCCGATGAAGTCCGGCATCGCTTTCTAAAGGATTGAAGGCTTCATGCTTGATTTGGTACTCGGAGTTCTTGATTTTTGGCTTTGGATTTTGAATTGGGGATTAGGGTTTACAATTCGTGTCACTCAACTTGTGGGTGGAAGATGAAGAAAATTCTTGAAGAACCTTAGAAGTGAGGCCTTAGGGTCCTTTTTATAGCTTTCCACTAGCTTTGGCTTCCTAAAGAAGCTAGGTTTAGGTTAGCTTCCCTTGTAAGCTAGGTAGTTAGGTAGAAGCCTCTAGAAGTAGTTAGTTAGGCTAAGCTTCCTTCATAAGCTTAGAGGTTAGGGAGAAACTTCTAGGTTTAGTTTGTTAAGTGAGAAGCTTGCTTTGGAAGCTTGGAAGTTTAGCTTGAACAAGGAGCTTGCTGATCTGGCAGAAAACTCTGGAGAATTCTGGAAATTGTCATAGCTTGCTGAGATGTAGGCATTGAGTGAAAAATAATGGTGCAGAGCTTTTATGATGATGTGGCAATATGGCCACGGATCCGCGGTACGTGCCTGCTCCAACCGCGGATCCGCGGTCACGTGAGGGCTTCAGTGTGTCATTTTCACAGTGTAGCTTTCTGCTGACTTAATGGTATTTTTCTGATATGGTGATTCTCAAAATGTCTTCTAGATTACTGCCAGATCTCAAGTCTTTGAGCTGGTGGATTTATCAGCACTTTTTCACAGATTTGGCTTTTCTCCTGGAATTTCCTGCACAAATTCTCGAAACAAGTGTTGCGCTATACAAGGATGATGCGATGCCATGATAAACACTCAATTTCCCTTAAAATGTCGGTTTTAGTGTACAACACAGGTAATCTGGTATTTTACGACTGTTTTTCTAATATATGCAATGCTTAACCTGAATACCTTTAGATGAATGCGAATGATAGGGAAATTGACGTGTTAAAAATGCAATATTTTCGACTGATCACTTGACACGGATTTCCATGGATTTCATTGATGATGTTTCGGATTACCATACAAATTTTACTATGATAAAATTTACAGATTTCTTATACAGATATATCCAGATTTCATGGTTGATTATTTTACATTCATGGTGCATGCATACTCATACACATGACATGTCACTACTTGAGGCACTGGCACGAGCACTGGGCATTGCACTTACGCATAGATTATTACCCTGCAACTACTAGATGACTAATGTTATATTAAGTATATTATTATGACCTAGGAGAGCGTCGTGCATGCGATTTCTACTCGCATATATCTTCTACTCACGAGTTGGCAACTCACCTCCATTGTGCCAAATTTTTCTTACAAGTTTCGATGTACAGGTTTCCTTGGCAGCTTGCTGGTACATCATTTCATTCAGGGTGATTTGCTTGGTAGGTTGGTTCACTTGTATCAGAACCGCCATTGTACGTTTATTATTTCATTTGTATCTAGTAAGCTCCATCAACCAGACTTGTATTACTCGATAATTTAGTAGACCTGTTGCTTATTCTTTCGAACTTAGAGTCACGCTTGTATTATTATGGTTTTTGGTGGATTTGGTTTTCTTTTGAGTTTTAAGCCTCGCCCTTCGGCGTTGTATATTTTAGTGCATTGTGTGGTTGTTTCCGCCTTTTGGCATAGAGCTAGCTCCCGCTCAGGGATGCCTTTTTTTGCTTTTATATATTATTCTTGTTTGTACCAGTTTGGGGCCAGTTTTTACAAAAGAGATTCTGCCGAAATTTTTGAGAAAATTTGATGTTGCTTTTAAAACTTGTTTTCCTACACTTCTTCTTTTAAAAGGGTTTAGATTTCTGGGCTTCGGCTTTCTTAGATCACGTTATGCCTTTAGACGTTTCATAATTTAAGTGCCGGTCATGTTCCGTACCTTCGGGTCGTGACACCCGCGTAAAGAGCGAATCTCCCTTTAACGGGGATCGTGATGGCGTGGAACGTAAGATGTTGCTGGCGGAGAATCTGCGCATGGCGAGATTTGCGGAGCGGCGGCTACGCCTGTGAGTGGTGGAGTTGGTCGTTCAGAGGACCGAGGAAGATGTCCTCGGCTGGGGAGCTAGGGGACGAGCGAGAGGGTTGATGAGTCTTTGTCCTGTGGCAGCTCGGGGCGAGCTGAGAGGCCGAGGAGGCCAATTTTTGGGGGGCTCTGAGGAGAGCTAGCTTGCGCTTGCAGGTCAGGTACAAGGGTGGCCTGGTCGGCCCCTATGGGCCCTTTCTTCTGAGTTCTGGAACACGTCATCTGCCACGTGTCCTGATCTTGGAGATCGCCAATATTGAGCATCATCATTAGCCCCCACACTTGTCCCGACCAGCTAGCGGGTCGGATCAGGAGTAGACTGCCGGGCCGCCCGGGGTGAGCTCCCTCCTAAGGTTTCGTCGGGACGCGTCCCCGGGCTGTCAGCTGTCTTTCCTGCCATCGAATCAGGGCGAGATCTCTGCATTTAAGGAAGGTGTGCCGGTTCGTACATCCTGCCACTGAAGCGACGGTCCACGTGTCAAGCATCGGTTGGCCGACGCGACGTGTGCAGACATGCGTTTGACAGCATGCGGGCCAGTGTGGGAGCGACAAGTGGAGCGATCGGAGCCGTTGGACGTGTGGGGGCGCTTTGGCGGGAGATGAAGGGTGCCGTAGGATGAGGTCGTTTACGGTGGTAAGTAGGGGTAGGGCCCACTCCAGGGCCCTTTCTCTTTCAAATCTCCTTTCTTCTAAGTCTTGGCTGCTCGGCGCTGTTCTTCTTTTGGATACATGGTTCGTTCCCACTCTTTGGGTTTCTCGTCCCAGAGGGAGGCCAGCGGCGCGGCCGTGCCCTTGGCTGGCTCATGCCCTACGCCGAATGTTCCGCTGGCGATAGGGCCGTCCGCTTCATTAACGGCTCCTGGTGATTGTTCCGGCGGCGGCCAGAGACGTCCATGGTCATTCGAGCCCCGGAAGAGAGACAGGGGGGAGGGCGAGGACGGGGTCCCCTTTAAGAGGAAAAGGGCAATCTCTCGTGCACCGCCGTCGATGGTTCCTGAGGGGATTCCCGAGCCGGGGGGTGATGTCATCTTCATGGCTCCATCTGGGCTTTCCGTCGCTGCCGGCCTGCTCACCGGGATGGAGGAGTCGGCCGGGGGAAGGCTTCCGCATGGCACCCTGAGAGTCCAAATGGAGGCCATAGCCCAAGGGGCGGTCCAGGTACGAACTCCTCTACGTGTTGTTTTTGAACTTCCTTTCTTTGGCTCGAGTGCCTCCAAGTTTCTCATATGCTTCCCGTCAGGTCCTTCAAAACTGCGCCCTCACTACTCGTATGGAGGCCGAGGGGGCGTTCCACGCACCGAGGCCAGTAGAAGCGTTTCCTTCGGAGGTCGAGGTCCTGCGGCGTGACCTGCATCTGGAGAGGGCGAGGGCCGACGTCCTGGCAGTCCGTGCGGAGGCTGCGGAGCTCGCCAATTCAGCGAACCGGGGTGCCTATCATCACCTGAGTGCATCCCACCGAGTTGCTGATAGGAAACCGGCGGATCTGGCCGATCGTTTCGCGGCCATAGAGAAGGAGAGGGACGCTAACAGGGGGTTGCCGAGGCGGCGCTTCTAGCGGCCAAGACTGCCGAGGTTCGGGCTAGGAAAGTTGTGGCTGATTACAAGGTGTTAGAGTAGTTTTACGCCGAGCTTGGAGAGTATTCCACCATCGCGTGGAATAAGGCTCTGGATGCCGTAAAGGAGCAGCTTCCCGAGTTCGCCGATAGCGAGCTCCGTGCTCGGGTCCCACTCCCGGTGGCAAGGCCTCCGGTAGACAACGATGAGGGAAGCAAGGCGCACCCCTGGTGGGAAAACCTCCGATGGTGAATCCTCCGGCAGGCCGCGATGAAGGTGATGAGGGAAGCGAGGCGTAGGGGGGTTTGAGACTTAGGCCTTTTTGATATTTCCTCGTCCTTCTTTTGTGGCCTTCCAGGCAGTTTGTTAGGCTGGGGAGCCCAAAATACCCTTTGTAAAGACTTTGCTTTTGGTAATAAAACTTTTTTCTTTGTTTTCATCGGTTTGCACTTTATCTTCTGTTTTTGAAGAATGCTCATAAAATATCTCCGCTTTCACTGTTGGGCTTCAATACCAGGTCGGCTATCTGTCTAGCGATCGTTCGTCGAGTTGATTTCGATCGTTTGTGGTAGGAAGCCACCAGTCGGGGATAGCCGAGCAGGGTAGCTGCTGACCTGCCTCTAAGGAGGACTTGGATCCTTAGCGTTGGAGGGGCCGTAGGAGGCCTGCTAAGGATATCCGGACAGTGAAGTTGCACGGCTGCCTCTTGGCGAAAGCTTTGATCCTTAGCGTTGGAAGGGCTGTAGGAAGCCCACTATGGATGACCGGGCAGTGAAGCTGCGCGGCTGCCTCTTGGCGAGGGCTTTGATCTCTGGCGTCGTGGGTAGGTAATTGTTCCCCTCCGAATGGCGGCCGAGACGTGACGTCTCACCTAAGATTCGGGGCAGATGCTAATTGGTGCTATCCGTCCACCTCTCCGAAGATGCCAAGTTGATTTATGGCACCGTGTATCGAAGGTTTAGACGGATGCGTCCGATGTAGCAGACTTCGTCAGATTCCCCCTCGTTTGAGGGGTTTTTGATTGTGGGGACGCTCTTCCCTGCAGGCGCAAGCCCCTGCAGTTAATTACGCTACCGCATTGCGGTAACAACTTTCTCTTTCTCCAGATGGTCGCTTCGTGTCGCGGGTGTTTGTTTTGTATTTTATTGCCCGTGGATTGTTTACGGAGACTGAGTTATGTCGTCGCCCGTAGGGCGTGGACTAGTCCAAATCCATATTATCTTAGATTTGGGTTTGGGGGTTTGGTTTGAGGATACGTCAGCCATACTTGAGGCTAAGATCAACTCGAACGTTTGTTAAGGATACGTTAGTCTATCTTTGAGACTAAGATCAACTTAACGGGATCGTTTAAATCCGACAAAAGAGCGTTTGGGCTCTAATGTTCCAGTTTAGGGACATAGTGGTCCATCATATGTATGACCGTCGGGACCCATCGCCTCTCTGACGACGTTGAAGGATTACAACGACGGATGTCAGAGGAGTTCAGAGATGTACCCTCGAGCCAGAGTTAATTGGGGGGGATTCATAGTCCAGTCTGTTTGAAGGTTTAAGGATACGTTAGCCATCTTTCGAGGCTAAGATCAACTTAAACGGGACCGTTTAGATCCGACAAAAGAGCATACGGGGCTCTATTGTTCTAGTTTAAGGACGTTGCGTTCCATGGGTAGTTTAAGGACATTGCGGTCCATGGGTAGTTTAAGGACATTGCGGTCCATTGTTAGTTTTAAGACATCTCGGTCAAGGTTAAGGACGTCGTAGTCCATGGGTTTAAGGACCCCACAGTCCATTGTTAGTTTTAAGACATCTCGGTCAAGGTTAAGGACGTCGTAGTCCATGGGTTTAAGGACCCCACAGTTCATTGTTAGTTTTAAGACATCTCGGTCAAGGTTAAGGATGTCGTAGTCCATGGGTTTAAGGACCCCACAGTCCATTGTTAGTTTTAAGACATCTCGGTCAAGGTTAAGGACGTCGTATTCCATGGGTTTAAGGACCCCACAGTCCATTATGTGCTCTGGATGCTTCACACGGGTTCACTACCGTGCTCTGCGAGGACCAGGCTCCGCTCTGGACGTTTTCCACGGGGTCAAAGAGTGACATTATCCGCGTTGCACGTAACCAGGAATTTTGCATTAAACACGGGTTTAAGGACCCCACTGTCCGTATCGATGTGCGGTCGTCGGGACCAGTCACCTCTTTGAAGACATTGAGGGATTACAATGCCAAGTATCAAAGGAGTGAAGAGATGTACCCTAGAACCGGAGTGGATTAAATAGTCTTTGACCCAATTTGGAATCAAGACCGATTAATTATGTTATGAGCCTATTGGCCCAGTTAATCACAAATTGAGGACTTATGGCCATCTTTGGGCTAAGTCCAATCAGGAGAGGCTTTGCCTCTATCCATTTAGGCCAATTGGGCCAAAGCCTAGTGTTAAACACTACAGAGCAGTCAGTATTTAACACTGGGAATGAGGTTGACAAGTTAGTGTTTAACACTAAGAGATAATTGGTGTTAAACACCAGCAACAAGGCTTTTCAAATTAGTGTTAAACACTAACACAGATCAGTTTTGAACACTGCAGATAAAGCTTTTTAATTAGTGTTGAACACTAAGGCCCAACAGTGTTTTAACACTGGGTTCGAGAGTTTTAATTTAGAGTTAAACACTAAGGCAAGAGGGGTCACGTGGCAGCACGTGAGAGCGCCCTCCCTTCATTTGTTCTTCTGAGATTATTGTATCTTTTAGGGCATCACATGCCATCACGTGACGGGCATTCAAATGCCTGTATGTTAGAACTTCTGCCGAGGGTCACGTGAGTCACGTGGGGTGCTGCCTCAAAGGGGCTTTCTGTAGATCTCTTGGGGGGGTCACGTGGTGACACGTGACCTTGCCTCTATGTATGTTATTTAGAGGCTCTGTTAACCTTTTCTCAAGAATTAAATTCCTCGTAGGGTTAAACCCTGACAGTAATTTCAGAGGAGTTAAATTCCTACTTCCTTGTAAAGGTTTATATTCTGAATAGAGTTGAACTCTGAATTTTCCGTAGGAATTAAATTCCTCATACATGTGAAGAACCAAATAGGGTTAAACCCTAACAAAAGCTTTTTAGGGAATTTGAACTTCCATCCTCTGTTAAATTATGATTAAAGGAATTAAATTCCTGCTGTTTCAACAGAACTAGGTTCTTAATTAGGGTTAAACCCTGTTTCTTTTTGTTCTGAAGGAATTAAATTCCCATGATACAGGGTCAAGCCCTAATTTTATTTGAAGGGAATTAAATTCCTATAGCTCTGTGAGAATTAAATTCTCGTGCTTGCATTCCCTCTCTATGTTTTGGATCTGCATGGCAGGATCTCAACCCATTGAGAATTAAATTCTCAACCTCAAGGGGAGATGTGCACTTTGCAGATCCTCTATCCAAGAGAGAAGAAATACGTTCTTCTGTTTTATGTATCAGAGTTAAACTCTGTTGAGAATTAAATTCTCTTTTTTCTTTCAAGGAGCTTTTCTCTTTCTTACCTAGGGTTTTTTGCAGAAGATCCAAGTTTCTCCAAGTATCGAAGCTCTCTTCTTTTTCTTTTTCTCTCCCTGTCTCTGTATATATCCTTTCTTTGTGTCTCTTGGCTCCTATTTATAGGAGAAGCAGTCGAATCAATCAGTTTTTGCCGAATCTTCATGAGAGATTTGATTTGCATCCATCATTCGTTTTGGACCTTTGGATTACTAGGTGAATTTTATTCACCGCTGGATTTCAAATCCAGGGATTCTCCTTTGTTGTCTCGGTTAGATTTAAAGGGGAAATCTTTCCAAACCCGAGATTTTCCCATAGATAGATGATATTTCATCACCTCTGAATCTTTAATTTGATTGGTTCCCGATAGCCGCTTTCCTTTTGGAAAGATTTGAATTTCTTTCAGAATTTAATTCTGTTGACAAAATGGGCTTTGAAAGCCGGTCACGTGTGACCACGTGACCCATGGTCACGTGTGAGCACGTGACCCCCTTTGGAATGAGCCTTCTTCTTTCCTTTTGCGCTCTGTCTTCTGATTGCTGCTTAAACGTCACATGCTACCACGTGACCCCTGGTCACGTGTGAGCACGTGACCCTTGTTTGAACTCTCTTTCCTTGGTTCATCTGGAGAACGAGTCTGCTGCCTTGAACGTCACGTGCCAACACGTGACCCTGGTCACGTGGAAGCACGTGACCTCTTCTGAAGCCTTTTCCTTGACTTGATCAGGGAACCGGTGTGCCCTTGACGCTTGCATTTAAATGTCACGTGTCGCCACGTGACCCTGGTCACGTGGGAGCATGTGACTCTTTCTGAAGCCCCTTTTCTTCAATGTGGTCAGGAAATTGAACTTGCCCTTGATGATGCGCTTAGGTGTCACGTGCCCACACGCGACTGCTGGTCACGTGTAAGCACGTGACCCTTCCCTGAAGCTTTTCCCAGAAGCTTTCCTGATTTTAAATCAGGAAACAGTAACTACCAGCTTGGGATGACCGAGTGGGGTAGCCGCTCGGATGCCTCTTGTGAGGGCCTTGATCCCTGGCGTCATGGGTAGGGAGCTATCAGCCGGAGATGACCGAGCAGGGTAGTTGCTCGGTTGCCTCTTGTGAGGGCTTTGATCTTTGGCGTCGTGGGTAGAAAACTACCAGCCTGGGATGACCGAGCGGGGTAGACGCTCGGTTGCCTCTTGCGAGGGCTTTAATCCTTGGCGTCATGGGTAGGGAGCTACCAGCCGGAGATGACCGAGTAGGGTAGTTGCTTGGTTGCCTCTTGCGAGGGCTTTGATCCTTCAGGACGGGGACCGAGCAGGGTTACTGTCTAGTGCCTCTTGGCGAGGACTTTGATCCCTGTCGGTTGTGGTAGGAAGCTACCAGTTGGGGATAGTCGAGCAAGGGCTCGACTGCCTCTGGAAGGGCTTTGGTCCTTAGCGCGGAGGGGCTGTAATAAGCCTACCAGGACCCTTGGCCGGGCAGGGTTACTGCCCGGTGCCTCTTGGCGAGGGCTTTTTTCCTGAAGGATAGTCGAGCAAGGGACCTTCGGGCTCGACTGCCTCTGGGAGGGCTTTTGATCCCTGTCGGTCGTGGTAGGAAGCTACCAGCCGGGGATAGCCGAGCAGGGTAGCTGCTGAGCTGCCTCTAAGGAGGACTTGGATCCTTAGCATTGGAGTAGCCGTATGAGGCCTGCTAAGGATATCCGGGCAGTGAAGCTGCGCGGTTGCCTTTTGGCGAGGGCTTCGACCCCTGGCGTTGCGAGTAGGGAAGCTACTGACTAGGGATAGCCGAGCAGGGTAGCCGCTCGGCCGCCTCTGTGGAGGACTTTGATCCTCAGTGTTGGAGGGGCCGTAGGAGGCCTGCTAAGGATAACTGGGCAGTGAAGCTGCGCGGTCACCTCTTGGTGAGGGCTTTGGATCGCAAAGACAGAACTCTATTCTTAATATTCCGACGTTTCTTTATTCGAATGGACAGAATTTTTAGAAAACATTTACATTGTCTTTGCGAAAGGAAGGGTACACACTTATTGGCCTTGGCCTCATTGGTATAGCTTGAGCTTCTCAACGTTGTAAGGCCGCGGGAGCTTGCATCCGTCCACATCTTGTAGGCGATAGGCTCCGCCGGGGAGCGCCTCAGAGACGAGGAAGGGACCATCCCACTTCGGGGAAAACTTGTGAAGCCTGACTTGATCGATGAACTCATTTCGCCGTAGGACCAGATCCCTGGTCTGGAAGGAGCGGTGGTTGACCCGAGCGTTGTAGTATTGGGCCGTTTGTTGTTGATAAGCGGCAGCCCTGATCTGAGCCCGGTCTCTCTTCTCCAACAAGATGTCCAGGTTAGTTCGTAGCGCCGAGGTGTTCGCATCATCTTCGAAGTGCTCGACCCGATGACTGGGAAGCCCGATCTCCGCTGGGACCATTGCCTCGGTCCCGTAATAGAGGCTGAAGGGGGTTTCCCCGGTGGGGGTCTTCTTTAACGTGCGTAGGGCCCATAAGACCCGGGGCAGTTCTTCGACCCAACTGCCTTGTTGCCCTTCTAGGCGGGTTCGGAGACCTCGGAGGACGTCTCGGTTAGCGACTTCGGCCTGCCCGTTGCATTGGGGATGCGCAACCGTGGCGAACTTCATAAGGATATGGTATTCTTTGCAGAAGTTCTTCACTTTCTCGTTCTCAAAGTTCATCCCGTGGTCGGTGATGATACATCTCGGGATGCCGAACCGTATCAGATTGTTTTGCAGGAACTTGATGGTCGTGGCGGCGTCTGTTTTCCTGATGGGGACGGCCTCGATCCACTTGGTGAAGTAGTCTACTACGACGAGGACGTATTTGTGCCCGCTTGTATCAGTAGGAAACTGGCCGATCATGTCCAATCCCTACTGGGTGAACGGCCATGGGGATGTTAGGGCGGTCAGCTCGGTAGCGGGGAGGCGAGGGATGCTGCCGTGGAGCTGGCAACTCTTGCATCTTCTGACTAGCTTCTGGGCATCCTCATGAACAGTGGGCCGGTAGTACCCCTGGAGCAACGCCTTTTGGATCAAGGTTTGGGCCCCTTGGTGCGCACCTCCAACCCCCTCATGGATTTCCCGGAGGACGTAGTCGACTTCGTGGGGGTCGATGCACCGGAGCAGGGGCTGAGTGAATGATTTCTTATAGAGGTTCCCATTGCTCCAGATGAAGTGGCGGGCTTTGTGGGCGCGATCCCTTCGAGGGGGGATGACGGTCATGCCTGGAAGCAGGCGAGCTGACCGCCACCGCCTCGGTAGGGGAAGGGTCGTGGCAAGGCTTGAGGCGAGGCTCTCCGATGTGGGGCTTCGAGGTTGAATGGACGGATCGAGGGGCCTGCGACTGCCGGAGTCTGCGAGGCGGTGGCCGGCGGAGGAGTCGACGACATTCGGTGGCGGTTCACCCGCGCCTCCGTTGAGGGGGAGGCGGTAGCGGGTGCTTCGATTTTCAGGGCGATCGCTTGCCATATGGATAGAGATCGGAAGGCCAACTTTGTTTTTGTAGAGTTTAAGTTCCCACAGACGGCGCCAACTGATGGAGTTCCTTTTCGGGTTTCCGTCAGATGTTGTCTTCCGTCGATCTCCCGGTGGATCTTGAAGGTGGTCTCCTGTTGCGTGTGGGTCTCAATGTGTTTTGAGGAGATTGGTGATTTGAGGAGTTTAGCGCCGAGTACCTGCAAGGAAGTCCCGGGGTGGTTTGGTACCACCGAGGACCCTCCGACGATCAAGTTAGCATGAGATTCGAGCAGAGTAACGACTAAGTGGAGTAAAAATGGTTTACTTGACCCCTCCGTGATGGGGGTTTATATAGTGGCCGCAGCACGCAGCAACAGGCGCGAGAATCTCGCCGGCAGTTACGCCCCCGACGTCACGCCTGCGTAAAGAACGGATCGCTCGTTAATGGGGATCGTGATGGCGTGGAATGTGGGATGTTGCTGGCGGAGAATCTGCGCATGAAGAGATTTGAGGAGCAGCGGTTACGCCTGTGAGTGGTGGAATTGGTCGGTCGGAGGACCGAGGAAGATGGCATCGGCTGGGGAGCTCGGGGACGAGCGAGAGGGCCGAGGAGTCTTGGTGCTGTGGCAACTCAAGGTGAGCTAAGAGGCCGAGGAAGCCAATTTTCAGGGGACTCTGAGGAGAGCCAGCTTGTGCTTGTAGGTCTGGTACATGGGTGGCCTGGTCATCCTCTGTGGGCCCTTTCTTATGAGTTTTAGGACACGTCCTCTGCCACGTGTCCTGATCTTGGAGATCGCCAATATTGAACATCATCAGTAGGAATTTGAAATTTAAAAGAAAAATAGAATGAATAATATTTGTATCTAAATAACAAAATTAACTAACAACGTCATATATCTTTTTTCAAAGATATAAATCAAGAATGTTTCAGATAACAATAGTCTCTTAGAATTTGCTTAAAGAAATTACCTTTGCTTTAAAGTTGATGCTACAATTTCATGATTCAAAGGGCTATTTTATTTAAATAGTTAATAATTAATGGATTCATATATTTAAAAAAAATTTATCTAAAGACATCGTATTTATATAGTTATCATGATTGTTCTGGGTATTTATTTATAAGTCACAAAGTATATGGTATTTATGTTAAAAAATACCAAAAGATCTTGTGCAATCGTGAAATCTTAAACTAAGATCTAATTATATAATATATTTTTATAAAAAGATAGTTATGTACTCATTTTATCCTTTAGATGTAAAGATGTAACAACTCTATGTAATGTATGGATACGTCTATAGGGAATAAGATTTGTATCAAAAGAACAAAAGACGACTAACATCATATATCTTTTTTTAAACAGAATGAAAACACATCTATTTATCTTTTTTCTAAACGTATCTAAAAATAATTTATATCTATACTACTCCTATAACCAAATTGACACGTTTTTTGTTCGTATGTTTAGTTAAGATTTGTTATAAACTAAAATATCCTTACTATAAGAAATTTAAATATAAGATTTATTAAAATAAAAAATTTAAATTTAAATTATTTTATAAGTTGTGATTTCTTTTTTACATTGAAAGAGTATCTTTTCAAAACAAACAAATCATGGGGGAATAAATATGTGAAATCTTGTGGGAATAAATGTGTGAATTTAAATGATATAAAACTTTGTAAATTTTAACTATGGTATATATGCAATTATCAATTTTGTTTTCAAATAATAAATACTTTATTAATCTTTGTATGTAGTATGTGAAAATATTTATCCATTTGTACAATATCATACTTATACAACTCTTATAAGCAAATTAGTCTAATTTTTTATTTGTCATATCCTAACTAATTTCATATCCCAACTAAAATTATTTTTTTAAAAGATACATTGCAGTTGGTTGAAGATAATTATGTATAAAATATCATATCAATTGTTTCGATGTATAAAGTACACATCAACCGTTTCAATTTAAAGTTCAAACTTAGGCTTTATTTTTATAAAGTAGTTTATTTAAATATAAATTGAGTTATTAGTTAAGATTTTTATCTTTTACTTTTCTTATGTATATATAAAAAAGCAAACTAAGATTTCCTTACAATATTTTTGAAAAAGAATTTTTTTAATAAATTGATTTAAAATTTATTCATGTTCTTTTATCTATAATCTATCTATTTCTACACTTATTGTTGGCTATAGTGCCTTCAAGATAATTATTGTAATCGCAGGCATGCGATTATGATGATTCAGGAAGGACCTATATGGATAGAACAGTCTTATTCAAAATAATAGTATGCTATCTGATTTTCCTTTATCATCATGTATATGCATTATATAGTATTACAGATCACTATTACATGTTGATAGAGCTTATAAGATTCTTTCTTGACTACCAGCATTATGATGGCGATCATATACATAAGAGCTAGGCGGTCTATAAGCACATCCTTAAATGTCCCTGGTCGAGAGAGTATCGAGACTGGGCATCGATACTCCAGAGTAGAATAGTGTATACTTATCAAGACCTCGATGAGGGGCGGTGGCCGGTCTCACAAGCCATTGATGCTAGTCAGTCACCTAAGATAGTATGCAGGTGTTCATTGGGTTATGAGTACACTGGAAGGACTCGTCGGGAACATACTAGTTGGTATTATACTTATTGTCAGATAGCAGTTCCCAGGTGAAAAGTGTACAGGTTAGTCTGTCGACCTGAGATCGTCATTTGTCTCGTGTGAGTTCCCACTGTGCTTTGATTACTGTCCTACCATGTCTCAAAGGAGTCGTGCAAACGGCTTTTAGTTGAGTACAGTCTCGAGCCATATGGAGGCAGTGAGCGGATCGTCGGGGATTCGTCTCTCCTGGTATTGGGGTTTGATGTCGCGTTGTGCACGGGTGGCCATCACCAGAAATCCTTGGCCAAGGTGGAAGAGAATTACCGATTTGGATCAGTAGTTTCTCAGTTGGTAATGACTTTCATACCGACACGAAATATCGCGTTATTAGGGGTCTGACTTTATCCACCCCCTAGACTCGATATGCGATACTCTTAGACGAACGGACCGGCATGTACGGATATTGTCACGGACAGGCTCAGTAGGGGTTCAGATGAGTTTGCTCGTCGGCCTTCCTTTCGTTTAATACCTACGTACAGCTAGTGCCGCTGACGTGCTTATGGTTAAACCCACTGCCAGCGTATTGACGAGTCATTATAGTCCCACACAGAGGGTTTCTCTGCTTCGGACGGAACGATGTAGAGACTGTATGGTTTTACGGCCCGGTTCGAACATATACGTGCACTTGTGCACATATCATAATTCAGAAGGATAATACTGGCGGGTTTTGGTTTAAGCCGGATTCTAGTATTATGTAGTTGGATTATTTTCGTCTCAATATATTCGTATTTTTTCGGAATACGGATACGAGTATGTATATACGGACGAGAGGTATTCTTGTATTTTATTATAAGATTACTTCTAGAAGATGCCACCTCATTTAGTTTTAACCATTTAGATTAAATGGTTAATGAGGTAGAGGAGATGGGGTGTTATTGATTTAATGAAGCATGTCTCACTTGGTGACTCATGGGGTGACTCATGGTTTACTATTGTGGATGCTTGATTTATATTTGTATTGTGAGATATTTTGTGAGATTTGATGATTCATTCTTGAGCTCACACAACACTTAGCCATTTTTCATGGATGCTTCACATAACACACTCTCATCTCCTTATGTTTTTTCTTCTATCTCCACCCTAAAAGTCTCATGTGTTGAGAAACCTGGAGTGTTTGGAGACAAATTAATCCATCATTAGACTCTACATTCTTTAAGCTATCTAGTTTAGCGAACTAGATAGCCTAGTTACCTCGACTATGAGGTTGGAGCTCGAACTACAAATTCTCGGATGGATCATCTTCGATGGAGGGAGATCGGAGGCCAAACTCGATCCATGGCGTCTATGAGCTTATGAAGATGGTAGAAGACCGAAGGACACGGATCATTCGTTTTAACACTTCTATCATTTAGTTTAGCTCTTTAGTTGTTAGCTATTATAGTGTTTATGGTTCGATTCGGGTGGGTTTCGTTAGCGCCAAGTTTTTACACGCTTGTTTTTGTTTCGCACTGGCCGCACTTGCTAGCCAGGACGCCGGCAAAACCCAACATGGTATCAGAGCCACCCCATAAACCTTACTAGCTAGTTTGCACAAGGTTAAAATGCCGATCGACTCTTTTTTCCGAATCGTAATTCCATGTTGCCCTGTTTGCTGTCGATTTTAAAATTTGCTCAAAATTTTTTCAGAGCATCTTAAAAATATGTACAGGCAAAACTAGAGCTAAGAAAAAAATTTGGACACCTAACTCCAAAATTCGGCCGCGGAACCGATGCAAAATGACACATTTTGCCACTGAACCGCTGCGCTTTTTAGTCTACAGTGCCCCAAATTTTTTCTTTGGCTCAAGGAAATATGATTTTTTTGATATATGGTTTTGGCACAGATTTGTTTGAGTGCTAGATTTGCATTTGGGGCCAATTTGGGAAAGTTTAGTCGATCGAAATTTTAAGTGTGCGTGTTAATCAGTGCATGTGATATATCTACGACTGTGAATATCATTTGAGCAGTACAACCCGACTAGTTGCTATATGTTCGACCAGAAAGTCAAAAGTTAGTGTTGCTGATGCTATGAATTTCTTCGGACATGAAATGGACAGGCAAAAGAAAAAATAGCTGTGTTGAGGCACTTTAAGTTTCATATGAGCTGAATCAGATGATGTACCTACTTACACATCAGCTTGTCTCCCCTTAACTTAAAAGTAGATATTCTTGAAGAATTAGCTACTCTGCAATGTTTCCGAGGGAAGCATATAATATAGACGGTTTTTTACTTAAAGCCCTCTCAAAAATATGCTAATTACACAAAACCCTTCCAAAATTGATAATTACTTATTACTCCCCTGAATGTTTAAGTTATTACTTATTACCCCCTTCACATTTTCCATCCAATCTTAACACCGCCGTCACCCAAGTTCTTAAAGAAAAACCGATACCTCATGAAAAACCCCATTATTTCATTCAAAAATCACCAATTTCTCTCTTTCAAATCATCCTCTTCCGCATTTTCACTTTCAAAAAAAAATTTCTCCGATTTAGGTTTTCTCCTAACTCGAATACCCCGTGCACTCCATTAGTTCATGATTAAAGAAAATTTAAGAAGAATACCCATATTCAATGACCAGTTCGAGATCAATGGAGCAAATCTTTATACCTTAATTTCTATTTGGTGCTAAATTTATGGATCTTAGATGAAGAACAAGGTTTTGCAAATACCTAACCCTTAATTTCATTTGGGGCTAAATTTCAGGCAGATGAAGAAAAGGGGTTAGGTTTTGAAAATCCCCTAAGATATGTTTGATGAATAAGACGGGAAGAAGAAACAATTTCCATCTACAATTCGAGATCAATTGAGCAAAAATCCCTAACCTTAATTTCAATTTGAACCTAAATTCGAGGATTTTTAGTGGAGAAGAGAGGCTGGGGTTTAAAAAGACATAACCCTCGATACCTACCTACCGTTAACTAGCTAAAAGAGCGAAGAAATATAGCAAAAAGATTTTGTTTTTCTAGTTGGTGGGTCTTTTAAGTTAACATCTTAAACATTTAGGGAAAAAATAAGTAATTATCAATTTTTGAAGGATTTTTATGTAATTATCATTTTTTTGGGGTGGGGGCATTCATCTTTTCTTTCCTTACTATTAATAATAATATCTCTGCGCTCATACCTAAAACTGAGAGGGTACATGGCACTATCATATTTAATTAGAACTTACTCAAAAAAACAAATCAAGTAAATTTCTTGATTCTAAAATCGTCCACATCACATGTGGGGCACATAGTCCAATGGTGGGCAATAGGAGTTTGTGTGGAGAGACCCGTGATCAAATCTGGGATCTTCCATTTAGTGCTTCGAAGAGAGGCATGAGGAGCCGATGAGCTTCGTTTGCGGTAAAAAAATTAGTCCACATCACTCTTTCAGAATCAATTACATTAAAAATATTTTTAAAAAATTATTACAGCTATCAAAAACTTCAATAGATTCTGGAATCTATGTTACTCAACAAACTCAAAAAATAAAACATTACATATATCTTTTAATTTTATAAATTAATAACAAATTAAACTTGTTGGCTATCCACCTTAATCCTACAAGCTAACAGAACTTAGATATATTTAAATTAAACTTGTTGGTTTCCGGGTTACGGGCCCCAACCCGAAACCTGCCCAATCGAGTGGACGAGGGTTTTATAGGTTCTTAGTCGTCTTCCTCAAAGTTTTTAGCAGTCGCGGGGAATTAGGAGGTGTTCCGATATATACTGTGATTGTTCCATGCACGGTCATCTGAAGAAGACGAGAAGATATGCATGAAGAACGGATCAACAGTCCGACGGTTTCAGATGATCTACTACTCCACAAAGGTACGCAGATCTTAGTGCTTGGAGGCCATTAATTTAATTATATGTTTCGTTGTTATTTGAGATCCTGTTACGGGTTCGGATCTGTATGAGTTGATCTGTGATCTAGGGATCGTTCCGTCTTAATCCTACAAGCTAAAAGAAACGTAGATATATTTAAATTACAAGAATTAACAATTCTATTTACTTTTAGATATCTTAGGATACTCTTCTACTTTATGGACTGCTCAAACTTTTCAGTGAGAGGCATCATCTTAGATCACCTCAGCCAATGGAAGCCTCAGTATATGCGAATCTAACTATACAGAAGCACTCACAACTCTTATAAGAATTATAGAAAATTGATAGATACATGTCTTTTTATCCCTTATGAGCTGATGGTGACTCTAAAGCACAAAAAGTGGTGATTCATCCATTCACTATTGCTTTGAATATAAGAAGCACGCCTTCTGTTCTATTCCAGCATAGAGCATTACTTCCTCAAGCTAACAATTTCAACAAGAAACTCATCAGTTTATTGGCTCAACATGAAGAACCAAAATCATGGTCAAGTGATTGGTATTCCAATAACTTCAGCTTCTTATGAGTGCTCCCTGCATCCTCAGAGTAATTATCTTATTACATAATCTATATTTTGTGCTTCGAAATTCATAAGGGAAAATCATTTGATATGCAGATGGAAAGGGGTCGGCGATTAATTGGATGAGCAAGTTCAGCAAGAAGGCAGATAGCTATGCACGAGGAATTCGAGATCATGGTAAGCGTCTATAATATATATAGTTATGAATAAATTGCAATCATGATTGAAATTTTGTATCTGTACTAATTCAACTTTACCATCGTCTTTCATGAAATTTGAAGTTAGTTTGGCGCCAAAGATGTCCGAAACTGTAAAGGGCAAGTTGAGCTTAGGAGCAAGGATTCTTCAAGCAGGAGGGCTAGAGAAAGTATTCAGAAGATATTTCTTGGTTAAAAAAGGAGAGAAGCTACTAAATGCCTTCCAGTGTTATCTGTCGACCACATGCGGTCCTATCGCAGGTCTTCTCTTCATTTCGACGGAGAAAGTTGCGTTTCGAAGCGACAGGTCGCTCGCATTCACTTCTCCTGAAGGAGATTTGGTTAGAATTCCTTACAAAGTTTTGATCCCACTAAAAAAGGTAAAAAGAATGAGCCCCAGTGCGAATGTGAACAAGCCAGGCCAGAAATATATTCAGATTGTTACCGTTGATGATTTCGAGTTTTGGTTCATGGGCTTTGTTAGTTATCAGAGATCCTTCAAGTACTTGCAGCAAGTAATCTCAGAATCTGAAATGAGCTCCTAGCTATAAATTAGGGACAGATCCTACGAGAGTACTCCTGCACAAATAATTAAAAAGTTCTTATTGTAATTAAAAATAGAGTAGCTAAGCATCATCCTTGAGCAAGGGTCATTTTGTTCCTTTGTACAATGAGATGGCAATGTACCTGTGGCATGTCAGATACTATATATTATGTGGGTCAAACCCATGTTTTTCTTACTTCTATCAACCTGATTAGATTGGTAAAAAATGATTGAAAACCAGCAATATAACTTTATTATCCTTTCCTGTTTGAGAATCTCGCAGTTTTAAGAAACAGTATAATTCTACAGTTTGGATGAAGAATATAACAGTTTGATGAGGAATTATGTGCTATATATCATCATTCAGTAGGAATCATTTCTAACGAGTAATTTTCACTTATAACCCGTCAATTTCCTTAATCGCGACTTAATCATCATTAACAGTTCATTTTTTTATCTGATCTCCAAATGTCAGCAAACTTTCCTAATCATCATAAATATATTATGAAGATTTCAATAAAAATATCATCAAAAAACCGACATCCTTTACCTAAAGAACTAAATCTCGCTTATTATTTTATTATTAAATTATCTGATTGGCCTACATGTATAAAATTATCCATTTTTCTTCATAATTTACTAAGATGATCTTCATTCTAAGATTTAATATCAATCGGATTTCATTTTGTGGATATTTCACCGTGTCATCACCTATCACATTTTATCAAAATATTAGTCGGAAGGGATGCATTTGGACCTCCGAATATTATCTGGATCCGGAGCCGGACATTTTTCGGATACAGATATGGTTTTTTGGATCCGGTCAGATACTGATATGAATATATTATTTAAATATTTTCTCGGATACCGAAATATGGATATATAAATTTGGATAGATATCCTAATATATGAATTCGGATATCCGCATGTAAATATAAGAAAATATATCATAATAAATTTTCTTAGTTAATAATGCTTATTTGAACCATACTTTTTTTCTTATTTTGTATTAGTTAACGGTCTCTTCTTTTTTCTAAAAGAATTTGATGATGCTCGATATCGGCGATCTCCCAGATCAGGACATGTGGCAGATGACGTGTCCCAAGGATTACAGGAAAGGACCTACAGTGGCCGACCAAACCACTCTTGTGCCCGTCCTACAAGCAAACGCCGTCTCACCTCCGAGCCCCCAGCACAATTGGCTTCCTCGGCCCCACAGCTCGTCTCCGAGCTATCACAGGCCCGAGCCTCCTCGGCCCTCTCAGCTCGCCTCTGGGCTCGAGCAGAACCAAGATAGCTCGGCCTCCCGCTCCTCCGCAAGCTCTCCCGCCGAGGACATCTTCCTTGGTCTCATCGACCGACCAACAGCACCGCTCGCAGGCGTAACCACCATCCCGTGAATCTCGTCATGCGTGAGATCTCCGCCGGCCACATCCCACGTTCCACACCACCACGATCCCTCATTAACGAGTCTGTCTCGCCATTAATGGGAGGTCCCACTCATCACGCGGGCGTGACGTCGGGAGCGTAACGGCCGGCGTGATTCTCGCGCTTGCCTCGCATGCTGCCACCGCTATATATACCCCTTCTTCAGACGGTTCAAGTAAACCATTTCTTAATCCACTAAGCCGTTACTCTGCTCGGATTTCCTCTCTAACTTGACAGTCGGAGGGTCCTCGGTGGTATAACCACCTCGGGACTTCCTTGCAGGAAGCTCGGCAACCACAACCTCAAACCCATTGAGATCCACACGCTTCAGGAGCGACAGCCTCCATATCAAGTCTCAGACACCTATCGCCGCCATCAGCAGATCAACGGAAGGTAACATCCGAAGGAGATTTAGCCCTCCATCAGCTGGCGCCGGCTGTGGGAACCCTTGATTCCATAAAAACAAAAGTTCTCCTTTCGATCTCAATCCAATGGCGAGCGATCATCATGACGATCCAAGCACCAGCCGCCGCCTCCCCCTCAATGGAGGCGCGGATGAACCTCCTCCGCCGAATGCCATCAACGCCCTCGCCGGCCGGATAGACCGACTCACGTCTGTTGTGGAGGCACTGATCCGCGTCCAAACGGCGGGGCCGGATCACCAAGTCGCCGCTCCCCTGCCTTGGGGCCAAGACCTCTACAGGGGAAGAGAAGACTCCGTCTGCGTCGGCACTGCCGACCGCCACCTCATCATTTCTGGCAACCGCGGTTTTCTCGGACCGACGTACTCGGAAACCCGATGGGCATCGCTAAGTTTGGCTCCGAGGTCTTACGCTAGAGAATTTCGCCCTGAGTCTCGTCTCACCCTTTTCCCTCCCGAGGCGGTGGCGGTCAGCTCGCCTGTTTACAGGCACGACCGACACCCCCTCTCTCGACGGGGTCGCGCATGCGAGACTCTCCGCGGCAGCTCAAAAACTACCCAACCGGGGGGTAAGGAATCTCACCAAAGGGAACCAAGGCTCGTAGAAATCATAGTTATGACGGCCGGGGGTACGTCGAGTACATACGAGACTCAGCACCCCGCGCCAGCCGCAGAGGACGACAGCCGACCGATGAAGAGGTCAAGGGAGACCGAGCCGATCACTTTTGAGGATGGGGACTTTCACGGAATATCCTTTCCCCACAACGACCCCCTGGTGATTATGGCTCGAGTCCATCGATACGAGGTGCACAGGATCCTGGTCGACTCGGGAAACTTGGCAGACATTCTCTTCCATGACTGCTTCCTGCGCATGGGGCTCGCCTCGAGAGACCTGAGGCCGATCTCCCACGTCCTCTCAGGATTCACCAACCACTCCATCCCGGCGGAAGGGGTAATCACTCTACAGTTCAACCTCGGGAAGGCTAGCCGTACGCGGACACTGCCGGTGGAATTCATCATAACCAGAATACCATCGGCCTACAACATCCTCTTCGACCGCCCCACGCTGAACTCCCTTCGGGCCCAGATATCGACCTATCACTTGGCGATGAAGTTCCCTTTCGACCAGGGCGAGATAGGTCGTGTTTATGGAGACCAGCGAACTGCAAAGGTTTGATTCACCGCAACATCTTCATCGGAGAGGCCGGTCGACGATGTTGAAGGTGAGGGTGACATCAGGGGTTCTCTAGACAATCGAGACGATCAAACCGAGGTCCGAGGGACCCCGGTGGAGCCTCTGACAGAGGTCCCCCTCATAGAAGGGGACGAAGAAAAACTCGTTCGGATCGGGTCGCTTCTGACAGGAACTCAGCGAGATGACTTGGTCCACTTCCTCAGAAGCAACTCCGACGTGTTTGCCTGGGCGCCTGCTGACATGCCTGGGATCAACCCCAAAGTTATATCCTACCAGCTCGGGGTTGATCTTATGGCCCGACCCGTCAGACAGAAAAAGCGAAACTTCGCACCGGTCAAACAGAAGGCTATCGAGAACGAGGTAGATCGACTCCTCGCCGCCAACTTCATTCGGAACGTGCCCTATTCGGAGTGGCTCGCAAACGTAGTCCTGGTCAAGAAATCAAGCAGGAAGTAGCGCATGTGCGTCGACTTCACCGACCTCAACAAGTCCTTCCCCAAGGACAACTATCCCTTACCTCGGATTGATCAGCTCGTCGACAGCTCGGCAATCCATGAGCTATTGAGCTTCATGGACGCCTTCTCCGGCTACATTCAGATCCGTATGAATCTGGTAGACGAAGATCTTACCGCATTCACAACGGACTGGGGGGTATACTGCTACAAGGTGATGCCCTTCGGCCTCAAGAACGCTAGGGCAACATACCAACGGTTGTTCAACCGCATGGTCAAGCCACAGATCGGCAGAAATATGGAGGTTTACGTCGACGACATGCTCGTCAAATCAGTCTCGTCGACCGACCACACAAAGGACCTGGGTGAGGCCTTCGAGGTGCTTCGCAGGTTCAAGATGAAGCTGAACCCCGCCAAGTGCGCATTCGGGGTCACCGGGGGAAAGTTTCTCGGTTTCATGGTCACCCACCATGGGATCGAGGCCAACCCGAAAAAAATCGACACCATCCTCAACATGACCGCGCCCAAGACCAACGCCGAGATCATGCGACTAACCGGGCGGGTGGCCACTCTGAGCCGTTTCATGTCGAGATCTGGGGAAAAGTGCCTCCCATTCTTCAAGGATCTGAGTAAAATCCCGAGGTTCGAGTGGTCGGAAGAGTGTCAGACCGCCTTCGACCAATTAAAGAGGCACCTTACGACACCACCGCTGCTTACCCGACCAATTGAAGGAGACGAGCTATCGCTGTATCTGGAGGTATCCGACCAAGCAGCAGGCTCAGTGCTCGTCCGGGAGGTCGACGGAGTGCAGAAGCCGGTATACTACGTGAGCCACATCTTCAAAGACGCAAAAACGAGGTACCCGGCCATAGAGAAGATCGTCCTGGCCCTCATAGTGGCCTCAAGGAAGCTACGGCACTACTTTCAGGCGCACACTATCCTCTTCCTTACCGAGCGCCCACTGTGGGCTATCCTCGCCTCACCCGAATCCTCGGGCCGCTTAGAGAAGTGGAGGTGGGAGCTGTCCCGGTTTGACATAAAATAATGCCCGAGGCAGGCTATCAAAGCACAAGCTCTGGTCGACTTTATTGTCAAGTGTACCATCCCCAGCAAGGAACCGGAGCCCGCTCTGACCCTTGCGAATCAACACCCGATCGTTGGGAGACCCGACTCGGTCCCTGATTGGGTCATCTACGTCGATGGGTCCTCAACCGAGGAAGGCCGTGGCGCCGGCCTTATCATTTGGGGCCCGAACGAAGTAGAAATGGAATATTCCTTAAATATCGGATTCAATGCTTCAAACAACATGGCAGAGTACGAGGCCCTGCTGGCTGGACTTCGCATAGCCTCCGGGTTGGGGCTGAGGACAATTCAAATCTGCAGTGACTCAGCCCTGGTCGTTGGACAAGTGACCGGCCACTTCGAGGTTCGGGAACCCCTAATGGTGAAATACCTGGCCGAGGTAAGAAAACTTCGGAAGAATTTCGACGAAGTCCAGATAGAACAAATACCCAGGCAGCTCAATGCCCAAGCAGACACCCTGAGCAAGCTAGCCTCATCCTACTCGGCCAACAACAAGCGGTCTATCCTCTTCGAAACCTTGCCACGGCCCACCGTGGAAGACGGTGCGATAATACTTCATGTGTGTACAGTGCAGGAAGGTGTCCAGGACTGGAGGAAGCCCCTCGTGGAATTCTTACGGGACGGTACGCTCCCAAAAGATCGGGGAACAGCCCTCCATCTCCGGGCCAAAGCCCGTCACTTTGTCTGGAGCAATGAGAACCTTTACAAGAAATCCTTCACTCAGCCCCTGCTCTAGTGCGTCGACCCCTACGAAGCCGACTACGTCCTCCATGAAATCCATGAAAGGGCCGGCGGCGCACACCAAGGGGCCCGAACCTTAATCCAGAAGGCATTGCTCCAGGGGTACTACTGGCCAACCATTCACGAAGACGCCCAGAAGCTCGTTCAGAGATGTAAAAGCTGCTAACTCCATGGAAGCATACCTCGCCTCACGGCCACCGAGCTGACCGCGCTGACCTCCCCATGGCCATTCGCCCAGTGGTGATTGGAAATGATAGGCCAGTTCCCTACCGGCACAGGCGGGCACAAATACGTTCTCGTCACGGTAGATTACTTCACGAAGTGGATCGAGGCAGTCCCAATCAGAAAGCCAGACGGCGCCATAACCATCAAGTTTCTGCAGAACAACCTGATATTCCAGTTTGGCATCACGAGGTGTATCATCACCGACCATAGGACGAACTTCGAGAACGAGAAGGTGAAAGATTTCTGCAACGAATATCATATCCTCATGAAGTTCGCAGCGGTCGCACACCCCCAATGCAACGGGCAGGCCGAAGTCGCCAACCGGGATGTCCTCCGAGGTCTCCGGACCCGCTTGGAGGGGCTCCAAGGCAGTTGGGTCGAGGAATTACCCCGGGTCTTATGGGCCCTACGCATGTCAAAGAAGACCCCCGCCGTGGAAACCCCTTTCAGCCACTGCTACGGGATCGAGGCGATGGTCCCGGCAGAGATCGGGCTACCCAGTCACCGGGTCGAACACTTCGACGATGAAGCGAACACCATGGCACTGCGGACCAACCTGGACATGTTGCTGGAGAAACGAGACCTGGCTCAAATCAGGGCTGCCGCCTATCAACAACAAACTGCCCGATACTACAACGCGCGGGTCAAGCGTCGTTCCTTCAAGACTGGAGACCTGGTCCTACGGCGAAATGAGTTCGTCGATCAAGACAGACTGAATAAGTTCTCCCTGAAATGGGATGGTCCTTTCCTCGTATCCGAAGTACTTCCTGGCGGAGCCTACCACTTACAGGATGTGGACGGCCGCAAGTTTCCACAGCCTTACAATGCTGAGAAGCTTAAGCTGTACCAATGAAACGGATACCTACGAGTGTATACCCCTCCTTTCTCAAAGGCAATGTAAATTCTTCTGAAAAGTTCTTTCTGCTTAAATAATAAGAGGGGAATGCTGGAGCATTGCAAAAAGAGGAATCTTATTAATTCAAAAAGGTACTCTGGGCTCCTCAGCCTTGCAAAAAGGAACTGCTATATCCCTGGCTGGTAGCTCGCCTACCCCACAACGCCAGGGATCTAATCCCTCACCAAGGGGCAGCCGAGCGGCAACCCTGCTCGGCTATCCCTGGCTGGTAGCTTCCCTACCCCCACAACGCCAGGGATAAAATCCCTCACCAAGAGGCAGTCCTGTAGCTACCCTGCTCGGCTATCCTTGGCAGGCCTCCCACGGGCCCTCCAGGGCCAAGGATCAAAGCCCTCACGAAGAGGCAGCCCAGCAGCTACCCTGCTCGGCTATCCCTAGCCGGTAGCTCGCCTACCCCACAATGCCAGGGATCTAAGCCCTCACCAAGAGGAAACCAAGTAGCTTCACTTCTTAGTTCATCCTTGGCGGGCCTCCCACGGCCCCTCTAGCGCCAAGGATCAAAGCCCTTACGAAGAGGCAGCCCTGCAGCTACCCTACTCGGCTATCCCTGGCTGGTAGCTCGCCTACCCCACAACGCCAGGGATCTAAGCCCTTACCAAGAGGCAACCAAGCAGCTTCACTGCTTGGTTCATCCTTGGCGGGCCTCCCACGGCCCCTCCAGCGCCAAGGATCAAAGCCCTCACGAAGAGGCAGCCCTGCAGCTACCCTGTTCGGCTATCCTTGGCCGGTAGCTCCCCTACCACACAACGCCAGGGATCAAAGCCCTCACCAAGAGGCAGCCAAGCGGCTACCCTGCTCGGCTATCCCCGGGTCGGTAGCTCCCCTACCTCACAACGCCAGGGATCAAAGCCCTCACCAAGAGGTAGCCGAGCGGCTACCCCGCTCAGCTATCCCTGGCCGGTATCTTCCTACCCCACAACGCCAGGAATCAAAGCTCTCGCCAAGAGGCACCGGGTAGCAACCCTGCTCGGCCATCCTTAAGGACAAAAAGCCCTCGCCAAGAGACACCGGGCAGTAACCCTGCTCGGACATCCTTAGTATGCCACTTACGGCCCCTCCCGTGCTAAGGATGAAAAGCCCTCTCAAAAGGCAACGGAACCCGCCCTTGTTCAGTTATCCCTACCTGGTAGGTCCCTACCCCAACAAACCAGGGATCAAAGTCCTCCCAGAGGCAACCGGACCTGCCCTTGTTCGGTTATCCCTGGCTGGTAGCTTCCTACCAAACCAGGGGTCAAAGCCCTCGCCAAGAGGCACCGGGAAGTAACCGTGCTTGGCCCGTCCTTAAGGATCAAAGCCCTCGCAAGAAGCAACCGGTCCCGCCCTTGCTCGGTTATCCCCGGCTGGTAGCTCCCTACCTAACAAACCAGGGATCAAAGCCCTCGCCAAGAGGCACCGGGCAGCTACCCTGCTCGGCCATCCTTAGTAGGCCACTCATGGCTCCTCCCGCGCTAAGGATCAAAGCCCTCGCCAAGAGGCACCAAGCAGCTACCCTGCTCGGCCCCATCCTTATCTGGCCAATTACGGTCCCTCCAAAGATTAAGGATCAAAGCCGTCGCCAAGAGGCACTGAGCAGCTACCCTGCTCGGCACCATCCTTAGTAGGCCACTCACGGCCCCTCCCGCGCTAAGGATCAAAGCCCTCGTCAAGAGGCACCGAGCAGCTACCCTGCTCGGCCCCATCCTTAGTAGGCCACTTACGGCCTCTCCAGCAACTAAGGAACATGAACTCAACAAGAGGCGTCCGGTCTATCAACGTCTTAGCGATCTCCACTTCGACTTCGGGGCCATGAGGATATCGTCTTCCTGCCGGTCCTCGCACACTCGGCAAGTGATCAGATTCAAGTCGACGAGTAATCGCTAGACGAGGAACATACCGAACATAAAAGTAGTACTATGCGAATACAAGTGTCTACCAACAAAAGGAAGTACAAGCACATACACTACTGCGAAAACAAAGAATTTTCTATTCACAAAGCTAAGAGTCTTTACAAGGGTATTATGGGCTCCCCAGCCTTACCAAATTACCTGATGGTTTACAAAAGGGAAGTTCTGGCAGCAAGCACGGCCTAGACCTCGCTTCCCTCATCGCTGTCGACCGGGGGCACGACCACTGAAAGTGGGACTCAAGCTCGAAGCTCACCGTCGACAAACTCCGGGAGCTGCTCTTTGACAGCATCAAGAGCTTTGTTCCATGCAACGGTGGAGGCCTCGCCGAGGTTGACATAAAACTGGTTCGACCCCTTGTAATCAGCCACCGCCTTTCTGGCTCGGATCTCGGCAGGCTCCGCTGCCTGAAGCGCCGCCTCGGCATCACGCCTGCTTGCATCCCTCTTGTTCCCCTCCGAAAGACGCGCGCACAAGACTGCGATGTCTTGGCACTGAGATTCGAGGCAGATGCTAATTGGTGCTATCCGTCCACCTCTCCGAAGATGCCAAGTTGATTTATGGCACCATGTATCGAAGGTTTAAATGGATGCGGCCGATGTAGCAGACTTCGTCAGATTCCCCCTCGTTTGAGGGGTTTTTTTTATTGTGGGGACGCTCTTCCCTGCAGGCGCAAGCCCCTGCAGTTAATTACGCTACCGCATCGCAGTAACAACTTTCTCCTTCTCCAGATGGTCACTTCGTGTCGTGTGTGTGTTTATTTTATGTTTTGTTTGTGGTTGCCCGTGGATTGTATACGGAGACTTATTTATGTAGTCGCCCGTAGGACGTGGATTAGTCCAAATCCGTATTCTCTTAGATTTGGGTTTGGGGTTTTGGTTTAAGGATACGTTAGCCATTTTTGAGGCTAAGATCAACTTAAACGTTTGTTAAGGATACGTTAGTCTAATTTGAGACTAAGATCAACTTAACGGGATCGTTTAGATCCGACAAAAGAGCATTTAGGCTCCATTGTTCCAGTTTAGGGACATATTGGTCCATCGTATGTATGGCCGTCGGGACCCGTCACCTCTCTGACGACGTTGAAGGATTACAACGACAGATGTCAGAGGAGTTCAGAGATGTACCCTCGAACCAGAGTTAATTGAGGAAGATTCATAGCCTATTCTGTTTGAAGGTTTAAGGATACGTTAGCCATCTTTGAGGCTAATATCAACTTAAACGGGATCGTTTAGATCCGACAAAAGAGCATTTGTGGCCCTATTGTTCCAGTTTAGGGACATAGGGGTCCATGGGTAGTTTAGGGACATTGCGGTCCATGGGTAGTTTTAAGACATCTCGGTCAAGGTTAAGGACGTCATAGTCCATGGGTTTAAGGACCCCACAGTCCATTGTTAGTTTTAAGACATCTCGGTCAAGGTTAAGGACGTCGTAGTCCATGGGTTTAAGGACCCCACAGTCCATTGTTAGTTTTAAGACATCTCGGTCAAGGTTAAGGACGTCATAGTCTATAGGTTTAAGGACCCCACAGTCCATATCGATGTGTGGTCATCGGGACCCGTCACCTTTTTGAAGACATTGAGGGATTACAATGCCAAGTATCAAAGGAGTGAAGAGATGTACCTTGGAAACCGGAGTGGATTAAATAGTCTTTGGCCCAATTTGGGATCAAAACCAATTAATTATGTTATGAGCCCATTAGCCCAGTTAAGGCTGAATTGAGGACTTATGGCCGGCTTGGGCTAAGTCCAATCATGTCTGGAATACTGGCTTCCTGTTGGTCCATTGAAGGAGAGACTTTGTCTCTAGCCATTTAGCCAATTGGGCCAGTGCCTAGTGTTGAACACTACAGACCAATCAGTGTTGAACACTGGGAACGAGGTTGACAAATTAGTGTTTAACACTAAAAGATAATTGGTGTTAAACACCAGCAGCAAGGCCTTCAAATTAGCATTAAACACTAAAACAGATCAGTGTTAAACACTGGCAACGGAGATCTCAAATTATTGTTACGCGCTAAGGTAATCAGTGTTGAACACTGCAAATAAAGTTCTTTGATTAGTGTTGAACACTGAGGCCCAACGATGTTTTAACACTGGATTCGAGAGTTCTAATTTAGTGTTAAACACTAAGGCAGGAGGGGTCGCGTGGCAACACGTGAGAGCGCCCTCGCCCTCCCTTCATTTGTTCTTCTGAAGAGATCGCATTTTTGGAGCATCACGTGTCATCACGTGATGGGTGTCTAAACGAGGTATGTTAAGGCTTCTGTCAAGGGTCACGTAGGTCACGTGAGGCACTGCCTTAAAGGGCTTTCTGTAGATCTTTTGGGGGGGTAACGTGGTGACACGTGACCCTTCTTTTCTGTAGTTGTTAGAAGATCTGTTAATCCCTTTCAGGAATTGAATTTCTCGTAGGGTTGAACCCTGACAATAATTTCAAAGGAATTAAATTCCTAGTTCCTTTTGAAGATTTATATTTTGGGATAGAGTTGAACTCTGAATTTTCTGTAGGAATTAAATTCCTCATATATGTGAAGAACTGCATTCTATCATAGGGTTAAACCCTAATAACAACTTTAAGGAATTAAATTCCCACTCTCTTTTAGAGAATTATTCTGAGGAGTAAGATTAAGGGAATTAAATTCCTGTTGTTTTAACAGAACTAAGTTGTTAATTAGGGTTAAACCCTGTTTCTTTTTATTCTGAAGGAATTAAATTCCCATGACACAGGGTCAAACCCTAATTTTATTTTAAAGGAATTAAATTCCTATAGTTCTGTGAGAATTAAATTCTCGTGCTTCCATTCCCTCTCTGTGCTTTGGATCTGCATGGCAGGACCTCAACCCATTGAGAATTAAATTCTCAACTTCAAGGGGAGATGTGCACTTTACAGATCCTCCATCCAAGAGAGAAGAAATATGTTCTTCTGTTGAACTCTGTTGAGAATTAAATTCCCTTTCTATCAAAAAGCCTTCCCTTTCTTACCTAGGGTTTTCTTTTGCAGAAGATCCAAATTCCTTGAAGTATGAAGGCTCTCTCCTTTTTTTTTTCCTATGTGTGTGTATCTTTTTTGTGTCTCTTGGCTCCTATTTATAGGAGAAGCAGCCGAGTCAATTAGTTTTTGACGTATCTTCATTGAGAGATTTGATTTGCATCCATCATTCGTTCTGGACCTTTGGATTATTAGGTGAATTTTATTCACCATTGGATTTCAAATCCAGCGATTCTCCTTTGTGACTTCTGTTAGATTTAAAAGGGAAATCTTTCCAAGTTCGAGATTTTCCCATAGATAGATGATATTTATTCACCTCTAAATCTTTAATTCAATCGGTTGCTTTTGGAAAAATTTGAGAAGTCTTTTCTCAGAATTTAATTCTGTTTAACAAATGGGCTTTGCAAGCTGGTCACGTGCGGCCACGTGACCCTTGGTCACGTGTGGGCACGTGACCCCCTTGTAATGGGCCCTTTTCTTCTTTTGCACTCTGCGTTCTTCTGCTGCTTAGCCGTCACGTGCCACCACGTGACCCCTGGTCACGTGTGAGCACGTGGCCCTCGTCTGGAGTCTTTTTCTTGATTTAATCAGGGAACCAATGTGCCTTTGCCGCTTGCTTTTAAATGTCACGTGCCGACACGTGACCCTGGTCACGTGGGAGCACGTGACTCTTTCTGAAGCCCTCCTCTTCGATGTAGTTTGGGAACTGAACTTGCCTTGCCGATACTTTTAGGTGTCACGTGCAAACACGTGACCGCTGGTCACGTGTAAGCACGTGACCCTCTTCTGAAGCTTTTTCCATAAGCTTTCCTGATTTTCAATCAGGAAACAAATGCCCCCATAGCGTTGTTCTCGCGTGTTCGCACGTGAGTGCAACGCTGTCACCTTTTGTGACCGTTGGATTCCTCTAGGGATCTGGGGAGATGAAACGTTTCCATCGCCTTCTATAAATACCACTGTCTCTTCAGAAGGGCCTTCACTTTGTTCATCTTCTTCTTTTGAGAACTTTTTCTGAGAATTTAATTCTCGTTTCCAGAGCTTAATTCTCTGCCTCAGACATTTTCCAGAGTTTAACTCTGTTGAAGGATCTCTTTTCCTCAGGTAATAATGTTGGACGGCTGAAGCACCTTCGTTTTAAAAGAACTCTCTGGATTTTAAATCCACATTAAGGATTTCACAAAGAACCCATTTTTCTTCAATTTCTTTAACCTCCATCAGTAGATCTCTTAGGGTCGGATGATCCTTGAGGAGATGATGATGGCAGTTCAACTCCATGGAATTTAATTCCATCCAAAAAAAATGTTTTCTGGGATTTTAATTCCCTTTTCTTAATAAGGAATTTAATTCCAATGAAGAACTCGATTTCTTCACACGGAGGCTTCTTGGGGTTTCCTCGTCATTTTATGATTAGTGAAGAAGAAGAGTGTTTGTGATAAATTGTCCTGATTTTTATTTCAGGTATCATGGACGCTCATTTGTATAATCTTAACGAAATCATTTCCTACGGGAATATTCATGCCCTGGGCCGTAGTCAGAATCAGGAGTTCACCAACGCTCAGTGTGCCGAGATTATGAGTCGCTTTGACGAGTACAACCATCGGCTACTCCCTCATCGCTCTTCTCTTCTGAGGCTCATCGTGCTGGCGATTTGGGAGGCGCTTCCTCTCTTCTGCGCCGGTGTGCTACTCAGGGTATTGGACGTTGCCGAGGATAATATACATTCGGTGTATCTGATGAGTTTGATCTCGAAGAGAAGGTGCGACAACCTCATTGATCTTTTGCACCAGGCGTTTCAGCAGTCGGCCATACTTGCCGCCTACCGGAGGGTTGAGGACATCCGCGAGGACCCCGACGCTTGCGATCGCGAGAGAAGACATACTCGGGCAGTTCGAAATGCTTGGAGGATCTTGGACAAGGTCAAGCTTGAGTTTCTCAATCCGTGCCCCGCGCCTGAGGTCTTGCCGTTGTAATCGTTTTATTTTCATTTTTTATGAACCTTTTTAAAGCATGAATGATAAGTTCTGTTGTGTCTTTGTATGTTTGCATGCTTTTCTGTGAGATTTTATCATTTCACTATTGTTGTTGCTGGTGCTTTTAATATGCATGGTGCTATTCTATTTTTTTAGTGCACGTCAAATTTGGGCCTCACGTGTTCCGCACGTGGGATCATATGATGGGACTATTCACCAAATTTTCCATGCCGCATCTTTAGTGCACAGTATCAGATGCAGAAAAGGAGGCTTGGAAATAGTTCCATTTCCTTGATTTTCGATGCCTTTCCTTTTTTGGGCTTTGGAAACAGCTTTTTCATGCAAGATTTTCCGCGCATAGCATTTAATGCACCTCTTTATATCTGAGGCAATGGCCATCCTTTTCTCTTCACAGAGAACTTTATATTACTATTTTTTTTGGTGTAACTTGTCTTGGAAAACAAACGAGCGCCATGGCCTGCAATCGCCCTCATACTCGTCGACAGCCATGGGAAGTTCCTATCGAGGAGATGATCCCCCGCTTTACTGCTCGGTTGGTGGATCCCCTCCTTACCGACAACGAATGTGACTCAGCGGTGTACGAGCTCTCGATTCGTAGGGGGTCCCCTCTTCTAATGGGCTCCCTCTGGCTCTGGATGATTCTTGCCGCTGTGCTTGCCGACGTCCCTCCTCACCCGGCGGAGATGACCCTAGCGATGCTCGACGCGGCTGAAGAGAAGCTCGAAGGTTTTCACGAGGCCTGCATGATTACTCAGGCTTTGAAAGATCGCCCAGTTCATCTTTTGAGCGAAATAAGAGCCCGACGATCTGTTATGTCTGCTTTTGCAGATGAACATGGCGCCAATCGATGGGGGGCGACTCCTCGCGAGAACCGTCGCTTTGATATGCTGGAGAGAGCGGAGAGAGAGATGGAGAATTTTGTCCTCTGCTTCATTAACCCCTATGCCATTAATCCCGTGTTTGGTGACCTTTTCCCGTTAGCGTAGCATTTTTAAATTAGTCCTTCTTTTTGTATGCTTTATGTTGAACTTCCATGTAGGCTCAGTACTCGTATTCATGTTTTCGCTGGCATGAATAAATTTTGTGTTCCTTTTATGAAAACTTCCTTCAATTATCAACACTGTTGTCATGTCGCATGCGCATTAAAGCTTCGAATTTTATTTCTTTTTTGGATGCTCATATGATCGCGAACACATGCCCGATAGGATAATCATCAGAAAGTTTCTCGTTGCTTCTCATACCGGGTTATGTGAGCGCGTTTTTAGATCAACTATTGCCGTCGACTGGAAGCCCATTTATATGGTCTTGAGCGTGTATGTCCCGTTTCTAAGGTTGCGGTCGCGGAAGTGAGCTTACATGCCCTGATAGGATGACGCATGGTGAACATATTGTCGCGCGAGAAAAAAAGGGTTCGGCTGTAAATTCTCGGAGAGGGAGCTGGCTTCTAGGGCGCTGAGCGAGCTTCAAGCCAGCCTCACAGCCAAGGCCAACAAAGCATACGAACTCTGGCGAGTGCTCCGGGAGTCCATAAAAGAGGTGGCGGCTCTCGATAAAGCTGCCACGTTCACTCGTGAGAGGGTCGAGGCTCATAAAGCCACCGAGAAAGAGCTCGAAGCTCGGCTTGCTTCGTATCAGGCTCAGCAAGCTCAGGCGGAGGCTCGTCTTCTGGAGATCTTGCATCATGAAGCCGTGGCTCAGCAACAGAATGATGAGCTGGTAAAATTACTACGCCGCCCGCCGGCTTGAGGACTTGTATCTTTTCTCCCCCCTTTTTTTTACATACTCATGAATGAGAGTATTTCCTTTTTGTTTCTTTCATGAATTGTACTTTGTATCCATTTTGGCTTGTGAATAAAAGATACATTTTTTTCTCAATGGTGTGTCCCCTTTTCATTGAATGTATTCTGCGAATATTCTATCTTGATCTCCTTGCAGGACAGTGATGGCTTAGGATACAGGGTTAGGATCTGCTTCCTAAGGCTTTTGCACTTTATGAGCCACGAGGGTCTCATAAAGAGTTTTTCTCCCTACAGGTCGAGAGGATCCCATAGGTGTAAGTCCTTCTTAAGAATCGTGAAGATTCCTAAGCGGGTTTTCCCTTGAGAGTCGTAGGGATCTCACAAGAGAGTTTTCCTTCCTTACAGGTCGTGAGGACTTGTAGGTGCTGGATGTGGTCACCCTTGTCCGTGTTTTACGGAGTCAGGGGTTTCTCCAGGTATTGTAGTTTAAAGACATCGCGCTCAAGGTTAAGGACCTCATAGTCCGTGGATTTAAGGACTCCACAGTCCGATGTTAGTTTTAAGACATCACGGTCACGGTTAAGGACCTCATAGTCCGCGGATTTAAGGACTCCACAGTCTGATGTTAGTTTTAAGACATCACGGTCAAGGTTAAGGACCTCATAGTCCGTGGATTTAGGGACTACACAGTCCGATGTTTGGTTACAGGGACCCGTCACCTCTTTGAAGACGTTGAGGAGTTACAACGTCAGGTATCAAAGGAGTGAAGAGATGTACCCTTAAACCAAGGCAGACTCTGTAGGGAATCGGGGTAGTTGATCGTTAGTTTTAAGACATCGCGGTCGAGGTTAAGGACATCATAGTCCGTGGATTTTAAGGACTCTACAGTCCGGTATTTGCTCTGGATGCTTCACACGGGTTCACTGCCGTGCTTGGCGAGGACCAGGTTCCGCTCTGGGCGTTTTCCGCGGGGTCAAAGAATGACGTTATCCGCGTTCCACGTAACCAGGAATTTTGCACTAGATGCTTCACACGGGTTCACTGCCGCGCTCGGCGAGGACTAGGCTCCACTCTGGATGCTTCACACGGGTTCACTGCCGTGTTCTGCGAGGACCAGGATCCGCTCTGGACGTTTTCCACGGGGTCAAAGAGTGACGTTATCCGTGTTCCACGTGACCAGGAATTTTGCACTAGATGCTTCACATGGGTTCACTGCCGTGCTCGGTGAGGACTAGGCTCCGCTCTGGATGCTTCACACGGGTTCACTGCCGTGCTCTGCGAGGACCAGGATCCGCTCTGGACGTTTTCCACGGGGTCAAAGAGTGACGTTATCCGCGTTCCACGTAACCAGGAATTTTGCACTAGATGCTTCACACGGGTTCACTGCCATGCTCGGCGAGGACTAGGCTCCGCTCTGGATGCTTCACATGGGTTCACTGCCGTGCTCTGCGAGGACCAGGATCCGCTCTGGACGTTTTCCACGGGGTCAAAGAGTGACGTTATCCGCGTTCCATGTAACCAGGAATTTTGCACTAGATGCTTCACACGGGTTCACTGCCGTGCTCGGCGAGGACTAGGCTCTGCTCTGGATGCTTCGCACGGGTTCACTGCCATGCTCTGCGAGGACCAGGATCCGCTCTGAACGTTTTCCACGGGGTCAAAGAGTGACGTTATCCGTGTTCCACGTGACCAGGAATTTTGCACTAGATACTTCACACGGGTTCACTACCGTGCTCGGCGAGGACTAGGCTCCGCTCTGGATGCTTCACACGGGTTCACTGCCGTGTTCTGCGAGGACCAGGATCCGCTCTAGACGTTTTTCACAGGGTCAAAGAGTGACGTTATCCGTGTTCCACGTGACCAGGAATTTTGCACTAGATGCTTCACACGGGTTCACTGCCTTGCTCGGCGAGGACTAAGCTCCGCTCTGGATGCTTCACACGGGTTCACTGCTGTGTTCTTCGAGGACTAGGATCTGCTCTGGACGTTTTCCACGGGGTCAAAGAGTGACGTTATCCGCGTTCCATGTAACCAGGAATTTTGCACTAGATGCTTCACACGGGTTCACTGCCGTGCTCGGCGAGGACTAGGCTCCGCTCTGGATGCTTCGCACGGGTTCACTGCCATGCTCTGCGAGGACCAGGATCCGCTCTGGACGTTTTCCACGGGGTCAAAGAGTGACGTTATCCGTGTTCCACGTGACCAGGAATTTTGCACTAGATGCTTCACACGGGTTCACTGCCGTGCTCGGCGAGGACTAGGCTCCACTCTGGATGCTTCACACGGGTTCACTGCCGTGTTCTGCGAGGACCAGGATCCGCTCTGGACGTTTTTCACGGGGTCAAAGAGTGACGTTATCCGTGTTCCACGTGACCAGGAATTTTGCACTAGATGCTTCACACGGGTTCACTGCCGCGTTAGGCGAGGACTAGGCTCCGCTCTGGATGCTTCATACGGGTTCACTGCCGTGCTCTGCGAGGACCAGGATCCACTCTGGACGTTTTCCACGGGGTCAAAGAGTGACGTTATCCATGTTCCACGTGACCAGGAATTTTGCTCTAGATGCTTCACACGGGTTCACTGCCGCATTAGGCGAGGACTAGGCTCCGCTCTGGATGCTTCACACGGGTTCACTGCCGTGTTCTGCCAGGATCAGGATCCGCTCTGGACATTTTCCACGGGGTCAAAGAGTGACGTTATCCACGTTCCACATGACCAGGAATTTTGTTGATTATATCCGCATTTCACGGAGTTGGGATTTGACTCTCTGTGGGAGTACATCGTCGAGTCATGGAACTGGGAGTTGCCGCTGTTCCTCTTTGCTTGATGATGTGTCCGCTGTGATGAGACGAGTGGAGCTGGGATTTTGCCATCACTCCGCTTTGCTGACTATGGGGTCTTTTATTAACTTTGCATGTACATCCTGCTGGACTGCGAAGGAACGCCGTTGTTAACATTGCGTCTGCTGTAACGAGACGAATGCTAAGGTGGAGTTGGGATTTTTCCATCGCTCCGCTTGATGGTGTAACATCTTTGTCCTGCTGGGATGAGGAGGCACACCGTTGTTGGTCTTCAGGCTGCAGATGTGGTCGTTGAGATTTGGGACTAGGAACATTGCTATGGTTCCGTTTCGTTGCGATTCTGAGGTCGGTTGTTGACGTCATGTCTGCATCTAGTTGGAGTGAGGAGAAACACAGTTGGTGATCTTTAAGTTGTCGATGTTGACGTCGAGACCCTGAAGCTCGGGATCTTCGTTTGCTTCATTTGTTGACGTCGTGTCTGTAATATTGCGACAAATGTCGAGATTGTCTCTAGGTTGTCTATGAACCGTCGAGATTTGGCTTAGCTTTCTGTTGGAGCCTGTCGGGAAGATATAGTTCCCTCCTTGTTCGTGCCCATGGATTGTATACAGGGGTCAATGTGACCTCACCTGCAGGGCAAAAAGTTTCATCCTTTCAGATTTTTTTTTATTTCCGCGATGCTCTATCCTTTCATCTTTTATATCGCGGAGGTCGCGATTGCCCAATCATTTCGGCTATTTTTCGCGGTGCCCAATCATTTCGGCTATTTTTCTTTTTACTCGCTGCTTTTTATTACGAGTTGCCCAGTCATTTCGGCTATTTCGTATGCAATTTTTTTTAATTATTTTTTTTTGGCTCGCTGATTTTTTTTTTTGCGAGTAGGGGATTTGGGGTCTGATACCAATCTTGGCATTAGCATCGCTGCGACTGGAATATTGCCAGGAGCGAATCATCATTTGCCGTGAAAGGACTTAGAATTTGATACCGGTTTAGGCATCAGCATCGCTGCAACTGGGATATTGCCAGGAGCGAATCATCATCTGCCTTGAAAGGGCTTGGAATTTGATACCAGTTTAGGCATCAGCATCGCTGCAACTGGGATATTGCCAGGAGAGAATCATCATTTTCCTCTGTCGATGTTGAACAAAGGTGGCTTAGTAAACAGGGCTAAGGGTCCTGTCGGCTAAGGCTTTTGACTTTATGGGCCGTAAGGGTCCCACAAAGGTGTTTCTCCCTACAAGTCGTGAGGATCTCGTAGGTGTGTTTTCTCCTTAGGAATCGTGGGGATTCCTAAGTGTACGTTCTCCTGTAAGTCGTAAGGATCTTACAAAAGGGTTTCCTCCTTATAAGTCGAGAGGACTTACAAGGGTTGTTTGCTGTACAAGCATATCCCTAGTCATGGATGGGACTTGGTTAGGGAAATGTTTATTCGCGCCCGTGGATTGTATACAAGGGTCAGTATTGAGTCCTCTGTAGGGCAATATCGAAGGTTGTGGAGGATTGCTTAAGCACAGGTTTAGGTCTCTGTAACTTAAGACTTTCAAATCTTATGAGTCGTGAGGGTCCCATAAGAGAGTTCTCCTTGCGAGTCGTGAGGATCCCGCAAGTGTACTTTCTCTTTAGGAATCGTGAGGATCCCTAAGTGTGTTGCTCCTTTGTGAGTCGTAAGGATCTCACGCAGGTGGTTTCTCCTTACAAGGTCGAGAGGACCCTATAAGTGTCTTTTAACGAGGTTGCGCCCTTTCGGGTTTTCACAAACACTCGCCGGTAGTCCTGCTGTTTTTACTCACGGAGCCCTTTCGGGTTTTCATCCGTGCCCATTTTGCTTATGGACATACCGTTTTTTTTTATCATTTTTTTAAATATTTTTCTTTTTCTTCCCTTTTTTTATCTCGTCAGCCTAAGGATGCTGTGGTAGTAGTTTAGGGACGTTTCGGTCCGTCGTTAGTTTAAGGACATTTCGATCCGTTGTTAGTTTAAGGACGTTTCGGTCCGTCGTTAGTTTAAGGACGTTTCGGTCCGTCGTTAGTTTAAGGACGTCTCGGTCCCCCGTTAGTTTAAGGACGTTTCGGTCCATCGTTAGTTTAAGGACGTTTCGGTCCCCCGTTAGTTTAAGGACGTTTCGGTCCATCGTTAGTTTAAGGACGTTTCGGTCCATCGTTAGTTTAAGGACGTTTCGGTCCCTGGTTCTGGGAAGGCCGGCTGCTGCTTGTAAAGCCTGAGCTTAGGAAGATAGCGAGCGGACATAGTCATCGTCGTCTGTCATTGACCCAGGCTGTGGCTCATTAAGCATAGTATTTCTTTAAGAAGCGGCCGTTTATTGGCCTGAAAGGCCTTTCACCGTGCATGTCCATGAGTAGATAGGCCCCACCCTGGTAGACCTTGTCTATGATGTACGGGCCTTCATAGTTTGGCTCAAATTTTCCCCGCTTGGCGCGATTGGGGATCATAGGTCTTTTGACCACTAGTACGAGTTCTCCTTGGCGGAATGTCCTCGGCCTGGTCAACCTTTCATACGAGCGCGTCATCTTTGCTTTGTAGGCTTCTAGACGTTGTTGCGCTATGAGTCGGGTTTCGTCGAGGGCATCAAGCTCCTCAAGCCGAAGGTGAGCATTTTCTTCGTCCATCAGCTCGTGGTGGACTGCCACTCGTAGAGAGGGTAACTCTATCTCGAGGGGGAGCACTGCTTCCGTCCTAAATACCTACGCGTACGGCGTTGTGTTCGTGGCTGTCTTGAATGTAGTTCGATAGGCCCGAAGGGCTTCTTGCAGCCTCTCGTGCCAGTCTTTCTTATTCCGGGAAACGGTCTTCTTTATGATCTTCGTCAAGGTCTTATTGAAGGCCTCGGTCAGACCGTTAGCTCGTGGGTTGTAAACTGAAGAATATCTCCAGTCTATATTGTGCTGTTGCGCGAAGCGGCTAATTTTATGGCTTCGGTAGGCTGGCCCATTATCGGAGATAATCCGCCGTGGGGTTCCGAACCGATAGATGACGTGCGTCTTGAAGAAATGGAGGATATTCTCCGTCTTCACTTCCCTCAGTGGTACTGCTTCTGCCCACTTGGAGAAGTAATCAGTTGTCGCCAGGATAAAACGATGTCCCCGGGATGATGCTGGCTCGATGGGGCCGACTATGTCAGTCCCCCACATTTCGAACGGCCAGCTAGCCACCGTTGGATGTAGTGGATTCGGATGTTGGTGGATAAAGTCTCCATGAATCTGGCACGAGTGGCATTGCTTCGCATACTCGAGGCAGTCCTGGATCATCGTGGGCCAGTAGTAACCCATCCGTTTAATTTTTAACTTCATCTTTGGGCCTGCTTGGTGAGAACCGCAAAGTCCATCGTGAACTTCCTGCATGACTCTTTCTGCTTCATCAGGTCCTAAGCATCTCAGCCATAAAGAATCAAACGATCTCTTGTATAGAGTATCGTTGACGAAAGCGAAAGATAGAGCTCGTTTCATGAGCTGATGTCTTGAGGACGCTTCTTTGGGCATTCGGTGGGACTTAAAGTAGTCTGTGAAGACTTCCCTCCAGTCCTCAGCCTTCTTTCGATCTTTTATTTGTAGGGTCATCTGCTCAGTCACCCCCTTTTCTTCATATAATTCCGGAGGTATTTCTGCCGGGGCGAGCACTCGACGGCTTTGTACTACGATTCTTACATCATCGAGGTTTTCGTCCGCCAGCTCTTTAGCAAGTTTGGCCAACGCGTCTGCTTTGCTATTTTCCGCGCGTGGTATGTTCTCCAAAGTGTAGGAGGGAATCTGGGTCAATAGTTGTTGCACCTTTTCGCCGTACTTCACCAACTCTAGTTTGCACGTTTGGTAGTCACCATTTACTTGATTAACGACCAGTTGAGAATCCCCGTATATAAGGAGGTCTTCAATTCCCAGGTCGATGGCGATTTCAAGGCCTGCTATCAGGGCTTCGTATTCAGCTTCATTATTTATCCTCGGCTCTGTTAAGGAGAAAGCGAAGCGCATTATCCTTCCTTGTGGAGTTGCAAAGACGAGGCCTATCCCCGATTTGACTATTGGGATACCTTTTTTCTGTTTCTTTACAGAGAACGCTCCATCGAAGTAGAGTTTCCATCAGGTGCTACCGCCGCCAATCGCGTCAAATGCATGCTCGTCCGGCAAATCACAGTTCAGAGGAGAATCGGCCGGTATCGGGTGCTCAGCGAGGAAATCGGCAATGGCCTGGCCTTTTACTGCCTTGAGAGGTTGATACGTTATCGAGAACTCCATCAAGAGTAGGGCCCGTCTAGCGAGTTGTCCCATCAATATGGCTTTTGACATCAAGTATTTAAGGGGATCCACCTTTGAAATGAGACGGACTTCATGCGTTAACGCATAGTGCCTGAGCTTTGTTATCGCGAAGATCAACGCCAAGCAATGTTTTTCAATGGGAGAATAGTTGCTTTCTGCCCCCAGTAGAACTCGACTTAAGTAGTAGAGTGCCCTCTCTTTCCCCTGATCGTTCTCTTGTGCCCATAATGCGCCCAAGGAACCTTCGAGGGCGGTCGTATAAAGAATGAGGGGTTTTCCCTTGACCGGCGTAGCCAACACCGGAGGGTTCTGCAGGTACTGCTTGATCTCGTCTAATGCACCTTGGCATTTGTGCTCCCAAACGAATGGAGTTCCCTTTTTTATCAGGTGGCTGTAAGGACGGCATTTGCCTGAAAGATTAGCGATAAATCGCCGGATGTATGCGAGCTTCCCTTGGAGAGACCGCAACTGTTTGAGGGTTCTCGGCGGAGGCATTTCCATGATCGCTTTAATCTTTGACGGGTCTATTTCAATACCTCGGTGTCGAACGATGAATCCCAGGAATTTTCCCGAGGAGACTCCAAACGCGCATTTGAGGGGATTCATTTTCAAATTATATTGCCGAAGGCGTTGAAATACAGTCTCCAGATGCTTTAAATGATCTTCGTATGACATGCTCTTTACTACGAGGTCATCGATATAGCACTCGACGACGTCGTGTATGAGGTCGTCAAAGATCTTTGTCATGGCCCTTTGATAGGTAGCGCCAGCGTTCTTTAAACCAAAGGGCATAACCCGGTAGCAGAATATACCCAAAGGGGTTCGGAAAGCGGTGTGCTTCTGGTCTTCGGGATGCATCTTTATTTGATTGTATCCTGACGAACTGTCCATAAAGGAGAAAACCTCGTGAGTGGACGTGTTATCTATCATTAGCTCGGTTACCGGTACTGGGAAATCGTCCTTTGGACAGGCTTTATTGAGATCCCTGAAATCCACGCATATGCGTACCGTCCCATTTTTCTTCATTACCGGGACGATATTGGCGATCCAATCGGGATATTGGACTTCTTGGATAAATCCAGAATCGATTAGCTTTTTGACTTCGGCGTTGATGCTCATCTCAAGCTCGAGTCGCATCCTTCTTGGCGCCTGCTTGACTGGCTTGATATCTGGGGATATTGCTAATTTATGCACAGCAATCTCCAGATCTAATCCTGGCATCTCGAAGTAGTTCCACGCGAAGCAGTCTTTATGCCATAGAAGCACGTTCTTTAACGCAGCCACCCTTTCTTCAGATAGCAGCTCGCTGATAAATGTCGGTCGCGGGTCATCCGACGATCCCAACTCAATCTTCTTGAGGTTATCTGCAGTAGTGTGTATACCATCCTCCAGTTCTTTCGGAGCTGGCGGAAATTCTGAGATCACCTCATCATCGCTGTTCTCAAAGCACCGGGGAAGGTCATCCATGTTCTCGGACTCCTCTTTTAATATCGTAATCGTATAACAGGTGCGAATCCGCTCCCAGGACTGAGGTGGATCCGGTTCTGCTCTTGCGGCTTTGGGTTCATGCTTTTGTGGTGGCGTTACCCTCCAGCCGTCGGATAAAGCGAATATGCCCTGTTGGTACTGGTCCTCGACCCAGTTCTTGAAGGTGAAGCAGTCTTCGGTGGGATGTCCTATGGCTTGGTGATAAGAGCAATAGCTCAGATGAGAAGCCCTGTTAGCTTGCTCAGGGTGCTTAGACTCTGGAAGCGCGATCATTCGATGTTTCATAGCGAGCTTGAGTAATCTCTCCGTCTTGTTTCGAGGGAAGGAGTACACTCAACTCATCTTCTTCATGAGGGATAAATCCGAGCCGTGCAATACCCGATCACGTAACCCTCTAATCCTGCGTTGTTGTTGTCGGCTCCTCTTTCCACTTCTTGATTTATTTCCTCCTCCGCATCGGGCCTTTCGTACAACGGGTTGACGAAGACGAACATCTTTGTCTTTCGCAGCCTGTTGAGATAGACGTTGTGTCCTGGCCTTCTCGTAGATGGCCATTTCGCGGTTGTGGTCTTCCCGAGCTTTCTGACTCACTTCCCTGATGGGCTCGTCCATTCGTTCTTCAAACGACGGACTCGGCGCTTCAATCGCGGGGTCTAGTTTTGATGGGGGGTTGGCATCTCCTGACAGGGCGTCCTCTTCCTCATCGAAGGTATATATAGCGTAGCTGTTGTGAGCCCGTTCCCGTTTTCCGGTTCTCGGGTATCCAAGCCCGAGTGTTTCCATTTTCCCGTTGGGCAATTTGCGTTGAGTCCCAGGGACATCCCAAATCTTGTTGTAGAACCGAGCCTACCGAACAGTCTGTTTTAAGGGTACTCCTTGGCGCTTCAATAGCTTCTTTAATCCATTTGTATAGTATCTGGGCAGACGGATGGGTTGGAGCCTGTCGAGTGTAACATCCGCGCCGTGCCAGATCTCTTTCTCTATTTTCGACTCTGAGGATCGATAGAATAGGATCACCTTTTCACTCCTTTTCCTGGGAGGGACGTAGAATGTTTGCAGGTCCTGCACATTGTGAGCTTGAAGTGTGTCGAGATCCTTGTAGTGTTCTCGCGGCACCATGGTGATTTGCAAACTCTGATCATCGCTAGGGGGTGCTTGTATTGACAGCCAATTAGAGAACACGGCATTAACTTCATCTTCTGAATCACTTCCGAAGACCAACATGGGGGCGGGAATCCCTAGGTTGTTGCGTTGAGATGGCCCTGCATAAACCATCTCTTCCTCTTCTTCGGTATCGCTCCTGAAAACAGGGATGGTGGCGGCGGTTTTGTTCTCCGGGTTGAGACACCTTTTTGTATCCTCGAAATCTGGCAAAAAGTACTTCGCATCTTCGTATTTGCGGACTTCGTTCACGGAAAATGGGTTTAACTCTCCTGTGACGGTATACTCGAAACCATCCTTAAAGTACTTCATACACTGATGTTGTGTAGAAGGGATGATGTTGTACTCGTGTAGCCAAGGACGACCGAGCAAGGCGTTGTAGCGGGTCTTGGCGTCAATGACATGGAATTTGATGTCTGTGATGAGAAGTCCAAAGCGTAATGTTAGTATCATAGATCCGAGAGTCCGTGACGATTGTGAATCGAAACCGGAGATAGTAATTTTGTCACGAGTGAGGTGTTGCACGCTCATGAAAATTTCCTTTAACACCCGAACGTTAAGGAGATTGACGGAGGATCCATTATCTACCAGGATCTTGCCTATCTTGATATCATGGCAATATCCAGAGACATATAGGGGACGGTTGTGGTCGCATGTTCCGAGGAGAAGGTCTTCGTCACCGAAAGTGATGTCGGCCGTATGCACTTCCTCCAGTTCATCCTTCATCCTTTCAGTGGCGAGGAAGGCTTGGAATTGCTCAGGTTCTTGTAACGCCTTAATTAGTGAGTCTCGCGCTTCCTTTGATAATAGGAGGGCGTCGAGAATGCTAAGCTGAGAAGGTAGCTTCCTTAGGTGCGCGAGGATGTTATAGTCCACCTTACCCTTCCTAGGAGGGTCTTTGGCAGCCAGCTCTCTCATGACTTGGTCATCTAAAGTGATATCTTCAGTGACCTTTTCCTTTCCCTTATCTTTTCTACTCGCGGGCCCGAGATTCTTTTCTGGGAGTGTGCGATTGCGCAGCTGAATGTTCTCGCAGGCCTCCGATTTCTCTTCTTTCCCTAGAACGGATTCGTTAAAGAGAGGGCCCAGAGCCATTTCTTCATCAGAGTCGCTCCCAAAGGTGAGAACTTATGACCCCCCGGCGTGAGCTATATAACAGTTGCCAGTAGTTCTGGTGTGCCCATCGGCAGTACTTCTTTGCTCCCGACGGATCTTGCGTTTCATGCGCTTATCATGTTGCCGACGAGCAACATATCCGTGCCACCATATCCCAAAGGCGTCGCACTCCTCTGTGGGGTGTGAAATTTTCCGATGATATGCGCAATAATTATGGTGCCTCTCTGCCCCATTGAGCGTGTTTTCTTCCGAGGGTGGTAGCTTCATTCCCATTGACATGGCTTTGGCAAACCTTTTCCTCGTCTTGAATATCTTCTTGTCTACTTCGGATGCCTTTCGCTCTGGCAGGGGTAGTTCAACTCTTCCGTTCAGTCGCCTGCATTTGGTTCCTTCTGACGCTGCCATCTCACGCTCCTGATCCGCTTTACTTTTTAAACGAATTTCGTCTAGAAAGGCATTGATTATTTCATTCGTCGGCCACGCACGCTATGGTTTAGGCTCTGCCTCCAGCTTCTTAGTGCCAGGAGTTTTTTCATCATTGGTAAACGAGTGGGAGATTACGTTACAACTCGCCACATACCCTTCGGATTCATCCGACGAGCTCTCTCCATCATCTTTCTCTCGAAAGATGTGGTTGAGGAACTCTTGCAGTGTGACAGGAGTTCGCGCCTTTTGATTGTATTCTTCCAGTGCGTCGATTTGCTTATGCAAGTTCGTGTGCTCGTTTCCAAGCTTCACGGGCTTCTTGGATTTCTTCTTTTTCTTCGAAGATTTTGACGGTTGGGCGTGAGTATTTGGGCCCTTATCGCGAGTCTTCGCAGTTGGGCGGGGCTTCAGCATCCCTTCGATAATTTGAGGTTCAAGAGGGTCCTCCCATTCGATCGCAGGGCACGCATGAAGGTCTTTCAGCATTCTTTTGGTTTTAGTTGATAGCATGACCTCCCATGGAGCTTCTTCAATAAAGGAGTAGGTTGCCCCCGGTGTATCTGCTTTCTTAGGAGTATGCGGTTGTGGTGGGTTCACCTTCCACTTTTCGGACAGTATAAACTTCCCCTGGAGGTATTGATCTTCAATCCATCCTTTGAAGACGAAGCAATATTCAATCGGATGACTTACCGTTTGATGGTAAGGGCAATAGTTAGGGTTATTCACCTCGGTGGGTGGCGGCGGTCGCCTTGGATTCGGTAGGCTTATAAGTCTGTTGCATACTGCCAGCTCGAATAACTGTTTCGTCTTGTCTCGTGGGAACGAATAAGGACGCTTCATCTTCTCATTATAATACCGACGTCTTTCTTCCAATTGATCTATCGGCTTCGGGGCGTTAGGTTGCTGTTGGGCATTCGCGACGAAGGTTGCCCTTCCTTTACCCTTGTCATTCCGAGGTTCCGACTTCGGGGGAGGTGGTCTATGACCCATCTGGTCCATCTGAGCCAACTTTTCGATTAAAGCCTGGAATGTGGTTGGCTTAAAGAACATCATAAACTGGGAGATAGTTGCGTGGGGGTCTAGGGTTCCCACGAACATGCCCACTGCGGGTGCCTCCTCAATGCGTTGCTCGCATCTCGACCACAAATTCCGCCAGCTTATAGCATACTGGACCCAGGTTTTGCCTGGTTTTACCCTGGCGTTAATCAATGCAGTTATTGGAGTGCGTTCGCTGGCGCTCGCGAATCGCTGAGTGAATAACAACTCCATTTCAGCGAACGTTTTGATAGAATCGTTCGGGAGTTCCGAATACCATTCGAACGCTGTTTCTGATAAGCTGCCCACGAACTGGCGAAGCAACAGTTTATCATCACTGCCGGTGTTACCGCAGAGGGCCCGGAACTGGGCAATATGTTGATGGGGATTGCCGGTCCCCTTATACACGTGGAATTTTGGTATTGTATAGCCCGGCGGGTATTTGATTTGGTCGTACCAGCTTGGATACGGCCGCCCCGTTTTTACGACTTGACCAGCCGCCTCAGTCGCATGATGAACCTGGATTTGCTGGGCTATATAGTCAACCAAGTCAGCTTTAGAGATTGCCTCTTCTTTGGCCGTTGAGAGGGCTGGTGGTAGATTTGACGTTTCTCCTCGGTCGTCTTCAAGAACGATTAGGGGATCCTCGGCGGGTAGGTCCTGCTGGATCATCATTCCTATCATATCTTGGAAGAGAAGGCCCATACGTTGTATGTTGGCCGCTTGTTCAGCAGCCTCTTTGTCCTTTTTCTCCAGTATCCGGCGAAGGAATTCAGCGTCGGTTTCTTCCTCCCGGCGTGCGTCTGAGGACGTTTCTGGGCTTTCTTTTGGCCCGGTAAGTGCGGCCATAGCATTCATCATCTCTTGGAGCTTTTGCTGTTGCTCCTGGGCTTTGGTCACCGATCGTGTAAGCGTTCTATGACCTGTGGACGCACGGCTGTCTTCTTTTCCTGACGCCATGTATACGGTGTGGACCATCATGCCCCCAGACTTAGGGCGTGTGGGCTTAGTGCTATTAGCTGTCGTTGCAGGCTGGGGGATCTTCTCTGGCTTCCTCCTTTTATGAGCCATGGAGGTTGAGGGGGCCGTTGAGGTGAGCGTCCAGACAGCCTTTCGGGGTTTAGCCTGGTGACCAGCTTCCGGTTGGATTTTCAGCTTCTTATGCTGGTGGGAGAAGTTTGGATCGATGATCGAGTCTCGGGCCTGTCGCCAAACCTTATAGATTTTGGAAGACAGCCGTTGAGGGGGTCGGGGCTGTTCTGACTTTATTTCCACAACCTTTTTTAACGGGGGAGGAGACCTCTTTAGCACTGCAGTAGGAGAATTCCTTCGCACCTTATTTAGCATCTCAAAGCTGTTCCCAGTTGGAACAGCAGCATTAACTTCTGCCATTAGGGCTGATGGAGTTAGCCCAGAGGGGGAGTTACCCCCAGCCTTCCTTACTCGGTGCCAGTGGCGACGTCGAGCGTGTCGAGCGGACGGCGTTGGTTCAGCGGTGAGAATGGCTTCGTCTTGCCCCCTGTGTAGTGGGGGGTCGCTGCTGGTGTTAGCCTGTCAAAGACCGACGTCCTTTGGGTAGCAGGAGCGGGAGCTGAAGCCGTCAATCTTGCAAAAACCGACTTTTTGGCCGGAGAAGCCGCCTTGGCGATTTCAGGAGCAGGAGCGGCCACTTTCTTAGGAGCAGCCTTCTCTGGGATTGTAGGCCCCATGATGGGTCCACAGGATTTCTGGCCCAATCTAGAGAAGACCGAAGCGCTGACGTTGGGCGACTCGTTGAGAGGAGCCGTGGCAGGGGTAAGACGATCAAAGACCGACTTCTTGAGAGCTTCCTTTGTCAGCACCGACGCCGCGAAGCTTGTTGGTGGGAGTATAGTCCCAAAGAACAATCCGGTAGTGGCCTGAGTCACCTGGTCCACCGGCATTGTGAATAACGAAGCAGCTTGGGGTCCGTAGGCTATACCTCCTGGCGAGGCAAAGCGTTGGTCGCAATTGCAGTCTGAGCAGTTGGAGGATTTCGCAGAAGTAGAAGCCATCGATCCTTTGCTTTCTGCAATAAGCAAGACGCCAATTCTTAGTATCTTGAAACCCGAGGGCAACCATTAGCAAACCGCGATTGGTTCGCGAATCACGACACACGAAGCGTGGAGTGGAAAGAGGAAAAGGTCCCACCGGGCGTGCCAGAATCTGTTCCCCTCCGAAAGACGCGTGCACAAGACTGCGATGTCTTGGCACTGAGATTCGGGGTAGATGCTAATTGGTGCTATCCGTCCACCTCTCCGAAGATGCCAAGTTGATTTATGGCACCATGTATCGAAGGTTTAAACGGATGCGGCCGATGTAGCAGACTTCGTCAGATCCCCCTCGTTTGAGGGGTTTTTGATTGTGGGGACGCTCTTCCCTGCAGGCGCAAGCCCCTGCAGTTAATTACGCTACCGCATCGCAGTAACAACTTTCTCCTTCTCCAGATGGTCACTTCGTGTCGTGTGTGTGTTTATTTTATATTTTGTTTGTGGTTGCCCGTGGATTGTATACGGAGACTCATTTATGTAGTCGCCCGTAGGACGTGGATTAGTCCAAATCCGTATTCTCTTAGATTTGGGTTTGGGGTTTTGGTTTAAGGATACGTTAGCCATTTTTGAGGCTAAGATCAACTTAAACGTTTGTTAAGGATACGTTAGTCTAATTTGAGACTAAGATCAACTTAACGGGATCGTTTAGATCCGACAAAAGAGCATTTGGGCTCCATTGTTCCAGTTTAGGGACATATTGGTCCATCGTATGTATGGCCGTCGGGACCCGTCACCTCTCTGACGACGTTGAAGGATTACAACGACAGATGTCAGAGGAGTTCAGAGATGTACCCTCGAACCAGAGTTAATTGGGGAAGATTCATAGCCTATTTTGTTTGAAGGTTTAAGGATACGTTAGCCATCTTTGAGGCTAAAATCAACTTAAACGGGATCGTTTAGATCCGACAAAAGAGCATTTGTGGCCCTATTGTTCCAGTTTAGGGACATAGGGGTCCATGGGTGGTTTAGGGACATTGCGGTCCATGGGTAGTTTTAAGACATCTCAGTCAAGGTTAAGGACGTCATAGTCCATGGGTTTAAGGACCCCACAGTCCATTGTTAGTTTTAAGACATCTCGGTCAAGGTTAAGGACGTCGTAGTCCATGGGTTTAAGGACCCCACAGTCCATTGTTAGTTTTAAGACATCTCGGTCAAGGTTAAGGACGTCATAGTCCATGGGTTTAAGGACCCCACAGTCCATATCGATGTGTGGTCATCGGGACCCGTCACCTCTTTGAAGACATTGAGGGATTACAATGCCAAGTATCAAAGGAGTGAAGAGATGTACCCTGGAAACCGGAGTGGATTAAATAGTCTTTGGCCCAATTTGGGATCAAAACCAATTAATTATGTTATTAGCCCATTAGCCCAGTTAAGGCTGAATTGAGGACTTATGGCCGGCTTGGGCTAAGTCCAATCATGTCTGGAATACTGGCTTCCTGTTGGTCCATTGAAGGAGAGACTTTGTCTCTGGCCATTTAGCCAATTGGGCCAGTGCCTAGTGTTGAACACTACAGACCAATCAGTGTTGAACACTGGGAATGAGGTTGACAAATTAGTGTTTAACACTAAAAGATAATTGGTGTTAAACACCAGCAACAAGGCCTTCAAATTAGCATTAAACACTAAAATAGATCAGTGTTAAACACTGGCAACGGAGATCTCAAATTTGTATTACGCGCTAAGGTAATCAGTATTGAACACTGCAAATAAAGTTCTTTGATTAGTGTTGAACACTGAGGCCCAACGATATTTTAACACTGGATTCGAGAGTTCTAATTTAGTGTTAAACACTAAGGCAGGAGGGGTCACGTGGCAACACGTGAGAGCGCCCTCGCCCTCACTTCATTTGTTCTTCTGAAGAGATCGCATTTTTGGAGCATCACGTGTCATCACGTGTCGGGTGTCTAAACGAGGTATGTTAAGGCTTCTGCCAAGGGTCACGTGGGTCACGTGAGGCACTGCCTTAAAGGGCTTTCTGTAGATCTTTTAGGGGGGGTCACGTGGTGACACGTGACCCTTCTTTTCTGTAGTTGTTAGAAGATCTGTTAATCCCTTTCAGGAATTGAATTCCACGTAGGGTTGAACCCTGACAATAATTTCAAAGGAATTAAATTCCTAGTTCCTTTTGAAGATTTATATTCTGGGATAGAGTTGAACTCTGAATTTTCTGTAGGAATTAAATTCGTCATATATGTGAAGAACTGCATTCTATCATAGGGTTAAACCCTAATAACAACTTTAAGGAATTAAATTCCCACTCTCTTTTAGAGAATTATTCTGAGGAGTAAGATTAAGGGAATTAAATTCCTGTTGTTTTAACAGAACTAAGTTGTTAATTAGGGTTAAACCCTGTTTCTTTTTATTCTGAAGGAATTAAATTCCCATGACACAGGGTCAAACCCTAATTTTATTTTAAAGGAATTAAATTCCTATAGTTCTGTGAGAATTAAATTCTCGTGCTTCCCTTCCCTCTCTGTGCTTTGGATCTGCATGGCAGGATCTCAACCCATTGAGAATTAAATTCTCAACTTCAAGGGGAGATGTGCACTTTACAGATCCTCCATCCAAGAGAGAAGAAATATGTTCTTCTGTTGAACTCTGTTGAGAATTAAATTCTCTTTCTTTCAAAAAGCCTTCCCTTTCTTACATAGGGTTTTCTTTTGCAGAAGATCCAAATTCCTTGAAGTATCAAGGCTCTCTCCTTTTTTTTTCCTCTGCGTGTGTATCTTTTTTGTGTCTCTTGGCTCCTATTTATAGGAGAAGCAGCCGAGTCAATTAGTTTTTGACGTATCTTCATTGAGAGATTTGATTTGCATCCATCATTCGTTCTGGACCTTTGGATTATTAGGTGAATTTTATTCACCATTGGATTTCAAATCCAACGATTCTCCTTTGTGACTTCTGTTAGATTTAAAAGGGAAATCTTTCCAAGTTCGAGATTTTCCCATAGATAGATGATATTTAATCACCTCTAAATCTTTAATTCAATCGGTTGCTTTTGGAAAATTTTGAGAAGTCTTTTCTCAGAATTTAATTCTGTTTAACAAATGGGCTTTGCAAGCTGGTCACGTGCGGCCACGTGACCCTTGGTCACGTGTGGGCACGTGACCCCCTTGTAATGAGCCCTTTTCTTCTTTTGCACTCTGCCTTCTTCTGCTACTTAGCCGCCACGTGACCCCTGGTCACGTGTGAGCACGTGACCCTCGTCTGGAGTCTTTTTCTTGATTTAATCAGGGAATCAATGTGCCTTTGCCGCTTGCTTTTAAATGTCACGTGCCGACACGTGACCCTGGTCACGTGGGAGCACGTGACTCTTTCTGAAGCCCTCCTCTTCGATGTAGTTGGGGAACTGAACTTGCCTTGCCGATACTTTTAGGTGTCACGTGCCAACACGTGATCGCTGGTCACGTGTAAGCACGTGACCCTCTTCTGAAGCTTTTTCCATAAGCTTTCCTGATTTTAAATCAGGAAACACCTCTCCCTCTCCATGGCCGCAAGGTGATCAGCAAGATCCGCCAACTTCTCCTTGATGACCCGGTGGGACTCGCTCAGGCAGCGATAGGACTCCCGGCACTTTGAAATGGTGAGATCCGCGTTTCTGACCGGGCTTTGAGGACGATCTCCCTCTCCCTCTCCAGACACAACTCGAGTCGCAGACCCTCGACTTCCGAAGAAGACTCTTCTACTGACCTCACAGCCTGGATATCCCCCTTGTCTTCCATACGAGTAACAAGGGCGCAGTGTTGAAGGACCTGGCGAAAAATGGCAGGGAAACTTAAGGGCACCCGAACTAAGAAAAGGTCACCTGAAGTAACACATGAGGGAGTACATACCTGAACCGCCTCATGTGCGATAGCCGCCATTTGGGCCCTCAAGGTCACCCACGACATCTGGCCCCTGGCCTAATCCTCCATACCAGCAAGAAGGCTGGCAGGCAATGGAAAGCCCTGACGGGACCATGAACTGGATGTCCCCCTTCTGCACGGGAGTCCCCTCCGGAACCTCCGTCGGCGGCGCACGAGAGACCATCCTCTTCCTCTTAAGAGGAACCTCGTCTTCGCCCTCTCCTGCATTCCTTGTCTGAGATTCGGGAACCCGTGTACGCCTTTGGCCGCCACCGGAACAATCGTCAGGAGCTCGTGACGGGGCAGGTAGCCCCACCGTCGGAGGCACATCTGGCGCAGGGCTCGAGTCAGTCGGAGGCCCCCCACAGGACTGAGCACCGAAGGCACCAAGAGTCTGGAATCGAACCATCTGTCCTGCCAGAAGGGAGAAGAGGCTCAACTCAGAAAGAGAAGAAGCAGAAGGAAGAAAAGCAAGACATCTAACCTTATGGGAAGAAGTCCTCGAGAAGAGAAAACGCAAGATCCGACCTAAACGGAGAGGGACGAGCTAACAAGACTCAGAATGATGAAAGTGGGAAGAGAGAGACCTCTAATCAGGTCTCCCCTCGATTTATACAGACGGCGTCCTCATCCAGCGGCGACGGTCGACTCCCGCTAAAACGATTCAGTACACTCGACGGCCACGATCGTTCCACCCGTCGAAAGCGCATTGGCAGCATCCCATCAGATGCCAGAAGCCTGTGGCATGTCACATCAGCTAACCGGCACCCAACACATGGCCTGTTGCTTCAGCAAAAGGACACACGATCCGGCGCACCCTCTTTAATGCGAAGATCTCACCCCGATCCGCTGACATCACCCGGAAAAACAACCGATCGCCTAGGGACACACCCGACGATATCTTCGAAAAGAAGCTCACCTCGGGTGACCCAACAAACCACTCTCGACCTGACCCGTCAGCTGGTCGGGACGAGAGTAGGGGGATAATGATGATTCTCGATATCGGCAATCTCCTAGACCAGGACACGTGGCAGATGACGTGTCCCAGGGCTCACAGGAAAGGACCTATAGTGGCCGACCAGACCATTCATGTGCCTGTCTTACAAGCAAACGCTGGCTCACCTCCGAACCCCCAGCACAATTGGCCTCCTCGGCTCCACAGCTTGTCTCCGAGCTATCACAGGCCCGAGCCTCCTCGGCCCTCTCAGCTTGCCTCTGGGCTCGAGCAGAACCAAGATACCTCGGCTCTCCCTCTCCTCCGCGAGCTCTCCCGCCGAGGTCATCTTCCTCGGTCTCATCGACCGACCAACAGTACTGCTCGCAGGCGTAACCGCCATCCCGCGACTCTCGCCATGCGCGAGATCTTCGCCGGCTATATCCCACGTTCCACGCCACCACGATCCCCCATTAACGAGCCTGTCTCTCCATTAATGGGAGGTCCCGCTCATCACGCGGGCATGACATCGGGAGTGTAACAGCAGGCGTGATTCTCGCGCCTGCTGCCACCGCTATATAAACCCCTTCTTCAGACGGTTCAAGTAAGCCATTTCTTAATCCACTAAGCTGTTACTCTGCTCGGATTTCCTCTCTAACTTGACTGTCGGAGGGTCCTCGGTGGTACAACCATCCCGGGACTTCCTTGCAGATAGCTCGGCAACCACAACCTCAAACTCATTGAGATCCACACGCTTCAGGAGCGACAGCCTCCAGATCCAGTCTCAGCCACCTATCACTGCTATCAGCAGATCAACGGAAGGAAACATCTGCAGAAAATTCAGCCCTCCATCAGAATTTAAGAAATTAAATAAGTCATTAGTCTTTGCATTTATTCATCATATGAGACTATCCATATCAACCTATTTGGATACTTTAATTGATTCATTTAAAATTCAAATTTTAAACACAACCCCCCATCATATCATCTCTTTCAATTTGTACGTAGAGATGAGATGTCTCTTGAACTTTATTATCAATATTTAAATCACATGCCGTTCATTAAAACTGTATAATATTTAATAAACGTACACATGCAAAATACTGATATGTAAAATATATTTGTTAAAAAATTTATTTATTCATATAATATTCATTTGTGTGCATACTTATCTTTATTAAATATTTTAATGCTCATATTAAATAAGTAATCATTAAAATGTATCAGTTTCATACACACCGCTTCGCATCCATAATTGTTTTATCACAAATCTGATTCATAAGCATGTCCTATCAGTATCCGAATCTGTCTCAATAGCATCCGCTTTATATCTGTATCCGATATTGCCATAAACGGATATGACACTTTATTATCAAATTATATTTGTATCCGTCACTAAAAAAACAAATACGGAAACGATAACGTTTACATACGAGTCAGGCTTTTCTCAAAATAGGTTCTTAAAATATAGAAAAATTCTCCATGGAATTATGGATTTTCTATGAATCTAGAAAGGAAAATACAACAAATGATATATTTTTTATTTTTAAACTTGAAGGTACATAGGTGCATTCCATCGTATTTTGAATTCCAAAAAAATTACAACAAAGTAGGGTTGGTCAAAGGAATCTTTGATAGTCGAAACACTATTATTTCGCTTTCCTCTTTTGCCCTTAAATTTATTCATATTCTCTAAACTATCTCTGGACCGTATCGCTAAGGTAGGAATTTGAAATTTAAAAGAAAAATAGAATGAATAATATTTGTATCTAAATAACAAAATTAACAAACAACATCATATATTTTTTTTCAAAGATATAAATCAAGAATTTTCAGATAACAATAGTCTCTTTGCATTTGCTTATAGAAATTACCTTTGCTTTAAAGTTGATGCTACAATTTCATGATTCAAAGGGCTATTTTATTTAAATATTTAATAATTAATGGATTCATATATTTAAAAAAATTATCTAAAGACATCGTGTTTATATAGTTATCATGATTGTTCTTGGTATTTATTTATAAGTCACAAAGTATATGGTATTTATGTTAAAAAATGCCAAAAGCTCTTGTGCAATCGTGAAATCTTAAACTAAGATCTAATTATATAATATATTTTTATAAAAAGATAGTTATGTACTCATTTTATCCTTTATATAACAAATCTATTTAATGTATGGATACGTCTATAAAGAATAATATTTGTATCAAAAGAACAAAAGACGACTAATATCATGTATCTTTTTTTAAACAGAATGAAAACACGTCTATATATCTTTTTTTAAATGTATCTTAAAATAATCTATATCTATACTACTCTTATAAGCAAATTGACACGTTTTTTGTTCGTATGTTTAGTTAAGATTTGATATAAACTAAAATATCCTTACTATAAGAAATTTAAATATAAGATTTATTAAAATAAGAAATTTAAATTTAAATTTTTTTTATAAGTTGTAATTTCTTTTTTACATTGAAAGAGTATCTTTTCAAAACAAACAAATCATGTGGGAATAAATTTGTGAATTTAAATGATATAGAACTTTTTAAATTTTAACCATGGTATATATGCAATTATCAATTTTGTTTTCAAATAATAAATACTTTATTAATATTTGTATGTAGTATATGAAAATATTTATCCATTTGTACAATATTATACTTATACAACTCTTATAAACAAATTAGTCTAATTTTTTATTTGTCATATCCTAACTAATTTCATATCCCAACTAAAATTATTTTCTTAAAAGATACATTGCAGTTGGTTGAAAATAATTATGTATAAAATATCATATCAATTGTTTCAATGTATAAAGTACATAGTAACAGTTTCAATTTAAAGTTCATACTTAGACTCTATTTTTATAAAGTAGTTTATTTAAATATAAATTGAGTTATTAGTTAAGATTTTTATCTTTTACTCTTCTTATGTATATATGAAAAGAAAACCAAGATTTCCTTACAATATTTTTGAAAAAGAATATTTTTAATAAGTAGATTTAAAATTTATTCATGTTCTCTTATTTATAATCTATCTATTTCTACACTTATTGTTGGCTATAGTGCCCTCAAGACAATTATTGTAATCGCAGGCAGATGATTATGATGATTGAGCGAGGACCTATATGGATAGAATAGTCTTACTCAAAATGATAGTATACTATCTGATTTGTCTTTATCATCATGTACATGCATAATGTGGATTACAGATCATTATTACATGTTGATAGAGCCCATAGGATTCTTTCTTTACTACCAGTATTATGATAGCGATCATATACGTGGGAGCCCATAGGATTCTTGCTTTACTACCAGCATTCTTGCTTTACTATTAAATATTTTCTCGGATACTGAAATATGGATATATAAATTTGGATAGATATCCTAATATATGAATTCGGATATCCGCAGCTAAATATAAGAAAATATATCATAAAAATTTTTCTTAGTTAATAATGCTTATTTAAACCATACATTTTTTACTTATTTTGTATGTTACAAATTTAAAAGAATATTTTTAACATATTATGTTAACATGTTTGCTTCAAAATATGCAAAATAGACTAATCTATACTCTTATAATACAAACTCAAGGGATGTAGCACATATTATTAGTTAACGGTCTCTTCTCACTACTACAATAAGGGGTTGCCCCTACGGCTTTATCCGTAAGGGCAAAGCACTGCCCCTACGGATATATTCGTAGGGACACGAAATTACACCGTAGGTGAAATGGTCACAGGTGCAAGTCTTAGCCCTGAATATGCCCCTACGGATAAATAATTGCCTCTGCTGCTTACTGAGTAGGTACGTATGTACCTACGGAGTACACCGTAGGGACAAAATATTTATTCAATTAATCGGTTTATAAAATAAAATAGTTGCCCCTACGTATTACTCCGTAGAGCTAAATACATACCCCTACGAAGTAATTCGTAGAGCCACAATTATATCTCCGTAGGACCATTCTTATGCCCCTATGCATTAATCCGTAAGGGCACGTCTAACACCTGTTACTGAGTCCAGAGGGGCAAAATACCAGGTATCCTGATATTTTGTCCCTACGGATAAATATGTAGGAGCAAAGTGTGTCCCTACAGATAAATATGTAAGTGTAACCGTTGTCCCTACGGATTAATCCGTAGGGACAAATTATCAGGTTTATTTTAAAAAAAAAGGGCTGTATGTTTTTTTCTCGTCCTGTTCACAATAATATATACATCATATAACCAAATACCGCAGTACGATAATCAACATGAACACGCATAATATATAAAAGAAATCAACAAACAAAATACTATATAAATCTAAATCATCGTGAACACGCAAAAACCACCAATATCGTCCAAAATATATACAATATGTATCATATAAGTATATACATGCTTAAAATATAAAAATCAAAAAGCTACCCTAGCTCGGTCCAGCTCCACCTTTGATAATCTCTGTAATCTGGCGCACCTGCTCCTCGGATAAAACCTGAGTCAGCAACCCGACCAATGCGGACTGTGCGGGAGTCTCAGCGGGCTGTGTAGCTGTAGGAGTGGTCTGCGCAACCGCAGCTGAGGTAGTGGCTTGCGGAGCCGCGGCCGAAGGAGATGCATGTGGAGCCGCGGCCGAAGGAGATGCATGTGGAGCCTCAGCCGAAGTACCCTGTCGCATCTGTTCAGTTTTGTGTGTAATAAACGAATAAGAACTATGTATTAGTCGAATTCGTATCATTATCAGGTTATTGCGAAACCCCAATCTATGAATACTCAGGGACTTAGGCTTCGTTTGGATATCTAGTTTGGAAAACTGTAGTTTATTTTAATTAGACAGTTCTATGTATGTATGATTAATCAAAGTTAAGTCTACTACCAAATAATCTCACGCTACGTATTAATATTGGATATGTTGCTATCTATAATATGATATAATATTTTACTATTAAGTAGTATACATACCATCATCTCCTTCAACTCCTGGACGGTGGCCTTCAAGGTGGAAAGATTTTGCTCTAGACGTCGCTCACGGAAGATAGAGGAAGTAATCGCCGGAGTGGAGTCCAATCTCATATGGGCCCTGTTAGGACCCAGTCCTGGGCCTCTCTCCCAACCTCCGTGGTGCCCTCCGTGTGCGGAATATAGGACTGGGGTCAGCAGCATCGGATCATTCTGTCCAGTAAAATCGATTCCCGATACCTCCGCCTGCTCAACCACCCGCTCCTACACCCACATTAACCAGTAAAATATAAGTATATCATTTAAATTTGAAATTTTCAAAACAAAAATTTCAAATAGGGGTTGAATAAATATTAACACTTACGCAATACTCCTGGGTAGCGGTGTCGGGGTATTGAAGCTCGCTCGTGGCGGGATCTGTCGAGGTACTGTGGACAGAAAAATACACGGTCAGCACGCTCGGTGTACCACCCTGCGCCAGGGTCTGAGATCTCTGCAATTCGCAAAAAAATTACATATATTATAAAGTAACTCTTAATATTACATTATATCACAGTAAATCTATTGTAATTTACCGATGCCTCCATGGCACGAGTAATATTTCTCAATCCACCTGTATAAGTGGGGAGACCCCTCTTCGCCGACTTCCTATTCTCTTTATTTTGATCCGCTTGTTTCTGCACAACACATATAGATTTAGTTTTCTAATTAAGCAACACAAAAAAATAAATTATATATTAAACAATGAATTACATTTAAAATACAAAGCTGTTTGCGCTGAGAGTCAAAATATTGGTACAAGAGAGGCCATATATCTACGTCGACTCTCGTAAAGGCCGGAGTACGTAGGAGAGCCGCTCTCTCTGCCTCGGGGGTCGCCATCCACGGGGAATAGCAGTCGATCTTAAGCTCGTTCCTATTGTATCAGACTTTTGATTGCATGTTCTTCATCAGGCCATTGCACAGAGCGTGAAAATCGAGCATCCTCTCAGGGTGATCAGGGTCGGGTACAGGATGAAAATCGTAATCCAACTGCAAATACAAAAAAACAATATTATTAAATTGCAAGTGTTAATAATAAATATATTGGATAAATCAAATGAAAATATATATTAATACCCGAGCCTGATCCCAGAAGAGAGCGAATGAGAGTCGATGCTGGTCGCCCCACTCAACGTGAAGTGGATACTTCTTCACGAGGCGGCTCTCATCCCCCATATACCGGCCGAAACTCTCGGCATAATCGCCAGTATAGCGATAATCAGTGGTAAAGAAGAGGGGGAATGCTGCCTCCCCCCTAGCTCTATCGGGCCTCAGCCCGTGGGACTGATTCGGGCCTCGAGTCCCCCGCTCGGGATAGGGATGCCCTGCGTCTACAATAAATATCAAGACAATCAATATTAATACAATGTGGTATTAAGAAATCAAGGTTTAACAAAAATTGAAGTGTGATATATACCTCCGGCGACAGAAGCACGAGTCCGGGCCCGGGCAGCAGCATGAGCGGGATGATAGTCCCTCCGGTGAGGAACAACCGGTGACCCGGACGTGGTCGCATCTCCAAATAGAAAATAAACATCGATAAAATTACATGAAATTTATGTTTATTCTTAAAGGATATGTAAAATGAATAAATATTTTATATTTATTCATACAAACATGCAGACTGAGCGGAGTGTATGGAAGTGACGGGAGTGGCCCCTGCACCAGACGTGGATGCACCATCTATAATCAGACAATCAAACATTGATTATATAAGTAATTGCAAAAAGAATGTGTATATCAATAATATAACATTCTAAATCAACATGTATACACAATAGGATATATAAACATACCCGCAGGTGCGGTGGTGGGTTCTGCCCGAGATGTGGAGGCACCACCTACAGCCCGAGATGTAAGTACGTAAAAGAAAAAAGAATGTATGTATATTTATGATATAGAATTATAAATTAATATACATGCACTATATGATATATAAACATACCTGGAGGTACGAGAGTGGCTTCTGCCCCTGATGTGGACGCACCAACAGCTAGACAATCAAATATTGAATATGCAAGTAATTTTGACATGAATATGCATGTATATCTATAATATTACATTCAAAATGAATATGCGTGCAATATACCTGGAGGTGTGGCAAAGTCCACACGGAAGGGGGTATCGAAGGGGTCTCCGATCGGGGTGCAAGACCGGCCCTCTGAAGCTCCTTACGCAGCTCTCCGAGTGGCAAAACCGTTCTGCCTTTGCCTCTGCCGGTGCCACGGCTGGAGCTCCTGCCGCCCCTCGCTGCTCCCGTCATCATCATCAAATCTAGATAAAACGGTTCGTGGACGTATTAGACAATCATTACATATGCATGCTATATATGTATAGATCGTAAAATGTGAAGTAATAATCTAACATTACTGATAACCTTTTTCGTTTCATGGACACATTAAACATATCTACTTGGATTTCATCATCGATATCATTTCTAACCCACGTAACTTCATGATCAGCCGAAGACAACCCGTCTTTCGAAACAGACGGTCGGAGCACTCTAAGTCTTCTCTCTTCTTCTTTTTCATCGTTGTCCTCGAATTCTGGGACGTCGTAAACATCCCTGGGTTTCCAACGGCATACGACACTCCATCCCGGATGCTTCAAACACTGTGAGTAGTATACTTAGAATGCTTGGTTCGGAAAGATAAACAGATCTTCCTGACCATAAAATCGAAATGTGTTCACACTGGTCAATCCATATTCATTTTTCCAAGTCCCGAGATTGCTTCTCCACTTATCTGTATCAGTTCGTGTATCGTACTAAGTACACTGAAATATATAAAACGGTTTTGATCGTCCGGGATATTGGATGCCAAGTATACAATTTAAGTATCCATAATAAATCACACCATCCGATCCTACCGTCGCAATCCCACTATTCTGAGCGGTTCTAGATGTTTCTATGTCCTTAACTTCGAATTTGTATCTAAGGACACCGAATCCTTTATAATATGCAACCTCTATACTAGGAAACTGAGCTAAACATCTTGAATCACTCTTTAATGATGCAGACAAGTTCGGATCGTGGATCTAACAAAACAAATTTTACGACAAATACATAACGATATAAGTTTAGATTAAAACTGATAGCAATAACATGTTATTCGAATAACCTACATGATCCGCAACCCAATCGCAAAAATTATCCTGATGATATTTTTCCAATCATTCATCGTTCCAATCAAGATGCCCCTCACGTACCTCATTAAAATGAATTCTGTTCCCGACAATAAATTATGTCATTAATATTATATCATTTCATACACACACAAACACAAATATAACAATTAATCCAAAAAAACTTACTCTCTAATTTTTTCAAGACATGCACTATTGAGGAGGATAAACCGGTATACCTTGTTCATAAACATAGTGTCTACCCTCTTATAATCGGCTTTACCATATGGCCCGTCCAGAATTCTTCGAGGTCGGTTAAGTCTCGTCTCAATGCTCTCGTCTAGATAACGGGAACAAAATATGGCTGCTTCATCTAGAAGATAACCTTGCATGATAAAACCCTCTGATCGATTTCTATTGCGTATATACTTTTTAAGAGTATAGAGCTACCTAAAGAAAAATATGTTAAATAAATAAATATGGGCATACAGGACAACAATAATTTTACAAATTGTGCGAAACGAAAAATTCCATGTACCTGTCGACGGGATACATCCATCGATATTGTACCGGTCCGGCTAACTTAGACTCGGTTGCAAGATGAACCGTCAGGTGTATTATGATATCGAAGAATGACGGTGGGAAAATACGCTCAAACTTGCAAAGTATCAACTAAATAGAATTTTTAGTTTCTCCAGCGTCACAACATCCAGTGTTTTAGCGCATAATTCTCTGAAAAAACAACATAAGTCATTGATTACTAGACCAACCGATTCGGGAAGGGAAGTCCTGAGGGCTAATGGGAGAAAGTGCTCCATAATAATATGGTGATCATGACTTTTCAGCCCATCGATCTTGCCGTTCACAATTTTTATCTTCTTGCTGAATGATCCTGAGAAACCTGTGGGAACTTTCAAATCATGCAACACCTGCAGAAATCTTTTCTTCTCCGGTTGTGACATATGATATGCGGCATTGGGAAGTACAAACTTTCCTGGTTTACCCGCTACCGGTTTAGGATGCAATTCACTTCTAATTTCCCAGTCCTATAGATCCATCCGAATATTGAGGTTGTCTTTCGATTTCCCGTCTTTACAAAGAACCAAGTTGAGTATGTGCTCGGATACTCCTTTATCTATGTGCATGACGTTCAGACAATGACGCACTAAATTTGTTGACCATTACGGAAGCTCGAAGAAAATGCTTAACTTGTTCCAGAATGGTGGTTTGACCTGTTTTGTCGGATCCATCCCGAAGGTCACATTATTGTAACCATCCCACTGAGCAGTCACGTCCTCTCCGGATAATGGGGCTGGAGGTCCAAGAAGCTCCTGATGACCATCAAAGTGAATAGCGTCTAACCTGTAGGGGTGGTCTAGAGGCAGGAAACGTCGATGGCCGCAATAACAAACCTTCCTGCTAAAATTCAAGAATTTCGATGTTGTATATTGATGGCAATAAGGACTTGCTTTGTGACCATGTATGAACCAACCTGATAGAATTCCATACGCAGGAAAGTCATTAATTGTCCACATTAAAGCCGCACGCAGTATGAAGGTTGTATTTGTGTTTGCATCGTAAGTCTCTACACTATTAATGAATAAAGTTTTAACTCCTCGATCAGAGGTCGGAGATAGACGTCGATATTATTTCCCGGTGAGTTTGGTCCGTCGATAAGAAGAGGCATCATAAAGTATGTTTGGTCCATAGCCAACCAAGACGACAGATTATAAACTATCATTACAACGGGCCATGTGTTGTGGCTTCCAGCCATATAGTTAGATGGGCAGAAGCCATCACTAGTGAGTCCGAGCCTAACATTGTGAGGGTCGCTACTGAATATTGCGTACCTCCTATCGAAAGCCTTCCATGCCGTTGAATTTCTTGGATGACTCATTTTTCCATCTTCACTTGGAGGAGCACGGTGATGCCAAATCATTGCCTCAGCTGTTTTCTTGCACCTGAATAGCCTCTACAGACTCTGTGTTATGAAAAAGTATCGTGCTATCTTGACAGGTTTATCGGGCTTCTAATCAGAATTTTTCGGCTTATACCTAGCCTCTCCGCATGTTGGACACTCTTTCAAATCTGAATTCTCTTTCCGGTACAATACGCAATTTTTAGGACATGCTTGAATTTTCTCACACTTCAGACCCAAATCAGACATTATCTTCTGGGCTTCATACCAGCTCTCGGGCACATTATTTCCCGGGGGCATAAAATCTTTCAAGAACGAAAGAAGCCTTGTGAATGACTTGTTGCTCCATCCATTTAGGCACTTAATCTAGAAAAGTTGGACGAACCATGAGAGGGTGGAATACTTTGCATTCTCATAAATTGGTTTTCCAGCATCATTCATGAAATTTTCATACTTATCCGCACGCGGTCCTTGACCGGAAAGAATATCATCTTCGGTACGAATAGATTCACCTAGGACAGCCTCTACCATATTCTCCATTTCTTCTCCTGAAAAGAAATTACCGTCTTCTTCTTCTGCCGCATTACCATCTTCTCCTTCTTCTTCTTCTGCCGCATTACCGTCTTCTCCTTCTTCTTCTGCCGCATTACTGTGTTCTTCTCCTTCCCTGTGATATACCCAAGTTGTATAAAATCTAGTAAAACCATGTTTAACGATATGAAGCTCTGCAAATTCTACCTTCTGCCAGTACTTATTCCCACATCTATCGCACGGGCAGAGAATCTTCTCTATTACGATTTTATTATGTGCGCGTGCAAATTCAATAAAAGAAGCAACTCCTGCGACAAACTTAGGTTGCATACGTTGTTGACAATCCACATACATCCAGTCCTTAAATTTGATGTACTCATGGGCCATGTTAGACTGTATAACATATAAATTGTAGGTTATGATGACTATATTGAGAAATCTAAGAACGGGATGGTTACTGACAAAGGAGAAAATCCGTGTATATGCTTTGTGTGTGCGTTTGTCGTTGAAAAGAATAAATTATCGATAATCAAAGTTAGATTAGAGAATACCCATGTATGAGTTGTATTCTATATACGTGTGTTTCAATTTATGATTTCGTTTAAATGTAGGGTTATTAGTGTGTATGTGCTGTGTGTGCGTTTGTTGTGTATTCGTGTTGTATATGTGTGTTTCGGCTGTCGGGGGTAAGACTTCTATCCCATTAAGAATGTAAAGAGCAGACACCCATTCGCTTGTGCTTTCAACCATTTCAAGTAAATTTCGGCAGCACCTTCCCGCTATTCTCCGAGTACACTGTAATAGAATAGACAATCATTTCAAAGCTGTGAAACACCGTTGAAATGAACATCTAATCTATCTTCATACACGGAGAACCAGCGGAAAAGTACCGATGAAATAACTCGAAATGGATGAAAACACAAGTGAATGCAGGTGTTTGCTTTATACATTCCTAACTTGTCCACACGGGACAAATCTATCGGTTATCATATGATTGAATCTTCTCGTCACATAGACTACACGACGGTTGTTAGTACCGAGCTATACCGTCCGATATTTAACAACCTTCGTATAGTTCTATGTCACGACGAATGTTGAACGTATGTTAACCGATAGAAGGGGACTAAGTGGCGCTTTGAGTTTCATATATGAGTATCGATAAGAATATGAAAGTTTCATATTATCATCGAGTATCATATATTGGTTTTAACTTGAACATCTTGAATCACTCTCTAATGATGCGTTTGTTGTGTATTCGTGTTATATGTGTGTGTTTCGGCTGACGGGGGTAAGATTTCTATCCCATTAAGAATGTATAGAGCAGACACCCATTCGCTTGTGTTTTCAACAGTTTTGAGTAAATTTCGGCAGCACCTTCCCGTTGTTCTCCGAGTACACTGTAATAGAATAGATAATCATTTCAAAGCTGTGAAACAACGTTGAAATGAACATCTAATTTATCTTTGTACATGGAGAACCAGCGGAAAAGTACCGACGAAATAACTCGAAACGGATGAAAACACAAGTGAATGCAGCTGTTTGCTTTATACATTCCTAACTTGTCCACACGGGAAAAATCTATCGGTTATCATACGATTGAATCTTGTCGTCACATAGAATACACGACGGTTGGTAGTACCGAGCTATACCGTCCGATATTTAACAACCTTCGTATAGTTCTATGTCACGACGAATATCGAACGTATGTTAACCGATAGACGGGGACTAAGTGGCGCTTTGAGTTTCATATATGAGTATCGATGAGAGTATGAAAGTTGCATATTATCATCGAGTATCATATATTGGTTTTAACTTGAACATTTAACATGAATAGGTTTTACGTTTATGTTTCGTTATTAAGGGTTCGAAATTTCAAGTTTAGGGTAAATTTTTTTTGCGTTTACGGTAAAGTTGTACGTTCACGTTATCATCGAGTATCCTACTGAATGAACTAGTGCATCCTAAACCCTAACCCTAAATAACCCAAATTAATCTAATTAACCGCAATTAACTATAATCGTTACCCTAACACAAATTATCCCTAATTAACCCAAACTTAACCCAAATTAACCTAATTAACCCTAATCAATCCAAACTTAACCCAATTTACCTAAATTAACCTAATTAACCCTAATCAACCCAAACTTAACCCAATTTACCCAAATTAACTTACTTAACCCTAATCAACACCCCAACCCTTTCAAATTATCACTAATTAACCCAAACTTAACCCAATTTACCAAAATTAACCGAATTAACCCTAATCAACCCAAACTTAACCCAATTTACTATAATTAACCTAATTAACCCTAATCAACACCCTAACCCTTTCAAATTATCACTAATTTACCCAAATTAACCCTAGCCTCTAACCCTAAACCTGAACCAAACATTGAACCCTAACCCTAACCATACACAGAACCCTAACCCTAATTACCCTAACCCTAACCCCAACTAATTAACCCTAACCCTAACCCTAATCCCAACCCCAACTGAACCCTAACCCTAACCCCAACCCCAACTCCAACCGAACCCTAACCCTAACCCTACTCTAAACTGAACCCGATGCCTAACCTTAACTCTCACCCCTACCCAAACCCTGAACCCTGAACCCTAGCCCTAACATCATCAAAATTATAAATAAAAGCATTATTAGAAGTAAAAATTTGAGATTTACTAATCTGTAGCGGGCGGTGGAGGAGACGATGGAGGAGACCGGTGGTCGACGACGCAATCGGCGACGAGTCGCGGGCGATGGAGACGAGGAAGTCGACGAGGGAGTTTTGGGAACGATCGAGGGCGGTGGCAGGCCGCGGGCATAGGGCGGAGGGCGGTGGCGACGAGGCGCGAGAGAGCTGCAACAAGAGGCGCGTGCGAGAGAGTGAGAGAGAATTTTTGGGAATGGCGAGGGCTTTTCTGTGCTTTTTTTATATTAATAACCCATATATATGCCCCTACTGACTTAACCGTAGGTCATTTGTTTACGGCTCCGTAGGGCCAAACAACAAATTACGATTTAATATTTTTAAATTAAAACGTAGGGCACCGTAGGGACAACCATGGAGACCTACGGATTAATCCGTAGGGGCAATAAAAAGTTGCCTCTATGGATTCCTGTAGCCGTAGGGGCAACCCCTTATTGTAGTAGTGTCTTTTTCCTAAAAGAATTTAAGAAATTAAATAAGTCTTCAGTCTTTGCATTTATTCATCATACATACGAGACTATCCACGTCAACCAATTTGGATATTTTAATTGATTCATTTAAAATTCAAATTCCGGACCCCGCTCCCCCCTCGCCCCCATCATATCATCTCTTTCAATTTGTACGTAGAGATGTCTCTTGAACTTTATTATCAATATTTAAACCACATGTTGTTCATTAAAACTGTATAATATTTAATAAAGCGTCGACGTGCAAAATACTAATATACTAATATGTAAAATATATTTGTTAAAAATTTTATTTATTCTTATAATATTCATTTGTATGCATACTTATCTTTATTAAATATTTTAATGCTCATATTAAATAAGTATTCAATAAAATGTATCAATTACATGCACACCGGTTCGCATTCATAATTGTTTTATCACAAATCTGATTCATAAGCATGTCCTATCAGTATCCGAATCTGTCTCAATAGCATCCGCTGTATATTTGTATTCGATATTGCCAAAAACGGATATGACTCTTTATTATCGAACTATATTTGTATCCGTCACTATAAAAACAAATACGGAAATGATAACGTTTACATACGAGTCAGGCTTTTCTCAAAATAGGTTCTTAAAATATAGAAAAATTCTCCATGGAATTATGGATTTTCTATGAATCTAGAAAGGAAAATACAACAAATGATATATTTTTTATTTTTAAACTTGAAGGTACATAGGTGCATAGGTGCATTCTATCATATTTTTAATTCCTAAAAGATTAAAACAAAGTAGGGTTGGTCAAAGGAATCTTTGATAATGGAAGCACTATTTTTTCTCTTTCCTCTTTTGCCCTTAAATTTATTCATATTCCCTAAACTATCCTTGGACCCTATGGTTAAGGTAGGAATTTGAAATTTAAAAGAAAAATAGAATGAATAATATTTGTATCTAAATAACAAAATTAACAAACAACATCATATATCTTTTTTCAAAGATATAAATCAAGAACGTTTCAGATAACAATAGTCTTTTTGCATTTGCTTATAGAAATTACCTTTGCTTTAAAGTTGATGCTACAATTTCATGATTCAAAGGGCTATTTTATTTAAATATTTAATAATTAATGGATTCATATATTTAAAAAAATTTATCTAAAGACATCGTATTTATATAGTTATCATGATTGTTCTTGGTATTTATTTATAAGTCACAAAGTATATTGTATTTATTGTAAAAAATACCAAAAGCTCTTGTGCAATTGTGAAATCTTAAACTAAGATCTAATTATACAATATACTTTTATAAAAAGATAGTTATGTACTCATTTTATCCTTTAGATGTAAAGATATAACAACTCTATGTAATGTATGGATACGTCTATAGAGAATAATATTTGTATCAAAAGAACAAAAGACGACTAACATCATATATCTTTTTTTAAACAGAATAAAAACACATATTTATCTTTTTTTAAACGTATCTAAAAATAATCTATATCTATACTACTCCTATAAGCAAATTGACACGTTTTTTGTTCGTCTGTTTAGTTAAGATTTGTTATAAACTAAAATATCCTTATTATAAGAAATTTAAATATAAAATTTATTAAAATAAAAAAATTAAATTTAAATTTTTTATAAGTTTTAATTTCTTTTTTACATTGAAAGGGTATCTTTTCAAAACAAACAAATCATGTGGAATAAATGTGTGAAATCATGTGTGAATAAATGTGTGAATTTAAATGATATAGAACTTTTTAAATTTTAACCATGGTATATATGCAATTATCAATTTTGTTTTCAAATAATAAATACTTTATTAATCTTTGTATGTAGTATGTGAAAATATTTATCCATTTGTACAATATTATACTTAAACAACTCCTATAAATAAATTAGTCTAATTTTTTATTTGTCATATCCTAACTAATTTCATATCCCAACTAAAATTATTTTCTTAAAAGATATATTACAGTTGGTTGAAGATAATTATGTATAAAATATCATATCAATTGTTTCAATGTATAAAGTACACAGCAACCGTTTCAATTTAAAGTCCAAACTTAGACTCTATTTTTATAAAGTAGTTTATTTAAATATAAATTGAGTTATTAGTTAAGATTTTTATCTTTTACTTTTCTTATGTATATATAAAAAGCAAACCAAGATTTCCTTACAATATTTTTGAAAAAGAATTTTTTTAATAAATAGATTTAAAATTTATTCATGTTCTCTTATCTATAATCTATCTATTTCTACACTTATTGTTGGCTATAGTGCCCTCAAGGCAATTATTGTAATCGCATATAGGTGATTATGATGATTAAGGGGGGACCTATATGGATAGAACAGTCTTACTCAAAATGATAGTATGCTATCTGATTTTCCTTTATCATCATGCACATGCATATGTGGTATTACAGATCACTATTACATGTTGATAGATCCTATAGGATTCTTTCTTGACCACCAGCATTATGATGTCGATCACATACATGAGAGCTAGGTGGTCTATAAGCACATCCTTAAATGTCCCTAGTCGATGGAGTATCAAGACTGGGCATCGATACTCCAGAGTAGAATAGTGTATACTTATCAAGACCCCGATGAGGGACGGTGGCCGGTCTCACAAGCCATTGGTGTTAGTCAGTCACCTAGGATAGTATGCAGGTGTTCATTAGGTTATGAGTACACTGGATGGACTCGCCAGGAACATACTAGTTGGTATTATATCTATTGTCAGATAGCAGTTCTCAGGTGACATGTGTACGGGTTAGTCTGTCGACCTGAGATCGTCATTTGTCTCATGTGAGTTCCCACTGTACTTTGATTACTACCCTACCACATCTCAAAGGAGTCGTGCAAACAGTTTTTAGTTGGGTACAGTCTCGAGCCATATGGAGGCAGTGAGCGGATCGTCGGGGATTCGTCTCTCCTGGTATTAGGGGTTGATATCGCGTTGTGCACGGGTGGCCATCACCAGAAATCCTTGGCCAAGGTGGACGAGAATTACTGATTTGGATCATTAGTTTCTCAGTTGGTGATGGGCTTCATACCGACATGAAATATCGCGTTATTAGGGGTCTGACTTTATCCACCCCCTAGACTCGATATGCGATACTCTTAGACGAACAGACCGTACTGTACGGATATTGTCACGGACAAGCTCAGTAGGGGTTCGGATGATTTTGCTCATCGACCTTCCTTTCGCTTAATATCTGGGTAGCAGTTACGTATAGCTAGTGCCGCTGACGTGTTTATAGTTAAACCCACTACCACCGTATTGACGATTCTTTAGAGTGCCATATAGAGGGTTTCCCTATTTCGGGCGAAACGATGTAGAGGCTGTATGGTTTTACGGTAGGGTTCAATCATATACGTGCACTTGTGGACGTATCATGATTTGGACGGATAATACCGGTGGGCTTTGGTTTAAGCCGTATTCTAGTATTATATTGTTGGATTATTTTCGTCTCATTGTATTCGTATTTTGTCGGGAATACGGATACGGGTATGTATATACGGATGAGAGGTATTCTTGTAATTTATTACAAGATTTCTTCTAGAAGATGCCACCTCATTTAGTTTTAACCATTTAGATTAAATGGTTAATGAGGTGGAAGAGATGATGTGTTATTGATTTAATGAAGCATGGCTCACTTGGTGACTCATGGGGTGACTCATGGTTTACTATTGTGGCATGCTTGATTTATATTTGTATTGTGAGATATTTTGCGAGATTTGATGATTCATTCTTGAGCTCACACAACACTTAGCCATTTTTCTTGGATGATTCACATATAACACTCTCATCTTCTTATGCTGCTTCTTCTACCTCCATCCTAAAATTCTCATGTATTGAGAAAGCTAGGGTGTTTGGAGACAAATTAATTTATCATTAGACTCTACATTCTCTAGGCTATCTAGTTTAGCGAACTATATACCCTAGTTACCTCGGCTATGAGATTGGAGCTCGAACTACAAATCCTCAGGTGGCTCATTTTCGATGGAGGGAGACCGGAGGCCAAACTCGATCCATGGCGCCTATGAGCTTATGAAGATGGTAGAAGACCGAAGGACACGGATTATTCGGTATAACGCTTCTATCACTTAGTTTAGCTCTTTAGTTGTTAGCTAGTATAGGGTTTATGGTTCGATTCGGGCGGGTTTCGTTAGCGCCAAGTTTTTAAACGCTAGTTTTTGTTTCGCACTGGCCACAGTTGATGGCCAGGACACCGGCGAAACCCAACATGATATCAGTGCCACCCCATAAACCTTACTAGCTAGTTTGCACAAGGTTAAAATATCGATCGACTCTTTTTTCCGAATCGTAATTCCATGTTGCCATGTTTGCTGTCGATTTTAAAACTTGTTCAAAAATTTTTTTAGAGCATCTTAAAAATATGTGCAGGCAAAACTAGAGCTAAGAAAAAAATTTGGGTACCTATTCTAAAATTCGGCCGCGGAACCGAAGCAAAATGACACATTTTGCCGCTGAACAGCCGCACTTTTTGGGTTTGGTGGGAGGGCCTAACATTCATCTTTTCTTTCATTACTATTAATAATAATATCTCTGCAGTCATACCTAAAACTGAGAGGGTACGTGGCACTCTCATATTTAATTAGAACTTACTCAAAAAACAAAACAAGTAAATTTATTGATTCTAAAATCATCCACATCACATGTCGGGCACATAGCCCAGTGGTGGGCAATAGGAGTTTGTGGGGAGGGATCCGGGATTGTACCCGAGATCTTCCATTTAGTGTTTCGAAGAGAGGCACGCTGGGCCGGGATATATTTAAATTACAAGAATTAACAATTCTATTTACTTTTAGATATCTTAGGATACTCTTCTACTTTATGGACTGCTCAAACTTTTCAGTGAGAGGCATCATCTTAGATCACCTCAGCCAATGGAAGCCTCAGTATATGCAAATCTAACTATACAGAAGCACTCACAACTCTTATAAGAATTATAGAAAATAGATAGATACACGTCTTTTTATCCCTTATGAGCTGATGGTGACTCTAAAGCACAAAAAGTGGTGATTCATCCATTCACTATTGCTTTGAATATAAGAAGCACGCCTTCTGTTCTATTCTAGCATAGAGCATTACTTCCTCAAGCTAACAATTTCAACAAGAAACTCATCAGTTTGGCTCAACATGAAGAACCAAAACCATGGTCAAGTGATTGGTATTCCAATAACTTCAGCTTCTTATGAGTGCTCCCTGCATCCTCAGAGTAATTATCTTATTACATAATATATATTTTGTGCTTCGAAATTCATAAGGGAAAATCATTTGATATGCAGATGGAAAGGGGTCGGCGATTAATTGGATGAGCAAGTTCAGCGAGAAGGCAGATAGCTATGCACGAGGAATTCGAGATCATGGTAAGTTGAGCTTAGGAGCAAGTTGAGCTTAGGAGCAAGGATTCTTCAAGCAGGAGGGCTAGAGAAAGTATTCAGAAGATATTTCTTGGTTAAAAAAGGAGAGAAGCTGCTAAATGCCTTCCAGTGTTATCTGTCAACCACTTGCGGTCCTATCGCAGGTCTTCTCTTCATTTCGACGGAGTAAGTTGCGTTTCGAAGCGACAGGTCGCTCGCATTCACTTCTCCTGAAGGAGATTTGGTTAGAATTCCTTACAAAGTTTTGATCCCACTGAAAAAGGTAAAAAGAATGAGCCCCAGTGAGAATGTGAACAAGCCAAGCCAGAAATATATTCAGATTTGTTACCGTTGATGATTTCGAGTTTTGGTTCATGGGCTTTGTTAGTTATCAGAGATCCTTCAAGTACTTGCAGCAAGTAATCTCAGAATCTGAAATGAGCTCCTAGCTATAAATTAGGGACTGATCCTAAGAGAGCACTCCTGCACAAATAATTAGAAAGTTCTTATTGTAATTAAAAATAGAGTAGCTAAGCAACATCCTTGAGGAAGGGTCATTTTGTTCCTTTGTACAATGAGATGGCAATGTACTTGTGGTATGTCAAATACTATATATTATGTGGGGCAAACTTAAGTTTTTCTTACTTCTATCAACCTGATTAGATTGGTAAAAAACGATTGAAAACCAGCAATATAACTTTATCACTTAAGTTTTCCTTTCCTGTTCGAGAATTTCGCAGTTTTAAGAAACAGTATAATTCTACAGTTTGGATGAAGAATATAACAGTTTGATGAGGAATTCTGTGCTATATATCATCATTCAGTAGGAATCATTTCCAACGAGTAATTTTCACTTACAACCTGTCGATTTCCTTAATCGCGACTTAATCATCATTAACAGTTTATTTTTTATCTCATCATCCATTGATTCAAATGTTAGCAAACTTTCCTGATCATCATAAATATATTATGAAGATTTCGATAAAAATATCATCAAAAAACCGACAGCGTTTACCTAAAGAACTAAAGCTCGCTTATTATTTTATTATTAAATTATCTGATTGGCATACATGGATAAAATTATCCATTTTTCTTCATAATTTACTAAGATGATCTTCATTCTAAGATTTAATATCAATAGGATTTCATTTTGTGGATATTTCACCGTGTCATCACCTATCACATTTTATCAAAATATTAGTCGGTAGGGATGCATTCGGATCTTCGAATAATATCTGGATCTGGAGCCGAACATTTTTCGAATACAGATATGGTTTTTCGGATCCGGTCAGATACCGATATGAATATATTATTTAAATATTTTCTTGGATACCGAAATATGGATATATAAATTTGGATAGATATCCTAATATATGAATTCGGATATGCGCAGCTAAATATAAGAAAATATATCATAATAATTTTGCTTAGTTAATAATGCTTATTTAAACCATACATTTTTTTTTTACTTATTTTGTAGGTTACGAATTTAAAAGAATATTTTTAACATATTATTTTATCATGTTTGCTTCAAAATATGCAAAATAGACTAATCTATACTTTTATAATACAAACTCAAAGGATATAGCACATGTTATTAGTTAACGGTCTCTTCTTTTTCCTAAAAGAATTTAAGAAATTAAATAAGTCTTTAGTCTTTGCATTTATTCATCATATGAGCCTATCCATATCAACCTATTTGGATATTTTAATTGATTCATTTAAAATTCAAATTTTAAACTCAAACACACACACACACACCCCTCATCATATCTTCTCTTTCAATTTGTATGTTGAGATGTCTTCTTGAACTTTATTATCGATATTTAAATCACATGCTGTTCAATAAAACTGTATAATATTTAATAAACTTCCACATGCAAAATACTAATATGTAAAATATATTTGTTAAAAAAATTATTTATTCATATAATATTCAATTGTGTGCATACTTATCTTTATTAAATATTTTAATGCTCATATTAAATAAATATTCACTACTACAAATAGGGGTTGCCCCTACGGATTTATCTGTAGGAGCAAACCACTGCCCCTACGGATTTATCCTTAGGGGCAATAAAAAACACTGTAGGTGCAAACGCCGTAGGTGCAAGTCTTATTCTTGAACATGCCCCTACGGTCAAAAACTTGTCCTTACGGAGGAATGTGTAGGTCTAGTTGTCCCTATGGATTAGGCTGTAGGGACAAAAAATTTATTTAATTTATCTGTTTATAAAATAAATTAGGTGTTCCTACGGACTTATCCGTAGGGCCAAATAGTTGCCCCTACGGATAAGTGCGTAGGTCAGGATGTGTAGGGACAAAATATCAGGTATCCTTATATTTTGTCCCTACGGATATATGTGTAGGGGCATTTGTTTGCCCCTACGGATATATCCGTAGGGACAAATGTAACCCCTATTACCGAGATCATATGGGCAAAATATCAGGTATCCTGATATTTTGCCCCTACGGATAAATCCGTAAGGGTAATGTTGGGCCCTACGAATTAATCTGTAGGTATATATTATCAGGGTTTTTTCTAAAAAAAAGGCTGCCTATTATTTTCTCGCCCTGTGCACAATAATATATACATCATATATAAAATTAATCAGCACGCAGAACATATATCGCAGTATTTATAATCAAATCTCACGCATAATATACAAAAGAAATCAAGCAGCAGCATATGATATCAATATAAATACGCAAACACCACCAATATCAATAACGTCCAAAATATAGTACAATATGTATCATATAAATAAATACATGTTTAAAATATAAGAATTAAAAAGCTATCCTAGCTCGGTCCAGCTCCACCTTTGACAAACGCCATAATCTGCCGCGCCTGCTCCTCGGATATACCCTGAGTCAATATATCATGCAATGCGGAGTGTGCGGGAGTCTGAGCGGGCTGTGGAGCTGTAGAAGTGGTCTGCGCAACCGCCGCCGAGATAGTGGCTTGCGGAGCCGTGGCTGTGGGAGTCTGAGCGGGCAGTGGAGCTATAGGAGCTGTTTGCGGAACCGCAGCTGATGTAGTGGCTTGCGGAGCCGCAGCCGAAGGAGATGCATGTGGAGGCTCGGCCGATGTACCCTGTCGCGTCTGGATCTACGTGTGTAATAAACGAGTAAGAACTGTGTATTAGTCGAGTTCGTATCATTATCAAGTTATTTCGAAACCCCAATCTATGTATATTTAGGGACTTAGGTCTCGTTTGGATATCTAGTTTGGAAAACCGTAGTTTATTTTAATTAGATATGTATGTATGATTAATCAAAGCTAAGTCTACAACCAAATAAGCTCAGGCTACGTACTAATATTGGATATATTGCTATCTATAATATGACATAATATTTTACTATTAGGTAGTATACATACCAATATCTCCTTCAACTCCTGAACGGTGGCCTTCAAGCTCTCCAGTTCTTGCTGGAAACGTCGCTCACTGGAGACGGAGGAAGTAATCGCCGGAGTGGAGTCCAACCTCATATGGGCCCTGCTAGGGCCCAGTCCCCGGCCTCTCTCCCAACCTCCGTGGTGTCTTCCGTCTGTGGCGTCCAGGACTGGGGTCAGCAGCATCAGATCGTTCTGTCCAGTAAAATCGATCCCCGATGCCATGGCCTGCTCAACCACCCGCTCCTACACCAACATTAACCAGTAAAATATAAGTATATCACTTAAATTTGAACCTTTCAAAACTAAAATTTCAAATAGGGTTGAATAAATACTAACACTTACGCAATACTCCTGGGTAGCGACGTTGGGGTATAGCTCGCTCGTGGCGGGATCTGTCGAGGTGCCATGGACGGCAAGATATGCGGACAGCATGCTCGGTGTACCACCTTGCGCCAGGATCTGAGCTCTCTGCAATATTAGAAAATAACTCTTAATATTAGATATATTAGAAAATAACTCTTAATATTACATTATATCACAAAGGCCGGTCTATTGTAATTTACCGATACCTCCATGGCATGAGTAATATTCCTTAAGCCACCTGTATAAGTGGGGCGACCCCTCTTCGCCGACTTTCTATTCTCTTTATTTTGATCGGCATGTTTCTGCACAGCACATTCACATTTAGTTTTCTAATTAAGCAACAAAAAAAAATAAATTATATACTAAACAATGAATTACATTTAAAATACATACATGTTTGCGATGAGAGTCGAAATATTCGCACAATAGAGGCCATGTATCTACGTCGACTCTCGCAAAGGCTGGAGTAGATAGGAGGGCCGCTCTCTCTGCCTCGGGGGTCACCATCCACAGGGAATAGCAGTCGGTCTTCAGCTCATTCCTGTTGTATCGGACCTTCGTCTGCATGTTCTTCATCAGGCCATTGTACAGAGCGTGAAGAACGAGCACCCTCCCAGGGTGATCAGGGTCGGGTACAGGTTGAAAATCGTAATCCAACTGAAAATACAAAAAAAAAACACTGTTATTAGATTGCAAGTGTTAATAATAAATATATTGGATAAATCAAATGAAAATATATATTAATACCCGAGCCAGATCCCAGAAGAGGGCGAATGAGTGCCGGTGCTGGTCGCCCCACTCAACGTGAAGTGGATAGTTCTTCACGAGCCGGCTCTCATCCCCCATATACCGACCGAACCTCTTGGCATGATCGCCGGTATAGCGATAATCAGGGGTAAAAAAGAAGGGGAATGCTGCCTCACCCTTAGCTCTGTCGGGCCTTAGCCTGTGGGACTGATTCGGGCCTCGAGTCCCCCTCTCGGGATGGGGAGGCCTTGCGTCTGTAAGAAATATCAAGACAATCAATATTAAGACAAAGTTGTATTAAGAAATCAAGGTTTAACGAAAATTGAAGTGTGATATATACCTCCGGTGACTAAAGCACGAGCTTGGGCCCGAGCAGCAGCACGAGCGGGACGATAGTTCCTTCGGTGAGGAATATTCGGTGACCCGGATGCGGACGCATCCCCTCCAACTAGAAAATAAACATTGACACTAAATTTCCATGAAGTTCATATTTATTCTTTAGAGGATATGTAAAATGAATAAATATTTTTTATTTATTCATACTAACCTACAAACTGAGCGGAGGGTACGGAAGTGGCGGGAGTGGCCCCTGCGTCAGATGTGGACGCACCACCTATAATTAGACAATTAAAAATAGATTATAAAAGTAATTGCAAAAATAATGTGTAGATCAATAATATAACATTCTAAATCAATATGCATGCATTATAGGATATATAAACATACCCGCAGGTGCGGTGGTAGCCTCTGCCCGAGATGTAGAGGCACCACCTACAGCTAGACAATAAAAAAATGATTATCTAAGTAAGAGCAAAAGGAATGTGTGTATATTTATGATATAGCATTCTAAATCAATATACATGCACTATATGATATATAAAGATACCTGGAGGTGCGGGAGTGGCCTCAGTCCCTAATATGGATGCATCACCAACAACTAGACAATCAAACATTGACAATATAAGTAATTTTGACATGAATATGCATGTATATATATAATATTACATTCAAAATGGATATGCGTGCAATATACCTGGAGGTGTGGCAAAGTCCACACGGAAGGAGGCATCCGAAGGGGTCTCCGATCGGGGTGCAAGACCGGCCCTCTGAAGCTCCCTACGCAGCTCTCCGGGCGGCAGAACCGCTCTGCCGATGCCGATGCCGATGCCGCGGCTGGAGCTCCTGCCGCCCCTCACTGCTCCCGTCATCGTCATCAAATCTAGATAAACGGTTCGTGGACGCATTCGAATAACTTACATGATCTGCAACCCAATCGCAAAACTTATCCTAATGATATTTTTCCAATCGTTCATCGTTTCAATCAGGATGCCCCTCATGTACCTCGTTAAAATGAATTCTGTTTTCGACAATAAATTATGACATTAATATTATATCATTTCATACACACAAAAACACAAATATAACAATTAATCCAAAAAACTTACTCTCTAATTTGTTCAAGACATGCGCAATTAAGCAAAATAAACTGGTATATCTTGTTGATAAACATAGTGTCTACCCTCTTATAATCGGCTTTACCATATGTCCCGTCTTGAATTCTTCGAGGCCGGTTAAGTCTCGTCTCAATGTTCTCGTTCAGATAGCGGGAACAAAATGTGGTTGCTTCATCAAGAAGATAACCTTGCATGATAAAACCCTCTGATCGATTTCTATTGCGTATATACTTTTTAAGAGTGTAGAGGTACCTAAAGAAAATATGTTGAATAAATAAATACGGGCATACAGGACAACAATAATTTTAAAAATTGCACGAAATGAAAAATTCCACGTACCTCTCGACGGGATACATCCATCGATATTGTACCGGTCCGGCTAACTTAGCCTCAGTTGCAAGATGAACCATCAGGTGTATTATGATATCGAAGAATGACGGTGGGAAAATACGCTCAAACTTACAAAGTATCAACGCAATAGAATTTTCTAGTTTATCCAGTATCACAACATCCAGTGTTTTAGCACACAACTCTCTAAAAAAATAACATAGGTCGTTGATTACTAGACCAACCGATTCGGGGAGAGATGTCCTGAGGGCTAATGGAAGAAGGTGCTCCACGATAACATGGTGATCATGACTTTTCAGCCCATCAATTTTGCCTTTCATAATTTTTATCTTCTTGCTGAATGATCCTGAAAAACCTGTGGGAACTTTCAAATCATGCAATACCTGCAGGAATCTTTTCTTCTCCGGTTGTGACATATGATAAGCGGCATTGGGAAGTATAAACTTACCTGGTTTACCCGCTACCGGTCTAGGGTCCAATTCACTTCTTATTCCCCACTCCCGTAGATTCATCCGAGCATTCAGGTTGTCTTTCGATTTCCCGTCTTTACAAAGAAGCAAGTTGAGTATGTGCTCTGATACTCCCTTCTCTATATGCATGACGTCCAGACAATGACGCACTAAATTTGTTGACCAGTACGGAAGCTCGAAGAAAATGCTTAACTTGTTCCAAAATGGTGGTTTGACCTGTTTTGTCGGATCCATCCCGAAGGTCACATTATTGTAACCATCCCACTGAGCAGTCACGTCCTCTCCGGACAATGGGGCTGGAGGTCCAAGGAGCTCCTGATGACCATCAAAGTGAACAGCGTCTAACCTGTAGGGGTGGTCTGGAGGCAGGAAACGTCGATGACCGCAATAACAAACTTTCCTGCTAAAATTCAAGAATTTCGATGTTGTGTGTTGATGGAAATGAGGACATGCTTTGTGACTATGTACGGACCAACCTGATAGCATTCCATGCGCAGGAAAGTCATTAATTGTACACATTAAAGCCGCACGCAGTATGAAGGTTGTATTTGTGTTTGCATCGTAAGTCTCTACACTATCAATGAACAAAGATTTTAACTCCTCGATCGGAGGTCGGGGATAGAAGTCGATATTGTTTCCCGGTGAGTTTGGTCCGTCTATAAGAAGAGGCATCATAAAGTATTATTGGTCCATAGCCAACCAAGGCGACAGATTATAAATTATCATTACAACGGGCCATGTGCTGTGACTTCCAGCCATATAGTTGAATGGGCAGAAGCCATCACTAGCCAGTCCGAGCCTGACATTGCGTGGATCGCTACTGAATATTGCGTGCCTCCTATCGAAATCCTTCCATGCCGGTGAATCTCTTGGATGGCTCATTTTTCCATCTTCACTTGGAGGAGCACGGTGATGCCAAATCATTGCCTCGGCGGTTTTCTTACACCTGAATAGCCTCTGCAGCCTCTGTGTTATGGGAAAGTATTGTGCTATCTTGACAGGTATATCAGGCTTCTTATCAGAATTTTTCGGCTTATACCTGGCCTCTCCGCATGTTGGACACTCTTTCAACTCTGAATTCTCTTTCCGGTACAACACGCAATTTTTAGGACATGCTTGAATCTTCTTACACTTCAGACCCAAATCAGACATCATCTTCTGGGTTCCGTACTAGCTGTCGGGCACGTTATTTCCCGGGGGTATAGAATCTTTCAAGAACGAAAGAAGTATAATGAATGACTTGTTGCTCCATCCATTTAGGCACTTAATCTGGAAAAGTTGGACGAACCATGAGAGGGTGGAATACTTTGCATTCTTATAAATTGGCTTTCTAGCATCATTCATGAAATTTTCATATTTATCCGCACGCGGTCCTTGACCGGAAGGAATGTCATCTTCAGTACGAATAGATTCACCTAGGGCAGCCTTTACCATATCCTCCATTTCTTCTGATGGAAATAAATTACCGTCTTCTTCTTCTGCCGCATTACCGTCTTCTCCTTCTTCTCCTGCCGCATTATCGTGTTCTCTTTCTTCTTCTGCCGCATTACTGTGTTCTTCTCCTTCCCCGTGATATTTCCAAGTTGTATAAAGTCTAGTAAAACCATATTTTACGATATGAAGCTCTGCCAATTCTACCTTCTGCTAGTACTTATTCCCACATCTATCGCACGGGCAGAGAATCTTCTCTATCATGATCTTATTATGTGCGCGTGCAAATTCAATAAAAGCAGCAATTCCCGCGACAAACTTAGGTTGCATACGTTGTTGCCAATCCACATACATTCAGTCCTTAACTCTGACGTACTCATGGGCCATGTTAGACTGTATAACATATAAATTGTAGGTTATGGTGACTATATTGAGAAATTTAAGAACGGGATGGTTGCTGACAAAGGAGAAAATCCATGTATATGATTTGTGGGTGCGTTTGTTGTTGAAAAGAATAAATTATCGATAATCAAAGTTAGATTTGAGGATACTCATGTATCACAGACTACGCTCTTGGCATTGCTTTGTTTTTCTCTCCTTTCCTATCAGCGAGAGGAGGCGAATAGAGGTTAGACAGGTAGAGTCCGACAGGGCAGTTAGTTTATGCATAAGTGAAAGGAGGGGATCAATATTGGGAACTAGAGTCCAACTCCCAAATGTCGTCTCGACGGTTGTTAGTATCGAGCTATACCGTCCGATATTTAACAACCTTCGTATAGTTCTATGTCACGACGAATATCGAACGTATGTTAACCGATATACGGGGACTAAGGGGCGCTTTGAGTTTCATATATGAGTATCGATGAGAATATGAAAGTTTCATATTATCATCGAGTATCATATATTGGTTTTAACATGAACATCTTGAATCACTCTCTAATGATGCGTTTGTTGTGTATTCTTGTTGTATGTGTGTGTTTCGGCTGTCGGGGGTAAGGCTTCTATCCCATTAAGAATGTATGGAGCGAACACCCATTCGCTTGTGCTTTCAACCATTTCGAGTAAATTTCGGCAGCACCTCCCCGCTGTTCTCCGAGTACACTGTAATAGAATAGATAATTATTTCAAAGCTGTGAAACAATGTTGAAATGAACATCTAATCTATCTTTGTACACGGAGAACCAGCAGAAAGGTACCGACGAAATATCTCGAAACGGATCAAAACACAAGTGAATGAAGGTGTTTGCTTTATACATTCCTAACTTGTCCACATGGGACAAATCTATCGGTTATCATACGATTGAATCTTCTCGTCACATAGACTATACGACAGTTGTTAGTATCGAGGTATACCGTCCGATATTTAACAACCTTCATATAGTTCTATGTCACGACGAACATCGAACGTATGTTAACCGATAGACGGGGACTAAGTGGCGCTTTGAGTTTCATATATGAGTATCGATGAGAATATGAAAGTTTCATATTATCATCGAGTATCATATATTGGTTTTAACATGAACATCTTGAATCACTCTCTACTGATGCATTTGTTGTGTATTCTTGTTGTATGTGTGTGTTTCGGCTGTCGGGGGTAAGGCTTCTATCCCATTAAGAATGTATAGAGCGAACACCCATTCGCTTGTGCTTTCAACTGTTTCGAGTAAATTTCGGCAGCACCTCCCCGTTGTTCTCCGAGTACACTGTAATAGAATGGATAATTATTTCAAAGCTGTGAAACAACATTGAAATGAACATCTAATCTATCTTTGTATATGGAGAACCAGCGGAAAGGTACCGACGAAATATCTCGAAACGGATGAAAACATAAGTGAATGAAGGTGTTTGCTTTATACATTCCTAACTTGTCCACACGGGACAAATCTATCGGTTATCATACGATTGAATTTTCTCGTCACATAGACTATACGACGGTTGTTAGTATCGAGCTATACAGTCCGATATTTAATAACCTTCATATAGTTTATGTCACGACGAACATCGAACGTATGTTAACCGATAGACGGTGACTAAGTGGCGCTTTAAGTTTCATATATGAGTATCGATGAGAATATGAAAGTTTTATATTATCATCGAATATCATATATTGGTTTTAACTTAAACATCTTGAATCACTCTCTAATGATGCGTTTGTTGTGTATTCTTGTTGTATGTGTGTGTTTCGGTTGTCGGGGGCAAGGCTTCTATCGGTTATCATACGATTGAATCTTCTCGTCACATAGACTATACGACGGTTGTTAGTATCGAGCTATACCGTCCAATATTTAACAACCTTCGTATAGTTCTAAACCGACGACGGTAAATAATGAAGCATGAAACAACGGGTATAAAGCACTAACATGAATGTATAAAATAACATAAACAGGCAGCGGTAATGGGCATGGATCATGACAGTACTCTAGGTTAATATGCAAGTCACTAAACTAACAGTATTTATCTCATTTGAAATCGATTGGTGGAATATATTCTCATATTTAGACTCCTGGACCCCACAGGCTTATGTGAGAGGCCAACCCAATATTTTTTCAAGGACCCTCCAACCTAATTTTTTTTCCTTTTATGAAATCTAAACCTACCCAAACAAGATCAGGCAGGTTTATACAGACGAAAACACCCTTAATTTATTGGACGGGTTAGGGTTGAGTCTAACCTGACTTCACCATACTTAGCTGTTAGAATGTATATGAATACGGATAATTCGAGGTAACTCCGTATCCGTATTTGATGTACATCATATACAAATAGTGATTTTCATTTTTGACGACCATCCATATCCGTATACGAAAATGATAACACCTATTCCGTTCCGTATCTGATACCAAAAATGGTAATTTTTGGCTTTATCGAGTTAAATTTTCCTAAAAATCACAACCCAACCCCAACCCTAGCCCCAGCCCCAGCCCCAGCCAAACCCCAACCCCAACCCTAACCCTAACCCTAACTCCAGCCCCAGCCGAACCCCAACCCTAACCCTAACCCTAACCCCAACCCTAACCGCAACCCCAGCCGAACCCCAACCCCAACCGCAACCCCACCTTAGCCCTAACCCTAACCCTAACGCTAACCCCAACCGATGCCTAACCCTAACCCTCATCGGTACCCAAACCCTGAACCCTAGCCCTAAAATCATCAAAATTATGTTTAATTGAAGATTTACTAACCTATAGGCGGTGGAGGAGACGACGGAGAAGCTCGATCGGTGGTCGACAACGCGCACAATCGGCGACGAGGAAGAACGAGGGCGGTGGCCACGACGAAACGGAGGGAGGTGGCGACGACGAGAACGGCGACGCGGCGGGAACGAGAGATTTGGGGATTTTTGGAGTTAACGCGCGCGAGAGAGGAGATGATCAGCGTAGGGCATTTCTGTGCCTTTTTAATTAAATTCCCATTTAGAAGCCCCTACGGATTAGTCTGTAGGTCCTTGGTTTGCGGTTCCGTAGGGGCAAACAACAAATTACGATTTAATATTTTTAAATTAAAACGTCCGGGACCGTAGGGACAACCGTCTAGCCCTACGGATTAGTCCGTAGGGCCAAAATAAATCTGTCCCTACGGATTTCTTTATCCGTAGGGGCAACCTCCTATTTTAGTAGTGATTCAATAAAATGTTTCAATTTCATGCACACCGCTTTGCATCCATAATTGTTTTATCACAAATCTGATTCATAAGCATGTTCTATCAGTATTCGAATCTGTCTCAATAGCATCCACTTTATATCTGTATCCAATATTGCCAAAAACGGATATGACTCTTTATTATCAAACTATATTTGTATTCGTCACTAAAAAAATAAATACGGAAATGATAACGTTTACATACGAGTCAGGCTTTTCTCAAAATAGGTTCTTAAAATATAGAAAAATTCTCCATGGAATTATTGATTTTCTATGAATCTACAAAGGAAAAAATGACAAATGATATATTTTTTATTTTTAAACTTGAAGGTAGATAGGTGCATTCCATCATATTTTGAATTCCAAAAAAATTAAAACAAAGTAGGGTTGGTCGAAGGAATCTTTGATAGTCGAAGCACTGTTTTTTCGCTTTCCTCTTTTGCCCTTAAATTTATTCATATTCCCTAAACTATCTTTGGACCCTATGGCTAAGGTAGGAATTTGAAATTTAAAAGAAAAAGAGAATGAATAATATTTGTATCTAAATAAAAAAATTAACAAACAACATCATATATCTTTTTTCAAAGATATAAATCAAGAATGTTTCAGATAACAATAGTCTCTTTGCATTTGCTTATAGAAATTACCTTTGCTTTAAAATTGATGCTATAATTTCATGATTCAAAAGGATATTTTATTTAAATATTTAATAATTAATGGATTCATATATTTAAAAAAAATTATCTAAAGACATCGTGTTTATATAGTTATCATGATTGTTCTTGGTATTTATTTATAAGTCACAAAGTATATGGTATTTATGTTAAAAAATACCAAAAGGTCTTGTGCAATCATGAAATCTTAAACTAAGATCTAATTATATAATATATTTTTATAAAAAGATAGTTATTTACTCATTTTATCCTTTACATGTAAAGATATAACAACTCTATGTAATGTATAAATACGTCTATAGAGAATAATATTTGTATCAAAATAACAAAAGATGACTAACATCATATATCTTTTTTTAAACAGAATGAAAACACATCTATTTATCTTTTTTTTAAACGTATCTAAAAATAATCGATATCTATACTACTACTATAAGAAAACTGACACGTTTTTTGTTCGTATGTTTAGTTAAGATTTGTTATAAACTAAAATATCTTTACTATAAGAAATTTAAATATAAGATTTATTAAAATAAGAAATTTAAGTTTAAATTTTTTTATAAGTTGTAATTTCTTTTTTACATTGAAAGAGTATCTTTTCAAAACAAACAAATCATGTGGGAATAAATTTGTGAATTTAAATGTTATAGAACTTTTTAAATTTTAACCATGGTATATATGCAATTATCAATTTTGTTTTCAAATAATAAATACTTTATTAATCTTTGTATGTAGTATGTGAAAATATTTATCCATTTGTACAATATTATACTTATACAACTCTTATAAACAAATTATTCTAATTTTTTATTTTTCATATCCTAACTAATTTCATATCCCAACTAAAATTATTTTCTTAAAATATATATTGCAGTTGGTTGAAGATAATTATGTATAAAATATCATATCAATTGTTTCAATATATAAAGTACATAGCAACGGTTTCAATTTAAAGTTCAAACTTAGACTCTATTTTTATAAAGTAATTTATTTAAATATAAATTGAGTTATTAGTTAAGATTTTTATCTTATACTTTTCTTATGTATATATGAAAAGCAAACAAAGATTTCCTTACAATATTTTTGAAAAAGAATTTTTTTAATAAATAGCTTTAAAATGTATTCATGTTCTCTTATCTATAATCTATCTATTTCTACACTTATTGTTGGCTATGTAGTGATGCTTAGCATGCAGCAAGGTTTCAGGAGGTATCGTCCATACCATTTTCTAAAAATTATCATGCTAAACAACCCTAACCCTAGAATTTTAACTAGAGAATTAGACAAAACAACATGTAAACAACTTTATATCTAAGTGAACATGGAATACAACCTTTGTAGACCGGTCCTTCACATCAATAGCTCCGTGTAGAAGTCTCTTCGCTGCAAGTAGTGTTCTCCCGGGCACTAGTTGGACACCACAAGGTGAAAGGAATAAGCTTGCTTGAAGTTTTCGAAACCGAAGATGATCTACATCGAGGAGACTCTAAATCAAGCTACCTCTTCACTAATTAGGGATTGGTGAAGCTAACACCCTAAACTAAATGGCTAATCCAGTAGAGGATGATGAAGAAGGATTTTTGCTCACTTTAGAATTAATTTTCTCACTAATTTTCTTCACCTCTCATAACCTAGAGAGCTTTTTCTTTAGGAAGAAGAAGATGAAGCCAAATGATTGTTGTGAATGAATCATAAGAGAGAGGCAACCATGGATGAGAAATATCTCATATAACTCATGCAGAGACATTATCATGGTTTTAGATAATGTTTAGATTAATAAAAATCTAAGTCAAAACAAAATTAGTGGACTAAGTCAATGGTTCCACAAGCTTCCACAAGCTTCAACCATGGAGTTAATTTCCTACTAATTATTTAATTTACATTAAATAAATAAGCCCCTCATTATCATAAGTATGATGTGAGTCTCATACACCCATGTTGCATGTAGAATCAAGCATGATACAAAAAACACAATTAATATATATCACATATATATTAGGTGTGCACATGTGAGAAAAGAAATGCACAAGTGAGCTAATATTAGTTAATGTAAATTAGTATATCAAATATACAATTATACATTAAATTATCAAATCAACACTTGATTTAATAATCCGGCTATATCACATATAACCGACTAATATCATATGTATCTTTTTATCGAATCAACACTTGATTCGATAACCCGGCTATATCACATATAACCGACCGATACCAATATCGCAAGAAAAGAATACGGTATCACATACTCGTATTAATCTCGGTCCCGCACATATCACATATGTGCTCCTATTCGTTTTGCCTGAGCCTGGAAACCTCTGTGTAGGACTCTAAAGACTCGTCAATACGCCGGCAGTAGGTGATGATCACATCAAGCACCCACAAGCCGTCAGCGGTACTAGCTGGATGTAACGGCTACCCGGGTATTGAGCGACCAGAAGATCAACAAGCAAGCCTGCTCATACTCCTATAAAGCCTGTCAGTAACACTACCGTACAGTCCGGTCTCTTCTTCTGATATGTTGCATATCTAGTCTAGGGGTGGTAAACGTCAGACCCCAGTAACCGATAAGTTGTGCCGATCTGAGGCTCATAACGGGTCGAGAAACTACTGATAACACTTACCAGTAAATCTCTGTATCAGCCCTGGCCAGGGACTTCCTGTTATAGCCAATCGAGCACAACGCAACATCAACCCCCAATACCGGGAGAGACGAATCCCCTCCTATCGCTCATTGCCTCCATGTGACTCGGGACTGTACCCAAAAACCACCATTTTGCACGTTCTCTTGAACGTGGTAAGGTGGAAATCAAAGCACAGTGGGAATCACACAAGACTCTATGACAATCTCGGGTCTACAGACTAACCTGTACCAGTGTCACCAGAGAACTACTATTTGACGATAGGTATAATACCAACTAGGATTTCTCGGCGAGTCCGTTCAGTGTACCCAGTCTCCACTGAGCACTCGTATACCATCTTTGATGTCAAACACCAATAGATCTGGGATCATCTATCGCCCATCATATGGGTCAATAAGCGTATACGCTAGTCTACTCTAGAATATCGATGCCCTGTCTCGGTAAATCCTCGACTAGGAACAATTAAAGGATGTACTTATGGACTATCCTTGCCCCACTAGTATGATCTCCATCATAGTCCTGGTGGTCAAGTACACATCCTAAGGCCTTTATCAACATGTGAGAGAAAGACAGTATCACAATACAAGTCTACATGTTAAGACAAAGAGCAACCAGATAGCATACTATAATGTCGAGCAAGAAAGTCCTCTCTCTATATGTCCAAGCATCCACTATAATATACATCATATGTACGATAATGGCCTCTAGGGCATACATATAACTAACAATCTCTTACCTGCACTAAGGTCAGTTGTTGTAGTATCTCATACCCAACATCTTGAAGAGTCTCTCAAATTGTATCTGGGGTATGGCATTCGTGAGTGGATCCGCTGTGTTGTTCTTCATGTCAACTCTCTTGACCTCGATCTCCTGGCGATCAACTATATCCCAGATCAGGTGATACCGCCTCAGAATATGCCTGGATCGCTGATGGGACCTAGGTTCCTTGGCTAAAGCCAAAACTCCATTGTTATCACAATACAAAGGTATTGGATGCTCGATGGACAGAACCACACCAAGTTCGTTTATGAACTTCTTCATCCAGACAGCCTCTTTGGCAGCATCGTTGGCAGCGATGTATTCAGCCTCCATCTTCGAGTCTGCCACGGCTTCCTACTTGGAACTCTTCCAACAAACCGCCCCTCCATTGAGGGCAAAGACAAATCCCGAGACCGACTTAGAGTCGTCCTTATCACTCTGGAAGCTCGAAGCGGTAAAGGACTCCACTTGGAGTTCACCGTTACCATACACGAAGAGCATCTCTTTAGTCCTTCTCAAGTACTTGAGAATGTTCTTCACAGCTGTCCTGTGATTCTCTCCTGGATCTGCTTGATACCTACTCACTACACTTAGTGAGTATGCTACATCGGGTCTGGTACACAACATCGCGTACATGATAGAGCCTACTGCCGAAGCATAGGGTATCTCTTGCATGCGAGCTCTCTCTAAATCAGTCTTGGGAGACATCTCTTTGGAGAGAGTGAGTCCTGAGATCGTGGGTAAATTCCCACGCTTGGAATCTTCCATACTAAACCTCTTTAGTATGGTGTCAATGTACCTGGATTGGGACAACCCCAGTATCCGTATAGATCTATCTCTACAGATCTTAATCCCCAAGATGTAGGAGGCATCACTTAGATCTTTCATTGAGAATCTATGTGATAAGAAGAGCTTGACCGAGTGCAGCATAGGAACATCATTTCCTATCAAGAGTATGCCATCCACGTACAATATGAGGAAGACAACCTTACTCTCTGCCACCTTCTTGTATATACAAGGTTCATCTTTTTGATGAAGTTAAACTCTTTGACCACCACATCAAAATAGATGTTCCAACTCCGCGATGCCTGCTTCAACCCGTAGATTGATTTAAGAAGCTTGCATACCTTTCCGTTGTTCCCACTGTCTATGAAGCCCTCTGGCTGAGACATGTACGTGCTCTCTTCTAAAACACCATTTAGAAAGGTGGTCTTAACATCCATCTGCCAGATTTTGTAGTCATGGTATGCAGCAATGGCCAGTAGGATCCGGATGGACTTAAGCATAGCCACTGGAGAAAAGGTTTCATCATAATCCACACCTGGTCGTTGACGAAAACCTTTTGCAATAAGTCTAGCTTTGAAAGTCTCAACTTTTCTATCTACACCAAATTTTTTCTTAAAAATCCACTTGCTTCCGATGGGTTTTACCCCTTTAGAAGAAACTTCCAAAGTCCATACATTGTTGGTGTACATGGATTCGATCTCAGATCGCATTGCATCCAGCCATTTCACTGAGTCCCGACTTGTGATGGCCTGCTCGAAACTAGTTGGGTCATCATCTTCCATGATGCAATTCCCGCTTCCACCATCAATGAGAAAACCGTAGTATCTCTCAGGTGGATGAGGAACCCTACTAGATCAGCGGAGAGGCTGAGGTTCATCGGGGACTATCGAATCCTCTGGTTCTACTAAATCTTCTGTTGTAGTCTGTGCGGTTGGAACTTCTTCCAGCTCTACCTCTTCGCCACTAATTTCTTTTACAAGAAATTCCTTTTCTAAAAAGGTGGCATTTTGAGCAACAAACACCTTTTGTTCCTCACGAGGTAGAAATGATATCCATACGAATTGTTTGTATATCCCACAAACTTGCAAAGAACAAATCGTGTCTCGAGTTTGTCCGGATTTTGCCTTTTGACATAGGCCGGACAACCCCATATCTTAACTCGCTTAAGAGATAGTCTCTTCCCATTCCATATCTTATATGGAGTGATAGACACCGATTTGGTTGGAACTCTATTCAATAGGTGTGCTGATGTCTCAAGCACATAACCCCAAAAGGAAATAGGTAACTCAGCGGTGCTCATCATAGAGTGCACCATATCCAATAGGGTGTGATTGCTCCGCTCCGATATACCGTTGTGCTGTGTTGTATACGGAAGAGTAAGCTAGATAGAATCCCATTCTCTTTTAGATAGTCACGGAATTCCGTGCTCAAGTATTCTCCTTCCCAATCAGATTGAAGGATTTTAATACTTTTACCCGTCTGGTTCTCGACTTCATGCTTATATTCTTTGAATTTCTCAAAAGCATCAGACTTGTGTTTCAACAGGAACACATGTCCGTATCTTGAGAGATCGTCAGTGAATGTAATGAAGTACGAGGAACCATTCCTGGCATTTGTAGTCATGGGACCGCATACATCACTATGTATCAGTCTCAAGAGTTCTGTAACTCTCTCTCCGTGTCCAGTAAACGGAGGTTTGGTCATCTTTCCTTTGAGACATGACTGGAAAGTTTTATAAGATGATAATTCGAACGGATTCAAATATCCATCCTTATGTAACTTAGCTAGTCGTGTCACATTGATATGACCTAGTCTACAATGCCTCAAGAAGGATTCATTCATTTCTGAACTCTTCCTCTTCTGTGTGTTTTGTACGTTAAGAACCGTGGTTTGATTTAGAACGTATATGCCATTATTTAACGAGCCTGATCCAATCAACTTTTGATTCAGAAAAATGTTCATAACATTATCCTGTACTACAAAATTATATCCTTTTTACTTAATAAAGAAACTGATATAAGATTGCATATTGTTCATATCAGATTTTTGCATTTTTATACCACCCAATTTTTATCATATTGCTTATCGGTAGGTACTCTTGAGCCGTGTTTGCTAGTCAATTGCAGAATACAGGTTCTCGGCTCTAAAATGTGAAATTCAAGGAAAAGCACGACAATTCCGGATTACTGCCAACCACAGATGAAACACGGGTTTCCGCTCTCTATCCGTATGTTGCCACACAGCAGTTTGAGAGACAAAATGGCAAATCGATTGTCATTTTCATGCACAAGGCTCAATGGCAACACAAGATCCAAGAAATCTACGTGGAGCTCGAGGAAATCATGACAAAAAGATCCACATCCAATCACCTTTTGACTTGCTGAAGTTCTGGACAACTTGTGGAGAGATACTGAGAAAAAAAGTGTACCAAACTGATCCAAACATCAACACTAAGAAGCACAAAAAATACGAGGATCCAACTCCTCTAAAGCGCCGCGGTTCCGCAGCATTAGCATGCTTAGGCCGCGGAACCACGGCCGTACGGTCTCCTCAGTTGACGAAACTTCAGGGTTATTTTGGTCTTTTCATATAGAGGCAGAATTTTGCCCTAGATTTCCAGTTCCCTGCCTATAAATAGCCCAGAATCTTGTGAAGCCAAGGGTGCTTAATCTTGTATTTAAGGTTTTAGAATACTTGTTCTTCTTCTTCCTCTTCTCATCTCTTCTCCATTGAAAAACTTGTAGTGAGCTTTTGTGAGTAGAGAATGATGAATAAAGAAGTTCATTTTGTTATCATACTTGTCTTGCTCTTGTTATGTTAATTGCTTGTAATCTTTAATTGATAATTTAGTTGTTGTTATTTGTTGTTGTTTCTTTCTTTTCTCTTTTCCTTTATCCTTAAACAACCATGATGCTTACGCTTGATCCTTGCCAAGGTGAGGTCGCAAATAGCTAGTTGTTATCTTCTAATCTCTTTCTTTCTATCTTCCTCCTTTGTTTTAATTTTCGTTCTTCTTGTAATGGGTGAGTAATTTCCATACTTGTTAGGGTAGGATAAGGGAAGTTTGAGAGAAGGAAATCTCTCTCACTCTTTCCTTGCCCAACATCTTAAATCGACTCCCGTTAATTGAACCACAATCCGCTCCCTACGGCACCCTATCCTACATGATAGCGGTGATTCCGTAGTGAGACCGGTTGTGGTTGAATTAACCGGAGGTTATGGCTAAGAGCCAAGAACAGACGGACAAGCACCAAAAGGAAGAACTTAAGTGTTGGAAAGCCTAGCTTATACTCGCAAGTTCCTTCCTAGTCGTGCTAATCCCCGTTGTTGCCGATTACCGTAACACCGATATTAAGAGTGGCAACGGAAGAAGTGAGCGACTCCTAACTCAAACTAACCTAATCTTAACCCTAGCAAGCTCTCTTTACATATAATTTTAACACTTAGTTAATCACAAACAAATCTGGACTTTTGGACTTAACTCGTTAAAGCACATAGAAAAAGATTCCCATCTCCCTGCGGACGACCCGTACTCAACCGACTAGCTATAAGCGAAACCGTTTTGATTGTGGTAATTAACTAAACTTGAACACGCAGAAACTCTACCAATCAAATGGCGCCGTTGCCGGGGAGACGGTAGTTTATTTCTTTGTGTAATTTCAGGTTAATTTGTGAATATAAATATAACCGAAAAACAAAAAAAAATATACATTGTAAAAAAATCATCTTGTTATTTTTGATTAGTTTTTGTGCAAGTGTGCAGGAACAAAAGACAGTCGAGTTCAGTGCCAAAGACGTGGGAAGTTAGACCCACATCTCGCGGCTACACCGCGACGGATCAAAACGAAGCAAACGTTCTACTGCAAAATTCTGAAGCAGATCCAGTGAGTAAATCCAGATTCAGGAAATCGAAGAAAGCAAAGGACACCCAAAGAAGCCCAGAATAGAAAACTGAAGCCCCAACTCCCCATTACTGCCGCGGAACCGCGGCATAAGCAAGCTTAGGCCGCGGAACCGCGGCCGTTTAGAGGATTCGGTGTGCCAAAATTTTTGTAAGTCCTCCTGATCTCTCCCCCACTCCTCTGAACTCCACTAAACTGTGTTTTCTGCAGCATTCTTTGCGCAAATTCTCTCCCCCCTTCTAATAAACTATTTTTGTGCAGGATTCTTTGCGCCGCGCTAAAAATAAAAAATTGTTTGCAGTTGATTTGTTACCACTATGCATTCATTAATACGGACTTAAGGGGCTTGAAACCAATTCAGATTGGGTGGGGATTTCATCACCCTTCCCAGGACTCCAGAAATCACAAAAAGCATATGCATTGACCATTGTTAAATTAAAAAATACTAGACTCAGCCCTAAGGATTTCACGCTCAATAGGACAGAGGACTAGTTACAGGCATCAGCCGTTTATCCTATCTGACTTTTGCGGTGCCTAGGCAAGTGTGTCGAAGGCAAGTGGCTACTTAATTAGGACCACTACTTACGTAGTGGGGAGCCTCCCACTTACCTGGCACTTACCTGGCCGCAATTGATGGAGAAGAGGCGGTTTGAGGTCCTATTTCTAGCCCTCTAGAACAGTTAGGAGCTGTCTAGAAGACCTAGGTGACCCTAGATCTAGGTGTGATTGTGCATATCTTGTTTGTGATTGCTTAAAGCCGTAAATCCGTACATATTTCTGTAAAGCTCTTTCTAAAAAAGAAAAAAGAAAAAAATCAAAAACTTTTATAAAAACTTGCCCTTTGTCGCCAGAATCCATTTTTCACCCACCACCCATCGTATTTCTCCATTGACGTTTTCTTACCCTCACCTTCTCCACTTTGACTATACTAAACTCGTTTAGTGTATGTCCGCTTGGACGCGGGACACTAGCGCCCTCCTAGTCCGCGTTACGTTAGTCGCTACCGACTACGCGATCGACTTAGACGTCGAAACTCCGTCCACGCCTCTTTCACCCTTACCTTTGCCGGCCAACTCCGACGTTGACCGGAATTTTGTTCATATCTTCACCTTCACCATCACCAACCTCTTCTTTCGCGATGTCAGGATTTAATCCAAACATCTCTTTGACTACCCCTGGATTGGCTCCACCTCCTACGGAGAAAAATAACCCACCACCACCGCCTGTTGTAGCGCCACAGCGAATCGCGCTCCAGGATCGTTTCTATCCCACCCGTTCTGCACTTCCCACCTATCTTTCTCTTCCACCGGCCAATGGAGATAACTTTGAAATTAAGCCCTACTTCATCAACATGCTTCCTCGATTTCATGGGCTTGAATCTGAAGATGCCTATATCTTCATCAATAAATTTCAAAACGTTTGTGCCATGATGAAAACTACCCAACTGTCGGACGATTCTATACGGCTACGGGTCATTCCGTTCACTTTATGCGATCTTGCTGAAAAATGGCTGTATAGCACCGCTTCCCACTCCATAACCAGTTGGGACGAGTTTGTTAAAGCGTTTCTCAAGAAATTTTATCCGAATCATAAAACCGCAATGATCCGCAACGAAATCAACCAATTCTCTCAGCTTTCTTCTGAACCCTTCTGGAAGTGCTTTGACCGGTATAAAGACCTTCTTGTTCAGTGTCCTCACCATGGTATTGAGAAATGGCAACTTTGCCAAACCTTATACGAGGGCCTGAACCCAGCAACCAAGCAGTTGTTGGAAACCATTTGTCAGGGCCACTTCCTATCGAAATCTGACGAGGAAGCATGGAAATTCTTCGACGACCATGCGGAGCAAACGCTACAATGGGAAAGCACCAGACCGACTTCTTCTTCTTCTACCTCCACTTCTATCGGTCAGTCTAGGGTAGGAATTCACCAACTCGATGTCTCTATTGCGATGAAAGCTGAAATGGCTGCAATAACGAGAAAGCTTGAAGCGATAGAGAGCAAATTTTCTTCTCCTGCTTCTGCCCCTGTTCTTCCCCTTCGTACCATTTGCGCTTGTTGTTCCGATCCTTCTCACTTGACCGAAGAGTGTCCTTACAATCCACCATCTCAAGGACAGGATCAGGTTAATGCTGCATTTCAGCAAAGACCGAGGAATGATCCATACTCTTCCACCTACAATCCCGGTTGGAGGAACCACCCCAATTTCGCCTGGAATCAGAATCAGAATCAATTCTAAGGCAACAATTTCCAAAGGCCCCCTCCGCCGCAACAAAAAGCGCAACAAAAAACTCAACATCAATTTCAGCAGCCCTTCCAACCCCAACCTTTTCAAAATCAGACGAACAACTTTGCACCGAACAATTCTTTTCCACCAAACAACTTTGTTCCGTCAAACAACGATAAGGTTTCCTTGCTCGAACGAAGTCTGGAGGCGTTCGTTAAACAATCGACACAATCCACTGCAAACATCCTGTCTTCCATTCAGTCCTTAGTGCAACACACTGCCTCTTACGGGCAAAGCATCAAGACCATCGAGGCCTAGATTGCACAGATGAATGCGGCCTTAAGCGAGCGAGAGAAGGGGAAGCTCCCATCCCAGCCACTCCCTAATCCCGGTCACCCACATAATGTACATGTTGCTCTTGAACAACAGAATCATAATGTGAGTGCCGTGACCACATTGAGATCGGGAAGGATGCTGCAAAACAACATCGGCACACGAATCAACGATGACACCCCGGCCGCTTCTTCTTCTTCTTCTTCCTCTGCTGCTTCTTCGTCTTCTGAGCCTATTCTCCATTCTTCCACAGGCTCTCCTTCCGCTTCTTCTGTTCTGAACGGACCCACTACTCACTCCACGAAAACACCTGTTCCGGGATCCGTTCCAACTCCACAATCTCCTCCTCCAGCATTGGACTCAACCAATTTTAAAAACGTTCCATTTCCAAACCGGTTGAAGTCCAATAAACAAAATCCACAAATGGAGAAGATTCTGGAGTTATTTAAGCAGGTTAACATTAACATTCCTCTTTTAGATGCTGTCTAACAAGTCCCGTCCTACGCGAAAATCTTAAAGGACTTGTGCACGAAAAAGAGAAAGTCTCAGGTACCCAAGAAAGTTTTTTTGGCTAGTGCTGTGAGTGATGCTCTTACCCAATCTTTACCACAAAAACAGAAGGACCCTGGCTGTCCTACGATTTCAATTACCATTAGGGATAAGAACATCAACCGCGCACTATTAGATCTTGGTGCCAGTGTTAACCTGCTTCCGTACTCAGTATACAAACAATTAGGCGTAGGAGAGCTGAAACCCACACACTGTACTCTCCAGATGGCCGACCGATCGATCACCCATCCTAGGGGTGAGCTAGAGGATGTGTTAATCAAGGTCGGGGACTTCATATTCCCCGTTGACTTCATTGTATTAGACACACAGCCTGTAGCTAACCCCCGGAATCAAATTCCGGTGATACTCGGTCGCCCATTCCTTGCAACCTCAAATGCTGTGATCAATTGTCGCAATGGTTCGATGAACCTCTCTTTTGGAAACATGACAATTGAACTCAACTTTTTTAGGTTGGGGAATCAGCCCTCCGAACCTAATGCTCATATACTGGACGTCTGCTCGATCCAGGAGATCACCCCGGAAGAGTGTGAATTCGAGGAGTTTTTGTTCGATCACGATAACCTTAATGCCACTAGTGCGTTTCTCTTCGAACTTGCTGCTGTTTCTGCGCCCGACAACGACTATGAGTGTTTCACATTCTCGAACGATCTTAGCCGCTCACAACCCGAGTTTGAATCCTTCGAATTTCCGGATGAGTTACCTGAACCATCCAACTCGGTTGCTTACACTCGTTTTGAACCTTTGCTGGAATCTTTTGAGTTCGAGACCTTTTCACCAATCTTGCCTTCCATCGTTTCACCTCCAACACTCGAACTCAAGCCTTTGCCGTCTCACCTTAAGTACGCTTACTTGGGTGAGAACGAGACCCTCCCGGTTATCATCTCGGCTTCTCTAGCTTCCGAGCAAGAGAAAGCCCTTCTCGCGGTCTTGCACAGCAATAGGCAAGCTTTTGGCTGGTCCATGGCGGACATCAAGGGGATTAGTTCACTGATCGTTGAACATCACATTCATCTGATGGATGATGCCAAACCAGCCAGGGATCCATAAAGACGTCTCAACCCAGTCATGAAAGAGGCTGTGAAGAAGGTGATCGTAAAATGTCTGGATAGTGGTATTATTTACCCTATCTCTGATAGCCAGTGGGTTAGCCCCATTCATGTTGTCCCCAAGAAGTCAGGCATCACGGTCATCACCAATGAGGCGAACGAGTTAATCCCTACTCACACCCAAACTGGGTGGCGAGTATGCATCGATTACAGAAAACTCAACGCCGCAACGCGGAAGGACCACTTTCCGCTACCTTTCATTGACCAGATGCTTGAACGATTGGCCGGACACGAGTACTACTGCTTTCTTGATGGATACTCCGGCTATAATCAAATTCCCATCGCCGAAAAAGACCAGGACAAGACCACATTCACTTGTCCTTTCGGCACGTTTGCATATCGTCGCATGCCCTTTGGGTTATGCAATGCGCCCGCTACCTTCCAGCGGTGTATGATGGGAATCTTTTCAGACATGGTGGAAAAATTTCTGGAGATCTTCATGGACGATTTCTCCATCTTCGGCGATTCCTTCAACGAGTGTTTGCTGCATCTTGACGCTGTCCTTACCCGATGTAAAGACAAGAACCTCACTTTGAATTGGGAGAAGTGCCACTTCATGGTGCGCGAAGGTATTGTCTTAGGACATATCAATTCGCAAAATGGAATAGAGGTTGACAAAGCGAAGATTGAGGTCATTTCCAATCTCCCTCCTCCCAGATGCGTCAGAGACATCCGAGCCTTCCTTGGCCATGCCGGTTTCTATAGACGGTTCATCAAGGACTTTAGCAAGATTGCTAGGCCCTTGACTCTTCTACTGGCCAAGGACACGCTATTTGACTTCAACTCGAGCTGTGTGACTGCGTTCGATTCATTGAAAAGCTCACTCGCTTCTGCACCCGTTCTTTCTTCACCTGACTGGATGCACCCATTCGAGATTATGTGCGATGCATCCGACTCTGCCATTGGTGCTGTCCTTGGACAACACATCAACAAGATGTTGCACGTAATCTATTATGCGAGCCGGACCCTGAACGACGCCTAACTCAATTATACAACAACTGAGAAGGAATTCTTAGCTGTTGTATTTGCTTTAGAAAAGTTCAGGCCCTACCTCATCGGCTCTCCAGTCATTGTCTACACAGACCATTCTGCTCTGCGCCATCTTTTTGCAAAGAAAGATGCAAAATCTCGGTTAATACGTTGGATCCTCTTGCTTCAAGAGTTTGACCTTGTCATTAAGGACAAATGAGGATGTGAAAACGTAGTTGCCGACCATCTCTCACGACTTCCTTCTTCGCCTTCGCTTCAAATTCCGATCAACGACGTTTTCCCGGATGAACAGCTCTTGACAGTATCTTGCGAATCCTGGTTCGCAGATATTGTGAACTATTTGGCCACAGGATTACTACCGACTGAATGGTCAAGTCAGGACAGACTTCGCTTCTTATCCCAAGTAAAACACTTTTACTGGGACGAACCCTATCTGTTCAAGTACTGTCCCGACCAGATTATTCGTCGGTGTGTCCCTGACGAGGAATTCAAGAGTGTGCTGTCATTTTGCCACGATCAAGCGTGTGGCGGGCACTTTGGCCCTAGAAAGACAGCTGAGAAGATCTTGCAATGTGGTTTCTACTGGCTACAACTCTTCAAAGACGCTCATGACTATTGCAAGACTTGCTCCCGGTGCCAACACATGGGCCGGATATCCCGGAGGAACGAGATGCCGCTCCAACCAATCTTGGTTGTGGAGATTTTCGATGTTTGGGGGATAGATTTCATAGGGCCGTTTCCCAGCTCTTTTGGGAACTTATACATTCTTCTCGCTGTTGATTACGTCTCTAAATGGGTCGAGGCTGTGCCCAGCCGGACTAACGACAACAAGGTTGTCGTTAGGTTTCTTAAAGAAAACATTTTCTCCCGTTTTGGGCACCCCCGAGCGATCATTAGCGACAATGGAAGTCATTTCTGCAATAAGGCTTTCGAGACCTTGATGCGGAAATATTCCATTAATCATAAGCTCTCTACGCCCTACCACCCCCAAACCTGCGGGCAGGCCGAAGTTTCAAATCGGCAAATCAAGCAGATACTGGAGAAGACGGTTTCCAAGAACCGTAAGGATTGGTCGCTGAAACTCACTGATGCCCTTTGGGTATTTCGAACCGCTTATAAGACCGATCTTGGCATGTCTCCCTATCGGCTTGTGTAAGGAAAGGCTTGCCACCTACCTGTCGAAATAGAGCATCGCGCATTTTGGACGATAAAGGAGCTGAATCTGTCTCTTGAAGATGCGGGCGGCCATCGGAAGCTGCAGTTGAACGAACTGAGCGAGCTTAGGGATGAGGCTTACGATAACGCGGTTGTCGTTAAGAACCGAACGAAGGTGTTTCACGATAAACACCTTTTGCGCAAAACCTTCGTACCTGGTCAGCAGGTACTGCTTTACGACACCCGGCTACACTTCCATCCAGGAAAGCTCAGATCACCCTGGAAAGGGCCGTATTTTGTGCGGAATGTGTATCCGCAGGGCACTGTGGGTTTGGAGAATCCAAAGGACGGTTTATTTTTCAAAGTGAACGGACACCGACTTAAACCGTACCTTAGCGCCGAACCAACAGAGGAGCTCCTGGTCTTACAGGAGCCGGTTTACCCTGCATAATCTTCCTCTGCCTACCACCAAACTTCGGTTATCCAGCCAAGAACAGCGAACACTGTTCCAAATAAGTTTGGGGGTATGTATATACCATTTTGTATATATTTGTGGATATTCTTTTCCATTTTTGCTCTTTTTCTTTTCTTAAAAAAAATAAAAAAACAAAAAAAAATAAATTGTGTATATCTAACCGACAATTTTGACCCTTCGAATGATCTCTTCATGCAATGACAGTGAGGACACTGTCCGGTTTATGTTTAGGGATACGCTCGGTACGCATTTCTAACCTTCGCATTCATATGTATATTTTGCATTTGCATATTAAAATCCATAAAATCCATAAAAATCTGAAAATTTTCTAAAAACATAAAAACTTTTTTGTCAAGTTAGCTAGTGGGAGGACTCTGATTCAACATTTCAACGGTTTTGTTTGATGAGATAAGAATAACTAAATCTTATTTTTTAGATTTTGAAAACCTGAAAGATAACTCTCCTTTGAAGTTAACTATAGCTGATATACGTCTTTACATCACACTACACGTATTGTGAGTTTTGGAAATTAGATGACAAGTCTTTTATGTCTAAAAAAACTTTTAAATGGATAAATGATTTTCTGAGGATCAAATAGGTTTGTTCTGAAATAAGTAATATCAAGAATAGTTTATGAAGTGAAGTGAATATGAAGGAATGTTATTGATGCCTTATTTGGAACTAAGTCTGAAAAATAACCCATCTGGAACATGATTGGAATGATTACACACTGAACCCACTAAACACGTCTTTTACCCCAAAAAAATAATTGAACTGCCGGTTATGTCTCCGTTCGTATTGAATCATCTTGATTTTCACGCCAAACTGTCTTTTGTTTTTGGACCTAGGTAACTTGAGTAATTAAGTCCGCTGGGGTGTTTCTACACCTAATGCCCTAAAGCCAACTGGTTTGGGTGCATTGGCTCAAAGCTCGTTAAGAAGCCTAGAAAGTCCAGATTAAAACAAAGTCAAGCAAGTGTTCTCTCCGAGTTAAAATTCCTAACGGTTTTTTGTGTGAGAATAATCTTGACAAAAGACAGATTTTTATAAAAAATATTTCTAGCGGAGATATGAAGGTTTTATTCTATGATAAAGACTATTGCACAAAGGTGTGTATGAAATGAAAACAAGAAAAAGGCGGAGTGAAAAATAAGACCTAGTTTCCTGTTAAGGAAGATAGAAATTCTGAAGTTGAAACTTTACTGGAAAACGAAACTTGAAAAATGCTTAACTCTTTATAAAACTTATGTGATCCTTTCAAAAATTTTATCTGGGCTTTATTATGTGACATGATGACTTAAATCGATCCTTCTGGAAACTTAACGACACTATTTGCACTGCACGTGAAGACATATAAAATCTGTAGTTAAATACGAAGCGAGGTGTGAAAAATAAAGGTTCGATAGTCTAGACTTAGGATAATAGAATTGTTATTTTCTGAAACAAAACTTTAGGATTTGAATCATAGTTATTTTGCAAAACTAGCTTGACCGGATTTTGTGGGTAGTATCCGCTGAAAACCCTCAGAAGACAACACTCCTCCTACTAGGGACACCTAGAGGTTTAATGGCTTGTTGCACATGCTCAGTGCAATCGCGTTCCTTGCGAAAGTGAGGTTAGGATTTTTTGTGAATAATTGGCTTTGCTCGGGACGAGCAAATGATAAGTTTGGGGGTATTTGTTCATATCAGATTTTTGCATTTTTATACCACCCAATTTTTATCATATTGCTTATCGGTAGGTACTCTTGAGCTATGTTTGCTAGTCAATTGCAGAATACAGGTTCTCGGCTCTAAAAGGTGAAATTCATGGAAAAGCACGACAATTCCGGATTACTGCCAACCACAGATGAAACATGGGTCTCCGCTCTCTATCCGTATGTTGCCACACACCAGTTTGAGAGACAAAATGGCAAATCAATTTTCATTTTCATGCACAAGGCTCAATGGCAACACAAGATCCAAGAAATCTACGCGGAGCTCGAGGAAATCATGACAAAAAGATCCACATCCAATCACCTTTTGACTTGCTGAAATTCTGGACAACTTGTGGAGAGATTCTGAGAAAAAAGTGTACCAAACTGATCCAAACATCAACACTAAGAAGTACAAAAAATACGAGGATCCAACTCCTCTAAAGCGCCGCGGTTCCGCGGCATTAGCATGCTTAGGCCGCGGAACCACGGCCGTACGGTCTCCTCAGTTGACGAAACTTCAGGGTTATTTTGGTCTTTTCATATAGAGGCAGAATTTTGCCCTAGATTTCCAGTTCCCTGCTTATAAATAGCCCAGAACCTTGTGAAGCCAAGGATGCTTAATCTTGTATTTTAAGTTTTAGAATACTTGTTCTTCTTCTTCCTCTTCTCATCTCGTCTCCATTGAAAAACTTGTAGTGAGCTTTTGTGAGTGGAGAATGATGAATAAAGAAGTTCATTTTGTTATCATACTTGTCTTGCTCTTGTTATGTTAATTGCTTGTAATCTTTAATTGATAATTTAGTTGTTGTTATTTGTTGTTGTTTCTTTCTTTTCTCTTTTCCTTTATCCTTAAACAACCATGATGCTTACGCTTGATCCTTGCCAAGGTGAGGTCGCAAATAACTAGTTGTTATCTTCTAATCTCTTTCTTTCTATCTTCCTCCTTTGTTTTAATTTTCGTTCTTCTTGTAATGAGTGAGTAATTTCCATACTTGTTAGGGTAGGATAAGGGAAGTTTGATAGAAGGAAATCTCTCTCACTCTTTCCTTACCCAACATCTTAAATCGACTCCCGTTAATTGAACCATAATCCGCTCCCTACGGCACCCTATCCTACATGATAGCGGTGATTCCGTAGTGAGACCGGTTGTGGTTGAATTAACCGGAGGTTATGGCTAAGAGCCAAGAACGGACGGACAAGCACCAAAAGGAAGAACTTAAGCGTTGGAGCCTAGCTTATACTCGCAAGTTCCTTCCTAGTCGTGCTAATCCCCGTTGTTGCCGATTACCGTAACACCGATATTAAGAGTGGCAATGGAAGAAGTGAGCGACTCCTAACTCAAACTAACCTAATCCTAACCCTAGCAAGCTCTCTTTATATATCATTTTAACACTTAGTTAATCACAAACAAATCTGGACTTTTGGACTTAACTCGTTAAAGTACATAGAAAAAGATTCTCATCTCCCTGCGGACGACCTGTACTCAACCGGCTAGCTACAAGCGAAACCGTTTTGATTGCGGTAATTAACTAAACTTGAACACACAGAAACTCTACCAATCACATATCAGATTCGGTATGTAATAGCATTCGTTCAGAATTAATGTATTATCATTTGGTAATACAAGGTGATATTCGCTAACTGCTTTGGCTGCAACATTTGCACCATTTCCTACTTTTACATAATGATCAACCATTCCCAGTTCTCTACCTTTCCTTAACCCATACAACATATTACATATGTGGGATCCCGACCCGGTATCTAATACCCAGGACATAGAGTGTACTGAGAAACAGTTCTTGGTAACCAACACACCTGAAGAAGATGCATCAACATGCTTATTCTTCGTATGGATGGCTTGGGAATCCGGATATTCCCCTATTTCCTGCTCAGTCTTATAACAATTATAAGAAAGAATGGAACCAATGTTCCCCTGCTCAGTATAACAAGCGGGTTCGGTCAATACATCTATATTATTATCTTGATTAAGGCCTGACATGGTCGCTACCTGGAGAGAGAGAGAAGAAAACACTTAGCGTATGCTCTTGCAAGATTAGATTGGTTATTATCTTATCTAATCAGGATGTCTCCCACTATTTTTATCAAATCTTCCTTCAAACCCTAAAAGGTAAGACTAGCCGAGATTAATTACACCCTACAAGTTCGCCAATCTTTCGGCCAGGACAGTGTCGGTACTCTGAGGGAGGTTCCCCATACTTTCGCACGGATCTAATTAAAATAAAAATCGTTTTCCAGGGGCGTAACCCCGTTAACACCTTTCTAGACACCTACTTGATCGGCTAATTGTGATGTGTAAAACTTTCCCAGGAGTAACTCTTACTCGCAATGGGTATCGGGATCTAACTATCTCATAGAAGGTATGCAATCTCATTGCAAATTTCAACACTTGAAATTCCCAATAATATTTTGCTCCTAGCAACTTATGACCATGGTTACGGTCAATAAATTATAAGCGCTAGCCAAGTTCAACCCGTCATTTCCTGATTGAATTAAACCCACCCGTACGATCCTTGGCTAAGGTCAACAAAGTCGTACGACTACCCTAACTCAATCGTATCATATGCAGCAGATAATCACTAATTAGCTACCGCACACTACGCCTTGGCTAAGGTCAACAAACGCAGCACGAATACTAAGCAGTACTTATCTGAAATGACGGAGGGTTACGAAAGGTTTTTAAGAAAACCTTTTGCGTAATGAACTTGATATCGTTATAGAATCGAGTGATTTTGAAAAGGAGTGTTTTTTAGGCTTATGCTTGTTTTGCTAAAGAGGTCACTCCCGGTGAAGGGATCTCGGCTCTTTCCTCATCGAATGAGGTGCTGGATATTCTATAAGGAATACTGCTATGCAAAGCAAGAACTAGAGAAGCAATCAAAAGACAAAACCGAGTGGCTTGTAGCATCTGCTAGCTTTTTCTAAAGAGGTCATTTCCGGTGAAGAGATCTCGGCTCTTTCCTCATCGAATGAGGTGCTGGATATTCTACAAGGAATACTGCTATGCAAAGCAAAAACTAGAGCTACCCTTTTTGAAAATTCGATTCCACAACATATTTTTAGCTTTCTTTCTTTTTCAATAATCTCATTAATGAAGTCCCATCATTTATGCTTCCTAAGCATCACAGAAGAAATGAAAATACAATGTACGTTTTTGCCATCCGCATTCGCCATAATGTCCCGTTATGCATCGTTAGGTTACTTAACTAACGGCATAGCGGGGCGGTACTAGCACGGGTGCAAAACATAAGCAACATTTATTATATATCATATATATAATAATAAAGCATTCGTCTTAAGCATATAAAGCGATCACATCACAGAATATCAGCAGCAGAAATCAACATATGAAATATTGGATATACTAAGAGGTCCGTGTTTTATATTAAGCCTGTAAAAAACACGGATTCCACGGTCGCGATGAATAGCCAAACCCACATCCTTAGACCCTTACGAGAGTGGCAAGCAACCCTACCAATTTTAGAGTTAGGTGACCCGGTCTCGACTCCTCAAGATGGTCTCCCACTGGACTCTAGAACCCAGTTACTTATGCTCCCTGCCTTGGGTCTATCCTAATGCTGAAAAGTAAATAATACACAACAAGGGTGACATCATCCTCAACCCGGAAGTTCCCCAATAAAAGAATATTACATATAAGTTTTTACATGAATGAAAATGAAAAACACTTATCTCACATAAAAACCCTCGGCTATTTAAAATACGACGATCCAATATAACATATCCCAGCAATACATAACATCACATGTTATCAACGTAAGTAAATATGCGTATCCCAATTGTCCTTGACATATAGCAACGAAACCGGCGATACACCACATATTACACTTACGGTCCCAGAAAAGAAAATGTCAAACTACAACATTTGGAATCCGCAACCTCCTTAGACATCATAAACCTGAAATATCATATACTTCAGATTTCATGCCTAACATCACGAATTCCAAATATTTTATCACATTCCAAAGATAGCTAGATGATGTTAAGCATTCCGATCGAATCAACAAACAGCCAAAATTTCCCAAAGAGCTCAACACTTGAGCACAGTTTAAAAATATTCATAACATGCCACAGTACCTATGGATCAACCGTAAAAGGGCTAACCCTTGCCTCACCTATGGCATTACGAAACTACCACAAACCCTAGGATTTGGTGGCGGTTCCGACAGTCATAGAATCGAGTTAGGGTTTCATTCTTCTAGACGGTCCATAAAATTACTTGCATGATTTTTGAATGTTCTTTAACTTGGAAAAATCCAACTTTTGGAAAATTTCCAACAAGGGAGAAAATTGGGTATTTGATATTCGTTCAAACTTTTTAATGTCATCTAAATTACCCGAAACGAGGTTAGAATTATGACTACGAAACACTCCGAATTGCTTTTACAGAAGGATAACATCACATGCAATCTTAGCAAAAACAAGCAACATCTAAAATACCAAAACCTAGAGACCAGAACACCGAATGAAAACGAACCCAAGAAGACAACTTAGGGCCGGCCAGGCCGGAATTTTAAGGCAACTCCCCGGGTCAAATCCGGCCAATTGGGTTTGTGTTTGTCCAGTGTTCATGTTATATCTCATATAACATTCCGCAGTTGCTTAAAAATTTTTCCAGGACTTTTAAAATTCGACAGAAACTAGATTTTGTGTTTCGATGTTTCGGAGTTGTTTCGGTTTCGTAATTCTACAGATATCATCTAATTCTCTAACTTGGCTCTGATACCACTGTAGAGATGCCTAGCACGACAGCAAGGTTTCGGGAGGTATCGTCCATACCATTTTCTAAAAATTGCCATGCTAAACAACCCTAACCCTAGAATCTTAACTAGAGAATTAGACAAAACAACATGTAAACAACTTTACATCTAAGTGAACATGGAATACAACCTTTGTAGATCGGTCCTTCACTTCAATAGCTTCGTATAGAAATCCCTTCGCTGCAAGTAGTGTTCTCCTGGACACTAGTTGGACTCCACAAGGTAAAAGGAACAAACTTGCTTGAAGTCTTCGAGGCCGAAGATGATCTACATCGAGGAGACTCTAACTCAAGCTACCTCTTCACTAATTAGGGATTAGTGAAGCTAACACCCTAAACTAAATGGCTAATGTAGTAGAGGATGATGAAGTAGGATTTTTGCTTACTTTAGAATTAATTTTCTCACTAATTTTCTTCACCTCTCATAAACCTATAGAGCTTTTTCTTTAGGAAGAAGAAGATGAAGCCAAATGATTGTTGTGAATGAATCATGAGATAGAGGCAACCATGGGTGAGAAATATCTCATATAACTCATGTAGAGACATAACCATGGTTTTAGACAATGGTTAGTTTAATAAATATCTAAGGCAAAACAAAATTAGTGGACTAAGTCAATGGATCCACAAGTTTCAACCATGGGCTTAATTTCCTACTAATTATTTGATTTACATTAAATAAATAAACCCCTCATTATCATAAGTATGGTATGAGTCTCATACATCCATGTTGCATGTAGAATCAAGCATGACACAAAAAGAAACACAATTAATATATATCACATATATATTAAGTGTGCACATGTGAGAAAAAGAAATGCATAAGTGAGCTAATATTAGTTAATATAAATTAATATATCAAATATACAATTATACATTAAATTATCAAATCAACACTTGATATAATAATCCGGCTATATCACATATAACCGATTAATATCATATGTATCTTCTTATCGAATCAACACTTGATTCGATAACCCGGCTATATCACATATAACCGACCGATACCAATATTGCAAGAAAAGAATATGGTATCACATACTCATATTAATCTCGGTCCCGCACATATCATATATGTGCTCTTACTTCGTTTCTCCTGAGCCTGGAAACCTCTGTGTAGGGCTCTAAAGACTCGTCAATACGTCGGCGGTAGGTGATGATCACATCAAGCACCCATAAGCCGTCAGCGGTACTAACTGGACGTAACGGCTACCCAGGTATTGAGCGACCAGAAGATCAACAAGCAAGCTTGCTCATACTCATATAAAGCCTGTCAGTAACACTACCGTACAGTCCGGTCTCTTCTTCTGATATGTTGCATATCTAGTCTAGGGGCGGTAAACGTTAGACCCCAGTAACTGATAAGTCGTGCCGATCTTAGGCTCATAACGGGTCGAGAAACTATTATTAACACTTACCAGTAAATCTCTGTATCAGCCCTGGCCAGAGACTTCCTGTTATAGCCAATCGAGCACAGCGCAACATCAACCCCCAATACCGGGAGAGACGAATCCCCTCTTATCGCTCATTGCCTCCATGTGACTCGGGACTATACCCAAAAACCACTGTTTTGCACGTTCTCTTGAACGTGGTAAGGTAGAAATCAAAGCACGGTGGGAATCACATAAGACTATATGACGATCTCAGGTCTACAGACTAACCTATACCAGTGTCACCAAAGAACTGATATCTGACGATAGGTATAATACCAACTAAGAGTTCTCGGCGAGTCCGTTCAGTGTACCCAGTCTCCACTGAGCACTCGTATACCATCTTTGATGTCAAACACCAATGGATGTGGGATCATCCATCGCCCATCATATGGGTCAAGAAGCGTATACGCTAGTTTACTCTGGAATATCGATGCCCTGTCTCGATACACCCTCGACTAGGAATAATTAAAGGATGTACTTATGGACTACCCTGGCCCCACTAGTATGATCTCCATCATAGCCCTGGTGGTCAAGTACACATCCTAAGGCCTTTATCAACATGTGAAAGAAAGACAGTATCACAATACAAGTCTACATGTTAAGACAAAGAGCAACCGGATAGCATACTATCATGTCGAGCAAGAAAGTCTTCTCTATATAAGTCCAAGCATCCACTATAATATACATCATATGTACGATAATGGCCTCTAGGGAATACATATAACTAACAGGCTATAGTGCCCTCAAGGCAATTATTGTAATCGCAGGCAGGTGATTATGATGATTGAGGGAGGACCTATATGGATAGCATAGTCTTACTCAAAATGATAGTATGCTATCTGGTTTGCCTTTATCATCATGTACATGCATTATGTAGTATTACAGATCACTATTACATGTTGATAGAGCCCATAGGATTCTTTCTTGACTACCAGCATTATGATGGCGATCATATACATGAGAGCTAGGTAGTCAATAAGCAAATGTCACTAGTCGAGGGAGTATCGAGACTGGGTATCGATACTCCAGAGTAGACTAGTGTATACTTATCGAGACCCCGACGAGGGGCGGTGGCCGGTCTCACAAGCCATTGGTATTAGTCAGTCACCTAAGATAGTATGCAGGTGCTCATTGGGTTATGTGTACACTGTACGGACTCGCCGGGAAAATACTAGTTGGTATTATACCTATTGTTAGATAGCAGTTCCTAGATGACATGTGTATAGGTTAGTCTGTCGACCTGAGATCGTCATTTGTCTCGTGTGAGTTCCCATTGTGATTTGATTATTACCCTACCACGGATCATACAAACAGGTTTTAGTTAGATACAGTCCCGAGCCACAAGGAGGCAGTGAGTGGATCGTCGGGGATTCATCTCTCCCGGTATTGAAGGTTGATATCGCGTTGTGCACGGGTGGCCATCAACAAAAATCCTTGGCCAAGGTGAACGAGAATTGCTGATTTGGATCAGTAGTTTCTTAGTTGGTGATGGGCTTCATACCGACATGAAATATCGCATTATTAGGGGTCTGACTTTATCCACCCCCTAGACTCGATATGCGATACTCTTAGACAAACGGACCGGACTGTACGGATATTGTCACGAACAGGCTCAATAGGGGTTCGGATGAGTTTGCTCGTCGGCCTTCCTTTCGCTCAATTCCTGGGTAGCCATTACGTACAGCCAGTGCCGCTGATATGCTTGTGGTTAAACCCACTGCCAGTGTATTGATGAGTCACAGAGGTTTTCCCTACTTCGGGTGAAACGATGTAGAGGCCGTATGGTTTTACGGCAGGGTTCGATCATATACGTGCACTTGTGTACGTATCATGATTCGGACGGATAATACTGGTGGGCTTTGGTTTAAGCCAGATTCTAGTATTATATTGTTGGATTATTTTCATCTCATTGTATTCGTATTTTTTCGGAATACGGATACGAGTATGTATATACGGATGAGGGGTATTCTTGTAATTTATTACAAGATTGCTTCTAGAAGATGCCACCTCATTTAGTTTTAACCATTTAGATTAAATGGTTAATGAGGTGGAGGAGATGAGGTGTTATTGCTTTAAATGAAGCATGGCTTACTTGGTGACTCATGGGGAGACTCATGGTTTACTATCGTGGCATGCTTGATTTATATTTGTGTTGTGAGATATTTTGTGAGATTGGTGATTCATTCTTGAGCTCACACAACACTTAGCCATTTTTCATGGATGCTTCACACAATATACTCTCATCTCCTCATGCTTCTTCTTCTACCTCCACCCTAAAAGTCTCATGTGTTGAGAAGCCTAGGGTGTTTGGAGATAAATTAATCCATCATTAGACTCTACATCCTCTAGGCTATCTAGTTTAGCGAACTAGGTACCCTAATTACCTCGGCCATGAGGTTGGAGCTCGAACTACAAATCCTCAGGTGGATCATCTTCGATGGAGGGAGACCGGAGGCCAAACTCGATCCATGGCGCCTAGGAGCTTCTGAAGATGGTAGAAGACCGAAGGACACGGATCATTCGATATAACACTTTTATCACTTAGTTTAGCTCTTTAGTTGTTAGTTAGTGTTTTCCCAATAAAAGAGCAAAGCTCTGTTCAAAATTTGAAAAACAGCGCCAAAAGTTAAAAACTCTGAGGCAGCGCCTCGCGTGCCTTGCAAAAGGGCGCCAGCGCCAAGAGTTAAAAAAACTCTAAGGTCTCGCCTCACGTGCCTTGCACGAGGGCGCCAACGCTAAGAGTTAAAAACTCTGAGGCAGCGCAAAAGCGCCAGCGCCGAGAGTTAAAATCTCTAAGGCAATGCCTCACGTGCCTCGCACGTGGGCATCAACGCCAGAACCAAATCTCTCTGTTAAATAGAGCCGTTGGATCAAAGATCCAACGGAGATGATAAATCATCAGAGTACAGAATTAAATTCTATTGAGGAAATATTCCTCAAATCTATCTAAACAAGAAAGATTATTCTCTGTAAAACAGAGCACCGTTGGATTAAAAATCCAATAGTGATTAAAAATCACCAAGCTACAGAATAAGCTCTGTATGGGAAAATATTTCCCTAATCTTGTTAAAAACAAGAAAGATATCTTCTGTAAAACAGAAGTTCTTGGATCAAAAATCCAACGGTGGATAAAATCCCTAAATCAATTAAAGATCTCTCAATGAGAGATTTCTTTAACTAAATCAACAAATCTTCCTCTACTATATAAAGGACCCAAGACTTCAAGTCTTGTAGAGAGAAACCCCCCTGTTCCCCTCCGAAAGGCGGCCAAGACATGAAGACGTCTTGCCTGAGATTCAGGGCGGATGCTATTTGGTTTTATCCGTCTACCTCTCCGAAGATGCCAAGTTGATTTATGGCACCGTGATCGGAGGTTTAGACGGATGCGGCCGATGTAGCAGACTTCGTCAGATTCCCCCTCGCTTGAGGGGTTTTTGATTGTGGGGACGCTCTTCCCTGCAGGCGCAAGCCCCTGCAGTTAATTACACTACCGCATCGCGGTAACAACTTTCTCCTTCTCCAGAATTTCACTTCGTATCGTGTGTGTTTATTTTGTTTGTGGTTGCCCGTGGATTGTATACAGAGACTAAGTTATGCCGTCGCCCATAGGACGTGGATTAGTCCAAATCCGTATTTACTTAAATTTGGGTTTGCTGTTTTAGTTTAAGGATACGTTAGCCATATTGAGGCTAAGATCGACTTAAACTTTTGTTAAGGATACGTTAGCCTAATCTCTAGACTAAGATCAACTTAACGGGATCGTTTAGATCCAACAAAAGAGCAATTGGCTCTATTGTTTAGTTTAATGACGTTGCGGTCGATTTCCAGTTTAGGGACATGGTGGTCCATTGCCAGTTTAGGGACATGGTGGTCCATTACCAGTTTAGGGACATGGTGGTCCATTGATGTATGGTTGTCGGGACCCGTCACCTCTCAGACGTCGTTGAAGGATTACAACGATAGGGGTCAGAGGAGTTCGGAGATGTACCCTCGAACCGGATGTAAATTGATTTAGGAGAGCAGTCTTGCTCAGTCAATTTAATTTGAGGACTTACAGCCATGATTGGGCTAAGTCCAGTTGAAAAATGTTCAATGCTTTTATTTGTCTTTGGCCTATTAGGCCTGTGCTAGGGCTTCCCCCTTTTTAAATAATGCACTGCATTTCTTATTTTGTTTGGGCTCTGCCCCTTTTATAAATGATTCAGAGCATCGATTTTGTTTGGGCTCTGCCCTTTTATTGCATTTTATTTTGTTTGGGCTCTGCCCTTTTATAAATGACGCAGAGCATCAATTTTGTTTGGGCTCTGCCCCTTTTATTGCATTGCAATTTATTTTGGCCTACTAGGCCTTTTTGATTTGGGCCTAGCCCTTCAGTAAACAATGCAGTGCATTTGTCAGGCACTTTGCGCCAATCACTGAGCGCAAGCGCTTGTGGTGATGACATGTGTCACGCAAGCGTAGTGCGCTGCGCCAGTACGCTGCGCTTGCGCTGCTGACACGTGGCGCGCTCTGGTGAGTTGCGCCAATTTCAGAGAGCAAGGCTCTATCTTAAAAGCGCATAGCGCAAGTGGTTCAGGTGCTGACACGTGGCGCTCTCTGGTGGCTTGCGCCAACACAAGAGCGCAACAGTGCAAATTTTACAAGTGCATGGCACTGTTTAATTTCTTGATCCAATTTAGATCAAAGAAAACAAGTTTTTCTTGTTTTTTCTTGTTTTCAGAGAACCAGTGGTTCATAAAAAGTGCAAGGCACTATTATTATTTGTTTTTTTTATTGAAGATCATTGATCTTGTTCTTAGATCAATGATCTATTTAGAAGAAATTCTTCTATTTTAAAGATTTTTACCATTTTCTTGAGTCTCTTTTCAAGTTTCTTCAGAGTTGAAGTTCTTGATGATTCTTGATGTTGATGATGTGAGTTGGGGTCTAGGGGTATTTATATAGTGCCCATAGATTTGTTAAGTTTGTTAAAGAGATTCTTCTCTGAGTGATTTGGGGAATTTTCCCCACCGTTGGATCTTTGATCCAAGGGCTTCTGTTTTACAGAAGACAATCTTCTTGTTTTAATAAGAACAGAAAGATCTTATTAGAATTTTAATTCTGTTTGGCGCAGATGCACTAGCGCTTGACACGTGTCACGCAGCGTACAGCGCAGCGCAACTGCGTTGCCACGTGTCGCGCAGCGCAACTGCGTTGCCACGTGTCGCGCAGCGTAGAGCGCAGCGCAATTGAGCTAGCGCAAATGCGCTGCCACGTGTCGCGCAGCGCAGAGCGCAAGTCAGCTGAAACGTTGCTTCTTTATTAAAATTTGAATTTTATTTGAAAACAGAGCCTTGCTCTGATTGGGGAAACATAAGCGTTGCTTCATCTCCCGCCTTAGAATTTGAACAGAGCTTTGCTCTGATTGGGGTAAACAAATGCCCCCCCACCGTTGTGGTTACGTGGCCCCAAATGTGAGCGCCGCGGTGGTAGAATCCCAACCGTTGGGAAGTTGAAACGGCACTTATTGCCTATAAATAGGACCTTTGGTCCCTTAAATGATTTTCATCTCTTCATAAGAATCTTGTCCAGAGCCCTGCTCTTTTTGTTCAAGCATTTTTAAGAGTTAAAACTCTAGAAAATTTTTAGGTAAAAATTAATTTGGATTAAATTAAATTAATTTTAAGAGCCTTGCTCTCAATAGATCCCTGATCCAAAGAGGACCCATTTAGGGTTTCACTTAGCAGAGCTTTGCTCTATAGGTCTAAAAAGGATCTAAAGAGAACTAAATGGAACCTTATTAAGGTTCCATTAATGGAGCTCTGCTCTCTAAAAGATTTTCCTTGTATTTTCTTAACTCGTTAATGGAGCTTTGCTCCTTCCAAATCGTATAGAAGAACTCTTAAGAGTTCTTCATGGATCTTAGAAGTTAAAGATGGCATTTTATATTATTATTATTATATCATCTTTTCAGAGTAAAGCTCTCAATGTTCTTAGGGGATTTTCTTCAAATTCTCCTCATGAATTTGATAGGCGACACTCCTGTTTGCAGAGCATTGCTCTCGAGGAGTTTAACTTCCTGTGCCTGTTTTTAATAAGAATTCGCTTAATCTGTCTGCTAATTCTGTTAATTTTCTTTTACAGGAGCAATGGACGCCCACATGTACGACCTAAATGAAATCATCTCTTATGGAGACATCCGCCGACTCGGTCGTTCTCAGAATCGGGAATTCACCAACGCCGAGTGTGCCGAGATCATGAGTCGCTTTGACGCGTACAATGGTCAACTGCTTCCTCGACGCTCCTCTCTCCTGAAACTTATTGTGGGAGCCATTTGGGAAGCACTTCCCTTATTCTGTTCTGGTGTGCCGCTTGGGGCATTGGATGCTGCTGAAGATAAGGTGCACTCGGTGTATCTGATGCACCTAATCTCGAAGAGACGGCGAGACAATCTTGTCGATCTCCTGCACCAGGCTTTCCAACGGTCCACCATACTCGCTGCTTATTGGAGGGAGGAAGACATCAGGGGGGACCCCGACACTTGTGCTCGCGAAAGAAAGCACACTAGGATGGTTCGCCAGGCTTGGAAAGTCTTAGATAGGGTTACTTTCTAGTTCCTCAATCCATGTCCTGGGTCCGAAGTTATACCATTGTAATCATTTCAATAATGTTGTTATTTATTTCTTTATGATTGTAAGAACCCCTTTTTGCAATATGAATGGAAATTTTTTTATTTCATCTTTTCTCCTTTCTCGTTCTGAGTCTTTTGCACATGCATGAATGAGTGTGTCTCGAATGCTTAATCCAACGCCAATCAGATGTTCTTTCTGTCGCTTTCTTCTTTCTTTCATTATCCGCATGTTACCTTAGTGAACATGGTTGACAGATAATAGAGCGAGCATTTTGGTTTCTTCAAGAGATAGCAATGGCTTAGGCCGCAGGTTCAGATCTGCCGCCTAAGAATTTTCAACTCTATGAGCCGTGAGGGTCTCATAGAGACTTTTCTCCCTACGGATCGAGATGATCTCGTAGGTGTATTTTCTCCTTAGGAATCGTGAGGATTCCTAAGTGCATTTTCTCTTATAAGTCGTAAGGATCCTATAAGAGAATTTTCCTTCTTATGAGTCGAGAGGACCCGTAAGCGGTTGTTTCCGTCCTTGTCGAAATTCGACTTTGGAGAGTGAGACCCGTGAATAGTATGCAAGAGACCGTTTTAGACTGACTTGCAGGGTCCCATTGCTCAGGAAACAAGTTTTTTTAATCCCTGCTGCCTGAGGCTTTATCTTGCAAGTTGAGACGAATCGTGAATTTTCCGCGGAGATACTAATTTCTCTGCGAGCCGACGCGAGCCAGGAGGCTCTTATCAAGGACGCTAGTTTTCCTGAATTGAGGAGTTTTCCAAGGACACTTTTTTCCCTGGCGTTGAAACGAATCGAGAATTTCTCACGGAGACGCTGGTTTCTCTGCGAGTCGACGCGAATCAGGATTTTCTTCATCAAGGACACTTGTTTCCCTAAGTCAAAGGATTTCGCCGAAGACACTGGTTTCTTCGGAGTTGAAACGAACCGGGAATTTCCCGCGGAGACACTGGTTTCTCTGCGAGCCGATGCGGATCAGAAGGCTCTCATCAAGGACGCTAGTTTCCCTGAGTTGAGGAGTTTGCCAAGGATATTTGTTTCCCTGGTTTTAAAACGAATCGAGAATTTCTCACGGAGACACTGGTTTCTCTGCGAGTCGACGCGAATCAGGATTTTCTTCGTAAAGGACACTTGTTTTCCTGAGTCGAAGGATTTCGCCAAAGACACTAGTTTCTTCGGAGTTGATACGAACCGGGAATTTCTCACGGAGACACTGGTTTCTCTGCGAGCCGATGCGAATAAGGAGGCTCTCATCAAGGACGCTAGTTTCCCTGAGTTGAGGAGCTTGCCAAGGACACTTGTTTCCCTGGTGTTGAAACGAATCGAGAATTTCTCATGGAGACACTGGTTTCTCTGCGAGTCGGCGCGAATCAGGATTTTCTTCGTCAAGGACACTTGTTTCCCTGAGTCGAAGGATTTCGCCAAAGACACTGGTTTCTTCGGAGTTGAAACGAACCGGGAATTTCTCGTGGAGACGCTGGTTTCTCTGCGAGCTGATGCAAATCAGGAGGCTCTCATCAAGGACGCTAGTTTCCCTGAGTCGAGGAGTTACCGAAGACACTGGTTTCTTCGGGGTTGAGACGAACCGGGAATTTCCCGCGGAGACACTGGTTTCTCTGCGAGCCGACGCGAATCAGGATTTTCTTCGTCAAGGAAACTGGTTTCCCTGAGTCGAAGGATTTTGCCGAAGACACTGGTTTCTTCGGGGTTGAGACGAACCGGGAATTTCTCACGGAGACACTGGTTTCTCTGCGAGCCGATGCGAATCAGGAGGCTCTCATCAAGGACGCTTGTTTCCCTGAGTTGAACTGATCTGTGGTGGTCTTTCAGGTTTTATATAAGTTACCGTCAAGACCGTGAAGCTAGGAATTTGATTTTCGCTTCGTTTACTGGCACTGCATCTGCTGTATTGAGACGAATGTCGCGGTTGTCTCTAGGCTGTTGGTGAACCGTCGAGATTTGGCTTAGCTTTTTGGCGGAGCCTGTTGGAAAGGTATGGTTCCCTCTTTGTTTGTGCCCTTGGATTGTATACAGGGATCGATGTGATCTCGACTCTAGGGCAAAAGTTTCATTTATTTTTATTGTTTTATTTCCGCGATGCTCTATCATTTCAGCTTTTATATCGCGAAGGTCGCGATTGCCCAGTCATTTCGGCTATATTTCGCGGTGCCCAATCATTTCGACTATTTATTTTATTTTTACTCGCTGCTTTTTTATTGCGAGTTGCCCAATCATTTCGGCTATTTTATATGCATACGTTTTTACGTGCTGCTTTTATTGCAAGTTGCCTCATCATTTCGGCTATTTCGTATGCATGTGCGGCCTACCGGCTTTTCACCGTAAACCTGAAATTAGACACCGATTTCGGCATCAGCACCGCTACAACTGGGATATTGCCAGGAGAGAATTATTATTTGCCTCTGTCGATGTCGAACAAAGGTGGCTTAGCGAACAGGGTTAAGGTCCTGTTGACTAAGGCTTTTGACTTCATGAGCCGTAAGGGTCTCACAAAGGTATTTCTTCTTACAAGTCGTGGGGATCTTGTAGGTGTATTTTCTCCTTAGGAATCGTGAGGATTCCTAAGTGCATGTTCCTCTGTAAGTCGTAAGGATCCTACAAGAGGGTTTTCTCCTTGTAAATCGAGAGGACTTACAAGGGTTGTTCACCATGCAAACATATCCCTAGTCACGGGTGGGACTTTGTTAGGGAAATGTTTATTCGCGCCTGTGGATTGTATACAAGGGTCAGTATTGAGCCACTTGTAGGGAAATATCGAAGGTTGTGGAGGTTGCTTAAGCACAGGTTTAGGTCTCTGTAACTTAAGACTTTCAAATCTTATGAGCCGTGAGGGTCCCATAAGAGAGTTCTCCTTACGAGTCGTGAGGATCTCGCAAGTGTATTTTCTCCTTAGGAATCATGGGGATCCCTAAGTGTGTTGCTCCCTTGCGAGTCGTAAGGATCTCACGCGGGTGGTTTCTCCTTACAAGGTCGAGAGGATCCTGTAAGTGTCCTTTAACGAGGTTGCGCCCTTTCGGGTTTTCACAAACGCTCGCCGGTAGTCCTGCTGTTTTTGCTCACGGAGCCCTTTCGAGTTTTCATCCGTGCCCATTTTGCTTATGGACGTATCGTTTTTTTTTGTTTTTTTTATATTTCATATATTTTTTGTACGAGGTCGCGCCCTTTCGGGTTTTCACGAACACTCGCCGATAGCCCTGCTGTTTTTACTCACGGAGCCCTTTCGGGTTTTCATCCGTGCCCATTTTGCTTATGTACATACCGTTTATTTTATATATTTTTTTTAAATTTTTTTTATATCGGCTTTATGATGTTTCAATCCACCGTAGTTTATTGACATCTCAGTCAACAACTAGTTTTAGGACGTAGTGGCCCGTCATTAGTTTAAGGACATTTCGGTCCGTCGTTAGATTAAGGACGTTTCGGTCCGTTATCCAGTTTTAGGACGTAGTGGTCCGCCATTATTTTAAGGACGTTTCGGTCCACCATTAGTTTAAGGACGTTTCGGTCCGTTATCCAATTTTAGGACGTAGTGGTCCGCCATTAGTTTAAGGACGTTTCGGTCCGTGGGGCTTTCTCTACGAATGAGCATGATGCCCCCGGCATATCCATCTTTTTCGGAGAATGTGGTTGTGGTGGGCTCACCTTCCAGTGTTCGGACAGCGCGAGTTCGCCTTGTTGGTACTGATCTTCAACCCAGTTTTTGAAGACGAAGCAATCTTCGAGCGGATGACTTACTGTTCGATGGTAGGGGCAGTAATTAGGATCGTTGACATCTCCTGGCTGTAGCGGACGTTTCGGATTCGACAGATTGACGAATCTGTTGCGCACTGTCAGTTCAAACAGTTTCCTCGTTTTATCTTGGGGAAACGAGTAAGGACGTCCCAGTCTTTCCTCGAGTGATGGGCGTGGGCGCATGTTGTTTTGGCGAACAATCGATTTTGAGTTGCTCGGCTGTTGTTGAATGTTGGCGACGAATGTCATTTTTCCTTTTCCTTTATCCGTTTTGTTTGCTCCGTCGTTTGCGGGTCCAAGATTCTTTTCGGGTAGTATGCCCTTGCACGGATGAATGTTCTCATGATTCTTCAATTCATCAGAGATGGATTCCTTGAAGAGAGGGTTGAAGGCCGTTTCTTCATCGGGGTCGTTCCTGTGGCAATTGCCGGCGACTCTTTTATGCTCATCTGTCGTATTTTCCCGCCGTCTACGAGCTTCCCGCTTTGTTCTGTTGACGTAATGTTTGTGAGTGACATACCCTTGCCACCAACACTTAAAGGAGTCGCAGTCGTCAGTAGCGTGTGCGATCTTCTGATGATATAGGCAATAATTAGGATACATCTCTATTCCACCGAGAGTGTTTTCTTCCGAGGGTGGTAGCTTCATTCCCATTGATATGGCTTTAACAAACTTTTTCCTCGTCTTGAATTTGTTTTCATCGGCAGCGTGTGTCTTTTGATTTGATGGGAATACCTCGACTCTTTCGTCCAGTCGGTGGTGTTTAGCTCCTTCCAGTATGGCCATCTCACGCTCTTGATTGGCTTTAACTTTCAGACGAATCTCATTCAGGAAGGCATCGATCATCTCATCTGACGGTCGCAGAATTTCTGGTTCAGGGTCCGTCCCCAGCTTCCTAGCGCAAGGAATTTCCTCATCGTCTATAAATGAATGGAAAATCATATGACAGCTCGCCATGTATTCTTCAGATTCATCCAACGAGCTGTCTCCCTCTTCTTCTTCTTGAAAGGCGTGGTTGAGGAACTCTTAGAGTGTAATGGGAGTCCGTGCTTTCTGGTTGTATTCCTTCAGCGCATCAATTTGTTTTTGTAAGTCCGTGCGCTTGTCGCCAGGCTTCACGGGCTTCTTGGATTTCTTCTTCTTCTTCTTTGAAGATTTTGATGGATGGTTGTGAGTGCTTGGGCCACCACCATCGTTCTTTGGAGTTGGACGCGGCTTTAACATCCCTTCAATGATCTGAGGTTCCAACGGGTTCTTCCACTTGATCGCTGGGCATGTTTGAAGATCGTTCAGCATCCTCTTTGTTTTGGCTGATAGCATAACCTCCCACGGGGCTTCTTCAATGAGGGAGCACGTTGCCCCCGGCGTATTCGTCCTCTTAGAGGTGTGGGGCTGCGGCGGATTCACCTTCCATCTGTCGGATAATGCGAACTTGCCCTGTTGGTACTGGTCTTCAATCCAATTTTTGAAGACGTAGCAATCCTCAATCGGATGACCCAGTACTCGATGATAAGGACAGTAGTTGGGATCGTTGACATCATTTGGCTGCGACGGACGCCTTGGATCCGGCAGATTTATGAGTCGGTTGCACAACGCCAGCTCGAATAACCTTCTCGTTTTATCTCGGGGAAACGAGTAAGGACGTCCTAGCCTCTCCTCAAGGGGTACGTGCGGACGCATATTATTTTGATGGACCACCGGCTTCAAGTTGCTCGGCTGTTGTTGAGCATTAGCGACAACGATCACTTTCCCCTTCCCTTTCTCATTTCGGGAGTCCGGCTTTGGAAGAGGAGGTCTATGGCCCATCTGATCCTTTTGCGCTAGCTTGTCGATCAGGGCTTGGAAGGTAATCGGCTTGAAGAACATCATAAATTATGAGATGGTTGCTTGCGGATCAAGGGTTCCCAGAAACATACCCACTGCAGGAGCTTCTTTAATGCGTTGCTCGCATTTTGACCATAAGTTCCGCCACCGTATACCATATTGGACCCATGTCTCGCCTGGCGTCACCCTGGCATTAATCAATGCCGTCATCAGGGTGCGTTCGCTGGCGCTTGCAAAACGCTGGGTAAACAGCAGCTCCATCTCCGCGAAGGTCTTGATAGAGTCGTTTGGGAGCTCAGAGTACCACTCGAACGCTGTATCTGACAAGCTGCCAACGAACTGGCGAAGCAACAACTTATCATCACCGCCAGTGTTGCCACAGAGCGCTCTGAACTGAGCAACATGCTGGTGGGGATTGCCCGTCCCCTTGTAGACATGGAATTTGGGTATTGTATAGCTCGGCGGGTACTTGATTTGATCGTACCAACTCGGATATGGTCGTCCTGTTTTTACGACTTGACCGGCTGCCTCAGTCGCATGATGAACCCGTATTTGTTGGGCTATATACTCGTCCAAGTCAGCTTTGGAGATTTTCTCCTCCTTGGCTGTTGACAGAGCTGGTGGAGGATTTGACGTTTCTCCTCTATCGTCTTCAAGGACGATTGGGGGATCTTCAGCTGGAGGATCTTGTTGGATCATCATCCCCACCATGTCTTGGAACAGGAGGGCTATACGCTTTATGTTGGCTGCTTGTTCAGCAGCCTCTTTATCCTTCTTCTCCAATACCCGACGAAGGAATTCGGCGTCAGTTTCTTGCTCCTGGCGTTCATCCGAGGACGTTTCAGGGCTTTCTTTTGGCCCAGTGAGTGCGGCCATCGCGTTCATCATTTTCTGGAGCTTTTACTGTTGCTCCTGAGCTTTGGTCACTGACCGTATAAGTGGTCTATGGCCTGTGGATGCACGGCCGTCCTCCTTCCCCGATGCCATGTATACAGTATGGACTACAATGCCCCCGGACTTAGGGCGTTTAGGCTCACCGCCTTTGGCATTTGCCGCGGGCGTGAGAATTTTCTCTGGCCTCCTTCTCTTATGGGCCGTTGAAGTTGAGGGGGCCGTTGCAGCAGGCACCCTGGTGGTCGTCCTTTGCTGTTTGATTGGACGGTCCTTTTCTTCCTGTACTTTCGCCCTTTTCTGCTGACGAGAGTGATCTTGGTCAATTACGGAGTCTTGAACTCTTCGCCAAACTTTATAAATTTTGGAGGATAGCCACTGAGGGGGCTGCTCCAGTTTAGTTTCTGTAACTCTCTCCGCAGGTGGAGGAGATCTTTTCAGTGTGGCAGTTGGAGAGTGTTCTTACGTACCCTCCTCAGCGGTTCAAAGCTGTTCCCAGTTGGAACAGCAGCATCAACTTCCACTATTGGAGCGGGTGGAGTTAGCCCCAAGGGGGAGTTGCCTCCAGCTTTCCTTACTCGGCGCCAGTGGCGACGTCGAGCATGACGAGCCGTTGGGACTGGCTCGGCGATAGGGACAGCTTCATCTTGCCCCCTGTCCGAATGAGGCGCTACTGGTGCTAGCCTCTTAAAGACTGATGTTGTCTTTTGAGTGGCGATATTTAATCTGTCAAAGACAGATCTTTGAGCAGGGGCAGGAGCCGGAATAGACAGCCTTGAAAAGGCTGACTCTTTGACAGGAGAAGCCGCCTTGACGACTTCTGGAGCAGCGGTTGTTTCCTTCCTTAGGACAACCACTTTAGGACTCACAGGCTTCTTGGCTGGCCCATCAGAGTTCTGATCCAGCCTGGCAAAGACAGAGGCTGTTGATTTGATATTGGACGACCCATTGAAAGGGGCCGTTGTAGCAGTGAGTCGGTCGAAGACCGACTTCTTGTTCGCTTCTGGTGCAGGCATTGGCATGGTGAAGCTTGCAGGCGGGATCATGGTCCCGAAAAACAGGCCGGTGGTGGCCTGGGTCACCTGTTCTACCGGCAGGGCAAGGATGGAGGCCGCTTGAGGCCCATATGCTACATCCCCGGGTGAGGTAGAGCGTCGGTTGCATTGGCACTTCGAGCAGTTCGAGCAATTTGAGGCCATTGATGCTTGATTTCTGCGCTAGGTAAAAGACCAAATCTTAGTAATTTGCAACCCAAAGGCAACCATTAACAAACCGCGATTCGTTCGCGAAGACGACATACGAAGTGTGGAGTGGAAAGAGGAAAAGGTCTCACCGGGCGTGCCAGAATCTGTTCCCCTCCGAAAGGCGGCCAAGACATGAAGACGTCTTGCCTGAGATTCGGGGCAGATGCTATTTGGTTTTATCCGTCTACCTCTCCGAAGATGCCAAGTTGATTTATGGCACTGTGTATCGGAGGTTTAGATGGATGCGGCCGATGTAGCAGACTTCGTCAGATTCCCCCTCGCTTGAGGGGTTTTTGATTGTGGGGATGCTCTTCCCTGCAGGCGCAAGCCCCTGCGGTTAATTACGCTACCGCATCGCGGTAACAACTTTCTCCTTCTCCAGAATTTCACTTCGTATCGTGTGTGTTTGTTTTGTTTGTGGTTGCCCATGGATTGTATACGGAGACTAAGTTATGCCGTCGCCCGTAGGACGTGGATTAGTCCAAATCCGTATTTACTTAGATTTGGATTTGGTGTTTTAGTTTAAGGATACGTTAGCCATATTGAGGCTAAGATCGACTTAAACTTTTGTTAAGGATACGTTAGCCTAATCTCGAAACTAAAATCAACTTAACGGGATCGTTTAGATCCAACAAAAGAGCAATTTGCTCTATTGTTTAGTTTAATGACGTTGCGGTCGATTTCCAGTTTAGGGACATAGTGGTCCATTGCCAGTTTAGGGACATGGTGGTCCATTGCCAGTTTAGGGACATGGTGGTCCATTGATGTATGGTTGTCAGGACCCGTCACCTCTCTGACGTCGTTGAAGGATTACAACGATAGGGGTCAGAGGAGTTCGGAGATGTACCCTCGAACCGAATGTAAATTGATTTAGGAGAGCAGTCTTGCTCAGTCAATTTAATTTGAGGACTTACAGCCATGATTGGGCTAAGTCCAGTTGAAAAATGTTCAATGCTTTTATTTGTCTTTGGCCTATTAGGCCTGTGTTAGGGCTTTCCCCCTTTTTAAATAATGCACTGCATTTCTTATTTTGTTTGGGCTCTACCCCTTTTATAAATGATGCAGAGCATCGATTTTGTTTGGGCTTTGCCCTTTTATTGCATTTTATTTTGTTTGGACTCTGCCCTTTTATAAATGATGCAGAGCATCAATTTTGTTTGGGCTCTGCCCCTTTTATTGCATTGCAATTTATTTTGGCCTACTAGGCCTTTTTGATTTGGGCCTGGCCCTTCAGTAAACAATGCAGTGCATTTGTCAGGCGCTTTGCGCCAATCACTGAGCACAAGCGCTTGTGGTGATGACACGTGTCACGCAAGCGCAGTGCGCTGCGCTTGCGCTGCTGACATGTGGCGCGCTCTGGTGAGTTGCGCCAATTTCAGAGAGCAAGGCTCTATCTTAAAAGCGCATAGCGCAAGTGGTTCAGGTGCTGACACGTGGCGCTCTCTGCTGGCTTGCGCCAACCCAAGAGCGCAACAGTGCAAATTTTACAAGTGCAGGGCACTGTTTAATTTCTTGATCCAATTTAGATCAAAGAAAACAAGTTTTTCTTGTTTTTTCTTGTTTTCAGAGAACCAGTGGTTCAAAAAAAGTGCAAGGCACTATTATTATTTGTTTTTTTTATTGAAGATCATTGATCTTGTTCTTAGATCAATGATCTATTTAGAAGAAATTCTTCTATTTTAAAGGTTTTTACCTTTTTCTTGAGTCTCTTTTCAAGTTTCTTCAGAGTTGAAGTTCTTGATGATTCTTGATGTTGATGATGTGAGTTGGGGTCTAGGGGTCTTTATATAGTGCCCATAGATTTGTTAAGTTTGTTAAAGAGATCCTTCTCTGAGTGATTTGGGGAATTTTCCCCACCGTTGGATCTTTGATCCAAGGGCTTCTGTTTTACAGAAGACAATCTTCTTGTTTTAACAAGAAGAGAAAGATCTTATTAGAATTTTAATTCTGTTTGGCGCAGATGCACCAGCGCTTGACACGTGTCACGCAGCGCACAGCGCAGCGCAAGTGCGCAAGCGCAACTGCGCTGCTACGTGTCGCGTAGCGCAGAGCGCAGCGCAACTGCGCTGCCACGTGTCGCGCAGCGCAGAGCGCAGCGTAACTGCGCTGCCTCGTGTCGCGCAGCGTAGAGCGCAAGTCAGCTGAAGCGTTGCTTCTTTATTAAAATTTGAATTTTATTTGAAAACACAGCCTTGCTCTGATTGGGGAAACAGAAGCGTTGCTTAATCTCCCGCCTTGGAATTTGAACAGAGCTTTGCTCTGATTGGGGTAAACACCCCCCATAAGCTTTAGTGCAAGCAAGAAGAAATCTTTAAGAAGGAAAAAAGAAGGATACATTTCTTCAAGGTAAATAAAAATAATAATAGAGATTAGAGCATCTCATCTGCATATCCAAGGGTTTAACCCTCATAAAAGAACATAGTTTTTTCCCTGGATCTGAGATCTATGAGACAAGTCTCCCACAAATGAAAATTCAATTCTCATGGGGATGAACTTGTTCTTGGGGATCAAAGATCCAGAAAAGAACAGAGAATTGAACTCTTCAGAACAGAATACACAAAGAAAGCCTATTGCCAAGCGCCGCACGTGTCCCTCACATGGGCGCGGCTCAATAAAGAGTGCTTAGCACTTAACGGTCGGCGCTCAGCGCCAAGTACCTTACCCTCACGTGGGCGCTGCTCAATAAAGAGTGATTAGCACTCAGTGATCATCGATCAGCGCCAAGCGCCTCACGTGTCCCTCATGTAGGCGCTGCTCAATAAAGAGTGCCTAGCACCCAGTGGTTGGCGCTCAGTACCAAGCGCCTCACGTGCTCCGCACGTGGGTGCCATAAAGAGTGTTTAACACTCCATAAAAATAAAAGAATAAAAAAAGAGGGAAAAGTAAAGCAAAGCATTATTTGCACAGAAAAGGGACTGAACTCAAGTAAGTGTTTAACACTTTATTCAAAGACTGAGTGGGTTAAGTCCAAGTTGACCAAATCCCCAATTCAGATCAACCAAGCCCATGTGCTCTTCATTTTCCAAATTGGTCTTAGTCCCAAACACGACTACAGATCACCCAACGGACATTGGTTCAAGGGTACATCTCCTCATACCTCTGATACATGTCGTTGTAATTCTTCAGCGTCTTCAGAGAAGTGGTGGGTCCCGATAACCAACAACTCTTTGGTGCACTCCCAAATTGACGGGCACATCCCACTGCGAAGTGCAACGTCCTTAAACTAACAATGGACCACGACGTCCTTAAACTAACACAATGGAGCCCAAATGCTCTTTTGTTGGGTCTGAATGATCCTAAAATCCTGTTGAGTAGATTTTAGCCTAAAATTAGACTAACGTATCCTCAACAAACATTTAAGTTGATCTTAATCTCAAACAAGATTAACAATCCTTAAAGCAACCCAAATTTAAGAATATATGGATTTGGACTAATCTACACCCTACGAGCGATAACATAAATAAGTCTCCGTATACAATCCACGAGCAACCAAAAATAAAACAAACACACATGACACGAAGTGAACTTCCGGAGCAGGAGAAAGTGGTTATCGCTATGCGGTAAAGTAATTAAATGCAGAGGCTTGCTCCTGCAGAGAAGAGCGTCCCCACAATCAAAAACCCCTCAGAAATGAGGGGGAACCTGACGACGTCTGCTACAACGGCCGCATCCGTCCAAACCTCCGATACACGGTGCCATAAATCAACTTGGCATCTTCGGAGAGGTGGACGGATAAAACCAAATAGCATCTACCCCCAAATTCAGGCAAGACGACCTACGCGGTTCCGTCTCCATTTTTGGCGGAGAACAGATTCTGGCACGCCCGGTGGGACCTTTTCCTCTTTCCACTCCACAAATCGTGTGTCGTGTTTTGCCGCGATCAAATAATCGTGGTATAAATGTTTGTAGTTGCCCTTGGATGACGGAATACTAAAGCCGGTGTTTTGTTTCTACCCTAGAACGGCGTTTGCTTCCACTCACCGCAATTCAGGTTCTGTTACATCTGGTAGAGTCAAGTATGGGCCATTTGTAGCCTTGGATCTCTGCAATCCAGCTGTTCAAGAAATCAATGGGCTTCTCTTTGGGTCTATGCCCCCACCTCCCACCCTCGGTATCTCAACGCCAAAGGAGGAATCCCAGAAGAAGTCTGTCTTCTACAGGCTGGCTCCTCAAGTTTCTGCTTTGCCGACAGAATCGATCTCCAAACAAATGGTACCTTCCAAAGGCCATGGTCGACACAGGGGGCAGAATATTCAAGCCCTCAAAGAAAACAGGGGGCAGGCTCATCAAAATTCTGAGGCTAATTAAATTCATGCCGTATGAAACGGTCGACGTCGATATAGGCATTATACAAAACAAGCTGGGGGCAGTTCTCCATCAGCGTTGACTCAACCTGCTTCAACTCTGATGATGGATGTTGATGTTCCAACTGGGAACAGCTTCAAACTGCTGTGAAGAGTCAGAAAAAATTCTCCCACCGCGAAGCATGAGCCAAAAGCAACTTATACGGCGAGAGTAGGGTCAGATCAACATCGAGCTTAGAAACGAACTCGTACCTGCCACATGATAACATTCTCAAAAGAGGGGAACCATGAGAATACGGATGAACCATCCAGATGCTTTGCAAATGAAGAAGAGGACGAGGTGATCTCAGAATTTCCACCGGCGCCAAAAGAGTTGGAGGGTGGGATACATACCACGACGGACAGTCTGAGGAAAATCAACTTGGGGATGACAAACGATCCGAGGCCAACGTTCGTCAGTGAGCTGCTGTCTGAAGAGCAGGTGGCTACACTAAAAGACGTGCTTATGCAGTATAAAGACTGATTTGCATGGAACTATCCCGAGATGCCGGGATTAGATCCGAAGATAGCTGTGCATAAACTGGCGATATCACCGGACGTCAAGCTAGTTAAACAGGCGCTAAGAAGAATGCGGCTCAAACTTGAGATGAGTATCAATGCCGAAGTCAAGAAGATAATTGACTCCTGCTTCATCCAAGTTTAATACCCCGACTAGATCGCCAACATTGTCCCAGTGATGAAGAAAAATGGGACGGTACGCGTCTGCGTGAACTTTCGAGACCTCAATAAAGCTTGCCCGAAGGATGACTTCCCCGTGCCTGTTACCGAGCTGATGATCGATAACACATCTACACATGAGGTTTTCTTTTTCATGGACGGATCTTTGGGGTATAATCAAATAAAGATGCATCCCGAAGACCAAAAGCATACTGCCTTCAGGATTCCATTAGGCATATTTTGCTATAAAGTGATGCCCTTCGGTCTGAAGAACGCTGGCGCTACCTACTAGAAGGCCATGACAAAGATCTTCGATGACCTCATACATGAGATTGTCGAATGTTATATCGAAGACCTCATGGTGAAAAGCAAATCGTCAAGGAGCACTAGGAGTATTTGAAAATAGTGTTCCAGCGCCTTCGGAAGTACAACCTGAAGATGAACCCCCTGAAGTGCGCGTTTGGAGTCTCCTCAGGAAAATTCCTAGGATTCATCATATGATACAGAGGCATCAAAATAGACCCATCAAAGATCAAGGCGATTATGGAAATGCCCACGCCAAAAACTCTCAAACAATTGCGGTTTCTCCAAGGGAAGCTCGCGTATATCCGACTGTTCATAGCTAACCTCTCTGAAAAATGCCGCCCCTACAGCCATCTAATGAAGAAGGAGATCCCGTTCGTTTGGGATCGTAAATGCCAAAATATACTGGACGAAATCAAGTAATATCTGCAGAACCCACTGGTACTGTCCGCTCCGGTCAAGGGAAAGCCCATCATCCTATACACAACAGCACTTGAAGGTTCTCTAGGCGCGCTATGGGCACAAGAGAACGACCAGGGGAAGGAGAGAGCTCTCTATTATTTGAGTCGAGTCTTTCTGGGGGCAGAAAAAAACTACTCCCCTATTGAAAAACATTGCCTGGCTCTGATCTTCACGATAACGAAGCTCAAGCACTATGCCTTGGCACATGAGGTCCATCTTATATCAAAGGTGGATCCTCTCAAATATTTGATGTCAAGAGCCATACTAACAGGAAGGCTTGCCAAATAGGCCTTCCTCTTGATGGAGTTCTCGATGATATATCGACCCCTCAAGGCAGTAAAAGGCCAGGTCATCACCGACTTTCTCGCTGAGCATCCGATACCAGTTGATTCTCCCTTAAATTGCGAATTGCCGGATGAACACGCGTTCAACACAATCGAAGGGAAGACGGAGGAAAATAATGTCCAATAGGAACTCTACTTCGACGGAGCATCTTCCATGAAGAAGCGAAAGCAAAACACCCCCATAATCAAAGCTGGGATGGGCCTTATCTCCGTGACTCCACTAGGAAGGATATTGCGTTTTGCCCTTTCCTTAACAACGCCGAGAAAAAATAACGAAGCGGAATGTGAGGCTTTGATAGCGGGTCATGAGATCGCTGTCGACATGGGGATCGAAAACCTCCTTATATATAGAGACTCCCAGCTGGTCGTTAGCCAAGTAAATGGCGACTGTCAGACGTGCAAGCCAGAGTTGGTAAAATATGGCGAAAGAGTGCAGCAACTGCTAATGCAAATCCCTTCCTACATCCTAAAAAGCATACCACGTGCAGAAAATAGTAAGGCAGATGCGTTAGCCAAGCTCGCTAAAGAACTGGCCGACAAAAACCTCGATGACGTGAAGCTGTCGGATTCTTGCGCCAGCAGAAATATCTCCGGAGTTGTCTGAAAGAAAAGAAGCGACCAAACAAATGGTCCTCTAAATAGATGATGAAGAAAGGGTCAAGGAATAGAGAGAAGTCTTCGTAGACTACTTCAAATCCCATCGAACACCCGAAGACGCGTCATCAAAACATCAGCTCATGAAGTGAGCCCTGTCCTTCGAATTCGTCAATGATACTCTTTATAAGAGATCATTCGACTGTCTGTGGCTGAGATGCCTAAGACCAGAAGAAGCAAAAAGGGTCGTCCAAGAAACTCATGACGGACTATGCGGTTCTTATCAGGCCGGGCCAAAGATGAAGCTGAAGATCAAAAGAATGGGTTACTATTGGTGCACGATGATTCAGGACTGTCTTGAATATGCGAAGCAGTGTCACTCATGCCAAATTCATGGGGACTTCGTCCACCAGCATCCGAATCCGCTACACCCAACATTTGCTAGCTGGCTGTTCGAAATGTGGGGAACCGATATAATTGGGCCCATCGAACCAGCATCGTCTAAGGGACATCGGTTCATATTGGCAACAACCGATTACTTCTCTAAGTGGGTAGAGGCAGTACCGCTAAGGAAGGTGAAGACGGAGAACATCCTCCATTTCTTCAGGACACATGTCATCTATCGGTTCGGCACCCCACGACGAATCATCTTGGATAATGGGCTAGCCTACAGGAGCTATAAGATCATCCGCTTTACACAGCAGCATAAAATAGATTGGAGATACTCTTCAGTCTATAATCCTCGAGCTAACGGTCTAGCTGAGGCTTTCAACAAGAGCTTGACGAAGATCATAAAGAAAATGGTGTCCAGAAATAAAAGGGACTGGCACGAGAGACTGCATGAAGCTCTCTGAGCGTATCGAACCACATTCAAAACAGCCACGAATATAATGCCATTCGCGTTGGTATTCGGCATGGAGGCGATACTTCCCTTGGAGATAGAGCTAACCTCTTTACGAGTGGCAGTTCGATATGAGCTGACGGATGAAGAAAACACCCATCTTCGGCTCGAGGAGCTCGATGCCCTTGATGAAACTCACCTCATAGCGCAACAAAAACTGAAAGTTTACAAAGCAAGGATGACGCGCTCATACGAAAGTCTGACTACGCCGAGAACATTCCGTCAAGGCAAACTCGTGTTAGTCATAAAAAGACCCATGATCCCCAACCGTGCAAAGCGGGGGAAATTCGAGCCGAACTACGAGGGCCCGTACATCATAGATAAGGTCTACCAAGGTGAGGCTTATTTGCTCATAGATATGCAAGGTGAAAGACCCTTTCGGCCAATAAACGGCCGATTCCTTAAGAAATACTACCCCTGACGAGTCACAACTCAAGTTAATGATAGATGACGACACTCGTGTCCGCTCGCTATCTTCCTGAGTCAAGACTCTGTAAGTAGTATCCAGCAAAACCTCGCCTCAAAATCCCCATGGACCGCAACGTCCTTAAACTAGGCTTGGACCAAGATGTCCCTAAACTAATAATGGACAGTAATGTCCGTAAATTAAATACGTCGCCGCAAACACAGCGACAGTGGAATTCAAGTCCATAAGTCCCCGCGGTGAGGACTGCAACTCAAATACCACCGGCAAACAAATGGGTCACATGTGGCGAAACTATTTTCGAGGGTTTCATCGTCGTTAAAAAAAAGGTACGTCCACAAGAAAAATGGGCACGAATGAAAACCCGAAAGGGCTCCGTGAGTAAAAACAGCAGGACTACCGGCGAGTTTGTGAAAACCCGAAAGAGCACAGACTCGTAAAAAAAAGAAAAGAGGAATTTTTTTTTTGCGCACTTACAAGGTCCTCTTGACCTTGTAAGGAGAAAATACCTGCGTGAGATACTTACGACTCACAAAAGGGAGCAACACACTTAGAGATCCCCACGATTCCGAAGGAGAAATTACACTTACGAGATCCTCACGACTCGTAAGGAGAATCCCCCCTGTGAGATCTGTTCGGTCGAAAATATTGTGTATTTGATATGACTTTTTCCTTACTATTTTTATATAATAAAAGGTGTTTATTATAAATATGACACATATGAGAGTTTATCCGTAAAAATACTATTTTCATGTGTTTATATATTATAATTAATATTGAGAAGGAAAACATAAGCATATAATATCTATGTAATATTTGGTCCATTTAAATATGCTTACCTTATTAAATATCTTTCACCAATTTTCTTAAAAACTATAATATCATGTCAAATGGTTAAGATAATATCTCAATAAAAACAAAATTCTACTAATATTATTTATTGAGATAATTATGCAGAAATTATATCAGGACTGGAATCAAGGAAATCCGAGTTATCGAGATCAAATCTGCCGAAATCTTAAAGTAAATCGAAGAAATCAATTCTGGCAGAGACATAGAGAAGATTTTCAGATTCCAGATATTAAAATAGTCTATATGTGTCACCAGAAGAGGCCACAAGATTTTTGAAGCAACGAACCCCGTAACCCACAGCAGATCCGCGGCCAAACCCACCAAATGGCTGCGGTTCCGCCGTAATATTGAGGAGTTAGGGCTCTGGATTTTCTGGTTGGGATCCTAACAACTAGTTACCATATTAGGAAACTAGGGTTCTGGCTCTGTGACTATAAATAAGGACCGAGAGCCTCTTCAAAAAATCATCAAACCGACGCGATCACGAAGTCCACGACGGCTCAAGAATCCTGGTTGATCATTGACAGTTCATCTACCTCCTTAGAAGAGATAGAGAAGCAAACTAGGGTTTTATAATCATTTTCTAAAGGAACAAAGCGTACTTGATCTTGTTGATTAATAAAGGTAGTTGTTTTCTTATATCATTTTATTTTCTGTAGTTTTAAATATGATTTCCCTTTCTATCTTTTCTTTTCCCAACATGCGCGAGTAATTCTCCGCTTGTTAGGGTTCGTAGGATTAGGGTAAATTAATGGATGATGAAGATCTTTAAACTCTTTTTACGTTCTATAAAGTTTATAAACTTTACCAAAAGAATAGTTAACATCCTAATCGTGTGTGCTATCAATTCATTGATAGTCTCGACCGCGATTTGAGATCAGATTAACAATTGTTTTGGTAAAGGCTAGACATGAACGGTGATCTATGTCAAGATAGGGGTTAAGAATGGGAACCCTTTTCCTTTCCAGAAACCCTAATCTGCATGCGTCACTGTCGATCTAGTTTTAAATCTATTAAAGGATAAAAGGAGTAATCTTTAATTAATCATCCATGACTACTAAATCTTAACAAACCCTACAAGCCCCCTTCTAATAAAAAACCTACATCCGTAGTTAATCTAGATCCATATCCTGCATCCGTGTTAGACGTAGATCTAGAATCTACAACCATTCTTCACCATTCTTTATTCTTCCTCCTTTCTTAATCAACACGCCTAAAGTAAGATTAAAAGATTCAACGTTTTCCTGAGGACGACCCGTACTCATCTCGGTCTAGCTACACGCGACACCATTATTGATTGCAGTTATTCTACTTCGGAGTCGATAGCAGGAACGCAGACAAGACGGGCACTAGAATCCCGTGTCTAGCCAAGCATGCACTAAGAGGGTTTAGCGCAAGTGGCAGTGTGTGTGTGATTTAAAAATGGTTAGTTTTTGAAAAAGTGGGACTTGAAACAAATCACACAAAAATGCACAAACAACCCTAGAACTAAGGCTACCTAGGTCAAGTCTCTAGACCGCTCTTAGAATTCCAAAGGACAAGCTACAGGATCAATCATCTACCACCTATTTACTACTCTTGTGGCCAGGTAAGTGCCAGGTAAGTGGGAGGTATCCGCTATACGAATCACCGAAAATAGCAAGCCTAATTACGTAACCACTTAACTTAGACACTTTCCTAGACACCATAAAAGTAATGCGGATAAGCGATAGATTAACCACGACCTTCCTTTGTCCTTATTGAGCACGACAGTCCTTAGAGTCTTGTCTAGATATTTTTTAAATTAATGTAGAGTTGATGCGGATGCTCGTTTTGTGATTTGCAGGGCCTAGGAAGGGTGATAAAATCCCCACCTAATATGAATTGTGGTCTTGCCCTTTAAAGTCCGTATTAAAATATGAATAAATAAACCAATTATAAAACTTTGTAAAAAGATTTTTGAGCGGTGATATTTTGCAAAGAATCCTGCAGAAAAGATATTTTATTGGATTTCAGAGGAGAGAGAAGGATATAGAAAAGATACCAGAGAATTTGGAAACCCTAAATCCCCTAATGCACCGCGGTTCCGCCGCCAATATGCTCTTTGTGCTGCGGTTCCGCCGCTGACTAGGAAGATCTGATGAAGATTTTTGCTACGTGGCCTCCCTTTCTCCTCTGGATCTTGATGAATGTTTCTGAATCTCTGTTTCCTCAAGTCTGTGACTCCAGATCCTCTTGCAAAATTCACACAATAATCGTTAAATATACAATTTACAGTTTTGTTTATTTTTATGATATAGATCGAATAAGAATTCAACACAAATAGTAAGAATAAAAAAATTACGCGCGTATCCCCGGCAATGACGCCATTTGATTGTTTGATGTTTTAAAGAAGTGTGTTTGTAGAATAACCGCAATCAATAACGATGTCGCGTGTAGCTAGACCGAGATGAGTACGGGTCGTCCTCAGAGAAATGTTTAATCTTTTAATCTTACTTTAGGCGTATTGATTAAGAAAGGAGGAAGAATAAAGAATGGTGAAGAATGGTTGTAGGTTCTAGATCTACGTGAAACACGGATGCAAGATATAGATCTAGATTAACTATGGATGTAAGTTTAATATTAGAACGAGACTTGTAGGGTTCGTTAAGATTTAGTAGTCATGGATGATTAATTAAAGATTACTCCCCTTATCCTTTAGTATATTTAAAACTAGATCGACAGTGATGCATGTAGATTAGGCTTTCTGGAGGGAAAAGAGTTCCCACTCTTAACCCCTATCTTGACATGGATCTCCGTTCATGTCTAGCCTTTACCAAAGCAATCGTTAATATAATCTCAAATCACGGTTGTGACTATCAATGAATTGGTAGCGCACCCGATTAGGATGTTAACTATTCTTTTGATAAAGTTTATAAACTTTATAGGACGTAAAAAGAGTTTAAGGATCTTCATCATCCATTAATCTACCCTAATCCTACAAACCCTAACAAGCGGAGAATTACTCGCGCATGTTGGGAAAAGAAAAGATAGAAAGGGAAATCATATTGAAAATACAGAAAATAAAATGATATAAGAAAACAACTACCTTTATTAATCAACAAGATCAAGTACACTTTGTTCCTTTAGAAAATGATTACAAAACCCTAATTTGCTTCTCGATCTCTTCTTAAGGAGGTAGATGAACTATCGATGATCAACCAGGATTCTTGAGCCGTCGTGGACTTCGTGATCGCGTCGGTTTGATGATATTTCTAAGAGGCTCTCGGTCCTTATTCATAGTCACAGAGCCAAAACCCTAGTTTCCTAATATGATAACTAGTTGTTATGATCCCAACCAGAAAATCCAGAGCCCTAACTCCTCAATATTACGGCGGAACCGCGGCCATTTGGTGGGTTTGGCCGCGGATCCGTGGTGGGTTAGTGTAGGGTTACTAGGCACTCTTACAAGGGTCAATAAGGCATCAACCATGCCCGATTTATGATTTAGACGTGCCGAACAACCCAAAGCGAGGATCTTTGCTAGATTATTAGGGTTAAACATGCAAGTAAACACCTTTACAACTAAGAGTGAGGGATTGCAACCTTTGTAGTCCGCTCCTTCGCTTCATAAGCTCCGAGTAGTCATCCCTTCACTGCGATCCATGATCTCCCGGACTCAAGAGAAGCTCCACAACCCGAATGATCTATGCTTGCTTGAAGTCTTCTTTTTCGAAGATGATCTATCTTGAAGTTTCTATAACTCAAACTCTCACTCACTAATGAAGCGAACACCCTAATCTAATTGGCTAGATTAGATGAGGATAATGAAGTAGGATTTATGCTCTCTTTTATTATCAAATTCTCATACTAAATCATCACAAAAAAAAACCTAGAAAGCTTTTCAAGAGCTCAAGAAAGAAGAAGAAGAATGAATATCTTTTTGTGATGAATAATGAAAAGATATTATCATTACAATTGCAACCATGGTTAAGTCAAGAAGGACTTAACCATTGTAGAGATTTGACTAGGGTTAAAGGGTGTGGGTTGGGTTAGGAAATATCAAGCAAAATATCTAAACAAAATATTTTTGCAAGAAACAAAATAAAAGCTTCTAGAAAAGATTAACCCAAATCAAACCCTAACCATGTTTAATCTCCACTAATCATGTTGCATTTGTAATCATAACATGTTACAATATTATATATCACATATATAATATATTTTTGTAACAAAAGAAAATAATACAATTAACATATATCGCATATATATCAATGTATTATCCGGTGAGAAAATGAAATAATAAAGCGAGCCAATATTAGATAATATAATGTAATATATCACATATATAATTATACATTAAATTATCGAATCAACACTTGATCCGACAATCCGGCTATATCGCATATAACCGACTAATATATCATGTACCGATACATCGAATCAACACTTGATCCGATGACCCGGCTGATATCAAATATCGCGAGAATAGAATACGGTATCTCATATCGTATTATTCTCGGTCCCGCACATATCACATATGTGCTCCTACTCCGTTTTGCCTGAGTCAAGAAACTTCTGTGTAGGACTCTAAAGAATTGTCAATACGCCGGTAGCAGGTGATGATCATATCAAACACACACAAGCTGCAAGCGGTCAGCTAAACGTAACAGCCACCCAGGTATTGAGAGATCAGAAGATCAACAAGTAAGCCTGTACATTCTCCTGTGAATCCAATCAGTAACACTCCTGTACAGTCCGGTCTCTTCGTCTGATTTGTTGCATATCTAATCTAGGGGTGGTATACGTCAGACCCCAGTGACCGAGAAGTCGTGTCGATGTGAGGCTCATAATAGGTCGAGAACCTACTGATAACACTTACCAGTAGTACTCTATTTCAACCATGGCCAGGGACTTCCAGTTATAGCCAATCGAACACAGCACAACATCAACTCCCTATACCGGGAGAGACGAATTCCCTCCTATCGCTCATTGCCTCCATATGATTCGGGACTGTACCCAAAATCCACCATTTTGCACGCCCCATTGGACGTGGTATGATGGAAATCAAAGCACAGTGGGAATCACACAAAACTTTATGACGATCTCGGGTCTACAGACTAACCTGTACCTGTGTCACCAGAGAACTGCCATCTGACGTGAGGTATAATACCATCTGGGAGTTCTCGGCGAGTCCGTCCAGTATATCCAGTCTGCACTGAGCACCCGTATACCTTCTCTGATGTCAAACACCGATAGATATGGGATCATCCATCGCCCATCATATGGGTCAAGAAGCTCATACGCTAGTCTACTCTGGAGTATCGATGCCCTGTCTCGGTACTCCCACGACTAGGAACATTTGAAGGATCTACTTGACGACTATACTGTCCCCACTAGTATGATTCGCATCATAGTCCTGGTAGTCAAGTACTCATCCTAAGAGCTTTATCAACATGTAACATAGAGACAATCAGAGTACATGTTAAGATAAAGAGCAACCAGATAGCATAATATCATGTCGAGCAAGAAATTCCTACCTATGTATGTCCAAGAATCCACTACATTATACATCGTATGTACAGTAATGGCCACTAGGGCATACATATAACTAACAATCTCCCACTTGCACTTGGGCCATCTGTTGTGGTATCGCATACCCAACAATCAGCTGTGGTTGAAATATCTCATACTCAACCATCCCATAAAAGTCTCTACTGAGAAATAGACCTTTGTGAGTGGATCCGTGCTGTTGTCCTCTGTGTATACTCTCCTAACCTCGATCTCTCCTGGAGATCAACCATCTCTATGATCAGGTGATACTGCCTAAGAGTTATATCTGGATTTCTGATGGGACAAGGGTTCCTAGGCCAAAGCCATAACTCCATTGTCACACAATGGTTGGAATGAAGTTCATCTCATGAACTTAAATATATCCAAGCTGCCTCTTTGGTAGCATCCTTGGTAACGATGTATCTTGCCTTTAATCGTCTAGTAAGTCACGGTATCTAGATTGGAACTCTTCCAACATACCGTCCCTCCACTGAGGGTAAAGACAATGCCTGTGACTGACATTCAGTCGTCCTTATCACCCTGGAACCTTTTCCAGTGATTCTCCCCAGGATCGATTGATACCATCTCACTACAACTAGTGAGAATCCTAACATTCATTTAGATCTATCTCATAGATATAAAACCTAGGATTTAGGAGGTATCACTTTGATCCTTATGGAGAATCATTGTGATAAGAGGAGATTGACCGAGCGTAGCATAGGAAACTCCTTTCCTATCAAGAGTATGTCATCTACGTACTCTACGAGGATCACCACCATACTCCCTACTACCTTTTTGTATATACAAGGTTTATCTACCATTTTGATGAAGTCAAATTCTTTGACTACCACATTAAAACAGACGTTCTAACTCCGCGATGCCTGATTTATCCCATAAAACAACTTGCACACATTTTCTCTGCTCCCACTGTCTATGAAGCTCTCTGGCTGTGTACTTATAGACGCTTTCTTCCAAAACATCATTTAGAAAAGCAGTCATGATACCCAACCACCAGATATCGTAGTCATGGTATGTAGCAGTGGCAAGTAGGATCTGCATGGACTTAAGCATAGCTTTGAAAGTTCGACTTTTCCATGTACACCAAGTAATCTTCTCAAGATATACTTGCTCCTGATGGGGATTTAACCCTTCAGATAAAGTAACCAAAGTCCATACTTTGTTGGTGTATAAGGATTCCATCTTAGATCGCTAAGCATCCAGCTATTCTTACAGAGTCCCACTCTTGATGGCCTGCTCGAAACTAGTTAGGTCAACATCTCATGATGCAATCCTCGCTCCCACTGTCATAGAAAAACCGAAGTATCTCTCAGGTGGGTGAGGAACCCTACTAGATCGGCGGAGAGGCTGAGGTTCGTTGGAAACTATTGAATCCTTCGGGTTTACCAAATTATCAGCTGCAGTTTGCATAGCTGGAACTCTTTCCAGTTCTACAAAACTGACCTTACCTCGAGCTTGTCCGGATTTTTCTTTTAGACATAGGCCAGACAACCCCAAATCTTAATATGCTTAAGAGATGGGCTCTTCCCATACCATATCATATATGGAGTGGTAGGCATCTGATTTGATTGGAACCCTATTCAATAGGTATGCAGCTTTATAAGTGCATAATATCTAAAAGGAAATAGGCAACTCAGTAGTACTCATCATAGAGCACACCATATCACATAGGGTGTGATTGCTCCGCCCCGATAGACCGACGTGCTGTGGTGTATTCGAAGGAGTAATGCTGAGAGAGAATCTCATTCTCCTTTAGAATAGTCCAGGAATCCCGTGCTCAAGTATTCTTCTCCCTGATCACATCAAAGGACATAATACTTATACCCGTTTTGGTTCTCTACTTCTAGCTTATATTCATTGAATTTCTCAAAAGGTTCAGACTTGTGTTTCAACAGGAAAATATGTCCGAACCTTGAGAGATAATCAGTGAATGTAATGAAGTATAAAGAACTGGTCCTGGCATGTGTAGACAGGGGACTTACATCATCATGTATCAATCCCAAAAGTTCACTAACTCTTTCTCTGTTTCCAATAAACAGAGCTGTGGTCATCTTATTTTTATGACATGACGGGCAAGTTTCACAAGATGTAAATTCAAACTGAATTAAATATGCATCTTGATGTAACTTCAGCTAGTCGGGTCACATTGACATGACCTAGTCTACAATACCTCAAGAAGGATTTGTTCATTTCTGAACTCTTCCTCTTGTGTGTGTTCTGTACACTAAGAACTGTGGTTTGATTTAGAACATCTATGTTTTTAGATAACGTGCCTGAACCGATCAACTCTTGATATAGGAAATGTTCAAAACATTTTCCAATAATACAAAATTATATCCTTCTTTACTAATAAAGAGATTGATATGATGTTGTATATCAGGTTCGGTATCTAATAACATTCGTTCAGAATCAATGTATTCTGGTAATACAGGGTGATAATTGCTAACAGACTTGGCTTGCAACAATTGCACCATTTCCAACTCTTGAAATATATCACTCGTTCTCAGCTATCTACCTATCTATAGCCCATGTAACAGATTACATATACGGGATCCTGATCCGGTATCTCATACCCAGGACGTAAAGGATACTGAGAAACAGTCTCGGTAATGAACACACCCGAAGAAGATGCATCAGCATGCACTTTCTTCGTTTGGACGACACGGGAATTCTGGTAATCCCCTATTTCCTACTCTGTCTTATAACAATTATAAGTTGGAGCGGGACCAACGTTCCCTAGCACAGTATAACAAGCGGGTTCGGTCAATACATCCATATTATTATCTTGATTAAGGCGTGATATGGTCGCTACCTGGAGAGAGAGAGAAGAAAACACTCAGCGTATGCTCTTGCAATATTTAGATTGGTTAATAATATATCTAATCAGGATGTCTCCCACTGTTTTAGTCAAATCTTCCTTCAAACCCTAAAAGGATAGACTAGCCGGGATTAATTACACGCTACAAGTTCGCTAATCTTTCAGCCAGGCCAGTGCCGGTACTTTGAGGGAGGTTCCCCGTGCTTTCGCACGGACCTAATTAAAGTAAACCTCGTTTTCCCAAGGGTATAACCCTGTTGACACCTTTCTAGACACCTACATGATCGGCTAATTGTAATGTGTAAAACTCTCCCAGGAGTAACTTTTATTCGCAGCGGGTATCGGGATCCAACTATCTCATAGAAGGTATGCAATCTCATTGCAAATTTCAACACTTGAAATTCCCGATAATATTTTACCCCTAGTACTTATGACCTTAACTATGGTCAACATATTATAAGCACTAGTCAAGTTTTACCCGTCATTTCATGATTAATTAGACCCACCCACATGACCCTCAACTATGGTCGACATAATTACATGACTGTCCTAATTAATCGCATAATATGCTGTGTAGGAAGACATCACTTAGCTACCATACACTACGTCTCAACTAAAGTCGACATACGCAGCACGAATACTAAGTACTTTACTTCCTAAAATGACGGAGGGCTACGACAGCTTTTTAAGAAAACCATTTGCGTAATGAACTTGATATCGTTGTAGAATCGAGCGATTTTTAAATGGAGTGTTTTTAAGGCCTTTTCTAGTTTCGCTAAAGAAGTCACTCCCGGTGAAGAGATCGTCGGCTCTTTCCTCATCGAATAAGGTGCAGGATATTTCACAAATATCACTATGCAAAGAAAAAACTATAGAAGCAATCAAAAGACAAACCGAGTATGCAGCATCTGCTAGTTTCGCTAAAAAGGTCACTCCCGGTGAAGGGATCTCGGCTCTTTCCTTATCGAATAAGGTGCTGGATGTTCTACAAGGAACACCGCTATGCAAAGCAAGAACTAGAGCTACCAGTTTTTAAACAAGTTTCTACAACATCTTTAGGTTTCTTTTATTTCATTAATCTCATTAATGAAGTCCCATTTTATTATGCTTCACAAGCATCACATTTGAAACAAAATCAGCAATATAACATATATCTCATATATATAATATAAATATTCATCTCAGGAAGTAATATGATCTCATCACAGAACATTGCAGCAGAAGAACACATATGAAATATTGGATATACTAGGAAGTCCGTGTTTTAATACGAGCCTGTATAAAACACGGATTCCATGGTCGCGATGAATAGCCAAACCCATATCCCTAGACCCCTACGAGAGCGGCAAGTAACCCTACCAGTTCTAGAGTTAGGAGACCCGGTCTCGACTCCTCGAGATGGTCTCCCACTATACCCTAGAACCCGGTTACTTGTGCTCCCCGCCTTGGGTCTATCCTAATGCGGAAAAGAAAATAATATACAATGGTGACATCAACCTCAGCCCGGAAGTGCCCCAATAAAAGAATATTACATACAAATGAATTTTACATGAATGAAAAAGAAAAACTCTCATCTCACATAAAACCCCCCGCTATTCAAAACACGATGATCCAATATAACATATCACAGCAACACATAATATCACATATCATCAACGTAAGTAAATATGCGTATCCCAATTGTTGTTGATGTATAGCAACGAAACCGGCGATACACCACATATTACACTTACGATCGCAGAAAAAAAAGTGTAAAACTACAACAGTTAGAATCTGCAAGCTCCTTAGACATCGCATGCCTAACCAAATGAATTCCTTAGACATCTCATGCCTAACAATAATAAACCCCGCATTTTAGTCTCAATATAGAAAACACTTTTCAATATCTAGTCGGGCAATTCAACAAGATTTCCGACAACCTGATCGAATGCTCGTCGCAAACTTTAGTAGACGGTCGCACCCCTGATACTGTCGACGAATTGCACTAAGGCGGAACACCGCTGCCGCGAGCACCCGAACGGATGCTTTTGGCGACGGGGTTCTCCTACAGTCACTTGGTCGGGGCTATGGGGCATGGCTGTCTATTAAGTTTGCCTGGCGATTATCCGCGTACGCTACGTGATTGCGACGGACTTTTGATCGCATCAAAATCCCGTGGCAACCGATCATCTGAGACTAAACTGCTAGATTTATAACATTCAAATTAGTTATCTCATAACTACTTGTGGATTCCAAATATTGTATCATATTCCAGATAAATAGACAATGTTAAACTTTCTGATCTAATAAACAAACACCCAAGATTTCTCAAATAGCTCAACACTTCAGTGGAGTTCAAAAAGTATCCATCACATGCCACAGTACCAATGGTCCAGCCATAGAAGGGTCAAACCAACGCCTCACATGTGGCAACGCCGTACTGCCACAAACCTTAAGGTTTAGAGGCGGTTCAGACGGTCACATAATCGAGTTAAGGTTTGTGTTCTTCTAGAGGGTCCACCGCATTACTTGTACGACTTAGAACGTTGTTTAAGTAAGGAAAAATCCAACACTTGGAAATTTTCCGACAGGGGAAAAAGTGAGTTATTGATATCCGTTCGAACTTTTTAACACGTTCTAAATTACCTGGAAAAACTTAAACGAAGTTAAATTTTCCGATCGAATCAACGAATACAAAAAAAATCTCCAGAACACTCAACACTTGAGTAATATTAAAAATTCCCAGAATCATTAGGAAATACATACGGATGTTACTGTGCAAAAATCAAATCCTAATTCCACTGTTCGGCCGCGGAACCGCCGTGCAAGGCATGTTATTGCCGCGGTTTCGCGGCGCTTTAATGGGATTAGTGTCTCGTTTTTCACAGTAATCCTTATAATTGCCTGCTTTATTTTCTGAGTATTTTTAATACAGAAAAAATCAACTTTTTAAAAAATTTCCAGAGAAGGGTAAAAACCGGGGTTTCGGGGTTCGATCGGACTTTTAACTTCGTCTACACGACGCCTAAAGCTCTAGCTAGGCTCTGATACCACTATAGGGTTACTAGGCACTCTTATAAGGGTCTATAAGGCATCAACCATGCCCGATTTATGATTTAGACGTGCCGAGCAACCCAAAGCGAGGATCTTTGCTAGATTATTATGGTTAAACATGCAAGTAAACACCTTTACAACTAAGAGTGAGGGATTACAACCTTTGTAGTCCGCTCCTTCGCTTCATAAGCTCCGAGTAGTTGTCCCTTCGCCGCGATCCATGATCTCCCGGACTGAAGAGAAGCTCCACAACCCAAATGATCTATGCTTGCTTGAAGTCTTCCTTTTCGAAGATGATCTATCTTGAAGTTTCTTTAACTCAAGCTCTCACTCACTAATGAAGTGAACGCCCTAATCTAATTGGCTAGATTAGACGAGGATGATGAAGTAGGATTTATGCTCTCTTTTATTATCAAATTCTCACAATAAATCATTGATTGATCTCAAAAACTATCTATTACCGCAATCAAGAACGGCGTCGTATGTAGCTAGCCGGTGAGTACGGGACGGTCCACAGGGATGTTGTGAATTTCCTAATCGCTCTTATGAGTTAATTCCAAATGGTGTGAATGGATTAATTAAATCTAAAAACTAAATTAATCTAGGGCAATTGAATTAAAGATCTAACTATCTAACTAGGGTAAGGAATTAAATTTAATCTAGGGCAATGAATGAAAAATTACCTAGGGCAAGAATTGAAATTACCTACTTATATTACAGATGGCTCTCTCCAAATATCAACACAAGACTTGTTAGATCTGAATTTCTGAAATGAAAAGAGGCATCGATGCTCTCCAAAAGAAATCTAAATTTTATTGATAAAAAGAGGCATAGGGAGGCATAGGCTTTACAATGATTTAGAGTTCCTATTTATAGAGGATAGGAAACTCTAGATTACAATTAATTCGCACGTCTACATTTACCAAAATATCCTTAGGAAGACCTAGTAAGAGTAGACTCCAAGCTTTGGTAAAAATTTATTCAGATATGGGCTCTATCTCTTTAAAAGGAAGTATTGGGCCTTGAAATTTCCTTTGTTGGCTCTTCTGATTTTGGGCTTCCTTATTCTTTGGTTCTTGTATTAAAATAACTTCTATGTTTCTTCCAGATCTCCAGTGAATAATTGCGGTGGACTTTTAACCGTTCGCTTTGTAATCTTGGACCTTGCATTGCCTTGTACTTTGTGAATTTTATCTTTGATGTAGGCTTGATCAAGAGTCTTCTGTTTGTTGGTCAAAGTCCACTTTTGCATCGTCTTTTCATCGTTTTCACTGTTTTCTGTCCAAGAACCTGTAACCTGTAATATGTAGCAGACATGCGTCAAAAGCACCTGTTTATTTATAAAACGAATAAGGATGGGGAATATAATAATGCAATATTATGGTGTGAACAAATACTCCCAAACTTATCTTTTGCTCGTCCTCGAGCAAACTTATTTTTTTTTATTCTCGAAAAAAAAACCTAATCGCACTTTCGCAGGGAAACGCGATTGCATTGAGCTCGTGCAACAAGCCGTTAAATCTCTAGGTGTCCCTAGTAGGAGGAGTGTTGTCTCCTGAGAGTTTTCAGCGGATACTACCCACAAAATCTTATCAATTTGGCCTTTCGACTTTTGTTCTCCAAAAGAGTTTTCCAATAAGGAATTCTATTATCGTCAACTCGTAAATCATCCATCCGTATTCTTCACACCTCCTCATCATTTAACTTAAGATTATATATGTTCTATAGACTTACTTAGCTTTCGGCATTTCTTAAGTTTTCCTTCTAGGGTTCCATCTCCACTTAGGAATTTTTATCAACTCTACTAAAGATACAAGTTCTATTCTTCATTCCTCTCTCTTATCTAAATCCCAATCACATACCCCTACGTGTGTGTATAAATCACCCCTACACTTGGAAATTCAAATCAAGCAATCATACTCTTGTCCGTTGTCCAAAGCACTTATTAATTGGTGAATTTTTAATTGAATTTTGCTTACACATCCTTCATGCTACCGTTAATACTTCTTGAGGTACCAACGACCGATTACAAAATGCATTTGCATTTTAAAGTGTAATTCCTAGTCTTGTAACACCCAAGGCTTTAGCAGTGACTCCCAAACCAGTTAGTCTAAGGCACTAGGTGATGAGACACCCTCGCTAAATATTTTTCTATTTTTTCGGCCTTAAGTAATCATAAAAACAGTGTTCATTTTTTTTCTTTATCTCATTATTCACTTTTTTCTTTTATTTTCTTTGCACTAAGGACTTTAGACAAGAGCATTTCAAGGTCTCTTCTACTATTCTAAGTTTCAAGGTGCGTGATTGTGCAAATTGTAGGGTATACATTTTCAGAATCTAGACTTAAGCTAGGAACTATTTTTCAAAATTATACTCTAATAAAAATATCAATACTTTTCCCTTGTTTTGACCTATCCCAAGAAGTGGACTCAAAATTTGCCTATTTCTAAATAAACTACAAAGACATATACTTTCTACTGTTAAACTTTAAGAAAAGTTATTTTTAGGGTTTTTAATTTACTAAGTCTAAGATCTAGTTGTTCCTAGCTAGTTAACCTATCTGTCGAACTTAAGTCAAATAAGGCCAAAATTGAATACATTAATTTTTATAATTTTTCAAAAATTTTCAATTTTTATGGGTTTTCAAATAAATATGCAAATGCAAAAAATGTACAAATGAATGCGAAGGAAGAAGACATACCGAGCATACCCCCAAACTTAAACTTGACAGTTTCCTCACTGTCATGCTACACCAAGAGGGTCAAAATGCTGGCACTCCCCTGTTTATTTATTTATACAATTTTTTAATATTTTTTTAATGTTTTAAAATTTTTTTATTTTTTTTATAGAAAAGGAAAACAAAAAATATATGTACATATATACAAGAAGGTTTCCCCCAAACTTAAGCTTGGCCTTACACAAGCCAAAGGTTAACACCAACCATTCAAAAATCTTATCGTGGTAATGGTCGAGTTGGTGAAAGAATGGAGTGGAAAGAAAAGAGATGAGAAGCACACGAGACCGTGTGGGAAGAAGAGTGGAATATGGTCTCGGTGGAAGAGAAGAATGGCGGAAAAGAGAAAGAAGGGTAGCACAATCTTGAGGGTGTAAATCGAGTGAATAAATTAGCGCAATTTGTGATAACCGATGTGTTAAAAGCGATTGTGCTAATCTATCAACCCGTCGAGAAATATGGTCAAATTCCTCAAGATTCGCAAGAAAACATGGGTACATCAAACTCGGTAGTGGAGATGAAGGCGTAACAGTCTCTTGCACGGTCGGAACGATAGGACAGACGAAAGGGAGTGAATTAGGGATAGGCTCATTCTCACCGTAGTAAACTGTCTCGAATTTGAAAGATTCCATCAATGGTTCGAAACGACTGTAAGCAACCGAGTCTGATGGTTCAACTAACTCATCTGAAAATTCAAAGGACTCAAACTCGGGCAGTGAGACCTCAACATCGTCTGAAAAAGTGAAACACCCGTAATTGTTATCGGCTGTGAGAACTGTGTCATATTCAAAAGGAAATTTTTCGAAATCACAATCTTCAAGCGTGAACTTGTGCGTGGTCGGAACGATGGAAAGGAGGGAGGGTGATATAACAGTTAAAGGTTCAAGAGGATGAATTGGAAAATCCGACACATCAAACAAAAATGGTTCAACCTCAATATTATCCTCAAGACTCTCCTCAATACTATCCTCATAAGTCTCCTCAATAGTTAACTCATCCATGCCATTATCATCAAAATCAAGATGCATATGAAGTTCGGGAGAAACATTTAATGACCCGGGATGATGAATTGGACATAAAATTTCAATCAAATCTACTGGTTCATCATCCAAAATATTCCCGGCGTCTATATCCTCAATCAAGTGAAAATCAATTTTTTTCTGACACCTCATCAAAAACATGGATATTTATCAATTCAGGTTCTAGATTGGAGGTGTAAAGATCGAAAGGATTAAGTGTGGTTTCACTCGAAAGGGGTTCTTCACAATCTGGCAAATCAAGCACTACAAAATCACACAACTCGTTTTTTTGGACACATGTTTGAAAATTGGAGTTGTTGGATTCAATTGGATATGGGTAGGTTTGATTTGGAAATTCTCTCACATTCTCACTCTGTCCAACCGTCTCCTTATACATTGAAAAATTTGGAGCTAGCGGGAAACTAGCTACCGGTTCACTAGGTTGCATAAGGGCGGCCACGGACGCATCCACATTCCTAACCATTTTGTTTGTTGCTGAAATATAAGCTTCCAACGACTGTTCCAAACTAGACATGGGTTGTGAGGGGGTTTCGGTAAAAGATTCGAAATTGTTTGGATACGTGAAACTCCCAAATGGCTGTGTAGAAACAGTGTCTAGTGAAGGTGGGAAAGTCGGGTAGGACTGGTAGGAATTGAATGGTTGGACAGGAGTAGGGTCAACAGTTGGATAAAAAGGTGAATGGACTTGTTGACCACTATAAATAGATGTGTGGAGAGGGGTGAAAGTTCGGCTACGAGATTGAGCAATATGCTCAGCAATAGACATCGGTTTAGGAGTTACAGCAGGACTTGGAAAAGTGGTGTCAACGTACGAAGGTGGTAAAGGTGGACATGGTTGACACAAATTGGGTTGCTACGTCGAACCGTTTCTCTTAGATGCTTTTATTTGATCTTTCAAAGAAATTTTGGGCACGGAGGGATCTTCCTTAAATCGACCGAAACAATTGAAATACGAGGCAAACTTAGGTTCGGGATACCAAAGTTCGGCAAGAGATTTATGATGTGGGGTACCCATGATAGAAGAAAGGGGAAAAGAAAGAAGGTTGGGTGGTGCAAGGATTTCTTAGCGGCAAATTTTGCAAGTTGTTTTATAAAAAGATTTTTTCTTTTTTCCTTTTTCTCTATATTTGGAAATTTTGCAAAATGATTTTCGAGAAAAGATATGCACAACAGAAAAGATTTCTTGCAATTAATTTTTATTTTATGCGCGGCGCAAAGAATCTTGCACAAAATTGTTATTTGGAAAGAGAAAGATTTTTAAGGTGCAAATAATTCTACAGGCAGTTTCCAGAAGATATATATCGAGATTTGCAGAGAAGAGAAAAGCGAAGCTTACAGTGCAAATTCCAGAGTCCGATGTCACGAAGGCGCCTCCCTTCCGCGACCGTAGGCAGGTTCCCACCGCGGTTCCGCGGCGGGGCAGTCGGCATGAGTCCCCAAAAAAATTTGTAGGTTCTGATTCTGCTAAAGAACCGCGTTTCCGCGGTCTGAGTATGGGTGTGGCGGCAGAATCGCGGCGCGGTGGGGGTTTCAGGTTGCGGTAAAAATTCCACTGTTCTGTTTTGAAAATCCTTCTCTGTTCTGATCTTCTGATTTCTGTTTCGCTTTCTGGAAATTTCCAGATCCGAAGTTGTTTGTAGATCCAGCAAAATTCTCACAAAAATACCCTTTCCAAAAATAACAGATGATATATTTTTATATTTTTTTGTGATTTTTCAAATTTTTATGATTTTTTTAATTTTTATTAACCCGAAATTGCAAAAAGGAAATAACACGCCATCCCCGGCAACGGCGCCATTTGATTGATCTCAAAAACTATCTATTACTGCAATCAAGAACGGCGTCGCATGTAGCTAGCCGGTGAGTACGGGTCGGTCCATAGGGATGTTGTGAATTTCCTAATCGCTCTTACGAGTTAATTCCAAACGGTGTGAATGGATTAATTAAATCTAAAAACTAAATTAATTTAGGGCAATTGAATTAAAGATCTAACTATCTAACTAGGGCAAGGAATTAAATTTAATCTAGGGCAGAGAATGAAAAATTACCTAGGGCAAGAATTGAACTTACCTACTTACATTACGGATGGCTTTCTCCAAATATCAACACAAGACTTGTCAGATCTGAATTTCTGAAATGAAAAGAGGCATCGATGCTCTCCAAATGAAATCTAAATTTTATTGATAAAAAGAGGCATAGGGATGCATAGGCTTTACAATGATTTAGAGTTCCTATTTATAGAGGATAGGAAACCCTAGGTTACAATTGATTCGCACGTCTACATTTACCAAAATATCTCTAGGAAGACCTAGTAAGAGTAGACTCCAAGTTTTGGTAAAAATTTATTCAGATATGGGCTCTATCTCTTTAAAAGGAAGTATTGGGCCTTGAAATTTCCTTTGTTGGCTCTTCTGTTTTTGGGCTTCTTTATTCTTTGGTTCTTGTATTAAAATAGCTTCTATGTTTCTTCCAGATATCCAGTGAATAATTGCGGTGGACTTTTAACCGTTCGCTTTGTAATCTTGGACCTTGCATTGCCTTGTACTTTGTGAATTTTATCTTTGATGTAGGCTTGATCAAGAGTCTTCTGTTTGTTGGTCAAAGTCCACTTTTGCATCGTTTTTTCATCGTTTTCACTGTTTTCTGTCCAAGAACCTGTAACCTGTAATATGTAGCAGACATGCGTCAAAAGCACATGTTTATTTATAAAACGAATAAGGATGGGGAATATAATAATGCAATATTATGGTGTGAACAATCATCACAAAAGAAAAACCTAGAAAGCTTTTCAAGAGCTCAAGAAAGAAGAAGAAGAATGAATATCCTTTTGTGATGAATAATGAAAAGATATTATCATTACAATTGCAACCATGGTTAAGTCAAGAAGGACTTAACCATTGTAGAGATTTGACTAGGGTTAAAGGGTGTAGGTTGGGTTAGGAAATATCAAGCAAAATATCTAAACAAAATATCTTTGTAAGAAACAAAATAAAAGCTTCTAGAAGCTTCTAGAAAAGATTAACCCAAATCAAACCCTAACCATGTTTAATCTCCACTAATCATGTTGCATTTGTAATCATAACATATTACAATATTATATATCATATATATAATATATTTTTGTAACAAAAGAAAATAATACAATTACCATATATCGCATATATATCAATGTATTATCCGGTGAGAAAATGAAATAATAAAGCAAGTCAATATTAGATAATGTAATGTAATATATCACATATATAATTATACATTAAATTATCGAATCAACACTTGATCCGACAATCTGGCTATATCGTATATAACCGACTAATATATCATGTACCGATACATCGAATCAACACTTGATCCGATGACCCGGCTGATATCAAATATCGTGAGAATAGAATATGGTATCTCATATCGTATTATTCTCGGTCCCGCACATATCACATATGTGCTCCTACTCCGTTTTCCCTGAGTCAAGAAACCTCTGTGTAGGACTCTAAAGAATCGTCAATACACCGGTAGCAGGTAATGATCATATCAAACACCCACAAGCTGCAAGCGGTCAGCTAAACGTAACAGCCACCCAGGTATTGAGCGATCAGAAGATCAACAAGAAAGCCTGTACATTCTCCTGTGAATCAAATCAGTAACACTCCCGTACAGTCCGGTCTCTTTGTCTGATATGTTGCATATCTAGTCTAGGGGTGGTATACGTCAGACCCTAGTAACCGATAAGTCGTGTCGATGTGAGGCTCATAACAGGTCGAGAACCTACTGATAACACTTACCAGTAGTACTCTATATCAGCTCTGGCCAGGGACTTCCAGTTATAGCCAATCGAACACAGCACAAATCAACTCCCTATACCGGGAGAGACGAATCCCCTCCTATCACTCATTGCCTCCATGTGATTTGGGAATGTACCTAAAAGCCACTATTTTGCACGCCCCATTGGACGTGGTATGATAGAAATCAAAGCACAGTGGGAATCACACAAGACTCTATGACGATTTCGGGTCTACAGACTAACCTGTACCAGTATCACCAGAGAACTGCCATCTGACGTGAGGTATAATACCATCTGGGAGTTCTCGGCGAGTTCGTCCAGTGTACCCAGTCTGCACTGAGCACCCGTATACCTTCTCTGATGTCAAACACCAATGGATATGGGATCATCCATCGCCCATCATATGGGTCAAGAAGCGCATACGCTAGTCTACTCTGGAGTATCGATGCCCTGTCTCGATACTCCCACGACTAGGAACATTTGAAGGATGTACTTGATGACTACACTGTCCCTACTAGTATGATCTGCATCATAGTCCTGGTAGTCGAGCACTCATCCTAAGGGCTTTATCAACATGTAACATAGAGACAATCAGAGTACATGTTAAGATAAAGAGCAACCAGATAGCATACTATCATGTCGAGCAAAAAAGTCATACCTATGTATGTCCAAGTATCCACTACAATATACATCGTATGTACAGTAATAGCCTCTAGGGCATACATATAAACAGTTAAGGGGTTCGTTGGTTCAAAAATCTTGTGGCCTCTTCTGGTGACAAATGTAGACTACTTTGATATCTGGAATCTGAAAATTTTCTCTAAGTCTCTGCCAGAATTGATTTCTTCGATCTACTTTAAAATTTCGGCAGATTTGATCTCGATAACTCGGATTTTCTTGATTCCAGTCCTGATAAAATTTCTGTACAATTATCTCAATAAATAATGTTAGTAGAATTTTGTTTTTATTGAGATATTATCTTAACCATTTGACATGATATTATAGTTTTTAAGAGAATTGGTCAAAGATATTTAATAAGGTAAGCATATTTAAATGGACCAAATATTACATAGATATTATATGCTTACATTTTCCTTCATAATGTTAATTATAATATATAAACACATGAAAATAGTATTTTTACGGATAAACTCTCATATATGTCATATTTATAATAAACACATTTTATTATATAAAAATAGTAAGGAAAATGTCATATCAAATGCACAATATTTTTAACTGAACAAGACCCTCATGGCTCATAGGATTCAAAAGCCTTAAGCTACAGGGATCTGAACCTGTTCTTAAGCCATCACATTCCCCAAATAGCCCTACAGGCGGTCCAATAACGGCCCTTGTATACAATCCACGGGCACAAATAAACATTCCCTCATATAGTTCCACCAATAGCACGAAATTTTCCCATTTGATGAACAACACTTGTAGGTCCTCTCGACTTGCAAGTAGAAAATACTTTTGTGAGATCCTTATGACTTACAAGAGAAGGTATCACTTAGGAATCCTCACGACTCCTAAAGAGAAAATACACCAACGAGATCCTCACGACTCGTAGGGAGAAACACCTTTATGAGACCCTTACGGCTCGTAAAGTCGAAAAGCCTTAGTCAACAGGATCCTAACCCTGTTTGCTAAGACACCTTTGTTTAAATCGACAAAGGCAAACGATGATTCACTCCTGGTAATATCGCAGTTGTAGTGATGTTGATGCCTAAATCGGTATCAAATTCTAAGTCCTTTCACGGCAAATGATGATTCTCTCCCGGCAATATTCCAGTCGCAGTGATACTGATGCTAAGATTGGTATCAGACATCAAGTTCCATACTCACAATAAAAATTAGCGAGTAAAAAGAAAAAATAGCCGAAATGTTTGGGCAACTCGCAATAAAAAACAGAGAGTAAAAAGAAAAAATAGCCGAAATGATTGGGCGCCGCGATAAAATAGCTGAAATGATTGGGCAGTTTCGACTTTCGCGATATAATAAGCTGAAATGTTAGAGCATCGCGGAAAGAAAGAATAAAAAATGAAACTTCTACCCTGCAGGTGAGTCCACATTGACCCCTGTATACAATCCATGGGTGCAAACGAAAAAGGGAATCACATTTTCCCACCAGGCTCCATCAGAAGGAGAGCCAGGTCTTGACGGCAACATCTATAGCCTAGAGATCAACAACGAAGTTTCTCTTCACTCCAGCAGGATGCAGATGCAACGTCAACAACCGACCCTAGGGTTAAAACAACAGAGCCATGGAAAAGTCCCTAGTTCCAAGCCTCGACGGTTCACCAACAACCTAGAGGCAACCTCGACATTCGTCGCAATATGACAGACACAATGTCAACAAATGAAGCAAAGGAAGATCCCTAGCTTCAGGGTCTCGACAGTAACATCTACAACCTAGAGATCAACAACGGTATTCCTTCTCACTCCAACAGGATGCAGATGCGATGTCAACGAACGACCCTAGGGTCAAAACAGCGGAGCCATGGTAAAGTCCCTAGTTCCAAGACTCGACGGTTTACAGACAACCTAGAGACAACCTCGACATTCATCGTAATATTGCATATGCAATGTCAATAAAGGAAGAAAAGGAAAATCCCTAGCTTCAGGGTCTTGACGGCAACTCAAATGAAACCTAAAAGAATATTGGAGATCATCCCACACCAGCGCGGAGTGGTTGTGACTCATCGAGGCTCCCAAACTGAGCCTAACCTTAAGTAAAAAGCGGCATGGAATATCCCTAACGCTTGCTTTTCTGACGGTAATATCACCTGGAAGATTACTTGAAGGCGTCTTGTCCAGCCCCGAAGGGATCAGAGACACGACAGTCACAAGGCTACTCAAACATGCAAGATTGCATATCGGGAAATACATCGGCCAACGCGACGGTACAACGGATAAAAGCCCTAGTACCACAGACCCTAACGGACTTCTATCAGCAGAGGTTAACTATGACGTTAGGACATCCTTACGAGAATTTCTCGATTCGTCCCGACTCGTAGGGAAAACAATGTTCCTGCGAGAACTTCTCGACTCGTCTCGACTTGTAGGGAAAAGCCGTAGGCAACGGGGATATCAACCTGTTTCCTAAGCACTGGGGCCCTGCAAGTAGGTCCAAGATGGACTATTGTATGCTATTCACGGGCCACACTCTCCAAAGTCGAATATCGACAAGGAGGGAAAAAACCACTTACAAGTCCTCTCGACTTGTAAGGGGAAAAATTCTCTTGTGAGATCCGTACGACTCTCAAGAGAAAACACGCTTAGGATTCCTCACGACTCCTAAAGAGAAAATATACCTATGGGATCCTCACGACTCATAGGGATAAAAGTCTTTATAAGACCCTCACGGCTCATAAAGTTGAAAAGTCTTAGGCGGCAGATCCGAACCTGCTTCCTAAGCTATCGCTGCCCTACAAGGAGGTCAAGATGGACTATTTACATGCCACACGTTTGCCAAAAGTAACATGCCAGTATGAAATAAAATATGTCTTTTATTCATGAATTCAAGTGAATACAAGATATATTTCATAAAGGAACCAAAATGAATACATGTTATTCATAAATCGCAAGTTTACAGTCAGTGTAGAAAAAAGGGGTACAATGACGGTTATTAAGGAGGGGGCGTCTTCAACAAATCAGCAAGCCGCTTGCGCACTCTTCTCAATCCTTTTTCGTGGTTAGCTACCGCGGCCAACTCCTCTTCAACTTGTGTCCGTTGCCACAAACAAGACAAGAGTTTTTTCATCGGTTTCTAGCATGGCAGCTTCGCAGTCTTGCATGACCCGCTCGGTGAAGTCAAGCGTCCGCCTAAGCGTCAACCCATCTGAGATACATCGCTGGAGGTTTTCGAAAACAGCTTTTAACTGCACAGCATTCGCTTCAAACTGGGCGTGCAATCGGACAGATCCGTTGGAAGCCACCTTATGTTCCTTTCGTCTCAGGGTCGCCTCTTGTTAAAGATGGCGAATGAAAGGAACACTATGCTCGACCCACGCAGCCCTTTGGGAGTTCGATGCTAACACCTCAGGAGTGAGACGCTTGAGCTCAATCTCGTGCAGGCAAGTCTCGATCTTTCTGCAGTAATCAACCCAAGAGCCAACGAGATCTTCATCATGGAAGTTCACGAGTGTCGCCGGCATTGGATTGACTTCAACGGCAAAATCCGTAGCAGAACTAAGGGCCTCGAGATCGAGATCTTCGATAAATTCGCTCTACATTCGCCGGCTATTTGCAACGCCCCTAGAAGATATGCGTTTAACGAAGGGCCCTGCGGGCATTAGAATACGAGACTCAAAAGGAGCTGGAGACGGTGCAATTGCTGCAAAATAAATTACGGTCAAATGTCAACTCGGGAGATAAAGAAAATACATAAAGAATAGAGTCTATTATACCAGCTGCGACAAGCGGCAGGATGGGGAGTACCGGAGGCACGACTATTCTTTCGTCTCCTCCTCCAACCCGTGACGCTATGATCAATATGGAGAAGACTTAGCAACAATACGTCTATCCATAAAAGAAAGGGGGAGACATTAGCTAAAGAGTATACTAACCAATACCAGAAGGTGGAACGATTTCCGACCGAAAGGAAAAATGCGGGTTCAACAACTGGTATAAATGATCGAAAAGGACTCCTGCAGAATTATGACAATATACCGTCAATACAAGAAGGATGGTACCTACAGTAAAACAAATAAGTTACAAACCCATACCTTCCAATATTTGAGAGGGCATAGAAGAAAGAGATGGGACAGCAACCGTTAGAGCGGCGACACTTCTTCATACGGCACAGCCTCAAGGTTCACCGCGCCTATACACAAGACAAACAAAATATCATCAGAAGGGCTGAACAGGATTGACAAACTCGAAAACAGTGACCCAAAGACTACCTGATAGATCACGGACCAAAACCATGACGGAGGCGTCACCAGGTGTAACGGCTTCTTCACTCTCTCTCGGAGGAAAAGATTCCGCGCCCATAGCTTCATCCCCTGACTCGACGAGGGCTGTCGTAACACTTGCGACATCCATCGACACCAAGGAGCCACAGGGAGAAAGAGCAGCGATCTGGACAGTCCCAGATTCCCGAGAAAGAGAACCCACTTTGGGCTCGGTAATCATCAACGTTTCACCTGCCATACCGTCGCCAGTACTCGGCCCTACATGAAAGAAAATAAGGATGTAAGAATTTGTGGACCAAATTCTAATAAAATACTGGGCGTTACGTTACCTTGGAGCAGCTTTTCAGTTTCTTCCCGAGTTGCGCGTGCAACCTGTCTACGGGTGGTAGACAGAGTAGTGGGAACATCCGCCGAAGGAGTATCAGCAAGCGGAATACTGCTTGAGCCTGCACCTACGGCCAAAACGGCATCGTGTTCCCTCGCCGCGTGCTTCCTGTGCTTCCTTTCGGTCTGGGTAATAAGAGATGACCTCCTCAAGACATCTGACAAGGGGACGTCGTCGTCCGAACTGAGCTCTTCCTCTGGAGCCGCTACAGCGTCCATCATCGGCTGCTTCAGCAAAGCCTCTTGCGGTGACTTTGGGAAGGTCATGGCCACATGAGCTGGCTCTAGGAGTTTTGCTGCATCGTCACTCGGGATCGGCATTGCACTTGGAATAATCTGAATTGAGGTAGTCCCTACAATAAGGTGAAAGAGAGGGTCACAGCATGAATAAAAAGAATAAAGGTGTAATGAAGCAACTTATACCAAGATCCAAAGAAACGCGGAGCCTCTCTTCCTTCTCGAACGTCTTGAGGGAAGCCGCGAGAGCCTCTTCAGCAGAAATACCTGTTGAAGAAGAGAGCGTTAGTAAAAGCATAATAACAAGAAAGGGATAGACACAGAAGAATACAACTGAAGTATACCTGACTTCGCGATGGTGATCAACGCCGCTTCCTCGCGAGCCAGTTGCTCGGAAGCTGAGAGGGCAGCCTGAAGATCAGTGTCGGTCGCAGGCATGTCGAACAAACCCTCGTTGGTACCATATTCGCACAAGCCCTCGCTGTAGGGATCATGTGGCGTCTGGCCAAATATGACATCGGTAGAAAACAACGACTTTTTCCTCTTCTGCGAGTGGACACCGGCTGCCGACGACAAGATTTTATGCTTGACAGGCATTTTCGGGCAGTGGGTTCTGATTTCTGTACCAGCACCAGGTTCCGGGAACGCTACAACTACCGTCTCTACGGGAACACGGGGTGGAGGCTTCTCACGGAAGGCGCGCGGGACCACAACCATAGCGACTTCTCTTAAGGAAGGACGAACGACGGTCCGTCTCTTTAAAGGGACCGCTGGGTTACCCGCAGGGACAACATCCTTATGATCAAATAATAGCCGTCTCTCTTCCCTGATAACAGCACCCGTCGCAAGCTGATACCACGCCACGTAGGCGTTAGAAGCTTTTGGCACGGAGCTCATTTCACTGCTGAGAAAGTTGGACCCCGTATTTAGTCGCATAAAGTGGTGCAGTGCACTGTGAATACCCTCTTCTGTAGCGGCCGGCTCGGCTAAGAATGCCTCAAGAGGAACACTCTGATTGTAACCCGACTGTTGAGCGAAATGGTACGGGTTATACCTCATGAACAGTGCCGAGGCTCTTTTCCTGAACACTAAAAAGCCTGGCCTAATTGAATACAAGTGCAGGATCTCCCGAGCTTTCAATGAAGAAGCCTCGTCTTTGAAAGTATCATGCAGCAGTTGCACTGTCTTGGTAGATTCCTTGCAGATAGTTAAGATTCTATCGACAAAAGTCATACTATCCCCGACCATACGCAGGCGAAGGACCAAACACCGAGCCTCTCGCTGCGACGGATCTAATGCAGAAGCGTCAACTAGGAACATGGCCCGGGGAAAGTTGTAGCTGTCGTAGAAGCAGGGTCGTTTATGGACTCCGAAAGTGCCCAGCACGTGCATCTCGACCCAGGACGTGAAGTAGTGAAACGGAAGATGTACAAGTTTTACCCTTGGCTGAGTTGTATCAGCTGCTAATCTCAAGCCGTGATATAGATGAGCAAGCCCTGCTATCCCAACGGATACACGCGTCCCTGCAACCATGCGGTGGGCTGGATAAAAAACAGACGGCCTCATGTAGCAAGGGTGCATCGGAAGCATAAACCAGCTCAACCACAGGCCGATGAATCCCAGAAAGAACGTCTCTTCATTGACGTCTGAAGCAGTAAGTTCTGCAAAAAGGACGACCGGAGTGTCTGGAATAAAGAATTTTTTTTATCCGCTTCCGCCGTTGGCTGGTTATCCAAACCAAAACTAAATGGGTCATCAAGCTTGGTGAATTTTGCGGCTTTTTTTGACAGGACATCTAGGCGAAGAAAGCAGGCGATGAAATCTGTGAAGCTGACTTCGTGCCCTCCAGACTCCAGAAATAGACTCTCGTAAATGTTCAACACCTTGATTAGGCTCGGGAACCGATGTTGAACGACATTCTCCGGGGTAAGACCCATTACCACTGATTTGGTGGCATAGATGTACTCATCAGGGGGAAGTATCTCCTCGTAGTGTTCCCCTTTGATGGGTAGGCCTGAAATTTCCGCAAATTCCTCCAAGGAGATAGAGACCTTCCGGTCCGACAGAAGAAATGTATGGGTCAGGATGTTCCATGGTTCCAGGAAAGCCTTGACCCACCATACATGAGGTGCGGGATATTGAAAAAGAGACGCATAAATCGCGGGATGCAACCCGAGCTTCAGCAGCAGTAACTTCCAGGCCGATAGAATATACCGATCACACTGCAGGTAGCCGGCTGAATGGCGAGGAGTCAAATCTATCATATATACTTGCCCCCAAGGGCGTGACTCTCCTTGACTTATGCGTCGCCCTAAAATATCTAAGGCCATCGGTGGCTGTACGGGTATTGATGCCATAGAAGGTTGAAGGCGAGCCTCCGAGGTCCAGTTGACCTCCTCTACAACATAATTCACTTGAGGCGAGTTGGCATAGTGAATTGCTGAAATGGGCTCTGAGGGCATTGCACAAGAAAAACTGCGCCGGCCCTGGATAATCTGATTATACCACGACCCCCATAGGTGAAAAGATTTCTGCTCCGGGTCATGATCTTTAATAAGCGTGAAGACTTCCCGATTTATGGGCGTGTCGGCAAAGGCGCTCTCCGAATGTACAAAAGAGAAAGAAGAGTCGAAAGCCATAATATCTACACATAGTGAGACGAGGGTTAGTTATCAACGCTATGTTCTGAACTCCGACATTTGGTACTTAAAAATTGTACCGCACTACAATGCGGAATAAAGGGATAACAGAGGGACCCACAAAATCAAGATGACGTCCCATCAATGATGGGGAAGTCACTTGATTAATTCGAAAGAGTGTGTTTTGTATTTAACCGCAATCAGAACGGTGTCGCGCGTAGCTAGACCGAGGTGAGTACGGGTCGTCCTTAGGGAAACATGGAACCTTTTATTCTTACTTTCGATGTGTTGAGAAAGAGAGGAGGAAGAAAGAATATTGTAGATTGGTTTCTAGATCTACGTTAAGCAGGAATGCAAAATATATAGATCTATATTATTTTAGGGATGTAGTTAATATAATAAAAGGGCTTGTAGGGTTCGTTAGGATTTAGTAGTTATGGATGATTAATTAAAAGTTACCCTTTTTATCCTTTAATAGATTTAAAACTAGAACGACGGTGATGCGTGTAGATTAGGGTTTCTGGAGGGAAAAGGAATCCTACTCTTAACCCTTATCTCGACACGGAACTCCGTTCATATCTAGCCTTTACCAAAACAATCATTAATCTAATCTCTAATCGCGGTCAGAACTAACAAAGAATTGTTAGCGCGCCCGATTAGGATGTTAATGATTCTTTTGATAAAGTTCATAAACTTTATAGGACTTAAAAAGGGTTTAGGGATGTTCATCATCCATTAGCCTACCCTAATCCTACGAACCCTAACAAGCGGAGAATTACTCGCGCATGTTGGGAGAAGAAGATGACAAGACAGAGAGGGAAAACATAATGTAAAATGCAAAAAAATTAAATATAACAACTACCTTTATTAATCAATTTGAACAATCTACACTTTATTCCTTAGAAAATGATTACAAAAACTTGGTTTGCTTCTCGAACTCTTCCGAAGGAGGTAGATGAACAGTTAATGATCAGCCTGGATGCGTGAGGCGTCTTGGACTTCGTGATCTCTTCGGCTTGATAATTTTTCCAAGAGGCTCTCGGTGCCCTTTTATAGTGCAAAGCCAGAATCTTCTTGTTGAAAACTTGGTAAAATTCATCATACATTTATGCCCCAAAATTTTAGCCAACGATCTCTTTAGATTGCCGCGGATCCGCGGCCAACAGGGGGGTTTGGCCGCGGATCCTCGGCAATCTAGAGAGATCATTGGCTAAAATTTTGGGGCATAAATGTATGATGAATTTTACCAAGTTTTCAACAAGAAAATTCTGGCTTTGCACTATAAAAGGGCACCGAGAGCCTCTTGGAAAAATTATCAAGCCGAAGAGATCACGAAGTCCAAGATGGTTCACGCATCCAGGCTGATCATCAACTGTTCATCTACCTCCTTCGGAAGAGTTCGAGAAGCAAACCAAGTTTTTGTAATCATTTTCTAAGGAATAAAGTGTAGATTGTTCAAGTTGATTAATAAAGGTAGTTGTTATATTTAATTTTTTTGCATTTTACATTATGTTTTCCCTCTCTGTCTTGTCATCTTCTTCTCCCAACATGCGCGAGTAATTCTCCTCTTGTTAGGGTTCGTAGGATTAGGGTAGACTAATGGATGATGAACATCCCTAAACCCTTTTTAAGTCCTATAAAGTTTATGAACTTTATCAAAAGAATCATTAACATCCTAATCGGGCGCGCTAACAATTCTTTGTTAGTTCTGACCATGATTAGAGATTAGATTAATGATTGTTTTGGTAAAGGCTAGATATGAACGGAGTTCCGTGTCGAGATAAGGGTTAAGAGTGGGATTCCTTTTCCCTCCAGAAACCCTAATCTACACGCATCACCGTCGTTCTAGTTTTAAATCTATTAAAGGATAAAAAGGGTAACTTTTAATTAATCATCCAGAACTACTAAATCCTAACGAACCCGACAAGCCCTCTTATTATATTAACTACATCCCTAAAATAATCTAGATCTATATATTTTGCATTCTTGCTTAACGTAGATCTAGAAACCAATCTACAATATTCTTTCTTCCTCCTCTCTTTCTCAACACATCGAAAGTAAGAATAAAAGGTTCCACGTTTCCCTGAGGACGACCCGTACTCACCTCGGTCTAGCTACGCGCGACACCGTTCTGATTGCGGTTAACTACAAAACACACTCTTTCGAATCAATCAAATGGCGCCGTTGCCGGGGAGTTTGGCCGCGGTTCCGCGGCCAATGGTGGGGATCTCTTGATCATTTTTCTTGGGCTTTGTGATTGTGACATGTGGCAATCCTAGGCACCTTCAGAATTCAGAAATCTTCTCTCGGTTGCTCCCAGACTCGGTCTCCAAGTTTTGCTTCTTAATTTGGCAAGTTTTCTTCAACAACTTGATTTGTTTGATAAATTCTGCATAACAACTTGGAAAATTCTGCACAATAATCTCAAATAATATTTAGTAGACTTAGTTCTACTAGGATTTGGTCAATAGATTTATTTGCATACATTTTCCTACCAAATACTAATTAAAATATATTAACACATGGAAAATAGTATTTTTACACATAAACCCTCATATGTATGATATATTATAATAAAGTCCTTTTTAATATGAAAATGGTAGGAAAAATGTAATAACAAATGTGCAGTTTTATCAACTGAACAAATACCCCCAAACTTATCTTTGATCGTCCCGAGCAAACTAGTTTATTTAAGAGGAGAAAAAGAAAGGAGAAAACTAAGCACACTTTCGTAGGCAGACACGATTGCACTGAGCACGTGCAACAAGCCGTTAAACCTCTAGGTGTCCCTAATAGGAGGAGTGTTGTCTCCTGAGGGTTTTCAGCGGATTACACCCACAAAATCCAATAACAAAAGAAAGATGGTGAAATTTACATATAAAGATAAGAACCATAAAAGAAAGGCCTTGAAAAGAAGAGTTTCCAACTATACCAGCTTTTCAGTTGTCATGAGCCCTATCTTAGTAGTCATGAAAAAAATGTTAGAAATCACATCATCCCTCAATAAAACATCGTCTTTATTCTTCATTTTTACCTTTCGTCCAAACATTGATCATATAGCCCAACGTGTGTGTAATGAACATCCCTACACCCGGAGAATTCAATTCAAGCTATCATACTCTTGTCCATCTGCCTCAGTACTTTTTAATTTTATGAATGTTTAGATTTGCTCACACATTTTCATGCGACCGTTAATACTTCTTGAGGTACTAACCGACCGATTACTCATGTGCTTGCTGATTAGGTGATAATATTTTCCTCGTCTTGCACCACCTAAGGCTTAGCAGTGACTCCCAGACCAGTTGGCCTTAGGGCACTAGGTGAAGAGGCACCCTCGCTATATTTTTTTATTGCTGCCTTGGCGATACAAAACCAGTGTTCATTTTTTTCTTTCACCATTTTTATATTTTCTTCATTTTTATATTTTTTCATACTTTGGCTTTTAGACAAGAGCATTTCAAGGTATCCTCTACTATCCCAAGTTTCAAGACGTGCGTAAGTGCATATAGTAGGGTATCAACATTCAAATGTTTGGCTTCCAGAATAGAAATTATTTTTCAGACTTATTTTTATTCTCAGATTAGTGACTTCCTTCATTTTACTGACCCTTGGGACAACAACTCATAACTACTTATTACTAGTTCGTTTAAGAAAACTTCTAATTTTCTTAGTTTTCTTAAACCATTCCTATCTTTTGGATGTAATTTTTCACTTCTACTCTTTTGTTATAAAAGAATTTTTTTTAAATTTTTTTGAAAATGTTGTGCTTATGCAAAATATGATGCAAATTGATGTGTAAATAAGCACAAACCTCCCCCAAACTTGTTTTCAACAGTGTCCTCACTGTTGCTATCTGCTGGATCACAACAACCTGTAAGCTTGGGAGGTCATTATTAATGGGGGCAAGAATATATGAAAGTGAAAATCCTCCCCCAAACTTATTTTTGGCTCACAAATTTGAGGACAAAAGTTATGTTCAAGAGCCAAAAATATACCCCCCCTCAAACATGAGTTAGACAATACGAAGCATTTTAAGAGGGGGTGAGTCATTTGGTCAAAGTAAGACTTTACAAAGATCAAAAGTTAACACCAACCATTCAAAGATTTTATCAGTATAGCGTATAGGTTGGTGGAAGAATGTGTTGTATCGAGTCAAGAAAAAATGGGGAAGGGATAAGAGGTGGTCTGGAAAGGTTTTGAAATTAGAGAAAAGAAAGAATGGGGATGAATGTGAATGATTAGGAAGAAGAAATGGTGATGGTTCAATCTCTATAGGTGGAGATTGATCAATCACAAAATTCGTATTGTTTAAAAATTCAAGTTCGTCAGCAAAAAGTTCTTCAAAAATTTTATCAATAGTGTGATTGAACATTTTGCTATCAACGAGTTTTGTGCCAGAATTTATCCTACTTGATTCAAAAATTATTGAGGTAGAGAACTCGAAAAACTTATCTACCTCATTTTCAAATATATCCAAATCAAGTTGAATTTCTGGTATTATTGAACTTGAATTAACGGATTGTGATTTATCAAAACTCACTGAAACTATAGGACCAGAAGAAGAACCGGAGAAAGTAGAAGGTGAAATGGGTAAACAAATTGGTATGTCGAGTGTTGCTGAACCAGATGTGGAAGATGGAGGCTGTATTTCGGTCTGATCTTCGGGTATACCATTATCATCAACTTCAAGACATATGTGGGATTCGGGAAGAATTAAAGGCTCAAGATGATGACCACAAAGAAGTGAAAGGATTTGATGAATTGGTGGGACAAATTCATCCAAAATTTTGGGTTCATCAATTAAAATATCCCTACGTCAATCACCTCATTCAAGTGAAGGTTAAAATTCTCAAACTCCTCATCAAAAGTATGGTTTTCAATCAGTTTTGGTTCAAGAGTGGAGGTGTAGAGATTACAGGGTTGGGTATGGTTTCACTTGAAATGGACCCTTCACATTTGGGTAAATCAAACACTACAAAGTCACACAACTTATCAGACATTGTACTTGATGAATCTATGAAACTGGAGTTGTGGATTTCAGTTTGGAATGGGGAGGTTTGATTAGGAATGGTGTACAGTTCTGTCTTACTACCCAACTCCTTCATAATTTGTTTCGACAGTTCCATAAATTTTTCTAATGTCTGCTCCAGACTAGTCTTGGGTTGATAAGGGGTTTCAGTATAAGATTGAAATTCCTGTGGATAATTAAAACTCCCAAATGACTGATTAGAAGAACTGTCTAGAGTAGGTGGAAAAGTCCGATTCGATTGATAGGAATAGAATGGTTGCAAAACTTGGGTAAGAGTAGGATGATAAGAAGAATATTGATATGGGTTGGTTGGTTGGCTATTTTCAACAGACACAAACCGCATATCAAACTCTTCTCTGGACAGTGGTGGTGATAGTTGATATCAGTCCGAGTTGAAACTTTGGCCTTTAGACCTAGCTATGTGCTCAGCAATGGACATTCGTCTAGGGGCTCCCTCACTCTGGGTATGAACTGAAACAGGTGTAGGATTAGGATACAGTTGATAAGACCTAGACTGGGATGGCCAACTGTTTCTTCCTGCTTGTTCTATATGATCTCTTAAGGACATGGAAGAGCCGGACGGTATACCGAAGGGATTACGAAAACAAGAGATATCTGGTTGTGGACAGCAAAGCTCGGCAAGTGATCGTCTGTTTAGGTCACCCATTATAAGAAGAGAAGAAGGGGGAAGGGAAGAAAATAATTGGTTTGTTTTGAAAAATGACGGATTTAGACAAATCACACAAAAAATGCACAGACAACCCTAGAACTATGATTACCTAGGTCCAGTCTCTAGACCGCTCCTAGACTTCCAAAGGAAAAGCCGCAGGATCAATCCTTTACTGCCTCCGTACTACCCTTGTAGCCAGACAAGTGCCAGGTAAGTGAGAAGGAACCACAGTAGTGGGCCTAATTAAAAACCACTAGCCTTTTTCACACTTGCCTAGGCACTACAAAAGTAATGCGGATAAACGATAGATTACCCACGACCTTCCTCTGTCCTTATTGAGCGCGACAGTTCTTAGAGTCTGGTCTAGATATTTTTTAAATTAAGGAGGGGTTGATCTAGATGCTCGGTTTGTGATTTGTGGGGCTTAGGAAGGGTGATGAAATCCCCACCTAATCTGGATTTTGGTCTTGCCCCTTAAAAATCCGTATTATAATATGCAAAAACAAACCGCAAAACAAAACATTGTAAAAAGATTTTTGAGCGGCGCTATTTTGCAAAGAATCCTGCAGAAAATAGATTTTATTGGATTTGAGAGGAGAGAGAAAGAGTTAAGAAAGATACCAGAGAAGTGTGAAACCCTAGATCTCCTGTTTCCTCAAGTCCGTGACTCCAGATTCCCTCGCAAAATTTACACACAAATCGTTAAATATGCAATTTGCAGTTTTGTTTTAATAATGATATGAATCGTCTTAGAATTCAACACAAATAGTAAGAATAAAAAAATTACGCACGTATCCATGGCAACGGCGCCATTTTACTAACCCTTGGGACAACAACTCATAACTACTTATTACTAGTTCGTTTAAGAAAACTTCTAATTTTCTTAGTTTTCTTAAACTCCTATCATTCTTAGTTTGGTCGCGGATCCGCGGCAATCTAGAGAGATCGTTGGCTAAAATTTTGGGGCATAAATCTATGATGAATTTTACCAAGTTTTCAACAAGAAGATTCTGGCTTTGCACTATAAAAGGGCACCGAGAGCCTCTTGGAAAAATTATCAAGCCGAAGAGATCACGAAGTCCAAAACGGCTCACGCATCCAGGCTGATCATCAACTGTTCATCTACCTCCTTCGGAAGAGTTCGAGAAGCAAACCAAGTTTTTGTAATCATTTTCTAAGGAATAAAGTGTAGATTGTTCAAGTTGATTAATAAAGGTAGTTGTTATATTTAATTTTTTTGAATTTTACATTATGTTTTCCCTCTCTGTCTTGTCATCTTCTTCTCCCAACATGCGCGAGTAATTCTCCGCTTGTTAGGGTTCGTAAGATTAGGGTAGGCTAATGGATGATGAACATCCCTAAACCCTTTTTAAGTCTTATAAAGTTTATGATTCTTTATCAAAAGAATCATTAACATCCTAATCGGGCGCGCTAACAATTCTTTGTTAGTTCCGACCACGATTAGAGATTAGATTAATGATTGTTTTGGTAAAGGCTAGATATGAACTGAGTTCCGTGTCGAGATAAGAGTTAAGAGTGGGATTCCTTTTCCCTCCAGAAACCCTAATCTACACGCATCACCGTCGTTCTAGTTTTAAATCTATTAAAGGATAAAAAGGGTAACTTTTAATTAATCATCCATAACTACTAAATCCTAACGAACCCTACAAGCCCTCTTATTATATTAACTACATCCCTAAAATAATCTAGATCTATATATTTTGCATTCTTGCTTAACGTAGATATAGAAACCAATCTACAATATTCTTTCTTCCTCCTCTCTTTCTCAACACATCGAAAGTAAGAATAAAAGGTTCCACGTTTCCCTGAGGACGACCCGTACTCACCTCGGTCTAGCTACGCGCGACACCGTTCTGATTGCGGTTAACTACAAAACACACTCTTTCGAATCAATCAAATGGTGCCGTTGCCGGGGAGTTTGGCCGCGGTTCCGCGGCCAATGGTGGGGATCTCTTGATCATTTTTCTTGGGCTTTGTGATTGTGACATGTGGCAATCCTAGGCACCTTCAGAATTTAGAAATCTTCTCTCGGTTGCTCCCAGACTTGGTCTCCAAGTTTTGCTTCTTAATTTGGCAAGTTTTCTTCAACAACTTGATTTGTTTGATAAATTCTGCATAACAACTTGGAAAATTCTGCACAATAATCTCAAATAATATTTAGTAGACTTAGTTCTACTAGGATTTGGTCAATAGATTTATTTGCATACATTTTCCTACCAAATACTAATTAAAATATATTAACACATGGAAAATAGTATTTTTATACATAAACCCTCATATGTATGATATATTATAATAAAGTCCTTTTTAATATGAAAATGGTAGGAAAAATGTAATAACAAATGTGCAGTTTTATCAACTGAACATCACTCATTAAGAGTGAAATCCTAAGAGGATTCTCATTTAATGAGAAATCTCATTGGGCTAAAGAGTTAAACTCCCTCGAGAGCTGTGCTCTGCAAACATATTTCACATCTGTCAACTATAATTAAGAGGGGAATAAAATTCCCCCAAAAATATCTAAGATCCATGCTCTATAAAAAACGATGGGATAATCTAACAGAACCCTCAAAAGCAAAGATTTTTAACAGGGTAAAACCCCAAGATCTTTAAGATCTGCGAAACAAACTCTAAGAGTTCTTCGGGGAAAATGAGCAAAGATCTGATTAATAGGTTAAGAAACCCTAAAATACATCTTAAGATCTACGATCTACGAAGAGCAAAGCTCTGTTAAGGGGTTCGATTATGAACCTTACCAAATTTTTGGGCAGAGTTCTAACTCTAGAAGGGATTTGGGCAGAGATCTAAGCTCTGAAAGGGTAATTAAATTCTCAGAAAAAAGAAGAACAAGAGAAGATGAACAGCGGTCATCTCAAGGGTCAAAGGCCCTACTTATAGGCACAGGAAGTCGATCCAACTTCTAAGAAAATTAAACGATGGAAAAGCAGCCACCGCTGCACTCACGTGTGAGTCATGTGAGCGCAACGGTGGGGGGCATTTGTTTCCCCAATTAAAGAGCAAAGCTCTATTCAAAATTTGAAAGGAAATGCCAAGAGTTAAAAACTCTAAGGCAGCGCTTCGCGTGCCTTGCACGAGGGCGCCAGCGCCGAGACTTAAAAAAACTCTGAGGCAGCGTCTCACGTGCCTTGCACGAGGGCGCCAGCGCCGAGAGTTAAAAACTCTGAGGCAGCGCCTCACGTGCCTTGCATGAGGGCGCCAGCGCCGAGAGTTAATAACTCTGAGGCAGCACCTCACGTGCCTCGCATGAGGGCGCCAGCGCTAGAACCAAATATCTCTGTTAAACAGAGCCGTTGGATCAAAGATCCAGCGGAGATGAAAATCATCAGAGTACAGAATTAAATTCTGTTAGGGAAATAATCTTCAAATCTTTCTAAACGAGAAAGATTATTCTCTGTAAAACAGAGCACAGTTGGATTAAAAATCTAATGGTGATTAAAAATCATCAAGCTACAGAATAAGCTCTGTATGGAAAAATATTTCCCTAATCTTGTTAAAAACAAGAAAGATATCTTCTGTAAAACAGAAGTTCTTGGATCAAAGATCCAACGGTGGATAAAATCCCCAAATCAATTAAAGATCTCTCAATGAGAGATTTCTTTAACTAAATCAACAAATCTGCCTCTACTATATAAAGGTCCCAAGTCTTCAAGTCTTGTAGAGAGAAACCCCCCATAAGCTTTAGATCAAGCAAGAAGAAAGCATTAAGAAGGAAGAAAGAAGGATACCTTTCTTCGAGGTAAATAAAAATAATAATAGAGATCAGAGCATCTCATTTGCATATCCAAGAGTTTAACCCTCATAAAAGAACATAGTTCTTTCCCTGGATCTAAGATCCATGAAACAAGTCTCCCACAAATGAGAATTCAATTCTCATGGAGATGAACTTGTTCTTGGGGATCAAAGATCTAGAAAAGAACAGAGAATTGAACTCTTCATAACAGAATACACAAAGAAAGCCTATCGACAAGCGCCGCACGTGTCCCTCACATGGACGCTGCTCAATAAAGAGTGCTTCACACTTAATAGTTAGCGCTCAGCGCCAAGAGCCTCACGTGTCCCTCACGTGGGCACTACTCAATAAAGAGTGCTTAGCACTCAGTGGTCGGCGCTCAGTGCCAAGTGCCTCACGTGTCCCTCACGTGGGCGCTGCTCAATAAGGAGTGCCTAGCACTCAGTGGTTGGCGCTCAGCGTCAAGCGCCTCACGTGCTCCGCACGTGGGCGCCATAAAGAGTGTTTAACACTCTATAAAAATAAAGGAACAAAAAAAAGAGGGGAAAGTAAAGCAAAGCATTATTTACACAGAAAAGAGACTGAACCCAAGCAAGTGTTTAACACTTTATTCAAAAACTGAGTGGGTTGAGTCCAAGTTGACCAAATCCCCAATTCAGATCAACCGAGCCCATGTGCTCATCATTTTCCAAATTGGTCTTAGTCCCAAACACGACTACAGATCTCCCAACGGACATTGGTTCAAGGGTACATATCCTCACACCTCTGATACATGTCATTGTAATTCTTCAGCGTCTTCAGAGAGGTGGTGGGTCCCGATAACCAACAACTCTTCGATCCGCTCCCAAATTGACGGGCACATCCCACTGTGGACCGCAACGTCCTTAAACTAACAATGGACCGCGACGTCCTTAAACTAACATAATGGAGCCCAAATGCTCTTTTGTTGGGTCTGAATGATCCCAAAATCCTGTTGAGTAGATCTTAACCTAAAATTATACTAACGTATCCTCAACAAACATTTAAATTGATCTTAATCTTAAACAAGATTAACGATCTTTAAAGCATCCCAAACCCAAATCTAAGAATATACGGCTTTGGACTAATCTACACCCTACGGGCGACAATATAAATTAGTCTCCGTATACAATCCACGAGCAACCAAAAATAAAACAAACACACATGACACGAAGTTAACTTCCGGAGCAGGGGAAAGTGGTTATCGCTACACGGTAACGTAATTAACTGCAGGGGCTTGCGTCTGGGAAGAGCATTCCCACAATCAAAAACCCCTCAGAAATGAGGGGGAATTTGACGAAGTCTGCTACAACGGCCACATCCGTCCAAACCTCCGATACATAGTTCCATAAATCAACTTGGCATCTTCGGAGAGGTGGACGGATTAAATTAAATAGCATCTGCCTCCAAATTCAGGCAAGACGAACTACGCGGTTCTGTCTCCGTTTTCGGTGGTGAACAGCTAATATAGGGTTTATGGTTCGATTCGGGCGGGTTTCGTTAGCACCAAGCTTTTAAACGTCGGTTTTTGTTCCGTACTGGCCGCATTTGATGGCTAGGGCGCCGGCGAAACTCAACATGGTATCAGAGCCACCCCATAAACCTTACTAGCTAGTTTGCATAAGATTAAAATATCGATCGACTCTTTATCTGAATCGTAATTCCATGTTGCCATGTTCGCTGTCGATTTTAAAACTTTTTCAAATTTTTTTTCAGAGCATCTTAAAAATATATGCTGGCAAAACTAGAGCTAAGAAAAAAATTTGGGCACCTAACTCCAAAATTCGGCCGCGGAATTGAAGCAAAATGGCACATTTTGCCGCTGAACCGCCGAGCTTTTTGGGCTACAGTGCCCAAATTTTTTTCTGAGGCTCTAGTTCATGAAAATATGATTTTTTTGATATATGGTTTTGGCCCAGATTTGTTTGAGTGATGGATTTGCATTTGGGGCTAATTTGGGAAAGTTTAGTCGATCGAAATTTTAAAAGTGCGTGTTTATCAGTGCATGTGATATATCTGCGATCGTGAATATCATTTGAGCGGTACAACCCGACTAGTTTCTATATGTTCGACTAGATGGGTTTGCGAACGTGATATTTACATTAATGTTCTGTGATGTGCTGATATTGTGGATTGGTTTGTCATGATGGATAGCTTATGGTGCAATGGTAGTAGTACAGTTCAGATTCATTTGTATATTTGATATTGCGGGGAGAGCGTCCGACATGTGGACTGCTGTCTCTGCCAGATTGTATATTCTTTTATTGGGGTACGACCGGGTTGAGGTCGATATCGCCATTGTATATACTTTTCTTTTCTATATTAGGATTACCCCGTGATGGAGTGCTCGAATAGCCAGATTCTAGAGAGTAACGGGCCTACATCTCATGGCATTGAGACGGAGGGGGCTTCACTCTAAAATTGGTAGGCTATTCGCCGCACTTGTAGGGGGTACAGGTCGACCCACGGAGGGGTGCTCAAGTTACCGGATTCCGTGAAATGCTGGGTGGCCCATTCACTTTGTTGATTGGGGTTGCCTCACTTCTGGGATTGGCGGGTAACTTGCCGCACTCGTAGGGGTCCAGGTTTTTATTGCACAGGCTATCCACACGACCAGGGGAACGTCGAGTTTCACTTGCGGCTCAAAGGAAACCCGGGGCTCCCAGATTATCCGTGATTCTGTGATGCTTATCGCTTTTCTGTGATGTTGCGTATATCATGCCCGGGACGAATGTTATATATATTTATATATATACTAGTAGATGTAGTATATGTTTTGCACCCGCGCTATTCCAGCCCCCGCTCTGCCATTAGTTAAGTAACCTAACGGTGCATGACGGGGCCCCGTGGCGAATGCGGATGGCATATACGTACATTGTATTTTCGTTCTTTTCTAGTTTGATATGGTTTAACTGATGGGACTGCATTAACTTTGATTAATGCAAGCAAAACAAACCAATATGATGTTGTTGAAACCAAGTTTTTTGAAAAATGACATTACAGACGTTTCCTTTTGCTTTGCACAGTGGTATTCGGTTATGAATATCCAGCACCTCATTTGACGAGACAAGAGCCGAGGTCCCTTCACGGAGTGACCTCTTGAGCAAAAGTTTGCGTCAGTTTAATAACTTCACTATAGTCGATTCTTTGGCTTTGCATCATGGTATTCAGTTAGGAATATCCTGCACCTCGTTCGATAAGGAAAGAGCCGAGATCCCTTCATAGGGAGTGACCTCTTTAGCAAAAGTTTGCGCCACTATATATTTGTAAAACCACTCGGTTCTTTCAACGATATCAAGTTCATTACGTTAAAGGTTTTTTTTCCAAAAACTAGCCATAGCCCTCCATCATTCAGATTAGTATTGCTTAGTATTCGTGCTATGTATGTCGTGCATTGCCGAGGCGTGGTGTTCAGTAGCTATGTAGTGCTTTTCTGTCGCATGGATATGTGGATTGGTTAGGACAGTCGTACGGTCATGTTGGCATTGTCAAGTACTCATACAGGTGGGTTTAACGCAATCAAGATAATTACGGGTTGAACTTGACTAGGACTCTTTGATATGTTGGCATTATCAAGGTCACTTGGGTCCTAGGGGTAAAAACCACATCGGGAGTTTCAAATATACAAGAAACTTGCCAGGTATGCGCATATCTTCTGGAGTGTGGTGACTTGAGTGGCTTCCATCAAGTTATCATGCGATGATAGTTAGATCCCGATTGCCACTGATGAGTAAGTGTTACTCCTCGGGTGATTTTAGATGATCCCGACTAATTCTCCTTTTAGGGTTTGAGGGAGAATTCGAGGAAACAGTGGGAGCCATCCTAATTAGATAAAGTGATTAACCGATCTAATTTAGGTTAAAGTGCACGTTGAGTGTTTCTTTTCTCTCTCTCTCTCTTTGGCAGCGACCATGGCCCAACCCTAAACTAAAACTCATGAACCAAGTTAACCGAACCTTCTTAAAACACTTTGGTTTTGGATTGTCACGGAGTCGCATATATCATTGCCAATCCTACATCTCTTTTTGCATTTCTCTAGAGCACTTCGTATTACTACGAAAATCCATATTTCTTGGATATTCCATCGTATAGTTACATATGAACTCAAAGGAACTTGTTCCAGTTCGAGATGGATTATGGTTTTGAAGAAATTGAATAGGATTATTCGGTTATATTTTCCTTTTATCTTCTCTCAGATTGCGAGAGTTCCTAAGATTAGGAGAGTACACCTATTGTGCTTATTGGATAGTCTTCCAAACTATAGGCAGGTGTCGAAAGGTAGAGACGGAAGAAAACCAATTAGCCTATGTGTTGTGTACAAAAGGTAATAAGTAAAGACATATAAAGGGATTATAGTAAGGGCAAAGGAAAGTGTGACTACTATCATTCATGGCAAAACCGCGTCTATCCCTGCCACTCCTACTTCACCTTTGCATTTCTCCAGAACACTTCGTATCACTATGAAGATCCATATTGCTTGGATATGCCATCGTATAGTTACATATGAACTTGAAGGAACTTGTTCCAGTTCGAGGATGGATTCTGGTTCAGGAGAAATAGAATAAGGATTATTTAGTTGTCTTTTCCCTTTACCTTCTCTCAGGTTGTGAGGGCTTCTGGTATTAGGAGAGTACACCTATTACGCTTATTGGATAGTCTTCCAAACCTTAGGCTGGTACCGAAGGGTAGGAAAGAAAGAAAATCAATTAGCCTAAGTATGGTTTATAGAAGGTAATAAGTAAAGACATATAAAAGGATTGGAGTGAGAGTAAGGAAATATACGGTTACTGTCATGAATCTGGATAGTGGAAGAGGCATTACTAGGAATACCCGACCCCTTCGAAACATTTTCATGTTTTAGTTTGACTGTGAGATGTTAATTGAAAACTGCTTTTCCAATTAGATTCTGACTCCAGAGTATGTATTTACCAGACTTGATTCTCACATCTGTATGATGTTTCAGATGGTGAGTGGGAGTAAGATATTGGGAATTGGGTGATTAGATCCTCAAAATATATCGGAATTCTTTGTGATTGGTGATATTTGAGGAAATCACCTGGGTTTTGCCTAACGGCAAATATTTGGTTTTGAATATATGTTATTATGCACCATTTTCAAACTGTTGTTTCTGTACGTTTATTTTATAAAGTGAGATATAACTTTTTGAATTATGTCTATGACATTTACCTATATCAGTTCATGGTTAGGTAAGGAGTATTCAACAACGGTGTAATTCTTCTTAACCATAGTAAAGTTTTCGACCCATGATGCACAGGGTTTGAGTTATTAAACTCAGTAGACTTATAAAAAGTAGTGTATGTTGTCCGATGTCCGTTGGACAAAGGGGTTGGTACTCATACTATATTCTATTTACTCATTACTTCTCCAATTCTAGACAAGTATTTCGTTGAAATACAAGGTCTGGATATTGATAAGTTATAGATATAAGAATAAGGTAGAGAACCATATGTTGCAAGTATCTGGATTCTTCAAGGTGATCGAAAATGTAGATACTTGTGTTTGGTATTCCGTTGTAAGTAATAGTTTTGAGAACTTGCTTCTCTTTCAAGTTACTCATACGTGGATGTATTCCTTGATGAGTAATGCTGCTTGGCCTTCTTCCATTTGGTTGATATGCACCGGAAACAGCTGCATGATTTTTTAATCTGGTTTCAATTAAATTAGTGCATCTGTTTCTATATACTGAATATAGAATGGATTCATATCTTAACGATGTTAAGGTATATGGAGTTGTCCAGCTGATGCTTAAAACCAGAATCTGGACAAACTCAAGGCACGTTTCAGTAATGGCAGTTTGTGGGTTATCCTGGACATTGATGAGGGTTAACATTCTACCATCTGGAAGATCAATAGTTATATTGTTCTTGACTCGCCACAGTTTTAGTAAAATAGATTTTTTTTCAGAAAACATTAGTGAGAGTATGGTAGAACTGGAAGTGATTCCAGAACCACAAACGGTTACTGAAAATTTTATAGAACCTAAGGATTCAAATGGTTTCGACAATCCATTAGCCATTCCACAGATTTGGTAGGTAACCTCAGGCACCCGAGAGATATTTCGGTCTCCTCAAAGATGGTGACATGGAGGTTTTTGATTACCCAAACTTGACACTACTGCTGTTCTAGACTATGAGTCTGGCAGGAGGATGAGTATAACATCGTTCTAAATTAGTTTTAGAAGTACACGTGTATATGACTCTGCCAGAGGGTTGTTGTAGTCAGTAGGAGCAGCGGAAGCATAGTGGGAAAGTAGCTTATGTCTATTTATAGACTAAAAGAAGGTATAGTGTAAATAGATCATCTAGTTTTGATATGACAGTCATAGAGCTTGACTTCATAAGAACAAAAGATGGACCTGGTAAGAAGGTAGTAGGGAGAGATGTCCTGGTATTTGGATGACATTCTCTTGATAGGAAGTGATATTCCTATACTACGAATGGTTATACTATAGTTGTCACAAGGATTTTCTCCATATGGGATCTGGATAAAATATCAGGGATTCTGGTGACTAGATCCATGGTTTTAGATCTAGATTTAGGAAGTGTCCCGGGTACTTGACACTATTCTAAAATGTTTTAGAATGGACGACTCCCAGCGTGGTGGTGTACCCGCAGATGATGGAGTCACCATCTCTAAAGAGACATCTTCTAGACTGATGAGGAGAGGGATTTGCATGATTGGCATATCACTTGCTTAGAAAATTGAGTCAATCATAAGATATCAAGTACAACACCAGATATTGCTTTTGCACTGGCTGCAATAAGCGTATATATATCCAATCCTGGAGAAATATTGGGAAGCAGTGATGAACATAAGTGGATATTCTTGGTATATGGTAACGGCAGCCTCCTTCAGGAGGCGGTTATTATTTCATGCTTCCAAGATAACCTAGATGACAGAGTGATTGTCAGAGTTATAGTTTTCCCTCTTTTGAGGGGCGGTATGTTGGACAGGTGATCCAAGCGGATATTGTGGAAGGCATGGCGCAGGATACTGATTAAATTCAATGGATGATATAGTTTAATAAGTTTGTTGGATTTGGAGTTCATTTGTGAACTGGGTCCCATAAGATATCCAGACAAATTCTAAGACATGTATTGCTCATTTCGGGAGATAGTCATTCTCCGCGAAGTTGAGATATAAAGAGATAAAGATAGAAACATCGGAGCGGATCCACTCACTGAGTCTATTTCTCGAACGCAATAGTTTTACAAACGGGCTTTGTGAGACTGATTAGTAGAGAAATTGGATGTTCGGTATCACACGGGCTGTGAGTATGCGACACCGCAATTATTAACCTTAAGTGCAAATGGGATATTGTTGGCTATAGTGCCCACAAGGCAATTATTTTAATCGCAGGAAGGTGATTATGATGATTGAGGGAGGACCTATATGGATAGAACAGTCTTACTCAAAATGATAGTATGCTATCTGATTTGCCTTTATCATCATGTACACGCATTATGTGGTATTACATATCACTATTACATGTTGATAGAGCCCATAGGATTCTTGCTTGACTACCAGCATTATGATGGCGATCATATATGTGGGAGCTGGGTGGTCTATAAGCACATCCTTAAATGTCCCTAGTCGAGAAAGTATCGAGACTGGACATCGATACCCCAGAGTAGACTAGTGTATACTTATCGAGACCCCGACGAGGGGCGGTGGCCGGTCTCACAAGCCATTGGTGTTAGTCAATCACCTAAGATAGTATGCAGGTGCTCATTGGGTTATGAGTATACTGGACGGACTCATCGGGAATATGCTAGTTGGTATTATACCTATTGTCAGATAGCAGTTCCCAGGTGACATGTGTACAGGTTAGTCTTTCGACCTGAGTTCGTCATTTGTCTTATGTGAATTCCCACTGTGCTTTAATTACTATCCTACTACAGCTCAAAGGAGTCGTGCAAACAGGTTTTAGTTGGGTACACTCCCAAGCCACATGGAAGCAGTAAGGGGATCGTTGGGGATTCGTCTCTCCTGGTATTGGGGATTGATGTCGCGTTGTGTACGGGTGACCATCACCAGAAATCCTTAGCTAAGGTGGACGGGAATTACTGATTTGGATCAGTAGTTTCTCAGTTGGTGATGTTCTTCTTACCGACATGAAATATCGCGTTATTAGGGGGTCTAACTTTATCCATCCCCTAGACTCGATATGCGATACTCTTAGACGAACAGACCGGACTGTACGGATATTGTCACGGACAGGCTCAGTAGGGGTTCGGATGAGTTTGCTCGTCGGCTTTCCTTTCGCTCAATACCTGGGTAGCCGTTATGTACAGCTAGTGCTGCTGACGTGCTTGTGGTTAAACCCACTACCAGCGTATTGACAAGTCACAGAGGGTTTCCCTGCTTCGGGCGAAACGATGTAGAGGCCGTATGGTTTTACGACAGGGTTCGATCATATACGTGCACTTGTGCACGTATCATGATTCGGACGGATAATACTGGTAGACTTTGGTTTAAGCCGGATTCTAGTATTATATTGTTGGATTATTTTCGTCTCATTGTATTCGTATTTTGTTGGAATACGGATACGGGTATGTATATACGGATGAGGGGTATTCTTGTAATTTATTACAAGATTTCTTCTAGAAGATGCCACCTTATTTAGTTTTAACCATTTAGATTAAATGGTTAATGAAGTGGAGGAGATGAGGTGTTATTGCTTTAAATGAAGCTTGGCTCACTTGGTGACACATGGTGTGACTCATGGTTTACTATTGTGGCATGTTTGATTTATATTTGTGTTGTGAGATATTTTTTGAGATTTGATGATTCATTCTTGAGCTCACACAACACACTCTCATCTCCTCATGCTTCTTCTTCTACTTCCACCTTAAAAGTCTCATGTGTTGAGAAACCTAGGGTGTTTGGAGGTAAATTAATCCATCATTAGACTCTACATCCTCTATGTTATCTAGTTTAGCGAACTAGATACCCTAGTTACCTCTGCTATGAGGTTGGAGCTCGAACTACAAATCCTCAAGTGGATCAACTTCGATGAAGGGAGACCGGAGGCCAAACTCGATCCATGGCGTCTAGGAGCTTATAAAGATGGTAGAAGACCGAAGGACACAGATTATTCGGTATAACACTTCTATCACTTAGTTTAGCTCTTTAGTTGTTAGCTAGTATAGAGTTTATGGTTCGATTCGGACGGATTTCGTTAGCGCCAAGTTTTTAAACACCGGTTTTTGTTCCGCACCGGCCGCATTTGATGGCCAGGCCGCCGGAGAAACCCAACACTTATCCTCATCTACATTTCTAGTACTCTTAAATGTAAGTTCATTTTATTTTACCCCCGGTTATGATTAAGCTAAATTTTTACTTTTGAATTTTTAAAAATTAGAGATAAAGTTTAATATTATTTTATGTGAACTATTTAGTTTACATATTTTGTTTAATCTATAATGTATCTACAAATTATGTTTCGTTTATTTAGACAAAGTCATATAGTATATAAACACGCAACATCTCTCCTTTATCTGTGTTTTATTTTACATATGATCAATAATGTTGATTTCTTTTTAATTCCACGTGATTATTTATTTATATATTTTTTATTATTGAATGGTTTTCACATTGCTCTTAGAAAAGAAAAAATCGGTGTTTAATTTACCTTTTCTTATTTTATATTTTTTTAGATGATATGAAAGTGGTTGTTCGCTGGCTAAGCGGGATTACACTAATCTGATTCTGGTAATAACTTATTAGAATTTTTATTGAATGAATTTTTTATTTAGGATTATATTTTACATAAATCCAATATATTTTTGTATATGTTATTTATTTATCCTTGGAAAAAGTTTGCATTTTTCAATATTTTTGTATATTTGAGAATATAGAAAGCCTATTGTTGCATAAGTCAGGTAGATTACTCTCATCTAATCCGTTAATTTCTAATTAAATTTTTACTTTTTGTAGAAGATAGATAGCTTGTTATTATTATCTAATTTTATTTACTATAAATTATAAATATAAATATAAATATTATTTTATTTAGTTATTTTTTTATTTGAACTTATTTTTTTGTGTAAAACTAATATCTTTTCTTATCTGGTACTTTTCTATCCAAAAATTTGCAGATGATAGAAAGCTAGTTAATGCATAGGCCAAGGAGTATTACGCTAATTACTAATTAAAAATCTTATTTAATTCAATTAAAAATTTATTTGAACTTGTAATTTGTATTTGATTCCGGTAATTGCTATTTAAAAACCTTATTTAATTTAGTAACTTTCTATTTGAATATTTTATATAAAATTGATATCTGTTATCTTTTTTATCTATTGTATTTATTGAAAAGTTTGTATCTTATTTCAAATATCGTATGATTCTTAAAAATTTTAATTGATTATTTTACAGAAGATAAAAAGCATGTTGTCGTATAGGCCAAAAAGGATTGCCTCATTTGATTTCAGTAACGAGTATTTTATTTGAATTTTCATATTGTGTAAAACTAATATCTTTTTTATATGTTATTTTATTGTATTTTTTACGAATATTGAAGAAATTTTTTTCAGGGTTTTGGACAACCATTTCGGACCCAAGGGTTTTTTGTCCGCAGGAAAACATGTCGAGGGTTTGATAATTTACTTTTTTTAAATATATGATATGATTTTTAATTACTTTTTAAATTATTTTTAAAAGCTAAGAAGATAAGTAGACTATTGTTTCATAGATCAATTCTCTATTTTTAATTTTTTTTTACTATAAACTCTTCTTTCAATGGCATGTATTGACTAAATTTAGGATTGATTTAGTTCCCTAAGAACATCCATATAATTCTTATATCCATGGATACATGCATATAGAAATTTATTATGAAATAATATTTTATATTTGCAAGAAGATAGCAAACCACGTGCGTGGCACATGCAAAATATCTAGTATTCTCCATAAATATATTCGATCCCGTGTGGGGTCAAAGTCTAGTTCTGTTACATAAGGTTGCTATAATGTTAGACTTAGGACACAAGACATAAACAGAGAGCACCAATAAATTCAACGAAGAAGACGAAGAAGTAGAAGTAGAAAGAAAAAGCTGAAGTGAAAATAACCAAGCATTACCTTATCGATTTGATCTACTTGCAGCTAGATACTAACCAATGTTGAGATCGAATTGGCGGCAACATAAAGCAGGAAGAAGGATTTAACTTAATCATGTCACCATATGAGATGATCCGATGAACACTATCAACCAGCGCGGACAGATTAAGACCTCCATTACAATTGAGTGCTCAAATTGACTGTTTCCATATCACCCTTGTAAACCTTGAGAACCTCAGGAACTTGATCTCCGAACTTAGCCACATACCGATCTTGAAATTCCAGGTCGGTCGTCTTCAAAAATCCGACCGTTCTCAATTCTCTACTCACCAAACCTTTTGATGCTAAGACCCTGATAAACGAACACCTCGATATGACCCTCTTCTCAAAACTCAGGGACAAAAGCTTGAGCCGTGCCGCCATAAAGGAGGGGCTCTTGATGATGCTCGATATCGTCGATTTCCCAGATAGTGACACATGGAAGATGACGTGTCCTGAAGCTAACAAGAAAGGACCAGGAACGGTACGTCGGTAGAATACTCCGGGTCTATGGCCCATGGACGTGGCCGACCTTCTGCGACCGTCCACACCACTCCTGTGCCCGTCTTACAAACAACCGTTGGCTCACCTCCGAGCCCCCTGCATAATTGGCCTCCTCATCCTTCTCAGCTCGTCTCTGGGCTACCGCAGAATAAAGATACCTTGGCTTCCCGCTTGTTCCCGAGCCACCCGCCGAGCTCATCTTCCTCGGTCCCATCGACCGACCAGCAGCACCAGTCGCAGATACCTCCGCCACGGCTCCGTGAATCTCTCCATGCGCGAGATATCCTCGGCCAACGATCCCGCATTCCACGCCATCACGATCCCCTATTAACGAGCCTATCTCGTCATTAATGCAGGATCCCATGTATCATGCAGGCGTGACGCCGGGGGCGTAACGGTCGGTGTGATTCTCGCGTCCTCCTGCCATTGGCTACTGGGTATATAAACCCCTCTTTCAGGCGACTCAAGTAAGTCATTCTTTCCTGACTAGGTCGTTACTCTGCTCAAATATCCGGTCTAACTTGATCGTCGGAGGGTCCTCGGTGGTACAACCACCCCGGGACTTTCTTGCAGGTAGCTCGGCCACAACAACTTCAAACCTATTGAGATCCACATGCTTCAGGAGGCAACCTCCAACTCAATCTCAGCCGTCCATCGTCGCTTGCAACAGATCTACGGAAGGTAACATCTTGATGAGATCAGACATCCGTCAGCTGGCGCCGTCTGTGAGAAAATCTCGATTCCATTGAACAAAGTTCACCTTCTGACATCGACTCAATGGTGAGCGATCACCGCGACGACCCAAGCGCTAGCCATCGCCTCCCCCACAACGGAGGAGCGGACGAATATCCCCCCCGAACACCATCAACACCATAGCTGTCTGGATAGATTGACTCGCGTCCGTCGTGGATGTGCTCGTCCGTGTCCAAATGGCGGGGAAAGCTCTCCAGGTCGCCGCTCCCCCACCTCGGGACCGGGACCCCTACAGAGAGAGAGAAGAATCTGCTCTCATCAGCACTGCCGACCACCGCTTCGCTACCTCCCACGGCTACGGATCTCCTGGGCCAATATATTCTATAACCTGCTGGGCGCCCCACAGTTCAACACTGAGGTCCATTACCAGAGCGCCTCGCCCCGAGCCTCATCGCGCCTCTGTCCCTCCCGAGGAGGTGTCGGTCAGCTTGCCTGCGCTCAGGCATGACCGACACCCCCTCCCTCGATGGGGTCGCACGGATGGGACTCGTCACGGCAGCTCAAAAACTACCTCGTCAGGGACCTAAGGAACCTCATCGAAAGGAACCGGGGCTACGGCCAAACACAGGTCTCCAACAGCAGAGGCCAAAGATCAGAATGTGCAGAATCGTCAGGATACCACGGCCGACGCGATGCCCTCGAAAAGAAGATCGAAGGTATGCATCGGGAAGGTCATCGTTCGTGCGACGGGGCTAAGTACGCCGCCGACTCGCTCATAAAACCCTTCACCGAGGAGATGCTCACCGTCTATGTCTCCTCTCGAAACAAGCCCCCAAAGGTCTCTCTCTTCGACGGTAAGTCTGACCTGAAGAACCATTTGGACGCATTCACCGCAGGAATGAGCTTCCAAGAAAACTCTGACGCCGCCCAATACTGAGCTTTCCCGGCCACTCTCATCCGCTCCAGACGAGACTGGTTCCGAGGACTCGCGCCACGCTCGATCTCAACCTTCAACGAGCAGGCCACCCAATTCCTCGGCCACTTCGTCAGGAAAAGACGGTAGAAACGGACCGTCGACTATCTCTTCACAATAAAAAGCGGGGACAAAGAAACATTCAAAAGGTACATCACCCGCTTCTACAACGCCCTTCTCGAGGTCCCAGAACATCGGGACGAGATGGTCATTACAGCATTTAGGTCTGGTCTTAGGTACAAGGAGTGGTTGCGCTCCTTTGCATCAGCGCAACCTAAGACCATGGCCGAGGTAAAGGCCTGGACAGAGCGTGAGATCCAGCTCGAGTCCGAGGTGAACGTAAATCTCCCCGGAGCAGAGCTAACTGACCAAAAGAAAAGGATGAGGGGAGAGAGAAAGAGACTTGAGCGGCCAAAGCCCTACTCCCCGAAGTTTCAGGAGTACACCCCGCTCAACGTCTCTCAGACGGTACTGCTAGAGGAGGCTAAATGCGAGGGGTTCTTCAAGCTCCCCCCGATCTCGCGCATGGCAGCAAAGCGCACCCGGGGCCCCTACTGCGGTTTCCACAGGTCGTAAGGCTACTCCATAGAGAGCTGTAAATAGCTCTGAGACTACATCGAGGAGCTCATCCGTTCGGGACACCTGGCAGCGTACTTGCGGGATAAGCGACAAGCTGACCGCGAGCAGGAGCAGCGTCCCTCTCCCGGCGAGTTAACAATTAGCCAAATTATGGTCATGTCGGCGGGGGGTACGTCGAGTACCTACGAAGCTCGGCACCCCGCGCCGGTCGTGGAGGCCAACAGCCATCCGAGGATGAAAGCCAGGGAAACCGAGCCGATCGTTTTTGACGACCTTACACCCCCAAGAAGTTCAAACCGTATCGATAAAAAGAACATCTACTAGCGTGTACTTCTTTACTAAGGCAATGTAAACTTTTCTCAAGATCTTTCTGTTTATATAATAAGAAGAGATCAGTAAAACATTGCGAAAATAAGAGTTTTGTATATTCAAAAGGGTACTATAGGCTCCTCAGTCGGACATCGTAAAAGAAAAATTACAATAGCAGGGGAAGGGGGTGCAGAGAACATTGCTCGTAGTACTCCGAGGATATTTCCTCCAGCCGAGACCTCGTGGCCTCAGACCTCTGCATATGATGCCGCCCGCGAACATTGGTATTGTTCCTTAATTGGTAGCACTCAAGGATGAGCGCCACCGAGCGATCCCGCTGACCCGCGGAGATCAGGACGAAGCGCCGCAAAGACCTTAGCTTACCAACCGCCTCGTCCTTCAGCTGTTCGGACAAAGGGTTGTAGAGCCCCGGTGGCGCCCTCCAGATGGAGTACATCAATTGCTGAAGCAGGAGGGAGCGTCGGGGAAGCAGTCGGCCGAAATGATCCTCAATGCAGCTTATCACTAACTGCACCATGTCCTAGGTGCAGTACTGATCGTAGAGGTACACGTCCTCGAAGTTTTTGATGTCGGGGATGGTAAAAGGGAAGTCCTCCATTCTTATGTTTTGGATGTGAAGGAAGGAGTGATCAACGCTCCCTCCGTTTTATATCCCACAACGCCCCATGAGTCCAACAGTCGCTCGTTTCACCCACAACTGTACCGCCATGCGGCAGACATCGAGCTTTTCTCGCCGAAATTGAAACGACGCGGCTCCGGCGCTTCACCTCCCCCACGCGTTCATTACACGTGTCTCCCGCGACTGTCCCTTCTCGATGCTCACACGTCGAAAGGGTCGGGTGAATCCTTTCATGACCAGGCAACAACCCTACTCAGTCTATCTTTAGTAGACCTCTTACGGCCCCTCCCACGCTAAGGATTGAAGCCCTCTCCAAGAGGCATCCGAGCGGCTACCCTGCTCGGCTATCCCTGGCTGATAGTTCGCTACCCCGCAACTCCAGGGATCGAAGCCCTCACCAAGAGGCAACCGGGCTCGCCCTTGTTCGGTTATCCCTGGCTGGTAGTTCGCTACCCCGTAACACCGAGGATCAAAGCCCTCACCAAGATGCAATCGGGCTGCTACCCTGCTCGGTTATCCCTAGATGGTAGTTCGCTATCCCGCAACGCCATGGATCGAAGCCCTCACCAAGAGGCAGCTGAGCGGCTACCCTGCTCGGTTATCCCTGGCTGGTAGTTCGCTACCCCGCAACGCCAGGGATTGAAGACCTCACCAAGAGGCAACCGGGATCGCCCTTGCTCAGTTATCCCTGGCTGGTAGTTTGCTACCTCGCAACACCAAGGATCGAAGCCCTCACCAAGAGGCAGCTGGGTTGCTACCCTGCTCGGTTATCCCTGGCTGGTAGTTCGCTACCCCACAACGCCAGGGATCAAAGCCCTCACCAAGAGGCAGCCGAGTGGCTACCCTGCTCGGCTATCCCTGGCTGGTAGTTCGCTACCCCGCAACGCCAGGGATCGAATCCCTCACCAAGAGGCAACCGGGCTCACCCTTGCTCGGTTATCCCTGGCTGGTAGTTCCCTACCCCGCAACGCCAGGGATCGAAGCCCTCACCAAGAGGCGACCGGGCTCGCCCTTACTCGGTTGTCCCTGGCTGGTAGTTCCCTACCCCGCAACGCTAGGGATCGAAGCCCTCACCTAGAGGCACCGGACAGCAACCCTGCTCAGGCCGTCCTTAGCAGGCCCCTTACGGCCCCTCCCGCGCTAAGGATCAAAGCCCTCGTCAAGAGGCAATCAGGCTCGCCCTTGCTCGGTTATTCCTGGCTGGTAGTTCCCTACCCCACAACGCCAGAGATCAAAGCTCTCGCCAAGAGGCACCGGGTAGTAACCCTGCTCGGCCCGTCCTTAAGGATCAAAGCCCTCGCCAACAAGCACCGGGCAGTAACCCTGCTCGGCCTGTCCTTAGCAGGCCCCTTACGGCCCCTCCCGTGTTAATGATCAAAGCCCTCATCAAGAGGCAATCGGGCTCGCCCATGCTCGATTATCCCTGGCTGGTAGTTCCTACCCCCACAACGCTAGAGATCAAAGCCCTCGCCAGGAGGCACCGGGCAGAACCCTGCTCGACCCATCCTTAAGGATCAAAGCCCTCGCCAAGAGGCACCGGGCAGTAACCCTGCTCGGCCCGTCCTTAGTAGGCTCCTTACGGCCCCTCCGCACTAAGGATCAAAGCCCTCATCAAGAGGCAATCAGGCTCGTCTAGCTCGGTTATCCCTGGCCGGTAGTTCCCTACCCCATAATGCCAGAGATCAAAGACTTCGCCAAGAGGCACCGGGCAGTAACCCTGCTCGGCCCGTCCTTAAGGATCAAAGCTCTCGCCAAGAGGCACCGGGCAGTAACCCTGCTCGGCCCGTCCTTAGCAGGCCCCTCCCACGCTAAGGATCAAAGCCCTCATCAAGAGGCAATCGGGCTTTCCCTAGCTCGGTTATCCCTGGCTAGTAGTTCCCTACCCCACAACGCCAGAGATCAAAGCCCTAGCCAAGAGGTATCGGGCAGTAACCCTGCTCGGCCCGTCCTTAAGGATCAAAGCCCTCACCAATAGGCACCGGGCAGCAACCCTGCTCGGCCCGTCCTTAGCAGGCCCCTTACGGCCCCTCCCGCACTAAGGATCAAAGCCCTCATCAAGAGGCAACCGGGCTCGCCCTTGCTCGGTTATCCCTGGCTGGTAGTTCGCTACCCCGCAACGCCAGGGATCGAATCCCTCACAAAGAGGCATCCGAGCGGCTACCATGCTCGGCTATCCCTGGCTGGTAGTTCACTACAACGCAACGCCAGGGATCGAAGCCCTTTCCAAGAGGCACCGGGTAGCAACCCTGCTCCGCCCGTCCTTAGCAGGCCTCTTATGGTCCCTACCGCGCTAAGGATCAAAGCCCTCGCCAAGAGGCAACCGAGCGGCCTCCCTTGCTCAGTTATCCCTGGCTGGTAGTTCCCTATCCCACAACGCCAGAGATCAAAGCTCTCGCCAAGAGGCACCGGGCAGTAACCCGGCTCGGCCCATCCTTAGCAGGCCTCTTATGGCCCCTCCCACGCTAAGGATCGAAGCCCTCACCAAGAGGCAACCGGGCTCGCCCTTGCTTGGTTATCCCTGGCTGATAGTTCCCTACCCCACAACGCCAGGAATCGAAGCCCTCACCAAGAGACAGCCGAGCGGCTACCCTGCTCGGCTATTCCTGGCTGGTAGTTCATTACCCCATGATGCCAGGGATCTAAGCCCTCGCCAAGAGGCAACCGGGTAGCAACCCTACTCGGTCCACCCTTAGCAGGCCTCTTACAGCCTAACCCGAGCTAAGGATCAAAGCCCTCGCCAAGAGACCCCGAGCAGTAACAACGCTCGGCCAATTCTTTGGAAAGCACCAACCTTCCTGCAACAAAGGTTCCTCCAAACTGTTCAAGTAAACGATCACCACCTCGACTCCGGGGGCTGGAGGACACCGACCTTCTTTCACAGCGGTTAACCGATAAGCACTCAAAGGGCGATCGTTATCTAAAACACGACCATCGACCTACGGCCTAACACTTGATCGAGGTCAGAACTGACAAGCTTAAGTACTCACACAGGAAAGCATTGTCACGCAGAAGAAAAAGTCTAAGTTTCATACAAACTTCCAAAATCTTTTACAAGGTACTCTGGGCTCCCCAGCCTTACCAAATTGCCCGGAGGCATACAAAAAGAGAGAGAGAAAGGGAAAGCCAAAAAGTTCAGGCCGCAAGCCCCGCCTAGACCTCACCTTCCTCGGTACCATCCCCAGGAGCCGGGGCTTCCGCTCCAGCAGCAGCCCCTCCCTCATCACCATCTTCCGGAGGCATGACCATCGAAAGTGGGACCCGAGCGCGGAGCTCACCGTCGGCAAACTCCGGAAACTACTTCTTGACGGCATCAAGAGATTCATGCCATACAATGGCAGAGGCTTTGCCGAGGTCGGCGTAAAACTGGTCCGACCCTTTGTAATCGGCCACCGCCTTTCGAGTTCGAACCTCGGCAACCTTCGCCGCCTGAAGCGCAGCCTCGGCATCCCGTCTGCTGGCATCCCTCGCCCTCTTCACTGCTGCATAGCGATCGACTAGCTCCGCCAACTTAGCCACGATGGCTCAGTAGGACTCACTTAGCCGGTGATAGGACTCCCGGCACTTTGAGACGGTGAGCGCCCCGGCGGTCAATTGGGCTTCGAGGACGGCCATCCTCTCCCTCTCTAGATGCAGCTCGAGTCGCAGGTCCTCGGCCTTCGAAGAAGACCCCCCTCCTCGCCAACCTCATAGCATGGGAATTCTCCTCGGCCTCCATGCGAGCAACGAGGGCGCACTACTGAAGGACCTGATGAAAAACAGCAGAGAGACTTCAAGACGCTCGAACTGAGAAAAGGGCACTCAAAATAACACATAAGGGAGTACGTACCTGCACCGCCTCCTGAGCTATAGCTGCCACTTGGGCTCTCAGGGCCCCCCGCGGAATCTTGCCTCCGGCCGACTCTTCCGTATCAGCGAGCAGGCTGGCGGCAATGGAAAGCCCGGACAGGACTACGAAACAGGCGTCCCCCTCCTGCACAGGAATCCCCTCGGGAATCTCAGTCGGTGGCGCGCGAGAGACCGTTTTCTTCCTCTTAAGAGGAACCTCGTCTTCGTCCTATTCTGCTTCCCTCGTCCGGGGTTCGGGAACCTGTGGACGCCTCTGACCGCCGCCGAGGAATTCATCAGGAGCTCGGGTCGAGGCAGATGGCCCCGTCGCCGGCGACCCCTTCGATGCGGAGCTCAAGTCAGCCCGAGGCGCGGCCACACCCCCAACTCTCTTCTGGGATAGGGCACCGAGGGCAGCAAGAATCCTAGATTGGTCCATTTGTTCTGTCAAGGGGGCTCGACTCAGCAGAAGAAGAAAAGAAAGAACCTACAGGGGGCTCCCTAGACTCTACCCGATCTATTTCTACAGACTCTTCCCAAGAAGACATCTAACCTGATGGAGAGGATGAGTCCTCGGAAGAGAAAACACAGATATCCGACCTAAAAAGGAGAGCGCCGAGCTAACGAGACTCAGGACGAGAAAATTATGAAGAGGTATAGGCCATGATGGGGACCTCACCTCTATTTATAGCTGCCGGCGTACACATCCAACGGCGACAGTCATCTCCCGCCGAAACGACTCATTGCATTCGACGGCCATCATCGCTCCACCTGTCGCACACGCATTGATCGAACCCCATCGGACGCCGGAAATCTGTGGCCCGTCACGTCAGCCAACCAGCGCCAGACACATGGGCTGTCGCTTGGGTGAGCGTACGCACGATCCGGCGCATCCTCTTTAATGAAAGATCTGGCCCCTGATCCGCTGACGTCATCAAGAAAATACAGCTGATTGCCCGGGAATGCACGCTTACGATATCTACGAAAACGAGCTCACCTTGAGTGACCCGGCATACCACTCTCGACCCGACCCGTGAATAGGTCGGGACGAGAATGGGGGGCTAATGATGATGCTCGATATCGTCGATTTCCCAGATCATGACACGTGGCAGATGACGTGTCCCGAAGCTAACAAGAAAAGACCAGGAACGGTATGTCGGTAGAATACTCCGGGTCTGCGGCCCATGGACGTGGCCGACCTTCTGTGACCGTCCACACCACTCCTGTGCCCGCCTTATAAACAGCCGTTGGTTCACCTCCGAATCCCCTGCACAATTGGCCTCCTCGGCCCTCTCAGCTCATCTCTAGGCTACCGCAGAACCAAGATACCTTGGCCCCCCGCTCGTTCCCGAGCCACCCACCGAGCTCATCTTCCTCGGTTCCATTGACCAACCAGCAGCACCAGTCGCAGATACCTCCTCCACGGCTCCGTGAATCTCGCGATGCGCGAGATATCTACTGCCCATGATCCCGCGTTCCACGCCATCATGATCCCCCATTAACGAGTCTGTCTCGTCATTAATGCGGGATCCTGCCTATCACGCGGGCATGACGTCGGGGGCGTAACGGCTGGCGTGATTCTCGCGCTCGCCTGCCATTGGCTGCTGGGTATATAAACCCCTCTTTCAAGCGACTCAAGTAAGTCATTCTTTCCTGACTAGGCCGTTACTCTGCTCAAATATCCGGTCTAACTTGATCGTCGGATAGTCCTCGGTGGCACAACCATCCCGAGACTTCCTTGCAGGTAACTCGGCCACAACAACCTCAAACCCATTGAGATCCACATGCTTCAGAAGGCAACCTCCAACTCAATCTCAGCCGTCCATCGTCGCTTGCAACAGATCTACGGAAGGTAACATCTTGACGAGATCCGACATCCGTCAGCTCCACTGCATTTCCTTTGTATATATAACTCCATCCCTCGCCGGATCTTCTCCTCCGATCGCAACATTCAAAACGGATGCTTGGTGGATGCAGAAACGATCTCTGCATCGGACCAGGCCAGGCTTTTAGAGACGAGCACTTTCCTCTCCCATGACGAAGGGCTTAATCCTGAACATAGCAACGAGCGCCCGATCGAACAAAAAGGGAGCACAGTGGGTCGAATCCCATTTACATGCATGATCAATTCAATAATAACCTTGTACTGCTTGGACTCCTTCATAAGAGCTCTGGAATAGTATGTTGCTAGTTTTGCAATATTAAATTAGGGTTTTTGACAGATTTTTAAACTACCAATTTTTGCCCCCGACCGTGATTGCAGGAGGGGGACAGTGGACTGGTTTTTCACAATTCTTGTCCCCGAAATCTAAACTCAAAACCTGCCCGAACCCGACGGATTTATCATGCTCTAAACTTGAACCCGCAACTTCGGATTTTAGACGGGTTTCGGGTTTATACGGGTGGGTCGGTTTATGCTGGTTTAGTGCTTTTCCCATTATAATTTAACAAAAAAAATTGAAAGTACAATATTCGAGTATGTTCTACCAAATATATATGCACAAAATTTATACTTAGATAAAACTATATTAATTATATGTGATAGATTTATAAACTACATATAAAATTGCACTACCTGTATCTACAATGAATCATAATAGCTATTTTATAATATTTAGAATTAGATATCTATGTAATATGCTGAGTTGGATCGGATATAGGAAGCGGATTTGGTTCGGACGGGATTTAGGATTCGGAAGGACGAGTTTAACATTAAACCTATACCCAACCTGAAATTTTTTTATTTAATCTTCAACCCGCCTGATCGGTTTCGAGCAGGTATTGGATGTCTAAAAACCCGGAAAAACCGGGATGGATTAGGTCTGTTTCGGATCAAACCAAACCCGACTTTCAGCCCTAAAGAAAGAAGCCCCAAAGGGGGTTATTCTCTCCGTACCTTTCTCTGCTTAGTTTTTATTGGGTTTGTTCTCTTCAACTTCATTTTTTTTGGGTAGTCCAAAAAAAACCCTGGCAAGTTTTTATGCTGACAAAAAATCCTGGCCTCAAATCGGTTGTCAAAAAACCCTGGCCCCAAATCGGTTGTCAAAAAACCCCTTAAAAGGGTTTCCCGTTGTCAAAAAAACACATGCTTGTAGTATTTTTATAGTTGCCTGCTATATCTAATTTTTATGCGATATGTATGCAATTGTTTGCGATATTAATGTCGTTGCTTTGGATTTGGATGAGCTAGTTAGATATAGCACGCAACTATACAGATAGTTTAGGAAAAATTTTTAAGGGGTCTTTGACAACCACTTCATGGCCAGGATTTTTTGTTAGCGGTAAAGCTTGCGTGAGGATTATGACAATCTACCCTATTTTTTGGGGTTTTATATGATTGAATTGCTTGATAATTCCAAATTACCGATGTTTCACAGTTCATGGTCCCTGCTATTCCGTAAATGTGATGCTCCTTAATTCAATATTGCATTAACTTGTTCCTTATATTTAGTCATTCCCGATAATATATGTGCATGCAATGATAATGGACAATGTTGGTTATTATGGTGACACGCTGTGGCAAAGGTGATGATAAAGAAGGTGACGAAAAAGGATAGAAAAAAAAATGGCAACGGAGGACGGCGGTGGTCAGCGACGGATGGACAATGGCAGCGGCCACCAATGGAGCATGAATACCAACAACAAGTTGTAGCAGCTGTGATTTTCATATATTAATAAAATCCTATTTTATTTTTAGAGCTAAATGCGGCTACTGTGGTATTTTATTTTATTTAGATTTTTATTACAAAGGAGAATTTTGTTTATGGAAAAGAAAAGTAGTGTAATATACAAAACTATTTAATATTATTTTTATTTTAAGGAAAAGAATTTATTGATAAGATTTTTAGGGGAAATAATTTATTAGTATTTTAACGCGGAGAAATTAATTTTTAATGATTTTAAAAAATTTATTTTGATTTTTAAAGATTTTTCAGAATTTAATTTAAATTAAAATATTTTCAAAAAAAACAATTTTAAACCAAACCCAGCCCAGGCTCGTGAGCCCAGACCCGGGCTCGTCCAGCTCTACATGGGCACGTGGCACCCACGCGCACGCATGAGCCGCACGCATGGCCATTGATCGCACCGCGTGCATGCAGGATGTGGCCACATAACGCCATCTAGGGCTACGGCAGGGGCTGCTTAGCGGGTTTGGTGCGTTTTTAATGGGTTTTGACCTGTTAACCGACCTTATAAGGAACCCTATATTGTTTACCCTCTTTAGAAGCTCTAACGATCGTATCATTAAGAAAATGTAGAGTTTAAATAAAACAAGTTTAGAGATTTTAAAGTTTGACCAGAAGGTCCTGAGGTTTGAGACTTCCGATAAGCGCAAACACTTGCCATTAATAATACCCTATTGTTTTATGAAATACCTAGACGGTATAGCTTGTTAGGTTATTCTAAATCACATCGTTTAAAGAATGATCACACACACATATATACACACACACATGTGTAAAGAAAATATCAATCAAAGGTTTCATTAATATTCATTTATGTTACAACTTTTGAATATGAATACAATGTTTTGATCTCATACAAAATATCATAAATACATATCATTTCAGGTACATGAATGGAGGATATGCCCACGTAGTTGTATATATAGAGTGTACCAATTTTATTCATAGAAGAGTGGGAGGAGTCGACCCCTCGGGTGGGGGACCCACCCGACCACCGGTTGCCTCGACCATCGGCTGAGTAGCCGGAGATAAAAGAGTATTACTCATCGATGGGGTTCTTAACTCCCATGAGGCATCATATTTTGGATTTAATTTTTTTTTATACAGGAAGCCCTTTTTTCATATTCTCCGTAGAGTATGAATCCTAGTATAGAAAATCCTTTTATTGAAAGTTTTTATATTTTAATAGAAATAACACATTGGATTATCTCTATATTTTTCAAAAGCTCATTGTAAGATAAAATTAGCATGAAAATAGTATTTTTACTATTTCAAGGATTTGATTTATGAAAAATAGAGTTTGAAGTCTATTTTTTTTAATGAAACATAAGGTGTTAGCCTAGTTTCGGTTTAAAAGGATAATGAAGTTTTCCTTCACTTCCTATGTTGTATGGATTTATCATTCATGCTCCTAAAGACCAAGAAGCATAAGATTAACCATGTTCTTCTAATTTATATGCCATCAATGTGTCAAAATGAAAAGAAAAATCGTGGGGTTAGCATTAATTTTTGTGATTCATTTGAAGATCAACATGTCGATGAAACTATATGTCTATCTTGATTCGGAAATTAAATCTCCCATTCTTATCATTTCCCTTCTTTTTTTGAAACATGATCTTGGTCTTCTTCTTTCGATCTCTTGTTCCCTCTTTCAATTTCTTTCTTATATATGCCTCCTTCTTTCTTTTGTGTCTAAGGGGGTATTAGACATGAGAATGGTTTGTTAACTCATCCCTTAAATTTAGGATGAGTGGGGAGGAAATAACTCCTCATTCACTTTCCCGGCTGCCCTCACAAAAGGAACCCGAATCCGCTTCCTTGCAATGATCGGGTGGGTCACCCGATAGGGGTCATCCGATAGGGGGCACCCGGTTAGAGGCAGCCGATAGGGAAGCTTGGCTCCTTCTCGTATTCTTTTGGGTTATGATATTTTTCACCTTCAACATATATATACACCCACCCTTTTGTCCTTTTCTCACGCTTCCTAGCTCTAAAATGTACCACGAAAAATATAATGGATTCCTGACTCTCCCCTCTACACCGCTGTTCAAGTTTCAAGTCCACCCAAAATCTGAGCCATGAGATACGTCTTAACGAAGTCGTTGGTTTGCATATTCAACATGCGTTTAAAGAAGGTTCTCATCTTTCTCCCTCTCACCCCGTCACTCTTCTCCTACCATGCTTTCTACCATGCTATTATCATCTCATCTGCAATCTAACCCTTGGTTATTGACTTTGTCATGTTCCGCTTCACAAAAGAGCGGTAACGGTCATGTGACAAGCGTCCAACATATTTATTCCGAGAAGATCTTTTCTCGAAATAAATACGCTAAGCGTTTATAAGCAATATAAAATATGAAAAGAATAAACATAATAATGAAAACCCGTACAACTAGCTATTACATTCGAGTTTCACAAGTTTCAAACTGATAACAAGATGTCTGAATACAAGAATAGATAATATAAATAAGCCTTAACAAAGAGGCATACATAAATGAAAATGCTGAAAGGAAACTAGTCGTCTGCTTGTGATGCAAGTTGATTGTACTATTCTTTTGACGATTCTCCCTCCTCCGTTCCTAAGTTACCTGATAAGCATTCCAAAGAAGGAAGAAATATGATGGAATGCCCGTCAGTAAACTTGTGCTCGTGTAAATCCCTAAAAGAGGTTTGAATAATATAATAAAGTGCAAGACGACATGTAATATAGCATGAATGGAAATCATGAAATATGAAAAAGTGTAATGGCAATGTAAATGGCAACTATATGATACATGAGCATGGCAATATAGTATAGCATGTGTTGTTCAAAATAAGCGTGCAATAAGTATGTATTGGTGAACGTGAAGTGAGTATCAATATGTCCTAAAAGGTCTCTATAAGGTCATATAACTTAACGACAGTTCAAGTGTGAATGTCAATCAATCTCAGAAGTTTTCTCAAACCCAAGGCTGTAATCCAAGGGTAAGGAAACACGGGCATGAATTATGTGTTAGTAACGGGACATCAATCGTCATTGAAGTATTCGCAAACCCACAGGCTATAATCCAGCGGTAAGGAAATATGGGCCTTCATGATTGTAAATTATGTTTGTATTCATGGATTCATGTTTTAGGAAGACTCCTAAGATTTCATTGGATTCACACTCAAACTACCCCCACACATCGCGTAATTTAGTTTACAATTAATGTCACAAGCCTAACTTAAATTCATGAATACATAAGAGAGAGTATAAGTTCATGTTTCAAATTGAGTTCATGTCGAGTGTCAAGTATTCATGTAAAGTGTAAAGAATTCATGTAAAGTGATATTCATGGTTCGAGTTGAGTCGAGTAGAGCATGCAATAGATCATTCACACAAGTCATGTAGATAAAAAATGAGAAGTCACATAGCATGAGATGAGACAAGTATATCATTCAAGTAATGACTAGCAACAATGCTGTAAATAAGTGTTATGTACAACTAGTTACTCAAGTCAATCGAATTCGGAATATAAATGAAAAACAAAGCCATAAGTGTTACGTAAATATGAATTAAAGTCTCTCCTAATTATGACTACTGGTTTGGAAGATATACACGTTTTCGTATCGTGACGCATAACAGATCAGAATCTGTTCATCCCCGACATACATTTTTAAAAAACAGTTTGCATTATTTTCTATCGGTTTCAGGTTTCGAAAATTATTAGAAACTTGTAGGTATTTTAGTGTACTTATCCAAACAACTAAGTTCCGCACGATTTGGATTTCTAAAGCTCTAGTTATGGTCATTTTAAAATTAGGGTTTAAAACATAAATTCGGATTTCTGGACAGCAACTATCGGGTGTATTGCCGGGCATATATCGGGTCATTCTATGCATTTCTAGGTCACCTAGTACATAGTAAAATTCTAGGTCTGTCAATTTTTTTATCTATATATCTAAAGTTTGTCTCGAACGGATATCAGAAGCTCAAGTTATGTCGTATTTAAAAACAGTGTGTGAATCAGGACTGATTCTTTCCAGATTCATCACTTAATTTTGTAACGCTGTTTTCTATAATTTATGTCGATTTTAGGAAATCTATATAACTAAGAAAATCTAGATGTTCTGTAACACCCTAGTGCATTTATACGATATTTTATTGGGGTATTTTCGAATCTTGCGATCGATTTCTGATTATTATTGCTTTTGGGTGCGGATAGTGCATTTAGTAACTGTGGTTAGTATCCGACTCGACCCGCATGTTTGAAATCCATCATGGTTCTAGATTGTGTCATATGCTTATAGTACAAAGGATCCATGCACATCTAGATTCTATATACATGTATAATATATTTTTGTGTCCGCATACCTTTTAAATATTACAAATAATAACCAAATAATATTTTTAATATCTAGCATGGCATGTCATCATACCCCATATCATGTGGTTGCATCCATACATCATGTTCATGTCCAAATTGTTAAAACAGACTCGTTTGGATCGCTATGTATATTTACGAAGATCTGTAGTTAGGTGTATGCATTTTTAGTGAGCGGGTATCGCATTATGGTTTTAATTTTTATATATATTCTCTATATTTTAAAACTAGATTTTTAGAAAAGACCCGAGTAATTTTCAGGGTAATTTGATATTAGCTATATAACCTTATATATATATATATATATATATATATATATATATATATATATAACCTTCATCTAACCGCTTCCTCTCTCCTCCTCTCTCCTTTTCTTTTTCTTCTTTTTCGCCCGCGAGAAGGAACCCAAACCCTAGCCTATGCCTGCACCGCCGCTGCCGATCACCTCACTTCGCCGCCACCCTCATCATCACCTTCACCACCTCCGCTTCCACCTCCTCTCTCCTTTCCCGAGAGCACCTTGCATCCCTGATGACCCAACACCAACTCAAGAAACCCACTGCCACCTCGCCACCGACGGCAGCTCATCGTCGCCGTCTCATCGCCGCTTCTCCTCTGTCCCCACAACTCGACACCAGCAGCCCCATTCTTCTTCTTCCTTTTCTTTCTTTCTTTCTTTTCTTGGTGTTCCGGCCGTCTTGCCGGAATTGCGCGTGTCACCGACGATCCGGACGACCCAGTCACCGTCGTCGTCCAGCATAGTTACCACGTCACGTCACTACTCAGCCAGGTCCAATTCTGCGTGTGTAAGTGCATCGCGACATTATTCCGACATCGGACGTAGCATCCGTATCTCGACGTGAGATCCGATCAGGCAAGTTTTAAACTTGCAACATGCTATGTTATATTATATCAATATCTATATGAATAAGAATAATACATGTGTTTTATCATTCAACGAATATTACCGATTTACAGTTTTACGATATCCATTCGTCCGTACTGATAATCGTTTATCTAGTTGCTTGTCGGAATATCATGATATCATTATACCACTATATCAGTACAATATGCTATATAGTTTGCATCATACTTGGTAGTGAACGTATAATGGTTATTACAGATAGATACATATGCATTCTGGCATCAGTTTTGTTTACCGTGTTATGATATTAATTACAGTTTCACATTTGGTATCTATTTTGGTTAATATACAGTACATGGCATGTTCACGACACACTACCTGACTTGTTAGTTGAATCTTATTGCTAATACCAACAATCCTGATTATTGTCCTGATGGACGTAACTTGTTGTCTATATAGACAAGACCTGTACCTGTTTGATCCTGCATTGGCATTAGATTCATATCATAAATACCCGACTTGAACACAAAACCTTGGGGGTAAGGGGAAATCAATAATGAAACCTGACTTGTAACTGAACAGTTCGATACTTATACTGATCGGTCTTTACGGGCTCGGCCAGCCCCGGAATGATGTTGCTGACACCATTCATCTATACATGTTACTTGTTTACTGCTTAGCGGCACATCTCGGATTCAGCCCGAGAGTCTTGACCGTGGTCTCAGGCACGCACGGGATACTATTGAGTTATATCGACGATTCCATTAAATTGATTTCAAAGACTTTTAGAATAGATAACCTAGAAGCACAATTTTAGAATACACATCTCATACATATACCTCACTGTTTTATATCTGTATTTATTATTTACTTGCATGTTCCTATCCTGGTTAGTATTAATATTTTGATATTATGACGCACTGACGTTTGGGTTTTGCATGGCCTAGTTCCTCTACCTTTATCGTAGGCTGAACAGGAGTACTTTAGCCATCAATCCGAGCAATGAGGTGTTGAACGTGTTTTATTAGAGATGTCTAGTTTATTTATTTCCGCAGTTTTATTTCTATTGATGTGAGCCTATATTGGGACATGATTTAAATATTGTTTATTGGATCTTGATTCGCTTCCGCTTTATTCATTTTCTTGATTTTATTTATTTTAGCAAATAGACATGTACTATCTAGATTATACTTTTTTGTTCTTGATATCCTATAGACAGCCGTAATGTGACTGTGGAGGGATGATTCCTAACCACAGGTAGCATGGTTGACTCTGTCACGTGATGTAGTTACATATTTTGGGAAGCGGGACGTGACAGGGTTTATTTGGTATGAGAGCCCTAGGATTTAGGGTTAGTCAGGTTTGGTTCTTTTGTAGTTTGGAATTAAACCCAATACACTAACTAGAAAACCCAGAATTAAGAACATGTCATGGCACATTACTATCTTACTAGTCTTGAATCTATAGCTATCTTATTTATTGAATCATGTTTACCGTTGCTAATCTTCTTCAGTGTCTTGGCTTCAGAATCATGGCGGATAGAGATTTGCGATTGTACCAGAGGCGTGATGATAATGCCGTATTGCTTGGATTTATATGTGGTATGCTGGAAAACCAGAAGCGGCAAATTGAGCTGAATCAGCGGCAGGCCGAGGCTTTCCAGGAGGGTCTGCGGACGGTCTAGCAATCCGTAGTTGTAGTAGCACCCAGGCCAGCATAGCGTGAGGGCACCGTGGAGGACTTTAGAAATCTTGATCCGTCCATATTTACAGGATTGGAGGAGCCATTGCCAGCGGAGCAGTAGCTAGTTGACACAGAGAACTTGCTCGCCGTCGCGCAAATTCCAGATGAGAAAATGGTAGATGTAGTACGCATTCAGTTGGTAGATTACGCTCACGAGTCGTGGCTTGTAGAGGAGACCCGTCTGACTAAGCCGATCAGTTGGGCAACGATTTTGCGGAGTTTCTTGGAGAAGTTCTTTTCACAGTCTGCTCGAGAAAAGATGGAAGAGAAGTTTGTTAGCCTGAAGCAGAATGGCGGATCCGTTGATAAACATGCGGCTGAGTGGACTCGACTCGGTCGATTTGCAGGGTCGTTGGTTGCCAACGAGGCAGATTGGGCACGAAGGTTTATGCGTAGCTTGGATGTGAAGATTCAGAGACACATCATATCTCTGGGATTGACCACCTTCTTCCAAGTTTTCAAGGCAGCCAGGGAGCAGCAGAGTTTATCGGTGAAAGCAAAAGGTACTCAACAGCAAGCTGTCATAGTGTTGAAGCCGGCGTTTATGCCAAATAGAGATCCTGTACGCAGAGGCATCCCGGTGAACAAGCGAGACATTATACCTATGAAGAAGCCCGTTGTATCCGATCAAAAAAGAAGAATGATTTGTGACTTTTGCCATCTATCCGGACCCCTACAGAAGGACAGTTGAAGGAGGCTCGGACTTTGTATAGTTTGTGGATCGACTGACCATACCATCAGTGCTTGCCCTTCAAAGCTACGATTGAGAGACGATATTCAAAAACTGCCGCAGAAGAAGATTCATGGGTAGAAGCAGATTACTCTGAGGCCAAATCAAGCACGGGTCTTCACTTTGACGGCTGAGGAGGCCAAAGCTTCAGACAAAGTTGTTTCAGGTATCCTACTCATTTATAATTTTCCCGTATTGGAATTACTTGATTCAGGTGCATCTCATTGCTTTATGTCGTCCAAGTTTATTAGTGCACACTCTATTCCACACTCAGCACTATCTAGTTGCCAGGACATACACACTGGGAATGGGAAGATTATGTCTAATAGCGAGTGCAAGTATTGTTCGATTGTTATATGCGAACGAGAGTTATTCACGGATTTCTTAGTGATTGATACGGGTAGCTATAATGTTGTCTTGGGAATGGACTTTCCTGGCACTTTCTACGCTCACATCGATTGTAGGGCAAAGAAAGTGATTTTCAAGATTTCCGGACATTCGGAGTTTATATTTTTAGGAGGTAGCAGATCTGTCGGGCCAGTCGAATTCAGGGTAGGCTGACACGTGTCGTCCTTTCGTCGATGGAAGTAGATAAGGAGGAAGCGCCAGCAATAGTTCGAGGGTTTATAGAGGTGTTCGAGGACATCTCGGGTTTACCACCAAAACGAGATGTGGAGTTCACGATTGATCTTATTCCTGGAGCAGCACCAATTTCAAAGGTTTATTATCCGATGGCACTAGTGGAGCTAGAAGAGGTAAAGAAACTGGTTACCGAATTTCTAGAGAAGGGTTGGATTCGCAGCAGTGGTTCACCATAGGGAGCTCCAGTTCTTCTAGTCAAGAAGAAGGATGGCATGCGGAGGATTTACATTGATTATCGAGAATTAAACCGGGTGACTATTAAGAACATGTACCCAATCCCTCGCATAGGCGAATTATTCGATCAACTTAGTGGCGCGAGGGTATTCTCGAAGTTGGATTTGCGATCCGGATATCATCAAGTTTGGGTGAAATTAGAAGATATTTGCAAGACAACGTTTCGAACATGATATAGGCATTACGAGCACTTAGTGATTCCATTTGAAGTTACTAACGCACCAGCAATATTTATGGACTTGATAAACCGAATCTTTTTACCATATCTGGACCAATTCATAGTGGTGTTTATTGATAAAATTCTGGTCTATTCGAGTAGCCAAGAAGAGCATTCAGAACACTTGAAGATCGCACTGCAAACATTGAGGCAAGAAAGGTTATATGCTAAGATGAGCAAGTGTGAGTTTTGGCTCGAAGAAGTGAAGTTCTTAGGTCATGTCATATCCGGAGATGGAATTGCTGTTGACCCTGAAAAGATTGCAGCTGTTCATGATTGGCCAATTCCAAAGAACGCAGGGGAGATCAGAAGTTTTCTTGGGCTTGCCGGATATTATAGAAGGTTTGTGGAGAACTTCGCTCGAATAGTTGAACCATTGATCAAGCTAATACGAAAGGAGGTACCGTTCGAATGGACGGAGAAATGTGTGTTGGCTTTTGAAGCGTTAAACCAAAAATTGACCACCGCTCCTATCTTGACAGTGCTAGACGGTTCCGTAGGGTTGGTTATTCACAGCGACGCATCTGGGAAAGGCTTGGGATGTGTTCTAATGTAGCATGTGAAGGTTATAGCTTATGCGTCAAGACAATTGAAGACTCATGAGAAGAATTACCCAACTCATGATTTGGAGGTAGCAGCAGTGATTTTTTCTTTGAAGATTTGAGACACTACTTATTGGGCGAAAGGGTAGAAGTATTTACCGATCACAAGAGCCTAAAGTATGTGTTCATACAGAAAGAGCACAACATGAGGCAGCGTAAATGGTTGGAGCTGATGGCTGACTATGATCTTGATCTAAAATACCATCCGGGGAAAGTTAATGTAGTGCCAGATGCTCTAAGTCGGTTGCCAATAATACGGATGTTGATTACACAGAAAGAGATTATAGCTAATTTTCAGAGATTCGGGTTAGAGATTGTACTACCGCATTTTTCGGGACAGTTGATGCAATTGCAGGTACAGTTATCCTTGATCGATAACATTAAAGCAACGTAGTCGCACGATCCAAGATTGCAGAAGTTTCGAGAACAGGTACAAGCGAGACTACGAACGGATCTGTTAATTCATGAAGACGATTCGTTACGATATGGGAGTCGTCTATGTATGCCTAAAGGAGATGTTCGTGAAGACGTCATGAAGGAGGCTCATAATTCTGCATATTTCGTACATCTGGGAGGCATAAAGATGTACAGAGATTTACGACAACATTTCTGGTGGGAAAGCACGAGAAGAGAGATTGCTCGCTATGTATCGAAGTGCTTGGTGTGTCAGCAAGTCAAGGCTGAACATCAAAGGGTAGCTGGTGTACACCGCCGAAAACAGAGATGAACTAGGATGGATCGTTGTTCAGTCGAAAATATCGCACATTTAATATAATATTTTCCTTACTTTTCTTAGATATTTAAAGGTGTTTATTATAAATATGAAACATGTGAGGGTTTATCTGTAAAATATATATTATCATACATTTATATATTATAATCAACATTATGAAGGAAAATGTATACATATAATATTTATATAATATTTTGATAATTTAAATATGCATATCATATCAAATATCCTTAATCAATTTTCTTAAAATATAATATCATATAAATTAGTTAGGATAATATCTCAAAAATACCAAATATTACTAACATTATTCATTGAGATATTGTGTAAGGTTTAGCTCAGGTCAGGAGATCGAGATATTGAGATGTCGGGAATCAAAAATCTGCCGATAAAGTTAAATAAAATCGAAAAATCAATACTGGCAGAGACTCAGAAAAGATTTGAAGATTCCAGACATCAAATAAATCTCCATGTTTCACAATGAAGCAGCCCCGGAATTTTAAAGCAATGATCACACCAAACGGCCGCGGTTCCGCGGCTAAAACATGCTATATGCGGCGGATCCGCGGCCTATTCAATGAGTTAGGATTTAGGATTTTTAGGTTAGATTTGAAATAACAAACCCTAATTCTTGAAATCTATAGTTTCTGATTTGGGGACTATTTAATGGACCGAGGGCTAAAGTTAAAGATCATCACTTTTTACACAAAGCAAATCACCGTCAAAGAACAAGTGATCCATGACAGGTCCACGATTCAACGTGATAAGACGACGTGAGATTCGACGGAATATCTACTTTTTACGAGGCAAAGATTGAGAGCAACTTCTTCTTCCTCTTGTAATCTAAACTCGAAAGTTTTGTAATTGTGAAGTTGATTAATAAAGGTAAAGCATTAGTTTAATTATTTAGCATTTATTTTCTGTATTTACATTATGATTTCTATCCGTTCTTTTTCTTCTATCTCCATCATGCGCAAGTAATTCTCCACTTGATAGGGTTCGTAGGATTAGGGTAGAACAATGGATGAGAAAATACTTTAACTTCTTTTAAGTCTTATGAAGTTTATAAATTTTAGCAAAAGAATCGTTAACATCCTAATCAGGCGCGCTACTAATTTATTGCTAGTCTCGACCGTGAGATTAGATTAAAAATTGTTTTGTTAAGGGCTAGACATGAATAGAGATCAATGAAAGGACAAGGGTCAATAGTGTGGAAACCCTAGTTTCTTCCAAGAAGCCTAATCCTCATTCATCACTATCTATCTAGTTTTAAATCTATCAAAAGATAAAATGATTAATCTTTATTAGTCATCCATGACTACTAAATCCTAACGAACCCTACAAGTCTCTTCTTTATAGATTCTACATCCGTATTTAAACAAGATCTTAAAACTATAAATTCTACATCCGTGCTTAATATAGAACTAGAATCTATTCTCCCTATTCTTTTATTCTAATCAACTCGTCTAAAGCAAGATTAGAAAATCCATGCATCCCTGCGGACGACCCGTACTCATCTCGGCTAACTACACGCGACACCGTTATTGATTGTGGTTACTACTACACACTCTTTCACAGAATCAATCAAATGTCTAATGGATGATGAAAATTCTTAACTCCTTTTACTTCTTATCTAGTTTATAAACTTTACCAAAAGAATTGTTAACATCCTTATCGGGCGCGCTATAAATTATTGATAGTATCGACCGTGATTTGGGATTAGATTAACAATTGTTTTGGTAAAGGCTAGACATGAATAGAGGTCAATGAAAAGATAAGGGTTAAGAGTGGAAACCCTAGTTTCTTCCAAGAACACTAATATTCATTCATCGCTATCGATCTAGTTTTAATCTATTAAAAGATAAAAGGAGTAATTTTTTATATTCATCCATGACTACTAAATCCTAACAAACCCTGTAAGTCTCTTCTTTATAAATTCTACATCCGTATTTAAACTATATCTTAAAACTATAAATTCTACATCTGTGTTTAATATAGATCTAGAATCTATTCTCTATTCTTCTTCTTTCTAATCAACTCGTCTAAAGCAAGATTAAAAGTTCCACGCATCCCTGAGGACGACCCGTACTCATCTCGGCTAGCTATACGCGATACCGTTATTGATTGTGGTTAACTACAAACACTTACATAGAATCAGTCAAATGATGCCCTTGCTGGGGATAGGTACGTAATTTTTTTTCTTACTATTCGTGTTGAATTCTTATTCGATCTATATCATAAAAATAAAACAAAACCGCATCTTGCATATTTAACGATTAGTATGCGATTTTTGCGAGGATATCTGGAGTCACTGTAGCGAGGGATAAAGATTCAGAGAATTTCTGAGAGGACCAGAGGAGCAAGGGAGGCCACCGTAGAATTTTTTTCAAAAGATCTCTCAACTCCGCGGCGGAACCGTGACAACAAATCCATTTGAGCGGCGGAACCGCGGCATAGTTAGGGACTTAGGGTTCCAAACTTCTCTGGTAACTTTCATATCTCTTTCTCTCTCCTCTGGAAAATCCAATAATATATTTTTCTGCAGGATTCTTTGCAAAATATCGCCGCTAAAAAAAATCTGTTTGCGTGTTTTGTAATTGGTTTGTGCATATTTTAATATGGACTTTAAGGGGAAAGACCAAAATTCAGATTATGTGGGGATTTCATCACCCTTCCTAAGCTCCACAAATCAAAAAACGAGCATTCGCATAACCTTATATTAATTTTAAAAATATCTAAACCAAGACTCTAAGGACCGTCGCGCTCAATTAGTGCAGATGATGGTCATGAGTAATCTATCGCTTATCCGCATTTCTTTTGTGGTGTCTAGAGAAGTATGTCTAGGAAAGTGGTTACTTAATTATGCCCTCTATTTTCGGTGATTCGTATAGCAGATACCTCCCACTTATCAGGTACTTACCTGGCCACAAGAGTGATAAAGAGGTGGTAAAGGATTGATCATGCCGCTTATCCTTTGGAAGTCTAGGAGCGGTTTAGTACTTGACCTAGGTGACCTTAATTCTAGGGTTGATTATGAATTTTTTTTGGGATTTGTCTCACGTCCGACACTTTTCAAAACAAACCATTTTTTAAATCGTTCACACGCTGCCACTTGCGCTAAACCCGCTTAGTGCATGCTCGGCTGGACACGGGATTCTAGTGCCCATCTTGTCCGTGTTTTTGCTATCGACTCCGATGTCGGTGCTTCTTCATCTTCTTTTTTCCCTCCACCCACAATATCGACCGAGTTGGACGGTTCTCCATCAGATTATAGCACACTGTTGCTGCCACCAGTAGGTGCGCAGAATCCACAGCGCTTCTCTCTCTAAGAGAGATGCTATCCTATACGTGGACCCCTTCCTACTTGTCTATCTATTCCACCAGCCAATGGGGATAATTTTGAAATTAAATCCCACTTCATCAAACTGTTTCCCAAATTTCATGGGTTGAATCCGAAGACGCATACGTTTTTATAAACAAATTCGAAAATGTATGTGCAATGATGGGCACGTCACAACTTTCTGTGGATGCTATGAGATTACATCTTCTCCCTTTTACTTTGTGCGATCTAGCGAAAAAATAGCTTTATAACACTGCCGCACATTCTATTGCCAAATGTCGTTGTAGCATTCCTTAAAAAATTTTATCCCAATCATAAGACCGCCCGCGTTCGAAGCGAGATTAACTAGTTTACCCAACTTCCCAATGAACTATTTTAGAAATTCTTTGAACGGTTTAAGGGTCTTCTTCTACAATGCCCTCATCACGGAATCAATAGATGGACTTTTGTCATATTATATATGAGGGTGTTGATCCAGCAACAAAATAGATGCTTGAAACCATATGTCAATGTCATTCCTGTCAAAAGATGATGGTGAAGCTTGAAAATTTCTGGAAGATCTCGCTGAACAAACTTTACAGTGGGAAAGCGTTAGACCTACATCGTCTAGGGGAGGTATCCATCAGCTCGATATTTCCTTCGCAGTGAAAGCCGAAATAGCCGCGATACAAAGGAAACTCGATGCTATAGAAAACAAAGTCTCTTCAGCCTCCCTAAACCAATTTACGCTCCCCAAAACCGTGTGTGGTCGCTATTCCAACCCATCACATTTTACGGAAGAATTTCCTTTGAATGCACCGTTTCAAGGTCAAGAACAAACTAATGCTACTTTTCAGCAGTGACCTAGAAACGATCCTTATTCTTCCACATACAATCAAGGATGGAGGAATCATCCTAATTTTTCTTGGAAACAAAACAAAACTCAAAATCAAAACCAGTTCCCAAGCAACTATCGACCTCCCCCACAGCAACAACAACTACCACAACCGATTCAGCACCCCTTTCAACTTCAACCTTTGCAAAACCCGGCCAACAACTTTGATCCTTATAATAATTCTTTTGACGGTACCGATAAACCCTCTGCACTCGACACGTTCATTAAACATTCCATGCAAACGACTGATACTTTAACATCTTCTATCCAAACGTTAATGCGGAACACCGCTTCCCACGATGAAAGCATAAAATCGATAGAAGTACAACTTGCACAATTAAATGCCGCGATGAGTGAGAGAGAGAAAGGGAAACTTCCATATCAACCTATACCTAATCCTATCCACTCACAAAGTTATAATGTGAGTGTCGTTACTACGTTGAGATCGGGAAGAGTGCTGGATAACCAAGTGGGTGAACACGTTGATGACGTTGATGATATTAATAACACCCCGGCTTCTACTTCTTCTCCTATTTCGTCTATTCCACCATCTTCCGAGCCTATTCTCCGTTTTCCCCAAGGCTCGAACACTCATCCCACATTCTCGATTCTACCTAAAACGATCCCCGCTCCAATTCTGGGATCCATTCCATCCTACAATCCTCTCCAATGTTGGACCCAACCCTTATTGATAGAGCTCTTTATCCAAACAGGTTAAGGGGCAACAGACCAAGTTCACAAATGGAGAAGATTGTGGAAATTTTAAAGCAAGTTAAGATAAATATTCCTCTCCTTGATGCTATTCAATAAGTTCCATCTTATGCAAAAATCATTAAGAACTTGTGCACTAGGAAGAGAAAAACTCAAGTGCCGAAAAAGGTATTCTTAACAAGTAGCGTGAGCACTGCTTTTACACAACAACTACCCAAGAAACGAAAAGACCCTGGAAGTCCTACCATATCTATTTCTATTGGGGTAAAAATATCAATCGTGCTCTACTCGATTTAGGCGCTAGTGTTAACTTGCTTCCATATTCTGTCTATGTGCAATTAGGGATCGGAGAGTTAAAATCTGTGCACTGCACTCTTCAGATGGCCGATCGATCTATCACCCAATCTAGGGGTGAGCTAGAGGAAGTGTTAATCAAAGTCGGGGAATTTATATTCCCTGTGGACTTTATCTTTATAGATACACAGTCTGTGGCGAACCTACGAAACCAAATTCCGGTGATTTTAGGTCGACCTTTCCTAGCGACTTCCAATGCAATAATCAATTGTCGAAACGGCTTTATGACCCTATCCTTCAGGAAGATTTCAATTGAGTTTAACATTTACAAGTTAAGAAGTGAACCCTCCGAACCCTATGCTCAAGTATTTTCTATCGAAACGATAATTTCCGATAGCAGCGAATTTGAACAGCTTCACGATACTTATCTCGACTCTGCTAGTACGTTGTTGTTTGACCCTGCTATTAGTTATACACATACGGACCCTTCTATCGAGCTGTCCGGGTCAACATCTAATGCTAATTATGAACCTTTTTGGGAGTCTGAGTATTATCCTGTTCTTTCTGATGAGATTATTATTCGGGATATCGATGAAAGTTTTGAAGAAATCTTCGCTGAAAAACTCACATTCTTAGAAAACATGGGAGTTGTGATGAATCAATCCCAACACAAAGAACTTGAACCACCACCCCTTCTTCTTATCAATAACGAGAATGCGAGTAATCCACCATCATTATTTCGTCTCTATAAACCGAGACGTAAACCCGTTCTATTCCACCTCTTATCCTTGTTAGTTATGAATATGCCCTAGAGGCCTTTATTATACATATGATGTATATTATAGTGGATGCTTGGATATATATAGAGAGGACTTTCTTGCTCGACATGATAGTATGCTATCTGGTTGCTCTTTGTCTTAACATGTAGACTTGTATTGTGATACTGTCTTGCTCTCACATGTTGATAAAACCCTTAGGATATGTACTTGACTACTAGGACTATAATGGAGATCATACTAGTGGGGCCAGGGTAGTCCACAATTACATCCTATAATTGTTCCTAGTCGAGAGTGTATCGAGACAGGGCATCGATACTCCAGTGTAGACTAGCGTATACGCTTCTTGACCCATATGATGGGCGATGGATGATCCCACATCCATTGGTGTTTGACATCAAAGATGGTATATGGGTGCTCAGTGGAGATTGGGTATACTGAACGGATTCGCCGAGAACTCCTAGTTGGTATTATACCTATCATCAGATAGCAGTTCTCTGGTGACACTGGTACAGGTTAGTCTGTAGACCCGAGATCGTCATAGAGTCTTGTGTGATTCCCATTTTGCTTTGATTTCCACCTTACCACGTTCAAGTGAATGTGCAAAATGGTGGATTTTGGGTACAGTTCCGAATCACATGGAGGCAATGAGCGATAGGAGGGGTTTCGTCTCTTCCGGTATTGGGGGTTGATGTTGCGCTGTGCTCGATTGGCAATAACAAGAAGTCCCTGACCAGGGCTGATATGGAGATCTACTGGTAAGTGTTATCAGTAGTTTCTCGACCCGTTATGAGCCTTACATCGGCATGACTTATCAGTTACTGGGATCTAACAATAACCACCCCTAGACTGGATATACGACATATCAGATGAAGAGACCGGACTGTACGGTATGTTACTGACAGGCTTTACAGGAATTAGAGCGGGCTTGCTTGTTGATCTTCTGATCGCTCAATACCCGGTTAGCCGTTACATCCAGTTAGTACCGCTGATGGCTTGTGGGTGCTTGATATGATCATCACCTACTGCCGGTGTATTGAAGAGTCTTTAAAGTCCTACACAGAGGTTTACTGGCTCAGGCAAAACGAAGTAGGAGCACATATGTGATATGTGCGGGACCGAGATTAATACGTGTATGTGATACCGTATTCTATTCTCACGATATGTGATATCGGCCGGTAATATGTGATATAGCCGGGTTATCGAATCATGTGTTGATTCGATGAAATGATACATATTATATTAGTCGGTTATATGTGATATAGCCGGATTATTAAATCAAGTGTTGTTTTAATAATTTAATGTATAATTATATATTTGATATATTAAATTACATTAACTAATATATGCGCACTTAAATATTTCTTTTTCTCACTTTTGATACATTTAACATATATGTGATATATGTTTATTATATTGTTTTCTTTTGTTACATAAATAATATATATGTGATATATATTATTTTGACATGCTAGGTTATCATGCAACATGGGTGTATGAGACGTACACCATGGTTTTGATAATGTGTTGGTTTTTATTTATATAAGTAATTCAAAATTGCTTGGATATTTTTCATAGTTGAGCTTGGATGAAGCTTGTAGAATCATTGGCTTAGTCGACCAATTTTGTTTTACCCAAGATATTTATTAACCTAGCCCTTATCACTTAGCCATGGTCAATTCTCTACATGGGTTAGTGCATGATATAAACTCACCCATGGTTGCATTTCTAACTTCATCTCATTATTCATTTATCTTCTTCGTCATTGTTCTCCCTCATGCTCTCTCTTTGGTTTTGAGGAAGTGAAGAAAAATAGTGAGAAATTAAATTCTAAAGTGAGCAAAATTCCTACTTCATCATCATCTACTAAACTAGCCATTTAGTTTAGAGTGTTAGCTTCACTAATTCCATATTAGTGAAGTGATAGCTTGAGTTCGTGTTTCCTCGAGGTAGATCATTTTCAACTTTGAAGACTTCAAGCAAGTATGCATCATTCACCTTGTGGAGCCTCTCAAGAGTCCGGGAGTTTATTGATCGCAGCGAAGGGACCACTACAAGGAGCTATAGAAGTGAAGGACCGGACTACAAAGGTTGTAATCCCTGCTCACTTAGATATAAAGTTGTTTATATCATGTTTTCGTATGATTCTCTAGTTAAAGATTCTAGGTTAAGGTTCTTTTAGCATGGCAAAATTTTAAATTGGCATGGATGATACCACCCAAAACCTTGCTGTCGTGCTTAGGAACGCTACAGTGGTATCAGAGCCTAGCTAGAGAATTACACGATATTTGTTAGATTACGAAATCTAAACTACTCCGAAACTTGAAACAACGAACCCTAGTTTCTGTCAAAATTTTCTGAGAGTAAAAAAATTATTTTAGCAACCACAGAATGTTATATGTGATATAACATGAACACTAGAGAAAATTGAACCCAATTGGCCGGATTTTGGCCGAGCACATTAAGCTTTTTCCCGAGCAGGCCGGTTCTAGAATGGAGTTTGGGCTTCAATCTTTTGTGGTGTTCCAGTCTTTAGGTTTTGGTGTTTCAGGTGTTGCTTATTTTTGCTAAATTTGCATGTGATGTTATCTTTATACAAAGGCAATTCGGAGTGTTTCATATTCGTAATTCTAGCTTTGTTTCAGGTATTTTAGACGGTGTTAAAAAGTTCAAATGGATATCAAATACCCACTTTAACCCTCGCTGGAAATTTTTTAAGAGTTGGATGTTTTTTATAGTTAAAGAACATTCAAATATCATGCAAGTAATTCGATGGACCCTTTAGAAGAACGAAACCCTAACTTGATTCTGTGACCGTAAGAACTGCCGCCAAACCCTAGGGTTTACGGTAGTTCCGCGGCGCCATAGGTGAGGCAAGGATTGACCCTTCTACAGTTGGTCCATAGGTATTGTGGCATGTATTGAGTATTTTTAAACTACGCTCAAGTGTTGAGCTCTTTGGGAAATTTTGGGTGTTTATTGATTCGATCGGAATGTTTAACATCGTCCGGCTTTTTCTGGAATGTGATACAATATTTGGAATTCATATTGTTAGGCATGAAATGCGAAGTATATGATATTTCGGGTTTATGATGTCTAAGGTGATTGTGGATTCCAAATGTTGTAGTTTGACATTTTCTTTTCTGCGACCGTAAGTGTAATATGTGGTGTATCGCTGGTTTCGTTTCTATATATCAACGACAATTGGAATACGCATATTTACTTTCGTTGATGACATGTGATGTTATGTGTTGTTGTGATATGTTATATTGGATCGTCGTGTTTTGAATAGCCGGGGTTTTTATCTGAGATGAGAGTTTTTATTTTCATTCATGTAAAATTCATTGTATGTAATATTCTTTTATTGGGGCACTTCCGAGTTAAGGATGATGTCACCATAGTTGTATATTATTTACTTTTCCGCATTAGGATAGACCCAAGGAAGGGAGCACAAGTAACCGGGTTCTAGAGTCCAGTGGGAGACCATCTCGAGGAGTCGAGTCCGGGTCTCCTAACTCTAGAATTTGTAGGGTTGTTTGCCGCTCTCGCAGGGGTCCAGGGATGTGGGTTTGGCTATTCATCGCGACCATGGAATCCATGTTTTATACAGGCTTAAAATAAAACACGGACCTCCTAGTATTTCCAATATTTCATATGTTATCTTTTGCTGCTGATATTCTGTGATGTGATCACTTTATATGCGTGAGACGAATACTTTATTATTATATATATGATATATAATAAACGTTGCTTATGTTTTGCACCCGCGCTAGTCCCACCCCGCTATGTCGTTAGTTAAGTAATCTAATGGTGCATAACGGAACTCTGTGGCGAATGCGGATGGCATAAACGTACGTTGTATTTTCATTTCTTCTGTGATGCTTAGGAAGCATAAATGATGGGACTCCATTAATGAGATTAATGAAAGTAAAAGAAACCTAAAAGATGTTGTAGAATCAAATGTTCAAAAAGGGTAGCTCTAGTTTTTGCTTTGCATAATGGTATTCCTTGTAAATTATCCAGCACCTTATTCGATAAGGAAAGAGCCGAGATCCCTTCACCGAAAGTGACCTCTTTAGCGAAACTAGCAGATACTACAATTCACTCGTTTTTTTATTGCTTCTATAGTTCTTGCTTTGCATAGTGATATTTATGAAATATCCTGCATCTTATTCGATAAGGAAAGAGCCGTGATCCCTTCACCGGGAGTGACCTCTTAAGCGAAACTAGTAAAAGCCTCAAAAACACTCCTTTTCAAAATCACTTATTGCTACAACGATATCAAGTTCATTACGCAAATGGTTTTATTAAAAACCTGTCGTAGCCCTCCGTCATTTCAGATAAGTCCTACTTAGTATTCATGCTACATTTGTTGACCTCCGTCAAGGCGTAGTGTGCGGTAGCTGACTAGTATTTATCTTCTACATATGATGCGATTGTTTTAGAGTAGTCGTACGACCTTGTTGACTTTCGTCAAGGGTCGTGCGGGTGGGTTTAATTCAATCAGGAAATGACGGGTTGAACTTGACTAGCAGCCTATGGTTTGTTGACCTCCGTCAAGGTCATAGGACGCTAGGGGCAGAATATTATCAGGAATTTCAAGTGTTAAAATTTGCAACGAGATTGCATACCTTCTATGAAATAGTTGGATCCCGATACCCACTATGAGTAAGAGTTACTTCTGGAAGAGTTTTACACATCACAATTAGCCGATCAAGTAGGTGACTAGAAAGGTGTTAACGGGGTTATGCCCCTGGGAAAACGAGGTTTATTTTAATTAGGTCCGTGTGAAAGCACGGGGAACCTCCCTCAAAGTACCAACACTGGCCTGGCTAAAAGATCGGCGAACTTATTAGGTGTAATTAATCCTGGCTAGTCTTACCTTTTAGGGTTTGAAGGAAGATTTGATAAAAACAGTAGGAGCCATCCTGATTAGAAATATAATAAATAATCGAATCTTGCAAGAGCATACGCTAAAGTGTTTTCTTCTCTCTCTCTCTCTCTCTCCAGGTAGCGACCATGTCAAGTCTTAATCAAGATAATAATATGGATGTATTGACTGAACCCGCTTGTTATACTGAGCAGGGAAATGTTGGTTCCGTTCTTTCTTATAATTGTTATAAGACAGAGCAGGAAATAGGGGAATATCCGGATTCCTACTCCACACAAACGAAGAATAAGCAGGTTGATGCATCTTCTTCGGGTGTGTTAGTTATAGAGAACTATTTCTCAATCCACTCTACATCCTGGGTATTAGATACCGGATCGGGATCCCACATATGTAATATGTTACATGGGATAAAGAAAGGTAGAGAACTGAGAATGAGTGATCATTCCGTAAGAGTAGGGAATGGTGCAAATGTTGCAGCCAAAGCAGTTGGCGGATATCACCTTGTATTACCAAATGGTAATACATTGATTCTGAACGAATACTATTACATACCGATCCTGATATGCAATCTTATATCAGTTTCTTTATTAAGTAAAGAAGGATATAATTTTTTAGTACAGGATAATGTTATGAAAATCTTCCTGAATCAAAAGTTGATTGGATCAGGCTCGTTAAATAATGGCATATACGTTTTAAATCAAACCACAGTTTTTAACATACAAAACACACACAAGAGGAAGAGTTCAAAATGAACGAATCCTTCTTGTGGTATTGTAGACTAGGTCACATTAATGCGACACGACTAGTTAAGTTACATAAGGATGGAGATTTGAATCCGTTCGAAATTTCATCTTATGACACTTTCCAGTCATGTCTCAAAGGCAAGATGACCAAAACTCCGTTTTCGGGATACGGAGAAAGAGTTACGAAACTCTTGGGACTAATACATAGTGATGTATGTGGTTTCATGTCTACACATGCCAGGGATGGTTCCTCATACTTCATTATATTCACTGACGATCTCTCAAGATATGGACATGTGTTCCTGTTGAAACACAAGTCTGAAGCTTTTGAGACATTCAAAGAATATAAGCATGAGGTCGAGAACCAAACGGGTAAAAGTATTAAAATCCTTCGATCTGATCGAGGAGGAGAATACTTAAGCAATGAGTTCCGGGACTATCTAAAAGAGAATGGGATTCTCTCTCAGCTTACTCCTCTGTATACATCACAGCACAACGGTGTATCGGAACAGAGGAACCGCAACCTATTAGATATGGTGCGCTCTATGATGAGCACAGTTGAGTTACCTATTTCCTTTTGGGGTTATGTGCTTGAAACAGCAGCATACCAATTGAATAGAGTTCCAACCAAATCGGTGCCTACCTCTCCATATGAGATATGGGAGGGAAAGAGACCGTGTCTTAATTTTGTTAAGATATGGGGTTGCCCGGCCTATGTTAAAAAGCAAAATCCGGACAAGCTCGAGGCAAGGTCTTTTCTGTGCAAGTTTATAGGATATCCCAAGCATTCGCGAGGACATATCTTCTACTACCCTGAGGAACAAAATGTGTTTGTTGCTCAGCATGCCACCTTTTTAGAAAAGGAATTTCTTGTGAAAGAAATTTGTGGCGAGGAGGTAGAACTGGAAGAAGTTCCAGCGATACAAACTACGACAGGAGATTTGGTAGAACCAGAGGATTCGACAGTTCCCAACGAACCTCAGCCTCTCTGCCGATCTAGTAGGGTTCCTCATCCACCTGAGAGCTACTACGGTTTTCTCATTGATAGTGGGAGAAAGGATTGCATCATGGAAGATAATGCCCCGACTAGCTTCGAGCAGGCCATCACGAGTGGGGACTCTGTGAAATGGCTGGATGCAATGCGATCTGAGATGGAATCCATGTACACCAACAAAGTATGGACTTTAGAAATTGCTCCTAAATGGGTAAAACCCATTGAGAGCAAATGGATCTTTAAGAAGAAACTTGGTGTAGATGGAAAAGTTGAGACTTTCAAAGCTAGACTTGTGGCAAAAGGTTTTCGTCAACGACCAGGTTTGGATTATGATGAAACATTTTCTCCAGTGGCTATGCTTAAGTCCATCTAGATCCTACTTGCCATTGCTGCATACCATGACTACGAAATCTGGCGAATGGATGCTAAGACCGCCTTTCTGAATGGTGATTTAGAAGAGAGCGTGTACATGACTCAGCCAGAGGGCTTCGTAGACAGTGGGAGCAGCGGAAAGGTATGCAAGCTGCTTAAATCCATCTACAGGTTAAAACAGGCATCACAGAGTTGGAACATCTGTTTTGATGTGGTAATGAAAGAGTTTGACTTCATCAAAAACGTAGATGAACCTTGTATATACAAGAAGGTGGCAGAGAGTAAGGTTGTCATCCTCGTATTGTACGTGGATGACATATTCTTGATAGGAAATGATATTCCTATGCTGTACTCGGTCAAGCTCTTCTTATCATAAAGATTCTCAATGAAAGATCTAGGTGATGCCCCCTACATCTTGGAGATTAAGATCTATAAAGATAGATCTAAACGGATACTAGGATTGTCCCTATCTAGGTATATTGACACCATACTAAAGAGGTTTAGTATGGAAGAATCCAAGCGTGGGAATTTACCCACGATCTCTAGACTCACTCTCTCCAAAGAGATATTTCCCAAGACTGATTTGGAGAGAGCTCACATGCAAGGGACACCCTATGCCTCGGCAGTAGGCTCTATCATGTATGCAATGCTATGTACCAGACCCAATGTAGCATACTCACTAAGTGCAGTAAGTAGGTATCAAGCAGATCCTGGTGATAGTCGCTAGACAGCTGTGAAGAACATTCTCAAGTACTTAAGAAGGACTAAAGAGATGTTCTTGGTGTATGGTAACGGAGAACTCTAAGTGGAGTCCTTTACCGATTCGAGCTTCCAGAGTGATAAGGACGACTCTAAGTCAGTCTCGGGATTTGTCTTTACCCTCAATGGAGGGGCGGTTTGTTGGAAGAGTTCCAAACAGAAAACCATGGCAGACTCGATGATGGAGGCTGAATACATCGCTGCTAACGATGCTTCCAAAGAGGTTGTCTGGATGAAAAAGTTCATAACCGAAATTGGTGTGGTTCCATCTGTTGAGCATCCAATACTTTTTTATTGCGATAACAATGGAGTAGTGGCCTTGGCCAAGGAACCCAGATCCCATCAGCGATCCAGGCATAATCTGAGGCGGTATCACATGATCCGGGAGATAGTTGATCGCCGGTAGATCGAGATCAGGAGAGTTGACACGAAGGACAACACAACGGATCCACTCACGAAGGCCATACCCTAGATACAATTTGAGAAACTCTTCGGGATATTGGGTATGAGATACTACAACAACTGGCCTTAGTGTAAGTGGTAGATTGTTAGTTATGTATATACCCTAGAGGCCATTATTGTACATATGATGTATATTATAGTGGATGCTTGGATATATATAGAGATGACTTTCTTGCTCGACATGATAGTATGCGGTCTGGTTGCTCTTTGTCTTAACATGTAGACTTGTATTGTGATACTGTCTTTCTCTCACATGTTGATAAAGCCCTTAAGATGTGTACTTGACTACTAAGACTATGATGGAGATCATACTAATGGAGCCAGGGTAGTCCACAAGTACATCTTATAATTGTTCCTAGTCGAGGGTGTATCGAGACAGGGCATCGATACTCCAGTGTAGACTAGCGTATACGTTTCTTGGCCCATATGATAGGCGATGGATGATCCCACATCCATTAGTGTTTCACATCAAAGATGGTATACGGGTGCTCAGTGGAGACTGGATACACTGAACGGACTTGCCGATAACTCGTAGTTGGTATTATACCTATTGTCAGATAGCAGTTCTCTGGTGACACTAGTACAGGTTAGTCTGTAGACCTAAGATCGTCATAGAGTCTTGTGTGATTCCCACTGTGCTTTGATTTCCACCTTACCACATTCAAGAGAACGTGCAAAATGATAGCTTTTGGGTACAGCCCCGAATCATATGGAGGCAATAAGCGATAGGAGGGGTTTCGTCTCTCCCGGTATTGGGGATTGATGTTGCGCTGTGCTCGATTGGCTATAACAGGAAGTCCCTGGCCAGGGCTGATATGGAGATCTACTGGTAAATGTTATCAGTAGTTTCTCAACCCGTTATGAGCCTTACATCGGTACGACTTATCGGTTACTGGGGTCTGACGATAACCGCCCCTAGACTGGATATACGACATATAAGACGAAGAGACCGGACTGTATGGTAGTGTTACCGACAGGCTTTATAGGAGTTAGAGCGGGCTTGCTTGTTGATCTTCTGATCGCTCAATACCCAGATAGCCGTTACGTCCAGCTAGTACCGCTGACGGCTTGTGGGTGCTTGATATGATCATCACTTACTGCCGGCGTATTGATGAGTCTTTAGAGTCCTACACAGAGGTTTACTGGCTCAGGCAAAACGAAATAGGAGCATATATATAATATGTGCGGGACCGAAATTAATACGTGTATGTGATACCGTATTCTATTCTCACGATATGTGATATCGGCCAGTTATATGTGATATAGCCGGGTTATCGGATCAAGTGTTGATTCGATGAAATGATACATATTATATTAGTCGGTTATATGTGATATAGCCGGATTATTAAATCAAGTGTTGATTTAATAATTTAATGTATAATTATATATTTGATATATTAAATTACATTAACTAATATATGCTCACTTAAGTATTTCTTTTTCTCACTTTTGATACATTTAACATATATGTGATATATGTTTATTGTATTTTTTTCTTTTGTTACATAAATAATATATATGTGATATATATTATTGTGACATGCTAGGTTATACATGCAACATGGGTGCATGAGACTTACACCATGGTTTTGATAATGTGTTGGTTTTTATTTATATAAGTAATTCAAAATTGCTTGGATATTTGTCATGGTTGAGCTTGGTTGAAGCTTGTAGAACCATTGACTTAGTCCACCAATTTTATTTTACCAAGATATTTATTAACCTAATACTTATCACTTAGCCATGGTCAATTCTCTACATGGGTTAGTGCATGACATAAACTCACCCATGGTTGCATTTCTAACCTCATCTCATTATTCATTCATCTTCTTCTTCGTTGATCTCCCTCAAGCTCTCTCTTTGGTTTTGAGGAAGTGAAGAAAAATAGTGAGAAATTAAATTCTAAAGTGAGCAAAATTCCTACTTCATCATTCTCTACTAAACTAGCCATTTAGTTTAGGGTGTTAGCTTCACTAATTCCATATTAGTGAAGTGATAGCTTTAGTTCGTGTTTCCTCGAGGTAGATCATTTTCGACTTTGAAGACTTCAAGCAAGTATGCATCATTCACCTTGTGAAGCCTCTCAAGAGTCCGAGAGTTTATTAATCGCAGTGAAGGGACCACTATAAGGAGCTATAGAAGTGAAGGACCGGACTACAAAGGTTGTAATCCCTACTCACTTAGATGTAAAGTTGTTTATATCATGTTTTCGTATGATTCTCTAGTTAATGATTCTAGGTTAGGATTCTTTTAGCATGGCAAAATTTTAAATTGGCATGGATGATGCCACCCGAAACCTTGTTGTCGTGCTTAGGAACCCTATAATCATCTCCCAACTTCTTCACGTCGATAGGTGACATGATCTTCTACCAATCAGTGCGCTACATTGATAAAAATTTTGAATGATTGGTGTTGACTTTTGGTCTTTGTAAAGATTTGTATTGACCAATAATTTTACCCCCCTCCCCTCTTTATAATATTAAACGTTTAATACTATTTTACTCAAGTTTAGGGGGGAGAAAATATATTTTGGCTCTTGAAAGAAAATAAATTTTTACAAAATTATGAGCCAAAACAATAATTTTGGGAGAGGATTTCACATTCATTATTTCTTGTCCCCGTTGATAACTTTTCCTCCCAAGTCTACAGTTTTTTTTAAGCTTAACAGATGACATCAGTGAGGACACTGCTGCAAACAGGTTTGGGAGAGTTTTGTGCTTATTCACGCATTATTTTGCATTATACTATATACAAGCACAAAAAAAATTTGATAATGAATGTTTGAAAGTGAAAAATTTTCATATGTAAGATTGGAAAAGTTTAAGAAAAGCAAGAAAATTAGATATTTTCTTAAACGAAACTAGTAATAAGTAGTTATGAGCCGTTGTCCCAAGTGTTAGTAAGATGAAGGAAATTACTAATCCGAGAATAAAAATAAGTCTGAAAAATAGTCCATATTCTTGAGGACAAACATTTGAACGTTGATACCTTACTATATGCACTGTCACCATGTTGAAACTTGGGATAGTAGAGAATACCATGAAATGCTCTTGTCTAAAAGCCTTGGTATGAAAAATAAAAAATAAAAAAAATTAAAGTATAAGTGGTGAAGAAAAAAATGAACATTGGTTTTGAAATTGCTTAAGGCAGCATAAAAAAATATAGCGAGAGTGCTTTATCACCTAGTGCTTTAGACCAACTGGTTTGGAAGTCACTGCTAAGCCTTAGGTGTTGCAAAACGAGGAATTGTGCCTAAATAAGCAAGAACATTTGGTAATCGGTCGCATGAAGGATGTGTGAGAAATTTCATCGAAAATATTCACCGACTATAAAGTACTTTGGAAGATGGACAAGAGTATGATAGCTTGAATTGAATTTCCTAAGTGTAGGGATGTCTTTTACACACACATGGGGGTATATGATCGATGTTTGGATGAATGGTAGGGAGGAAGACTAAAGGCGATGTTTTATTGAGGGATGATGTGATTTCTAATATTTTTTCATGACCATTAAGATAGGGCTCATGGCAACCGAAAAGCCAGTATAGTTGGAAACTCTTATTTTCAAGTTCATTCTTTTATAGTTCTTAGCTTTGTATGCAACTTTCATTTTCTTTCTTTTATTATAGGATTTTGTGGGTGTAATCCGCTGAAAACCCTCAGGAGACAACATTCCTCCTACCAGGGACACCTAGAGGTTTAACGGCTTGTTGCACATGCTCAGTGCAATCGTGTTGCCTACGAAAATGTGCTACTTAGGTTTTTCTTCTTCTTTCTCTCTCTCTCTTTTTTGAATAACTAGTTTGCTCGGGACGATCAAAATTAAGTTTGGGGGTATTTGTTCAGTCGAAAACATCGCACATTTGATATAACATTTTCCTTACTTTTCTTAAACATTTAAAGGTGTTTATTATAAATATGAAACATATGAGGGTTTATCTGTAAAATATCTATTATCATATGTTTATATATTATAATCAACATTATGAAGGAAAATGTATGCATATAATATTTATATAATATTTTGATAATTTAAATATGCATATCATATCAAATATCTTTAATCAATTTTTGTAAAATATAATATCATATAAATTAGTTAGGATAATATCTCAAAAATACCAAATATTTCTAACATTATTCATTGAGATATTGTGCAAGATTTAGCTAGGTCAGGAGATCGAGATATTGAGATGTCGGGAATCAAAAATCTACCGACAAAATTAAATAAAATCGAAGAATCAATACTGGCAGAGACTCAGAAAAGATATGAAGATTCCAGACATCAAATAAATCTCCATGTGTCACAATGAAGCGGCCCCGGAATTTTGAAGCAATGATCACACCAAACGGCCGCGGTTCCACGGCCAATACATGCCATATGCGGCGGATCCGCGGCCAATTCAATGAGTTAGGATTTTGGATTTTTAGGTTAGATTTGAAATAACAAACCCTAATTTTTGGGATCTATAGTTTCTGGTTTTGGGACTATTTAAAGGACCGAGGGCTAAAGTTAAAGATCATCACCTTTTACATGAAGCAAATCACCGTCAAAGAACAAGTGATCCATGACAGGTCCACGATTCAATGTGATAAGACGATGTGAGATTCGACGGAACATCTACTTCTTACGAGGCAGAGATCGAGAACAATTTCTTCTTCCTCTTGTAATATGAACTCGAAGGTTTTGTATTTGTGAAGTTGATTAATAAAGGTAGATCATTAGTTTAATTATTTAGCATTTTATTTTCTGTATTTACATTATGATATCTAACCGTTCTTCTTCTTCTATCTCCATCATGCGCAAGTAATTCTCCGCTTGATAGGGTTTGTAGGATTAGGGTAAAACAATTGATGAGAAAATACTTTAACTTCTTTTAAGTCTTATGAAGTTTATAAACTTTGGCAAAAGAATCGTTAATATCCTAATCGAACGCGCTACCAATTTATTGCTAGTCTCGACCGCGATTTAATATTAGATTAACAATTGTTTTGTTAAGGGCTAGACATGAATATAGATCAATGAAAGGACAAGGGTCAATAGCGTGGAAACCCTAGTTTCTTCCAAGAACTCTAATCCCCATTCATCACTATCTATCTAATTTTAAATCTATCAAAAGATAAAGGGAGTAATCTTCATTAGTCATCCATGATTACTAAATCCTAACGAACCCTACAAGCCTCTTCTTTATATATTCTACATCCGTATTTAAACTAGAACTTAAAACTATAAATTCTACATCCATTTTTAATATAGATCTAGAATCTATTCTCTATTCTTTTTCTTTCTAATCAACTCGTCTAAAGTAAGATTAAAAGTTCCACGCAAACCTGTGGACGACCTGTACTCATCTCGGCTAGCTACACGCGACACCGTTATTGATTGCGGTTAACTACAAACACTTACATAGAATCAATCAATCGTCTTGCCTAAATTTGGGGGAAGATGCTATTTGAACTTCTCCATCCACCTCTCCGAAGATACCAAGTTGATTTATGGCACTGTATATCGGAGGTAGAATCCGTATATTTTAAATTTGGGTTTGGTTTATTTAAAAACTGTTAATCTAGTTTGAGATTAAGATCAATTTAAATATATGAGCGTTTGGGCTCAATTCATTTTAGTTTAAGGACATCATGGTCCATTATCGCCATGTTTAGGATGAATATTAGTTTAAGAACATTTCGGTCCAAAATTCCCGTTCTGAGGGACGAATATTAGTTTACGAAAATTTCGGTCTAACATTCCCATTTTGGGGATGAACGTTAGTTTAAGAACATTTCGGTCCAACATTCCCATTTTGGGGACGAATGTTGGTTTAAGGACATTTCGGTCCAACATTCCCATTTTGGAGACGAATGTTGGTTTAAGGACATTTCGGTCCAACATTCATCTTGCGTGCATGTGTATTTGTTACGTGGAAGAGTTAACGATGGTAACATGGAATGTGCCCAATTTAGGGCACGATCTAATTTGAGGTATGCACGTTAATTTGGAAGTGCATTAATATGGGATAAACAAAGTTGTTGGTTGTCGAGACCCGCCACCTCTCTGAAGACGCTAAGGAATTACAACGACATATATCAGAGGTGTGGAAAGATGTACCCTTGAACCAAATCCCGTATTTGAGGGCAAAAAAGGGGTGGTGGACCTAAGAATCGTTAGTCACATTTGGGACTAAGATTACCTTAGGAGATATGGGATGGATATCATTTTAGATATCATCAATGAGAGATCATTAGTCATGTTTGAGACTAAGATCAGTTTGGAAATCATGAGCAATATGGGCTTGGTTGATTAAAATCAAAGAGATTTGACCTCATGAAACGTAGCCAATTTGGGCTAAAATTGGTTCTCTATACTACCCAGCAGTGCTAAGCACTGATATATATAGTGCTCACGTGTGTTTTACGTGGAGTGTTGGAATAGTGGTGAGCACTAATCTTTTCTGGCGCTCACGTGTTTTTCATGTGAGGCGCTGCTTATAGTGCTAAGCACTAATTTTCTTTGGCGCTCACGTATAAAACATGTGAGGCGCTCAGATATGGACGCTGCCCAATTAGTGCTAAGCACTTTAGTCATTTTGACTGAACATAGAGTGCTAAGCACTTTGCATGGCACTTACGTGGGAAGCACGTGAATGCTGAGCATTGATTTCGGGTTTTGTTTGTTCACCCCCTTTTTTGACAGAAGTGCTAAGCACTTGGCTAGAGCTCTAGTGCTCACGTGTAAAACACGTGAGGCGCCAGATTTCAAGTTTCCAAGAGTATTTCACGTGTATTTGACGTGACTGCTTTAATTTTGGGGTGTTAGGCTGCTTTATTTGGTGGTTGCCTAATCAACATGAATGAGTTTTTTCTTTGTTTTTCGGGCGCTCATGTGGGAAGCACGTGAGGCGCTTTAACTCTTCTTTTGTTTGTTTTAGGCACTCACATGGGAAACACGTGAGTCACTATAATAATATTAGGCACTAATTTTCTTACGTGTGTTTCACGTGAGACGCCAATTTCTTCTTATTTGTAGAGATATTAAACTCTGTTAATGACATTTTAGTCATTAATGATTGTCAAGATTTTTGTTTTGAAGATCTTGGATCGTCATTTTTTTAATTGGAGAACTAAGTTCTTTTTTTTATTTTTATAAGAACTAAATTCTTTACGTAGGGTTAAACCCTAATTTTGGAGGAATTAAATTCCCAGAACACATATTCTTTTTCTTTTTCTTTCTTTTTAATCTAGTCCTTTTCCCTAAGTTTTGAGTCTGAAGAACAGAATCTCCCCAATGAGAATTAAATTCTTAACTTGTGGGGAGATTTTCTTTTGCAAATCTTAAACCAGAGGAAGAACTAAGTTTTTGTATGAAGATTTAAACCCTTATATCCATTATACTGGGCAAAGAGGATAATTTTAATCTCTCATTTTTATTTACCTAGAGTTTTTGATGGAGGAAGAGATACTTTCTTTAAGAATTAAATTCTCTGTTCTCTTAAGAGCTCACTGTATTTTTTTTTTGCAGTAGCTTCTGTTCGTCTGTGTGTACGAAACTTGAAGTCTCGGGTCCTTTATATAGTGAAGTCAAGTTTGTTAATTAAAATCTCTTAATAAGAGATTCGAATTGATTTTTTTGGTCTCAAAATCTGTTTGGGGAATTTTACCTACCGTTGGATCTTTAATCCAAGTGTTTCTGTCTCACAGAATATGTTTTCTCTTTTTAACAAGATTGGGGGAATATTCTCCCATATATAGAATAAAATTCTATTGAACGGTGATATTTTTATCACCATTGGATTTTTAATCCAAGGGTGCTCGGTATAACAGAGCACAATCTTTCTCTGTTTAGAAAGATATGGGAAATATTTTCCATCTCATTGGATCTTTGATCCACCAACTTTCTGTTCAACAGAGAATATTCTTCCCAATAGAATTTAATTCTATGCTTAATCACCATTGGATTTTTGATCCAACGGTTCCCTATTAAACAGAAAGGATCTTTCTCTTTTAGAAAAATCCAGAGAAGTATTTCCCAAGAGTAGAATTTAATTCTACGTGAGGAGGCGTCTTCACGTGTTTAACACGTGATGCCTACTTAGCTTCTTTCATTTGGCGCCCATATGCTTTGCATATGGGCGCTCACGTGTTTAACACGTGAGGGCAATTTGTCCTTTGGCCATTTACTCTTTTAATGCTCATATGCTTTGCATATAAAAAATAGAATTTAATTTTATGCATAGAGTTTAACTCTATCTGAAGCTGATGCTTCAAAAGGGTATCCTCACGTGTTTAACACGTGACCCGAGTGTGGTTTTTTTTTATGCTTTCATACTTTATACATAGGCGCTCTTGTATTTAACACGTGAGGCCCATTTAGCCTTTAGTTGTTTAATTGCAACGTCTATATGCTTTGCATATAGGCGATTGCGTGTTTAATACGTGAGGGTTATTTTTGCCTATAGTTATTTGATTGCAGCACCTATATGCTTTACATATAGGCGCTCACGTGTTTAACACGTGAGGTTTGAGCCGTGAGGAATTTTTTCCCCTTTTCTCTCCTTTTTTATGAGGGAACAAATGCCCCCAGCGTTGCTCTCACGTGGCTTGCACATAAGTGCAACGATGTCCATCCTTACCACCGTTGGATTGCCTAAGGGAATGGGAAGATGAACCGCTTCCCATCAGGTCTTATAAATGGAGCCTTTGGCCCTTAAGATGACCATTGTTTCTTCATCTTCCTCCTTAATTCTTTTCTTGAGAATTTAATTCTCCTTTCAGAGCTTAGCTCTCTGCCCACAGAACTCCAGATTTAAACTCTACAAAAACTCTTTTTGGTAAAGATTATGAACGGCATTCATCTCTTAGGAAAATCCTTTTTTTGTTTTTGGATTTTAAATCCATTGACAGAGATTTGCTCTTTTTTTGAACCGATCTCTTAGAGATCTAAAAAAACTCCTTTTTTTAAGTAGACCATGGGTCTCGAATTAGAATTGTTTGTTCTCCTCTTAGGGCTTTACCACATCATTGATTTTTGAGGATCTTTGGAATTTAAATCCATTTTATTTGTTTCCCACCATGGGGATCTCTAGGATTTAATCCCATTGTTGGAGGGATTTAATTCTGGGAGAGTTTTACACAGGACAATTAGCCGATCAAGTAGGTGTCTAGAAAAGTGTTAACGGAGTTACGCCTCTGGGAAAACGAGTTTTACTTTAATTAGGTCCGTGCGAAAGCACGGGGAACCTCCCTCAAAGTACCGATACTGATCTGGCTGAAAGATTGACGAAATTGTAGGGTGTAATTAATCCCGGCTAATCTTACCTTTTTGGGTTTAAAGGTAGATTTGATAAAAACAGTGGGAGACATCCTGATTAGATAAGATAATAACCAATCTAATCTTGCAAGAGCATACGCTAAAGTGTTTTTCTTCTCTCTCTCTCCAGGTAGCGACCATGTCAGGCCATAATCAAGATAATAATATGGATGTATTGACTGAACCCGATTATTGTACTGAGTAAGGGAACGTTGGACCCGTTCTTTCTTATAAGAATTATAAGACAGAACAGGAAACAAGAGAATATCTGGATTCTCACGCCGCCCAAAAGAACATGCATGTTGATGCATCTTCTTCAGGTGTGTTAGTTATTGAGAACTGCTTCTCAGTTCACCCTACGTCCTGGGTATTAGATACCGGATCAGGATCCCACATATGTAAATTGTTACATGGGCTGCGAAAAGGTAGAGAACTGGGAAAAGGTGATCATTCCGTTCAAGTAGGGAACGGTGCAAGTATTGTAGCCAAAGCAGTTGGCGAATATCACCTAGTATTGCCGAGTCGTAATACACTGATTCTAAATGAGTGCTATTATATACCGAACATGATGTGCAACATTATATCAGTTTCTTTATTGAGTAAAGAGGGATATAATTTTGTAGTACAGGATAATGTTATGAACATATTCCTAGATCAAAAGTTGATTGCATCAGGCTCGTTACATAATGGCATATTCATTCTAAATCAGAATACAGTCCTGAATATACAAAACACACACAAGAGGAAAAGTTCAGATGTGAACGAATCCACACAAGAGGAAAAGTTCAGATGTGAACGAATCCTACTTGTTGCATTGTAGACTTGGTCATATCAATGCGACACGACTAGCTAAGTTACATAAAGATGGTTATTTGAATCCATTCGAATTATCATCTTATGATACTTGTCATTCATGTCTCAAAGGAAAAATGACCAAAGCTCCGTTTAGTGGACACGGAGAAAGAGTTACTGAACTCTTAGGACTGATACATAGTGATGTATGCGGTCCCATGTCTACGCATGCCAGGAACGGTTCTTCCTACTTCATTACATTCACTGACGATCTCTCTAGATACGGACATGTGTTCCTGTTGAAACACAAGTCTGAAGCTTTTGAGAAATTCAGAGAATATAAGCACGAAGTAGAGAACCAAACGGGCAAAAGTATTAAGATCCTTCGATCTGATCGAGGAGGAGAATATTTGAGCAATGAGTTCCAAGATTATCTAAAAGAGAATGGGATTCTCTCTCAGCTTACTCCACCTTATACACCATAGCACAACGGTGTATCGGAACGAAGGAATCGCACCCTATTAGATATGGTGCGTTCAATGATGAGTACAGCTGAGTTACCTATTTCCTTCTGGAGGTATGCGCTTGAGACAGCCATACACCTATTGAATATGGTTCCTACCAAATCAGTGCCTACCACTCCGTATGAGATATGGAAAAGGAAGAGACCATCTCTTAAGTATGTTAAGATATGGGGTTGTCCAGCCTATGTCAAAAGACAAAATCCGGACAAACTCGAGGCAAGATCTGTCTTATGTAAGTTTGTAGGATATCCCAAGAACTCACAAGGGTATATCTTCTACCACACTGAGGAACAAAAGATGTTTGTTTCTAAACATGCCACCTTTTTGGAAAAGGAATTTCTTGCAAAAGAAATTGATGGCAATGAGGTAGAACTGGAAGAGGTTCCAGCGACACAAACTACAACAGATGATTTAGTGGAACCAGAGAATTCAGTAGTACCCGACGAACCTCAGCCTCTCCGCCGATCTAGTAGGGTTTCTCATCCACCTGAGAGATACTATGGTTTTCTCATTGATGGTGGAAGCGAGGATTGCATCATGGATGATGATGACCCGACTAGTTTCGAGCAGGCCATCACGAGTGGTGACTCTGTGAATTGGCTGGATGCAATGCGATCTGAGATGGAATCCATGTACACCAATAAAGTATGGATTTTGGAAAATGCTCCTGAAGGGGTAAAACCCATTGGGAGCAAGTGGATTTTTAAAAAGAAATTTGGTGTAGATGGAAAAGTAGAGACTTTCAAAGCTAGACTTGTAGCAAAGGGTTTTCGTCAACGACCAGGTGTGGATTATGACGAAACCTTTTCTCCAGTGGCTATGCTTAAGTCCATCCGGATCTTACTTGCCATTGCTGCATACCATGACTACGAAATCTGGCAAATGGATGTTAAGACCGCCTTTCTAAACGGTGATTTAGAAGAGTGCGTGTACATGACTCAGCCAGAGGGCTTCGTAGATAGTGGGAGCAGCGGAAAGGTGTGCAAGCTGCTTAAATCCATTTATAGGTTAAAGCAAGCATCGCGGAGTTGTAACATCTGTTTTGATGTTGTAGTCAAAGAGTTTGACTTCATTAAAAATATAGATGAACCTTGTATCTATAAGAAGGTAGCAGAGGGTAAGGTTGTCTTCCTCGTATTGTACGTAGATGACATACTCTTGATAGGAAATGATATTCCTATGCTGCAATCAGTCAAGCTCTTCTTATCACAGAGATTCTCAATGAAAGATCTAGGTGATGCCTCCTGCGTATTGGGAATCATGATCTATAGAGATAGATCTAAACGGATACTGGGATTGTCCCAATCCAGGTACATTGACACCATACTAAAGAGGTTTAGTATGGAAGAATCCAAGCGTGGGAACCAACCCACGATCTCTGGACTCACTCTCTCCAAAGAGATGTCTTCCAAGACTGATTTGGAGAGAGCTCGCATGCAAGGGATACCCTATGCTTCGGCAGTAGGCTCTATCATGTATGCGATGCTATGTACCAGACCCGATGTAGCATACTCACTAAGTGTAGTGAGTCGGTATCAAGCGGATCCTGGAGAGAGTCATTGGACAGCAGTGAAGAACATTCTCAAGTACTTACGAAGGACTAAGGAGATGTTCTTGGTGTATGGTAATGGAGAACTCCAGGTGGAGTCCTTTACCGATTCCAGCTTCCAAAGTGATAAGGACGACTCTAAGTCGCATTCGGGTTTTGTCTTTACCCTCAATGGAGGGGCGGTATGTTGGAAGAGTTCCAAACAGGATACCGTTGCAGACTCAACGATGGAGGCTGAATACATCGCTGCCAACGATGCTGTCAAAGAGGCTGTCTGGATCAAGAAGTTCATTACTGAACTTGGAGTGGTTCCATCCATTGAGCATCCAATACCTCTGTATTGCGATAACAATAGAACTGTGGCATTGGCCAAGGAACCCAGATCCCATCAGAAGTCCAGACATATTCTGAGGCGGTATCACCTGATCAGGGAGATAGTTTATCGCCGGGAGATCGAGGTCAGGAAAGTAGATACGAAGGACAACACTGCGGATCCATTCACGAAGGCTATTCCCCGGATACAGTTTGAGAGATTATTCGGGATGCTAGGTATGAAATACTACAGCAGCTGGCCTTAGTGCAAGTGGGAGATTGTTAGTTATGTATATGCCCTAGAGGCCATTGTTGTACATATGATGTATATTATAATGGATGCTTGGATATATATAGAGATGACTTTCTTGCTCGTCATGATAGTATGCTATTTGGTTTCACTTTATCTTAACATGTTGACTTGTATTGGTTTACTGTTTTACTCTCACATGTTGATAAAGCCCTTAGGATCTGTACTCGACTACTGGGACTATGATGAGATCATACTAGTGGGGCCACGGTAGTCGATGAGAATCCTTTTAGATTCTCACAATGCTCATCTTGCCTCGTCATTGATGAGCCGCCATTTTTATTTCGTGGGGCCTACTGGCTTTGTAGTTAGTAATTCCATAAAACAAACTCACACCTTTTATTAATGTGGTTTTTTGGTTTGTCCCCTTTCTTTATGTACAATGGCCTCACTTTCCTACTTTCCCTACGCCCGCTCAGAGGTCGCTTTCCTACAGTCGCCATTAGACGAGGAGGCTATGGCTATGATTAGGGAGCATGACAAGGACAAAAAGAGCCTTCTCATATAGGGAACTTGGTACGGTCATATTATCAGGGACCGCCGTAGTTCTACATGTGGAGTCCCAACACAACTCATCCGCTCAATTTCATTTACGGAGCGTCCGCGTACTGCTTATGCAGTGGAGGCGACTAATTGGACTACCGAGGGCCGGCTTGAGCCATCAACGACAGGGATACCCAATCAACCCATGATGGCTATCGACATTTTGGGACGCCGAATATGTCAAGGTGAAGCTCGACCTTAGGAGCAGGTTTATAAGATAGGCGTTACCCCGCGACATCCAGTGGGCTAGCTTCCTTAGGCCCGGTACATTCTCTCCTCCCGACGCTCACAATTGCAGAAAGTTGGGTAGTATCAAGTGGTGTACGCGTCACTGTTCTACTACCATGCTCCCTACGTCTGGTGGAACAAAGCTTTTTTAAACCAGTGGAATCTTCCAACGAATACGTTTCTATTAGGGTACCGCGAAGTCTCTATTTCGCTGGAGGAATTCTGAGAAATTTCAGAACTGCCAATTATGGGAGAGCACTATGAAGAATTGTTACCCTTTGATGAGTATATTTTTGCTACAGTGCCAGCTATGCTTGAAGGCTTGAAAACCTAGAATGCCGTTCGGCACAAGCACCCAAGTCTAATCAAGGCCTTAGGTATTTTTGAGAGCCTATTCGTGGCATCAGAAGGGAAAGATGTTACTTTTGACGCTTTCATCGCTTTCTTTCTTCATAAAGATGGTCTATTTAAGAAAGCGCTGAAATTTGCAAAGGCTGAGAATCCCTTCGGCTTTGGCTTGGAGAAATTGCCGGCTAAAGAAGAAGATCTGCTGCAATTTTATATTCCAAATTCGTCAACCATGACTTTTGATGCAATCGATGCTCCTGGAATAGACGAAGAAACATTATTTGTAGGCTTCATCAGTCTCTGGCTCGGCTGGTTCTCCATGCCAATGCACCGCCATTTTATGAAAGCCTCTGTCTTCTACCCTGCACATCGCATAGCTGAAGGAGCGCGATTGGCCATTGGCGTCACAGGGTTATCACACCTATACCATGGTTTAAGTACTGCCGCCAACACTTCAAACCAAGGTGCAAACACCGTGAATTTCTCCCTCCACTACTTCACATCCTGGATCGAGATGCATGTGTTAGGCGCGTTTTCTACGCACCAACAGCCTGATTTCTATGAGTCATACACCTTCCCGCGAGTCATAAGATTGGTTGATGCCTCCGCTCCTGATCCGACTCAGTTAGGGGCTCTGAGCGTATTGCTTAACCCGTATTCCAACGAAGGCGGTATGGTTTTCAATGATCGGGTCCTTTCTGCGCCAGCGGGGCCTATGCAACAGTTATTCAACTTGTCGAAGAATGGGGTGCCGGCTTTAAAACACAAAGAGATCATGCATTTATATTCTGTTAGTTATGTATATGCCCTAGAGGCCATTGTTGTACATATGATGTATATTATAATGGATGCTTGGATATATATAGAGATGACTTTCTTGCTCATCATGATAGTATGCTATTTGGTTTCACTTTATCTTAACATGTTGACTTGTATTGGTTTACTGTTTTACTCTCACATGTTGAAAAAGCCCTTAGGATCTGTACTCGACTACTGGGACTATGATGAGATCATACTAGTGGGGCCACGGTAGTCGATGAGTACATCCTATAACTGTTCCTAGTCGAGGGTATATCGAGACAGGGCATCGATACACCAGAGTAGACTAGCGTATACGCATCTTGACCCATATGATGGGCGATGGATGATCCCATATCCATCAGTGTTTGACATCAGAGATGGTGTACGGGTGCTCAGTGGAGACTGGGTACACTGGACGGACTCGCCGAGAACTCCCAGATGGTGATATACCACACGTCAGATGGCAGTTCTCCGGTGACACTGGTACAGGGTAGTCTGTAGACCCGAGATCGTCATAGAGTCTTGTGTGATTCCCACTGTGCTTTGATTTCCACCTTACCACGTCCAAGAGGGCGTGCAAAACGGTGGCTTTTGGGTACAGTCCCGAATCACATGGAGGCAATGAGCGATAGGAGGGGATTCGTCTCTCCCGGTATAGGGAGTTGATATTGTGCTGTGTTCGATTGGCTATAACTGGAAGTCCCTGGCCAGGGCTGATATAGAGATTTACTGGTAAGTGTTACTAGTAGTTTTTCGACCCGTTATGAGCCACACATCGACACGACTTATCGGTTACTGGGGTCTGACGTATTCCACCCCTAGACTTGATATGCGACATATCAGACGAACAGACCGGACTGTACGGGAGTGTTACTGATTGGATTCACAGGAGAACGCACAGGCTAGCTTGTTGATCTTCTGATCGCTCAATACCTGGGTGGCTGTTACGTTTAGCTGACCGCTTGCAGCTTGTGGGTGTTTGATATAATCATCACCTACTACCGGCGTATTGACGATTCTTTAGGGTCCTACACAGAGGTTTCTTGGCTCAGGCGAAACGGAGTAGAGGCACATATGTGATATGTGCAGGACCGAGAATAATGCGATATGAGATACCGTATTATATTCTCGCGATATTTAGATATGAACCCGGACATCGGATCAAGTGTTGATTCGATGAATCAGTACATAATATATTAGTCGGTAATATTCGATATGGCCGGATCATCGAATCAAGTATTGATTCGATGATTTAATGTATAATAATATATGTGATATATTTTATTACATTATCTAATATTGGCTCGCTTTATTATTTCATTTTCTCACTGGATGATACATTGATATATATGCGATATATGTTAATTGTATTATTTTCTTTTGTTGCAAATATATAATATATATATGTGATATATATTATTGTGACATGATATGATTAATTGTTAAACATGTTTAAGGATGATTAATTGAGGTTAGGGTTTGATTAGGGTTAGATGCTTCATGCACCTTCTAGAAGCATTTTCTTTTGTCATTGTTAAGATATTTTTGGATGACACATTTTTAACCCAACCAAACCCTAACTATAGTTTATTCTCTACACAATCTTAGCCACTCATCCTTGACCATGGTTTATATATCAATCATATACATTTCTTTCTATTCATCATAAAAGAAAGATAATCATTTTTATCTTTTCCATTATCATCTTCTTCTCTCTTGAAAAAGCTTACTAGAAATTTTTTATGTGATGAATAAATATGAGAAAATGATTTAAAAAGAAAGCAAAAATACTACTCTCTCATCCTCATCTCATCTAGCCCATGATATTAGTGTGTTCATCTCTTTAGAGTGAGAAAGCTTGAGTCTTTGCAACTTCGACGTAGATCATCGGAAATTTGGAACACTTCAAGCTAGCATGGATCGTTCGAGTCGTGGAGCCTCTCATGAGTCCGGGAGATCGTGGATCGCGGCAAAGGGACTTCTATTCGGAGCTTGTGAAGCAAAGGAGCGGACTACAAAGGTTGTAATCCCTCACACTTAGATAAAAGTTATCATCTTGCATGTAAAACCCTAATAATCTAGCAAAGATCCCGGCTTTGGGTTGTTCGGCACGTCTAAATTTTTATCCGGGCATGTTTGATGCCTTATGAACCTTCACAAGAGTGCCTAAGAACCTTACAGTGGTATCAGAGCCTAGCTAGAGCATTAGGCGATGTGTTTACGAAGTTAAAACTCCGATCGAACCCGAACCGACACAAATTAACCCCTCTCTAGAAATTTTTCAAAATTTGGGATTTTTCTGAATTAAAAATACCTGAAAAATACAGCAAAAAAAGATAAGAATTTCTGTGAAATTCGTGCCTCTAATTCGACCACGTGGCCGCGGAACCGCGGCAAAGACCCCCCATTGGCGGCGGTTCCGCGGCAGTATAAGGGAATTAGCCACGATTTTTTGCACAGTAATTCTTGTCTCTGTGTTTACTATTTTATGGATATTTTTAATCTGTTTTAAGTGTTAATAATTCTGGGGTTTATTTTGTAATTGTAGATTCGATCGGAATATTTAAATTCGTATTTCTTTCCGGATATTTAGAAATTGTTAAAAAGTTCGAACGGATATCATTAACTCACTTTTTCCCGGCACGTAAAACTTTCAAGTGTTGAATTTTTTTTCGGGTTTAAATCTTTCGGAAAAATTGTACAAGTTAAGCGGTGGACCCTCTAGAAGACAACAAACCTTAACTCGATTATGTGACCGTCTTGAACTGCCTTTTGAACCTTCGGGTTTGGGGCAGTACGGCGTGCCACATGTGAGGCGTTGGCTTGACCCTTCTACGGCTGGATCACTGGTACTTTGACATATTCTGGGATTATTTGAACTCCACTCAAGAGTTGATCACTTTGGGAATTTTTGGGTATTTGATTATCTGTTCGGAAAGTTTAATACTGTCTATTTATCTGGAATGTGATACAATATGTGGAATTCATAGAGTTGGGCATGAAATGCGGAGTATGTGATATTTCGGATTTATGATGTCTAAAGTGATAGTGAATTCCAAATCTTGTAGTTTTACACTTTCTTTTCTGTGACCGTAAGTGTAATATGTGATATCGTCGGTTTTGTTGCTATATGTCAACGACAATTAGGATGCGCATATTTACTTACGTTGATGATATGAGATATTATGTGTTGTTGTGATATGTTATATTGGATCGTCGCGTTCTGAATAGCCGGGGGTTTTATGTGAGATGAGGGTTTTTATTTTCATTCATGTAAAATTCATTTGTAATGTAATATTCTTTTATTTGGGGCACTTCCAGGTTGAGGTTGATGTCACCCTTGTATATTATTTACTTTTCCGCATTAGGTAGACCCAAGGAGGGGAGCACAAGTAACCGGGTTCTAGGGTCCAGTGGGAGGCCATCTCGAGGAGTCGAGACTGGGTCTTCTAACCCTAGAATTGGCAGTGTTACTTGCCGCTCTCGTAGGAGTCTTGGGATGTGGGTTTGGCTATTCGTCGCGACCGTGGAATCCGTGTTTTATACAGGCTCGTATTGAAAACACGGACATCCTAGTATATCCAATATTTCATATATGTTCTTCTGCTGCAATGTTCTGTGATGGGATCATATTACTGCCTGAGACGAATTCTTATACTATATATATGTGCTGATATATAAATATTACTGCTTTCGTTTCTTCTGTGATGCTTAGGAAGCATAAGCTGATGGGATATTTATTAATGAGATTAATAAAAAGAAAAGAAACCTGAAGATGTTGTATAATCAAAACTTTATAAAAAGGGTAGCTACAGTTTTGCTTTGCACAGTGATATATATGATATATCCTGCACCTTATTCGATGGGGAAAGAGCCAACGATCCCTTCACCGGGAGTGACCTCTTTAGCGAAACTGGCAGATGCTACAAAACGCGGTTTGTCTTTTGATTGCTTTTAGAGTTTTGCTTTGCACAGCGGTATATATGATATATCCTGCACCTTAATCGATGAGGAAAGGGCCGACGATCCCTTCACCGGGAGTGACCCCTTTAGCGAAACTAAGAAAAGCCTAAAAAACACTCCTTTTCAAAACTTCACTCGATTCTACAACGATATCAAGTTCATTACGCTCAGGGTTTTCTGAAAAACCTGCGTAGCCCTCCGACATTTCAGATGAGTAATACTTAGTATTCGTGCTACGTTTGTTGGCTTTCATCAAGGCGTAGTGTGCGGTAGCTAATTATTACTTATCTGTTACATATGATGAGATTGGGTTAGGGTAGTCGTGCGGCTTTGTTGGCTTTCGTCAAGGGACGTGCGGCTGGGTTTAATTCAATCAAGAAATGTTCGGGTTGAACTTGACTAGCGGACTATGGTTTGTTGGCTTTCGTTAAGGTCATAGAACGTTAGGGGCAAAATATTATCGGGAATTTCAAGTGTTGAAATTTGCAATGAGATTGCATACCTCCTATGAGATAGTTGGATCCCGATACCCACTGCGAGTAAGAGTTACTCCTGGGAGAGTTTTACACAGGACAATTAGCCGATCAAGTAGGTGTCTAGAAAAGTGTTAACGGGGTTACGCCTCTGGGAAAACGAGGTTTACTTTAATTAGGTCCGTGCGAAAGCACGGGGAACCTCCCTCAAAGTACCGATACTGATCTGGCTGAAAGATTGACGAAATTGTAGGGTGTAATTAATCCCGGCTAATCTTACCTTTTTGGGTTTAAAGGTAGATTTGATAAAAACAGTGGGAGACATCCTGATTAGATAAGATAATAACCAATCTAATCTTGCAAGAGCATACGCTAAAGTGTTTTTCTTCTCTCTCTCTCCAGGTAGCGACCATGTCAGGCCATAATCAAGATAATAATATGGATGTATTGACTGAACCCGATTATTGTACTGAGTAAGGGAACGTTGGACCCGTTCTTTCTTATAAGAATTATAAGACAGAACAGGAAACAAGAGAATATCTTGATTCTCACGCCGCCCAAAAGAACATGCATGTTAATGCATTTTTTTCAGGTGTGTTAGTTATTGAGAACTGCTTCTCAGTTCACCCTACGTCCTGGGTATTAGATACCGGATCAGGATCCCACATATGTAAATTGTTACATGGGCTGCGAAAAGGTAGAGAACTGGGAAAAGGTGATCATTCCGTTCAAGTAGGGAACGGTGCAAGTATTGTAGCCAAAGCAGTTGGCGAATATCACCTAGTATTGCCGAGTCGTAATACACTGATTCTAAATGAGTGCTATTATATACCGAACATGATGTGCAACATTATATCAGTTTCTTTATTGAGTAAAGAGGGATATAATTTTGTAGTACAGGATAATGTTATGAACATATTCCTAGATCAAAAGTTGATTGCATCAGGCTCGTTACATAATGGCATATTCATTCTAAATCAGAATACAGTCCTGAATATACAAAACACACACAAGAGGAAAAGTTCAGATGTGAACGAATCCACACAAGAGGAAAAGTTCAGATGTGAACGAATCCTACTTGTTGCATTGTAGACTTGGTCATATCAATGCGACACGACTAGCTAAGTTACATAAAGATGGTTATTTGAATCCATTCGAATTATCATCTTATGATACTTGCCATTCATATCTCAAAGGAAAAATGACCAAAGCTCCGTTTAGTGGACACGGAGAAAGAGTTACTGAACTCTTAGGACTGATACATAGTGATGTATGCGGTCCCATGTCTACGCATGCCAGGAACGGTTCTTCCTACTTCATTACATTCACTGACGATCTCTCTAGATACGGACATGTGTTCCTGTTGAAACACAAGTCTGAAGCTTTTGAGAAATTCAGAGAATATAAGCACGAAGTAGAGAACCAAACGGGCAAAAGTATTAAGATCCTTCGATCTGATCGAGGAGGAGAATATTTGAGCAATGAGTTCCAAGATTATCTAAAAGAGAATGGGATTCTCTCTCAGCTTACTCCACCTTATACACCATAGCACAACGGTGTATCGGAACAAAGGAATCGCACCCTATTAGATATGGTGCGTTCAATGATGAGTACAGCTGAGTTACCTATTTCCTTCTGGGGGTATGCGCTTGAGACAGCCATACACCTATTGAATATGGTTCCTACCAAATCAGTGCCTACCACTCCGTATGAGATATGGAAAGGGAAGAGACCATCTCTTAAGTATGTTAAGATATGGGGTTGTCCAGCCTATGTCAAAAGACAAAATCCGGACAAACTCGAGGCAAGATCTGTCTTATATAAGTTTGTAGGATATCCCAAGAACTCACAAGGGTATATCTTCTACCACACTGAGGAACAAAAGGTGTTTGTTTCTAAACATGCCACCTTTTTGGAAAAGGAATTTCTTGCAAAAGAAATTGATAGCAATGAGGTAGAACTGGAAGAGGTTCCAGCGACACAAACTACAACAGATGATTTAGTGGAACCAGAGGATTCAGTAGTACCCGACGAACCTCAGCCTCTCCGCCGATCTAGTAGGGTTTCTCATCCACCTGAGAGATACTATGGTTTTCTCATTGATGGTGGAAGAGAGGATTGCATCATGGATGATGATGACCCGACTAGTTTCGAGCAGGCCATCACGAGTGGTGACTCTGTGAATTGGCTGGATGCAATGCGATCTGAGATGGAATCCATGTACACCAATAAAGTATGGATTTTGGAAAATGCTCTTGAAGGGGTAAAACCCATTGGGAGCATGTGGATTTTTAAAAAGAAATTTGGTGTAGATGGAAAATTTGAGACTTTCAAAGCTAGACTTGTAGCAAAGGGTTTTCGTCAACGACCAGGTGTGGATTATGACGAAACCTTTTCTCCAGTGGCTATGCTTAAGTCCATCCGAAATCTGGCAAATGGATGTTAAGACTGCCTTTCTAAACGGTGATTTAGAAGAGTGCGTGTACATGACTCAGCCAGAGGGCTTCGTAGATAGTGGGAGCAGCGGAAAGGTGTGCAAGCTGCTTAAATCCATTTATAGGTTAAAGCAAGCATCGCGGAGTTGGAACATCTGTTTTGATGTTGTAGTCAAAGAGTTTGACTTCAACAAAAATATAGATGAACCTTGTATCTATAAGAAGGTAGCAGAGGGTAAGGTTGTCTTCCTCGTATTGTACGTAGATGACATACTCTTGATAGGAAATGATATTCCTATGCTGCAATCAGTCAAGCTCTTCTTATCACAGAGATTCTCAATGAAAGATCTAGGTGATGCCTCCTGCGTATTGGGAATCATGATCTATAGAGATAGATCTAAACGGATACTGGGATTGTCCCAATCCAGGTACATTGACACCATACTAAAGAGGTTTAGTATGGAAGAATCCAAGCGTGGGAACCAACCCACGATCTCTGGACTCACTCTCTCCAAAGAGATGTCTTCCAAGACTGATTTGGAGAGAGCTCACATGCAAGGGATACCCTATACTTCGGCAGTAGGCTCTATCATGTATGCGATGCTATGTACCAGACCCGATGTAGCATACTCACTAAGTGTAGTGAGTCGGTATCAAGCAGATCCTGGAGAGAGTCATTGGACAGCAGTGAAGAACATTCTCAAGTACTTACGAAAGACTAAGGAGATGTTCTTGGTGTATGGTAATAGAGAACTCCAGGTGGAGTCCTTTACTGATTCCAGCTTCCAAAGTGATAAGGACGACTCTAAGTCGCATTCGGGTTTTGTCTTTACCCTCAATGGAGGGGCGGTATGTTGGAAGAGTTCCAAACAGGATACCGTTGCAGACTCAACGATAGAGGCTGAATACATCGCTGCCAACGATGCTGCCAAAGAGGCTGTCTGGATCAAGAAGTTCATTACTGAACTTGGAGTGGTTCCATCCATTGAGCATCCAATACCTCTGTATTGCGATAACAATAGAACTGTGGCATTGGCCAAGGAACCCAGATCCCATCAGAAGTCCAGACATATTCTGAGGCGGTATCACCTGATCAGGGAGATAGTTGATCGCCGGGAGATCGAGGTCAGGAGAGTAGATACGAAGGACAACACTGCGGATCCATTCACGAAGGCTATTCCCCGGATACAGTTTGAGAGATTATTCGGGATGCTAGGTATGAAATACTACAGCAGCTGGCCTTAGTGCAAGTGGGAGATTGTTAGTTATGTATATGCCCTAGAGGCCATTGTTGTACATATGATGTATATTATAATGGATGCTTGGATATATATAGAGATGACTTTCTTGCTCGTCATGATAGTATGCTATTTGGTTTCACTTTATCTTAACATGTTACTTGTATTGGTTTACTGTTTTACTCTCACATGTTGATAAAGCCCTTAGGATCTGTACTCGACTACTGGGACTATGATGAGATCATACTAGTGGGGCCACGGTAATCGATGAGTACATCCTATAACTGTTCCTAGTCGAGGGTATATCGAGACAGGGCATCGATACACCAGAGTAGACTAGCGTATACGCATCTTGACCCATATGATGGGCGATGGATGATCCCATATCCATCAGTGTTTGACATCAGAGATGGTGTACGGGTGCTCAGTGGAGACTGGGTACACTGGACGAACTCGCCGAGAACTCCCAGATGGTGATATACCACACGTCAGATGGCAGTTCTCCGGTGACACTGGTACAGGGTAGTCTGTAGACCCGAGATCGTCATAGAGTCTTATGTGATTCCCACTGTGCTTTGATTTCTACCTTACCACGTCCAAGAGGGCGTGCAAAACGGTGGCTTTTGGGTACAGTCCCGAATCACATGGAGGCAATGAGCGATAGGAGGGGATTCGTCTCTCCCGGTATAGGGAGTTGATGTTGTGCTGTGTTCGATTGGCTATAACTGGAAGTCCCTGGCCAGGGCTGATATAGAGATTTACTGGTAAGTGTTACTAGTAGTTTCTCTACCCGTTATGAGCCACACATCGACACAACTTATCGGTTACTGGGGTCTGACGTATTCCACCCCTAGACTTGATATGCGACATATCAGACGAACAGACCGGACTGTACGGGAGTGTTTCTGATTGGATTCACAGGAGAACGCACAGGCTAGTTTGTTGATCTTCTGATCGCTCAATACCTGGGTGGCTGTTACGTTTAGCTGACCGCTTGCAGCTTGTGGGTGTTTGATATGATCATCACCTACTACCGGCGTATTGACGATTCTTTAGAGTCCTACACAGAGGTTTCTTGGCTCAGGCGAAACGGAGTAGAGGCACATATGTGATATGTGCAGGACCGAGAATAATGCGATATGAGATACCGTATTATATTCTCGCGATATTTAGATATGAACCGGGACATCGGATCAAGTGTTAATTCGATGAATCGGTACATAATATATTAGTCGGTAATATTCGATATGGCCGGATCATCGAATCAAGTGTTGATTTGATGATTTAATGTATAATAATATATATGATATATTGTATTACATTATCTAATATTGGCTCGCTTTATTATTTCATTTTCTCACTGGATGATACATTGATATATATGCGATATATGTTAATTGTATTATTTTCTTTTGTTGCAAATATATAATATATATGTGATATATATTATTGTGACATGATATGATTAATTGTTAAACATGTTTAAGGATGATTAATTGAGGTTAGGGTTTGCTTAGGGTTAGATGCTTCATGCACCTTCTAGAAGCATTTTCTTTTATCATTGTTAAGATATTTTTGGATGACACATTTTTAACCCAACCAAACCCTAACTCTAGTTTATTCTCTACACAATCTTAGCCACTCATTCTTGACCATGGTTTATATATCAATCATATACATTTCTTTCTATTCATCACAAAAGAAAGATAATCATTTTTATCTTTTCCATTATCATCTTCTTCTCTCTTGAAAAAGCTTACTAGAAAATCTTTATGTGATGAATAAATATGAGAAAATGATTTAAAAAGAAAGCAAAAATACTACTCTCTCATCCTCATCTCATCTAGCCCATGAGATTGGTGTGTTCATCTCTTTAGAGTGAGAAAGCTTGAGTCTTTGCAACTTCGACGTAGATCATCGGAGATTTGGAACACTTCAAGCTAGCATGGATCGTTCGAGTCGTGGAGCCTCTCATGAGTCCGGGAGATCGTGGATCGCGGCAAAGGGACTTCTACTCGGAGCTTGTGAAGCGAAGGAGCGGACTACAAAGGTTGCAATCCCTCACACTTAGATAAAAGTTATCATCTTGCATGTTAAACCCTAATAATCTAGCAAAGATCCCGGCTTTGGGTTGTTCGGCACGTCTAAATTTTTATCCGGACATGTTTGATGCCTTATGAACCTTCACAAGAGTGCCTAGGAACCTTACATATTCAATCAGGCTGGGGTACTTAGTGTTCCGCCTAAATGACATTGCTCTCTTCATGCGGTATAATCCGCATCACTTTGCCCAGCAGCTGGGTTACCACCAGGGCGTCCCCCTTGAAGCTCTTTTGGTTAAGCCTACTCTATCACTGGAGACTCCCCGTGACGTTATTCATCATTTCATGAGGCTAAATACTGGTTCCCTCTTCATGATCCCCGAGCCCGACTATATTCTAAGGCCCGTAGGACCCTTCAAGGGCTGGTATCGTCACCGGGTTAGTCCCATCATCGCATAAGAAAGACGGGTGCTCTTTGAATGTAAGGCCTCTGCTCCAGATCAAGCCATCTACGCTCCGTTACGGCTATGGTCGGTCGTTCGCCCTCTTCTGAGGGACAGCTATTCAGCGCATTCCTAAAGCCGCTTGAACAGAATCGGTCCCCCATATCGCTGGTATGCCGGTTCATACTGGAACCGGGGCAGAGACTCTTGCTAAAGCACCAGCAGTGGCATCACCAAAGTCAGATACCGAAGGTGAGATTGGGCAGCGTCGTACGAAGGCATCAAAGGGGAAGAAGCGTCCCTCAACCAGGCTATCTCGGGCCTAAAAAGGAGAAAGAAATCGGTCGTCCGTTTACTCGATACTTTGCTCGAGTCTTAGCCTCTCACTTATGATGAGCCTATATCTGCGTATGAACCGGACGGCGGTCTCCTCATTCCTGGTACATCTGCCGAGGAGGCCGCTCAGTTGGCCGAGGTTTTGAAGCGTTCAAAGGATGAAATCGAAAACGCGTGCCCTAAAACGGGATGCTTTCCCCCTGTTGAATTCCGGGATGTTGACCAAGCTCCTGCTATGCTATAAGTAGTTCGTTTAAAGCTGGAAGAAGAACGGGCTCTCAAACAACCAATATCAGCCGCTTCTGAAGACGAGGCTACTCTGAAGGCGGGCAAGGATTTATCTTTGATTGAAGGTCGACGAGCGCGATTAACCAGAAAAGAGCAGCAGCTCGAAAAAGCTATACTTCGGACTCCTTAGCGTATCGATATATATCTTTTACATCCCTCTCAGTAAATAATTTATATTGCTTTCATATCGTATTCGTCTTTACACATTTTTCCTTTGTAGGGCCTTCTACGGTGGGAGCAGTTTCGAGCCCAGATTGCGTCTTAGAGCCTCCGGCGATAGCTTTTATTCCTTCAGCGGAAGTTACCGAACTGTCCATAAATTCTGTAAATATTTCCAGTGATGCACCAGAGGGTGTAGAAGAGATTGCTGAAGCCGCTATCCCTCCATTCCAGAATAGAAGAAGTATCGAAAGTAATCTTATATATATATATAACGACCTTTCCATATGTCTGACCCTTTCTTTCTCCCGGAACTGCGAGAGCTAGCGTCCTCTATTATAGATCGTTCTTAAGAGGAAACCTTCCTTCGTCTACTTAACATGGCGGCCCCGCACGTGATACCCCCCAGCGTATCGTCCTTTCCTCCGACTAAGGTTGGTATTCCTTTGCCTTCCGTATTATATTTTCATAATGATACTGATGCGCCCTTTACTTTAAACTACAGTCCTACAGGCTGAGGCCGAAGTCGAAGTTCTTGACGGGCTTGGGGATTTCTCAGATCTGCCTTCTGTGGCCATAAGTAAGTGACTCTTTAGCCCTGGTATTCCTTTACCTATTCCTCGTTTGGAAAGGAGACTAACCACTCATATGTCTTCACAGTTTTGCCAACTCCGACTCTGCTAGAGTCCCTTATTTGCATGCCCCCGGGCCCTTACGCTAGACGTATGTCTGAGAGGATGGCAAAACAGAGCATTCATTCACTGGCAACTCTTATAGAAGATCATCGTGCTGGCACTTCCATCATGGCTGAGGAATTTGTTGTTGAAGCTAATGCTTTTTTGTCCATCCTTGCCACCTATCATGTGGAGGCGCTGGTGCGTACTTGGGTTGAATACTGCTGTAAAGTGGAGGCTTTTCTACATGGAGTCGAATGCGTACACCTTCCTTCTGATATCCTATCTATAAAGGCCCACTTGCGTGAATGGATTGATCGGTGTGCGGTTAATCTTCGGTCTTGCGAGAAAATGCTCAACCGGCAGTTTTCGGAGAGGGAGTTATCTTCAAAGACTTTGGGGGAACTTCAAACCCAGCTCACAACCAAGACTACTCAGGCCTACGAAATTTGGCGGGTCCTTCAGGAAGCAATTACGGAGGCGGTGGCTCTTGATAAAACTGTTATTTTTACACGCGAAGTGGTTGAGACCCACAAGACTGCCGAGAAAGAGCTTGAGAATCAATTTTCTTTATACCAAAAACAACAGGCATAGGCAGGGACTCAGTTTGCTGCGTTACTAAAGCTTGAGGCGGAAGTCCGGCGGAAAAATGATGATCTAGCTGGCCTATTGAACCGTCCGCCATCTTAAAATTTTTGTCGCTGTATATTTTCTTTTTTTTCTATCTTGTATCCATTTTGATTTATAAATAAAAGACATATTTTATTTCATGCTTGCATCTCTCTATCCTTTGATGTCTTGCTTTGGCATGAAGTGGTTTATGTACTTGTTTCGGAGTTTGTATTTTATGTACTCATTTTGGAGTTTGGAGTTTTTCACTCGTTTCGGAGTCTCTAGTTTATGTACTTATCTCGGAGTTTATAGTTTATTCACTCATTTCGGAGTTTGTAGTTTATTCACTCGTTTCGAAGTCTCTAGTTTATGTACTCATCTCGAAGTTTGAAGTTTATTCACTCGTTTTGAAGTCTCTAGTTTATGTACTCATCTCAGAGTTTGTAGTTTATTCACTCGTTTCTGGGTCTCTTTAGTTTACCTCCTTTGGGTTTACAGGAAAACTTATCCTAACGTTGTATGTAGATAACCCCTATTCCTTTTATGACAGAGGTCCGTTGGTTTTGTGCTACTAGGGTTTTAGTCTCTGGTACCGTCGCGTTAGCTGATATATTCCTCGATATGCAGTCTTTAGGCCGCTGTTTGAGTAGCCCCGCGACTGTCGTGTCTCTGATCCCTTCGGGGGCTGGACAAGACGTCTTTAAGTAATCCCCTTAGGTTATATTACTATCGGAAGAGAAAGCATTAGGACTTTGTCATGACGCTTTTTACTTGAGGTTAGGCTCAGTTTGTAGCCCCTTCTAGGGTGGGATGATCTCCAATGGTCTTTTAGGCTTTATATGCGTTGTCGTCAAGACCCGAAGCTAGGAATATGCTGTCACTTCATTTTTTGTTTTGACGATGCCACGCTGATTCTTTGCTGAAATAGGGTAGACATCTGTAGGACCTCTATGCTGTATGTATTGCAATTGAAGTCCGGAGCTAGGAATATGCCATTGCTCCAATTTCATTTGATAGTCGCGTCTGTATCCTGCTGAAATGAGGGGGGATGTTGAGACAGTCTCTAGATTGTATATGAACCGTCAAGATCGGGAGCTAGGATTTTGCCATGGCTCTATTTTTGCTTCGACCCTTGGGTCTTTTTTTTATGACGACCTTGCGTCGACATCCTGCTGGAATGAAAAGCATGTCGAGTCGATCTTTAAGCTGTAGATGTTGCCATCAAGATCTGGCTCTCCCTTTGACGGAGCCTGGTAAGAAAATATGGTTCCCTTTCTTTCATTTGTGCCCATGGATTGTATACAAGATTCGTTGTGGACCTACCTGCAGGGAAGAAAAGTTTCATTTTTTTCTTTCTGCGATGCTCTTTCTCTTCAGATTTTATGTCACGAAAGTTGCGATTGCCAAATCATTTCGGCTATTTATCGCGGTGCCCAATCATTTCGGTTGTTTTTGTTTTTATTCGCTGATTTTTATTTTGAGTTTCCCTATCATTTCGGCTTTTTCCCCTTTTTAAGGGATTTGAAATATGATACCAATCCTGGCATCAGAATCGTTACCACTGAAATATTGCCAGGAGCGAATCATCATTTGCCTTGAGAGGACTTGGGGTTTGACACCTATTTAAGCATAAGCATCGCTACAACTGGAATGTTCCCAGGAGCGAATCATCATTTGCCTTTGTCGGTTTGAACAAAGATGGCTTAACAAACAGTGTTAGGATTCTGTCGACTAAGGCTTTTTGACGTTATGGGCCGTAAGGGTTATTTCTCCCGACAAGTTGTGAGGATCTCATAGGTTTGTTTTCTCCTTAGGAATCGTGGGATTCCTAAGTGATATTTTCTCTTGTAAGTCGTAACGATCTTCCAAGAGTGTTTTCTTCTTATAAGTCGAGAGGACTTACAAGTGCCGTTCACTATATGGGGACATTTCTCGTCGTTGGTGGAACTTGGTGGGGGATATATTTATTTATGCCCGTAGATTGTATACAAGGGTCAATATAGGAGCACCTGTAGGGCAATATTAGGAGAATATGACGGCTTAAGAACAAGTTCAGATCCATGTAGCTTAAGACTTTTGAATTCTATGAGCCGTGAGGGTCTTATAAGGGGAATCCTCCTTACAAGTCGTGAGGATCTCGCAAGTGTATTATTTTTTTTACGAGACTGCGCCCTTCCGGGTTTACTCAAGCTCGTCGATAGTCCTACTGTTTTTACTCCTGGCATCCTCTCGGGTTTTCATCCGTGCCCATTTTGCTTATGAACATACCTTTTTTTAACGATGAAATACCGAGAGTAGTTTCGCCGTAGGTGCCCATCAATTTGTCGGTGGGACTTGAGTTGCAATCTTTGCTGCTAATACTTCGATTGCAATATAAATCTTAAGGGAATGTATCGCCGTATTTAGGGCGATGCACTAGTTTAGGGAGGTTTCAGTCCATTATCGCCATGTTTGAGGAGAAATTTTAGTTTAGGAACTTTTCGGTCCATTATCGCCATGTTTAATGCGAAGTTCTAGTTTAGGGACATCTCGGTCCATTGTTAGTTTAGGGAAATCTCGATCCATTGTCGCCATGTTTGAGGCAGATAGTTAGTTCAAGAACTTCTCAGTCTAACATTCTCATTTTGGGGACGAATGTTAGTTTAAAGACATTTCGGTCTATTTTTACTTTAGGGACATCTCGGTCCTTTGTCGCCATTTTGAAGCGATGAAGCTTTTTGGATACTACTTTTGGGGTTCTGACTCAGGAAGATAGAGAGCGGACAAAAGCATCATCATCTATCATTGACCTAGGTCGTGACTCGTCAAAAGCAGTATTTTTTAAGGAATCGGCCGTTTATTGGCCAGAACGGTCTTTCACCATGCATATCCATGAGCAGATAGGCTCCACCTTGGTAGACTTTGTCTATAATATACGGGCCTTCATGGTTCGACTCGAACTTCCCCTGTTTTGCATGATTGGGGATCATTGGTCTTTTGACAACTAGCACGAGTTCGCCTTGGCGGAATATTCTCAGCCTGGTCAGTTTTTCGTACGACTGCGTCATCCTTGCCTTATAAGTTTCTAGATTTTTCTGTGGTATAAGGCGAATTTCGTCGAGGGCATCGAGCTCCTCATGCCGAAGATGAGCATTTTCTTCATCTGTCAGCTCGTATTGAACCGCTACTCGTAGAGAAGGGAGTTCTATTTCTAGGGGAAGCACTGCTTCCGTGCCGAATACCAACACGTATGGTGTTGTATTCGTGGTCGTTTTAAACGTTGTTCGGTACGCCCAGAGAGTTTTGTGCAGCCTTTCGTGCCAGTCTTTTTTGTTTCTGGACAATGTCTTTTTTATAATCTCTGTCAAGGTCTTATTGAAAGCTTTAGCTAAACCGTTGGCCCGAGGGTTATAAACTGAAGAGTATCTCCAATCTATTTTATGCTGTTGCGCTAAGCGGCTGATTTTATGACTTCTATAAGCTGGCCCATTATCCGAGATAATTCGTCGCGGAGTGCCGAACCGATAGATAACATGTGTCCTGAAGAAATGGAGGATGTTATTCATCTTCATCTCTCTTAGTGGTACTACTTCTGCCCACTTGGAGAAGTAGTCGGTCATTGCCAGTATTAACCGATGTCTTTTGTACGATGTCGGTTCAATGGGGCCAATTATATCAGTTCCCCATATTTCGAACAGCCAGCTAGCCACTGTTGGGTGTAGCAGATTTAGATGTTGGTGGATGAAATCCCCGTGGATTTGGTATGAGTGACACTGTTTTGCATATTCGAGACAGTCCTGAATCATTGTGGGCCAATAGTAACCCATTCTTTTTATCTTCAGCTTCATCTTTGGCCCGGCTTGATGAGAACCGTAGAGTCCTTCGTGAGTTTCTTGAATGACTCTCTTTGCTTCTTCTGGTCCTAGGCATCTTAGCCACAGACAGTCGAACGATCTCTTATACAGAGTATCATTGATAAAGGCGAAGGACAGAGCCCGCTTCATGAGCAGATGTCTAAACGACCCATTTTTGGGCGTTTGTTAGGATTTGAAGTAGTCTATGAAAACTTCCCTCCAATCCTTGACATTTCCTTCATCCTCTATTTGAAGGGCTACTTGTTCGGTCATTTCTTTTCTTTCGGATGGCTCTATCATGTCTTTTGAAGATATATTTGTTAGCGAGAGAATCCTGAGGGTTTGCACAATGATCCTTACATCATCGAAATCTTCATCGGCCAGTTCCTCAGCCAATTTGGCCAATGCATCCGTCTTGCTGTTTTCTGCATGCGGTATACTCTCCAGGATGAAGGAGGGGATTTGTGTCAACAGTTGTTGCACTCTTTTACCATACTTTATCAGCTTCGGCTTGCATGTCTGATAGTCATCCTTTACTTGGCTAACGATCAGCTGGGAGTCTCCATATATGAGGAGGTCTTTGATTCCCATATCGATAGCGATCTCGAGGCCTGCTATCAAGGATTCATATTCAGCTTTGTTGTTAGTCCTTGGCTCCGTTAAGGAAAGGGCGTAACGCAATATCCTTTCTTATGGGGTCACGATGATAAGGCCCATCCTAGTTTTGATTATGGGGGTGTTCGCTTTCGTTGCTTCATGGAGGATGCTCCATTGAAGTAGAGTTCCCATCGAGAATCATTTTCTTCTTTCTTGTCACGCCACGCTTCCCGGTGTACGGGTAAGGTGACGCGACTGGGCCCGCTACGTATTTACTCAGAAGTAAACACGCTAAGCGTAACTAAGCAATATAATAAAGTACACAATAAAATGACAAGAGATGTAAATGAACATCAACTTTTATTGATTAATCATTCTTTACAATACAACTGAAAAGTAAAATACAATACTGGAAAGCGATTCCTAAACAATGGCATGTACTGAAAGTAAAAGTGAGTACAAGTGAAGCTTAGTGGTCGTACTGCTCAGTGGTCTGCTCCAATTGCTCCTGGCCGGTCTCGAACTCCTCAGAGTTGGGTCCTCCTGACAACATTCCAAAGAAAGAAGAGAAATATGATTGTCGTCAACGAAAAATTGCTTGGTAAGTCCCAAAGAGAGACAGAAATAGAATAGACAGATAAGAGGATGTAACTGGTATAAAGTTTGATTGTTATGCTAATGCAGTTGTTTGTAGCTTGGTACAAAATATGCCAGTGTATACGAGAGGAGTCCAACTTACACCGTGGACTATGGTAACCCGTAGTACAAGGCTCCGTCGATAAAACCACGGAACAATGGCAATGGATGTATAGTACGTCCTTTAATGACCATCTCGTGCTACTTTTAACACATTCCGTGCCAGTATACCCCTTTAAAACCCCGTAATGTATTATTTATTGATATATATTGTTTTGTTTAATAGATATACAACTTGCCGAAACCATGATATCATGTAAACAGAATGGATATAAATGGATGGTCATGTAATCAGAGTATATCCATGGTTCGGTTCGGTCGAGTCATGTTGATATAGATTGAATTCTGGTATAAATGGATTCATGTTGAATTGGAGTTATACTTGAATCATATTCAAGGATAGACCGATTAATTGATTTCATATTAGAATGAGACTCTTTCTGAGTCAGACACTTAAACATAATTGAGGTCCTGAATTAGTTTTGATGTTATCGGTAACTGTTGCATATGGACGGCAGGATTTGTCGCACATGGACGGCAGGATTTGTCTTTTCCCAAGACAATTATGTTGGCTATAGTTCCCTTAAGGCAATTATTGTAGTCGCAGGAAGGTGATTATGATGATTGAGGAAGGACCTATACCGGTAGAACAATCTTACTCGAGATGATAGTATACTATCTGGTTTGTATTTATCATCACTATTGCATGTTGATAGAGCCCATAGGATTCTTGCTTGACTACCAACATTATGATGGCGATCATATATGTGGGAGCTGGGGGTCTATAAGCAAATCCTTAAATGTCCCTAGTCGTTGGAGTTTCGAGACTGGGCATCGATACTCCAGAGTAACTAGTGTATACTGATCGAGACCCCGACGAAAGGCGGTGGCCCGGTCTTACAAACTATTGGTGTTAGTTTGTTCACCTAAGATAGTATACAGGTTCTCATTAGGTTATGAGTACACTGGACGGACTCGCGGGGAACCTGCTAGTTGGTATTATACCTATTGTCAGATAGCAGTTCCCAGGTGACATGTGTACAGGTTAGTCTGTCGACCTAAGATCGTCATTTGTCATGTGTGAGTTCCCACTTTGCTTTGATTACTACCCTACCACGGCTCAAAGGAGTCGTGCAAAAAGGTTTTAGTTAGGTACAGTCCCGAGCCACATGGAGGCAGTGAGCGGATCATCAGGGATTCGTCTCTCCCGGTATTGGGGGTTGATGTCGCACAGTGTATGGGTGGCTATCACCAGAAATCCTTGGCCAAGATAGTCGAGAATTACTGATCTAGGATCAGTAGTTTCTCAGGTGATGATGGGCTTCATACCGACACTAAATATCGCGTTATTAGAGATCTGACTTTATCCACCCCCTAGACTCGATATGTGATACTCTTAGACGAACAGACCGGATTGTGCGGAGATGTCACTATCAGGCTCAGTAGGGTATAGGATGAGTTTGCTCGTCGGCCTCCTTTTCGCTCAATACATGGGTAGCCGTTACGTACAACTAGTGCCGCTGACGTGCTTGTGGTTAAACCCACTGCCAGCGTATTGACGAGTCTTTAGAGTCCCATACAAAGGGTTTCCATGGTTCTGGCGAAATGATGTAGTAGCCGTATTGGATACGTGCAGGGTTCCGATCGATTAATGTACTTTGTACCTGGACTTTCGATCGGACAGTTGATAATACTAGCCGGCTCGGGTTTGAGCCGGATTATTAAATCAGGTATTGATTTAATAATTTACGTATATGTATTCGATACATATATTCTAGTATTATGTTCTTTGTGTTATTCTATCTCTTAGGGTATTCGTATTTCAGTACGAATGCAGGTATGTATATACTGTAGAATGTAATCCGTATTTTATCCGGAAAACATTCTAGAAGGTGGCCACCTCATTTTTGGATTTGACCATTTTTTATAAAATGGTAAATGAGGTGGAAATTGGAAAATGGGGAGTATGGTGATGACCATGCTTGCATAGTGTGCACAAATGAATTATTAATTCATTTGGGCATACTATTCAAGTATGGGTGGTATTTTAAAATGAAAGATATTGTTTTACAAAACCTAGCATGCTTGATTTTCTCTCTCATATGAGCTTCATTATTTTTGATGGTTGGTTTTCTCTTGAGCATGCTTTATTCTCTTCACCATTTTGTGCTTCACTCTTCTCTTGATTTTCCATGGTTGCCTCCACCTTCATTCTCCACCTCCTCTCAACCCTCTCATGAGTTGAGAAACATGAGAGGAGGTGAGATGAGATAGACCTACACTTAGTACACACACTATATCCTAGGCTTTCTAGATTAGCATCCTAGAAACCATATTGCTTCACTTGCATCCATTATGTGAAGCTAGAGCTATAACTACATCCCTCAGCTGGATCATCTTCGATGGAGGAAGACCGGCGACCAAGCTTGATCAAGGAGCCTCTTGGAGCTTGGAAAGATGGTTGAAGACCGAAGGTCACGGATCAACTCGTATAACCATTCTAACTTCTTTATATTGCTTGCTAGTATATGGTTTAGGGTAGATCTGGGCATCGGGTCGTGGTAGCGCCAGTTTAGAAAAATTTTGTTCCGCATTTGGCCACGGTTTGGTGGCCGGGGTGCTGCTGTAACCCAATATGGTATCAGAGCCAACCCGTAAACCCCTTACTAGCAGTTTTAGACAATGTCAAAGTATCGAAACTGAAACCACTCTGAAACAACCCCGATGTATTCCAGTTTCTGTCGATTTTTCAGAGTTTTCAAAAAAAAATTTAAGCAATTGCATAAGGCTATTTATGAGACAACTAGAACACCTTACAAAAACAAGCCCCATCCACCGGATTTGACCCGAAGAGATTTGCAAAATAACGGGTGTCACCGGTTTTTTAAAGGATTTTGGGCTTGGGTTTTATGGTGTGCACTGGTCTCTGGAATATTGGTTAAGTGGTATTGTTTGTTTTGCCCAGTTTGGATATTTTGTTATCTTTTGTTAAGGGGCAATTCGGGATGTTTCGAAGTCGATAATTTAACACTGTTTAAATGTTTATCAGTACATTCATTACAATCTGCGACCGTGAATGTCATTTGAGCGGTAAAACTTGTCTAATTGATATATGTTCTTTTAGACGGGTTTGCGAACGTGACATTCACGTTGATGTTCTATGTTGTGATGTGATTGTGGTTGGATCGCCGTGGTGGATAGTTTGGGTGCAATATTAGTACAGTTTAGTTTCATTTGTATATTTGATATTGCTGGGCGAGCGACCGACATGTGGACTGCCGTCACTGCCGGTTTGTATATTATTTGTTTAGGGCACGACCGGGTTGAGGTCGATGTCATCGTTGTACATATTATTTTCTTTTCTGTAGTAGGATTACCCTAAGGTGGAGTGCACAGATGGCCAGGTTCTAGAAGGCAACGGGTCCGCATCTCATGGCGTTGAGACGGAGGGGATCTTACTATAGAATTGGCGGGCTATTCGCCGCACTCATAGGGGGTATAGGTTGACCCACGGAGGGGTGCCCATGCTATCGGATTCTGTGAAGTGCTGGGTAGCCCATTCACATTATTGATTGGGGTTGCCTCGCTTCTGAGATTGGCGGGTAACTTGCTGCACTCGTAGAGGTCTAGGTTTTCATTGCACAGGCTATCCACACGACAGAGAACGTCGGGTCTCATTTGTGGCTCAAATGAAAACCGAGGCTCCAAGATTATCCACCACTCTGTGTTGCTTGGATGATTTTCTGTGATGCTTCTATGATGTTGCTTTATATCATTCCTTGGACGATTGTTATATATATTTATATATATACTAGTAGATATTGTATATGTTTTGCACCCGCGTTAGTCCAGTCCCCGCTCTGTCGTTAATTAAGTAACCTAAAGGGTGATGACGGGATCCAGTGGCGAATGCGGATGGCATATACGTACATTTTATTTTCGTTCTTTTTTTGGTGTGATTAATTGATGGGATTGTGTTGATTCTGATCAATGCAAGGATAAAATAAACCTATTTGATGTTGTTGGAACCAAGTTTTTTAAAACTGACATTACAGACGTTTTCTTTTGCTTTGCACAGTGGCATTCGGTTATGAATATCCAGCACCTCATTCGACGAGGCAAGGGCCGAGATCCCTTCATCGGGAGTGGCCCCTTGAGAAAAAGTTTGCGTCAGCATAATAACTTCATTATAGTTGTTTTCTTTTGCTTTGCATCGTGGTATTCAGTTAGGAATATCCTGCACCTCATTCGACGAGGAAAGAGCCAAGATCCCTTCACATGGAGTGACCTCTTTAGCAAAAGTTTGCGCCACTATATATTTGTAAAACCACTTGGATTCCTTCAATGATATCAAGTTCATTACGTTAATGGTTTTTCGCCAAAAACCAGCCGTAGCCCTCCGTCATTTCAGACTAGTATTGCTTAATATTCGTGCTACGTATGTTAACCTAGTCAAAGCGTAGTGATCGGTAGCTCTATAGTACTTTTCTGCTGCATGGATATATGATTGGTTAGGACGGTCGTACGGTCATGTTGACCTACTCAACGGCTCATACGGGTGGGTCTAATTAATCCAGGATAATGATGGGTTGAACTTGACTTGCGACTTATGATATGTTGACCTAGTCAAGGTCTTAAGCTGCTTAGGGTAAAAATCACATCGGGGGTTTCAAACATACAGAAAACTTGTCAGGCATGTGCATACCTTCTGGAGTGTGGTGACTTGAGTGGCTTCCATCAAGTTATCATGCGATGATAGTTGGATCATGATTCCCACTGATGAGGTGGTTTACTCCTCGGGTGATTTTAGATGATCCTGACTAATTCTTCTTTTGGGTTTGGAGCAGAATTCAAGGAAATAGTGGGAGACATCCTGATTAGATAAAGTGATTAACCATTCTGATCTAGGTTAGAGTGCACGTTGAGTGTTTCTTTTCTCTCTCTCTCTCTCTCTCTCTCTCTCTCTCTCTCTTGCAGCGATCATGGGTTTCACAACGGGACTGAGGGTCTCATCAGAGTCAGGGCCTAAGATCAGCCCGAAAGGCAAAAACGTCCTGAATGCTGGGCTTTCTTCTTAGTTTCATGCTGACTAAAACTCATGAACCAAGTTAACCGAACCTTCTTAAAACACTTTGGCTTTTGGAATGTCACGGTGTCGCATATATCATTGACACTTCTATATCACCTTTGCGTTTCTCCAGAACACCCCGTATCACTACGAACATCCACTCTTATTGGATAAATCCAACGTATAGTTGCATACGAACTCGAAGGCACTTGTTCTAGATTCGAGGATGGATTCTGGTTCTGGAGAGATTGAATAAGATTATTCGGTTGTTTTTTCTCTTTACTTTCTCTCAAGTTGTGAGGGCTCCTAGGATTAGGAGAGGGTACACCTATTGAGCTTATTGGATAGTCTTCCTCCACACCATAGGTAGGTGCCGAAAGGTGGGGAAGGAAGAAAACCAATTAGCCTAAAGGTGATGTACATAAGGTAATAAGTAAAGACATATAAATGGATTAGAATAACGGCAAAGAAAATTATGATTGCTATCATTCATGACAAAACCGTGTATACCCCTGCCACTCCCACATCCACTTTGGATTTCTCCAGAACACTTCGTATCACTATGAACGTCCATAATGCTTGGACATGCCATTGTATAGTTACATACGAACTTGAAGGAATTCATTCCAGATTCGAGGATGGCTTCTGGTTCAGGAGAAATAGAATAGGATTATTCAGATTTCTTTTCCAATTACCTTCTCTCAGATTGCGAGGGCTCCTGGCATAAGGAGTGTACACCTATTACGCTTATTGAATAGTCTTCTTCCAAACCTTAGGCTGGTGCCGAAGGGTAGGGAAGGAGGAAAACCAATGAGCCTAAAGAAGGTATACAGAAGGTAATAAATAAAGACATAATAAAGGGATTGAATTGAGGACAGGTAAGTATATGGTTACTGTCATGAATCAGGATAGTGGAAGAGGCGTTACTAGGAATACCAGGTTAACCCTTTGAAACATTTTCATGTTTCAGTCCGACTGTACGATATTAATTGAAAACTGTTTTCCCACTTGGAATCTAACTCTAGGGTATGTATTTACCAGATCAGTTTCTCGCATCTGTATGGTGTTACAGATGGTGAGTGGGAGTAAGATATTGGGAATTGGGTGATTAGATCCTCATTATATCAGAATTCATTGTAATTGGTGATATTTGAGGAAATCATCTAGTTTTTGTCGGATGGCAAATTTTTAGTTTTGAATATCCGTTGTTATTCACCAATTTCAAACTGATGTATCTGTACGTTTATTTTATAAAGTGAGATATGACTTTTGAAATTATGTCTGTGACATTTACCTATATTAGTTGATGGTTAGGTAAGGTGTATTCAACAGCGGTGTAATTCTTCTTAACCATAATACAGTTTTTCAACCTACGACGCACAGGGTTTGAGTTATTAAACTCAGTGGACCTATACAAAGTATTGTATGTTGTCTGGTGTCCATTAGGACAAAGAGGTTGGTACTCGTACTATATTCTGTTTACTCATGACTTTTCCAGTTCTAGATAAGTATTTCATTGAAATGAAGGTCCAGATATTGAGAAGTTTTAGGTATAAGAATAAAATAGAGAACCATTTGTTGAAAGTATCAAAATTCATCGAGGTAGTCGAAGATGTAGATACTTGTGTTTGGTATTCCGTTGATAGTAATGATTTTGAGAACTTGCTTCTCTTTCAGGTTACTCATATGTGGATGCACTCCTAGATGAGTAATACTGATTGGTCTCTTTCCATTTGGTTAATATGCACTGGAGACAGCTGCATGATTTTGAATCTGGTTCCATTTAAATTAGTGCTTTTGTTTCTATATTGGATATATATAGAATCAATTTATATCTTAACGATGTTAAGGTATAGGGAGTTGTCCGGCTGATGCTTAAAACCAGAATCCGGATAAATTCGAGGCACGTTTCAGTAATGGCAGTTTGTGGGTTATCCCGGGCTTTGACGAGGGTTAACTTTCTACCATCAGGAAAATCAATAGTGATATTGTTCTTAACTCGCCACAGTTTTAGTAAAATGGATTTTTTCAGAAAACAAAAGTGGGAGTATGGTAGAACTGGAAGTGATTCCAGAACCACAAACGATCACTGAAGATTTAATAGAACCTGAGGATTCAATTGGATTTGATATTTCATTAGCCACTCCGCAGATTTAGTGGGTAACCTCAGGCACCCGAGAGGTACTTCGGTCTTCTCAGAGACGGTGACATGGAGGTTCTTGTTTACCCAGACTTGTCATTGCTACTTTTATAGACTATAAGACCCAGCAGGAGGATGAGTATAGCGTTGTTCTAAACTAGCTTTAGAAGTGCACGTGTATATGACTCTGCCAGAGGGTTGTTGTAATCAGTGGGAGCAGCGGAAGAATAGTGGACAAGTAGATTATGTCTATTTATAGACTAAAGCAGGTATAGCGGAAATAGATCATCTATTTTTGATGTGACAGTCATAGGCTTTGACTTCATCAGAATAGGAGATGGATTTGGTAAGAAGGTAGTAGGGTGTGATGTCCTGGTATTTGCGATGACATGCACTTTATAGGAAGTGAAATTTCTATACTACGATAGGTTATACTGTGGTTGTCACACAGTTGTTTCTCCACATAGGACATGGATATAATATCAGGGTTTCTGGTTACTAGATCTATGATTTTAGATCTAGATTTGGGAAGTGTCCCAATTTGGGTACTTGACACTATTCTAAAGTGTTTTAGAATGGACGACTCCTGGCATGGTGGTGTACCTGCAGGTGATGGAGTCACCCTCTCTAAAGGTGTCTTACAGACTAAAGGGAGAGGGATCTGCATGATTAGCATATCACTTGCTTAGGCAATTGAGTTAATCATGAAATGTCAAGTACCACACCAGATATTGCTTTTGCAATAGCTACAATAAGCATATATATTAATCCAATCGTGGAGAAACATTGGGAAGTAGTTATGAACATAAGTGGATGTTCTTGGGATATGATAATGGCAGCCTCTTTCAGGAGACGGTTATCATTCTAGGCTTCCAAGGTGACTTGAATGACAGAGTGACTGTCAGAGTTTTATTTTTCCTCTTTTGAGGGATAGTATATTGGACATGTGGTCCAAGCGTATACTGAGGAAGGCATGGCGCAGGATACTGATTAAATTTAGTGGATGATACAGTCTGAGAAGTTTGCTGGATTTGGAGTTCATTTGTGAACTGGGTCCCATCAGATATCCAGACAAATTCTAAGACAAGATATTGCTCATTTCGGGAGATGGTTATTCTCCACAAAGTTGAGATATAGAGAGATAAAGATAGAAACACTGGAGCGGATCTACTCACTAAGGCTATTTCTCGAACACAATAGTTTCACAAACGAGCTTTGCGAAACTGCTTGGTAGAGGAATTAGGTGTTCGGTATCACACGAGCTGTGGTATGCGACACCGCAATAATTGGCCTTAAGTGCAAGTGGGAGATTGTTGGCTATATAGTGCCCTCAAGGAAATTATCGTAGTCACAGGCAGGTGATTATGATGATTGAGGGAGGACATATACCAGTAGAACAATCTTACTCGAGATGATAGTATGCTATCTGGTTTGTCTTTATCATCACTATTGCATGTTGATAGAGCCTATAGGATTCTTGCTTGATACCAGCATTATGATGGCGATCATATATATGGGAGTTGGGGGTCTATAAGCAAATCCTTAAATGTCCCTAGTCGTGGGAGTTTCGAGAGTAGGCATCGATACTCCAGAGTATACTAGTGTATACTAATCGAGACCCCGACGAGGGGAGGTGTCCCGGTCTCACAAGCCATTGGTGTTAGTTTGTTCACTTAAGATAGTATACAGGTGCTCATTGGGTTGTGAGTACACTGGACGGACTCACCGGGAACCTGCTAGTTGGTATTATACCTATTGTCAGATAGCAGTTCCCAGGTGACATGTGTACAGGTTAGTCTGTCGATCTGAGATCGTCATTTGTCTCACATGAGTTCCCACTGTGCTTTGATTACTGCCCTACCACGGCTCAAAGGAGTCATGCAAACAGGTTTTAGTTGGGTACAGTCCCGGGCCATATGGAGGCAGTAAGCAGATCGTCGAGGATTCGTCTCTCCCGGTATTGGGGGTTGATGTCGCGCAGTGCACGGGTGGCTATCATCAAAAATCTATGGCCAAGGTAGTCGAGAATTACTGATCTAGGATCAGTAGTTTCTCAACTGGTGATGGGCTTCATATCGACACTAAATATCACGTTATTAGGGGTCTGACTTTATCCATCCCCTAGACTCGATATGTGATACTCTTAGACGAACAAACCGGACTGTACGGAGATTGTCACTGTCAGGCTCAGTAGGGGTTCAGGATGAGTTTGCTCGTCGGTCTCCTTTTCGCTCAATACCTGGGTAGCCGTTACATACAGCTAGTGCCGCTGATGTGCTTGTGGTTAAATCCACTGCCAGCGTATTGACAAGTCTTTAGAGTCCCATACAGAGGGTTTCCATGGTTCTGGCGAAATGATGTAGTAGCCGTATTGGATACGTGCAGGGTTCCGATCGATTGATGTACTTTGTACCCAGACGATCGGACAGTTGATAATACTACCCGGCTCGGGTTTGAGCCGGATTATTAAATCAGGTATTGATTTAATAATTTACGTATATATATTTCGATACGTATATTCTAGTATTATGTTCTTTGTGTTATTCTATCTCTTAGGGTATTCGTATTTCGGTACGAATACAGGTATATATATACTGTAGAATGTAATCCGTATTTTATCTGGAAAACATTCTAGAAGGTGTCCACCTCATTTTTGGATTTGACCATTTTTTATAAAATGGTAAATGAGTTAGAAATTAGAAAATGGGGAGTATGGTGATGACCATGCTTGCATAGTATGCAAAAATGAATTATTAATTCATTTGTGCATACTATTCAAGTATGAGTGGTTTTTTAAAATGAAAGATATTGTTTTACAAAACCTAGCATGCTTGATTTTCTCTCTCATGTGAGCTTCATTATTTTTGATGGTTGGTTTTCTCTTAAGAACGCTTTGTTCTCTTCACCATTTTGTGCTTCACTCCTTTCTTGATTTTTCATAGTTGCCTCCACCTTCATTCTCCACCTCCTCTCAACCCTCTCATGAGTTGAGAAACATGAGAGGAGGTGAGATGAGATAGACCTACATTTAGTTCATGCACTACATCCTAGGATTTCTAAATTAGCATCCTAGAAACCTTGGTTGCTTCACTTGCATCCATTATGTAAAGCTAGAGCTATAACTACATCTCTTGGGTGGATCATCTTCGATGGAGAGAGACCGGCGACCAAGCTTGATCTAAGAGCCTCTACGAGGTTGGGAAGATGGTTGAAGATCAAAGGACATGGATCAACTCGGTATAACCATTCTAACTTCTTTATATTGCTTGCTAGTATAGGGTTTAGGGTAGATCCGGGCATCGGGTCATGGTAGCGCCAGTTTAGAAAATTTTTGTTCCGTATTTGGCCACGGTTTGATGGCCGGGGCGCTGCCGTAACCTAACAAATTACCGTATTGATAACACTATTTTTAGTTTGTCTACCTTAGATAGGCAAGCACTCATATTCTACGGCTCCCTGAGGCTCAAGAGAACTGGTACTGCTTAAACCTATGTTTACTAGGGTCCTTATTGTAAATTAATATAACTTGAGGGGGTATTATGAAAAATAGTTTTGATATATTTTCAAAATAAACCTCAAGTATTTATTTATCGTCTTTAGGATTTTCATAGTTGTAATTTTTATAAAATGGAATATTCTAGTGGATATAAACCTAACTTTGACTAGTATAGGGTATTTTCTTGTAATTTGACTTGTATTGAATGTGATAGTATATTCATGATCTTTTGTGACTCTTCACTTTTAATTTAGAAAACATGGAATATATGTATATATATATATGTAAAATAGATATTTTGATAATATTTATATATATATATAATTATAAAAATAGAATTTATTTATTAAATAGAAATCACGTTTTCTTAAAAATTGTAATAAAAATTTCATCGAGATTGAATACTCCGTGAGGAGGTCTGTATCTCGCTCTACTAGTCCTGAGGATATGCGATAACCCGCACCATCCTGATCGGGTTCCTCAAAATGGGTTGTAGAGGCTTATTTATAAGGAATCAATTAAAACAATTTAAAGAATACGGGTTTTGATAGTTTAAGGTATTTTAATATAAATATTGTATTTTGTTCCACAAAATTTTTTACAAAATCCATCATGCTATGTCAAGATGAGTTTTGTGATGAAGTAGGTCATTACCTTATGCAATTTCTAAAGGTAATATGAACCAAAGTATAAAGTAATGTCGTATGTAAACTAGATGGTATTTTACCGTAAAAATTAAATAAAAGTTGTTTAACATTATATTTTGAATTGAAACTTATTCCTAATGTTATATAATGGTTAATAAACAATATGTAAAAAGATGGTAAATTTGTTATTAAGAAAAATTGCGTTTTTTATGAGATTCGAATCAGAAGTCAGATTAACTCCGCTTCTGACGAGTTTTAATAGATTATTGTTTTAGACTAGAAAGAGGTGAGAAGTGAAGGGACTTACTAATTGAAAGAAAAGAGAGGAGGTAGAGGGAACTTTCGAAGGCATCGTGAAGTCATTTCATCGACGGATTTGTCTCGAAACGTCGCCAGAACTTTGACTTGAGCTAACTCCACTTGTACAACTTTTGGACTTATAAAATTTAGAGAGTTTTGGCAATGAATTTCTGAATGAGGAGGCTAGGGTGTGATGTTTGTATTTATAGGAGAAATTAGGGTTTTAAGGATTGAAGAATGAATTAAAATGGATTAAAGAGGGGATTTATCATTTTATGGATAAATGCAGAGAAATCAAACAGCATGGGGATAGTGGGGTAGGCCAAGGGGTGGTAGGGAAATTTTTTTGGGGACATTTGCTACGGATAAAACCAGCGGTGCCGGTCCATGGCGAATTCTCGCCGGTCATCTTGGAAGGGGGGCTCTGGATTGAAGACATGTGTCCTAGGCTGCTTAATTATCATTTTCCATATGTTTGTTTCATGAGACTTTTCATTTTTACGTGCAGTGCACGTGTAAACTTTTGAGCTTCTAAAATTTCTAAAGAAAAATCAACAAAAATAATAAATGGCTGAGGGGATTTGAACACATGGCTACATCACAGCAGTGCAAGACTTTACCAATAAGCTACAAGTGCTTTCTTGCAGTTCAAAAGAAATTTAAATTTATAACTTTTGAGCTTCTAAAAGTTTTAAAGAAAAATCAACAAAAATAATATGTGGCTGAGGGGATTTGAACACATGGGCTACGTCACAGCAGTGCAAGGCTTTACCAATAAGCTACAAGTGCTTTCTTGCTGTTCGAAGAAATTTAAATTTATAACTTGTGCTCAGGCCTAGGTATTCCTTTCTGTACTTTACAAAAAAATTTGTACAGAAGTTTTAGGGTTGTTACATTTCTCTTCTTCATTGCGTCGAACGCATGTTCGTCTGGAAATTCACAATTTAACAGGGAGTCAACTGGTATCGGATGCTCCACAAAAAAGTCGGTAATGGCTTGCCTTTTCATTACTTTGAGGGGACGATACGTTATCGAGAATTCCATCAGGAGGAGGGCCCATTTGGCAAGCCTTCCTATTAGTATGGCCCTTGACATCATATATTTGAGGGGATCCACCTTCGATATGAGATGAACCTCATGTGCCTAGCCGTAATATCTGAGCTTCGTTATCGCAAAGATCAGTGTCAGGCAATACTTTTCGAAAAAGGAGTAGTTGTTTTCTGCCCCCAGGAGAACTCGACTCAAATAGTACAAAGCTCTCTCCTTTCCCTGGTCGTTCTCTTATGCCCATAGCGTGACTTGAGAACCCTCAAGGGCTGTTGTATATAGGATAAGAGGTTTTTCTTAACCGGAGCGGTCAATATCGGCGGATTTTGCAGGTTTTGCTTGATTTCGTCTAGTGCATTTTGGAACTTTTGATCCCAGACGAACGAGATCCCCTTCTTCATCAAATGACTGTAGGGCCGGTATTTTCCGGAGAGATTGGTTATGAACCGTCGGATATATGCGAGCTTTCCTTGAAGAGACCACAATTGTTTGAGAGTTCTTAGCATGGGCATTTCCATAATCGCCTTGATCTTTGAGGGATCGATTTTGATATCCCGGTGCCGTATGATGAATCCTAGGAATTTGCCTGAAGAGACTCCAAACACACATTTTAGAGGATTCATCTTCAGATTATACTTCCGAAGACATCGGAACACTATTTTTAGATGTTCCCAATATTCCTCGTGAGATCTGCTCTTTACCACAAGGTCGTCAATGTAGCATTCGACGATCTCGTATATGAGGTCATCGAAGATCTTTGTCATGGCCCTTTGGTAGGTAGCGCCAGCGTTCTTTAAACCGAAGGGCATCACCTTATAGAAAAATATGCCTAGTGGAATCCTGAAGGCGGTATACTTTTGGTCTTCAGGATGCATTTTTATTTGATTATATCCTGAAGATCCATCCATGAAGGAGAAGGTCTCATGGGTAGACGTGTTATCGATAATCAACTCGGTAACATGTACTGGGAAATCATCCTTCGGGAAAGCTTTGTTAAGGTCCCGTAAGTCCACGCAGATGCTCACCGTCCCATTTTTCTTCATTACTGGAACGATATTAGCGATCCAGTCGGGATATTGAACTTCTTGGATGAAGCCGGAGTCGATTAGTTTCTTGACTTCAGCGTCGATACTCATCTCAAGTTCGAGCTGCATTCTTCTTGGCGCCTGTTTGACTGTTTTTATATCCGGCGATATGGCCTGTTTATGTACTGCCACCTTTGGATCTAGACCTGGCATTTCGAAATATTTCCACGTGAAGCAGTCTTTATATTGCATGAGCACGTCTTTTAACGTGGCTACCCTTTTTTCAGATAGTTGCTCACTGACGAATGTCGGCTTCGGATCATTTTCTGTCCTTAAGTCAATTTTTCTTAGGTTGTCCGCCGTGGTGTGTATCCCATCTTCCATCTTTTTTGGTGCTGGTGGAAATTCGGAGATCATCTCATCCTTGTCTTCATTTGCGAAGCACATGTGGAAGTCATCCATAATCTCGTGCCCTCCCTCTTTTGAGAGTGTTATCATATAGCAGGTACAAATTCACTTCCACTCTTAATGTTGAGCTGGTCCCATCCTCATGGTATAGGTCCTCTTTGACTCATGCTTTTGTAGCGGGGCTACCCTCCAGCTATCAGATAAATCAAACCTTCCTTGTTGATATTGGTCTTCTACCCAATATTTGAAGGTGAAGCAGTTTTCGAGAGGATGACCTATTACTCGATGATAGAAGCAATAATCTAGATGATAGACCTCGTTTATCTGTTCGGAGTGCCAAGACTCCGGAAGTGTCATTATTTGGTGCTTCATGACAAGGTTGAATATTTTTCTCGTCTTGTCTTGGGGGAAAGAGTATTCCCGACCCATCTTCTTTATAAAGGACGGGTTCCAATCGACCTTTTCTCGATTGCACGACTTCTTAGATCCGCTTCGTTATTTTCGAATGTTGTTTGTTTTATTTGCCCTGTGTTTGCCTCTATTTCGAGATTTTCCATTCCCGTGAGAACATATAGCGGGCCGGGGATGAAGAGCATCACGGTCTACTTTCTCCACAGATTGCTGACTGATACATTGCGTCCTGGCCTTTTCATAAATGGCTATTTTGTGGCTGTGATTGTCCCGGCTCGTTTAACAAGCTTCTTTTATTAACCTATCAATTTGTTCTTCGAGTGACGGACTTAATGTTCTTAGAGCGGGATTTTGCTCTGTTTCAACGTCACGGCTATTTAGCAGTGTTTTCCCTTTCACTAGAGCTATTTATGATGTGGCAACTGTGGAACCGCTCCCGTTTCTTGGACTGAATGTATCCAAGCCCGGTTGTCTCCATCTTCCCGTTGGGCACCTTTTGCTGAGTCCCGGGAATATCCCAAATCTTTTTGAAGAATTGGGCTTGCCGAACAGTTTGTTCGAGGGATACACCTTAGTATCTTAACAGCTTTTTCAATCCCTCCGCGTAGTATCTTGGCAGACGGATTGGTTGAAGCCTGTCAAGTGCAAAATCGACACCATGCCAGACGTCTTTTTCTACTTTGGTCTCTGTAGATTAGTAGAAGAGGATCGCCTTTTCACCTCTTCGTCTGGGAGGGACATAGAAAGTCTGTAGTTCTTGTACGCTATATATATCGAGCGCATTAAGTCTTTGTAATGCCGAGGCGGAGCCATTGTAATTTGTAGATTCTGATCTGTTCCGGCAAGGATTGCACTGACGGGCGGATGGAGAACACCGTGTTAGCTTCTTCCTCTGAATCGCTGCGAAGACCAAAATAAGAGTAGATAGTCCGGGCCTATTGTTTTCTTTCTGGGGTTGCCCCGAGTAAACTACTTTTTCATCTTCCTCGGAATCGCTCCCAAAGATCGGAATAGTGGCGACGGACTTCTGTTTATCCTCCGATTTATGACACCATTTCGTATCCTCGAAGTCTGGTAGGAAGTACTTTGCGTCTTCATATTTTAGGACCTCGTTTACTAAGAACGGATTTAGCTCCCCTGTGACGGTGTATTCCAAGCCATCTTTGAAATCTTATATTGTGTAGAAGGGATGACGTTGTACTCATGTAACCAAGGCTGAGCAAAGCGTTATAGCAAGTCTTGGCGTCAATGACATGAAATTTGATGTCAGTGACGAGCAGCCCGAAGCGTAACGTCGGTATTACGGACCCGAGCGTCCGTGACGACTGGGAGTCGAACCCGGAGATGGAAATTTTGTCTCGGGCCAGGTGCTGAACATTCATGCAAATCTCTTTCAGCACTTTCACATTAAGAAGGTTGACGGAGGATCCGTTGTCGACAGGTATTTTCCCTATCTTGATGTCGTGGTAGTATCTGATGACGTATAACGGGCGATTATGTTCATACGTACCGAGGAGGAGATTTTCATTGCTGAATGTAATGTCAGCCGTATGGACCTCTGCCAGTTCATCTTCTCTTCCACGAAGAAAACTTGGAACTGATCGGGCACTTGTAATGCCTTGATCAGAGAATCTCGTGCCTTTTTGGACAGGAGGAGAGCATCCAATATGCTCAGTTGTGAGGGTATTTTTCTCAGATGTGCTAGGATATAGTAATCCATCTTATTATTCTTAGGCGGGTCCTTTGCGGTGAGCTCTTTGACATCTTGTTAATCTTGTTAATCGGCTAGAATGGACAACTCCTGGCGTAGGTGGTGTACCCGCAGGTGATGGAGTCACCCTCTCTAAAAAGATGTCTTCTAGACTGATGAGGAGAGGGATTTGCATGATTGGCATATCTCTTGCTTAGGCAATTGAGTCAATCGTGAGATGTCAAGTACCATACCAGATATTGCTTTTGCACTAGCTGTAATAAGCATATATATTAATCTATTCCTGGAGAAACGTTGGGAAGAAGTTATGAACATAAGTGGATGTTCTTGGTATATGGCAGCCTTCTTCAGGATGCGGTTATCATTTCAGACTTCCAAGGTGACCTGGATGATAGGGTGGCTGTCAGAGTTATAGTTTTCCCTCTATTGAGGGCAGTATGTTAGGCAGATAGTCCAAGCGGATACTGAAGGAGGTATGGCATAAGATACTGATTAAATTTAGTGGATGATACGGTCTAAGAAGTTTGTTGGATTTGGAGTTCATTTGTGAACTGGTTCCCATCAGATATCCAGACAAATTCTAAGACATGTATTACTCATTTCGGGAGATAGTCTTTCTCCGCGAAGTTGAGATATAGAGAGATAAAAATAGAAACATTAGAGTGGATCTACTCATTGAGGCTATTTCTCAAACACAATAGTTTCACAAATGGGCTTTGCGAGACTGATTAGTAGAGAAGTTATGTATTCGGTATCACACGGGCTGTGAGTATGCGACATCGCAATAATTAGCCTTAAGTGCAAGTGGGAGATTGTTGGCTATAGTGCCCTCAAGTCAATTATTGTCATCGCAGGCACGTGATTCTAATGATTGAGGGAGGACCTATACGAGTAGAACAGTCTTACTCAAAATGATAGTATGCTATCTGGTTTGCCTTTATCATCATGTGCATGCTTTATGTGGTATTACAGATCACTATTATATGTTGCTAGAGCCCATAGGATTCTTGTTGACTACCAGCATTATGATGGCAATCATATACGTGGGAACTGGGTGGTCTATAAGCGCATCCTTAAATCTCCCTAGTCGAGGGAGTATCGAGACTGGCCATTGATACTCCGGAGTAGACTAGTGTATACTTATCGAGACCCCGTCGAGGCGAGGTGGCCGGTCTCACAAGCCATTGGTGTCAGTTAGTCACCTAAGATAGTATACAGGTGCTCATTGGGTTATGGGTACACTGGACGGACTCGCCGGGAACATGCTAGTTGGTATTATACCTATTATCAGATAGCAGTTCCCAGGTAACATGGGTACAGATTATTCTGTCGACCTGAGATCTTCATTTGTCTCGTGTGAGTTCCAACTGTGCTTTGATTACTACCCTACCATGGTTCAAAAGAGTCATGCAAACAGGTTTTAGTTAGGTACAGTCCCGAGCAACATGGAGGCAGTAAGCGGATCGTCGGGGATTCGTCTCTCCCGGTATTGGGGGTTGATATCGCGAGGTGCACGGGTGGCCATCACCAAAAATCCTTGGCGAAGGTAGACGAGAATTACTGATTTAGATCAGTAGTTTCTCAGTTGGTGATGGGCTTCATACCGACACGAAATATCGCGTTATTAGGGGTCTGATTTTATCCACCCCCTAGAATCGATATGTGATACTCTTAGAAGAACAGACCGGATTGTACGGAGATTGTCACGGACAGGCTCAGTAGGGGTTCGGATGAGTTTGCTCGTCGGCCTTCCTTTCGCTCAAAACCTAGGTAGCCGTTACGTACAGCTAGTGCCGCTGACGTGCTTGTGGTTAAACCCACTGCCAGCGTATTGACGAGTCTTTAGAGTCCCACACAGAGGGTTGTCACGATTCAGGCGATATGATGTAAATGATGTATGTTGGTACATACAGGTGTCCGATTAAATATGTGTACAAGCTACACAGACTTTTATCGGACGGTTGATAATACTGGCGGCTTAGGATTGAGCCGGATTATTAAATCAAGTTTTGATTTAATAATTTATATATATATATATTCTAGTATTATTGTTCACTACTCATTTTCTCTCTTGGCTATTCGTATTTTTATACGAATACGCATATATGTATTTCGATACGTATACCGGGTTATATTCCGTATTTATACGAAATATCTTTTAAAAGATGGACACCTCATTATATGATTTCCTTTTTAGAAAATCATTAGGAAATGAGTTGGAGAGGTGAGGTGGCATGAGTATGTTAAGGTATGTAGAGAGGTATGGCTCTTTATTGTTTATTGCAAATGGATGGGATATTTTCTTTGCATGGTTAAAAAGAGACTTAACATTCCTTTGACATGACTCACCACACTCACATTCATTCATACTCTTTAGAGAATTAGCCATTTATAGAGTTGCTCATGCTCATGGATTTTCTTACCTCCTCCTTCTTCTTCTTTGATTGCTCACTTGAGCATGAGACTTGAGAGAAAAAATAGTGAGATATTGCTATACACCCCACTCTCCATTGCTAACAGCCTTAGAGCGTCGGTTGCTTCGCTAGGCGGAGTGTCGGTTGTTTCGCTAGGCGAAGCTGAAGCCTGTATCATCTCCCTCGGGTGGATCATCTTCGACGGAGGAAGACTGGAGGCTAAGCTTGATCGTGAACACCTCAAGGAGCTAAGGATGATGGTGGAAGACCGAAGGACACAGATCATTCGGTATAACCTTCTATCTCAGTAGCTAGCGTTTCTTGTAGTTTGCTATTTTAGGGTTTATGGTTCGATTCTAGAACGGTTTCGTTAGTGCCAAGTTTTTAAATGCCGGTTTTTGTTCCGCACAGGCCACGGTAGATGGCCAGGACACTGACGTAACCCAGCATCATTTTTCCCATCGTTGTCACTATCTTCATTCTCAAGAATATACTTAAGGAACTCTTCGAACGTGACCGGTGTCCGTGCCTTCTGGTTGTATTTCTCCAGCACGTCAATATACTTTTGTAGGTCTGTGCGCTTGTCGTCATACTTGGCAGGCTTCTTGGTCTTCTTTTTCTTAGAAGACATTGAAGGCTTGACTTGTGGGTTTTGCCCTTTGTAAACAACTTTCGGTGCAGGACGTGGTTTCAGCATCCCTTAGATGATTTTGGGTTCAAGTGGGCTTTTCGACCTGACTACTGGACATGCCTGTAGATCCTTCAGCATTCTTTTGGTTTTTGCTGAAAGAACAATTTCCCATGAAGTTTCTTCCACGAGCGAGCATGATCCACCAACTTTAAAAATATTTTCCATCTCATTGGATGTTTGATCCACCAACTTTCTGTTCAACAAAGAATATCATTTCCAATAGAATTCAATTCTATGTTTAATCACTATTAGATTTTTGATCCAACGGTTCCCTGTTTAACAGAGAGGATCTTTCTCCTTTAAAAAAATCTAGGGAAGTATTTCCCAATAGTAGAATTTAATTCTACATGAGGAGGCGCCCTCACGTGTTTAATATGTGAGGCTTACTTAGCTTCTTTCATTTAGCGCCCATATGCCTTGCATATGGGCGCTCACGTGTTTAACATGTGAGGGCAATTTGGCCTTTGGCCATTTACTCTTTTAATGATTATATGCTTTGCACATAAAAAATAGAATTTAATTCTATGCATAGAGTTTAACTTTATCTAAAGCTAATGCTTCAAAAGGGTATCCTTACGTGTTTAACACGTGACCCCAGTATGGTTTTTTTATGCTTTCATGCTTTATACATAGGCGCTCACGTATTTAACACGTGAGGCCCATTTAGCCTTTAGTTGTTTAATTACAGCGCCTATATGCTTTGTATATAGACGCTCACGTGTTTAACACGCAAGGCCTATTTTAGCTTATAGTTATTTGATTGCAGTGCCTATATGCTTTGCATATAGGCGCTCGCGTGTTTAACACATGAGGCTTGAGCCGTGGGGAATTTTCTCCCCTTTTCTCTCCCTTTTTATGAGGGAACAGCTGGTTTGTTGCAACCACTTCCAATTCTTCAATGGAAATAGGAACATATAATCATGAATTTCGTGAAAGTTTTACCACGGAGTCCAAAGGGCAATAATACGGTCTGGGTGATTGTTGATCGATTGACCAATGTAGCTTATTTTATACCGTTTCGAGTTGGTCAGTCGATGGAAGCTTTAGCAGAGCGGTACATGCAGGAGATTATGAGATTGAATGGAGTACCTGTGAGCATCGTTTCCGATCGTGATACCCGATTTTTATCGCACTTTTGGAGGAGTCTACACGAAAGTTTGGGGACTCGCTTGAAATTTAGCACCGCCTATCATCCTCAGACAGATGGCCAGTCTGAAAGAACGATCCAAACCCTTAAAGATATGTTGAGAGCATGCATGTTAGACTTCAAGGGTACATAGAAGGATCATTTTCACTTGGTGGAGTTTTCTTATAATAACAGTTTTCAGGTGACTATACAGATGGCTCCATTCGAAGTATTGTATGACCGCAAGTGTCGCTCGCCGGTCTGTTGGGACGATGTTGGAGAAAGAAGGTTATTGGGACCAAATCTGATTGTGCAAATAGTAGAGAACGTCAACGTGATCCGAAATCATATAAAGGCGGTACAAGATCGACAGAAAAGTTTAGCCGATACAGGACGAAGACCTCTGGAGTTCGCAGTTGGTGATCTTGTATTCTTGAAGATATCACCGACTAGAAGAGTGATTCGATTTGGTAGCCGAGGCAAGATTAGTCCTCGATTCGTGGGGCCTTTTGGTATCATCGAGCGTATTGGGGAGCTAGCGTATCAATTGGCTTTACCATCATCCTTGGCGGGTGTTCATAACGTGTTTTATGTATCTCAACTCCGCAAGTATGTTCGAGATAAGACGCATGTCCTAGATCATTCAGAGCTGACAGTAAGGGAAGATTTAAGTTATGAAGAACGACTAATGGCGATTGTGGATCGATAAGAAAAAGTCCTCAAGAACAAGATTATCCCTCTAGTACTTGTTTCATGGAGGAATCGTTCGCATGGAGAATCTACTTGAGAACGTGAAGACGAGATCCGACAGAGGCTTTCATACCTCTTTTCTTAGATCCGTGTTTTCTTGTATTTTCTTGTTCCGGAAATTTCGAGGATGAAATTCTTTTGTAGTTGGGTATAATGTAACACCCTAGTGCATTTATACGATATTTTATTGGGATATTTTCAAATCTTGGGACAAATTTCTGATTATTATTGCTTTTGGGTGTGGATAGTGCATTTGGTAACTGTAGTTAGTATCCGACTCGACCCGCATGTTTGAAACCTATCATGGTTCTAGATTACACCATATACTTACTAGTACAGAGGATCCATGCACATCTAGATTGTATATACATGCATAATATATTTTTGTGTCCGCATATCTTTTAAATAATATAAATAATAACCAAATAATATTTTTAATTTCCAGCATGGCATGTCATCATACCCCATATCATGTGGTTGCATCCATACATCATGTTCATTTCCAAATTGTTAAAACATACCCGTTTGGATCGCTACGTATATTTACGAAGATCCGTACTTAGGGGTATGCATTTTTAGTGACCAGGTATCGCATTATGGTTTTAACTTTTACGTATATTCTCCATATTTTAAAACTAGATTTTTAGAAGAGACCTGGGTAATTTTCGGAGTAATTTGATATTAGTTGTATAACCTGAGATATATATATATATATATATATTCAAAACTAACTGATATATAAACAATATATATATAACTAATTAAATCATGTTCTCTCTCTCTACTCTCACTGTTTGTCTTTTTTCCATTCTTTCTCTCTTTTTCTATCTCTACTTATATATATATATATATATATATATATATATATATATATATATATATATATATATATAATAACCTAATAATTTAACCCTCATCTAACTTCTCCCTCTCTCCTCCTCTCTATATCTTTCTTTTCCTTCTTTTTCGCCCACGAGAAGGAACCCAAACCCTAGCCTAAGCCTGCACCACCGCCGATCACCTCACCTCGCCACCGCCCTCATCACCACCTTCACCACCTCTGCTTCCACCTCCTCTCTTCTTTCCTAAGAGCACCTTGCATCCCCGACGACCCAACACTAACTCAAGAAACCCACTGCCACCTCGCCACCGACGGCAACCCACCGTCGCTGTTTCATCGCCGCTTCTCCTCTGTCCCCAGAACTCGACACCAGCAGCCCCATTCTACTTCTTCCTTTTCTTTCTTTCTTTCTTTCTTTTCTTGGTGTTCCAGTCGTCTCTCCGAAGTTGTGCGCGACGCTGACGATCCGGACAACCTAGTCACCGTCGCCGTCCAACTTAGTCACTGTGTCATGTCACTGCTCGGCCAGGTCCAGTCCTATGCGTGTAAGTGCATCGCGACGTTATTCCGACGTCAGACGTAGCATCCGTATCTCAACGTGAGATCCGATCAGGCAAGTTTTAAACTTGCAACATACTATGTTATATTATATCAATATCTATATAAATAAGAATAGTGCATGTGTTTTATCATTCAGCGAATATTACCGATTTACAGTTTTACGATATCCGTTCATATCCGTACTGATAATCATTTATCTAGTTACATGTCGGAATATCATGATATCATTATACTGCTATATCAGTACAATATGCTATCTAGTTTGCATCATACTTGGTTGTGAATGTATAATGGTTATTACGGATAGATACATATGCATCTTGGCATCAGTTTTGTTTACCGTGTTCCGATATTAATTACAGTTTCACATTTGGTATCTATTTTGGCTAATGTACAGTACATGGCATGTTCACGACACACTACTTGACTTGTTACTTGGATCTTATTGCTAATACCAAAAATCCTGATTGTTGTCCTGATGGATGTAACTTGTTATCTACATAGATAAGACCCGTACCTGCTTGATCCTGTGTTGGCATTAGATTTATATCATATATACCTGACTTGAACACAAAACCTTGGGGGAAAGGGAAAATCAATAATGAAACCTGACTTGTAACTCAACAGTTCGATACTTATACTGATTAGTCTTTACGGGCTCGGCCAGCCTCGGAATGATACTGCTGACATCATTCGTCTGTACATGTTACCGATTTACTGCTTAGCGGCACGTCTTGGATTCAACCCGAGAGTCTTGACCGTGGTCCCAGATACGCACGGGATACTATTGAGTTACATCGACGATTCCATTAAATTGATTTCAAAGACTTTTAGAATAGATAACCTAGAAGCACTGTTTTAGAATACGCATCTCATACATATACCTCATTGTTTTATATCTGTATTTATTATTTACCTGTAGGTTTAATTATATCATCCTATCCTGGTTAGTATTAATCTTTTGATATTATGACGCATTGACGTCTGAGTTTTACATGGCACAGTTTTTCTACTTTTATCGTAGGCTGAACAGGAGTACTTTAACCATCAAGCCGAACAATGAGGAGTTGAACGTGTTTTGTCAGAGATGTCTAGTTTATTTATTTCCGCAGTTTTATTTCTAATGATGTGAGCCCATATTGGGACATGATTCAAATATTGTTTATTAGATCCTGATTCGTTTCCGCTTTATGCATTTTCTTGCTTTTATTTATTATGGAAAATGGACATGTACTACCTAGATTATATTCTTTTATGTGCTTAATATCTTATAGACAGCTGTAATGTGACTGTGGAGGGATGATTCCTAACCATAGGTAGCATGGTTAGCTCTATTACATGCCGTAGTTACGTATTTTGGGAAGCGGGACGTGACATCTTTCTATCTAAATATCCAAAACCTTTGAAAACACTTAATTTGGATTACCAATGACAAAGTTATTGCCTCTCGAACAAAACCTTTAAAAGCAATTTTCATATTTTAAATACAGTGAATAAAAAGACGTCATAAATCTTAAATCGTTATGCGGTTTGATCTGAAATTTTTACAATATTTCTAGAAATGTGTTTAAGGTATTAATTATTTTTCTAGGTATTTACAGATGTCACGATTAATTTCTAAAAATTAATTCAAAGATAAAAATGTTGTTATAGTCGTATTTTAAGAAAGATCGAAACCATGGTATTTATTTGTATTTGTTTTCTTTTATGCAAAATTAGATATAATTAATTAAAATTTCAGCGAAAAATCACATGAGTTAAAAAACAACATTACTTAACATCTAATCAACTATTGTACGCGAGAATTTAAACTAAACATAAGTTCTTTATATCAAACATGTCAACTTCACAAAAATTACTTTAGCATAGGACTAATCAGAGCAGAAAAAAGTATAGGCATCAACGAAGACATGAAAAGAGAAGAACTGGTACTTCTCCAAGCTCCAAGAAAAGAATTTTAGATTTTGATAAGGAAAAGAACTATGGCGGAAGGGAGAAGAGAGAATTATATGTACTAAAGGAGAACTAACTAGGTTTAATGGACAAAATAATTATATTCATAACCATCTAATTGATGGTGGGAGTTGAAAGGAAGAGTAAATGAAAGGTCATTTATAACTTATGAAAAGGTTAAAAAAAATAAATAAAAATAATTGCAAGACACAAGATTCGAACTTATAGCACATGCATTAATAATACAATGACTTAACCAATAGGCTACAATGTTACTATTGTATATAATTAAATAGAAATAAATATATACAGAGTTTCAAAATAAGATAATTTAAAAGATAAATGGAATAAATCATTTTCTCAAACTAATATTTTTCTTTCAAATAAAACAAATTCTCTTTAATTTCAAAATTTTCCTTTCAAAAAAAATTGAATAAATTCTTAATATTAAAGAAATCAAAATATTTAAAAATAATCTTTCAAAACCTTTTCTTTTTACAAAACGAATCATTTCGAAACAAATATGTTTTTAATTAGCATTAGTAAAAACAAGGTCGTTACAGACTTCATGCTTGTTATTACGGATTAGGAATTATTTAGAAATACTGTTAGGACTTCCGTCTTCTGTAACTTTTAAAACCTCGTTTTTAATATTCTTTCTTGTGATCTTGATGCCATGAAAAATACCTATCGTGCTTCTCTTATACACAACTGAACTCATGAATGCTCTATATATTTACCCGCGCTAAAAATATGTTTAAAAATATTAAAATGTCCTTTTACTAGCAATGCCAACTTTTTATCGAAAAGGAGCTTTCTTGACCGTAACACCCGCTTTTCTATATCTTGTTCCCCAAATGCACTACCCTATCTTAATATGAATGCCCCGCTTAATCTTACCCTTAAAATACTGATGAACACCTATAGCCATACACTTTCTTGCATAAGGCTTTCGGCTGTAACGTAACTTTTGCATGAACATCTTGTTAATCGGTTATGATGTAACTTTACCTTGTTAATTAAACCTCAACGGTTATTTGTGTATGCATGGACACTATGCTGGACCTTTAGCTCTCTATTAGAATTTAAACCAAGCTGGTTAGGGTTTTAAAAAATTTAAAGAGAGCAAAACTCTAAGTAAAGGATCATATCTAAAGGTTTAAGCAACAAAAGACAAGAGTTTAGTTACTAGGTTTTGAGAATACTTACATCCTCAAAACTAGCTTCACTTTGTGGTTGTAGGACTCCATTGTAGGCTCCAAAAGACTCTATGGAACATGCTTGAACATCCACCTCCTTGATCAAAGAAGATCCACCTTGAAAGCTCATGACTTTGGCTTCAAACTCTAAAGAGTTAACTAAGATAATTCGGATGCTAAGCTAATGATCCCAGTGTTGTAGTTTGATCTCACTAATTATTTTTGTCTCTTTTCTTTTCTTTTATTTTCTTTTTCTTTTGTAAAGAAGAAGAGGATGAAGATGGTGCTCTTTTTTTCTAAAAAACAATGAGAAATGAATAATCATTTCAACCATAACCTAAAAGATTACATATATACCATCACAAATTAATCCTAACCTTAGGATTAAAAAACCCTCAAAGTGTCAACAACTTCCTCTTGATTACACATGTCACCATACTACTACATGGTGAGGATATGTTATGCCCAAGAAATAACATAAGCATATAGTTAAAGAAATAAAAGGAAAATAATTAAATTAATTGCAATTTGAATAATTATATAAATTTGTAATTTCAAATACATAACCATACATTTGTAATTAATTTCCAATGTATTAAAATGCATATGGGGACAAAATAAGTTAGAAACAAAATACTACTAAATACATATACTAAATATATGTATTTAATATTAAATCGAAACCTGATTTAATATCCGTCTTCGAAAAAAGAGTGGCTAGTATTTCAACCATCCGATCACTGTCAGCGCATCGAGTACACTAGTTTTAATCAGACTTCTGTACATACCCTATACGGCTACGACAAAATTTTGCCAAAGTGGGAAACTCTCTGTATGAGACACTAAAGAATCGACAATACGTTGGAAGTGAGTTACCAATGATACCCTAGAACTCACACGTGCATCACTGGCACTAGTTGTACGTAACAGCTACCCAGGTATCTGTCGATAAGGAGATCGACAAACAAACTTGTTTGAAATTCTAACTGAGCCTATCGGTGACATGCACATACATTCTGGTCTGTTCGTCTAAAAGTATCGTATATTAGGTCTAGGGGTGGTAAATGTCAGACCCTTAATAACCTGATAAGTTGTATCGGTATCAAGCCCATCACCAGTCGAGAAACTACTGAACACCATTAGTAAATCTCATCCGCCTGGGCCCAGCTCTTGTGGTGATGGCTAACTGTACACTGTACGATATCAACTCCCAATACCGGGAGAGACGAATCCCCTCTATCGTTCACTGCCTCTAAGTGCTTCGGAACTGCACCCAAAAACTATCTGTTTCCACGAATCTTTAAAGTCATGGTAGGGTAGCAATCAAAGTACAGTAAGAACACACTCGAGACAAAGTGACGATTTTGGGTCGACAGACTACCCTGTACTCATGTAACCTGAGAATTGCTATCTGACAATAGGTATAATACCATCCATCAGTTTCCAACAAGTCCATCCAGCATAACTCATAACCTAATGAGCACATGTATATAATATTTGGTGTCGTACACCAATGGCTACGGGACAGACCATCTCTCCTCTTGGGAATAAGAAACGTATACACTATTCTACTCTGGAATATCGATACCATGTATCGATACTCTTACGACTAGGGACTTTTAAAGATGTGCTTATAGACTACCCAGCCACCATGAGTATGATTGCCATCATAACGCTAGTAGTCAAGCAAAAGATCCTATGGGCTTTATCAACATGTATGATCGATACATAATAACAAGTAAAATATATCACACGTTAAGATAAAAACAAACCAGATAGTATGCTATCATATCAAGCAAGACTGTCATAAATAAATATATATCCCAAACATCCAAAATGTAATGTACAATCCTGTAATATACAATAATGGCATCTAGGGCATACGTATCTAACACGCTAGATATGGGCTTGTTATGATAAGACCCGATTTGGAGTAAAAGCTTGTTCCTATTTCCTGATAAATCCATGTGTTAACTAGTAACCGTTTCTCCATTAACTTGAACATATTTTGACATGGTGTTGGGGTAGTTTAGTTAGTAAGGCTGTACTATGTTTCTTGCGAGTCCTCTTTACATGTTACCATAATTTCGGACATTTGCGGAATGCCAACCTACTGTTCGTCTTGTTGTGGTTCTGGACAGAAACGGAACGCTAACCTTCTTGCATGTTGTTGTTGTTCCGTGGGACTAACGAAATACTCCCAAAATACGTGTGCCCTTATGACCCAAACTCTAAACTACTATCTTTTAAATGGCATGTCACACACATAGACCCGTTGTTCGACACGATTAATTGCATTTTAATACCGCTCATTTTTTATCATTTTGTCAATAAAAAGTGCTATTTAATCTGTATCTGCTCATTAGTAAAGGTTACAGGTATACAGGCAAAAACACATAAAACAATGCACAGCATGCACGAATTATAACAGATTTAAGCCGATACTGCAACCAGTATGGAAATTGATCGAGTCTAAGGTGTTTGCAACAATGTCAAGTGTATGCAACAAAAAGAATTCTTTTGGTCCAACATGATACAACAATATGCAAGTGTGAACATATATGGACCAGCCATGGAGTAAGTGGGAGCAGCCATGATCATGTAAAACACAAGTGGGCATAGCAAGTGAGAACACAAGTGGACTAGGCTCTAATGAGTTTTGTAAAGTGTTGATGTGATAAGTTTCCTAGTCTATTTCAATTGATCCTATGCACCAGATTACAACTCAGAGATATTTAGAAGAAACAAATAATCACATAGAGATGCTTAGGATGTCATATGTGCACAGAAGCTGTATGGGCTCCACCACCCCAAGTATAGCTGTCAGTTTGATCATTCTAGTCGTTATTGGTGGCCTAGCTTTGGCCAAATGGCCTCGTGTTCTTTCTGTGGACCCCATATTGTTTTGTCAGTCCATTTTTATTGTTTATTTTTTATGTTGAGTTGCCTATAAATAGCAGATCACAGATGAAGTTCTGGTTTGGATTTTTAGTGAAAAAACATATTGTAATGCTTGATATTTTCTTCTTCTTCCCCTTGCAAGCTCTCATTTGAGAGCTTGGAAAGTGGAGCTTGAAGTTGATATCTTATTTTGTAATTCAAACTCTTCCAAATGTGAATAAGAATCAAACTCTTTTGCTTTAACTTATTGTTTATTTTCTTTGCTCATTATTTCTTTCTCTTGTGTTTTCATTTTCTTTTTTGTACATGATGGAGTAATTTCTATGTCTATGGTGATAGTGAGGATGGAGATGAATGGCTTAGCCTTCCTCCATTCTCTCGTTAATGTTTAAAGTGCTTAATGTGATTGTAAGTTAAAAATTGTTAAAATGGTATTTGTTTGATAACGTATGTTTATTTTGATGGTTATCTGTAACCTTTATCATATACCCTATTCTTTCATCCTCACCATTCTGCAACCTTAAATTTAGAATCAAGACTAGTGTTAAATTTGCTAGGATGTTTAGATAGGATATTTTGTTAAAAAGTTGTTTGACATCCTTCTTCAAACATATACTCAATATTATCACCTCACACTTAGCAAGTTTAATGCTAAACACTTTGTTTCTCATGTGCTAATTTGTGTATTTGTTGATGATGTATGCTTGCTAACCATTTTGCCTAGTTTTGATACTTCATGTTTGGACATACAAACGGTTAGTGAGAACAATACGGATTCGTTTCATTCCTCGTGTATGAATTCATCATTTTGATGGCCTATTCTTCGCAAACCGCCTTGATAAGCCATTCATCATTTTAGAATCTCAACACAATGAGGGAACACACATGATCAATAGAGAGTTGAAGATTTCACCATGATTCGCTATCCGAATCGGAGACACGGACACTTTTCTTTAACCATGGTTTCTTTATTTTCGTATTTTTTTTAATTTCGTGACAACAAACAAAACAAACCCAATTCTTTTCTCTTGAACTTAACGTAAAAATTCCTAATCATCAATTCTCTATGGATCGACCCGTACTTACCGGCTAGCTACAATGAACTGTGCACTTGCGGTTAATATTTTAAAAGGAGATTGAACTCGCTTGCGCCGCATTTCTAAAACCTTTCTTTCAAAACATAAAAGTGCATGAGGGTGAAGTCCCGACACCCGCATGCTTTAACATTACTGCTTTTATCTGCTTTACTCGTCTTACATAATTATTAGACTAGCTCTATTATTGTTACCTTTATAAACCCTCGAGAACCCTACTCGAAGCGAATGCTCGCTAATAGATATTTCTACTGTTTGAAATGTCTGTCAAGGTTTGAAGTGAACAAGAATGAAGCAACCGACGTAAAAGCTTCGGCAAAATACCTTGCTCACTTCGGGACGGAGTTTTAATCGTGTAGTTTTATCTGGTCTTTCCTTTCTTTGTTTCAGCCTAAGTGTTTAAAGCTTGCATTGTCTTTCGTTTTCGAATAATGTGATGTAATCAATGCTGTTTTTTTTGAAACTGTTGATGAGAATAAATGTTGGTTATTGTTGATGTTCATTTATTTCTGGCTTTTAACACTTCCTGCAACTCAACGCTTGTATCTATATCGGAGAAGTGTACATTCTCAGTATAGATACGTCAGCCAAAAATGGAGTGTGACTGGTGACAAGCATTAGAGGGCGACGATCAGCGGCCGGCGATAGAGGTGAGCACCAAGAGGTAGATGTAACGCCCCATGCCCCAATATAGATGGTATTGTCCATTCTGGCTGAAACCGCGCGATTTTGTCCTTTAGAGCGAACCGGACCCAATCAGGGGCCACTTCCCAGGAAGTCACCCATCCCAAGACTTCCCTAGCCCGTTTAACTACAGAGTTCTTAAGCTCCTGTAGTGCCGATTCACTTAAAAGGTGTCTCTGTAATTGAGAGTGGCATCATTACATTTATAATGCAATTCGGTCCTCTTTCGGAATGTTTTCCGAAAATTCCCCATTGTTCTACACTGGATCCCACGGGCTCAAGAGGTGGCCGCCACGGATTCAAAAGAGGTGGCCCCGCTCCCTTGGCATGGCATCTTGTTCCGTGTGGCACTTTGTTCCGTGAGCAAGAACCGGGTCCCGACATCATACCCACCTTTGAACAATGGTTCGTTCTCGAACCACATACCTACTATTGAGGGATCTGCATAGGCCACCATGAATATAACGACCCACACCTCAGTACAGATGGTATTGTCCGTTCTGACTGAAACCGCATGGTTTTGTCCTTTAGAATGAACTGGACCCGACCAGAGGCCACTTCCTAGGAGGTCACCCATCCCAAAACTTCCCTAACCCGAACACGCTTAACTACAGAGTTCTTAAGCTCTTGTAGTGTCGATTCACTTAAAAGGCGTCTTTGTAATTGAGGGTGGCATCATTACATTTATAATGCAGTTCGGTCCTATTTCGGAATGTGTTCCGAAGATTCCCTATTGTTCTACAGTGGGTCCTGTCACACCCCGCTTCTCAGTAGACGGAAACGGTGACGTGGCAAGCCCGCAATATATTTATTATAAAGATAAATACGTTAAGCGTAATTAAGTAATATAACAATGAATAAGAATGACAAGAGTAATAAAATGAAACAACAACTTTATTTACATTCAACTTTACATACAACTGTCTGAGATAAAAGATACAATAATAAAAGCAAATGCCTAAACAATGGCATACAAAAAGTAAACGCAGGCTAGAAAGAGCTAGTAGTCTCGCTGACCAGCAAGCTGGTCCAAGTCTTCCGGGTTGGGCTCTATCTCCACAGAGTCCGGTCCCCCTGATGAACATTCCAAACAAAGAAACAGAAAGAAATGTCGCCAGCGCTCGGTAAGTCCCAACAGAAGTAAGAGGAGATAGTATGTAATGTGAAATGAACAGGTAAAATTGTATATGATCGTTCACTGGTATAAGATAGTTATTCTAACGTGGTTATTTATAGTTTGATAATGAAGGTATTCATGTATATGAGAGGAGTCCATCTTACCCAGTGAAATATAGTAACATGTAGTACAAGGCCCCGTCATAACCCACGCGACAACGGCACGTGAATTCATGTAGGTGTCTTTTAAAGTGACCTCTCGTGCCACGATATACGTTCTGTACTAATCTATCCCTTTATCCCCGCATATTGTATTGTATAGATTAAGATTACAGGTCTTAGCCGAATCCATGGATATAAAATGTTCAGGTTCATGTTCACGATGTAATCATGTGTTCAGGTAGTCATGTCGAGTTCATGTCACGTTATAACCATAGTTCGGTCAAGTCGAGTCATGCATACAAGTTTAAGTTTGATGTATGAATTCGAGTGTTCAAGTTCATGATCAAGTATTCAAGTTCGTGTTTGATTTTGGATTCTAGTTTGAGTTTGGAATCAGATTGGGTAAGACACTTGTGAACGAATTTAACTCCTGACTTTTTTTAGGTTCGGGAGTAATCGACAACTGCTGCACATGAACGGCATGATTTGTGTCTTTTTCCAAGATAATTTCCATTAACAACTCTGTAAGTTTTCTAATCTGAATAGGCAAACACTCACTTTCTCCGGCTTCCTGGGGCTCAAGAGAATTGATCCCGCTTAAACCTATATTAAACTAGAGTTCTTAAAATATTGTTTTGCATATCTCGATGGGGTTTTATGAAAAATTCTTTAATATAGTTAAAAAATAAATATCGAGGGTGATTTATAACATTTAGGATTTTCATGAGCATGTATTTTAGTTATTGGGGTATTTTAATGATAAATACCTACCTTTTAAAACTTTATGGTATTTTATTGAAAACTAGCCATTTTTTAGCAACTTGATGGTATTTTATTAACATTTTAATCTTTCATTTTAGAAAATGTAGTTTCATAATATATTGAAAATACAGATTTATAATTTTTATATAATTTTCAAAAATTTAGTTTTGTTTAGAAAAGTCACGTTTCTTAAAAACCGTATTTTATTTCCTTTCGAGATCGAATACTCCGTGAGGAGTTCTGCATCTCGCTCTACTATTCTAAAGATGTGCGATAATCCGCACCATCCATTAGCGGATCCCCTAGCGAGAGTTGTAGAGGCGTATTTTCCAAGAATTATAAAATACCTCTTTAAAAGAAATCTGGTTTTGAAAAGATGTGGTATTTTAATATAAAAGCTATTCTTTAAATCAACCATATATATATATATATATATATATATATATATATATATATATATCGTGCTAAGAAACCAAAGTGTGCATGTGTGGTAGGTCGTTACCCCGTGAAGCTTTCCTAAGGTATTGTTTTAACAATTATTGAAAAGAGCTTTATACTAAAGTTCAAGGTATTTTAATGAACAGGTTCGTTTATGTTTGTTTTATATGAAACTTTTGGTTAAACTCGAAACTAAAATATTGTAATTAAAGTTACAAGTAGGGGGGTAAAATTAGTTTGACTTGTGTAATAAGGAAAAAGGAGTTCTAAGTTTAAAAAAATGTATCGGAAGTAACTCCACTTTACCGATATATGTTTAGGAGATGAATTGAGATGAAAAGAAGAATAGATGAGAGGGACTTACAGCTTGATAATATCGAGAAGAGAATAAGGAAGAAGGGAGGGGGTTTCGTGGCGTCACGGAAGCTCCGGAAACGGCTTCGATCTTCGACGGAAGGAGCTTGGTTGCTAACTCCACTTGACTCTACTTGCACTTAGGAACTTTTGAGGTGATTTTTCTAGAAATTTTCAGAATAGAGGGGAGGTAGGGCATGGGGTGATATTTATAGTGAAGAATTAGGGTTTGGGAATTAAAATTTTGGATTAAAAAGGTGTTAAATGGTGGATTGAAGAGTCTCTGTTTGATTCCAGGAAAATCAAACAGTACAGGGGAGTTAAGGAGAGCTGAAGAGACAAGTGTGCAAAGAACGGAGCAAAATGGAGCACATCTGACCGTCGGCGCCAGCCAATAGGTGAGTTTGGGCGGTCAGATCTTGAGGCATTGTCTCGAGATTCATGCCACGTGTGTATATCTGTGTTTAATCCATTTTGCGTATGTTTGATTTTTCTGAAAATTTTCATTTTTCCTTGTTTTGCACGTGCAACTCTTGAGCTTCCAAGAAGTTAAAATGAAAAATCTAAAAAATAATTGGGTCTGAGGGGATTCGAACGCACAGGCTATGTCACAGCAATATAAAGGTTTTACCAGTGAGGTACAAGTTGCTTCTTGCTTTTATTTAACAAAAATAACTTTTAACTCTTACACAGGCTGTAATATTCTTTTCTGTACAATAACAAGAAAATTCTGTACAGTGATTTCAGAGTTGTTACATTGTACCCTCCTTGTAAAAATTTCGTCCTCGAAATTTACAATTACATAGGGACTAATTTTAAAAAAGGTAAGGATATCGTGTACGCATATCCTCTTCTCTTTCCCATGTTGATTCTCCTGGCGAATGCTTTCTCTACATCACTCGGACCAAATTTACCTCCTTGTTCCTTAATGTTTTCACCTTTCGGTCCAGGATCTCAACTGGTTATTGCTCGCAGGTAGATTGGTACGCATAAACGACTTCCATATCGCAAGGATCCATTTTCGTGAATGATGAAGTCAGTTCGTAGTCCATTTTCTACTTGTTCTTGGATCTTTTGTAGCTAGGCATCATTTGCTTGAGCTGCCTTGATATGATTGACAAGAGTGGACTGGACTTGTAAGTTCATCAAAGATGAAGCATTACCTGGCACAACTACTTCGATCTCCAATCCATGCAGTTCTTGCTGTAGCTTCCACTAAGCAGTGAGGTTCATTGCTAATGGCTGGCGACCAAGGGCATCGGGAACTACGTTCCCCCTTCCAGGATAATACTGTATGTTGATGTCGAAATCCGCCATGAGTTCTAACTATCTTCTCTGCCTCATGTTGAGTTCCTTCTGAGTAAATACATACTTAAGACTTTAGTGATCAGTGTATATATCCACTCGTTCTCCCTAAATATAGTGGCGCTAAATCTTGAGTGCGAAGATGACGGCTGCCAATTCTAGATCATGTGTTGGATAGTTGCACTCATGAACCTTTAGTTGCCTTGATACAAAATGTAACAACCCTAATTTTCCTATACAAATTTTTTCAAATATTTTTCAAAATCCATAAAGGGGTATTTTAGCCTGAGCACAAGATATAAATAATTATTTTGCTTTTTAATTACAAGTTAAAAAAATGTAACAACTCCATTTTTAGTGTACAAAATTTGCTTAAAAATTAATGTATACTTGGGGTATTTACATTTTCTGTGACTATTTTAAATAATTAAATAACTCCATAATTACAAGAAAGAGCTTGTAGCTCATTGGTAATACCTTGCACTGCTGTACCAAGCTACCAGAGTTCAAATCCCATATCCCACATTATTTTTAATATGATTTTGTTTTAAATTTTTTAGAAGTCCAACAGTCAACACGTGATAACTCCTAAAATTTCCACTACACATGAAAAACTAAATATACCAGAGGCTACACCAGATGACCCCTCACCTCCCTGACCTCCGACTCGGCCCGACTCGGCCGACTCGGATGGCGGACCGGCCGACTCGGCACGGCGCCGCCGGCCGAACTCGGCCGGTCGGCCGAGTCGTCAACACCAAAAAGTTGTCTCTTAGTATTCTCTACCCCAGATCGTTTCCGGAGAGCTCTTAATACCCCCATTTACTCCATTTTATTACAATTTATCATATTATTTTTACATTTTTTCAATTTAACTCTTCATCTATCCTAACCCTAGCCTAACCCTATAAATACCAACCCTACACACTATCCCCTCACCCTAAACTCTGAGCCAACTCTCTAAAATTTCCAAGAAACCTTGTGTACTTTGAAATCGAGCACGAGGCGAAGCTACGACAAATTTCCCGGCGAACTTCCGACGATCATTCTAGGAGCTCCCGGCGACGAAGCGACGCACCGGCGACTCCTTCCGATCAATCTCCCTCTTCTTGTTTTCCTAAACCCGTAAGTCCCCAAATTCTACCTCTCTTTTATTTTCTAAAATACGGATTTACAGACCCGACGGAATCGGAACAAATCTGATTTTCGATTCGGTCTTCTTATAAAACTTCACTTCTCGTTAATACAATTATGCTTAAACTCCCTCATGTTGACTATTAAACACTAATCAACAAAATTGATCAAATTTCATTTCATAAAATGTGGCTATTTCACTTTATCGTATTTTTCATTTAAATACCACAATGTTTCAATTATACATTTAATTTCATTAAACTTGCTATACCTTTAAGTAGATCACGAGATAACGACCTACCTCCTCACACACTCATATGCAATATAGCACGATACCCTCGGGAATATAGAATACGGGAAATCGAAATCTTTACAAATAAATAACCTTTGAGCTAATAAAGAAAAAATATCTAGACTCAGCCAATTAAGGATTGTCACGCTCATTTGGACAGAGGAAGGTTGTGGGAATTCAATCGTTTATCTAAACCTGAATTTGTGGTGCCTAGGCTAGACAAGTGAGAAAGGTAACTTTAAAAGGCCCGTCTCACGGTGATTCGTAGGCGGATCCCTCCTTTCTTCACCTGTACTTAACTGGCCACAATTGGCGGTGAAGAGGCGATTTGAGGGATATCTCACAACTTATCGGTTTGGACCAGTTAGGAGCAGTCTAGTTGACTTAGGAGACCCTAGAACATAGAATACGGGAAATCGACATCTTTACAAATAAATACCATAATTAATAAAACCGTTTTTCCTTAATGATTAGTATTTATACAAATCTTTGCAAAGCGCCGCTACAACCCATTTGGGGAACCCATTCGGGATGGTGCGGATTATCGCACATCCTCGGACTTAGTAGTGCGAGATTCAGACCTCCGCAAGGAGCATTCGGTCTCGAAAGATTTAAAATACGACATCTTAAGAAAATGAGATTTCTAGAATATTATAGATACATACAAAAAATTATTTTCATATAAATATATGTATATGTAACATAAACATATCTATTTTTGAAGTATTATAAATATTCCACCTTTTCTACAATATCACAAGAATCAATTTTACACTAAAATACCATGAATTCCATACAAATCAATATTACAAATAAATACCTTTATTTATGAAATTAGGATATTTTCACTAGAAATATCACAATATAAAATTTACATTCATTACAACTCTAAAGACGATTGATAAATACTTGGGGTGTATTTTGAAAAGTATATAAAAGTATTTTTACACAAAACCCATCAAGTTCTATAAATTACCCTAAGGACCCTAGTAAATATAGGTTTAAGCGGGACCAATCTCTTGAGCCTCAGGGAGCCGGAGAAGTGGGTGCTTGCCTATCTTAGGTAGACAAATTAACAACGGTGTTATCAATACGGTAATCGTCTTTGAAAAAGACACAACCCTACCGTCCATGTGCAGCGGTTACCGATAATATCAAAACAATCAGGACTTCAATATACTTTTCTAATTGTCTGACTCAGTTTGAGTCTCAGTATAATCTGACTTGAATATGATTCAAGTACAATCTACAATCTATAATCTTCGATATTACAATTTAACATGAATCCATGAATCCAATTATCAATCTATACAACTTGACTGAACCGAACCATGAATATACATTCCATTTACATGGTTTTCCAGTTATTCCATTTACATGATTCTACGGTTACATCCATTTACTGATATCATGATTTCGGTCAGTCATCCAATTATACAATCTATACAGTTTACAATACAAGACAATACAATACAACAATACAATCAAGACAACACTACGGGGTTTAAGGGGTAGACTGGTATGGAATATGTTAAAGGTGGCACAAGGTGGTCACTTAAGACGTAATTACATCCATGTCGTTGTTCCGTGGTATTATCGACGGAGCCTTGTACTACGGGTTACCAAAGTCCCCGGTGTAAGTGGGACTCCTCTCGTATACACTGACATCTTCTGTACCAAGCTACAAACAACAGCGTTAACACAATATTATAACAATATAATACAACTTTAAAAACCACCTTCTCATTCTGTCTATTTTATCTTCCTTATCCTTAGGACTTACCGAGCGATCTGTTCGCTGACGACATTCTCTTTCTTTCTTCTTTGAATGTCGTCAAGTGATTTGGACACGTCAGAGATCGAGCCTACTGCTGAAGACTTGGATCGGTTTACTGAAGACCCAGAGCTTTAGTTTCATTGTACACATTTCCTTTCAGTACTTTACATTCCTGTTATGCCATTGTTTAGGCATCGCTTTTATTTCAGTTGTATTTACTTTTCATGCATTGTACAAAAAAATGTTAATACATAAAGTTACTGTTCAGTTTATATTTCTTGTCTCTTGTGTATTTACTTTTATATTGCTTAGATACGCTTAGCGTATTTACATCAGAGTAAATACGTAGCGGACCAGTCGTGTCCCCTTCAACGTATACCGGGAAGTGGGGCGTGATAGGTTTTGTTGGTGGCCCATGCAGGTCAGAGCTGTATGAAACTCTATCATGCAGTTCTGTTCTGCATGAACAAACCTAAGCAATATAACACAAGAACCAGCAACTAAAACATTCTTTACAATACATATTCCTTGAATCTTATCAATTTCATATTTCTTGAATCATATACTTTGAATCTGTCCTAACCTAAATTTTTCATTCAAGGTTATGGATTCCCCAAACAACACCAGCACCAACTTCAACAACACACCTCCACTACCACTCACACCTGCCGTTCCTACTCCACTCAACGAGCAAACGGTTCTGCTTGAGGCAATCCGCAGCCTCCTAGAGAGACTGCAGCAGCTCTTGAACCATTCCGAAGCTGAAGTACCTGGGGTGAAGAAATTCAGAGCTTTACATCCCAAACAGTTCTCAGGAAAGGGGAGCCCACTGGAAGCTGAGGAATGGGCACAAAGTATCGAGGATGATCTGGCAGCAGCACAAGTGCCAGAAATAACTTGGGTCCGAATTGCAAAGCTGCAGCTCATGGACAATGCACGGAACTGGTAGAAGGCGGAAGAAATCCGTCTTGATCAGCCCATTGAATGGAAGAATTTTCGCGATAAGTTCGACGCGAAGTACTTCCCTGTGACTGCCAGGTTTGCCATGGAACAACAGTTCATTCATCTACAACAAGGTTCTATGTGGGTCAAGTCGGTAGATGAGCATGACGCTGAGTTCACCATGCTCAGTCGGTAAGATATGTCACAGCATTTCAAATTTTTACAGCTAACACAAGACCGTAACAAATTTGCGGCACACCTGATACCGACGGATGAGATCAGAGCCCATCGATTTCAACAAGGTTTGGATACGGAAATCAAGGTTGCACTAGCCACAAGGAAATTTCCAACTCATGAAATGCTCTGGAAGCTGCCCGTAGTTATGAGGCAGCGATAAAGGTAAGGAGCAGATCTCAGCCTGCAAGAGTGAAACGCTCTGCCACTCAAATGGCAGGAGGGGCCTCTTCAAGGCCAGCTGTTGAACTCAGAAGATTGGAAGAAGCCAATGATCAGCCAAGACCCGATTTTTGCTTTTATTGCAAGAGGGAAGGACACTTGTGGAAGGACTGTAGGCGCACAAAAGGCCTATGCTTGGTTTGTGGCGCGTCCAATCACGGAATTGGAAACTTTCCTTATAGACGCAACCCAGCTCACACACCCGTCAACTACCTGCAGCAGCCAGCTATCCAGGCTCCTGCAACTCGTCCTGCACTCCCAGCACCACCTCCATATGGATTTCCTGCTCAGCCAAATCGCCAATTCCATCAGGCACTGAGAAACATGCCTCGAGTACAGGGGAATATGCCTCCAACTAGGAGGAACGTGCCACGGCGACAGGCTTACATCTAAGCAGCCATAGAAGCCAGGACAATTGACCATGGTAATACTAGTAAGACTCTTTCACATTTTTTAAACCCTTGCACCACCTTGTTATTTTTCATAAAATGTCACCAAAATTTCCTTGAATCTGTTACACTTTTCTTTTACAAATTTCGATGATGAAATTTTTATAAGGAGTGTAGAATGTAACAACCCTAATTTTCCTATACAAATTTTTTCAAATATTTTTCAAAATCCATAAAGGGATATTTTAGCCTGAGCACAAGATATAAGTAATTATTTTGCTTTTTAATTACAAGTTAAAAGAATGTAACAACTCTATTTTTAGTGTACAAAATTTGCTTAAAAAATAATGTATACTTGGGGTATTTACATTTTCTGTGACTACTTTAAGTAATTAAATAGCTCCATAATTACAAGAAGGAGCTTGTAGCTCATTGGTAATACCTTGCACTGCTGAACTAAGCCACCAGAGTTCAAATCCCATGCCCCACATTATTTTTAATATTATTTTATTTTAAATTTTTTAGAAGTCCAACAGTCAACACATGATAACTCCCAAATTTTCCACTACACATGAAAAACTAAATATACCAGAGGCTACACCAGACGACCCCCCACCTCCCTGACCTCTGACTCGACCGACTTAGACGGTGTCGCCGGCCGGACTCGGCACGGTGTCGCCGGCCGGACTCGGCCGGTCGGCCGAGTCGTCAACACCAAAAAGTTGTCTCTTGGCATTCTCTACCCCCCTACATACTTCAATTTTCCAGATCGTTTCCAGAGAGCTCTTAATACCCCATTTACTCAATTTTGTTATAATTTATCACATTATTTTTACATTTTTTCAATTTAACTCTTCATCTACCATAACCCTAGCCTAACCCTATAAATACCAACCCTACACAATATCCCCTCACCCTAAACTCTAAGCCAACTCTCTAAAATTTCCAAGAAACCTTGTGTACTTTTAAATCGAGCACGAGGCGAAGCTACGACGAATTTCCCGTCGAACTTCCGACGATCATTCTAGGAGCTCCCGGCGACGAAGCGACTGTTCCCGCCAAAAATTTCTGCGCAAAAGAGCCCAAGATATCAAATGGCAGCGATATGCTTAAGGAAATGTGAACCAGTATCTTCCGGCCTGTATTTTGATAAACTCCCGAAAGAGAAACAACTAAATTCTAATGATATTGGAAGCATCTCGAAAAACCCTTCGATTTAATATATTATGGGCTTCATAATTCATCCGGGATCAAAAGTTATGAGCAAATATGATATGCACTGTTCCCCGATTAAAAATCAGGAATTACCTCAATGAGGTGTCACGTGCTCACACGTGACCAATGGTCACGTGTTGACACGTGATAGTTAAAACAGAAATAAAAAAACAAACGGCTGAAGAAGGGCCCAATTGGGGGTCACGTGCTCACACGTGACCAATGGTCACATGTTGACACGTGATAATTAAAACAAAAATAAAAAAACAAACGGCTGAAGAAGGGCCCAATTGGGGGTCATGTGCACACACGTGACCAATGGTCACGTGTTGACACGTGATGGTTAAAATTGAAGCGTAAATAAACGCTGAGAAAAGGACTCAATTGGGGGTCACATGCTCACACGTGACCAAGGGTCACGTGTCAGCACGTGACTGGCTCCGAAAGCCTCACAGTTAATAGAATTAAATTCTAAAAGTTTCTAAATCTTTCTAAATGGAAAAGAATTATGGGGACCGTTGGATTAAAGATCCAAGGGTGATTAAAAATCACCAATTTATGGAAAAATCTTAGACAAGGAAAGATTTCCCCTAAAATCTCACCGGAAATAACAAACAGAATATCTTTGGATTTAAAATCCAACGGTGAATAAAATTCACTGAATAATCTAAAGGCTCAGATTAATGATGAAAACAAATCAAATCTTTCAATGAAAGATTTGCTAAACAAATTGATTCTTTTCCTTCTCCTATAAATAGGAGCCAAGAAGAGAAGAGAAGGGACATACCTTTTTGGAGAGAAGAACAGAGAGAGGAGAATTTAATTCTCAACAAAGAAAAACCCTAGGTGAGAAAAGAAAGGGGATCAAAACTTCAATAAAGAGAATTTAATTCTCAATCCAAGAGTTTAACTCTTATACAAAAAAGAACTTAGTTCTTCTTCTGGTTGAAGAAGAACTAAGTTCACATCTCCCCATAAGTTGAGAATTTAATTCTCATCGGGTCGAGATCCTGCCATGCACTAAAACAGAACTAGAGTTTAACCCTATATGAGAATTTAATTCTCCTAAAACAGAACTAGGGTTTAACCCTATATGAGAATTTAATTCTCCTAAAACAGAACTAGGGTTTAACCCTAATTGAGAATTTAATTCTCTCAGATCAACAGGAATTTAATTCCTCCTAAAATGAAACTAGGGTTTAACCCTATATAAGAATTTAATTCTTTTACATATTTGGGAATTTAATTCCTTTAAAAAGAAATTAGGGTTTTACCGTTAATAAGAATTTAATTCTTAATCTTATAGAGAATTAAATTTTCAAAGTAAAATAAAGAGACTTAAAAGATCTTTGTGCAAAAAAAGAATTACGGTCACGTGTCCCCATGTGACCCCTGAAGAGATCCCCAGAAATGAGAAGGAGGAAAACTTTGAGGCAATGCCTCACGTGCTCCCACGTGACCTACAAAACACAGAAAGAAAAAGCAAAGGAAATGAAGGCTTTGGGCGCTCTCACGTGTTACCACGTGACCCCTTGGCAGACGCTTTAACAGTCAGCGCATAAATCCCCATCACGTGTCAACACGTGATACTCAAAATAGAATATAAAAGAAGTGTTTAACACTTAATTGCAGAACGAAGAAAAGAGATCTGGTCCCACCTTTGGGCGCCCTCACGTGTCCGCACGTGACCCCTCTTTCTTTAGTGTTTAACACTAATTTGGGGATTATATTTCCAGTGTTTAACACTGATTTTTTTCCAGTGTTTAACACTAAATTGAAGATTGTATTTCCAGTGTTTAACACTGATTGTCTTTTAGTGTTTAACACTAATTTGAGAGTTCTATTTCCAGTGTTTAACACTGTTATTCTTTAGTGTTTGACACTACTTTTAGCCAAATTGGCTAATTTTCCAGAGGCAAAAGTCCCTCCTCCAAATCAATCTCAAAATTGAGGAAATCAAAGACAAGATGTTGTCAGAGCCCCCAAACCTCTGTTTAGCACTGCTGAATGATGAGGGGCTGAACCCAGACAAATGTCTATTGGCCCCCAAAGGGCCAATATTTCAAACATAATTGGACTTAGCCCAAACTGGCCATAAGTCCTCAAATCATCTTGAACTGAGCACATCTGCTCTTTCAACCAACTCATTGGTTCAAGGGTACATCTCTGAGCTCCTCTGATATTTATCGTTGTAATCCTTCAACGTCTTCAGAGAGGTGATGGGTCCCGATGTAAGTGCACGGCGGCGCCCCGGCCGTCAATCCGACGGCCAAACGCGGAAACGGTGGTAAACTTAAGCTTTTGCGGACTTTGCAAACCGGCACCACCGCGCACTAAACCCCGGATCGTGCCATTAAACTAGTCTAAGCTATCTAGAGAGGGGGTAGAGAAGTATACCATACGATCCAAGTCCTCCGGTCTTCATCTCCACTCCGATCTCCTCGCGGGATCTCCGTCCGTCTCCTCCTCGTCGGAAAGGGTACCACGAAGCCGGGTACTTTTACGGGCTCCCACCTCAATACCGAGGCAACTCGCGCATGAAGCCGGCTACTCGACATGCTCAAGATATGCTGTAGGGAGTGTAATGTAGAATGTATGTCTCACTTTGGGGTTGGTTGCCATTGAAGATGATGGAGGAATCAAGACTAGAAAAATGGTGCTTGCATTTTTCTAGCATGGAAAGAAGATCAAGAATGAAACTCTCATGGTGAAGCTCTCATCTTTTTCTTTCTCTCTTTTCTTTTCTTCTTCTCTCTTTTCTTTTCTTCAACCATTTCATCAAATGAGAGCAAGAGGGTGGAGGAATGAATATGATAGCAAAAACATCAAGGGAGGTGAGTGTAGGAAAAGAAAAGAGGTGACCACATCCAAGAACATAATCATCACTAAATCTCAAATCAACCTCAAATCCATTTCAAATCTCATAAAGCAAAGATGCTAACCATTATGAAGGAAAAAGAAAAGATGCTATCATAATGCATGAAACCCCTCCACAAAAGTAATTTGCAAAACTGCAAATTACCCCCTCCATCTGAAAAGTCCGGCCGGGAAAGAACAAAGAAAAACCGGCCGGAACGGAAAGCAAAATGGCAACTCTAGAAAACTGGTCCCGTAATAAATTACAGGAAAACCCCACACCGTGCATACACACCCGCATTTGTATTCCGTCCGGATACAAATGCAATGAGACAAAATCTACACTGTACTAAACTAGGACCGGCTTAAGCCAAAGCCGGCTAGTAATGTCCGTCCGATCCTGATGCGTGCAATACCGCACGTATCTGATCAAACGCTGCCATATAACTATACGGCCACTAGTACAAAACCGTCCGATCCTGATCCGTGCAATACCGCACGTATCTGATCGGACCCTGCCATATCTCCATACGGCCTCTACAGCGTTTCGCCCGAAAGCTTGAGTAACTGAAAGTGTGGTGGACTCTAAAGACTCGTCAATACTACGGCTGTGGATTTAACCACTAGCACGTCAGAGGTATAAGCCAATACGTGACGGGCCACCAGCTATTGACCAAAAGGGACGTCGATGAGGAAGCTCACCCCGACACCCAACTGAGCCTGTCAGTGACAATATCCGTACAGTCCGGTCCGTTCGTCTATGAGTATCGCATGGCGGGCCTAGGGGGTTGGTAAAAGTCAGACCCGCAAAAGCGGTACAAGTCGTGTCGGAGTGTAGCCCAGAACACCCTGAGATACTACTGGAATACCTACCAGTAAATCTCCTGCCTTGGCCAAGGTCTTTGTGTAATGGCTCTCCTAGACACAGCGCGACCTCACCCCCAATACCGGGAGAGACGAAACCCCCGAAGATCCGCTCACTGCCTCCATGTGGCTCGGGACTGTACCCAACTAAAACCTGTTTGCACGACTCCTTTGAGCCGTGGTAGGGTAGTAATCAAAGTACAGTGGGAACTCACACGAGACAAATGACGATCCCCAGGTCGATGAACTAACCTGTACACATGTCACCTGGGAACTGCTATCTGACGTCAGGTATAAGACCAACTAGCATGTTCCCGGCGAGTCCTGTCCGGTGTACTCATAACCCAATGAGCACCTGTATACATCTTAGGTGAACCTACTGACACCAGTGGCTTGTGAGACCGGCCACCGCCCCTCGTCGGGGTCTCGACTGTATACACTAGTCTACTCTGGAGAATCGATGCCCTGTCTCGAAACTCCCACGACTAGGGACCTTTTAAGGATGTGCTTATAGACTCCAGCTCTCACTTATATGATCGCCCTCATACTGCTGGCAGTCAAGCAAGAATCCAAGGGGCTCTATCAACGTGCAATAGCGACATGTCAGGTCACCTAAAGCAGTACACGATGATAAAGGTAAACCAGATAGCATACTATCATCTCGAGCAAGACTGTCCTACCGGGATAGGTCCTCCCTCAATCATTGCAATCACGTGCCTGTGATCCAATAATTGACTCTGAGGGCACTATCTCCAACAATCTCCCACTTGCACTCAAGGCTAATTATTGCGATGTCGCATACTCACAGCCCGTGTGATACCGAACACCCAACTCCCCTACTAGTCAGTTTCACAAAATCCGTTTGCGAAACTATTGCGTTCGAGGAATAGCCTCAGTGAGTGGATCCGCCTTGATGTTTCTTTCTATGTCTCTCTATATCTCAAATTCGTGGAGAAAGCCATCTCCCGAAATGAGCAATACCTGTCTCAGAATATGTCTGGATGTTTGATGGGACCTAGCTCATAAATGAACTCCAAATCCAAACTTCTTAGACTGTATCGTCAACTGAACTTAATCAGTATCCTGTGCCATGCCACCCTCAGTATTGCCTTGGATCACCTGTCCAAAATACTGCCCCTCGTCAGAAGGAAAACTATAACTCTGACGATCACCCTGTCGTCCATGTCACCTTGGAAGCCTGGAATGATAACTGTCTCCCTAATGAGGCTGTCGTTGTCATATCCCTAGAACATCCACTTATGTTCTAAAACTGCTTCCTACCGTTTCTCCAGGATTGGATTAATGTCAACTTATTGCATCTAGTGCAAGAACAACATCTGGTGTGGTACTTGACATCTCACGATTGACTCAATTGCCTGAGCAAGTGATCTGCCAATCATGCACGTCCCTCTCCCCTTTAGTCTGTAAGACACCTTTTGGAGAGGGTGACTCCATCACCTGCAGGTACACTACCGTGCCAGGAGTCGTCCATTCTAAATACTCTTAGAATGCTGTCAAGTACCCAGATTAGGAAACCACCCAAATCTAGATCTAAAACCATAGATCTAGTAACCAGTATGTCTGATATAATGTCCAAGTCCTTTGTGGAGAAACCACTGTGTGACGACCAAAGTATAACCGATCGTAGTATAGGAATGTCACTTCCTACTACCTTCTCAACAGATCCATCCCCTATTCTGATGACATCAAACCTATGACGGTCACATCAGAAATAGATGATCTATCTCCGCTACATCTGCTTTAGTCTATAAATAGACATAAGCCTGATATCCACCAATGCTTCCGCTGCTCCCACTGACTACGACAACCCTCTGGCAGAGTCATATAGACGTACACTTCTAAAACTAGTTTAGAAAGACGCTATACTCATCCTCCTGCCGGGTCTCGCAGCCTGGAACAACAACAATGGCAAGTGTGGGTAAACAAGAACTTCCCTGTCACCGTCCTTGAGGCTACCGAAGTACCTCTCGGGTGCCTGAAGTTACCCACCTTATCTGCGGAGTGGCCAATGGAATGTCAATTTAGATTGAATCTTCAGGTTCCTTATCAAATCTTCAGTAATCGTTTGCGGTTCTGGAATCACTTCCAGTTCTACCATACTCCCACTGCTGTTTTTGAAAAAATCCATTTTTAATAAAACTGTGGCGAGTCTAGAACAATATTGCTATTGTTCATCCAGATGGTAGAAAGTCAACCCGCGTCATAGCCTGGGTCAACCCACAAACAGCCATTACAGAAACGTGCCTTGAGTTGTCCAGTGTCTGGTTTTAAGCATAAGCCGGACAACTCCCCGTACCTTAACAATGTTAAGATATGAACTGTTCTACATCCAATATAGAACCAGAGGCACTGATTTAATTGAACCAGATTCAAATCATGCAGCTATCTCCAGTGCATGTCAACTAAATGGAAGGAGGCCGATCAGCGTTACTCAACTTAGGAATGCTTCCAATTATGAGTAACCTGAAAGAGAAGCAATTTCTCTTTATCATTACTATCAACTGAATACCATACACAAGTATCTACATCTTCGATCACTTTGAAGAATCCCGATACTTGCTACACCTGGTTCTCTACTCTATTCAAATACCTATAACTCCTCAAAACTTAGACCCTGTGTTTCTACGAAACACATGTCTAAGAACTAGAGAAGTCAAAAGTAAACTGAATATAGTATGAGGACCAACCCCTCTGTCCTAATGGACACTGGACAACATACAATACTCTGTATAAGTCCGCTGAGTCTAACAACTCTTTCACTGTGTGTTGTAGGTTGAAAACTGTACTTATGGTTAAGAAGAATTACACCGCTGTTTAATGCTCCTTACCTAACCATCCACTGATATAGGTAAATGTCATCGACATAATATCAAAAGGTATATCTCACTCTATGAAAATAGACGTACAGATATATCAATTTGAAATTGGTGCACATCAACGGATATTCAAAACCAAATATTTGCCGACCGGCAAACAGCCCAGGTGATTTCCTCAAATATCACTGATTCCAACGAATCCCGATATAATGAGGATGATTACCCAATTCCCAATAACTTACTCCCACTCATTATCTGTAAAACCATACAGATGTGAGAATCATACCTGGTAAATACATACCCTGGAGTAAGTGTCTAATCGGGAAATCAGTTTTCCATTAACAGTATACAGTGAAACTGAAACATTGAAATGTTTCGTTGGGGTATCCTAGTATTCTTAGTAATGCCTCTACCATTATCCAGATTCACAACTATAACCATATAATTCTTTGCCACCTCTCCAAATCCCTTTATATGTCTTTAGTCATTACCTTCTGTACACCCCTTTAGGCCAAATGGTTTTCTTCCTTCCCTACCGTTCGGCACCAGCCTATGGTTTGGAAGAAGACTATCCAAAAAGCATAAAGGGTGTACTGTCCTAATCCTAGGAGCACTCGCATCGCGAGAGAAGGTGAAGATAAAAGACACCTGAATGTACTTTATTCCTATTTCTCCTGAACCAGGATCCATCCCCGAACTGGAACAAGTTCCTTTCGAGTTCGTATATAACCATACGATGGAGTATCCAATAAACTGTGGATCTTCGTAGTGATACGGAGTGTCCTGGAGAAATACAAAGGTGATTTAGGATTGGCGAAGGAATACATGGTTTGGTCGTGAATATCTGTTGCAATTTACTTTGCTCTCTTACTAATCCCTTACTTTGTCTTAACTTAATACCTTCTGTACACCGTTTAGGCTAATTGGCTTTCTTCCTTCCCTACCGGTCGGCACCAGCCTATGGTTTGGAAGAAGACTATCCAATTTGCGTAATAGGTGTACTACTCCTAAACCAAGGAGTACTCGCAACCTGAGAGAGGGTGAAAAGAAAAGACAACTGAATAATCCTATCCGTTTTCTCCAGAACCAGAAACCATCCTCGAATTCCTTCGAGTTCGTATCTAACCATACGATGGTTTTGTCCAATGGAAGTGGACGTTCGCAGTAATACGGGGTGTCCCGGAGAAAAGGGTAAAAGTAGGAGTGGCAATGAGGTCTGCAACTCTGACAATCCAAAAGCCAGTGTTAAGTAGGTTCGGTCAACTTGGTCACTGAGTCATAGTCTTAGGGTCGGGTCAATGGTCGCTGCCAGAGAGAGAGAGAAAAGAAACACTCAGCGTGCACTCTAACCTAGATCAGAATGGTTACCAATTTATCCAATCTGGAAACCTCCCACTGTACCTCAAATTCTCCTCCAAACCTGAAAGAAGAATTAGTCGGGAACACCCGAGGAGTAAACCAACTCATCAGTGGGAATCGGGATCCAACTCTCATCGCACGATAACGTGACGGAATCCGCTCACGGTATCACACTCCAGAAGGTATGCGCATATCTGGCAAGTTTCAGTTCTTTTGAAACTCCCGATGTGATTTCTGCCCCATGCTCTTATGACCTTGACTAAGGCCAACAAATCATAAGTCACATGTCAAGTTCTACCCGTCATTGTCCAGGTTGATTTGAATCCACCCGTACAAGCCCTTGACTAAGGCCAACAAGGCTATACGACTGTCCCAAACCAACGCATCAATCTATGCAGCATATGAATACCCAATAGCTACCAAACACTGTGCCTTGACTAAGGCCAACAAACACAGCTTGAATACTATTGACTACCCATATGAAACGACGGAGGGCTACGAATGGTTTCTGGCGAAAACCTTTAACGTAGTGAACTTGATATCGTTGAAGGAACGGATAGCTTTTTAGAAAATATAGTGACGAAAACCTTTACTAAAGAGGTCACTCCCGGTGAAGGGATCTCGGCTCTTTCCCCGTAGAATGGGGTGCAGGATATTCCAACTGAATACCACGGTGCAAAGCAAAAGTAATCGGCTATAGTGAAGTTAATGCCCTGACGCAAACTTCTGTCCAAGGGGTCACTCCCGGTGAAGGGATCTCGGCCCTTGCCTCGTCGACTGAGGAGCAGGATATTCCAAATGAATACCACGATGCAAAACAAAAGTGAACGTCCTTGCAATAACAGCTTTTTGAAAAGTGTTCCAACAACATCAGAATAGGTTTGTTTTTAAACTTGCATTGATCCGAATCAACGCAGTCCCATCAATTAATCACACCACAAAGAACGAAAATATATTGATGTACGTATATGCCATCCGCATTCGCCACTGGGTCCCGTCATTACCCGTTAGGTTAGCTAACTAACGACAGAGCGGGGACTGGACTAGCGCGGATGTAAAACATATACAACATCTACTAATATATATACCAATATATTATATTTCGCTCAAGGCGTGAAAGAAATGCAACATCACAGAAATGTACAGCATCACAGAACAATACAGATATCTGGGATCCCCGGGTTTCACAGAGCCACTACTGAAACCCGACGTTCCCCTGGTCGTGTGGATAGCCTGTGCAATGAAATCCTAGACCCCTACGGGCGCTGCAAGTTACCCGCCAAAACCTGAAGCGAGGCAGCCCCCTTCAGCGCCGTGAATGGACCACCCAGCACTTCACGGAATCCGGTAACTTGGGCACCCCTCCTGGGTCAACCTGTACCCCCTACGAGTGCGGCGAATAGCCCGCCAATCCCAGAGTGAAGCCCCCTCCGTCCCAATGCCATGAGATGCGGGCTTGTTGCCCTCTAGAACCCGGCTATCCGTGCACTCCTCCGCGGGGTAATCCTAGTACAGAAAGTAAAATATACATACATCGGGTACATCGACCGCAACCAGGTCGTGCCCCAAAAGAATAATACAATCAGGCAGTGACGGCAGTCCACATGTCGGACGCTCGCCCCGCAATATCAAAAGTACATAATACCACCACAACTGTACTAGCATTGCATCCAGGCTATCCCCACGACCGATCCGCAACATCACAGCATAAACATAGAACATCAACGTGAAAGTCACGTTCGCAAATCCGTCTAACCGGGCTATAGCAGTTAGACCGGATTTACCGATCGAGTGACATTCACGGTCGCAGATATAATGTAAATACTGTGAAAAAAATGTGTTTAAAATATCCGATCGATCAAAAATTAACAAGTGGGCCCTCAATCAAAACTGTAGCACTCACAGAAATCCTGGGCCCAATCTTAATATTCCAAAACCCATATTTTAAGCCCAGAAGGCCTCTGAAAAAATTTGGTGAAGTGATGTGAATAGTGCGCGGCGGAAGGGCCGCACGAGGGGGGGTTTCGCGGCGGTTCCGCGCTCCGACTGTGGAATCACTTCGTCAAATTTTTACAGAACTCTTAGATTTTCCAGTACATCAATATTTTACAACCTGAAAAATTTTTCGAGACCAAAAATTTTCAACAGAAACTGATTCGAACTATAATGCAGTTTTGGAACATTCGATCGATCGAAACAGAAAAACACATTACACCAAGCTAGACTATGTTAATGGCGAGGCTCTGATACCACTGTAAGTGCACGGCGGCGCCCCGGCCGTCAATCCGACGGCCAAACGCAGAAACGGTGGTAAACTTAAGCTTTTGCGGACTTTGCAAACCGGCACCACCGCGCACTAAACCCCGGATCGTGCCATTAAACTAGTCTAAGCTATCTAGAGAGGGGGTAGAGAAGTATACCATACGATCCAAGTCCTTCGGTCTTCATCTCCACTCCGATCTCCTCGCGGGATCTCCGTCCGTCTCCTCCTCGTCGGAAAGGGTACCACGAAGCCGGGTACTTTTACGGGCTCCCACCTCAATACCGAGGCAACTCGCGCATGAAGCCGGCTACTCGACATGCTCAAGATATGCTGTAGGGAGTGTAATGTAGAATGTATGTCTCACTTTGGGGTTGGTTGCCATTGAAGATGATGGAGGAATCAAGACTAGAAAAATGGTGCTTGCATTTTTCTAGCATGGAAAGAAGATCAAGAATGAAACTCTCATGGTGAAGCTCTCATCTTTTTCTTTCTCTCTTTTCTTTTCTTCTTCTCTCTTTTCTTTTCTTCAACCATTTCATCAAATGAGAGCAAGAGGGTGGAGGAATGAATATGATAGCAAAAACATCAAGGGAGGTGAGTGTAGGAAAAGAAAAGAGGTGACCACATCCAAGAACATAATCATCACTAAATCTCAAATCAACCTCAAATCCATTTCAAATCTCATAAAGCAAAGATGCTAACCATTATGAAGGAAAAAGAAAAGATGCTATCATAATGCATGAAACCCCTCCACAAAAGTAATTTGCAAAACTGCAAATTACCCCCTCCATCTGAAAAGTCCGGCCGGGAAAGAACAAAGAAAAACCGGCCGGAACGGAAAGCAAAATGGCAACTCTAGAAAACTGGTCCCGTAATAAATTACAGGAAAACCCCACACCGTGCATACACACCCGCATTTGTATTCCGTCCGGATACAAATGCAATGAGACAAAATCTACACTGTACTAAACTAGGACCGGCTTAAGCCAAAGCCGGCTAGTAATGTCCGTCCGATCCTGATGCGTGCAATACCGCACGTATCTGATCAAACGCTGCCATATAACTATACGGCCACTAGTACAAAACCGTCCGATCCTGATCCGTGCAATACCGCACGTATCTGATCGGACCCTGCCATATCTCCATACGGCCTCTACAGCGTTTCGCCCGAAAGCTTGAGTAACTGAAAGTGTGGTGGACTCTAAAGACTCGTCAATACTACGGCTGTGGATTTAACCACTAGCACGTCAGAGGTATAAGCCAATACGTGACGGGCCACCAGCTATTGACCAAAAGGGACGTCGATGAGGAAGCTCACCCCGACACCCAACTGAGCCTGTCAGTGACAATATCCGTACAGTCCGGTCCGTTCGTCTATGAGTATCGCATGGCGGGCCTAGGGGTTGGTAAAAGTCAGACCCGCAAAAGCGGTACAAGTCGTGTCGGAGTGTAGCCCAGAACACCCTGAGATACTACTGGAATACCTACCAGTAAATCTCCTGCCTTGGCCAAGGTCTTTGTGTAATGGCTCTCCTAGACACAGCGCGACCTCACCCCCAATACCGGGAGAGACGAAACCCCCGAAGATCCGCTCACTGCCTCCATGTGGCTCGGGACTGTACCCAACTAAAACCTGTTTGCACGACTCCTTTGAGCCGTGGTAGGGTAGTAATCAAAGTACAGTGGGAACTCACACGAGACAAATGACGATCCCCAGGTCGATGAACTAACCTGTACACATGTCACCTGGGAACTGCTATCTGACGTCAGGTATAAGACCAACTAGCATGTTCCCGGCGAGTCCTGTCCGGTGTACTCATAACCCAATGAGCACCTGTATACATCTTAGGTGAACCTACTGACACCAGTGGCTTGTGAGACCGGCCACCGCCCCTCGTCGGGGTCTCGACTGTATACACTAGTCTACTCTGGAGAATCGATGCCCTGTCTCGAAACTCCCACGACTAGGGACCTTTTAAGGATGTGCTTATAGACTCCAGCTCTCACTTATATGATCGCCCTCATACTGCTGGCAGTCAAGCAAGAATCCAAGGGGCTCTATCAACGTGCAATAGCGACATGTCAGGTCACCTAAAGCAGTACACGATGATAAAGGTAAACCAGATAGCATACTATCATCTCGAGCAAGACTGTCCTACCGGGATAGGTCCTCCCTCAATCATTGCAATCACGTGCCTGTGATCCAATAATTGACTCTGAGGGCACTATCTCCAACACCCGACAGCCATACATTTTATTGGACCACCATGTCCTTAAACTGGCAATGGACCACCATGTTCCTAAACGGGCAATGAACCACTATGTCCCTAAACTGGAACAATAGAGCCCCCAAATGCTCTTTTGTCGGATCTAAACTATCCCGTTAAGTTGATCTTAGTCTCAAATCAGACTAACGTATCCTTAACAAACGTTTAAGTTGATCTTAGCCTCAAAAATGGCTAACGTATCTTTAAACCAAAACCCCCAAAACCAAATCTAAGAAAATACGGATTTGGACTAATCCACGTCCTACGGGCGACGACATAAATTAGTCTCTGTATACAATCCACGGGCAACCACAAACAAAACAAACACCCACGACACGAAGTGAAAATCTGGAGAAGGAGAAAGTTGTTACCGCGATGCGGTAGCGTAATTAACTCCAGGGGCTTGCGCCTGCAGGGAAGAGCGTCCCCACAATCAAAAACCCCTCTAACGAGGGGGAATCTGACGAAGTCTGCTACATCGGCCGCATCCGTCTAAACCTCCGATACATGGTGCCATAAATCAACTTGGTATCTTCGGAGAGGTGGACGGATAAAACCAAATAGCATCTGCCCCGAATCTCAGGCAAGACGTCCCTGTCTTGGCCGCCGTTCGGAGGGGAACAGATTCTGGCACGCCCGGTGGGACCTCTTCCTCTTTCCACTCCACACTTCGTGTGTCGTGTTCGCGAACGAATCGCGGTTTGCTGTAGTTGCCTGTGGATTCGAGGTACTAAGATTTGGTGTCTTGCTCCGTGCAGAAAACAGAAGATCAATGGCTTCAAACTACACTACCTGCAACTGCAACTCTCGCTCCGTCCTTGCTGGAGGAGTGACTTATGGGCCCCAAGCGGCCTCCATCTTCGCTATGCCGGTGGAACAGGTGACTCAGGACACCACTGGGTTATTCTTCGGGACCATGATCCCACCAATGAGCTTCAATGCCCCATTACCATCGCAAGAAGCTCCGAAGAAGTCGGTCTTCGATCGGCTTACAACTATCGCGGCCCCTCTCAACGGGTGGCCCAAGCCCAATGCCTCAGCTTTCAGCAAACTGGGCCAAAACTCATGTGGGCCCATGAAGAAGCCTGCAATACCAGAAAAGGTTGTTCCGAAGAGGATAGCCATCCCTGCTCCTGAAGTCATCAAGGCGGCTTCTCCTGCCAAAGGGTCGGTCTTCACAAGACTGACTATTCCGGCTCCCGTTCCTGCTCGAAGGTCTGTCTTTGACAGATTGGATACCGCTACTCAAAAGACGTCAGTCTTCAAGAGACTGGCACCAGCAGCGCTTCATCTGGACAGGGGGCAAGACAAAGCCATCCCCATCGCTGAACCAACGACGTCCGCTCGACATGCTCGCCGTCGTCACTGGCGCCAGGTAAAGAAGGCTGGGGGCAACTCCCCCTCTGGGATAACTCCGCCAGCTTCGATGGTGGAAATCAATGCTGCTGTTCCGACCGGGAATAGCTTTGAAACGCTAAGAAGGGTGCGTAAAAACTCGCCAACTGCCGTATTGAAAAGATCTCCTACACCTGTGGATAATGCCCCAAAGGTGAAGCTGGAGCAGTCCACTCAACGGCTGTCCTCTAAAATTTACAAGGTCTGGCGTCAAGTCCAGGACTCCGTAGTGGATCAAGACTATCTCCGCCGAAAGAAAAAGATGAAGGTTCGGCAGGAAAAGGACTACTCTGTCAAGCCACCAAAAGCAACAGCTACTTGGGTACCCACTACAACGGCCCCCTCAACTTCGACCGCTCAAAAAAGAAGGAGGTCGAAGAAGATCCCTGTGTATTTGGCAAATCGCAAAGACACTGAAGCTAAACGCCCCAAGTCTGGGGGCATGATGGTGCACACAGTTTATATGGCTTCCGGAAAGGAGGATAGCCGCGCTTCGACGGGTCACCGACCGCTCACCCGATCCGTGACAAAAGCCCAGGAGCAACAACAGAAGCTTCAGGAAATGATGACTGCAATGGCCGCACTTACCGGGCCAAAAGAAAGCTCGGAGGCATCCTCGGATCAACGCCGGGAGCAAGAAACTGACGCTGACTTCCTACGCAGAGTCCTCGAAAAGAAGGACAGAGAAGCAGCAGAACAAGCAGCTAATATAAAACAAATGGTGCTTCTTTTCCTAGATATGGTAGGAATGATGTTACAGCAGGATCCTCCAGCTGAAGACCCTCCGACCATTATCGAAGACGACAGAGGAGAAACGTCCAACCCTCCTCCAGCTCTTTCAGCAACCAAAGAGGAAACAATCTCTAAAGCTGCCCTGAATGACTATATAGCTCAGTAAATACGAACTCATCAGGCGAGTGAAGCGGCTGAGCAAATTGTTAGAACCGGACGACCCTATCCGGGCTGGTACGACCAAATCAGTTACCCGCCGGGATATACAATCCCTAGATTCCACGTGTACAAGGGGACAGGGAATCCACACCAGCATGTCGCTCAATTCAGGGCCTTATGCGGCAACATTGGAGGCAACGACAAACTGCTGCTTCGCCAATTCGTCGGCAGCTTAGCAGAAATAGCCTTTGAATGGTATTCGGAGCTACCTAACGACTCTGTCAAAACATTTGCGGAGATGGAGCTACTGTTTACACAAAGATTCGCGAGTGCTAGTGGACGCACCCCGATCACGGCATTGATCAACGCCAGCGTAAGGCCAGGCGAAACTTGGGTCCAGTATGCGATACGGTGGCGTAATCTATGGTCAAAGTGCGAGCAGCGCATCGAAGAAGCTCCTGCCGTGGGCATGTTCGTAGGTACTCTCGACCCTTAAGCGACCATATCCCAATTCATGATGTTCTTCAAGCCGACCACTTTTCAGGCCTTGATTGACAAGCTGGCCCAAATGGACCAGATGGGTCATAGACCATCTCCTTCAAAGACAGAGCCTTGGAATGAAAAGGGCAAAGGGAAAGCAACCTTCATTGCCAATACTTAACAACGGCCGAGCAACTTAAAGCCGGTTGTTTGCCAAAACAATATGCGTCCATGCCCATCCCTCGAGGAATGACTGGGACGTCCTTACTCGTTTTCCCAGGATAAAACGAGAAAACTGTTTGAGCTGGCAGTGCGCAACGGATTCATCAATCTGCCGAGTCCGAAACGTCCGCTACAGCCAGGCGATGTCAACGATCCTAATTACTGCCCCTACCATCGAGCATTAAGTCATCCGATCGAAGATTGCTTCGTCTTCAAAAACTGGGTTGAAGACCAATACCAGCAGGGCAAGTTCGCGCTGTCCGAAAACTGGAAGGTGAGCCCGCCACAACCACAAGCTCCAAAAAAGATGGATATGCCGGAGGCATCATGCTCATTCATAGGGAAAGCCCCATAGACCGAAAAGTCAGTAAACTAGAGATTCGCCTCAAATACGGCGACGGCGGACCGCAATGTCTTAAAACTTGCAAATGACCGAAACGTCGTTAAACTACTACCAACCCGCGGCATCCCCAGGCTGACGTGGTGTTAAAAAAACGGTATGTCCATAAGCAAAATGGGCACAGATGAAAACCCGAAAGGGCTCCGTGAGTAAAAACAGCAGGGCTACCGGCGAGTCTTGTGAAAACCCGAAAGGGCGCGACCTCGTTAAAAAAATATATAAAGAAAAAAAAAGAGACGGTATGTCCATAAGCAAAATAGGCACGGATGAAAACCAGAAAAGGCTCCGTGAGTAAAAACAGCAGGACTACCGGCGAGTGTTTGTGAAAACCTAAAAGGGCGCAACCTCGTTAAAAGACACTTACAAGGTCCTCTCGACCTTGTAAGGAGAAACCACCCCCGTGAGATCCTTACGACTCACAGGGAAGCAACACACTTAAGGATCCTCACGATTCCTAAGGAGAAATTACACTTGCGAGATCCTCACGACTCGTAAGGAGAACTCTCTTATGGGACCCTCACGGCTCATAAGATTTGAAGGTCTTAAGTTACAGAGACCTGAACCTGTTCTTAAGCAACTCCCACAACCTTCGATATGGCCCTACAAGCGGCTCAACCCTAACCCTTGTATACAATCCACGGGCGCGAATAAACATTTCCCTAACAAAGTCCTACCCGTGACTAGGGATATGTTCGCATGGTGAACAACCCTTGTAAGTCCTCTCGACTTATAAGGAGAAAACCCTTTTATAAGATCCTTACGACTTACAGGGGAATATGCACTTAGGAATCCTCACGATTCCTAAGAAGAAAACACACCTACGAGATCCTCACGACTTGTAAGGAGAAATACCTTTGTGAGACCCTTACGACTCATGAAGTCAAAAGCCTTAGTCGACAGAATCCTAACCCTGTTTACTAAGACACATTTGTTTGACATCGACAGAGGCAAATGATGATTCGCTCCTGGCGATATCCCAGTTGTAGCGATGTTGATGCCTAAACCGGTATCAAATTCCAAGTTCTTTCATGGCAAATGATGATTCGCTCCTGGCAATATTCCAGTCGTAGCGATGCTGATGCTAAGATTGGCATCAGATTCCAAGTTTCACACTCGCGATAAGAAAAATCAGCGAGCCAAAAATGTATATGAAATATCCGAAATGATGGAGCAACTTGCAACAAAATCAGCAAGTAAAAATGTATGCATACAAAAACAACCGAAATGATTGGGCAACTCGCAATAAAAAGCAGCGAGTAAAAAGAAAAACAGCCGAAATGATTGGGCAACTCGCAATAAAAAGCAGCGAGTAAAAAGAAAAATAGCCGAAATGATTGGGCACCGCGAAAAATAGCCGAAATGATTGGGCAATCACGACTTTCGCAATATAAAAAGCTGAAATGATAGAGCATCGCGGAAGGAATAAAAAAATGATGAAAGAATGAAACTTTTTGCCCTGCAGGTGAGATCACATCGATCCCTATATACAATCCAGGGGCACAAACAAAGAGGGAACCATACCTTCCCAACAGGCTCCATCAGAAAGCGAAGCCAAATCTCGACGGTTCATAGACAACCTAGAGACAACCTCGACATTTGTCGCAATATTGCAGACACAATGTCAACAAACGAAGCAAAAGAAGATCCCTAGCTTCAGGGTCTCGACGTCGATATCGACAACTTAGAGATCACCAACGGCATTTCTCCTCATTCCAACCAGATGCAAACGTGACATCAACAATCGACCTCAGAGTCGCAACGAAACGGAACCATAGCAAAGTCCCTAGTTCCAAATCTCAATGGACACATCTGCAGCCTGGAGACCAACGACGGTGGGCCTCCTCATTCCAGCATGACACAGATGTTACACCATCAAACGGAACCACGGCATAGTCCCTAGTTCCAAATCTTAACAGCAATATCTACAGCCTAAGAATCAGCAACGGCGTTCCTTTGCAGTCCAGCAGGATGCAGATGCAACGTCAACAAGAGACCCCATGGTCGAAACAATGCGAAGTGACGGCAAAATCCCAACTCCACCTCGGCATTCGTCTCGTTATAGCAGACGCAATGTCAACAACGGCGTTCCTTCGCAGTCCAGCAAAATGTAGATGAAACATCAACAAGAGACCCAATGGTCAAAACAATGCGAAGTGACGGCAAAAATCCCATCTCCACCTCGACATTCGTCTCGTTACAGCAGACGCAATGCCGCCAAACGAAGCAATGGCAAAATTCCTAGCTTCAGGGTCTTGATGGTAACTCATATAAAACCTTAAAGACAATCGGAGATCATCCCACATCAGCGTGGAGTGGTCACTGCCTCGACGTTCGTCTTGACACAGCAGACGCAACATCACCAAAAGGTGTCACAGCAAAATCCCTGGTTCCAAACCTCGACGGTTCACCAGCAACCTAGAGACAGCTGCGACACTCGTCTCGATACAGCAGACGCAATGCCGCCAAATGAAGCAAAGGCCAAATTCCTAGCTTCAGGTTCTTAATGGCAAGTCATATAAAGCCTGAAAGACAATCGGAGATTATCTCGCACCAGTGCGGAGTGGTCACCACCTCGACGTTCGTCTCGACACAGCAGACGCAACATCACCAAAAGGAGTCACGGAAAAATCCCTGGTTCCAAACCTCGACGGTTCACTAGCAACCTAGAGACAACCATGACATTCGTCTCAATACAGCGGATGCAATGCAAGCAAACGAAGCGAAGACCAAATTCCTAGCTTCAGGGTCTTAACAGCAAGTCATATAAAGCCTGGAAGACAATCGGAGATTATCTCGCACCAGTGCAGAGTGGTCACCACCTCAACGTTCGTCTCGACACAGCAGACGCAACATCACCAAAAGGAGTCACGGCAAAATCCCTGGTTCCAAACCTCGACGGTTCACCAGCAACCTAGAGACAACCGCGACATTCGTCTCGATACAGCAGACGCGATGCCAGCAAACGAAGCAAAGGCCAAATTCCTAGCTTCAGGGTCTTAACGGCAAGTCATATAAATCCTGAAAGACTATCGGAGATCATCCTACACCAGTGCGGAGTGGTTATGACTCATCGGGGCTCTCCAAAATGAGCCTAACCTCAAGTAAAAAGCGGCATGGCAAAATTCATAACGCTTGCTCTTTCCGATGGTCAAACTGCCTAGGAGGATTGCTTGAAGACGTCTTGTCCAGCCCCAGAAGGGATCAGAAACACGACAATCGCAAGGCTGCTCGAACAGAAAAACTGCCTATCGAGGAATAAATCAGCCGATACGGCGGTACGACGGACAAAACCCTAAGTACCACAGACCCTAACGGACCTCTGTCATAAAGAGCAGAGGTTAACTGTGACGTTAGGATATTCTTGCGAGAAATGCTCGATTCGTCTCGACTCGTGAGCAAATTAGTGTCTTTGCGAGAAATGCTCGATTCGTCTCGACTCGTAAGGAAAAGCCTTAGGCAGCGGGGATTAAAAACCTGTTTCCTAAGCACTGGGACCCTGCAAGTCGATCCAAAATGGTCTCTTGCATACTATCCACGGGTCACACTCTCCAAAGTCGAATATCGACAAAGAGGGAAACAACCGCTTACGGGTCCTCTCGACTCGTAGGAGGGAAAATTCTCTTATAAGATCCTTACAACTTATAAGAGAAAACAGACTTAGGAGTCCTCACGACCCCTAAGGAGAAAATACACCTACGAGATCCTCTCGATCCGTAGGGAGAAAAGTCTTTGTGAGACCCTCACGGCTCATAAAGTCAAAAAGTTTTAGGCTACAAGGACCCTAAACTTGTCTCCTAAGACCTCAATTCCATGGCTACTCATAACTTTGCACTACTTCACCCACGTATATACTTACGTGGGAAAAGTAGTGGAGGGCATTTGTTCCCGCCAAAAATTTCTGCGCAAAAAAGCCCAAGGTATCAAATGGCAACGATATGCTTAAGGAAATGCGAACCAGTATCTTCCGGCCTGTATTTTGATAAAATCCCGAAGGAGAAACAGCTAAATTCTGATGATATTGGAAGCATCTCGAAAAACCCTTCGATTTGATATATTACGGGTTTCATAATTCATCCGGGATCAAAAGTTATGAGCAAATATGTTATGCACTGTTCCCTGATTAAAAATCAGGAATTACCTCAATGAGGTGTCATGTGCTCACACGTGACCAATGGTCACGTGTTGACACGTGATAGTTAAAACAGAAATAAAAAAACAAATGGCTGAAGAAGGGCCCAATTGGGGGTCACGTGCTCACACGTGACCAATGGTCACGTGTTGACACGTGATAATTAAAACAGAAATAAAAAAACAAACGGCTGAAGAAGGGCCCAATTGGGGGTCACGTGCTCACACGTGACCAATGGTCACGTGTTAACACGTGATAGTTAAAACAGAAATAAAAACAAATGGCTAAAGAAAATACCTCAATGAGGTATCACGTGCTCACACGTGACCAATGGTCACGTGTTGACACGTGATGGTTAAAATTGAAGCGTAAATAAACGCTGAGAAAAGGACTCAATTGGGGGTCACGTGTCAGCACGTGACTGGCTCCGAAAGCCTCACAGTTAATAGAATTAAATTCTAAAAGTTTCTAAATCTTTCCAAATGGAAAAGGATTATGGGGACCATTGGATTAAAAATCCAAGGGTGATTAAAAATCACCAATTTATGGAAAAATCTTAGATAAGGAAAGATTTCCCCTAAAATCTCACCGGAAATAACAAACAGAATATCTTTGGATTTAAAATCCAACGGTGAATAAAATTCACTGAATAATCTAAAGGCTCAGATTAATGATGAAAAGAAATCAAATCTTTCAATGAAAGATTTGCTAAACAAATTGATTCGGTTCCTTCTCCTATAAATAGGAGCCGAGAAGAGAAGAGAAGGGATATACCTTTTTGGAGAGAAGAACAGAGAGAGGAGAATTTAATTCTCAACAAAGAAAACCCCTAGGTGAGAAAAGAAAGGGGATCAAAACTTCAATAAAGAGAATTTAATTCTTAATCCAAGAGTTTAACTCTTATACAAAAAAAGAACTTAGTTCTTCTTCTGGTTGAAGATCTTCACAAAGCACATCTCCCCATAAGTTGAGAATTTAATTCTCATCGGGCCGAAATCCTGCCATGCAGATCCTAAACTTAGAAGGGGAATTGAGTTTTGAGAATTTAATTCTCCTAAAACAAAACTAGGGTTTAACCATATATGAGAATTTAATTCTCCTAAAACAAAACTAGGGTTTAACCCTAATTGAGAATTTAATTCTCTTAGATCAACAGGAATTTAATTTCTCCTAAAATGAAACTAGGGTTTAACCCTATATAAGAATTTAATTCTTTTACATATTTGGGAATTTAATTCCTTTAAAAAGAAATTAGGGTTTTACCCAAAATAAGAATTTAATTCTTAATCTTATAGAGAATTAAATTCTCAAAGTAAAATTAAGAGACTTAAAAGATCTTTGTGCATGAAAAGAATTACGGTCACGTGTCCCCACATGACCCCTGAAGAGATCCCCAGAAATGAGAAGAAGGAAAGTTTTGAGGCAATGCCTCACGTGCTCCCACGTGACCTACAAAACACAGAAAGAAAAAGCAAAGGAAATGAAGGCTTTGGGCGCTCTCACGTGTTACCACGTGACCCCTTGGCAGACGCTTTAACAGTCAGCGCATAAATCCCCATCACGTGTCAACATGTGATACTCAAAATAGAATATAAAAAAAGTGTTTAACACTTAATTGCAGAACGAAGAAAAGGGATCTGGTCCCTGTTAGTCTACGCTAGCGCCCCGGCAGTCTACAGACGCAAAAATGCGGAACAAAACTTTTAAACTGGCGCTATCGTATACTTTAACCCGGATCTGCCATTATTGCTAAACTAACAAACTGTAAAGAGTGTAAAATGGTTATACCGAACGATCCGAGTCCTTCGTTCTTCAACCATCATCCCACGCTCCGTTGCGGCTGCTCCGATCTCGTCGATCTCCGATATCCTCGTCGAGGTGGCACCACATGATCGGTTCTTTAAACGGGCTCCCGCCTCTGACTCGAGGCAACTCGATCGTCAAGTTTGCTAAAAGAGACGACCAAGAATGATGTAGAGAATGAGTAGATGACTTTGTCTCACTTCGTCCAAATCCGTGGACGATCGGTTAATGAAGTTGCCGAAGGAATCGGGTGATGGAATGAAATGGACTGTGAAATTCCATACACCGATAAAACCTATCATAATCTTTTCTCTCTAAAATGAAACATCAAGTGAGAGTCAATGAGAGAGAGAGGAGGCTTATCATATATATATAGAATGAGGAGGGTGAGTGAAGGAGCTTCAAGTGGTGACCATATCCCTTCATACTTATCTTAACCTAACAACAAAGCATGAATCACTAGATATCATTAAAAGCAAACCAATCATATTAAACCTAGTCATGCTTTATCATTAATGAACCATTAATGACTCAAGTGAGTCACTAGCCACTTCATCACTTCTAGAATCTTCTAGAATGATGACTCACTCATATCTGATGAAAAGATAAATCCGTCTTTAACCGAATGTTAAAAGACGGCTGATAGAAAACTGGAAACTGGCAACTTCCAAAAGTGATCCTGAAACGACTTTCAGGATAACCCCGAAACTGTATAAATATACCCGCATTTGTATTACGACCGAATACAAATGCAACTGAGACAAAGATATTATACCTACTCAATATAATACTCGGATCCGGCTTAAACCAAAACCGACCAGTATTATCTGCCCGAAAAATAACACGTGCGTAAACGCACGTGCATTTTCCGAACCCTGCCATAAAACCATACGGCCTCTACAACGTTTCGCCCGAACTTGGGAAACTTTCTGTGGGGGACTCTAATGACTCGTCAGCACCCTGGCAGTGGGTTTAACCACAAACCGTCAGCGGCACTAGCAATCCGTAACGGCTGTCCACGGACTGACCTCAAGGGATGCCGATGAGCGCACTCATCCGGAAAACCCTACTGAGCCTAACAGTGACAATGTATATACAGTCCGGTCCGTTCGTCAATGAGTATCGCATATCTGCCTAGGGGGCTAGCAATGTCAGACCCCCAATAGCAGTATAAGTCATGTCGGAGTGAAGCCCAATACACCCTGAGATACTACTGGAGTACCTACCAGTAAATCTCCTACCATGGCCATGGATTTGTGTAATGGCTCTCCTAGACACAGCACAACCTCGCCCCCAATACCGGGAGAGACGAATCCCCTACCGATCCGCTCACGTGCCTCCATATGGCTCGGGACTGTACCCAAAAACTACCTGTTTGCACGACTCCTTTGAGCCGTGGTAGGGTAGAAATCAAAGCACAGTGGGAATTCACACGAGACAAATGACGACCTCAGGTCGATGAACTAACCTGTACACATGTCACCAGGGAACTGCTATCTGACGATAGGTATAGTACTAACTAGCAGATTCCCGGTGAGTCCTGTCCGGTGTACTCATAACCCAATGAGCACCTGTATACATCTTAGGTGATCCAACTGACACCAGTGGCTTGTGAGACCGGCCACCGCCCCTCGTCGGGGTCTCGACTGTACACACTAGTCTACTCCGGAGTATCGATGCCCTGTCTCGAAACTCCCACGACTAGGGACCACAATTAAGGATATGCATATAAACTACCCAACTCTCACGTATATGATCGCCATCATACTGTTGGTAGTAAAGCAAGATCCTAAGGGCTCTATCAAAGTGTAACATGCAATCAGTCACCTGAACATGTACACGACTGATAAAGGCAAACCAGATAGCATACTATCATCTCGAGTAAGACTGTGCTACCGGGATAGGTCCTCCGCAATCATTGCAATCACGTACCTGCGATCCAATAATTGACTATGAGGGCACTATCTCCAACAATCTCCCACTTGCACTCAAGGCTAATATTGCGATGTCGACTACTCACAGCCCGTGTGAAACCGAACATCCAACTCCTCTACTAATCAGTTTCACAAAGCCCGTTTGTAAAACTATTGTGTTCGAGAAATAGCCTCGGTGAGTGGATCCGCCTAGAAGTTTCTTTCTGAATCTCTCTTAATCTCAAGTTCGCGGAGAAAGCCATCTCCCGAATTGAGTAGTACCTGTCTTAGAATATGTCTGGATATCTGATGGGACCTTAGTTCATAAATGAACTCCATATCCAAACTTCTTAGACTGTATGGATCACTGAACCTAATCAGTATCCAGCACCATGCCACCCACAGTATCCTCTGGAACCACCTGTCCATAATACTGTCCCTCGTCAGAGGGAAAACTAAAAACTCTGACAATCACTCTGTCATCCATGTCACCTTTGAAGCCTGGAATGATAACCGTCTCCCGAAAGAGGCTGCCGTTATCAAATCCGTAGAACATGTACCAATGTTCTATAACTGCTTCCTTATGTTTCTCCAGGATTGGATTAATACAAACTTATTGCATCTAGTGCAAAACCAACATTTGGTGTGGTACTTGACATCTCATGATTGACTCAATTGCCTAAGCAAGTGATCTGCCAATCATGCACATCCCTCTCCTCTTTAGTCTGTACGACACCTTTAGAGAGGGTGACTCCATCACCTGCAGGTACACTACCATGCTAGGAGTCAACTATTCCAAAAACCATTAGAATATTTGTCAAAGTACCCACATTGGGAAACTACCCAAATCCAGATCTAAAACCATAGATCTAGAAACCAGAATGTCAAATATTATATCCATATCCTGTCTGGAGAAACAACTGTGTGACGACCATTGTACAACCGATCGTAGTATAGGAATTTTACTTCCCACTCTGTGTATGTCATCCAGATACCATGACATCACACCCTACTGCCTTCTTAACTGATCCATCCCCTATTCTGATTGAAGTCAAACCCATGACTGTCACATCAAAATTAGATGATCTATCTCCGCTATAACTGCTCTAGTCTATAAATAGACATAAGCTACTTGCCCACCATGCTTCCGCTGCTCCCACTGACTACGACAACCCTCCTACCGGGTCTCATATCCTGGAACAACAGTAGAGTCAAGTCTGGGTAGATAAGAACCTCCCTGTCACCGTCCTTGAGCCTACCGAAGTACCTCTCGGGTGTCTGAGGTTACCTACCATACCTGCGGAGTGGCTATTGGAATGTCAAACCTGATTGAATGTATAGGTCCTATTAAATTTTCCGTAATCGTTCGCGGTTCTGGAATCACTTCCAGTTCTACCATACTCCCACTACTGTTTTCTGAAAAAGATCTGTTTTACTAAAACTGTGGCGAGTCAAGAACAATATTACTAATGATCTTCCAAATGGTAGAATATCAACCCTCGTCATAGCCAGGGTCAACCCACAAACAGCCATTACAGAAACGTGCCCTGAGTTATCCAGTGTCTGGTTTTAATCATAAGCTGGACAACTCCCCGTACCTTAACATCTTTTAAGGTACGATCTATTCTATATCCAATATAGAAACTTTGGCACTAATTTAATTGGAACCATATTCAAATCATGCAGCTGTCTCCAGTGCATATCAACTTAATGGAAAAAGGCTAATCAGCATTACTCAACTTAGGAATCCATCCACTTATGAGTAACCTGAAAGAGAAACTCGTTTCTCAAAACCATCACTATCAGCTGAATACCAATCACAAGAATCTACATCTTCGATCTCTTTGAAGAATCCCGATACTTGTGATACCTGGTTCTCTACTTTATTCTTATACCCACAACTTCTCAAAACTTAGAGCTTGTATTTCTACGAAACACTCGTCTAAATACTAGAGAAGTTATAAGTAAACAGAACATAGTACGAGGACCTACCCCTTTGTCCTGATGGACACTGGACAACATACAATACTCTGTATAAGTCCGCTGAGTTGAACAACTTAAAACCTGTGCGTTGTAGGTGGAAAACTGTACCCTGGCGATTTCCTCAAATATCACCAGTTACAACGAATTCCGATATAATGAGGATGATCACCTAATTCCCAATATCTTACTCCCACTCATCATCTGTAAAACCATACAGATATGAGAATGAAACCTGGTAAATACATACCCTTGGAGTAAGTGTCTAATCGGGAAAAACAGTTTTTCCTTTAACAATGCACTGAAACATGAAAATGTTTCGTAGGGGTATCCTGGTATTCATAGCAATGCCTCTTCCATAATCCAATTCATGACTTCAACCGTATATTTTATTGCCATCTCTCTAAATCCCTTTATTTGTCTTTAGTCGTTACCTTCTGTACACCATCGTTAGGCTAAATGGTTTTCTTCCTTCCCTACCGTTCGGCACCAGCCTATGGTTTGGAAGAAGACTATCCAGTAAGCATAATAGGTGTACCCTCCTAAACCAAGGAGTACTCGCATCTCGAGAGAAGGTGACGATAAAAGACAACTGAATAATACCTTATTCCTTTTTAAAGGTGAAATAGGAGTGGCGATGAAGTACGCGGTTTTGGTCGTGAATGATATCAGTCGCAATTTACTTTGCCCTCTTTCTAATCCCTTTATTTTGTCTTTACATATTACCTTCTGCACACCCTACTTAGGCTAATTGGTTTTCTTCATTCCCTACCTTTCGGCACCAGCCTATGGTTTGGAATAAGACTATCCAATAGGCGTAATAGGTGTACTCTCCTAAACCAAGGAGCTCTCGCAACCTGAGAGAAGGTGATAATAAAAGACAACTGAATAAACCAATTCTATTTCTCCTGAACCTGGATCCATCCCCGAAGAAGTCCCTTCGAGTTCGTATATAACCATACGACGGATCTATCCAATGGAAGTGGATATCCGTAGTAATACGGGTGTTCTGAGAAATTCAAAGGGTAAAAGAAGGAGTGGCAATGACTTATGCAACTTAGACAATCCAAAAGCCAGTATTTTAAGAAGGTTCGGTCAACCTGGTCACTGAGTTATAGTCTAGGGTCGGTCAAAGGTCGCTGCCAAAGAGAGAGAGAGAAAAGAAACACTCTGCGTGCACTCTAACCTAGATCAGAATGGTCATCATTTTATCTAATCCGGAAACCTCCCACTGTCCTGTCAAATTCTCCTCCAAACCTAAAGAAGAATCAATCGGGATCACCCGAAGAGTAAACCAACTCATCAGTGGGAATCAGGATCCAACTCTCATCGCATGATAACGTGATGGAATGCATCCATGTTACTCATACTCCAGAAGGTATGCGCATACTCGGCAAGTTTCAGTTTCTTTAGAAACTCCTGATATAGTTTTTGCCCCATGCTCTTATGATCGTGACTAAGGGCCACCAAACCATAAGTCACATGTCAAGTTCTTCCCATCATTATCTTGTTAATTTGAACCCACCCGTACTCGCCCTTGACTAAGGGCCAACAAGGCTGTACGACTGTCCCAAACCAACTCATCTATCTATGCAACAAATGAATACCCAGCAGCTACCAAACACTATGCCTTGACGAAAGCCAACAAACATAGCTTGAATACTACTGACCATCCATAAGAAACGACGGAGGGCTACGACTGGTTTTTTTTTGGCGAAAAACCTTTAGCGTAGTGAACTTGATATCGCTGAAGGAACCTGATAGCTTTTTAAAATATAGTGGCGAAAACCTTTTGCTAAAGAGGTCACTCCCGGTAAAGGGATCTCGGCTCTTTCCTCATGGAATGAGGTGCAGGATATTCCACCGAATACCGCTATGCAAAGCAACTTGTAATCGACTATAGTGAAGTTATTACTCTGACGCAAACTTCTGTCCAAGGGGTCGGTCCCGGTGAAGGGATATCGGCCCTTGCCTCGTCGAATGAGGTGCAGGATATTCCACTGAATAACGCTATGCATAACAAAAGGAAACGTCTTTGCAATAACACTTTTTAAATTGTTCCAACAACTGAAAACAGGTTTGTTTTACTTTTGCATTGATCAGAATCAACGCAGTCCCATCATTCAATCACACCAGAAAAGAACGAAAATAAAATGTACGTATATGCCATCCGCATTCGTCACTGGGTCCCGTCATCACTCGTTAGGTTACTTAACTAACGATAGAGCGGGGGCTGGACTAGCGCGGGTGTAAAACATATACAACATCTAATAGTATATAAACCAATATACAATAATCGCTCCAGGCGTGATAGTATGCAACATTACAGAAAAGTAATAAGCATCACAGAACAATACAGATAATCTGGGATCCCCGAGTTTCACAGAGCCGCTGCTGAAACCCGACGTTCCCCTGTCGTGTGGATAGCCTGTGCAATGAAACCTAGACCCCTACGGGTGCGGCAAGTTACCCGCCAAAACCTGAAGCGAGGCAGTCCCCACAGCATAGTGAATGGAACACCCGGCACTTCACGGAATCCGGTAATCTTGGGCACCCCTCCTTGGGTCAACCTGTACCCTCTACGAGTGCGGCGAATAGTCTGCCAATTCTGAAGTGGGGCCCCTCTGCCTCTCAAAGCCATGAGATGCGGACCCGTTGCCCTCCCGAACCCGGCTATCCGTGCACTCCGTCTCGGGGCAAAACCTAGTACAGTAATGAAAAATAGTACAATAGGTACATCGACCGCAACCTGGTCGTGCCCCAAAAGAATATTATACAACAGGCAGTGACGGCTGTCCACAAGTTGGACGCTCGCCCCGCAATATCAAATATACATATAAACACAAACTGTACTACCATTGCACACTGCTATCCACCACGACAAATCTGCAACATCACAGCACAACACAGAACATCAACGCGAATGTCACGTTCGCAAACCCGTCTAAAAGAACTATAGCAATCAGATGCTGTTTACCGATCAAATGACATTCCCGGTCGGAGATATAATGTAAGCACTGTAAACTAACGTGTTTAAATTTCGATCGACCAAAGTCCAAATATCAAAAAGTGGGCCCCACGACTTACTGGTGAACAGTAACAAAACCTGGGCGCAATTGATATATACCAAAAATCACAAAATCCCACAGAGAACCAACTGACAAAATTTGGCAGCACGTGCTCCCCACGTGGCCGCGGTTGCGCGGCCAAACCATGGGTTTGGCCGCCCTTCCGCGGCGACTTGGAGGGATCACGACTCCAAATTTTGTCGTGGGTCTTATAAATGCCTGCACAGATTTTTAAGACATCCAGAAATAAATTTTGAGACCGTTTAAAATTAACAGAAACTGTCGGCATAGGATTTTGTAGTTTTCGATTTCCGGTCGGATCGATATTTTAAACGCGTTAGCACAAGTTAGAATAGCAAAATGGTGAGGCTCTGATACCACTGTTAGTCTACGCTAGCGCCCCGGCAGTCTACAGACGCAAAAATGCGGAACAAAACTTTTAAACTGGCGCTATCGTATACTTTAACCCGGATCTGCCATTATTGCTAAACTAACAAACTGTAAAGAGTGTAGAATGGTTATACCGAACGATCCGAGTCCTTCGTTCTTCAACCATCATCCCACGCTCCGTTGCGGCTGCTCCGATCTAGTCGATCTCCGATATCCTCGTCGAGGTGGCACCACATGATCGGTTCTTTAAACGGGCTCCCGCCTCTGACTCGAGGCAACTCGATCGTCAAGTTTGCTAAAAGAGACGACCAAGAATGATGTAGAGAATGAGTAGATGACTTTGTCTCACTTCGTCCAAATCCGTGGACGATCGGTTAATGAAGTTGCCGAAGGAATCGGGTGATGGAATGAAATGGACTGTGAAATTCCATACACCGATAAAACCTATCATAATCTTTTCTCTCTAAAATGAAACATCAAGTGAGAGTCAATGAGAGAGAGAGGAGGCTTATCATATATATATAGAATGAGGAGGGTGAGTGTAGGAGCTTCAAGTGGTGACCATATCCCTTCATACTTATCTTAACCTAACAACAAAGCATGAATCACTAGATATCATTAAAAGCAAACCAATCATATTAAACCTAGTCATGCTTTATCATTAATGAACCATTAATGACTCAAGTGAGTCACTAGCCACTTCATCACTTCTAGAATCTTCTAGAATGATGACTCACTCATATCTGATGAAAAGATAAATCCGTCTTTAACCGAATGTTAAAAGACGGCTGATAGAAAACTGGAAACTTCCAAAAGTGATCCTGAAACGACTTTCAGGATAACCCCGAAACTGTATAAATATACCCGCATTTGTATTACGACCGAATACAAATGCAACTGAGACAAAGATATTATACCTACTCAATATAATACTCGGATCCGGCTTAAACCAAAACCGACCAGTATTATCTGCCCGAAAAATAACACGTGCGTAAACGCACGTGCATTTTCCGAACCCTGCCATAAAACCATACGGCCTCTACAACGTTTCGCCCGAACTTGGGAAACTTTCTGTGGGGGACTCTAATGACTCGTCAGCACCCTGGCAGTGGGTTTAACCACAAACCGTCAGCGGCACTAGCAATCCGTAACGGCTGCCCACGGACTGACCTCAAGGGATGCCGATGAGCGCACTCATCCGGAAAACCCTACTGAGCCTAACAGTGACAATGTATATACAGTCCGGTCCGTTCGTCAATGAGTATCGCATATCTGCCTAGGGGGCTAGCAACGTCAGACCCCCAATAGCAGTATAAGTCATGTCGGAGTGAAGCCCAATACACCCTGAGATACTACTGGAGTACCTACCAGTAAATCTCCTACCATGGCCATGGATTTGTGTAATGGCTCTCCTAGACACAGCACGACCTCGCCCCCAATACCGGGAGAGACGAATCCCCTGCCGATCCGCTCACGTGCCTCCATATGGCTCGGGACTGTACCCAAAAACTACCTGTTTGCACGACTCCTTTGAGCCGTGGTAGGGTAGAAATCAAAGCACAGTGGGAACTCACACGAGACAAATGACGACCTCAGGTCGATGAACTAACCTGTACACATGTCACCAGGGAACTGCTATCTGACGATAGGTATAGTACTAACTAGCAGATTTCCGGCGAGTCCTGTCCGGTGTACTCATAACCCAATGAGCACCTGTATACATCTTAGGTGATCCAACTGACACCAGTGGCTTGTGAGACCGGCCACCGCCCCTCGTCGGGGTCTCGACTGTACACACTAGTCTACTCCGGAGTATCGATGCCCTGTCTCGAAACTCCCACGACTAGGGACCACAATTAAGGATATGCATATAAACTACCCAACTCTCACGTATATGATCGCCATCATACTGTTGGTAGTAAAGCAAGATCCTAAGGGCTCTATCAAAGTGTAACATGCAATCAGTCACCTGAACATGTACACGACTGATAAAGGCAAACCAGATAGCATACTATCATCTCGAGTAAGACTGTGCTACCGGGATAGGTCCTCCGCAATCATTGCAATCACGTACCTGCGATCCAATAATTGACTATGAGGGCACTATCTCCAACAGTCCCACCTTTGGGCGCCCTCACGTGTCCGCACGTGACCCCTCTTTCTTTAGTGTTTAACACTAATTTGGGGATTATATTTCCAGTGTTTAACACTGATTGTTTTCTAGTGTTTAACACTAAATTGAAGATTGTATTTCCAGTGTTTAACACTGATTGTCTTTTAGTGTTTAACACTAATTTGAGAGTTCTATTTCCAGTGTTTAACACTATTATTCTTTAGTGTTTGACACTACTTTTAGCCAAATTGGCTAATTTTCCAGAGGCAAAAGTCCCTCCTCCAAATGAATCTCAAAATTGAGGAAATCAAAGACAAGATGTTGTCAGAGCCCCCAAACCTTTGTTTAGCACTGCTGAATGATGAGGGGCTGAACCCAGACAAATGTCTAATGGCCCAAATGGCCAGTATTTCAAACATAATTGGACTTAGCCCAAACTGGCCATAAGTCCTTAAATCATCTTTAACTGAGCACATCTGCTCTTTCAACCAACTCATTGGTTCAAGAGTACATCTCTAAGCTCCTCTGATATTTGTCGTTTTAATCCTTCAACGTCTTCAGAGAGGTGATGGGTCCCGACAGCCATACATTTTTTTGGACCACCATGTCCTTAAACTGGCAATGGACCACCATGTTCCTAAATTGGCAATGGACCACTATGTCCCTAAACTGGAACAATAGAGCCCCCAAATTCTCTTTTGTCCGATCTAAACGATCCCGTTAAGTTGATCTTAGTCTCAAATCAGACTAACGTATCCTTAACAAACGTTTAAATTGATCTTAGCCTCAAAAATGGCTAACGTATCCTTAAACCAAAACCCCCAAAACCAAATCTAAGAAAATACGGATTTAGACTAATTCACGTCCTACGGGCGACGACATAAATTAGTCTCCGTATACAATCCATGGGCAACCACAAACAAAACAAATACCCACAACACGAAGTGAAAATCTGGAGAAGGAGAAAGTTGTTACCGCGATGCGGTAGCGTAATTAACTGCAGGGGCTTGCGCCAGCAGGGAAGAGCATCCCCACAATCTAAAACCCCTCTAACGAGGGGGAATCTGACGAAGTCTGTGTAAGTCCATGTCACGCACCCCACGAACTTGCGGGGAGGCGGAATATATGAAAAACGATTATCAAAACTTCGTAACACGGACTTGAGCGCATGAATCGTATCTAAACCGTTACTAACAAACTACTTGAGGTTTAACTACTCGGATTCAAAGTTATACCTCACGTTACATGTCCTTCGGGTCTTCATCGCTATCCTCCACTCCTCGTAGGCTCCTTGGAACATCGGCACCTCAACGGCCTCCTCGAGTCAAAGACGATCCACCCGAAAGCTCCTACGCCAAGCTTGATCTCTAACTTGAGATAACTAGGTTTCTTAAAGTGTTAATCTAAGCTACCTAGGGGATATAGAGTGAGGTTATGGATGTATTAGTCTAGCTAACCCTTGATCTCAACTCATGAGAGGTTAGGGTTAGGGTTTAAAGAATGAGAGAGCTTGAGGAGAGAGAAGGTGATGATGAGAATAAAATGAGATAATGATCTATCATGATATATATGAAGCATTATTATTTATCAAATAAATCAATAAATGATTTAACAACCATGCTTCATAAATACATATGAGTGATTCATCTCCATGAGTCATTAAGCATTTATGATGCATTAATGACATGGATGAATCACTCAAATGAGTCACTAATCTCATTTAATGCAATGCCACCTTAACCCCCCCAAGTCACCATGCTTCTAGAAGCTTCCCGACAAATTACAAGAACGCCCCTCCAATCCGTGAAAACACGGAAAAACTTTAGACTGTATAAATCCAATAACCCGATACTAGAATCTGGCTTAAACCAAAGCCGGCTAGTAAAAACTGTCCGAAAAGTCGTACGTGCGTAAACACACGTATGCGTCCGAACCCTTGTCGTAAAACCATACGACCTCTATATCGTTTCGTCTGGAGCAGGGAAACTCTCTGTGTAGGACTCTAAAGACTCGACACTATGCTGACAGTGGGTTTAACCACAGACCGCAAGCGGCACTAGCTGTACGTAACGGTCCCCAGGTAGATGTCGATAATAAGGCCGATGAGTAAACTCATCCGAACTCCCACTGAGCCTGATGTGACAATCTCCGTACAGTCTGGTCTGTTCGTCTAAGACTATCGCATATCGAGCCTAGGGGGCGGCAAGCGTCAGTCCCCTAATAGCGGTATAAGTCGTGTCGGAGCGAAGCCCATTACACCTTGAGAAACTACTGGAACCTACCAGTAAATCTCGCTTGCCCTGGCCAGGGACTTTGCGTAATGGCTCTCTGACACAGTGCGATATCATCTCCCAATACCGGGAGAGATGAATCCTGTCTAACCACTACTGCCTCCAAGTGCTCGGGACTGCACCCAACTTCTACCTGTTTGCACGACTCCTTGGAGCCGTGGTAGGGTAGTAATCTAAGAACAGTGGGACGCACTCGAGGCGAAGTAGCAGTGTCAAGTCTGCGGACTATGCTGTACTCATGTCACCTTGGAACTGTTAACTGACGACGGGTATAATACCAACCAACAGTTTCCTTGTGAGTCCTGTCCGGTGTACCCGTAACCTAACGAGCACCTGTATACTATCTCCAGTATGACATACTGATGGCTATGGGACAGACCATCTCCCTGACTTGGATGAGAAGCGTACACACTAGTCTACTCCGGAATATCGATGCTCTGTCTCGATAATCCTACGACTAGGGACATGTATAGGATGTTGCTTATAGACTATCCAGCCCCCACTAGTGTGACTGCCATCACAACGCTGGTAATCAAGCAAAGAACCTATGGGCTCTACTAATATGTATAAGTGATATGTTACAAGAAACATTTGCACATATTAAAGTAGACGCAAACCAAGTAGCATACTACCATTTTTAGCAAGACTGTATATACAACTGTGAATATCCCAAGCTTCCATTAAGTAATATACAATCTAGTATGATACAATAATGGCCCCTATGGCATATACACTAACAATCTCCCACTTGCACTAGGGCCATGAGCTGGCATATCGTAAACCTATCATCTCGAATAGCCTCTCGAACTGTGTCTGATGAATGGCCTTTGTGAATGGATCAGCAATGTTATTCTCCGTCTTTACTCTTTTCACCTCGATCTCCCGGCGATCTACGATCTCCCTGATCAGGTGATACTGCCTTAAGATGTGTCTGGACTTCTGATGGGACCTGAGTTCCTTCGCTAAAGCTATAGCGCCGTTGTTGTCACAATACAGAGGTATTGGACCAACACTGGAAGGAACCACCTGAAGTTCTGTGAGGAACTTCTTCATCCAGACAGCTTCTTTTGCGGCATCGCAAGCAGCTATGTACTCCGCTTCCATTGTTGAGTCAGCAACGGTCTCCTGCTTGGAACTCTTCCAACAGACCGCCCCTCCATTGAGGGTAAAGACATAACCCGACATGGACTTGGAGTCATCTTTGTCACTCTGGAAGCCGGAGTCGGCAAAGGCCTCCATCTGGAGGTCTTTTCCGCCATACACCAAGAACATCTCCTTAGTCCTCCTCAGGTACTTGAGAATGTTCTTTACTGCTATCCAGTGATTCTCCCCTGGGTTTGCTTGATACCGGCGTACTACACTCAATGCGTATGCTACATCTGGTCTGGTACATAACATCGCATACATTATAGAGCCTACCGTTGAAGTGTAGGGTATAATCGACATGCGATCCCTTTCCAAATCAGTCTTGGGAGACATATCTTTGGAGAGGGTGATTCCGTGACAAGCCGGTAGGTTACCGCGCTTAGAATCTTCCATATTGAATCTTTTCAATATGGTGTCTAGAATCTTTTGACTGACTGTAACATAGGAATATCATTTCCTATTAGGAGAATGTCATCCACGTATAAGACGAGGAATACTACAGCTCTCCCTACAATCTTACTGTATATGCATGGTTCATCTGGATTTTTGATAAAGTCAAATTCCTTAACAGTATCATCAAAACAGATGTTCCAACTCCGCGATGCCTGCTTTAGTCCATAAATGGACTTAAGCAGCTTGCATACTTTACCGCTGCTCCCACTCTGAATGAATCCCTCTGGCTGATCCATATAGACGCTCTCTTCCAAATTTCCATTTAGAAAGGCCGTCTTTACGTCTATCTGCCAGACCTCATAATCGTGGAAGGCAGCAATAGCAAGAAGGACCCGAATGGATTTCAGCATAGCCACTGGAGAAAAGGTTTCGTCATAGTCCAAACTAGGTCTTTGACGGAAACCCTTTGCAACAAGTCTAGCTTTATAAGTTTCAACCTGTCCATCTACACCAATCTTCTTTCTGAAGATCCATTTGCATCCTGCGGGTTTTACCCCATCTGGAGCAATGTCCAAAGTCCATACTTTGTTAGTGTACATGGACTCCATTTCGGTCCGCATTGCATCCAGCCATTTTACCGAGTCGCCGCTCTGAATGGCTTGCTGGAAGCTAGTAGGGTCATCATCATCAATGACGCAATCCTCTCTATCCCCATCTATGAGAAAACTGTAGTATCTCTCAGGCGGATAAGACTGCCTACTACTTCTGCGGATAGGCGCTGGTATGTCCTGTTCTTCTTGAACTACTGGTTCTACCAAACTTTCAGTAGTAGTTTGTGGTTCTGGAATTTCTTCCAGTTCTATTGCGCTCCCACTATCTGATTTTCTAAAAATTCAGTTTCCAAGAAGCAGGCATGACGAGAAACAAAAACCTTTTGTTCCTCTGCGTAATAGAAATAATATCCCTTGGAGTTCTTTGGATATCCCACAAATTTGCACTTTACTGAGCGTGTCTCGAGCTTGTCCGCATGCTGCCTTTTTACAAAAGCTGGACATCCCCATGTCTTAAAATGTTTTAGACAGGGTTTCTTCCCACTCCACATCTCATATGGTTTGGTAGGCACAGTTTTGGTAGGAACCTGGTTCAAAAGATATGCAGCTGATTCTAGTGCATATCTCCAGAATGATCGTGGTAACTCAGCGTTACTCATCATGGAACGAACCATATCTAATAGGGTTCGGTTTCGTCTCTCCGATACACCATTATGTTATGGGGTGTATGGAGGAGTAAGCTGAGAGAGAATTCCATTCTCTTTTAGGTAATCCAGGAACTCGGCACTCAAGTATTCACCACCTCGATCAGATCTCAGTGTCTTTATACTTTTGCCTGTTTGTTTTTCCACTTCATTCTTATATTCTCGGAATTTCTCAAAAGCCTCGGATTTATGCTTCATTAAGAAGACATATCCATACCTAGAGAAATCATCCGTAAAAGTGATGAAGTAGGAATAACCACTTCGCGCATGTGTAGACATTGGACCGCACACGTCACTGTGTACGAGTCCCAAGAGCTCGTTTGCTCTTTCTCCGTGTCCAGTGAACGGAGTCTTTGTCATCTTTCCCATGAGACAGGATTGACAAGTTGCATATGTTTGATATTCGAACGGATCCAAATATCCTTCTTTATGTAACTTAGTCAACCTTCTCTCATTGATGTGACCTAGTCTACAATGCCATAAGAAAACCTGATTTAATTCCGGAGACTTTCTTTTAAGTGTGTTCTGGACACTGAAAATCTGAGCTTGATTTAATACGTATATTCCGTTTTGTAATGTACCTGACCCAATTAGAACTTGATTTAGGTGGATGTGAACAACATCTCTTACAAAAGTAAAATCATATCCTTCTTTAGAAAGTAAGGATACAGATATGATATTACAAGTCATTCCTGGTACATAAAAACAGTTACGCAGAATCAATATCTGCCCAGTTGTCAGTCCAAGATGATATTCCCTTACGGATTCAGCGTTCATGCTCATTCCGTTAGCAACCGTGAGGGTCATATCACCTATCCCGATAACCCTACGGTTTCTCAAAGCCTGTAATGAATTATAGATGTGAGATCCTGACCCGGTATCCAATACCCAGGAAGTAGGGTTAACTGACATACAGTTCTCTATCATAAACACACCCGAAGTCGAAGTCACAACATGCTTCGAATCCTGGCTACTGGCTTCCAAAGCCCTGCAATCAGTCTGCCTATGCCCAATCCCATAACAATATGAACGTCCCTCTTTTACTATTTTATGTCCCGAAACTTTTGCCCTTCTCTTTCTTTCTACTTCCCTGGTTTCCTTTAGGGTAGAAGGTAGAGACTGTAGAAACAAGTCAGTATCTGACCTGTTTCCCAACGTGGTCTCCAGGTCCTAGAGCTCATCAGTATAGCTAGTCATTGTAAGGACGTTGTCCCTTACAGATGACCCGACGGACATCCTCGCTTGATTTAATTCGGTCGAGGTCTCATATCTTGCGATATGAGATTGCTCTCCATATAAATCTTTGTTATGGAGAAAGATGGAAACTAAGTCCATCTTCTCATGCTGCTTCTGGTATATACCATCAACTGAAACTGACACGAGGCACTTGGCTTTCGTTTTATCCTTTTCCCTTGTTTGACGAATATCCATATCCGCGACGGTGGAAACTGGACCTGGGACAGCGGGATCTTGAGTAGTAATAGGGTGTTCCAGCTTGTCATAGGCAATGGACATCTGGACAGACCTTTGCCAGTCATATAAGTCAGATTCAGTCAAATTGTTATCTAGATGTAACATATGTGTGGTCACAAGGTCGCTGCAATTAAGAGAGAGAGAAGAAAACACTTTTAGCATGATGCTCTTGCAAGTTTAGAGTGGTTTTTAATTTATCTAAACAGGATGGCTCCCACTGTTTCTCGAATCCTTCCTCAAACCATAAAAGAAGAATTAGCCAGGACTATTCTCACTGTACAATACTTGCTTAACCGTTCAGCCAGGCCAGTGTCGATACTTCGAGGGAGGTTTTCCAACGCTTTCGCGAAGTTCCTTAATTAAATAACATCTTTTCTCTGGGGGCGTAACCCCGCTGACACATTTCTAGGCACCTACTTGGTTTATAGCATTGATCGTTAAGTGACGAATCTCCTGATAAGTAGTATATACTCACAGTAGGATCGGGATCCAAAATATCATCGTATGATAATGTTGAAGGAATCCTACCAACATTCATCAAACTCCAAAATGGTATGCATCTCTCTGCAAATTTCAGTTTCTTTAGAAATTCCCGATATGGATTTTTGCCCCATGCTCTTATGACCTTGACTAAGGGCCAAAAAATCATAAGTCACATGTCAAGTTCTACCCGTCATTATCCAGGTTAATTTAAACTCACCCGTACATACTCTTGACTAAGGGCCAACAAAGTAATACGACTGTCCCAAACCAACGCATCTATCTATGCAACAAATGAATACCCCAGCAGCTACCAAACACTATGTCTTGACTAAGGGCCAACAAACATAGCTTGAATACTACTGACCATCCATAAGAAATGACGGAGGGCTACGAATGGTTTTGGCAAAACTGTGAACGTAGTGAACTTGATATAATCGAAGGAACCTGATACTTTTTAAAAGGAGTGGTTAAAGCTCCGCAATTAAAAATTTTGATCTTTTAAAATAACCGAGTGGTTTCTTTTAAATTTGTTCCAACGATTCAACTTTGGTTTATTTTTCTTTACATTATAATAATGCGTCCCATCATTTATCTTATCATTGCAGAAAACAACGAAAATACCACATCCTCTTATGCCATCCGCATTCGCCACTGGGTCCCATCATCACCCGTTAGGTTACTTAACTAATGACAGAGCGGGGCTGGGCTAGCGCGGGTGTAAAACATAAGTGACGTCTAATAGCTATCATATATAGATATTGTACATTCGTCAGACGCAATAATAAGCATTCCAGATCTCAAATGAACTTTATTGGATTTACTAGCAATCTGCATTTGCTTTGAGCCTGCAATAAAAGACGGATTACAAAGTTGTGATGAATAGCCATTACCCCACCCTAGACCCCTACGGGTACGGCAATCTACCCGCCAAGTACCCGAAGTGAAGCGGTCTCCCTCAACAACGTGAGTAGGCCACTAAACACTTTGACGTACCCGGTAGTTTGTGTACCCCACCTTGGGTCTATCCTAGGAGCAAAAACAGTAAAAAGAAATAATACAACGGTGGCTAAAACCGCAACCTGGATGTTCCCCGCAAAAGAATATTACATCATATTACATTTATATCGAATGAATGAATATAAAACACATCTCAAACCCCGGCTAATCATCACAACAGTCCAATACAGTTCATATACACAAACAGTAAATATTTCAGAAATGTGCAACCCCCTGCCAACCGACATACTAGCAGTTAGGGGAGGTTTACGAACACATTAAACATTACAGATAAAAACCCAATTAGCAAATATCTTAGAACATCGATCGATCACCATTTTCCGTGTCTACCCCAAAAGCAAGCCTGTACTGAAGTAACCTGGGTAGAAACATAACATACAGGAAAACAGAACACCAAAATATATGAATTTTAGAGCAAATCGGAGTCAACTCGGGGTTGACTCCGCCACGGATCCGCGGCCAGAGCACACTATTGCCGCAGTTCCGCGGCCATCAAGACGAGTTAGAACTCCGTATTTTCCCAGAATTCTTATATTTACCTGCTGTGAATTTTAAGGCATATCAAATATTTTTTTAGACATGTTTAAAATTAACAGAACTGTTAGGGTATCCGGGGTTTCGTTTTCATGTTTTCCGTCGATCGAACTTCTAATTAGTTGCTAACAAGCTAGTAATGGTTTAGTTGGCTCTGATGCCACTGTAAGTCCATGTCACGCACCCCACGAACTTACGGGGAGGCGGAATATATGAAAAACGATTATCAAAGCTTCGTAACACGGACTTGAGCGCATGAATCGTATCTAAACCGTTACTAACAAACTACTTGAGGTTTAACTACTCGGATTCAAAGTTATACCTCACGTTACATGTCCTTCGGGTCTTCATCGCTGTCCTCCACTCCTCGTAGGCTCCTTGGAACATCGGCACCTCAACGGCCTCCTCGAGTCAGAGACGATCCACCCGAAAGCTCCTACGCCAAGCTTGATCTCTAACTTGAGATAACTAGGTTCCTTAAAGTGCTAATCTAAGCTACCTAGGGGATATAGAGTGAGGTTATGGATGTATTAGTCTAGCTAACCCTTGATCTCAACTCATGAGAGGTTAGGGTTAGGGTTTGAAGAATGAAAGAGCTTGAGGAGAGAGAAGGTGATGATGAGAATGAAATGAGATAATGATCTATCATGATATATATGAAGCATTATTATTTATCAAATAAATCAATAAATGATTTAACAACCATGCTTCATAAATACATATGAGTGATTCATCTCCATGAGTCATTAAGCATTTATGATACATTAATGACATGGACGAATCACACAAATGAGTCACTAATCTCATTTAATGCAATGCCACCTTACCCCCCCCAAGTCACCATGCTTCTAGAAGCTTCCCGACAAATTACAAGAACGCCCCTCCAATCCATGAAAACACGGAAAAACTTTAGACTGTATAAATCCAATAACCCGATACTAGAATCTGGCTTAAACCAAAGCCGGCTAGTAAAAACTGTCCGAAAAGTCGTACGTGCGTAAACACACGTACGCGTCCGAACCCTTGTCGTAAAACCATACGACCTCTATATCGTTTCGCCTGGAGCAGGGAAACTCTCTGTGTAGGACTCTAAAGACTCGACACTACGCTGGCAGTGGGTTTAACCACAGACCGCAAGCGGCACTAGCTGTAAGTAACGGTCCCCAGGTAGATGTCGATAAGAAGGCCGATGAGTAAACTCATCCGAACTCCCACTGAGCCTGATGTGACAATCTCCGTACAGTCCGGTCTGTTCGTCTAAGACTATCGCATATCGAGCCTAGGGGGCGGCAAGCGTCAGTCCCCTAATAGCGGTATAAGTCATGTCGGAGCGAAGCCCATTACACCCTGAGAAACTACTAGAACCTACCAGTAAATCTCGCTTGCCCTGGCCAGGGACTTTGCGTAATGGCTCTCTGACACAGCGTGATATCATCTCCCAATACCGGGAGAGACGAGTCATGTCTAACCACTACTGCCTCCAAGTGCTCGGGACTGCACCCAACTGCTACCTGTTTGCACGACTCCTTTGAGCCATGGTAGGGTAGCAATCTAAGAATAGTGGGACACACTCGAGGCGAAGTAGCAGTGTCAAGTCTGCAGACTATGCTGTACTCATGTCACCTGGGAACTGTTAACTGATGACGGGTATAATACCAACCAACAGTTCCCCTGCGAGTCTTGTCCGGTGTACCCGTAACCTAACGAGCACCTGTATACTATCTCCAGTACGACGTACTGATGGCTATGGGACAAACCATCTCCCTGACTTGGATGAGAAGCGTACACACTAGTCTACTCCAGAATATCGATGCCCTGTCTCGATAATCCTATGACTAGGGACATGTATAGGATGTTGCTTATAGACTACCCAGCCCCCACTAGTGTTACTGCCATCACAATGCTGGTAATCAAGCAAAGAACCTACAGGCTCTACTAATATGTATAAGTGATACGTTACAAGAAACATATGCACATATTAAAGTAGATGCAAACCAAGTAGTATACTACCATTTTTAGCAAGACTGTATATACAACTGTGAATATCCCAAGCTTCCATTAAGTAATATACAATCTAGTATGATACAATAATGGCCCCTAGGGCATATACACTAACAGTCTGCTACATCGGCCGCATCCGTCTAAACCTCCGATACACGGTGCCATAAATCAACTTGGCATCTTCGGAGAGGTGGACGGATAAAACCAAATAGCATCTGCCCCGAATCTCAGGCAAGACGTCCCTGTCTTGTCCGCCGTTCGGAGGGGAACAGCGACGCACCTGCGACTCCTTCCGATCAATCTCCCTCTTCTTTTTTTCCTAAACCCGTAAGTCTCCAAATTCTACCTCTCTTTTCTTTTCTAAAATACGGATTTATAAACCCGATGGAATTGGAACAAATCCGATTTCCGATTCGGTTTTCTTATAAAACTTCACTTCTCGTTAATACAATTATGCTTAAACTTCCTTATGTTGACTATTAAATACTAATCAATCAAATTGATCAAGTTTCATTTCATAAAATGATGGCTATTTCACTTTATCGTATTTTTTATTTAAATACCACATTGTTTCAATTATACATTTAACTTCATTAAACTTGCTATACCTTTAAGTAGATCACGAGGTAACGACCTACCTCTTCACACACTCATATGCAACATAGCACGATACCCTCGGGAATATAGAATACGAGAAATCGAAATCTTTACAAATAAATAACCTTTAAGCTAATAAAGAAAAAATATCTAGACTCAGCCAATTAAGGATTGTCACGCTCATTCGGACAGAGGAAGGTTGTGGGCATTCAGTCGTTTATCTAAACCTGACTTTGTGGTGCCTAAGCTAGACAAGTGAGAAAGGTAACTTTAAAAGGCCCGTCTCACGGTGATTCGTGAGCGGATCCCTCCTTTCTTCACTTGTACTTACCTGGCCACAATTGGCGGTGAAGAGGCGACTTGAGAGATATCTCACAACGTGTCGCTTTGGACCAGTTAGGAGCAGTCTAGTTGACTTAGGAGACCGTAGAACATAGAATACGGGAAATCGACATCTTTACAAATAAATACCATAATTAATAAAACCGTTTTTCCTTAATGATTAGTATTTATACAAATCTTTGCAAAGCGCTGCTACAACCCATTTGGGGAACCCGTTCGGGATGGTGTGGATTATCGCACATCCTCGGGCTTAGTAGTGCGAGATTCAGACCTCCGCAAGGAGCATTCGGCCTCGAAAGATTTAAAATACGACATCTTAAGAAAATGAGATTTCTAGAATATTATAGATACATACAAAATATTATTTTCATATAAATATATGTATATGTAACATAAACATATCTATTTTTGAAGTATTATAAATATTCTACCTTTTCTACAATATCACAAGAATCAATTTTACACTAAAATACCATGAATTCCATATAAATCAATATTACAAATAAATACTTTTATTTATGAAATTAGGATATTTTCACTAGAAATATCACAATATAAAATTTACATTCATTACAACTCTAAAGACGATTAATAAATACTTGGGGTGTATTTTGAAAAGTATTTAAAAGTATTTTTACACAAACCCCCCTCAAGTTCTATAAATTACCCTAAGGACCCTAGTAAACATAGGTTTAAGCGGGACCAATCTCTTGAGCCTCAGGGAGACGGAGAAGTGGGTGCTTGCCTATCTTAGGTAGACAAATTAACAACGGTGTTATCAATACGGTAATCGTCTTTGAAAAAGACACAACCCTGCCGTCCATGTGCAGCGGTTACCGATAATATCAAAACAATCAGGACTTCAATTTACTTTTCTAATTGTCTGACTCAGTTTAAGTCTCGGTATAATCTGACTTGAATATGATTCAAGTACAATCTACAATCTACAATCTACAATATTCAATATTACAATTTAACATGAATCCATGAATCCAATTATCAATCTATACAACTTGACTGAACCGAACCATGAATATACATTCCATTTACATGGTTCTCCAGTTATTCCATTTACATGATTCTACGGTTACATCCATTTACTGATATCATGGTTTCGGTCAGTCATCCAATTATACAATCTATACAGTTTACAATACAAGACAATACGATACAACAATACAATCAAGATAACACTACGGGGTTTAAGGGGTAGACTGGTACGGAATATGTTAAAGGTGGCATGAGGTGGTCACTTAAGACGTAATTACATCCATGTCGTTGTTCCGTGGTATTATCGACGGAGCATTGTACTACGGGTTACCAAAGTCCCCGGTGTAAGTGGGACTCCTCTCGTATACACTGGCATCTTCTGTACCAAGCTACAAACAACAGCGTTAACACAATATTATAACAATATAATACAACTTTAAAAACTACCTTCTCATTCTGTCTATTCTATCTTCCTTATCCTTAGGACTTATCGAGCGATCTGTTCGCCGACAACATTCTCTTTCTTTCTTCTTTGAATGTCGTCAGGTGATTTGGACACGTCAGAGATCGAGCCTACTGCTGAAGACTTGGATCAGTTTGTTGAAGACCCAGAGCTTTAGTTTCATTGTACACAATTCCTTTCAGTACTTTACATTCCTGTTATGCCATTGTTTAGGCATCGCTTTTATTTCAGTTGTATTTACTTTTCATGCATTGTACAAAAGAATGTTAATAAATAAAGTTGTTGTTCAGTTTATATATCTTGTCTCTTGTGTATTTACTTTTATATTGCTTAGATACGCTTAGCGTATTTACATCAGAGTAAATATGTAGCGGACCAGTCGCGTCCCCTTCGCCATATACCGGGAAGTGGGGCGTGATACAAAAACCACAACTTTTCCATGTTGGTGTAGAACACATCCTAATTTTTTACTGGACGCATCACAATGCACAACGAATCCGCCAGATTGATTCGATATTACGAGAATAGGAGCAGAGGTTAATCTCGTCTTGAGTTCTACAAAAGCCTTTTCACATGCTTCTGACCACACGAATGCTTCGTTTTTACGTGTGATCTTGGTCAGGGGTGCTGCGATTTTTGAGAATCCTTTAATGAATCGTCGGTAATATCCTGATAATCCTAAGAAACTTCTTATATCTTTCACCATCTTTGGTGTCGGCCACTCGCTGACAGCTGACACCTTAGCTAGATCCATAGAGATTCCTTCACCTAAAACAATATTTCCAAGAAATCCAACATGATCTAGCCAAAATTCACACTTGTTGTACTTGGCGTAGAGCTGATGTTGTCGTAATGTCTCCAGGACAATCCGTAAGTGCTCGGCGTGTTCCTTCCGATTCTTTGAATACACCAGGATGTCGTTTATGAAGATGACAACGAACATGTCTAAATACTCTCAGAAAACTTGGTTCATCAAGTTCATAAAGATGGCAGGTGCATTGGTCACTCCAAATGGCATTACGAGATATTCATAATGGCCATAACATGTCCTAAACGCCATCTTCAAAATGTCGGACTCTTTGACCTTCACCTGATGATAACCCGAATGAAGATCTAGCTTTAAAAAGACACAAGACCCACTTAACTGATCAAAAAGGTCATCGATGCGCTGTAGTGGATACTTGTTCTTAATTGTCACTTCGTTCAAAGCTCGAGAATCCACACACATCATGTAGGAACCTTCTTTCTTCTTCACTAGTAACACCAGAGATCCCTAACTTGAAGTACTGGATCGGGTCCAACCTTTCTTCAGCAGTTCGTCCAACTAAATACGGATCTCCTTCAATCCCTCCGAACTTAACCGATATGGAGCTTTGATTACAGGTTGCACACCAGGTTGTAAATCAATACTAAACTCAAGAGCTCGATCGGGAGGCAAACCTGATATGTCTTCAGGGAACACATCCTCGAACTCTTGAACTACTTCGGGCTTTTCTTCTTCCGCAGGTAGAGAGAACACTTCTGCATTTTTCGGTTTAGCATGGTATCTTCCTGGCTCTATGGTTCTATCTCCACTTTTGAAATAGAAGACTGGGTAATCTAGTATCACAAATACTACCCTCCTTTGACGGCAGTCAATAGTAGCATAGAATACTCCCAGCCAATCCATTCCCAAAACAACATCGAAATTTGGTATATCTAGTACCTTGAAATTTGCGTAGAATTCTCGACCGCAAACTACGAATGGGTACTGATCATATCCCAAAGTTACTTTTAAGACTTCATTCCCGGAACTGACATTCCAGCTTGAAATGAGTGGCTTCTTGGGAATCGCGTGTATTCTCACGAATCGTTGTGATATGCAGTATGAAGCTCCAGTGTCGAAAAGTGTGAGAGCAGGAAGGGTGACTACTGGTATCGTACCTAAGTTGTGTGAGCTTGTGTTTAGATATAGGAAAAGTATAACGATACACAAGGATTGAAAGATTGAAGGATGGATGATTTTACCAGTGATGACTTGTCATGTGGTTTCGGCCTCCTCGACCGTCATTGTAAAAGCATGTCATCTTGGTACATTCCTCCTTGCCGGAGGCATATTCCTTTGCCCTTAGGGCACGTTTCTCTGTGCCTGGTGGATTGACAATGAGGCTATGCATGTGGTCCACGTGGAGCGGGTGTAAGAAGAGCTAGGCGGGGTGTAGGTGCTTGAATGGCTGGCCTCTGCGGGGCTGTAATTATGGGTCTGGGTGCTGGTGCTGTGTTAATACGATATGTGCATGCTCCTATATCGTGAGCAGATGCGCCACAAATCAAACACAAGCCATTTGCACGCCTGCAGTCCTTCGCCAAGTATCCAGTTCTCTTGCAGTAGAAACAGAAATCTAGACTGGACCGGTTAAATGATCTTCCTGGCCTCTTGGATGCAAAAGTCGGCCTAGAAGAGGCTCCTCCTATCATCTGGGTAGTAGGGCGTTTGATTCCGGTTGTTTAGGGCTTACCCTTCTTCTTGACCACAGCTTCATAACGACGTGCTGCCATCTAGGCGAGTTCATGAGTTGGGTAGTTGCATGTGGCTAATGTCTCCTGAATTTCCGGGTCTAAGCCCTATAGGAATCGTCTAACCCGAATCTCATCGGTCGGGATCAAGTGTGCCGCGAACCTGATAAGACGATGATGTCAGGATAGTAATGTGTCTTACGGAACAGAATTTGATACGAATTCTCTGCTAAGCATGATGAATTCGGCATCATATTCATCCACTGATTTTACCCATATAGAGCCTTGTTGTAGGTGGATGAACTATTGTTCCATCTCAAAATGGGCAGTCTTGGTGAAGAACTTCGCATCGAACTGATTGTGAAACGTCTTCCACTCTATGAGTTGTGTAAGACGGCTTTCCTCAGCTTTCCATCACACTCTTGCATTATCGGTGAGCTGGAGCTTGGCCAGACGAACGCAAGCTATGTCTGGTACCTGTGCTGCGGCAAGATTGTCCTCTATACTCTGGGCCCATTCTTCAGCCTCAAGAAGACTCTCTTTTCCTAAAAAGTTCCTTAGATGCAACGCACGGAATTGATTTACTCCAGGTGCTTCGGCTTCCGGGCGGATCATGAGAATAGCAGTCTGCTGCTGCTGGTCCTCCAGAAGATTTTTGATGGTTTCTAGAAGCACCGTATGTTCATTGATTGGAGCAGCAATGGTAAGGAGAGGTGGTAAAGTAGGTGGTGATGTGTTGCCATTGACATTGGTACTGGTGTTGTTCGGAGAATCCATCACCTTGATAGAAAAGGAAAGGTTAGGATAGATTCAAGAAATTTGAAATGCAAGGAATGTATAGTTGCTGATTCTTATAATTCTTGTGATATATTACTTAAGATTTCATGCAGAACAGACCTGCATGGGCCACCAACAAAACCTGTCACGCCCTGCTTCCCAGTAGATGAAAACGGTGTCGTGGCAAGCCCGCAATATATTTATTATGAAGATAAATACGTTAAGCGTAATTAAGTAATATGACAATGAACAAGAATGACAAGAGTATTAAAATGAAACAACAACTTTATTTATATTCAACTTTACATACAACTATCTGAGATAAAAGATACAATAATAAAAGCAAATGCTTAAACAATGGCATACAAAAAGTAAGTGCAGACTGGAAAGAGCTAGTAGTCTGGCTGAGCAGCAAGCTGGTCCAAGTCCTCCAGGTTGGGCTCTTTCTTCCAAAAAAATAAATAGAAAGGAATGTCGTCAGCGACTAATGCTCGGTAAGTCCCAAAAGAAGTAAGAGGAGATAGTATGTAATGTGAAATGAACATGTAAATTTCTATATGATCGTTCACTGGTATAAGATAGTTATTCTAACGTGGTTATTTGTAGTTTGATAAGGAAAGTATTCATGTATACGGGAGGAGTCCATCTTATCCCGTGGACTATGGTAATATGTAGTACAAGGCCCCATCATAACCTACGCGACAATGGCACGTGAATTCATGTAGGTGTCTTTTAAAGTGACCTCTCATGCACGATATGCGTTCCATATCAATCTATCCCTTTATCCCCGCATATTGTATTTTATAGATTAAGATTACAGGTCTTGGCTGAATTCATGGATATAAAATGTTCAGGTTCATGTTCACGATGTAATCATGAGTTCAGGTAGTAATGTCGAGTTCATGTCACGTTATAACCATGGTTCGGTCAAGTCGAGTCAAGTATAAAAGTTTGAGTTTGATGTTTGAATTCGAGTGTTCAAGTTCATCATCAATTATTCAAGTTCGTGTTTGATTTTGGATTCTGGTTTGAGTTTGGACTCAGATTGAGTCAGACACTTGTAAACGGATTTAACTCTTGATTTTTTTTAGGTTCGGGAGTAATCGGCAACTACTGCACATGAACGACAAAATTTGTGTTTTTTTCAAGACAATTGACATTGATAACTCCGTTAAATTGTCTAACCTGAATAGGCAAGCACTCACTTTCTCTGGCTCCCTGGGGCTCAAGAGAATTGATTCCGCTTAAACCTATATTAAACTAGAGTTCTTAAAATATTGTTTTGCATATCTCGAGGGGGTTTTATGAAAAAATCTTTAATATAGTTAAAAAAACAAATCTCGAGGGTGATTTATAACATTTAGGATTTTCATGACCATGTATTTTAATTATTGGGGTATTTTAATGATAAATACCTAACTTTTAAAAGTTTATGATATTTTATTGAAAACTAGCCATTTTTGGTGACTTAATGGTATTTTATTAACATTTTAATATTTCATTTTTAAAAATATAGTTTCATAATATATTGAAAATACAGATTTATAATTTTTATATAATTTTCAAAAATTTAGTTTTGTTTAGAAAAGTCGCGTTTCTTAAAAACTGTATTTTATTTTTCTTTCGAGATCGAATACTCCGTGAGGAGTTCTGTATCTCGCTCTACTATCCCAAAAATGTGCGATAATCCACACCATCCATTAGCGGGTCCCTTAACGAGAGTTGTAGAGGCATATTTGCCAAGGATTACAAAATACCGCTTTAAAAGAAACCCGGTTTTGAAAAGATATGGTATTTTAATGTGAAAGCTATTTTTTAAACCAACCATATATATATATATATATATATATATATATATATATATATATATATATATATATATATATATATATCGTTCTATGAAACCAAAGTGTGTGTATGGGGTAATTCGTTACCCCATGAAGTTTCTAAGGTATTGTTTTAACGATTATCGAAAAGAGCATTATACTAAAGTTCAAGGTATTCTATTGAAAAAGTTCGTTTATACTTGTTTCACCTGAAAATTTTGGTTAAAATCGAAACTATAAAATTACAAGTAGGGTGGTAAAATTAGTTTGACTTATTTAATAAGGAAAAGGGAGTTCTAAGTTTTAAAAAAATGTATCGGAAATAACTCCACTTTACCGATACATGTTTAGGAGATGAACTGAGATGAAAAGAAGAAAAGATGAGAGGGATTTACGGCTTGGTAATATAGAGAAGAGAGTAAGGAAGAAGGGAGGGGGCTTCATAGCATCGCGGAAGCTCCGAAAATGGATTTGATCTTCGATGAAAGGAGCTTGGTTGCTAACGCCACTTGACTCTACTTGCACTTAAGAACTTTTGAGGTGATTTTGCTAAAACTTTTTAGAATAGTGGGGAGCTAGGGTATGGGGTGATATTTATAGTGAAGAATTAGGGTTTGGGAATTAAAATTTTAGATTAAAATGCATTAAAAAGATGTTAAATGGTGGATTGAAAAGTCTCGGTTTGATTGTAGGAAAATCAAACAGTGCAGGGGAGTTAAGGGAAGCTGAAGAGACAAGTGTGCAAAGCACGGAGTAAAATGGGGCACATCTGACCATCGGCGCCGGCCAATAGGTGAGCTTGGGCGGTCGGATCTTGAGGCATTGCCTCGATATTCGTACCACGTGTGTATATCTGTGTTTACTCCATTTTGTGCATATTTGATTTTTTTGAAACTTTTCATTTCTCCGTGTGTTGTACATGCAACTCTTGAGCTTCCAAAAAGTTAAAAAGAAAAATCTAAAAAATAATTGTGTCTGAGGAGATTCGAACCCACAGGCTATGTCACAGAAGTGTAGAGAATTTACTAGTGAGCTACAAGTTACTTCTTACTTTTATTTAACAAAAATAACTTTTAACTTTTACACAGGCTGTAGTACTCTTTTCTGTACAATAACAAGAAAATTCTGTACAATGATTTCAGAGTCGTTATAGGTCCCACGGACTCAAGAGGTGGCCCCCACGGATTCAAGAGGTGGCCCCCGCCCCTTTGACATGACAATTGGCGTGGCATTTTGTTCCGTGTGGTACTTTGTTCCATGAGCAAGAACGGGTCCCGACATCATAAAACCTGTTACGTCCCGCTTCCCAGTAGACGGAAGCAGCTACGTGACGAGGCCCGCGACATATTTATTTTGAGAATGTCATTTCCCGGAATAAATACGCTAAGTGTAATTGAGCAATATAAAATGACGAGAAATTAACATGAGATTTAAACTTCAACAATTTTATTTACATTCAAACTTGATACGTTTACAATACATGAGTTCAACTGAAAAGAAAATATAAGAAAAGAAATGCCTAAACAGATAGCATACATAAACTGAAAGAAAAGGATAACTAGTATAGGCCTCAGTCCAAATGCTTAAAAGGTCTCTACATATGTATACTAATTCAAAATAAGTTCAAGGGTGAATGTCAACCAATCTCAAAAGTGTTCTCGAATCCAACAGGCTGTAATCCATGGGTAAGGAACCACAGGCCCGAATCAAGTGTTAGTAACGGGACTTCAACCTAGTATTGAAGTATTCCAAACTCAATAGGCTATAATTCAGGAGTAAGGAAACATGGGCCCTCATGATATCTTGCTTGTCTTAGTAGACATGGATTTATGATCTAGGAGGGCTCCTGAGATTTCGTTGGATTCACACATGAACTACCCCAACATTCCGTGTATTCTAAGTTACAGTTAAAATCACCAGTCTTGCTCGAATCCATGAATACATCAAGTTGCAAGATTGAGTTCATGTCAATGTCGAGAATTCGTGTCAAGTGTTCATGTATTCATGTCAATTTGTATTCATGGTTCGAGTTAAGTCAGTTTCAATAGCAGCCATTGTGTTCTAGTATTCATGTTAAGTTCATGTCAAGTCATAGTATTCTAATATTCAAGTTTTGAGATATTCAAGTTCAAGTGTTCTGGTTCATGATCAAGGATTCAAATTTATGTTAAAATCTGGATCCTAGTTGAGTTTGTATTCAGGTTAGAGTAAATATCTTATGAAAGGATTTAGCTCTTAAATTTCTTAAGTTTGGGAGTAATCGGGCAACTGCTGCACATGAACGGCAGGATTTATGACTTTTTCCAAGAAAATTGCCATTGACAACTCCGTTAAGTTGTCTAACCTGAATAGGTAAGTACTCACTTTCTCCGGCTCCCCGGAGCTCAAAAGAATTGATACCGCTTAAACCTATATTAATCTAGAGTCCTTAAATATTTGTTATTATTGTTTACATTTGCATATATAATATTTTGCATTTCTCGAGGGGTTTTATGAAAAATACTTTAATATTGTTTAAAAATAAATCTCGAGGGTTATTTAGAATATTAAGAGTTTTGATGAACATGTCTTTTAGTTTAGGTGATGTTTTAGTAATAAAACTTAGCGTTTTAAAAGTTTATGGTAATTTAATGAAAACACCTTTTTGTAAACTTGGTGGTATTTTATTAAACTTTCAATCTTCATATATATATATATATATATATATATATATATATATATATATATATATATATATTCACAAGTTGTTTTTGAAAATACGGATTTGTAGTTTTATATAAATTTTCAAAGTTTGTTTTATTTAGAAAATTCGCATTTCTTAAAGACCGTATTTTTATTTCCTTTCGAGACCGAATACTCCATGAAAAGTTCTGTGTCTCACTCTACTATCATAAAAATATGCGATAATCCACACCATCCATTAGCGGGTCCCCTAATAAGGGTTGTAGAGACGCAATTGCCACGAATTTAAAAATACCGATTTCAAAATACCCATTTTAAAAAAATGTGGTATTTTAATGTAAAACTTATTCTTTAAATAAACCATATATTTAGAACCTCGTGCTATGGAACCATAGTGTGCGTGTGAGGTAGGTTGTTACCCTGTGAATGATCTAAAAATATATACTCTAGTTATCGATAATACGGTTTTATTAAAGCACGTGGTATTTTTCTGAAAAAAGTTCATTTATATGATCATTGGACATGAAATTTTCGTTACATGAAAAGGCAATTGATGTGCATATTACATTGAAGTGATATTAAAGAATTCGTATGAACTTTTAAACACAGCAAAGTGACAAAAATTGTTTTAAATACAAAGGTTATATGCTAACTCCGCTTTTGTCGGTATGACCTTAAAATGTGATTTTAGTTGAAAAGAAGGAGAGGGGGAAGGGACTTACCGGTTGAGTGGTGCTAGGAAGAGGGTAAGAAGGGATAGGGAGTTCCGTGGCATCCTGGTAGCTCCGGAAACAACTCCGATCTTCCACGAAAGAGACTTGATCGCTAACTCCTTTTTGACTAGTCTTAACTCCACTGGTACTTAGAGAGTTTTGAGAATTTTTGACAAAATTTTAGAATAGAGAAGGGCTAGGGAAAATGGTGTGGCATTTATAGTGAATAATTTAGGCTTTGGAAATTAAAATTGTATTAAAAGAATTAAAATTGGTGTTAAATGATGAATTGAATGGTCTCTGTTTAATTGCAGGGAAATCAAACAGTGCAGAAGAGTAGAGGGGAGCTGAAGAGACTTGTATGCAAAGCACGGAGGAAAACGGAGCAAATCGGACCGTCGGTAGCGAGCAATGGGAAGAAATGGGCGGCTGGATCTTGGTTGCTTGCCTCGAGATTCATGCCACATTTGTAGATCTGTGTTAGCTCCTCTTTGCGCATGTTTGATTTTTCTGAAACCTTTCGATTCTTCGTGAATTGCATGTGGAACTCTTGGGCTTCCGAAAATTAAAAGAAAAATCTTTAAAATAATTAGGACTGATGGAATTCAAACAAACAGGCTATGTTACAGCAGTATACAGGCTTTACCAGTGAATTACAAGTTGCTTCTTGTTCATAACTTATCAAAAAATAATTTATAATTTGAAACCAGGACAGAAATACAATTTTTTGTTAACATTGGATCAATAAAAGTGTATAGGACATTTAGGGTCGTTACATCCTACCCACCTTAGAGAAATTTCGTCCTCGAAATTTATACAAAGGGGATATTATAACAGATTCAAGAAAAAATTTGGTTAAAGCAGTGGTGAAGGAACTACTAATATCGTACCGAAAGTGCGTGAAAAAGTTTAGGAAGCTAAAAGAACAAAAGAATGCAAGAATTTGAAAAGGCTGAGAAGATGGAAGGAGATTTACCAATGTTATTTTGACCTATGACTTCGGCCTCTACGGCCGCCAAAGTGAAAGCTTGGCGTCTTGGCACATTTCTCTGTGCATGCCGGTACATCGATCGCTGACGAGGTAAAGGTGGTCCGCGCGGAGGTGGTGCAGGAAGGGCAAACGAGTTAGTGGAGCTTGAATAGCTGGTCTAGCTGCGGGGGCTGGGCTAGTTCGATTGTGTGGACAAGTTCCTACAGTGTGTGAGGGTGATCCACATATCAAACAAAGACCTTTTGCTCGACGGTAATTCTTGACCCGGTGTCCGGTCTTCTTACAATAGATACAAAAGTTTGGTTCGGTCTCGGAAAATGATCCTCCTGGCCTCATAGATGGTGCTGGAAGAGTTGGCCAAAAAGAGACTCCTCCAGTAATCTGGTTGGCGGGACATTTCATACCGACTGACTGTGGCCTTTCCTTCTTCTTAATGACGGCTTCATAACGATAGGATGACTTTAAAGTTGCTTCATGTGTTAGGTATTCTCCCATTGTTAGAGCAGCCTGGATCTCAAGGTCTAATCCTTGCTGGAAACGCCTGGCTCTGATTTCTGCAGTAGGAATGAGATGGGCAGCGAATCTGCCGAGCATGGTGAATTCGGCATCATACTCATCCACTGACTTATCCTACATGGATCCTTGTTGCAGGTGTATGAATTTCTGTTCCATCTCAAAGTGTGCGGTTTTCAGAAAATACTTGGCGTCGAAAAGATCACTGAAAATCTTCCACTCGATCGCCTATTCAAGACGGCTCTCCTCGGCTTTCCACCAGACTCTGGTATTGTTAGTAAGATGGAGTTTTGCTACTCTGACCCACACCACTTCTGGAACATGGGCTACTGCTAAATCGTCTTCTATGCTCTGAGCTCATTCTTCGGCTTCAAGTGGTTTCTCTTTCCCCGAGAAGTTCTTTGGGTGTAATGCTCGAAATTTTTTCACTCCCGATGCTTCTACTTCAGAGCGGATGAAACTCTGTTGAAGGAGAGCGGTTTGCTCCTGAAAAATCATGCTTTGAGCCTGCTGACCTTTAAGTAGGCTTTTGATAGCCTCGAGAAGTATCGTCTGTTCTGTGAATAGAGCGGCTACGGTAGGTAGATGTGGTAGAACGGTAAGGGTAAGTGGTGGTGGTGTACTGCCATTGATGTTGGTGTTAGTGTTGTTGCGAGAATCCACCACTGTTCCCACCAAAAATTTCTGTGCAAAAGTGCCTAAGGTATCAAATGGCAGCGATACGCTTAAGAAAATGCGAACCAGTATTTTCTGTTAGTTATATGTATGCCCTAGAGGCCATTACTGTACATACGATGTATATTTTAATGGATGCTTGGACATATATAGGGAGGACTTTCTTGCTCGACATGATAGTACGCTATCTGGTTCTACTTTATCTTAACATGTACTCTGGTTGTCTCTATGTTATATGTTGATAAAGCCCTTAGGATATGTACTCGACTACTGGGACTATGATGAGATCATACTAGTGGGGCCACGGTAGTCGACGAGTACATCCAATAACTGTTCCTAGTCGAGGGTGTATCGAGACAGGGCATCGATGCACCAGAGTAGACTGGCATATACGCATCTTGACCCATATGATGGACAATGGATGATCCCATATCCATCAGTGTTTGACATCAAGGATGGTGTACGGGTGCTCAGTAGAGACTGGGTACACTGGACGGACTCGCCAAGAACTCCCAGATGGTATTATACCTCACGTCAGATGGCAGTTCTCCGGTGACACTGGTACAGAGTAGTCTGTTGACCCGAGATCGTCATAGAGTCTTGTATGATTCCCACTGTGCTTTGATTTCCATCATACTACGTCTAAGAGGGCATGCAAAAAGGTGGCTTTTGGGTACAGTCCCGAATCACATGGAGGCAATGAGCGATAGGAGGGGATTTGTCTCTCCCGGTATAGGGAGTTGATGTTGTGCTGTGTTCGATTGGCTATAACTGGAAATCCCTGGCCAGGGTTGCTGAGATTTACTGGTAAGTGTTATCAGTAGTTTCTCGAACTGTTATAGACCTCATATCGACACAACTTATCAAGCTACTGGGGTCGGACGTTTACCACCCCTAGGCGAGATATGCGATATATCAGACAACGAGACCGGACTGTACGGGAGTGTTACTGATTGGATTCACAGGAGAATGTACATGCTTGATTGTTGATCTTCTAAGCGCTCAATACCTGGGTGGCTGTTGCGTTTAGCTGACCGCTTGCAGCTTGTGGGTGTTTGATATGATCATCACCTACTGCTGGCGTATTGACGATTCTTTAGAGTCCTACACAGAGATTTCTTGACTCAGGAAAAACAAAGTAGGGGCACATATGTGATATGGCAGGACCGAGGATAATGCGATATGTGATACCGTATTCTATTCTCGTGATATTTGATATCAGCCGGGTCATCGGATCAAGTGTTGATTCGATGAATCGGTAGATGAGATATTAGTCGGTTACATGCGATATAGCCGGATTGTCGGATCAAGTGTTGATTCGATAATTTAATGTATAATAATATATATGATATATTAAATTACATTAACTAATATTAGCTCATCAAAAAATTCTTTTTCTCACTCGGGTAATACATTGATATATATGCGATATATGTTAATTGTATTATTTTATTTTGTTACAATAAATATTATATATGTGATATATAATATTGTAACATGATATGGTTATTAATGCAACATGTTTAGTGGAGATTAAACATGGTTAGGGTTTGATTTGGGTTAATCATTTCTAGAAGTTTCTAGAAGGTTTTCATTTTTTGTTTTGGAAAAGATATTTTGCAAGATAATTCTTTAACTAAACCCAAACCCTTAACCCTAGTAAAATCTCTACAATGGTTACTTGAACCATGATTGCATTTCTAACCTTATCAAGACTTTCATTTTTCATCACAAAAGAATTCTAATAATTTATTCATCTTCTTCTTCCTTCTTCTTTCTTTCATGGAAAAACCTTTCTAGCTTTTTTCCAAGTGATGAAAATGAGTGAGAATAAGAAAATAAAAGAGAGCAAAAATCCTACTTCATCATCCTTATCTATCCTTGCCCTTTAGATGAGATTGTTCACTTCATTTAGTGAGTGTTAGTTTGTGTTAATGAAACTTCAAGGTAGATCATCTTTGTTATCGAAGATCGGAAGCAAGACTGCATCTTTCTCTTCGTGGAACCTCTCGAGAGTCCGGAACATGATGATCGCAGCGAAGGGATCTCAACACGGAGCTTTAGAAGTGAAGGACCGGATCTACAAAGGTTGTAATCCCTCTCACTTAGTGTTAAAGTGTTTAACATGCTTGTTTTCGCCTAATCTCTAGTTTAAAGATCCGGCTTTGGGTTGTTCGGCACGGCTAATTTTTAAATCGGGCATGGTTGATGTCTCGTAGACCCTTGTGCGTATGCCTAACAACCCTACAGTGGTATCAGAGCCAAGCTAAAGCTTTACGCGAAGTCTATGCGAAGTTTAAAGTTCGATCGAATCTGGATACCCCGATACGAATCCTTCTCTGGACATTTTCTGAAATTATGATATTTTTCATATTAAAAATTATCAAAAATATAAGCAGGGAAATAGAGGCATTACTGTGAAGTACGGACGATTGATTCTGTCACATGACCGTGGAACCGCGGCCAAACCACGCACGTGGCCGCGGTTCCTCTACGGAATAGTAACATTGGGGCCGTGACTTCACTGTAATATTTCTGAGTTCTTTTGCACATTTCTGGGAATTTTTAATTATACTCAAGTGTTGAGTTTTCTGGGTTGTATTGGGGACTCGTTGATTCGATCGGATAATATAATTTCGTTTAAGTTTTTTCCGGATAATTTTTGAAACTGTTAAAATGTTCGAACGGATATCAATAACTCACTTTTTCCCCTGTCGGAAAATTTTTCAAAAGTTGGATTTTTCCGTAGTTTAAGAACGTTCTAAGTCATGCATGTAACGCGGTGGACCCTCTAGAAGACAACAAACCTTAACTCGATTATGTGACCGTCTTGAACTGCCTCTAAACCTTAGGGTTTGCGGCAGTACGGCGTGCCACATGTGAGGCGTTGGCTTGACCCTTCTACGGCTGGACCATTGGTACTGTGGCATGTGATGGATGTTTTTAAACTAATTTCAAGTGTTGAGAACTATCTGGGAAAACTTGGGTGTTTGATTATTCGATCGAAAAGTTTAACATTGTCTATTTATCTGGAATGTGATATAATATTTGGAATCTACAGGTAGTTATGAGATAACTAATTTGAATGTTATAAATCTAGCAGTTTAGTCTCAAATGATCGGTTGCCACAGAATTTTGATGTGATAAAAGTCCGTCGCAATCACGTAGCGTACGCGGATACTCGCCGGGTAAACTTAATAGACAGCCACGCCCCAAAGCCACGACCAAGTGACTGTAGGAGAACCCCGTCGCCAAAAGCATCCGTTCGGGTGCTCGCGGCAGCGGTGTTCCGCCTTAGTGCACTTCGTCGATGGCATCCGGGGGTGCAGCCGTCTACTAAAGTTTGCGAAGAGCATTCGATCAGGATGTCGGGAATCTTGTTGAATTGCCCGACTTGATATTGAAAAGAGTTTTCGATAATGAGACTAAAATGCGGGCTTTATAATTGTTAGGCATGAGATGTCTAAGGAATTCATTTGGTTAGGCATGCGATATCTAAGGAGGTTGCGGATTCCAACTGTTGTAGTTTTACACTTTCTTTTCTGTGACCGTAAGCGTAGTATGTGGTGTATCGCCAGCTTCGTTGCTATACATCAACGACAATCGGGATACGCATACTTGCTTACGTTGATGATAAGAGATATTATGTGTTGCTGTGATATGTTATATTGGATCGTCGCGTTATGAATAGCCGGGGGTTTTATGTGAGATGAGAGTTTTTTCGTTTTCATTCATGTAAAATTCATTTGTATATAATATTCTTTTATTGGGGCACTTCCGGGCTGAGGATGATGTCACCATTGTATATTATTTACTTTTCCGCATTATGTAGACCCAAGACGGGGAGCACAAGTAACCGGGTTCTGGAGTCCAGTGGGAGACCATCTCGAGGAGTCGAGACCGGGTCTCCTAACCCTAGAATTGGCAGTGTTACTTGCCGCTCTCGTAGGGGTCTAGGAATGTGGGTTTGTCTATTCATCACGACCGTGGAATCCGTGTTTTATACAGGCTCGTATTAAAATACGGACGTCCTAATATATCCAATATTTCATATATATTCTTCTGCTGCAATGTTCTGTGATGAGATCATATTACTGCCTGAGACGAATGTTTATATTATATATATGAGATATATGTTATATTACAGATTTCGTTTCAAATGTGATGCTTGTGAAGCATAATAAAATAGGACTTCATTAATGAGATTAATGAAACTAAAAGAAACCTAAAGATATTGTAGAAACTTGTTTAAAAACTGGTAGCTCTAGTTCTTGCTTTATATAGCGGTGTTCCTTGTAGAAAATCCAGCACCTTATTCGATAAGGAAAGAGCCGAGATCTCTTCACCGGGAGTGACCTCTTTAGTGAAACTAGCAGATGCTACAAACTCGGTCTGTCTTTTGATTGCTTCTATAGTTCTTGCTTTGCACAGCGGTATTTGTGAAATATCCTGCACCTTATTCGATGAGGAAAGAGCCGACGATCCCTTCACCGGGAATGACCTCTTTAGCAAAACTAGAAAAAGCCTCAAAAACACTCCATTTAAAATCACTCGATTCTACAACGATATCAAGTTCATTACGCAAAAGGTTTTCTTAAAAACCTGTCGTAGCCCTCCGTCATTTCAGATAAGTACTGGTTAGTATTCGTGCTGCGTTTGTTGACCTTAGCCAAGGCGTAGTGTGCGGTAGCTGATTAGTACTTATATGTATAAGCATATGATGCGATTGAGTTAGGGTAGTCGTGCGACTTTGTTGACCTTAGCCAAGGGTCGTGCGGGTGGGTTTAATTCAATCGGGAAATGACGGGTTGAACTTGGCTAGCACTTATGATTTGTTGACCTTAGCCAAGGTCATAAGATGCTAGGGGTAAAATATTATTGGGAATTTCAAGAGTTGAAATTTGTAATAAGATTGCATACCTTCTATGAGATAGTTGGATCCCGATACCCGCTGCGAGTAAGAGTTACTCCTGGGAGAGTTTTACACATTACAATTAGCCGATCAAGTAGGTGTTTAGAAAGGTGTTAACGGGGTTATGCCCCTGGAAAAACGAGGTTTACTTTAATTAGGTCCGTGCGAAAGCACGGGGAACCTCCCTCAAAGTACCGACACTGGCCTGGCTGAAAGATTGGCAAACTTGTAGAGTGTAATTAATCCCGGCTAGTCTTTCCTTTTAGGGTTTGAAGGAAGATTTGACTAAAACAGTGGGAGACATCCTGATTAGATAAATTGATAACCAATCTAATCTTATAAAAGCGCACGCTGAGTGTTTTCTTCTCTCTCTCTCCTGGTAGCGACCATATCACGTCTTAATTAAGATAATAATACGGATATATTGACCGAACCCGCTTGTTATACTGAGCTGGGGAACGTTGGTCCCGCTCCAACTTATAATTGTTATAAGACAGAGCAGGAAATAAGGGATTACCAGAATTCCCGTGCCGCCCAAACGAAGAGAGTGCATGCTGATGCATCTTCTTCGGGTGTGTTCATTACACAGAACTGTTTCTCATTATTCTTTACGTCCTGAGTATTTGATACCGGATCAGGATCCCACATATGTAATTTGTTACATGGGCTACGGATAGGTAGAGAACTGAGAACGGGTGATAAGTTTCATGAGATAGAAACGGTGCAAGTGTTGCAGCCAAGTCTGTTGGTCACTATCACCCTGTATTACCAGAATACATTGATTCTGAACGAATGTTATTAGATACCAAACCTGATATACAACATCATATCAGTCTTTTTATTAGTAAAGAAAGGATATAATTTTGTATTGTTGGATAATGTTTTGAACATTTCCTATATCAAGAGTTGATCGGTTCAGGCACGTTATCTAAAAGCATAGACGTTCTAAATCAAACCACAGTTCTTAGTATACAGAACACACACAAGAGGAAGAGTTCAGAAATGAACGAATCCTTCTTGAGGCATTGTAGACTAGGTCAAATCAATGCGACCCGACTAGCTGAAATTACATATAGATGCATATTTAAATTAGTTTGAATTTACATCTTGTGAAACTTGCCGGTCATGTCACAGAGATAAGAAGACCACAGCTCCGTTTATTGGAAACAGAGAAAGAGTTAGTGAACTCTTGGGATTGATACATGCTGATGTATGAAGGTCCCCTGTCTACAAATGCCAGGACTGGTTCTTTATACTTCATTAGATTCATTGATGATCTCTCAAGATTCAAACATATGTTCCTATTGAAACACAAGTCCGAAACTTTTGAGATAATCACAGAATATAAGTTAAAAGTAGATAGCCAAAAACGGGTATAAGTATTATGTCCTTTGATGAGATCAGGGAGGAGAATACTTGAGCACGAAATTCCTGGACTATTCTAAACGAGAATGAGATTCTCTCTCTGCATTACTCCTCCATATACACCACAGCACATCGGTGTATCGGGGCGGAGCAATCACACCCTATGTAACAACTCCAATTTTGTATACCAAAAAATTGCTTTAAATATAGTGTATACTTGGAGAATTGATGTTGCTGGAAACAATTTAAGTATCTATTTCCTTACAATAATTACAAGAAGGAGCTTGTAGCTCATTGGTAATACCTTGCACTGCTGAACCAAGCTGCCAGAGTTCGAATCCCATGCCCCACATAATTTTTATATCATTTTGTTTTAATTTTTTTTGGGAAGTCAAACGGTCAAACAACCATAACTCACAATTTATTGCGAATTATAAAAAATAAAGTATACTAAAATCTCCCCCAGACCAAACCCCACCCGACGGCACCTGACTCGGCCCTGACTCGGCCGAGTCGGCCGGCGCCGCCGGCCGGACTCGGCCGGTCGGCCGAGTCCTCAACACGAAAAAGTTTCGTGTTGACTTGGTCAACCCCCCTGTATACTTTAATTTTTCAGTACTGTTACCAATTTTCCATTAATCCTCTTTTAAGACCAAAATTAATGAATTTTTAATGATTTTTACATTTTTTTAAAATATTTTTTTATCCAAACCCTATCCCTAGCCTAGCCCTATATAAAGACCCCTACCCTCTACCCTTTCACCTCACCACTCTAAGTCCACTCTCCCAAATTCTCGAGAACTCGGTGCAAAGAGCGAGAAGCGAAGCGCTGCCGAAATCGACGACGGATTCCGGCGACCGGATCAGAACCTTCGCGACGTTTTCGACGAATCGACAACCACCACATCCCTTAGCTTCCTTAGCTTGTCCAAACCGTAAGTCCCATCCCTTCTATCTCTCTTTTCTATAAATGTAAAAATACGACTTTTTGGAACCCGACGGAAATCGGACAAACCGATTTCCGATTCGGTTTTTCTATAAATTTCCACTTGTTACCTAATACATAATATCTACCCATATTCATGTTGACTATTAATCACCCATAAACCAATTTAATCAAACCTTTTCACATGAAATGATAGCTTCTTTGCAAAACCGTATTCTTTTCATAAAAATACCACGAAGTTAATTTTTCTTAGTTTAATTAATTCCCTCACTCCTAAATATGTTTATTTTGATCACTAAACTTGTAGAACCCAATTTGAATGAAATTTCACACATGAAATGATAACGTTTTCGAATACCGTATTCTTGCGCTATAATTCCTTTAAATTTAACATAACATGTTTAACCTCTAAACTTCACCAAAACTTAAAATAAGTCACGAGGTAATGACCTACCTCTACACACACTCAATATAACCCAAATTGATAAATATCAAAACACAGAATACGAAATTACAGGACTTTTCACTAAAATACCCTAATCTTTATAACCTTTATTGAAAGCTTTAAGTTGTAAACATTTCTAGATAAAATCTTTTAATAAAATGAAAACACGATTGGTCATGGACATTGATCGTTTATCTAAACTGTCTTGTGGTGACTAGGCAAGTGTGTCTAGGCTAGTGGTTTTTAATTAGGCCCAGGACTGTGGTTCCTTTCCACTTACCTAGCACATACCTGGCCGCAATTGACGGTGAAGAGGCGATTTGAGGCTTCTAATGACTTATCGTTTAGACCTTAGAAATAGGCTGGTTGGTTTAGGAAACCCTAACAATTAAAATACGGACAACTATACTCTTTTGCAAATAAATACCTTATATTTATAAAACCGTTTTCCTAAATGAATAGTATTTATAAAAGCTAAGCAAAGTGCCGCTACAACCCATCTTTGGGGAACCTGTTAGGGATAGTACGGTTCATCGTACACCCGCAGGCTAGTAGTGTGAGATTCAGGCCTCCGCAAGGAGCATTCGGTCTTGAAAGGTTTAAAATACGACATTTAAAGAAAATGAGATTTTTCTAAATAAAATATTTATATAAAATTATTCATGTGTTAATATATATATAATTATCATTTAAACACCTATTTTATCATAATATAAAGTTTTCACTTTTTCCTAAAATTCCAAGACTAAAAGTTACATTAAAATACCATGAATTTCAGATAAAACAATTAATACTTTTATTTGGATATATTCACTAGAATAACACAAATAAAATTCACATTCATTATAACAATAAAGATGAATAATAAATACTTGAGGTGTATTTTGAAAACTATACAAAAGTACTTTTTACATAAAACCCCCTCAAGTTTTACAAATTACAATAAGGCCCCTAGCTAATATTGAACTTCAAATTATCTTCTTTTAGTCTGACTTGGGTTAGAGTCTGACTATTTCTGACTTGAATATGATTCAATTCAATCTATATTATTTTATATTCCAACACAATTTGAATACATGAAACCCTGAATCCAGTTAACAATATATTCTTTTTGACCGAACCGAACCATGGATATTCATCCATTATCCTGATATTTCATTTACCTGATTATATAGTTACAACATGTTTACTGATATCATGGTTTTGGTCAGTCACCCAACTTACATATTCCAATACTACAATACTGTTAAAACACTACGGGGTTTAAGGGGTAGATTGGTACGGAAGGTGTTAAAGGTGGCACGAGGTAGTCAGATTAAGACACCTAACCTGAATCCTATTGCTGTTGTACCGTGGCATAACGGTTCCTTGTACTTTCCTTTTGCCCTGATCTCTAGCATATAGAGATCCCCCTCGTATACACTGGCATCCTTTTGTACCAAGCTACAAACAACAGCGTTAAACAATGTTCCATAATATTCAACAATATAATACTTTAGAAAATACTGTTACTCTGTCATTCTCATTCTTCCTTATCTTTGGGACTTATCGAGCGATCTGTTCGCTGACGACATTCTATTTCTTTCTTCTTTGAATGTCGTCAGGTGCGTTGGACCAAGCTGAGATCGAGCCCACCGGTGAAGATTTGGAGCAGTTCCAAGAAGACCCAGAGCTCTAGATAATTGTACCTTGTTCTTTCCAGTATTTTTATTTTCTGTTATGCCACTGTTTAGGCATTGCTTTTCATTCCAGTTGTATTTTCTTTTCATGCATTGTACAAAGAATGTTATTAATAAAAGTTGTTGTTATTTCTACATTATTTGTCTCTTGTGATTTACTTTATATTGCTTAGTTACGCTTAGTGTATGTACTTCTGAGTATATACGTAGCGGGCCTCGTCGCGTCCACTTCACCGTACACGGGGAAGCGGGGCGTGACAGGTTTTGTTGGTGGCCCATGCAGGTCAGAGCTGTATGAATCCCTGTCGTGCAGTTCTGGTCTGTGTGAACAACCTAAGCAATATAACACAAGAACCAGCAACTAAAACATTCTTTATAATTCATGTTCTTTGAAACTTGCAAATCTCTATTCCTTGAATCTTATCATTTCATGTATTTGAATCTGTCCTAATCTAAATTTTTCTTCAGGATTATGGATTCCCCGAACAACACCAGCACCAATGTCAACAACACTCCACCAGCACTACCTCTCACACCAGTTGTTCCTGCACCACCCACGGAGCAAACGATGCTATTTGATGCGATCCACAGTCTTCTCGAGGGACAGCAACAACTTTTGAGTCGTCCTGAGACAGATGCACCGGGAATAAAGAAATTCAGAGCTTTGCACCCAAAGCAATTTTCGGGTAAAGGAAGCCCTCTCGAAGCAGAAGAATGGGCACAAAGCATCGAAGACGATCTGGCAGCAGCTCAAGTGCCAGATAACGCTTGGGTCCGTGTAGCGAAGCTACAGCTCACGGATAATGCTCGCAATTGGTGGAAGGCGGAAGAAACCCGTCTAGCGCAGCCGATTGAATGGAAGACATTTCGCGAGAAGTTTGACGCGAAATATTTCCATGTGACTACCAGGTTCGCTATGGAGCAGCAGTTTATTTATCTACAGCAAGGATCAATGTGGGAGAAATCGGTGGATGAATACGATGCTGAGTTCACTATGTTTAGCCGGTAAGATATGTCACAATAGTTCAATTTTTTAAATATACATACTACACAGCTAACACAATCTTTAAACAGATTCGCGGCACACCTGATACCGACGGACGAGATCAGAGCCCGTCGTTTTCAGCAAGGTTTAGACACAGAGATCAAGGCTGCTCTAGCCATAGGAAAGTTTTTGGCTCATGAGGAAGCTCTAGAAGCTGCCCGCAGTTATGAGGCAGTCATAAAAGAGAGGGGCAGACCTCAGTCTGCAGGAGTCAAACGCCCTGCCAACCAGATGGCAGGTGGAGCCACGTCCAGACCATCTTTCGTGCCGAGGCGACCCGGAGTACCAACTCATCGTCCTAGTCCAGTCTTTTGCACTTACTGCAAGAGAACTAGACATATGATGAAGGACTGCCGTCGAGCCAACCGCCTCTGCTTAGTCTTCGGTTCAGCCACTCATGATATTGGATCTTGTCCCCAAAGGCAGAACTCAGTTGCTGCACCCAGGCCAGCAAATACTTATCAGCAACGACCAGCTCTTCAGGCACCTGCTACCAGACTTGCATTGCCTGCACCACCTAGGGAACCGCAAGCTGCACCACCTCCTCGACAGTTCCATCAAGCTCAAAGTAACGTTCAGAGGAATGCTCCTCAGGCCAGGAGGAATGTGCCGAAGCGCCAAGCTTTCATGATGTCTGTTGAAGAAGCTGAGGCCACTGGCCAAGTCATCACTGGTAAACTTTCTTTCTCAAACTTATCTTTAGTCTTGTTTACCTACACACTTTCCCTATACCTAAAACCTATCCCATATACCTTAGGTACAATCCTAGTAGCTTCACTACCTGCACTTGCATTATTTGATACTGGAGCATCCCACTGCTTTATGTCGCAACGGTTTGTCCGAACCCATGCGATTCCAGTCTCACCGCTTGTATCCAGCTGGAACGTCAGTTCCGGAAATGGTGTTCTAAAGGCAACTATGGGATACAGCATGTGTCCAGTCGTCGTCTGCAGTCGAGAATTTTATGCTGACTTCAAGGTACTGGATATACCAAACTTCGATGTGGTTCTAGGAATGGACTGGCTTGGAACCTTTTATGCTACCATCGACTGTCTTCAAAGGAGGGTAGTATTTGAGATTCCAGATCATCCGGTCTTCTATTTCAAGAGTGGAGATCGTACACTGGAGCCAAGTACTTACAAAGCAAAGCCAAGGGAAGCAGTAGTTGCAGCAGCTCATGCAGAGGAAGAATCAAGACCAGAGGTAGTTCGAGAGTTCGACGATGTATTCCCTGACGATATATCAGGTTTGCCTCCCGATCGAGCTCTTGAATTCAGTATTGACTTAGTACCAGGAGCACAACCAGTGATTAAAGCACCGTATAGACTAAGTCCGGAAGGTTTGAAGGAAGTTCGAACACAGTTGGACGAATTACTGGCGAAAGGATGGATTCATCCCAGCACTTCAAGTTGGGGAGCACCTGTACTATTGGTGAAGAAGAAGGAAGGTTCATACAGAATGTGCATCGACTATAGGGCCTTGAACGAAGTTACTATAAAGAACAAGTATCCACTTCCACGCATCGACGATTTATTCGATCAGCTAAGTGAATCTTGTGTCTTCTCTAAACTAGATCTTCGTTCAGGTTATCACCAGGTGAAGGTCGAGGAGGCTAATATTCACAAAACAGCTTTCAGAACTCGCTATGGACATTACGAATTTCTAGTAATGCCATTTGGAGTGACCAATGCACCAGCAATCTTCATGAACCTTATGAACCAAGTTTTCCGGGAATATTTAGACAGGTTCGTTGTCATCTTCATCGACGACATCCTGGTATATTCTAAGAATCGGAAAGAGCATGCGGAGCACTTACGAATTATCCTGGAAACTCTTCGACAACATAAGCTTTATGCCAAATACAGCAAGTGCGAGTTTTGGCTAAAACAGGTTGGTTTTCTTGGACACATCGTATCAGGAGAAGGAATTTCTGTGGATCCAGCAAAAGTTTCAGCAGTCAGCGAATGGCCTACACCAAAATCAGTGAAGGATATTCAGAGTTTCTTGGGCTTAGCTGGATATTACAGAAGATTCATTGAAGGCTTTTCGAAGATAGCAACACCCCTGACCAAGCTCACAAGAAAAGATGAAGAATTTGTGTGGTCAGAAGCATGCGAGCAAGCTTTCGTAGAACTCAAGACAAGACTGACATCTGCACCTATTCTCGTCATACCGGATCAATCTGGAGGATTCGAAGTGCATTGTGATGCATCCAGTAAGGGACTAGGATGTGTTCTACATCAGCACGTTAAGGTTGTGGCTTATGCTTCAAGACAACTGAAGACTCATGAGCGCAATTATCCGACGCATGATCTGGAGTTGGCAGCCGTCATCTTTGCTCTCAAAATTTGGCGCCACTACTTGGTGAACGAGTGAACATCTACAGAGATCATAAAAGTCTGAAGTATGTGTTTACTCAGAAGGAGTTGAATATGCGGCAGAGAAGATGGTTAGAACTTATGGCGGACTTTGACATCAATTTGCAATATCATCCAGGAAAAGTGAACGTAGTACCTGATGCTCTTAGTCGCCAACCATTAGCAATGAATCTCACCGCCCAGTGGAAGCTTCAGCAAGACCTACATCAGATGGAGATTGAACTAGTCATGCCAGGTGATGTTTCAAATTTGATGAATCTACAAGTCCAATCAACTATTGTCAATCAGATCAAAGCAGCTCAAGCCAACGATGCTAAGTTGCAAAAGATCAGAGAACAAGTGGAGAATGGACTCAGAACAGATTTCATCATCTATGAAGACGGATCTCTGAGATACGGCAGCAGATTGTGTGTACCAAAAGATCCTGTTCGGGAAGAGTTAATGAAAGAAGCAAACAGCTCTCCCTATTCAGTACATCCTGGAGGTACCAAAATGTACAAGGATCTACGTCAGAATTATTGGTGGCATGGAATGAAGCGTGAAGTAGCCAGAAGTGTCGCAAAATGTTTAGTGTGTCAGCAAGTAAAGGCTGAACATCACAGGACAGCTGGACTACTTCAACCGTTACCAATCCCAGAATGGAAGTGGCAGCACATCACGATGGACTTTGTAACTGCTTTTCCTCGCAGCACAAAGGGTAACGATGCGATTTGGGTCATTGTGGATCGACTCACAAAGTTGGCTCACTTCATCCCATTTCGAGTTGGCCAATCAACTGAGACATTAGCAAAGAAGTACATGGAGGTAATAATCTAATTTAAGATTTAAACTCTTCATACTGTACTATCTCTGATACCCATGAACTCATACAGGAAATTGTGAGACTTCATGGAGTACCGGTCTGCATTGTCTCCAATCGTGACACCAGGTTCCGATCGCAATTCTGGCAGAGTCTGCAAGCTAGCTTGGGAACAAGTCTGAACTTCAGCACGGCTTATCATCCACAAACAGATGGTCAGTCGGAACGAACTATTCAGATCTTAGAGGATATGCTCAGAGCATGTATGCTCGACTTCAAAGGATCGTGGGAAGATCACCTGCATCTTATGGAGTTTGCGTACAACAACAGCTACCAAGCAAGTATAGGAATGGCACCTTTTGCAGCTTTATATGGAAGGAAGTGTTGATCGCCATTAAGTTGGGACGACATCGGAGATAGAGAACTCCTTGGACCAGAGATGATAATAGCGACCGTTGATGTGGTCCGTACTATCAGGGAAAGAATGCGCATTGCCCAAGATAGACAGAAACACTGGGCTGATGCGAAGAGACGACACTTGGAGTTCCAACCAGGAGATCATGTATTCCTGAAAATCTCTCCGAACCGCGGAGTGATCAGATTTGGAAGACGGGGAAAGTTGAGTCCAAGATACATTGGACCGTTCAATATACTCGAACGAGTCGGTAAAGTTGCATATCGTTTAGCGCTTCCACCCTCATTGGAAGGAGTGCATAACGTGTTCCACATATCTCAACTCAGAAGGTATGTGAGTGACCCCAGCCATGTACTTGATCATTCCGAGCTCACGATACAGCCCGATTTGTCTTGTGAGCAACAACCTGTGGAGATCCTGGACAGGAAAGTGAAGACACTTCGGAACAAAGAAGTTAATTTGGTCCGGGTAATGTGGAGGAAAGACACTCCTGGAGAATCCACGTGGGAAAGGGAGGATGAGATGCGTGCAAGATATCCGCACCTTTTTGTAAACTAGTCCTTAAATAAAAGTTGTAAATTTCGAGGACGAAATTTTTGTAAGGAGGGTAGATTGTAACAACTCCAATTTTGTATACCAAAAATTTGCTTTAAATATAGTGTATACTTGGAGAATTGATGTTGCTGGAAACAATTTAAGTATCTATTTCCTTACAATAATTACAAGAAGGAGCTTGTAGCTCAATGGTAATACATTGCACTGCTGAACCAAGCCACCAGAGTTCGAATCCCATGCCCCACATAATTTTTATATCATTTTGTTTTAATTTTTTTGGGAAGTCAAACGGTCAAACAGCCATAACTCACAATTTATTGCGAATTATAAAAAATAAAGTATACTAAAATCTCCCCCAGACCAAACCCCACCCGACGGCACCTGACTCGGCCCTGACTCGGCCGAGTCGGCCGGCGACTCGGCCGAATCGGCCGGACTCGGCCGGTCGGCCGAGTCCTCAACACGAAAAAGTTTCGTGTTGACTTGGTCAACCCCCCTGTATACTTTAATTTTTCAGTACTGTTACCAATTTTCCATTAATCCTCTTTTAAGACCAAAATTAATGAATTTTTAATGATTTTTACATTTTTTTATCCAAACCCTAACCCTAGCCTAGCCCTATATAAAGACCCCTACCCTCTACCTTTTCACCTCACCACTCTAAGTCCACTCTCCCAAATTCTCGAGAACTCGGTACAAAGAGCGAGAAGCGAAGCGCTGCCGAAATCGACGACGGATTCCGGCGACCGGATCAGAACCTTCGCGACGTTTTCGACGAATCCACAACCACCACATCCTTTAGCTTCCTTAGCTTTTCCAAACCGTAAGTCCCATCCCTTCTATCTCTCTTTTCTATAAATGTAAAAATACGACTTTTTGGAACCCGACGGAAATCGGACAAACCGATTTCCGATTCGGTTTTTCTATAAATTTCCACTTGTCACCTAATACATAATATCTACCCATATTCATGTTGACTATTAATCACCCATAAACCAATTTAATCAAACTTTTTCACATGAAATGATAGCTTCTTTGCAAAACCGTTTTCTTTTCATAAAAATACCACGAAGTTCATTTTTCTTAGTTTAATTAATTCCCTCACTCCTAAATATGTTTATTTTGATCACTAAACTTGTAGAACCCAATTTGAATGAAATTTCACACATGAAATGATAACGTTTTCGAATACCGTATTCTTGCGCTATAATACCTTTAAATTTAACATAACATGTTTAACCTCTAAACTTCACCAAAACTTAAAATAAGTCACGAGGTAATGACCTACCTCTATACACACTCAATATAACCCAAATTGATAAATATCAAAACACAGAATACGAAATTACAGGACTTTTCACTAAAATACCCTAATCTTTATAACCTTTATTGAAAGCTTTAAGTTGTAAACATTTCTAGATAAAATATTTTAATAAAATGAAAACACGATTGGTCATGGACATCAATCGTTTATCTAAACTGTCTTGTGGTGACTAGGCAAATGTGTCTAGGCTAGTGGTTTTTAATTAGGCCCACGACTGTGGTTTCTTCCCACTTACTTAGCACTTACCTGGCCGCAATTGACGGTGAAGAGGTGATTTGAGGGTTCTAATGACTTATCGTTTAGACCTTAGAAATAGGCTAGTTGGCTTAGGAAACCCTAACAATTAAAATACGGACAACTATACTCTTTTGCAAATAAATACCTTATATTTATAAAACCGTTTTCCTAAATGAATAGTATTTATAAAAGCTAAGCAAAGTGCCGCTACAACCCATCTTTGGGGAACCTCTTAGGGATAGTACGGTTCATCGTGCACCCACAGGCTAGTAGTGCGAGATTCAGGCCTCCGCAAGGAGCATTCGGTCTCGAAAGGTTTAAAATACGACATTTAAGGAAAATGAGATTTTTCTAAATAAAATATTTATATAAAATTATTCATGTGTTAATATATATATAATTATCATTTAAACACCTATTTTATCATAATATAAAGTTTCCACTTTTCCCTAAATTTCCAAGACTAAAAGTTACATTAAAATACCATGAATTTCAGATAAAATAATTAATACTTTTATTAGGATATATTCACTAGAATAACACAAATAAAATTCACATTCATTATAACAATAAAGACGAATAATAAATACTTGAGGTGTATTTTGAAAACTATACAAAAGTACTTTTTACATAAAACCCCCTCAAGTTTTACAAATTACAATAAGGCCGCTAGCTAATATTGAACTTCAAATTATCTTCTTTTAGTCTGACTCGGGTTAGAGTCTGACTATTTCTGACTTGAATATGATTCAAGTCAATCTATTATTTTATATTCCAACACAATTTGAATATATGAAACCCTGAATCTAGTTAACAATATATTCTTTTTGACCGAACCGAACCATGGATATTCATCCATTATCCTGATATTCCATTTACCTGATTATACAGTTACAACATGTTTACTGATATCATGGTTTTGGTCAGTCACCCAACTTACATATTCCAATACTACAATACTGTTAAAACACTACGGGGTTTAAGGGGTAGATTGGTACGGAAGGTGTTAAAGGTGGCACGAGGTGGTCAGATTAAGACACCTAACCTGAATCCTATTGCTGTTGTACCATGGCATAACGGTTCCTTGTACTTTCCTTTTGCCCTGATCTCTAGCATATAGAGATCCCCCTCGTATACACTGGCATCCTTCTGTACCAAGCTACAAACAACAGCGTTAAACAATGTTCCATAATATTCAACAATATAATACTTTAGAAAATACTGTTACTCCGTCATTCTCATTCTTCCTTATCTTTGGGACTTACCGAGCGATCTGTTCGCTGACGACATTCTATTTCTTTCTTCTTTGAATGTCGTCAGGTGCGTTGGACCAAGATGAGATCGAGCCCACCGGTGAAGATTTGGAGCAGTTCCAAGAAGACCCAGAGCTCTAGATAATTGTACCTTGTTCTTTCCAGTATTTTCATTTTCTGTTATGCCACTGTTTAGGCATTGCTTTTCATTCCAGTTGTATTTTCTTTTCATGCATTGTACAAAGAATGTTATTAATAAAAGTTGCTGTTATTTCTACATTATTTGTCTCTTCTGATTTACTTTATATTGCTTAGTTACGCTTAGCGTATGTACTTCTGAGTATATACGTAGCGGGCCTCGTCGCGTCCACTTCGCCGTACACTGGGAAGCGGGGCGTGACACCCTATGTGATATGGTGTGCTCTATGATGAGTACTACTGAGTTGCTTATTTCCTTTTAGGAGTTATGCACTTAAGAAACTGCATACCTATTGAATAGGGTTCCAATCAAATCAGTTGCCTACCACTTCATATGTGATATGGAAAGGGAAGAGCCCATATCTTAAGTTTATTAAGATTTGGGGTTGTCCGGCCTATGTCTAAAAAGCAAAATCCGGACAAGCTCGAGGCAGGGTCAGCTCTGTAAAACTGGAAGTAGTTCCAGCTATACAAACTGCTACAGATGATTTGGTAGACCCGGAGGATTCAATAGTTTCTAACGAACCTCAACCTCTCCGCTGATCTGGTAGGGTTCCTCATCCACCAGAGAGATACTTCGGTTTCTTTATGACAGTGGGAGTGAGTATTGCATCATGAGATGATGACCCAACTAGTTTCGAGATGGCCATCAGGAGTGGGACTCTGTAAGAATGGCTGGATGCTTAGTGATCTGAGATGGAATCCTTATACACCAACAAAGTATGGACTTTGGTTGCTTTATCTGAAGGGTTAAATCCCCATCAGGAGCAAGAATATCTTGAGAAGATTACTTGGTGTAAATGGAAAAGTTGAGACTTTCAAAGCTATGCTTAAGTCCATCCAGATCCTACTTGCCACGGCTACATACCATGACTGCGATATCTGGTGGTTGGGTGTCATGACTGCTTTTCTAAATGATGTTTTAGAAGATAGCGTCTATAAGTACACAGTCAGAGGGCTTCGTAAACAATGGGAGCAGCGGAAACGTGTGCAAGATGATTTATGTGATAAATCAGGCATCGCGGAGTTGGAACATCTGTTTTGATGTGGTAGTCAAAGAGTTTGACTTCCTCAAAATGGTAGATGAACCTTGTATATACAAAAAGGTAGTAGGGAGTATGGTGGTGATCCTCGTAGAGTACATGGATGACATACTCTTAATAGGGAAGGAGTTTCCTATGCTACGCTCGGTCAATCTCCGCTTGTCACAAGGATTCTCCATATAGGATCAAAATGATACCTCCTAAATCCTGGGTTATGGATCTATGAGATAGATCTAATTGGATGTTAGGATTCTCACTAATTGTAGTGAGATGGTATCAATCGATCCTGGAGAGAATCACTGGAAAGGTTCCAAAGTGATAAGGACAACTGAATGTCAATCACAGGTATTGTCTTTACCCTCAGTGGAGGGACGGTATGTTGGAAGAGTTCCAAGCTAGATACCGTGACTTACTAGACGATTAAAGGCAAGATACATCGTTACCAAAGATGCTACCAAAGAGGCAGTCTGGATACATATAAGTTCATGAGATGAACTTCGTTCCTGCCATTGTGTGACAATGGAGTTGTGGCTTATGCCAAGGAACCCCCGTCCCATCAGAAATCCAGATATAATTCTTAGGCAGTATCACCTGATCATGGAGATGGTTGATCTCCAGGGAGATCGAGGTTAGGAGAGTAGACACAGATGACAACTGCGCGAATCCACTCGCAAAGGCCTTTTTCCTAGTAGAGACTTTTATGGGATGGTTGAGTATGAGATACTTCAACCGCAGCTAATTATTGGGTATGTGATACCACAACAGATGGCCCTAGTGCAAGTGGGAGATTGTTAGTTATATGTATGCCCTAGAGGCCATTACTGTACATACGATGTATATTGTAATGGATGCTTGGACATATATAGGGAGGACTTTCTTGCTCGACATGATAGTACGCTATCTGGTTCTACTTTATCTTAACATGTACTCTGGTTGTCTCTATGTTACATGTTGATAAAGCTCTTAGGATATGTACTCGACTACCGGGACTATGATGAGATCATACTAGTGGGGCTACGGTAGTCGACGAGTACATCCTATAAATGTTCCTAGTCGAGGGTGTATCGAGACAGGGCATCGATGCACCAGAGTAGACTAGCGTATACGCATCTTGACCCATATGATGGGCGATGGATGATCCCATATCCATCGGTGTTTCACATCAAGGATGGTGTACGGGTGCTCAGTAGAGACTGGGTACACTGGACGGACTCACCGAGAACTCCCAGATAGTATTATACCTCACGTCAGATGGCAGTTCTCCGGTGACACTGGTACAGAGTAGTCTGTTGACCCGAGATCGTCATAGAGTCTTGTGTGATTCCCACTGTGCTTTGATTTCCATCATACCACGTCCAAGAGGGCGTGCAAAAAGGTGGCTTTTGGGTACAGTCCCGAATCATATGGAGGCAATGAGCGATAGGAGGGGATTCGTCTCTCCCGGTATAGGGAGTTGATGTTGTGCTGTGTTCGATTGGTTATAACTGGAAATCCCTGGCCAGGGTTGCTGAGATTTACTGGTAAGTGTTATCAGTAGTTTCTCGAACTGTTATAGAACTCATATCGACACGACTTATCAAGCTAATGGGGTCTGACGTTTACCACCCCTAGGCGAGATATGCGACATATCAGACGACGAGACCGGACTGTACGGGAGTGTTACTGATTGGATTCACAGGAGAATGTACATGCTTGCTTGTTGATCTTCTGAGTGCTCAATACCTGGGTGGCTGTTACGTTTAGCTGACCGCTTGCAGCTTGTGGGTGTTTGATATGATCATCACCTACTGCCGGCGTATTGACGATTCTTTAGAGTCCTGCACAGAGGTTTCTTAACTCAGGCAAAACGAAGTAGGGGCACATATGTGATATGTGCAGGACCGAGGATAATGCGATATGTGATACCGTATTCTATTCTCGCGATATTTGATATCATCCGGGTCATCGGATCAAGTGTTGATTCGATAAAATCGGTAAATGAGATATTAGTCGGTTACATGCGATATAGCCGGATTGTCGGATCAAGTGTTGATTCGATAATTTAATGTATAATAATATATATGATATATTAAATTACATTAACTAATATTAGCTCACTAAAAGATTCTTTTTCTCACTCGGGTAATACATTGATATATATGCGATATATGTTAATTGTATTATTTTATTTTGTTACAATAAATATTATATATGTGATATATAATATTGTAACATGATATGGTTATTAATGCAACATGTTTAGTGGAGATTAAGCATGGTTAGGGTTTGATTTGGGTTAATCATTTCTAGAAGTTTCTAGAAGGTTTTCATTTTTTGTTTTGGAAAAGATATTTTGCAAGATAATTCTTTAACTAAACCCAAACCCTTAACCCTAGTAAAATCTCTACAATGGTTACTTGAACCATGGTTGCATTTCTAACCTTATCAAGACTTTCATTTTTCATCACAAAAGAATTCTACTGATTTATTCATCTTCTTCTTCCTTCTTCTTTCTTTCATGGAAAAACCTTTCTAGCTTTTTTCCAAGTGATGAAAATGAGTGAGAATAAAATAATAAAAGAGAGCAAAAATCCTACTTCATCATCCTCATCTATCCTTGCCCTTTAGATGAGAGTGTTCAATTCATTTAGTGAGTGTTAACTTGTGTTAATGAAACTTCAAGGTAGATCATCTTTGTTATCGAAGATCGGAAGCAAGACTGCATCTTTCTCTTCGTGGAACCTCTCGAGAATCCGGAACACGATGATCGCAGCGAAGGGACCTCAACACGGAGCTTTAGAAGTGAAGGACCGGATCTACAAAGGTTGTAATCCCTCTCACTTAGTGTTAAAGTGTTTAGCATGCTTGTTTTCGCCTAATCTCTAGTTTAAAGATCCGGCTTTGGGTTGTTCGGCACGGCTAATTTTTAAATCGGGCATGGTTGATGCCTCGTAGACCCTTGTGTCTGTGCCTAGCAACCCTACATTTTACGGGCTGTATTTTGACTAACTCCCAAATGAGAAATAGCTAAATTCTGATGGTATCGAAAGCGTCTCAAAAAACCCTTCGATTTGATGTATTATATGCCTCATAATTCATCTGGGATCAAAAGTTATGAAGCATCACGTGCCCACACGTGACCGGACATCACGTGTCCACACGTGACCATTTACAGGCAAAGCCTGTAGGCACTGAATAAAATAAATAATTAAATGGGGTCACGTGCCAATACGTGATGGGCCTTTAAACCCATTGAAAAGAATTAAAAGTATAACAAAACAGCAAGGAAACCCCCAATGGGGCATCACGTGTTAACACGTGACCAAGGGTCACGTGCTGACACGTGATGATTACTTAGATCCCTAAAAACAGAATTAAATTCTGGTTAAAATATTAATCAAAGAGGTTGCGTGTCAACACGTGATGGGCTCCTAAGCACTTTAATTAATAGAATTAAATTCTATTTAAATGATCAAATAATGGGTTCACGTGCCAACACATGATAGATTTTTAAAGCTTTCTGAACTAATAGAATTAAATTCTAATTAAGAAGAAATTAAGAACCCTAACTGGAAAATATTTCCCTGAATCTTTCCAAACAAAAACATTGTGCTCTATAAAGTGGAGCACCGTTGGATTAAAAAATCCAATGGTGATTAAAAATCACCAATTTATGGAAAGATTTTATACAAGGAAAGATTTTCCTGAAATTCACCAAGAATAACAAACAGAATATCTTCTGGATTAAAAATCCAATGGTGAATAAAATTCACTGGGTGATCTAAAAGATCATGTTAGTTACAAAAGCAACCAAAATCTTTAAATGAAAGATTCACTAAACAAATTGAATCTTTTCTTTCTCCTATAAATAGGAGCCAAGAAGAAAAGAGAAGGAATCTTGGAATTTTGATTTTCTTGAGGAAAAAAAACAACAACAGAGTGAAAAGAGAGGAGAATTTAATTCTCGAGAGAGAGAAAAAGTTCCTTTCAGAGAAAAGGTGAGAAAAAGGAAAGAAATCTAAGCTCCATAAAATAAAAGAGAATTTAATTCTTAAGTTTAAGAATTTAACTCTTCTGAATAAGAACTTAGTTCTTCCTTTGGTTGAAGATCTGCAGAAGCAGATCTCCCCACAAGTTGAGAATTTAATTCTCATCTGAGAGATTCTGCCATGCAGATCCAAGACCTAGAGGGAGAATCTGAGTTTAAGAAATTTAATTCCCCCAAATTCACAGGAATTTAATTCCTCTAAAACAGAACTAGGGTTTAACCCTATATGAGAATTTAATTCTCCCAAGTTCATAGAAATTTAATTCCTCCAAATAGAACTAGGGTTTAACCCTATTTGAGAATTTAATTCTCCCAAATTCACAGGAATTTAATTCCTCTAAAAGAACAGAACTAGGGTTTAACCCAACATAAGAATTTAATTCTTCCACATACATAGAAATTTAATTCCTCTAAAACAGAATTAGGGTTTAACCCTACAGAGAATTTAATTCTTAAAAACAAGAGACTTAAAGCTCTCCATGCACGTAAAGAACTGGGTCACGTGGTAACACGTGACCCCCATCCTCAATGATCAGAAAAGAAAGAACAAAACTAGGTCACGTGTTCCCACGTGACCCCTAAAACAGATCCCTCAAAATGAGAAAGAAAAACTTGGAAGCAATGCCTCACGTGCTCCCACGTGACCCTCAAAATAAAGGGAACGAAGCCAAAGGCAGAATCAACTCAAGCGCCTCACGTGTACCCACGTGACCCCTTAATAAACACTTTAATAATCAATACATGGATACCCATCACGCGCCAACACGTGATGGCCTGAAGACTAAAAGTGTTTAACACTTATTTGAATATTCTGATAATAAAATAAAGGAGGTCTGGCTGTAAGTGCACGGCGGCGCCCCGGCCGTCTATCCGACGCCGGAATGCGGAAGCGAAAAATTTTAAATTTGCAAACTAGCAAACCGGCACCACCGCGCACTAAACACCCGGATCGGGCCATTAAACTAGATCTAGCTAACTACAAGACGGGTTAGAGATATACCGAGTGATCCGAGTCCTCCGGTGTTCTCGTCGTCATCCCGATCTCCTGCGGAATGTCGGTTCTCTATCTCCTCACCGGAAGGGCACCACGTAGCCGGAATCTTTTACGGGCTCCCACCTCAATACCGAGGCAACTCGGGCGCGAAGTTGGCTAGCCGACGCATCCAAGATTTGCTGTAGGCTAGTGTAGAGTCTATGTCTCAATGGGGTTTAGTTGCCATGGAGGATGGAGGAAGAGTTTAAGGAAAATTGGTGCTTTCAATTTTCTAGCAAGGGAAAAATGAGATGAAGATTAATGCCACCCCTTCAAATGAAACTCTCTCATTCTCTCCTCTCAAATGTGGCCGGCCTCTTCAAGGAAAAATGGTGAAGGGAAAGCATAATACATGAGGGAGGTGAGTGTAGTAAAAGGTGGAGGGTGACCACATCCAAAAGGTAATGATAACCATGTCATCTCCAAATCTAATCAACTGTAATCACCATTTAATGCAAAAGGTTGATACAAAAGGAATCTCATCATGATGCCACAAATTACAAAGGACCCCCCTCCATAAATACTAATTTGCACAATTGCAAATTAGTCCCTCCATCGGAAAGGTCCGGCCGGAAAAGAACAAAGGAAAAACCGGCCGGAACGGAATGCAAACTGGCAACTCCATAAAACTGGTCCCGTAATAAATTACAGGTAAACCCCGCTGCTGCATATACATGCCCGCATTCGTATTCCCACTGAACACAAATGCAAAGAGACAAAATCTACACTGTACAATACTAGGATCCGGCTTAAACCAAAGCCGGCTAGTAATATCCGCCCGATCCTGATCCGTGCAATACCGCACGTATCTGATCGAACCCTGCCATATATCCATACGGCCACTAGTACAAACCGTCCGATCCTGATCCGTATAATACCGCACGTATCTGATCGGACCCTGCCATATCTCCATACGGCCTCTACAGCGTTTCGCCCGAAAGCTTGAGTAACTGTAAGTGTGGTGGACTCTAAAGACTCATCAATACTATGGCTGTGGATTTAACCACTAGCACGTCAGAGGTATAAGCTAATATGTGACGGGCCACCAGCTATTGACCAGAAGGGACGTCGATGAGCGAACTCATCCTGACACCCTACTGAGCCTGTCAGTGACAATATCCGTACAGTCCGGTCCGTTCGTCTATGAGCATCGCATGGCGGGCCTAGGGGTTGGTAAAAGTCAGACCTCCAAAAGCGGTACAAGTCGTGTCGGAGTGTAGCCCAGAACACCCTGAGATACTACTGGAATACCTACCAGTAAATCTCCTGCCTTGGCCAAGGACTTCGTGTAATGGCTCTCCTAGACACAGCGCGAACTCACCCACAATACCGGGAGAGACGAACCCCTGAAGATCCGCTCACTGCCTCCATGTGTCTCGGGACTGTACCCAACTAAAACCTGTTTGCACGTCTCCTTTGAGCGTGGTAGGGTAGTAATCAAAGTACAGTGGGAACTCACACGAGACAAATGACGATCCCCAGGTCGATGAACTAACCTGTACACATGTCACCAGGGAACTGCTATCTGACGTCAGGTATAAGACCAACTAGCATGTTCCCGGCGAGTCCTGTCCGGTGTAGTCATAACCCAATAAGCACCTGTATACATCTTAGGTGAACCAACTGACACCAGTGGCTTGTGAGACCGGCCACCGCCCCTCGTCGGGGTCTCGACTGTATACACTAGTCTACTCTGGAGAATCGATGCCCTGTCTCGAAACTCCCACGACTAGGGACCTTTTAAGGATTTGCTTATAGACTACCAGCTCCCACGTATATGATCGCCCTCATACTGCTGGCAGTCAAGCAAGAATCCTAGGGGCTCTATCAACGTGCAATAGCGACCTGTCAAGTCACCTAAAGCAGCACACGATGATAAAGGTAAACCAGATAGCATACTATCATCTCGAGTAAGACTGTCCCACTGGGAAAGGTCCTCCCTCAATCATTGCAATCACGTGCCTGTGATCCAATAATTGACTCTGAGGGCACTATCTCCAATAATCTCCCACTAGCACTCAAGGCTAATTATTGCGATGTCGTATACTCACAGCCCGTGTGATACCGAACACCCAACTCCTCTACTAGTCAGTCTCACAAAGCTCGTTTGCGAAACTATTGCGTTCGAGGAATAGCCTCAGTGAGTGGATCCGCTTTGATGTTTCTTTCTATGTCTCTCTATATCTCAAGTTCGCGAAGAAACCCATCTCCCGAAATGAGCAATACCTGTCTTAGAATGTCTGGATGTCTGATGGGACCTAGCTCATAAATGAACTCCAAATCCAAACTTCTTAGACTGTATCGTCAACTGAACTTAATCAGTATCCTGCGCCATGCCTCCCTCAGTGTCTGCCTGGATCACCTGTCCAAAACACTACCCCTCGTCAGAGGGAAAACTATAACTCCGACAACCTCCCTGTCGTCCATGTCACCTTGGAAGCCTGTAATGATAACTGTCTCCTTAATGAGGCTGTCGCTATCATTTTCCTAGAACATCTACTAATGTTCTAAAGCTGCTCCCGACTGTTTCTCCAGGATTGGATCAATATCAACTTATTGCATCTAGTGCAAGAACAACATCTGGTGTGGTACTTGACATCTCATGATTGACTCAATTGCTTGAGCAAGTGATCTGCCAATCATTCACGTCCCTCTCCCCTTTAGTCTGTAAGACACCTTTAAAGAGGGTGACTCCATTACCTGCAGGTACACTACCGTGCTAGGAGTCGACCATTCTAAATACTCTTAGAATGCTGTCTAAGTACCCTGATTGGGAAACCACCCAAATCTAGATCTAATACCATAGATCTAGTAACCAGTATGTCTGATATAATGTCCAAGTCCCATGTGGAGAAACCACTGTGTGACGATCAAAGTATAACCGATCGTAGTATAGGAATATCACTTCCTACTCTGTGTATGTCATCCAAATACCAGGACATCACACCCTACTACCTTCTTAACAGATCCATCCCCTATTCTGATGACGTCAAACCTATGACTGTCACATCAGAAAAAGATGATCTTTCTTCACTACATCTGCTTTAGTCTATAAATAGACATAAGCTACTTGTCCACCAATGCTTCCGCTGCTCCCACTGACTATGACAACCCTCTGGCAGAGTCATATAAACGTACACTTCTAAAGCAAGTTTAGAATGACCCTATACTCATCCTCCTGCCGGGTCTCACAGTCTGGAACAACAGCAATGGCAATTTTGGGTAAACAAGAACCTCCCTGCCACCATCCTTGAGGCTACCAGAGTACCCCTCGGGTGCCTGAGGTTACCAACCGTATCTGCGGAGTGGCCAATGGAATGTCAAACCAGATTGAATCTTTAGGTTCTAATTAAATCTTCAGTAATCGTTTGTGGTTCTGGAATCACTTCCAGTTTTACCATACTCCCACTACTGTTTTCTGAAAAAAATACAGTTTTATTAAAACTGTGGTAAGTCAAGAACAATATCACTATTGATCTTCCAGATGGTAGAAAATCAACCCTCGTCATAGACTGGGTCAACCCACAAACAGCCATTACAGAAACATGCCTTGAGTTATCCAGAGTCTGGTTTTAAGCATAAGCCGGACAACTCCCCGTATCTTAACATCGTTAAGATACGAACTGTTCTATATCCAATATAGGAACAGAGGCACTGATTTAATTGAACCAGATTCACATCATACAGCTATCTCCAGTGCATGTCAACAAAGTGGAAAGAGGTCGATCGGCGTTACTCAACTTAGGAGTGCTTCCAATTATGAGTAACCGAAAAGAGAAGCAAGTTCTCTTAATCATTACTATCATCTGAATACCATGCACAACTATCTACATCTTCGATCACCTTGAAGAATCCCAATACTTGCAACATTTGGTTCTCTACTTTACTCTTATACCTATAACTTCTCAAAACTTGGACCCTGTGTTTCCATGAAACACCTGTCTAAAAACTAGAGAAGTCATAAGTAAACCGAATATAGTACGAGGACCAACCCCTCTGTCCTGATGGACCCTAGACAACATACAATACTCTGTATAAGTCCCTTGAGTCTGATAACTCATTCACTGTGTGTCGTAGGTTGAAAACTGTACTTATGGTTAAGAAGAATTACACCGCTGTATAATGCTCCTTACCTAACCATCCACTGATATAGGTAAATGTCATCGACATAATTTCAAAAGGTATATCTCACTCTATAAAAATAGACGTACAGATATATCAATTTGAAATTGGTGCATAACAGCGGATATTCAAAACCAAATATTTGCCGTCCGGCAAACAACCCAGGTGACTTCCTCAAATATCACCGATTTTAACGAATCCCGATATAATGAGGATAATCACCTAATTCCCAATAACTTACTCCCGCTCATCATCTGTAAAACCATACAGATGTGAGAATCATACCTGGTAAATACATACCCTGGAGCAAGTGTCTAACTGGGAAATCAGTTTTCGTTTAACAGTTCACAGTGAAACTGAAACATTGAAATGTTTCGATGGGGTATCCCGGTATTCTTAGTAATGCCTCTTCCATTATCCAGATTCACAACTGTAACCGTGTAATTCTTTGCCATCTTTCCAAATCCCTTCATATGTCTTTAGTCATTACCTTCTGCACACCCCTTTAGGCCAAATGGTTTTCTTCCTTCCCTACCGTTCGGCACCAGCCTATGGTTTGGAAGAAGACTATCCAATAAGCATAATGGGTGTACTGTCCTAATCCTAGAAGCACTCGCAATGCGAGAGAAGGTGAAGATAAAAGACAACCGAATAAAACTTATTCCTATTTCTTCTGGACCAGAATCCATCCCCGAACTGGAACAAGTTCCTTTCAAGTTCGTATATAACCATACGATAGAGTATCCAATAAACTGTGGATCTTCGTAGTAATACTGAGTGTCCTGGAGAAATACAAAGGTGATTTAGGATTGGCGAAGAAATACTTGGTTTGGTCGTGAATATCAGTCGCAATTTACTTTGCCCTCTTACTAATCCCTTGCTTTATCTTAATCTCAATACCTTCTGCACACCATCGTTATGCTAATTGGTTTTCTTCATTCCCCACCGTTCGGCACCAGCCTAAGGTTTGGAAGAAGACTGTCCAATTTGCGTAATAGGTGTACTATCTCCTAAACCAAGGAGTACTCGCAACTTGAGAGAAGGCAAAAAGGAAAAGACAACTGAATAGTCCTATCCGTTTTCTCCAGAACCGGAAACCATCCTCGAATTCCTTCGAGTTCGTATCTAACCATACGATGGTTTTGTCCAATGGAAGTGGACGTTCGTAGTAATACGGGGTGTCCTGGAGAAAAGGGTAAAAGTAGGAGTGGCAATGAGATTTGCAACTCTGACAATCCAAAAACCAGTGTTTAAGAAGGTTCGGTTAACTTGGTCACTGAGTCATAGTCTTAGGGTCGGGTCAATGGTCGCTGCCAGAGAGAGAGAAAAGAAACACTCAGCGTGTACTCTAACCTAGATCAGAATGGTTACCAATTTATCTAATCTGGAAATCTCCCACTGTACCTCAAATTCTCCTCCAAACCTAAAAGAAGAATTGGTCGGGAATACCCAAGGAGTAAACCAACTCATCAGTGGGAATCGGGATCCAACTATCATCGCATGATAACGTGACGGAATCCGCTCACGGTATCACACTCCAGAAGGTATGCGCATATCTGGCAAGTTTCAGTTCCTTTGAAACTCCCGATGTGGATTTTTACCCCATGCTCTTATGACCTTGACGAAGGCCAACAAATCATAAGTCACATGTCAAGTTCTGACCATCATTGTCCAGGTTAATTTGAACCCACCCGTACAAGCCCTTGACGAAGGCCAACAAGGCTATACGACTATCCCAAACCAACGCATCTATCTATGCAGCAGAAAGGTAACAAGCAGCTACCATACACTATGCCTTGACGAAGGCCAACAAACATAGCATGAATACTACGTGCTACCCGTCTGAAACGACGGAGGGCTACGAATGGTTTCTGGCGAAAACCTTTAACGTAATGAACTTGATATCGTTGAAGGAACGGATAGCTTTTTAGAAAATATAGTGACGAAAACCTTTACTAAAGAGGTCACTCCCGGTAAAGGGATCTCGGCTCTTTCCCCGTAGGATGGGGTGCAGGATATTCCAAATGAATACCACGATGCAAAGCAAAAGTAATCGGCTATAGTGAAGTTAATGCCCTGACGCAAACTTCTGTCCAAGGGGTCACTCCCGGTGAAGGGATCTCGGCCCTTGCCTCGTCGACTGAGGTGCTGGATATTCATAACCGAATATCACTGTGCAAAACAAAAGTGAACGTCCTTGCAATAACAGCTTTTTGAAAAGTGTTCCAACAACATCAGATTAGGTTTGTTTTAACTTGCATTGATCCGAATCAACGCAGTCCCATCAATTGATCACACCACAAAGAACGAAAATATACTGATGTACGTATATGCCATCCGCATTCGCCACTGGGTCCCGTCATTACCCGTTAGGTTAGCTAACTAACGACAGAGCGGGGACTGGACTAGCGCGGATGCAAAACATATACAACATCTACTAATATATATACCAATATATTATATTTCGCTCAAGGCGTGATAAAATGCAACATCACAGAAATGTACAGCATCACAGAACAATACAGATATCTGGGATCCCCGGGTTTCACAGAGCCACTACTGAAACCCGACGTTCCCCTGGTCGTGTGGATAGCCTGTGCAATGAAATCCTAGACCCCTACGGGCACGGCAAGTTACCCGCCAAAACCTGAAATGAGGCAGCCCCCTTCAGCAACGTGAATGGACCACCCGGCACTTCACGGAATCCGGTAACTTGGGCACCCCTCCTGGGTCAACCTGTACCCCCTACGAGTGCGGCGAATAGCCCGCCAATTCTAGAGTGAAGCCCCCTCCTTCTCAATGTCATGAGATGCGGGCTTGTTGCCTTCTAGAACCCGGCTATCCGTGCACCCCTCCGCGGGGTAATCCTAGTACAGAAAGTAAAATATACATACAACGGGTACATCGACCGCAACCTGGTCGTGCCCCAAAATAATAATACAAACAGGCAGTGACGGCAGTCCACATGTCGGACGCTCGCCCCGCAATATCAAATGTACATAATACAACAAAAACTGTACTACCACTGCAACCAGGTTATCCCCCACGACCGATCCGCAACATCACAGCAAAATCACAAAACATCAACGTGAATGTCACGTTCGCAAATCCGTCTAACCGGGCTATAGCAGTTAGACAGGATTTACCGATCAAGTGACATTCACGGTCGCAGACATAATGTAAATATTGTGAACCAATGTGTTTAAAATATCCGATCGATCAAATTACCAAGTGGGCCCCCAAGCAATACTAAGCACTCACAGAAATTCTGGGCCCAAAAAGAATATTCCAGAAACCCTATTTTCACCCCAGAAGCCCACTGGAAAAATTCGAAGCATTGATCCCTCCATACTGCGGCGGAAACGCGGCGCCAAGTGGGGTTTGGCCGCGGTTCCGCGCTCTCCCTGAATGATCAATGTCTCAAATTTCCCCATAATTCTTAGGACTTTCAGTACATCAATTTTCTACAACCTGAAAAAAATTTCGAGCCAGAAAAAATTCGACAGAAAACTGATGTGAAGAAAACGCGGGTTTTTGGAATTTTGGTCGATCGGAAATGTAAAACACATTAGACAAAGCTAGACTATGTTAATGGCGAGTCTCTGATACCACTGTAAGTGCACGGCGGCGCCCCGGCCGTCAATTCGACGCCGGAATGCGGAAGCGAAAAACTTTAATTTTGCAAACTAGCAAACCGGCACCACCGCGCACTAAACACCCGGATCGGGCCATTAAACTAGATCTAGCTAACTACAAGACGGGTTAGAGATATACCGAGTGATCCGAGTCCTCCGGTGTTCTAGTCGTCGTCCCGATCTCCTGCGGAATGTCCGTTCTCCATCTCCTCACCGGAAGGGCACCACGTAGCCGGAATCTTTTACGGGCTCCCACCTCAATACCGAGGCAACTCGGGCGCGAAGTTGGCTAGCCGACGCGTCCAAGATTTGCTGTAGGCTAGTGTAGAGTCTATGTCTCAATGGGGTTTAGTTGCCATGGAGGATGGAGGAAGAGTTTAAGGAAAATTGGTGCTTTCAATTTTCTAGAAAGGGAAAAATGAGATGAAGATTAATGCCACCCCTTCAAATGAAACTCTCTCATTCTCTCCTCTCAAATGTGGCCGGCCTCTTAAAGGAAAAATGGTGAAGGGAAAGCATAATACATGAGGGAGGTGAGTGTAGTAAAAGGTGGAGGGTGACCACATCCAAAAGGTAATGATAACCATGTCATCTCCAAATCTAATCAACTCTAATCACCATTTAATGCAAAAGGTTGATACAAAAGGAATCTCATCATGATGCCACACAATTACAAAGGACCCCCTCCACAAATACTAATTTGCACAATTGCAAATTAGTTCCTCCATCGGAAAGGTCCGGCCGGGAAAGAACAAAGGAAAAAACGGCCGGAACGGAATGCAAACTGGCAACTCCAGAAAACTGGTCCCGTAATAAATTACAGGTAAACCCCGCTGCTGCATATACATGCCCGTATTTGTATTCCCACTGAACACAAATGCAAAGAGACAAAATCTACACTGTACAATACTAGGATCCGGCTTAAACCAAAGCCGGCTAGTAATATCCGCCCGATCCTGATCTGTGCAATACCGCACGTATCTGATCGAACCCTGCCATATATCCATATGGCCACTAGTACAAACCGTCCGATCCTGATCCGTGTAATACCGCACGTATCTGATCGGACCCTGCCATATCTCCATACGGCCTCTACAGCGTTTCGCCCGAAAGCTTGAGTAACTGTAAGTGTGGTGGACTCTAAAGACTCGTCAATACTATGGCTGTGGATTTAACCACTAGCACGTCAGAGGTATAAACCAATATGTGACGGGCCACCAGCTATTGACCAGAAGGGACGTCGATGAGCGAACTCATCCTGACACCCTACTGAGCCTGTCAGTGACAATATCCGTACAGTCCGGTCCGTTCGTTTATGAGCATCGCATGGCGGGCCTAGGGGTTGGTAAAAGTCAGACCTCCAAAAGCGGTACAAGTCGTGTCGGAGTGTAACCCAGAACACCCTGAGATACTACTGGAATACCTACCAGTAAATCTCCTGCCTTGGCCAAGGACTTCGTGTAATGGCTCTCCTAGACACAGTGCGAACTCACCCCCAATACCGGGAGAGACGAACCCCTGAAGATCCGCTCACTGCCTCCATGTGTCTCGGGACTGTACCCAACTAAAACCTGTTTGCACGTCTCCTTTGAGCGTGGTAGGGTAGTAATCAAAGTACAGTGGGAACTCACACGAGACAAATGACGATCCCCAGGTCGATGAACTAACCTGTACACATGTCACCAGGGAACTGCTATCTGACGTCAGGTATAAAACCAACTAGCATGTTCCCGGCGAGTCCTGTCCGGTGTACTCATAACCCAATAAGCACCTGTATACATCTTAGGTGAACCAACTGACACCAGTGGCTTGTGAGACCGGCCACCGCCCCTCGTCGGGGTCTCGACTGTATACACTAGTCTACTCTGGAGAATCGATGCCCTGTCTCGAAACTCCCACGACTAGGGACCTTTTAAGGATTTGCTTATAGACTACCAGCTCCCACGTATATGATCGCCCTCATACTGCTGGCAGTCAAGCAAGAATCCTAGGGGCTCTATCAACGTGCAATAGCGACCTGTCAGGTCACCTAAAGCAGCACACGATGATAAAGGTAAACCAGATAACACACTATCATCTCGAGTAAGACTGTCCCACTGGGAAAGGTCCTCCCTCAATCATTGCAATCACGTGCCTGTGATCCAATAATTGACTCTGAGGGCACTATCTCCAACACTGGCCCCATCTCAGGCGCCTCGCGTGACCCCAAGTGACCCCTTCCTTTCTAGTGTTTAACACTAATTTGAGCATTTTGTCTCTAGTGTTTAACACTGTTTTAAGTACATCACGTGAGGACACGTGACCGCCAGATGTCCTTTTGTGTTTAACACTATTCTAAAACTAGCTTAGCCCAAATTGGCTATGTTTTTCAGAGGCAAATGTCCCCTTCAAATGAGTCTTAAAATCCAGAGCTATAATGTTTAATGCTCAAAGACAAAATGTTCTCAGAGCCCTCAAACTCTTGTTTAACATTGTTAAATAATGAGGGGCTGAATCCAAACAAATGTTCAACAGGCCAACAAAGGGCCAACATTCCAAACTTAATTGGACTTAGCCCAAATTGGCCATAAGTCCTCAATTCAGATTTAACTGAGCCAATGTGCTCATAATCTAATTAATTGATCTTAGTTCCAAATTGGACTATAGATCTCCCAATCAACTTTGGTTCAAGGGTACATCTATGAACTCCTAAAATATTTATCGTTGTAATTCTTCAACATCTTCAGAGAGGTGACGGGTCCCGACAACCATACATTTCATAGACTATGACGTCTTTAAACTGGACTGTGGGGTCCCTTTAAACCCACGGACTATGATGTCCTTAACCTCGGACTGTGGGGTCCTTAAACCCATGGACTATGATATCCTTAACCTCAGACTGTGGGGTCCTTAAACTCATGGACTATGATGTCCTTAATCTTGACTGTGATGTCTTTAAACTCACGGACTATGATGTCCTTAACCTTGGATTGCCGTATCCTTAAACTGGTAATGGACCACCATGTCCTTAAACTGGTAATCGACCGCAATGTCTCTAAACTAAACAATAGAGCCTGAATGCTCTTTTGTTGGATCTAAACGATCCCGTTAAGTTGATCTTAGTCTAAAATTAGACTAACGTATCCTTAACAAATCGTTAAGTTGATCTTAGTCTAAAAATTAGACTAACGTATCCTTAACAAACGTTTAAGTTGATCTTAGTCTCAACTGAGACTAATGTATCCTTAAACCCAACCCCAAACCCAAATCTAAGAAAATACGGATTTGGACTAATCCACACCCTACGGGCGACAACATTAATTAGTCTCCGTATACAATCCACGGGCAACCAAAAACAAAACAAACACCCACGACACGAAGTGACCATCTGGAGAAGGAGAAAGTTGTTACCGCGACGCGGTAGCGTAATTAACTGCAGGGGCTTGCGCCTGCAGGGAAGATCGTCACCACAATAAAAAAAAACCCTCAATGAGGGGGAATCTGACGAAGTCTGCTACATCGGCTGCATCCGTCTAAACCTTCGATATATGGCGCCATAAATCAACTTGGCATCTTCGGAGAGGTGGATGGATAGCACCAATTAGCATCTGCCCCCAAATTCAGGCAAGACGGACCTACGCGGTTCCGTCTCTGTATTCGGAGGAGAACAGATTCTGGCACGCCCGGTGGGACCTTTTCCTCTTTCCACTCCACACTTCGTGTGTTGTGTTCGCGAACGAAATGCGGTTTGATATGGTTGCCCTTGGGTTCGAGTTACTAAGATTTGGTGTCTTGTTCCGTGCAGAAAGCAGAAGATCAATGGCTTTAACCTGCACTAACTGCAACTGCAACTCTCACTCCGTCCTGTCCGGAGGAGTAACTTACAGGCCCCAAGCGGCCTCTATCTTCGCTATGCCGGTGGAACAGGTCACTCAGGCCACCACTGGATTGTTTTTCGGGACCATGCTCCCGCCAACGAGCTTCGGCGCTCCTGTACCATCACAAGAAGCTCCCAAGAAGTCGGTCTTTGATCGGCTTGCAACTACTGCGGCCCCTCTCAGCGGGTCGCCCAAGTCCAATGCCTCAGTTTTCAACAGACTGGGCCAAACACCAACAAGCCCGCGATACCTGAAGCAGCCATCCCAAAGCGGATAGCCATCCCGACTTAAGCAGGAAAAATCATCGGAGAGGCTTCTTCTGCCAAGAAGTCAGTCTTCGCAAGGCTGGTCATTCCGGCTCCTGCTCCAGGCGAAGTTCCTAAAGCTGCTTCCCCTGCCCAGAGGTCTGTCTTTGACAGATTGGACATTGGTTCTCAACGGAAATCGGTCTTCAAGAGGCTAACGCCGGCGATAATCCTTCACCAACACAGGGGGCATGAGGAAGTCATCCCTATAACTGAACCGACTCCATCCGCACGACATGCTCGCCGTCGCTACTGGCGCCGAGTGAGGAAGGCTGGAGGCAATTCCCCTTCCGGACTGACTCTACCAGCTCCAACTGTGGAAGTTGATGCTGCTGTTCCGACTGGGAACAATTTCGAAACGCTTAGGAGGGTCCACAAGAACTCTCCGAATGCCGTGCTAAAGAGATCTCCTCTACCTGTGGAGATTGTTACTGAAAAGAAGCCGGAGCAGCCCCCTCAGCGGCTGTCCTCTAAAATTTACAAAGTCTGGAAACAAGTCCAGGAATCGGTGATTGACCAGGACTACTCTCGCCGATCAAAGAAGCTTAAAGCTCGGCAAGAAAAGAGCCATCCCGTGGTACCACAGAAGATGTCATCCGTCTGGATGCCCGCTGCAACGGCCCCTTCGACGTCAACTGATCAAAAGAGAAGGAGGCCGGAGAAAGCCCCCGTGTCCGCGACGAACCGCAAAGACACCGAACCTAAACGTCCCAAGTCTGGGGGCATGATGGTGCATACTGTTTATATGGCTTCCGGAAAAGAGGAAAGCCGTGCTTCTACGGGTCATCGACCGCTTACCCGATCGATAACGAAGGCTCAGGAGCAACAGCAGCAAAAACTTCAGGAGATGCTGACTGCAATAGCCGCACTCACTGAGCCGAAAGAAAATCCAGAAACCTTAGAGCAGCGTCGGGAACAAGAAACCGATGCCGAATTCCTTCGGAGAATGCTTGAGAAGAAGGACAAAGAGGCCGCGGAATAAGCGGCCAATATAAAATAAATGGCCCTTCTATTCCAAGATATGGTGGGGATGATGATCCAGCCGGACCCTCCAGCTGAAGACCCCCCGATTATCATTGAAGACGACAGAGGGGATTCATCGAACCCTCATCCGGCTCTCTCAGCAGCCAAGGAGGAGACCATCTCCAAGGCCGCTCTGGATGACTATATTGCTCAGCAAATATGAGCTCATCAGGCGAATGAAGCGGCTGGGCAGATCGTTAAGACTGGACGGCCCTATCCGGGCTGGTATGACCAAATAAGGTACCCGCCGGGATATACGATCCCTAAATTCCATGTATATAAAGGGACGGGGAACCAACATCAGCATGTCTATCAATTTAGAGCCCTATGCGGCAACACCGGAGGTGATGATAAACTCCTGCTCCGCCAGTTTGTCGGTAGCTTGTCGGAAACAGTGTTCGAATGATACTCTGAACTCCCGAACGATTCTGTTAAGACATTTGCGGAGATGGAGCTGCTGTTTACACAGAGATTCGCGAGCGCTAGCAAGCGTACTCCGATTACCGTACTAATTAACGCCAGGGTGAAGCCGGGCGAAACTTGGGTCCAGTATGCAATACGGTGGCGAAATTTATGGTCGAAATGCGAGCAGCGCATCGAAGAAACACCGGCAGTGGGCATGTTCGTAGGCACTCTTGACCCTCAAGCGACCATCTCGCAATTCATGATGTTCTTCAAGCCGACCACGTTCCAGGCCTTGATTGACAAGCTGGCCCAAATGGACCAGATGGGTCATAGACTGTCTCCTTCAAAAACGGATCCTTGGAATGAAAAGGGGAAAGGAAAAGAAACTTTCGTTGCCAATACTCAACAACAGCCGAGCAACTTAAAGCCGATTGTTCGCCAAAACAACGTGCGTCCACGCCCATCCCTCGAGGAGAGACTGGGACGTCCTTACTCGTTTTCCCAGAATAAAACGAGGAGACTGTTCGAGCTGACAGTGCGCAACAGACTCATCAATCTGCCGGACCCAAAACGTCCGTTGCAGCCAGGCGATGTCAACAATCCTAATTACTGCCCTTACCACCAAGCAGTAAGCCACCCAATCGAAGATTGCTTCATCTTCAAAGGCTGGATTGAGGAGAAATACCAACAAGGCAAGTTCACATTATCCGAAAATTGGAAGGTGAACCCACCACAACCACATGATCCGAAAAAGATGGACATGCCGGGGGCATCGTGCTCATTTATAGAGAAAGCACTATGGACCGAAAAGTCCGTAAACTAGAAACTCGTCTCAAATATGGTAACGACGGACCGAAATATCCTTAAACTAACGATGGACCGCTATGTCCTAAAACTGGCTATGGACCGAAACGTCTCTAAACTAACAATAGACCGCAATGTCCTAAAACTTGCAATTGACCGAGACGTCTATAAACTACTACGGACCGTAGCATCCCAAGGCTAACAAAAAAAAAGAAAAGAAAAGAAGAAAAAGGAAAAAATGGTATGTCCATAAGCAAAATGGGCACGGATGAAAACCCGAAAGGGCTCCGTGAGTAAAAACAGCATGACTACCGGCGATGTTTGTGAAAACCCGAAAGGGCGCAGACTCGTTAAAAAAAAGGTACGTCCACAAGCAAAATGGGCACGGATGAAAACCCGAAAGGACTCCGTGAGTAAAAACAGCAGGACCACTGGCGAGTTTGTGAAAACCCGAAAGGGCGCAGCCTCGTTAAAAGACACTTGCAAGGTCCTCTCGACCTTGTGAGGAGAAACCACCTGCGTGAGATCCTTACGACTCATAAGGGAACAACATATTTAGGGATCCCCACGATTCTTAAGGAGAAATTACACTTGCGAGATCCTCACGACTCGTAAAAAGAACCCTATTATGAGACTCTCACGGCTCATAGGATTCAAAAGCCTTAAGCTACAGGGATCTGAACATGTTCTTAAGCCATCACAACCTCCAGTTTTGCCCTACAAGCGTTTCGATATCGAACCTTGTATACAATCCACGGGCGTGAATAAACATTTCCCTAACAAAGTCCCACCCGCGACTAGGGATATGTTCACACAATGGACAGCCCTTGTAAGTCCTCTCGACTTATAAGGAGAAAACACTCTTGTAAGATCCTTACGACTTATAAGAGACCATACACTTAAAAATCCTCATGATCCCTAAGGAGAAAACGCGCTTACGAGATCCTCACGACTCGTAGGGAGAAATACCTTCATGAGACCCTTACAGCTCATGAATTTAAAAGCCTTAGAGGACAAGATCCTAACCCTGTTCGCTAAGCCACCTTTGTTCGACATCGACAGAGGCAAATGATGATTCGCTCCTAGCAATATCCTAGTTATAGCGATGCTGATGCTTAAATCGGTATCAAATCCCAAATTCGCAGCGAAAAGCCAGCAATACACAAATGCATATGAAATAGCTGAAATGATGAGGCAACTTGCAACGAAATCAGCAAGTAAAATATATGCATACAGAACAGCCGAAATGGTTGGGCGACTCGCAATAAAAAAACAGCGAGTAAAGAGAAAAAATAGCCGAAATGATTGGGCACCGCGAAACATAGCCGAAATGATTAGGCAATCACGACTTTCGCGATATAAAAAGCTGAAATGATAGAGCATCGCGGAAAAATATATATTTAAAAATGAAACCTTTTGCCCTACAGGTGAGATCATATCGATCCCTGTATACAATCTAGGGGCGCAAACAAAGAGGGAACCATATAATCCCACCAGGCTCCATCAGAAAGAGAGCCAAGTCTCGACGGTCACATCTGCATCCCAGAATGCCAACAACAGTGTTCCTCCTTATGCCAGCAAGGCACGGAAACGACAAAATGAAATGGAGCCACGACATAGTCCCTAGTTCCAAACCTTAACGGAAATATCTACAGCCTAAGAATCAGCAACGGTGATCTTCCTCATTCCAACAGGACTTGGGCGCAACATCACCAAGCGGAGTGACGGCAAAATCTCAGCTCCACCTCAGCATTCGTCTCGTTACAGCAGACGCAATGTCAACAACGGCGTTCCTTTGCAGTCCAGCAGGATGCAGATGCAACGTCAATAAAAGACCCCATGGTCAAACAACGGAGCCACGGCAAAATCCCTAGTTCCAAACCTCAACGGTTTATCAACAACCTAGAGACAACCGCGACATTCGTCTCGATACAGCAGACGCAACGCCAAAGCAAACAAAGCGAAGGCCAAATTCCTAGCTTCAGGGTCTTGACGGTAACTCATATAAAACCTGAAAGACTATCGGAGATCATCCTAAATGGAGTGGTCACCATCTCGACGTTCATCTCGATACAGCAGACAAAATGTCACTACAGCGTCCTTCCTCCAACAGGATTCAGACACGCCAAAGTAAACGAAGCGAAGGCCAAATTCCTAACTTCAGAGTCTTAACGGTAACTCACATAAAATCTGAAAGACTATCGGAGATCATCCCACATGGAGTGGTCACCATCTCGACGTTTGTCTCGATACAACAGACAAAATGTCACTACAGCGTCCTTCCTCCAACAGGATTCGGACACGCCAAAGCAAACGAAGCGAAGGCAATATTCCTAGCTTCAAGGTCTTGACGGTAACTCATATAAAACCTAAAAGACTATCGGAGATCATCCTACATGGAGTGGTCACCACCTCGACGTTCGTCTCGATACAGCAGACAAAATGTTACTACAGCGTCCTTCCTCCAACAAGATTCGGACACGCCAAAGCAAACAAAGCGAAGGCAATATTCCTAGCTTCAGAGTCTTGACGGCAACTCATATAAAACCTAAAAGACTACCGGAGATCATCCCGCGTGGAGTGGTCACCACCTCGATGTTCGTCTCGATACAGCAGACAAAATGTCACTACAGCAGACAAAATGTCACTACAGCGTCCTTCCTCCAACAAGATTCGGACACGCCAAAGCAAATGAAGCGAAGGCCAAATTCCTAGCTTCAGGGTCTTGACGGTAACTCATATAAAACCTGAAAGACTATTGGAGATCATCCTACACCAGCGCGGAGTGGTCACCACCTTGACGTTCGTCTCGATACAGCAGACGAGATGTCACTACAGCGTCCTTCCTCCAACAGGATTCAAACACGACAATCAAACAACGGAGCCACGGCAAAATCCCTAGTTCCAAACCTCGACGGTTCATCAACAACCTAGAGACAACCGCGACATTCGTCTTTATACAGCGGACTCAATGCCAGCAAATGAAGTAAAGGCCAAATTCCTAGCTTCAGGGTCTTGACGGTAACTCATATAAAACCTGAAAGACTATCGGAGATCATCCTACACCAGCGCGGAGTGGTTATGACTCATCGGGGCTCCCCAAACTGAGCCTAACCTTAAGTAAAAAGCGGCATGGCAAAATTCCTAACGCTTGCTCTTCCGACAGTCAAACTGCCTAGGAAGATTGCTTGAAGATGTCTTGTCCGGCCCCGAAGGGATCAGAGACACGACAGTCACAAGGCTACTCGAACAACAAGATTGCCTGTCGAGGGATACATCAGCCAACGCAACGGTACGACTGGCAAAACCCTAGTACCACAGACCCTAATGGACCTCTGTCGTAAAGAGCAAACGTTAACTGTAACGTTAGGACATTCTTGCGAGAACTCCTCGATTCGTCTCAACCTCAGGGAAATCAGTGTCCTTGGCAAAAACCTCGATTCAGGGAAATCAGCGTCCTTGACGAGAGCATCTCGATTCGCGTTGACCCGCAAGGAAATCAGTGTCTTTGCAGGAATACCTCGATTCGTCTCGACCTCCGAGGAAATCGGTGTCCTTGGCAAAATACCTCGATTTAGGGAAATCAGCGTCCTTGACGAGAGCATCTCGATTCGCGTCGACCCGCAAGGAAATCAGTGTCTTTGTAGGAATACCTCAATTCCTCTCGACCTCCAGGGAAATCAGTGTCCTTGGCAACCTCCTCGATTCAGGGAAATCAGCGTCCTTGACGAGAGCATCTCGATTCGCGTCAACCCGCAAGGAAATCAGTGTCTTTGCAGGAATACCTCGATTCGTTTCAATCCCAGGAAAATCAGTGTCCTTGGAAAAAACCTCGATTCAGGGAAATCAGCATCCTTGACGAGAGCATCTCGATTCGCATCGACCCGCAGAGAAATCAGTGTCTTTGCAGGAATACCTCGATTCGTCTCAACTCCGAGGAAATCAGCATCCTTGGCAAAAACCTTGATTCAGGGAAATCAGCGTCCTTGACGAGAGCATCTCGATTCGCATCGACCCGCAGAGAAATCAACATCTTTGCAGGAATACCTTGATTCGTCTCAACTCCGAGGAAATCAGCGTCCTTGGCAAAAACCTCGATTCAGGGAAATCAGCATCCTTGATGAGAGCATCTCGATTCGCATCGACCCGCAGAGAAATCAGCGTCTTAGCAGGAATACCTCGATTCATCTCAACTCCGAGGAAATCAGCGTCCTTGGCAAAAACCTCGATTCAGGGAAATCAGCGTACTTGACGAGAGCATCTCGATTCGCGTCGACTCGCAAGGAAATCAGTGTCTTTGCAGGAATACCTCGATTCGTTTCAACCCCAGGGAAATCAGTGTCCTTGGCAAAAACCTCGATTCAGGGAAATCAACGTCCTTGACGAGAGCATTTCGATTCGCATCGACCCGTAGAGAAATCAGCGTCTTTGCAGGAATACCTCGATTCATTTCAACTCCGAGAAAATCAGTGTCCTTGGCAAAAACCTCGATTCAGGGAAATCAGCGTCCTTGATGAGAACATCTCGATTCGCGCCGACCCGCAGAGAAATAAGTGTCTCTGCAGGGATATACAACGTCAGCAAAGCGGAGCCGCAGCAAAGTTCCTAGTTCCATGACTTGGCGGTGCACAGACAAACCAAAGTCAACCCTCGACCTCCCTGTTGAAGCAATGCTTTGACTCGGGAGTAGGTCAACTCATCAATCACTTACGAGTCCTCTCGACTTGTAAGGAAGAAAATTCTCTTGTGGGATCCTTACGACTCTTAAGAGAAAACACACTTAGGAATCCTCACGATTCCTAAGGAGAAAATACACCTACGAGATCCTCTCGACTCGTAGGGAGAAAAAATCTTTATGAGACCCTCACGGCTCATAAAATTGAAAAGTCTTAGGCAGCAGATCTGAACCTGTTTCCTAAGCCATCGCTTCTTATCTCGATTCAGGGAAATCGGCGTCCTTGGTGAGAACCTCTCAATTCATTTCGACCCGCAAGGAAATCAATGTCTTTGCGAGAATCTCTCGATTTGTCTCAACTTGCGGGGAAATTAGTGTCCCTACGCATAAAGAAAATTCTCTTGTGAGATACTTACGACTCTCAAGAGAAAACACACTTAGGAATCCTCACGACTCCTAAGGAGAAAAGACACCTACGAGATCCTCACGACTCGTAGGGAGAAAAGCCTTTGTGAGACCCTCACGGCTCATAAAGTTGGAAAGTCTTAGACAACAGATACTAACCCTGTTTCCTACACCATTACTACCTTATAAAGAGTTCAAAATGAACGGTTATCTACCATCTATGGGCCACACTTGCCAAAGCTACATGCCACTGAAATGGAGAAGTTACTCATGAGCATATAAACTACTGCACGCCAGAGTAAAACATAAAGAAATAGAAGGGTGCGGCTCATGGAGTTGAGGGTTTGGAACTATATCTCTTAAGAGTCGAGATTTGAGTCAATGATAAATGACGACGCTTGTGTCCGCTCGTTATCTTCTCAGATCAAGATTCTGAAAATTATATACCAACCCGAAACTGGTCATACACTATGAATTACTCTGCACTACTTCACCCACGTATATACTTACGTGGGCAAAGTTGTGGGGGCATTTGTTTCCGCCAAAAATTTCTGCGTAAAAGTGCCTAAGGTATCAAATGGCAGCGATACGCTTAAGAAAATGCGAACCAGTATTTTCCGGGCTGTATTTTGACAAACTCCCGAATGAGAAATAGCTAAATTCTGATGGTATCGAAAGCGTCTCGAAAAACTCTTCGATTTGATATATTATGGGCCTCATAATTCATCTGGGATCAAAAATTATGAGGTATCACGTGCCCACACATGACCGGGCATCACGTGCCCACACGTGACCATTTACAGGCAAAGCCTGTAGGCACTGAATAAAATAAATAATTAAATGGGGTCACGTGCCAACACGTGATGGGCCTTTAAACCCACTGAAAAGAATTAAAAGCATAACAAAACAGCAAGGAAAAACCCCAATGGGGCATCACGTGTTCACACGTGACCAAGGGTCACATGCTGACACGTGATGATTCCTTAGCTCCCTAAAACAGAATTAAATTCTGGTTAAAATATTAATCAAAAGGGTCACGTGTCAACACGTGATGGGCTCCTAAGCTCTTTAATTAATAGAATTAAATTCTATTTAAATGATCAAATAATGGGATCACGTGCCAACACGTGATAGATTTTTAAAGCCTTCTGAACTAATAGAATTAAATTCTAATTAAGAAGGAATCAAGAATCCTAACTGGAAAATATTTCCCTGAATCTTTCCAAACAAAAAGATTGTGCTCTATAAAGTGGAGCACCGTTGGATTAAAAAATCTAATGGTGATTAAAAATCACCAATTTATGGAAAGATTTTATACAAGGAAAGATTTCCCTGAAATTCACCAAGATTAACAAACAGGCATCAGTGTCTTCCGATCGGTGGTGGTACCTTCCGGGACTGTGAAGTCTTCGAGGAATCGCTTATGATCTTCTAGATTAAAAATCCAATGGTGAATAAAATTCACTGAGTGATCTAAAAGATCATATTAGTTACAAAAACAACCAAAATCTTTCAATAAAAAATTCACTAAACAAATTGATTCTTTTCTTTCTCCTATAAATAGGAGCTAAGAAGAGAAGAGAAGGGACCTTGGAATTTTGATTTTCTAGAAAGAAAAAACAACAACAGAGAGAAAAGAGAGGAGAATTTAATTCTCAAGAGAGAGAAAAGTTCCTTTCGGAGAAAAGGTGAGAAAAGGGAAAGAGATCTAAGCTCCATAAAATAAAAGAGAATTTAATTCTCAAGTTTAAGAATTTAACTCTTCTAAATAAGAACTTGGTTCTTCCTTTGGTTGAAGATCTGCAAAAGCATATCTCCCCACAAGTTGAGAATTTAATTCTCATCGGGGAGATTCTGCCATGCAGATCCAAGACCTAGAGGGAGAATTTGAGTTTAAGGAATTTAATTCCCCCAAATTCACAGGAATTTAATTCCTCTAAAACGGAACTACAGTTTAACCCTATATGAGAATTTAATTCTCCCAAATTCATAGGAATTTAATTCCTCCAAATAGAACTAGGGTTTAACCCTATTTGAGAATTTAATTCTCCCAAATTCACAGGAATTTAATTCCTCTAAAAGAACAGAACTAGGGTTTAACCCTACATAAGAATTTAATTCTTCCACATACATAGAAATTTAATTCCTCTAAAACAAAATTAGGGTTTAACCCTACAGAGAATTTAATTCTTAAAAACAAGAGACTTAAAGCTCTCCATGCACGTAAAGAACTGGGTCACGTGGTAACACGTGACCCCCATCCCCAATGATCAGAAAAGAAAGAACAAAACTAGGTCACGTGTTCCCACGTGACCCCTAAAACAGATCCCTCAAAATGAGAAAGAAAAACTTGGAGGCAATGCCTCGCGTGCTCCCACGTGACCCACAAAATAAAGGGAATGAAGCCAAAGGCAGAACCATCTCAGGCGCCTCACGTGTCTCCACGTGACCCCTTAATAAACACTTTAGTAATCAATACATGGATACCCATCACGTGCCAACACGTGATGGCCTGAAGAGTAAAAGTGTTTAACACTTATTTGAATATTCTGATAATAAAATAAAGGAGGTCTGGCCCCATCTCAGGCGCCTCGCGTGACCCCACGTAACCCCTTCCTTTCTATTGTTTAACACTAATTTGAGCATTTTTTTCTCCAGTGTTTAACACTGTTTTAAATACATCACGTGAGGACACGAGACCGCCAGATGTCCTTTTGTGTTTAACACTATTCTAAAACCAGCTTAGCCCAAATTGGCTAAGTTTTTCAGAGGCAAATATCCCCTTCTAATGAGCCTTAAAATCCAGAGATATAATGTTTAATGCTCAAAGACAAAATGTTCTCAGAGCCCTCAAACTCTTGTTTAGCATTACTAAATAATGAGGGGCTGAACCCAGACAAATGTTCAACAGGCCAACAAAGGGCTAATATTCCAAACTTAATTGGACTTAGCCCAAATTGGCCATAAGTCCTCAATTCAGATTTAACTGAGCCAATGTGCTTATAATCTAATTAATTGATCTTAGTTCCAAATTGGACTACAGTTCTCCCAATCAACTTTGGTTCAAGGGTACATCTCTGAACTCCTCTGATATTTGTCGTTGTAATTCTTCAACGTCTTCAGAGAGGTGACGGGTTCCGACAACCATACATTTCATAGACTATGACGTCTTTAAACTGGACTGTGGGGTCCTTTTAAACCCACGGACTATGATGTCCTTAACCTCGGACCGTGGGGTCATTAAACCCATGGACTATGATATCCTTAATATCGGACTGTGGGGTCCTTAAACTCATGGACTATGATGTCCTTAACCTTGACTGTGATGTCTTTAAACTCACGGACTATGATGTCCTTAACCTTGGATTGCTGTGTCCTTAAACTGGTAATGGACCACCATGTCCTTAAACTGGTAATCGACCGCAATGTCCCTAAACTAAACAATAAAGCCTGAATGCTCTTTTGTTGGATCTAAACGATCCCGCTAAGTTGATCTTAATCTAAAATTAGACTAACGTATCCTTAACAAATCGTTAAGTTGATCTTAGTCTAAAAATTAGACTAACGTATCCTTAACAAACGTTTAAGTTGATCTTAGTCTCAAATGAGACTAACGTATCCTTAAACCCAACCCCAAACCCAAATCTAAGAAAATACGGATTTGGATTAATCCACACCCTACAGGCGACAACATAAATTAGTCTTCGTATACAATTCACGGGAAACCAAAAACAAAACAAACACCCACTACACGAAGTGACCGTCTGGAGAAGGAGAAAGTTGTTACTGCGACGCGGTAGCGTAATTAACTGTAGGGGCAGTAAGTCCACGTCACGCACCCCACGAACTTGCGGGGAGGCGGAATATATGAAAAACGATTATCAAAACTTCGTAACACGGACTTGAGCGCATGAATCGTTTCTAAACCATTGCTAACTATCTACTAGAGGTTTAACTACTCGGATATGAAGTTATACCTCATGATACTAGTCCTTCGGGTCTTCATCGCGGTCCTCCACTCCTCGTAGGCTCCTTGGAACATCGGCACCTCAACGGCCTCCTCGAATCAAAGACGATCCACCCGAAAGCTCCTATGCCAAGCTTAATCTCAAACTTGAGATAACTAGGTTGCTTAAAGTGCTAATCTAAGCTACCTAGGGGATATAGAGTGAGGTTATGGATGTATTAGTCTAGCTAACCCTTGATCTCAACACATGAGAGGCTAGGGTTAGGGTTTGAAGAGAGAGTGAGCTTGAGGAGAGAGAAGGTGAAGATGAGAATGAAATGAGATAATGATGTTATCATAATATATATGAAGCATTATTATTTATCTAAAAATCAAATAAAAGAATTAACAACCATGCTTCATAAATATCTATGAGTGATTCATCACCATGAGTCATTAAGCATTTATGATGCATTTAATGACTTGGAAGAATCACACAAATGAGTCACTAATCTCATTTAATGCAATGCCACCTTAACCCCTTAGTCACCACTCTTCTAGAAGCTTCCCGACAAATTACGAGAATGCCCCTCCAATCCATGAAAACACGGAAAAACTTTAGACTATATAAATCCAATAACCCGATACTAGAATCTGGCTTAAACCAAAGCCGACTAGTAAAAACTGTTCGAAAAGTTGTACGTGCGTAAACACACGTACGCGTCCGAACCCTTGTCGTAATACCATACGACCTCTACATCATTTCGCCTGGAGCAGGGAAACTCTCTGTGTGGGACTCTAAAGACTCGACACTACGCTGGCAGTGGGTTTAACCACAAACCGCAAGCAGCACTAGCTGTACGTAACGGTCCCCAGGTAGATGTCGATAAGAAGGACGATGAGGAAAATCATCCGAACTCCCACTGAGCCTGATGTGACAATCTCCGTACAGTCCGGTCTGTTCGTCTAAGACTATCGCATATCAAGCCTAGGGGGCGACAAGCGCCAGTCCCCTAATAGCTGTATAAGTCATGTCGGAGTGAAGCTCATTACACCCTGAGAAGCTACTGGAACCTACCAGTATATCTCGCTTGCCCTGGTCAGGGACTTTGCATAATGGCTCTTTGACACAGCGCGATATCATCTCCCAATACCGGGAGAGACGAATCCTATCTAACCACTACTACCTCCAAGTGCTCGGGACTGCACCCAACTGCTACCTGTTTGCACGACTCCTTTGAGCCGTGGTAGGGTAGCAATCTGAAAACAGTGGGACACACTCGAGGCGAAGTAGCAGTGTCAAGTCTGCGGACTATGTTGTACTTATGTCATCTGGGAACTGTTAACTGACGATGGGTATAATACCAACCAATCAGTTCCCCTGCGAGTCCTGTCCGGTATACTCGTAACCTAACGAGCACCTGTATACTATCTCCAGTACGACGTACTGATGGCTATGGGACAGACCATCTCCCCAACTGGGATGAGAAGCGTACACACTTAGTCTACTCCGGAATATCGATGCCCTATCTCGATAATCCAACGACCAGGAACCTGTATAGGATATTGCTTACAGACTACCCAGCCCCCACTAGTGTGACTGCCATCACAACGCTGGTAATCAAGCAAAGATCCTATGGGCTCTACTAATATGTAAAAGTGATACGTTACAAGAACCATATGCACATATTAAAGTTGACACAAACCAAGTAGCATACTACCATTTTTAGCAAGACTGTATATACAACTGTGAATATCCCAAGCTTCCATTAAGTAATATACAATCTAGTATGATACAATAATGGCCCCTAGGGCATATACACTAACAATCTCCCACTTGCACTAGGGCCATGAGCTGGCATATCGTAGACCTATCATCTCGAATAGCCTCTCAAACTGTGTCTGAGGAAGGGCCTTTGTGAATGGATCAGCTATGTTATTCTCCGTCTCTACTCTTTTCACCTCGATCTCTCGGCGATCTACGATCTCCCTGATCAGGTGATACCGCCTTAAGATGTGTCTGGACTTCTGATGTGACCTGGGTTCCTTCGCTAAAGCTATAACGCCGTTGTTTTCACAATACAGAGGTATTGGACCAATACTGGAAAGAACCACCTGAAGTTCTGTGAGGAATTTCTTCATCCAGACAGCTTCTTTTACGGCATTGCAAGCAGCTATGTACTCCGCTTCCATTGTTGAGTCAGCAACGGTCTCCTGCTTGGAACTCTTCCAATAGACCGCCCCTCCATTGAGGGTAAAGACATAACCCGATATGGACTTGGAGTCATCTTTGTCACTCTGGAAGCCGGAGTCGGCAAAGGCCTCCATCTGGAGGTCTTTTCCGCCATACACCAAGAACATCTCCTTAGTCCTTCTCAGGTACTTGAGAATATTCTTTACTGCTATCCAGTGCTTCTCCCCTGGGTTTGCCTGATACCGGCTTACAACGCTCAATGCGTATGCTACATCTGGTCTGGTACATAACATCGCATACATTATAGAGCCTACCGCAGAAGCGTAGGGTATAATCGATATGCGATCCCTTTCCAAATCAGTCTTGGGAGACATCTCTTTGGAGAGGGTGATTCCGTGACAAGCCGGTAGGTTACCGCGCTTAGAATCATCCATACTGAATCTCTTCACTATGGTGTCTATGTACCTGGACTGCGAAAGTCCCAATATCCTCTTTGATCTATCACGATAGATCCGGATTCCCAGAATGTACACCCAGGTCTTTCATGGAGGATTTATGTGACAAGAATCTTTTGACTGACTGTAACATAGGAATATCATTTCCTATTAGGAGAATGTCATCCACGTACAAGATGAGAAATACTACAGCTCTCCCTACAATCTTACTGTATATGCATGGTTCATCTGGATTTTTGATAAAGTCAAATTCTTTGACAGCATCATCAAAACAGATGTTCCAACTCCGCGATGCCTGCTTTAGTCCATAAATGGACTTAAGCAGTTTGCATACTTTACCGCAGTTCCCACTCTGAATGAATCCTTCTGGCTGATCCATATAGACGCTCTCTTCCAAATTTCCATTTAGAAAGGCCGTCTTTACGTCCATCTGCCAGATTTCATAATCGTGGAAGGCAGCAATAGCAAGAAGGACCCGAATAGATTTAAGCATAGCCACTGGAGAAAAGGTTTCGTCATAGTCCAAACCAGGTCTTTGGCGGAAACCCTTTGCAACAAGTCTAGCCTTATAGGTTTCAACCTGTCTATCTACACCAATCTTCTTTTTGAAGATCCATTTGCATCCTACGGGTTTTACCCCATCTGGAGCAATGTCCAAAGTCCATACTTTGTTAGTGTACATGGACTCCATTTCGGTCCGCATTGCATCCAGCCATTTTACTGAGTCACCACTCTGAATGGCTTGCTGGAAGCTAGTAGGCTCATCATAGTCAATAATGCAATCCTCTCTATCCCCGTCTATGAGAAAGCCGTAGTATCTCTCGGGCGGATGAGATTGCCTACTACTCCTACGGAGTGGCGTCGGGATGTCCCTTTCTTCTGAAATCTCTGGTTCTTCCATACTTTTAGTAGCAGTTTGTGGTTCTGGAATTTCTTCCAGTTCTATTTCGCTCCCACTTGTTTCCTTTTCTAAAAACTGATGTTCTAGAAAATGGGCATTATGAGAAACAAAAACCTTTTGTTCCTCTGCGTAATAGAAATAATATCCTTTGGAGTTCTTCGGATATCCTACAAACTTACATTGTACTGATCGTGCCTCGAGCTTGTCCACATGCTGCTTTTTAACAAAAACTAGACATCCCCATATTTTAAAATGCTGAAGGTGGGGTTTCTTCCCACTCCATATTTGATATGGCGTGGTAGGCACAGTCTTGGTAGGAGCCCGGTTCAAAATATATGCAGCTGATTCCAGTGCATATCCCCAGAATGATCGCGGCAACTCAGCGTTACTCATCATGGAACGTACCATATCTAATAGGGTTCGGTTCCGCCTTTCCGATACACCGTTGTGCTGTAGTGTGTATGGAGGAGTAAGCTGAGAGAGAATTCCATTCTCTTTTAAGTAACCCAGGAACTCGGCACTTAAGTATTCACCACCTCGATCAGATCTCAGTGTCTTTATACTCTTGCCTGTTTGTTTTTCCTCTTCATTCCTGTATTCTTGGAATTTCTCAAAGGCCTCGGATTTATGCTTCATTAAGAAGATATATCCATACCTAGAGAAATCATCTGTGAATGTAATGAAGTAGGAATAACCACCTCGCACATGTATAGACATAGGACCGCACACGTCACTGTGTATGAGTCCTAAGAGCTCGCTTGCTCTTACTCCGTGTCCAATAAATGGAGTCTTTGTCAACTTTCCTATGAGACAAGATTCACAAGTAGCATAAGATTGATATTCGAACGGATTCAAATATCCTTCTCTATGTAACTTAGTCAATCTTCTCTCATTGATGTGACCTAGTCTACAATGTCATAAGAAAGCCTGATTTGTTTCCGGAGACTTCCTTTTAAGTGCATTCTGGACACTGAAAATCTGAGCTTGATTTAATACGTATATTCCTTTTTCTAATGTACATTACCCAATCATAACTTGATTTAAGTGGATGTGAACCACATCTCTTCTAAAAGTAAAATCATATCCTTCCTTAGATAGTAAGGGTACAGATATGATATTACAAGTCGTACCTGGTACATAAAAACAGTTACGCAGAATCAATATCTGCCCAGTTGTCATTCCAAGATGATATTCCCCTACGGATTCAGCGTTCATGCTCATTCCGTTAGCAACTGTGAGGGTCATATCACCTATCCCGATAACCCTACGGTTTCTCAGAGCCTGTAATGAATTACAGATGTGATTTCCTGAACCGGTATCCAATACCCAGGAGGTAGGGTTAACAGACATACAGTTCTCTATCATAAACACACCCAAAGTCGAAGCCACAACATGCTTCGTATCCTGGCTACTGGCTTCTAAAGCCCTGCAATCATTCTGCCAATGCCCGATCCCATAACAATAGGAATGTCCCTTAATAGGGTGGTCCAACTTGTCATAGGTAATGGATATCTGGACAGACTTTTGCCAGTCATATAAGTCAGATTCAGTCAATTTGTTATCTAGATGTAACCTAGGTGTGGTCACAAGGTCGCTGCAATTAAGAGAGAGAGAAGAAAATATTTTAGCATGATGCTGTTGCAAGTTTAGATTGGTTTTAAGTTTATCTAAACAGGATGGCTCCCACTGTTTCTCGAATCCTTCCTCAAACCATAAAAGAAGAATTAGCCAGAACAATTCTCACCGTACAATACTTGCTTAACCGTTCAGCCAGGCTAGTGTCGATACTTCGAGGGAGGTTTTCCAATGCTTTCGCGAAGTTCCTTAATTAAATAACCTCTTTTCTCTGGGGGCGTAACCCCGCTGACACCTTTCTAGGAACCTACTTGGTTTATAGCATTGATCGTTAAGTGACGAATCTCCTGATAAGTAGTATATACTCACAGTAGGATCGGGATCCAAAATATCATCGTATGATAATGTTGAAGGAATCCTACCAACATTCATCAAACTCCAAAATGGTATGCATCTCTCTGCAAATTTCAGTTTTTTTAGAAATTCCCGATATTAATTTCTGCCCCATGCTCTTATGACCTTGGCTTTGGTCAAAATGTCATAAGTCACATGTCAAGTTCTACCCGTCATTATCCAGGTTAATTTGAACCCATCCGTACATACCCCTGACTTTGGTCAAATGATAATACGACTGTCCCAAACCAATTCATCTATCTATGCAACAAGTGAATACCCAGCAGCTACCAAACACTATGCCTTGACTTTGGCCAAAATACATAGCTTGAATACTACTGAATACCCAAATGAAATGACGGAGGGCTACGAATGGTTTTGGAAAAACCGTGAACGTAGTGAACTTGATATAATCGAAGGAACCTGATAGCTTTTTAAAAGGAGTGGTTAAAGCTCCGCAATTAAAAATTCTGCTCTTTTAAAATAACCGAGTGGTTTCTTTTAAATTTGTTCCAACGATTCAACTTTGGTTTATTTTCTTTGCATTATAATAATGCGTCCCATCGTTAATCTTATCATTGCAGAAAACAACGAAAATACCACGTCCTTCTTATGCCATCCGCATTCGCCACTGGGTCCCGTCATCACCCGTTAGGTTACTTAACTAACGACAGAGCGGGGGCTGGGCTAGCGCGGGTGTAAAACATAAGTGGTGTCTAATAGCTATATATATAGATATTGTACATTCGTCAGACGCAATAATAAGCATTCCAGATCACAGATGAACTTTATTGGATATACTAGCAATCTGCATTTGCTTTGAGCCTGCAATAAAAGACGGATTACACAGTTGTGATGAATAGCCATTACCCCACCTTAGACCCCTACGGGTACGGCAAACTACCCGCCAAGTACCCGAAGTGAAGCAGTCTCCCTCAACAACGTGAGTAGGCCACTAAACACTTCAACGTACCCGGTAGTTTGTGTACCCCATCTTGGGTCTATCCTAGGAGCAAAAAAAAACAGTAAAAAGAAATAATAATACAACGGTGGCTACAACCGCAACCTGGATGTGCCCCGCAAAAGAATATTACATCAAATTACATTTACATTGAATGAAAGAATATTAAACACATCTCAAACCCCGGCTAATCATCACAACATTCCAACACAGTTCATATACACAAATAGTAAACATTTCAGAAATGTGCAACCCCCTGCCAACCGACATACTAGCAGTTAGGGGAGGTTTACGAACACATTAAACATTACAGATAAAAACCCAATTAGCAAATATCTTAGAACATCGATCGACTTCCCTTTTCCGTGTCTACCCCAAAAGCAAGTCAGTACAGAGGCAACCTGGACAGAAACAGAACATATAAGAAAACAGAAAACAATAAAATAGGAATTACTGAGCAAATCCAAGTCAACTCCGCATTGACTCGGCGGCGGATCCGCGGCACAAGCTCTCTATTGCCGCGGATCCGCGGCCGTTTAGCCGATTCACTGACTCGTTTTTTTCCAGTATTCTTAAAATACCCTGCTGTGAATTTTAAGGCATGTCAAATAATTTTTCAGACAGGTTTAAAATTAACAGAAACAAGGAATTTTCAGGGTTTCGTTTTCGTGTTTTCCGTCAATCGAACTTCTAATCATTTGCTAACAAGCTAGTAATGGTTTAGTTGGCTCTGATACCACTGTAAGTCCATGTCACGCACCCCACGAACTTGCGGGGAGGCGGAATATATGAAAAACGATTATCAAAGCTTCGTAACACGGACTTGAGCGCATGAATCGTTTCTAAACCATTGCTAACTATCTACTAGAGGTTTAACTACTCGGATACGAAGTTATTGTAAGTCTACGGTAGCGCCCCGACCGTCTACAGACGCCAAATGCGGAACAAAACTTTTTAACTGGCGCTATCGTATACTTTCACCCGGATCTGCCATTATTGCTAAACTAACAAACTGTATAGAGTGTATAAAGGTTATACCGAACGATCCGAGTCCTTCGTTCTTTAACCATCATCCCACGCTCCGTTGCGGCTGCTCCGATCTCATCGATCTCCGATCTGCTCGTCCAGGTGGCACCACGTCGACGATTCTTTAAACGGGCTCCCGCCTCTGACTTGAGGCAACTCGGTCGTCAAGTTTGCTAAAAGAGACGACCAAGAATGATGTATAGAATGAGTAGAAGACTTTGTCTCGTTCCGTCCAAAGCTATGGACGAACGGTTAATGAAGTTGCCACTCGAATCGGGTGATGGAATGAAATGAGCTGTGAAATTCCATACACCCCAAAATCTATCATAATCTTTTACAAATGAAAAACATCAAGTGAGAGAGTGAGGGGAGGGGGCCGGCCATATATAGGAGGTGGGGGGTGAGTGTAGGAGAGGGGGAGGTAACCATAAGAGAAAAGATCAACCACAAATATCCTTCATGCAAACAAAACCTCATTAATGCAAATGGTGATTCATTAACCTAGTCACAATTTCATTAATGGCTCCATTAATGCACTAATGACTCACCATGCCAAGTCACCCTTTCTAGAACCTTCTAGAATCATGACTCAACCTTATCCAAGAAAAGATAAATCCGTCTTTAACCGAATGTTAAAAGACGGCTGATAGAAAACAGGAAACTGGCAACTTCCAAAAGTGATCCTGAAACGACTTTCAGGATAACCCCGTAACTGTATAAATATACCCGCATTTGTATTACGACCGAATACAAATGCAACTGAGACAAAGATATTATATCTACTCAATACAATACTCGGATCCGGCTTAAACCAAAGCCGACCAGTATCATCTGCCCGAAAAATAACACGTGCGTAAACGCACGTGCATTTTCCGAACCCTGCCATAAAACCATACGGCCTCTACAACGTTTCGCCCGAACTTGGGAAACTGTCTGTGGGGGACTCTAATGACTCATCAGTACCCTGGCAGTGGGTTTAACCACAAACCGTCAGCGGCACTAGCAATGCGTAACGGCTGCCCATGGACTGACCTCAAGGGAGGCCGATGAGCGAACTCACCCGAAAACCCTACTGAGCCTAACAGTGACAATGTATATACAGTCCGGTCCGTTCGTCTATGAGTATCGCATATCTGCCTAGGGGGCTAGTAATGTCAGACCCCCAATAGCAGTATAAGTCGTGTCGGAGTGAAGCCCAATAACACCCTGAGATACTACTGGAGTACCTACCAGTAAATCTCCTGCCACGGCTGTAGGATTTGTGTAATGGCTCTCGTAGATACAGCACGATCTCGCCCCCAATACCGGGAGAGACGAATCCCCTGCCGATCCGCTCACGTGCCTCCATATGGCTCGGGACTGTACCCAAAAACTACCTGTTTGCACGACTCCTTTGAGCCGTGGTAGGGTAGAAATCAAAGCACAGTGGGAACTCACATGAGACAAATGACGACCTCAGGTCGATGAACTAACCTGTACACATGTCACCAGGGAACTGCTATCTGACGATATGTATAATACCAACTAGCAGGTTCCCGGCGAATCCTGTCCACTGTACTCATAACCCAATGAGCACCTATATACATCTTAGGTGATCCAATTGACACCAGTGGCTTGTGAGACCGGCCACCGCCCCTCGTCGGGATCTCGACTGTATACACTAGTCTACTCCGGAGTATCGATACCCTGTCTCGAAACTCCCACGACTAGGGACCATAATTAAGGATATGCGTATAAACCACCCAACTCTCACGTATATGATCGCCATCATACAGTTGGTGGTAAAGCAAGATCCTAAGGGCTCTATCAAAGTGTAACATGTAATCAGTCACCTGAACATGTACACGACTGATAAAGGCAAACCAGATAGCATACTATCATCTCGAGTAAGACTGTCCTACCAGTATAGGTCCTCCGCAATCATTGCAATCACTTACCTGCGATCCAATAATTGACTCTGAGGGCACTATCTCCAACAATCTCCCACTTGCACTCAAGGCTAATTATTGCGATGTCGACTACTCACAGCCCGTGTGAAAACGAACATCCAACTCCTCTACTAATCAGTTTCACAAAGCCCGTTTGTAAAACTATTGTGTTCGGGAAATAGCCTCAGTGAGTGGATCCGCCTAGAAGTTTCTTTCTATATCTCTCTAAATCTCAAGTTCGCGGAGAAAGCCATCTTCCGAATTGAGTAATACCTGTCTTAGAATATGTCTGGATATCTGATGGGACCTAGTTCATAAATGAACTCCAAATCCAAACTTCTTAGACTGTATCGATCACTGAACCTAATCAGTATCCTGCACCAAGCCTCCCACAGTATCCTCTTGGACCAGCTGTCCATAATACTGTCCCTCTTCAGAGGAAAACTATAACTCTGACAATCACTCTGTCAACCATGTCACCTTTGAAGCCTGGAATGATAACCGTCTCCCGAAGGAGGCTGCCGTTATCAAATCCGTAGAACATGTACTTATGTTCTAAAACTGCTTTCTTATGTTTCTCCAGGATTGGATTAATACAAACTTATTGCATCTAGTGCAAAAACAACATCTGGTGTGGTACTTGACATCTCACGATTGACTCAATTGCCTAAGCAAGTGATCTGCCAATCATGCACATCCCTTTCCACTTTAGTCTGTAAGACACCTTTAGAGAGGGTGACTCCATTACCTGCTGGTACACCACCATGCCAGGAGTCATCTATTCTAAAAACCATTAGAATACTGTCAAAGTACCCACATTGGGAAACTACCCAAATCCAGATCTAAAACCATAGATCTAGAAACCAGAATGTCAAATATTATATCCATATCCTGTCTGGAGAAACAACTGTGTGATGACCACAGTACAACCGATTGTAGTATAGGAATTTTACTTCCTACTCTGTGTATGTCATCCATATACCATGATATCACATCCTACTACCTTCTTAACAGATCCATCCCCTATTCTGATTGAAGTCAAACCCATGACTGTCACATCAAAAATAGATGATCTATCTCTGCTATAACTGCTCTAGTCTATAAATAGACATAAGCCACTTGCCCACTATGCTTCCGATGCTCCCACTGACTACGACAACCCTCCTACCGGGTCTCATAGCCTGGAACAACAGTAGTGTCAAGTCTGGGTAGAGAAGAACCTCCCTGTCACCGTCCTTGAGGCTACCGGAGTACCTCTCGGGTGTCTGAGGTTACCCATCATATCTGCGGAGTGGCTATTGGAATGTCAAACCTGATTGAATATATAGGTCCTATTAAATTTTCCGTAATCGTTCGCGGTTCTGGAATCACTTCCAGTTCTACCATACTCCCACTATTGTTTTCTGAAAAAGATCCATTTTACTAAAACTGTGGCGAGTCAAGAACAATATCACTATTGATCTTCCAAATGGTAGAATATCAACCCTCGTCACAAACAGCCATTACAGAAACGTGCATTGAGTTATCCAGAGTTTGGTTTTAAGCATAAGCTGGACAACTCCCCGTACCTTAACATCTTTTAAGGTACGAACTATTCTATATCCAATATAGAAACTTTGGCATTTATTTAATTGGAACCATATTCAAATCATGCAGCTGTCTCCAGTGCATATCACTTTAATGGAAAGAGGCTAATCAGCATTACTCAACTTAGGAATACATCCACTTATGAGTAACCTGAAAGAGAAATAAGTTTCTCAAAAACATCACTATCATCTGAATACCCATCACAAGAATCTACATCTTCGATCTCTTTGAAGAATCCCGATACTTGTGATACCTGGTTCTCTACTTTATTCTTATACCCACAACTTCTCAAAACTTAGACCTTGTATTTCTACGAAACACTTGTCTAAAAACTTAGAGAAGTCATAAGTAAACAGAATATAGTACGAGGACCTACCCCTTTGTCCTGATGGACACTGGACAACATACAATACTCTGTATAAGTCCGCTGAGTTAAGCAACTCATAACCTGTGCGTCGTAGGTTGAAAACTGTACCCTGACGATTTCCTCAAATATCACCAATTACAACGAATTCCGATATAATGAGGATGATCACCTAATTCCCAATAACTTACTCCCACTCATCATCTGTAAAACCATACAGATATGAGAATGAAACCTGGTAAATACATACCCTTGGAGTAAGTATCTAATCGGGAAAACAGTTTTCCTTTAACAATGCACTGAAACATGAAAATGTTTCGTAGGGGTATCCTGGTATTCATAGAAATGCCTCTTCCATAATCCAATTCATGACTATGACCGTATATTTCACTGCCATCTCTCCAAATCTCTTTATTTGTCTTTAGTCGTTACCTTCTGTACACCGTCGTTAGGCTAAATGCTTTTCTTCCTTCCCTACCGTTCGGCACCAGCCTATGGTTTGGAAGAAGACTATCCAGTAAGCATAATAGGTGTACCCTCCTAAACCAAGGAGTACTCGCATCTTGAGAGAAGGTGATGATAAAAGACATCTGAATAATACCTTATTCTTTTAAAGGTGAAATAGGAGTGATGAAGTACACGGTTTTGGTCGTGAATGATATCAGTCGCAATTTACTTTGCCCTCTTTCTAATCCCTTTATTTTGTCTTTACATATTACCTTCTGCACACCCTACTTAGGCTAATTGGTTTTCTTCATTCCCTACCTTTCGGCACCTGCCTATGGTTTGGAATAAGACTATCCAATAAGCGTAATAGGTGTACTCTCCTAAACCAAGGAGCTCTCGCAACCTGAGAGAAGGTGATAATAAAAGACAACTGAATAAACCAATTCTATTTCTCCTGAACCTGGATCCATCCTCGAAGAAGTCCCTTCGAGTTCGTATATAACCATACGATGGATCTATCCAATAGAAGTGGATGTCCGTAGTAATACGGGTGTTCTGAGAAATTCAAAGGGTAAAAGAAGGAGTGGCAATGACTTATGCAACATAGACAATCCAAAAGCCAGTATTTAAGAAGGTTCGGTCAACTTGGTCACTGAGTCATAGTCTAGGGTCGGTCAAAGGTCGCTGCCAAAGAGAGAGAGAAAAGAAACACTCTGCGTGCACTCTAACCTAGATCAGAATGGTTATCACATTATCTAATCCGGAAACCTCCCACTGTCCTGTCAAATTCTCCTCCAAACCAGAAAGAAGAATCAATCGGGATCACCCGAAGAGTAAACCAACTCATCAGTGGGAATCGGGATCCAACTCTCATCGCATGATAACGTGATGGAATGCATCCACGTTACTCATACTCCAGAAGGTATGCGCATACTTGGCAAGTTTCAGTTTCTTTAGAAACTCCCGATAAGATTTTTTCCCCATGCTCTTATGACCTTGGCTTTGGTCAAAATGTCATAAGTCACATGCCAAGTTCTACCCGTCGCTATCTTGTCAATTTGAACCCACCCGCACATGTCCCTGACTTTGGCCAATCGGCAGAACGACTGTCCCAAACCAACTCATCTATCTATGCAACAAATGAATACCCAGCAGCTACCAAACACTATGCCTTAACTTTGGCTAAAATGCATAGCTTGAATACTACTGAATACCCAAAAGAAGTGACGGAGGGCTATGGCTGGTTTTTGGCGAAAAAACTTTAACGTAGTGAACTTGATATCGCTGAAGGAACCTGATAGCTTTTTAAAATATAGTGGCGAAAACCTTTTGCTAAAGAGGTCATTCCCGGTGAAGGGATCTCGGCTCTTTCCTCGTGGAATGAGGTATAGGATATTCCACTGAATACCGCGATGCAAAGCAACTTGTAATCAACTATAGTGAAGTTATTACCCTGACGCAAACTTCTGCCCAAGGGGTCAGTCCCGGTGAAGGGATATCGGCCCTTGCCCCGTCGAATGAGGTGCAGGATATTCCACTGAATACCGCTATGCAAAACAAAAGGAAACGTCTTTGCAATAACACTTTTTAAATTTGTTCCAACAACTGCCAAATAGGTTTTTTTACTTTGCATTGATCAGAATCAACGCAGTCCCATCAATAATCACACCAGAAAAGAACGAAAATAAAATGTACATATATGCCATCCGCATTCGTCACTTTGTCCCGTCATCACCCGTTAGGTTACTTAACTAACGACAGAGCGGGGACTGGACTAGCGCGGGTGTAAAACATATACAATATCTAATAGTATATAAACCAATATACAATAATCGCTCCAGGCGTGATAATATGCAACATTACAAAAAAGTAATAAGCATCACAGAACAATACAGATAATCTGGGATCCCCGAGTTTCACAGAGCCGCTGCTGAAACCTGACGTTCCCCTGTCGTGTGGATAGCCTGTGCAATGAAACCTAGACCCCTACGGGTGCGGCAAGTTACCCGCCAAAACCTGAAGCGAGGCAGCCCCCTACAGCAAAGTGAATGGACCACCCTGCACTTCACGGAATCCGGTAATCTTGGGCACCCCTCCTTGGGTCAACCTGTACCCCCTACGAGTGCGGTGAATAGTCTGCCAATTTTAGAGTGGGGCCCCTCTGCCTCTCAAAGCCATGAGATGCGGACTCGTTGCCCTCCAGAACTTGGCTATCCGTACACTCCGTCACGGGGCAAAACCTAGTACAGTAATGAAAAATAGTACAACAGGTACATCGACCGCAACCTGGTCGTGCCCCAAAAGAATATTATACAACAGGTAGTGACGGCAGTCCACATGTTGGACGCTCGTCCCGCAATATCAAATGTACAAATAAATCCAAACTGCACTACCATTGCACACTGCTATCCACCACGACAAATCCGCAACATCACAGCACAACACAGAACATCAACGCGAATGTCACGTTCGCAAACCCGTTTAAAAGAACTATAGCAATCAGACGCGGTTTACCGATCAATTGACATTCCCGGTCGGAGATATAATGTAAGCACTGTAAACTAACATGTTTAAATTTCGATCGACTAAATATCACAAAGTGGGCCCCACGAACATCTGTTGAACAGTAACAAAATCTGGGCCCAAAAGATATATACCAAAAACCCCAAATTCCAGACAAGAACCCACTGTACAAATTTGGGGCCACGATCTCACAGAATGGCCGCGGATGCGCGGTCAAACCATAGGTTTGACCGCGATTCCGCGGCGTTCTTGTCGAATCACGTGCCCAAATTTGTACGGTGTGCTTCTAAAACCCTGCACAACTTTCTGTGATATGTGGAAAAAATTTTGGAACCCTTTAAAAATCAACAGAAACCGTGAACTTGAAATTTTGCAGTTTTTGATATTCGGTCCGATCGATATTTTAAACGCGTTAGCACAAGTTAGTAAAGCAAAATGGTGAGTCTCTGATACCACTGTAAGTCTACGGTAGCGCCCCGGCCGTCTACAGACGCCAAATGCGGAACAAAACTTTTTAACTGGCGCTATCGTATACTTTCACCCGGATCTGCCATTATTGCTAAACTAACAAACTATAAAGAGTGTAGAAAGGTTATACCGAACGATTCGAGTCCTTCGTTCTTTAACCATCATCCCACGCTCCGTTGCAGCTGCTCCGATCTCGTCGATCTCCGATCTGCTCGTCCAGGTGGCACCACGTCGATGATTCTTTAAACGGGCTCCCGCCTCTGACTTGAGGCAACTCGGTCGTCAAGTTTGCTAAAAGAGACGACCAAGAATGATGTAGAGAATGAGTAGAAGACTTTGTCTCGTTTTGTCCAAAGCTATGGACGAACAGTTAATGAAGTTGCCACTCGAATCGGGTGATGGAATGAAATGAGCTGTGAAATTTCATATACCCCAAAATCTATCATAATCTTTTACAAATGAAAAACATCAAGTGAGAGAGTGAGGGGAGGGGGCCGGCCATATATAGGAGGTGGGGGTGAGTGTAGGAGAGGGGGAGGTAACCATAAGAGAAAAGATCAACCACAAATATCCTTCATGCAAACAAAACCTCATTAATGCAAATGGTGATTCATTAACCTAGTCACCATTGCATTAATGGCTCCATTAATGCACTAATGACTCACCATGCCAAGTCACCCTTTCTAGAACCTTCTAGAATCACGACTCAACCTTATCCAAGAAAAGATAAATCCGTCTTTAACCGAATGTTAAAAGACGGCTGATAGAAAACAGGAAACTAGCAACTTCCAAAAGTGATCCTGAAACGACTTTCAGGATAATCCCGTAACTGTATAAATATACCCGCATTTGTATTACGACCGAATACAAATGCAACTGAGACAAAGATATTATATCTACTCAATACAATACTCGGATCCGGCTTAAACCAAAGCCGACCGGTATCATCTGCCCGAAAAATAACACGTGCGTAAACGCACGTGCATTTTCCGAACCCTGCCATAAAACCATACGACCTCTACAACGTTTCGCCCGAACTTGGGAAACTGTCTGTGGGGGACTCTAATGACTCGTCAGTACCCTGGCAGTGGGTTTAACCACAAACTGTCAGTGGCACTAGCAATGCGTAACGGCTGCCCATGGACTGACCTCAAGGGAGGCCGATGAGCGAACTCACCCGTGAAACCCTGCTGAGCCTAATAGTGACAATGTATATACAGTCCGGTCCGTTCGTCTATGAGTATCGCATATCTGCCTAGGGTGCTAGTAACGTCAGACCCCCAATAGCAGTATAAGTCGTGTCGGAGTGAAGCCTAATAACACCCTGAGATACTACTGGAGTACCTACCAGTAAATCTCCTGCCACGGCCGTGGGCTTTGTGTAATGGCTCTCCTAGACACAGCACGATCTCGCCCCCAATACCGGGAGAGACGAATCCCCTGCCGATCCGCTTACGTGCCTCCATATGGCTCGGGACTGTATCCAAAAACTACCTGTTTGCACGACTCCTTTGAGCCGTGGTAGGGTAGAAATCAAAGCACAGTGGGAACTCAGATGAAACAAATGACGACCTCAGGTCGATGAACTAACCTGTACACATGTCATCAGGGAACTGCTATCTGACGATATGTATAATACCAACTAGCAGGTTCCCGGCGAGTCATGTCCGGTGTACTCATAACCCAATGAGCACCTGTATACATCTTAGGTGATCCAACAGACACCAGTGGCTTATGAGACCGGCCACCGCCCCTCGTCGGGGTCTCGACTGTATACACTAGTCTACTCCGGAGTATCGATGCCCTGTCTCGAAACTCCCACGACTAGGGACCACAATTAAGGATATGCGTATAAACCACCCAACTCTCACGTATATGATCGCCATCATACAGTTGGTGGTAAAGCAAGATCCTAAGGGCTTTATTAAAGTGTAACATGTAATCAGTCACCTGAACATGTACACGACTGATAAAGGCAAATCAGATAGCATACTATCATCTCGAGTAAGACTGTCCTACCGGTATAGGTCCTCCGCAATCATTGCAATTACGTACCTGCGATCCAATAATTGACTCTGAGGGCACTATCACCAACAATAACGTGGGGTTCGTGTTATGAACTTCTAATCATTTGCTAACAAGCTAGTAATGGTTTAGTTGGCTCTGATACCACTGTAAGTCCATGTCACGCACCCCACGAACTTGCGGGGAGGCGGAATATATGAAAAACGATTATCAAAGCTTCGTAACACGGACTTGAGCGCATGAATCGTTTCTAAACCATTGCTAACTATCTACTAGAGGTTTAAATACTCGGATACGAAGTTATACCTCATGATACTAGTCCTTCGGGTGTTCATCACGGTCCTCCACTCCTCGTAGGCTCCTTGGAACATCGGCACCTCAACGGCCTCCTCGAATCAAAGACGATCCACCCGAAAGCTCCTACGCCAAGCTTAATCTCAAACTTGAGATAACTAGGTTGCTTAAAGTGCTAATCTAAGCTACCTAGGGGATATAGAGTGAGATTATGGATGTATTAGTCTAGCTAACCCTTGATCTCAACACATGAGAGGCTAGGGTTAGGGTTTGAAGAGAGAGTGGGCTTGAGGAGAGAGAAGGTGAAGATGAGAATGAAATGAGATAATGATGTTATCATAATATATATGAAGCATTATTATTTATCTAAAAATCAAATAAAAGAATTAACAACCATACTTCATAAATATCTATGAGTGATTCATCACCATGAGTCATTAAGCATTTATGATGCATTTAATGACTTGGATGAATCACACAAATGAGTCACTAATCTCATTTAATGCAATGCCACCTTAACCCCTTAGTCACCACTCTTCTAGAAGCTTCCCGACAAATTATGAGAATGCCCCTCCAATCCGTGAAAACACGGAAAAATTTAGACTATATAAATCCAATAACCCGATACTAGAATCTGGCTTAAACCAAAGCCGACTAGTAAAAACTGTCCGAAAAGTCGTACGTGCGTAAACACACGTACGCGTCCGAACCCTTGTCGTAATACCATACGATCTCTACATCGTTTCGCCTGGAGCAGGGAAACTCTCTGTGTGGGACTCTAAAGACTCGACACTACGCTGGTAGTGGGTTTAACCACAGACCGCAAGCGGCACTAGCTGTACGTAACGGTCCCCAGGTAGATGTCAATAAGAAGGCCGATGAGGAAAATCATCCGAACTCCCACTGAGCCTGATGTGACAATCTCCGTACAGTCCGGTCTGTTCGTCTAAGACTATCGCATATCAAGCCTAGGGGGCGGCAAGTGTCAGTTCCCTAATAGCTGTATAAGTCGTGTCGGAGTGAAGCCCATTACACCCTGAGAAGCTACTGGAACCTACCAGTATATCTCTCTTGCCCTGGCCAGGGACTTTGCGTAATGGCTCTCTGACACAGCGCGATATCATCTTCCAATACCGGGAGAGACGAATCCTATCTAACCACTACTGCCTCCAAGTGCTCGGGACTGCACCCAACTGCTACCTGTTTGCACGACTCCTTTGAGCCGTGGTAGGGTAGCAATCTAAGAACAGTGGGACACACTCGAGGCGAAGTAGCAGTGTCAAGTCTGCGGACTATGTTGTACTCATGTCATCTGGGAACTGTTAACTGACGATGGGTATAATACCAACCAATCAGTTCCCCTACGAGTCCTGTCCGGTGTACTCGTAACCTAACGAGCACCTGCATACTATCTCCAGTACGACGTACTGATGGCTATAGGACAGACCATCTCCCCAACTGGGATGAGAAGCGTACACACTTAGTCTACTCCGGAATATCGATGCCCTATCTCGATAATCCAACGACCAGGGACCTGTATAGGATGTTTCTTACAGACTACCCAGCCCCCACTAGTGTGACTGCCATCACAACGCTGGTAATCAAGCAAAGATCCTATGGGCTCTACTAATATGTATAAGTGATACGTTACAAGAAACATATGCACATATTAAAGTAGACACAAACCAAGTAGCATACTACCATTTTTAGCAAGACTGTATATACAACTGTGAATATCCCAAACTTCCATTAAGTAATATACAATCTAGTATGATACAATAATGGCCCTTAGGGCATATACACTAACAGGGCTTGCGCCTGCATGGAAGAGCGTCCCCACAATCAAAAAACCCCTCAATGAGGGGGAATCTGACGAAGTCTGCTACATTGGCCGCATCCGTCTAAATCTTTTATATACGGCGACATAAATCAACTTGGCATTTTCGGAGAGGTGGACAAATAGCACCAATTAGCATCTGCCCCTAAATTCAGGCAAGACGAACATACGCGGTTCCGTCTCTGTATTCAGAGGAGAACAGATTCTGGCACGCCCGGTGGGACCTTTTCCTCTTTCCACTCCACACTTCGTGTGTCGTGTTCGTGAACGAAATGCGGTTTGATATGGTTGCCCTTGGGTTCGAGTTACTAAGATTTGGTGTCTTGTTCCGTGCAGAAAGCAGAAGATCAATGGCTTTAACATGCACTAACTGCAACTGCAACTCTCACTCCGTCCTATCCGGAGGAGTGACTTACGGGCCTCAAGCGGCCTCCATCTTCGCTATGCCGGTGGAACAGGTCACTCAGGCCGCCACTGGATTGTTCTTCGGGACCATGCTCCCGCCAACGAGCTTCAGCGCTCCTGTACCATCACAAGAAGCTCCCAAGAAGTCAGTCTTTGATCGGCTTGCAACTACTGCGGACCCCTCTCAGCGGGTCGCCCAAGTCCAATGCCTCAGTTTTCAACAGACTGGGCCAGAACGCCAACAAGCCCGCGATACCTGAAGCAGCCATCCCAAAGCGGATAGCCATCCCGGCTCAAGCAGGAAAAATCATCGGAGAGGCTTCTTCTGCCAAGAAGTCAGTCTTCGCAAGGCTGGCCATTCCGGCTCCTACTCCAGACGAAGTTTCTAAAGCTGCTTCCCCTGCCCAGAGGTCTGTCTTTGACAGATTGGACATTGGTTCTCAACGGAAATCGGTCTTCAAGAGGCTAACGCCGGCGATAACCCTTCACCAACACAGGGGGCATGAGGAAGTCACTCCTATAGCTGAACCGACTCCATCCGCACGACATGCTCGCCGTCGCTACTGGCGCCGAGTGAGGAAGGCTGGGGGCAATTCCCCTTCGGGACTGACTCCACCAGCTCCAACGGTGGAAGTTGATACTGTTGTTCCGACTGGGAACAATTTCGAACCGCTTAGGAGGGTCCGCAAGAACTCTCCGAATGCCGTGCTAAAGAGATCTCCTCTACTTGCGGAGATTGTTACTGAAAAGAAGCCGGAGCAGCCCCCTCAGCGGCTGTCCTTCTCCAGATGGCCACTTCGTTCAAAAGTGACCCTCTTAAGCGGTTCGAAATTGTTCTATATATATATATTCAAGAACGAGCAGGTGATTATATATTTTATCTATTAGTGTGCACAGGCTTTTTAAATAAGTGCGTTCAATCAATAAGACTCAGGCCTTTTTGAGATTTGGCTCTTCTTATATGTTATACTTATGTATCTCTCATAGTTTTTCCAATATAAGACTGCTTTAGTCTCTCACATCTCAACACCGAGAATATTATTTGAATCAAAACAAGCATGAGATTTTTCCGTGGGAACCTAGGATTCCCTCCTATATTAATTAGCATGTATCAGGTGTCCCCTAAAGTTTTGCCCTGCTTCGTTAATTAGCATATTGATAACTTTTTGTTAACTGGCCGTCAGAATATTCCGAAAAACGTTCTTTATGAGATGCACATGACTTTTCTTGACAATATTTACCCAAACCGTGCTTTTTCTTCAACATCTATTTGTGTCTTGTATTTTCTTTTTATCTCCTTTTTTTTCCCTTTTCCCTTCAATTTATTTTTTCCAATGTCTTTCACATGATGAACTACAACCAACAAGTTCTGCACACCCATGATTTTAGGACGCTTTGTTAATTGAAAAACCAAAATAATAATTAGAAAAAAGCACACAAAACTTTTAAACAAAAAAGAAAACACTAAAATACCTAACTCCAGAAGACAAACAAAATCAAAATTCAGTGTCTAGACTTTCTTATTCGCTGCAAGCAAGAACCCAACATAAAAAAGAAGGCAACAAAAAGTGGAGGTTTAGGGCTTATTTTTTTCTTAAAACCCCTAAAGCTCGAGCAATTTTGATGGTATTATTTTATCTTCCAATCGAAGTGATTGATGTATTGGACAAGACATCTTCATGGTCCCAACAATTTATAATTTTAGCCGGCCTATGGTGGCAAGATTAGGGAAAGATTTGGTATTATTTGGATTAATGACTCCAAAAAACAACCACAAGATTAGCTAATTTTTGTTTGCTTGTAGAATTTTGGATTTGAATTTTTTTAAGGGCCCACTATTTTTTAGATTTCATGAATCCAAAAAAACCAAGGATGGTATACGATTAGCACCTTTTACATGGACCCACCACATATTAACTTCCGTCATCTCTCTAAAATCCTCAAATTCAAATCTCACTTTCATTTCACCAACCAAACAAGAATTATAAGGATTTATAAATCCAATACCACGAATCCAACACCAACTAAATAATAAATTACCAAATCCAAAAATTTTCAGCCGTACTATTTTGAAATTCAAATTTCATAATCCTGCACCACAGAATTGATCTCCAAATTTTCCTTGATTGTTCATTCAGTTTGAGCGCTTCATCAGTTAATTTTCGGGAGGAAGAAAAGTTGAAGGCATGGAAGAAGAAAGCAAGAGAAATAAGGACTTTTCCGCTATATTATGCACACTGTCAGTATATTAAAGTACACTTATGAACTTTATCTCTATTATCTCTATTACAGTGATCTTCAAATTTGAAATTGATTTGGGATTTTGGCTATCTAATTTGCAAAAAAATTCATTAAAAAAATATAAAAAATCAAAACCGGATTTGTAACCCCAACTAACCCCGTTGCTTTTTAACTTCACAAACCTCTTTTAATAAATTACGCTTAATATGTAACTTGCATCACACATGCAAAATACTAGTAGGATATTACTACATAGGAAAAACATCACGGAGTACATGAAATCTAATCAAAGTAATCTTGTATTACCATGCTAGGTATATTTTAATCATCCTGGTGATATGTATGTGTATCGGTCGACGGTTGGCGGGCAACTAGCAAACTACAGGCAATGGCATGCGGCCGACGGACGATGAACCACTAACGGATTACGGCTGATCGGCCGATGGCCGGACCGGCGGGTGGTAGACGGTCGTGGCACATCTTGTGTTAGACGTTTTTATCATGTAATGATTATATGATTGCGCTCAGAATATATAATCGAAGGCAAATTGAAGGCATATACTCGGTAACAGAATGTACCGTATAGTATTTTTTTGAAGCAATGTACTATACAGTATTTATATGTAGGAAAAAGTTGTTGCAATATTAAAATGCAAAAGCTGTGGAAATTTGGAGAATTATATAGCAATTTATTCTTTTTTTATTACCCCTTGCAAGTGGGATACATTTTAATATATGTTAAACTTATGGGAAAAGAAGTCAAAAAATTATAAAGGTTTTGACACATCATGTTTCATAAAGATTTGAGACTTTAAGAGAGACAAATTTTTATAAACTTCAAATTTTAACCTTTTCTAGAATTATTAGAATATTTGTCGGCTTCTTGCCACATGTTATGTTGAGAATTAAGTTGCGGACCTTGCGGTTTTAATTTGATGCCGATTGATATCTTCTAAATGTTTGATGGTGTTTGTACTACGGTTATGTTCAGCAAAGAATCACACCGTTCGAAACCATGCTTTCATGATGTTTCCAGCATAAACTCCAAAAACTTTAACCAAAACCCGTTTGGCAAGAAAATAAGAACTTTTATTTCAAATCTCTTGTTTTAAAGCTCTAAAAGACTAGAGCTTTGCGAAGTTTCAAGCCGTTCTCTTTTTTTAAATCCTATTTCTCAATGAAATCTTGGTTTGTCGAAAGATCTTAAACTTTTATCGAAACCCTAGTTTGGATTTAACTAAAAAGAAACTGTGGTTCGAAACTCATATGGCCAGCCCAAACCCACATCAAAAGCCCAGTATCATATGAATCTAACCATCGCCCTCTGGCCCGTTTGAGATCTTATCAGCAGTCTCCACTGTGAAACCTCGCTATTCTCTTGAGCTTAGGGTTAGGGTTTTTGTGTGCGCTGTGAGCGTGCGAGAGAGAGAGGCGGAGGAATTTTGCCGGCGATCTTCCAAAATGGGTAAAAATCTCGATCGAAAACCCTAACATCTCTTCGATCATTTGCAATGAATTCACTCTCTGCGATCTTTTCGTCGCAGGTATCTCTCGTGATTCGATGCACAAGAGGAGGGCCACTGGAGGCAAGAAGAAGGCCTGGAGGAAGAAGCGAAAGTAAGCTTGCTCTTGTCTCCTTTCGCTAAGATCTCTGTTACGTTCGCAAAAATTTCCCCCTTTTGGCTGCCAAGTTGCAATTTTTATTAAAATGCTCACTGTGTTTTGTTTTAAAAGTCATATATTGGCTGCAAAAAGTTAAATTTTGATTTTGTTTTCTTATTGGAATAATCTCTGAGTTGATGTTTACTGGATTTGGGTTATCCTAGATTTAGTAAGTTTCGATAGAATTAACTACATTTGTAAGCTATCTTAATCTATTTGGAAAATTGTGCTCGCAAGATAGTGGTTCCAATTTTGAGAAATAATAATAGCTTAATTGCACCTTTGTGGCACTTACACCCCCTCAATTAATTTATTGGCATAAACACCCTCTCTGCTCATCGATCAAAACCCTAAAAAATGCTCAAATTCTACGCTAACAACAAAAACAAGTTCTAAAGAAGAAATTAGACAGTCGTTTGACTTTGAATTGAATTTGAGCATTTTTAGGGTTTGATGAGCATTGAGGTTGTTTTGTTTAATTAACCCGTTTATTATTGTGATGTTAACCCAATAATAGTTTATGATTATAGAGATAACATGGGATTTAAAATAGGAAAGCAGCAGTTATGGATATTAAATATCGTAGATACCTCTTGTCATCTCAAATCAAAGGGGGAAAAAATCAATGATAGAGCAGGCTTCTATTTTTGAAGTTAAGCCTGCTTACTCCACAGAACTCCTGTTATCCTCAACTAACTCTCCGGCATGAAAGAAGAGCAGAAAATCTTAACAAATATACGATTCTACTTACCCTCCAAAGTGTAATGCATATTTTTATTGCTGCTAAGTTTGTTTTTATCTAGATATAGCAGTTTCAGTTTTACTTGCAATTTTCTTAGACTTTTGCTTTCTTTGATGATTTGTTTCTTATCTTCCTCGCTCTTATAAGGTATGAGTTGGGACGCCAACCAGCTAACACAAAGCTCTCAAGCAACAAAACTGTTAGGAGGGTTCGAGTCAGAGGAGGGAATGTGAAGTGGAGGGCACTTCGTTTGGACACAGGAAACTATTCATGGGGAAGCGAGGCTGTGACCCGAAAGACCCGTATTCTTGATGTGGTTTACAATGCCTCAAATAATGAGCTTGTGAGGACACAAACCCTTGTCAAGGGTGCTATTGTTCAAGTTGATGCCGCCCCATTCAAGCAGTGGTACCTCCAGCACTATGGTGTTGAGATTGGAAGGAAGAAGAAGGCACCTTCCGCTGCCGCCAAGAAGGAAACCACTGAGGTAACATTTTGTCTTTTTCTTTACTATCAAGAATTATTTTTTATGTTGTCACTTAATTGTCTTGGTATATTTGATAACCTTACAAATCTATGTTCTAAAATATATCTTGGTTGCTCTGGTTGAAATTAGAAGTGAAGTGATAAATTCTTAGTGCTCTGTAGAGGTTTTCCAATTCAAAAGATATATACTAGTATTTAGTTAATATGTTTGTTAGGAATAATCATGATTGATATCAGTAATTTGATTTGCCAATTCTATATTTGTGTTCTCCATTTGCAAGTGCATACCGGAAGTTTTTGGTACACAGTAAATTTTAGGGTTTTGGAATCTTATAATTGTTTATTTTACGTTGCACTGTGTTGTTGGTACTCGCTAATCACATTGAAAGGAAATTGTGATGGAGCTAGTATCACAAAACCACTAGCAGTTGCTTGGGGTGGTATTCCATTTCATCTTCTCTTTCCTCTCTTATAGCACACTGTTTTGTGCATGTGGATGTTGATGGAGGCATGCACCTCCTTTATCATACTTAGCAATTTTTTTCTCCTTCAACTTATCCTTAGTAACAGCTAAATGGTAACTACTCAATAGTTAAGCTAAAACAGTAATTACTTCAGGAATACATCCTTTGTCACTGTATTGCTATTGAACAATGTGAGGCTGCAAGTAACATTAGATTGTAAGATTATAGAAAAAGCAAAGAAATCCAATCTTGGTTTTAAGTTTATAGAACTTTAGCAATATTATCCTTTAACACTGTATTACTATTGAACAATGTGAGGCTGCAAGTAGCACAAGATTGTAAGATTATAGACACAGCTGAGAAATCCAATCCTGGTTTTATGTTTATATTCTGATTCTGCAAGGAAGGTATACACTCTGCAAGGAAGGTATACACTCTCTCAAAGATTAATTTTATGGTTGAAGCTTATAATTTTTTGTGCACTCAATGCATCCTAAGTTAATTACTTGGTTTCCTTCAACTTCTGTGATTGTAATTTTGGTTATCTTGCTATCGAGTTAGAAAGAGATTCTGGCTCATAGTATTCTCGGCACATCTCTCCGTTCTCTTTTTTTTCCCCTCAGAAAATCCTTCTCCCTTCATTCTTAATCAACTTTCTTTCTCATATGTTGTAGATTAAAAAAAACTAGGCATTCTAAATTTTAGAAGGACCTAAGCATTTTAGGATCCATAGAGTTACCTTCCTTTAGCATAATATAATGGTCCTTGGTTGATCCTCATCCACTTTCTCGGTCTGAACATGCCACATTTGGAATGGCATTCTCAATTATTTCTGCGATATCATGTTTTATATTTCTGATAGTGTTAAATTTGTCAATTTGAATAGATTCCATTTCTTTGTGTTCTGTAGTTATATATAAACAATGTTTTCAGCTTAAGCTTCATTCATACTAGATTCATATATGCTTTAATTCTGATATATGTCCATCAACTTGGCTTTCTTTTTTCACTGTCTATCTGCTTACTTAATTCAAGATGAAAGTAAAATACCCTTTTGTTGAATTTTTCGGCAGAAATGATATACGGCCATGTAAGATTAAAGTTCTGTAGAACTGTTGTTCTGTATTTTCTACTCAATTGTTTATTTTCATCTCTATATATTAGATATCATATTTCCTTAATTTGACCCAAAAAGATTTTACATACGAAGGATAATACTTTATCTATGTTATATTGTAGGTTAAAGTTTGACTTCTTTTGTTCTCTGTATTCCCAATACCAGATGCTCATTAATACAAATTATGTTAATGCCAAGTTGGGTAATGATGGTGCATATTTTATATCATCTTTTCCGTATCTACAGGATTTCAATTTGTTAATAGTGTCGAGGAGAGTTATGTGAAGCTAGATTCTTAAATTTGAAATTGTTTTTAGTTTAATAAAGAGTTTAAATACCAACATGCAAAAACCCTGAGCTATATGATGTTTCTTTCTTTATATTAATGGTGTTTCCCCACTTTCCGTTATAGGAGGGCGATGCTGCGGCTGCAGCTGAGGAAGCAAAGAAAAGTAACCATGTACTCAGGAAGCTGGAGAAGCGTCAACAGGGACGCACGCTCGACCCTCACATTGAGGAGCAGTTTGGCGGTGGTAGGTTGTTGGCTGCCATCTCATCCCGCCCTGGCCAATGTGGCAGAGCCGATGGGTAAGCAAATATCACTAAACATTTTGCTATATATGAAGTCACCGTTAATTTAGCTTTTCCAGTTTACTACCTTGAAGTTATTCTAATTACAAGAAGTTTTCTCAGAATTCCATGTATAAGGGGCTTCAAATGATATCACTTCCTAAAATCCAATGTTTAAGGGATTTTACTGTAATAAAAACTCATAATTTTCAAAAATAACTTAGATATTAACCATTTACATATTCACAACAGGTATATTTTGGAAGGCAAAGAACTTGAGTTCTACATGAAGAAGATCTTGAGAAAGAAAGGCAAGGGTGCTGCCGCCTAATAATTGACCCGATTATTTTCCAGTTTTAACTTCTTTTGGAATTCGTGGCTTCCAGAATGAAACTTCTTTGTTAGCCAGCCTTTTGTTTTGAGAATTTTGCTATGTGATGGTACTTGGTATATTAAAACTTTGTCGGTGTATTGGAATCACAATTTGTGTTTTTTGGTACTAGACTTCAATAGAAATGGGCGTAATTTATTTATGCTGAGGTATCATCAGTCACCGTTAAGCTCATGAGTTTATGGATAATCCTGTGTGCTTTATGCTTGCTTGATATTCTATATTCCTTCACAAACCCTTTGGACACTACAACTTTTCAGATCCGAACTTGGGGCTACCCCCGTCCCCTTACTCAGATTGAAAATCATGGGGTTAGCCGCAACAAATGGTGGGCCGAGAAGATACTGATAGACTGTTTTATCCTGTCTGCTGATACCAGCATGAAACAGGGATGATTGGTGTCGCTTAATTCGTACATGGCCGCTTCTTCTGACCATCCCAAACTTTTGTACACTGGTACCTCGCCCATTTGGAGTCACTTAATTCGTACATAGCCTGAGTCCATGAATAAACGAGGCTGAAATGGGTTGCCCTATTTTCATTACAGAATCGATGGTTGGTCTTATCGGTATTCTGTGTTACCCTAGGATAAAAGGTAGCTAGTTTACAATGTTATGACCATGGACTCCATAGGCTTGCAACGTTCTAAAATTGATCGAGATATTGTTAGTAAGCAGCCAGGAGCTACGGCGAACAACAACAGCTAGTTGTTGGTTCTTTGGGAAAATGGAACTTAGAAAATTGAAGTTAGGCTCGAATTGCTCCTTTAAGCTTGAGGATAGTAAAGATGGGCATGAGTTGAGTGCTAGAAAAGCCGATGCTTGTGAGGAATTCTCGTTTGGCCCTGACGGTGGTACCAGAGTTGAAGGAGAAAGCCTTGGGTGCTTTGATAGGATTTGAGGAGATTGATGACTGAATCAAAATTCTCATTAACAGCGCAAAAGGGCAGATTGAAATGAGAGCCCTCATGAGTTTAGCAGTTAGGAGCCAGGTTTTGGAGGAGAAAGTTGAAATTTTCAACTTTTAAGGATGAAATTACCTAATTTTTTTTGGGGGTGACATGTGAAAAACTCAAAAAGAAAATAAAGCATCACTACTCCAAATACCCTTATAGGAGACACCAGGTCCAAGCCCTGGGGTAGCGTAGTCGGTAATGGCGGAGACTTGCGCCGGTGCGGACGAAAAATAACATACCAAAAGCATAATTTAGAAATTATCGTAAAATAGAAAGCCAAAAGTAATTTTATTTAAAAGACAACATATTGCAAAATATAAAAATCACAATTTACATTATAGGGTTTTCATATTTTGAAAAGATTTTACGATTACAAGATTATTAATGGTGCTAAAAGCATTTCTTTTGATTCATGTAACCAAGTTGTTGTTCATCCTTTGATCTCCCGTATCCCAAGTGAATTTCTACGATTATCATAGCTGAAAATGTACTCTCAACCGTGGCCGTTAAAATTTGAAAAACCGAAATGAACCTGTGGTGTGCCCAGAGCTCTTGAACCATATGGGAGATCGAGGGTCTTGGTTGACATGGCAGTTGATCACTGCTGTTACATTGATCAGAGCATCTACAAAACTCTCTGGCAGATCGAGGGTCTTGGTCGACATGACTGTTGATCGCGACTTTTACATTGATCAGAGCCAACAACCAAACATTTACATGGACAACCCCGATTATGATAAGCTGACGTCCATGTGATTTTATTAATGGACCAAGTCTTGAAAAAAAGACGGCTTTGTTTGCGTCATCAACAGTGGAGGATATAGAGACGTAAATGTCTCAGGTTGCTTGTTCCTTGAAAAATGAAGAAATGAGCGAATGTGATGTGGAAGTTTTAAATTTTGGCTTGACTGTCATATAAATGCTAGTGGAGTTGAGAAGAATTTTATATAGAATAATATCATATCAATGTAAAAAATGTCATCATTTATATTCTTCTTGCTCTTATATTAATTCAATATTAGTTTTCTTGCTTAATAAAAAAAATTCACTATTTTAATAGCATTAACTATCCTTTTAAATGTATTTGAATTACTTAGGTGAATAAAATTTATACCTTGACACCACCCATAATTATGGCACTCAAATGGTGATGTTTCCTTCGCAATTCATGCCAGCCGTGATACCCTTTTCCCGGCATTTCTCTCCAAAGTGAAGCATATGGAGGCCAAGCCTTCCTATTGTCGTCATCCAGCCATTTGTCGACTTCTCTCTTAACCGTCTCTCTCAAAGTAACTGAAAAAGTAATGATTGTGATTTTTCGGCTATCCTCCATCATCCCAAGTTCGGCTAAAATCATAGTAATTCTTCGCCCATTCATGGTTATTTTCAATTTATTTAAACAACTTCATTTAGTTGATAACAGAATGATATAATTGCCATAAATATGCCTAAATAAATATGCCTATATTAATACTGAACTTTTAGATACACATTCAAACAAAAAACTAGCAAAGAGGTGGAGGGGAAAAGAGTTGCAAAAGAAGAAAAGAAAACAATAATAGTTTAAAGTGGGGAAAATAACAAGAAAGGAAGCATGAAATGTGTGTGTACAAGGCTAAAATTCATATAAAACCTGTGAGGAAAATGGAAAGCATGTTGCCCACATTATTATTTTTTGAAAAAGTTGGTAGGCTGCCCGATGCTCTATCTTTTTGCGCACCCTCATGGCCATTGGCAACTTGATGAGCTGCAGCGACACCCTGCTTTTAAGGAGGCTCACTAATGATACTGTCTTGTTAGAATTCTTCTTGGCATTAGGGAATCAATTGGTTTCTTTTACTCTGTAGATTGAAATCGGCCGATTTACCGATTTTGGAAGCTTGATCTGGTTGAGTTTTGGAGTTCCTTATTTCCTCTACAGGTGAAGATAATCATTTGGTTCCCTCTTTAAACAGAGTATTCTATAAGCAATCACTAGTACACACAGGATGACAAGGCAATCCTTATCAATGCACATCTTTTTTTGGTGCTATAGCCGAATCGATAAACCATTTGTCTTTCAAAAGCCCTCCAGCTCGCTCGGTCTGGCCTATATATTGCTGATTTATTCAGGCTTTCATGCACACCATGGTGCATTGAAGATTTCTCTGAAAGCCGGTTGCCTACAACACTTCTTCATTATTACCAGTTTGGCAGGCTCTGAACTTTATCGTATGCTCGGTCTTATGCCTTTGAGAGAAATGCAAAAAAAATCTCTAATACTTTCAGAAGTAAATGTAGTTTACTTATGACTATTTTTTGTTTATTTCGATTCTGAGCAGGAGCATGTATGGAGAGAAGATTAAGAAGGCTGTGTAGCTAGCAGATTTCCCAAATTTTGTACGACGAAAAGCAACTCATTATTACTTGCTTTTGTATAGCTTCAATTCAGTTCCGACCCTTGTTTCTATCTTCCGGTAACTTGAATTCGCGGCAGGATTATTGAGTTGTGTGTTGTGTTGGAATCTTGATTATTAGTTAGAGATAACGGATAATTAACAACATAGGTCTTCCCGATCTTCATCTCTGTCTATTAATCATACACTTGAGGGATTCTTGGTATACTTGGATTAATTGCTCATCATCAGCTTTTCTACTAACTCATTAATATACTTGGATTAATTGCTACATGAGGTTCAAAATTTACACCCCTCAACTATCGTAATAGACATTTCCATACCTCTACTTGAGGAATTTTTTTCTTCTTCGTTCCAGAACCTCAGCATATCCAAGCATCAGCCAAGAGAAAACAAAGTAGACACTTATCTTTGAGGCAGTGCATGAAGGGACGCATCTTACTGAAGCATTCAAAACTACAATTAAGATGAAAGATATCAATTCCCCGATATAGCATTAGCTGGCTATGCTATTTGCTACTGGATATCAACGTTATGATTTACCACAATGACATTTAAAGAACCTTGCTTGAGACCGGAAAAACCGAATCATGATTTTAGTACAAATCCAGTCACAATAGAACTGCAGATCTTTTCAACTAAAGAAGGCTCGCACGTCGTCACAAGATTAGGAGCCTTCTCTATTTGCCGATTCCCTCTCAACCCGAAAACCTGAAATTAACCATGGTAAGCCTGGAGCACTTCAGGAACCTCAGCTGATACTTGGTCACAAATTTATGTGGAAAATCCTTTTCAGTAATCCGCAAAAACTGCGCAGATGAAATCTTCATAATCAATCCCTTCGACACTAAAACTCTCAGGACCAAACACCTAGGGATGACCCCCTTCTCCAAACTCAATTTCAAATTACAGGGTGTGCTGCAACAAACGACGGCCCCTGATGATGCTTATTTGTCATGACCCACCCCAAACACAGATGGTCGAAACCGCACGGTTTTATCCCTTTGAATGAACCGAATCGTGATTTTAGTACAAATCCAGTCACAATAGAACTGCAGATCTTTTCAACTAAAGAAGGCCCGCACGTCGTCACAAGATTAGGAGCCTTCTCTATTTGCCGATTCCCTCTCAACCCCGAAAACCTGAAATTAACCATGGTAAGCCTGAGCACTTCAGGAACCTCAGCTGATACTTGGTCACATATTTATGTGGAAAATCCTTTTCAGTAATCCGCAAAAACTGCGCAGATGAAATCTTCATAATCAATCCCTTCGACACTAAAACTCTCAGGACCAAACACCTCGGGATGACCCCCTTCTCCAAACTCATTTTCAAATTACAGGGTGTGCTGCAACAAACGACGCCCCTGATGATGCTTATTTGTCACGACCCACCCCAAACACAGATGGTATTGTCTACTCTGGTCGAAACCGCACGGTTTGTCCCTTTGAATGAACCGGACTCAAGAAGAGGGCTACTTCCCAGTAGGCCACCCATCCCAGAATTTCCCTAGCTCAAACACGGTTAACTACGGAGTTCTTCAAACTCCGGAGTTCCGATTCATCCAAAATGCACTTCCGTGTTATAGGAATGGTATCATTCCATTTATAATTCTGATCGTGCCCTCTTTCGGAATGGAATTCGATACTCCCCATTGTTCTACAGTGGGTCCCCGTGTGTATCCGTATCGATTACATCCCCATCTCGATACCGGATAACATCTCACTTCTCACGGGATAGATGGTATTCATCCCTAACTCTACCTGGGGTATTACACATTCCCCCCACTTAGAACAATGGTTCGTCCTCGAACCACAGACCTACTTTTGAGAGACCGTCTCTGATACCATATTTGTCACGACCCATCCCCAAATACAGATGGTATTGTCCGCTCTGATACCAACTTTGTCACGACCTAGCAAACACGTGGCGGATGACGCGTCCCAAATGCTACGGAGGTGGAATAAATGAGATGCATTTGGGTCGTTCCTCAGGATCTCGTCTCCGAGGACGCATCCGGCCTTTCGGAGACCTCCCTGAGTACTTTCCACATTCACCTAGCAAACAGCCAATAGCTCAGCTTCAAGCAATGCTACAACCGAGCTTCCTCGGCCTCCCTGCTCCTCTTCGAGCTGTTGGAAGGCCTGAACTTTCTCGGCCTCCCGGCTCGTCTACGAGCTATCTTACAGGCCGAGCTTCCTCGGCCTCCCTGCTCGTCTCCGAGCCTCCTGACATGCCGAGCTTTCTCGGCCTCCCCGATCAACCGAGAGCGCGGAACCCAAGTGCCCCCATAACGGCTCCGCGTATCTCGCCAGGACGAGATATCCACCTCCCCACGTTCCGCGTCCTACGCTAGCGCGTCCCTCTATTAATGGGCATATCCCGCCATTAATACGAGGATAAAACAGGGGCATAACTGACGGTGGTGATCTCGCGCCTGCTCGCTTCATGCGACCACTATATAAACCTCTTTCTCAGACGACTCAGGTAACTCGAACTGAACCCAATAGGTCGCTACGCTGCTCTTATTCTCCGACACTAACTTAATCGTCGGAGGGTCCTACGGTGGTCTCCTACCCCGGGACTTCCCTTACAGGTGGCTTAGCCCAGCAACTTCCAATAACCCATTGAGATCCACATGCCCAACAACCCCCAAAACAAATTTCCAGCTCGATACCGTCAAGAATTCTTGCCGCTAAAAACCGCTCGCTATCAGATCGACGGAGGACAACATCTGAGAGAGATCACAGCCTCCATCAGTTGGCTCCGTCTGTGGGAAACTTTTCAGAAGCTTCTCCAACCATAAGTTGATCTTCCGCTCTCGACCCGATGGCGAGCGACAACCGCAACGATCCAAATAGAGCCACCACACCCTCCACAACGGAGGTAGGAGCGGCTCGTCTCCCCTCCTAATGTCATCAACGCCTTATCCGTTAAGATCGACATGCTCACATTGGTGTTGGATGCACTCGTCCGTGTTCAAGCAGCGAACCCTACCCTCCAGAACGCGGTTCCCCCTCCCCGGGATAACGATGTCCGCAGAAGGAAAGATGGCCATGCTTAGGCCCTCGATCTCACTCGCACTCACCTCAGCATCACCGAGCACCGACGTGCCGACTCCGGCTATCATGGCCCTTATGCGGCGAATGATTCCATGACCCGCTGGGCACCGGACAGCTCCACACTCCGATCCCGGGGAAGACTAGGCCGTTGCTCCGATGCCCGCCGCACGCTCTCACTCCCTTAGAAGGTGTTAGTCAGTTCGTCTGCTTCCATGCATGACCGACGCCCCTACTCCCGCCGAGGCCGTGTGAACGGCTGTTTACCGCCGAAAACCGGGAAGACAAACATCTTGCCTGAATTTGGGGGCAGATACTATTTGGATTTATCCGTCCACCTCTCCGAAAATTCCAGGTTGATTTATGGCACCGTATATCAGAGGTTTGGACAGATGCGGCCGATGTAGCAGACTTCGTCAGATTCCCCCTCGTTTGCGAAGGGTTTTTGATTGTGGGGATGCTTTTCCCTGCAGGCGCAAGTCCCTGCAGTTAATTACGTTACTGTATCGCGGTAACCACTTTCTCTGGATCCAGAAGGTCATTTCGTGTCGTGTGTGTTTGTTTTATTTTTGGTTGCCCGTGGATTGTATACGGAGACTAATTTGTGTTGTCGCCCGTAGGGTGTGAATTAGTCCAAATCCGTATTTTCTTATATTTGGGTTTGGTTTGATTTAAGGATCGTTAATCTCGTTTGAGATTAAGATCAACTTAAATATTTGTTAAGGATACGTTAATCCGATATTGGACTAAGTTCTACTTAACGGGGGTTCAGGATCATTTAAATCCGACTAAAGAGCATTTGAGCTCTATTATTTTAGTTTAAGGACGCTATGATCCATTATTAGTTTAAGAACGTTGCAGTCCACTGGGTTTAAGGATATCATAGTCCATAGAGTTTAGTTTATGTACGTTGCAGTCCACAGTAGTTTAAGAACGTTGCGGTCCGTTATTAGTTTAAGGACTTTGCGGTCCATCATTAGTTTAGGGATGTTTCGGTCCATAGTTAGTTTAAGGACGTTGCGGTCCATTATTGTTGATTGTCGAGACCCACCACCTCTCGAAAGACGTTAAAGAATTACAATGACATATTTCAGAGGTATGGGAAGATGTACCCTTGAACCAATGTCAGTTGAGAGATCTGTTGTTGGGTTTATGTCTAAGATCAAATTTTAGAAAAATTGTGAGCCTATGGGCTCGGTTGATTTGAATTAGGGACTTTTGGTCAGCTTGGACTCAGCCCGCTCAATTTTTGAATAAAGTGTTAAACACTTGTTTGGGCTCGGTCCCTTTTATTCAACAATGCTGAGCATTGATATGGGATTTGATGCTCACCCTTTTTTTTTCTTTTTTTTATTGAGTGTTAAACACTCTTTATGGCGCTGGGCTCTATTTACAGAGCGCTTTATGTTAAACAATGCCTACATGAGAAGCACGTGGGGCGCTCGGCGCCAACCATTGAGTGCAGAGCACTCTTTATTTTATCAGCGCCCACGTGAGGGGCACGTAGAGCGCTTGGCTCTGGACGCCAATAACTGAGTGCAGAGCACTCTTTATTTTATTAGCGCCCACGTGAGAGACACGTGGAGCGCTTGGCGCTGGGCGCCAACTACTGAGTGCAGAGCACTCTTTATTTTATTACCGTCCATGTGAGGGGCATATGGAGCGCTTGGCACTGGGTGCCAACCACTGAGTTCAGAGCACTCTTTATTTTATTAGCGCCCACGTGAGGGGCACATGGAGCGCTTGGCTCTGGGCGCCAACCACTGAGTGCTAAGCACTCTTTATTTTAGCAGCGCCCACATGAGTGGCACGTGAGGCACTCGGCGATGTTTCCTTCTTTGTGCATTTTTCTGAAGAGTTCAATTCTTTGTTCTCCCCTGGATCTTTAATCCCCAAGAATAAATTCATCCCTACGAGAATTAAATTCTCATTTGTGGGAGATTTGTCTCGTGGATCTCAGATCCAAAGAAAGAACCATGTTTTTTTAGGGTTAAACCCTTAGGTATGCAGATGAGATACTATGATCTCTATGATTTCTATTTATCTTGAAGAAAGTTCTTCTTTCCTCTCTGTTTTTAAAGCTCTTTTTTCTTGCTCCTTTTTTTTGAACTTGAAGTTTATGGGAGGGTTCTTCTCTACAAGACTTGAAGTCTTGGGTCCTTTATATAGGGGAGGCTGATTTGTTAATTCAGTTAAGGAAATCTCTTCTTGAGAGATCTCTAATTGATCTGGGGATTTTATCCACCGTTGGATTTTTGATCCTATGCCTTCTGTTTTACAAAAGATATTTTTCTTGTTATCAAAAATATTGGGAAAATATTTTCCCATACAGAGCTTATTCTGTATCTTGGTGATTTTTAATCACCATTGGATCTTTAATCCAACGATGCTCTATTTTACAGATATTAATCTTTCCTGTTTTAGGAAGATTCGAGTAATATCTCCTCAACAGAATTTAATTCTGTAATTTGATGATTTATCATCTTCGTTGGATTTTTGATCCAAGAGTGGAGAACTTTTAGTTCTGGCGCTGGCGCTCTCGTGCTTTGCACGTGAGGCGCTGCTTCAGAGTTTTTAATTCTGCGTGCTGGCGCTCGTGCTTTGCACGAGAGGCGCTGCCTCAGAGTTTTTAACTCTGGGCGCTAGCGCTCTCGTGATTTGCACGTGAGGCGCTGCCTCAGTTCAAATTTTGAACAGAACCTTGCTCTCTTATTTGGGGGGGAACAAATGCCCACCCCCTACCGTTGCACTCACGTGGCTTACATGTGAGTGCAGCGGTGGCAACCTTTCCACCGTTGGATCATCTTAGAAGTTGGATCGTCTTCCATCACCTATAAGTAGGGCCTTTGGCCCTTGAGATGACTTCTCTTCATCTTCTTCCTTTCTTGTTTCTGAGAATTTAATTCTCCCTTCAGAGCTTAAATCTCTGCCCAAGGAAATTCGTTTTAGAGTCAGAACTCTGCCTAAATTTGGTAAGGATCGAACCTATTAACAGAGCTTTGCTCTTTTCAGATCATAGATCTTAAAATGGATTTTTAGGGTTACTTAACACATTAGTTAGAACATTGTTCATTTTTATGAAGAACTCTTAGAGTTCGTTTTGTAGATCTTAAAGATCTTGGAGTTTTTACTCTATAAAAACCTTTGCTTTTTTAGGGTTCTGATGGATTACTCCATCGTTTTCACAGAGCAAGGCTCTTAGAAATTTTGGGGAATTTTTATTCCCCTCATAATTAAAGTTGACAGATGTAATTTCTGTTTGCAGAGCACTGCTCTCGAGGGAGTTTAACTCCTTGGCCCAATAAGTTTCTCATTAAATGAGAATCTTTTTTAGGATTTCCTCCTTAATGATTGACTATCTCATCAATGATGAGCCGTCACTTTGATTTTATGGGTCCCCCTCGGTCCCTTTTTCTTGCATTGCAGGGTGGTACAAATTTAAAGTACCAGATGACAGAATTTGTAATATTGACATCTAACCCTCGTTTCTTTTCACGCAGGTACTATGTCTTTTGACTCTTCTTTCCCATTTGTTCATCCAGAGAGTGCATATGCCGACGCGCCCGTGGATCGGGAAGTTCTCACACTGATTAAAAATCACGACCCGGAGCAGAAGTCTCTTCACTTATGGGGGTTGTGGTATAACCAAATTATTCGGGGTCGGCGTAGTTTCTCTTGTGCGGCGCCTTCAGAGTCAATTTCCGCCATTCATTATGCTGACTCGCCCCAGGTGAATTATGTTGTGGACGAGGTTAACTGGATTACGGATGGACGCCTCCAGCCCTCTATAGGCTCGATACCTGTACAGTCACCGATGGCTTTAGATATTCTGGGGCGGCGCATATGTCAATGTGAGTCGCGCCCTTAGGGACAAGAATACATGATAGGCTTGACTCCTCGCCATTCAGCCAGATATTTGCAGCGGGCTCGATACATCTTGTCGGCCAAAAAGTCGCTGCTGCTGAAGCTCGGGTTGTACCCTGCTATCTACGCATCTCTTTTCCAGTATCCCGTGCCTCACGTATAGTGTGTCAAGGCTTTCTTGGAATAGTGGAATACCCTAACTCACACCTTTCTTTTATCGGACCGGGAGGTTTCGATTTCCTTGGAGGAATTTGCAGAAATTTCAGGCCTACCCGTCAGAGGGGAACATTACGAGGAAATACTTCCCCTTGACGAATACATCTTATCCATCAAATCAGTGGTGATGGGTCTTACTCCGGAGAATACTATTCAACATCGATTCCCGAGTCTAATCAAGGTGTTGAACATTTACGAGAGTCTGTTTCTCGAGTCCGGAGGGCACGGAGTCATCTTCGCAGATTTCATCGCCCGCTTTCTTCGCCCGGAAGTCTTGTCAAAACAAACCATGAAATTCGCCAAGCTTGATGATCCTTTTGGTTTTGGCTTGGACAGCCAGCCGACAGCGGAAGCAGATCAAAAGAATTTCTTTCTCCCGGACACCTGATTGGTTGAGATTTTGCGTGTGCGTTTTGAAATCAAAGAATAGAATATACCGCAATCAAGATGGTGTCGCTTGGTAGCTAGCCGGTTGAGTACGGGTCGGTCCACAGGGAAAACGTGTCTTTTCTTATTTTTCTAACAAGTCAATTCCTATTTGTGGTAGGTTTTGATTTTTATAAAAACTGAAATTGAAATTGATTTGGATTAAAACCTTGCTAGGGTTAGGATTAGGTTAGTTTGGAAAGTTAATTCTACTCACCGCTTTCTTTGCCCTAATTAAGAACTTAGGTGTTAAGGTAATAGTTAACAAAGGGGATTAGCACGACTAGGAAGAAACGTAGTTTCTTCCCTTTGGTCCTTATCCGTCATTTCTTAACTCTTCTCCCTAACCTCTATGTAAATCAACCACTACCGGTCTAACTAGGGAATCACCGCTATCTCATAGGATAGGGTGGCATAGTGAGCGGTGGGTGATTGTTTTACATAGAGTCCTAATTTATAAAGTTATGAGGGCAAGAAAGGAGTGAGAGATTTCCATCTCTCAAACCTATCCAATCCTAAACCTAACAAGTGAGGAACTACTCACTCATTAGGGGATTAACAATGGAATTCATTTTTTATTTTTATTTCTAATTATCTAATTAACGTGCAGATAATAAAAGAAAGATATGAAAAATTGCAGAAATATAAATTGCAAATAAGGAAAATTCAAAATAAAAACTTACTTTTATTGATACACTCTTTGACAATTACAATGGAATGAAAATTTTAATCTAGAATTAAAAAAAGGCATGCCTAATTAGGTTTTAGGGTTTCCTATTTATAGATAAGATAAACCCTAGGGTTTACATTTGATCCATATTTGAAATTACAAGACTACCCTGAGAAAACCGGGTCAATGCACCGACTCACACCGACACGCACCGACACGGGCTCTGCACGGCCGCGGAACCGTGGCAATAAGCCTTGTTTGGCCGCGGATCCGCGGCCATATGTTGAGGTCTTGAGTTTATTTTTTCAGGGCTGCTTCATATTGCTTTTTCCTTCTATTTTCTTCACTTGGTTCTTCAGAATCTTTTCTAGTTTCTTCCAGATTTCCACAGTGCAGAATGTTGTGGACTTTTACCGTTCGCTTCATGTTGAAGTCTTAAATCTTGTGCTGCCTTCGTACTTTGTGTAATCGAACTGTTCATTGATCTTCATTTGTTCCTTAAACTGTAGGCGGCATCATAAAGATTCTTCTATTTGTTGGTCGTAGTCTCACTTTTGTAGCGTTTTTTCACCATTTTCACTATATTGTTCCGAGAACCTGTAACCTGCAACTATTTAGCAGACATGGATCAAAAGCACCTATTTATTTGCAATATGATTAAGAATGGGGAATATAATAATGCAAAAATCTGATATGAACAAATACCCCCAAACTTATCTTTTGCTCGTCCCGAGCAAAACCAATTTATTCTTGAAAAAAAACTAATCTCACTTTCGCAGGGAATCACGATTGCACTGAGCTCATGCAACAAGCCGTTAAACCTCTAGGTGTCCCTAGTAGGAGGAGTGCTCCTGAGGGTTTTCAGCGGATACTACCCACAAAATCCGATCAATTTGGCATATTGATTTTTATTCTTCAATTCGGTGTTCTAACAAGAAATTCTATTATCTTCAACTCAGAAATCATCAACCCGTATTTTTCACACTCACTTATCATTTAACTTAAGATCGTATATGTTCTGTAAATTTATTTAGCTTTTAGCATCTCTTGAATTTTCCTTCTAAGGTTCCATCTCAACTTAGGAATTTTTATCATCTCCACTGAAGATATAAGTCCTATTTTTCATTCCTATCTTCCATCCAAACCCCAATCATATACCCCTACGTGTGTGTATGTATCACCCCTACACTTGGAAATCCAATTCAAACTATTGTACTCTTGTCCATCGTCCAAAATACTTTTAGTTGGTGAATTTTAGATGAAATTGCTCACACATTCTTCATGCGATCGTTAATACTTCTTGAGGTACTAACGACCGATTACAAAATGTGTTTGCGTATTAAGGCGTAATTCCTCGTCTTGTAATACCTAAGGCTTTAGCAGTGACTCCCAAACCAGTTGGTCTAAGGCACTAGGTGATAAAGCACCCTCGCTATATTTTTTTTTATTTATGGTGCCTTAAGTAGTTACAAAACCAGTATTCATTTTTTTTTGTCTCTTTATTCACACTTGACTTTTATTTTCTTTTCCTTCATACTGAGGATTTTAGACAAGAGCAATTCAAGGTATCCTCTACTATCCCAAGTTTCAAGGTGTGTGTATGTGCGAGTTGTAGGGTATATATTTTCAGAGTTTAGACTAAAGGTTCGGAATTATTTTTCAGGCTTACATTTCAATAAAAATTTCAATACTCTTCCCTTATTTTGACTTAGCCCAAGAACTGAACTCAAAATTTGCCTATTTCTAAATAAATTATAAGGACATATATTTTCTACCGTTAAACTTTAAGAAAGGTTATTTTTAGGATTTTTAATTTACTAAGTTTTGGATCTAGTTTTTCCTAGCTAGTTAACCGTCTTGTCAAACTTAAGTCAAATATGGCCAAAATTGAATTTTTCAATTTTTATAATTTTTAAAAAAATTTCAATTTTTTATTTGATTTTATTTTTATAAATTTTTTTTATTTTCATTTCTTTTAATTTTTATAATTTTTTTTATAAAGATCCAATGCAGAAATAAACATGCAAAAGAAAAAAGAAAAAATATATTAAAATATGCAATGCAATGATAACTATTTACAAACCACCTCCTCCCCAAAATTTACCAAAAGCAGTGTCCTCACTGCTCAGGCCTTCGCTTCCCCTTGAGCGTGAACGGGAACGCTCCTCTCTAGCTAGCAGGGTTCTGATCCCCTGCTCTACTTGTGTTAGACGCTGTTCATGCTGCGTCATCATTCCAAGTAATCTTACTATCCCCCTATTGTTTCTTCGAAGTAAGCGCGCTTGCGCAACAGGGGTGAGGTCTTCATCGCTCGCGGTCGAGCTGGAGCTGGGTGTCCTGGCTGGTACATGTTCAGCCGGTTCCGTTTGTGACCATATATCAGTCAAGTGGGTATAGGACATGGATACGCCCTCAATGAGAGGCCTAATAGGTATACCTCCATGCATGTAGAATTAAAATTCCTCCACAGGGAGGAAATAGCGACACAGTTGTGTCACTAACATGGGGCATGGGTAATTTGCGGCCCTTTTTCCAGCACCAATTGAATAAAGCAAAACAGTGCACATATCAAATTTAGGGTTCTTAGTCATTAGGGTGTGCACGATATGAAGAGACGGGGTGAAAAATGTGGTATTATGTGAACTACCAAAAATGTTGTTTTGCGCCCACCGGCACACGGTTAAAACATTGGCGAAAAGGGTCCTTGTATTCCTTTCCTAGGTTCCCTCGAGCAGTCATTACCCATTAAGGGCATATAATCTTCAAATTGAAGCGGTTGGTCGTGAATAGGTAATCTAGGGATTAAAGTGACTTCATGGATGAAGTCTCTGTCAATAATTATCTCCCTATCGCCCCAAAGTATATCGCCCCAAAGTAGTTTGATAAAACCGTATTGTGTAAGGCAACCTTCTTCCATGCACTCGTAAAAACGAGTGACTAGATCTGGAAGAGCATAAGCATTGAGATGATTATAAATTAAAAAGTTCCACCCCCTCCGTATGATTTCATCACGAAAATAACTCCCGTAAATTGAGTGTGAAAATATTTATGAAAAATCATGTTCTAACTGCATTGTTGGTGCCATTACAGAGAGTGCAGATCTAAAAGAAAAAACTTAACAGAGAGGAGTTTAGATATCGAACCACCTCTGAAATTTTCAGAGGGAGAAGAGGTATGGGCGCGGCGGATGCGCGGCGGAACGTGGGCTACTGCGGCGGAAACGCGGCGGCGCAGGTGGATCGCACTGCAGAAACTTGAGCGGCGGCTAGGGTTTTCAGAGAGGTGAAAAATTAGGGTTATGAAAACAGAGAGGGGTCGGGTTTTATTTATAGGGGGAGTGTGTTGGTTATTTGTAAAAAGCCACTCTTAAAAAGAGGAAATTATTTGCAAATTTTTATTTTTATTTTATTAAAACTGGAAATTTACAAAAATACCTAAAAAAAATTATTTTCAAATTTTCATATATTTTTTATTTTGTTTTTATATAATTACAAATGATACATACCCCCAAACTTGTTTGAAATAGTGTTTTGGCTATATAATCGACATTTAGGGGTATATGAAGGAAGATTAGTTAATATAGATCGGCTCCTGCAAAAACAGGAGCTTGTCCGCGGTGAGGAACTGTTTAAGTCGATGTCCGTTCACTTTAAACAGTGAACCGTCCTCTGGATCTTCTAGATCGACCGCACCGTGCGGATATACGGTGCGTATAAAAAATGGCCATTTCCATCGAGATTTACGCTTGCCTGGATGGAAATGTAACCGAGTATCATAACGTAAAACCTGTTGACCAGGTTTGAAAGTTTTGCGCATAAGGTGTTTATCGTGGAACACCTTCGTTCGGTTTTTAACAACTACTGCGTTCTCATAGGATTCATCCCGCAGCTCGTGTAATTCATTCAATTGCAGCTTTCTATTGCTGCCCGCATCTCCCAAAGATAGATTCAACTCTTTAATTGCCCAAAATTCCTTATGCTCTATTTCAACTGGAAGGTGGCAAGTCTTTCCATAAACAAGCCTATATGGAGACATGCCAAGATCGGTCTTATAGGCAGTTCGGAATGCCCAAAGGGCATCAATAAGTTTTGATGACCAATTTTTACGGTTTTTGGAAACCATTTTCTCCAATATCTGTTTAATCTACCAATTCGAAATCTTGGCTTGCCCACAAGTTTGGGGATGATAGGGCGTTGATAGCTTGTGAGTAATGGAGTATTTCCGCATTAAGGACTCGAAAGTCCTATTACAAAAGTGAGATCCATTATCACTGATAATCGCGCGAGGATGCCCAAACCGAGAAAAAATGTTTTCTTTGAGAAATCTAACGACAACCTTGTTGTCATTAGTTCGGCTGGGCACAGCCTCGACCCATTTGGAAACAGCAAGATTGGGAAATGGTCCCATAAAGTCTATCTCCAAACATCAAAAATTTCAACAACCAAAATTGGTTGGAGCGGCATTTCATTTCTCCGAGATATCCGGCCCAAGTGTTGGCACCGGGAGCATGTCTTGCAGTATTTGTATGCGTCTTTAAAAAGTCATGGCCAGTAGAAGCCACACTGCAAGATTTTTTCTGCTGTCTTTTTGGAGCCAAAATGCCCGCCACATGCTTGATCGTGGCAGAATGATAGCACGCTCTTAAATTCATTGTCAGGGACACACCGACGAATGATTTGGTCGGAACAGTATTTGAAGAGATACGGTTCATCCCAGTAAAAATGTTTTACTTGGGACAGGAATCGGAGTCTGTCCTGATTTGACCAATCATTAGGTATAAGTCCGGTGGCCAAATAAATTACGATATCTGCGAACCAAGGTTCGCATGACACGATTAAGAGCTGCTCATCTGGAAAAACGTCTTTTATAGGAATTTGAAGTGTAGGCGAAGAAGGAAGGCGTGAAAGGTGGTCGGCGACTACGTTTTCGCATCCTCTCTTGTCTCTTATGACAAGGTCAAACTCTTGTAGCAAGAGGATCCAACATATCAGCCGAGATTTAGCATCCTTCTTCGCGAAAAGATTGCGAAGAGCTGAGTGGTCCTTGTAAACGATGACTGGAGAGCTGATTAAATAGGGCCTAAACTTTTCTAGTGAAAACACAACAGCTAAGAATTCTTTTTCAGTTGTTGTGTAATTTAATTTGGCCTCGTTTAAGGATCGGCCATCGTAATAAATTACATGCGGCATCTTATTAATGTGATGTCCAAGGACAGCACCAATGGCGAAATCAGATGCATCGCACATAATTTCAAATGGATGCGTCCAGTCAGGAGATGAAAGAATAGGAGCAGAAATAAGAGAGTTTTTCAACGACTCGAACGCCTTCATACAGCTTCGAAATCAAAAGTGGTGTCCCTGGCCAACAAAAGAGTCAAGGGTCTAACTATCTTGCTAAAATCCTTGATGAACCGTCTATAGAAACCGGCATGGCCAAGAAAGGCTCGGATGTTTTTGACGCACTTAGGAGGAGGAAGATTATAAATGACTTCAATCTTAGATTTATCTACCTCAATGCCATTTTGCGAGATGATATGTCCTAAGACAATACCTTCTCGTACCATAAAGTGGCATTTCTCCTAATTTAAAGTGAGGTTCTTATCCCTACACCGGGTAAGAACTGCGTCTAAATGTAGCAAGCACTCATCAAAGGAGTCGCCGAAAATGGAGAAATCATCCATAAAAATCTCCAAGAATTTTTCCACCATGTCTGAAAAAATGCCCATCATACACCGCTGGAAAGTAGTGGGTGCATTGCATAACCCAAAGGGCATGCGACGGTAAGCGAATGTACCGAAAGGACAAGTAAATGTGGTCTTGTCTAGGTCCTTTTCGGCGATGGGAACTTGATTATAGCCGGAGTAGCTATCCAAAAAGCAGTAAAATTCATGCCCAGCCAATCGTTCTAGCATTTGGTCAATAAAAGGTAATGAAAAGTGGTCTTTCCATGTCGCGGCATTGAGTTTTCTATAATCGATGCATACTCGCCACCCAGCTTGGGTGCGAGTAGGTATTAACTCATTCGCCTCATTAGTTATGACCGTTATGCCCGATTTCTTTTGGACAACGTGAATGGGGCTAACCCACTGGCTTTCAGAGATAGGGTAAATGATACCACTATCAAAACATTTTACAATCTCCTTTTTAACAGCCTCCTTCATGATAGGGTTGAGGCGTCTCTGTGGATCCCTTACTGGCTTGGCATCATCCATCATATGTATATGATGTTCAACTATGAGGGGACTAATCCCCTTGATGTCCGCTATAGTCCATCCAAAACATTGTCGATTATTTTGTAAGACCGTAAAAATGGCTCTCTCTTGCTCGGGGGCTAGGGAGGCCGATATGATAACAGTAAGGGTCTCATTCTCACTTAAGTAGGCGTATTTAAGGTGAGACGGCAATAGCTTGAGTTCGAGTTTTGGAGGCGAAACAATTGAAGGTAAAATTGGTGAAACTGTCTCAAACTCGAAGGATTCCAATAGAGGTTCGAAGAGAGTGTAAGCAACCGAGTCGGATCGTTCAGCTAACTCATCCGAAAATTCAAACGACTCAAACTCGGGTGGTGATTCTTCAAAATCGTTCGAAAAAGTGAAACACTCGTAATCATTATCGGGTGTGAAAACTGTGTCAGATTCAAGGAGGAACGCACTGGTGGCGTCAAAACTGCTGTGATCGAACAGAAACTTTTCGAGCTCACAGTCCTCCTGAGTGATCTCTTGGATCGAGCAAATATCAAGTATATTAGCATTAGGCTCAGAAGGCTGATTCCCTAACTTAAAAATGTTGAGTTCAATTGTCATGTTTCCAAAAGATAGGTTCATCGAACCATTACGACAATTGATCACCGCATTAGAAGTTGTAAGGAAGGGTCGACCGAGTATCACCGGAATTTGACTCCAGGGGTTAGCTACAGGCTGTGTGTCAATAACAATGAAATAAATGGGGAAAATGAAGTCCCCTACTTTAATCAACACATCCTCTAACTCACCCCTAGGATGGGTGATGGATCGGCCGGCTATTTGGAGAGTACAATGTGTGGGTTTAAGCTCTCCAATGCCTAATTGTTCATATACTGAATAAGGAAGCAAATTAACACTGGCACCAAGATCTAAAAGTGCGTGATTGATGTTCTTATCCCCAATTGTTATTGAAATTATAGGACAGCCAGGGTCCTTACGTTTTTGGGGTAAAGGTTGAGTAAGAGCATCACTTATTGCACTAGCCAAGAAAACTTTCTTAGGTACCTGCGTTTCCTCTTCTTGGTGCATAAGTCCTTCAAGATTTTAGCGTAAGAAGGAACTTATTGGATTGCATCCAAGAGAGGTATGTTAATGCTAACCTGTTTGAATAACTCCATAATCTTCTCCATTTGTGGAGTTTGTGTTGGGGTAAAAATTTGCACACCGGTTGACCGAGTCAAAGTCAAGGTCAACCCCCAAGCCAGGTGGGCCCAAGCCCAGGTCAAGCAGATCTATGCCCAAGTCGAGCCCGCGGCCAGCCTCCTCCATGCCAAAATATAGATCATGTAATAAATAATTTTTTTATGTAATTTTTTTTATGCATGAATGTATGCGAAATGGGCATAAAGCCAAATTTTTGTAAGCCCATGGCTTATGTGCAAAAAGAAATAGCACATGAGCCATGGGATGGCTAAAATGCCATTTTTGTAAAGCCCAAGGGGCTATATATAAAGTGTATAGCCTATAAAGGCAAGGATAATGAAAATATCCCAACAACTTTTTCTCTCTCCAAAGAAAAATCTAGATCTGTGATCTTCTCCTTCCTCAAGCTTCTAAACCTTCCTCTTTTTTTTTAATTAAATCAAGAGTTTTACTCTCCCTTTTCCAAAACTAAATAGTTTTTCACCACAAAACCCACAAAGGGGAACTCAGATCTGCCATCAGATCTCAGAAAGGAGAGATTTTTAGAATCTCATATTTCTTGATCTTCAAGATCCTGCCAACAAAGGAAGAAGAAGGAGACTCATCTCCAGAAACCCCACTTTGGGGAAGAACTAGGGCTCAAGGGGAGAAGCCCTTCATTAGCTTCCAAACATCTTAGGAGTTTAACTCCTCATATATATATATATATACAGAATAAAAAGTTCTCCTTTCTGGGAGTGCAACTCCCATTGCAGGGACCAAGTCCCTTTTGCTGCTCGAGCGCCCACGTGCTGACACGTGGTGCGCTAGCGCTCTTGCGCTAGTGCCCAGAGCGCTAGCGCTCGAGCGCCCACGTGCTGATACGTGGTGCGCTAGCGCTCAGAGCGCTAGCGCTCGAGCGCCCACATGTTGACACGTGGCGCGCTAGCGCTCTTGCTCTCAGAGCGCTAGCGCCCAAAGCGCTAACGCCCGAGCGCCCACGTGCTGACACGTGGCGCTCTAGCTCTCAGTGCGCTAGCGCTCTTGCGCTCAGAGCGCTAGTGCCTTAGCACCCACGTGCTGACACGTGGTGCGCTAGCGCTCAGTGTGCTAGCGCCCGAGCGCCTACGTGCTAACACGTGGTGCGCTTGCGCTCTTGCGCTCAAAGCGCTGGCGCTGGCCCCACGCATCCTTTGGATGCCTTTCCCCCCATTTTTTTTATATATATACATATACATATATATATATATATATAGATATATATATATATATATATATATATATATATATATATATATGCATACATATATACACACACACATACTCCACGACACTGTCCCTGTTAGAAAAAAATTTCTAATGGGAAATTAACCCCGCAAGGGGGCTGCTAGCCCCCTTGACCCCCAGCCCGCTATCCGGGTAGCGGGACCCCCGTAAAAACTCTGCGGGGCCTCCGATATATCCAAAACCTCTTCAAAACACAACACTGCACATTGAGTTCGCATGACCAGTTTAACCCGTCAACCAGATGTTCTCTCGCTCGAAAGGCAAGGGGTAATTAACGGCAGCTTAGTCCGTGGCTGCCGGAGTTTCGGATCCCCACAATCATTAAACCCTGGCCTACCCTAGGCAGGGGGAATCTGTAATGCGCCTGACAAGTATGCGCGTATTCCCATCTCAATGGGGTGACGAAAAACACCATGCAGTTTGTTTGTTGGATCTCAACCTGTTTGGAAATGGAATATTTTGAAAATCTATTGAGTCCAATGTTTGTGGAGTAGATTGCAGAGTTGGAACGGATCCCAGTGTTGGTGTTTTCGTGGAGTGAGATGTGGGTCCGTTTGAATTAGAAGAAGAAGTAGAGCCTTGTGAAGAATGAAGAACAAGCTCTGAAGAAGAAGATGAGGAAGAAGAAGAAGAAGAAGAAGCGGCGGTCGGGGTGTTATCATTATTGCCAACGTTGTTGTGCAATACCTTTCCAGATCTCAATGTAGTCACGACACCCACATTATGATTTTGTTGTTCAAGAGCAACAAATGTATTTTGTGTGTGACCGGGATTTGGCAGTGGTTGAGATGGATGTTTTTCCCTTTCTCGCTCGCTTAACGCAGCATTCAGTTGTGCAATTTGGGCTTCAATTGTTTTGATGCTCTGATCATGTGAAGCAGTGTGTTGCACCAAAGACTGAATGGAAGATTGGATGCTGGCTGAGGATTGCGTAGATTGTTTTAAAAACGCATCCAGAATTCGTTCTAGCGAGTAAACCTTATCGTTATTTGGCTGAACAAAATTGTTTTGAGGATAAGAGCTGTTTGGTACAAAATTATTCATTTGGTTTTGGTAAGATTGGGGTTGGAAAGGTTGCTGATATTGAGTTTGTTGAGGGGCTTGTTGTTGTGGAGGAGGCATCTGGAAATTGTTATTGCCTTGGAATTGTTGTTGATTTTGATTCCAGGCAAAATTTGGGTGGCTCCTCCAACCAGGATTATAAGTTGAAGAGTATGGATCATTTCTTTGTCTTTGCTGAAAGGCAGCATTGACTTGATCTTGTCCTTGAACAGGCGGGTTGTAAGGACACTCTTCGGTTAGATGGGATGGATCTGAACAACAAGCGCAAACAGTGCGTGGGGGTAAAGCTGGGGCAGGAGAAGGCGATGAGAATTTGCTCTCAATTGCTTCTAGTTTTTTCGTGAGTGCAGCCATTTCGGCCTTCATTGCAATCGACATATCAAGCTGATGTATGCCTGCCCTAGACTGACCTGATGAAGTAGATGAAGTGGTCTTAGTGCTTTCCCACTGAAGTGTTTGTTCAGCAAGATCGTCGAGAAATTGCCAAGCTTCCTCGCTCGATTTTGTAAGAAAGTGACCTTGACAAATGGTTTCCAACAACTGCTTAGTTGCTAGGTTCAGTCCTTCGTACAAAGTTTGGCAAAGTTGCCATTTCTCGATACCGTGGTGAGGGCACTGAACAAGAAGGTCCTTAAATCGTTCGAAACACTTCCAAAAAGGTTTGGAAGGAAGCTAGGAAAATTGATTAATTTCATTTCTGATTCTCGCGGTTTTGTGGTGTGGGTAAAACTTTTTTAAAAAAGCCGTAACAAACTCTTCCCAATTTTTTATGGAATGTGATGCTGTACTATATAGCCACTTTTCAGCTAGGTCACATAAAGTGAATGGAATGACACGTAGCCTTATAGCATCATCGAAAAGTTGGGTGGTCTTCATCATTGCGCAAACATTCTGGAATTTGTTAATGAAGATGTAGGCATCTTCGGATTCCAGCCCGTGAAATTTGGGCAACATATTGATGAAGTGTGGTTTAATTTCGAAGTTATCCCCATTAGCCGGTGGAAGTGAAAGACAAGTGGGAAGTGCGGTGCGGGTTGGATAGAAAAGATCCTGGAGCGTGATTCGTTGGGGCGCTTCGACAGGAGGGTGTGGTGGGTTATTCGCACCCAGTTGAGGTGGAACCAGTCCCGTAGTAGGTAAGGGGTTGTTAGGATTGAATCCCGACATCTCCTTAGAAGATGATGAATTTGAAGATGAAGGTAAAGAAGTGGAGAGAATTTCGACTTCGGAGTCGAACACGTCGTCAGTAGGCACTAACGAGACACGGACTAAACGGGCGCTAGTGTCCCTAGTTCAACTGGACATACACTAACGAGGTGTAGTGTAGTCAAAAAGTAAAAATAGAAGGTGGGGGTAAGAAAACGTCAATGAGAGTGTGGGTGCAAGTGGGGTGCAATGGATTTCTTAGCGACAAAATGGCAAGTTTTTGTAAAAATTTTGTTTTGTGGTTTTTTTTATAAGTGGTTTTTGCAAAAGATTTTTATAAGGAACTAAGACACACTTTCAAGCAATCACAACATGCACAATCAAGCCTAGAGCTAGGGTCTCCTAAGTCAACTAGACTGCTCCTAACTGTTCCAAAGGGCAAGTTGTGAGATATCCTCGAATCGCCTCTTCACCGCCAATTGTGGCCAGGTAAGCATAAGTAAAGAAAGGAGGGATCCGCTCATGAATCACCGTGAGATGGGCCTTTTAAAATTACCTTTCCCACTTGTCTAGCCTAGGCACCACAAAGTCAGGTTTAGATAAACGACCGATGCCTACAACCTTCCTTTGTCCTAATGAGCACGACAGTCCTTATTGGCTGAGTCTAATATTTTTTAATTAACTCGAGGGTTGATGCATATGCTTTTTGTGATTTTTGGGGTCCTAGGAAGGGTAATAAAATCCCCACCCAATCTGGATTGGTGTTATAGCCCCTTAAAAGTCCGTTTTAAAAATGCAAAGCAGTAAACACACAAAATCCAAAACACTTGCCAAAAATTTTTCTTTTATTTGCGGCACAAAGGATCCTGCACAAGATTGATTTATTGGAAAGGAGGAAGAAGTTTTGCGCAAAGAACGCTGCAGGAAAATTTTTCAGAGGAGATCAGGGGGTTACAGAGAAGATAAGGAATACTTATAGAGAAATTAGATTGCTGACGTCAGCAAACCGCCGCGGTTCCGCCGCGAATTGCTTGTTAGTGCCGCAGTTCCGCGGTGGAAGAGTCGGTTCAGATCTCCAAAATCTTTCTGTTTTCTGTTGTGGTTCTCCTCTGTATGTTCAGATCTGCTGTTTGCTGTTTTGTTCACTGGATTTTTCCAGATATGAATCTGTTCGTCTTTCCGATCCTGCACAATTCGCACGAAAACCCTTCAAAAAATAACAAGATGATAATTTTTTGTTTTTATATTTTTCAGTTTTTATGATTTTTTAATTTTTAATTAAACCGAAATTACAAAAGGAAAATAACTACCGTGATCCCCGGCAACGGCGCCATTTGATTGGTTGAGATTTTGCGTGTGCGTTTTGAAATCAAAGAATAGAATATACCGCAATCTAGCTAACCGGTTGAGTACGGGTCGGTCCACAGGAAAAACGTTTCTTTTCTTATTGTTCTAACGAGTCAATTCCTATTTGTGGTAGGTTTTGATTTTTATAAAAACTGAAATTGAAATTGAAATTGATTTGGATTAAAATCTTGCTAGGGTTAGGATTAGGTTAGTTTGGAAAGTTAATTCTACTCACCGCTTTCTTTGTCCTAATTAAGAACTTAGGTGTTAAGGTAATAGTTAACAAAGGGGATTAGCACGACTAGGAAGAAACGTAGTTTCTTCCCTTTGGTCCTTGTCCGTCCTTTCTTAACTCTTATCCCTAACCTCTATGTAAATCAACCACTACCGGTCTAACTAGAGAATCACCGCTATCTCATAGGATAGGGTGCCGTAGTGAGCGGTGGGTGGTTGTTTTACATAGAGTCCTAATTTATAAAGTTATGAGGGTAAGAAAGGAGTGAGAGATTTCCATCTCTCAAACCTACCCAATCCTAACCCTAACAAGTGAGGAACTACCCACTTATTAGGGGATTAACAATGGAATTCATTATTTATTTTTATTTTTAATTATCTAATTAACGTGCAGATAATAAAAGACAGATATGAAAAATTGTAGAAATATAAATTGCAAATAAGGAAAATTCAAAATAAAAACTTACTTTTATTGATGCACTCTTTAACAATTACAATGGAATAAAAATTTTAATCTAGAATTAAAAAGAGGCATGCCTAATTAGGCTTTAGGGTTTCCTATTTATAGATAGGAGAAACCCTAGGATTTACATCTGATCCAGATCTGAAATTACAAGACTACCCTAAGAAAACCGGGCCAATGCACCGACTCACACCGACACGCGCCGACACGGGCTCTGCACGGCCGCGGAACCGCAGCCATAAGCCTTGTTTGGCCGTGGATCCGAGGCCATATGGTGAGGTCTTGAGTTTATTTTTTCAGGGCTGCTTCATGTTGCTTTTTCCTTCTATTTTCTTCACTTGGTTCTTCAGAATCTTTTCTAGTTTCTTCCAGATTTCCACAGTGCAGAATGTTATGGACTTTTACCGTTCGCTTCGTGTTGAAATCTTAAATCTTGTGCTGCCTTCGTACTTTGTGTAATCGAACTGTTCATTTATTTTCATTTGTTCCTTAAACTGTAGGCGGCATCATAAAGATTCTTTTATTTGTTGGTCGTAGTCTCACTTTTGTAGCTTTTTCTCACCATTTTCACTGTATTGTTCCGAGAACCTGTAACCTGTAACTATTTAGTAGACATGGATCAAAAGCACCTATTTATTTGCAATATGATTAAGAATGGGGAATATAATAATGCAAAAATCTGATATGAACAACACCCCGGTCGTCCTTTTTGCAGAGCTTGCAGCTTCAGATATCGACGAATAGGCGTTCTTTTTGGGGTTCCTCGGCCTATGGTTAAGCTGGTTTATGCTCCCAATGCACCCTCTCTATATGAGACCATCCATCTTCTATCCGGCTCACCGAATGGTTGCCGGGACGCGAGTGGCCGTCGGGATCGCTGGGCTGGATCACCTGTATCTTGGCCTTAGCTTAGCGGCAGACACCACTCAGCCGGGGGTACAACCCGTAAATCTCCTGCAGCACTATTTCACGTCGTGGATTGAGCTGCATGTGCTCGGCGCTTTTGGAGTCCACAAACGGCTCTGTTTCTACGACAGTTATAATTTCCCTCGGGTTATGTTCCTAGTTGACGCTTCTGCTTTAGATCCGTCACAGCGAGAGGCTCGGGGTCTGGTCCTTCGCCCGCGTATGGTCGGGGATAGCATGACCTCCGTCGATAAGGTCTTAACTATCAAGTAATCCACTAAAATGGTGCAGTCGCTGCGCGATACCTTCAAAGACGGTGCTTCTATATTGAAGGCTCGGAAGATTCTGCATTTGTATTCAATCAGGCCAGGCTTCTTAGTGTTCAGGCAGAACGACTCGGCGCTGTTCATGAGGTACAACCCGCACCGTTTTGTTCAACAGTCGAGTTATGATCAGGGTGTCCGCTTGAGGCTTTTTTAGCTGAGCCGGTTGCTACGGAGGAGGGTATCCGCAGCGTGGTGCACCATTTCATGCGGCTAAACACCGGGTCCAACTTTTTTATCAGTGAGCCGAGCTGCGTTCCGAAAGCCTCGAACACATATGTGGCGTGGTACCAGCATGCGACGGGTGCTGTTATTAGGGAAGAAAGGAGGTTACTGCTCGATCGCAAGGGTACGGTCCCCACCGATAATCCAGCTGTCCCTTTAAAGCAACAGACCACTGTTGGTCCTTTCTTAAGAGAAGAGGCTGCGGTTGTGGTCCTGTGCGCCTTTCCTGAGAAGCTCTACCTCGTGTTCATGTAGAAACGGTAGCTGCAGCGTCCCCGGAGTCTGGCGTGGGTATGGAGATCGGGACTCATCGCCCAAAAATGCCCATCAAGCACAAGCTCGTGTCATCGGCCGCCGGCGTTCGATCATAGAAAAAGAAGAAGTCACTCTTTTCTGCTGACATTGTACTCGGATAGGAGCCCCATGTTCCCTACAGCGAAGGCTTGCGTGAGTATGGCACTAACGATGGCTTGTTCGACACACCTATGACCGACACCGATCTACAGGCTGCCCTTGTGATCTCCGATCGACTGGCTCACGAAGAAGCGGCGCTGATCACCATCGCGAAGTCGGGTATACTTCAGTTGTAATTTTTCGCGTTCATTCCTTCCTTATTATTATGCTTTTACTAATGCTCTTTTCTTCAATAGGTATTTCTGCCGAAGAGGCTCTCGCGGCTTCCATCAAGACGTTCGAGGAGGAAGAGAGGCTCCGCGCTTCTTTGGGTCTTGGTATAATTCAGCTCATTGTGTCTTCATTCCCCTTTTTTTATTCGTGCTCTAACCCTCTCCTTTATTTTATTGCAGGGACTACCTTGACTCGGGTTATTCCGAGTGCGGTACCGATCCCGAGCGGTGATGCTGCGACGCTTCCAGAGTCAGCTATTGTAGCCCCAGCTCCCCCAACATTACCTCAGGAGGCTTCGCTAAAGCAGCCGATGACAGACGCCATAACGGCTCTGGAGGCAGAGCTTGGTTCGGACGACGACGTCCCTTTGTCAGAGGTATTGAGGAGATCATTTCTCACTGCTCAGACCGAAAAGAAGCATAGGAAGCGTGTGGCAAGGGAACGCGATGCCAATTTGGCCGTGGGTGTAGGTTTAAGCAGCATCCCCCTGGTTGATACTCTTTCGACGGATGTTCCCCCCGCGTTGTCTACCGCCCGAAGACAGATTGCACGAGCGGCTCGAGAAAAAACTGAAAAGCTGCCCCAAGGTAACATAACACTAAGTCTTTTACTAGAACTTGATCTTCGATTTTTGATACATGCATTTTTTAGGGCCGAGTCTTAGCGATGGGATGACAGGTGAAAGCCTGGCGGTTACCGTTCCCGAAATTGCTACCCTCTCTAGAATCTGGGACTGTCCAAACCGCTGCTCTTTCCCAATGTGGCTCCCTGGTATCAGCGGGCTTCGCAAGCGTCACGACGGCCCTCGTCGATTCAGGGGATGAAGCCATGGGAGCAGAAACTACTCCTCTGAGGGAGAGCGAAGGAGCCGCTATGCCTGGTAATGCTTCCGTCGCGGTTTTGGTTGATGACCCATTAGGTAATCTTGAGTCATTGTTCTCTTTTTATTTCTCAATCTCGTTCAGCTTCTTCTAACGATATTTTGTTTGTAGGTGCAGTGAACGCTGAGATTGTGCCATCTGAAGCACCTCCGGTCGCCGCCATGACGGTTGTTGTTCCCTCGCCTTCTCCTATGTCCTCCAAAATGGTGGAAGGTATAGGTTTGTGATTTATTTAGTTTAACTATGGACACCATCTTTCTTGTATTGACAGTATATTGTCGCAACTCTGCAGGAGTCCTTTTCGACCATCTATACCACATGTTGAACCCGCATTTCTCTTTCCAGTCGGAAGTCATTCCGCCTGCTGGTATTGGTTAGTATATCCTTCAGCTATTGTCTCCTTTTTTCATTTTTTTATGAATAGCCGTATTGTTGCTAAGTCTTCCTTGTATGGATCGCAGCGTCACGGATCGGAGGAGGGAACGAGAGAATAGCCGCGCCTCCGGTACTCCCAATTTTTCCATCTGTCACAGCCGGTATAGTAGACTCCATCGCTCGTGTATTTTCTTTACCTCCCGAGTCGATATTGACCATAATTTGTTTTGCAGCAATCGCACCGGCTCCAGCTCCCTTTGAGTCTCGCATCCAAATGTCGGCAGGGCCCTTTGCTAAACGCCCATCTTCCAGGGGTGCTGTGAATAGCCGACGAATGTTGAGCGAATTCGTTGAGAATCTTGACGCCGAGGCCCTCACATCCGCTGCAGATTTTTCTGCTGAGGTTAATCCTATGCTGGTGATGCTCGTGAACTTCTATGATGAAGGTACCGTCGAGTCTTGGGTTAATTACTGCAGAAAGATCGAGGCTTCCCTGCACGAGATTGAGCTCAAGCGTCTCGCTCCTGAAGTATTAGCTTTGAACTCCCAGTGGGCTGCGTGGGTCGAGAGTAGTGTTCCTTTCATCCGCCATTTTGAACAAGAGGCGACCCTGAGGCAACAGGAACATGAAGTAGCTTCAAGCGAATCTTCCCGTTACGTGCTCAGATTGAAGCAAATGCTACGCAGTTAAAAGCTGTCTTCGAAAATCTCCAGCGATGCATCTCGGATGGGTTGACGCTGATACGGATGCTTGACTCTACCGAGCAGGTCGTGCAGGACTGCGAAGCTGCCATGCTAGGAACCGATGAAAAGCTTTCGTTTTGTTTACGACAACGGGCCCAAGTCGAAGCGGAGTTGGCCGCGGCGGTCGATTACGAGAAAGGATTGAGAGGAGCGCGCGAGCAGCTGGCAGATTTGTTGAAAATGCCTCCTTCTCAATAACCGTCTTTGTACCCTCTTTTTTACTGTAAACTTGCGGTTTATGAATAACATGTATTCATTTTGATTCCTTTATGAAATGTATTTTGTATTTGCTTGAATTCATGAATAAAATACATATTTTATCTCATACTATCGTCTTCTTTTCTTTGTCGTGTCATTGGCATATGACTTTAGCAAATGTGGCCTGTAGATGGTAGATAACAGTTCATCTTGAACTCCTTGTAGGGTAGTGATGTCCTAGGAAATAGGTTTGGTCTGCTGCCTAAGACTTTTCAACTTTATGAGCCGTGAGGGTCTCATAAAGACGTTTCTCCCCACGAGTCGAGAGGATCTCATGGGTGTAATTTTTCCTTAGGGGTCATGAGGACTGCTAAGTGCATTTTCTCTTGAGAGTCGTAAGGATCTCACGATAGAGTTTTCTTTTTACGGGTTGAGAGGTTTGTGCAGGGACACTGATTTCCCTGGGGGTCGAGACGAATCGAGAGATTATTGGTTGACTTGATTCCAAGATGGAGCGTTGTTTCGGCGGGGAGGTCTTTGGTTGACTTGTTTCCGGGTCGAAGCATTGTTCCGACGGGGAGGTCATTGGTTGACTTATTTCCGAGACAGAGCGTTGTTCCGGCGGGGAGGTCATTGGTTGACTTGTTTCCAGATCGAAGCATTGTTCTGACAGGGAGGTCATTGGTTGACTTGTTTCCGAGATGGAGCGTTGTTCCGGCGGGGAGGTCATTGGTTGACTTGTTTCCGAGACGGAGCGTTGTTCCGGCAGGGAGGTCATTGGTTGACTTATTTCTGGTTCGAAGCATTATTCCGACAGGGAGGTCATTGGTTGACTTGTTGCCGGGTTGAAGCATTGTTCCGACAGGGAGGTCATTGGTTGACTTATTTCTGAGATGGAGCGTTGTTCCGGCGGGGAGGTCATTGGTTGACTTGTTTCCGAGACGGAGCGCTGTTCCGACGAGGAGGTCATTGGTTGACCTGTTTCCGGGTCGGAGGGTTGTTCCGGCAGGGAGGTCATTGGTCGACTTGTTTCTGGGTCGAAGCATTGTTCCGGCAGGGAGGTCATTGGTGTTGGGTTCCCTAGCATGGCAGCGAGGTTTTGGGAGGCATCGTCCATGCCGTTTTCAAATTTTTGCCGTTCTAAAGGATCCTAACCCTAGAATCTTAACTAGAGATTTAAACAATAAGCAATGCAAACAACTTTACACCTAAAGTGAATGAGGAATACAACTTTTGTAGACCGGTCCTTCACTTCTAAAGCTCCGTGTAGTAGTCCCTTCGCTCCAATTAATGAACTCCCAAACTCTAGTAAGGGTTCACATGAAGAAATGAACAAGCTTACTCAAAGTCTTCGAGGCAGAAGATGATCTACGTTGAGGAGACTCAATCTCATGCTACCTCTTCAATAAATTAGGATTTAGTGAAGCAAACATCCTAAACTAAATGGCTAATAGTAGAGAATGATGAAGTAGGAAATAGGCTCACTTTAGATTTGTTTTTCTCACAATATTTTCTCACTTTCAAAAAGCTAGCAAGCTTTTTTTTCATGAAGAAGAAGATGAAAAATAATCAAGAGAGAATGAACTCATAACGTGAGAATAGCAACCATGGGCGAGTTAGTGTCATACACTAACTCATATAGAGAATAAACCATGACTAAACAATAATGGTTATGTTAATAAATATCTATAAGAAAAACAAAATTAGTGGACTTTGTCAATGGTTCCACAAGCTTCCACAAGTTTCAACCATGTGACTAATTTCCACTAATTTGGTTTACTTTAAATAAATAAAAACCTTACATTATATTAAACATGGTGTGAGTCTCATACACCCATGTCATATGTGGCATCAAGCATGACATAATAGTTGTACATTAATATATATCACATATATACTAAATGTACACTGGTGAGAAAAAGAATTCTTAAGTGGGCTAATATTAGTTAATGTAAGTTAATATATCAAATATATAATTATATATTAAATTATTAAATCAACACTTGATTTAATAATCCGGCTATATCACATACAACCGACTAATATCAAATGTAACAATCTATCGAATCAACACTTGATTCGATAACCCGGCTATATCTCATATAACCGACCGATATCACATATCGCGAGAATAGAATGCGGTATCATATACGCGCATTAATCTCGGTCCCGCATATATCATATATGTGTTCCTACTTTGTTTCGCATGAACCAGAAAACCTCTATATAGGACTCTAAAGACTCGTCAATAAGCCGGCAGTAGGTGATGATCATATCAAACACCCATAAGTCGCAAGCGGTCTACTAAACGTAACGACTACCCAGGTATTGAGCGATCAGAAGATCAACAAGCAAGCCGGCTCATACTTCTGCGAATCCAAACAGTAACACTACCGTACAGTCCGGTCTCTTCGTCTGATATATCACATATCTCGCCTGGGGGTGGTAAAAGTCAGACCCCAATAGATTGATAAGTCATGCCGATGTGAGGCTCATAACGGGTCGAGAAACTACTGATAACACTTACCAGTAAATCTTATAAATAGCCCTGGCCAGGGACTTCCTGTTATAGACAATCGAGCACAGCGCAACATCAACCCCCAATACCGGGAGAGACGAAATCCCCTCCTATCGCTCATTGCCTCCATGTGACTCGGGACCGTACCCCAAAACCACCATTTTTCATGTTCTCTTGAACGTGGTAAGGTGGAAATCAAAGCACGGTGGGAATCACACAAGTCTCTATGACGATCTCGGGTCGACAGACTAACCTATACCAGTGTCACCAGAGAGCTGCCATCTGACGTGAGGTATAATACCATCTAGGAGTTCTCGGCGAGTCCGTCCAGTGTACCCAGTCTCCACTGAGCACCCGTATATCATCTCTGATGTCAAACACCAATGGACATGGGATCATCCATCGCCCATCTACATGGGTCGAGAAGGTATACGCTAGTCTACTCTGGTATATCGATGCCCCGTCTCGATACACCCACGACTAGAGACATTAAAGGATGTACCCACGGACTACCTTTGTCCCACTAGTATGATCCGCATCATAATCCAGGTAGTCAAGTAAACATCCTAAGGGGTTTATCAATATGTAACAGAGAGACAATCAGTGTACATGTTAAGATAAAGAGCAACCAGATAGCACACTATCAATGTCGAGCAAGAAAGTCCTTCCTATGTATGTAAGCATCCACTATATTATACATCATATGTACAATAATGGCCTCTAGGGCATACATATAACTAACAATCTCCCACTTGCACTAGGGCCATATGTTGTAGTATCCAATACCCAACAATCAGCAGTGGTTGTAGTATCTCATACTCAACCATCCTATAAAAGTATCTCTTGGGAAAAGGCCTTTGTGAGTGGATCCGCCGTGTTGTCCTCTGAGTCTACTTTCCTAACCTCGATCTTCCTGGAGATCAACCATCTCCATAATCAGGTGATACTGCCTTAGAATATGTCTGGGTCACTGATGGGACGGGAGTTCCTAGGCATAAGCCACAACTCTATTATCACACAATGGTAGGAACGAAGTTCATCTCATGAACTAATATACACCCAGATTGTCTCTTTGATAGCATCTTTGGTAGCGATGTATCCAGCCTTTATCGTCTAGTTTGCCACAGTATCTAGCTTGAAACTCTTCTAACATACCGTCCCTTCACTGAGGGTAAAGACAATGCCTGTGACTGACATTCAGTCGACCTTACTACCCTGGAAGCTATCCAGTGATTCTCCCCAGGATCGATTGATACCATCTCACTACACCTAGTGAGAATCCTAACATCCACTTAGATCTATCTCATAGATCCAAAACCCAAGATTTAGGATGTTTCACCTTGATCCTTTATGGAGAATTCTTGTGATATGAGGAGATTGACCGAGTGTAGCATAGGAAACACCTTCCCTATCAAGAGTATGTCATCTACGTACAATACGAGGAAGACCACCTTACTCTCTACTACCTTTTTGTATATACAAGGTTCATCTACCATTTTAATGAAGTCAAATGCTTTGACTACCACATCAAAACAGATGTTCCAACTCCGTGATGCTTGATTTAACCGGTAAAGCAACTTGCACACGTTTCCGCTGCTCCCACTGTCTACGAAGCCCTCTGGCTATGTACTTATAGACGCTCTCTTCTAAATCACTATTTAGAAAAGCAGTCATGACACCCAACTGCCAGATATCGTAGTCATGGTATGTAGCAATGGCAAGTAGGTTCCAGATGGACTTAAGCATAGCCACTGGAGAAAGGTTTCATCATAATCCATACCTGGTCGATGAAGAAAACCTTTTACAATAATTCTAGCTTTGAAAGTATCAACTTTTCCATCTACACCAAGTAATCTTCTCAAGACATACTTGCTCCTAATGGGGGTTTAACCCTTCAGATATAGCAACCAAAGTCCATACTTTGTTGGTGTATATAGATTCCATCTTAGATCGCTTAGCATCCAGCCATTCTTACAGAGTCCCCACTCTTGATGGCCTGCTCGAAACTTAGTTGGGTCATCATCTCATGATGCAATCCTCGCTCCCACTGTCATTGAGAAAATGGAAGTATCTTTCAAGCGAATGAGGAACCCTAGTGGATCGGCGGAGAGGCTGAGGTTCGTCGGGAGCTATTGAATCCTCCGGTTCTACCAAATCATCAGCTGTAGTTTGTATAGCTGGAACTTATTCCAGTTCTACCTTATGACCACTAATTTCTTCCATAAAAAATTCCTTTTCTAAAAAGGTGGCATGCTTAGAAATAAAACACCTTTTGTTTCTCGATGCGGTAGAAGATATTCCCCTGCGAATGCTTGGGATATCCAACAAACAGAACTGACCTTGCTTCGAGCTTGTCCGGATTTTGGTTTTAGACATAGGTCGGATAACCCCAAATCTTAACTTACTTAAGACATGGACTCTTCCCATACCATATCTCATATGGAGTTGTAGGCATCTGATTTGGTTGGAACCCTATTCAATATGTATGCAACTTCTCAAGTGCATAATTCCCAAAAAGAAAATAGGCAACTCAGTAGTACTCATCATAGAGCGCACCATATCTAATAGGATGTGATTGCTCCGCCCCAATACACCGTTGTGCTGTGGTGTATGCGGAGGAGTAATGCCGAGAGAGAATCTCATTCTCCTTTTGAATTGTCCAGGAACTCCATGCTCAAGTATTCTCCTCCCTGGTTACATCAAAAGACATAATACTTATACCCGTTTTGGTTATCTACTTTAGACTTATATTCTTTGAATTTCTTAAAATCATCAGACTTGTGTTTCAACAGGAACATATGTCCGAATCTTGAGAGGTCATCAGTGAATGTAATGAAGTATAAAGAACCAGTCCTGGCATATGTAGACAGGGGACCTACATACATCATCATGTATCAATCCGAAGAGTTCACTAACTCTTTCTCTGTTTCCAGTAAACGAAGCCATAGCCATTTCATCTTTGTGACATGACTGGCAAGTTTCATAAGATGTAAATTTAAACTGATTTAAATATGTATCTTACTGTAACTTAGCTAGTCGGGTCGCATTGATATTGTAGGGTTCCTAGGCACTCTAATGGAGTCTCACAAGTGATCAAACATGCACAAATCAAAAATTCCTTGTGCCTACAAACCCTAATACGGATCGTTAACTAGATATTTAGGCGAAACGAGCAAGTAAACGGAAAAATAGCTAGAGGGAAGGGGCTACAACCTTTGTAGATCCGGTCCTCCACCTCCTAGGCTCCGTGATGAAGTCCTTTCCGCTGTCCAAATCGAACCATGGCTCTAGCGTCGGCTTCATCGGAGAAAAAGCGGGCTAGGTCATCGACGACGATGCCGAAGATGATCTACGTCGAGGCATCGCTAGATCAAGCTCCAACTTCACCAAGTCAAGAAAACTTGTGAAGGAAACACCCTATACTACTTGGCAAGAGGTAGAGGATGAAGAAATAGGAAGTGGGTAGACTTTAGATTTGGATTTCTCACACTTTTTCATCAATCACCATTGATGTAGCAAGCTTTCTTCTCATGAAAGAAGAAGATGATGAAGAAGAAGAAGATATGATAAGTTATTTAGAAAATGGAAAATAAATCATACTTATCATAATGTCAACTATGGTTAGATGTAGAGAATGAACTAAGGTTAAAGTGAATGGTTAGGGTTAAGGAAAGAAACAAAATAGTTAACCATTCAAAGCTTCATGAAGCTTCAAAGATAAACCAAACTTAGCCACTATTTTATTTCTTTCAATAAAGAATAAATGAATAAATAAATAAGCAAATAAAATGAAACCCTAGCCATTCATATAACCATGGTCAATTCTTTACACAAACCCTAGCTTGCATGTATCATCAAACATGATACAATCTTATGCACAAAAGTATATCACATATACAACTTGTGCATTTCAAGTGAGAAAATCCATTTAAAGTGAACCAATACTAGTTAATGCAAAGTAATATATCAAATACATAATTATACATTAAATCATTAAATCAACACTTGATTTAACGATCCGGTCATATCGTATATAACCGACTAGTATCCAATGTATCGGCTTTTCGAATCAATCCTTGATTCGATAACTAGGTTATATCGCATACAACCAATCGATACATTCATCGCGAGAATGGAATACGGTATCACATACACGCATTATTCTCGGTCCCGCACATATCTCATATGCGCTCCTATTTCGTTTTGCTTGAGCCAGGAAACCTCTGTGTAGGACTCTAAAGACTCGTCAATACGCCGGCAGCAGATGATGATCATATCAAACACCCACAAGCCGCAAGCGGTCTGCTAAACGTAACGGCCACCCGGGTATTGAGCGATCAGAAGATCGACGAGCAATCCCGCTCACACTCCTGTGAATCCAACCAATAACACTTACCGTACAGTCCGGTCTGTTCGTCTGATATGTCGCATATCTCGCCTAGGGGTGGTAAACGTCAGACCCCAATAGCTCGATAAGTCATGCCGACATAAGGTCCATAACATTCGTGAAACTACTGATAACTCTTACCAGTATATCACTGCAACCCTGGCCAGGGATTTCCTGTTATGGCCAGTCGAGCATAGCGCAACATCAACCCCCAATACCGGGAGAGACGAATCCCCTCCTATCGCTCATTGCCTCCATGTGAATCGGGACTGTACCCAATAACCACCTGTTTGCACAACTCAGTAGAGCCGTGGTAGGGTGGAAATCAAAGCACAGTGGGAGACACACAAGACTCTATGACGATCTCGGGTCAACAGACTAAGCTGTACCAGTGTCACCAGAGAACTGCCATCTGACGTGAGGTATAATACCATCTGGGAGTTCTCGGCGAGTCCGTTCAGTATACCCAGTCTCCACTGAGCACCCGCATACCATCTCTGATGTCAAACACCAATGGATATGGGATCATCCATCGCCCATCGCATGGGTCGAGAAGATATACGCTAGTCTACTCTGGAATATCGATGCCCCGTCTCGATATTCCCTCGACTAGGAACATTGAAGGATGTACTCATGGACTATCCAGGCCCCACTAGTATGATCTGCATCACAGTCCTGGAAGTCGAGTACTCATCCTAAGGGCTTTATCAACATGTAACAGAGAGACGGAAAGTATACACGTTAAGATAAAGAGCAACCAGATAGCGTACTATCATGTCGAGCAAGAAAGTCCTACCTATATATGTCCCAGCATCCACTACAATATACATCCATTGTACAGTAATGGCCTCTAGGGCATACATATAACTAACAATCTCCCACTTGCACAAGGGCCATCTGTAGCAGTGGTTGCAGTATCACATACTGAACCATCCCCTAAAAGTCTCTCTTTGGGAAAAGGCCTTCGTGAGTGGATCCGCCGTATTGTCCTTTGAGTCTACTCTCCTAACCTCGATCAACCTGGAGATCAACTATCTCCATGATCAGGTAATGCTGCCTCAGAATTTGTCTGGGTCACTGATGGGACCAGGGTTCTAGGGCCGAAGCCACACTTCCATTGTCATACAATGGCAGGAACCTAGTTCATCTTATGAACCAATATACACCCAAACTTTCTCTTTGGTAGTATCTTCAATAGCGATGTTACCAGCCTTTATCGTCTAGTTTGCCACGGTATCGAGCTTGGAACTCTTCCAACATACCGTCCCTTTACTGAGGGTAAAGACAGTGCCTGTGACTGACATTCAGTCGTCTTTATCACCCTGGAACTCTTCCAGTGATTCTCCCCAGGATCGATTGATACCATCTCACTACATCTAGTGAGAATCCTAGCATCCAATTACATCTATCTCATAGATGAAAACTCAGGATTTAGGAGGTATCACTTTGATCCTATTTGGAGAATCCTTGTGATAATAGGAGATTGACCGATCGTAGTATAGGAAACTCTTTTCCTATCAAGAGTATGTCGTCTACGTACAATACGAAGATGACCACCTTACTCTCTACTACCCTTTTGTGCATACAAGGTTCGTCTACCATTTTGATGAAGTCAAACACTTTGACTATCACATCAAAACAGACGTTCCAACTCCGTGATGCCTGCTTCATTATGTAAAGCAACTTGCACATGTTTCCGCTGCTCCCACTGTTTACGAAGACCTCTGGCTGTGTTCTTATAGACGTTCTTTTCTAAATCAGTATTTAGAAAAGCAGTCAGGGCACCCAACCACCAGATATCGTAGTCATGGTATGTAGCAATGTTAAGTAGGATCCGGATGGACTTAAGCATAGTCACTTGGAAAAGGTTTCATCATTATCCATGCCTGGTTGATGACTAAAACCTTTAATAAGCCTAGCTTTGATAGTCTCAACTTTTCCATCTACACCAAGTAATCTTCTCAAGATATACTTGCTCCTGATGGGGATTTAACCCTTCAGGTATAGCAACCAAAGTCCATACTTTGCTGGTGTACATGGATTCCATCTTAGATCGCTAAGCATCCAACCATTCTTACAGAGTCCCTACTCTTGATGGCCTGCTCGAAACTAGTTGGGTCATCATCTCATGATGCATTCCTTGCTCCCACTGTCATCGAGAAACCGAGGTATCTCTCAGGCGGATGAGGAACCCTACTAGATCGGCGGAGAGGCTGAGGTTCGTCGGGAACTATAGAATCTTATGGTTCTGTCAAATCATCAACCGTTGGAGATAGTGCCCTCAGAGTCAATTATTGGATCACAGGTACGTGATTGCAATGATTGAGGGAGGACCTATCCCGGTAGGACAGTCTTACTCAAGATGATAGTATGCTATCTGGTTTACCTTTATCATCGTGTACTGCTTTAGGTGACATGACATGTCGCTATTGCACGTTGATAGAGCCCCTAGGATTCTTGCTTGACTGCCAGCAGTATGAGGGCGATCATATAAGTGAGAGCTGGAGTCTATAAGCACATCCTTAAAAGGTCCCTAGTCGTAGGAGTTTCGAGACAGGGCATCGATACTCCAGAGTAGACTGGTGTATACAGTCGAGACCCCGACGAGAGGCGGTGGCCGGTCTCACAAGCCACTGGTGTCAGTTGGTTCACCTAAGATGTATACAGGTGCTCATTGGGTTATGAGTACACCGGACAGGACTCGCCGGGAACATGCTAGTTGGTCTTATACCTGACGTCAGATAGCAGTTCCCTGGTGACATGTGTACTGGTTAGTTCATCGACCTGGGGATCGTCATTTGTCTCGTGTGAGTTCCCACTGTACTTTGATTACTACCCAACCACGGCTCAAAGGAGTCGTGCAAACAGGTTTTAGTTGGGTACAGTCCCGAGCCACATGAAGGCAGTGAGCGGATCTTCAGGGGTTCGTTTCTCCCGGTATTGGGGGTGATGTCGCGCTGTGTCTAGGAGAGCCATTACACGAAGACCTTGGCCAAGGCAGGAGATTTACTGGTAGGTATTCCAGTAGTATCTCAGGGTGTTCTGGGCTACACTCCGACACGACTTGTACCGCTTTTGGGGGTCTGACTTTTACCAACCCCCTAAGCCCGACATGCGATGCTCATAGACGAACGGACCGGACTGTACGGATATTGTCACTGACAGGCTCAGTAGGGTGTCAGGATGAGTTCGCTCATCGACGTCCCTTTTGGTCAATAGCTGGTGGCCCGTCACGTATGGCTAATACCTCTGACGTGCTGGTGGTTAAATCCACAGCCATAGTATTGACGAGTCTTTAGAGTCCACCACACTTTCAGTTACTCAGCTTTCGGGCAAAACGCTGTAGAGGCCGTATGGAGATATGGCAGGGTTCGATCAGATACGTGCGGTATTGCACGGATCGTGATCGGACGGTTTTTACTAGCCGGTTTTGGCTTAAGCCGGATCTTAGTATTTGATAGTGTAGTTTTGTCTCTTTACATTTGTATTTCGGTCGAAATACAAATACGGGTGTGTATGCACAGTATCGGGGTTTTCCTGTAATTTATTATGGGACCAGTTTTCTGGGGTTGCCAGTTTGCATTCCGTTCCGGCCGGTTTCCCTTTGTTCTTTCCCGGCCGGACTTTTCCGATGGAGGGGGTTATTTGCAATTGTGCAAATAACATTTGTGGAGGGGTTTATTGCATAAATGATTGATATGTTTAGCATCTTTGTTTTTTCCCTCCATGATGCATTTATTGTGATTAGATGGTGGTATGGGTTTTGTGATGGAAAATGGCATAGGGCCGGCCACTGTTGGGGGTGGGAGTGAGGTTTTAATTTGTTTGATTGAGATGGAATTTAAATGAGTGTGTGTGCTGGAATTGGAATGGAGTGGGGGATTAATTAATATACACATATTTGAGTGCATAAGAAAAGGCTTCAATTCATTTTCCAGTGAAAAGAAAATGCACACTTCTTCAATTGATTTCCAGTGAGCATAAATTGTGGGTGCAGGGGGCTCATTTTCTTATACAAAAAGAGAGAGAAAGCTTGCTTCATTTTCATTCTCCAGTGAGCACAGAATGGTTTTTGGCCGAGCTCATCATTTCTTTAGCCTGCTCCAATTTTTCCAGCAAGCCTCCATGGATGTTTCTTATGCACAAATTTCTCCATCATGGCAACTCCTTCAACCCCAATAGAGACAATAGCTCACTACACATTCTACAACAAATCTTGGGCACGTCGACTAGCCAGCTTCGTGCCCGAGTTGCCTCGGTATTGAGGCGGGAGCCCGTAAAAGATACAGGCGATGTGGTGCCCTTCCGGCGAGGAGGCGACGACCGGAGATCCCGCGAGGAGATCGGAGTAGAGATGAAGACCGGAGGACTCGGATCACTCGGTATATCTCTAACCCGTCTCGTAGTTTGCTAGAATTAGTTTAATGGCCCGATCCGGGGTTTAGTGCGCGGTGGTGCCGGTTTGCTAAGTCCGCAAAAATTAAGTTTATCACCGTTTCCGCATTTGGCCGTCGGATTGACGGCCGGGGCGCCGCCGTGCACTTACAGTGGTATCAGAGCCTCGCCATTAACTTAGTCTAGCTTTGTGTAATGTGTTTGCATTTCCGATCGATCAAAAAGTTCCAAAACCCGTAATGCCTTCACATCAGTTTCTGTCGAAATTTTTTGGAGTCTAAAAATTTTTCAGGTGGTCTCAGAATGATGTGCAGGGAGTTTTAAGAACACTGAAAAAATTTGGTGACACGATTCCTCCGTACGACCGCGGAAGGGCGGCCAAAACCCCCTTCTGGCCGCGCTTCCGCCGCAGGAGTGTGGGTTCGTGTGATTATTTTTTTGCAGTGGGCTTATGGGCTGTAATTAGGGGTTTTGGAATATTAAAATTGGGCCCAGGTTTTCTGTGAGTGCTACAGTTTTGATTGGGGGCCCACTTGTTAATTTTTGATCAATCGGAAAATTTTAAACACATTTTTCACAGTATTTACATTATATCTGCGACCGTGAATGTCACTCGATCGGTAAATCCGGTCTGACTGCTATAGCCCGGTTAGACGGATTTGCGAACGTGACCTTCACGTTGATGTTCTGTTTTTGCTGTGATGTTGCGGATCGGTAGTGGGATATAGCCTGGATGCAATGCTAGTACAGTGTTGTTGTATTATGTACATTTGATATTGCGGGGCGAGCGTCCGACATGTGGACTGCCGTCACTGCCTGTTTGTATTATTCTATTGGGGCACGACCTGGTTGCGGTCGATGTACCCGTTGTTTGTATATTTTACTTTCTGTACTAGGATTACCCCGCGGTGGGGTGCACGGATAGCCGGGTTCTGGAGGGCAACAAGCCCGCATCTCATGGCATTGAGACGGAGGGGGCTTCACTCTGGGATTGGCGGGCTATTCGCCGCACTCGTAGGGGGTACAGGTTGACCCAGGAGGGGTGCCCAAGTTACCGGATTCCGTGGAGTGCTGGGTGGTCCATTCACCGAGCTGAAGGGGGCTGCCTCGCTTCAGGTTTTGGCGGGTGACTTGCCGCGCCCGTAGGGGTCTAGGATTTCATTGCACAGGCTATCCACACGACCAGGGGAACGTCGGGTTTCAGTAGTGGCTCTGTGAAACCCGGGGATCCCAGATATCTGTATTGTTCTGTGATACTGTACATTTCTGTGATGTTGCATTTCTTTTCTCGCCCTGAGCGAAATATAATATATTGGTATATATATTAGTAGATGTTGTATATGTTTTTCACCCGCGCTAGTCCAGTCCCCGCTCTGCCGTTAGTAAGCTAACCTAACGGATGATGACGGGACCCAGTGGCGAATGCGGATGGCATATACGTACGTCAGTATATTTTTGTTCTTTGTGGTGTGATCAATTGATGGGACTGCGTTGATTCGGATCAATGCAAAATAAACAAACCTATTCTGATGTTGTTGGAACACTTTTCAAAAAGCTGTTATTGCAAGGACGTTCACTTTTGTTTTGCATCGTGGTATTCATTTGGAATATCCTGCTCCTCAGTCGACGAGGCAAGGGCCGAGATCCCTTCACCGGGAGTGACCCCTTGGACAGAAGTTTGCGTCAGGGCAATACCTTCACTATAGCCGATTACTTTTGCTTTGCACCGTGGTATTCAGTTGGAATATCCTGCACCCCATTCTACGGGGAAAGAGCCGAGATCCCTTCACCGGGAGTGACCTCTTTAGTAAAGGTTTTCGTCACTATATTTTCTAAAAAGCTATCCGTTCCTTCAACGATATCAAGTTCTTTACGTTAAAGGTTTTCGCCAGAAACCATTCGTAGCCCTCCGTCGTTTCATATGGGTAGTCAATAGTATTCAAGCTGTGTTTGTTGGCCTTAGTCAAGGCACAGTGTTTGGTAGCTATTGGGTATTCATATGCTGCATAGATAGATGTGTTGGTTTGGGACAGTCGTATAGCCTTGTTGGCCTTAGTCAAGGTCTTGTACGGGTGGGTTCAAATCAACCTGGACAATGACGGGTAGAACTTGACATGTGACTTATGATTTGTTGGCCTTAGTCAAGGTCATAAGAGCATGGGGCAGAAATCACATCGGGAGTTTCAAAAGTACTGAAACTTGCCAGATATGCGCATACCTTCTGGAGTGTGATACCGTGAGCGGATTCCGTCACATTATCGTGCGATGAGAGTTGGATCCCGATTCCCACTGATGAGTTGGTTTACTCCTCGGGTGACCCCGACTAATTCTTCTTTCAGGTTTGGAGGAGAATTTGAGGTACAGTGGGAGGTTTCCAGATTAGATTAAGTGATAACCATTATGATCTAGGTTAGAGTGCACGCTGAGTGTTTCTTTTCTTTTCTCTCTCTCTGGCAGCGACCATTGACCCGACCCTAAGACTACGACTCAGTGACCAAGTTGACCGAACCTTCGTAACACTGGCTTTTGGATTGTCAGAGTTGCAGACCTCATTGCCACTCCTACTTTTACCCTTTTCTCCAGGACACCCCGTATTACTGCGAACGTCCACTTCCATTGGACAAAACCATCGTATGGTTAGATACGAACTCGAAGGAATTCGAGGATGGTTTCCGGTTCTGGAGAAAACGGATAGGATTATTCAGTTGTCTTTTCTTTTCACCCTCTCTCATGTTGCGAGTACTCCTTGGTTTAGGAGTAGTACACCTATTACGCAAATTGGATAGTCTTCTTCCAAACCATAGGCTGGTGCCGACCGGTAGGGAATGAAGAAAACCAATTAGCCTAAACGGTGTGCAGAAGGTATTAAGATTAAGACAAAGCAAGGGATTAGTAAGAGGGCAAAGTAAATTGCGACTGATATTCACGACCAAACCAAATTTTTCTTCGCCAATCCTAAATCACCTTTGTATTTCTCCAGGACACTCCGTATCACTACGAAGATCCACAGTTTATTTGGATACTCCATCGTATGGTTATATACGAACTCGAAAGGAACTTGTTCCAGTTCGGGGATGGATTCTGGTCCAGGAGAAATAGGAATAAGGTTTATTCGGTTGTCTTTTATCTTCACCTTCTCTCGCATTGCGAGTGCTCCTAGGATTAGGACAGTACACCCATTATGCTTATTGGATAGTCTTCTTCCAAACCATAGGCTGGCGCCGAACGGTAGGGAAGGAAGAAAACCATTTGGCCTAAGGGGTGTGCAGAAGGTAATGACTAAAGACATATAAAGGGATTTGGAGAGGTGGCAAAGAATTATACGGTTATAGTTGTGAATCTGGATAATGGAAGAGGCATTACTAAGAATACCGGGATACCCCACCGAAACATTTCAATGTTTCAGTTTAACTGTGTACTGTCAAAAGAAAACTGATTTCCCGATTAAACACTTGCTCCAGGGTATGTATTTACCAGATATGATTCTCACATCTGTATGGTTTTACAGATGATGAGTGGGAGTAAGTTATTGGGAATTAGGTGATTATCCTCATTTTATCGGGATTCGTTGTAATCGGTGATATTTGAGGAAGTCACCTGGGTTGTTTGCCGGTCGGCAAATATTTGGTTTTGAATATCCGCTGTTGTGCACCAATTTCAAATTGATGTATCTATACGTCTATTTTCATAGAGTGAGATATACCTTTTGATATTATGTCGATGACATTTACCTGTATCAGTGGATGGTTAGGTAAGGAGCATTAAACAGCGGTGTAATTCTTCTTAACCATAAGTACAGTTTTCAACCTACGACACACAGTGAAAGAGTTGTTAGACTCGGCGGACTTATACAGAGTATTGTATGTTGTCCAGTGTCCATTAGGACAGAGGGGTTGGTCCTCATACTATGTTCTGTTTACTTTTAACTTCTCTAGTTCTTAGACATGTGTTTCGTAGAAACACAGGGTCTAAGTTTTGAGGAGTTATAGGTATTTGAATAGAGTAGAGAACCAGGTGTAGCAAGTATCGGGATTCTTCAAGGTAATTGAAGATGTAGATACTTGTGTATGGTATTCAGTTGATAGTAATGATAAAGAGAAATTGCTTCTTTTTCAGGTTACTCATAATTGGAAGCATTCCTAAGTTGAGTAACGCTGATCGACCTCTTTCCATTTAGTTGACATGCACTGGAGATAGCTGCATGATTTGAATCTGGTTCAATTAAATCAGTGCCTCTGGTTCTATATTGGATATAGTACAGTTCATATCTTAACATTGTTAAGGTACGGGGAGTTGTCCGGCTTATGATTAAAACCAGACTCTGGATAACTCAAGGCACGTTTCTGTAATGGCTGTTTGTGGGTTGACCCAGGCTATGACGAGGGTTGATTTTCTACCATCTGGGAGATCAATAGAAATATTGTTCAAGACTCGCCACAGTTTTATTAAAAATGGATTTTTTCAAAAACAGCAGTGGGAGTATGGTAGAACTGGAAGTGATTCCAGAACCACAAACGATTACTGAAGATTTGATAAGGAACCTAAAGATTCAATCTGGTTTGACATTCCATTGGCCACTCCGCAGATAAGGTGGGTAACTTCAGGCACTCGAGAGGTACTCCGGTAGCCTCAAGGACGGTGACAGGGAAGTTCTTGTTTACCTACACTCACCATTGTTGCTGTTCCAGGCTGCGAGACCCGGCGGGAGGATGAGTATAGCGTCGTTCTAAACTTGCTTTAGAAGTGCACATCTATATGACTCTGCCAGAGGGTTGTCGTAGTCAGTGGGAGCAGTGGAAGCATTGGTGGACATCAGACTTATGTCTATTTATAGACTAAAGCAGATGTAGCGGAAATAGATCATCTATTTCTGATGTGACAGTCATAGGTTTGATGTCATCAGAATAGGGGATGGATCTGTTGAGAAGGTAGTAGGAAGTGATATTCCTATACTACGATCGGTTATACTTTGGTCGTCACACAGTGTTTTCTCCACAAAGGACTTGGACATTATATCAGACATACTGGTTACTAGATCTATGGTTTTAGATCTAGATTTGGGTGGTTTCCCAATCAGGGTACTTTGACAGCATTCTAAGAGTATATAGAATGGACGACTCCTGGCACGGTAGTGTACCTGCAGGTAATGGAGTCACCCTCTCTAAAGGTGTCTTATAGACTAAAGTAGAGAGGGATGTGCATGATTGGCAGATCACTTGCTTAGGCAATTGAGTCAATCATGAGATGTCAAGTACCACACCAGATGTTGTTCTTGCAGTAAGTGCAATAAGTTGATATTGATCCAATCCTGGGGAAACAGTCGGAAGCAGTTTTAGAACATAAGTGAATGTTCTAAGGATATGATAACGGCTGCCTCTTTTAGGAGACGGTTATCATTCCAGGCTTCCAAGGTGACATGGACGACAAGGAGGTTGTCAGAGTTATAGTTTTCCTTCTGACGAGGGGCAGTATTTTGGACAGTTGGTCCAAGGCAATACTGAGGGTGGCATGGCGCAGGATACTGATTTAGTTCAGTTGACGATACAGTCTAAGAAGTTTGGATTTGGAGTTCATTTATGAGCTCGGTCCCATCAGACATCCAGACATTCTAAGACAGGTATTGCTCATTTCGGGAGATGGCTTTCTCCGCGAACTTGAGATATAGAGAGACATAGAAAGAAACAACACAGGCGGATCCACTCACTGAGGCTATTCCTCGAACGCAATAGTTTCACAAACGAGTTTTGTGAGACTGACTAGTAGGGGAGTTGGGTGTTCGGTATCACACAGGCTGTGAGTATGCGACATCGCAATAATTAGCCTTGAGTGCAAGTGGGAGATTGTTGGAGATAGTGCCCTCAGACTCAATTATTGGATCACAGGCACGTGATTGCAATGATTGAGGGAGGACCTATCCCGGTAGGACAGTCTTACTCAAGATGATAGTATGCTATCTGGTTTACCTTTATCATCGTGTACTGCTTTAGGTGACATGACATGTCGCTATTGCACGTTGATAGAGCCCCTAGGATTCTTGCTTGACTGCCAGCAGTATGAGGGCGATCATATAAGTGAGAGCTGGAGTCTATAAGCACATCCTTAAAAGGTCCCTAGTCGTAGGAGTTTCGAGACAGGGCATCGATACTCCAGAGTAGACTGGTGTATACAGTCGAGACCCCGACGAGAGGCGGTGGCCGGTCTCACAAGCCACTGGTGTCAGTTGGTTCACCTAAGATGTATACAGGTGCTCATTGGGTTATGAGTACACCGGACAGGACTCGCCGGGAACATGCTAGTTGGTCTTATACCTGACGTCAGATAGCAGTTCCCTGGTGACATGTGTACTGGTTAGTTCATCGACCTGGGGATCGTCATTTGTCTCGTGTGAGTTCCCACTGTACTTTGATTACTACCCAACCACGGCTCAAAGGAGTCGTGCAAACAGGTTTTAGTTGGGTACAGTCCCGAGCCACATGGAGGCAGTGAGCGGATCTTCAGGGGTTCGTCTCTCCCGGTATTGGGGGTGATGTCGTGCTGTGTCTAGGAGAGCCATTACACGAAGACCTTGGCCAAGGCAGGAGATTTACTGGTAGGTATTCCAGTAGTATCTCAGGGTGTTCTGGGCTACACTCCGACACGACTTGTACCGCTTTTGGGGGTCTGACTTTTACCAACCCCCTAAGCCCGACATGCGATGCTCATAGACGAACGGACCGGACTGTACGGATATTGTCACTGACAGGCTCAGTAGGGTGTCAGGATGAGTTCGCTCATCGACGTCCCTTTTGGTCAATAGCTGGTGGCCCGTCACGTATGGCTAATACCTCTGACGTGCTGGTGGTTAAATCCACAGCCATAGTATTGACGAGTCTTTAGAGTCCACCACACTTTCAGTTACTCAGCTTTCGGGCAAAACGCTGTAGAGGCCGTATGGAGATATGGCAGGGTTCGATCAGATACGTGCGGTATTGCACGGATCGTGATCGGACGGTTTTTACTAGCCGGCTTTGGCTTAAGCCGGATCTTAGTATTTGATAGTGTAGTTTTGTCTCTTTACATTTGTATTTCGGTCGAAATACAAATACGGGTGTGTATGCACAGTATCGGGGTTTTCCTGTAATTTATTATGGGACCAGTTTTCTGGGGTTGCCAGTTTGCATTCCGTTCCGGCCGGTTTCCCTTTGTTCTTTCCCGGCCGGACTTTTCCGATGGAGGGGGTTATTTGCAATTGTGCAAATAACATTTGTGGAGGGGTTTATTGCATAAATGATTGATATGTTTAGCATCTTTGTTTTTTCCCTCCATGATGCATTTATTGTGATTAGATGGTGGTATGGGTTTTGTGATGGAAAATGGCATAGGGCCGGCCACTGTTGGGGGTGGGAGTGAGGTTTTAATTTGTTTGATTGAGATGGAATTTAAATGAGTGTGTGTGCTGGAATTGGAATGGAGTGGGGGATTAATTAATATACACATATTTGAGTGCATAAGAAAAGGCTTCAATTCATTTTCCAGTGAAAAGAAAATGCACACTTCTTCAATTGATTTCCAGTGAGCATAAATTGTGGGTGCAGGGGGCTCATTTTCTTATACAAAAAGAGAGAGAAAGCTTGCTTCATTTTCATTCTCCAGTGAGCACAGAATGGTTTTTGGCCGAGCTCATCATTTCTTTAGCCTGCTCCAATTTTTCCAGCAAGCCTCCATGGATTTTTCTTATGCACAAATTTCTCCATCATGGCAACTCCTTCAACCCCAATAGAGACAATAGCTCACTACACATTCTACAGCAAATCTTGGGCATGTCGACTAGCCAGCTTCGTGCCCGAGTTGCCTCGGTATTGAGGCGGGAGCCCGTAAAAGATACAGGCGATGTGGTGCCCTTCCGGCGAGGAGGCAACGACCGGAGATCCCGCGAGGAGATCGGAGTAGAGATGAAGACCGGAGGACTCGGATCACTCGGTATATCTCTAACCCGTCTCGTAGTTTGCTAGAATTAGTTTAATGGCCCGATCCGGGGTTTAGTGCGTGGTGGTGCCGGTTTGCTAAGTCCGCAAAAATTAAGTTTATCACCGTTTCCGCATTTGGCCGTCGGATTGACGGCCGGGGCGCCGCCGTGCACTTACATCAACTGCAGTTTTGTATAGCTGGAACCTTTCCAGTTCTACAGAACTGATCTTGCCTCGATCTTGTCCGGATTTTGCTTTAAACATAGGCCGGACAACCCCAAATCTTAACTCGCTTAAGAGATGGGTTCTTCCCATACCATATCTTATATGGAGTGGTAGGCACTGATTTGATTCAAACCTAATTCAATAAGTATGCAGCTTCTCAAGTGCATAACCCCAAAAGGAAATAGGTAACTCAGTAGTACTCATCATAGAGCACACCTTATCATATAGGGTGTGATTGCTCCGTCCCGATATACCATCGTGCTATGGTTTATACGAAGGAGTAATGCTGAGAGAGAATCTCATTTTCGTTTAGAATAGTCCAGGAATTCTATGCACAAGTATTCTCCTCCCTGATCTTATCATAGGACATAATACTTATACCCGTATTTTGGTTCTCTACTTCTAACTTATATTCTGTGAATATCTCAAAAGGTTCGGACTTATGTTTCAACAGGAACATATGACTGAATCTTGAGAGATTATCAGAGAATACAATGAAGTATAAAGAACCAGTCCTAGCATGTGTAGACAAGAGACTTTACATACATCATCATGTATCAGTCCCAAGAGTTCATTAACTCTTTCTCGGCTTCCAGTAAGCAGAGCTGGTGTCATTATATCTTTGTGACATGACTGGCAAGTTTCATAAGATGTAAATTCAAACTGATTTAAATATACATCTAAATGTAACTTCAGCTAGTCGGGTCGCATTGATATGACCTAGTCTACAATACCTCAAGAAGAATTTGTTCATTTCTGAACTCTTCCTCTTGTGTGTGTTCAGTATACAAGGAACTGTAGTTTGATTTAGAACGTCAATGCTTTTAGATAACGTGCCTGAACCGATCAACTTTTGATATAGGAAATGTTCAAAACATTATCCAACAATACAAAATTATATCCTTCTTTACTAATAAAGAGACTGATATGATTTTGTATATCAGGTTCGGTATCTAATAGCATTTGTTCAGAATCAATGTACTGGTAATACAGGGTGACAGTGACCAACAGACTTGGCTGCAACACTTGCCCCGGTTTCTGTCTCATGAAACTTATCACCCGTTCTCAGTTTTTCTACCTTTTTGTAGCCCTATGTAACAGATTACATATCTGGGATCCTGATCCGGTATCATATACCCAGGATGCAGAGGATACTGAGAAACAGTTCTTTTTAATGAACACACCCGAAGGAGATGCATCATATGCACTTTCTTCGTTTGGGCGGCATAGGAATTCTGGTATTCCCCAATTTCCTGCTCTGTCTTATAACAATTATAAGTTGGAGCGGGACCAACGTTCCCCAGCTCAGTATAACTAGCGGGTTCGGTCAATACATCCATATTATTATCTTGATTAAGGCGTGATATGGTCGCTACCTGGAGAGAGAGAGAAGAAAACACTCTGCGTGCGCTCTTGCAAGATCAGATTGGTTATATATTTTATCTAATCAGGATGGCTCCCACTGTTTTTATCAAATCTTCCTTCAAACCTTAAAAGGAAAGACTAGCCGGGATTAATTACACTCTACAAGTTCGCCGATCTTTCATCCAGGCCAGTGTCGGTACTTTGAGGGAGGTTCCCCGTGCTTTCGCACGGACCTAATTACAGTAAACCTCGTTTTCCCAGAGGCGTAACCCTGTTGACACCTTTCTAGACACCTACTTGATCGGCTAATTGTAAAGTGCAAAACTCTCCCAGGAGTAACAATTACTCGCAGTGGGTATCGGGATCCAACTATCATATAGAAGGTATGCAATCTCATTGCAAATTTCAACACTTGAAACTCCCGATAAAGGTTTTTACCCCTAGCACCTATGACCTTAACTATGGTCAACAAATCATAAGTACTAGTCAAGTTCTACCCGTCATTTCGTGATTAATTAGACCCACCCACATGACCCTTAACTAAGGTCAACAAAGTCATGCTACTGTCCTAACTAATCGCATCATATGCGGTGTAGGAAGACATCACTTAGCTACCGTACACTGTGCCTTGACTATGGTCAACAAACACAGCACGAATACTAAGTACTCTACTTCCTAAAATGACGGAGGGTTGCGAATGGTTTTTGTGAAAACCTTTAACGCTTTGAACTTGATCTCGTTGCGGAATCAAATGGTTTTTAAATGGAATGTTTTTTAGGCTTTTCTAGTTTTGCTAAAGGGGTCACTCCCGGTGAAGGGATCGTCGGCCCTTTCCTCGTCGGATGAGGTGCGGGATATTTCATATATATCACTGTGCAAAGAGGAAACTATAGAAGCTATCAAAAGACAAACCGAGTGATGTAGCATCTGCCAGTTATTGCTAAAGGAGTCACTCCCGGTGAAGGGATCTCGGTCCTTTCCCTATCGAATAAGGTGCAGGATGTTCTACAAGGAACACCGCGATGCAAAGCAAGAACTGTAGCTACCTGTTTTTATTTTGAAATTCGATTCCACAACATCAATTAGGTTTATTTTCTTTCATTAATCACATTAATGAATATCCCATCATTTCAGTCCACCTAACCATCACAGATAAATATAACGTACGCTTATGCCATCCGCATTCGCCTCGATGTCCCTTCGTGCACCGTTAGGTTAGGTAACTAACGGCAGAGCGGTGCAGGGCTAGCGCGGGTGTAAAACATAAGTAACGTCTATATAATATATCATATATACTATATATTATATCTATCACAGAACATCACATGATCACATCACAGATAACGCAGCAGAAAATACATATGAAATATTGGATATACTAGGACGTCCGTGTTTTCAATACGAGCCAGTATAAAACACGGATTCCACGGTCGTGATGAATAGCCAATCCCACATCCCTAAACCCCTACGAGAGCAGCAAGCAACCCTACCAATTCTAGGGTTAGGAGACCCGGACTCGACTCCTCAAGTTGGTCTCCCACTGGACCCCAGAACCCGGTTACTTGTGCTCCCCTTCCTTGGGTTTATCCTAATGCGGAAAAGTAAATAATATACAAATGGTGACAACATCCGCAACCTGGAAGTGTCCCAATAAAAGAATATTACATACAAGTTTTTACATGAATGAAAATGAAAAAACACTCATCTCACATAAAAACCCCCCGGCTATTCGAACACGACGATCCAATATAACATATCCACCAACATATAACATCACATGTCATCAACGTAAGTAAATATGCGCATCCCAATTGTCGTTGACATATAGCAACGAAACCGGCGATATCACATATTACACTTACGGTCACAGAAAAGAAAGTGTAAAACTACAACAGTTGGAATCCGCAATCTCTTTAGACATCGCATGCCTAATCAAATGAATTCCTTAGACATCGCATGCCTAACAATTATAAACCCCGCATTTTAGTCTCATTTATCGAAAACTCTTTTCAATTTCAAGTCGGGCAATTCAACAAGATTCCCGACATCCTGATCGAATGCTTGTCGCAAACTTCAGTAGGCGGCCACACCCCCGACGCCGTCGACGAAGTGCACTAAGGCGGAACACCTCTACCGCGAGCACCCGAATGGATGCTTTCGGCGACGGGGTTCTCCTACAGTCACTTGGTCGGGGCTATGGAGTGAGGCTGTCTATTAAGTTTACCCGGCGAGTATCCGCGTACGCTACGTGATTGCGACGGACTTTTGATCACATCAAAATTCCATGGAAACCGATCAAGTGAGACTAAACTGCTATGTTTATAACATTCATTCAGTTATCTCATAACTATTTGTGAATTCCAAGTATTGTATCACATTCCGAATAAATACAAAATGTTAAACTTTCCAATCGAACAATCGAACACCCAAGTTTTTCCGATACAGCTCAACACATGAAATAAGTCTAACAACATTCAGTTCGTGCCTCAGTACCAACGGTCCAGCCGTAGAAGGGTCAAGCCAACGCCTCACATGTGGCACGCCGTACTGCCCCAAATCCTAAGGTTCAAAGGGCAGTTCAAGACGGTCACATAATCGAGTTAAGGTTTGTTGTCTTCTAGAGGGTCCATCGCGTTACTTGCACTACTTAGAACGTCGTTAAACTACGGGAAAATCCAACAATTGGAAATTTCCCGGCAGGGGAAAAATTGGGTATTTATATCCGGTCGAACTTTTTAACATATTCTAAAATTTATCTGGAAAGCCACATAGAAAAAATCTGATACTCCGATCGAAACACCGAATCCCCAAAACAACCCCAGAAAATCCAACTCTTGAATAAATATTAAAAATTCCCAGTAAAACCACCACTGGAAATTAGGAGTTACTGTGTAAACTTTATTGAATAAGGATGCCGTACGGCCGCGGAACCGCGGCACGAGCCATGCTCGTGCCGCGGAACCGCCGCACGAGCCATGCTCGTGCCGCGGAACCGCGGCAGCTTGATGGAGTTAGGGGATCGAATTTTACAGTAACTCTTAAATATTCCTGCTGATTTTTCTGCATATTTTTAATATCGAAAAAACCACGATTTCAGAAAAAGTCCAGAGAGCAATATTAGGGTTTGGGTTTTGATTCGATCGGAGTTCTAATTCCGTCTAGACTTCGCCTAAGGCTCTAGCTAGGCTATGATACCACTGTAGGGTTCCTAGGCACTCTAATGGAGTCTCACAAGTGATCAAACATGCACAAATCAAAAATTCCTTGTGCCTACAAACCCTAATACGGATCGTTAACTAGATATTTAGGCGAAATGAGCAAGTAAACAGAAATATAGCTAAAGGGAAGGGGCTACAACCTTTGTAGATCCGGTCCTCCACCTCCTAGGCTCCGTGATGAAGTCATCTCCGCTGTCCAAATCAAACCATGGCTCTAGCGTCGGCTTCATCGGAGAAAAAGCGGGCTAGGTCATCGACGACGATGCCGAAGATGATCTACGTCGAGGCATCGCTAGATCAAGCTCCAACTTCACCAAGTCAAGAAAACTTATGAAGGAAACACCCTATACTACTTGGAAAGAGGTAGAGAATGAAGAAATAGGAAGTGGGTAGACTTTAGATTTGGATTTCTCACACTTTTTCATCAATCACCATTGATGTAGCAAGCTTTCTTCTCATGAAAGAAGAAGATGATGAAGAAGAAGAAGATATGATAAGTTATTTAGAAAATAGAAAATAAATCATACTTATCATAATGTCAACTATGGTTAGATGTAGAGAATGAACTAAGGTTAAAGTGAATGGTTAGGGTTAAGGAAAGAAACAAAATAGTCAACCATTCAAAGCTTCATGAAGCTTCAAAGATAAACCAAACTTAGCCACTATTTTATTTCTTTCAATAAAGAATAAATGAATAAATAAATAAGCAAATAAAATGAAACCCTAGCCATTCATATAACCATGGTCAATTCTTTACACAAACCCTAGCTTGCATGTATCATCAAACATGATACAATCTTATGCACAAAAGTATATCACATATACAACTTGTGCATTTCAAGTGAGAAAATCCATTTAAAGTGAACCAATACTAGTTAATGCAAAGTAATATATCAAATACATAATTATACATTAAATCATTAAATCAACACTTGATTTAACGATCCGGTCATATCGTATATAACCGACTAGTATCCAATGTATCGGCTTATCGAATCAATCCTTGATTCGATAACTAGGTTATATCGCATACAACCAATCGATACATTCATCGCGAGAATGGAATACGGTATCACATACACGCATTATTCTCGGTCCCGCACATATCTCATATGCGCTCCTATTTCGTTTTGCTTGAGCCAGGAAACCTCTGTGTAGGACTCTAAAGACTCGTCAATATGCCGGCAGCAGATGATGATCATATCAAACACCCACAAGCTGCAAGCGGTCTGCTAAACGTAACGGGCACCCGGGTATTGAGCGATCAGAAGATCGACGAGCAAGCCCGCTCACACTCCTGTGAATCCAACCAGTAACACTTACCGTACAGTCCGGTTTGTTCGTCTGATATGTCGCATATCTCGCCTAGGGGTGGTAAACGTCAGACTCCAATAGCTCGATAAGTCATGCCGACATAAGGTCCATAACATTCGTGAAACTACTGATAACTCTTACCAGTATATCACTGCAACCCTGGCCAGGGATTTCCTGTTATGGCCAGTCGAGCATAGCGCAACATCAACCCCCAATACCGGGAGAGACGAATCCCCTCCTATCGCTCATTGCCTCCATGTGAATTGGGACTGTACCCAATAACCACCTGTTTGCACAACTCAGTAGAGCCGTGGTAGGGTGGAAATCAAAGCACAGTGGGAGACACACAAGACTCTATGACGATCTCGGGTCAACAGACTAAGCTGTACCAGTGTCACTAGAGAACTGCCATCTGACGTGAGGTATAATACCATCTGGGAGTTCTCGGCGAGTCCGTTCAGTGTACCCAGTCTCCACTGAGCACCCGCATACCATCTCTGATGTCAAACACCAATGGATATGGGATCATCCATCGCCCATCTCATGGGTCGAGAAGATATACGCTAGTCTACTCTGGAATATCGATGCCCCGTCTCGATATTCCCTCGACTAGGAACATTGAAGGATAAACTCATAGACTATCCAGGCCCCACTAGTATGATCTGCATCACAGTCCTGGAAGTCGAGTACTCATCCTAAGGGCTTTATCAACATGTAACAGAGAGACGGAAAGTATACACGTTAAGATAAAGAGCAACCAGATAGCGTACTATCATGTCGAGCAAGAAAGTCCTACCTATATATGTCCCAGCATCCACTACAATATACATCCAATGTACAGTAATGGCCTCTAGGGCATACATATAACTAACAGAGCGGGTCCGGTCACGCCTTAATCAAGATAATAATATGGATGTATTGACCGGACCCGCTTGTTATACTGAGTTGGGGAACGTTGGTCTCCCACTGGACTTTAGAACCCGGTTACTTGTGCTCTCCTCCTTGGGTCTATCCTAATGCGGAAAAGTAAATAATATACATTAATGGTGACATCATCCTCAACCCGGAAGTGCCCCAATAAAAGAATATTACATACAAGATTTTACATGAATGAAAATAAAAAACTCCCATCTCACAAAAAAAAACCCAGCTATTCAGAACACGACGATCCAATATAACATATCACAGCAACACATAACATCACATGTCATCAACGTAAGTAAATATGTGTTTCCCAATTGTCGTTGACATATAGCAACGAAACCGGCGATACACAACATATTACACTTACGGTCACAGAAAAGAAAGTGAAAAACTACAACAATTGGAATCCACAACCAGCTTAGACATCATAAACCCAATGTATCTCATACTTTGGATTTCATGCTTAACCAAATGAATTCTTTAGACATCACATGCATAACAATTATAAACCCCGCATTTTAGTCTCAATATTGAAAACACTTTCCAATAGCCTTTCGGGTAATTCAATAAGATTCCCGATAACCTGATCGAATGCTCGTCGAAAACTTTAATAGACGGCCGCACCCCTGATGCCGTCGACGAAGTGCACTAAGGCGGAACACCGCGGCCGCGAGCACCCTAACGGATGCTTTTGGCAACGGGGTTCTCCTAAAGTCACTTGGTCGGGGCTATGGGGCGTGGATATCTAGTAAGGTTACCCGGCGAGTATCCGCTACGTAATTGCAACGGACTTTTGAGCCACATCAAAATTCCGTGGCAACCGATCAAATGAGACTAAACTGCTAGATTTATAAAATTCAAACTAGTTATCTCATAACTAATTATCTGGATTACAAATAATGTATCACAATCACAGATTGCTAGACGATGTTAAACTTTTCGATCGAATAAACAAACACCCAAATTTCCCTAAAAGCTGAACACTTGAGCGGAGTTCAAAAAGTACCCAGAACATGCCACAGCTCTTATGAATCATCCATAGAAGGGCCGACCCATGCCTCACTCATGTCGTTATGGAACTGCCGCAAACCCTAGGATATGACCGCGGTTCTGCGATCCAAAAAGTCGAGTTTGGGTATCGTTTTTCTAGAGGGTCCACAGAATCGCTTGCATGATTTTCTGAAGATTTTAAACTCGGAAAAAATCCAACTCTTAGAAAATTTCCAGTGAGGGAAAATATGAGTTATTGATATCCGTTCAAACTTTTTAACGTCGTCTAAATAACCCGAATAGATGTTTGAATTACGATTACGAAACACTCCGAATTGCCTTTGCGGAAAGTTAACATTACATGCAAATTTAGCAAAAACTAGCAACACCTGAAACACCAAAACCCAGATACTTGAACACCATGAAAATTTGAAGCCCTAATTCCCAAAGGACCCGAGCAGGCCGGTTTTGGTGCCTATGTGTGTAACGTTTTAAAAAAATAAAAATAAAAATAAAATCCTTTAGGTGAATTTTCTGATAATCGGTAAAATAAGTCGTATTTTCCGTAAAACTTAACTATAATTATTTTTCATCATAGACTCAAAAACACCTATTTTAAGTAAGTAATTTATAGTATTTGGTATTTATTTAGTCACTTATAAATTGTTAGTTATTTAAATATTTTTTCGTAATTAATTATTTTAAATATTATTTTAAGCTTTTAAATATACATTAAATTAGTGATAAATAAAAATTTGAATGGGTTAATTACATACTTAGGAATCATGACAAACTAAAACCTAGTTTGTAACATAATTTTTAATCAAATTATTCTAAGTTCTAGTGGTTTCTAGGGTCAAAGGAAAAATAAAATAAAATAAATTTAAACTAGGAAATGATGTAACTTGCAATTATGAAACTTGAGGGGTGTTTTTATCATGATAAATTCTACACAATTCTCACACACACACCCATTCCCCCTAGTGGCTAAGCACACCAGCAGCCCCCTTTTTTCTCTCTTTATCATCTTTTCATTTCAACAAAAAAATGATAAGGAAATTAATAAATTAATGAATGAATAGAAGATGTAATTAATATGGACAATTCTACACACATCTACACTTCACACACACACTCTCTCTCTTTCCACCAAGTGCTGGCCGGGCCCTTCCCCCATGAGCAGCCCTAATTTTCCCACCTCATTCTCTACAAAAATTCTTCAAAAAAATTCATCATTTTGCCTCAAAAATCCTTACAAATTCCTACTAAATTGCGTTTAGACCTCTACCCGTTTTTCCTTTTGCCAAACTAGCAAGGATCAAGGAGTAAGAGAGCAATTTGGGAGGCCAAGCTACATGTTAGATCTCAAATTGTGAGGTATAAAATCTTAACCCAATGTTTAATTTGTTGGTTAAATGCTTAAGCTAACTTGTTTAAATATTAATTTGGTTCTAATTTGTAATTTGAGTTTTAATGAAAGGGTTTTGAATTCAAGTTAGGGTTTTTAGCACATTATTAAGGTTGCAATGTGTAGTTTATCATCCTAAGAATTTCAAAACCTAACCTAGTTGCTAAATTTCTAATTGTTGCTTTTATATTTTCTTAATTAAATAATATTACAAACTAAATTTTTAGAATTAATATAAATAGGTGAGATAAAAATCTAGTTAATATTTGTGTTGTTAACTAGGTTGTTATGTGATTATTGTGGCCACTAGAATTGTTAAAACATGTAGTTTTGAACTAAAATGGTAAATTGACGCTTACTGGGTTTTTGGAAATTAATCGATTTGAATTAAGTTGAAATTTTAATGACCTACAACCTAATTCCTATAATTTTTAATGTGTTGTGAATGCGAGATTGTTATGATCGGGTTCTAGGCTCGGTAATTTTAGCATGTAGCGACCCTAGTTGTAGTTCGTGGCATTGGCACGAGCGTGTTTATGCGCCAAGTGCGTGCGCGTTTAATTAGCGTGCGTTGTTTGATTTGTGTCGTTTGCCTCGCGACTATTCGTATATTTATCCTTTTAATTGCTTGTGTGCGATTCTAGGATCGGATGCAGAGGCGTCGGACGCGGCGCGGAAAGACAGGGCGGATATCGGATTAGATTAGTCGAGGCATCACGGTGAGTAGATGTACACATCTATGGGGGGATCGTCTGGATGGCGCGAGGAGCCTGATGGTTTAGTATTACTTATAGTATTTGCATTTATGCGTAGTTTCCTAATTAGCCATCTTTTTGCATTGCATCGTTATGTGTGTGTGTATGAGAGAGAGAGATAATCTCATAGGACACTTGCACCATTACCCTTGGTTCTTGCCGCACGTGCACTAATTATGCGAACACATACGCCATTGGTAATTGCTATGTCACGAACACTATAGAACTTGCTTAAAATATATATTTGTGCATTGCATCGTATATGATCCGTATATTTATACCTGTATATTCATCTCATTAAATGGATACGTAGGATTGTTAATCATGTATGCATACCTCATTGCATCATGATACACGCATAGCTTCTGACCGTATTTCGTATGGTACATACTACCGTATCATTAGATTTCCATCATCACCAGCATATTTATATATTGTAATTCTTCTTGAGGATTTCGGTATTTATGAGATTTCTGGATTTTGGAGAAAACCGCAAGAATTTTATAAAAACTTATTATCATTTTAAAATGCAAGTTGCGATTTTCTCGTGATGTATGTGTCGTTCACCATGAGTTTTCATGATTGCTTTTGGTTTTCAAGACCCGATTCGAGAAGTAGAATGAACCGTTTCGGGTACATGGTGGGCCCGGTATGGTATCCCGGGGCGAGAGTGTTTTTGTGGGGATGACGATGAGCCTGGCAGGGGCAGACTACCTACCGATGATGTCTGGCGCGACGGATATCCGAAGGATACCGATCGTAGTCGTGTGATTTGATGATATGGGCCGATCAGGACTAACGGAGCCCGAGATATTGAGGATTTTGTGTCGATATTTGACACGGACATTTCTGTCGATTTCACTGATAAACATATTGTGTCGATATTTGACACGGATTTCTGTCGATTCCACTGATTATAATCCAGTTTTACTTTACAAAAGGTTTTACCAAGTTAAAGGTATAAATCTTCTCATATCAGACATATCATGATTTCGCGTTGATTATGCATTCATGCTAGTACATCGTATCATATTGATATACGTAGGTTGTGACGCACTGCGTGCATACTTACGATAACCTTATTAGATGTTACTTACTACTCACGAGTTGGCAACTCACCCCCGTTGTGCCATAGTATTTTGCAGGTCTGACCCGTCAGCACAGTAGCGGCGGGCGTACTTTCTTCGTTTGCTTGGACTTGCGGCTTGCTCATGGAGGGTTTCAAGGATATCTTGTTTTCACTTGTATATTACTTTGTATCTAGTACACTCCATGTACCTTTGTATATTGGACTAGACGGTGAGACTTGAGACTTGTATTTGTGGTTTTGGTGTCGATGCTCACTTGAGCCGACGTGATGCTTTTATGCTTTCATGCTTATTTCGAATTATTATGATATATTCATTGCATGTGGTTGTCATTCAGCCTTTGGCGAAAAGCTAGCTCCCGCTTGAGGATGCCTGTATTTATTTATATGTATTTTCTTGTTTGTACCCGTTTCGGGGCCAGTATTTACAAAGGAGACTCTGCCGAAATTTTCGGGAATTTTGATGTTTTAAAAAAGGTTAATGCAACTTGTTTTGGTTAAAATCGCTTTCTTTTAATAGGTTTTCCTGTAAGTCTACGGTAGCGCCCCGGCCGTCTTTCAGACGCCAATATGCGGAACAAAAACTTTTACAACTGGCGCTATCGCATACTATTTCCAGGATCTGCCATTAACGCTAAACTAATAAACTACAAAGTGGGTATAAATGTTATACCGAACGATCCGGGTCCTTCGGTCTTCAACCATCATCCCACGCTTTGTTGCGGCTGCTCCGAACTCGCTCAATCTCCGGTCTCGTCGTCTAGGTGGCACCACGTCGACGGATCTTTAAATGGGCTCCCGCCTCTGAACCGAGGCAACACGATCATCAAATTTGCTAAAAGAGATGACCAAGATTGATGTAGAGAATGAGTAGAGCACTTTGTCTCGTTACGTCCAAAGCTATGGACGAACGGTTAATGAAGTTGCCTTTTTTTTTAATCGGGTGATGAAAAATGAGCTTGGAAACTTAGCAAATAATTCATATCATTTCACAAAAATGAATCTCCCTCCCACTCAAGAAGGGGTCGGCCAATATATATGAAGAGGAGGGTGAGTGTAGGAGAACAAAGGAAGGTGACCATAAACCAAAGCTTATCATAACATTAAAACAAAGCATGAGTCATATAACACCTTGCACAAAACATTAAATGAAACAATTAATGCTTAATGAGTCATGAAAACCTAGTCACCAAATAATCAATGCCATGATGAGTCACTAATCCTAGTCACCATTTCTAGAATCTTCTAGAACCATGACTCACCCAATGAGGAAAAGATAAATCCGTCTTTAACCGAATGTTAAAGACGGGTGATAGAAAATTGAAAACTGGCAACTTCCAAAAGCGATTCTGAAATTCGTTTCAGGATAACCCCGTAACAGTATAAACATACTCGCATTTGTATTACGACCGAATACAAATGCAACTGAGACAAAGATATTATATCTACACAGTATAATACTCGGATCCGGCTTAAACCAAAGCCTACCAGTATTATCTGCCCGAAAAATTACACGTGCGAAAACGCACGTGCATTTTCCGAACCCTGCCATAATACCATACGGCATCTACAACGTTTCGCCCGAACTTGGGAAAGTGTCTGTGGGGGACTCTAATGACTCATCAATACACTGGCACTGGGTATAACCACTAGCACGTCAGAGGTACAAGCTGTACGTAACAGTTGCCTATGTATTGATCGGAAGGGGAGCTGACGAGCGAACTCATCCAGAAAACCTACTGAGCCTGACAGTGACAATATCCATACAGTCCGGTCCATTCGTCTATGAGTATCGCATATAGGGCCTAGGGGGTCGGTAAACGTCAGACCCCCAATAGCGGTATAAGTCGTGTCAGAGAGCAGCCCAGAACACCCTGAGATACTACTGGTATACCTACCAGTATATCTCGATTACCCTGGCCAGGGATTTCGTGTAATGGCTCTCCTAAATACAGCGCGATCTCACCCCCAATACCGGGAGAGACGAATCTCCGACGATCTGCTCACTGCCTCCATGTGGCTCAGGACTGTACCCAAAAAATACCTGTTTGCACGACTCCTTTGACCCGTGGTAGGGTATAAATCAAAGTACAGTAGGAACTCACACGAGACAAATGACGACCTCAGGTCGATGAACTAACATGTACACATGTCACCAGGGAACTGCCATCTGACGCTAGGTATAATACCAACCAGCAAGTTCCCGGCGAGTCCTGTCCGGTGTACTCATAACCCAATGAGCACCTGTATATATCTTAGGTGAACCAACTAACACCAATGGCCTGTGAGACCGGCCACCGCCCCTCGTCGGGGTCTCGAATGTATACACTAGTCTACTCTGGAGTATCGATACCCTGTCTCGAAACTCCCACGACTAGGGACACTTTAAGGATGTGCTTATAGACCTCATCTCCCACATATATGATCGTCATCATACTGCTGGCAGTCAAGCAAGAATCCTATGGGCTCTATCAACATCTACATGATGATAAAGACAAAGCAGATAGCATACTATCATCTCGAGTAAGACTGTTTTATCGGTATAGGTCCTCCCTTAATCATTGCAATCACGTACCTGCGATACAATAATTGACTTAGAGGGCACTATATCCAACAATCTCCTACTTGCACTTAAGGCTATTATTGCGACGTCGTGTACTCACAGCCCGTGTGATACCGAACATCCAACTCCTCTACTAATCAGTTTCACAAAGCTCGTTTGCAAAACTATTGTGTTCGAGAAAATTGCCTCAGTGAGTGGATCTGCCCCGATGTTTCTTTCTATATCTCTCTTAATCTCAAGTTCGCGGAGAATGCCATCTCCCGAATCGAGTAATACATGTCTTAGAATATGTCTGGATATCTGATGGGATCTAGTTCATATATGAACTTCAAAATCCAAACTTCTTAGACTGTATCGATAACTGAACCTAATCAGTATCCGGCACCATACCTCCCACAGTATCCTCTTGGACCACCTGTCCATAATACTGTCCCTCGTCAGAGGGAAAACTATAACTCTGACAATCACTCTGTCATCCATGTCACCTTTGAAGCCTGGAATGATAACCGTCTCCCGAAGGAGGCTGACGTTATCAAATCCGTAGAACATGCACTTATGTTCTAAAACCGCTTCCTTATATTTCTTTAGGATTGGATTAATATAAACTTATCGCATCTAGTGCAAAATCAACATCTGGTGTGGTACTTGACATCTCACGATTGATTTCAATTGCCTAAGCAAGTGATCTGCCAATCATGGACATCCCTCTCTTTTTCAGTCTATAAGACACCTTTAGAGAGGGTGACTCCATCATCTGCAGGTACACCACCATGCCAGGAGTCATCTATTCTAAAATACTATTAGAATACTGTCAAAATACCCACATTGGGAAACTACCCAAATCTAGATCTAAAATCATAGATCTAGAAACCAGAATGTTAAATATTATATCTATGTCCTTTGTGGGGAAACAATTGTATGACGACCAAAGTACAACCAATTGTAGTATAGGAATTTCACTTTCTACTCTGCGTATGTCATCCGAATACCAAGACATCACACCCTACTACCTTCTTAACAGATCCATCCCCTATTCTGATGAAGTCAAAGCCATGACTGTTACATCAAAATTAGATGATCTAATCTCTGCTATATCTGCTCACGCCTATAAATAGACATAAGCTACTTGCCCACTATGCTTCCGCTGCTCCCACTGACTACGATAACCCTCTGGCAGAATAATATATATACGTGCACTTCTAAAACTAGTTTAGAACGACGCTATACTTATCTTCCTGCCGGGTCTCATAGTCTGGAACAACAGTAGTGTCAAGTCTGGGTAAACAAGAACCTCCCTGTCACCGTCCTTGAGGCTACCGGAGTACCTCTCGTGTGTCTGAGGTTACCCACCATGTCTGCGGAGTGGCTATTGGAATGTTAAACCTGATTGAATATATAGGTCCTATTAAATTTTCCGTAATCGTTTGCGGTTCTAGAATCACTTCCAGTTCTACCATACTCCCACTACTGTTTTCTGAAAAACATTTTAATAAAAACTGTGGCGAGTCAAGAACAATATCACTATTGATCTTCCAGATGGTAGAAAATCAACCCTCGTCAAAGCTAGGGTCTACCCACAAACTGCCATTACAGAAACGTGCCTTGAGCTATCCAGTGTCTGGTTTTAAGCATAAGCTGGATAACTCTTCTTACCTTAACATCGTTAAGATATGAAGCATTCTATATCTAATATAGAAACTTTGGCACTTATTTAATTGGAACCAGATTTAAATTATGCAGCTGTCTCCAGTGCATATCATCTTAATGGAGAGAGGCTAATCAGCATTACTTAACTTAGGAATCCATCCAATTATGAATAACCTGAAAGAGAAACAAGTTTCTCAAAACTATTACTATCAACTGAATACCAATCACAAGAATCTACATCTTCGATTTCTTCGAAGAATCCCGATACTTGTGACACATGGTTCTCTACTTTATTCCTATACCCACAACTTCTCAATACTTAGACATTGTATTTCTACGAAACACTTGTCTAAAAACTAGAGAAGTCACAAATAAATAGAATATAGTATGAGGACCAACCCCTTTGTCCTGATGGACACTGGAAAACATACAATACTCTGTATAAGTCCGCTGAGTTTAATAACTCAAAACCTGTGCGTCGTAGGTTGAAAACTGTCCTAGGCGATTTCCTCAAATATCACCAATTCCAACGAATTTCGATATAATGAGGATGATCACCTAATTCCCAATAACTTACTCCTACTCATTATCTGTAAAACTATACAGATGTGAGAATGAAACCTGGTAAATACATACCCTGGAGTGAGTATGTAATCGGGAAATCAGTTTTCCTTTAACAATGCACTGAAACATGAAAATGTTTTGTAGGGGTATCCTGGTATTCCTAGTAATGCCTCTTCCATAATCTAATTCATGACTTTAACCGTATATTTCTTTGCCACCTTTCCAAATCCCTTTATTTGTCTTTAGTCATTACCTTCTGTACACCTTCGTTAGGCTAAAATGGTTTTCTTCCTTCCCTACCGTTCGGCACCAGCCTATGGTTTGGAATAAGAATATCCAGTAAGCATAATAGGTGTACCCTCCTAAACCTAGGAGTACTCGTAACTTGAGAGAAGGTGATGATGAAAGACAACCGAATAATCCTTATCCTATTTCTCCTGAACCAGAATCCATCCTCGAAAAAATATCCTTCGAGTTCGTATATAACCATACGATGGATTTATCCAATGGAATCGGATGTTCGTAGTGATACGGGTTGTTCTGGAGAAATGAAAAATGAAATAGGAGTGGCGATGAAATACGTGGTTTGGTCGTGAATGTGAATAGTCGCAATTTACTTTGCCCTCTTTCTAATTCCTTTATCTTGTCTTTACATATTACCTTCTGCACACCCTACTTAGGCTAATTGGTTTTCTTCATTCCCTACCTTTCGGCACCTGCCTATGGTTTTGAAGAAGACTATCCAATAAGCGTAATAGGTGTACTCTCCTAAACCAAGGAGCCCTCGCAACCTGAGAGAAGGTGATAATAAAAGACAACTGAATAAACCAATTCTATTTCTCCTGAACCTGGATCAATCCTCGAAGAAGTCCCTTCGAGTTCGTATATAACCATACGATGGATCTATCCAATGGAAGTGGATGTCCGTAGTAATACGGGGTGTTCTGAGAAATACAAAGGGTAAAAGAAGGAGCTGCAATGACTTATGCAACTATAGACAATCCAAAAGCCAGTATTTTAAGAAGGTTCGGTCAACTTGGTCACTGAGTTATAATCTAGGGTCGGTCAAAAGTCGCTGCCAAAAAGAGAGAGAAAAGAAACACTCTGCATGCACTCAAACCTAGATCAGAATGGTTATCACTTTATCTAATTAGGAAACCTCCCACTGTAATCTCAAATTCTCCTCCAAACCTGAAAGAAGAATTAGTCGGGATCACCCGAAGAGTAAACTAACTCATCAGTGGGAATCATGATCCAACTCTCATCGCATGATAACGTGAAGGAATCCAGTCATGTTATCATACTCCAGAAGGTATGCTCAAGTTTTGCAAGTTTCCTGTATGTTTGAAACTCCCGATATAATTTTTATCCCATACTCTTATAACCTTGACGTAGGCCAACAAATCTAAGCCACATGTCAAGTTCTACCCATCGTTGTCCTAATTAATTTAGGTCATCGTACATGCCCTTGACGTAGGCCAACAAGGCTGTACGTCTGTCCTAAACTAATGCATCTATCTATGCAACAAATGAATACCCAGCAGCTACCAAACACTATGCCTTGACGTAGGCCAACAAACATAGCTTGAATACTACCGACCATCCATAAGAAATGACGGAGGATTACGGCTGGTTTTTGGCGAAAAACCTTTAACGTAATGAACTTGATCTCGTTGAAGGAACCTAATAGCTTTTTATAAAAATATAGTGGCGAAAACCTTTGCTAAAGAGGTCACTCCTGGTGAAGGGATCTCATCTCTTTCCTCGTGGAATGAGGTGCAGGATATTCTAACTGAATATCGCTATGCAAAACAACTTGTAATCGACTATATTGAAGTTATTACCCTGACGCAAACTTCTGCCCAAGGGGTCACTCCCGGTGAAAGGATCTCGGCCCTTGCCTCGTCGAATGAGGTGCAGGATATTCTAACTGAATATCGCTATGCAAAACAAAAGGAAACGTCTTTGTTGTAAGTCCACGTTGCCACCCCCGGTTCTTACGGGGAGGCGGAAACGGTATAAAAATCAAATTTTTAGTGCGAGAGGCAACATGGACTATGCGAGGTCGGGATCGTTACCTAAACTAAAACTAGCAACCTAGCTAAAGAAGTTTAGCTACTCGGATGAAGATGGTTATACCTAGACTTGAACTCCTTCGTCTTCAAACTTTGTAGAGGTTGATGGTTCTCCTTTGTCGCCTTCTCCCATCGAAGATAGATCCACCTCGAAGGCTCGACCTTAGGGCTCTTTCTCGTACTTGGAGTGAACTAGAATCGCCGGCTTGCTAGACCCTTGATCCTAGAGTGAGTAGAGAGTGTTTAGGGTTTGCTTTTCTTTTTCAAGAGAATGATTCTCAACTCATGAGAAGGTTTCTCTTGACTAGAGGAAGAAGAAGATGAAGTTGAAGAGAGAGAGTGAGAAATGAGAGAATCAACTCTTTCTTTTCCTTTTGCAACCATAACAAAAGAAAAAGATTAATCAAATAATAACAATAATCAAAATGAAAAAGGTTTGATGGATAGTTTAGAATGACTAATATCATTACAAGCATTAAATGAATAAAGCAAGAATGAAAAAGCATCTTGCATTTGTAATGATGGTAGTCAAATGTTCAACCATGGTCAACAAGTCAACCATGGTCAACAAGTCAACAAAAACTAACCATGACACAATTTCATTTTATTATATATTATTAAATGATATAATACAAATCCATTAGGGTTTGGAAAAAGACGACTGTCAACTGTGCATACGCACCTGTTCCGAAACCCTAATGGAAATCATCTTCCTCCTCCTCAAATAACTGTGCATACACACCTGCATTCTTGTTCCGAGGAACATGAATACTGAGAGATAAAAGCAACCCTGAATACTATACCAGTATCCGGCTCAAACCAGAGCCCGCTGGTAATATCTGTCCGGACTCCAAACGTGCACAAGTGCGCGGATGAGAACGAACCCTGTCGCAAAACCATGCGACCTCTACTCTGTTTTGCCCATAGGCGAATACCCTCTGTGTGGGACTCTAAAGACTCGACACTACGCTGGCAGTGGGTTTAACCACAGACCGCAAGCGGCACTAGCTGTGCGTAACGGTCCCCAGGTAGATGTCGACAAGAAGGCTGACGAGGTGAAACCCCATCGGTACTCCTACTGAGTCTGAATGTGACAGTCTCCGTACAGTCCGGTCTGTTCGTCTGATACATCGCATGGCGGGCCTAGGGGGCGGTAAACGTCAGTCCCCCAATAGCGGTACAAGTCGTGCCGGAGCGAAGCCCAAAACACCCTGAGATAACACTGGAAACCTACCAGTATATCTCGTTTGCCCTGGCCAGGGACTACTTGTGTAATGGCTCTCCTAGACACAGCGCGATGTCAACCCCCAATACCGGGAGAGACGAATCCTGTCTAACCGTCACTGCCTCCAAGTGCTTCGGGACTGCACCCAACCACCACCTGTTTGCACGACTCCTTTGAGCCGTGGTAGGGTAGTGATCAAAATGCAGTGGGAACACACTCGAGGCGAAGTGCCAGTGTCAAGTCAGCGGACTAAGCTGTACTCATGTCACCTGGGAACTGATGACTGACGATAGGTATAATACCAACCTGTCAGTTCCCGACGAGTCCTGTCCAGTGTACTCGTAACCCAACGAGCACCCGTATACTATCTCCAGTACGACGTACTGATGGCTGTGGGACAGACCATCTCCCACACTGGGATGAGAAGCGCATACGCTAGTCTACTCCGGAGTATCGATGCCCTATCTCGATAGTCCTGCGACTAGGGACCTGTATAAGGATGTGCTTATAGATTACCCAGCCCCCACTAGTGTGACTGCCATCACAACGCTGGTAATCAAGCAAAGATCCTAAGGGCTCCACTAATGTGTATGAGTGATATAGTAAAATAAACACAAGTACACATTGAAGTAGAGACAAACCAAGTAGCATACTACTATTTTGAGCAAGATTGTATATACAAGGTGAATATCCCAAGCATCCATTAAGTAATATACAAACTAGTATGATACAGTAATGGCCTCTAGGGCATATACACTAACAATCTCCCACTTGCACTAAGGCCATGTACTGGCGTATCGAAGACCTATCATCTCGATCAGCCGCTCGAACTGAGTCTGGGGCAGGGCCTTGGTGAATGGATCTGCAGTGTTGTCTTCTGAAGCAACTCTCCGAACCTCGATCTCCTTGCGATCCACGATCTCCCTGATCAGGTGATACCGCCTCAAGATGTGCCTGGATCTCTGATGGGACCTGGGTTCCTTCGCTAAAGCTATAGCCCCATTGTTATCGCAATACAGAGGTATTGGATCAACAATGGACGGAACCACCTGAAGTTCTTTCAAGAACTTCCTCATCCAGACAGCTTCTTTTGCGGCATCAGATGCAGCGATGTATTCCGCTTCCATTGTCGAGTCTGCAACGGTATCCTGTTTGGAACTCTTCCAACACACCGCCCCTCCATTGAGGGTAAAGACAAAGCCCGACATGGACTTGAAATCATCCTTGTCACTCTGGAAGCTGGAGTCAGCAAAGGCCTCGATCTGGAGGTCTTTTCCGCCATACACCAAGAACATCTCCTTAGTCCTTCTCAGGTACTTGAGAATGTTCTTTACCGCTATCCAGTGTTTCTCCCCAGGGTTTGACTGATACCGGCTTACCACACTCAGTGCATAAGCAACATCCGGTCTGGTACACAACATCGCATACATTATAGAGCCTACCGCAGAAGCGTAGGGTACAATAGACATGCGATCCCTCTCCAAATCAGTCTTGGGAGACATCTCTTTAGAGAGGGTGATCCCGTGACAAGCCGGTAGGTTACCGCGCTTGGAATCTTCCATACTGAATCTCTTCACTATGGTGTCGATGTACCTGGACTGAGAAAGTCCCAATATCCTCTTGGATCTATCACGATGGATCCGGATCCCCAGGATGTATGAGGCATCACCCAGGTCTTTCATGGAGAACTTGTGTGACAAGAACCCCTTGACAGATTGTAGCATAGGAATGTCATTTCCTATTAAGAGAATGTCATCCACGTATAAAACGAGGAATACTACAGTTCTCGCTACAAATCTACTATAGATGCATGGTTCATCTGGATTTTTGATAAAGCCAAATTCTTTGACCGTCTCATCAAAGCAGATGTTCCAACTCCGCGATGCCTGCTTTAGTCCATAGATGGACTTAAGCAACTTGCACACCTTTCCGCTGCTCCCACTCTGAATGAAGCCCTCTGGCTGGTCCATATAGACACACTCCTCTAAATTTCCATTTAGAAAAGCTGTCTTTACGTCCATTTGCCAGATCTCATAATCGTGGAAGGCAGCGATGGCAAGAAGGATCCGAATGGATTTCAGCATGGCTACTGGAGAAAAGGTTTCGTCATAGTCCAAGCCAGGTCTTTGACGGAAACCCTTTGCTACCAGCCTAGCTTTATAGGTCTCAACCTGTCCATCTACACCAATCTTCCTTTTGAAGATCCACTTGCATCCTACGGGTTTTACCCCGTCTGGAGCAATGTCCAACGTCCATACCTTGTTGGTGTACATGGACTCCATTTCGGTCCGCATTGCATCCAGCCATTTCACTGAGTCAACGCTCTGAACGGCCTGCTGGAAGCTAGTAGGTTCATCATAATCTATGATGCAATCTTCTCTATCCCCGTCTATGAGAAAACCGCAGTATCTCTCGGGCGGATGAGACTGCCTACTACTCCTGCGGAGCGGCGTAGGAATGTCCTGTTCTTTCGAACCCTCTGGTTCCTCTAAGCTTTCAGTAATGTTTTGTGGTTCTGGAATTTCTTCCAGTTCTACTGCGCTCCCACTTATCTGGTTTTCCAAAAACTCAGTTTCCAAGAAGTAGGCATGACGAGAAACAAGGACTTTTTGTTCCTCTTCGTAGTAGAAAAGATACCCCTTGGAGTTCTTCGGGTATCCCACAAACTTGCACTGTACTGAGCGTGCCTCGAGCTTGTCCGCATGCTGCTTTTTTACAAAAGCCGGACATCCCCATGTCTTAAAGGATTTAAGACAGGGTTTCTTCCCACTCCACATCTGATATGGTGTGGTAGGCACCGTCTTAGTAGGAACTTGGTTCAAGAGATGTGCAGCTGTTTCCAGTGCATAACCCCAGAAAGATCGCGGTAACTCAGCCTTACTCATCATGGAACGAACCATATCCAATAGGGTTCGATTCCTCCTTTCCGATACACCGTTATGTTGCGGAGTGTATGGCGGAGTACGCTGAGAGAGAATTCCATTCTCTTTTAAATAGTCCAGGAACTCGGCACTCAAGTATTCTCCACCTCGATCCGATCTTAGAATCTTAATACTTTTGCCTGTTTGTTTTTCAACTTCATTCTTGTAATCCTGAAATTTCTCAAAGGCCTCGGATTTGTGCTTCATTAAGAAGACATGTCCATACCTAGAGAAATCGTCTGTGAAAGTAATGAAGTATGAATAACCGCTTCGCGCATGTGTAGACATTGGACCACACACGTCACTGTGTATGAGTCCCAAGAGCTCGCTCGCTCTTTCTCCGTGTCCAGTGAACGGAGTCTTTGTCATCTTTCCCATGAGACAAGATTCACAAGTGGCATAAGACTGATACTCGAACGGATCCAAGTATCCTTCTTTATGTAACTTAGTCAACCGTGTCTCATTGATGTGACCCAGTCTACAATGCCATAAGAAAGCTCGATTAATATCTGGAGACTTTCTTTTGTGTGTATTCTGGACATTAAAAATCTGTGGTTGGTTTAACACGTATATACCATTACTCAATGTACCTGACCCAATCAGAACTTGATTAAGGCGAATGTTTACAACATTACTTACAAACGCAAATTCATAACCTTCTTTAGAAACTAAAGATACAGAAATGATATTACAAGTTGCGTTGGGTACAAAAAAGCAATTACGCAAAACCAAAACATGTCCATCTGACATTCCCAGGTGATAGTCCCCCACGGCTTTAGCATCCATGCTAGCTCCGTTTGCAACTCTGAGGGTCATGTCACCTGCTTTCAAAACACTACGGTTTCTCAACGCCTGCAAAGAATTACAGATATGAGATCCTGATCCGGTATCCAATACCCAGGAAGTAGAGTTTATAGAAAGACAGTTTTCAATAACATACACACCTGAAGCTGAAGCTGCAACCTGCTTCAATTCCTGTGTTCTGGCCTTCCAGGCCCTGCAATCATTCTTCCAGTGTCCTTTCTTATGACAAAAGAAGCATTCTTCCTTATCCACAAGCTTCCCAGCTATCTTTGTTGCTTTTCCTTTTCCCTTCGTATCCACTTTACTAACACCGCCCCTTGGTTTGGCGGGGGCTTTCTTCTTCTTTCCCTTGGCTTTCGCCTTGGACCTAGAAGAAGATGATCCTCCTACAAACAAAGTGGATGTTTCCCTACCTTTCTGTAGGGTGCCCTCTGCGCTCCTCAGCAGGTTGAGGAGCTCTGAAAGTTCAACCTCCTTTTCTTGTAGGTTGAAATTCATTATGAACTGGGCGTAAGTGGAAGGAAGGGACTGGAGAACTATATCCGTATATAGCTCACTCTCCAATGTGATCCCTAGGTCAGCGAGCTCCTCAATGTAGCCGATCATCTTTAGCACATGCTCGGCTACTGATGATCCGACGGCCATTCTTGTCGAAAACAACTTTTTCGATGCTTCGTATCTTGCGATACGTGATTGCTCTCCATACAGTTCTTTTGTATGAAGCAATATGGACTCCATGTCCATATTCTCATGCCTCCTCTGATGTTCGTTGTCCATCGAGGCAAGCAGGAGGCACTTGGCCTTCGCGCTATCAATCTCCCAAGTCTTGCGGATTTCCTTATCCGCGACGCTGGAAGTTGGACCAGGGACAGGGGGAGCTTTGGTGGTAAGAAGATACCCCAGCTTGTCATAAGTGATTGCTATCTTGACATTCCTGAGCCAATCTTTGTAGTTTGGCCCTGTCAACTTGTTTTTATCTAGGAGTAACTTAAGTCCAGTCATGTTGATTGGTCGCTGCAATTAGGAGAGAGAAGAAGAAACACTCAGCATGATGCTCTTGCAAGTTTAGAGTGGTTTTTAGTTTGTCTAAACAGGATGGCTCCCACTGTTTCTCGAATCCCTCCTCAAACCATAAAGGAAGAATTAGTCAGGATCAATCCCACCGTACAATACTTGCTTAACCGTTCGGCCAGGCTGGTGTCGGTACTTCGAGGGAGGTTTTCCAACGCTTTCGCGAAGTTCCTTAATTAAAGAACCTCTTTTCCCTGGGGGCGTAGCCCCGCTAACACCTTTCTAGGCACCTACTAGGTTTATAGCATTGATCGTTAAGTGAGAAATTTCCCGAGGAGTAGCATATACTCACAGTAGGATCGGGATCCAAATATCATCGTGTGACGAAACTGAAGGAATCCTACCAGAATCACCACACTCCAAATGGTATGCAAATCTAGCAAGTTTCAGTTCTTATGAAACTCCCGATGTGGATTTTTGCCCCATGCTCTTATGACCTTGACTAAGGCCAACAAATCATAAGTCACATGTCAAGTTCTACCCGTCGTTATCCAGGTTAATTTGAATCCACCCGTATCTACCCTTGACTATGGCCAACAAGGCAATACGACTGTCCCAAACCAACGCATTCTATCTATGCAACATATGAATACCCACCAGCTACCAAACACTGTGCCTTGACTAAGGCCAACAAACACAGCTTGAATACCGTTGAATATTCATATGAAACGACGGAGGGCTACGAATGGTTTTGGCAAAACCGTGAACGTAGTGAACTTGATTTGGTCGATGGAACGAGATAGCTTTTAAATGGAGTGGCTCAAACTCCGTATTTTAAAAATTGGTTTTGAAAAGAACCGAGTGGTTTTTCGAAAGTGTTCCAACGACTTTAACTTGGTTTATTATCTTGCATTAGTTCTTTTAATGCGTGATATTCTTGCATTAGTACTTTTAATGCGTCCCATCATTTAAATCCTACCATTGCAGAAAACAACCAAAATATGACGTACGCTTATGCCATTCGCATTCGCCACTGGGCCCCGTCATTACCCGTTAGGTTACTTAACTAACGACAGAGCGGGGGCTGGGCTAGCGCGTCTGTAAAACATAAGCAACGCCTAAATAGAAAGCAATGATAAACATTTCAGATCACAGATAAATACATTGGATATACTAGTAATCTGTAATTTGTACGAGCCTGTAACAAAAACAGATAACACGGTCGCGGTGAATAGCCAATACCCCACCCAAGACCCCTACGGGTGCGGCAAACTACCCGCCAAGTACCCGAAGCGTAGCAACCTCCCTCATCTCCATGAGTAGGCCACTCGACACTTCAGCATACCCGGTAGTTTGTGCACCCCTCCATGGGTCTATCCTAGGAGCAAAAACAGTAAAAAGAATTATACAATGACGGCTACAACCCCGACCCGGTTGTGCGGCCAAACAAATAATAATTATTACATCAATTTACATTTACAATGAATTGCAAGAAAAGAAAACTCTCGTCTCACAACCCCCCGGCTATTCACCCGCGACAATCCAACATATTTATATACACATTCCAGCACATTACAGATCATGTATAACCCCGACTAATCGTCTTATAGCGATTAGTCGACGTTCAATACATGCAAACATCACAGATATAACCATCATAGTCAAAGTGCAGTGAAGTTCGGAAAAATACGGAATTATAGGCCCCCAAAAGTAAATTTTAGTTCTGGAAAATCTGGGCATATAATTTATATCCTAAAAATCCCAAAATCAACAAATAAAGACACTGCACGAAAATCGATGCAGAGGGGACATCAAGTCGCGGCGCTTCCGCGGCGGCCAAGAAGGCTCACGCGGCGGAAGGGCGGCGGCTTTGATGAATCTCTGCGTCGTTTTTCTTGGGTGTCTTTAAAAAACCCTGAGATGAATTTACAAATATAAAGTTTTTCATTTCGACCCCAAAAAATTTCAACAGAAACTCAGGTTTTGATAAAAATACGGTTTTTTGGGTTTTTTACGGTTCCGAACTTCGTTACACTTTACTACCAAGCTAGTTTAAGTTTAGTTAGGCTCTGATACCACTGTAAGTCCACGTTGCCACCCCCGGTTCTTACGGGGAGGCGGAAACGGTATAAAAATCAAATTTTTAGTGCGAGAGGCAACATGGACTATGCGAGGTCGGGATCGTTACCTAAACTAAAACTAGCAACCTAGCTAAAGAAGTTTAGCTACTCGGATGAAGATGGTTATACCTAGACTTGAACTCCTTCGTCTTCAAACTTTGTAGAGGTTGATGGTTCTCCTTTGTCGCCTTCTCCCGTCGAAGATAGATCCACCTCGAAGGCTCGACCTTAGGGCTCTTTCTCGTACTTGGAGTGAACTAGAATCGCCGGCTTGCTAGACCCTTGATCCTAGAGTGAGTAGAGAGTGTTTAGGGTTTGCTTTTCTTTTTCAAGAGAATGATTCTCAACTCATGAGAAGGTTTCTCTTGACTAGAGGAAGAAGAAGATGAAGTTGAAGAGAGAGAGTGAGAAATGAGAGAATCAACTCTTTCTTTTCCTTTTGCAACCATAACAAAAGAAAAAGATTAATCAAATAATAACAATAATCAAAATGAAAAAGGTTTGATGGATAGTTTAGAATGACTAATATCATTACAAGCATTAAATGAATAAAGCAAGAATGAAAAAGCATCTTGCATTTGTAATGATGGTAGTCAAATGTTCAACCATGGTCAACAAGTCAACCATGGTCAACAAGTCAACAAAAACTAACCATGACACAATTTCATTTTATTATATATTATTAAATGATATAATACAAATCCATTAGGGTTTGGAAAAAGACGACTGTCAACTGTGCATACGCACCTGTTCCGAAACCCTAATGGAAATCATCTTCCTCCTCCTCAAATAACTGTGCATACACACCTGCATTCTTGTTCCGAGGAACATGAATACTGAGAGATAAAAGCAACCCTGAATACTATACCAGTATCCGGCTCAAACCAGAGCCCGCTGGTAATATCTGTCCGGACTCCAAACGTGCACAAGTGCGCGGATGAGAACGAACCCTGTCGCAAAACCATGCGACCTCTACTCTGTTTTGCCCATAGGCGAATACCCTCTGTGTGGGACTCTAAAGACTCGACACTACGCTGGCAGTGGGTTTAACCACAGACCGCAAGCGGCACTAGCTGTGCGTAACGGTCCCCAGGTAGATGTCGACAAGAAGGCTGACGAGGTGAAACCCCATCGGTACTCCTACTGAGTCTGAATGTGACAGTCTCCGTACAGTCCGGTCTGTTCGTCTGATACATCGCATGGCGGGCCTAGGGGGCGGTAAACGTCAGTCCCCCAATAGCGGTACAAGTCGTGCCGGAGCGAAGCCCAAAACACCCTGAGATAACACTGGAAACCTACCAGTATATCTCGTTTGCCCTGGCCAGGGACTACTTGTGTAATGGCTCTCCTAGACACAGCGCGATGTCAACCCCCAATACCGGGAGAGACGAATCCTGTCTAACCGTCACTGCCTCCAAGTGCTTCGGGACTGCACCCAACCACCACCTGTTTGCACGACTCCTTTGAGCCGTGGTAGGGTAGTGATCAAAATGCAGTGGGAACACACTCGAGGCGAAGTGCCAGTGTCAAGTCAGCGGACTAAGCTGTACTCATGTCACCTGGGAACTGATGACTGACGATAGGTATAATACCAACCTGTCAGTTCCCGACGAGTCCTGTCCAGTGTACTCGTAACCCAACGAGCACCCGTATACTATCTCCAGTACGACGTACTGATGGCTGTGGGACAGACCATCTCCCACACTGGGATGAGAAGCGCATACGCTAGTCTACTCCGGAGTATCGATGCCCTATCTCGATAGTCCTGCGACTAGGGACCTGTATAAGGATGTGCTTATAGATTACCCAGCCCCCACTAGTGTGACTGCCATCACAACGCTGGTAATCAAGCAAAGATCCTAAGGGCTCCACTAATGTGTATGAGTGATATAGTAAAATAAACACAAGTACACATTGAAGTAGAGACAAACCAAGTAGCATACTACTATTTTGAGCAAGATTGTATATACAAGGTGAATATCCCAAGCATCCATTAAGTAATATACAAACTAGTATGATACAGTAATGGCCTCTAGGGCATATACACTAACATTTGTAATAACTCTTTTTTAAAATTTGTTCCAACAACATCAAATATAGGTTTGTTTTATCCTTGCAATGATAAGAATCAATGCAGTCCCATCAATCAATCACACCAGAAAAGAACGAAAATAAAATGTACGTATATGCCATCTGCATTCGTCACTGGGTTCCGTCATCACCCATTAGGTTACTTAACTAACGACAGAGCGGGGACTGGACTAGCGCGGGTGTAAAACATATACAACATCTAATAGTATATATACTAATATACAATAATCACTCCAGGCGTGATAATATGCAACATTACAGAAAAGTAATAAGCATCACAGAACAATACAGATAATCTGGGATCCCCGGGTTTCACAGAGCCGCTACTGAAACCCGACGTTCCCCTGGTCGTGTGGATAGCCTGTGCAATGAAACCTAGATCCCTACGGGTGCGGCAAGTTACCCGCCAAAACCTGAAGCGAGGCAGCCCCCTACAGCAAAATGAATGGACTACCTAGCACTTCACGGAATCTGGTAACTTGAGCTCCCCTCCTTGAGTCAACCTGTACCGCCTACGAGTGCGGCGAATAGTCTGCCAATTCTAGAGTGAGGCCCCTCTGCCTCTCATAGCCATGAGATACGGACCCGTTGCCCTCCAGAACCCTGCTATCCGTGCACTCCGTCGTGGGGTAAACCTAGTACAGAAATTAAAATAATATACAACGAGTACATCGACCACATCCCGGTCGTGCCCCAAAAGAATAATATACAAACAGGCAGTGACGGCAGTCCACATGTTGGACGCTCGCCCCGCAATATCAAATGTACAAATAAATCCAAACAGCACTACCATTGCACACTGCTATCCACCATGACAAATCCGCAACATCACAACACAACACAGAACATCAACGCGAATGTCACGTTCGCAAACCCGTCTAAAAGAACTATAGCAATTAGACGTGGTTTACCACTCGAATGACATTTCCAGTCGGAGATATAAAGTAAGTACTGTAAACTAACACGTTTAAAATTTCGATCGACAAAATTTCCCGAAGTGGGCCCCACATACATTTGCTGTACAATAACAAAAATTGGGCCCAAACGAACAGTGCCTGAAACCACAATTTCCTAAGATGAAAGCCCAGAAGAAAAATGGCCCACCAATTCACCAATACGGCCATGCTTCCGCGGTCAAAGGTAGGATTTGACCGCGGATCCGCGGCCGTACGATCGAATTAGGGGATCGTTTTTCTGCAGTTTCCATAGAAAAGCCTACTTAACTTTCTGGTATGGTCAAAATAATTTTTAGAATAGTTTAAAAATCAACAGAAACTTTGAACTTGAAAATTGTGATTTTCGAAAATCCGTTCGATCGATATTTTAAACGCGTTAGCACAAGTTAGTAAAGCTTAATGACGAGGCTCTGATACCAATGTAAGTCTACGGTAGCGCCCCGGCCATCTTTCAGACGCCAATATGCGGAACAAAAACTTTTACAACTGGCGCTATCGCATACTATTTCCAGGATCTGCCATTAACGCTAAACTAACAAACTACAAAGTTGGTAGAAATGTTATACCGAACGATCCGGGTCCTTCGGTCTTCAACCATCATCCCACGCTTTGTTGCGGCTGCTCCGAACTCGCTCGATCTCCGGTCTCGTCGTCTAAGTGGCACCACGTCGACGGATCTTTAAACGGGCTCCCGCCTCTGAACCAAGGAAATTTGATCATCAAGTTTGCTAAAAGAGATGACCAAGATTGATGTAGAGAATGAGTAGAACACTTTGTCTCGTTACGTCCAAAGCTATGGACGAACGGTTAATGAAGTTGCCTTTTTTTTAATCGGGTGATGAAAAATGAGCTTGGAAACTTAGCAAATAATTCATATCATTTCACAAAAATGAATCTCCCTCCCACTCAAGAAGGGGCCGGCCAATATATATGAAGAGGAAGGTGAGTGTAGGAGAACAAAGGAAGGTGACCATAAACCAAAGCTTATCATGACATTAAAACAAAGCATGAGTCATATAACACCTTGCACAAAACATTAAATGAAACAATTAATGCTTAATGAGTCATGAAAACCTAGTCACCAAATAATCAATGCCATGATGAGTCACTAATCCTAGTCACCATTTCTAGAATCTTCTAGAACCATGACTCACCCAATGAGGAAAAGATAAATCCGTCTTTAACCGAATGTTAAAGACGGGTGATAGAAAATTGAAAACTGGCAACTTCCAAAAGCGATTCTGAAATTCGTTTCAGGATAACCCCGTAACAGTATAAACATACCCGCATTTGTATTACGACCGAATACAAATGCAACTGAGACAAAGATATTATATCTACACAGTATAATATTCAGATCCGGCTTAAACCAAAGCCTACCAGTATTATCTGCCCGAAAAATTACACGTGCGAAAATGCACGTGCATTTTCCGAACCCTGCCATAATACCATACGACATCTACAACGTTTCGCCCGAACTTGGGAAAGTGTCTGTGGGGGACTCTAATGACTCATCAATACACTGGCACTGGGTATAACCACTAGCACGTCAGAGGTACAAGCTGTACGTAACGGTTGCCTATGTATTGATCGGAAGGGGAGCTGACGAGCGAACTCATCCAGAAACCCTACTGAGCCTGACAGTGACAATATCCATACAGTCCGGTTCATTCGTCTATGAGTATCGCATATAGGGCCTAGGGGGCCGGTAAACGTCAGACCCCTAATAGCGGTATAAGTCGTGTCAGAGAGCAGCCCAGAACACCCTGAGATACTACTGGTATACCTACCAGTATATCTCGATTACCCTGGCCAGGGATTTCGTGTAATGGCTCTCCTAAACACAGCGTGATCTCACCCCCAATACCGGGAGAGACGAATCCCCAACGATTTGCTCACTGCCTCCATGTGGCTTGGGACTGTACCCAAAAAATACCTGTTTGCACGACTCCTTTGACCCGTGGTAGGGTATAAATCAAAGTACAGTAGGAACTCACACGAGACAAATGACGACCTCAGGTCGATGAACTAACATGTACACATGTCACCAGGGAACTGCCATCTGACGCTAGGTATAATACCAACCAGCAAGTTCCCGGCGAGTCCTGTCCGGTGTACTCATAACCCAATGAGCACCTGTATACATCTTAGGTGAACCAACTAACACCAATGGCTTGTGAGACCGGCCACCGCCCCTCGTTGGGGTCTCGAATGTATACACTAGTCTACTCTGGAGTATCGATACCCTGTCTCAAAACTCCCACCACTAGGGACACTTTAAGGATGTGCTTATAGACCCCTGCTCTCACATATATGATCGCCATCATACTGCTGGTAGTCAAGAAAGAATCCTATGGGCTCTATCAACATCTACATGATGATAAAGACAAACCAGATAGCATACTATCATCTCGAGTAAGACTGTTTTATCGGTATAGGTCCTCCCTTAATCATTGCAATCACGTACCTGCGATACAATAATTGACTTAGAGGGCACTATATCCAACATTTCCTTCACTCTATTTCTTTATTTGGTTTAGATTTCTGGGCGTTGGCTTACTTAGATTACGTTGTGCCTTGAGACTTTTCGTAATTTAAGTGCCAGTCTCGTTCCGTACTTTCGGGTCGTGACAATGTGGACGGCCATAAGCTTGCCAAATTGCTTCAAATTTTCACAGTGTTCATGTTATATCACATACAATATTCTATAGTTGCTAAAAAATTTTAGAGGCCATTTAAAATTCGACAGAACCTTGATTTCAATGTTTCAAGTTACGGAGTAGTTTCGGTTTTGTAATCTCACAAACATCATTTAAATCTCTAGCTTGGCTCTGATACCACTGTTGGGTTCCCTAGCACGGCAGCGAGATTTCGGGAGGCATCGTCCATGCCGTTTTCAAATTTTTGCCGTTCTAAAGGACCCTAACCCTAGAATCTTAACTAGAGATTTAAACAATAAGCAATGCAAACAACTTTACATCTAAAGTGAATAAGGAATAAAACCTTTGTAGACCGGTCATTCACTTCTAAAGCTCCGTGTAGTAGTCCCTTCGCTTCAAGTAGTGAAATCCCGAACTCTAGTAAGGGTTCACATGAAGAAATGAACAAGCTTGCTCGAAATCTTCGAGGCTGAAGATGATCTACGTCGAGGAGACTCAAGCTCATGCTACCTCATCACTAAATTAGGGTTTTGTGAAGCAAACACCCTAAACTAAATGGCTAATAGTAGAGGATGATAAAGTAGGAAATTGGCTCACTTTAGATTTGTTTTTCTTACAATATTTTCTCACTTTCAAAAAGCTAGCAAGCTTTTTTCCATGAAGAAGAAGATGAAAAATGATCAAGATGAGATAATGAACTCATAAGGTGAGAATAGCAACCATGAGTGAGTTAGTGTCATACACTAACTCATGTAGAGAATAAACCATGGCTAAACAATAATGGTTAGGTTAATAAATATTTACAAGTAAAACAAAATTAGTGGACTTTGTCAATGGTTCCACAAGCTTCTCCAAGCTTCAACCATGTGACTAATTTCCGTTAATTTGGTTTATTTTAAATAAATAAAAACCTTACATTATATTAAGTATGGTGTGATTCTCATACACCCATGTCACATGTGGCATCAATCATGACACAATAGTTGTACATTAATATATATCACTTATATACTAAGTGTACACTAGTGAGAAAAAGAATTCTTAAGTGAGCTAATATTAGTTAATATAAGTTAATATATCAAATATATAATTATACATTAAATTATTAAATCAACACTTGATTTAATAATCCGGCTATATCACATACAACCGACTAATATCAAATGTAACAATCTATCGAATCAACACTTGATTCGATAACCCGGCTATATCTTATATAATCGACCGATATCACATATCGCGAGAATAGAATGCGGTATCACATACACGCATTAATCTCGGTCCCGCACATATCACATATGTGCTCCTACTTCGTTTCGCATGAACCAGGAAACCTCTGTGTAGGACTCTAATGACTCGTCAATACGCCGCCAGTAGGTGATGATCATATCAAACATCCACAAGCCGCAATCGGTCTGCTAAACGTAACGACCACCGGGGTATTGAGCAATCAGAAGATCAAAAACCAAGACTTCTCATACTCCTACAAATCCAATCAGTAACACAACCGTACAGTCCGGTCTTTTCGTCTGATATGTCATATATCTCGCCTGTGGGTGGTAAACGTCAGACCCCAATAGCTTGATAAGTCATGTTGATGTGAGGCTCATAACGGGTCAAGAAACTACTGATAACACTTACCAGTAAATCTCAGAAATAGCCTTGGCCAGGGACTTTCTGTTATAGCCAATCGAGCACAACGTAACATCAACCCCTAATACCGGGAGAGACGAAATCCCCTCCTATCACTCATTGGCTCCATGGGACTCGAAACTGTACCTAAAAACCACCGATTACACGTTCTCTTGAACGTGGTAAGGTGGAAATCAAAGCACAGTGGGAATCATACAAGACTCTATGATGATCTCGGGTCGACAGACTAACTTGTACCAATGTCACCAGAGAGCTGCCATCTGACGTGAGGTATAATACCATCTAGGAGTTCTCGGCGAGTCCGTCCAGTGTACTCAGTCTCCACTGAGCACCCGTAAATCATCTCTGATGTCAAACACCAATGGATATGGGATCATCCATCGCCCATCTACATGGGTCGAGAAGGTATACGCTAGTCTACTCTGGTATATCGATGCCCCGACTCAATACACCCACGTCTAGGGACATTAAAGGATGTACTCACGGACTACCTTTGTCCCACTAGTATGATCCGCATCATAATCCAGGTAGTCAAGTAAACATCCTAAGGGCTTTATCAACATGTAACAGAGAGACAATCAGTGTACATGTTAAGATAAAGAGCAACCGGATATCACACTATCATGTCGAGCAAGAAAGTCCTCCCTATGTATGTCCAAGCATCCACTATAATTTACATCATAATATGTACAATAATGGCCTCTAGGGCATACATATAACTAACAATTGGTTGAATTGTTTCCGAGACGGTGCGTTGTTCTGACGGGGAGGTCATTGGTTGACTTGTTTCCGAGATGGGGCGTTGTTCCGGCGGGGTGGTCATTGGTTGAATTGTTCCGCTTTCTGCGGTGTTGGGAGGGAACGCCGTGTTGATCTTCTGGGATGCATATGTTGCCGTCGAGATCTGACTCTCTCTTTAACAGAGTTTGTTGGGAGATGTAGTTACCTTTTCGTTTATGCTCTTGGATTGTATGCAGGGGTCAGTATGGACTCTCCTGTAGGGCAAAAGTTTCATTCTTTTATTTTTTTATTTCCTTCCGCGATGCTCTATCATTTCAGCTTTTTATATCGCGAAAGTCGCGATTGTCCAATCATTTTGGCTATTTTTCGCGGTGCCCAATCATTTCGGCTATTTTCCTTTTTTCTAGCTGCTTTTTATTGCGAGTTGCCCAATCATTTCAGCTATTTTCCTTTTTACTCGCTGCTTTTTATTGCGAGTTGCCCAATCATTTCGGCTATTTTTATTTTTTATTTTTTTGTATTTTTGGCTCACTGATTTTGTTGCGAGTATGGACTTGAGATCTGATACCAATCTTAGCATCAACATCGTTGCGACTGGAATATTGCCAGGAGCGAATCATCACTTGCCGTGAAAGGACTTGGAATTTATTACCGATTTAGGCATCAGCACCGCTACAACTGGGATATTGCTAGGAGCGAATCATCATTTGCCTTTGTCAATTCAAACAAAGGTGGCTTAGCAAACAGGGTTAGGATCCTGTCAACTAAGGATTTTGACTTCATAAGCCGTAAGGGTCTCATAAAAGTGTTTCTCTCTACGAGTCGTGAGGATCTCGTAGGTGCATTTTCTCCTTAGGAATCATGAGGATTCTTAAGTGCATGTTCTCTTATAAGTCGTAGGGATCTTACAAGAGTGTTTTCTCCGTATAAGTCTAGAGGACTTACAAGTGTCGTTCACCACATGAGGACATTTCGCACCATTGGTGGAACTTGGTGGGGAGACATTTATTTATGCCCGTGGATTGTATACAAGGGTCAATATTGAACCGTTTGTAGGGCAATCTGGGGAATGTGATGGCTTAAAAGGTTCAGATCCCTGTAGCTTAAGGCTTTTAAATCCTATGAGCCATGAGGGTCTCATAAGGGGATTCTCTTTACGAGTCGTGAAGATCTTGTAAGCGTAATTTCTCCTTAGGAATCGTGGGGTCCCTAAGTGTGTTGCTTCCTTGTGAGTCGTAAAGATCCCACGCAGGTATTTTCTCATTACAAGGTCGAGAGGACCTTGCAAGTATGAATGAATTTCTTTTTACGAGTCCGCGCCCTTTCGGGTTTTCACAAACTCGCCGGTAGCCCTGCTGTTTTTACTCACGGAGCCCTTTCGGATTTTCATCCGTGCCCATTTCTCTTATGGACATTTTTTTTGCTACGTTAGTCTAAAGATGCTGTGGTTTGTAGTAGTTTAGGGATGTTTCAGTCCGCTATTAGTTTCAGGACATTGCAGTCCATTGTTAATTTAGGGACGTTTCGGTCCGTAGCTAGTTTCAGGATATTGCGGTCCATTGTTAGTTTAGGGATGTTTCGATCCGCTGTTAGTATCAGGACATTGCGGTCCATTGTTAGTTTAGGGACGTTTCGGTCCGATGTTAGTTTCAGGACATTACGGTCCATTGTTAGTTTAGGGACGTTTCGGTCCGATGTTAGTTTCAGAACATTGCGGTCCATTGTTAGTTTAGGGACGTTTTGGTCCGATATTAGTTTCAGGACATTGCGGTCCATTGTTAGTTTAGGGACGTTTTGGTCCGATATTAGTTTCAGGACATTGCGGTCCATTGTTAGTTTAGGGACGTTTCGGTCCGTTGTTAGTTTCAGTACATTGCGGTCCATTGTTAGTTTAGGGATGTTTCGGTCCGATGTTAGTTTCAGGACATTGTATTCCATTGTTAGTTTAGGGACGTTACGGTCCGCTGTTAGTTTCAGGACATTGCGGTCCATTGTTAGTTTAGGGACGTTTCGGTCCGATGTTAGTTTCCTGCGGTGAAGTTTTACCGGATATCACTTACAGAGTTTGGTACTCAGGAAGAAAGCGAGCGGACACAAGCGTCGTCATCTATCATTAACCTGGGTTGTGACTCGTCAGGCATAGTATTTCTTAAGGAATCGGCCATTTATTGGCCGGAAGGGTCTTTCGCCATGCATATCCATGAGCAAGTAAGCCCCACCATGGTAGACTTTGTCTATGATGTACGGCCCTCATAATTTGGCTCGAATTTCCCCCATTTGGCACAATTATGGATCATAAGTCTTTTGATAACTAGCACGAGTTCGCCTTGGCGGAATGTTTTCGTCCTAGACAATCTTTCGTATGAGCGCGTCATCCTTGCTTTGTAAGCTTCTAGGTTTTGCTGCACCATGAGACGAGTTTCATCGAAGGCGTTGAGCTCCTTAAGCCGAAGATGAACATTCTCTTCATCTGTTAGTTCGTAATGAACCTCCACTCGTAGAGAGAGTAGCTCTATCTCCAAGGGGGTACTGCTTCCGTGCCGAATACCAATGCATATGGCGTTGTATTCGTAGCCGTTTTGAACGTAGTTTGATACGCCCAGAGAGCTTCATGGAGTCTCTCGTGCCAGTCCTTTTTATTTTTGGACACCGTCTTCTTTATGATCTTTGTCAAGGTTTTGTTGAAAGCCTCAGCTAGACCGTTAGCTCGGGAATCATAGACTGAAGAGTATCTCCAGTCTATGTTATGCTGCTGTGCGAAGCGGCTGATTCTGTGACTTCTATAGGCCGGCCCATTATCGGAGATAATCCGTCGTGTAATGCCGAACCGATAGATGACTTATGTTTTGAAGAAATGGAGAATTTTCTCCTTATTCACTTCTCTTTGCGGTATGGCTTCTGCCCACTTAAAGAAGTAATCGGTTGTCGCCAATATGAACCATTGTCCATTGGATGACGCTGGTTCGATGGGCCCAATTATGTCGGTTCCCCACATTTCGAACGGCCAGCTAGCCACTATTGGGTGTAGCGGGTTTGGATGCTGGTGGATGAAGTATCCATGAATTTGGCACGAGTGGCACTGCTTCACGTATTCGAGGCAATCCTGAATCATCGTAGGCCAATAGTAGCCCATTCTTTTGATCTTCAGCCTCATCTTTGGCCCGGCTTGATGAGAACCGTAGAGTCTATCGTGAGTTTCTTGGACGACCTTTCTTGCTTCTTCCGGTCCCTGGCATCTCAGCCATAGAGAGTCAAATGATCTCTTATATAGAGTATCATTGACGAAGGCGAAAGACATGGCTCGTTTCATGAGCTGATGTGTTGAGGATGCGTCTTCCGGTGTTTGACGGGATTTGAAGTAGTCTATAAAGACTTCTCTCCAATCCTTAGTCTTTTCTTGGTCCTCTATTTGTAGGGCTATTTTCTTGGTCGCTTCCTTTTCTTCAGACGACTTCGGAGATATTTCTGCTGGTGCAAGAACCCGACGGCTTTGTACAATGATCCTTACATCATCGAGGTTTTCTTCAGCCAGTACTTTAGCGAGTTTGGCTAATGCGTCCACTTTGCTGTTTTCTATATGTGGTATGTTTTCCAGGGCGTAGGAGGGAATTTGATCTAGTAATTGTTGCGCTCTTTTGCCATATTTTACCAACTCTGGCTTGCACGTCTGATAGTCACCGTTTACTTGGCTAACGACCAGCTGGGAGTCTCTGTTTATGAGGAGGTTTTCGATTCCCATGTCGACAGCGATCTCAAGACCTGCTATCAAAGCCTTATATTCCGCTTCGTTGTTTGTTCTTGGCTCCGTTAAGGAAAAGGCAAAGCGCATTATCCCTCCTTGTGGAGTCACGAAGATGAGGCCTATCCCAGATTTGATTATGGTGGAGCTGTGCTTTCACTTCTTCATGGAATATGCCCCATCAAAGTAGAGTTCCCATCGGGTATCACTCTCTCCTCTCTCCCCGTCGATCGTGTCAAACGCGTGCTCATCTGGCAATTCATAATTTATGGGTGAATCAGGGGGTATCGGATGCTCAGCGAGGAAGTCGGCGATGGCCTGGCCTTTCACTGCCTTAAGAGGTCGGTATGTTATCGAGAATTCCATTAAAAGTAAAGCCCATTTAGGGAGCCGTCCCGTTAGTATGGCTCTTGACATCAAATATTTGAGAGGATCTACTTTTGATATGAGATGGACCTCATGCGCCAAAGCATAATGCTGAAGCTTCGTTATCGCGAAGATTAACGCCAGGCAGTGCTTTTCAATAGGGGAGTAGTTGTTTTCTGCCCCTAGGAGAACTCGACTCAAATAGTAGAGGGCTCTCTCCTTCCCTTAGTCGTTCTCCTTTGCCCATAGTGCGTCTAAGGAACCTTCAAGGGCTGTTCTGTACAGGATAAGGGGCTTTCCCTTGACTGGAGCGGTCAGTACCGATGGGTTCTGTATATATTGCTTGATTTCTTCCAGTGCACTCTGGCATTTACGATCCCAAACGAATGGGGTTCCCTTCTTCATCAGGTGACTGTAGAGACGACATTTTCCGGAGAGGTTGGCCATGAATCATCGGACATACGCGAGCTTCCCTTGTAGAGACCGCAATTGTTTTAAAGTTCTTGGAGTGGGAATTTCCATAATCGCCTTGATCTTCGAGGGATCTATTTCGATGCCCTGGTGTCGTATGATGAACCCTAGAAATTTGCCTAAGGAGACTCCGAATGCGCATTTCAGAGGGTTCATATTTAGGTTATACTTACGAAGAGATTGGAACACTATTTTCAAATGCCCCCGGTGTTCCTCATACGATTTGCTTTTCACTACAAGGTCATCGATATAGCATTCGGCGATTTCATGTATGAGGTCATCGAAAATCTTTGTCATGGCCCTCTGATAGGTAGCACCGGCGTTCTTCAAGCCGAAAGGCATCACCTTGTAGCAGAATATGCCCAGAGGAGTCCGGAAAGAGGTATGCTTCTGGTCTTCGGGATGCATCTTTATCTGATTGTACCCCGATGATCCGTCCATGAAGGAGAAGACTTCGTGAGTGGACGTGTTATCTATCATAACTCGGTAACCGGTACGGGAAAATCATCCTTCAGGAAAGCTTTATAGAGATCTCGGAAATCCATGCAGATGCGCACCGTCCCATTTTTCTTCATCACTGGGATAATGTTGGTGATCCAGTCGGGGTATTGAACTTCTTGGATGAAGCCGGAGTCAATTAGTTTCTTGACTTCGGCTTTAATACTCATTTCAAGTTCGAGCCGCATTCTTCTTGGTGCCCGTTCGACTGGCTTGCCGTCCGAAGATATCGCCAATTTATGTACAGCTATTTCCGAATCTAGCCCCGGCATCTCGGAATAGTTCCATGCAAAGCAGTCTTTATACTGCATGAGCACGTCTTTTAGCGTAGCTACCTGTTCTTTAGACAGCAGCTCACTGACGAATGTAGGCCGCGGGTCATTTGCCATCCCCAAGTTGATTTTCCTTAGGTTATCCGCAGTAGTGTGTATTCCATCTTCCAACTCTTTTGGCGCCGATGGATATTCTGAGATCAACTCATCTTCATCCTCATTTTCGAAGCACCAGGAGAGGTCATCCATATTCTCGTGCACTCCTTCTTCCGACAGCGTTATCACGTGACAGGTATGAGATCATTTCTAAGACCGATGTTGATCTGGTTCTTCTCTCACTATATACATTGCTTTTGGTACATGCTTTTGTGGTGGGGCTACCCTCCAACTGTTAGATAGAGCGAACATGCCGAGTCGGTATAGGTCTTCGACCCAGTTTTTGAAGGTGAAGAAGTCTTCAAGAGGATGTCATATTGCTCGGTGATAGGAGCAATAATCCAGTTGATAGACCTCGTTTGCTTGATCGGGGTGCCGAGACTCCGGGAGTGTCATCATTTGATGTTTCATGACAAGGTCAAAGATTCTCGTTATTTTGTCTTGAGGGAAAGAATATGCTTGTTCATATCATAATTTTGCATTATTATATTCCCCATTCTTATTCATTTTACAAATAAACAGGCGCTTTTGATCCATGTCTGCTACATAGTTACAGGTTACAGGTTCTCGGAACAAAACAGTGAAATTGATGAAAAGATGATACAAAAGTGAGACTACGACTGACAAATGGAAGAATCTTGATCATGCCTACAGTTTGAGGGACAATGAAGATCAATGGACAATTTCACAAAGTACAAAGGAAGCGCAAGGTTCAAGACTTCGACACGAAGCAAACGGTAAAAGTCCACGACATTATGCACTGTGGAAATCTGGAAGAAAACTAAAAGACAATCTGAGAAACCAAGTGAAGAAACAAGAAGCCAAATGCAACCAGAAGCATCCCTGAAAACCCCAATCCAAGAGCTTCCAAGATGGCCGCGGATCCGTGGCCAAACATGGCTCTTGGCCGCAGTTCCACGGGCATGATGAGCGCGTGTCGGTGCAATTTTTGTCGGTGGGTGGCGATGCGTTGACTAGGCTTTTTAGGGTAGTTTTGTAAATGCAAATAGGGATCAGATGTAACCCTAGGGTTTCTATGATCTACAAATAGAAACCCTAATGCTCTTTTTGGAGCATGCTTCTTCTTGTGCCTCATTTTTATTTATCAAATTCAGATTTCAATTCCTGTAATGTATGAAGAGTGCATCAAATAAAAAGTAGGAAGTGAGTTTTCTTTACCTTACCCTAGTTAATTTTCCTTTCTGCCTTAGTATAACTTTATTTATCTGCCCTAATTTAGATTTTATTTATCTGTCATAGATTAGATAATTAGGTTATTAAAAACAATCATAAAAAATGAAATCTTTTGATTCCCTAATGAGTGAGTAGTTCCTCACTTGTTAGGGTTAGCTTTGGGGAAGGTTTGAGAGATGAAAATCTCTCACCCCTTTCTTGCCCATTGTTCCCTTCCAAAAGACGCGGCGGAGATGCGATGTACGTCTTGCCTGAAATTCGGAGCAGATGCTAATTGGTGCTATCCGTCCACCTCTCCGAAGATGCCAAGTTGATTTATGGCACCATGTATCGAAGGTTTAAACGGATGCGGCCGATGTAGCAGACTTCGTCAGATTCCTCCTCATTTGAGAGGTTTTTGATTGTGGGGACGCTCTTCCCTGCAGGCGCAAGCCCCTGCAGTTAATTATGCTACCGCATCGCGGTAACAACTTTCTCCTTCTCCAGATGGTCACTTCATATCGTGGGTGTTTGTTTTGTGTTTGGTTGCCCATGGATTGTATACGAAGATTAAGTTATGTTGTCTCCCGTGGGGCGTAGACTAGTCCAAATCCATATCTTTTTTAGATTTGGGTTTTGAGGGTTTGGGTTTAAGGATACGTTAGCCTTATTTTAGACTAAGATCAACTTAACAGGATCGTTTAGATCCGTCAAGAGAGCAATTGGGCTCTGTTGTTTTGTTTAGTGACATTGCGGTCGATAATTAGTTTAAGGACATTATGGTCCATTGTTAGTTTAAGGACATCTCGGTTCAATATTAGTTTAAAGACATCGCGGTCGAGGTTAAGGACATCATAGTCCGTGAGTTTAAGGACCCCACAGCCCGATGTTAGTTTAAAGGCATCGCGGTTAAGGACATCATAGTCCATGGGTTTAGGGACCCCACAGTCCGTTGTTAGTTTTAAGACATCACGGTCGAGGTTAAGGACATCATAGTCCATGGGTTTAGGGACCCCACAGTCCGTTGTTAGTTTTAAGACATCACGGTCGAGATTAAGGACATCATAGTCCATGAGTTTAAGGACCCCACAGTCCGTGAAATGTGTGGTTGTTGGGACCCGTCACCTCTTTGAAGACGTTGAGGAATTATAACGACAAATATCAAAGGAGTGAAGAGATGTACCCTTGAACCAAGGTGAGGTGGTTGAAAGAGCAGATGTGCTCAATTCAAAATAAGTTGAGGACTTATGGCCAGAATTGGGCTAAGTCCAATTAAAATGTTTTAACATTTTATTTTTGTTCTGGCTATTAAGCCTTTATTTGGGCTCAGCCCTTTTAATAATGCTAGGCATTGGGCTCTGACATTTTTGTCTTGTATCAGAAACAAAGTTTGTTCCGACAGTGCGCCATATGGCGCCCCAGGCGCGTTGCGCCAGTCAAAGAGCGCATTGCGCTTCTGTCAGGTAGCGCACACGAAGAGGACACGTGTCGCGCTAAGCGCTAGTTTTTTAGCGCATTGCGCTTTTAATTTATGAGCGCGTTGCGCTAGTCTGTTGGTGCACCAGTGAGTGACACGTGGCGCGCTTGGCGCTGAGCTCCAGCCCATGAGCGCAATGATCTGTTTTAGAAGCACAAAGCACAGATTGTGTCTCTGGTTGACACGTGGCAGGTTTTGGCGATGAGCGCCGGTCCAATGAGCGCAAGGGCGCAATTCATGAGTGCAAGGCACTTTTCAATAGCGCAAGGCGCATCTGATCAATTTTAAGATCAAAGAACAAATTTATGTTCTTCAAAGGAGGCTTTTTCCTCAAGATCCAAGAACAAAAGTTCTTGTTTTTATAAAAATGTCTGCCTTTATAGATCAAAAGATCTGTGAATGAAGTAAAATACTTCTTTTAGTCTTTTTATGATTAGATCTTTTTGATCTTTTCTTTATTAAAGACCTTGGTCTTTTTCTTAGATCTCTGATTTTTTTAGAAGATGGTTCTTCTTTTTACGCGATGGTTTTATCTCTATTATTCAAGAACATAGTTCTTTTTATCTTGAAGATGAAGAAAAAATCTCCTTTTTTCTAAGAGCCTGCTCTTTTTTTGCAGAGGGTTTTTCTCTCTCTTTTCTTCTCTGTATTTTAGACTTGAAGTCTAGGGTCCTTTATATAGGGCCAAATGATTTGTTAAATCAGTTTTAAGAGATCTTTCTCTGATTGATTTGGAAATATTTCCCACCGTTGGATCTTTGATCCTAAGTCTTCTGTTTTACAGAAGATAATCTTCTTGTTTCAATAAGATTGAAAAATCTTTCCATAACAGAATTTTAGTTTTGATTAATTAATAATTTATTATTAGTAGATCTTTTGATCTGACGGTGGGAGAATTTTTAATTCCAGCACTGGCGCACCTTGCGCTAGCGCACCCGTGTTCGACACGTGGCGCGCAGCGCAGAGCGCAGCGCAACTGCACTACAGCACCCGTGTTCGACACGTGGCGTGCAGCGCAGAGCGCAGCGCAACTGCTCTAGGGCACCCGTGTTTGACACGTGGCGTGCAGCGCAACTGCGCTAGCGCACCCATGTTTGATACGTGGCGCGCAGCGCAGAGCACTGGATCTGAAGCGTTGCTTCAACTTTTTAGTTTTCAATTTTAAAACAGAGCTTTGCTCTGATTGGGGGTGCGCTGCCTAGGGCGCAGTGCACCTGGCGCTAGCACGTCTGTGTTTGACACGTGGCGCTCAGCGCGCAGAACGCTAAATCTGAAGCGTTGCTTCAATTTAAATTTTGAATTTTGAAACAGAGCTTTGCTCTGATTGGGGGAAACACCCATCATATATTCTTATAGGACTCCATGCATACATACACACACCGCTCACTACGACACCCTATCCTACGAGGTAGCGGTGATACCGTAGTTTAAAAAGACCGGTTTTATATGTTTTCCATGGAGGTTAGGGTAAGAATTAAGAAAGGAAGGACAAGAACCTAGAGGAAGAAACCTAGTTTCTTCCCGATGGTACTAATCCACTTTATTAATTATTACCATAACACCTAATAGATCTAAATTAGGGCATTGAGAGCGGTGAGGAATATTGACTTTCCAAACTTAACCTAAACCTAACCCTAGCAAGATTTTAATCCTAATCAACTCATTTCAGTTTTTTAGCGATAATCAATCCAACACCAATCGGAATTAACTCGTTAGAACAAATTGAGAATACACAAAATCCCTGTAGACCGACCCGTACTCACCGACTAGCTACCAAGCGACGCCGTTCTTGATTGCACTAATTAATTCTTTGATCGTAAATCTATCTCTAAATCAATGCTCGGCCCATCTTTTTCATATGAGACGGATTCCGACTGACCTTTTCTCGATCGCGTGGCCTTTTGGATTTTTTTTGCCGCTGTCGAACGTTTTTCCGTTCTTTAACTTGTTTTTGTCTCCGCGTCGGGCCTTTTTCTTATCTTGGGAATGCATGGCGGGCTGACGGTGGAGGGCATTGTCATCCTCCGTAGCCTGCTGAAGGAGGCGTTGCATCTTGTCTTTCTCGTAAATAGCCATTTCGCGGCTGTGGTCATTCCGAACCTTTTGAATCGCTTCCCTCACTAACTTATCCATCTGTTCTTCAAACGACGGACTCGACATTTTTATGACAGGACCTCGTTCTAGTTCAACGTCAGCGTCTTTTAAAAGAGCATCCCCTTCTTCATCGAGGTCATTTATGACATAGCAGTCATGGAATTGCTCCCATTTCTTGGACTGGACATATCCAAGCCCAATCGTTTCCATTTTTCCGTTGGGCAATTTTCGCTGAGTTCCGGGGACGTTCCAAATCTTGTTGTAGAACTGAGCTTGTCGAGGAGTCTGTTTGAAAGATACGCATTGTCATCTTAATAACCTTCTCAATCCCTCCGTGTAGTATCTGGGTAGACGGATGGGTTGGAACCTGTCGAGCACAGAATCGGCACCATGCCAGACTTTTCTTTCGACTTTAGTCTCTGTGGATCGATAGAATAGGATCGCTTTTTCACCTCTTCGCCTGGGAGGGACGTAGAATGTCTGCAGCTCTTGCACACTATATGTCTCAAGCGCATCAAGCTCTCTGTAGTGCTGCCGTGGAACCATGGCGATCTGCAAACTCTGATCATCTCCAGTGAGGGCCCGTATTGATAGACGAGCCGAAAACAATGCATTGACTTCGTCTTCAGAGTCACTACCAAAGACATAAATAGGAGTAGATGGTCCCAGCTTGTTACATTGGGACGGCCCCGAATAGACTATCTCTTCTTCTTCCTCGGTATCGCTCCCGAAGACCGGAATAGTGGTGATAACTTTTTTCTTATTCTCCGGTTTATGGCATCTTTCCGTGTCTTCAAAGTCTGGTAGGAAATACTTTGCATCTTCGTACTTTCGGACTTCATTTACGGAGAATGGGTTTAGTTCCTCCGTCACGGTATACTCGAGACCATCTTTGAAATACTTCATACACTGATGTTGTGTAAAAGGGATGATGTTGTACTCGTGTAACCAAGGCCTGCCGAGCAAAGCGTTGTAGCAGGTCTTGGCGTCAATGACATGAAATTTGATGTCAGTGACGAGCATCCCAAAACGTAACGTCAGTATTACAGACCCGAGTGTCCATGATGGCTGGGAGTCAAACCCGGAGATGGTGATTTTATCCCGAGCGAGATGTTGAACACTCATGCAGATTTCTTTTAGCACCCTCACATTTAGGAGGATGACAGAGGACCCGTTGTCAACTAAGATTTTCCCTATCTTGATGTCATGGCAGTACCCGGTGACATACAGGGGACGGTTGTGCTCGCACGTTCCAAGGAGGAGATCTTCATCGTCGAAAGTGATGTCAGCTGTGTGCACTTCTTCCAGCTCATCCTTCATCTTTTCTTCGACAAGGAAAGCTTGAAACTGCTTGGGCTCTTGTAATGCCCTGATCATAGAATCCCGTGCCTCTTTAGACAACAGAAGGGCATCCAAAACACTTAGCTATGAGGGTATCTTCCTCAGGTGTGCTAGGACATTGTAATCCACTTTGCTTTTCTTGGGCGGGTCCTTGGCTGCCAGCTCTTCGACGACTCGGCCATCGAGGGTGATATCCTCAGGGACTTTTTCCTTCCCCTTATCCTTTTTGTTCGATCCCTTGTTTTTGGGTCCGAGATTCTTTTCAGGCAACATACGGTTACGCAGCTGAATGTTTTCACAGTTCTTTATCTCTTCCTCTTTTCCTGAAGTGGATTCCTTGAAGAAAGGGCTGAGGGCTACTTCTTCATCAGAATCGCTTCCGAAGGTAAGAACTTGCGATTCCTTGGTATCAACCATGTGACAGTTGCCGGTAGTTCTTTTGTGCTCATCTATCGTGCTTCTCTGCTCCCGACGAGTCTTGCGCTTCATCCGCTTGAAATGTTGACGGTGAGCAACGTATCCCTGCCACCACTTTTTAAAGGCCATACATTCTTCGGTAGGGTGCGCAATCCTCTGATGGTATATGCAGCAGTTAGGATGTACATCTGCTTCGTCAAGGTGTATACCGCCAGGAGTATTTTCTTTAAAAGATGGCAGATTTATTCCCATTGATAGGGCTTTAGCGAACTGTTTCCTTGTTTTAAGCCTGTCTTTGTCTGCCGCAGGCGTGCTTCGATCTGGTTGGAGCGCTTTGCGACTCATCCCTACCATGACTTCTTCAACTTGATAACGATTCCTGGACCTTTCGAATATAGCCATTTCACGCTCTTAATCAACTTTGCTCTTCTGACGGGCTTCGTTCAGCAGTATGTCAATCATCTCATCTGACGGTTCCAAGGATTTTGGCACCGATCCTGCCCCCAGCTCCTCTATATTATCTTCTTATCCCAAGTGAGCATCTTTGTCATTTATTGGTGAATGAGAGATCATATGACAACTTGCCACATAATACTCGAGTTCTTCTGACAAGTCTTCTCCCTCATCATTGTCATTATCTCCACTCTTAAGGATATGGTTGAGGAGCTCTTGGAGTGTAACCAGGGTTCGCACCTTCTGGTTATATTCCTCTAGTGCGTCAATATGCCTTTGCAAATCCGTGCGTTTGTCATCAGACTGCGTGAGGTTTTGGTCTTCTTCTTCGTCGTCGAAGACTTCGACCACTGGGCCTGGGTATTTTGCCCATCGCTACCAACTCCCAATATTGGGCGTGGTTTCAACATCCCCTCAATGATTTCTAGCTCTAGCGGGCTTTTCCACCTAATTGCCGGACATGCTTGGAGATCTTTCAGCATTCTTTCAGTTTTAGCCAAAAGAACAACTTCCCATGGAGCTTCCTCTGTAAATGAGCATGATGACCCCGTCGTGTCCATCTTTTTAGGAGCATGTGGTTGTGGCAGGTTTACCCTCCAGTTTTCAGGCAGCGTGAATTTGCCTTGTTGGTACTGGTCCCTGATCCTGTTTTTGAAGACGAAGCAATTTTCGATTGGATGGCCCACTATTCGGTGGTAGGGACAGTAATTGGATTGTCAATGTCACCCGGTTGTAGTGGGCGTCTCGGATCTGGTAAAGTGATAAGCCTGTTGCGCACCGCCAGTTTGAACAGTCTTCTCGTTTTATCCCGAGGGAATGAGTAAGGACGTCTTAACTTTTCTCCGAATGATCGCGGTTTATCGTTTTGGTGGGCAGCTGGTTTCGGATCACCCAGCTGCTGCTGAGCGTTGGCGACGAAGGTAGCTTTCCCTTTACCCTTTTTCATTTCGAAGCTCCATTTTTTAGGATTCTATGGCCCATCTGGTCCATTTGGGCCAGCTTGTCGATCAAGGCTTGGAAAGTGGTCGTCTTGAAGAACATTATAAATTGGGATATAGTTGCCTGCGGATCAAGGGTCCCCACGAACATGCCCACGGCAGAAGCTTCTTCTATGCGTTGTTCGCATCTCGACCATAGGTTCCGTCACCGAATTGCATACTGAACCCAAGTCTCTCCTGGCTTTACCCTGGCATTGATCAATTCCGTGATCGGGGTGCGTTCGCTGGTGCTTGCAAGACGCTGGGTGAATAGCAACTCCATTTCTGTGAATGTTTTGATGGATTCATTCAGAAGCTCCGAGTACCATTCAAATGCCGTCTCCGCTAAGCTGCCAACGAATTGGTGAAGCGGCAGTTTGTCATCACCTCTAGTATTGTCGCATAGAGCCCTGAACTGAGCGACGTGCTGATGGGGATTCCCCGTCCCCTTATACACATGAAATTTAAGGATAGTGTATCCTAGCGGATACTTAATTTGATCGTACCAGCTTAGATAGGGTCGCCCAGTTCTAACGACTTGGCCAGTAGCTTCACTTGCCTCATGAGCTCGTATTTATTGAGCTATGTAGTTATCAAGCGCAGCTTTCAAGATCGTCTCCTCCCTGGCTGCTGATAAAGCCGGAAGAGGGTTTGATATCTCCCCTCTGTCATCTTCAATGATTATTGGGGGATCTTCGGCTGGAGGGTCCTGATGGATCATCATTCCTACCATATCTTGGAACAGGAGTGTCATTTGTTTTATGTTAGCCTCTTGTTCCGCAGTTTCTTTATCTTTATTTTTGAGCATTCTTCGGAGGAACTCGGCGTCGGTTTCCTGCTCCTGGCGTTGATCCGACGATACTTCTGGACTTTCTTTCTACCCAGTAAGTGCGGCCATCTTTGTCAGCATCTCCTGGAGTTTCTGTTGTTACTTCTGAGCCTTTGTTACAGACCGCGTAAGTGGTCGATGAACCCCAGAAGCACGGCTTTCCTCTTTTCCGAAAGCCATGTAGACGGTGTGCACTATCTTACCCCTAGACTTAGGGCGTTTGGATTCAGTGCCCTTGATATTTGTCGTAGACACGGGGATCTTCTCCGGCCTTCTCCTTTTATGAGTGGTTGAAGTTGAGGGGGCTGTTGCAGATGATACATTCCGTGTTACGACGACGGGATGACCCTCCTCTTGTCGGGCCTTCATTTTCTTCGATCTGCGGGAGTAGTCTTCGTCGATTACAGAGTCTTGGACTCTTCGCCAGACCCTATGGATTTTGGGGGACAGCCGCTGAGAGGGCTGCTCCGGCTTCGCTTTAGTAACATTTTCAGCGGGTGGAGGAGACATTTTTAGTACGACAATTGGAGAGTTCTTGCGCACCCTTCTGAGCGGCTCAAAGCTGTTCCCAGTTGGAACAGCAGCATCAACTTCCACCATTGGAGCTGTTAGGGTAAGTCCAGAAGGGGAACTGCCCCCAGCTTTCCTCACTTGGCATCAGTGACGACGTCAAGCATGTCGTGTAGTCGGGATCACCCCTATCGTCGGAGAAGCTTCGTTATAACCCCTTGCTTTGAGGAGAGGCTGTTACTGACACCAGCCTGTCAAAGACTGACATCTGCTGGGAAGGAATGGTTAACCTGTCGAAGGCAGACTTTCGAGTAGGGGAAGTAGTTTGGACGACTTCACCTGCAGCAGGAGTCGGTATAGCCTTCACTGGTACTGTGAGCCTCTTCGTGGGCCTATTTGAGCTTAGGCTCAGCCTGTCGAAGACTGAGGCGGTAAACTTGGATGACCCTTTGAGAAGGGCCGCGGTAGTTGCAAGTCGATCATAGACCGACTTCTTTGGAGCTTCCTGTGACGGCACTGAAGCGTTGAAGCTCATTGGCGGGAGCATAGTCCCGAAGAACAACCCAGCGGTGGCCTGTGTCACTTGTTCCACCGGCATTGTGAAGATGGAGGCCGCTTGGGGCCTATAAGTTACTCCTCCAGCAGGGACGGGGTGGGCGTTGCTGTTGCAATTTGTGCAGTTAAAATCCATCAACGTTATCTTCTCTTCTGCATGGATCAAGACACCAAATCTTAGTACCTCAAATCCAGGGGCAACCATATTAAACCGTGATTCATTCGCGAACACGACACACGAAGCGTGGAGTGGAAATAGGAAAATGTCCTACCGGGCATGCCAGAATCTGTTTACCGCCGAAAACCGGGAAGACAAATGTCTTGCCTGAATTTGGGGGCAGATGCTATTTGGATTTATCCGTCCACCTCTCTGAAGATGCCAAGTTGATTTATGGCACCGTATATCGGAGGTTTGGACAGATGCGGCCGATGTAGCAGAATTCGTTAGATTCCCCCTCGTTTGCGAGGGGTTTTTGATTGTGGGGACGCTTTTCCCTACAGGAAAAAGCCCCTGAAGTTAATTACGTTACCGTATCGCAGTAACCACTTTCTCCGGCTCCAGAAATTCACTTCATGTCGTGTGTGTTTGTTTTATTTTTGGTTGCCCGTGGATTGTATACGGAGACTAATTTGTGGTGTCGCCCGTAGAGCGTGGATTAGTCCAAATCCGTATTTTCTTAGATTTGGGTTTGGTTTTGTCACGTCCCGAAAGTACGGAATATGACCGGCACTTAAACTACGAACGTCTCGAGGCGTACGTAACCTAAGTAAGCCGAAAACCCAGAAACCCAAACCAAGAAAAGTAGTAGAGTGAAGGAAAACCAATTTAAAACAAGTAGTTTTAATAGCATAAGCCGAATTATGCAGTTCTTTTATAAAAAAAAACATCAAATATTTCCCGAAAATTTCGGCAGAGTCTCCTTTGTAAATACTGGCCCCCAAACGGGATACAACATGAATAGTATACGAAAACAATAAAAGGGCATCCCCAAGCGGGAGCTAGCTCTTCATCAATCGACGGTCACAACCACACAAGCAATATAATATACAACGCCAACGGCGAGGATCAAAATTCAAAAGGAAACTCAAAACCATAAGAAAACCACAGAAATAAAACGCGCGACTCTAAGGTCGAAAGAATAACCTCACTGGTCTCTATCTCAAAAATAAATACATATTTGGTTGAAGGAACTTCTAGATACAACAGAGTAATAATATACAAGTTATATAATGGGGGGTACGATACAAGTAAACCCACCTACTAGAAAATCACCCGAAGGAAACTATGCCCGCAAGCCGTAATGAAACCTGTACGGCAAACCTGCAAGAAACTGGGGCACAACGGGGGTGAGTTGCCAACTCGTGAATAGAAAAACATCTACGCACAGAAATCGCATAAATAACGCAACCTAGGTCAATGATCATAATATATCCTCAAATATATGAATAGCATGCAGCCTATTACAATGGCTAGGATAAATATCTAACCCAAGTGTAATCCCATATGCCCGTGTCAGTGCCTCAGGTAGCAATATATCATATGGATGATGTATGAATGCATGGAACATAATGCATGTACTGAAGAAGACTGCTTTCATAAATCAGTGAGATTTCTGTATTTTAAAAGTGAGGTACCATAAATGAAATCAACATAAAACAGTGCCCAGCATCGACACAAAACAAGTGTCCAAATATCTCGATATCTCTGTATCACAATCTCTGTACCTCAATATCTCAAAATCTCAATATCTCAATCACAATATTTAGAGCGCCGTCAATCAAGACCGGCCCCTACCATCTATCTCAAGACCACGACGGTATCCTCCGGATATCCGACGCGTCGGGTAATATCACCGGTAGGTAGTGCTCCCCTGCTAGGCTCACATCGTCATCATCACGCGCTTCTTGCCCCGGGGTACCTTACCGGGTCCACCATGTACCCGAAACGGTTTGTCCGTCTCCTCGAATCGGGTCTCGAAATCCATCAGCAAACTCATGGTGGACGACTCGTACATCATGGGAAAAACCGCGCTTTTCATTTAAAAAAGAGAAAGAAGAAGTTTGTATATGTTTTGCGGTTTTCCCCAAATCCAGAAAATCTCATGGAAATCCGAATCCAAAACCTCAATAACACGTAAAATTGTGAATATATGCATGAGAATCCATGAATGCGGCATAACAATGAATAACAGTATGCATGAAGTAGCAGGTAATAACTACAATGTCTAAACTAACATATAAGGCAAGTACGCTAATATCATGTCTAAACTATTAGCTAACAGGCTATGTCAAGCAATAATATTTTCTAAGGTGTACGTGACATGGCAATTACCGATGAAGATGTGTGTGAGCCGGCAAGTAAGTGTACGTGGTACATACGCATCATCGGTAATGGTGCTGGTGTCCTAACAGCATGATATCAATAATGGAGTATGAAACATAATATAAGCATACGATGCGAAGCGAACCTCAATAATGAGTGGGAGCTGAATACTAGACACAACTATAACTAATCTGCATTAATCTAATATAAGTCCTACAAATGGTGCCTTTTGAAATAACACGAATCATGGGGTTTTGAAAATAGGGGCTACGGTGTTTTTATGAAAAGATACGTCCTTTGAAATATCCGTAGGATCCCTTAGGCCGTCTTTTAAAATACCCACGATTCGTTAGTTTTGAAATAGGTAAGAATCGAATCTAATCTAACAACTAAACTAAACTAAAGGGCTAAGCTAACAAGCTGGACTGCAGGTAAGGAAGCCGCCTAACATCTGAGTCGATCCATATACATACATGTATATATATTAGTCGGTGATCCCGCCTCAATAATATCATATCCGATACCATATCTATAATCAGACATCCCAAGTCAAGAGTGTGGATCAATCATCAAGATATAACTCGTACGTAAATCCGTCGTACGGCATCCCCAGATCTGGGTACGGGTCAATATCATATTCCTCACCCTATTCCTCTGGTATCCTCTTTATCCAAGATCATAGTCTAGGGTACTGACCTATGTCTAGTACAATACTAATATCCTCAATATACTCATGATCTGATTACTGATCGACAATCTCGTACAAACCGATATCGTCAGCACATATCATCATCAAGGGGTATACATCGCCCGATACGGCCTAATATCAATATCCTAGCATATCATGCCTCATATCACGATCACATGTCGACCACTTTATTTATAACACTATTCACCCGTATCGTCGCTCCAAGATCCGCTATATCACCAGGACGTACCTCAAGTACGAATCCTGCCATATCACCGATATCACAATCTCAACACAAATCTCATCGACTCATCTCAATCCGTATGTGAACACATAGTCCTATACCCATGTGAACACATAAAAATATATTCCTATAAGCACAAATGAAAGAAGAAAGTATGCAAGTATGGGTGGGTGTGTGCAAGTGTGGTGCGACCGCTACTCTAGGGTTTTGCGACACTATAACATCCAAGAACACCAAATATCCATATTTATCATCAATAACTCAACAAAATAAACAATATATATATATGTGTGTATACGTATTCGTATACATCACCACGAACTGCGGGGGTGCTATACGCCATCCACCCGACTTCTCTCCGTAGATATAAATCTACTCACCTGGTCCTCGCTCGCCGGTGCCGACGTCGCCACGCGCTTGCTTATCGTCTCGAAGTCCACATGGGGTACCTACATATCATAACGCACCGTGTCGTATTAAAATCCGACTCATGACCCAAAACTACTCACGAATCCCACATAGGTCAAAACCTATGGTTTGCTTTCTCAAATCAACCCAAAAACCCTCGACATCGGTGTACACACGCCGATTGATCGAGAAAAACACCAAACGTACCAATCGTTGTTTTATAAGTCACTAAAAATATATGAAATAGGATGCAAATCATCAAAACCAATAAATTGATCAAATCGGTTTATTTCCAAAAAGCCTAGTAAAGGGGTCGTTAACCGTTTTACTACAAGTCTTGATGTTTTAGCAAACTAGTGGTCACAATACTCACTAATTATCTTAATTAGGCCACATAAACATTTACTAGATTTTTAATCTTGCTAAATTACATTAAACCAAAATCTAGTTACCAAAAGTTACCTTTTTAGTTCAAAACTTGGTGTTTTAACCAATCTAAATATTTTAACAATTCTAGTGGCTATAATGTTCATTAAACATCTTAATTATGTCATACCAATGTTAATTAGATTTTAAAATCACTCATTTCCATCAATTCTAAAAAACCTATTTTGCAATATTTGTACAATTATTAAAATTTTAAACTAACAATTTGCAAACTAGCAATTAGATTAGTTTTAACAAGTTTTAAGATGTTAGCCCATATCACACAACCATGCACAATTTATCATAACCCATTTCCACAACAAAACCCTAACTTGAAATCTTTAATCATGCAATTAAACTCATCAAAACCTAATTAAGCACTTAGTTAACTTAGATTAAAGCAACTAGATAACAAATTTTAGCAAAAGCATGAGATTATACCTCCCATGATGAGATCAAGCTCAAGATCTAGCCTCCTAAAATGACATTTTGATCCCTAGATCTGTGCTAGAATGGCTAATGAGAAATGGGTAGGAGTTGGATTTTGATTTGGATTTTTGCTTGATTTTTAGTGGATTTTTCTTTGGATTTTCTTTGATGGAACAAAGAGAGGAGAAGAGGGGAAAGGGGCTGTTGGGGGGTTGCCGGTTTCGTCCAGAAGTGTGGGGGGTTGGGTGAGGGAGGAGAGAGAGTGAGGTGGAGAAAGTTAGATCAAGTCAAAGTCCACTCAAATTCTATCATTTTCTTTTCTTTTCTTTTCTTTTCTTTTGACAAAAGAAGTGATTGGAGAGAGGGAGAGGGGGAGGGCTGTCATGGTGGGGCCGGCCACATGGGGAGGGGAAGAGAGGATGAGGTGTGGGTGTGTGGGTTAGGAAAAAAGATAAATGTATTACCCCAATTCCCATTAACACTAAATTCACCGAAAAAGCCTTTTTCTTCGATATTTTCTAAACCGTTTTGGCAAACGATTTCATTTCAAAAACCACATGATAAAATTTTATTTAATGTTTTATGATGCACAAAATTTGTTTCAACTCATTCCAATTTGTAATTTTCCCTAATTAAATGTATTAGGGACGGCTTAAATTAATATTAAAATAATTAATTTCGGAAAAATTTTCAGAAAATTTGAAATTTCACCAGTGGCTCAATAAACTCCAAATACTAGCAATTACATAGCTAGAATATTTATATTTAATTTTATAATAAAGATATTTGCATTTTGACTTTTTACAGAAAACCCCCTTATTTTACCGATTTTCCGAAATTTCACCGAAACGATTTTCAAAACGTTACAGGTTTGATTTAAGGATCGTTAACCTCGTTTGAGATTAAGATCAACTTAAATATTTGTTAAGGATGCGTTAATCCGATATTGGACTAAGATCTACTTAACGGGGGTTCAGGATCATTTAGATCCGACTAAAGAGCATTGGGCTCTATCGTTTTAGTTTAAGTACGTTGCGGTCCATTATTAGTTTAAGGACGTTGTGGTCCACTGGGTTTAAGGACATCATAGTCCATAGAGTTTAGTTAAGGGACGTTGCGGTCCACGGTAGTTTAAGGACGTTGCGGTCCATTATTAGTTTAAGGACTTTGCGGTCCATCATTAGTTTAGGAACGTTTCGGTCCATAGTTAGTTAAGGACGTTGCGATCCATTATTGTTGATTGTCGGGGCCCGCCACCTCTCCGAAGACGTAGAAGAATTACAACGACATATTTCAGAGGTGTGGGGAGATGTACCCTTGACCAATGTCAGTTGAGAGATCTGTAGTTGGGTTTAGGACTAAGATCAAATTTTAGAAAAATTGTGAGCCCATGGGCTCGGTTGATCTGAATTAAGGACTTTTGGTCAGCTTCGACTCAACCCGCTCAATTTTTGAATAAAGTGTTAAACACTTGTTTGGACTCGGTCCCTTTTATTCAACAATGCTGAGCATTGATATGGGGTTTGATGCTCACCATTTTTTTTATTGAATGTTAAACACTCTTTATGGCGTTGGGCTCTATTTACAGAGCGCTTTATGTTAAACAGCGCCCACGTGAGAAGCGTGTAGGGCACTCGGCGTCGAGTTCCAACCATTGAGTGTAGAGCACTCTTTATTTTATCAGCGCCCACGTGAGGGGAATGTGGAGCGCTTGGTGTTGGGCACCAATCACTGAGTGCAGAGCACTCTTTATTTTATTAGCGCCCATGTGAGAGGCACGTGGAGCGCTTGGCGCTGGGCGTCAACCACTGAGTGCAGAGCACTCTTTATTTTATTAGCACACACGTGAGGGGCACGTGGAGCACTTGGCGCTGGGCGCCAACCACTGAGTGCAGAACACACTTTATTTTATTAGCGCCCATGTGACGGGCACGTGGAGCGCTTGGCGCCCAGCGCTGTTTCCTTCTTTGTGCATTTTTCTGAAGAGTTAAATTCTTTGTTCTCCCCTGGATCTTTAATACCCAAGAAAAAATTCATCCCTACGAGAATTAAATTCTCATTTGTGGGAGATTTGTCTCGTGGATCTCAAATCCAAAGAAAGAACTATGTTCTTTTTTGAGGGTTAAACCCTTGGGTACACAGATGAGATACTGTGGTCTCTATGCTTTCTATTTACCATGAAGAAAGTTCTTCTTTCCTCTTTGTTTTTAAATCTCTTTTTGCTTGCTCCTTTTTTTTTGAACTTGAAGTTTATGGGGGGGGGGGGGTTCTTCTCTGCAAGACTTGAAGTCTTGGGTCCTTTATATAGGGGAGGCTGATTTGTTGATTCAGTTAAGGAAATCTCTCCTTGAGAGATCTGTAATTGATCTGGGGAATTTATCCACCGTTGGATCCTTTGATCCTATGCCTTCTGTTTTACAGAAGATATTTTTCTTGTTATCAACAAGATTGGGAAAATATTTTCCCATACAGAGCTTATTCTGTATCTTGGTGATTTTTAATCACCATTGGATTTTTAATCCAACGGTGCTCTGTTTTACAGAGATTAACCTTTCCTGTTTTAGGAAGATTCAAGGAATATCTCCTCAACAAAATTTAATTCTGGGGAATTTATCATCTTTGTTGGATTTTTGATCCAATGGTGGAGAACTTTTAGTTCTGGCGCCGGCGCTCTCGTGCTTTGCACGTGAGGCGCTGCCTCAGAGTTTTTAATTCTGGGTGCTGGCGCTCTCGTGCTTTGCACGTGAGGCGCTGCCTCAGAGTTTTTAACTCTTGGCTCTACCTCAGAGTTTTTAACTCTGGGCGCTGGCGTTCTCGTGCTTTGCACGTAAGGCGCTGCCTCAGTTCAAATTTTGAACAGAGCCTTGCTCTCTTATTGGGGGGAAACAATGGCGAATGTAGGGACTACTCGAGAAGGGCATCACCCGAGGACTTGAGAAATTTGATAGAGCGGAATTGAAGCCGCACCATCGTGCAGACCCCGAGCGGGGGTAGCAACCACTCCGACTGTGCAGAATCCTCAGGGTACCACCACCGACTTGAAGCCCTCGAGAAGAAAATCGAAGTCATACGACGGGATGGCCATGCGTCCGGCGAAGGGGACAGGTATTCCACCGATTCACTAACAAAGCCCTTTACAGAAGAGTTGCTGGTCAAGCACGTCTCCTCCAGGAACAAGCCGCCAAAAGTGGCCCTCTTCATCGGGAAATCCGACCAGAAGGACCACTTGGACGCATTTACGGCGGGCATGAGCTTCCAAGATAACTCGAAGCTTTCCCTACCACCCTGATTCGGGCTGGCCAGGACTGGTTCCGAGGGCTTACACCACGCTCCATCTTGACCTTCGATGAGCTAGCTACCAAATTCCTCGGTCACTTCATCGGGAACCAACGACAGAAAAGGACGGTCGACTATCTATTCTCTATCAAGAGCGGAGGCAAGGAATCCTTCAAAGGGTATGTCACCCGCTTCTACAATGCCCTCCTGGAGGTTCCCGAGCACCGTGATGAAACATTTATCACCGCGCTGAGGTCGGGTCTTAGGAACAAAGAGTGGCTCCAATCTTTTGCATTAGCGCAACCTAAGACCATGGCCGAAGTGAAAACCTGGACTGAGCGAGAAATCCAACTCGAGTCGGAGGTGAACTCAAACCTGCCCCGAGCCAACCAGGTGGATAGAAAGAAAAGGGACATGAAGGAGAGAAAGAAAGTCGATTTTCCGAAGCCTTACTCCCCGAGGTTTCAGGAGTACACTTCTCTAAACATTTTCTAGACCAAGCTGCTCGAGGAAACTAAGGGCGGGAGGTTCTTTAAGCTCCCGCCAGTTACCCAAAGAGCGGGAAAGCATCTCCACGTCCCTACTCCGCAATCCACAGGTCGCAGGGTCACCCGAATGAGAGCTGCAAACAACTCCGTGACTACATCGAGGAGTTGATCCACTCTGGCACCTGGAGAAATACCTGCAGGACATGCGGCAGGCGGAGTAGGAGCAAAAGGACCAAGCCCCTCCCGGGGAATTAACGATCGGGAAAATCATGGTCGTTACCTCGGATCCAGCTCAGGAAAACGGGGGGAACCACCACTGTTGGGTTACACTAGCGCCCCGGCCATCTACCGTGGCCATTTGTGGAACAAATAATTTTTTGGGGTTTAAAATTGGCGCTAAATAAAACCCGATAACCGGATCTACTATGAACCCTAAACTAGCTAACACTAGATAAGCTATCTACTATGAAAGAGGAGTCTCACCAAAAGATCCATATCCTTTGGTCTTGTTTCCTCTTCCTTAGCTCCAAGTGGCCTCCATGATCAAGCCTAATCTTCTTGGCTTGCTCCTTCGGTTCTTCGGGATCGATCTTGTTCATCGGTCCTCCTCCATCGTAGATGATCCACCCGAGGGATGTGGTCCATGGCTCTAGCTCCAAATTAAGTGTCTATGGAGAAACCAGAGAACTTAGTTTGCTAGTCTAAGGACTCTAGGATGTAGTATAATGGTCAAAGTGTGTTTCTATCTCACCATCTCACCCCCTCTATTGTTTCTCAACACATGAGAGTGTAGAGAGGAGGTAGATGATGAAGGTGGCGGAGCTCAAGAGAGGGAGAGAAGAGTGAAGCAAATGGTAAGAGCCCAAGGAAAAATGAGGCTAGCATATGAGAGAAAAACCTCACAATGGTTTTGTAAAATAATTTTTACAATAAACAATATCTAACCATGCTTCAATAGTGAGCACAAATGAATTGAAAATTCATTTGTCAACACTATTGAGGCATGGCTCTCACCATACTCTCATCACCTCACTTTACACCTCATTTTCCATTTATGAATAAATGGAAAAATCAAGAATGAGGTGTCCACCTTCTAGAATGTTTTCCATATAAAATACGGATTACAGTCTACCGTATATACATACCTGTATTCGTATAAAAATATGAATACCCGAAGAGATAGAATAATACAAAGAGCATAATACTAGAATATACATATCGAAATACATATATGTAAATTATTAAATCAATACCTGATTTAATAATCCAGCTCAATCCCGAGACGGATAGTATTATCAACTATCCGATCGAAAGTCCGGGTATATAGTACCATCAATCAATCGGAACCCTACACGTATCCATTACGGCTACTACATCATTTCGCCTGAACCAAAGAAACCCTCTGTGTAGAACTCTAAAAACTCGACAGTACGCCGGCAGTGAGTTACTGGATAAATCCATAACCACAAGCATGTCAGCAGCACTAGCTGTACGTAACGGCTACCCGGGTACATGTCGAAAAGGAAGGCCGACGAGCAAACTCATCCGGATCCCTACTGAGCCTATCTGTGACAATCTCCGTACAGTCCGGTCTCTTCGTATAGAGTATCGCATACCGGGTCTAGGAGGTGGTAAACGTCAGACCCTAATAACCCAATAATTCGTGCTGATGCGGCTTAGGACCAATACGGGAAACTACTGATCAACCTATCAGTAAATCCTAACTGCCTTGGCCAAGGTCTTATGGTTCTAACCAATCGAACACTATGCGATATCGACTCCCTATACCGGGAGAGACGAATACCCAACAATCACTCACTGCCTCTATGTGGCTTGGGACTGTACCCAACTAAAACCTGTTTGCACGACTCAGTAGAGCAGTGGTAGGGTAGTGATCAAAGTAGTAAGAACTCACACGAGACAAATGACGATCTCAGGTCTGAAGACTAACCTGTACTCATGTCACCTGAGAACTTCTATCTGACGATAGGTATAGTACCATCTAGAAGTTCTTGGTGAGTACGTCCAGTGTACTCACCCCCAGTGAGCACATGTATACAATCTTAGGTGCAGAAGACCAATGGCTATGGGACCAACCATCGCACCTCGTCGGGGTCTAGAAACGTATACACCAGTCTACTTAGGAATATCGATGCCCAATAATGATACTCCCACGACTAGGGACCTTTTAAGGATGTGCTTATCGACTACCATGCTCCTACAAATATGATCGCCATCACAACGCAGCTAGTCAAGAAATGATCCTACGAGCTTTATCAACATGTATAAATGATATGTAATAACAAGTAAGACATACACACATGTTAAGATAAAGACAAACCAGATAGCATACTATCATATCGAGTAAGATTGTCCTATACATATATATGTCCAAGCATCCACATGTATACATATACAATAATGGCCTCTAGGGCATACATATCCAACAATCTCCAACTTGCACTAAGGCCATATATTGGCATACCGAGTACCCAACGTCTGCTCTAGGGCTAGCTGTTGGTATATCACATACCCAACATCTCAAAAAGTCGCTCGAATTGCGCTTGAGGGGGGGCCTTTGTAAATGGATCTGCTGTGTTGTCTTTTGTGTCCACTCTCCGCACCTCGATCTCCTGACGATCAATGATCTCCCTGATCAGGTGATACTGCCTCAAGATGTGTCTAGATTTCTGATGGCACCGTGGTTCCTTCGCTAAAGCTATAGTCCCATTATTATCGTAATACAAAGGTATCGGATTAACAATGGACGGAACCGGCTCAAGTTCAGTAATGAACTTCTTAATCCTGCCGGCTTCTTTTGCGGCGGCGCTGGCAGCAATGTATTCAGCCTCCATCGTCGAGTCTGCGACGGTGTCCTGTTTGGAACTCTTCCAACACATCGCCCCTCCATTGAGGGTAAAAACAAAACCTGAGACAGATTTGTTGTCATCCTTGTTACTCTGGAAGCTTGAATCGGTAAAGGACTCGACCTACAAGTCTCCATTACCGTAAACCAAGAACATCTCCATAGTCCTTCTCAGGTACTTGAGAATGTTCTTTACTGCTGTCCAACTGTTAGTGTTTATGCCCTAGAAGGCCATTACTGTATCATACTAGCTTGTATATTACTTAATGGAAGCTTGGGATACTCACATGTATATAACAGTCTTGCTAAACATGGTAGTATGCTACTTGGTTTTTCTATCTTAATATGTGAGTATACGTATTGATAGAGCTCTTAGGATCTTGCTTGTCTACCAGCGTTGTGATGGCAGTCACACTAGTGGGGGCTGGGTAGTCTACAAGCACATCCTTATTCAGGTCCCTGGTCGTTGGATTATCGAGACAGAGCATCGATACTCCGGAGTAGACTGGTGTGTACGCTTCTCATCCCAGTTGGGGAGATGGTCTGTCCCACATCCGTCAGTACGTCGTACTGGAGATAGTATACAGGTGCTCGTTAGGTTACGGGTACACCAGACAGGACTCACAGGGAACTGTTGGTTGGTTTGATACCAGTCGTCAGTGAACAGTTCCCAGGTGACATGAGTACAGCGTAGTCCGCAGACTTGATACTGCTACTTCGCCTCGAGTGTGTCCCACTGTTCTTAGATTGCTATCCTACCACGGCTCAAAGGAGTCGTGCAAACAGGTAGCAGTTGGGTGCAGTCCCGAGCACTTGGAGGCAGTGGCGGTTAGACAGGATTCGTCCCTCCCGGTATTGGGAGTAGATATCGTGCTGTGTCAGAGAGCCATTACGCAAAGTCCCTGGCCAGGGCAAGCGAGATTTGCTGGTAGGTTCCAGTAGTTTCTCAGGGTGTAATGGGCTTCCCTCCGACACGACTTATACCGCTATTAGGGGACTGACGCTTGCCGTCCCCCTAGGCCCGATATGCGATAGTCTTGGACGAACGGACCGGACTGTATGGAGATTGTCACATCAGACTCAGTAGGAGTTCGGATGGGTTTTCTCATCGGCCTTCTTATCGACAACTACCTGGGGACCGTTACGTACAGCTAGTGCCGCTTGCGGTCTGTGGTTAAACCCACTGCCAGCGTAGTAGTCGAGTCTCTAGAGTCCCACACAGAGAGTTTCCTACTCCAGGCGAAACGATATAGAGGTCGCATGGTTTTGCGACAAAGGGTTCGGACGCATACGTGCGTTTACGCACGTACGACTTTCGGACAGTTTTTACCAGTCGGCTTTGGTTTAAGCCAGTTACTGGTATCCGGTTATTGGATTTTTACAGTCTAAAGTTTTTCCGTATTTTTGCGGATTGGAGGGGCGTTCTCGTAATTGTACGAGAAGCTTCTAGAAGATGTGACTAAGGAGGTTACTTTGGATAAGATTGTGAGTCATGAGAGTGATTCATCATTATCATTATTGCACCATAAATGATAATGACACATGCTTAATGAATCACCTCTTTTCATTTATGAAGCATGCTTATTCATTTCTATTATTCATTATTCTAAAATAAGAATGCTTCATAATATATTATGATACACTCACTTTCTCATCTCATTATCATTATCATATTCTCTCTCCTCAAGCTCTCATCTTCAAGAGACTAATCCTTAATCCTCATGTGTTGAGATCAAAGGATTAGTTAGACTTAAACATCCATTACCTTCACTCTATATCATCCTTTCTTCTTTGATTAGCAATCAAAGTAGATTAGTTACCTCAAGTTTAGAGGTTTAGCTTGGAGTTTTGCTCTCGGGTGGATCGTCTACTACCTAGAGAAGGCCGAGGAGAACAAGGAGATCGTAAAGACGAAGGACTAGTTTCGATAGGTATAATCCCTAAGCATAGTAGTTTAGAACAACTATATGTTTGGTTAGTTATCGTTTAGCTTCGATTTAAGCGGTTAGTCGATGTTCGTTCTTTAAACGTGATTGTTTTTGAAAATTCCGCCTCCCCACAAGTACTGGGGTGTACTACATTGACTTACAGTGGTATCAGAGCCTCGCTAAACAATAAATAACTTGATTGCAAATTTGTACGAATTTCGAATGGAAAAATGAAGCCGGAAAACCCTAAAATATTTCTGTTTCTGTCGAACTTAAAATGAAGTCCAAAAATTTTTCAGGTGTGTTCAGAGAGCTTGACATGACACCAGTAGAACACCCAAGAAAAACAGTCGCCTGAATCGCCTAACTCGCCGCGGAACCGCGGCCTCAGCCTACTGAGTCGTCGCGCTTCCGCCGCCGAGTTGGCGAGTCAGGAACTCAGTTTTCTTCTGTTGCTTCTCTGTGTAATTAGGGGTTTTCTGGAATATTTTAATTTTGCTCAGGTTTCCAGTATACAGAGCATATTTTGGAGCAATATTAAAGATGTTTAATCGATCGAAATTGTACAGTATTTGCATATTGGATTATATCTGTGATTGTTTAATGTGTTCGTAAACCTCCCCTAACTGCTAGTATGTCAGTTGGCAGGGGGTTGCACATTTCTGAAATGGTTATATCTGTTTGTGCATATAAACTGTATTGGACTGTTGTGGTGTATAGCCGGGGTTTAGCAATGGGTTATTGTTTAATTCATTTGTTGTAAATGTAATTTGTTGTAATATTATTTTGCGGGGCACATCCAGGTAGCGGTTGTAGCCACCGTTGTATTATTTCATTTTACTGTTTTTGCTCCTAGGACTGACCCAAGGTGGGGTACACAAACTGCCGGGCGGGTAGTTTGCCGTACCCGTAGGGGTCGAGGGTGGGGTAACGGCTATTCATCACAACTGTGTAATCTGTCTTTTCTTGCAGGCTCAAAAGAAATACAGATTGCTTGCAAATCCAATATTGTTTATCTGTGTTCTGGAATGAATATCATTGCGTCAGACGAATGTAAAATATCTATATATATTGTAGCTATTTAGACGTCACTTATGTTTTACATCCGCGCTAGCCCAGCCCCCGCTCTGTCGTTAGTTAAGTAACCTAACGGGTGATGACGGGACCCCGTGGCGAATGCGGATGGCATAAGAGGACGTTGTATTTTCGTTGTTTTCTGCAATGATAGGTTAATGATGGGACGCATTATCTATAATGCAAAGAAAATAAACCAAAGTTTTAATCGTTGGAACAATTTAAAAGAAACCACTCGGTTATTTTTAAATGCGGAGCTTTAACCACTCCTTTTAAAAGCTATCAGGTTCCTTCGGTTATATCAAGTTCACTACGTTCACGGTTTCGCCAAAACCAGTCGTAGCCCTCCGTCATTTCATCTGGGTATTCAGTAGTATTCAAGCTATGTATTTTGACCTAACGCCAAGGCATAGTGTTTGGTAGCTGCTGGATATTCATTTGTTGCATAGATAGATGAGTTAGTTTGGGACAGTCGTATTATCATTTTGGCCGAACGTCAAGGATATATACGGATGGGTTCAAATTGACAAGATAATGATGGGTAGAACTTGACATGTGACTTATGACATTTTGACCTAACGCCAAGGTCATAAGAGCATGGGGCAAAAAATTATATCGGGAATTTCTAAAGAAACTGAAATTTGCAAAGAGATGCATACCATTTTGAGTTTGATGAATGTTGGTAGCATTCCTACAACATTATCAGACGATGATATTTGGATCCCGATCCTACTGTGAGTATTTGATACTTATCAGGATATTCGTCACTTAACGATCAATGCTATAAACCTAGTAGGTGTCCAGAAAAGTGTCAGCGGGGTTACGCCCCCAGAGAAAAGAGGTTATTTAATTAAGGAACTTCGCGAAAGCGTTGGAAAACCTCCTTCGAAGTACCGACACCAGCCTGGCTGAACGGTTAAGCAAGTATTGTACGGTGAGAATAGTCTTGACTAATTCTTCTTTTATGGTTTGAGGAAGGATTCGAGAAACAGTGGGAGCCATCCAGTTTAGATAAACTAAAAACCACTCTAAACTTGCAAGAGCATCATGCTAAAGAGTTTTCTTCTCTCTCTCCTAATTGCAGCGACCCTGAAAATGACTGGACTTAAGTTACTTTTAGAGAAAAATATACTGACGGGGCCAAACTATAAAGATTGGCTGCGGAATGTCAAAATGGTTTTGACCTATGACAAACTGGGGTACGTCCTCACCGCTACGGCACCTGCTGTCCCTGGTCCCAAATCCAGCAATGCGGATAAGGAAATCCGCAAAACCTGGGATTTAGATTGCGCGAGAGCCAAGTGCATCGTGCTTGCCTCGATGAACAATGAACATCAGAGGAGGCACGAGGATATGTCCCTAGATGGCATATTTCTCCATACAAAGGAACTTTATGGAGAGCAATCTCGTATAGCAAGATACGAGACCTCTAAGAACTTGTTTCGAGCGAGGTTGGCTGTCGGGTCATCGGTAGGAGAACATGTCCTAAAGATGATCGGCTATATTGAAGAGCTCGCAGACCTTGGGACGACTTTGGATAATGAGCTCTATACAGACCTTATTCTCCAGTCCCTTCCTCCCACCTACGCCCAGTTTATCCTCAACTTCAATCTTCAAGGAAAAGAAGTTGAACTTGCGGAACTCCTAAACATGTTAAGGAGTGCAGAGGGCACCTTGCAGAAGGCAAGGGAAACACCCGCTATGTTTATTGGCGGTACATCTTCTTCCGGGTCCAAGGCTAGGGCCAAAGGAAGGAAGAAGAAGGCCGCACCCAGACCTAGAGGAGGTGTTAGTAAGGTAGGAGGGAAGGGAAAGAAAAAGAAAGCAGTACCGATAGTTGGCCAGGATGAGTGCTTCCATTGTCACAGGAAAGGGCACTGGAAGAAGGATTGCAAGGCGTGGAACGCCAAGAACCAGGAACCGAAGCAAGCTGTGGCTTCGACTTCAGGTGTGTTTGTAATTGAGAATTGTCTGTCGATCAACTCTACTTTCTGGGTATTGGATACCGGATCAGGATCTCATATTTGCAATTCATTGCAGGCACTGAGAAACCGTAGAGTGCTGAAGGAAGGTGATATGATCCTCAGGGTTGCTAACGGAGCTAGCGTGGGAGCTGCGTCCGTCGGGGATTATCACCTAGGATTGACGAGTGGACACATTTTGGTTTTACATAACTGTTATTTTGTACCCAGCTTAACGTGTAATATCATATCAGTTTCCTTGTTATCAAATAAAGGTTATGATTTCACGTTTGTAAGAGATGTTGTCAACATCCACCTTAATCATGGTTTGATTGGGTCCGGTACATTAAATAACGGCATATATGTTTTAAACCAACTCCAAATTTTCAATGTCCAGAACACACTAAAAAGAAAGTCTCCAGATTTGAATAAAGCTTTCTTATGGCATTGTAGACTGGGTCACATCAATGAGAGAAGGTTGACTAAGTTGCATAGAGAAGGATATTTAGACTCGTTCGAATATCAATCTTATGACACTTGTCAATCTTGTCTCAAAGGAAAGATGACAAAGACTCCATTTACTGGACAAGGAGTAAGAGCGAGCGAGCTCTTAGGACTCATACACAGCGATGTATGTGGTCCAATGTCTACACATGCGAGAGGTGGTTTTTCCTATTTCATTACTTTCACGGATGATTACTCAAGATACGGATTTATTTATCTGATGAAACATAAATCCGAGGCTTTTGAGAAATTCCAAGAGTATAAGAATGAAGTAGAAAACCAAACCGGCAAAAGTATAAAGACACTTAGATCTGATCGAGGTGGTGAATACTTGAGTGCCGAGTTCCTAGGTTACTTAAAAGAGAAAGGAATTCTCTCTCAGCTTACTCCTCCGTACACTCCACAGCATAACAGTGTATCGGAGAGACGGAATCGAACCCTATTGGATATGGTACGATCCATGATGAGTAATGCTGAGTTACCGCGATCTTTCTGGGGACATGCGCTAGAATCAGCGGCATATCTTTTGAACATGGTACCTACCAAGACTGTGCCTACCACTCCATATCAGATGTGGAGTGGGAAGAAACCCCATCTACAGTATATAAAGATTTGGGGATGTCCAGCTTTTGTTAAAAAGCAGCATGTGGACAAGCTCGAGGCACGATCAGTAAAGTGTTTGTTTGTGGGATATCTAAAGCACTCCAGGGGATATCTATTCTATTACGCAGAGGAACAAAAGGTATTTGTTTCTCGTAATGCCCATTTTCTAGAACATCAGTTTTTAGAAAAGGAATCAAGTGGGAGCGAAATAGAACTGGAAGAAATTCCAGAACCACAAACTGCTACTGAAAGTTTGGTAGAACCGGAAGTTCAAGAAGAACAGAACATTCCCGCACCCCTCCGCAGGAGTAGTAGGCCGTCTCATCCGCCTGAGAGATACTACGGTTTTCTCATAGACGGGGATAGAGAGGATTGCATCATAGAAGATGATGAACCTACTGACTTCCAGCAGGCCATCCAGAGCGGCGACTCGGTACGATGGCTAGATACAATGCGGACCGAAATGGAGTCCATGTACACCAACAAAGTATGGACTTTGGACTTTGCTCTAGATGGGGTAAAACCCATAGGATGCAAATGGATCTTCAAGAAAAATATTGGTGTAGATGGACAGGTGGAAACCTATAAGGCTAGACTTGTTGCAAAGGGTTTTCGTCAAAGACCTGGTTTGGACTATGACGAAACTTTTTCTCCAGTGGCTATGCTCAAATCCATTCGGGTCCTTCTTGCTATTGCTGCCTTCCATGATTATGAAATCTGGCAGATGGACGTAAAGACGGCTTTTCTGAATGGAAATTTAGAAGAGAGCGTCTATATGGATCAGCCAGAGGGTTTCACTCAGAGTGGGAGCAGCGGGAAAGTATGCAAGCTGCTTAAGTCTATTTATGGACTAAAGCAGGTATCGCGGAGTTGGAACATCTGTTTTGATGAGACAGTCAAAGAATATGACTTTATCAAAAATCCAGATGAACCGTGCATATATAGTAAAGTTGTAGCCAGAAGTGTCGTATTCCTCGTCTTGTACGTGGATGACATTCTATTGATAGGAAATGACATTCCTATGCTGCAATCTGTCAAAGGATTCTTGTCACACAGGTTCTCCATGAAAGACCTGGGTGATGCCTCTTACATTCTGGGGATCCGGATCTATCGTGATAGATCCAAGAGGATGTTGGGACTTTCGCAGTCCAGGTATATCGACACTGTACTGAAAAGATTCAGTATGGAAGATTCTAAGCGCGGTAATCTACCGGCTTGTCACGGAATCACCATCTCCAAAGAGATGTCTCCCAAGACTGATTTGGAAAGGGAACGCATGTCTATTATACCCTACGCTTCTGCGGTAGGCTCTATAATGTATGCGATGTTGTGTACCAGACCAGATGTAGCTTACGCACTGAGCGTGGTAAGCCAGTATCAGTCGGACCCAGGGGAGAAACACTGGATAGCAGTAAAGAACATTCTCAAGTACCTGAGGAGGACTAAGGAGATGTTCTTGGTTTATGGCGGAAAAGACCTCAGGTTGGAAGCCTTTGCTGATTCCGGCTTCCAGAGTGATAAGGACGATTCCAAGTCCATGTCGGGTTATGTCTTTACCCTCAATGGAGGGGCGGTGTGCTGGAAGAGCTCCAAGCAGGACACTGTTGCTGACTCGACGATGGAAGCGGAGTATATAGCTGCTTGCGATGCCGCAAAAGAAGCAGTCTGGATGAAGAAGTTCCTAACAGAACTTCAGGTGGTTCCTACCATAGTTGATCCAATACCTCTGTATTGCGACAACAACGGAGCTATAGCTTTAGCGAAGGAACCAAGGTCCCATCAGAAGTCCAGACACATCTTGAGGCGGTATCACCTGATCAGGGAGATCATTGATCGTCAGGAGATCGAGGTTCGGAGAGTTGCTTCAGAAGAGAACATTGATGATCCATTCACGAAGGCCCTTCCTCAGATTCAGTTCGAGAGGCTACTCGAGATCATTGGTCTACGATATGCCAGTACATGGCCCTAGTGCAAGTGGGAGATTGTTAGTGTTTATGCCCTAGAAGGCCATTACTGTATCATACTAGCTTGTATATTACTTAATGGAAGCTTGGGATACTCACATGTATATAACAGTCTTGCTAAACATGGTAGTATGCTACTTGGTTTTTCTATCTTAATATGTGAGTATACGTATTGATAGAGCTCTTAGGATCTTGCTTGTTTACCAGAGTTGTGATGGCAGTCACACTAGTGGGGGCTGGGTAGTCTACAAGCACATCCTTATTCAGGTCCCTGGTCGTTGGATTATCGAGACAGAGCATCGATACTCCGGAGTAGACTGGTGTGTATGCTTCTCATCCCAGTTGGGGAGATGGTCTGTCCCACAGCCGTCAGTACGTCGTACTGGAGATAGTATATAGGTGCTCGTTAGGTTACGGGTACACCGGACAGGACTCACAGGGAACTGTTGGTTGGTTTGATACCAGTCGTCAGTGAACAGTTCCCAGGTGACATGAGTACAGCGTAGTCCGCAGACTTGACACTGCTACTTCGCCTCGAGTGTGTCCCACTGTTCTTAGATTGCTACCCTACCACGGCTCAAAGGAGTCGTGCAAACAGGTAGCAGTTGGGTGCAGTCCCGAGCACTTGGAGGCAGTGGCGGTTAGACAGGATTCGTCCCTCCCGGTATTGGGAGTAGATATCGTGCTGTGTCAGAGAGCCATTACGCAAAGTCCCTGGCCAGGGCAAGCGAGATTTGCTGGTAGGTTCCAGTAGTTTCTCAGGGTGTAATGGGCTTCCCTCCGACTCGACTTATACCGCTATTAGGGGACTGACGCTTGCCGCCCCCTAGGCCCGATATGCGATAGTCTTGGACGAACGGACCGGACTGTATGGAGATTGTCACATCAGACTCAGTAGGAGTTCGGATGGGTTTTCTCATCGGCCTTCTTATCAACAACTACCTGGAGACCGTTACGTACAGCTAGTGCCGCTTGCGGTCTGTGGTTAAACCCACTGCCAGCGTAGTAGTCGAGTCTCTAGAGTCCCACAGAGAGAGTTTCCTACTCCAGGCGAAACGATATAGAGGTCGCATGGTTTTGCGACAAAGGGTTCGGACGCATACGTGCGTTTACGCACGTACGACTTTCGGACAGTTTTTACCAGTCGGCTTTGGTTTAAGCCAGTTACTGGTATCCGGTTATTGGATTTTTACAGTCTAAATTTTTTCCGTATTTTTGCGGATTGGAGGGGCGTTCTCGTAATTGTACGAGAAGCTTCTAGAAGATGTGACTAAGGAGGTTACTTTGGATAAGATTGTGAGTCATGAGAGTGATTCATCATTATCATTATTGCACCATAAATGATAATGACACATGCTTAATGAATCACCTCTTTTCATTTATGAAGCATGCTTATTCATTTCTATTATTCATTATTCTAAAATAAGAATGCTTCATAATATATTATGATACACTCACTTTCTCATCTCATTATCATTATCATATTCTCTCTCATCAAGCTCTCATCTTCAAGAGACTAATCCTTAATCCTCATGTGTTGAGATCAAAGGATTAGTTAGACTTAAACATCCATTACCTTCACTCTATATCATCCTTTCTTCTTTGATTAGCAATCAAAGTAGATTAGTTACCTCAAGTTTAGAGGTTTAGCTTGGAGTTTTGCTCTCGGGTGGATCGTCTACTACCTAGAGAAGGCCGAGGAGAACAAGGAGATCGTAAAGACGAAGGACTAGTTTCGATAGGTATAATCCCTAAGCATAGTAGTTTAGAACAACTATATGTTTGGTTAGTTATCGTTCAGCTTCGATTTAAGCGGTTAGTCGATGTTCGTTCTTTAAACGTGATCGTTTTTGAAAATTCCGCCTCCCCACAAGTACTGGGGTGTACTACATCGACTTACACCAACGGTTCTCACCAGGGTCTAACTAATACCGGCTCACCACGCTAAGCGCGTAAGCTACATCTGTTCTGGTACATAGTATCGCATACATTATAGATCTTACCGCCGAAGCGTAGGATATAGTGCTCATGCGAACCCTCTCCTCATCAGTCTTAGGAGACATCTCTTTGGAGAGGGTGGTTCCGTGCAATGCGGGTATGTAACCGCGCTTGGAATCTTCCATACTAAATCTCTTTAGTATGGTCTCTATGTACCTGGACTGCGAAAGTCCTAATAATCTCTTGGATCTATCTCTGTAGATCTTGATCCCCAGAATGTATGAAGAATCACCCAGGTCCTTAATGGAGAACCTTTGTAATAAGAACAACTTGACTGATTATAGCATAGGAATATCATTTCCTATCAAAAGAATGTCGTCCACGTACAAGACTAGGAATACGACAATTTGTCCTACAATCTTCTTATATATACACGGCTCATCCTCGTTCTTGATGAAGTCAAATTCCTTGACTGTTTCATCAAAATAGATGTTCCAGCTCCGCGATGCCTACTTTAATCCATAAATGGATTTAAGCAATTTGCACACCTTCCCGCTGCTCCCACTATCTATAAAACCCTCTGGCTGATCCATATAAACGCACTCTTCCAAACTTCCATTTAGAAATACCGTTTTTACGTCCATCTGCCAGATTTCATAGTTATGGAAGGCAACAATGGCAAGTAGGATCCGAATGGATTTAAGCATAGCCACTGAAGAAAAGGTTTTGTCATAATCCACACCTAGTCTTTGACAAAAACCTTTTGCAAAAAGTCTAACTTTATAGGTTTCCACCTGCCCATCTACACCAATCTTCTATTTGTAGATTTATTTGCATCCAACGGGTTTTACCCCAGGTGGAGCAATATCTAAAGTCCACACTTTATTGGCGTATATGGACTCCATTTCAGATCATATAGCATCCAGCCACTTATCAAAGTCTCAACTGATAATGGCCTGCTTGTAACTAGTAGGATCATCTTCTTCCAAGATGCAGTCCTCTCGATCACCGTCTATGAGAAAACCGTAGTATCTCTCGGGCAGATGAGAAGTTCTGCTAGATCTACGGAGTGGTTGAGGTTCGTCTAGGACTTCTGAATCTAGCGGTTCCACCAAAACTTCAGTTATAGTTTGTGTTTCTGGAATTTCATCCATATCTATCATGCTTCCACTGGTTTCTTTTGCAAGAAACTGCCATTCTAAAAGTTTGGCATTCCGAGAAACAATAATCCTTTGTTCTTCTACGTGGTAGAATAGATACCCATTAGAATCCTTTGGGTATCTCACAAACTTACACAAAACTGATCGTGTCTTGAGTTTTTCTGGGTTCTGCTTTTTGACATAAGCAGGGCAACCCCAAATCTTAACACGTTTAAGATACAAATTCTTGCCACTCCATATTTCATATAGAGTTTTAGGCACGGATTTAGATGGAACTTGATTCAAAAGATGTGCCGCTGTCTGAAGCGCATATCCCCAGAATGAAAGAGGCAACTCAGCACTACTCATCATGGAGTGAACCATATCCAATAGGGTACGATTCCTCCGCTCCGATACACCGTTGTTCTGTGGTGTATGCGGAGGAGTAAGCTGAGAGAGAATTCCATTCTCTTTTAGATATTCTAGGAATTCCGTGCTCAAGTACTCCCCTCATCTATCAGATCTGAGGATCTTAATACTTTTTCTAGTCTAGTTCTCTACTTCGTTTCTGTATTCATTGAATTTCTCAAAAGTATCAGATTTGTGTTTCATGAGATACACATATCCGAACCTAGAGAGATCGTTAGTGAATGTGATGAAGTACGAGAACCCACCCTTCGCATGTATAGACATTGGACCACATACATCACTGTGTATGAGTCCCAAGAGCTCTGCTGCTCTTTCTCCGTGTCCGGTGAACGGAGATTTGGTCATCTTTCCCTTGAGACAAGACTGACAAGTTTCATAAGATGAAAATTCGAACGTATCCAAAAATCCATCTTTATGCAACTTACTTAGTCTTTTCTCTCCGATATGACCAAGTCTACAATGCCACAAGTAGGATTCGTTCACTTCTGAACTCTTCTTCTTTCGTGTGTTTTGTATATTGAACACTGCATTTTGATTTAGAACATAGATACCATTACACAGTGTACCTTCTGCAACCAATACCTTATCAAGGTAGATGTTCATGATATTTCTATCAAGAACAAAGTTATATCCATCTTTATCAAGTAAGGAAACTGATATGATGTTGCAAACCATGGAAGGTACATAGTAGCAATTGTTCAAAATTAGAGTATTGCCACTTGGCAATGCTAGGTGATATTCACCGACGGCAGCAGCATCAACTTGTGCTTCGTTCCCTACTCTGAGGGACATATCACCAGGTCCAACCATCCTATTTTTTTCTCAGTCCCTGCAAACAATTACAGATATGAGATCCTGGTCCGGTATCTAGTACCCAGGAGGTAGGTCTGACCGAGAAGCAGTTCTCAATAACAAGAACACCTCAAATCGTCTCTTCACTGCCAATTGTGGTCAGGTAAGCACAAGTGAGGTAAGGAGGGTTCCGCTCACGAATCACCGTGAGACGGGCCTTTTAAAGTTACCTTTCTCACTTGTCTAGCCTAGGCACCACAAAATCAAGTTTAGATAAACGATCGAATGCCCACAACCTTCTTCTGTCCTATTGAGCACGACAGTCCTTAGTTGGCTGAGTCTAGATATTTTTTATTAAGCTCAAGGGTAATGCATATGTTTTTAGTTATTTTTGGGGTATTAGGAAGGGTGATGAAATCCCCACCCAATCTGAATTGGTATTATAGCCCCTTAAAGTCCGTATTATTTATGCAAAATAATAACAAACAAAAATCTAAAACACTTGCAAAAAATTTATTTAGCGGCGGCGCAAAGAATCCTGCACAAAAACAGTTTTATTGGAGAGGGGAAGAAAGTTTGGGCAAATAATGTTGCAGAAAGAATAGTTCAGTGAAGTTCAGTGAAGGTGAGAAGAGGATTAGGATACTCACAGAGAATTTTGGTAGCTGACGTCAGAGTTTGACCACGTTCCGCGGTCAAACATGCACTTGTGCCGTGGTTCCGCGGCTGTTCAGTTGATTTGAAGCTTCAAATTTCTTCCCTTTGCTGATTTCAGTCTCCTCTTCTTGGTTAGAGCCCCTGAATCTTGATTTGGTCACTGAATTTGCTCCAGAATTTTACAATAAACCGTGGTTCCGTCTTGATCCGCCGCGGTGTAGCCGCGAGATATGGGTCTAACTCCCCACGACTTTGGCACCAAACTTGATCTTCTTCCTATCCTGCACACATGCACAAAAAGGAATCAAAAATAACAAGATGATTTTTACAGTATATATTTTTTTGTTTTTGGTTATATATATTCACAAATTAACCCGAAATTACACAAAGAAATAAACTACCGTCTCCCAAGCAACGGCGACATTTGATTGTTAGAGGTTTTGCATGCTTAGTTTTAGTTACCGCAATCAAGACGGTTTCGCTTGGTAGCTAGCCGGTTGAGTATGGGTCGGTCCATGGAGAGATGGGAATCTTTTTCTTAGTGTTTTAACGAGTTAAGTCCAATTTGTCCAGGTTTGTTTAGTTTCACTATCTGCTAAAATATGTATAAAAAGAGCTTGTTAGGGTTAGGATTAGGTTAGTTTGAGTTTGGAGTCGTTCACTTCTTTCATTGCCACTCTTAATATCGGTGTTACGGTAATCGGCAACAACAGCGATTAGTACGACTAGGAAGGAAACTTGCGAGTATAAGCTAGGCTTTCCAACGCTTAGTTCCTTCCTTTTGGTCCTTGTTCGTCCATTCTTGGCTCTTAGCCTTAACCTCCGGTTAATTCAACCACAACCGGTCTCACTAGGGAATCACCGCTATCATGTAAGATAGGGTGCCGTAGGGAGCGGATTGTGGTTCAATTAACGGGAGTCCGAATCAAGATATTGGGCAAAGAAAAGAGTGAGAGAGATTTCCTTCTATCAAACTTTCCTTATCCTACACTAACAAGTAAGAAACTACTCACCCATTAAAAAGAAAAAGAAAATAATACAAAGAAGGCAGATAGAATGAAATAAGTTTAGAAAGTCACAACTAGCTATTTGAGACCTCACTTTGGCAAAGATCATACTTAAGCATCATTGTTGTAAGGATAAAGGAAAAGAAAAAAAGAAAGAAAGCAAACAAACAAATAACAAAAACTAGTTTAACAAATGAAAATTACAAGCAAATATAATAACACAATTACAAGACATGCAAGTTAATAAAAAGAACTCTTCTTTTATTCATTATCACTCATGAAGCTCACTACAATATCAATGGAGAAAGATGAAGAGGAAGAAGATACTACAAACTCTTATCCTAAAATCTAATACAAAGAAAAGCACACCTTTACTTGGCTTGGAACCGGGCTATTTATAGGCAGGCAGATAAATGAAACCCTAGGGATACAATCTGAGCCAAAATGAAGTTACAAAAATACCCTCAGAAACCGAGTCAACACTGAGTTGACTCGGCCGCGGATCCGCGGCTTAAGTGCCATGTTGGTCGCGGTTCTGCGGCCATTTGGTTGAATTGGAGGCTCGGCTTTCCTGGGGTTTTCCATGTTGCTGTCATTCTCTGTTTGGTACACTTAGTTTCTCAGAAACTCTTTATTTTTCTTCCAGATTTTCAGCAGTTCAAAAAGGTGAAATGATGTGGACTTTTGCCATGATTTTCTTAAGCTCCACGTTGAAATCTTGGATCTTGTGCTGCCTCTTGTGCTTTGTGCATGAAATGACCAATGATTTACCATTTTGTCCCTTGAACTGGTATGCGGCATCATACGGATAGTGAGCGGAGACCCGTATTTATCTGTTGTTGGCCGTAGTCCTGTATTTGTTGCGACTTTTCATGAATTTCACTATTTAAAACTGAGAACCTATAACCTGCAATTATTTAGCAAACACGGATCAAAAGTACCTATCCATATGCAATGCGATCAAGAATAGGCGATATGAAAATGCAAAAATCTGATATGAACAATCTTCTACCACACTGAGGAACAAAAGATGTTTGTTTCTCGGCATGCCACCTTTTTAGAAAAGGAATTTCTTATAAAAGAAATTAATGGCCATGAGGTAGAACTGGAAGAAGTTCCAGCTACACAAACTACAACTGATGATTTGGTGGAGCTGGAGGATTCAATAGTCTCCGATGAACCTCAGCCACTCCGCAGATCTAGTAAGGTTCCTCACTAACTTGAGAGATACTACGGTTTTCTCGTAGACGGTGGGAGCGAGGATTGCATCATGGAAGATAATGACCTAACTAGTTTCGAGCAGGCCATCACGAGTGGAGACTCTGTGAAATGGCTGGATGCAATGCGATCTGAGATGGAATACATATACACCAACAAAGTATGGACTTTAGAAGTTTCTCCTGAAGGGGTAAAATCCATTGGGAGCAAATGGATCTTTAAGAAAAAACTTGGTGTAGATGGAAAAGTTGAGACTTTTAAAGCTAGACTTGTAGCAAAAGGTTTTCGTCAACGACCAGGTGTCGATTATGATGAAACCTTTTCTCCAGTGGCTATGCTTAAGTCCATCCGGATCCTACTTTCCATCGCTGCATACCATGACTACGAAATCTGGCAGATGGACGTCAAGACCGCTTTTCTAAATGGTGATTTAGAAGAGAGTGTGTACATGACATAGCCAGAGGGCTTCGTGGACAGTGGGAGCAGCAGAAAGGTGTGCAAACTGCTTAAATCAAAATACGGATTAAAGCTAGCATCGCGGAGCTGGAACATCTGTTTTTGATGTGGAAGTCAAAGAGTTTGGCTTCATCAAAAACGTAGATGAACCTTGTATATACAAGAAGGTTGTAGAGAGTAAGGTTGTTTTCCTCGTATTGTACGTGGATGACATACTCTTGATAGGAAACGATATTCCTATGCTACACTCGGTCATGCTCTTCTTATCACAAAGTTTCTCCATGAAGGATCTGGGTGATACCTCTTACATCCTGGGGAGAAACACTGGATAGCTGTGAAGAACATTCTTAAGTACTAGAGAAGGACTAAAGAAATGTTCTTAGTGTATGGTAACGGTGAACTCCATGTTGAGTCCTTTACCGATTCGAGCTTCCAGAGTGATAAGGTCGACTGAAAGTCAGTCTCGGGTTTTGTATTTACCCTCAGTGGAGGGACGGTATGTTGGAAGAATTCTAAGCTAAATACCGTAGCAGACCCGATGATAAAGGCTGAGTATATCGCTACCAACGATGCTTCAAAGAGGTTGTCTGGATGAAGAAGTTCATGAGATAAACTTAGTAAGGTTCCTACCATTGAGCATCAAATACTTGTGTATTGTGATAACAATGGAGTTGTGGCTTTGGCCTAGGAACCCCGGTCTCATTAATGATCCACACATATTCTTAGGAAGTATCACCTGATCAGGGAGATAGTTGATCTCCGGGAGATGGAGGTCAGGAGAGTTGACATAAAGAATAACATGGTGGATCTACTCACAAAGGCCATCCCCCAGATACAATTTGAGAGATTTTGGGATGTTGGGTATGAGATACTACAACAACTGGCCTTAGTGCAAGTGGGAGATTGTTAGTTATATGTATGCCCTAAAGGCCATTATTGTACATGATTGTATATTATAATGGATGCTTGGACATATATAGAGAGGACTTTCTTGCTCGACATGACAGTATGCTATCTGGTTGTTCTTTATCTTAACATGTAGACTAGTATTGTTATACTGTCTTTCTCTCACATGTTGATAAAGCCCTTAGGATATGTACTTGACTATCAGGACTATGATGCAGATCATACTAGTGGGTCTAGGGTAGTCCACAAGTTCACCTTTAATTGTTCCTAGTCGAGGGAGTATCGAGACAGGGCATCGATATTCCAAAGTAGACTAGTGTGTATGTTTCTTGACCCTATATGGGGCGATGGTTGATTCCACATCCATAGGTGTTTAACATCAAAGATTGTACACAGGTGCTCATTGGAGAATGGCTACACCGAATAGGACTCGCCGAGAACTCTTAGATGCTATTATACCTAATATAGGATAGCAGTTCTCTGGTAACACTGGTACAGGTTAGTCTGTAGACCCGAGATCGTCATAGAGTCTTGTGTGTTTCCCATTGTGCTTTGATTTCCTCCCTACCACGTTCAAGAAAGCGTGCAAACAGGTGGATTTTGGGTACAGTCCCGAGTCACATAGAGGCAATGAGCGATAGGAGGGGTTTTGTCTCTCCCGGTTTTGGGGGTTGATGTTACGCTATGCTCGATTGGCCATAACAGGAAGTCCCTGGCCAGGGATGATGATGAGATTTACTGGTAAGTGTTATCAGTAGTTTCTCGACTCGTTATGAGCCTCACATCGGCATGACTTATCAAATTATTGGGGTTCGACGTTTACCACCCCCAGACTCGATATGTAACATATCAGACGAAGAGACCGGACTGTACGGTAGTGTTACTTACTGGATTCATGGGTGTTTGGACAAGCTTGCTTGTTGATCTTCTGATCGCTCAATACCTGGGTAGCTGTTAAGTCTAGCTAGTACCGATGACGGCTTGTGGGTGACTGATATGATCATTACCTACTGCTGACATATTGACGAGTCTTTAGAGTCCTACACAGAGATTTCCTAGCTCAAGCGAAACGAAGTAGGGTACATATGTGATATGTGCGGGACCGAGATTAATACATGTATGTGATACAGTATTCTAATCTCGCGATAAAGGTTATATGTGATATAACCGGATTATTGAATCAAGTGTTGATTCAATAATTTGTTATATGTATATTTGATATACATATAAATGATATTATTTGGTTGTATGTAATATAGCCGGATTATTAAATCAAGTATTGATTTAATAATTTAATATATAATTATATATTTAATATATTAATATATATTAACTAATATTATCTCACTTAAGAATTTCTTTTCTACGAATACATATAAATATATATGAGATACATATTAATGTATTTATTTTTGTGTCATGCTAGATGATACATTGGACATAGGTGTATGAGACTCATGCAAAACTAAAGATAATTTAGGTGATTAATAATTAAGAGATAAATCAAAATTAGGTGAAAAATGTCATGGTTTAAGATGCTTGTGGAAGCATGTAGAAGTCTTGACTTAGTCCACTAATTTTGTTTTACTATAGATATTTATTAACCCAATCATTATTTTTAGCCATGGTTAACTCTCTACTAATATCTCTTGAGATATTTTCTCACCCAAGGATTCACACTTGATCATCTTCTTCATCTCTTTCTTTGCTCTCTAGCTTTTAAGTGAGGTGAAAAAGAAAAAAAGAAAAAAAATTCTAAAGTGAGCAAAATACATACTTCATCAATCTATACCAAACTAGACATTTATTATAGCTTGTTTACTTCACTAATTCCTCAATTAGTAAAGAGATAGCTTGAGTTAGAGATTCTTCGACGTAGATCATCTTTGGCCTTGAAAATCCTTAAGTAAGCTCGTTCCTTTCGTCTAGTGGAGCCTAAGAAGAGTTCGGGGACCACTACTTAGAGCTAAGGGACTACTATACGGAGCTTTAGAAGTGAAGGACCGGTCTACAAAGGTTGTATTCCTTGTTAACTTAGTGTAAAGTTTGTTTACATGCTTTATAAAACCCTAACTCTCTAGTTCGATTCTAGGTTTGTGCTCCTTAGCACTCTAGATTTTTTAAAATTGAACACTTGATGCTTGCAAAAACCTAGTGGTCGTGCTAAGAAACTCCAACAGTTGTCGGCTCGCAGAAAAAAAAAGAAATCTTTATTTTCGGCTGATGTTGTATTCAGTCAATAGCCGCATGCTCCCTACAGCGAGGGCTTGTCCGAATACTACACCAATGACAGTCTGTTCAGGGCTTCTACCGATGAGAATGCCGCTACTAATCTTCAAGCCTCTATTGAGGCTTATGAGAGATTAGCCCGTGAGCAAGCTGTAACTCGATGTCGCACACCCCGTGGGTTCGCGGGGAGGGGGAGTTTGCAAAAAAAGATTTTTATATGCTTCGCAACACCGACTAAATTCCAGGATCGATACTAAACCCTAACTAACAAAACATCTATGAGGTTTAACTACTATGTAAGAAAGTAATACCTCAAGTATCAAGTCCTTCTTCTTCTTGTATTCCACATCCTCTTCTTATGCTCCATGAAGAGTGTACGGATCGCGCCTCCTCTTCGGCCTCCTCACGTCAAAGAAGATCCACCCGAGAGTATCTACCTTGAGCTTCTACCTCTAAGATGAGATAACTAGGGTACCTAGTATGCTAATCTAAGCAACATAGAGGATGTAAAGAGTGATTATGGATAGATTAGTCTCAATAACCATAGGTTTCTCAATACATGAGACAATTAGAGTTTGAGGAAGAAGAAGAGAGCTCTTGAGGAGAGAGAGTGTTTAAGATAATAATGAAATGAATATGGCTAATTGTGATGACTATGAAGCATGCCAAAATATCTCATAAAACATCTACCAAAATATCTAAGTCCACCCTTACCTCAATAGTCATTCATGAGTCACCAAGTAGCCATACTTCATTTATCAACACCTCATACCTCCACCTCATTAACCATTTAACATAAATGGTAATACAAGTAATGAGGTGTCTTCTTCTAGAAGCACTCTTGAGTAAATTAAAAGAATACCCCTCACCGTATATACACACCCGTATTCGTATTTCGAAAAACACGAATACAATAAGACAAAACTAATCCAATAATCTAATACTTGGATCCAACTTAAACCAAAACCCACTAGTATTATCCGTCCGAACATGATCCATGCAGAATTACACGTATATGTTCGAACCCTATCGTAAAACCATACGACCTCTATATCGTTTCGCCCGAAGCAGGGAAACCCTCTGTGTGGGACTCTAAAGACTCGACAGTAAGCTGGCAGTGGGTTTAATCACAAGCACATCAGCGGTACTGGATGTACGTAACGGCTACCCAGGTATCTGTCGATAAGAAGGTCAATGAGCAAACTCATCCGAACTCCTACTGAGCCTATCTGTGACAATCTCCGTATAATTCGGTCTGTTCGTCTAAGAGTACCGCATATCGGGACTAGGGGGATGGTAGCCGTCAGACCCCTAATAGCGTAATAAGTCATGCCAGAGTAGAGCCCAAAAACACCCTGAGAAACTACTGGAGTACCTACCAGTAAATCTCGCTTGCCCTGTCCAGGGACGTTGTGTAATGGCTTTCCGAACACAGCGCGACATCAACCCCCAATACCGGGAGAGACGAATCCTATCTAACCGCCACTACCTCCAAGTGCTTCGGGACTGCACCCAACTACTACCTGTATGCACGACTCATCAGAGCCGTGGTAGGGTAGTAATCTAAGAACAGTGGGAACACACTCGAGGCGAAGTAGCAGTGTCAAGTCAACGGACTACGCTGTACTCATGTCACCTGGGAACTGCTACCTGACGATAGGTATAGTACTAACCAGCAGTTCTTCATGAGTCCGTCCAGTGTAACTCATAACCCAATGAGAACCTGCATACTATCTCCAGTACGACGTACTAATGGCTATAGGACAGACCATCTCCCCTGCTAGGATGAGAAGCGTATACACTAGTCTACTCTAGAGTATCGATACCCTATCTCGATAATCCTACAACTAGGGACATGTATAAAGATGTGATTATAGACTACCCAGCCCTCACTAGTGTGGCTGCCATCACAACGTTGGTAGCCAAGCAATGATCCTAAGGGCTCTACCAGTATGTATTAGCGATACGCTAAAAGAAACATATACACATATTAAGATAGAAACAAACGAAGTAGCATACTACCATATTGAGCAAGACTGTCATAAAATTCATGTATATCCCAAGCTTCGAAAATGTAATATACAAACTAGTACAATACAATAATGGCCTTTAGGGCATATATCACTAACACAAGCAGCGCTTGCTTCTCTTGCGGCGTCAGATATATCTCATTTACATTCTTCTGTATATATGTATATATATATATATATGTATGTATGTATATATATATATATATATATTGTTGGTTGTATGTATGCCCTAGAGGCCAGTATTATACATATGATGTATATTATATTGGATGCTTGGACATATATAGAGATGACTTTCTTGCTCGATATGATAGTATGCTATCTGGTTACTCTTTATCTTAACATGTATACTAGTTTCTTTATACTGTCTTATAGTTACATGTTGGTAAAGCCCTTAGGATGTGTACTTGACTACCTGGACTATGATGCGGATCATACTAGTGGGGGCATGGTAGTCCATAAGTACATCCTTTAAGGTCCCTAGTCGTGGGTGTATCGAGACAGGGCATCGATATACCAGTGTAGACTAGCGTATACACTTCTGACCCATGAGATGGGCGATGGATGATCCCATATCCATTGGTGTTTGACATCAGAGATGGTATACGGGTACTCAGTGGAGACTGGGTACACTGGACAGACTCGCCGAGAACTCCCAGATGGTATTATACCTCACGTCAGATGGCAGTTCTCAGGTGACACCTGTGCAGGTTAGTCTGTAGACCCGAGATCGTCATAGAGTCTTGTGTGATTCCCACTGTGCTTTGATTTCCACCTTACCACGTCCACAAGGGCGTGCAAAACGGTGGTTTTTAGGTACAGTCCCGAGTCACATGGAGGCAATGAGCGATAGGAGGGGTTTCGTCTCTCCCGGTATTGGGAGTTGATGTTGCGCTGTGCTCGATTGGCCGTAACAGGAAAGTCCCTGGCCAGGGCTATTTTAGAGATTTGCTGGTAAGTGTTACCAGTAGTTTCTCGACCCGTTATGGGCCTCACATCGGCACGACTTATCGGTTATTGGGATCTGACGTTTACCATCCCTAGACTTGATATGCGACATATCAGACGAAGAGACCGGACTGCACGGTAGTGTTGCCGGTTGGCTCGACGGGAGTTGTAGCAGATTCGCTTGTTCTCTTCTGATCGTTCAATACCCGGGTGGCCGTTACGTTTAGCTGACCGCTTGCGGCTTGAGGGTGCTTGATATGATCATCACTTACTGCCGGCATATTGACGAGTCTTAGAGTCCCACAAAGGAGTTGCCTAGTCCAGGCGAAACGTTGTGGTGCGCGTATGCGATATGCGCATGGACCCGGTTAAAATGCGCGTATAGGATACCGTATATTGATCGGGCAGCTTGTTATTGGTGGGGTCGTATGTGATATGACCGGATTGATAAATCAAGTGTTGATTTATCATTTAACCATTAGCTTCTTACTTGAAATCCTTTCTTGAGTTTGATGGATGTATGCATGCATGTATGCTTTCTTTATAGATTCATGCACATATGGATGTACATACACACACACATACATACATACATCCTTCATGGTTGTACATACATGAAAATGGTGGTAATATAAGACTCACACCATGGTTTGATTTCTATATAAATTATTATTGCATTTGATTTAAAAACAAAAGAAAAGAAAAGGATAATTCATGGATGCTTTCTACACTCTTCTTGACCTAACCATACTCACCCACCATTTAACCATGGATTACTTTTCCTTTTGGTTTTTAACTCAAGTTCAATAATTGTTCAACCATGGTTTGAGATGAGAGATAAAAAAATATATAAAGATATATTTTCTATTTTTCACAAGAGGTTTTTTCTTCTCTCTTATTCAAAAAGGCCACCATCTTTTTCCTCCTTCCTCCATTGCTCTCTAGATTTTTCAAGTGAGCAAAATACTTATCAAGTTAGGATTTTTAAGTGAGAAAAGCCACCACAACATCATTCTACACAAGTCTTGCCCACTTGTTTAGAGTGTTAGCTTCAATTTTCATTCTTGATCTTGCGAAGTTGCTAGCTTGGACAAAGCGGACTCCGGGTGGATCATCGGTGACCTAGAGGAGTTCAAGCGGAGCTTTTCCAAACCCCAAGTAGCCAAGGAGTCTAGCATAGCGAGCTACAAAGGTTGTACTCTCAAAACCCTAGCTTTTCTTTCATGAGATGATATGCAAATTTTGAAACCCTAATTATTCTAGGAACGATCCTTTGTATGTTTACTTAGCACCATAAAAACTTGACCTTTGTGACATGTGATGCTTCCAAACCTCTCATAGGGTGCTAGGTAAACCCAACATTGGTATCAGAGCCGACCTAGAATATTAGGCGACACTTCTACGAAGTAAAAACTCCGATCGAACCAAAATACGACATTACGGGACACTCTCTGGACAATTTTTAAAATCTGGATATTTTCTGAATTAAAAATCCTTAAAAAATTCAGCTGGGAAATCTAAGAACACATGTGAAAAACGATGCCATGAACAGTAATTTTCACCGCGGTTCCGCGGCCGTACGGATGAATCAAAGTGTCGTTTTTGTACAGTAATTGTTCTTTTCTGCTTGTATATTTTTGGGGAATTTTTAATCTGAATTTAGTGCTGTTTGTTCTGGAGATTGTTTTGGAGTCGGTGATTCGATCGGAATTTTCATTTCGTGTTTCTTTTCCGGATAAATTAGAAAGTATTGAAGTGTTTGAACGAGTATCATTTGCTCACTTTTCACGGGGTTTAAATCTTTCGGAAATACGTGCAAGTTTGTTTGTGGTGGACCCTCTAGAAGATAACAAACCTTAACTCGATTTTGTGACCGTCTTGAACTGCCTTTTGAACCTTAGGGTTTGGGGCAGTACGGCATGCCACATGTGAGGCGTTGGCTTGACCCTTCTACGGCTGGACCGCTACTACTGTGTCACACTCCGGGTTTTTGAACTCCGCTCAAGTGTTGAGCTTTAGGGAATTTTGAGTATTTGATCACTCGTTCGAAAACTTTAATACCGTCTATTTATCTGGAATGTGATGCAATGTGTGGAATTCATATAGCTAGATATGAAATACAAAATATGTGATATTTCGCATTTACGATGTCTAAAGAGAATGTGGATTCCAGATATTGCAGTTTTACACTTTCTTTTCTGTGACCGTAAGTGTAGTATGTCGATATCGCCGGTTTCGTTGCTATACATCAACGACAATTTGGGTACGCATACTTACTTACGTTGATGATATATGAGATATTATGTGTTGCTGAGATATGATGTGCAGGATTGTCGCGATTGAATAGCCGGGGGGTTTTATGTGAGATGAGAGTTTTATATTTTCATTCATGTAAATTTAAATGTAATGTAATATTCTTTTATTTGGGGCACTTCCGGGTTGAGGTCGATGCCACCAGTGTTGTATATTATTTACTTTTCCGCATTAGGATGGACCCAAGGAGGGGAGCACAGGTGACCGGGTTCTGGGGTTCAGTGGGAGGCCATCTCGAGGAGTCGAGACCGGATCTCCTAAACTCCAGAATTGGTAGGGTCGCTTGCAGCTCTCGTAGGGGTCCAGGGTGTGGGCTTAGCTATTCATCGCGACTGTGGAATCCGTATTTTCTATTGTTGGCTAAATACTAAATACGGACGTCCTAGTATATCCCACATTATATCTATGTTTCTGCTGCGATATCTGTGATGTGATCATTAGATATGTTCTGTGATGGATACAGTATATAGTATATATGATATATTATATGTTAGAGATAGTGCCCTCAGAGTCAATTATTGGATCACAGGCACGTGATTGCAATGATTGAGGGAGGACCTATCCCGGTAGGACAGTCTTACTCGAGATGATAGTATGCTATCTGGTTTATCTTTATCATCGTGTACTGCTTTAGGTGACCTGACATATCGCTATTACACGTTGATAGAGCCCCTAGGATTCTTGCTTGACTACCAGCAGTATGATGGCAATCATATACGTGGGAGCTGGTAGTCTATAAGCACATCCTTAAAAGGTCCCTAGTCGTAGGAGTTTCGAGACAGGGCATCGATACTCCATTAGTAGACTAGTGTATACAGTCGAGACACCGACGAGGGGCGGTGGCCGGTCTCACAAGCCACTGGTGTCAGTTGGTTCACCTAAGATGTATACAGGTGCTCATTGGGTTATGAGTACACCGGACAGGACTCGCCGGGAACCTGCTAGTTGGTCTTGTACCAGATGTCAGATAGCAGTTCCCTGGTGACATGTGTACATGTTAGTTCATCGACCTGAGATCGTCATTTGTCTCGTGTGAGTTCCCACTGTGCTTTGATTACTACCCTACCACTGCTCAAAGGAGTCGTGCAAACAGGTTTTAGTTGGGTACAGTCCCGAGCCACATGGAGGCAGTGAGCGGATCTGCAGGGGTTCGTCTCTCCCGGTATTGGGGGTGAGGTCGCGCTGTGTCTAGGAGAGCCATTACACAAAGCCCTCGGCCGAGGCAGGAGATTTACTGGCAGGTATTCCAGTAGTATCTCAGGGTGTTCTGGGCTACGCTCCGACACGACTTGTACCGCTTTTGGGGGTCTGACTTTTACCAACCCCCTAGGCCCGCCATGTGATACTCATAGACGAACGGACCGGACTGTACGGATATTGTCACTGACAGGCTCAGTAGGGTGTCAGGATGAGTTCGCTCATCGACGTCCCTTTTGGTCAATAGCTGGTGGCCCGTCACGTATTGGCTTATACCTCTGACGTGCTAGTGGTTAAATCCACAGCCATAGTATTGACGAGTCTTTAGAGTCCACCACACTTTCAGTTACTCAAGCTTTCGGGCGAAACGCTGTAGAGGCCGTATGGAGATATGGCAGGGTTCGATCAGATACGTGCGGTATTGCACGGATCAGGATCGGACGGATATTACCAGCCGGCTTTGGTTTAAGCCGGATCCTAGTTTAGTACAGTGTAGATTTTGTCTCATTGCATTTGTATCCGGTCGGGATACAGATGCGGGTGTGTATGCACAGTATCGGGGTTTTCCTGTAATTTATTACGGGACCAGTTTTCTGAGGTTGCCAGTTTGCATTCCGTTCCGGCCGGTTTTCCTTTGTTCTTTCCCGGACGGACTTTTTCGATGGAGGGTGTTATTTGCAAGTTTGCAAATAACACATTGTGGAGGGGTTTCTTGCAAATGGTTTGATTATGAGATCATTTTTTTATTCCTTTCTTTTCTATCATCATTTCATGCATAAAGGTGATTAAGATTGATTTGCATCTTTGATTTGAGGCTTGCTTTTGATGTGGTCACCACTTGAGTTCCTACACTCACCTCCCTTTGTTGATTCCCTCCACCATTTGTTCAAGAAGGGGGGCCGGCCACATTTGAGAAGAGAGGAGAAAAATGAGAGGTTCATTTCATTTGGTGTGGGAAATTTATCATCCATCTCATTTTTCCATTGCTACAAAAATCCCCAAGTTCATTTCTCAACCTCATTCCTCCATCAAGGCAACATAACCCCAAAGAGACAAAGCACTACACATTCTACAGCAAATCTTGGGCACGTCGACTTGCCAGCTTCGTGCCCGAGTTGCCTCGGTATTGAGGTGAGAGCCCGTAAAAGATGCAGGCGACGTGGTGCCCTTCCGGCGAGGAGGCGACGACATGGAGACAGGACTTTCCGTGGGAGATCGGGACGATGACGAGAAGACCGGAGGACTCGGATCACTCGGTATATCTCTTACTCTTTCTCCTGATAGCTAGTATCGGTTAATGGTTACGATCCGGGTATATTGTCCGCGGTAGCGCCAGTTTAAAGCTAAGAAAAATTTTGATTCCGCATTTTGGCCTCGGATAGACGGCCGGGGCGCTGCCGTGGCGCAACATGGTATCAGAGCCACGCCATTAACCTAGTCTAGCTTGTTCTAGTGTGTTTTGCTTTTCCGATCGACCAAAATTCCAAAAATACGCGTTTTCTTTACATCAGTTTTCTGTTGATTTTTTTCTTGCTCAAAAAATTTTTCAGGTTGCAGAAAAGTGATGTACTGGAAAATTTAAGGCTACTGTAGAAATTCGATAGAGTGATTCCTTAGTGGGAGCGCGGAACCGCGGCCAAACCCCCCTTTGGGCCGCGGTTCCGCCGCACTATGGTCAGATCACTGGGTCGTTTTTCTTCAGTTGCTTTCTGGGCTGTTTTTAGGGGTTTTGGAATATTAATATTTGGCCCAGAATTTCTTGATGTGCTAAAGTATTGCTTTGGGGCCCACTTGTTAATTTTTGATCGATCGGATATTTTAAACACATTATTTCACAGTATTTACATTATATCTGCGACCGTGAATGTCACTTGATCGGTAAATCCCGTCTAACTGCTATAGCCCGGTTAGACGGATTTGCGAACGTGACTTTCACGTTGATGTTCTGTGTTTATGCTGTGATGTTGCGGATCGGTCGTGGGGGATAGCCTGGATGCAATGTTAGTACAGTTTTGTTTTATATGTACATTTGATATTGCGGGGCGAGCGTCCGACATGTGGACTGCCGTCACTGCCTGATTGTATTATTCTTTTGGGGCACGACCTGGTTGCGGTCGATGTACCCGGTGTATGTATATTTTACTTTCTGTACTAGGATTACCCCGCGGAGGGGTGCACGGATAGCCGGGTTCTAGAGGGCAACGGGTCCGCATCTCATGGCATTAAGACGGAGGGGGCTTCACTCCAGGATTGGCGGGCTATTCGCCGCACTCGTAGGGTGTACAGGTTGACCCAGGAGGGGTGCCCAAGTTACCGGATTCCGTGAAGTGCTGGGTGGTCCATTCACGGAGCTGGAGGGGACTGCCTCGCTTCAGGTCTTGGCGGGTGACTTGCCGCACCCGTAGGGGTCTAGGATTTCATTGCACAGGCTATCCACACGACCAGGAGAACGTCGGGTTTCAGCAGCGGCTCTGTGAAACCCGGGGCTTCTAGATATCTGTATTGTTCTGTGATGTTGTACATTTCTGTGATGTTGCATTCTTATCACGCCTTGAGCAAATATAATATATTGGTATATATATTAGTAGATGTTGTATATGTTTTGCATCCGCGCTAGTCCAGTCCCCGCTCTGTCGTTAGTTAAGTAACCTAACGGGTGATGACGGGACCCAGTGGCGAATGCGGATGGCATATACGTACATCATTATTTTCGTTCTTTATTGGTGTGATTAATTGATGGGACTGCGTTGATTCGGATCAACGCAAGTTATAAACAAACCTATTCTGATGTTGTTGGAACATTTTTCAAAAAGCTGTTATTGCAAGGACGTTCACTTTTATTTTGCACAGTGGTATTCAGTTGGAATATCCTGCTCCTCAGTCGACGAGGCAAGGGCCGAGATCCCTTCACCGGGAGTGACCCCTTGGACAGAAGTATGCGTCAGGGTAATAACTTCACTATAGCCGATTACTTTTTCTTTGCATCGTGGTATTCAGTTGGAATATCCTGCACCTCATTCTACGGGGAAAGAGCCGAGATCCCTTCACCGGGAGTGACCTCTTTAGTAAAGGTTTTCGTCACTATATTTTTATAAAAAGTTATCCAGTTACTTCAACGATATCAAGTTCATTACGGTAAAAGGTTTTTCGCCAAAAAACATTCGTAGCCCTCCGTCATTTCAGATTAGTATTACTTAGTATTCGTGCTGCGTATGTCATGCTTAGCCGAGGCGTAGTGTTCGGTAGCTATGTAGTGCTTTTCTGTTGCATGGATATGAGATTGGTTAGGACAGTCGTGCGGTCATTTTGGCTCAGTCAAGGATTCGTGCGGGTGGGTCTAATGCAATCAAGATAATGACGGGTTGAACTTGACTAGGATCCTTTGATATGTTGGCTCAGTCAAGGTCACTTGGGTCCTAGGGGTAAAAATCAAATCGGGAGTTTCAAAAGAACTGAAACTTGCCAGGCATGCGCATACCTTCTGGAGTGTGGTGACGTGAGTGGATTCCGTCACGTTATCATGCGATGATAGTTGGGTCCCGATTCCCACTGATGAGTTGGTTTACTCCTCGGAAGATCCCGGCTAATTCTTCTTTCAGGTTTGGGGAAGAATTTGACGTTACAGTGGGAGGTTTCCATATTAGACAAAGTGATAACCATTCTGGTCTAGGATAGAGTGCACGCTGAGTGTTTCTTTTCTCTCTCTCTTTGGCAGCGACCATTGACCCGACCCTAAGACTATGACTCAGTGACCAAGTTAACCGAACCTTCTTTAACACTGGCTTTTGGATTGTCAGAGTTGCAAACCTTATTGCCACTCCTGCTTTTACCCTTTTCTCCGGGACACCCCGTATTATTACGAACGTCCACTTCCATTGGACAAAACCATCGTATGGTTATATACGACTCGAAGGACTTCGAGGATGGTTTCTGGTTCTGGAGAAAACGGATAGGACTATTCAGTTGTCTTTTCTTTTCACCTTCTCTCAGGTTTCGAGTACTCCTTGGTTTAGGAGTAGTACACCTATTACGCAAATTGGATAGTCTTCTTCCAAACCTTAGGCTGGTGCCGATCGGTAGGGAATGAAGTGTAGGGTTCCTAGGCACTCTTGTGAAGGTTCATAAGGCATCAAACATGCCCGGATTAAATTTTAGACGTGCCGAACAACCCAAAGCCGGGATCTTTGCTAGATTATTAGGGTTTTATATGCAAGATGATAACTTTTATCTAAGTGTGAGGGATTACAACCTTTGTAGTCCGCTCCTTCACTTCACAAGCTCCGAGTAGAAGTCCCTTTGCCGCGATCCACGATCTCCCGGACTCATGAGAGGCTCCACGACTCGAACGATCCATTCTAGCTTGTCGTAATCCAAATCTCCGATGATCTACCTTGAAGTTGCTTCGACTCAAGCTTTCTCACTCAAAAGAGAATAACACCCTAATCACATGGGCTAGATGAGATGAGGATGAGAGAGTAGTGATTTTGCTTTCTTTTAATATCATTTTCTCATTTTATTTCATCACATAAGAATTTTCAAGAGAGCTTCTTCAAGAGAGAAGAAGAAGAAGATAATGGATAATCAAAAGATAATGATAATCTTTTTCTTTTGTGATGAATAGAAATATAAACATATGATTGAATTATTAACCATGGTCAAGGATGATTGGATGAGAACAAGTAGAGAAACAACTATGGTTAGGGTTTGGTTGAGTTTATAATGTGTCATCACAAAATATCCTAACCTTGACAAAAGAAATAGCTTCTAGAAGGAACTTGAAGCTACTAACCCTAATCAAACCCTAACCTCAATTAATCATCCTTAAACATGTTTAACAATTAATCATATCATGTCACAATAATATATATCACATATATATTATATATTTGCAACAAAAGAAAATAATACAATTAACATATATCGCATATATATCAATGTATCATCCCGCGAGAAAATGAAATAATAAAGTAAGCCAATATTAGTTAATATAATAATATATCATATATATTATTATATATTAAATCATCGAATCAACACTTGATCCGACGATCCGGCTATATCGAATATAACCGACTAATATATCATGTACCGATTTATCGAATCAACACTTGATCCGATATCCCGGTTCATATCTAAATATCGCGAGAATATAATACGGTATCCCATATCGCATTATTCTCGTTCCTGCGCATATCACACATGTGCCACTACTCTGTTTCGCCTGAGCCAAGAAACCTCTGTGTAGGACTCTAAAGAATCGTCAATACGCCGGTAGCAGGTGATGATCATATCAAACACCCACAAGCTGCAAGCGGTCAGCTAAACGTAACAGCCACCCAGGTATTGAGCGATCAGAAGATCAACAAGCTAGCCTGTGCGTTCTTCTGTGAATCCAACCAGTAACACTCCCGTACAGTCCGGTCTGTTCGTCTGATATGTTGCATATCAAGTCTAGGGGTGGTATACGTCAGACCCCAGTAACCGATAAGTCGTGTCGATGTATGGCTCATAACGGGTCGAGAAACTACTAGTAACACTTACCAGTAAATCTCTATATCAGCCTTGGCCAGGGACTTCCAGTTATAGCCAATCGAACACAGCACAACATCAACTCCCTATACCGGGAGAGACGAATCCCCTCCTATCGCTCATTGCCTCCATGTGATTCGGGACTGTACCCAAAAGCCACCGTTTTGCACGCCCTCTTGGACGTGGTAAGGTGGAAATCAAAGCACAGTGGGAATCACACAAGACTCTATGACGATCTCGGGTCTTCAGACTACCTTGTACCTGTGTCACCGGAGAACTGCCATCTGACGTGTGGTATATCACCATCTGGGAGTTCTCGGCGAGTCCGTCCAGTGTACCCAGTCTCTACTGAGCACCCGTACACCATCTCTGATGTCAAACACCGATGGATATGGGATCATCCATCGCCCATCATATGGGTCAAGATGCGTATACGCTAGTCTACTCTGGTGTATCGATGACCTGTCTCGATATACCCTCGACTAGGAACAGTTATAGGATGTACTCATCGACTACCGCGGCCCCACTAGTATGATCTCATCATAGTCCCAGTAGTCGAGTACAAACCCTAAGGGCTTTATCAATATGTGAGAGTAAAACAGAAAACCAATACAAGTCAACATGTTAAGATAAAGTGAAACCAAATAGCATACTATCATGACGAGCAAGAAAGTCTTCTCTATATATAACCAAGCATCCATTATAGTATACATCATATGTACAACAATGGCCTCTAGGGCATATACATAACTAACAATCTCCCACTTGCACTAAGGCCAGCTGCTGTAGTATCTCATACCTAGCATCCCGAATAATCTCTCAAACTGTATCTGGGGAATAGCCTTCGTGAATGGATCCGCAGTGTTGTCCTTCGTATCTACTCTCCTGACCTCGATCTCCCGGCGATCAACTATCTCCCTGATCAGGTGATACCGCCTCAGAATATGTCTGGACTTCTGATGGGACCTGGGTTCCTTGGCCAAAGCCACAGCTCCATTGTTATCGCAATACAGAGGTATTGGATGCTCAATGGATGGAACCACACCAAGTTCACTAATGAACTTCTTGATCCAGACAGCCTCTTTGGCAGCATCGTTGGCAGCGATGTATTCAGCCTCCATCGTTGAGTCTGCAACGGTATCCTGTTTGGAACTCTTCCAACATACCGCCCCTCCATTGAGGGTAAAGACAAAACCCGAATGCGACTTAGATTCGTCCTTATCACTTTGGAAGCTGGAATCGGTAAAGGACTCCACCTGGAGTTCTCCGTTACCATACACCAAGAACATCTCCTTAGTCCTTCGTAAGTACTTGAGAATGTTCTTCACTGCTGTCCAATGACTCTCTCCAGGATCTGCTTGATACCGACTCACTACACTTAGTGAGTATGTGTCACGCCCCGCTTCCCAGTGTACGGCGAAGTGGACGCGACGAGGTCCGCTACGTATGTACTCAGAAGTACATACGCTAAGCGTAGATAAGCAATATAAAATATTACACAAGAGACAAGAGTATAAAAAGGACAGCAACTTTTATTTATTAACATTCTTTGTACAATACATGAAAGGAAATACAACTGAAATAAAAGATGCCTAAACAGTGGCATAACAGGAAATGAAAAGTACAGAAAGGAAAAGTGTACAATGAAACTACAGTGCAGGGTCTTCAGTAAACTGCTCCAAGTCTTCTTATGATGGCTCAATCTCTGCCGGGTCCAAATCACCTGACGACATTCAAAGAAGAGAGAAACAGAATGTCGTCAGCGAACAGGTCGCTCGGTAAGTCCCAAAGATAAGAGAGAAATAGACAGAGAGTAAGAGAGGGAGAGTGTAGCTTTTAATGTTGTATTATAATATTGTAATGTTGTATTAACGCTGTTGTTTGTAGCCTGGTACAGAAGATGGCAGTGTATACGAGGGGAGTCCCACTTACACCGGGGACTTTGGTAACCTGTAGTACAAGGCTCCGTCGATAATACCACGGAACAACGGCATGGATGTAATTACGTCTTAAGTGACCACCTCGTGCCACCTTTAACATATTCCGTACCAGTCTACCCCTTAAACCCCGCGATGTCTTGTTTGTATTGTTATCTTGTAAAATTGTATTAATTGTAAGATTGATTAACTGACTGACCGAAACCATGATATCAGGAAACGACTATAACCATAGAGTCATGTAAATGGAATACTGGGAATCATGTAAAAGGAATATCCATGGTTCGGTTCAGTCAAGTTATATAGATTGTTAACTGGATTCTGGGATTCATGTATTCATCTTGAGTTGAAATATAAAGAATATAGATTGAATTGAATTATATTCAAGTCAGAAATAGTCAGACTCTAACCCGAGTCAGACTAGAGAAGATAATTTGAAGTTCTTTATTTGTTAGAGGCCTTATTGTAATTTATAAAACTTGAGGGGGTTTATTGTAAAAAGTAATATTGTATAGTTTGCAAAATACACCTCAAGTATTTGTTATTCGTCTTTATTGTTATAATGAGTATGGATTTTATTTATGTTATTCTAGTGAACATATCCTAATAAAAATATTAATTGATTATTTGAAATTCATGGTATTTTAATGTAACTTTTAATCTTGTAATTTTTAGAAGAAAAAAAATGGAAACTTGTTATTATAACAAAATAGGTGTTTAAATGATAATTATATATAATAAAACACATAAATGATTTTTAAATGAATATTTTATTTAAAAATATCACTTTCCTTAAATATCGTATTTTAAAAACCTTTCGAGACCGAATGCTCCTTGCGGAGGTCTGAATCTCGCACTACTAGCCTGTGGGTGCACGATGAACCGTGGTTTCCCTAACAGGTTCCCCAAAGATGGGTTGTAATGGCACTTTGCTCAGGTTTTTATAAATACTTTTAATTTAGGGAAAAGGTTTTCTAAATATAGGGTATTTATTTGTAAAAGTATATAGTTCTCCATATTTTAGTTGTTAGGGTTTCCTAGACCATCTAACCTATATTCTATGGTCTAAACGATGAGTCATTAGAAGCCTCAAATCGCCTCTTCACCGTCGAATGCAGCCAGGTAAGTGCCAGGTAAGTGGGAAGGAACCACAGTCGTGGGCCTAATTAAAAACCACTAGCCTTAGACACACTTGCCTAGACCCACAAGACAGTTTAGATAAACGATCGATGTCCATGACCAATCGTGCTTTCATTTTATATAAGTTTTATTTAGAAAAGTTTACAATTTAAGGGTTAAACTAAAAGTTATAAAGGTTATGGTATTTTAGTGAAAAAGTCTTATAATATCGTATTCTGTATTTTTGTTATTTATCAATTAGGGTTATAATGAGTGTGTGTAAGGGTAGGTCATTACCCCGTGACTTATATTAAGTTTTGGTGAAGTTTCAAGGTGAAATGAGTTATGTTAAAGTTAAGGGTATTAAAGTGCAAGAATACGGTTTCCATAAACGTTATCATTTCATGTGTGAAATTTCATCCAAATTGAATGAAACAAGTTTTGTTATCAAAATAAACATGATTAGGAGTGGGGTATCTAAATAGAACATTAAAATTTAACTTGATGGTATTTTTATGCAAGAAATACGGTTTTCTAAAGAACTTATCATTTCATGTGGAAAAGTACAATTAAATTTGATTTAAGGGTGATTAATAGTCAACATGCAAGAGGGTTGATAATATGTATTAGGTGACAAGTGGAATTTTTAAGAAAAACCGAATCGGAAATCGGTTTGTCCGATTTCCGTCGGGTTTCAAAAAGTCGTATTTTGCAAATATAGAAAAGAGAGGTAGAAGGTTGGGACTTACGGGTTTGGACAAGCTAAGCATTCTAAAAGGTGTGGTGGTTGCCGATTCGTTGGAAACGTCACGTCGGTCTTGATCCGGTCGCCGGAATCCGTCGTCGGTTTCGGCAGCGCTTCGCTTCTCGCTCTTTGCACCAAGTTCTCAAGAGTTTTAGAGAGTATGCTTAGAGTTGTGAGGGGAAAAGGTAGAGGGTAGGGGCCTTTATATAGGGCTAGGCTAGGGTTAGGGTTAGGGTAGATGAAAAGTTAAAAATAAAAATGTGATAAAATGTAATAAAAATGTATTAAAAGTGGAGTAATTGGGGGTTTTAAAGATCTCTGGAAATGGGATTGGGCTGAAACTTTGCAGGTGAGTAGGGAATACCAAAAGACACAACTTTCATGTTGTGACCCTTGCCGGAATCGGCCTAAAAGGGGGTGACTCGGCCGTGACTCGGTCAGATCACTGAGTCGGCCGAGTCAAGGCCGAGTTGGCCGATTCCCGACCGAGTCCGGTGACCTGGATCTCCCCCGACAGTCCATCTACCCTCTGCAAGTGTTACATCTTTGGGTGTAGTGGGGTTTTTGTGAGATATGCACGTGTAAACTCTTGGTATTCTAAAGGTTTTTTTAAAAAAATCAATATTAAAAATAATGTGGGGTATGGGATTCGAACTCTGATGGCTTGGTTCAGCAATGCAAGGTATTACCAATGAGCTACAAGCTCCTTCTTGTAATTATTGTGGTATTTAATTACTTAAACTGATAGCAGCAAGAATAAATACTCCTAGTATACATTAAATTTAAAGTAAATTCTTTTACACTAAAAATTGAGTTATTATATTCTTGTAGCTTGTAATTAAAAACAAAATAATTACCTATATCTTGTGCTCATGCTAAAATACCCCTTTGTGGATTTTTGAAAAAAATATTTGAAAAAATTTTGTATAGGAAAATTAGGGTTGTTACATTCTACCCTCCTTATAAAAATTTCGTCCTCGAAATTTGTAAAAGGAAAGTGTAACAGTTTGGTGTCAAAATTAAAGGTTGTAAATAAGTTTTAGTCAAAGTGGTGAGGAGGTTACCTGGGTTACCTTGGTTCACAGTTTCAGGTTCTATGGCTGCTAAGGTGAAAGCCTGCGCCGTGGCACGTTCCTCCTAGCTGGAGGCATATTCCCCTGTACTCGAGGCATATTTCTCAGTGCCTGATGGAATTGATGATTTGGCTGAGCAGGAAATCTACGTGGAGGTGGTGCTGGGAGTGCAGGACGAGTTGCAGGAGCCTGGATAGCTGGCTGCTGCGGGTAGTTGGCGGGTGTGTGTGCTGAGTTGAGTCTATAAGGACAGTTTCCAATTCCGTAATTGGACGCGCCACAAACCAAACATAGGCCTTTTGCGCGTCTACAGTCCTTCCACAAGTGACCTTCCCTCTTGCAATAAAAGCAAAAATCGGGTCTTGACTGATCTTTAACTTCTTCCAGTCTTCTGAGTTCAACAGCTGGCCTTGAAGAGGCCCCTCCTGCCATCTGAGTGGCAGGACGTTTCACTCCTGCAGACTGAGGTCTGCCCCTTGCCTTTATCACTGCTTCATAGCTGCGGGCAGCTTCCAGAGAATCTTCATGAGTCAGAAATTTTCCCGTGGCTAGGGCAGCCTGAATCTCCGTGTCCAATCCTTGTTGAAAGCGACGGGCTCTGATATCGTCCGTCGGTATCAAGTGTGCTGCGAATCGGCTTAACATGGTGAATTCAGCGTCGTATTCATCTACTGATTTGTCCCACATCGATCCTTGTTGTAGATGAATGAACTGCTGCTCCATTGCAAACCTGGCAGTCGCTGGAAAGTATTTCGCGTCGAACTTCTCGCGAAAAGTCTTCCATTCAATAGGCTGCACAAGACGGCTTTCTTCCGCCTTCCACCAGTTGCGAGCGTTGTCCGTGAGTTGTAGTTTCGCTACACGGACCCAAGCGACGTCTGGCACTTGTGCTGCGGCCAGATCATCCTCGATACTTTGAGCCCATTCCTCAGCTTCCAGTGGGCTCCCTTTTCCTGAGAACTGCTTTGGATGTAAAGCCCTGAATTGTTTCACTCCCGGAGCATCAGTCTCAGAACGGTTCAGAAGTTGTTGCTGTCCCTCGAGAAGGCTGCGGATCGCCTCAAATAACATTGTTTGCTCAGTGGGTGGTGTAGGAACAGCCGGTGTGAGAGGTAGTGCTGAGGGTGTGTTGTTGACGTTGGTGCTGGTGTTGTTTGGGGAATCCATAACCCTGAAGAAAAATTTGGGTTAGGACAGATTCAAGTACATGAAATGATAAGATTCAAGGAAGATGAAATTGCAAGATTCAAGGAACATGAATTGTAAAGAATGTTTTAGTTGCTGGTTCTTGTGTTATATTGCTTAGGTTGTTCACGCAGACCAGAACTGCATGACAGGGATTCATACAGCTCTGACCTGCATGGGCCACCAACAAAACCTGTCACGCCCCGCTTCCCAGTGTACGGCGAAGTGGACGCGACGAGGCCCGCTATGTATGTACTCAGAAGTACATACGCTAAGCGTAGCTAAGCAATATAAAATATTACACAAGAGACAAGAGTATAAAAAGGACAGCAACTTTTATTTATTAACATTCTTTGTACAATACATGAAAGGAAATACAACTGAAATAAAAGATGCCTAAACAGTGGCATAACAGGAAATGAAAAGTACAGAAAGGAAAAGTGTACAATGAAACTACAGTGCAGGGTCTTCAGTAAACTGCTCCAAGTCTTCTTGTGATGGCTCAATCTCTGCCGGGTCCAAATCACCTGACGACATTCAAAGAAGAGAGAAACAGAATGTCGTCAGCGAACAGGTCGCTCGGTAAGTCCCAAAGATAAGAGAGAAATAGACAGAGAGTAAGAGAGGGAGAGTGTAGCTTTTAATGTTGTATTATAATATTGTAATGTTGTATTAACGCTGTTGTTTGTAGCCTGGTACAGAAGATGGCAGTGTATACGAGGGGAGTCCCACTTACACCGGGGACTTTGGTAACCTGTAGTACAAGGCTCCGTCGATAATACCACGGAACAACGGCATGGATGTAATTACGTCTTAAGTGACCACCTCGTGCCACCTTTAACATATTCCGTACCAGTCTACCCCTTAAACCCCGCGATGTCTTGTTTGTATTGTTATCTTGTAAAATTGTATTAATTGTAAGATTGATTAACTGACTGACCGAAACCATGATATCAGGAAACGGATATAACCATAGAGTCATGTAAATGGAATACTGGGAATCATGTAAAAGGAATATCCATGGTTCGGTTCAGTCAAGTTATATAGATTGTTAACTGGATTCTGGGATTCATGTATTCATCTTGAGTTGAAATATAAAGAATATAGATTGACTTGAATTATATTCAAGTCAGAAATAGTCAGACTCTAACCCGAGTCAGACTAGAGAAGATAATTTGAAGTTCTTTATTTGTTAGAGGCCTTATTGTAATTTACAAAACTTGAGGGGGTTTATTGTAAAAAGTAATATTGTATAGTTTGCAAAATACACCTCAAGTATTTGTTATTCGTCTTTATTGTTATAATGAGTATGGATTTTATTTATGTTATTCTAGTGAACATATCCTAATAAAAATATTAATTGATTATTTGAAATTCATGGTATTTTAATGTAACTTTTAATCTTGTAATTTTTAGAAGAAAAAAAAATGGAAACTTGTTATTATAACAAAATAGGTGTTTAAATGATAATTATATATAATAAAACACATAAATGATTTTTAAATGAATATTTTATTTAAAAATATCACTTTCCTTAAACATCGTATTTTAAAACCTTTCGAGACCGAATGCTCCTTGCGGAGGTCTGAATCTCGCACTACTAGCCTGTGGGTGCACGATGAACCGTGGTATCCCTAACAGGTTCCCCAAAGATGGGTTGTAATGGCACTTTGCTCAGGTTTTTATAAATACTTTTAATTTAGGGAAAAGGTTTTCTAAATATAGGGTATTTATTTGTAAAAGTATATAGTTCTCCATATTTTAGTTGTTAGGGTTTCTTAGACCATCTAACCTATATTCTATGGTCTAAAGATGAGTCATTAGAAGCCTCAAATCGCCTCTATACCGTCGAATGCAGCCAGGTAAGTGCCAGGTAAGTGGGAAGGAACCACAGTCGTGGGCCTAATTAAAATCCACTAGCCTTAGACACACTTGTCTAGACCCACAAGACAGTTTAGATAAACGATCGATGTCCATGACCAATCGTGCTTTCATTTTATATAAGTTTTATTTAGAAAAGTTTACAATTTAAGGGTTAAACTAAAAGTTATAAAGGTTATGGTATTTTAGTGAAAAAGTCCTATAATATCGTATTCTGTATTTTTGTTATTTATCAATTAGGGTTATAATGAGTGTGTGTAAGGGTAGGTCATTACCCCGTGACTTATATTAAGTTTTGGTGAAGTTTCAAGGTGAAATGAGTTATGTTAAAGTTAAGGGTATTAAAGTGCAAGAATACGGTTTCCATAAACGTTATCATTTCATGTGTGAAATTTCATCCAAATTGAATGAAACAAGTTTTGTTATCAAAATAAACATGATTAGGAGTGGGGTATCTAAATAGAACATTAAAATTTAACTTGATGGTATTTTTATGCAAGAAATACGGTTTTCTAAAGAACTTATCATTTCATGTGGAAAAGTACAATTAAATTTGATTTAAGGGTGATTAATAGTCAACATGCAAGAGGGTTGATAATATGTATTAGGTGACAAGTGGAATTTTTAAGAAAAACCGAATCGGAAATCGGTTTGTCCGATTTCTGTCGGGTTTCAAAAAGTCGTATTTTGCAAATATAGAAATGAGAGGTAGAAGGTTGGGACTTACGGGTTTGGACAAGCTAAGCGTTCTAAAAGGTGTGGTGGTTGCCGATTCGTTGGAAACGTCACGTCGGTCTTGATCCGGTCGCCGGAATCCGTCGTCGGTTTCGGCAGCGCTTCGCTTCTCGCTCTTTGCACCAAGTTCTCAAGAGTTTTAGAGAGTATGCTTAGAGTTGTGAGGGGAAAAGGTAGAGGGTAGGGGCCTTTATATAGGGCTAGGCTAGGGTTAGGGTTAGGGTAGATGAAAAGTTAAAAATAAAAATGTGATAAAATGTAATAAAAATGTATTAAAAGTGGAGTAATTGGGGGTTTTAAAGATCTCTGGAAGTGGGATTGGGCTGAAACTTTGCAGGTGAGTAGGGAATACCAAAAGACACAACTTTCATGTTGTGACCCTTGCCGGAATCGGCCTAAAAGGGGGTGACTCGGCCGTGACTCGGTCAGATCACTGAGTCGGCCAAGTCAAGGCCGAGTTGGCCGATTCCCGACCGAGTCCGGTGACCTGGATCTCCCCCGACAGTCCATCTACCCTCTGCAAGTGTTACATCTTTGGGTGTAGTGGGGTTTTTGTGAGATATGCACGTGTAAACTCTTGGTATTCTAAAGGTTTTTTTAAAAAAATCAATATTAAAAATAATGTGGGGTATGGGATTCGAACTCGGATGGCTTGGTTCAGCAATGCAAGGTATTACCAATGAGCTACAAGCTCCTTCTTATAATTATTGTGGTATTTAATTACTTAAACTGATAGCAGCAAGAATAAATACTCCTAGTATACATTAAATTTAAAGTAAATTCTTGTACACTAAAAATTGAGTTATTATATTCTTGTAGCTTGTAATTAAAAACAAAATAATTACCTATATCTTGTGCTCATGCTAAAATACCCCTTTGTGGATTTTTGAAAAAAATATTTGAAAAAATTTTGTATAGGAAAATTAGGGTTGTTACAGTATGCTACATCGGGTCTGGTACATAGCATCGCATACATGATAGAGCCTACTGCCGAAGCATAGGGTATCCCTTGCATGCGAGCTCTCTCCAAATCAGTCTTGGGAGACATCTCTTTGGAGAGAGTGAGTCCAGATATCGTGGGCTGATTCCCACGTTTGGATTCTTCCATACTAAATCTCTTTAGTATGGTGTCAATGTACCTGGATTGGGACAATCCCAGTATCCGTTTAGATCTATCTCTATAGATCATGATTCCCAATATGCAAGAGGCATCACCTAGATCTTTCATTGAGAATCTCTGTGATAAGAAGAGCTTGACTGATTGCAGCATAGGAATATCATTTCCTATCAAGAGTATGTCATCCACGTACAATACGAGGAAGACTACCTTACCCTCTGCTACCTTCTTATAGATACAAGGTTCATCTATATTTTTGATGAAGTCAAACTCTTTGACTACAACATCAAAACAGATGTTCCAACTCCGCGATGCTTGCTTCAACCCATAAATGGATTTAAGCAGTTTGCACACCTTTCCGCTGCTCCCACTATCTACGAAGCCCTCTGGCTGAGTCATGTACACGCACTCTTCTAAATCACCGTTTAGAAAGGCGGTCTTAACATCCATTTGCCAGATTTCGTAGTCATGATATGCAGCAATGGCAAGTAAGATCCGGATGGACTTAAGCATAGCTACTGGAGAAAAGGTTTCGTCATAATCCACACCTGGACGTTGACGAAAACCCTTTGCTACAAGTCTAGATTTGAAAGTCTCAACTTTTCCATCTACACCAAATTTCTTTTTAAAAATCCACTTGCTCCCAATGGGTTTTACCTCTTCAGGAGCATTTTCTAAAATCCATACTTTGTTGGTGTACATGGATTCCATCTCAGATCTGCTCGAAACTAGTCGGTTCATCATCATCCATGATGCAATCCTCGCTTCCACCATCAATGAGAAAACCGTAGTATCTCTCAGGTGGATGAGAAACCCTACTAGATCGGCGGAGAGGCTGGGGTTCGTCGGGTACTACTGAATCCTCTGGTTCAACCAAGTCTTCTGTTATAGTTTGTGTTGCTGGAACCTCTTCCAGTTCTACCTCAATACTACTATTCTGTTTCATAAGAAAACCTTTTTCTAAGAAAGTAGCATGTCGAGAAACAAACACCTTTTGTTCCTCGGGGTGGTAGAAGATATACCCTTGTGAATTTCTGGGATATCCTACAAACTTACATAAGACTGATCTTGCCTCGAGTTTGTCCGGATTTTGTCTTTTGACATAGGCCGGACAACCCCATATCTTAATATAATTAAGATGTGGTCTCTTCCCTTTCCATATCTCATATGGAGTGGTAGGCACAGATTTGGTAGGAACTCTATTCAATAGGTCTATGGCTGTCTCAAGCGCATACCCCCAGAAGGAAATAGGTAACTTAGCTGTACTCATCATCGAGCGCACCATATCTAATAGGGTGCGATTCCTCCGCTCAGATACACCGTTGTGCTGTGGTGTATAAGGAGGAGTACGCTGAGAGAGAATCCCATTCTCTTTTAGATAATCTAGGAATTCACCGCTTAAGTATTCACCTCCTCGATCAGATCGAAGAATCTTAATACTTTTGCCCGTTTGGTTCTCTACTTCGTGTTTATATTCTCTGAATTTCTCAAGAGCTTCAGACTTGTGTTTCATCAGGAATACATGTCCGAATCTAGAGAGATCGTCAGTGAACGTAATGAAGTAGGAAGAACCGTTCCTGGCATGCGTAGACATGGGACCGCATACATCACTATGTACCAGTCCTAAGAGTTCGGTAACTCTTTCTCCGTGTCCACTAAACGGAGATTTGGTCATTTTTCCTTTGAGACATGAATGGCAAGTATCATAAGATGATAATTCGAACGGATTCAAATAACCATCTCTATGTAACTTAGCCAGTCGTGTCGCATTGATATGACCAAGTCTACAATGCCACAAGAAGGATTCGTTCATATCTGAACTTTTCCTCTTGTGTGTGTTTTGTATATTTAGAACTGTATTCTGATTTAGAATGAATATGCCATTATGTAACGAGCCTGATGCAATCAACTTTTGATCTAGGAATATGTTCATAACATTATCCTGTACTACAAAATTATATCCCTCTTTACTCAATAAAGAAACTGATATAATGTTGCACATCATGTTCGGTATATAATAGCACTCATTTAGAATCAGTGTATTACGACTTGGTAATACAAGGTGATATTCGCCAACTGCTTTGGCTACAATACTTGCACCGTTCCCTACTTGAACGGAATGATCACCTTTTCCCAGTTCTCTACCTTTACATAACCCATGTAACTGTTTACATATGTGGGATCCTGATCCGGTATCTAATACCCAGGACGTATGGTGAACTGAGAAACAGTTCTCAATAACTAACACACCTGAAGAAGATGCATCAACATGCATGTTCTTTTGGGCGGCGTGAGAATCTAGATATTCTCATGTTTCCTGTTCAGTCTTATAACTCTTATAAGAAAGAACGGGTCCAACGTTCCCTTGCTCAGTACAATAATCAGGTTTAGTCAATACATCCATATTATTATCTTGATTATGGCCTGAAATGGTCGCTACCTGGAGAGAGAGAGAAGAAAACACTTTAGCGTATGCTCTTGCAAGATTAGATTGGTTATTATCTTATCTAATCAGGATGTCTCCCACTGTTTTTATCAAATCTACCTTAAAACCCAAAAAGGTAAGATTAGCCGGGATTAATTACACCCTACAATTTCGTCAATCTTTCAGCCAGATCAGTGTCGGTACTTTGAGGGAGGTTCCCCGTGCTTTCGCACGGACCTAATTAGTAAACCTCGTTTTCCCAGAGGCGTAACCTCGTTAACACTTTTCTAGACACCTACTTGAATGACTAATTGTCCTGTGTAAAACTCTCCCAGGAGTAACTCTTACTCGCAGTGGGTATCAGGATCCAACTATCTCATAGGAGGTATGCAATCTCATTGCAAATTTCAACGCTTGAAATTCCCGATAAAGCTTTTACCCCTAGTGTGCTATGACCTTGACGCATGCCAAACAACCCATAGTCCACTAGTCAAGTTCAACCCGTACATTTCGTGATTGAATTAAACCCACCCGTACGACCCTTGACGCATGCCAAACAACGCCGCACGAATACCCTAATCCAATCGCATCTCATGCTGCAGATAAGTAATAATCAGCTACCGTACGCTACGCCTTGACGCATGCCAAACTACCGTAGCACGAATACTAAATATTACTTATCTGAAATGACGGAGGGCTACGCAGGTTTTTCAGAAAAACCCTGAGCGTAATGAACTTGATATCGTCGTAGAATCATGTAGTTTTTGAAAAGGAGTGTTTTTGAGGCTTTTCTTAGTTTCGCTAAAGGGGTCACTCCCGGTGAAGGGATCGTCGGCCCTTTCCTCATCGAATAAGGTGCAGGATATATCATATATACCACTGTGCAAAGCAAAACACTTAAAGCAATCAAAAGACAAACCGCGTTTTGTAGCATCTGCCAGTTTCGCTAAAGGAGTCACTCCCGGTGAAGGGATCTCGGTCCTTTCCTCATCGAATAAGGTGCAGGATATATCGTATATATCACTGTGCAAAGCAAAACTGTAGCTACCCTTTTTATAAAGTTTTTGATTCTACAACATCTTTAGGTTTCTTTTCTTTTATTAATCTCATTAATAAAAATCCCATCAGCTTATGCTTCCTAAGCATCACAGAAGAAACGAAAGCAGTAATATTTATATATCAGCATATATATATAGTATAAGCATTCGTCTCAGGCAGTAATATGATCTCATCACAGAACATTGCAGCAGAAGAACATATATGAAATATTGGATATACTAGGACGTCCGTGTTTTCAATACGAGCCTGTATAAAACACGGATTCCACGGTCGCGACGAATAGCCAAACCCACATCCCAAGACCCCTACAAGAGCGGAAAGTAACACTGCCAATTCTAGGGTTAGAAGACCCGGTCTCGACTCCTCGAGATGGCCTCCCACTGGACCCTAGAACCCGGTTACTTGTGCTCCCCACCTTGGGTCTACCTAATGCGGAAAAGTAAATAATATACACTGGTGACAGCAACCGCAACCTGGAAGTGCCCCAAATAAAAGAATATTACATTACAAATGAATTTTACATGAATGAAAATAAAAACCCTCATCTCACATAAAACCCCCGGCTATTCTGATCGCGACGATCCAATATAACATATCACAGCAACACATAATATCTCATATCATCAACGTAAGTAAATATGCGCATCCCAATTGTCGTTGACATATAGCAACGAAACCGGCGATATCACATACTACACTTACGGTCACAGAAAAGAAAGTGTAAAACTACAATATTTGGAATCCACAATCACTTTAGACATCGTAAATCCGAAATATCACATATTCCGCATTTCATGCCTAACTCTATGAATTCCACATATTGTATCACATTCCAGATAAATAGACAGAATTAAACTTTCCGAACAGATAATCAAATACCCAAAACTTCCCAAAGTGCTCAACTCTTGAGCGGAGTTCAAATAATCCCAGAATATGTCACAGTACCAGTGATCCAGCCGTAGAAGGGTCAAGCCAACGCCTCACATGTGGCACGCCGTACTGCCCCAAACCCGAAGGTTCAAAAGGCAGTTCAAGACGGTCACATAATCGAGTTAAGGTTTGTTGTCTTCTAGAGGGTCCACCAGTTAACTTGTACAATTTTCCGAAAGATTTAAACCCGAATAAATTTCAACACTTGAAAGTTTGCCGTACCGGGAAACAGTAAGTTAATGATATCCGTTCAACTAGTTTAACAATTTCTAAATATCCGGAAAGAAATACGAACTTAAATATTCCGATCGAGTCTACTATTACAAAACAAACCCCAGAATTTTAAACACCTGGAATAGAATAAAAATATCCAGAATGGTCAGCAAGTACCTACGGGAATTACCATCAAAGCCACGTGTCAAGATCTCATCAACCCGCCGCGGAACCGCCGCTTAAGCCATGCTTGCGCCGCTGTTCCGCCGCCGTTTGATCGATTTGGAGGATCGTATTTTAGGGTAATTCTTATAATTGCCTGCTGATTTTTTTACATATTTTTAATTCAGAAAAATCCCAAATTTTAAAAAATTTCCAGAGAGGGGGTTTTTTCCGTCGTTTCGCGTTCGATCGGAGTTTTAACTTCGTAAACACATCGCCTAATGCTCTAGCTAGGCTCTGATACCACTGTAGGGTTCCTAGGCCCTCTTGTGAAGGTTCATAAGGCATCAAACATGCACGGATTAAATTTTAGACGTGCCGAACAACCCAAAGCCGGGATCTTTGCTAGATTATTAGGGTTTTATATGCAAGATGATAACTTTTATCTAAGTGTGAGGGATTACAACCTTTGTAGTCCGCTCCTTCACTTCACAAGCTCCGAGTAGAAGTCCCTTTGCCGCGATCCACGATCTCCCGGACTCATGAGAGGCTCCACGACTCGAACGATCCATTCTAGCTTGTCGTAATCCAAATCTCCGATGATCTACCTTGAAGTTGCTTCGACTCAAGCTTTCTCACTCAAAAGAGAAGAACACCCTAATCACATGGGCTAGATGAGATGAGGATGAGAGAGTAGTGATTTTGCTTTCTTTTAATATCATTTTCTCATTTTATTTCATCACATAAGAATTTTCAAGAGAGCTTCTTCAAGAGAGAAGAAGAAGAAGATAATGGATAATCAAAAGATAATGATAATCTTTTTCTTTTGTGATGAATAGAAATATAAACATATGATTGAATTATTAACCATGGTCAAGGATGATTGGATGAGAACAAGTAGAGAAACAACTATGGTTAGGGTTTGGTTGAGTTTATAATGTGTCATCACAAAATATCCTAACCTTGACAAAAGAAATAGCTTCTAGAAGGAACTTGAAGCTACTAACCCTAATCAAACCCTAACCTCAATTAATCATCCTTAAACATGTTTAACAATTAATCATATCATGTCACAATAATATATATCACATATATATTATATATTTGCAACAAAAGAAAATAATACAATTAACATATATCGCATATATATCAATGTATCATCCCGCGAGAAAATGAAATAATAAAGTAAGCCAATATTAGTTAATATAATAATATATCATATATATTATTATATATTAAATCATCGAATCAACACTTGATCCGACGATCCGGCTATATCGAATATAACCGACTAATATATCATGTACCGATTTATCGAATCAACACTTGATCCGATGTCCCGGTTCATATCTAAATATCGCGAGAATATAATACGGTATCCCATATCGCATTATTCTCGTTCCTGCGCATATCACATATGTGCCACTACTCTGTTTCGCCTGAGCCAAGAAACCTCTGTGTAGGACTCTAAAGAATCGTCAATACGCCGGTAGCAGGTGATGATCATATCAAACACCCACAAGCTGCAAGCGGTCAGCTAAACGTAACAGCCACCCAGGTATTGAGCGATCAGAAGATCAACAAGCTAGCCTGTGCGTTCTCCTGTGAATCCAACCAGTAACACTCCCGTACAGTCCGGTCTGTTCGTCTGATATGTTGCATATCAAATCTAGGGGTGGTATACGTCAGACCCCAGTAACCGATAAGTCGTGTCGATGTATGGCTCATAACGGGTCGAGAAACTACTAGTAACACTTACCAGTAAATCTCTATATCAGCCCTGGCCAGGGACTTCCAGTTATAGCCAATCGAACACAGCACAACATCAACTCCCTATACCGGGAGAGACGAATCCCCTCCTATCGCTCATTGCCTCCATGTGATTCGGGACTGTACCCAAAAGCCACCATTTTGCACGCCCTCTTGGACGTGGTAAGGTGGAAATCAAAGCACAGTGGGAATCACACAAGACTCTATGACGATCTCGGGTCTTCAGACTACCCTGTACCTGTGTCACCGGAGAACCGCCATCTGACGTGTGGTATATCACCATCTGGGAGTTCTCGGCGAGTCCGTCCAGTGTACCCAGTCTCTACTGAGCACCCGTACACCATCTCTGATGTCAAACACCGATGGATATGGGATCATCCATCGCCCATCATATGGGTCAAGATGCGTATACGCTAGTCTACTTTGGTGTATCGATGCCCTGTCTCGATATACCCTCGACTAGGAACAGTTATAGGATGTACTCATCGACTACCGCGGCCCCACTAGTATGATCTCATCATAGTCCCAGTAGTCGAGTACAAACCCTAAGGGCTTTATCAACATGTGAGAGTAAAACAGTAAACCAATACAAGTCAACATGTTAAGATAAAGTGAAACCAAATAGCATACTATCATGACGAGCAAGAAAGTCTTCTCTATATATAACCAAGCATCCATTATAGTATACATCATATGTACAACAATGGCCTCTTGGGCATATACATAACTAACATGAAGAAAACCAGTTATCCTAAATGGTGTACAGAAGGTATTAAGTTAAGACAAAGTAAGGGATTAGTAAGAGGGCAAAGTAAAGTGCGACTACTATTCACGAACAAACCAAGTATTTCTTCGCCAATCCTAAATCACCTTTGTATTTCTCCAGGACACTCCGTATTACTACGAAGATCCCAGTTTATTGGATAATCCATCGTATGGTTATATACGAACTCGAAAGGAACTTCTTCCAGTTCGGGGATGGATCCTGGTTCAGGAGTAATAGGAATAAAGTACATTCATGTGTCTTTTATCTTCACCTTCTCTCACGTTGCGAGTGCTCCTAGGATTAGGATAATACACCTTTTATGCTTTTTGGATAGTCTTCTTCCAAACCATAGGCTGGTGCCGAACGGTAGGGAAGGAAGAAAACCATTTGGCCTAAAGGGGTGTACAGAAGGTAATGACTAAAGACATATAAAGGGATTTGGAGAAATGGCAAAGAATTACAAGGTTACAGTTGTGAATCTGGATAATGGAAGAGGCATTACTAGGAATACCAGGATACCCCAACGAAACATTTCAATGTTTCAGTTTCACTGTGTACTGTTAAAGGAAAACTGATTTCCCGATTAGACACTTACTCCAGGGTATGTATTTACCAGGTATGATTCTCACATCTGTATGGTTTTACAGAGGATGAGTGGGAGTAAGTTATTGGGAATTGGGTGATCATCCTCATTATATCGGGATTCGTTGTAATCGGTGATATTTGAGGAAATCACCTGGGCTGTTTGCCGGTCGGCAAATATTTGGTTTTGAATATCCGCTGTTATGCACCAATTTCAAATCGATATATCTGTACGTCTATTTTCATAGAGTGAGATATACTTTTTGAAATTATGTCAGTGACATTTACCTATATCAGTGGATAGTTAGGTAAGGAGCATTAAACAGCGGTGTAATTCTTCTTAACCATAAGTACAGTTTTCAACCTACGACACACAGTGAATGAGTTATCTGACTCAAGGGACTTATACAGGGTATTGTATGTTGTCCAGGGTCCATCAGGACAGAGGGGTTGGTCCTCGTACTATATTCGATTTACTTATGACTTCTCTAGTTTTTTTTGGCAAGTGTTTCGTGGAAACACAGGGTCCAAGTTTTGAGAAGTTATAGGTATTTGAATAAAGTAGAGGACCAGATGTTGCAAGTATCGGGATTCTTCAAAGTGATCGGAGATGTAGATACTTGTGAAGGGTATTCAGTTGATAGTAATGATTAAGAGATCTTGCTTCTCTTTCGGGTTACTCATAATTGGAAGCATTCCTAAGTTGAGTGACGCTGATCGGCCTTTTTCCATTTAGTTGACATGCACTGGAGACATCTGCATGATTTGAATCTGGTTCCAATTAAATAAGTGTCTCTGTTTCTATATTGGATATAGAACAGTTCATATCTTGACATTGTTAAGGTATGGGGAGTTGTCCGGCTTATGCTTAATACCAGACTCTGGATAACTCAAGGCACGTTTCTGTAATGGCTGTTTGTGGGTTGACCCAGGCTATGACGAGGGTTGACTTTCTACCATCTGGAAGATCAATAGTGATATTGTTCTAGACTCGCCACAGTTTTATTAAAAATGGATTTTTTCAGAAAACAGTAGTGGGAGTATGGTAGAACTGGAAGTGATTCCAGAACCGCAAACGATTACTGAAGATTTGATAAGAACCTAAAGATTCAATATGGTTTGACATTCCATTGGCCACTCCGCAGATATGGTAGGTAACCTCAGGCACTCGAGAGGTACTTCGGTATGCTCAAGGACGGTGGCAGGGAGGTTCTTGTTTACCCAGACTTACCATTGCTGTTGTTCCAGACTGTGAGACCCGGCAGGAGGATGAGTATAGCGTCGTTCTAAACTAGCTTTAGAAGTGTACGTCTATATGACTCTGCCAGAGGGTTGTCGTAGTCAGTGGGAGCAGCGGAAGCATTGGTGGACATGTGGCTTATGTCTATTTATAGACTAAAGCAGATACAGCGGAGATAGATCATCTATATTTGATGTGACAGTCATAGGTTTGACTTCATCAGAATAGGGGATGGATCTGTTGAGAAGGTAGTAGGGTGTGATGTCATGGTATTTGGATGACATACACAGAGTAGGAAGTGATATTCCTATACTACGATCGGTTATACTTTGGTTGTCACACAGTAGTTTCTCCACACAGGACTTGGATATTATATAAGACATTCTGGTTACTGGATCTATGGTTTTAGATCTTGATTTGGGTGGTTTCCCAATCAGGGTACTTAGACAGCATTCTAAGAGTATTTAGAATGGACGACTCCTGGCACGGTAGTGTACCTGCAGGTGATGGAGTCACCCTCTCTAAAGGTGTCTTACAGACTAAAGGGGAGAGGGATACGCATGATTGACAGATCACTTGCTTAGGCAATTGAGTCAATCATGAGATGTCAAGTACCACACCAGATGTTGTTCTTGCAGTAGATGCAATAAGTTGATATTAATCCAATCCTGGAGAAACAGTCGGAAGCAGTTTTAGAACATAAGTTGATGTTCTAGGGATATGATAACGGCAGCCTCCTTTAGGAGACGGTTATCATTCCAGGCTTCCAAGGTGACCTGGACGACAAGGAGGTTGTCAGAGTTATAGTTTTCCCTCTGACGAGGGGCAGTATATTGGACATGTGGTCCAGGTGGATACTGAGGGAAGGCATGGCGCAGGATACTGATTAAGTTCAGTTGACGATACAGTCTAAGAAGTCTGGATTTGGAGTTCATTTATGAACTAGGTCCCATCAGACATCCAGACGTTCCAAGACAGGTATTGCTCATTTCGGGAGATGGCTTTCTCCGCGAACTTGAGATATAGAGAGACATAGAAAGAAACTTCACTGCGGATCCACTCACTGAGGCTATTTCTCGAACGCAATAGTTTCGCAAACGGGTTTTGTGAGACTGACTAGTAGAGGAGTTGGGTGTTCGGTATCACACGGGCTGTGAGTATGCGACATCGCAATAATTAGCCTTGAGTGCAAGTGGGAGATTGTTGGAGATAGTGCCCTCAGAGTCAATTATTGGATCACAGGCACGTGATTGCAATGATTGAGGGAGGACCTATCCCGGTAGGACAGTCTTACTCGAGATGATAGTATGCTATCTGGTTTATCTTTATCATCGTGTACTGCTTTAGGTGACCTGACATGTCGCTATTACACGTTGATAGAGCCCCTAGGATTCTTGCTTGACTACCAGCAGTATGATGGCGATCATATACGTGGGAGCTGGTAGTCTATAAGCACATCCTTAAAAGGTCCCTAGTCGTAGGAGTTTCGAGACAGGGCATCGATACTCCATTAGTAGACTAGTGTATACAGTCGAGACCCCGACGAGGGGCGGTGGCCGGTCTCACAAGCCACTGGTGTCAGTTGGTTCACCTAAGATGTATACAGGTGCTCATTGGGTTATGAGTACACCGGACAGGACTCGCCTGGAACCTGCTAGTTGGTCTTGTACCAGATGTCAGATAGCAGTTCCCTGGTGACATGTGTACAGGTTAGTTCATCGACCTGAGATCGTCATTTGTCTCGTGTGAGTTCCCATTGTGCTTTGATTACTACCCTACCACGGCTCAAAGGAGTCGTGCAAACAGGTTTTAGTTGGGTACAGTCCCGAGCCACATGGAGGCAGTGAGCGGATTTGCAGGGGTTCGTCTCTCCCGGTATTGGGGGTGAGGTCGCGCTGTGTCTAGGAGAGCCATTACACAAAGCCCTCGGCCGAGGCAGGAGATTTACTGGCAGGTATTCCAGTAGTATCTCAGGGTGTTCTGGGCTACGCTCCGACACGACTTGTACCGCTTTTGGAGGTCTGACTTTTACCAACCCTCTAGGCCCGCCATGCAATACTCATAGACGAACGGACCGGACTGTACGGATATTGTCACTGACAGGCTCAGTAGGGTGTCAGGATGAGTTCGCTCATCGACGTCCCTTTTGGTCAATAGCTGGTGGCCCGTCACGTATTGGCTTATACCTCTGACGTGCTAGTGGTTAAATCCACAGCCATAGTATTGACGAGTCTTTAGAGTCCACCACACTTTCAGTTACTCAAGCTTTCGGGTGAAACGCTGTAGAGGCCATATGGAGATATGGCAGGGTTCGATCAGATACGTGCGGTATTGCACGGATCAGGATCGGACGGATATTACTAACCGGCTTTGGTTTAAGCCGGATCCTAGTTTAGTACAGTGTAAATTTTGTCTCATTGCATTTGTATCCGGTCGGGATACAGATGCGGGTGTGTATGCACAGTATCGGGGTTTTCCTGTAATTTATTACGGGACCAGTTTTCTGAGGTTGCCAGTTTGCATTCCGTTCCGGCCGGTTTTCCTTTGTTCTTTCCCGGCCGGACTTTTCCGATGGAGGGTGTTATTTGCAAGTTTGCAAATAACACATTGTGGAGGGGTTTCTTGCAAATGGTTTGATTATGAGAGCATCTTTTTATTCCTTTCTTTTCTATCATCATTTCATGCATAAAGGTGATTAAGATTGATTTGCATCTTTGATTTGAGGCTTGCTTTTGATGTGGTCACCACTTGAGTTCCTACACTCACCTCCCTTTGTTGATTCCCTCCACCATTTGTTCAAGAAGGGGGGCCGGCCACATTTGAGAAGAGAGGAGAAAAATGAGAGGTTCATTTCATTTGGTGTGGAAAATTTATCATCCATCTCATTTTTCCATTGCTACAAAAATCCCCAAGTTCATTTCTCAACCTCATTCCTCCATCAAGGCAACATAACCCCAAAGAGACAAAGCACTGCACATTCTACAGCAAATCTTGGGCACGTCGACTTGCCAGCTTCGTGCCCGAGTTGCCTCGGTATTGAGGTGGGAGCCCGTAAAAGATGCAGGCGACGTGGTGCCCTTCCGGCGAGGAGGCGACGACATGGAGACAGGACTTTCCGCGGGAGATCGGGACGATGACGAGAAGACCGGAGGACTCGGATCACTCGGTATATCTCTTACCCTTTCTCTTGATAGCTAGTATCGGTTAATGGTTACGATCCGGGTATATTGTCCGCGGTAGCGCCAGTTTAAAGCTAAGAAAAATTTTGATTCCGCATTTTGGCCTCGGATAGACTGCCGGGGCGCTGCCGTGGCGCAACATTATATAGGCGTTACTTATGTTTTACATCCGCGCTAGCCCTGCCCTGCTCTGCTGTTAGTTACCTAACCTAATGGTGCACGAGGGGACATCGAGGCGAATGCGGATGGCATAAGTGTACATCATATTTATCTGTGATGTTTAGGTGAGTTAAATGATGGGACTTCATTAATGTGATTAATGAAAGAAAAGAAACCTAAAAGATGTTGTAGAATCAAATTTTAATAAAATGGGTAGCTACAGTTTTGCTTTGCATAGCGGTATATATGATATACCCTGCACCTTATTCGATGAGGAAAGAGCCGAGATCCCTTCACCGGGAGTGACCTCTTTAGCAAAACTGGCAGATGCTACAAAACTCGGTTTGGTTTTTGACTGCTTTTGGAGTTTTGCTTTGCATAGTGATATATATGATATGTCCTGCACCTTATTCGATGAGGAAAGAGCCGAGTCCCTTCACCGGGAGTGACCTCTTTAGCAAAACTAATAAAAGCCTCAAAATCACTCCATTTCAAAATTTTACTTGATTCTACAACGATATCAAGTTCATTACGCAATAGGTTTTCAGAAAAACCTGTCGTAGCCCTCCGTCATTTCAGATAAATCCTACTTAGTATTCGTGCTACGTTTGTTGGCCTACGTCAAGGCGTAGTGTGCGGTAGCTAACTAGTATTTATCTGTTAATGCATATGATGCAGATTGGATTAGGGTAGTCGTGCGACTTTGTTGGCCTGTGTCAAGGGTCGTACGGGTGGGTTTAATTCAATCAAGAAATGACGGGTTGAACTTGACTAGCGCACTATGGATTGTTGGCCTGCGTCAAGGTCATAGGACGCTAGGGGCAAAATATTATCGGGAATTTCAAGTGTTGAAATTTGCAATGAGATTGCATACCTTCTATGAGATAGTTGGATCCCGATACCCACTGCGAGTAATTGTTACTCCTGGGAGAGTTTTACACAGGACAATTAGCCGATCAAGTAGGTGTCTAGAAAGGTGTCAACGGGGTTACGCCTCTGGGAAAATGAGGTTTACTTTAATTAGGTCCGTGCGAAAGCATGGGGGACCTCCCTCAAAGTACCGACACTGGCCTGGCTGAAAGATCGGCGAAGTTGTAGGGTGTAATTAATCCCGGCTAGTCTTTCCTTTTAGGGTTTGAAGGAAGATTTGATAAAAACAGTGGGAGCCATCCTGATTAGATAAGATAATAACCAATCTGATCTTGCAAGAGCATACGCTAAAGTGTTTTCTTCTCTCTCTCTCCAGGTAGCGACCATGTCATGCCTTAATCAAGATAATAATATGGATGTATTGACTGAACCCGCATGTTATATTGTGCTGGGGAACGTTGGTTCCGTTCTATCTTATAAGAGTTATAGGACTGAACAGGACATTGGGGAATACCAGGATTCCCATGCCACCCGAATGAAGAAAGTACATGATGATGCATTTTCTTCGGGTGTGTTCGTTACAGAGAACTGTTTCTCCATTTGCCCTACGTCTTGGGTATTAGATACCGGGTCAGGATCCCATATATGTAATCAGTTACATGGGCTTAGGAAAGGTAGAGAACTTGGAGAAGGTGATAAAGACATAAGAGTTGGAAATGGTGCAATTGTTGCAGCTAAGACCGTCGGGGAATATCACCTTGCATTACCAACTGGTAATACATTGATTCTGAACGAATGCTATTACATGCCGAACCTGATATGCAACATTATATCGGTATCTTTGTTGAGTAAAGAGGGATAAAATATTGTATTACAGGATAATGTTATGAACATTTTCCGTAACCAAAAGTTGGTTGGATCAGGCACGTTGTGCAATGGCATTTATGTTCTAAATCAATCAACAGTTCTGAGTATAACAAACACACACAAGAGGAAGAGTTCAGAACTGAACGAATCCTTCTTGTGGCATTGTAGACTGGGTCACATCAATGCGACACGACTAGCTAAGTTGCATAAGGATGGATATTTGAATCCGTTTGAATTTTCATCTTATGATACTTGCCAGTCATGTCTCAAAGGCAAGATGACCAAAACTCCGTTTACGGGACACGGAGAAAGAGTTACGGAACTCTTGGGACTGGAGCATAGTGATGTATGCGGTCCAATGTCTACACATGCCAGGAATGGTTCTGCGTACTTCATTACATTCACTGACGATCTCTCTAGATTCAGATATGTGTTCCTGATGAGACACAAGTCTGAAGCTTTTGAGAAATTTAGAGAATATAAACAAGGAGTCGAGAACCAAACCGGAAAAAGTATTAAAATCCTACGATCTGATCGAGGAGGTGAATACTTGAGCAATGAATTCCTGGACTTCCTAAAAGAGAATGGGATTCTCTCTCAGCTGACTCCTCCATATACACCACAGCACAACGGTGTATCTGAACGGAGGAACCGCACCCTATTAGATATGGTGCGCTCTATAATGAGCACAGCTGAGTTACCTATTTCCTTCTGGGGGTATGCGCTGGAAACAGCTGCAGACCTATTGAATATGGTTCCCACCAAATCTGTGCCAACCACTCCATATGAGATATGGAAAGGAAAGAGACCATGTCTTAATTATGTTAAGATATGGGGTTGTCCGGCATATGTAAAAACGCAGAATCCGGACAAACTCGCTGCAAGGTCCATTCTATGTAAGTTTATTGGATATCCCAAACATTCGCGTGGGTATATCTTCTACCACACCGAGGAACAAAAGGTGTTTGTTTCTCGACATGCCACCTTTTTAGAAAAGGAATTTCTTGAAAAAGAGATTAGTGTCAAGGAGGTAGAACTGGAAGAGGTTCCAGCAATACAGAGTACGACAGAAGATTTGGTTGAACCAGAGAATTCGGTAGTTCCCAACAAACCTCAGCCTCTCCGCCGATCTAGTAGGGTTCCTCGCCAACCTGAGAGATACTACGGTTTTCTCATGGATGGTGGCAGCGAGGATTGCATCATGGAGGATGATGACCCAACTAGCTTCGAGCAGGCCATCACGAGTAGGGACTCAGTGAAATGGCTGGATGCAATGCGGTCCGAGATGGAATCCATGTACACCAACAAAGTATGGACTTTGGAAGATGCTCCTGAAGGGGTAAAACCCATTGGGAGCAAGTGGATCTTCAAGAAAAAACTTGGTGTAGATAGGAAAGTGGAGACTTTCAAAGCTAGACTTGTTGCAAAGGGTTTTCGTCAAAGACCAGGTGTGGACAATGACGAGACCTTTTCTCCAGTGGCTATGCTTAAATCCATCCGGATCATGCTTGTCATCGCTGCATATCATGACTACGAAATCTGGCAAATGGATGTTAAGACCGCCTTTCTAAACGGTGATTTAGAAGAGTGCGTGTACATGACTCAGCCAGAGGGCTTCGTAGATAGTAGGAGCAGCGGGAAGGTGTGCAAGCTGCTTAAATTTATTTATGGATTAAAGCAAGCATCGCGGAGTTGGAACATCTGCTTTGACGTCGTTATCAAAGAGTTTGATTTCGTCAAAAACGTAGATGAACCTTGTATCTACAAGAAGGTAGCAGGGAGTAAGGTTGTCTTCCTCATATTGTACGTGGACGACATACTCCTGATAGGAAATGACATTCCTATGCTGCAATCAGTCAAGCTCTTCTTATCACAAAGATTCTCAATGAAAGATCTAGGTGATGCCTCCTGCATATTGGGAATTAGGATCTATAGAGATAGATCCAAACGGATATTGGGATTGTCCCAATCCAGGTACATTGACACCATACTAAAGAGGTTTAGTATGGAAGAATCCAAGCGTGGGAACTTACCCACGATCTCTGGAGTCACTCTCTCCAAAGAGATGTCTCCCAAGACTGATTTGGAGAGAGCTCGCATGCAAGGGATACCCTATGCTTCGGCTGTAGGCTCTATCATATACGCGATGCTATGTACCAGACCTGATGCAGCATACTCACTAAGTGTAGTGAGCAGGTATCAAGCTGATCCTGGAGAGAGTCACTGGACAGCTGTGAAGAGCATTCTCAAGTACTTACGAAGGACTAAGGAGATGCTCTTGGTGTATGGTAACGGAGAACTCCAAGTGGAGTCCTTTACCGATTCGAGCTTCCAGAGTGATAAGGACGACTCTAAGTCGCAGTCGGGATTTGTCTTTACCCTTTACGGAGGGGCGGTTAGCTGGAAGAGTTCCAAGCAGGAAACCATGGCAGACTCGACGATGGAGGCTGAATACATCGCTGCCAACGATGCTGCCAAAGAGGCTGTCTGGATCAAGAAGTTCATTACTGAACTTGGAGTGGTTCCATCCATTGAGCATCCAATACCTTTGTATTGCGATAACAATGGAGCGGTGGCTTTGGCCAAGGAACCCAGGTCCCATCAGCGATCCAGGCATATTCTGAGGCGGTATCACCTGATCCGGGAGATAGTTGATCGCCGGGAGAACGAGGTCAGGAGGGTTGACACGAAGAACAACACAGCGGATCCACTCACGAAGGCCATTCCCTAGATACAGTTTGAGAGACTCTTCGGGATGCTCGGTATGCGATACTACAGCAGCTGGCCCTAGTGCAAGTGGGCGATTGTTAGTTGTATGTATGCCCTAGAGGCCAGTATTGTACAGATGATGTATATTATATTGGATGCTTGGACATATATAGAGATGACTTTCTTGCTCGATATGATAATATGCTATCTGGTTACACTTTATCTTAACATGTATACTAGTCTCTTTATACTGTCTTATAGTTACATGTTGGTAAAGCCCTTAGGATGTGTACTTGACTACCTGGACTATGATGCGGATCATACTAGTGGGAACATGGTAGTCTATAAGTACATACTTTAAGGTCCCTAGTCGTAGGTGTATCGAGACGGGGCATCGATATACCAGTGTAGACTAGCGTATACGCTTCTCGACCCATGAGATGGGCGATAGATGATCCCGTATCCATTGGTGTTTGACATCAGAGATGGTATACGGGTGCTCAGTGGAGACTGGGTACTCTGGACGGACTCGCCGAGAACTCCCAGATGGTATTATACCTCACGTCAGATGGCAGTTCTCAGGTGACACTTGTGCAGGTTAGTTTGTAGACCCGAGATCGTCATAGAGTCTTGTGTGATTCCTACTGTGCTTTGATTTCCACCTTACCACGTCCACAAGGGCGTGCAAAACGGTGGTTTTTGGGTACAGTCCCGAGTCACATGGAGGCAATGAGCGATAGGAGGGGTTTCGTCTCTCCCGGTATTGGGAGTTGATGTTGCGCTGTGCTCGATTGGCCGTAACAGGGAAGTCCCTGGCCAGGGCTGTTTTAGAGATTTGCTGGTAAGTGTTACCAGTAGTTTCTCGACCCGTTATGAGCCTCACATCGGCATGACTTATCGGTTATTGGGGTCTGACGTTTACCACCCCTAGACTTGATATGCGACATATCAGACGAAGAGACCGGACTGCACGGTAGTGTTGCCGGTTGGCTCGACGGGAGTTGTAGCAGGTTCACTTGTTATCTTCTGATCGTTCAATACCCGGGTGGCCGTTACGTTTAGCTGACCGCTTACGGCTTGGGGGTGCTTGATATGATCATCACCCACTGCCGGCGTATTGACGAGTCTTAGAGTCCCACAAAGGAGTTGCCTAGTCCAGGCGAAACGTTGTGGTGCGCACATGCGATATGCGCATGGACCCGGTTAAAATGCGCGTATAGGATACCGTATATTGATCGGGCGGCTTGTTATTGGTGGGGTCGTATGTGATATGACCGGATTGATAAATCAAGTGTTGATTTATCATTTAACCATTAGCTTCTCACTTGAAATCCTTTCTTTAGTTTGATGGATGTATGCATGCATGTATGCTTTCTTTATAGATTCATGCACATATGGATGTACATACACATACACATACATACATACATCCTTCATGGTTGTACATACATGAAAATGGTGGCAATATAAGACTCACACCATGGTTTGATTTCTATATAAATTATTATTGCATTTGATTTAAAAACAAAAGAAAAGAAAAGGATAATTCATGGATGCTTTCTACACTCTTCTTGACCTAACCATACTCACCCACCATTTAACCATGTATTACTTTTCCTTTTGGTTTTTAACTCAAGTTCAATAATTGTTCAACCATGTTTTGAGATGACAGATAAAAAAATATAAAAAGATATATTTTCTATTTTTCACAAGAGGTTTTTTCTTCTCTCTTATTCAAAAAGGCCACCATCTTTTTCCTCCTTCCTCCATTGCTCTCTAGATTTTTCAAGTGAGCAAAATACTTATCAAGTTAGGATTTTGAAGTGAGAAAAGCCACCACAACATCATTCTACACAAGTCTTGCCCACTTGTTTAGAGTGTTAGCTTCAATTTTCATTCTTGATCTTGCGAAGTTGCTAGCTTGGACAAAGCGGACTCCGGGTGGATCATCGGTGACCTAGAGGAGTTCAAGCGGAGATTTTCCAAACCCCAAGTAACCAAGGAGTCTAGCATAGGGAGCTACAAATGTCGTACTCTCAAAACCCTAGCTTTTCTTTCATGAGATGATATGCAAATTTTGAAACCCTAATTATTCTAGGAACGGTCCTTTGTATATTTACTTAGCACCATAAAAACTTGACCTTTGTGACATGTGATGCTTCCAAATCTCTCATAGGGTGCTAGGTAAACCCAACATATATATATATATATATATATATATATATATATATATATATATATATATATATATATATATTTGAATTTATTATGCTTTATTAACGCTCTTTTCTTAATAGGCATCTCCACTGAAGAGGCTCTTTTGGCGTCTCTCAAAATATTTGAGGAAGAGGAGAGGCTTTGCGCTTCTATGAGTCTCGGTATGATTTGTTTAGCGACGCATTTGGATATACATATTTAGCTCATTTCGTTCACACCCTGACTCCCTTCGCTCTTTCTTTTTTTATTACGGGAACCACCGCAACTTGTGTTGTTCCAAGTGCAATGCCTACCTTAAGTGGTGGTGCGAAAGAGCTTTCAGAGCTACCGGCTACAGTTGAGGTCACCCCAAGTCCGCTACGAGAAGCTTCGCAAAAGCGGCCGATGACGGACTTTGCAGCAGATCCGGAGGCCGAGCCTGATAAAGACGTTCCTCTGTCGGAGGTTCTGAGGAGATCTCTTCGTACAGCTAAAGCTGAGAAGAAGCACCGAAAGCACGCAGCAAGGGAGCGTCAGGCTAACTTGGCCACGGGTGTGGGTTCGAGTGATACACGACCCCCTGATGTTCCCATGGAGGACATTCCTTCTTCTTTTTCAACCGCTCATAGGAAGATTGCGCATGCGACTCGCGAAGAGGCTGAGCGGTTACTTCAAGGTAAAACAGTGCACGATCCCTTATTGAATCCTAGTAGGACTTATTTACTTTTCCAGGTTTCTTTCCACAGCAGTTTTTCTAGAATTATAACACATTTTCTTTAAATGGTATAACAAGGCCGAGTTCAGCTGTCAGTGCTGCGGGTAAGGTACCAGCGTCTAGGAATTCTGGGATGCCGAGTCTTCATTTTGAATCTGAGGTTGTTCCAGCTGCCGCTTCCTCTCCTTGTAGATCCCCGACATCGATGGATAATGCTAGCATGACAACGGCCCTTATTGATTCGGAAGACGAAGGTGCAGACGTTGAGTCCGTCTTCCCGGTGATGGTGGAAGCTGTCATAACCGATGACGCTCCAGATACCGCTATGGTTTCTGCCCCATCAGGTATTCTTTGTGTTATCACTTTTCGGTTCTCAGTCCTGCTAGACACGTTCGCTAATATCTCCTTTATTTTGAGTATAGGTGCGGTAAACCCTGGCGTTGAAGAATCCCCGTTAGCCATCGCACAAGTGTCGTCATCTATCATTGACCTAAGTTACGACTCTTCAAGTGTGGTATTTTTTGAGGAATCGGTCATTTATTGGTCAAAAAGGTCTTTCGCCATGTATATCCATGAAAAAGTAGGCTCCACCTTGGTAGAATTTGTCTATGATGTAGGGTTCCGGGGCACATCAAGGGGTGGTCACAAGGCATCAACCATGCCAAACGAAAATTTTACATGTGCCGAAGAACCCTTCTACGGATCGTCGGCTAGAGTTTAGGAGAAACTAGAAGAAGCTAGCTATCAACATAACTAATGAGAGAAGAAAATACAACCTTTGTAGTTTCTTTGCTCCACCTCCATAGCTCCAAGACGATGTCCCTCCGCTTCGGTCGTCGGATCCCGGACTCCGGTGATGGTTTCGTCGGAGAAATAATCGGGCTAAGTCGAAGACTACAATGCCGAAGAAGATCTACGTCGAAGCTTCTCAAACTCGAGCTCCGCCTTCACCAAGTCAAGAACTTGTGAAGACAACACACTCTTCAACAAGGGCATGTTGTAGAGAATGAAGAAAGAGGAGATGGGTTGACTTTAGATTTTGTTTTCTCACTCATTTGATCATTTCACCATTGGAGGCTCCAAGCTTTTCTTCTTCTTGATGAAGAAGAAGAAGAAGCATGAAGGAACATGAATGGACAAGAGGAATCTCATGAGAATGGTGTGAGCCTCTTCCAATGTGAAAGAATATTATCATATGTATCATAATGCTAACCTTAGTTAGTTGTAGAGAGGGAACCATGGTTGGGTGTAAGGTTGGGTCAAAGTCAAGAACAAAATGGTGCATGCTTTTATGCTTTGTCAATTTTCATGAAGATAAAATAATAGCCACCATTTTATTCTTGCCCCCCCACTATTCGTTACAAATGAATGAATGGATAATTTGAAAGAAAACCCTAACCATTATTCAACCATGGTTTGATCCTTACATAAACTCAAGTTAGCATGAATCAACAAACATGATATAATTAAGTGCACATGAAAATATATCACATATACAATGTGCACAACAAGTGAGAAAAACCATCTTAGGTGAACCAATATTAGTTAATGTAAAATAATATATCAAATATATAATTATACATTAAATCATTAAATCAACACTTGATTTAACGATCCGGTCATATCTCATATAACCGACTAATATGAATAGTAACAGATTGTCGAATCAACACTTGATCCGATAACCCGACTATGTCACATACAACCGATCAATATTAGTTAATGTAAAATAATATATCAAATATATAATTATCCATTAAATCATTAAATCAACACTTGATTTAACGATCCGGTCATATCTCATATAACCGACTAACATGAATAGTAACAAATCATCGAATCGACACTTGATCCGATAACCCGGCTATATCACATATAACCGATCAATGTTACATATCGCGAGAATGGAATACAGTATCACATACACGTATTATTCTCGGTCCCGCACATATCTCATATGTGCTCCTCTTTCGTTTTGCTCGAGCCAGGAAAACCTCTGTGTAGGACTCTAAAGACTCGTCAATACGCCGGTAGCAGGTGATGATCATATCAAACACCCACAAGCCGCAAGCGGTCTGCCAAACGTAACGGCCACCCGGGTATTGAGCGATCAGAAGATCGACGAGCTAGCCCGCTCACACTCCTGTGAATCCAACCAGTAACACTACCGTACAGTCCGGTCTGATCGTCTGATATGTCGCATATCTCGCCTAGGGGTGGTAAACGTCAGACCCCAATAGCTTGATAAGTCGTGTCGATATGAGGTCTATAACAACTCGAGAAACTACTGGTAACACTTACCAGTAAATCTCAGCAACCCTGGCCAGGGATTTCCTGTTATAGCCAATTGAACACAGCGCAACATCAACTCCCTATACCGGGAGAGACGAATCCCCTCCTATCGCTCATTGCCTCCATGTGACTCGGGACTGTACCCAAAAACCACCGTTTTGCACGCCCTCATGGACGTGGTAAGATGGAAATCAAAGCACAGTGGGAACCACACAAGACTCTATGACGATCTCGGGTCAACAGACTACTCTGTACCAGTGTCACCAGAGAACTGCCATCTGACGTAAGGTATAATACCATCTGGGAGTTCTCGGCGAGTCCGTCCAGTGTACCCAGTCTCTACTGAGCACCCGTATATCATCTCTGATGTCAAACACCAATGGATATGGGATCATCCATCGCCCATCTGTATGGGTCGAGAAGGTACACGCTAGTCTACTCTGGTATATCGATGCCCCGTCTCGATACACCCACGACTAGGGACTTTGAAGGATGTACTTATGGACTACCATGTCCCCACTAGTATGATCCGCATCATAGTCCAGGTAGTCAAGTACACATCCTAAGGGCTTTACCAACATGTAATAGAGAGACAATCAATGTACAAGTTAAGGTAAAGAGTAACCAGATAGCATACTATCATGTCGAGCAAGAAAGTCCTCCCTATATATGTCCCAGCATCCACTACAATATACATCATATGTACAGTAATGGCCTCTAGGGCATACATATAACTAACAATCTCCCACTTGCACTAGGGCCATCTGTAGCAGTGGTTGCAGTATCTCATACTCAACCATCCCATAAAAGTCTCTCTCTGGGAACAAGCCTTCGTGAGTGGATCCGCCGTGTTATCCTCTAAGTCTGCTCTCCTTGCCTCGATCATCTTGGAGATCAACCATCTCCATGATCAGGTGACACTGCCTTAGAATAAGTCTGGATCACTGATGGGACCAGCGTTCCTTGGCATAAGCCACAACTCCATTGTCTCACAATGGTAGGAACATAGTTCATCTCATGAACCATTATACATCCAAACATCCTCTTTGGTAGCATTTTAAGTAGCGCTGTATCCTGCCTTTATCGTCTAGTATGTCACGGTATCTAGCTTGGAACTCTTCCAACATACCGTCCCTTTACTGAGGGTAAAGACAATGCCTGCGACTGACATTCAGTCGTCTTTATCACTCTGGAACACTTCCAGTGATTCTCCCCAGGATCGATTGATACCATCTCACTACGACTAGTGAGTATCCTAACATCCAATTAGATCTATCTCATAGATCCAAAATCCAGGATTTAGTAGGTATCATTTTGATCCTATATGGAGAATCATTGTGATAAACGGAGATTGACCGAGCGTAGCATAGGAAACTCCTTCCCCATCAAGAGTATCTCATCCACGTACTCTACGAGGATCGTCACAATACTCCCTACTACCCTTTTGTTTATACAAGGTTCATCTACCATTCTGATGATGTCAAACTCTTTGACTACAACATCAAAACAGATGTTCCAACTCCGCGATGCCTGCTTTATCCTATAAAGCATCTTGCACACGTTTCCGCTGCTCCCACTGTCTACGAAGCCCTCTGGCTGTGTACTTATAGACGCTCTCTTCCAAATCATCATTTAGAAAAGCAGTCATGACACCCAACCACCAGATATCGTAGTCATGGTACGTAGCCGTGGCAAGTAGGATCTGGATGGACTTAAGCATAGCTCCTTAGAAAAGGCTTTATCATGATCCACTCCTGGTCAATGATGCAAACCTTTAACAAGTCTAGCTTTGAAAGTCTCAACTTTTCCATCTACACCAAGTAATCTTCTCAAGATATACTTGCTCCTGATGGGGATTTAACCCTTCAGATATCGCAACAAAAGTCCATACTTTGTCGGTGTACAAGGATTCCATCTCAGATCGCTAAACATCCAGCCATTCTTACAGAGTCCCACTCCTGATGGCCAGCTCGAAACTAGTTGGGTCATCATCTCATGATGCATTCCTGGCTCCCACTGTCATAGAGAAACCGAAGTAACTCTCAGGTGGGTGAGGAACCCTACTAGATCGGCGGAGAGGCTGAGGTTCGTTGGTATCTACTGAATCCTTTGGTTGTACCAAATCATCTGCCATCATTTGTATAGCTGGAACCTTTCCAGTTGTACATAACAGACCTTGCCTCGAGCTTGTCCGGATTTTGCTTTTAGACATAGGCCGGACAACCCCCAAATCTTAACAAGTTTAAGACATGGGCTCTTCCCTTTCCATATCACATATGAAATGGTAGGCAACTGATTTGATTAGAACCCTATTCAATAAGCATGCAACTTCTCAAGTTCATAACTCCCATAAGGAAATAGGTGACTCAGTAGTACTCATCATAGAGCGCACCTTATCATATAGGGTGTGTCTGCTCCACCCCGATATACCATCGTGCTATGGTGTATTCGGAGGAGTAATGCTGAGAGAGAATCTCATTCTCCTTTAGAATAGTCCAGGTATTCTATGCTTAAGCATTCTCCTCCTTGATCTCATCAAAGGACATAATACTTATACCCGTATTTTGGTTCTCTACTTCTTTCTTATATTCCGTGAATATCTCAAAAGGTTCGGACTTGTGTTTCAACAGGAACATATGTCTGAATCTAAAGAGATCATCAGAGAACGTAATGAAGTATAAAGAACCATTCCTGGTATGTGTAGACAGGGGACCTACATACATCAACATGTATCATCCCAAAAGTTCACTAACTCTTTCTCTGTTTCCAATAAACAGAGCTGTGGTCATCTTATCTTTGTGACATGACTGGCGAGTTTCACAAGATGAAAATTCAAACAAATTTAAATATGCATCTTTATGTAACTCCAGCCAGTCGGGTCGCATTGATATGACCTAGTCTACAATACCTCAAGAAGGATCCGTTCATTTCTGAACTGTTCCTCTTGTGTGTGTTCCGTATACTAAGAACTGTAGTTTGATTTAGAACATCAACGCTTTTAGATAACGTGCCTGAACCGATCAACTTTTGATATAGGAAATGTTCAAAACATTATCCAACAATACAAAATTTTATCATTTCTTTACTGATAAAGAGAGTGATATGATTTTGTATATCAGGTTCGGTATCTAATAACATTCGTTCAGAATCAATGTATTCAGGTAATACAGGGTGACAGTGACCGACAGACTTGGCTGCAACACTTGCCCCGTTTTCTGCCTCATGAAACTTATCACCCGTTCTCAGTTTTTCTACCTTTTTGTAGCCCTATGTAACAGATTACATATCTGGGATCCTGATCCGGTATCACATACCCAGGATCGGGAGGATACTGAGAAACAGTTCTTTGTAATGAACACACCCGAAGATGATGCATCAACATGCACTCTCTTCGTTTGGGCGGCACGGGAAATCTGGTATTCCCCAATTTCCTGCTCTGTCTTATAACATTTATAAGTTGGAGCGGGACCAACGTTCCCCAGCTCAGTATAACAAGCGGGTTCAGTCAATAATCCGTATTATTATCTTGATTAAGGCGTGATATGGTCGCTACCCGGAGAGAGAGAGAAGAAAACACTCAGCGTGCGCTCTTGCAAGAATAGATTGGTTATTTTTATCTAATCAGGATGGCTCCCACTGCTTTTTATCAAATCTTCCTTCAAACCCTAAAAGGAAAGACTAGCCGGGATTAATTACACACTACAAGTTCGCCAATCTTTCAGCCAGGCCAGTGTCGGTACTTTGAGGGAGGTCCCCCGTGCTTTCGCACGAACCTAATTAATGTAAACCTCGTTTTCCCAGAGGCGTAACCTCGTTAACACCTTTCTAGACACCTACTTGATTGGCTAATTGCAATGCATAAAACTCTCCCAGGAGTAACTCTTACTCGCAGCGGGTATCGGGATCCAACTATCTCATAGAAGGTATGCAATCTCATTGCAAATTTCAACACTTGAAATTCCCGATAATATTTTGCCCCTAGCGTCCTATGACCTTGACGGAGGCCAAACAACCCATAGTCCGCTAGTCAAGTTCAACCCGTCATTTCGTGATTGAATTAAACCCACCCGCACGACCCTTGACGGAGGCCAAACAACGCCGTACGAATACCCTAATCCAATCGCATCATATGCTAGCAGATAAGCACTAGTTAGCTACCGTACACTGCGCCTTGACGGAGGCCAAACAACCGCAGCACGAATACTAACTAATACTTATCTGAAATGACGGAGGGCTACGACAGGTTTTTCTTAAAACCTATTGCGTAATGAACTTGATATCGTTGTAGGATCGAATGAAGTTTTAAAATGGATTGATTTTGAGGCCTTTCCAGTTTTGCTAAAGGGGTCACTCCCGGTGAAGGGATCGTCGGCCCTTTCCTCGTCGTATGAGGTGCGGGATATATCACATATATCACTGTGCAAAACAAAAACTCTTAAAAGCAATCAAAAACAAACCGAGTGTGTAGCATCTGCCAGTTGTTGCTAAAGGAGTCACTCCCGGTGAAGGGATCTCGGTCCTTTCCTTATCGAATAAGGTGCAGGATATATCACATATACCGCTGTGCAAAGCAAGAACTGTAGCTACCTGTTTTAATCTTGAAATTCGATTCCACAACATCTTAAGGTTTCTTTTCTTTCATTAATCACATTAATGAAGTCCCATCATTTAAATACATAAACATCACAGATAGATATGACGTATACTTATGCCATCCGCATTCGCCTCGATGTCCCCTCGTGCACCGTTAGGTTAGGTAACTAACGGCAGAGCGGGGCAGGGCTAGCGCGGGTGTAAAACATAAGTAACGTCTATATAATATATCATATATATCATATACTGTATCTATCACAGAACATCACATGATCACATCACAGATATCGCAGCAGAAGAATCAAATGAAATATTGGATATACTAGGACGTCCGTGTTTTCAATACGAGCCAGTACAAAACACGGATTCCACGGTCGTGATGAATAGCCAATCCCACACCCCTAGACCCCTACGAGAGCGGCAAGCAACCCTACCAATTCTAGAGTTAGGAGACCCGGACTCGACTCCTCGAGTTGGTCTCCCACTGGACTCCAGAACCCGGTTACTTGTGCCCTCCTCCTTGGGTCTATCCTAGTGCGGAAAAGTAAATAATATACAACCGGTGACATCTTCCGCAACATGGAAGTGCCCCAAATAAAAGAATATTACATACAAGTTTTTACATGAATGAAAATGAAAAACACTCATCTCACATAAAAACCCCCGGCTATTCAAACACGACGATCCAATATAACATATCCAGCAACACATAACATCACATGTCATCAACGTAAGTAAGTATGCATACCCCAATTGTCGTTGACGTATAGCAACGAAACCGGCGATATCGCCATACTACACTTACGGTCACAGAAAAGAAAGTGTAAAACTACAACAGTTGGAATCCGCAACATGCATAGACATCACATGCCTAATCAAATGAATTACTTAGACATCACATGCCTAACGATTATAAACCCCGCATTTTAGTCTCAAGATCGAAAACACTTTTCAATATCAAGTCGGGCAATTCAACAAGATTCCCGACATCCTGATCGAATGCTCGTCGCAAACTTCAATAGGCGGCCGCACCCCCGATACCGTCGACAAAGTGCACCAAGGCGGAACACCGCTACCGGGAGCATCCGAACGGATGCTTTCGGCGGCAGGGTTCTCCTACAGTCACTTGGTCGGGGCTATGGGGTGAGGCTGTCTATTAAGTTTACCCGGCGAGTATCCGCGTACACTACGTGATTGCGACGGACTTTTGATCACATCAAAATTCCGTGGCAACCGATCAAGTGAGACTAAAGTGCTATGTTTATAACATTCATTCAGTTATCTCATAACTTTTTGTGAATTCCAATTATTGTATCCCATTCCAGATAAATATACAGTATTAAAGTTTTTGAGCGAATGGTCAAATACCCAATATTCACTAAAGCTCAACACTTGAGCGGAGTTCAAAAATTCCGGTGTATGGCACAGTAGCAGCGGTCCAGCCGTAGAAGGGTCAAGCCAACGCCTCACATATGGCACGCCGTACTGCCCCAAACCCGAAGGTTCAAAGGGCAGTTCAAGACGGTCACATAATCGAGTTAAGGTTTGTGTCTTCTAGAGGGCCCACTACAAAACTTGCACATATATCCGAAAGACGTAAACCCCGTGAAGAGTGAGTAAATGATACTCGTCCAAATACTTCAATACATTCTAATTATCCGGAAAACACATAGACAGAATTAGACTTTCCGATCGAAACATTGATTCCCAAAACAACTCAGAACAACTCAACTCTTGAGTTCAGTTTAAATATTCCAGGAAAATGAGCACTGCATTTTAGAAGTTACAGTGAAATTTGACACGTGTCGGCTTCTGATTGGCGGCCCTTCCGCCGCGCGAACCCCCTTTGTGCGGCCCTTCCGCCGCGCTTTGGTGGAATTAGGGTACCAAATTTCACAGTAATTCTTAAAAAAGCCTGCTTGTTTTTCTGGATATTTTTAATTCACAAAATTCAACAATTTTGAAAAAAGTACAGAGAGCGATTTTGCTATGGGATTTCGGTTCGATCGGATTTCTAATTCCGTCCGGGGATCGCCTAAGGCTCTAGCTAGGCTCTGATACCACTGTAGGGTTCCGGGGCACATCAAGGGGTGGTCACAAGGCATCAACCATGCCAAACGAAAATTTTACATGTGCCGAAGAACCCTTCTACGGATCGTCGGCTAGAGTTTAGGCGAAACTAGAAGAAGCTAGCTATCAACATAACTAATGAGAGAAGAAAATACAACCTTTGTAGTTTCTTTGCTCCACCTCCATAGCTCCAAGACGATGTCCCTCCGCTTCGGTCGTCGGATCCCGGACTCCGGTGATGGTTTCGTCGGAGAAATAATCGGGCTAAGTCGAAGACTACAATGCCGAAGAAGATCTACGTCGAAGCTTCTCAAACTCGAGCTCCGCCTTCACCAAGTCAAGAACTTGTGAAGACAACACACTCTTCAACAAGGGCATGTTGTAGAGAATGAAGAAAGAGGAGATGGGTTGACTTTAGATTTTGTTTTCTCACTCATTTGATCATTTCACCATTGGAGGCTCCAAGCTTTTCTTCTTCTTGATGAAGAAGAAGAAGAAGCATGAAGGAACATGAATGGACAAGAGGAATCTCATGAGAATGGTGTGAGCCTCTTCCAATGTGAAAGAATATTATCATATGTATCATAATGCTAACCTTAGTTAGTTGTAGAGAGGGAACCATGGTTGGGTGTAAGGTTGGGTCAAAGTCAAGAACAAAATGGTGCATGCTTTTATGCTTTGTCAATTTTCATGAAGATAAAATAATAGCCACCATTTTATTCTTGCCCCCCCACTATTCGTTACAAATGAATGAATGGATAATTTGAAAGAAAACCCTAACCATTATTCAACCATGGTTTGATCCTTACATAAACTCAAGTTAGCATGAATCAACAAACATGATATAATTAAGTGCACATGAAAATATATCACATATACAATGTGCACAACAAGTGAGAAAAACCATCTTAGGTGAACCAATATTAGTTAATGTAAAATAATATATCAAATATATAATTATACATTAAATCATTAAATCAACACTTGATTTAACGATCCGGTCATATCTCATATAACCGACTAATATGAATAGTAACAGATTGTCGAATCAACACTTGATCCGATAACCCGACTATGTCACATACAACCGATCAATATTAGTTAATGTAAAATAATATATCAAATATATAATTATCCATTAAATCATTAAATCAACACTTGATTTAACGATCCGGTCATATCTCATATAACCGACTAACATGAATAGTAACAAATCATCGAATCGACACTTGATCCGATAACCCGGCTATATCACATATAACCGATCAATGTTACATATCGCGAGAATGGAATACAGTATCACATACACGTATTATTCTCGGTCCCGCACATATCTCATATGTGCTCCTCTTTCGTTTTGCTCGAGCCAGGAAAACCTCTGTGTAGGACTCTAAAGACTCGTCAATACGCCGGTAGCAGGTGATGATCATATCAAACACCCACAAGCCGCAAGCGGTCTGCCAAACGTAACGGCCACCCGGGTATTGAGCGATCAGAAGATCGACGAGCTAGCCCGCTCACACTCCTGTGAATCCAACCAGTAACACTACCGTACAGTCCGGTCTGATCGTCTGATATGTCGCATATCTCGCCTAGGGGTGGTAAACGTCAGACCCCAATAGCTTGATAAGTCGTGTCGATATGAGGTCTATAACAACTCGAGAAACTACTGGTAACACTTACCAGTAAATCTCAGCAACCCTGGCCAGGGATTTCCTGTTATAGCCAATTGAACACAACGCAACATCAACTCCCTATACCGGGAGAGACGAATCCCCTCCTATCGCTCATTGCCTCCATGTGACTCGGGACTGTACCCAAAAACCACCGTTTTGCACGCCCTCATGGACGTGGTAAGATGGAAATCAAAGCACAGTGGGAACCACACAAGACTCTATGACGATCTCGGGTCAACAGACTACTCTGTACCAGTGTCACCAGAGAACTGCCATCTGACGTAAGGTATAATACCATCTGGGAGTTCTCGGCGAGTCCGTCCAGTGTACCCAGTCTCTACTGAGCACCCGTATATCATCTCTGATGTCAAACACCAATGGATATGGGATCATCCATCGCCCATCTGTATGGGTCGAGAAGGTACACGCTAGTCTACTCTGGTATATCGATGCCCCGTCTCGATACACCCACGACTAGGGACTTTGAAGGATGTACTTATGGACTACCATGTCCCCACTAGTATGATCCGCATCATAGTCCAGGTAGTCAAGTACACATCCTAAGGGCTTTACCAACATGTAATAGAGAGACAATCAATGTACAAGTTAAGGTAAAGAGTAACCAGATAGCATACTATCATGTCGAGCAAGAAAGTCCTCCCTATATATGTCCCAGCATCCACTACAATATACATCATATGTACAGTAATGGCCTCTAGGGCATACATATAACTAACAATCTCCCACTTGCACTAGGGCCATCTGTAGCAGTGGTTGCAGTATCTCATACTCAACCATCCCATAAAAGTCTCTCTCTGGGAACAAGCCTTCGTGAGTGGATCCGCCGTGTTATCCTCTAAGTCTGCTCTCCTTGCCTCGATCATCTTGGAGATCAACCATCTCCATGATCAGGTGACACTGCCTTAGAATAAGTCTGGATCACTGATGGGACCAGCGTTCCTTGGCATAAGCCACAACTCCATTGTCTCACAATGGTAGGAACATAGTTCATCTCATGAACCATTATACATCCAAACATCCTCTTTGGTAGCATTTTAAGTAGCGCTGTATCCTGCCTTTATCGTCTAGTATGTCACGGTATCTAGCTTGGAACTCTTCCAACATACCGTCCCTTTACTGAGGGTAAAGACAATGCCTGCGACTGACATTCAGTCGTCTTTATCACTCTGGAACACTTCCAGTGATTCTCCCCAGGATCGATTGATACCATCTCACTACGACTAGTGAGTATCCTAACATCCAATTAGATCTATCTCATAGATCCAAAATCCAGGATTTAGTAGGTATCATTTTGATCCTATATGGAGAATCATTGTGATAAACGGAGATTGACCGAGCGTAGCATAGGAAACTCCTTCCCCATCAAGAGTATCTCATCCACGTACTCTACGAGGATCGTCACAATACTCCCTACTACCCTTTTGTTTATACAAGGTTCATCTACCATTCTGATGATGTCAAACTCTTTGACTACAACATCAAAACAGATGTTCCAACTCCGCGATGCCTGCTTTATCCTATAAAGCATCTTGCACACGTTTCCGCTGCTCCCACTGTCTACGAAGCCCTCTGGCTGTGTACTTATAGACGCTCTCTTCCAAATCATCATTTAGAAAAGCAGTCATGACACCCAACCACCAGATATCGTAGTCATGGTACGTAGCCGTGGCAAGTAGGATCTGGATGGACTTAAGCATAGCTCCTTAGAAAAGGCTTTATCATGATCCACTCCTGGTCAATGATGCAAACCTTTAACAAGTCTAGCTTTGAAAGTCTCAACTTTTCCATCTACACCAAGTAATCTTCTCAAGATATACTTGCTCCTGATGGGGATTTAACCCTTCAGATATCGCAACAAAAGTCCATACTTTGTCGGTGTACAAGGATTCCATCTCAGATCGCTAAACATCCAGCCATTCTTACAGAGTCCCACTCCTGATGGCCAGCTCGAAACTAGTTGGGTCATCATCTCATGATGCATTCCTGGCTCCCACTGTCATAGAGAAACCGAAGTAACTCTCAGGTGGGTGAGGAACCCTACTAGATCGGCGGAGAGGCTGAGGTTCGTTGGTATCTACTGAATCCTTTGGTTGTACCAAATCATCTGCCATCATTTGTATAGCTGGAACCTTTCCAGTTGTACATAACAGACCTTGCCTCGAGCTTGTCCGGATTTTGCTTTTAGACATAGGCCGGACAACCCCCAAATCTTAACAAGTTTAAGACATGGGCTCTTCCCTTTCCATATCACATATGAAATGGTAGGCAACTGATTTGATTAGAACCCTATTCAATAAGCATGCAACTTCTCAAGTTCATAACTCCCATAAGGAAATAGGTGACTCAGTAGTACTCATCATAGAGCGCACCTTATCATATAGGGTGTGTCTGCTCCACCCCGATATACCATCGTGCTATGGTGTATTCGGAGGAGTAATGCTGAGAGAGAATCTCATTCTCCTTTAGAATAGTCCAGGTATTCTATGCTTAAGCATTCTCCTCCTTGATCTCATCAAAGGACATAATACTTATACCCGTATTTTGGTTCTCTACTTCTTTCTTATATTCCGTGAATATCTCAAAAGGTTCGGACTTGTGTTTCAACAGGAACATATGTCTGAATCTAAAGAGATCATCAGAGAACGTAATGAAGTATAAAGAACCATTCCTGGTATGTGTAGACAGGGGACCTACATACATCAACATGTATCATCCCAAAAGTTCACTAACTCTTTCTCTGTTTCCAATAAACAGAGCTGTGGTCATCTTATCTTTGTGACATGACTGGCGAGTTTCACAAGATGAAAATTCAAACAAATTTAAATATGCATCTTTATGTAACTCCAGCCAGTCGGGTCGCATTGATATGACCTAGTCTACAATACCTCAAGAAGGATCCGTTCATTTCTGAACTGTTCCTCTTGTGTGTGTTCCGTATACTAAGAACTGTAGTTTGATTTAGAACATCAACGCTTTTAGATAACGTGCCTGAACCGATCAACTTTTGATATAGGAAATGTTCAAAACATTATCCAACAATACAAAATTTTATCATTTCTTTACTGATAAAGAGAGTGATATGATTTTGTATATCAGGTTCGGTATCTAATAACATTCGTTCAGAATCAATGTATTCAGGTAATACAGGGTGACAGTGACCGACAGACTTGGCTGCAACACTTGCCCCGTTTTCTGCCTCATGAAACTTATCACCCGTTCTCAGTTTTTCTACCTTTTTGTAGCCCTATGTAACAGATTACATATCTGGGATCCTGATCCGGTATCACATACCCAGGATCGGGAGGATACTGAGAAACAGTTCTTTGTAATGAACACACCCGAAGATGATGCATCAACATGCACTCTCTTCGTTTGGGCGGCACGGGAAATCTGGTATTCCCCAATTTCCTGCTCTGTCTTATAACATTTATAAGTTGGAGCGGGACCAACGTTCCCCAGCTCAGTATAACAAGCGGGTTCAGTCAATAATCCGTATTATTATCTTGATTAAGGCGTGATATGGTCGCTACCCGGAGAGAGAGAGAAGAAAACACTCAGCGTGCGCTCTTGCAAGAATAGATTGGTTATTTTTATCTAATCAGGATGGCTCCCACTGCTTTTTATCAAATCTTCCTTCAAACCCTAAAAGGAAAGACTAGCCGGGATTAATTACACACTACAAGTTCGCCAATCTTTCAGCCAGGCCAGTGTCGGTACTTTGAGGGAGGTCCCCCGTGCTTTCGCACGAACCTAATTAATGTAAACCTCGTTTTCCCAGAGGCGTAACCTCGTTAACACCTTTCTAGACACCTACTTGATTGGCTAATTGCAATGCATAAAACTCTCCCAGGAGTAACTCTTACTCGCAGCGGGTATCGGGATCCAACTATCTCATAGAAGGTATGCAATCTCATTGCAAATTTCAACACTTGAAATTCCCGATAATATTTTGCCCCTAGCGTCCTATGACCTTGACGGAGGCCAAACAACCCATAGTCCGCTAGTCAAGTTCAACCCGTCATTTCGTGATTGAATTAAACCCACCCGCACGACCCTTGACGGAGGCCAAACAACGCCGTACGAATACCCTAATCCAATCGCATCATATGCTAGCAGATAAGCACTAGTTAGCTACCGTACACTGCGCCTTGACGGAGGCCAAACAACCGCAGCACGAATACTAACTAATACTTATCTGAAATGACGGAGGGCTACGACAGGTTTTTCTTAAAACCTATTGCGTAATGAACTTGATATCGTTGTAGGATCGAATGAAGTTTTAAAATGGATTGATTTTGAGGCCTTTCCAGTTTTGCTAAAGGGGTCACTCCCGGTGAAGGGATCGTCGGCCCTTTCCTCGTCGTATGAGGTGCGGGATATATCACATATATCACTGTGCAAAACAAAAACTCTTAAAAGCAATCAAAAACAAACCGAGTGTGTAGCATCTGCCAGTTGTTGCTAAAGGAGTCACTCCCGGTGAAGGGATCTCGGTCCTTTCCTTATCGAATAAGGTGCAGGATATATCACATATACCGCTGTGCAAAGCAAGAACTGTAGCTACCTGTTTTAATCTTGAAATTCGATTCCACAACATCTTAAGGTTTCTTTTCTTTCATTAATCACATTAATGAAGTCCCATCATTTAAATACATAAACATCACAGATAGATATGACGTATACTTATGCCATCCGCATTCGCCTCGATGTCCCCTCGTGCACCGTTAGGTTAGGTAACTAACGGCAGAGCGGGGCAGGGCTAGCGCGGGTGTAAAACATAAGTAACGTCTATATAATATATCATATATATCATATACTGTATCTATCACAGAACATCACATGATCACATCACAGATATCGCAGCAGAAGAATCAAATGAAATATTGGATATACTAGGACGTCCGTGTTTTCAATACGAGCCAGTACAAAACACGGATTCCACGGTCGTGATGAATAGCCAATCCCACACCCCTAGACCCCTACGAGAGCGGCAAGCAACCCTACCAATTCTAGAGTTAGGAGACCCGGACTCGACTCCTCGAGTTGGTCTCCCACTGGACTCCAGAACCCGGTTACTTGTGCCCTCCTCCTTGGGTCTATCCTAGTGCGGAAAAGTAAATAATATACAACCGGTGACATCTTCCGCAACATGGAAGTGCCCCAAATAAAAGAATATTACATACAAGTTTTTACATGAATGAAAATGAAAAACACTCATCTCACATAAAAACCCCCGGCTATTCAAACACGACGATCCAATATAACATATCCAGCAACACATAACATCACATGTCATCAACGTAAGTAAGTATGCATACCCCAATTGTCGTTGACGTATAGCAACGAAACCGGCGATATCGCCATACTACACTTACGGTCACAGAAAAGAAAGTGTAAAACTACAACAGTTGGAATCCGCAACATGCATAGACATCACATGCCTAATCAAATGAATTACTTAGACATCACATGCCTAACGATTATAAACCCCGCATTTTAGTCTCAAGATCGAAAACACTTTTCAATATCAAGTCGGGCAATTCAACAAGATTCCCGACATCCTGATCGAATGCTCGTCGCAAACTTCAATAGGCGGCCGCACCCCCGATACCGTCGACAAAGTGCACCAAGGCGGAACACCGCTACCGGGAGCATCCGAACGGATGCTTTCGGCGGCAGGGTTCTCCTACAGTCACTTGGTCGGGGCTATGGGGTGAGGCTGTCTATTAAGTTTACCCGGCGAGTATCCGCGTACACTACGTGATTGCGACGGACTTTTGATCACATCAAAATTCCGTGGCAACCGATCAAGTGAGACTAAAGTGCTATGTTTATAACATTCATTCAGTTATCTCATAACTTTTTGTGAATTCCAATTATTGTATCCCATTCCAGATAAATATACAGTATTAAAGTTTTTGAGCGAATGGTCAAATACCCAATATTCACTAAAGCTCAACACTTGAGCGGAGTTCAAAAATTCCGGTGTATGGCACAGTAGCAGCGGTCCAGCCGTAGAAGGGTCAAGCCAACGCCTCACATATGGCACGCCGTACTGCCCCAAACCCGAAGGTTCAAAGGGCAGTTCAAGACGGTCACATAATCGAGTTAAGGTTTGTGTCTTCTAGAGGGCCCACTACAAAACTTGCACATATATCCGAAAGACGTAAACCCCGTGAAGAGTGAGTAAATGATACTCGTCCAAATACTTCAATACATTCTAATTATCCGGAAAACACATAGACAGAATTAGACTTTCCGATCGAAACATTGATTCCCAAAACAACTCAGAACAACTCAACTCTTGAGTTCAGTTTAAATATTCCAGGAAAATGAGCACTGCATTTTAGAAGTTACAGTGAAATTTGACACGTGTCGGCTTCTGATTGGCGGCCCTTCCGCCGCGCGAACCCCCTTTGTGCGGCCCTTCCGCCGCGCTTTGGTGGAATTAGGGTACCAAATTTCACAGTAATTCTTAAAAAAGCCTGCTTGTTTTTCTGGATATTTTTAATTCACAAAATTCAACAATTTTGAAAAAAGTACAGAGAGCGATTTTGCTATGGGATTTCGGTTCGATCGGATTTCTAATTCCGTCCGGGGATCGCCTAAGGCTCTAGCTAGGCTCTGATACCACTGTAGGGTTCCGGGGCACATCAAGGGGTGGTCACAAGGCATCAACCATGCCAAACGAAAATTTTACATGTGCCGAAGAACCCTTCTACGGATCGTCGGCTAGAGTTTAGGCGAAACTAGAAGAAGCTAGCTATCAACATAACTAATGAGAGAAGAAAATACAACCTTTGTAGTTTCTTTGCTCCACCTCCATAGCTCCAAGACGATGTCCCTCCGCTTCGGTCGTCGGATCCCGGACTCCGGTGATGGTTTCGTCGGAGAAATAATCGGGCTAAGTCGAAGACTACAATGCCGAAGAAGATCTACGTCGAAGCTTCTCAAACTCGAGCTCCGCCTTCACCAAGTCAAGAACTTGTGAAGACAACACACTCTTCAACAAGGGCATGTTGTAGAGAATGAAGAAAGAGGAGATGGGTTGACTTTAGATTTTGTTTTCTCACTCATTTGATCATTTCACCATTGGAGGCTCCAAGCTTTTCTTCTTCTTGATGAAGAAGAAGAAGAAGCATGAAGGAACATGAATGGACAAGAGGAATCTCATGAGAATGGTGTGAGCCTCTTCCAATGTGAAAGAATATTATCATATGTATCATAATGCTAACCTTAGTTAGTTGTAGAGAGGGAACCATGGTTGGGTGTAAGGTTGGGTCAAAGTCAAGAACAAAATGGTGCATGCTTTTATGCTTTGTCAATTTTCATGAAGATAAAATAATAGCCACCATTTTATTCTTGCCCCCCCACTATTCGTTACAAATGAATGAATGGATAATTTGAAAGAAAACCCTAACCATTATTCAACCATGGTTTGATCCTTACATAAACTCAAGTTAGCATGAATCAACAAACATGATATAATTAAGTGCACATGAAAATATATCACATATACAATGTGCACAACAAGTGAGAAAAACCATCTTAGGTGAACCAATATTAGTTAATGTAAAATAATATATCAAATATATAATTATACATTAAATCATTAAATCAACACTTGATTTAACGATCCGGTCATATCTCATATAACCGACTAATATGAATAGTAACAGATTGTCGAATCAACACTTGATCCGATAACCCGACTATGTCACATACAACCGATCAATATTAGTTAATGTAAAATAATATATCAAATATATAATTATCCATTAAATCATTAAATCAACACTTGATTTAACGATCCGGTCATATCTCATATAACCGACTAACATGAATAGTAACAAATCATCGAATCGACACTTGATCCGATAACCCGGCTATATCACATATAACCGATCAATGTTACATATCGCGAGAATGGAATACAGTATCACATACACGTATTATTCTCGGTCCCGCACATATCTCATATGTGCTCCTCTTTCGTTTTGCTCGAGCCAGGAAAACCTCTGTGTAGGACTCTAAAGACTCGTCAATACGCCGGTAGCAGGTGATGATCATATCAAACACCCACAAGCCGCAAGCGGTCTGCCAAACGTAACGGCCACCCGGGTATTGAGCGATCAGAAGATCGACGAGCTAGCCCGCTCACACTCCTGTGAATCCAACCAGTAACACTACCGTACAGTCCGGTCTGATCGTCTGATATGTCGCATATCTCGCCTAGGGGTGGTAAACGTCAGACCCCAATAGCTTGATAAGTCGTGTCGATATGAGGTCTATAACAACTCGAGAAACTACTGGTAACACTTACCAGTAAATCTCAGCAACCCTGGCCAGGGATTTCCTGTTATAGCCAATCGAACACAGCGCAACATCAACTCCCTATACCGGGAGAGACGAATCCCCTCCTATCGCTCATTGCCTCCATGTGACTCGGGACTGTACCCAAAAACCACCGTTTTGCACGCCCTCATGGACGTGGTAAGATGGAAATCAAAGCACAGTGGGAACCACACAAGACTCTATGACGATCTCGGGTCAACAGACTACTCTGTACCAGTGTCACCAGAGAACTGCCATCTGACGTAAGGTATAATACCATCTGGGAGTTCTCGGCGAGTCCGTCCAGTGTACCCAGTCTCTACTGAGCACCCGTATATCATCTCTGATGTCAAACACCAATGGATATGGGATCATCCATCGCCCATCTGTATGGGTCGAGAAGGTACACGCTAGTCTACTCTGGTATATCGATGCCCCGTCTCGATACACCCACGACTAGGGACTTTGAAGGATGTACTTATGGACTACCATGTCCCCACTAGTATGATCCGCATCATAGTCCAGGTAGTCAAGTACACATCCTAAGGGCTTTACCAACATGTAATAGAGAGACAATCAATGTACACGTTAAGGTAAAGAGTAACCAGATAGCATACTATCATGTCGAGCAAGAAAGTCCTCCCTATATATGTCCCAGCATCCACTACAATATACATCATATGTACAGTAATGGCCTCTAGGGCATACATATAACTAACATATGATGTATGGGCCTTCATATTTCGGCTCGAACATCTCCCGTTTTGCACAATTATGGATCATTGGTCTTTTGACGACTGGTACAAGTTCACCTTGGCGAAATGTTCTCGACCTGGTTAGTCTTTCGTATGACCGTGTCATCCTAGCCTTATAAGCCTCTAGGTTTTACTGTGCTATAAGATGAGTTTCATCGAGGGCATTGAGCTCTTCAAACCGAAGATGAGCATTTTCTTCATCTATCAGCTCGTATCGAACCGCTATCCGTAGAGAGGAGAGTTCTATTTCCAGCGGGAGTACTCCCGCTTCCGTGTTGAACACCAACGCATATGGTGTTGTATTCGTGACCATTTTGAACATTGTTCGGTATTCCCAAAAAGCTTCATGCATCCTTTCGTGCCAGTCTTTTTTTGTTTCTGGACACTATTTTCTTTATAATCTTTATCAAGATCTTGTTGAAAGCTTCAGCTAAACCGTTGGCTCGAGTATTATAGACCGAAGAGTATCTCCAATCTATTTTATGTTGTTGTGCGAAGCAGCTTATTTTATGGCTTTTATAAGCTGGCCCATTATCCGAGATAATTCGACGCGGAGTGCCGAACCGATAGATGACATAGGTTCTGAAGAAATGGAGGATATTATCCGTCTTCACCTCCCTTAGTGGTACTGATTTTGCCCACTTAGAGAAGTAGTCAGTCGTTGCCAATATAAACCGATGTCCTTTCGACGATACCGGTTCAATGGTGCCAATTATATTGGTTCCCCATATTTCGAACAGCCAACTAGCCACTGTTGGGAGTAGCGGATTTGGATGTTGGTGGATGAAGTCCCCGTGAATTTAGCACGAGTGACACTGCTTCGTATATTCAAGGCAATCCTGAATCATTATGGGCCAATAGTAACCCATTCTTTTTATCTTCAGTTTCATCTTTGGCCCGTGATGAGAACCGCAGAGTCCGTCGTGAGTTTCTTGGACGACTTTCTTTGCTTCCTCCAGACCCAGGCATCTTAGCCACAAACAGTCGAACGATCTCTCATATAGAGTATTATTGACGAGGCAAAATACAAAGCTCGTTTCATGAGCTGATGTCTCGACGGCGCATTTTTGGGCGTTCATTGGGACTTCCCTCCAATCCTTGAAGACTTCCCTCCAATCCTTGACCTTTCCTTCGTCCTCTATTTGAAGGGCTACTTGTTCGGTTGCTTCTTTTTCTTCGGATTGCTCTATTAGGTCTTCCGAAGATATATCCGTTGGCACGAGAATCCTACGGCTTTGCACAATGATCCTTACGTCATCGAGGTCTTCATCAGCCAATTCCTTAGCCAATTTGGCCAATGCATCTGCCTTACTGTTTTCCGCACGCGGCATATTTTTCAGCGTATAGGAAGGGATTTGTGTTAGCAGTTGTTGCACTCTTTCACCATACTTTATCAGCTCTGGCTTTCATGTCTGATAGTCTCCATTTACTTGGCTAACGATCAGCTGGGAGTCTCCATATATGAGGAGGTCTTTGATTCCCATATCGATAGCGATCTCTAGACCTGCTATCAAAGCTTCGTATTGAGCCTCGTTATTAGTCCTTGGCTCTGTTAAAGAAAGGGCGTAACACAATATCCCTCCTTGCATGGTCGTGAAGATAAGGCCGACCCCGGCTTTGATTATGGGGGCATTTCTCTTTCGTTGCGTCTTGGAAAATGCTCCATCGAAGTAGAGTTCCCATTAGGAATCATTTTCTTCTTCAAGCGCATCGAACGCATGTTCGTCTGGCAAATCGCAATTTAAGGGGAGTCGGCTGGTATCGGATGCTCCACGAGAAAGCCGGCAATGGCCTGACCTTTCACTGCTTTAAGGGTTCAATACGTTACCGAGAACTCCATTAGGATGATGGCCCATTTGGCAAGCCTTTATGTTAGTATGGCCCTTGACATTAAATATTTGAGAGGATCTACCTTTGATATAAGATGGACCTTGTATGCCAAGGCGTAATGTCTGAGCTTTTTTATTGTGAAGATCAGCGTCAGGCAATGTTTTTCGATGGGGAAATAGTTGTTTTCTGCCGCTAGGAAGACTCGACTTAAATAGTATAGAGCTTTCTTCTTTCCCTGATCATTCTCTAGTGCCCACAGTGCGTCTAGAGAACCATCAAGGGTCATTGTATATAGGATAAGAGGTTTTCTCTTAACCGGAGCGGTCAATACTGGCGGATTTTGCAGGTATTGCTTGATTTCGTCTAGTGCATTTTGGCACTTATGATCCTAGAAGAACGGGGTCCCCTTCTTCATCAAATGACTATAGGGACAGCATTTCCTGGAAAAGTTAGCTATGAACCGCCGGATATACACAAGCTTTCCTTAGAGAGACCGCAGTTGTTTGACGGTTCTTGGCGTAGGCATTTCCATAATCGCCTTGATCTTTGAAGGGTCGATTTCGATACCCCGGTGACGTGTAATGAATTCTAGGAATTTTCCTAAGGAAACTCCAAACACACATTTTAAAGAATTCATCTTCAGATTATACTTCCGAAGGCGTTAGAACACTATTTTTAGATGTTCTCATTATTCCTCGTGAGATTTACCCTTTACCATAAGGTCGTCGATGTAGCATTCGACGATCTCGTGTATGAGGTCATCAAAGATTGTTGTCATGGCCCTCTGGTAGGTAGCGCCAGTGTTCTTCAAATCGAACGGCATCACCTTATAGCAGAATATGCCCAATGGGGTTCGGAAGGCAGTATGCTTTTAGTCTTCAGGATACATTTTTATTTGGTTGTATCCTAAAGATCCATCCATGAAGGAGCAGACCTCATGGGTAGACGTGTTATCAATCATTAGCTCGGTAACAGGTACTGGGAAATCATCTTTCGGGCAAGCTTTGTTGAGATCCCGAAAGTCCACGCAAATGCGCACTGTCCCATTTTTCTTCATCACTGGAACGATGTTGGCGATCCAGTCAGGATATTGAACTTCTTGGATGAAGCCGGAGTGGATTAGTTTCTTGACTTCAATATTGATGCTCATCTTAAGTTCGAGTCGAATCCTTCTTGGCACCTGTTTGATTGGCTTTATACCTGGCGATATAGCCAGTTTATGTACCACCACCTTTGGATCCAAACCCGGCATTTTAGAGTAGTTCCAGATGAAACAATCTTTATACTAGATGAGCACGTCTTTTAATGTGGCCAACTACTTTTTAGATAGCAGTTCACTGACAAACGCTGGCCTCGTATCATTTTCCGTCCCTAAGTCAATTTTTCTTAGGTTGTCTGTCGTGGTATATATCCCATCTTCCAGCTTTTTTGGTGCTGGTGGAAACTCTGAGAACACCCCTTCTTCATCTTCATTTGCAAAGCACATGTAGAGATCATCCATAGTCTCGTGTCCTCCCTCTTTTGATTTTGTTATCATATGGCAGGTACGAGCTCGCTTCCATTCTTGATGTTGAGCTGGTCTTACCCTCACGGTATAGGTCCTCTTTGATTTATGCTTTTGCGGCGGGGTTACCCTCCAGCAGTCGGATAAAGCGAACCTGCCTTATTGATACTAATCTTCTACCGAGTCTTTAAAGATGAAGTGGTCTTCAAGGGGATAACCTATTTCTCGGTGATAGGAGAAATAATCTGAATGATGGACCTCATTTATTTGTTCGGGGTGCTGAGACTCCGCAAGTGTCATCATTTGGTGCTTCATGACAAGGTTGAATATTTTTCTTGTCTTGTCTTGAAGGAAAGAGTATTCCCGACCCATCTTCTTTATAAAGGACGGGATCCAACCGAGTTTTTCTCTATTGCATAGCATCTTTAATCCACTTTGTTGTTTTCGAACGTTGTTTGCATTCTATGCCCTATTTCTCTTCTATTTCGGGATTTTCCCCTTTCACTAGAACATACAGTGGGCCTAGAATGAAGAGCATTATAATCTTCTTTCTTCGTCGATTGCTGACTGAGACGCTGCGTCCTGTACTTTTCATAAATGGTCATTTCGCGGCTGTGATTGTCCTGGCTCTTTTGACAAGCTTCTTTTATTAACATGTCAATTTGCTCTTCCAGCGACGGACTTAACGTTCTTAAAGCAGGCTCTCGCTCCGATTTGACGTCATGGCTATTTGGAAAGGCGTCTTCCGCTTCACTTGAGCTGTTTACAACGTGGCAACTGTGGATCTGTAGGATTGCTAGGCACGCTCACAAGGTTCTACGAGGCATCAACCATGCCCGATTAAAAATTTAGCCGTGCCGAACAACCCAAGGCCGGATCTTTAAACTAGGGTTTAAGCGAAAACAAGCATGTTAAACTCTTTAACACTAAGTGAGAGGGATTACAACCTTTGTAGATCCAGTCCTTCACTTCTTAAGCTCCGTGTTGAGGTCCCTTCGCTGCGATCATCGTGTTCCGGACTCTCGAGAGGGTTCACGAAGAGAATGATGCAACCTTGCTTCCGATCTTCGATAACATAGATGATCTACCTCGAAGTTTCGTTAACACAAGCTAACACTCATAATATGAAGTGAACACCCTCATCTAAATGGCAAGGATAGATGAGGATGATGAAGTAGGATTTTTGCTCTCATTTATAATCTTTTTCTCACTCACTTTCATCACAAAAGAAAGCTTTTTCAAGAAGAAACTCAAGCAAGAAGAAACTCAAGCAAGAAGAAAAACAATGAAGATGATCACTTGATCCTTTTGTGATGAACAATGAATTATTGTAGTGGTTACAAATCTAACCAAGGGTTAAGCATGAAAGAGTTAACCCTTGTAGAGAGTTAACTAGAGTTAATGGTTTGGATTGGGTAAACATAATATCTCATAAAAATATCAAGCAACCACAAAGTCAAATCTTCATGAAGCTTCATGGAAGCTTCATGCAAAAGCTAACCCTAATCCAAACCCTAACCAAGTTTAAACCATAAACCATTGTTAAATTTGTAACCCTAACATGTTACAATATTATATATCACATATACAATATATTTTGTAACAATAGAAAATAATACAATTAACATATATCGCATATATATCAATGTATTATCCCGTGAGAAAATGAATCTTTTAGTGAGCTAATTTTAGTTAATGTAATTTAATATATCATATATATTATTATACATTAAATTATCGAATCAACACTTGATCCGACAATCCGGCTATATCGCATATAACCGACTAATACGATGACCCAGCTATATCACATATACCCGGCCGATATCTCATATCGCGAGAATCCAATACGGTATCACATACCGCATTATCCTCGGTCCCGCACATATCACATATGTGCTCCTACTCCATTTTGCCTGAGCCAAGAAACCTCTGTGTAGGACTTTAAAGAATCGTCAATACGCCGGCAGTAGGTGATGATCATATCAAACACCCACAAGCTGCAAGCGGTCAGCTAAACGTAACAGCTACCCAGGTATTGAGCGCTCAGAAGATCAACAAGCAAGCCTGTATATTCTCCTGTGAATCCAATCAGTAACACTCTCGTACAGTCCGCTCTCGTCATCTGATATGTCGCATATCTCGCCTAGAGGTGGTAAACGTCAGACCCCAGTAGCTCGATAAGTCGTGTCGATATGAGGACTATAACAGTTCGAGAAACTACTGATAAAACTTACCAGTAAATCTTAGCAACCCTGGCCAGGGATTTCCGGTTATAGTCAATCGAACACAGCGCAACATCAACTCCCTATACCGGGAGAGACGAATCCCCTCCTATCGCTCATTGCCTCCATGTGATTCGGGACTGTACCCAAAAGCCACCTTTTTACACGCCCTCTTGGACGTGGTATGATGGAAATCAAAGCACAGTGGGAATCACACAAGACTCTATGACGATCTCGGGTCAACAGACTACTGTACCAGTGTCACCGGAGAACTGCCATCTGACGTAAGGTATAATACCATCTGGGAGTTCTCGGCGAGTCCGTCCAGTGTACCCAGTCTCCACTGAGCACCCGTACACCATCCTTGATGTCAAACATCGATGGATATGGGATCATCCATCGCCCATCATATGGGTCAAGATGCGTATACGCTAGTCTACTCTGGTGTATCGATGCCCTGTCTCGATACACCCTCGACTAGGAACAGTTATAGGATGTACTCATCGACTACCGTGGCCCCACTAGTATGATCTCATCATAGTCCCAGTAGTCGATTACATATCCTAAGGGCTTTATCAACATGTAACGTAGAGACAATCAGAGTACATGTTAAGATAAAGAGTAACCAGATAGCATACTATCATGTCGAGCAAGAAAGTCCTCCCTATATATGTCTAAGCATCCATCACAATATACATCGTATGTACAGTAATGGCCTATAGGGCATACATATAACTAACAATCTCCCACTTGCACTAGGGCCATCTGTTGTGGTATCACATACCCAACAATTAGATATGGTTGAAGTATCTCATACTCAACCATCCCATAAAATTCTCTACTGGGAAAAAGGTCTTTGTGAGTGGATCCACGCTGTTGTCCTCTGTGTCTACTCTCCTAACCTCGATCTCCCTAGAGATCAACCATCTCCATGATCAGGTGATACTGCCTAAGAATTATATCTGGATTTCTGATGGGACGGGGGTTCCTTGGCATAAGCCACAACTCCATTGTCACACAATGGTAGGAACGAAGTAATCTCATGAACTTATATATATCTAGACTGCCTCTTTTGTAACATCCTTGGTAACGATGTATCTTGCCTTTAATCGTCTAGTAAGTCACGGTATCTAGCTTGGAACTCTTCCAACATACCGTCCCTCCACTGAGGGTATAGACAAGCCTGCGACTGACATTCAGTCGTCCTTATCACCTTGGAACCTTTCCAGTGATTCTCCCTAGGATCGATTGATACCATCTCACTACAACTAGTGAGTATCCTAACATCCAATTAGATCTATCTCATAGATCCAAAAACCCAGGATTTATGAGGTATCATTTTGATACTATATGGAGAATCCTTGTGATAAGCGGAGATTGACCGAGCGTAGCATAGGAAACTCCTTCCCTATCAAGAGTATGTCATCCACGTACTCTACGAGGATCACCACCATACTCCCTACTACCTTTTTGTATATACAAGGTTCATCTACCATTTTGATGAAGTCAAACTCTTTGACTACCACATCAAAACAGATGTTCCAACTCCGCGATGCCTGCTTTATCACATAAAACATCTTGCACACGTTTCCGCTGCTCCAACTGTCTACGAAGCCCTCTGGCTGTGTACTTATAGACGCTCTCTTTCAAATCAACATTTAGAAAAGTAGTCATGACACCCAACCGCCAGATATCGTAGTCATGGTATGTAGCCGTGGCAAGTAGGATCTGGATGGACTTAAGCATAGCTTTGAAAGTCTCAACTTTTCCATGTACACCAAGTAATCTTCTCAAGATTTACATGCTCCTGATGGGGATTTAACCCTTCAGATAAAGCAACCAAAGTCCATACTTTGTTGGTGTATAAGGATTCCATCTCAGATCGATAAGCATCCAGCCATTCTTACAGAGTCCCACTCCTGATGGCCAGCTCGAATCTAGTTGGGTCATCATCTCATGATGCAATCCTCGCTCCCACTGTCATAGAGAAACCGAAATATCTCTCAGGTGGGTGAGGAACCCTATTAGATCGGCGGAGAGGCTGAGGTTCGTTGGAAACTATTGAATCTTTTGGTTCTACCAAATCATCAGCTGCAGTTTGTATAGCTAGAACATTTCCAGTTCTACATAACAGACCTTGCCTCGAGCTTGTCCGGATTTTGCTTTTAGACATAGGCCGGACAACCCCAAATCTTAACAAACTTAAGATATGGGCTCTTCCCTTTCTATATCACATATGAAGTGATAGGAAACTGATTTGATTTGAACCCTATTCAATAGGTATGCAACTTCTCAAGTGCATAACTCCCAAGAGTAAATAGGAAACTCAGTAGTACTCATCATAGAGCACACCATATCACATAGGGTGCTATTGCTCCGCCCCGATATACCATCGTGCTATGGTGTATACGGAGGAGTAATACTGAGAGAGAATCTCATTCTCCTTTAGAATAATCCAGGAATTCCGTACTCAAGTATTCTCCTCCTTGATCTCATCAAAGGACATAATACTTATACCCGTTTTTGGTTCTCTACTTCTAACTTATATTCCGTGAATATCTCAAAAGTTTCGGAGTTGTGTTTCAACAGGAACATATGTCTGAATCTTGAGAGATCATTAGAGAATATAATGAAGTATAAAAAACCGGTCTTGGCATGTGTAGACAGGGGACCTTCATACATCAGCATGTATCAATCCCAAGAGTTCACTAACTCTTTCTGTGTTTCCAATAAACAGAGCTATGGTCATCTTATCTTTGTGACATGACCGACAAGTTTCATAAGATGTAAATTCAAACAGATTTAAATATGCATCTAAATGTAACTTAGCTAGTCGGGTCGCATTGATATAACCAAGTCTACAATGCCTCAAGAAGGATTCGTTCATTTCTGAACTCTTCCTCTTGTGTGTGTTCTGTATACTAAGAACTGTAGTTTGATTTAGAACGTCTATGCTTTTAGATAACGTGCCTGATCCGATCAACACTTGATATAGGAAATGTTCAAAACATTATCCAACAATACAAAATTATATCCTTTCTTTACTAATAAAGAGATTGATATGATGTTGTATATCAGGTTCGGTATCTAATAACATTCATTCAGAATCAATGTATTCTGGTAATACAGGGTGATAGTGACCAACAGACTTGGCTGCAACACTTGCACCGTTTCTATCTCATGAAACCTATCACCCGTTCTCAGTTCTCTACCTATCTGTAGCCCATGTAACAGATTACATATGCGGGATCCTGATCCGGTATCACATACCCAGGACGTAAAGGATACTGAGAAACAGTTCTCTGTAATGAACACACCCGAAAATGATGCATCAACATACACTTTCTTCGTTTGGGCGGCACGGGAAATCTGGTATTCCCTAATTTCTTGCTCTGTCTTATAACAATTATAAGTTGGAGCGGGACCAACGTTCCCCAGCTCAGTATAACAAGCGGGTTCAGTCAATACATCCGTATTATTATCTTGATTAAGGCGTGATATGGTCGCTACCTGGAGAGAGAGAGAAGAAAACACTCAGCATATGCTCTTGCAAGATTAGATTGGTTATTTAATATATCTAATCAGGATGTCTCCCACTGTTTTAATCAAATCTTCCTTCAAACCCTAAAAGGAAAGACTAGCCGGGATTAATTACACGCTACAAGTTCGCCAATCTTTCAGCCAGGCCAGTGTCGGTACTATGAGGGAGGTCCCCCGTGCTTTCGCACGAACCTAATTAAAGTAAACCTCGTTTTCCCAGAGGCATAACCCCGTTAACACCTTTCTAGACACCAACTTGATCGGCTAATTGTAATGTGCAAAACTCTCCCAGGAGTAACTCTTACTCGCAGCGGGTATCGGGATCCAACTATCTCATACAAGGTATGCAATCTCATTGCAAATTTCAACACTTGAAATTCCCAATAATATTTTACCCCTAGCGTCCTATGACCTTGACGGAGGCCAAACTACCCATAGTCCGCTAGTCAAGTTCAACCCGTCATTTCCTGATTGAATTAAACCCACCCGCACGACCCTTGACGGAGGCCAAACAACGCCGTACGAATACCCTAATCCAATCGCATCGTATGCTAGCAGATAAGCATTAGTTAGCTACCGTACACTACGCCTTGACGGAGGGCAAACTACCGCAGCACGAATACTAACTAGTACTTATCTGAAATGACGGAGGGCTACGACAGGTTTTTAAGAAAACCTTTTGCGTAATGAACTTGATATCGTTGTAGAATCGAGTGATTTTAAATGGAATGTTTTTGAGGCTTTTCTAGTTTTGCTAAAGGGGTCACTCCCGGTGAAGGGATCGTCGGCCCTTTCCTCATCGAATAAGGTGCAGGGTATATCATATATACCACTATGCAAAGCAAAAACTATAGAAACAATCAAAAAACAAACCGAGTTTGTAGCATCTGCTAGTTTCACTAAAGAGGTCACTCCCGGTGAAGGGATCTCGGCTCTTTCCTTATCGAATAAGGTGCTGGATATTCTACAAGGAACACCGCTATGCAAAGCAAGAACTAGAGCTACCAGTTTTTGAGACAAGTTTCTACAACATCTTTAGGTTTCTTTTAGTTTCATTAATCTCATTAATGAAGTCCCATTTTATTATGCTTCACAAGCATCACATTTGAAACGAAATCAGCAATATAACATATATCTCATATATATAATATAAACATTCGTCTCAGGCAGTAATATGATCTCATCACAGAACATTGCAGCAGAAGAACATATATGAAATATTGGATATACTAGGACATCCGTGTTTTAGTACGAGCCTGTATAAAACACGGATTCCATGGTCGCGATGAATAGCCAAACCCACATCCCTAGACCCCTACGAGAGCGGCAAGCAACACAGCCAATTCTAGGGTTAGGAGACCCGGTCCCGACTCCTCGAGATGGTCTCCCACTGGACCCTAGAACCCGGTTACTTATGCTCCCCGCCTTGGGTCTACCTAATGCGGAAAAGTAAATAATATACAATGGTGACATCATCCTCAGCCCGGAAGTGCCCCAATAAAAGAATATTACATACAAATGAATTTTACATGAATGAAAAAGAAAAACTCTCATCTCACATAAAACCCCCGGCTATTCAGAACGCGACAATCCAATATAACATATCACAGCAACATATAATATCTCATATCATCAACGTAAGCAAGTATGCGTATCCCGATTGTCGTTGATGTATAGCAACGAAGCAAGCGATACACCACATACTACGCTTACGGTCACAGAAAAGAAAGTGTAAAACTACAACAGTTGGAATCCGCAACCTCCTTAGACATCGCATGCCTAACCAAATGAATTCCTTAGACATCCCATGCCGAACAATTATAAACCCCGCATTTTAGTCTCATTATCGAAAACTCTTTTCAATATGAAGTCGGGCAATTCAACAAGATTCCCGAAAACCAGATCGAATGCTCGTCGCAAACTTTAGTAGACGGCCGCACCCCCCGATGCCATCGACAAAGTGCACTACGGCAGAACACCGCTGCCGCGAGCACCCGAACGGATGCTTTCGGCGATGGGGTTCTCCTACAGTCACTTGGTCGGGGCTATGGGGCGTGGCTGTCTGTTAAGTTTACCCGGCGAGTATCCGCGTACGCTACGTGATTGCGACGGACTTTTGATCACATCAAAATCCCGTGGCAACCGATCATGTGAGACTAAACTGCTATGTTTATAACATTCAAATTAGTTATCTCATAACTTCTTGTGGATTCCAAATATTGTATCACATTCCAGATAAACAGGCAATGTTAAACTTTCCGATCGAATAATCAAACACCCAAGATTTCCCAAATAGCTCAACACTTGAGCGGAGTTCAAAAATATCCATCACATGCTTCAGTACCGATGGTCCAGCCGTAGAAGGGTCAAGCCAACGCCTCACATGTGGCACGCCGTACTGCCCTAAACCCTAAGGTTCAAAAGGCAGTTCAAGACGGTCACATAATCGAGTTAAGGTTTGTTGTCTTCTAGAGGGTCCACCGCGTTACTTGCACGACTTAGAAAGTTTCAAACTCGAGAAAAAATCCAACTTTTGAAAAAATTTCCGACTGGGGAAAAAGTGAGTTATTGATATCCGTTCGAACTTTTTAACAGTTTCTAAAAAATTACTCGGACAAACTAAACAAATTAAAATTATCCGATCGAATCAACGAGTCCCCAATACAACCCTAGAAAACTCAACACTTGAGTGGAATTAAAAAATTCCCAGAAAAAATTGCCAAGAAAGGACCTAAGAATAAATATATGAAATTCCAGGGACTAAGTCCAAATTTTGGCCGCGGAACCGCCGCCAAACCCTTGGTTTGGCCGCGGTTCCGCGGTCACGTGAGCGACTTAGTGGACCGTACTTCACAGTAATTCTTAGTTTTTCCTGCTTGTTTTTCTGAGCATTTTTAATTCATAAAAAACCACAGTTTTAAAAAATGTACAGAGAAGGGTAAACATCGGGGTTTCCGGGTTCGATCAGACTTTAAACTTCATCTAGACTTTGCCTAAAGCTCTAGCTTGGCTCTGATACCATTGTAGGGTTGCTAGGCACGCTCACAAGGTTCTACGAGGCATCAACCATGCCCGATTAAAAATTTAGCCGTACCGAACAACCCAAGGCCGGATCTTTAAACTAGGGTTTAGGCGAAAACAAGCATGTTAAACTCTTTAACACTAAGTGAGAGGGATTACAACCTTTGTAGATCCGGTCCTTCACTTCTTAAGCTCCGTGTCCATAACATAGATGATCTACCTCGAAGTTTCGTTAACACAAGCTAACACTCATAATATAAAGTGAACACCCTCATCTAAATGGCAAGGATAGATGAGGATGATGAAGTACGATTTTTGCTCTCATTTATAATCTTTTTCTCACTCACTTTCATCACAAAAGAAAGCTTTTTCAAGAAGAAACTCAAGCAAGAAGAAAAACAATGAAGATGATCACTTAATCCTTTTGTGATGAACAATGAATTATTATAGTGGTTACAAATCTAACCAAGGGTTAAGCATGAAAGAGTTAACCCTTGTAGAGAGTTAACTAGAGTTAATGGTTTGGATTGGGTTAACATAATATCTCACAAAAATATCAAGCAACCACAAAGTCAAAGCTTCATGAAGCTTCATGGAAGCTTCATGCAAAAGCTAACCCTAATCCAAACCCTAACCAAGTTTAAACCCTAAACCATTGTTAAATTTGTAACCCTAACATGTTACAATATTATATATCACATATACAATATATTTTGTAACAATAGAAAATAATACAATTAACATATATCGCATATATATCAATGTATTATCCCGTGAGAAAATGAATCTTTTAGTGAGCTAATATTAGTTAATGTAATTTAATATATCACATATATTATTATACATTAAATTATCGAATCAACACTTGATCCGACAATCCGGCTATATCGCATATAACCGACTAATACGATGACCCGGCTATATCACATATACCCGGTCGATATCTCATATTGCGAGAATCCAATACGGTATCGCATACCGCATTATCCTCGGTCCCGCACATATCACATATGTGCTCCTACTCCATTTTGCCTGAGCCAAGAAACCTCTGTGTAGGACTCTAAAGAATTGTCAATACGGTGGCAGTAGGTGATGATCATATCAAACACCCACAAGCTGCAAGTGGTCAGCTAAACGTAACAGCTACCCAGGTATTGAGCGCTCAGAAGATCAACAAGCAAGCCCGTACATTCTCCTGTGAATCCAATCAGTAACACTCCCGTACAGTCTGTTAGTTATGTATATGCCCTAGAGGCCATTGTTGTACATTTGATGTATATTATAATGGATGCTTGGTTATATATAGAGAAGACTTTCTTGCTCGTCATGATAGTATGCTATTTGGTTTCACTTTATCTTAACATGTTGACTAGTACTGGTTTACTGTTTTACTCTCACATGTTGATAAAGCCCTTAGGACTTGTACTCGACTACTGCGACTATGATGAGATCATACTAGTGGGGCCGCGGTAGTCGATGAGTACATCCTATAACTGTTCCTAGTCGAGGGTATATCGAGACAGGGCATCGATACACCAGAGTAGACTAGCGTATACGCATCTTGACCCATATGATGGGCGATGGATGATCCCATATCCATCGGTGTTGGACATCAAGGATGGTGTACGGGTGCTCAGTGGAGACTGGGTACACTGAACGGACTCGCCGAGAACTCCCAGATGGTGATATACCACACGTCAGATGGCAGTTCTCCGGTGACACAGGTACAGGGTAGTCTGAAGACCCGAGATCGTCATAGAGTCTTGTGTGATTCCCACTGTGCTTTGATTTCCACCTTACCACGTCCAAGAGGGCGTGCAAAACGGTGGCTTTTGGGTACAGTCCCGAATCACATGGAGGCAATGAGCGATAGGAGGGGATTCGTCTCTCCCGGTATAGGGAGTTGATGTTGTGCTGTGTTCGATTGGCTATAACTGGAAGTCCCTGGCCAGGGCTGATATAGAGATTTACTGGTAAGTGTTACTAGTAGTTTCTCGACCCGTTATGAGCCACACATCGACACGACTTATCGGTTACTGGGGTCTGACGTATACCACCCCTAGACTTGATATGCGACATATCAGACGAACAGACCGGACTGTACGGGAGTGTTACTGGTTGGATTCACAGGAGAACGCACAGGCTAGCTTGTTGATCTTCTGATCGCTCAATACCTGGGTGGCTGTTACGTTTAGCTGACCGCTTGCAGCTTGTGGGTGTTTGATATGATCATCACCTGCTACCGGCGTATTGACGATTCTTTAGAGTCCTACACAGAGGTTTCTTGGCTCAGGCGAAACAGAGTAGTGGCACATATGTGATATGCGCAGGAGCGAGAATAATGCGATATGGGATACCGTATTAGATTCTCGCGATATATGGATATGAACCGGGTCATCGGATCAAGTGTTGATTCGATGAATCGGTACATGATATATTAGTCGGTTATATTCGATATAGCCGGATCGTCGGATCAAGTGTTGATTCGATGATTTAATATATAATAATATATATGATATATTATTATATTAACTAATATTGGCTTACTTTATTATTTCATTTTCTCAGTGGATGATACATTGATATATATGCGATATATGTTAATTGTATTATTTTCTTTTGTTGCAAATATATAATATATATGTGATATATATTATTGTGACATGATATGATTAATTGTTAAACATGTTTAAGGATGATTAATTGAGGTTAGGGTTTGATTGGGTTTAGTTGCTTCAAGTTCTTTCTAGAAGCAATTTTCTTTTGTCATTTGTAAAGATATTTAGAATGACACTTTCCTTTAACCCAACCAAACCCTAACTCTAGTTTATTCTCTACTCTTTCTTATCCATTCATCCTTGACCATGGTTACAATTCAATCATATAATTCATTCTATTCATCACAAAAGGTTTTAAGTTAATGATTAATTCTTTTTCCATCATCATCTTCTTCTTCTTCTCTCTTGAAGAAGCTCTCTTGATTTTCTTAAGTGATGATAAAATATGAGAAAATGATATAGAAAGAAAGCAAAATCACTACTCTCTCATCCTCATCTCATCTAGCCCTTGGGATTAGGATGTTCTTCTCTTTAGAGTGAGATAGCTTGAGTTCTTCGAAACCTCGACGTAATAGCTTGAGTTCTTCGAAACCTCGACGTAGATCATCGGAGATTTGGAATACGACAAGCTAGAATGGATCGTTCGAGTCGTGGAGCCTCTCATGAGTCCGGGAGATCGTGGATCGCGGCAAAGGGACTTCTACTCGGAGCTTGTGAAGTGAAGGAGCGGACTACAAAGGTTGTAATCCCTCACACTTAGATAATTGTTATCTATTTACATGTTAAACCCTAATTATCTAGCAAAGATCCCGGCTTTGGGTTGTTCGGCACGTCTAAAATTTAATCCGGGCATGTTTGATGCCTCTAGAACCTTCACAAGAGTGCCTAGGAACCCTACAGTGGTATCAGAGCCTAGCTAGAGCATTAGGCGATGTGTTTACGAAGTTAAAACTCCGATCGAACGCGAAACGACGAAAAAAACCCCTTCTCTGGAAATTTTTTAAAAATTGGGATTTTTCTGAATTAAAAATATGTAAAAAAATCAGCAGGGAAATCTAAGAATTACCATAAAACCCGAGCCCCTAATTCGACCAAACGGCGGCGGAAGCGCGGCGTAAGCATGGCTTGCGCGGCGCTTCCGCGGCGGAACAGTGAGATCTTGACACGTGGCTTTGATGGTAATTCCCGTAGGTACTTGCTGATGGTTCTGGATATTTTTATTCTGTTCCAGGTGTTTAAAATTCTGGGGTTTGTTTTGTAATAGTAGACTCGATCGGAAATTTTAAGTTCGTATTTCTTTCCGGATATTTAGAAACTGTTAAACTGGTTGAACGGATATCATTAACCCACTTTATTCTGGTACGGCAAACTTTCAAGCGTTGAATTTTTATTGGGTTTAAATCTTTCGGAAAATTGTACAAGTTAAGCGGTGGACCCTCTAGAAGACAACAAACCTTAACTCGATTATGTGACCGTCTTGAACTGCCTTTTGAACCTTCGGGTTTGAGGCAGTACGGCGTGCCACATGTGAGGCGTTGGCTTGGCCCTTCTACGGCTGGATCACTGGTACTGTGACATATTCTGGGATTATTTGAACTCTGCTCAAGAGTTGAGCACTTCGGGAAATTTTGGGTGTTTGATTATCTGTTCAAATAGTTTAATACCGTATATTTATCTGGAATGTGATACAATATGTGGAATTCATAGAGTTAGGCATGAAATGCGGAATATGAGATATTTCGGATTTACGATGTCTAAAGTGATTGTGGATTCCAAATATTGTAGTTTTACACTTTCTTTTCTGTGACCGTAAGCGTAGTATGTGGTGTATCGCCGGCTTCGTTGCTATACATCAACGACAATCGGGATACGCATACTTGCTTACGTTGATGATATGAGATATTATGTGTTGCTGTGATATGTTATATTGGATCGTCGCGTTCAGAATAGCCGGGGTTTTATGTGAGATGAGGGTTTTTATTTTCATTCATGTAAAATTCATTTGTAATGTAATATTCTTTTATTTGGGGCACTTCCAGGATGCGGTTGCTGTCACCAGTGTATATTATTTACTTTTCCGCATTAGGTAGACCCAAGGAGGGGAGCACAAGTAACCGGGTTCTAGGGTCCAGTGGGAGGCCATCTCGAGGAGTCGAGACCGGGTCTCCTAACCCTAGAATTGGCAGTGTTACTTGCCGCTCTCGTAGGGGTCTTGGGATGTGGGTTTGGCTATTCGTCGCGACCGTGGAATCCGTGTTTTATACAGGCTCGTATTTAAAACACGGACGTCCTAGTATATCCAATATTTCATATATGTTCTTCTGCTGCAATGTTCTGTGATGAGATCATATTACTGCCTGAGACGAATGCTTATACTATATATATATGCTGATATATAAATATTACTGCTTTCGTTTCTTCTGTGATGCTTAGGAAGCATAAGCTGATGGGATTTTTATTAATGAGATTAATAAAAGAAAAGAAACCTAAAGATGTTGTAGAATCAAAAACTTTATAGAAGGGGTAGCTACAGTTTTGCTTTGCACAGTGATATATACGATATATCCTGCACCTTATTCGATGAGGAAAGGACCGAGATCTCTTCACCGGGAGTGACTCCTTTAGCGAAACTGGCAGATGCTACAAAACGCGGTTTGTTTTTTGATTACTTTAAGTGTTTTGCTTTGCACAGCGGTATATATGATATATCCAGCACCTTATTCGATGAGGAAAGGGCCGACGATCCCTTCACCGGGAGTGACCCCTTTAGCGAAACTAAGAAAAGCCTCAAAAACACTCCTTTTCAAAAATTACATGATTCTACGACGATATCAAATTCATTACGCTCAGGGTTTTTTCTGAAAAACCTGCGTAGCCCTCCGTCATTTCAGATAAGTAATATTTAGTATTCGTGCTACGGTAGTTTGGCATGCGTCAAGGCGTAGCGTACGGTAGCTGATTATTACTTATCTGCAGCATGAGATGCGATTGGATTAGGGTATTCGTGCGGCGTTGTTTGGCATGCGTCAAGGGTCGTACGGGTGGGTTTAATTCAATCACGAAATGTACGGGTTGAACTTGACTAGTGGACTATGGGTTGTTTGGCATGCGTCAAGGTCATAGCACACTAGGGGTAAAAGCTTTATCGGGAATTTCAAGTGTTGAAATTTGCAATGAGATTGCATACCTCCTATGAGATAGTTGGATCCTGATACCCACTGCGAGTAAGAGTTACTCCTGGGAGAGTTTTACACAGGACAATTAGTCATTCAAGTAGGTGTCTAGAAAAGTGTTAACGAGGTTACGCCTCTGGGAAAACGAGGTTTACTAATTAGGTCCGTGCGAAAGCACGGGGAACCTCCCTCAAAGTACCGACACTGATCTGGCTGAAAGATTGACGAAGTTGTAGGGTGTAATTAATCCCGGCTAATCTTACCTTTTAGGGTTTTAAGGTAGATTTGATAAAAACAGTGGGAGACATCCTGATTAGATAAGATAATAACCAATCTAATCTTGCAAGAGCATACGCTAAAGTGTTTTCTTCTCTCTCTCTCCAGGTAGCGACCATTTCAGGCCATAATCAAGATAATAATATGGATGTATTGACTGAACCTGATTATTGTACTGAGCAAGGGAACGTCAGACCCGTTCTTTCTTATAAGAGTTATAAGACTGAACAGGAAACAGGAGAATATCTAGATTCTCACACCGCCCAAAAGAACATGCATGTTGATGCATCTTCTTCAGGTGTGTTAGTTATTGAGAACTGTTTCTCAGTTCACCCTACGTCCTGGGTATTAGATACCGGATCAGGATCCCACATATGTAAACAGTTACATGGGCTATGTAAAGGTAGAGAACTGGGAAAAGGTGATCATTCCATTCAAGTAGGGAACGGTGCAAGTATTGTAGCCAAAGCAGTTGGCGAATATCACCTTGTATTACCAAGTCGTAATACACTGATTCTAAATGAATGCTATTATATACCGAACATGATGTGCAACATTATATCAGTTTCTTTATTGAGTAAAGAGGGATATAATTTTGTAGTACAAGATAATGTTATGAACATATTCCTAGATCAAAAGTTGATTGCATCAGGCTCGTTACATAATGGCATATTCATTCTAAATCAGAATACAGTTCTAAATATACAAAACACACACAAGAGGAAAAGTTCAGATGTGAACGAATCCTTCTTGTGGCATTGTAGACTTGGTCATATCAATGCGACACGACTGGCTAAGTTACATAGAGATGGTTATTTGAATCCGTTCGAATTATCATCTTATGATACTTGCCATTCATGTCTCAAAGGAAAAATGACCAAAGCTCCGTTTAGTGGACACGGAGAAAGAGTTACCGAACTCTTAGGACTGGTACATAGTGATGTATGCGGTCCCATGTCTACGCATGCCAGGAACGGTTCTTCCTACTTCATTACATTCACTGACGATCTCTCTAGATTCGGACATGTATTCCTGATGAAACACAAGTCTGAAGCTTTTGAGAAATTCAGGGAATATAAACACGAAGTAGAAAATCAAACGGGCAAAAGTATTAAGATTCTTCGATCTGATCGAGGAGGTGAATACTTAAGCGGTGAGTTCCTAGATTATCTAAAAGAGAATGGGATTCTCTCTCAGCGTACTCCTCCTTATACACCACAGCACAACGGTGTATCTGAGCGGAGGAATCGCACCCTATTAGATATGGTGCGCTCGATGATGAGTACAGCTGAGTTACCTATTTCCTTCTGGGGGTATGCGCTTGAGACAGCCATAGACCTATTGAATAGAGTTCCTACCAAATCTGTGCCTACCACTCCATATGAGATATGGAAAGGGAAGAGACCACATCTTAATTATATTAAAATATGGGGTTGTCCGGCCTATGTCAAAAGACAAAATCCGGACAAACTCGAGGCAAGATCAGTCTTATGTAAGTTTGTAGGATATCCCAGAAATTCACAAGGGTATATCTTCTACCACCCCGAGGAACAAAAGGTGTTTGTTTCTCGACATGCTACTTTCTTAGAAAAAGGTTTTCTTATGAAACAGAATAGTAGTATTGAGGTAGAACTGGAAGAGGTTCCAGCAACACAAACTATAACAGAAGACTTGGTTGAACCAGAGGATTCAGTAGTACCCGACGAACCCCAGCCTCTCCGCCGATCTAGTAGGGTTTCTCATCCACCTGAGAGATACTACGGTTTTCTCATTGATGGTGGAAGCGAGGATTGCATCATGGATGATGATGAACCAACTAGTTTCGAGCAGGCCATCACGAGTGGTGACTCTGTGAAATGGCTGGATGCAATGCGATCTGAGATGGAATCCATGTACACCAACAAAGTATGGATTTTAGAAAATGCTCCTGAAGGGGTAAAACCCATTGGGAGCAAGTGGATTTTTAAAAAGAAATTTGGTGTAGATGGAAAAGTTGAGACTTTCAAAGCTAGACTTGTAGCAAAGGGTTTTCGTCAACGTCCAGGTGTGGATTATGACGAAACCTTTTCTCCAGTGGCTATGCTTAAGTCCATCCGGATCTTACTTGCCATTGCTGCATACCATGACTACGAAATCTGGCAAATGGATGTTAAGACCGCCTTTCTAAACGGTGATTTAGAAGAGTGCGTGTACATGACTCAGCCAGAGGGCTTCGTAGATAGTGGGAACAGCGGAAAGGTGTGCAAGCTGCTTAAATCCATTTATGGGTTAAAGCAAGCATCGCGGAGTTGGAACATCTGTTTTGATGTTGTAGTCAAAGAGTTTGACTTCATCAAAAATATAGATGAACCTTGTATCTATAAGAAGGTGGCAGAGGGTAAGGTAGTCTTCCTCGTATTGTACGTGGATGACATACTCTTGATAGGAAATGATATTCCTATGCTGCAATCAGTCAAGCTCTTCTTATCACAGAGATTCTCAATGAAAGATCTAGGTGATGCCTCCTGCATATTGGGAATCATGATCTATAGAGATAGATCTAAAAGGATACTGGGATTGTCCCAATCCAGGTACATTGACACCATACTAAAGAGGTTTAGTATGGAAGAATCCAAACGTGGGAATCAGCCCACGATATCTGGACTCACTCTCTCCAAAGAGATGTCTCCCAAGACTGATTTGGAGAGAGCTCGCATGCAAGGGATACCCTATGCTTCGGCAGTAGGCTCTATCATGTATGCGATGCTATGTACCAGACCCGATGTAGCATACTCACTAAGTGTAGTGAGTCGGTATCAAGCAGATCCTGGAGAGAGTCATTGGACAGCAGTGAAGAACATTCTCAAGTACTTGCGAAGGACTAAGGAGATGTTCTTGGTGTATGGTAACGGAGAACTCCAGGTGGAGTCCTTTACCGATTCCAGCTTCCAAAGTGATAAGGACGACTCTAAGTCGCATTCGGGTTTTGTCTTTACCCTCAATGGAGGGGCGGTATGTTGGAAGAGTTCCAAACAGGATACCGTTGCAGACTCAACGATGGAGGCTGAATACATCGCTGCCAACGATGCTGCCAAAGAGGCTGTCTGGATCAAGAAGTTCATTAGTGAACTTGGTGTGGTTCCATCCATTGAGCATCCAATACCTCTGTATTGCGATAACAATGGAGCTGTGGCTTTGGCCAAGGAACCCAGGTCCCATCAGAAGTCCAGACATATTCTGAGGCGGTATCACCTGATCAGGGAGATAGTTGATCGCCGGGAGATCGAGGTCAGGAGAGTAGATACGAAGGACAACACTGCGGATCCATTCACGAAGGCTATTCCCCAGATACAGTTTGAGAGATTATTCGGGATGCTAGGTATGAGATACTACAGCAGCTGGCCTTAGTGCAAGTGGGAGATTGTTAGTTATGTATATGCCCTAGAGGCCATTGTTGTACATTTGATGTATATTATAATGGATGCTTGGTTATATATAGAGAAGACTTTCTTGCTCGTCATGATAGTATGCTATTTGGTTTCACTTTATCTTAACATGTTGACTAGTACTGGTTTACTGTTTTACTCTCACATGTTGATAAAGCCCTTAGGACTTGTACTCGACTACTGCGACTATGATGAGATCATACTAGTGGGGCCGCGGTAGTCGATGAGTACATCCTATAACTGTTCCTAGTCGAGGGTATATCGAGACAGGGCATCGATACACCAGAGTAGACTAGCGTATACGCATCTTGACCCATATGATGGGCGATGGATGATCCCATATCCATCGGTGTTGGACATCAAGGATGGTGTACGGGTGCTCAGTGGAGACTGGGTACACTGAACGGACTCGCCGAGAACTCCCAGATGGTGATATACCACACGTCAGATGGCAGTTCTCCGGTGACACAGGTACAGGGTAGTCTGAAGACCCGAGATCGTCATAGAGTCTTGTGTGATTCCCACTGTGCTTTGATTTCCACCTTACCACGTCCAAGAGGGCGTGCAAAACGGTGGCTTTTGGGTACAGTCCCGAATCACATGGAGGCAATGAGCGATAGGAGGGGATTCGTCTCTCCCGGTATAGGGAGTTGATGTTGTGCTGTGTTCGATTGGCTATAACTGGAAGTCCCTGGCCAGGGCTGATATAGAGATTTACTGGTAAGTGTTACTAGTAGTTTCTCGACCCGTTATGAGCCACACATCGACACGACTTATCGGTTACTGGGGTCTGACGTATACCACCCCTAGACTTGATATGCGACATATCAGACGAACAGACCGGACTGTACGGGAGTGTTACTGGTTGGATTCACAGGAGAACGCACAGGCTAGCTTGTTGATCTTCTGATCGCTCAATACCTGGGTGGCTGTTACGTTTAGCTGACCGCTTGCAGCTTGTGGGTGTTTGATATGATCATCACCTGCTACCGGCGTATTGACGATTCTTTAGAGTCCTACACAGAGGTTTCTTGGCTCAGGCGAAACAGAGTAGTGGCACATATGTGATATGCGCAGGAGCGAGAATAATGCGATATGGGATACCGTATTAGATTCTCGCGATATATGGATATGAACCGGGTCATCGGATCAAGTGTTGATTCGATGAATCGGTACATGATATATTAGTCGGTTATATTCGATATAGCCGGATCGTCGGATCAAGTGTTGATTCGATGATTTAATATATAATAATATATATGATATATTATTATATTAACTAATATTGGCTTACTTTATTATTTCATTTTCTCAGTGGATGATACATTGATATATATGCGATATATGTTAATTGTATTATTTTCTTTTGTTGCAAATATATAATATATATGTGATATATATTATTGTGACATGATATGATTAATTGTTAAACATGTTTAAGGATGATTAATTGAGGTTAGGGTTTGATTGGGTTTAGTTGCTTCAAGTTCTTTCTAGAAGCAATTTTCTTTTGTCATTTGTAAAGATATTTAGAATGACACTTTCCTTTAACCCAACCAAACCCTAACTCTAGTTTATTCTCTACTCTTTCTTATCCATTCATCCTTGACCATGGTTACAATTCAATCATATAATTCATTCTATTCATCACAAAAGGTTTTAAGTTAATGATTAATTCTTTTTCCATCATCATCTTCTTCTTCTTCTCTCTTGAAGAAGCTCTCTTGATTTTCTTAAGTGATGATAAAATATGAGAAAATGATATAGAAAGAAAGCAAAATCACTACTCTCTCATCCTCATCTCATCTAGCCCTTGGGATTAGGGTGTTCTTCTCTTTAGAGTGAGATAGCTTGAGTTCTTCGAAACCTCGACGTAATAGCTTGAGTTCTTCGAAACCTCGACGTAGATCATCGGAGATTTGGAATACGACAAGCTAGAATGGATCGTTCGAGTCGTGGAGCCTCTCATGAGTCCGGGAGATCGTGGATCGCGGCAAAGGGACTTCTACTCGGAGCTTGTGAAGTGAAGGAGCGGACTACAAAGGTTGTAATCCCTCACACTTAGATAATTGTTATCTATTTACATGTTAAACCCTAATTATCTAGCAAAGATCCCGGCTTTGGGTTGTTCGGCACGTCTAAAATTTAATCCGGGCATGTTTGATGCCTCTAGAACCTTCACAAGAGTGCCTAGGAACCCTACACAGTCCGGTCTCGTCGTCTGATATGTCGCATATCTCGCCTAGGGGTGGTAAACGTCAGACCCCAGTAGCTCGATAAGTCGTGTCGATATGAGATCTATAACAGTTCGAGAAACTACTGATAACACTTACCAGTAAATCTCAGCAACCCTGGCTAGGGATTTCCGGTTATAGTCAATCGAACACAGCGCAACATCAACTCCCTATACCGGGAGAGACGAATCCCCTCCTATCGCTCATTGCCTCCATGTGATTCGGGACTGTACCCAAAAGCCACCTTTTTGCACGCCCTCTTGGACGTGGTATGATGGAAATCAAAGCACAGTGGGAATCACACAAGACTCTATGACGATCTCGGGTCAACAGACTACTGTACCAGTGTCACCGGAGAACTGCCATCTGACGTAAGGTATAATACCATCTGGGAGTTCTCGGCGAGTCCGTCCAGTGTACCCAGTCTCCACTGAGCACCCGTACACCATCCTTGATGTCAAACATCGATGGATATGGGATCATCCATCGCCCATCATATGGGTCAAGATGCATATACGCTAGTCTACTCTGGTGTATCGATGCCCTGTCTCAATACACCCTCGACTAGGAACAGTTATAGGATGTACTCGTCGACTACCGTGGCCCCACTAGTATGATCTCATCATAGTCCCAGTAGTCGAGTACATATCCTAAAGGCTTTATCAACATGTAACATAGAGACAATCAGAGTACATGTTAAGATAAAGAGTAACCAGATAGCATACTATCATGTCGAGAAAGAAAGTCCTCCCTATATATGTCCAAGCATCCATTACAATATACATCGTATGTACAGTAATGGCCTCTAGGGCATACATATAACTAACAGGATCTGCTCCCGTTTCTTGGACCGAACGTATCCCAGCCCAGTTGTCTCCATCTTCCCGTTAGGCATCTTTCGCTGAGTCTCGGGAATGTCCCAAATCATTTTGTGGAATTGGGCTTGTCGAACAATTTGTTCGAGGGGTACACCTTGGCATCTTAACAGCTTTTTCAATCCCTCCGCATAATATCTCGACAAACGGATTGGTTGAAGCTTGTCGAGTGCAAAATCGGCACCATGCCAGACTTCTTTTTATACTTTGGACTCCATAGATTCGTAGAAAAGGATCGCTTTTTCACCTCTTCGCCTGGGAGGTACGTAGAAAGTGTGCATTTCTTATACGCTGTATGTATAGAGCGCATCAAGTTCTTTATAATGCTTAGGCAGAGCCATTGTGATTTGCAGACTCTGATCTGCTCCGGCGAAGGTTTGCATTGACGGGCGGATGGAGAACACTGCGTTGGCCTTGTCCTCAGAGTCGCTGCCAAAGACAAAAATAGGAGTAGATGGTCCATGCTTATTGTTTTCTTTCTGGGGTTGCCCCGAGTAGACTATTTCTTCGTCTTCCTCGATATCGCTCCCAAAGATAGGGATAGTGGCGACGGACTTCTGTTTTTCCTCCGGCTTATGACACCTTTCCGTATCTTCGAAGTCTGGTAGGAAGTATATTGCGTCTTCATATTTCCGGTCTTCGTTTATGGAGAACGAATTTAGCTCTCCCATGATGGTGTACTCCGAGCCATCCTTGAAATACCTCATACACTGATGCTGTGTAGAAGAGATGATGTTGTACTCATATAATCAAGGCCTGCCGAGCAAAGCGTTATAGCAAATCTTGATGTCAATAACATGAAATTTGATGTCAGTGACGAGCAGCCCGAAGCGCAGTGTCAGTATTACGGACCAAAGCGTCCGTGCTGACTGTATATCAAACCCGGAGATGGTAATTTTATCTTGGACGAGGTGCTAAACGTTCATGCAAATCTCCTTCAACACTCTTACATTGAGAAGGTTAACGGAGGATCCGTTGTCGACAAGGATTTTCCCTAACTTGATGTCATGGCAGTACCCAGTGACGTATAACGGACGATTATGCTCACATGTACCGAGGAGGAGATCTTCATCGCTGAATGTAATGTCAGCCATGTGGACCTCTGCCAGTTCATCTTTCATCTTCTCTTCTGATAAGAAAGCTTGGAACTGATCGGGCTCTTGAAATGCCTTGATCAGGGAATCTCGTGGCTCTTTGGATAGGAGGAGAGCATCCAATATGCTCAGTTGTGAAGGTATTTTCCTCAGATGTGCTAGGACGTTGTAATCCATCTTGTTTTTCTTAGACGGGTCCCTTACTGCGAGCTCTTTGACAACTCCTGTTAGGAATATGTATGCCTTAGAGGCCATTATTGTACATTGATGTATATTATAGTGGATGCTTGGACATATATAGAGAGGACTTTCTTGCTTGACATGATAGTATGCTATATGGTTACTCTTTATCTTAACATGTACACTTAGTATTATTATACTATCTCTTTTATACATGTTGATAAAGCCCTTAGGGTATTAGCTTGACTACCAGGATTATGATGCGGATCATACTCATGAGGCCTGAGTATTCCACAAGCACATCCTTTAATTGTTCCTAGTCAAGGGAGTATCGAGACAGGGCATAGATATTCCAAAGTAAAATAATGTGTACGTTTCTTGGTCATGTATGGGGGCGATGGTTGATCCCATATCCATTAGTGTTTGACATCAAAGATTGTACACAGGTGCTCATTAGAGAATGGGTACACTGAACAGGACTCGCCGAGAACTTCTAGATGGTACTATACCTATCGTCAGATAGCAGTTCTCTGGTGGCACTGGTACAGGTTAGTCTGTAGACCCGAGATCGTCATATAGTCTTGTGTGGTTCCCACTGTGCTTTGATTTCCTTCCTACCATGGCTCAAAGGAGTTGTGTAAACAGGTGGATTTTGGGTATAGTCCCGAGTCATATAGAGCCAATGAGCGATAGGAGGGGTTTCGTCTCTCCCGGTATAGGGAGTTGATGTTGCGCTATGCTCGATTGGTTATAACAGGAAGTCTCTGGTCAGGGTTGTTGATGAGATTTACTGGTAAGTATTATCAGTAGTTTCTCATACCGTTATACGCCTTACATCGGCATGACTTATCAAGTTATTGGGGTCTGACGATTCCACCCCCAGACTCGATATGTGACATATCAGACGAAGAGACCGGACTGTGCGGTATGTATTACCTATAGGCTTCATGGGAGTTTGGACAAGCTTACTTGTTAATCTTCTAATCACTCAATACCTGGGTAGCCATTACGTCCAACTAGTACCGCTGACGGCTTGTGGATGACTGATATGATCATCACCTACTGCTGGTGTATTGACGAGTCTTTAGAGCCCTACATAGAAGTTTCCTGGTTCAAGTGAAATGAAATAGGGCACATATGCTGATATGTGCGGGGGCCTGATTAAATACGAGTATGTGATACCGTATTCTAATCTGGCAGTTATTTGATATCGGTTAGGTTATATGTGATATAACCGGATTATTGAATCAAGTGTTGATTTGATAATTTGATACAGATAAATGATATTAGTCGGTTATATATGATATAACCGGATTATTAAATCAAGTGTTGATTTAATAAATTGATGTGTATTTATATTTGATATAATTATACATTAACTAATATTATAGCTCACTAATTATTTGCTTATATATATATATATATATATATATATATATATATATATATATATATGTATGTATGTATAAAGCATGGCATGGTTTTTCTATTTTTGGAAAATAGAAAAAATGAGGTGGAAAATGGAGAGACTTTTTGTGGTATGGAGCAAAGCATGGCTTATTCCTTTTTATATTCATTTACTTGCACTATCGAAATATGGCTACAATTTTTAATTGTTAAAAATTGTATGCTTCAATAATTGGTGAGATAATGAAGAGCCATTCCTATACTTCATTCTACACTTGAGTTCATTTTTTTTCTTGAGTTGAGCTCATGTGATGAGTTCTTGCTCTCTAGCTCTTTCTATCTTCTTCACCTCCACCTCCAAGCTCAATCCCTCACATGAGTTGTGAAACCTTGAGTTTTTTAGAACCCTAGTGAGCAAACAACACCTCTACTTCACCATTCTACACTAGATTAGCGCTTTGGTGTAGTGTGTTTCCTTCACTAAATAGTTTAGTGAAGAGGTGGCTTGAGCTAGAAGGACTTCGGATGGATCATCTTCGGCACGAAGATCACGGAGGAGGCTCGTTCAAACTTCAAGTGGAGCCTAGTGGAGTCGCGTGGACTACTACATGGAGCTTGAGAAAAGAAGGACACGGTCTACAAAGGTTGTAGCCTCCATCTCTTAGTATAGTTTTCTTGATATCATAGTTAAACCCTAATCATCTAGTTTAAGATTCTTGTTTAGTGTTGATTAGCATCCCAAATTTTTTTTAAAAGGCATGCTTGATGCAAGTAAAACCCAGTGGGGGTACTAACAAACACTTTCAACTCTATCGTCGAGGGCAATTTCCTCAGAGATTTTTTCTTTCCCTTTGTGTTTTTTGCTCAAACCTTTGTTTGTAGGTCCGAGGTTCTTCTCAGGCAACGTGCGGTTACACAGCTGAATATTCTCGCAGTTCTTCTCCTCGTCTTCTTTTTCGGAGGGGGGTCTTTGAAAAGAGGGTTGAAGGGTATTTCGTCCTCAGAATCGCTCCTGAAAGTAAGAACTTGGGGGTTTTCCCTTCCGAACTGGTACCAACCATATGACAGTTGCCATTCGTTTCTTCATACGCGTTTGTCGCACTATTTTGCCGTCGACGAGCATGAGTTTCACGCTTCATCCTCTTGAAGTGTTTTTGATGGGCAATGTATCCTTGCCGCCACTTCTTGAAGGCACTGCATTTCTCGGTAGGGTGGGTGACCCTCCGATGATATAAGCAATAGTTTGGGCATTCATCTTCTCCATCGAGGCATATAACCCCGGGAGTGTTCCTTACAGAGGTGGCAGTTTCATCCCCATTAACAGGGTTTTGGCGAACAGCTTCTCTATTTTGATCCTGCTCTTATTTGTAGCAGGTATGCTTTGGTTTAGTTGGAGTACTTTACGACTCATCCTTGCTGCAGCTTCTTTGTCCTGACGCTGACGCTTAGCCTTTTCGTATATGGCCGTTTTGCGTTCTCGATCAACTTTGCTTTTTTGAAAGGCTTCGTTTAACAGCCTATCGATCGGGTCTTCTGGCAGTTTCGGAGATTTTAGCGCCAATTCTGCCCCCAGTTCCTCTGCGTTGTTTTCTGAGGCTGAGAGAGCCTCTTCGTCATATAACGAAGAATGGGAGACTATATGGCAACTTGCTACACGGTCTGGTGTCTTCTAATGAGTTATTTTCCTCATCGATATCATTATCTTCGTCCTCAAGAATATGCTTGAGGAACTCTTCGAGCATGACCGGTGTCCGTGCATTCTGGTTTTACTCTTCCAGCGTGTCAATGTATTTTGTATATTTGTGCGCTTGTCATCATACTCAACAGGCTGCACAGGCTTCTTGGTCTTCTTCTTTTTCTTTGAAGACTTTGAAGGCTTGACTTGGGGGTTTTTCCTCTTGTCAACAATTTTCGATGCAGGACAAGCTTTCAGCATCCCTTCAATGATTTTGGGTTCAAGTGGGGTTTCCAGAAGTACAATCCAAAAAAGGTGGATGCGCAGGGGGCATTATGCTCACTCGTGGAAGAAACTCCATGGGAATTCGTTCTTTCAGCAAAAACCAAAAGAATGCTGAGGGATCTACAAGCGTTTACCCTTCATTTTCAGACATCACGAATTTCCCCTGTTGATACTGGTCTTCGACCCAGTTCTTGAAGACATGGCAATCTTCAATTAGGTGGCTCACCATTCTGTGATACGAGCAGTAATTAGGGTTGTTGACGTCGCCGGGTTGTGGTGGACGCCGCGGGTCTGGCAATATGATGAGTTTATTACATATTGCCAATTCGAATAGTCTCCTCGTCTTGTCGCAGGGAAACGAATAAGCGTGTCCTAGTCTTTCCTCCAAGGATGGACGCGGAAGCGCGTTGTTTTGGCGAACAGCCAGTTTTGGGCCACTCGGTTGTTGCTGCATATTGGCAACGAAGGTCGTTTTCCCTTTACCCTTATTATTTCGAGGGTCCTTATTTGAAGAGGAAGGCCCGTAGCCCATCTAGTCCATTTAGGCCAGTTTATCTATCAGAGCCTGGAAGATTGTTGGTTTGAAGAATGTCATGAACTGGGAAACGGTCGTTGGAGGATCAAGGGTCCCGATGAACATGCTTACAGCGGAAGATTCTTAAATGCGTTGTTCGCACTTAGACCATAGGTTCCACCACCGGATCACGTATTGGACCCAGGTTTCTCCTGGCTTTACCCTGGCATTGATTAATGCCATAATTGGAGTGCGCTCGCTTGCACTGGCGAAACGCTGTGTGAACAGCAGTTCCATCTTTGTGAATGTTTTTAAGGAGTCATTTGGGAGCTCTGAGTACCATTCAAAGGCCGTTTCTGACAGGCTGCCAACGAACTGGCGAAGCAACAGTTTGTCGTCACTTCCAGTGTTGCCGCACAGAACTCTGAACTGCGCGACATGCTGGTGAGGATTGCATGTCCCTTTTTACATGGAACTTAGGGATCGTATATCCTAGCGGGTATTTGATTTGGTCATACTAGCCTGAATACGGTCGCCCGGTTCTGACGATTTGGCCAGCATCTTCATTAGCTTAATGAGCTCTTATTTGTTTAGCAATATAATCATCAAGAGCATCCTTGGAGATCGTTTCCTCCTTGGCTGTTGATAAGGCCGAAGGAGGGTTTGATGTTTCCCCCTGTCATCCTTGACGATTATATGGCTGGATCATCATTCCAACCATATCTTGGAACAAGAGATCCATCTGCTTTATGGTAGCAGCTTACTCAGTGGCTTCCTTGACCTTTCTCTCGAGCACTCTTCGCAGAAACTCTGTATCGGTCTCCTGCTCTTGGCGTTGTTTTGCTTCTTTGTCCGGAATTTCTTTCTGTCCGGTAAGTGCTATCATTTTAGTCAGCATTTCCTGGAGCTTTTGTTCTTGTTCCTAAGCCTTGGTCAGTGACCGAGTTTGTGGTGGGTGACTCACCGAAACACGGCTTTCTTCTTTTCCCGAAGCCATGTAGACCGTATGTATTGTCATGCCCCCGGCCTTAGGGCGTTTAAGTCTATCGCCTTAGGAATTTTCCGCGGGCGGTAGAGTTTTCTCCAGTCTCGTTCTTTTATGAGAGATTGGAGTTGAAGGAGCCATTATGACAAGCACCCGCTTGGAAGAAGTCCCCCCGTTGTATGGCGGAGGAATGATCTTTTTCTTTTCGAGCCTTCGATTTTTTCGGTTGACGAGAGTGGTTCTGGTCAATCACAGAGTCCTGGACTTTTCGCCAGACCCTATGAATTTGCGAGGAGAGCCGCTGATGATGATGCTCCGGCTTTGCCTGCACTTTAACTTCTGCAGGTGTGGGTGATTTCTTTAGCACCTCCGTTGGAGAGATTTTGCGCACCCTCTTAAGTGGTTCAAAACTGTTCCCAGTTGGAACAGCAGTATTGACTTCCACCATTGGAGTTGGTGGGGTGAGTCCAAAGGAATAGTTGCCCCCAGCTTCTCTCACTCGGCTCCAGTGGTGACGTCGAGCATGCCTTGTTGAAGGGAGCGCCGCAGTTTTGGAAGCAGCTTCATCACACCCCTAGTTTTGCTGAGGAGCTACAATTAGCGTCATTCTGTTGAAGACCGACGTCCTTATTAAAGTTTGGGGAGGGCCGGCCAATCTTTCGAAGACCGACTTTCTGATGGGGGAAACACTTTTGAAGGCTTTGCCCGTAGCAGGAGTTGGGAGAGCTAGCCATTTTGGGGTAGCCCCTTCAGGTATCACGAGCTTCTTTGCGGACCCGTTTGTGCTTTTACTCAGCCTGTTAAAGACTGAAATGCCAGATTTGGACGGCCCGTTGAGAGGGGCCGTTGTGGTTTCCAGTCGATTGAAGACGGACCTTTTGGGAACTTCTTCTTGCGGCACTAAGGCACCGAAACACGCAGGTGGGAGCATGGTCCTAAAGAACAATCCATTAGTGGATTGTGTGACTTGGCCCACTGGCATTGAGAAAATAGAAGTCGCGTTAAGCCCATAAGTCACTCCTCCGGTTATAGTGGAGCGAGAGTTGTTGTTGCATGCAGTGCATTGAGAAGCCATCGATTTTCTGCACGAGAACAAGACACCAAATTTTAATACCTTGAATCCAAGGGCAACCATAGAGAACCACAATTTTGTTCACGAAACACGACACACGTAGTATGGAGTGGAAAGAGGAAAAGGTCTCACCGGGCATGCTAGAATCTGTTCACTTCCGAAAGACCGGACCGAGACTTGGGGCGTCTAGCTTAGGGGCAGATGCTATTTGGACTTATCCATCCACCTCTCCAAAGATACCAAGTTGATTTATGGTACCGTATATCGGAAGTTTGGATTGATGCGGCTGTTATAGCAGACTTTATCAGATTCCCCCTCATTTGTGAGGGGGTTTTATTGTGGGGACGCTCTTCCTTGCAAGTGCAAGCCCCTGCAGTTAATTACGTTATCGCATTGCGATAACCACTTTCTCCTTCTCCAGCAGTTCACTTCGTGTCATGTGTATATTTGTTTGTTTTGGTTGCCCGTGGATTGTATACGGAGACTAGTTTATGTCATCACCCGTAGGGCGCGGATGAGTCCAAATCCGTATATTTTAGATTTTGGTTTGTTTTATTTAAGGACCGTTAATCTAGTTTGAGATTAAGATCAACTTAAATATATGAGCATTTGAGCTCAATTTATTTTAACTAAGGATACATTTGTCTAATTTGATACTAAGATCAACTTAGCAAAATTTTAAGGATCATTATTATTTCAGATCCAACAACAGAGCATTTGGGCTCAGTTGTAAGAAAACCTTTTCAGAGAGACTAAACCAATTTGAGCTTAGTCTGCTCAGCCTTTTTTTTGTTCAAAAGTGCTAAGCATTTATTTGGACTCTGCTTGTTCACCCCCCCCCCTTTATGCAAAAATGATATGCACTTGTTTGAAGCTCTAGCGCTCACATGGGTATCATGTGAAGCCTTCAGTTATGGGCATTGCCCAATCAGTGCTAAGCAACAGTTATATATAGTGCTAAGCACTTTTTTATATGGCGTCCATGTGAAGAGCACGTGTGGCGCGGGGCGCTGCCCAATTGATGCTAAGCACCCTGCCATTTTGGTTGTTTATGAAGTGCTAAGCACTTTTTGTGTGGCGTCCGCGTGAGGAGCGCGTGAAGCGCTGGGCGTTACCCAATCAGTGCTAATCACTCAGCCATTTTGGCTGTAAATGAAGCGCTAAGCACTTTTGTTCAGCGCTCACATGTATTTCACGTGAGGCGCTGGCCTTCTTGTAACATTTCAGAAAATATAAAATATTATTTTTGGAATTTAATATTAAAATAATATATTTCCCGAAAACTGCCCGACTTGCGAAATTGGGGTTTTCGAAAAAGGGTATAAATATACACTAATAATTATGAAATAATTGGGAATTAAAATGATTTATTCATTTAAAAATATATTTAAAGGATTTAGCATTTTTAAGATTTATTATATGTAGTTTAAATGAAAACCCGATTAGTGCACTGCTAATCGCGATTAGGCCAAAACCGTGTTTTTACAGTTTTTCATGGCTAGTGCACTATGGCATGTCGCATTCTGGTTACATATTGTTTCTTGTGTTGTTTTGGGGTATTATATGGTTTGGTTTTAAATAAATAAGAAAAGGTTAAAAAAAGAAAGGGTAAAAGGGTAAATAGTGAATGAAGGTGAGAATAAGAAAGGAAAGAGAGAGAGGGCAGCCATCTTCATCCTCCCCCATTTGTTTTCATCTCCTCCTTCAACTCACTTCCCTCCACCTCTACCCCAAGATCCATCTCCAAACATTCACCTAAATCCTATACTCCCTTCATAAAAGTTGATCCCCTCCTTCTCCCCTACACATTGGACCAAGAAAAGTGGGATTTTGACAATATTGGCAAACTAGGGTTTTTCTTGGGTTGCCCAAATGAGGTAATTTCTCCATCATTAGTATTGTGTTTCAATTACTTTAGCATCTATGCATGTTTTAAAGTGATTAGGTGATGATTAGTGAACTTTGAAAATTTTTAGAAAGGGTTAGGGTTTGAGTTGAATCTAAAAGTGAAATTTTGGCTTAGAAGTGGCCTTAGACCCCTGTAGGAATTTCATGGTGGGCTAAACCATAGACTATAACCCCAATTCACAAACTTAGAAACCCCGACATCGGGAATTTTTGAGAATTGTGATGTGTTTTAGTGATCTGCTATAACCCAGGTGACCTGAAAAAATTTTAGCGAAGACTGAGAGGTGTACAGGCAACCTAGAAGCTAACCCCAAAACTTGAGGCACCCACTCCATGTTTTGGCCGCAAATTTACTCTTTTTGGCCGCAATTTTTGGCCTTGGTGCGAGCAAATTGGCTCGTGCTTGTTCTGTGGCTCCTGCGTCAGTTAACTAGACCCCTCCCATATGCAAAATTGGCTAATTTCACCTAGGGTAAAATCTGGAGCATGTTTTCCAAATTTCTGGTTTCGTTTTGCGGCTTTTAATGAATTGGGATTTGGTATTTGTTATTGTGTTCCATCGTGTGGCGTTTGAACGTCAACAACGAGGGTTATTTGGTCGTGTTTTGCATGCGGGGCTATAGGTTTTAACCTATGGGAGATACGCGTGCCGATTTGGTTTTCATGTACGATTTCGATTTACGATATTATGTGTGATATGTAGGTACCCCCACATAGACTTTGAGACGACGAGGATGAGCATGGCGTCATCGACTCCAGAAAGCGAGGATCGGGTGAGTAGATATATATCTACGGGGAGAAGTCGGGTGGATGGCTTATAGAACCCCCGCAAAGTCGTAAGAAATGACGTGATGTGATATAGATATACATAGATGTGCTATTAAGAGATATGAATACTTAGCAAGAAAATCTTTAGAAGATCATGGGTTAGTGTTAGCGAGATTTGAGGAAAGTGATTTAGTTGGTTTCATAGTCGCGAACCCTAGAGTAAGGTTGTTACACATACGCATACACGCACGGGATATGGGTTTGGGTGTATATGTTATATGTATATAGATAGATGTGGATGCGTGGGTTTATATATATATATATATATATATATATATATATATATATATATATATATATATATATATATATATATACACACGGATGATTGAGGATAGTATATGATACTTGGAGATGAGTCGATGTGATTGGGCATGATGCCGTGAGATCAGTGATGTGATTTGGTTCGTACTATGAGATACGACAGGAGATTATATATTTGTTGATGGTATCAGTTTGTACTAAACTTAGATCTGTACCCCAGTTCATGACATATGATGATAAGGATACCAGATCAGTAATGAGATAAATATGATATTTGACCCGTACCCAGATTTGGGATGTCGTACGATAGATTTACCGTACGAGATATAGTTATGATGTTAGATCCGCACTCTTGATTCGAGGATGTCATATATATATATATATATATATATATATATATATATATATATATATTGTATCGTACGTAATATTATTGAGGCGAGATCACTGACTACTAGGTATATATATAAATCGACTAAGATTTAGGTGGATTTCCTTACCCTTTTGACTGGGCTCAAGTCATACTAGTTTTCAAAAGTGGAGAATTATGAGTAATTTAAATACCAAACTGTATGACTCGTATATTGGGTAGGTATATTTTTCAGCGTTGCTGTTACTACATCACTTTCTGTATATTCATATATTTCCTCGCATTGCATGCTTGTACATATGTTATCTGTAATTATTATGAAACCCTGCTGTCAGGACACCAGCACCATTACCGATGATGCGTATGTTCCACATACACCTGCTTGCCGGCTCACACACATCATCATCGGTAATTGCCATGTCACGTACACTTTAGAGAATATTATTCATTGACATAGCTTGCTAGTTGATAGTTGGAATATGTTATAGCTTTCATATGCTAGTTTAACTATTGCATTTATTGCATGATATCATATGCATTCATATATTCATTGGTCATGCAGTATTATGGAGATTTATGCCGGTATTCACTGTTTATTGATATCATGATTTTTATGATTTCGGATCCTTCTTAAGATTTCTGGATTTGGAAACCGCATGTGAAAGTTTTATAAACTGATGATTTGTTTTAAAGAGATAGATGCGGTTTTTCTTGATATGATGAGTATTGTCCACCATGATGTTTTCTTGGTTCTGAGATGGTTTTCGAGACCCGATTCGAGGAGTTGGATGAACCGTCTGCGGGTACATGGTGGACCCGGTATGGTACCCCGGGGCAAGAAGCTCGAGTTGTAGACGATGAGCCCGGCAGGGGCAGACTGCTTACCGGTGATTGTTTGGCGCGGCGGATATCCGGAGGATACCATTCGTGGTCGTGTGATTGATGATATGGGCCGATTCGGACTGACGGAGCCCAAGGTATTGAGATATTGAGATATTGAGATTTGAGACATTAAGATATTGAGATTGATGATACAGGCCAGTCCGGATAGCCGGAGCCTGAGATATTGATATTTATGTTTTGTGTCGATACTTGACACTGATTTCTCTGTTGATTTCATTAATGATACTCGATTTATATACATACAGAATTCTCATTAAATAAAGAAAACAGGTGTCTCATTCATGATGTATTCTGTTTTCATTAGTAATGCATTCATACATCATATATCTGATATGTTGCTATCTGAGGCACTGACACGAGCACGTGGTATTGCACTTATGTGTAGATGGATCAGGATATTTATTTGAGTATATTACTTGATATGACCTAGGATAGCGTCACACATGCAATTTCTACTCCGTGATGTTTTCTACTCACGAGTTGGCAACTCACCCCTGTTGTGCCACAGTTCTTGCAGGTGTTGCCGTACAGGTTTCGCTGCGGCTTTGCTGGCACACTGTTCCTTCCAGGCGATTTCTTTGGTAGGTGGTTTCAATTGCATCGTGACCACCATTGTGTATTTATTATTCAGTTGTATCTAGAAACTCCATCAACCAGATTTGTATATTTGATAGAGATAGAAGACCAGTGTATATTCTTTCGACCTTAGAGTCGCGCGCTATATTATTATGGTTTTCCTCTGGTTTTCTTGATGATGATGGGTTTCATTTTGAGTTTTGATCCTCGCTTTTCGGCGTTGTATATTATATTGCTTGTGTGGTTGTGTCCGCCTTTTGGCGAAGAGCTAACTCCCGCTTGGGGATGCCTTTGTTCATTATATATTCTTTATCAGGTTTTGTACCCTTTTGGGATCAGTATTTACAAAGGAAACTTTGACGAAATTTTTATAAAAGACTTGAGGTTTTTAAAGATGCAATATTTCGGCTTATGTTGTTAAACTACTTGCTTTAAATTGGTTTTTCCTTCACTTTACTGCTTCATTGGTTTTGATTTCTGGGTTTTGGCTTACTTAGATTACGTACGCCTCGAGACGTTTCGTAATTTAGGTGACTGTCATGTTCCATACTTTTCGGGTCGTGACACTTCTGCTTTGGACACCCGCGTGTTTTTCACGTGAGGCGCTAGGCGCTGTTGGGAGGGCGCCCACGTGGGAAACACGTGAGGCGCTAAGCTCTTTCTTTAGAGATTAAATCTCTGTTAATGCTGTTTTTGGCCATTAATGATCTTCAAGATCTCCATTTTGAAGACCTTGGATCGTTTTTTTCATTGGAGAACTAAGTTCTTCTTTTCTTTTTATAAGAACTATGTACTTTATGTAGGGTTAAACCCTAATTTCGGGAGAATTAAATTCCCAGAACATATATTCTTTTTAACCTAGTTCTTTTCTGAATCTTTGATTCTCAAGAACAAGATCTTCCTGAGGAGAATTAGATTCTCAACTTGTGGGAGACTTCCCTTGTGGATCTCTGATCCAGAAAAAGAAATAAGTTCTTTGAGAAGGGTTAAACCCTTAGATATGTAAAAGGAGATATTTGATCTCTGTGTTTTTTGTTGAGACCTCTGCCTAATTGCATAACAATACGGTCGCCTAGCTGAGCTAGCATAAGAAGAACCATCCCTACCGTCTCGTCGGACCTGTATCCATTCTCTGTTTGCTCAATGAAAATCCCGCATCGTCAAAGAAGATATCATGATGCTACCTTTTGCGAATGACGACAGTATGGCGATTTCGGCTTTTACCTAAGGTTTTTGAGGAGGTAAGTCTTCTTCTTCTCTGTTGTTTTTAAACCTTTCTGTATTTTTCAGAACCTTATGGGGGGTTTCCTCTATATGAGACTTGAAATCTCAAGTCCTTTATATAGTAGAGGCAAATTGTTAATTAGTTTTGAGAAAATCTCTCATTGAGAGATTCTAATTGATTTAATTGGTCTCAAAATTGATTTGGGGAATTTTACCTACTGTTGGATCTTTGATCCAAATGTTTCTATTTTACAGATATGTTTTTTTGTTTTTAGAAAGATTGGGAAAATATTTTGCCACATACAGAATTTTATTCTGTCAAACGGTGATTTTTAATCACCATTGGATTTTTAATTAAAGAGCTCTCTGTTTTACAGAGAGCAATCTTTTTGTGTTTTTAAAGATTGAGGAAAAATATTCCTCAGAATAGAATTTAATTCTATTATTTGATGATTTATCATCACCATTGGATTTTTGATCCAACGGCTCTATTTAACGGAGCTTAGCCCTTTTATTTTGTTTAAATATTGGGGGAACGACTACATATGTCTGGTACATAACATCACATATATTATAGAGCCTACTGCCGAAGTATTAGGCATAGTAGTCATGCGAGCCCTCTCCTCATCAGTCTTGGGAGATACCTCTTTAGAGAGGATGATTCTGTGACAAGTGGGTAAACTACTACGCTTGAAATCTTTCATACTAAATCTCTTTAGTATGGTGTCATTATATCTGAACTGTGAAAGTCCCAACATTCTCTTGGATTTATCCCTGTAGATCTTAATTCCCAGAATGTAAGAGGCATCACCCAGTTCCTTCATGGAGAACATTTGTGACAAGAACAGTTTGAATGATTGTAGCATAGGAACATCATTTCCTATTAAGAGAATGTCATCCACGTATAATACTTGGAATATGACAGTTCTCCCTACAATTTTCTTATATATACATGGCTCATCTACGTTCATGATGAAGTCAAACTCTTTGACTATTTCATCAAACAGATGTTCCAACTCCGTGATGCTTTCTTTAATCCTTAGATGGATTTAAGCAAGCTGCACACCTTCCTGTCACTCCCACTGTCTACGAAACCCTCTAGCTGATTCATATAAACACACTCTTTTAAAGCGTCGTTTAGAAAGGCGATTTTTACGTCCATCTGCCATATTTCGTAGTCATGGAAGGCAATAATGGCAAGTAGGATCCGTATGGATTTCAGCATAATCACTGGAGAAAAGGACTCGTCATAGTCCGCGCCTAGTCTTTAACGAAAACATTTTGCAACAAGTATAGCCTTATAGGTCTCCACCTGTCCATCTACACCAATCTTCTTTTTGAAGATCCACTTGTAGCCGACGGGTTTTACCCCTGGCGGTGTAATGTCCAAAGTCCATACTTTGTTGGTGTACACGGACTCCATTTCGGATCGCATAATATCAAGCCATTTCATAGAGTCCCCACTGGAAATGGCCTGCTAGAAACTAGTAGGCTCATCATCGTCTATGACGCAATCCTCTCGATCCCGTCTACTAGAAAACCATAATATCTCTCGGGTAGATGAGAATGTATATTAGATCTGCGAAGTGGCTGGAGTTCATATGGGACTATCGAATCTTGAGGTTCTACTAAATCTTTAGTTATTGTCTGTGGTTCTTGAATTTCCTCTAGTTCTACCGTGCTCCCACTAATTTCTATTACAAGAAATTCCCTTTACAAAAAGGTGGCGTGGAGGGCAAAAAAAAACTTATGTTCCTCAGTGTAGTAGAACATATATCCTGTCAAATATCTACGATATCCCACAAACCTATACAAAACTGACCGTGCCTCGAGCTTTTTCAGATTCTGCTTCTTTACATAAGCAGGACAACCCCATATCTAAATAAAATTAAGGTATTGTCTCATCCGCTTCCATATTTCATATGGAGTGGTAGGCACTAATTTGGTCAGAACTTTATTCAATAAATATGCCGTTGTCTGAAGTGCGTATCCCCAGAACAAAAAATGTAACTTAGCACTACTCATCATGGAGTGAACCATATCCAATAGGCTATGATTTCTCCACTCCGATACACCGTTGTGATGTGATGTATACGGAGGAGTAAGCTGAGAGAGAATCTCATTCTCTTTTAAGTAGCCAAGGAATTATGTACTTAAGTATTCTCCTCCTCGATCAGATCGAAGGATTTTAATACTTTTGTCTGTCTGGTTATCTAGTTCACTTTTATATTCTTTGAATTTCTCAAAATCTTCAGATTTGTGTTTCAATAGAAATATATATTCGAATCTAGAGAGATCATCAGTGAATGTAATGAAGTACAAGAACCCACCCTGTGCATGTGTAGACATGGGAACACATACATCACTGTGTATGAGTCCCAAGAGCTCTGTAGCACTTTCTCCATGTCCTGTGAATGGAGTTTCGGTCATCTTTCCTTTAAGACAAGACTGATAAATCTCATAAGATGTAAATTCAAATGGATTTAAATATTCATCTTTATGTAACTTAGCTAGTCTGGTCTTATTGATATGACTAAGTCTACAAGGGCATAAGAAGAATTCATTCATTTCTGAACTCTTCCTCTTGTGTGTGTTGTGTATATTGAAGAATGTATTTTGATTAACATATATACTATTACAAGATGTATCTACCCTAATCAACACATGATTGAGGTAAATGTTCATGACATTTCTGTTCCCCTCCGAAAGACGGCGACGACGTAAGGACGTCTTGCCTGAGATTCGAGGAAGATGCTATATGGTTTTATCCGTCTACCTCTCCGAAAATGCCAAGTTGATTTATGGCACCGTGTATCGGAGGTTTAGACGAATGCGGCCGATGTAGCAGACTTCGTCAGATTCCCCCTCGCTAGAGGGGTTTTTGATTGTGGGGACGCTCTTCCCTGCAGGCGCAAGCCCCTGCAGTTAATTATGCTACCGCATCGCGGTAGCCACTTTCTCCTTCTCCAGAATTCACTTCGTGTCGTGTGTGTTTGTTTTGTTTATGGTTGCCCGTGGATTGTATATGGAGACTGAGTAATGCCGTCGCCCGTAGAACATAGATTAGTCCAAATCCGTATTTACTTAGATTTGGGTTTGGTGTTTTTAGTTTAAGGATACGTTAGCCGTATTGAGGCTAAGATCAACTTAAACGTTCGTTAAGGATGCGTTTGTCTGATTTGAGACTAAGATCAACTTAATGTGGTGATCCATTTAATATATGGCCGTCGGGACTCATCACCTCTCTGACGTCGTTGAAGGATTACAACGATAGGTGTCAGAGGAGTTCAGAGATGTACCCTTGAACCAAATTTGATTTGGAGTTTTATAGTTTATTTGAATGTTTAAGGATACGTTAGCCGTATTTGGGGCTAAGATCAACTTAAACGGGATCTTTTAGATCCAACAAAAGAGCATTTGGGGGCTCTATTATTCCAGTTTAGGGACGTGGTGGTCCATGTTCCAGTTTAGGGACGTGGTGGTCCATCATTAGTTTAAGGACGTTTCGGTCCGATATTAGGTTAAGGACGTTTCGGTCCGATATTAGTTTAAGGACATTTCGGTCCAATATTAGTTTAAGGACATTTCGGTCCAATATTAATGTGTGGTCGTCGGGACCCGTCACCTTTCTGACGTCGTTGAAGGATTACAACGATAAGTGTCAGAGGAGTTCGGAGATGTACCCTCGAACCGAAGGTAAATTGATTTAAGAGAGCGATCTTGCTCAGTCAATTTAATTTGAGGACTTATGGCCATGACTGGACTAAGTCCAATTAAAAAATTCAACAACTTTATTTGTTTTTTGTTTGGGCTCTGCCCATAAAGGATGCAGAGCATCAATTTATTTTAGGCCCTGCTCATTTTATAAATGATGCGGAATACCAATTTTACTTAGGCTCTGCCCTTGTATAAAGGATGCAAAGCATCATTTTATTTGGGCTCTGCCCATTTATTGCCTTGCAATTTATTTTGGCCTATTAGGTCATTTTGACTTGGGCCTGGCCCTTTAGCAGAGGAAATGCATTGCATTTTCAGGCGCTTTGCGCCAATCAAAGAGCGCAAGCGCTTGTGATGATGACACGTGTCATGCAGCGCAGTGCGCTACGCTTGCGCTGCGGACACGTGGCGCGCTCTGGTGAGTTGCGCCAATTTTTGAGAGCAAAGCTCTATTTCAAAAGCACGTAGCGCAACTGGTTCAGATGCTGATACGTGGCGCTCTCTGGTGGCTTGCGCCAACCCAAGAGCGCAACAGTGCAGATTTATAAGTGCCAGGCACTATTAATTTGAGAATCTTTTAGATTCAAGAACCAATGGTTCATAAAGGAAGTGCAGAGCACTATATGATTTCTTGATCTAATTTAGATCAAAGAAAAAAACAAGCTTTTTCTTATTTCAGGAACCAGAGGTTCATCAAAAAGTGCAAAGCACTATTTTATTTTGTTTTTTATTAAAGATCATTGATCTTGTTTTTAGATCAATGATCTGTTCATAAGAGAATTTTCTCTTTTTCTAAAGGCTTTTTACCTTTTTTTGTTCTTGAGGATTTCTCTCCAATTCATCAGAGTTCTCTTTGTTTAATTTCTCAAAAAATGTTCCTCCCTTTGAATTGAGGTCTAGGGGTCTTTTATAGTGCCCATAAATTAGTTAAATTTGTTAGAGAGATCTTTCTCTGAGTGATTTGGGGAATTTTCCCCACCGTTGGATCTTTGATCCAAGGGCTTCTGTTTTACAGAAGAAAATCTTCTTGTTTTAACAAGAACAGAAAGATTTCTTTGAAATCTTAATTCTGTTTGGTGCAAATGCTCCAGAGCGTGACACGTGTCACGCAGCGCACAGCGCAGCGCAACTGCGCTGACACGTGTTGCGCAGCGCAGAGCGCAGCGCAACTGCGCTAACGCATCTGCGCTGACACGTGTCGCGCAGCGCAGTGCTTGCGCAACTGAAGCGTTGCTTCCTTTAATTTTGCCTTAAATAGAGCTTTGCTCTGATTGGGCGCGTCTTCTTGGGCGCTGCGCTGACGTATCAGCGCCTGGCACGTGGCGCGTTGCGCCCGAGATTTGAAGCGTTGCTTTAAAATTTGAATTTTGAATTTCAACAGAGCTTTGCTCTGATTGGGGAAACAAATACCCCCCCACCGTTGTGCTCACGTGGCGCGCACGTGAGTGCAGCGGTGGCAAGCTCTTGACCGTTGGATCAAGGGGTGGGCTGAAGGGGCGCAAGCGTCTTATAAATAGGACCTATGGCCCTTAGGAAATCTTCACCATTTCAAGATTTTTGATTTTCTAGAGCTTTGCTCTTGCTTAAGAACTTCAGAGCTTTGCTCATTTCCAAAGTTAGAAATTTTAGGTAAAATTAACTTAAATCAAATTAATTTAAATCAATCTTAACAAAAAGAGCTTTGCTCTCATAGATCTTTTGATCTAAGAAATCCCTTTGGGGTTTCATAAACAGAGCTTTGCTCTCAAAAACTTATAGATCTACAGAGATCTTGTTCATGGGTTCTAACCCATGAACAAAGCTTTGCTCTTGAATCAACTGTAAATCTTTCAGATCTGAAAAATGAAGAATTTTTCATAAGTTTTTCATAGATTTTTCAAGATTCCAAAAAAAAAATTATTTCTTTTAAGTGTAAAAATTTTCTGATGGACCTTTCCATTATTACCATAGAGTTATGCTCTTTTAAGGAATTTTATTCCTTTGAGACCAGAATTTGACAAGTGTCATTCTGTGACAGAGCTTTGCTCTGAAAGAGGAGATTTTCTCCTTGTCTCTAGGGATTCCCCACTGATGAGAATATTCTCTTAGGGATCTTTTCTTTAACTGACAATCTTACCCAATGATGAGGCTGTCTTATTAAATAAGGCATTTTCATCCAGATTTCATGGGTCCCCATTTGGTCCCCTACCCATTGCACTGCAGTGCAGTGTGATTAACTTTAATTTAATCAATTTTTAAATTCAATTAATTGAAAAAATTTTAAACGCCAAGCGTTGGAATTGTAGCACTGACAGCTATTTTGTTCTTTTGCAGCGATCATGTCTCTCGACACTGTAAGTCGATGTAGTACACCCCAGTACTTATGGGGAGGCGGAATTTTCAAAAACAATCAAGTTTAAACAACGAACATCGACTAACCGCTTGAATCGAAGCTAAACTCTAAATAACCGTATACTATGAGTTTCTTTTCTCAAGCGATTAGGGATTATACCTAATGAAACCGGTCCTTCTTCTTTACGTCCTCCTTTGTTCTCCTCGACCTTCTCTAAGTAGTAGACGATCCACCCGAGAGCAAAACACCAAGCTAAACCTCTAACTTGAGGTAACTAATCAACTTTGATTGCTAATCAAAGATGAAAGGATGATAAAGAGTGAAGGTTATGGATTGTTTAGTCTAACTAATCCTTTGATCTCAACACATGAGGATTAAGGATTAGGGTTTGAAGATGAGAGCTTGAGGAGAGAGAATGTGAGATAAGATAATGAGAGAAGAGAGAGAGTGTATCATAATATTATGAAGCATTCTTATTTTAGAATAATCAATAAAGGAAATGAATAAGCATGCTTCATAAAATATCTTGTGGTGATTCATTAGCATGAGTCATTAAGCAATAAATGTGCATTAATGAAGTGAATGAATCACCACCATGACTCACTCTCTTATCCAAAAGAAACCTCCTTAGTCACATCTTCTAGAAGCTTCTCGAGTAATTACGAGAACGCCCCTCCGAACCGTAAAAATACGGAAAATCTTTAGACTGTATAAATCCAATAACCGGATACCAGTAACTGGCTTAAACCAAAGCCGACTGGTAAAAACTGTCCGAAAGTCGTACGCGCGTAAACGCACGTATGCGTCCGAACCCTTTGTCGCAAAACCATGCAACCTCTATATCGTTTCGCCTGGAGTAGGAAACTCTCTGTGTGGGACTCTAAAGACTCGACTACTACGCTGGCAGTGGGTTTAACCACAGACCGCAAGCGGCACTAGCTGTACGTAACGGTCCCCAGGTAGTTGTCGATAAGAAGGCCGATGAGAAAACCCATCCGAACTCCTACTGAGTCTGATGTGACAATCTCCATACAGTCCGGTCCGTTCGTCCAAGACTATCGCATATCGGGCCTAGGGGGGCGGCAAGCGTCAGTCCCCTAATAGCGGTATAAGTCGTGTCGGAGTAAAGCCCATTACACCCTGAGAAACTGCTGGAACCTACCGGCAAATCTCGCTTGCCCTGGCCAGGGACTTTGCGTAATGGCTCTCTGACACAGCACGATATCTACTCCCTATACCGGGAGGGACGAATCCTGTCTAACCGCCACTGCCTCCAAGTGCTCGGGACTGCACCCAACTGCTACCTGTTTGCACGACTCCTTTGAGCCGTGGTAGGGTAGCAATCTAAGAACAGTGGGACACACTCGATGCGAAGTAGCAGTGTCAAGTCTGCGGACTACGCTGTACTCATGTCACCTGGGAACTGTTCACTGACGACTGGTATCAAACCAACCAACAGTTCCCTGTGAGTCCTGTCCGGTGTACCCGTAACCTAACGAGCACCTGTATACTATCTCCAGTACGACGTACTGATGGCTGTGGGACAGACCATCTCCCCAACTGGGACGAGAAGCGTACACACTAGTCTACTCCGGAGTATCGATGCTCTGTCTCGATAATCCAACGACCAGGGACCTGAATAAGGATGTGCTTGTAGACTACCCAGCCCCCACTAGTGTGACTGCCATCACAACGCTGGTAGACAAGCAAGATCCTAAGAGCTCTATCAATACGCATACTCACATATTAAGATAGAAAAACCAAGTAGCATACTACCATGTTTAGCAAGACTGTTATATACATGTGAATATCCCAAGCTTCCATTAAGTAATATACAAGCTAGTATGATACAGTAATGGCCTTCTAGGGCATAAACACTAACAATCTCCCACTTGCACTAGGGCCATGTACTGGCATATCGTAGACCAATGATCTCGAGTAGCCTCTCGAACTGAATCTGAGGAAGGGCCTTCGTGAATGGATCAGCAATGTTCTCTTCTGAAGCAACTCTCCGAACCTCGATCTCCTGACGATCAATGATCTCCCTGATCAGGTGATACCGCCTCAAGATGTGTCTGGACTTCTGATGGGACCTTGGTTCCTTCGCTAAAGCTATAGCTCCGTTGTTGTCGCAATACAGAGGTATTGGATCAACTATGGTAGGAACCACCTGAAGTTCTGTTAGGAACTTCTTCATCCAGACTGCTTCTTTTGCGGCATCGCAAGCAGCTATATACTCCGCTTCCATCGTCGAGTCAGCAACGGTGTCCTGCTTGGAGCTCTTCCAGCACACCGCCCCTCCATTGAGGGTAAAGACATAACCCGACATGGACTTGGAATCGTCCTTATCACTCTGGAAGCCGGAATCAGCAAAGGCCTCCAACCTGAGGTCTTTTCCGCCGTAAACCAAGAACATCTCCTTAGTCCTCCTCAGGTACTTGAGAATGTTCTTTACTGCTATCCAGTGTTTCTCCCCTGGGTCTGACTGATACCGGCTTACCACGCTTAGTGCGTAAGCTACATCTGGTCTGGTACACAACATCGCATACATTATAGAGCCTACCGCAGAAGCGTAGGGTATAATAGACATGCGTTCCCTTTCCAAATCAGTCTTGGGAGACATCTCTTTGGAGAGGGTGATTCCGTGACAAGCCGGTAGATTACCGCGCTTAGAATCTTCCATACTGAATCTTTTCAGTACAGTGTCGATATACCTGGACTGCGAAAGTCCCAACATCCTCTTGGATCTATCACGATAGATCCGGATCCCCAGAATGTAAGAGGCATCACCCAGGTCTTTCATGGAGAACCTGTGTGACAAGAATCCTTTGACATATTGTAGCATAGGAATGTCATTTCCTATCAATAGAATGTCATCCACGTACAAGACGAGGAATACGACACTTCTGGCCACGACTTTACTATATATGCACGGTTCATCTGGATTTTTGATAAAGTCATATTCTTTGACTGTCTCATCAAAACAGATGTTCCAACTCCGCGATGCCTGCTTTAGTCCATAAATGGACTTAAGCAGCTTGCATACTTTCCCGCTGCTCCCACTCTGATTGAAACCCTCTGGCTGATCCATATAGACGCTCTCTTCTAAATTTCCATTCAGAAAAGCCGTCTTTACGTCCATCTGCCAGATTTCATAATCATGGAAGGCAGCAATAGCAAGAAGGACCCGAATGGATTTGAGCATAGCCACTGGAGAAAAAGTTTCGTCATAGTCCAAACCAGGTCTTTGACGAAAACCCTTTGCAACAAGTCTAGCCTTATAGGTTTCCACCTGTCCATCTACACCAATCTTTTTCTTGAAGATCCATTTGCATCCTATGGGTTTTACCCCATCTGGAGCAAAGTCCAAAGTCCATACTTTGTTGGTGTACATGGACTCCATTTCGGTCCGCATTGCATCTAGCCATCGTACCGAGTCGCCGCTCTGGATGGCCTGCTGGAAGTCAGTAGGTTCATCATCATCTATGATGCAATCCTCTCTATCCCCGTCAATGAGAAAACCGTAGTATCTCTCAGGCGGATGAGACGGCCTACTACTCCTGCGGAGGGGTGCGGGAATGTTCTGTTCTTCTTGAACCTCTGGTTCTACCAAACTTTCAGTAGCAGTTTGTGGTTCTGGAATTTCTTCCAGTTCTATTTCGCTCCCACTCTTCTGATTTTCCAAAAATTCAGTTTCTAAGAAGTGGGCATGACGAGAAACAAAAACCTTTTGTTCCTCTGCGTAATAGAAATAATATCCCTTGGAGTTCTTTGGATATCCCACAAGCTTACACAGTACTGAGCGTGCCTCGAGCTTGTCCACATGCTGCTTTTTTACAAAAGCTGGACACCCCCATGTCCTAAAATGTTTTAGACAGGGTTTCTTCCCACTCCACATCTGATATGGTGTGGTAGGCACAGTCTTGGTTGGAACCTGGTTCAAAAGATATGCCGCTGATTCTAGCGCATAACCCCAGAAAGATCGCGGTAACTCAGTATTACTCATCATGGATCGTACCATATCCAATAGGGTTCGATTCCGTCTCTCCGATACACCGTTATGCTGTGGAGTGTATGGAGGAGTAAGCTGAGAGAGAATTCCTTTCTCTTTTAGGTAACCTAGGAACTCGGCACTTAAGTATTCTCCACCTCGATCAGATCTCAGTGTTTTTATACTTTTGCCGGTTTGGTTTTCCGCTTCATTCTTGAATTCCAGGAATTTCTCAAAGGCCTCTGATTTATGCTTCATTAAGAAAACATATCCATACCTAGAGAAATCATCTGTAAAGGTAATGAAGTAGGAATAACCACCTCTCGCATGTGTAGACATTGGACCACATACATCACTGTGTATGAGTCCTAAGAGCTCGCTCGCTTTTACTCCTTGTCCAGTAAATAGAGTCTTTGTCATCTTTCCTTTGAGACAAGATTGACAAGTGTCATAAGTTTGATATTCGAACGTGTCCAAATATCCTTCTCTATGCAACTTAGTCAACCTTCTCTCATTGATGTGACCCAGTCTACAATGCCATAAGAAAGCTTTATTTAAATCTGGAGACTTTCTTTTTAGTGTGTTCTGGACATTGAAAATTTGGAGTTGGTTTAACACATATATGCCGTTATTTAGAGTACCGGACCCAATCAAACCATGATTAAGGTGGATGTTGACAACATCTCTTACAAACGTGAAATCATAACCTTTATTTGATAACAAGGAAACTGATATGATATTACACGTTAAGCTGGGTACAAAATAACAGTTATGTAAAACCAAAATGTGTCCACTTGTCAATCCTAGGTGATAATCCCCGACGGACGCAGCTCCCACGCTAGCTCCGTTAGCAACCCTGAGGATCATATCACCTTCCTTCAGCACTCTACGGTTTCTCAGTGCCTGCAAAGAATTGCAAATATGAGATCCTGATCCGGTATCCAATACCCAGGAAGTAGAGTTGATTGACAGACAATTCTCAATTACAAACACACCTGAAGTCGAAGCCACAGCTTGCTTCGGTTCCTGGTTCTTGGCGTTCCACGCCTTGCAATCCTTCTTCCAGTGCCCTTTCCTGTGACAATGGAAGCACTCATCCAGGCCAACTACCGGTGCTGTAAACTTTTTCTTTCCCTTCTTTCCCACCTTACTAACACCTCCTCTAGGTCTGGGTGCGGCCTTCTTCTTCCTTCCTTTGGCCCTAGCCTTGGACCCGGAAGAAGATGAACCGCCAACAAACATAGCGGGTGTTTCCCTTGCCTTCTGCAAGGTGCCCTCTGCACTCCTTAACATGTTCAGGAGTTCCGCAAGTTCAACTTCTTTTCCTTGAAGATTGAAGTTGAGGATAAACTGGGCGTAGGTGGGAGGAAGGGACTGGAGAACAAGGTCTGTATAGAGCTCATTATCCAAAGTCGTCCCAAGGTCCGCGAGCTCTTCAATATAGCCGATCATCTGTAGGACATGTTCACCTACCGATGACCCGACAGCCAACCTCGCTCGAAACAGTTTCTTAGAGGTCTCGTATCTTGCTATACGAGATTGCTCTCCATAAAGTTCCTTTGTATGGAGAAATATGCCATCTAGGGACATATCCTCGTGCCTCCTCTGATGTTCATTGTTCATCGAGGCAAGCACGATGCACTTGGCTCTCGCGCAATCTAAATCCCAGGTTTTACGGATTTCCTTATCCGCATTGCTGGATTTGGGACCAAGGACAGCAGGTGCTGTAGCGGTGAGGACGTACCCCAGTTTGTCATAGGTCAAAGCCATCTTGACATTCCGCAGCCAATCTTTATAGTTTGGCCCCGTCAGTATATTTTTCTCTAAAAGTAACTTAAGTCCAGTCATTTTCAGGGTCGCTGCAATTAGGAGAGAGAGAAGAAAACTCTTTAGCATGATGCTCTTGCAAATTTAGAGTGGTTTTTAGTTTATCTAAACTGGATGGCTCCCACTGTTTCTCGAATCCTTCCTCAAACCATAAAAGAAGAATTAGCCAAGACTATTCTCACCGTACAATACTTGCTTAACCGTTCAGCCAGGCCGGTGTCGATACTTCGAGGAAGGTTTTCCAACGCTTTCGCGAAGTTCCTTAATTAAATAACCTCTTTTCTCTGGGGGCGTAACCCCGCTGACACTTTTCTGGACACCTACTAGGTTTATAGCATTGATCGTTAAGCGACGAATATCCTGATAAGTAGCATATACTCACAGTAGGATCGGGATCCAAATATCATCGTATGATAATGTTGAAGGAATCCTACCAACATTCATCAAACTCCAAATGGTATGCATCTCTTTGCAAATTTCAGTTTCTTTAGAAATTCCCGATATAAGTTTTTGCCCCATGCTCTTATGATCTTGACTAAGGGCCAACAAATCATAAGTCACATGTCAAGTTCTGCCCATCATTATCCTGTTGATTTGAACCCATCCGTATACTCTTTGACTAAGGGCCAAACAAAGTAATACGACTGTCCCAAACCAACTCATCTATCTATGCAACAAATGAATACCCCAGCAGCTACCAAACACTATGTCTTGACTAAGGGCCAAACAAACATAGCTTGAATACTACTGACCATTCATAAGAAATGACAGAGGGCTACGACTGGTTTTGGCGAAACCGTGAACGTAGTGAACTTGATATAACCGAAGGAACCTGATAGCTTTTAAAAGGAGTGGTTAAGACTCCGCATTTAAAAATATCTGTTTTTAAAAATAACCGAGTGGTTTCTTTTAAATTGTTCCAACGATTTAAACTTTGGTTTGTTTTACTTTGCATTATAGATAATGCGTCCCATCATTAACCTATCATTGCAGAAAACAACGAAAATATAACGTCCTCTTATGCCATCCGCATTCGCCACGGGGTCCCGTCATCACCCGTTAGGTTACTTAACTAACGACAGAGCGGGGGCTGGGCTAGCGCGGGTGTAAAACATAAGTGACGTCTAAATAGCTATAATAAATATAGATATTTTACATTCGTCTGACGCAATGATATTCATTCCAGAACACAGATAAACAATATTGGATTTGCAAGCAATCTGTATTTCTTTTGAGCCTGCAAGAAAAGACAGATTACACAGTTGTGATGAATAGCCGTTTACCCCACCCTCGACCCCTACGGGTACGGCAAACTACCTACCCGGCAGTCTGTGTACCCCACCTTGGGTCAGTCCTAGGAGCAAAAACAGTAAAATGAAATAATACAACGGTGGCTACAACCGCAACCTGGAAGCGCCCCGCGAAAATAATATTACAACAAATTACATTTACAACAAATGAATTAACCAATAACCCATTGCGAACCCCGGCTATACACCACAACAGTCCAATACAGTTTATATGTACAAACAGATATAACCATTTCAGAAATGTGCAACCCCCTGCCAACCGACATACTAGCAGTTAGGGGAGGTTTACGAACACATTAAACAATCACAGATATAATCCAATACGCAAATACTGTACAATTCGATCGAATAAACAACATCAATATTGCTCCAAAATCTGCTCTGTTAAACAGTAACCTGAGCAATAATTAAATATTCCAGAAAACCCCAAATATCACAGGGGACCCACCCATGAAAAATGAGCTCATGACACGGCAACTCGGCCGCGGAAGCGCGGCGGATCGGTGGGATCCGCCGCCCTTCCGCGGCGCTTTAGTCGAATCACGGGCTCGAATTTCTTGGGTGTTCTCCTGTGGTCATGTCAAGCTCTCTGAACACACCTGAAAAATTTTAGGACTTCATTTTAAGTTCGACAGAAACTAAACAGAATTAGGGTTTTCCGGCTTCGTTTTTTCGTTCGAAATTCGTACAAATTTGCGATTAAGTTATTTAGTGTTTAGCGAGGCTCTGATACCACTGTAAGTCGATGTAGTACACCCCAGTACTTATGGGGAGGCGGAATTTTCAAAAACAATCAAGTTTAAACAACGAACATCGACTAACCGCTTGAATCGAAGCTAAACTCTAAATAACCGTATACTATGAGTTTCTTTTCTCAAGCGATTAGGGATTATACCTAATGAAACCGGTCCTTCTTCTTTACGTCCTCCTTTGTTCTCCTCGACCTTCTCTAAGTAGTAGACGATCCACCCGAGAGCAAAACACCAAGCTAAACCTCTAACTTGAGGTAACTAATCAACTTTGATTGCTAATCAAAGATGAAAGGATGATAAAGAGTGAAGGTTATGGATTGTTTAGTCTAACTAATCCTTTGATCTCAACACATGAGGATTAAGGATTAGGGTTTGAAGATGAGAGCTTGAGGAGAGAGAATGTGAGATAAGATAATGAGAGAAGAGAGAGAGTGTATCATAATATTATGAAGCATTCTTATTTTAGAATAATCAATAAAGGAAATGAATAAGCATGCTTCATAAAATATCTTGTGGTGATTCATTAGCATGAGTCATTAAGCAATAAATGTGCATTAATGAAGTGAATGAATCACCACCATGACTCACTCTCTTATCCAAAAGAAACCTCCTTAGTCACATCTTCTAGAAGCTTCTCGAGTAATTACGAGAACGCCCCTCCGAACCGTAAAAATACGGAAAATCTTTAGACTGTATAAATCCAATAACCGGATACCAGTAACTGGCTTAAACCAAAGCCGACTGGTAAAAACTGTCCGAAAGTTGTACGCGCGTAAACGCACGTATGCGTCCGAACCCTTTGTCGCAAAACCATGCAACCTCTATATCGTTTCGCCTGGAGTAGGAAACTCTCTGTGTGGGACTCTAAAGACTCGACTACTACGCTGGCAGTGGGTTTAACCACAGACCGCAAGCGGCACTAGCTGTACGTAACGGTCCCCAGGTAGTTGTCGATAAGAAGGCCGATGAGAAAATCCATCCGAACTCCTACTGAGTCTGATGTGACAATCTCCATACAGTCCGGCCCGTTCGTCCAAGACTATCGCATATCGGGCCTAGGGGGGCGGCAAGCGTCAGTCCCCTAATAGCGGTATAAGTCGTGTCGGAGTAAAGCCCATTACACCCTGAGAAACTGCTGGAACCTACCGGCAAATCTCGCTTGCCCTGGCCAGGGACTTTGCGTAATGGCTCTCTGACACAGCACGATATCTACTCCCAATACCGGGAGGGACGAATCCTGTCTAACCGCCACTGCCTCCAAGTGCTCGGGACTGCACCCAACTGCTACCTGTTTGCACGACTCCTTTGAGCCGTGGTAGGGTAGCAATCTAAGAACAGTGGGACACACTCGAGGCGAAGTAGCAGTGTCAAGTCTGCGGACTACGCTGTACTCATGTCACCTGGGAACTGTTCACTGACGACTGGTATCAAACCAACCAACAGTTCCCTGTGAGTCCTGTCCGGTGTACCCGTAACCTAACGAGCACCTGTATACTATCTCCAGTACGACGTACTGATGGCTGTGGGACAGACCATCTCCCCAACTGGGACGAGAAGCGTACACACTAGTCTACTCCGGAGTATCGATGCTCTGTCTCGATAATCCAACGACCAGGGACCTGAATAAGGATGTGCTTGTAGACTACCCAGCCCCCACTAGTGTGACTGCCATCACAACGCTGGTAGACAAGCAAGATCCTAAGAGCTCTATCAATACGTATACTCACATATTAAGATAGAAAAACCAAGTAGCATACTACCATGTTTAGCAAGACTGTTATATACATGTGAATATCCCAAGCTTCCATTAAGTAATATACAAGCTAGTATGATACAGTAATGGCCTTCTAGGGCATAAACACTAACAGACACCTCGTTCCCGTTTGTTCGTTCAGAGAAGGGATTTCCCGAGGCGCCCTTGGACCGTGAGGTCCTGGCCATGATTAAGGAGTACGACCCGGAATACAAGAGTCTCCACCTTTGGGGGTCATGGTATAATCAGATCATCATGGGCCGACGGAGCTTCACATGCGCGGTGCCGTCAGAACCCATCACGGCGATTCACTATGCTACCCCACCCTCGGTGCAGTATGCTGTGGAGATGGTGGATTGGACCGCGAAGGGCTTTCTTCATCCCGCTATGGATGCGGTTCCAGTCCAGCGTCCTATGGTCTTGGATATCCTAGGACGCCGTATCTGTCAGGGCGAGGCGAGACCCTGGGGGCAATCATATAACATTGGTCTGATCCCCCGCCACCCGATCGGCTATCTGCCATAGGCCCGGTATATCCTGTCGACGAAGAATTCGCAGTTGATAAGGTTAGGACTGTATACCGCGGTCTACGTCTCTCTCTTCCAGTATCCCACGCTCCCCACCTGGTGGTTCAAGGCTTTCTTGGAACAGTGGAATATTCCTACCCACACTTTCCTTACCATGGATCGGGAAGTGTCAATCTCCTTGGAGGAGTTCACGGAGGTATCTGGTTTACCAGTCATGGGGGAACATTATGAAGAGTTGCTCCCGACAGATGAGTACGTCTTTGGTGCTAAGCCGATGGTAAGGAGGCTCACGCCGAAGAATGCTGTTCAACACCAGTTCCCAAGCTTGATTAAAGTGTTGAACATATATGGGTCCCTTTTCATCGAACATAGGAGTCGAGGAGTTAACTTTGAGGATTTCGTTGCTCGGTTTCTTCGTCCAAGCGTCCTCTCATCAGAGGCTACCAAGTTCGCTACTCTGGATGACCCTTTCGGTCTAGGTGCGGATAACCTACCGGAGAAGGAGATAGATCAAAAGGGTTTTTTCCTTCCGGACTTCCCTACTATGTCTTTTGCAGAAATTGCGGCCCCTGGAATAGATGAGGAGGCCTTTTTCTTAGGATTTCTCGGGTTATGGTTGAGTTGGTTTGCAATTCCAATGCACTCTCACCGCGTGCGGCCCTCTGTTTTTTACCCAGCCCACCGGATGACTATCGGGGTAAAGGTGGCCGTTGGGATCGCCGGCTTGGCGTACTTATATCATGGCCTCAGTCGAGCAGTGGATGCTAATGAGCCTGGGGTACTGCACGTGGTCTTCCCGATGCACTACTTTGTATCGTGGCTCGAGCTACACACGGCGGGTGTCTTCGGCATGCATAAAAGGCCCTCGTTCTTCGACAAGTGTGGTTTCCCTCGCCTCATACAGCTGATTAGCGCATCAATCGTGACCCCATCACCACGGAACGCCAGGGGTTTACTGCTTCGCCCTCACACCGTTGGAGCCGGGATGTCCTTCATCGACAAGGTATTGACCATTGGAAAAGCGTCCACCGCTGCAGTGCGACCATTACATGACTCCTTTAAGGATGGAGCTTCAGTTTTGACGGCCCGGGAGACCCTCCACTTGTATTCTATTAGACCGGGCTTCCTAGTCTTCAGGCAGAACGGTGCGGCAATTTTCATGAGATATAACCCGCATCGTTTCAACCAACAACTGGGCTACGATCAAGGGGTACCCTTGGAAGCTTTCTTACTGGAACATGCTGCCAATGAAGAAGGGATGGAGAACGCGTTACATCACTTCATGCGCCTGAACACGGGTTCTCATTTTTTTATCAGTGCGCCGGCCTGCGCTCCATGACTCCTTAATGTATATAAAGAGTGGTACAATCATGCGACGGGGGCCGTTATAAAGGAAGAGAGGCGAGTGTTGGTCGACCGTAAAGGTACACCTCCCGGCACCGACCATAACGCTCCCTTAGTGCCAAGGACCCCGGTGGTCCCCCCTCTAAAAATGCCAGGGCTGGACCATCGCGTGTGCAAAGTCCTCCGCACGGATTGCCGCTCCCCGATATTACAGATGCACCTCCAGCGCCCTGTGCTCCAGTGGAGACAGTGGCTGTAGCCTAACCGGAGTCTGGGGTGGGTGCAGACATCGGGACCTGTCGTCCCAAAGTGGCTGCTAAGCGTAAGTCGATCCCACGTGCACCTAGGGTCGGAGGGCAAAAGAAAAAGAAGTCGCTCTTCGCTGCAGATGTCGCGTTTGGTCAGGAACCCCACGCTCCCTTTGCCGAGGGCCTGAGCGAATATGGGACTAACGAGGGATTAGTCATGCCGCCGCCAGATGATACAGACTTGGAGGCCGCTCTCGAAACTTCAGCATGGTTGGCAAAGCGTGACGCGTGGCTAGCTGAGCTTGCGCAATCAAGTAACTACTAGTCGCATTTTCTTTATTGCAACATATCCTCCTCATTGCCTTTGACTAACATTTTTCTTTCTTTTCTTCCAACAGGCATCACTGATGAAAAAGCCATTGCCGCTTCCCTGAAGACTTTCCAAGAGGAGGAACGTCTTAGAGCGTCCATGGGCCTTAGTAAGTTTCGATTCATAAAGTTTTCATTTCCCTTGTGTTATGGTCGATCTAACCTCTCCCTTTTTATCACAGGAACCTCAATGTCGTTCCCGCCAAGCGACGCAGATGTTCTGCCAGCTGCCGATGTTCCTGCTTCCTCGGGGCTACCGCGGGAAGTCCGTCTTGAAGAGCCAATGAGAGATGCCTTAAAGGCTCTGGAGGCAATTCTGAACGAGGACGACGACGCCTTAATGAAGGAAGCGTCACAGAGGTCCATCGCGATAGCCCGGGAGGAGAGGAAACGGTCAAGGCGCGAAGCGAAGGCACGCCGGGCTGCTTTGGCTACGGGAGCGGGCCCCAGCACCGTCCCTCGTGCTGATACTCCATCCGAAGAGGCCCCTGTCGCCCTATCCACTGCTCGCAGACAAGTGGCGCGCCCAGTTCGGAGCGCAAATGATAAATCCACTTCAGGTAATATTTCTCTCAGAATTTTGTTGTAAGAATTATAATGCCATCGGTTCTGATATATTTTATCTTGCAGAGCCAAGTCCGACCGAGGGGGAGGCGGAGACCGTTGAACCCAAGGAAACAGAGGAGGAGGCACCTGCCGAACCCGAGCTGAAGGTGGGCAATGTCGCTGAGCTTCAGAGCCTGAGATGGAGGTTGAGGGGTCCGCAGCCGAGAAGGTCATTGATGTCGAGCCTGAAGTGGCGGCAGATGAAATGATCATCACAACTGAGCCCAGGGTGGTGGTGGATGAGGCGCTTGAGGCCGGCGATCTCGTGGTAACGGCGAATGAGCCGATGGAGACCGCGGAGCCTGCAGAAGTAGCGGGTAAGGTGGGTACGACTCTTGGGGAAGAGTTAGCCACTCTCTCCCAAGAGTCCGGCAACGCTCACATCATTGCCCTCCCCGTGTACGATCTTCCGCCGTCTCCAGGTCTTGCGAGCATGACAACGGTCCCTATCGAGTCGGGTGATGAGGCCACGGGCGGTGGCCTCAAGTCAATGGAGGAGGGAGTCGCCTCCGTTTCAGCCGGCAGCTCATCAGGTAAATCCCAAGTTGTTGTCTTTCTTTACCTTACAATCCTTTCTGACAAGTTCACCTTTTTACGTAACGCAGGTGCAGCCAGTTCTGATGCCCCACTGCTCGAGGGAGCGCCTTCAACGACTGCCTTGGCGGTGGTCACCTCTCAACCCTCTCTTATACCGTCGAAGATGTTGGAAGGTATGGGTTTGCAATTTATTAATCTTATCTTCCAAACGCATAATTTGTGTACTAAAGTCGCACTGTTATGTCTTTTCAGGAGTGCTCTTTGATCATCTATATCAAGTGTTGCTCCCACACTTCTCCTTCCCATCTGAACTCACTTCTCCCTCTGGCGGTGCTGGTGAGTATAGTCCCCGACTGATACCTTTCTTTTTCGGTGAGAATTATTTCTAACTCTCTCTTGTCCTGACTGCAGTGTTACAAATCGAAGGGGGAGAAGAAAGATCGGTCGCGCCACCGGCCCTTCCGTCCTTGCCACCTGCTTCAACCGGTATAGTAAACTATCTTATCAATGACTTTTTCCATATCTATTGAATCATCATCTAATCGCATTTTCTCTTTTCAGCTGTCGTTCCAGTTTCGGCGCCTTTTGAGCCTCATATTACAATGCCGGCCGGCCCTTCCCAGAGACGTCCGTCCTCAAAAGCTGCGGTGAACAGTCTGCGCATGTTGAGCGACTACATCAAGGAACTCGACGTCGAGACTCCCACGTCTGCTGAGGACTTCGCTATGACGGTTAACCCGATGTTGGTGATATTTGCCAACTTCCATGATGAGGACATCGTCGCCTCTTGGGTTAATCACTGTCGGGAGATTGAGGCTCGCCTTCATCAGCTGGAGTCGATGCATCTCTCCCCCGAGACTTTGGCTGTGAGTACTCAACGAGGAGCATGGCTCGAGCAAAGCACTTCTCATTTCCGCCATTTGGAATAAGAAGCACCTTTGAGGCTGAAGGAGTGCCAGGAGTCTTCAAGCGAAACTGCTCGCCTGCGTGCTGAAGTTGAGGCGAACACCGCTGAGGTAAAGGCCGTCTTAGAGGGCCTTCTGGAGCGCATCTCAAATGGGCTGAAACTGAAGCGGGCACTTGATGTCGCCGAGCATGACACTCCAGGCCGTGAAGCCGCTCATCAGGCCGTTAAGGAGCAGCTTGGATCTGTCTTGCAACAGCGGGCTCAAGTAGAGGCAAAACTGGCGGTGGTAGCCGATCGGGAAAATGCATGGAAGGAAGTGTGCGAACAACTGATAAAGCTACTTAAGACGCTTCCTTCCCAGTAGCTGCCTTCGTATCAATGTATTTGTAAAATTTTCCTTTTAAATAATATGTATCCATTCTTTATTCTTTTGTACGATTCATCTTGTATTTGATTGAAGTCGATGAATAAAGATACACATTTTCTTTTGCAATGTCTTGTATGCTCTTTTGCTTTCTGCCTTCTCTTATTATCAGCATGTTGTCTTGATAAACATAATTGGCAGATAACTTAGTTTTTTTTCCAGAGATAGCGATGGCTTAGGCCGCAGGTTCAGATCTGCTGCCTAAGACTTTTCAACTCTATGAGCCGTGAGGGTCTCAAAGAGACTTTTCTCCCTACGGATCGAGAGGATCTCGTAGGTGAGTTTTTCTCCTTAGGAATCGTGAGGATTCCTAAGTGTGGTTTTCTCTTCTAAGTCGTAAGGATCCTATAAGAGAATTTTTCCCTCTTACGAGTTGAGAGGATCCGTAAGCGGTTGATTCCCTCCTTGTCGAAACTCGATTTTGGAGAGTGAGACCCGTGAATAGTATGCAAGAGACCGTTTTAGATCAACTTGCAGGGTCCCATTATTCAGGAAACAAGTTTTTTAATTCCTGCTACCTGAGGCTTCATCTTGCAAATTGAGACGAATCGGAAATTTCCCGCGGAGACACCGGTTTCTCTGCGAGCCGACGCGAATCAGGAGGCTCTCGTCAAGGATTGTTTGTTTCCTGAGTTGAGGTATTTGCTAAGGATTATTTGTTTCTCTAGTGCCAAGGATTATTTGCTCCTTGGTGTTGAAACGAATCGAGAATTTCCCACGGAGGCACTGGTTGCTCTGCGAGTCGACGCGGATCAGGAGGCTCTCGTCAAGAATTGTTTGTTTCCCTGAGTTGAAGTACTTACTAAGGATTATTTGTTTCCCTAGCGCCAAGGATTATTTGTCTCCCTAGTGTTGAAACGGATCGAGAATTTCCCACGGAGGCACTGGTTGCTCTGCGAGTCGATGTGAATCAGGAGGCTCTCGTCAAGGATTGTTTGTTTCCCTGAGTCGAAGGATTTGCTAAGGATTATTTGTTTCCCTAGCGCCAAGGATTATTTGTTTCCTTGGTGTTGAAACGAATCGAGAATTTCCCACGGAGGCACTGGTTGCTCTGCGAGTCGACGCGGATCAGGAGGCTCTCATCAAGGATTGTTTGTTTCCCTGAGTTGAGGTACTTGCTAAGGATTATTTGTTTCCCTAGCACCAAGGATTATTTGTCTCCCTGGTGTTGAAACGGATCGAGAATTTCCCACGGAGGCACTGGTTGCTCTGCGAGTCGATGCGAATCAGGAGGCTCTCGTCAAGGATTGTTTGTTTCCCTGAGTCGAAGGATTTGCTAAAGATTATTTGTTTCCCTAGCGCCAAGGATTATTTGTTTCCTTGGTGTTGAAACGGATCGAGAATTTCCCACGGAGGCACTGGTTGCTCTGCGAGTCGATGCGAATCAGGATTTTTCTTCGTCAAGGACACTTTTTTTTTGAGTCGAAGGATTTGGCGAAGACACTGGTTTCTTCGGGGTTGGGATGAACCGTCGAGATTTGGCTTCGTTTTCTAGCAGAGCCTGTTGGGAAAGTATGGTTCCCTCTTTATTTGCGCCCTTGGATTGTATACAGGGATCGATGTGATCTCAACTGTAGGGCCAAAGTTTCATCATTTTCTTTTTTTTTTGTTTCCGCGATGCTCTATCATTTCAGCTTTTATATCGCGAAGGTCGCGATTGCCCAATCATTTCGGCTATTTTTTTCGCGGTGCCTAATCATTTCGGCTATTTATTTTATTTTTACTCGCTGCTTTTTATTGCGAGTTGCCCAATCATTTCGGCTATTTTCCATGCATACATTTTCTTTACTTGCTGCTTTTTATTGCAAGCTGCCCCATCATTTCGGCTATTTCGTATGCATGTGCGGCCTGCCGGCTTTTCACCGTAAACTTGAAATTAGACACCGATTTCGGCATCAGCACCGCTACAACTGGGATATTTCCAGGAGTGAATCATCATTTGCCTCTGTCGATGTCGAACAAAGGTAGCTTAGCGAACAGGGTTAAGGTCCTGTCGGCTAAGACTTTTGGCTTCATGAGCCGTAAGGGTCTCACAAAGGTATTTCTCCCTACAAGTCGTGAGGATCTTGTAGGTGTATTTTCTCCTTAGGAATCGTGAGGATTCCTAAGTGTTTGTTCCTCTGTAAGTCGTAAGGATCATACAAGAGGGTTTTCTCCTTGTAAGTCGAGAAGACTCATAAGGGTTGTTCATCATGCGTACATATCCCCGGTCACGGATGGAACTTGGTCAAGGAAGTGTTTATTCGCGCCCGTGGATTGTATACAAGGGCCAGTATTGGACCACTTGTAGGGCAATATCGGAAATTGTGGGGATTGCTTAAGCACAGGTTTAGGTCTCTGTAATTTAAGACTTTCAACTCTTATGAGCCGTAAGGGTCCCATAAGATAGTTCTCCTTACGAGTCGTGAGGATCTCGCAAGTGTATTTTCTCCTTAGGGATCGTGGGGATCCCTAAGTGTGTTGTTCCCTTGTGAGTCGTAAGGATCTCACGCGGGTGGTTTCTCCTTACAAAGTCGAGAGGACCCTGTAAGTGTCCTATAACGAGGTTGCGCCCTTTCAGGTTTTCACAAACACTCGCCGGTAGTCCTGCTGTTTTTACTCACGGAGCCCTTTCGGGTTTTCATCCGTGCCCATTTTGCTTATGGACATACCGTTTTTTTTTATTATTCTTTTTATTATTTTCTTCTTCTTCTTCTTTTTTACGAGGTCGCGCCCTTTCGGGTTTTCACGAACACTCGCCAGTAGCCCTGCTGTTTTTACTCACGGGGCCCTTTCGGGTTTTCATCCGTGCCCTTCTTGCTTATGGACATACCGTTTTTATTATATTTTTCTTTATCTTTTTTTTTTCTCGTCAGCTTACGGATGCTGCGGTATTAGTTTAAGGACGTTACGGTCCGTCATTAGTTTAAGGACGTTTCGGTCCGTCATGAAGAAGGCTGGCTACTGCTTATAGAGTTTGAGCTTAAGAAGATAGCGAGCGGACATAGTCGTCGTCATCTACCATTAACCTAGGAGGTAACTCGCTAAGCGTAGTAGTTCTTTAGGAAGCGACCGTTTATCGGCCTGAAAGGCCTTTCACCGTGCATGTCCATGAGTAGATAGGCCCCACCCTGGTATACCTTATCTATGATATACGGGCCTTCATAGTTTGGCTCGAATTTTTCCCGCTTGGCGCGATTGGGGATCATAGGTCTTTTGACCACTGGCACGAGTTCGCCTTGGCAGAATGTCCTCGGCCCGGTCAATCTTTCATATGAGCGCGTCATCTTTGCTTTATAAGCTTCCAGATTTTGTTGCGCTATGAGCCGTGTTTCTTCAAGGGCATCAAGCTCCTCAAGCCGAAGGTGAGCATTTTCTTCATTCGTCAACTCGTAGTGGACTGCCACTCGCAGAGAGGGTAGCTCTATCTCGAGGGGGAGTACTGCTTCCGTACCAAATACCAACGCGTACGGCATTGTGTTCGTGGCCGTCTTGAACGTAGTTCGATACGCCCAAAGAGCCTCTTGCAGTCTCTCGTGCCAGTCTTTCTTATTTCGGGACACCGTTTTCTTCATGATCTTTGTCAAGCTCTTGTTGAAGGCCTCGGCTAGACAATTAGCTTGCGGATTATAAACCGAGGAATATCTCCAGTCTATATTGTGTTGTTGCGCGAAGCGACTGATCTTGTGGCTTCTGTAAGCTGGCCCGTTATCGGAGATGATCCGTCACGGAGTTCCAAACCGATATATGACGTGCGTCTTGAAGAAATGGAGGATATTCTCCGTCTTCACTTCCCTCAACGATACTGCTTCTGCCCATTTGGAGAAGTAGTCAGTCATCGCCAGGATGAAACGATGTCCCTTGGACGATGCTGGTTCGATAGGGCCGACTATGTCAATTCCCCACATTTCGAATGGCCAGCTAGCTACTGTTGGATGTAGTGGATTTGGATGCTGGTGGATGAAGTCCCCATGAATTTGGCATGAGTGGCACTGCTTCGTATACTAAAGGCAGTCTTGGATCATTGTGGGCCAATAATAACCCATTCGTTTGATCTTCAGCTTCATCTTTGGGCCAGCTTGATGAGAACCGCAGAGTCCGTCGTGAACTTCCTGAACGACTCTTTTCACTTCGTCAAGTCCCAGGCATCTCAACCACAAACAATCGAAAGACCTCTTGTACAGAGTATCATTGACGAAGGCGAAAGACAGAGCTCGTTTCATATGCTGATGTCTTAAGGACGCATCTTCGGGCGTTCGACGGTATTTGAAGTAGTCTATAAAGACTTCTCTCTAATCCTCGGTATTTTCCCGATCTTTTATTTGCAGGGTCGTCTGTTCAGTCACTCCCTTTTTTTCGGATGATTCCGGAGATATTTCCGCTGGGGGCAAGCACCCGACGGCTTTGTACCACGATTCTTATGTCATTGAGGTTCTCATCAGCCAGTTCCTTAGCGAGCTTGGCCAACGCGTCCGCTTTGCTGTTTTCCGCGCGCGGTATGTTTTTCAAAGTATAGGAGGGAATTTGGGTCAACAGTTGCTGCACCTTTTCCCCGTACTTCACCAACTCTGGTTTGCACGTTTGGTAGTCGCCGTTTACTTGACTAACGACCAGTCGGGAATCTCCGTATATGAGGAGGTTTTCAATTCACATGTCGATGGCGATTTCGAGGCCGGCTATCAAAGCTTCGTATTCGGCTTCATTGTTTGTCCTCGGCTCTGTTAGGGAGAAAACAAAGCACATTATCCCTCCTTGTGGAGTTATAAAGATGAGTCCTACCCCCGATTTGATTATAGGGGCACTTTGTCTGTGTTTCTTCACGGAAGATGCTCCATCGAAATAAAGCTCCCATCGGGTATCACCCCCGTCGACCGCATCAAACGCATGTTCGTCTGGAAGATCACAATTTAAAGGAGAATCGGCGGGTATCGGATGCTCAGCGAGGAAATCGGCGATGGCCTGGCCTTTCACTGCCTTGAGAGGTTGATATGTTATCGAGAACTCCATCAAGAGCAGGGCCCATTTAGCGAGTCTCCCTGTCAATATGGCCTTCGACATCAAATATTTAAGGGGGTCCACCTTCGAAATGAGACGGACTTCATGTGCTAACGCATAATGTCTAAGCTTTGTTATCGCGAAGATTAACGCCAGGCAGTGTTTTTCAATGGAGGAGTGGTTGCTTTCTGCCCCCAGTAGAACTCGACTTAAGTAGTAGAGTGCTCTTTCTTTCCCTTGATCGTTCTCTTGTACCCATAATGCGCCTAAGGAACCTTCGAGGGCGGTTGTATAGAGAATGAGAGGTTTTCCCTTGACCGGAGCAGCCAATACCGGCGGATTCTGGAGGTACTTCTTGATCTCGTCTAGTGCGCTTTGGTATTTTTGGTCCCAGACGAACGGGGTTCCCTTCTTCATCAAATGGCTGTAAGGACGGCACTTGCCAGAGAGGTTGGCTATAAATCGCCGAATATATGCGAGCTTTCCTTGGAGAGACCGCAGCTGTTTGAGAGTTTTCGGCGGAGGCATTTCCATGATCGCCTTGATCTTAGACGGATCTATTTCGATACCTCGATGTCGGACAATGAATCCCAGGAATTTGCCCGAAGAAACTCCGAACGCACACTTGAGGGGGTTCATCTTCAAGTTGTATTGTCGAAGGCGTCGAAATACGGTCTTCAGATGCTCTAGATGTTCCTCGTATGATTTGCTCTTAACCACGAGATCGTCGATGTAGAATTCGACGATTTCATGTATAAGGTCATCGAAGATCTTCGTCATGGCCCTCTGATAAGTAGCACCGGCGTTCATTATGTTAGTAATTTGTATGCCCTAAAGGCCATTATATAGATAGTGGAAACTTGGACACATTATCTATGGAGATAGATGAATTTCTTGCTCAAAATGATAGTACGCTATCTTGTTTACTTTATCTGTATATGTAGATTTTATCATTTACACATGTTGATAAAGCCCAAGGGATATTTGCTTGACTAATGTGATTATGATGCGGATCATGCTAGTGGGGCACATGTAGTCTATAAGCATATCCTTGAACTGTTCCTAGTCGAGGGTATATCGAGACAGGGCATCGATATTCCAGAGTAGACTAGCGTATACTATTCTTGTCCCATATGATGGGCGATGGATGATCCCATATCCATCTGGTGAGGAGACACCAAAGATTGTATGCGGGTGCTCAGTGGAGACTGGGTACACTGAACGGACTCGCCGAGAACTCCTATGTGGTATTATATCTATCGTCGGATAGCAGTTCTCAAGGAACACTGGTACAGGTTAGTCTGTAGACCCGAGATCGTCATAGAGTCTTGTGTATCCTCCCACTATACTTTGATCTCCACCCTACCACGGCTCTACTGAGTCGTGCAAACAGGTGGTCTTTGGGTACAGTCCCGAGGCGCATGGAGGCAATGAGCGATAGGAGGGGTTTCGTCTCTCCCGATATTGGGGGTTGATGTTGTGCTATGCTCGATTGGCTATAACATGAAGTCCCTGGCCAGGGCTGCTGAGATTTACTGATAAGAGTTATCAGTAGTTTCTCGATCTGTTATGAGCCATACATGACTTATTGAGTTACTGGGGTCGACGATACCATCCCTAGACTTGATATGCAGCATATCTGACGAAGAGACCGGACTGTACGGTAAGTGTTGCCAGTTGGCTCGACGGGAGTTTTTACAGCTTCGCTGGTTTTCTTCTGATCGCTTCAATACCCGGGTGGCCGTTATGTTTAGCTGACCTCTTGCGGCTTGTAGATGTTTGATATGATCATCATCTACTGCCGGCGTATTGACGAGTCTTAGAGTCCCACAATGAAGTTTCCTGGCTCAGGCAAAACGATGTGGTGTGCATATGAGATATGCGCGGGACCCGCTTAAATACGGATATGTGATAACGTATATTAATCGGGCATTTTCTATTTGACGGATCATATGTGATATGACCGGTATGGTAAATCAAGTGTTGATTTAACTAATTACATTTAGATAAATTCTTTAAGTAAATCCTTTTGGATGCATGCATGCATGCACATGATGATGTGCATGAACACATGCATGCATACATAGTATCATGGTTGTTGATACAAGAATGGTGGCAATATAAGACTTATATTGAAGCTTTTAATTTGTATTTATCATTTTAAGTTAATGTAAAGAATACCTTCACATGCTCCTTTATATCTTTTCATTTTAAGTTAATGAAAAGAAAACATACACATGCTCCTTTATATCTTTTCATTTTAAGTTAATGAAAAGAAAACATACACATGCTCCTTTATTCTTTAGTGGGTATCCTTTACTTAACTTAATGAAAAGAATTTCCACCCATGCTTAATTCTTTATGAAAAGAATTTTGCAACCATAATTATAGTGGAGGTGGAATAAAGATGTTTATTCCTTTCTCAACACTATAAATAGCTTCATATGTGATATGAAACAATAAACAAAAACACACAATGAAAAACACACAAGGGTGTGAAAACTAGTTATCATATGTGATATGATAGAAAGCTCAATTCAAGCCACCATTATTTTCTTCTTCCTCTCTTGATTTTCTCTCTAGAGTGAAGTTAACAAAAGAAAGGATTTCAATTGAAGAACATAAACCACATTATCATACTACACACCTCTAGCCGATTTGTGTAGGGTGTTTACTCTACTTCGTTTGCGAAACAAGTAAGGTAAGGAGCTTTGGGTAAAGGGACTTCGGGTGGATCATCGTGGACAAGGGAGGCTACCATCGATCCGTACCAAACTCTCATAGTGCCAAGGAGTCACCGAGGAAGATCTACAAAGGTTGTAATCTTTCCTCTTGGTAATAATTTTACAATTGCATGTGATGTTTATTTGTATGAATCCCTAAAATTTCTAGATCTCTAGTTGTGGTTTAGACAAGATCTTCGGAGAAGTGCGTGTTGCATGCTAAGAAATTTTTGTTCATCGCTTCCGCCGCGCCACAAGAGTTGTGGGAGCATGCAGCACTCACCAACACATTAAACCGAAGGGCATCACCTTGTAGCAAAATATTCCCAAAGGGGTCCAGAAAGCGGTATGCTTCTGGTCTTCGGGATGCATCTTTATCTGATTATACCCTGATGAGCCATCCATGAAGGAGAAAACCTCATGAGTGGACGTATTGTCTATCATCAGTTCGGTGACCGGCACCGGGAAATCATCCTTTGGGCAGGCTTTATTGAGATCCCGAAAATCCACGCATATGCGCACCGTCCCGTTTTTCTTCATTACCGGGACGATGTTGGCGATCCATTCAGGATATTGAACCTTCTGGATAAAGCCAGAGTCGATTAGCTTCTTGACCTCGGCGTTGATGCTCATTTCAAGCTCGAGCCGCATTCTTCTTGGCGCCTGTTTGACCGGCTTGACGTCCGGGGAGATTGCCAATTTGTGCACAGCAACTTCTGGATCTAGTCCCGGCATTTCAGAATAGTTCCACGCGAAGCAATCTCTATGCTGTATAAGGACGTCCTTTAATGCAGCCACCCTTTCTTCAGATAGTAGCTCACTGACAAATGTCGTTCGCGGGTCCTTGGCACTTAGCTCCTCCACCACTTGGTCATCTAAGACGATATCTTCAGAGACTTTTTCTTTCCCTTTATCTTTTCTATTCGAGGGTCCGAGATTCTTTTCAGGCAGCGTCCGATTACGCAGCCGGATATTTTCGCAGACCTTCAGCTCTTCTTCTTTTCCCGAGGTGGACTCTTTAAAGAGAGGGGCAAGCTCCAGCTCCTCATCAGAATCGCTCCCGAATGTAGGCACATGTGATCCCCCGACACTAACCATGCGACAATCGCCGGTAATTCTGTTAAACCCTTCGGTCAAATTTTTCCGCTCCCGACGAGTTTTACGGTTCTCCCGTTAAAATGTTGTCGATGAGCTACATATCCTTGCCACCATCTATCGAAAGCTTTGCACTCTTGAGTGGGGTGCGACACCTTCTGATGATATAAGCAATAGGAGGGGTGCATTTCCATTTCACCAGTAATTTTTCCTTCGGAGGATGGTAGCTTCATGCCCATTGATATGGATTTAGCGAACCTTTTCCTCATCTTGAATTGGCTTTTGTCGGTAGTGGAGGTATTTTGCTCCAGCGGGAGCGTCTCAGCTCTTTCATCCAGTCGCTGGCGCAGGCCCTTTCAAATATGACCGCCTCGCGTTCTCGCTCAGCTTTACTTTTCAACCGAGCTTCATTAAGGAATGTGTCAATTACTTCATCTGATGGCCCCAGAATTTTTGGTTCAGGATCTGCCCCCAGCTTTTCGGTGCAAGGAGTCTCCTCATCGTTCATGAACGAATGGGAAATCACATGACAGCTCGACACGTATTCTTCAGATTCATCAGATGAACTTTCTCCCTCATCTTCTTCTTGAAAGACGTGATTGAGGAACTCTTGGAATGTAATGGGAGTCCGTGCCTTCTGGTTGTATTCCTCCAGCGCGTCGATTTGTTTTTGCAAGTCTGTGCGCTTGTCGTCAGGCTTCACGGGCTTCTTTGATTTCTTATTCTTCTTCTTTGAAGATTTTGACGACTGGTTGCGAGTGCTTGAGCCACTACCATCGGTCTTTGGAATTAGACATGGTTTTAACATCCCTTCAATGACCTGCGGTTCCAACGGGTTCTTCCACTTGATCGCTGGGCATGCCTGAAGGTCGTTCGGCATTCTCTTTGTCTTAGCTGATAATACAACCTCCCAGGGAGCTTCTTCAACGACAGAGCATGTTGCCCCCGGCATATTCATTCCCTTAGAGGTGTGGGGCTGCGGTGGATTCACCTTCCATTTGTCGGACAATGCAAACTTGCCCTGTCGGTACTGGTATTCAAGCCAATTCTTGAAGACGTAGCAATTGTCGATCGGGTGACCCAGTACTCGATGATAAGGACAGTAGTTGGGCTCATTGACATCACTTGGTTGCGACGGACGTTTTGGATCCGGCAAATTTATGAGTCGGTTGCGCAACGCCAGCTCGAATAACCTTCTCGTTTTATCTCGGGGAAACGATTAAGAACGTCCCATCCTTTCCTCAAGGGGTACGTACGGGCGCATATTATTTTGATGAACGACCGGCTTCGGGTTGTTCGACCGTTGCTGAGCATTAGCGACCACGATCGCTTTCTCCTTTCCCTTCTCATTTCGGGAGTCCGGCTTTGGAAGAGGAGGTTTATGGCCCATTTGATCCATTTGTGCCAGCTTGTCGATCAAGGCCTGGAAGGTAGTTGGCTTGAAAAACATCATAAATTGTGAGATGGTTGCTTGCGGATCAAGGGTTCCCACAAACATACCTACTGCGGGAGCTTCTTCAATGCGCTGCTCGCACTTCGACCATAAGTTACGCCACCGTATAGCATATTGGACCCATGTCTCGCCCGGCTTCACCCTGGCATTAATCAATGCCGTTATCGGGGTACGCTCGCTGGCACTCGCGAAACGCTGGGTAAACAGCAGTTCCATTTCAGCAAAGGTCTTGATAGAGTCGTTCGGGAGCTCAGAATACCACTCGAACGCTGTATCTGACAAGCTACCAACGAACTGATGGAGCAACAATTTATCATCACCGCCAGTGTTGCCGTAAAGCGCCCTGAACTGGGCAACATGCTGGTGGGGATTGCCAGTCCCCTTATACACATGGAACTTGGGAATTGTGTAACCAGGTGGGTATTTGATCTGGTCGTACCAACTCGGATACGGCCGTCCTGTTTTTACGACATGGCCGGCTGCTTCAGTCGCATGATGAACCCGTATTTGTTGGGCTATGTAGTTGTCTAAGTCAGCCTTGGAGATTGTTTCCTCCTTAGCTGTTGATGAAGCTGGTGGAGGATTTGACGTTTCCCCCTATCGTCTTCAAGGATGATCGGGGGATCTTCAGCATGTGGCTCCTGTTGAATCATCATACCCACCATGTCCTGGAACAGGAGGGCCATTTTCTTTATGCTGGCTGCTTGTTCTACAGCCTCTTTATCCTTCTTCTCCAATATGCGACGAAGGAACTCAGCGTCAGTTTCTTGTTCTTGACGCTCATCCGAGGACGTTTTAGGGTTTTCTTTTGGCCCAGTAAGTGCAGCCATCGCGGTCATCATCTCCTGGAGCTTTTGCTGTTGCTCCTGCACTTTGGTCATCGATCGCGTGAGCGGTCTATGACCTGTTGATATGCGGCTGTCCTTTTTACCAGACGCCATGTAGACGGTATGAACTACCATGCCCCCAGACTTAGGGCGTTTGGGTTCACCGCCTTTGATATTAGTCGTCGGTGTTGGCACTTTCTCCGGCCTTCTTCTTTTATGGGCCGTAGAAGTTGAAGGGGTCGTTGCTTTGGGCACCCAAGCGGTCGTCGCCTTTCGTTGCTTGACCGGGAGATTTTCTTCTTGCTGACCTCTCGACTTCTTCTGTTGGCGAGAGAAATTAGGATCAATGACAGATTCTCGGACTCGTCTCCATGTCTTATAGATCTTGGAGGACAGCGCTTGAGGAGGCTGCTCCGGCTTTTCTGTTTCCACGGCGGTCTCCACTGGTGGAAGAGATCTTTTGAGCACCGCAGTTGGTGAGTTTCTGCGTACTCTGTTCAATAATTCGAAGTTGTTCTCGGTTGGAACAGCAGCGTTAACTTCCACCGTCGGAGCTGGCGGAGTTACCCCAGAAGGGGAGTTGCCCCCAGTCTTCCTTATCCGGTGCCAGTGGCGTCGTCAGGCGCGATGAGTCGTCGGTATTGGTTCAGAGACATAAACAGCTTCTTCTTGCCCCCTGTTCAGGTGTGGGGCTGTTGCCGGCGTCAGCCTATTAAAGACTGATGTCTTTTGAGTGGCAGGAGCAAGAGTGGGAGTTGCGATGGTCAATCTTGTAAAGTCCGATCTCTTAGCAGGAGAAGCCGCCTTGACGACTTCAGTAGCAGGCTTGGCTACTCCTTTTGAGGTAACCTTTTCTGGGACTGCAAGCTTCATTGCGGGTCCGCAGGAGTTTTGGCCCAGTCTGGAGAAGACCGAGGCACTGGTGTTGGGCGACCCGTTGAAAGGGGCCGCAGTAACTGAAAGTCGATCGAAGACCGACTTCTTAGGAGCTTCTTGTACGGGCACGAGGATGCTGAAGCTTGTTGGCGGAAGCATAGTTCCGAAAAACAACCCCGTGGTGGCTTGAGTAATCTACTCCACAGGCATGGTGAACAGAGAGACCGCTTGGGACCTGTAGGTTATGCCCCCAGTTGAGGCCGGACGCGAGCTGCAGCTGCAGTTGGAGCACTTCGAATAAGTTGAGGCCATCGATGCTTGATTTCTCTTCTGCACCAAGCAAGAGACCAAATCTTAGTAAACTTGAAATCCAAGGGCAACCGTTAACAAACCGCGATTGGTTCGCGAAGACGACACACGAAGTGTAGAGTGGAAAGAGGAAAAGGTCCCACCGGGCGTGCCAGAATTTGTTCCCCTCCGAAAGACGGCGACGACGTGAGGACGTCTTGCCTGAGATTCGGGGCAGATGCTATATGGTTTTATCCGTCTACCTCTCCAAAGATGCCAAGTTGATTTATGGCACCGTGTATCGGAGGTTTAGAAGAATGCGGCCGATGTAGCAGACTTCGTCAGATTCCCCCTCGCCAGAGGGGTTTTTGATTGTGGAGACGCTCTTCCCTGCAGGCGCAACCCCTGCAGTTAATTACGCTACCGCATCGTGGTAGCCACTTTCTCCTTTTCCATAATTTCACTTCGTGTCGCGTGTGTTTGTTTTGTTTATGGTTGCCCGGGAATTGTATACGGAGACTGAGTAATGCCGTCGCCCATAGGACATGGATTAGTCCAAATCCGTATTTACTTAGATTTGGGTTTGGTGTTTTTAGTTTAAGGATACGTTAGCCGTATTGAGGCTAAGATCAACTTAAACGTTCGTTAAGGATGCGTTAGTCTGATTTGAGACTAAGATCAACTTAACGTGGTGATCCATTTAATATATGGCCGTCGGGACTCATCACCTCTCTGACGTCGTTGAAGGATTACAACGATAGGTGTCAGAGGAGTTCAGAGATGTACCCTTGAACCAAAGTTGATTTGGAGTTTTATAGTTCATTTGAATGTTTAAGGATACGTTAGCCGTATTTGGGGCTAAGATCAACTTAAACGGGATCGTTTAGATCCAACAAAAGAGCATTTGGGGGCTCTATTATTCCAGTTTAGGGACGTGGTGGTCCATGTTCCAGTTTAGGGACGTGGTGGTCCATCATTAGTTTAAGGACGTTTCGGTCCGATATTAGTTTAAGGACATTTCGGTCCGATATTAGTTTAAGAACATTTCGGTCCAATATTAGTTTAAGGACATTTCGGTCCAATATTAATGTGTGGTCGTCGGGACCCGTCATCTCTCTGACGTCGTTGAAGGATTACAACGATAGGTATCAAAAGAGTTCGGAGATGTACCCTCGAACCGAAGGTAAATTGATTTAAGAGAGCGATCTTGCTCAGTCAATTTAATTTGAGGACTTATGGCCATGACTGGACTAAGTCCAATTAAAAAATTCAACACCTTTATTTGTTTTTTGTTTGGGCTCTGCCCATAAAGGATGCAGAGCATCAATTTATTTGGGCCCTGCTCATTTTATAAATGATGCAGAATACCAATTTTACTTGGGCTCTGCCCTTGTATAAAGGATGCAAAGCATCAATTTATTTGGGCTCTGCCCATTTATTGCCTTGCAATTTATTTTGGCCTGTTAGGTCATTTTGACTTGGGCCTGGCCAGTATCGGTACTTCGAGGAAGGTTTTTCAAGGTTTTCGCCAACTTCCTTAATTACAGAGAACCCTTTTTCCCTAGAGGTGTTGCCGCGTTAACACTTTTCTGAGACACCTACTTGGTTAGCTAATTGTGAAGTGCAAAACTCTCTCAAAGAGTAAATATTACTCACAGTGTAAATCGGGACCCAACCATCATCGTGTGATAATCCTGATAGAAGCCAACAAGTCACCATACTCTCTCTACTTGTAAGTTTCATTGATCTTGTTTTTAGATCAATGATCTGTTCATAAGAGAATTTTCTCTTTTTCTAAAGGCTTTTTACCTTTTTTTGTTCTTGAGGATTTCTCTCCAATTCTTCAGAGTTCTCTCTGTTTAATTTCTCAAAAAATGTTCCTCCCTTTGAATTGAGGTTTAGGGGTCTTTTATAGTGCCCATAAATTAGTTAAATTTGTTAGAGAGATCTTTCTCTGAGTGATTTGGGGAATTTTCCCCACCGTTGGATCTTTGATCCAAGGGCTTCTGTTTTACAGAAGAAAATCTTCTTGTTTTAACAAGAACAGAAAGATTTCTTTGAAATCTTAATTCTGTTTGGCGCAAATACTCCAGAGCGTGACACGTGTCGCGCAGCGCACAGCGCAGCGCAACTGCGCTAGCGCATCTGCGCTGACACGTGTCGCGCAGCGCAGAGCGCAGCGCAACTGCGCTAGCGCATCTGCGCTGACACGTGTCGCGCAGCGCAGTGCTTGCGCAACTGAAGCGTTGCTTCCTTTAATTTTGCCTTAAATAGAGCTTTGCTCTGATTGGGCGCGTCTTCTTGGGCGCTGCGCTGACGTATCAGCGCCTGGCACGTGGCGCGTTGCGCCCGAGATTTGAAGCGTTGCTTTAAAATTTGAACTTTGAATTTCAACAGAGCTTTGCTCTGATTGGGGAAACAATTTCTATCTAATACAAAGTTATATCTATCTTTATCCAATAAAGAAATGGTATGATATTGTAAAGCATAGAGGGTACATAGTAACAGTTGTTCAAAATCACAGTATTGCCACTTGGCAACACCAGGTGTTATTCGCCGAAGGCAGTAACATCAACTTATGCTCTGAGGGACATATCACCCTTTCCCAGTGCTCTACTTCTTCTTAACCCTTGTAATAAATTATATATGTGGAATCCTGGTCCGGTATCCAATACCCAGGAAGTAGAGCAAACTGAGAAACGATTCTCAATAACCAACACACCCCAAGAAGATGCATTAGAATGCTTCTTCTCCATCAGGGTTTCGTGGAAATCCATGCATCCCTCTATCGCATGCTCATACTCGTGACAGTTGTCATAAGTTAGAGCCTGAACAATATTCCCCAACTCAGTATAATAAGCTAGTTCGGTCAAGTCATACATTTTATTATCTTGATTAAGGTATGAAATGGTTACTACCTGGAGAGAGAGAAAAGAAACACTCGGCGTATACTCTTACAAAATTAGATTGGTTAATTAATTTATCTAATCAGGATGGCTCCCACTGTTTTCTCGAATTCTCCTTCAAACATTAAAAAGAAAATTAGTTGAGATTAATTATATCCCACAATTTTGCAAACCTTTCAGCCAGGCCAGTATCGGTACTTCGAGGAAGGTTTTTCAAGGTTTTCGCCAACTTCCTTAATTACAGAGAACCCTTTTTCCCTAGAGGTGTTGCCGCGTTAACACTTTTCTGAGACACCTACTTGGTTAGCTAATTGTGAAGTGCAAAACTCTCTCAAAGAGTAAATATTACTCACAGTGTAAATCGGGACCCAACCATCATCGTGTGATAATCCTGATAGAAGCCAACAAGTCACCATACTCTCTCTACTTGTAAGTTTCATTGATCTTGTTTTTAGATCAATGATCTGTTCATAAGAGAATTTTCTCTTTTTCTAAAGGCTTTTTACCTTTTTTGTTCTTGAGGATTTCTCTCCAATTCTTCAGAGTTCTCTCTGTTTAATTTCTCAAAAAATGTTCCTCCCTTTGAATTGAGGTTTAGGGGTCTTTTATAGTGCCCATAAATTAGTTAAATTTGTTAGAGAGATCTTTCTCTGAGTGATTTGGGGAATTTTCCCCACCGTTGGATCTTTGATCCAAGGGCTTCTGTTTTACAGAAGAAAATCTTCTTGTTTTAACAAGAACAGAAAGATTTCTTTGAAATCTTAATTCTGTTTGGCGCAAATACTCCAGAGCGTGACACGTGTCGCGCAGCGCACAGCGCAGCGCAACTGCACTAGCGCATCTGCGCTGACACGTGTCGCGCAGCGCTGAGCGCAGCGCAACTGCGCTAGCGCATCTGCGCTGACACGTGTCGCGCAGCGCAGTGCTTGCGCAACTGAAGCGTTGCTTCCTTTAATTTTGCCTTAAATAGAGCTTCGCTCTGATTGGACGCGTCTTCTTGGGCGCTGCGCTGACGTATCAGCACCTGGCACGTGGCGCGTTGCGCCCGAGATTTGAAGCGTTGCTTTAAAATTTGAACTTTGAATTTCAACAGAGCTTTGCTCTGATTGGGGAAACAATTTCTATCTAATACAAAGTTATATCTATCTTTATCCAATAAAGAAATGGTATGATATTGTAAAGCATAGAGGGTACATAGTAACAGTTGTTCAAAATCACAGTATTGCCACTTGGCAACACCAGGTGTTATTCGCCGAAGGCAGTAACATCAACTTATGCTCTGAGGGACATATCACCCTTTCCCAGTGCTCTACTTCTTCTTAACCCTTGTAATAAATTATATATGTGGAATCCTGGTCTGGTATCCAATACCCAGGAAGTAGAGCAAATTGAGAAACGATTCTCAATAACCAACACACCCCAAGAAGATGCATTAGAATGCTTCTTCTCCATCAGGGTTTCGTGGAAATCCTTGCATCCCTCTATCGCATGCTCATACTCGTGACAGTTGTCATAAGTTAGAGCCTGAACAATATTCCCCAACTCAGTATAATAAGCTAGTTCGGTCAAGTCATACATTTTATTATCTTGATTAAGGTATGAAATGGTTACTACCTGGAGAGAGAGAAAAGAAACACTCGGCGTATACTCTTACAAAAATAGATTGGTTAATTAATTTATCTAATCAGGATGGCTCCCACTGTTTTCTCGAATTCTCCTTCAAACATTAAAAAGAAAATTAGTTGGGATTAATTATATCCCACAATTTTGCAAACCTTTCAGCCAGGCCAGTATCGGTACTTCGAGGAAGGTTTTTCAAGGTTTTCGCCAACTTCCTTAATTACAGAGAACCCTTTTTCCCTAGAGGTGTTGCCGCGTTAACACTTTTCTGAGACACCTACTTGGTTAGCTAATTGTGAAGTGCAAAACTCTCTCAAAGAGTAAATATTACTCACAGTGTAAATCGGGACCCAACCATCATCGTGTGATAATCCTGATAGAAGCCAACAAGTCACCATACTCTCTCTACTTGTAAGTTTCATTGATCTAGTTTTTAGATCAATGATCTGTTCATAAGAGAATTTTCTCTTTTTCTAAAGGCTTTTTACCTTTTTTTGTTCTTGAGGATTTCTCTCCAATTCTTCAGAGTTCTCTCTGTTTAATTTCTCAAAAAATGTTCCTCCCTTTGAATTGAGGTTTAGGGGTCTTTTATAGTGCCCATAAATTAGTTAAATTTGTTAGAGAGATCTTTTTCTGAGTGATTTAGGGAATTTTCCCCACCGTTGGATCTTTGATCCAAGGGCTTCTGTTTTACAGAAGAAAATCTTCTTGTTTTAACAAGAACAGAAAGATTTCTTTGAAATCTTAATTCTGTTTGGCGCAAATACTCCAGAGCGTGACACGTGTCACGCAGCGCACAGCGCAGCGCAACTGCGCTAGCGCATCTGCTCTGACACGTGTCGCGCAGCGCAGAGCGCAGCGCATCTGCGCTGACACGTGTCGCGCAGCGCAGTGCTTGCGCAACTGAAGCGTTGCTTCCTTTAATTTTGCCTTAAATAGAGCTTTGCTCTGATTGGGCGCGTCTTCTTGGGCGCTGCGCTGACGTATCAGCGCCTGGCACGTGGCGCGTTGCGCCCGAGATTTGAAGCGTTGCTTTAAAATATGAACTTTGAATTTCAACAGAGCTTTGCTCTGATTGGGGAAACAATTTATATCTAATACAAAGTTATATCTATCTTTATCCAATAAAGAAATGGTATGATATTGTAAAGCATAGAAGGTACATAGTAACAGTTGTTCAAAATCACAGTATTGCCACTTGGCAACACCAGGTGTTATTCGCCGAAGGCAGTAACATCAACTTATGCTCTGAGGGACATATCACCCTTTCCCAGTGCTCTACTTCTTCTTAACCCTTGTAATAAATTATATATGTGGAATCCTGGTCCGGTATCCAATACCCAGGAAGTAGAGCAAACTGAGAAACGATTCTCAATAACCAACACACCCCAAGAAGATGCATTAGAATGCTTCTTCTCCATCAGGGTTTCGTGGAAATCCTTGCATCCCTCTATCGCATGCTCATACTCGTGACAGTTGTCATAAGTTAGAGCCTGAACAATATTCCCCAACTCAGTATAATAAGCTAGTTCGGTCAAGTCATACATTTTATTATCTTGATTAAGGTATGAAATGGTTACTACCTGGAGAGAGAGAAAAGAAACACTCGGCGTATACTCTTACAAAATTAGATTGGTTAATTAATTTATCTAATCAGGATGGCTCCCACTGTTTTCTCGAATTCTCCTTCAAACATTAAAAAGAAAATTAGTTGGGATTAATTATATCCCACAATTTTGCAAACCTTTCAGCCAGGCCAGTATCGGTACTTCGAGGAAGGTTTTTCAAGGTTTTCGCCAACTTCCTTAATTACAGAGAACCCTTTTTCCCTAAAGGTGTTGCCGCGTTAACACTTTTCTGAGACACCTACTTGGTTAGCTAATTGTGAAGTGCAAAACTCTCTCAAAGAGTAAATATTACTCACAGTGTAAATCGGGACCCAACCATCATCGTGTGATAATCCTGATAGAAGCCAACAAGTCACCATACTCCAGAAGGTATGCTCTACTTGTAAGTTTCCTATATATTTGAAACTCCCGATGTGGGTTTTGCCCCTAACGACCTATGACCTTAACGGATACCAACAAACTATAGGACGCTAGTCAAGTTCTACCCGTCATTTCGTAATTGATTCGAATCCATCCACACAAACCCTTGGCGGATGTCAACAAAGCTGTGCAACTGTCCCTGCCAATCGTATCTCTATGCAGCAGATAAGCATCACTCAACTATCGTACACTATGTCTTGACGAATGCCAAAAAATACAGCACGAATACTAAGCGCTACTTATCTGATATGACGGAGGGCTACGGCTGGTTTTTGGCGAAAACCTTTAATGTATTGAACTTGATATCGTTAAAAGAATCTAGTGATTTCGAAATGAGTAGTTCAAGCTCAATTTTGAAAATATGTGATTTTATATAAAAAAAAAAACCTAGTTTTGAAATAAAACTAGTGGTTTTGAAATTTGATTCCAACAACATCATTTTAGGTTTCTTTCTTTGCATTAATACAATTAATGTGGTCCCATCATTTAATCCTATCACACCAGAAACAATGAAAATAAAATGCATATATATGACATCCGCATTCACCACGGGGCCTCGGGTCTTTACCGTAAGGTTACTTAACTTACGGCAGGGCACGGGCAAGCTAGCGCGGACGTAAAACATATAACAACATTTATATATATATATATATATATGTATATATATTTATATATATATATATATATATCCATTCATCTCAGGCATGATAAATATCACAAGCAAGCAATATACAATATGGAAAAGCGGATAAATTAGGAATACTGTGTTTCAATCAAGCCGAACATGAACGTAACTTTCTCCGGTCGAGTGGATAGCTAGTAGTATCAGTTCCTAGACCCCTACGAGCACGGCAAGCCACCTGCCAATCGTAGAAGCAAGGCAACCCTAATCATCAACGTGAATAGGCCACCCAGCACTTCTAGAATCTGGTAACTTGAGTATCCTTCCACGAGTCTGTCCTATAACCTCTACAAGTACGACGAGCAAACCGCCAATTATAGAGTGAGGCTGTCAAACCTCATCACTATGAAATGTCCACCTACCGCACTTTAGAACCCGGTTGATCGAGCACTTCTCCGCGGGTTAACCTTATTAACTGTAATGAAATAAACAAAAAATATACAAAAGTGACAACGACCGCAACCAAGCCGTGTCCCAATAAAAAAATATACATCAAAGGGCAACGAAGACCACAATCCTGCCGCTCATCCCGAATAAATGAATGCAATAAACATTACAAAACTACAATACCACACATGGGGTTATCCATCACGACAATCCAACGTAACCATAACACAGATATCAGAATAAACCAATCACAATGCAAGTATCAAATCCATAACCTCTTCTAATTGATACATATAGTAATTAGATGATGTTTTGCCACGCAATGATACGCACAAACATCACAAACACAGATGCGGAACAAACACAATGTTAAAGTTTCGATCAAATAGTTTTCCGTAAACTTCAAATAAGATCTGGTAACACATCCAGAGACATGGGCCATGTCACGCCCCGCTTCCCGGTGTATGGCGAAGAGGACGCGACGAGGCCGCTACGTATTTACTCTGAAGTAAATACTCTAAGTGTATCTAAGCAATATAAAAGAAATGTGCACAAGAGAAAAATGTAGTGAAACAGCAACTTTATTTATTAACATTCTTTTGTACAATATATGGAAAAGTAAATACATCTGAATGAAAGCAATGCCTAAACAATGGCATAATAGAAATGGAAAGTACTGAAATGAAATGTGTATAAGTGTAACTACAGCTCGGGATTTTCAATAAACTGGTCCAAGTCTTCAGTGCTAGGCTCGATCTCTGGAAGGTCCGAAACACCTGACAAAATTCAAATAAGAAAGAAAGAGAATGTCGTCAGCAAACAAATCGCTCGGTAAGTCCCAAAGATAAGGAAGAAGTAAAAAAGACAGAAAGAAAGAGAGTGTGTGTGTAACTTTTAAAATTGTATTATATTGTTATAATGTTGTATTTAATGTTAACGCTATTATTTGTAGCTTGGTACAGAAGGATGCCAGTGTATACGAGAGGAGTCTCACTTTCCCCGGAGACTAAGGTATCAGGAACTCAAGGTACTGTTATGCCACGGTACAACAGCAAAGGAATACAGGTTAGTTGTCTTATGGTTGCAGTCTCGTGCCACTTCTAACACCTTCCGTACCAATCTACCCCTTAAACCCCGCGATGTCTTGGTTGTATTGTTTGTATTGTATTGGAACTTGTAATGTCTTGTAATATAGATTGTATAATTGGATGACTTGCCGAAACCATGATATCAATAAATGGGTGTAACTGGAGAATCATGTAAATGGAAGTATATCCATGGTTCGATTCAGTCAATACAGGTTGAATATATCAAATATATGGATTCATGGATTCATATTGAATTGTAGTATTGTAGATTGTACTTGAATCATATTCAAGTCAGATTATTTATAATGAGACTTGGTCTAAGTCCGAACAATTAGAAAGAGATCCTGAATTAGGTTTTGATGTTATCGGTAACCGCTGCACATGGGCGGCAGGATTTGTGTCTTTTTCAAAGACGATTACCATGTTGATAACACCGTTGTTAAGTTATCTATCTTAAATAGGCAAGCACCCACTTCTCCGGCTCCCTGAGGCTCAAGAGATTGGTCCCGCTTAAACCTATATTTACTAGGGTCCTTATTATAATTTATAGAACTTGAGAGGGTTATATGTAAAAATACTTTTGTATAATTTTCAAAAATACACCCCAAGTATTTAATTATCGTCTTTAGAGTTTTCATAGATGTAGATTTTATATATGTGACATTTCTAGTGAAAATAACCAATTTTTCATAATACATGGTATTTAATTGTAAAGTGTTGACTTGTATGGAATTTCATAGTATTTTCATGTAAAATGATTCTTTTGATTTAGAAAAGTTGGAATATTTATATTATATCAAAAATAAGTATTTTGATAATACATATATATATTTTTTATATAAAATAATTTTAATTTATTATTTTCTAGAAATCTCATTTTCTTAAGATATTTGTATTTTAAATCTCTCGAGACCGAATGCTCCTTGCGGGGGACTGAATCTCTCACTACTAAGCCCATAGATGTGCGATAATCTGCACCATCCCAGTCGGGTTCCCCAAAATGGGTTGTAGTGGCGCTTTGCAAAGATTTATAAAAATACGTAATCTTGTAGAAAACGATTTTAAATAGTATGTAGTATTAATATGTCAAGTTTCGTTTTCCCATATTCTATGTTCCCGAAAGGTATTGTGTTATGTTGCATATGAGTATTGTGAGGAGGTAGGTCATTATCTCGTGATCTAATTAAAGGTATAGCAAATTTAATGATGTTTTAAAGTAGAAAGTAAACTACATGGTATTTTAGTGAAAAAGAGCGGTAAAAGTTACAAAATAAAATATATTGCCATGAAACTTGCTCAACATGTTTGTTAATAATTAATAGTCAACATGTAAGGGTTTGGTATGTTTGTATATAAGAAAAGGTTGGATTTTTAGGAAGAACTGAATCGGAAATCGGATTAACTCCGATTCTGTCGGGTTTTAGAAATACGTGTTTTTAGAATAGAAAGGTGAAGAGGGAGAAGGGACTTACTTCCTGTTAGGTTAGATAATAGGGAAAGGAGGAAGTAGGATTCGTCGGTGCGTCGTTTCGTCGCCGGAAGCTCTTAGGGTCGTCGTCGGAATTTCGTCGGAGATTCGCCCTTTGCTAACTCCAAATGCACACTAAAATTCTATAGAGTTTTCTTGAGAGTTTTGGACAGGGTTTGTGAGTGAGTGGGTATGTTTAGGGGTGGTATTTATAGGTTAGAGTAGGTGAAAGGTTGTATTGAAATTTGTATTAAAAATGCATTAAAATGGTGTAATGGAGTTTTTAAGAGTTCTGGAACTTATCCAAGAAATTAAAGTATGCAGGAGTGATAGGGAGTTGAAGAGGCACAACTTTCATGTTGGATGACTCTGCATCGGAGCCGACTCGGCCGCCGCCGCCGGCCCGATCCGGCCAAGTCAGGTCGGGTCAGGGGTCCACTGAGTCCGTCGTCGGTTGGTTTACTCCCTGGGACAGTTTGTTTTTAGTGTGAAGTGGGGTTTTTACGAGTTATGCACGTGTAGACCCTTGGGATTCTAAAAATTTAAAACAAAACAATATTAAAAATAATGTGGGGGATGGGATTTGAACTCTGGTGCTTTGGTTCAGCAGTGCAAGGTCTTACCAATGAGCTATAAGCTCCTTCTTGCTATTAAAAAGCAAAACAAATATATAACTTGTGCTCAGGCAAAAATACCCCTTTCTGTATTTTTTAAAAAATTGTACAGAAAGTTTGGGGTTGTTACAGGCCAAAAGGAATACCCCAAGATTCCATGTTCCTCTGTATGAAGCCCCTGGAGAAACCAGGGGCCATGATACTTTGTTCTGGGCGAAACCAGCGGCCAAATGACCATATGTGATGGCCAGAGCAAAGTGGATTGGCCCCAAGTTTCTTCGACACACAGTTTGCAAAAGACCCTTCTAAAAAATATAAATTTAAAATTTTGCAAGTTGAGTTTTGAAACTTGGACAGAGGCTTGATTTTTAGAACATGGAAATTGGAAAACTTTGATGATTCAAAACTGAAACATCGTCTAAACCAAGTTCTAATCTTTAGGTTGGCTCTGATACCAGATGAAGGAACTCCTGCACCCTAGCAAGCAATTTATAACAAGATAGAATAGGGTTTTAAAATTTTCTAGAGAGCATGACGTTCCAAAACCCTAGAATCATACTAAAGATGTGAACTTGTTAACTAAATTAGCACTACACTAAAAAGTTTAGTGTAACAACCTTTGTAGCATCGTCATATGCTTCAAGTTTATAGTTAGACTCCATGAAAAGCTTTTAGAGGTTGAGAGAACAAGCTTGGTGTTGATCTTCTTTGCCTAAGATGGATCCACCTTGAGAGCTCCTTGCTTTGGCTTCAACTTCAACATGAAGTAACTTAAATCTTGTAGGTTGCGAGTCTAAAGAACTATGTGATGTAGTTTCCTCAATATCTTTTAATCTCTCTTTTTACTTGAATTTTCTAATTATTCTTTTCTGTCACGCCCCGCTTTCCAGAGTGTGCTAAGATCGGCACAAGACAGAGCCAACCATGCTACCTGTGGCTAGGAAACATCCTTCCACAGTCACATTACGGCTGTCTATAAGATATCAAGAACAGTAAAATAAAATAAACTATATATTACATGTCCATATGCCAGAATAAACGAGTCAAGAAATAATATGCGGAAGCAATAAATCCAATAAACAATAACATCTGGAAAGTACGTCCCAAATACGGGCTCACATCAGGAAATGAAAATGCTGAAAGAAAACTAAACTAAACAAAGCTAAATACTAACAGGATCCTCACTGCTCAGCCTGTCGGCTGAAATACTCCTGATCAGCCTGCGAAAAAGACAGAGGATCTGGGCCATGCAAAACCCAGACGTTGGTGCGTCATAATATCAAACAATAAACAATATAGCCAGGATACAACAAGATATGCAGGCGTGAAATATAAATGATAACAAGAATATAAAAAGTAAACATGGAAATGGAACGGTGAGGTGTATACGTGTAGGTGGAGTGAAGTGAGTAATCTAAACTGTGCTACTGGGTTGTCTATTCTAAGTTATTCGAAATCAATTGATGTACTCCTAATCTAACTCAAAAAATATGTCCCGTTACCCCCCAGGACCACGGATCAGGATATGTGAACCAAGAATGGTTCTGTCCCATTACCCCCCGGGACCACGGACCAAGCTGTAAAAGTCACGAATGACTCTGTCCCGTTACCCCCCGGGACCACGGATCAAGAAGAATCACGAATGATTCTGTCCCGTTACCCCCCCCGGGACCACGGATCAAGTAATATCCTTTTAAGTTACAGTCGATTACACCTTTGATTTTCCTATACCCCTAAGCTTATGTGTTCAAGTCGGGTATTGATAATCTAGAGCTAATGCCAACACAGGATCAAGCAGGTACAGGTTTGTCTATGCAGACAACAGGATACGTCCGTCAGGACAACATGTCAGGATTGTCGGCATTAGAAACAGGATCAGGTAACATGTCAAGTAGTGGTGTATCAGGTCATGACAGGTAGTGCACAGGTATCAAACGGATGCTCATAATAAAATTGTAGCAAGTACGGATGCACGATAAAAGTACGGATGCAAAGTAAAACACGGATGCACAAATATCTATCAGGGATTACATCTACAACTCCATGACTACGCATGATGCATATTATCAAGCATAGGGTGCTAATATAACAGTAATATGAAATAATATGATATGGCATGCAACTAGATATGCAATAAATGATACGGATGGGAACGGATATCGGAAAAACGGTAAAACTGTAACATGGATGCACAATACAATAAATATGCAATATTTTATTAATATAGATGCAAGTATAATAATATAGCATGTATCAAGCTAACTTGCATGCAACCAGATATGTAATTAATGATATGGATGTGTACGGCTATCCGAAAACAGTAAAACAACAATATGGTTGTACAATGCAGTAAACATGTGATATTTTTATTCATATGGATGCAAAATATGTATCATAGCATGTAGTAAGATAAACTTGGCTGAACGGATCTCACGACGAGGTGTATACGTAGCGTCCGACGTCAAGTAAACGTCGCAATATACACACGCGCACACAAGACAGTTCCAGGCAAAGCAAGAAGGTGACCACGCTGACTGGGGATGTCCACTGGGCCGCCTTGATCGTCGGCAACGAACACGGCTCCGGCGGTGATCACTGGAATCAGAACCAAGAAAAGAGAAGAAGAAGAAGTAGAAGAAGAAGAAGGAAGAAGAGGCTGGTGCTCAGGGTTGGCTCTGGAGTTAGAGAAGGGTGCGAGGGGGTGATGACGAGGTCGTGGGTCACCGGAGATGGTGTTTCACGGCCAAGGCAGTGGGTTGCGGGCAAGCAGCTGGGGTCGAGTTCAGTGCAGGGAAGAGCAGAGGGTCGTGGCTAGTAGGGGGAGGATAGGAGAGAGGAGAGAGGGTAGCGGTAGAGTCGACGACGGCGAGACTGGGACGGCGCTGACGAGGGCAGCGATGGGTTCTTGGGTCTCGAGATGGTTCGTCGTCAGATTTTTGGGTGAGGATGAAAGGAAGGATAGAGGCGGTGGAGGTTGTGAGGACGAGGGTGAAGAGATCGGGGTTTAAGGTGGATGCGGAGACGGCAAGGTGCAGCATGGGTTAGGGTTAGAGTTGAGACGCGGGGGAAAAATGAGGAAGGAGAGAAGAACTGAGTGAAATAAAAAGAATAGGGTTATATAATATAATATAAATATATATATATATATATATGCAGAGAGGAGAGAGAGAGAGAAACCGGTGAAATAACAGAAGAAATCTTTTTAAAAGAAATATATAAAACTAAATAAAGATATACGAATATAATTTTTAACAGTTAACAGTAAGAATAAAATATTAGTTAAAATTTTGATATTTTGGCTAATACAAAAAATAGTCCAAAACACGCCCGGGTCGGATCTAAAATTATGGTTTGAAAATACGGTTAATATACGTGTTAACCAAAACCAAAATACGATATTCGGGTAACGAAAAAGCATACCCCCAAGAATGGATATACGTAGCGTGTACGTAGCGATCCAAACGGGTCCGTTTCACTGAACGGGACGAGAACACGATATACGGATGCCACCACAGGGTTCGGGGTATGATGCAGGCCATGCTAGATATTTTTAAAATATATTATTAGACTATAATTTTATTGTAAAAATTATAGGGATGTTCTGCTCTGCTGTGGTGTCTGGTTGCGCCTGGGAACTCAGTGTCGGGATCGGTTTTTTAGATGCCAGATGTAATGCAAGTATGCAGGATATAAATTAGGAAAGTGCACGGATTCTCATAACTAGACGGGATAAATCACAAACAGGAATCAAGACGGGTTTCTAGCAAGCGGGTCGGATCGGATGAAAATACAGATGCCAATTATATTATTCGCACCCAAAACACAATAAATCAAGAAATATCCATAAACAAAGAAATACCCAAAATAGAACTGGTATAAATGAACTAGGGTGTTATATTTTCTATTATGAGGAGGAGGAAGAGAGCTTTGAGCTATGGAGAAGAGAGAAAATGAGATAGAAATTATGAACTATTTCTAAAAAGGTTGATAATCTTTATCATTACCTAAAGAAATCTCAAGCATAGGATTTTCATCACACATCCAAGTGTCCACCCTTTTCTCTCCACTCACTTGTCAAGCAAAACTAGGATGGGTATACCCCCCATTTTGTCAAGTCAAGTCAATATATGAGTGGAGAAAAGAATAAAAGAAAAAAGTAAAGAAAAGAAAATACAAGTATTTGGCATGATCTTTTCTTTAGTATACTAAATGAGAATAAAAGAGGAAAGATGCCATAGGAGGGAATTTCCTCCTATGGCGTCGAAAAAGTATACCCTCTCTCATTTTTTCCGACGATCGGCACCCATCATCTTCATCGTTATCATCTAAGATGTGGGTACACCAAATTTCATGGGATTCTACAACTATTTCACCGTTCATTCAGCAATGTAAAAAGTTATGTTGTCAGTAAACCTTTAATTTTGAACCCACTAAATCAACGGTAAAAAGGTTGTTGAATCACATGAAATTTGATGTACCCACATCTTAGATGATAATGATGAAGATGATGGGTGCCGATCGTCGGAAAAAATGAGTGAGGGTGTATTTTTTCGATGCCATAGGAGGAAATTCCCTCCTATTGCCTCTTTCCTCCATTATTCTTATCACGCCCCGCTTCTCAATATACGGGCAGAGGACGCGATGAGGCCGCTACATATTTACTCAGAAGTAAACACGCTAAGCGTATCTAAGCAATATAAAAGTAAATGTACACAAGAGATAGGATATAAATAAACAGCAACTTTATTTCTTAACATTCTTTTTTACAATACCGCTGAAAAGTAAATACATGGAATGGAAAGCAATGCCTAAATAATAGCATAACAGAAAGAGAAAATATAGAATGTAAATGTATATAAGGAATCTAAAGTTCTGGGTCGAAGACTATCTGATCCAAGTCCTCGCTGCTAGGCTCGGTCTCCAGTGAGTCGAATCACCTGACGACAATCCAAAGAAAAAGAAAGAGAATGTCGTCAGCGAACAAATCGCTCGGTAAGTCCGGTAAATAGACAAGAATGGAATTGACAGAATAGAGAGTATATTATTATAACGTTGTATTTAGTGTTAACGTTGTTGTTTGTAGTTTAGTACAGAAGAGACCAGTGTATACGAGAGGAGTCTCACTAAACCAGAGGCTACGGTATATAGAGTACAAGGCTCCGTCGATAATACCACGGAATAACGGCGATTGAATTCAGGTTAGGTGTCTTATGGTTGCAGTCTCGTGCCACTTCTAAAACCTTCCGTACCAATCTACCCCTTATAAACCCCGCGATATCTTATTTGTATTGTATTGTCTTATAAATTGAATTGTATAGATGGATGACTTGCCGAAACCATGATATCAGTAAATGGATGTAGCTGGAGAATCATGTAGATGGAGGTATATCCATGGTTCGGTTCAGTCAATATAAATTGAATAGATTGAACAGATTGAATATATGGATTCATATTGAATTGTAGTTTTATAATTTCATACTTGAATCATATTCAAGTCAGATTGATTATACTGAGACTCAATCTAAGTCAGACAATTCAAAAATAAATTGAATCCTGAATTAGGTTTTGGTGTTATCGGTAACCGCTGCATATGGACGGCAAGATTTGTGTCTTTTTCAAAGACGATTACCGTGTTGATAACACCGTTTGTTAAGTTGTCTACCTTAAATAGGCAAGCACCCATATCTTCGGCTCGCTGAAGCTCAAGAGACTGGTCTCGCTTAAACCTATGTTTACTAGGGTCTTTATTGTAATTTAGAATAACTTGATGGGGTTTTATGTAAAAATAATTTTATATAATTTTCAAAATACACCTCAAGAATTTTATTATCGTCTTTAAAGTTTTCATTGATGTGTATTTTATCATTGTGATATTTCTAGTGAATAAAACCTAATTTCATAATATATGGTATTTATTTATAATATTGGAATTGTATGGTATTTTCTTGTAAATGAGATGTTTTTCTTGAATTTTGGAAATGTGAAATATTATAAATATTAAAAATAGATATTTTGATATTAATTACATATATATTTATTTATTAAAAATATAAGTTTTATTTATAATAGAAATCACATTTTTCTAAAGAAAATTGTATTTTAAATCTTTCGAGACCGTATGCTCCATGCGGAGGTCTGCATCTCGCACTACTAAGCTCGAGAATGTGTGATAATCTGCACCATCCCGAACGGGTTCCCCGAAATAGGTTGTAGCAACACATTGCAAAGATTTGTTAAAAATACACATCTTGTAGAAAAAGGCTTTTTTATAAGTCGGAGGTAGTTATGTGTAAAATCGTATTTTCCCAAAACTATATTCCCAAATTCCATTGTGCTATGTTACATATGAGTGTTGTGAGAAAGTAGGTCATTACCTCATGAGTTTTCTAAAACTAGCATGTTTAAAAGGTATAAATATGTAGATATGAAACATAAAGGTATTTTACTGTAAAAGTGGAATAAAACTTGCTACGATTATTATTTTAATGTAAAACTTGTCCTATTGTCTTAATTAATGAGTATTAAACCAGATAGCAAATGTTGTAGGTTTGTTATTAAGAAAATATTGTATTTTTGAAAGAAAAGAGAATCGGAAGCCGGATAACTCCGCTTCCGACACGTTTTAAGGATTAAGAATTTGAGAATAGAAAAAGAGAAAGAGAAGGGGGACTTACAGGTTGATTAGCTAGAGGAGAGAAGGTGGAAGAGGTAAGAGGTGACGGTGTGTCGTTTCATCATCGGAATCGCCTCGGATCGTCGTCGGAAGTTCGTCGGAGCTTCGCCCTTTGCTAACTCCACTTGCACACAAAAGACTTGGGAATTTTCTTGAGAGTTTGGGCAGGAATTTATGAGTAGGGGTTGATTTGAGGGGTGGTATTTATAGGAAATTCTAGGGTTTAGGGTAGTGAAAGGGTGTGATAAAAATTGTATTTAAGTTTGCATTCAAAAAATTAAAAGGGGGTATTTTAATTCTCTGTTTAATTGCAGAGAATTTAAATAGTGCAGGAGGGTGGGGTAGGCCAAAGGTTGCTGGGAGTTCAAGAAAATTTAGGATCGGGCTGAGTCAGGCCGGCGGCGACGACCGATCCACCCGAGTCACCTGCCCGAATTGGCCGAGTCGGGACGAGTCTCTATGCCACGTGTCCCCTGGTGCTGGGTCTTGACTCTTGGACCCGTTTATTTTATGTGTGACTTTTGGTTTTACGGGCTATGCATGTGTAGAATCTTGGGCTTCTAAAAAGATTAAAAGAAATCAAATTAAAAAGAATATGTGGTTGATGGGATTTGAACTCTGGTGCTTTGGTTCAGCGGTGCAAGGTCTTACCAATGAGCTATAAGCTCCTTCTTGCTGTTCAAAAGCAAATCAAACTTATAACTTGTGCTCAGGCTCAATTACCCCTTTCTGTATTTTTTTGAAAAAATTATACAGAAAGTTTAGGGTTGTTGCATTCTACCCTCCTTGTAAAAATTTTGTTCTCGAAATTTGTAAAAGGAAAGTGTAACGGATTCAAGGAATGTTTGGTGATAGGACTATTGGTAGTGTATGAAAAATATATGAAGGAATGAAAGAATGCAAAAGGTTTAAAAAGAGTTGAGGAAATTACCAGGTTTACCTTGGTCTACGGCCTCTGCTTCTTCGGCCACTAAAAGGAAAGCCTGACGCCGTGGTACATTCTTCCTAACTGGAGGCACGTTCCTCTGTCCTTGGGGCATGTTTCTCTGCCCTCGAGGTATGTTCCTTAGAGCCTGATAGAATTGGCGAGTAGGCTGTGCAGGTGGTGGAGCAGGGAGTGCAAGGCGAGGTGCAGGAGCCTGGATAGCTGGCCGCTGCGGGTAGTTGGTGGGTGTGTGAGTTGGGTTGCTTCTATAAGGACAGTTTCCAATTCCGTGATTGGATGCGCCACAAACTAAGCATAGGCCTTTTGCGCACCTACAGTCCTTCCACAAGTGTCCATTCCTCTTGCAATAGAAGCAAAAACCTGGACTCGGCTGGTTATTGAATTCTTCCGGTCTTCTGGGTTCAACAGTTGGCCTTGAAAAGGCTCCTCCTGCCATCTGAGTGGCAGGACGCTTCACCCCGGTAGATTGAAGTCTGCCCTTCCTCTTCACCACTGCCTCATATCTTCGGACAGCTTTCAAAGCCATATCATGGGTTAGGAAATCCCCTGTAGCTAATGCAGCTTAGATTCGGGTCCAACCCTTGCTAAAATCTTCTAGCCCTGATTTCAGCAGTCGGTATGAGATGGGCCGCAAACCTGTTACGGTCTTGTGTTAGCTGTGTAGTATGTGATATAAAATCGAACATTGAGACATATCTTACCTACTGAGCATAGTAAACTCAGCATCATACTCATCTATAGATTTGGTCCACATTGAACCTTGTTGCAGATGGATGAACTGTTGTTCCAAATCAAAGCGGGAAGTCTCAGGGAAGTACTTCGCATCGAACATGTCGCAGAAAGTCTTACATTCGATAGGCTGATGAAGACGGCTTTCTTCCGCCTTCCACCAAACCCGTGCATTGTCAGTGAGCTGCAGCTTGGCAACTCGTACCCAAGCGACCTCTGGCACTTGTGCTGCTGCCAGGTCATCTTCAATATTTTGAGCCCATTCCTCCGCTTCCACAGGGCTCTCTTTTCCTGAGAATTGCTTGGGGTGCAAGGTCATGAATTGCTTCACTCTGGGTGCCTCCGCTTCTGGACGGTTCAAGAGAATAGCAGTCTGCTGCTGCTGTTCTTCCAGGAGGCTACGGATTGCCTCAAGTAGAATCGTCTGCTCGTTAATCGGAGAAGCGACGACAGGTGTTAGTGGTAGTTTTGGGGGAGTGTTGTTGACATTTGTGCTGGTGTTGTTTGGGGAATCCATAACCTTGAAAGAAAATTTTGGTTTAGAATAGATTCAAAGTATATGAAATGATAAGATTCAAGGAATATGAATTGTAAAGAATGTTTTCACTTGCTAGTTCTTGTGTTATATTGCTTAGATTTTCCATACAGTGCTGAACTGCATGGTAGGGTTCCATACAGCTCTGACCTGCATGGGCCGCCAACAAAACCTGTCACGCCCGGCTTCCCAGTATACGGGCAGAGGAGGTGACGAGGCCATTACATATCTACTAAGAAGTAAACACGCTAAGCGTATCTAAGCAATATAAAAGTAAATGTACACAAGAGACAGGATGTAAATAAACAGCAACTTTATTTCTTAACATTCTTTTTTGCAATACCTCTGAAAAGTATATACATGGAATGGAAAGCAATGCCTAAACAGTGGCATGATAGAAAGGGAAAATACAGAATGTAAATGTGTACACGGAATCTAAAGCTCTGGGTCGAAGTCTATCCGATCCAAGTCCTCGCTGCTAGGCTCGATCTCCAATGAGTCCGAATCGCCTGACAACATTCTAAAGAAGAAGAAAGAGAATGTCGTCAGGCAACAAATCGCTCGGTAAGTCCCGTAAATAGACAAGAATGGAATAGACATAATAGAGAGTATATTATTATAATGTTGTATTTAGTGTTAACGCTGTTGTTTGTAACTTGGTACAGAAGAGGCCAGTGTATACGAGAAGAGTCTCACTAGACCAGAGACTATGGTATATAAAGTACAAGGCTCCGTCGATAATACCACGGAACAACGGCGATTGAATTCAGGTTAGATGTCTTATGGTTGCAGTGGCGTGCCACTTCTAACACCTTCCGTACCAATCTACCCCTTATAAACCCCGCGATATCTTATTTGTATTGTTTGTATTGTATTGTCTTGTAAATTGAATTGTATAGATGGATGACTTGCCGAAACCATGATATCAGTAAATGGATGTAACTGGAGAATCATGTAGATGGAGGTATATCCATGGTTCGGTTCGGTCAATATAGATTGAATAGATTGAACATATTGAATATATGGATTCATATTGAATTGTAGTTTTGTAATTTCATACTTGAATCATATTCAAGTCAGATTGATTATATTGAAACTCAGTCTGAGTCAGACAATTAGAAAAGAAATTGAATCCTGAATTATGTTTTGGTGTTATCGGTAACCGCTGCACGTGGACGGCGGGATTTGTGTCTTTTTCAAAGACGATTACCGTGTTGATAACACCGTTTGTTAAGTTGTATATCTTAAATAGGAAAGCACACATATCTCCGTCTCCCTGAGACTTAAGAGACTGGTCCCGCTTAAACCTATGTTTATTAGGGTCCTTATTGTAATTTAGTATAACTTGAGGGGTTTTATGTAAAAATAATTTTGTATAATTTTCAAAATACACCTCAAGTATTTTATTATCGTCTTTAGAGTTTTCATTGATGTATATTTTATCATTGTGACATTTCTAGTGAATAAAACCTAATTTCATAATATATGGTATTTATTTGTAATATTGGAATTATATGGTATTTTCTGGTAAATGAGATATTTTTCTTGAATTTTGGAAATGTGAAATATTATAAATATTAAAAATAGATATTTTGATATTAATTACATATATATTTATTTATTAAAAATATAAGTTTTATTTATAATAGAAATCACATTTTTCTAAAGAAAATTGTATTTTAAATCTTTCGAGACCGTATGCTTCTTGCGGAGGTCTGCATCTCGCACTACTAAGCCTAAGGATGTGCGATAATCTGCACCATCCCGAACGGGTTCCCCGAAATGGGTTGTAGCGGCACATTGCAAAGATTTGTTAAAAATACACATCTTGTAGAAAAAGGTTTTTTTATAAGTCGGAGGTAGCTATGTGTAAAATCGTATTTTCCCCAAAACTATGTTCCTAAATTCCATCATGTTATGTTACATATGAGTATTGTGAGGAGGTAGGTCATTACCTCATGAGTTTTCTAAAACTAGCATGGTTAAAAGGTATAAATATGTAGATATGAAACATAAAGGTGTTTTACTGTAAAAGTGGAATAAAACTTGCTACAATTATTATTTTAATGTCAAACTTGTTCTATTGTCTTAGTTAATGAGTATTAAATCAGATAGCAAAAGTTGTATGTTTGTTATTAAGAAAATGTTGTATTTTTGAAAGAAAAGAGAATCGGAAGCCGGATAACTCCGCTTCTGACACGTTTTAAGGATTAAGAATTTGAGAATAGAAAAAGAGAAAGAGAAGGGGGACTTACATGTTGATTAGCTAGAGGAGAGAAAGAGGAAGAATTAAGAGGTGACGGTGTGTCGTTTCTTCGTTGGAATCTCCTCGAATCGTCGTCGGAAGTTCATTGGAGCTTCACCCTTTGCTAACTCCACTTGCACACAAAAGACTTGGGAATTTTCTTGAGAGTTTGGACAGAGATTTATGAGTGAGGGGGGTGATTTGAGGGGTGGTATGTATAAGAAATTCTAGGGTTTAGGGTAGTGAAAGGGTGTGATAAAAATTGTATTTAAGTTTGCATTTAAAAAATTAAAATGGAGTATTTTAATTCTCTGTTTAATTGCAGAGAATTTAAATAGTGCAGGGGGTGGGATAGGCAAAAGGTTGCTGGGAGTTCAAGAAAATTTAGGGTCGGGCTGAGGCGGGCCGGCGGCGGCGGCCGATTCACCCGAGTCACCAGCCCGAGTCGGGCCGAGTCTTTATGCCACATGTCCCCTGGTGCTTGGTCTTGACTCTTGGACCCGTTTGTTTTATGTGTGACTTTTGATTTTACGGGTTATGCACGTATAGACTCTTGGGCTTCTAAAAAGATTAAAAGAAATCAAATTAAAAAATATGTGGTTGATAGGATTTTAACTCTGGTGCTTTAGTTCAGCGGTGCAAGGTCTTACCAATGAGCTACAAGCTCCTTTTTTCTGTTCAAAAGCAAATCAAACTTATAACTTATGCTTGGGCTCAAGTACCCATTTCTGTATTTTTTTGAAAAAATTGTACAGAAAGTTTAGGGTTGTTACATTCTACTTTCCTTATAAAAATTTCATCCTCGAAATTTGTAAAAGGAAAGTGTAACGGATTTAAGGAAAGTTTGATGATAGGACTATTGGTAGTGTATGAAAAATATGTGAAGGAATGAAAGAATGCGAAAGGTTTGAAAAGAGTTGAGAAAATTACCAGGTTTACCTTGGTCTACGGCCTCTGTCTTCGGCCACTAAAAGGAAAGCCTGACGCCGTGGTATATTCTTCATAACTGGAGGCACATTCCTCTATCCTTGGGGCATGTTTCTCTGCCCTCGAGGCATGTTCTTCAGAGCCTGATAGAATTGGCAAGTAGGCCGTGCAGGTGGTGGAGCAGGGAGTGAAAGGCGAGGTGCAGGAGCCTGGATAGCTGGCCGCTGCGGGTAGTTAGTGGGTGTGTGAATTGGGTTGCGTCTATAAGGACATGTTCCCCTCCGAACGGCACGGCGGAGACGCGATAAACGTCTTGCCTGAGATTCGAGGCAATGCTATATGGTTTTATCCGTCCACCTCTCCGAAGATGCCAAGTTGATTTATGGCACCGTGTATCGAAAGTTTAAACGGATGCGGCCGATGTAGCAGACTTCGTCAGATTCCCCCTCGCTTGAGGGGTTTTTGATTGTGGGGACGCTCTTCCCTGCAGGCGCAAGCCCCTGCAGTTAATTACGCTACCGCATCGCGGTAACAACTTTCTCCTTCTCCAGAATTTCACTTCGTGTCGTGGGTGTTTGTTTTGTTTTTGGTTGCCCGTGGATTGTATACGGAGACTAAGTAATGCCGTTGCCCGTAGGACGTGGATTAGTCCAAATCCGTACTTACTTAGATTTGGGTTTGGTGTTTTTAGTTTAAGAATGCATTAGCCGCGTTGCGGCTAAGATCAACTTAAACGTTCGTTAAGGATACGTTAGTCCTATTTGAGACTAAGATCAACTTAACGTAGTGATTCATTTAATATATGGCCGTCAGGACTCGTCACCTCTCTGATGTCGTTGAAGGATTACAACGACAGGTGTCAGAGGAGCTCGGAGATGTACCCTCGAACCAGAGTTGATTTGGAATTTTTTAGTCCACTTGAATGTTTAAGGATACGTTAGCCGTGTTTTGGGGCTAAGATCGACTTAAACGGGATCGTTTAGATCCGGCAAAAGAGCATTTGGAGGCTCTATTGTTCCAGTTTAGGGACGTAGTGGTCCATGTTCCAGTTTAAGGACGTGGTGGTCCATATTCCAGTTTAGGGACGTGGTGGTCCGACATTAGTTTAGGGACGTTTCGGTCCAACATTAGTTTAGGGACGTTTCGGTCCATCATTAGTTTAAGGACGTTTCGGTCCATCATTAGTTTAAGGACGTTTCGGTCCACGAGTTTAAGGACCCCGCAGTCCATATTGATGTGTGGTCGTCGGGACCCGTCACCTCTCTGACGTCGTTGAAGGATTACAACGACAGTTGTCAGAGGAGTTCGGAGATGTACCCTCGAACCGGATATAAATTGATTTAAGAGAGAGATCTTGCTCAGTCAATTTAATTTAAGGACTTACGGCCAAAATTGGGCTAAGTCCAGTTGAAAATGTTCAACATTTTATTTGCTTTTGCATTGCATTTCTTTTTATTTTTATTTGGGCTTTGCCCAGAAAGGATACAGAGCATCAATTTGTTTTGGGCTCTGCCCTTTATAAATGATGCAGAGCATCAATTCTATTTGGGCTCTGCCCTTTTATTGCTTTGCAATTTATTTTGGCATGCTTGGTCTTTTTGATTTGCGCCTGGCCCTACATTGCATTTATCAGGCGCTTTGCGCCAATCAGAGAGCGCAAGCGCTCGTGGTGATGACACGTGTCATGCAGGCGTAGCGCGCTGTGCCAGTGCGCTACGCTTGTGCTGCTGACACGTGGCGCGCTCTGGTGAGTTGCGCCAATTTCAGAGAGCAAAACTCTATTTCAAAAGCGCATAGCGCAAATGGTTCAGACGCTGACACGTGGCGCTCTCTGGTGGCTTGCGCCAGCCCAAGAGCGCAACAGTGCAGATTTATAAGTGCAAAGAACTATTAATTTGAGAATCTTTTAGATTCAAGAACCGATGGTTCATAAAAGAAGTGCAAAGCACTATTTGATTTCTTGATCTAATTTAGATCAAAGAAAAACAAGTTTTTCTTTTTATTTCAAGAACCAAAGGTTCATAAAAGTGCAAAGCACTATATATTTTTTTATATTTTTGTTTTTCCTTGTTTTAAAGAAACAGTTGTTCATAAGAAGTGCAAAGCACTGTTTATTATGTAAAGATCATTGATCTGGTTTTTTAGATCAATGATCTATCAGAAGAAATTTCTTCTCTCTCGTGAAGGTTTTTACCTTTTTCTTGGAATTTTCTCAGAGTTCTCTCTGTTTGAAACTCTTGACTTTTTTCAAGAAATGTTGATGCCTTTGAATTGAGGTCTAGGGTCCTTTTTATAGTGCCCATAAATTAGTTAAAGAGATCTTTCCCTGAGTGATTTGGGGGATTTTCCCACCGTTGGATCTTTTGATCCAAGGGCTTCTGTTTTACAGAAGAAAATCCTCTTGTTTTAACAAGAACAGAAAAGATTTCTTTAGAATTTTAATTCCGTTGGGCGCAAATGCTCCAGAGCGTGACACGTGTCACGCAGCGCACAGCGCAGCGCATCTGCGCTGACACGTGTCGCGCAGCGCACAGCGCAGCGCAACTGCGCTGACACGTGTCGCGCAGCGCAGTGCTTGCGCAACTGAAGCGTTGCTTCCTTTGATTTTGCTTTAAACAGAGCTTTGCTCTGATTGGATGCGCTGCCTTGGGCGCTGCGCTGATGCGTCTGCGCCAGACACGTGGTGCGTTGCGCCCGGGATTTGAAGCGTTGCATCATTTATTAAAGTTGAAATTTTCAAAACAGAGCTTTTCTCTGATTGGGGAAAGATGAAGCGTTGCTTCATCTCCCGCCTCAGAATTTGAACAGAGCTTTTCTCTGATTAGGGTAAACAGGACAGTTTCCAATTCCATGATTGGATACGCCACAAACTAAGCATAGGCCTTTTGCGCACCTGCAGTCCTTCCATAAGTGTCCATTCCTCTTGCAATAGAAGAAAAAACCTGGACTCGGCTGGTTATTGATTTCTTCCGGTCTTCCGGGTTCAACAGTTGGCATTGAAGAGACTCCTCCTGCCATCTGAGTGGCAGGACGCTTCACCCCGGCAGATTGAGATCTGCCCTTCCTCTTCACCACTGCCTCATATCTTCGGATAGCTTTCAAAACCATATCATGGGTTGGGAAATCCCCTGTAGCTAATGCAGTTTGGATTTCTGGGTCCAACCCTTGCTGAAATCTTCTAGCCCTGATTTCAGCAGTCGGTATGCGATGGGCCGCAAACCTGTTACGGTCTTGTGTTAGCTGTATAGTATGTGATATAAAATCGAATATTGAGACATATCTTACCTACTGAGTATGGTAAACTCAGCATCATACTCATCTACAGATTTGGTCCACATTGAACATTATTGCAGATGGATGAACTATTGTTTCTTATCAAAGCGGGCAGTTTCAGGGAAGTACTTCGCATCGAACATGTCGCGGAAAGTCTTACATTCGATAGGCTGATGAATACGGCTTTCTTCAGCCTTCCACCAAACCCGTGCATTGTCAGTGAGCTGCAGCTTTGCAACTCGTACCCAAGCGACCTCTGGCACTTGTGCTGCTACCAGGTCATCTTCAATATTTTGAGCCCATTCCTCCGCTTCCACAGGGCTTTCTTTTCCTGAGAATTGCTTGGGGTGCAAGTCCCTGAATTGCTTCACTCCGGGTGCCTCCGCTTCTGTACGGTTCAAGAGAATAGCAGTCTGCTGCTGCTGTCCTTCCAGGAGATTGCGGATTGCCTCAAGTAGAATCGTCTGCTCGTTAATCGGAGCAGCGACGGCAGGTGTGAGAGGTAGTGGTGAGGGAGTGTTGTTGACATTTATGCTGGTGTTGTTTGGGGAATCCATAACCTTAAAAGAAAATTTTGGTTTAGAATATATGAAATAATAAGATTCAAGGAATATGAATTGTACAGAATGTTTTCACTTGCTGGTTCTTATGTTATATTGCTTAGGTTGTCCATACAGTGGTGAACTGCATGGTAGGATTCCATACAGCTCTGACCTGCATGGGCCGCAAACAAAACCTGTCATGCCCCGCTTCCGACTATACGGGCAGAGAACGCGACGAGGCCGCTACGTATTTATTCAGAAGTAAACACGCTAAGCGTATCTAAGCAATATAAAAGTAAATGTACACAAGAGACAGAATGTAAATAAACAGCAACTTTATTTCTTAACATTCTTTTTTACAATACCTCTGAAAAGTAAATACATGGAATGGAAAGTAAAGCCCAAACAGTGGCATAACAGAAAGGGAAAATACAGAATGTAAATGTGTACAAGGAATCTAAAGCTTCGGGTCGAAGGCTATCTGATCCAAGTCCTCGCTGCTAGGCTCGATCTCCAGTGAGTTCGAATCATCTGACGACATTCCAAAGAAGAAGAAAGAGAATGTCGTTGGCGAACAAATCGCTCGGTAAGTCCCATATATAGACAAGAATGGAATAGACAGAATAGGGAGTATATTATTATAATGTTGTATTTAGTGTTAACGTTGTTGTTTGTAGCTTGGTACAGAAGAGGCCAGTGTATACGAGAGAAGTCTCACTAGACCATAGATTATGGTATATAGAGTACAAGGCTCCATCGATAATACCACGGAACAACGGCGATTGAATTCAGGTTAGGTGTCTTATGGTTGCAGTCTCGTGCCACTTCTAACACCTTCCGTACCAATCTACCCCTTATAAACCCCACGATGTCTTATTTGTATTGTTTGTATTGTATTGTCTTGTAAATTGAATTATGACTTGCCGAAACCATGATATCAGTAAATGGATATAACTGGAGAATCATGTAGATGGAGGTATATCCATGGTTCGGTTCGGTCAATATAGATTGAATAGATTGAACAGATTGAATATATGGATTCATATTGAATTGTAGTTTTGTAATTTCATACTTGAATCATATTCAAGTCAGATTGATTATACTGAGACTCAATCTGAGTCAGACAATTAGAAAAGAAATTGAATCCTGAATTAGGTTTTGGTGTTATCGGTAACCGCTGCACATGGACGGCAGGATTTGTATCTTTTTCAAAGACGGTTACCTTGTTGATAACACCGTTTGTTAAGTTGTATATCTTAAATAGGCAAGCACCCATATCTCCGGCTCCCTGGGGCTCAAGAGACTGGTCCGACTTAAACATATGTTTACTAGGGTCCTTATACTAATTTAGTATATCTTGAGGGGTTTTATGTAAAAATAATTTTGTATAATTTTCAAAATACAGCTCAAGTATTTTATTATTGTTTTTAGAGTTTTCATTGATGTATATTTTATCATTGTGACATTTCTAGTGAATAAAATCTAATTTCATAATATATGGTATTTATTTGTAATATTGGAATTATATGGTATTTTCTTGTAAATGAGATGTTTTTCTTGAATTTTGGAAATGTGAAATATTATAAATATTAAAAATAGATATTTTGATATTAATTACATATATATTTGTTTATTAAAAATATAAGTTTTATTTATAATAGAAATCATATTTTTCTAAAGAAAATTGTATTTTAAATCTTTCGAGACCGTATGCTCCATGCGGAGGTCTGCATCTCGCACTACTAAGCCCAAGGATGTGTGATAATCTGCACCATCCCGAACGGGTTCCCCGAAATGGGTTGTAGTGGCACATTTCAATGATTTGTTAAAAATACATATCTTGTAGAAAAAGGTTTTTTTTTATAAGTCGGGGGCAGTTATGTGTAAAATCGTATGTTTTCCAAAACTATGTTCCCAAATTCCATCGTGCTATATTACATATGAGTGTTGTGAGGAGGTAAGTCATTAACTCGTGAGTTTTCTAAAACTAACATGGTTAAAAAGTATAAATATGTAGATATGAAACATAAATGTATTTTACTGTAAAGGTGGAATAAAACTTGCTACGATTATTATTTTAATGTCAAACTTGTTCTATTGTCTTAGTTAATGAGTATTAAACTAGATAGAAAAGGTTGTAGGTTTGTTATTAAGAAAATGTTGTATTTTTGAAAGAAAAGAGAATCGGAAGCCGGATAACTCCGCTTCCGACACGTTTTAAAAATTAAGAATTTGAGAATAGCAAAAGAGAGAGAGAAGGGGGACTTACAGATTGATTAGCTAGAGGAGAGAAGGAGGAAGAGGTAGGAGGTGACGGTGCGTCGTTTCGTTGTCGGAATCTCCTCGGATCGTCGTCGGAAGTTCGTCGGAGCTTCCCCCTTTGCTAACTCCACTTGCACACAAAAGACTTGAGAATTTTCTTGAGAGTTTGGGCAGGGATTTGTGAGTGAGGGGGGTGATTTGAGGGGTGATATTTATAGGAAATTTTAAAGTTTAGGGTAGTGAAAGGGTGTGATAAAAATTGTATTTAAGTTTGCATTTAAAAAATTAAAAGAGGGTATTTTAATTCTCTGTTTAATTGCAGAGAATTTAAATAGTGCAGGGAGGTGGGGTAGGATAAAGGTTGCTGGGAGTTCAAGACAATTTGGGATCAGGCTGAGTCGGGCTGGCGTCGGCGGCCGATTCACCCGAGTCACCGGCCTGAGTTGGCCGAGTCGGACCGAGTCTCTATGCCACGTATCCCCTGGTGCTTGGTCTTGACTCTTGGACCCGTTTGTTTTATGTGTGACTCTTGGTTTTACGGGTTATATATGCATGTGTAGACTCTTGGGCTTCTAAAAAGATTAAAAGAAATCAAATTAAAAAGCATATGTGGTTGATGGGATTTGAACTCTGCTGCTTTGGTTCAGCAGTGCAAGGTCTTACCAATAAACTACAAGCTCCTTCTTATTGTTCAAAAGCAAATCAAACTTATAACTTGTGCTCATGCTCAAGTACCCATTTCTGTATTTTTTTGAAAAAAAATGTATAAAAAGTTTAAGGTTGTTACAATTCTCATACTAAATACATAATATAATATATATATATATATATATATATATATATAAGTGGCATAATACTAGTAAATACACATATCCAATACATGTATTAATATTTTAAACCAACACTTGATTTAATATACGTTTTTCCAAAAGACCGGCTAGTGTTATCAAATGTCTGATTGCCGTCAGTGCATCCAATACACTATTTTCAATCGCACTCCTGCTCGTACCCAGTATGGCTACTACATCGTTTCGCCAAAGCCGGGAAACCCTCTGTGTGTGACTCTAAAGACTCGACAATACGATGGCAGTGAGTAACTGGATGAAATCCAAAACTCACAAGCACGTCTATGGCACTACCTGTACGTAACGGCTACCCATATATCTGTTGAAAATAAGATCGACAAGCAAGCTCGTTCGAACCCCTACTGAGCCTATAAGTGACAGTCACCGTACAGTCCAGTTTTTTCATCTGAAAGTATCGCATATCGGGTCTACGGGTGAAAATCGTCAGACCCCTAATAACTTGATAAGTCATGCTGATGTCAAGCTCATGACCAACCAAAAAAACTACTGATCCAATCAGTAAATCTCATCTACCTAGGCCTAGGTCTTATGGTGATGGCCAACCGTACACTGCGCGATATCAACTCCCTATACCAGGAGTGACGAATCCCTTCTATCAGTCACTTCCTCCAAGCACTTCGAGACTACATCCAACTACTACCTGTTTGCACGGTTCTTTAAAGCCGTGGTAGGGTAGTAATCAAAGTACAGTGGGAACACACTTGAGACAAATGACAATATCAGGTCAACAGACTGCCCTATACTCATGTCATTAGAGAACTGCTATCTGACGATAGGTATAATACCATCTAGCGGTTCTCGGCGATTCTGTCCAGTGTAACTCATAACCTAATGAGCACATGTATACAATATTTGGTGTCGTATACTAATGGTTGTGAGACCGGCCATCTTCCCTCTCGGGAATAAGAAACGTATACACTAGTCTAATCTGAAATATCGATACCCTATCTTGATACTCCCACGATAAAGGACATTTAAGGATGTGCTTAAAGACTACCCAGCCCCTACGAGTATGATCGCCATCACAACACTGGTAGTCAAGCAAACATCCTTTGGGCTTTATCAACATATATCAGCAACACGTAATAACAAGTAAAATATATACACATGTTAAGATAAAAACAAACCAGATAGCATATTATCATATCGAGCAAGACTGTTATGTATATATATATTCCCAGTATCCAATATAATATACAATAATGGCCTCTCGGGCATACATGTCACGCCCCGCTTCCTAGAGTATGCTGAAATGGGCACGTGACATAGCCAACTATGCTACCTGTGGGTAGGAAGTATCCATCCATAGTCACATTACGGCTGTAGAGATATCAAGAACAAAATAAAACTGTCTAAAACATGTCCATAATCCAAGATAACATGAGTCAAGAATATAAAAAAAATGCGGAAGCGAAAGATCCAATACAAAATAACTGGAATGTATGTCCCATAATGCGGGCTCACATCAGGAATAAAATGCAGGAAAGAAAACTAACTACTGCTGACACTCACAGCTCAGCCTGTCGGCTGAAGTACTCCTGCTCGGACTGCGACAGCAGTACAGAATCTGGGCTATGCAAAACCCAGACGTCAGCGCGTCAAGTCATCAAGTAATAACATAATAAACAGGCAATGCGAATATAAACATGAATAAAGCAAGGGTAACAATAATATGAATCAGAGCAGTGCAGGGTAATGTGCAGTAGGTAAACTAAACTGTTCTATCAGGTTTTCTGTTCTAAAGTCTTTGAAACCAAATTGATGAATCATCGATGTAACTCAATAGTATCATGTGCATGTCTGGGACCACGGTCTAAGACTCTCGGGCTGAAACCGAGACGTGCCGCTAAGCACTAACAGGGAAAGGATAAAGACCAACAATGTCAGCAGCATCATCACGAGGCGGGCCTGGCCTCTAAAACTGATCAGTACAAGTAGTGAACTGTTGAGTTACAAGTCAAGTTTCACCTTTGATTTCCCCATACCCCCAAGTTATATGTGTAAGTCAAGTCAGGTATCCCGAAATCAAGAAACTAATGCCAACACAGGATCAGGTAAACAGGTTTGTCTGGATAGACAACAGGAACGGTCCATGAGGACTACATGTCAGGTTTGTTAGCATTAGACACAAGATCAGGTAACGGGTCAGGTCATGGTACATCAGATCAAGTCAAGCAGTGTACGGTACCATGTCGGGTAGATCAATATATATGTATCAAGTTAGGTCAAGATATAAACAATATCATGGGTGTGCTCACAATCAGTTATACAATCAAGCATGGTTATCATCAACATGATATAAGCAATAGGCAGATTCATTCAATTAGCAGTACCGTTAACAGTTGTGTCACAGAGATGATTTCAATGTTATGCGAATGCAGTATGACAATTATGACCTTTTAATCATGTTAATAAGTTTAAGCACTTTAGAGGTGCAATGATTTATATAAATGTTCAATACAGCTATTACAGGTGAAGATGCATACGAGTGTCCGAATTGAACAAAACTATAGAGATAAATGCCATATGCTATGTCAATATTAAAAATGTGATTAAACAGGTAAATGTGGTTATTAGGTTCAATTGCAAACAGCAGGTTCCAAGTTTAAAGATAAAATGATATATAACAATATTGTACATGAAAATAAGAAATGATCGTACCAAAGTTAAATTTACAGGTTTAGGGTGTCATCAATATGTATGTAAATATTATTTAGCATGTAGTAAGGGGTACTTGCCTCGACGGGTCGCGAACCGGGAAAACAGAACGTAAAACGTCGGCGGGGAAACTCGCGACGGACGCACGGTTCACGGAATGAACCCAAACGACGAACAATGGAACCGCACGGGTCGGGGTACCTCGCTGGAACGTCGGGACGCGTCGCCGGCACGGCCGGATTCCGGCGAGATAAAAACAGTGAACAACCATACTAAAAAAATGCATTAAAGATAGAGAGTAATCAAGAAGAGAGGAGAGGAGAGGGTGCTCACTCAGATCTGTGGAGGGGTGGTGATCGTCGACGACGTCAACGGAGCTCCGGCGAAGATACCTGCAGCACACACCAGCGATCAAGAATGGAGACCGACGCAAGAAAAGAAAGAAAAGGAAGGAAGGAGAAGAAGTGGAGGAGGAAAAGCTTACTGGGAATGCACGAGGTCGGGGAAACGGATCGAGATCACCGGCGGCGATCCCACGAGGTTCAAGCGGCCGCGGTTGCCTGGTGCAAGGCAGTGTGCAGGCGCGGGGAAAGAGGAGGAAGGAGGAAGGAGGTGGACGTGGCTGCGACGAGGGCGAGGAGACGACGAGCCCGGCGGTGCTGGCGCCGGCGTTAGGGCTGCAGCGGCGAAGGAGGACGAGACGGCTGGGGCTGCGCGATGGGTTAGGGTTCTGCATTTTTAAAAAAGAAAGGAGGGGGAGATGTAAATATAAATAAGGGAGGGAGAGAGAGATTTATGGGGAGAGAGAGAAAGTGGAAAGAGATAGAGAGAGATACGGGAGGGAAAGAGTGGAGAGAGAAAGATAGAGAGAGAGAGAGATAGAGAGAGACGGGGCCCACGGAAAATAAGGTTTGATTAGCTGATGAAGAAAGATTTAGATGTTAGGAAAAATTTTTAAAATATTTAAAGATTTGCGTGAACAGTAAAACGATATAGTTAAGAAAATATTCGATGGTTTAAATATATTAAAATTTGGGATTTTGGCGCAAAGTAAAACATTTTCAAATCGCGCCTGGGTCGGGTCCAAAAATTTGAAATTGAATTAATAGAATTTTAAGCGGGATCCAAAATTTAAAATGAAGTGTTTTATGATCAAAAAGTATACCCCCAAGATGGACACACGTACGTGCGCGTAGCCGTCCAAACTCGCCCGTTTCACTGAACGGGACGAGAACACGACGCACGGACGCTGCAACGGGGTTAGGGGTGTCAAGCAGGCCAAGATGAATATTTTTAATTTTATTTTAGATGCCAAAAATTGTTATATGCAGAAATGAATTTGCCGGGTAAAAATTTACAGTAAGTAACAATCAAGCAAGATAAATGAAATAAGTGCCACACTACGTTCAAACGGTAACTGAAAATTAGCAGCATTGTGTTCGGGTGTTACAATATACCCAACTACAAAAAGAATTTCGTCCTCGAAATTCCGAGAATACAAAGACAGAAAACTACAAGAAAATGTGAGGAAACTTCTGCCGGATTTCATCTTCTCGTTCCCAAGTGGACTCTCCATGCGAGCGATTACCCCAAGAAACAAGCACAAGAGGGATCACCTTGTTCTTAAGAACCTTTTCCCTTCGATCCACGATTTCAATCGGTCGCTCCTCAAAAGTCAAGTCTTCTCGTACTGTTAGCTCCGAATGATCCAATACGTGCGTTTCATCACGAACATACTTACGGAGTTGAGATACGTGAAACACATCGTGCACACTCGCCAAGGACTGCGGTAATGCCAAACGATACGCTACCTCACCAACACGCTCCAAGATCTCAAAGGGTCCAACGAATCGAGAACTAAGCTTTCCTCGACTTCCAAAACGAATCACCCCTCTAGTCGGTGATATCTTCAAGAACACCAAATCACCCACGGCGAACTCTAGAGGTCTTCTTGACGTGTCTGCCCAACTCTTCTGTCGGTCTTGTGCTGCCTTCATATGATTTCTGATAGTGTTAACCTTCCCAACTGTCTGCACAACCAAATCTGGTCCCAACAATCTTCGTTCACCGACATCGTCCCAGCAAACAGGTGAACGGCACTTACGACCATACAATGCTTCAAATGGAGCCATCTGGATAGTTGCCTGAAAACTGTTGTTGTAAGAAAACTCCACCAAATGTAGATGATCTTCCCAAGAACCCTTGAAGTCTAACATGCATGCTCTCAACATATCCTCAAGTGTTTGGATCATTCTCTCCGACTGACCATCAGTTTGAGGATGATAAGCTGTGCTAAACTTCAATCGAGTCCCCAAATTTCCTGTAAACTCCTCCAGAAGTGTGATAAGAACCGAGTGTCCCGATCGGACACGATGCTCACCGGTACTCCATGCAATCTTACAATCTCCTGCATGTACCACTCTGCCAAGGTCTCTGTTGATTGACCAACCCGAAAAGGAATAAAGTGAGCTGCCTTGGTCAATCGATCCATAATCACCCATACTGTATTGTTGCCTTTTAGACTCCGCGGTAAAGCCGTCACGAAATCCATGGTTATATGTTCCCACTTCCACTAAGGAATCGGAAGTGGTTGCAATAGACCAGCAACCCTTTGATGTTCAGCCTTAACTTGCTGACACACCAAGCACTTCGCCACAAAGCGAGCAATCTCCCATTTCATTCCTTCCCACCAGAAATGCTGTCGAATATCTCGGTACATCTTTATGCCTCCTGGATGTACAGAATAAGCTGAACTGTGTGCCTCCTTCATAAACTCTTCGCGAATATCTCCCTTTAGCACACATACACGGCTACCATACCTCAACGAACCATCTTCGTGGACCAATAAATCTGTTCGTAGTCCGGCTTCAACCTGTCCTCGAAACTTTTGCAGTCTAGGGTCCTGTGATTGTGCTGCTTTAATATTCTCGATTAATGACGAATGTACTTGCAGCTGCATCAACTGTCCAATAGAATGCGGTAGCACAACCTCCAAGTCAAATCTTCGAAAATCTTCAACAAGCTCTTTCTGCGTAGTTAACACCTGAATTGCTGGTAACCGACTAAGCGCATCCTGCACGACATTAACCTTCCCCGGATGGTACTTAAGATCAAGATCGTAGTCAGCCATCAGTTCCAACCATCTACGTTGCCTCATATTAAGCTCCTTCTGCGTGAACACATACTTCAAGCTCTTATGATCGGTAAAAACTTCGACCCTTTCGCCCAAAAGGTAGTGTCTCCAAATCTTCAAAGCGAAAATCACTGCCGCAAGCTCCAAGTCATGAGTTGGGTAATTCTTCTCATGGGTCTTTAACTGTCTCGATGCGTACGCTACAACCTTCCCATGCTGCATCAAAACACATTCCAGTGCTTTCCCAGATGCGTCGCTGTGAATCACCAATCCTCCGGAATTGTCTGGCACGGTCAGAATAGGGGCGGTTATCAACTTCTGCTTCAACGTCTCAAAAGCTAACGCACATTTGTCCGTCCATATAAAAGGTACCTCCTTGCGCGTAAGCTTGGTCAACGGCTCTGCCAGACGAGCAAAGTTCTCCACAAATCTCCTGTAGTATCCGGCTAATCCAAGGAAACTTCTTATCTCAGCAACATTCTTTGGAATCGGCCAATCTCGTACTGCTGCAATCTTTTCTGGATCGACGGCAATTCCATTGCCAGACACAACATGCCCCAAAAGCTTTACTTCTTCCAGCCAAAACTCGCACTTACTCATCTTCGCATATAACTTCTCTTGTCTCAGCGTCTGCAGTGCGATCCTCAAATGTTCAGTATGCTCCTCAAAACTCTTCGAATAAACCAGAATATCGTCAATGAATACCACAATAGACTGATCCAAGAATGGCGAAAAGATTCGGTTCATCAAGTCCATGAATACTGCCGGCGCATTCGTTACTCCGAAGGGCATCACTAAGTATTCGTAATGTCCATACCGAGTTCGGAACGCCGTCTTGCAAATATCTTCTGCTTTCACTCGGACCTGAGGATATCCGGATCGCAAATCCAGCTTCGAGAATACCCTCATGCCACTAAGCTGCTCGAAAAGTTCTCCAATGCGAGGGATAGGGTACTTGTTCTTAATAGTCACCCGGTTTAATTCTCGATAGTCGATGCACATCCTTCTTGTGCCATCCTTCTTCTTTACTAGAAGAACTGTAGCTCCCCAAGGCGAGTTACTGCTTCGAATCCAACCTTTTTCAAGCAATTCAGCCACCTGTTTCTTGACTTCTTCCAACTCTACTGGTGCCATTGGATAATACGCTTTGGATACTGGCGCTGCACCAGGAATAAGATCAATTGCGAACTCCACGTCACGCTTCGGCGGTAAACCCGATATATCTTCAAGCACATCCATAAAATCACGAACAACGGCTGGCTCTTCACATTTATCAACCTCTATTGATGCAAGAATATGGTTTGTCGGCCTAGCCCTGAACTCGACTGGCCCGACAGAACTGCTTCCTCCAGTGAAGCTAAACTCGGGATGTCCGGGAATCTAGAAAATTACCTTCCTTGCCCTACAATCAATGTGAGCGTGGAAAGTGCCAAGAAAATCCATTCCCAAGACGACTTCGTAGCTGCCCGTATCAATCACCAAGAAATCTGCAAAAAGCTCCTGTCCACACACAACAACGGTACAATCTTCACACTCCCTACTAGCTATGATTTTCCCATTCCCAGTGTGTATGTCCCGGAAACTAGACAGGGTCGTGCAGTCAATCGAGTGTGTAGTTATAAACTTGGATGACATAAAACAATGGGATGCAACAGAATCAAATAACGCCAATGCGGGAAAACCATGAACGAGTAAAGTACCTGAAACAACTTATCCTGACGCCTTAGCTTCTTCAGCTGTCAAGGTAAAAGCTCAAGCCTGATTAGGTCCTTGAGTCAGTTGTTTCTGTCCCTGGAACGGTCTATGCGGAGGCTTCTGAATATCATCCCTTGTACGAAGATTCGATGGACAAGCACTAACGACGTGATCTGCCGCTCCACAAACAAAACAGAGTCCCAGCCTCCTTCGACAATCTTTTCGCACATGTCCATGTACATGGCAGTAGTTACAAATCACGCTCCTCTTCCGATCAACCACAATTGTTTTCTTCATTGGTGCTATGCTGCGTCTGTTCACCGGAACACTTCTACGTACAGACGTTTGGTTCAGTGCCGACGCCGGTCTCAGCTCGGTCTATCTCTTTAGATTCTCCAGCAATCCCCTTATCACTCTACGCATGGCGGTTTTGTCCACACGTCTTTGGTACATCTTCAAATTCTTACCGGCCATATTCCTGAAATCAAAATACCCAACATTAGCATGATGATAGATTCAAAATATAGATCAAGGCTAGAACTCCAAGATACTTAAATAGAGTGCTGCATTGTAACTATGCCGCGGTATCATAGCCACAATTACATAACTCCACCCAAGTCGCCTAAGTCATAGAGATAACAAGGAATCAGGTTTCGAGTCGATATGCAAAGGAAGTTTGCACATCGTGAAAGATATAATCAGGAAGAATGTGATTCAAGAACGGGAAAACGGCAAGGTGGCAGGACATGTTTCCTAAACACGGGCATTCTGATTCATGTATTGGGTACAATACCCAACTACAAAAAGAATCAACCCGACTAACCTATTCTCTGATACCAAAAGAACCATGTCATGCCCCGCTTCCCAGAGTACGCTGAAATAGGCACGTGACATAGCCAACCATGCTACCTGTGGGTAGAAAGTATCCATCCACAGTCACATTACGGCTGTAGAGATATCAAGAACAAAATAAAACTATCTAAAACATGTCCATAATCCAAGATAACATGAGTCAAGAATAAAAAAAAATGCAGAAGCGAAAGATCCAATACAAAATAACTGGAATGTATGTCCCATAATGCGGGCTCACATCAGGAATAAAATGCAGGAAAGAAAACTAACTACTGCTGACACTCACAGCTCAGCCTGTCGGCTGAAGTACTCCTGCTCGGACTGCGACAGCGGTACAGAATCTGGGCCATGCAAAACCCAGACGTCAGCGCGTCAAGTCATCAAGTAATAACATAATAAACAGGCAATGCGAATATAAACATGAATAAAGCAAGGGTAACAATAATATGAATCAGAGCAGTGCAGGGTAATGTGCAGTGGGTAAACTAAACTGTTCTATCAGGTTTTCTGTTCTAAAGTCTTTGAAACCAAATTGATGAATCATCGATGTAACTCAATAGTATCCCGTGCATGCTCGGGACCACGGTCTAAGACTCTCAGGCTGAAATCGAGACGTGCCGCTAGGCACTAACAGGGAAAGGATAAAGACCAACGATGTCAGCAACATCGTCACGAGGCGGGCCTGGCCTCTAAAACTGATCAGTACAAGTAGTGAACTGTTGAGTTACAAGTCAGGTTTCACCTTTGATTTCCCCATACCCCCAAGTTATATGTGTAAGTCAAGTCAGGTATCCCGAAATCAAGAAACTAATGCCAACACAGGATCAGGTAAACAGGTTTGTCTGGATAGACAACAGGAACGGTCCATGAAGACTACATGTCAGGTTTGTTGGCATTAGACACAAGATCAGGTAACGGGTCAGGTCATGGTACATCAGGTCAAGTCAAGCAATGTACGGTACCATGTCGGGTAGATCAATATATATGTATCAAGTTAGGTCAAGATATAAACAATATCATGGGTGTGCTCACAATCAGTTATACAATCAAGCATGGTTATCATCAACATGATATAAGCAATAGGCAGATTCATTCAATTAGCAGTACCGTTAACAGTTGTGTCACAGAGATGATTTCAATGTTATGCGAATGCAGTATGACAATTATGACCTTTTAATCATGTTAATAAGTTTAAGCACTTTAGAGGTGCAATGATTTATATAAAGGTTCAATACAGCTATTACAGGTTAAGATGCATACGAGTGTCCGAATTGAACAAAACTATAGAGATAAATGCCATATGCTATGTCAATATTAAAAATGTGATTAAACAGGTAAATGTGGTTATTAGGTTCAATTGCAAACAGCAGGTTCCAAGTTTAAAGATAAAATGATATATAACAATATTGTACATGAAAATGAGAAATGATCGTACCAAAGTTAAATTTACAGGTTTAGGGTGTCATCAATATGTATGTAAATATTATTTAGCATGTAGTAAGGGGTACTTGCCTCGACGGGTCGCGAACCAGGAAAACGGAACGTAAAACGTCGGCGGGGAAACTCGCGACGGGCGCACGGTTCACGGAATGAACCCAAACGACGAACAATGGAACCGCACGGGTCGGGATACCTCGCTGGAACGTCAGGACGCGTCGCCGGCACGGCCGGATTCCGGCGAGATAAAGACAGTGAACAACCATACTAAAAAAATGCATGAAAGATAGAGAGTAATCAAGAAGAGGGGAGAGGAGAGGAGAGGGTGCTCACTCAGATCTGTGGAGGGGTGGTGATCGCCGACGACGTCGACGGAGCTCCGGCGGAGATACCTGCAGCACACACCAGCGATCAAGAATGGAGACCGACGCAAGAAAAGAAAGAAAAGGAAGGAAGGAGAAGAAGTGGAGGAGGAAAAGCTTACAGGGAATACACGAGGTCGGGGAAACGGATCGAGATCGCCGGCGGCGATCCCACAAGGTTCAAGCGGCCGCGGTTGCCTGGTGCAAGGCAGTGTGCAGGCGCGGGGAAAGAGGAGAAAGGAGGAAGGAGGTGGACGTGGCTGCGACGAGGGCGAGGAGACGACGAGCCCGGCGGTGCTGGCGCCGGCGTTGGGGCTGCAGCGGCGAAGGGGGACGAGACGGCTGGGGCTGCGCGATGGGTTAGGGTTCTGCGTTTTTAAAAAAGAAAAGAGGGAGAGATGTAAATATAAATAAGGGAGAGAGAGAGAGATTTATGGGAAGAGAGAGAAAGTGGAGAGAAATAGAGAGAGATACGGGAGAGAGAGAGTGGAGAGAAATAGAGAGAGATACGGGAGAGAGAGAGAGAGACGGGGCCCACGGAAAATAAGGTTTGATTAGCTGATGAAGAAAGATTTAGATGTTAGGAAAATTTTTAAAAGGATTTAAAGATTTGCGTGAACAGTAAAACTATATAGTTAAGAAAATATTCGATGGTTTAAATATATTAAAATTTGGGATTTTGGCGCAAAGTAAAACATTTTCAAATCGCGCCTGGGTCGGGTCCAAAAATTTGAAATTGAAATAATAGAATTTTAAGCGGGATCCAAAATTTAAAATGAAGTGTTTTATGATCAAAAAGCATACCCCCAAGATGGACACACGTACGTGCGCGTAGCCGTCCATACTCGCCCGTTTCACTGAACGGGACGAGAACACGACGCACGGACGCTACAACGGGGTTAAGGGTGTCAAGCAGGCCAAGATGAATATTTTTAATTTTATTTTAGATGCCAAAAATTTTTATATGCAGAAATGAATTTGCCGGGTAAAAATTTACAGTAAGTAACAATCAAGCAAGATAAATGAAATGAGTGCCACACTACGTTCAAACGGTAACTGAAAATTAGTAGCATTGGGTTCGGGTGTTACAATACATATCCAACACCTAGTCATAGGAGTATCGAGACTGGGAATATATATTCCAGAGTAGAATAGTATATACGTTTCTTGACCCCGACCGGGACGATGGTTGATTCCACAGCCATTGGTATTTGACACAAAAGATTATATATAGGTGCTCATTGGAGAATGAGTGTACCGAATCATCGAGAACTCTTAGATGGTATTATACCTATTGTTATATAGCAGTTCTCTAGTGACATGAGTATATAGTAGTCTGTAGACCTAAGATCGTCATAATATCTTGTGTGTATTTCCACTGTACTTTGATTACTATCCTACCACAACTTTAAAGAGCCGTGCAAACAGGTTTTAGTTGGGTACAGTCACGAAGCACATGAAGGCAGTGAGCAGTCGAAAGAATTCGTCTCTCCTCGGTATAGGGAGTTGATGTCGTGTTGAGCTTAATTGGATATAACCATAAGTCCCTGGCCAGAGTGGTTGAGATAAACTGATAAGTGTTATCAGTTGTATCTCAGATGGTTATGAGTCTGACATCAGCATGACTTATCGGGTTATTGGGGGTCTGACGGTTTCCACCCCCAGACCCTGTATGCAACACTCTCAAACGAAGAGACCGGACTGTACAGTGACTGTCACTGATAGGCTCTGTTAGGTTCAGATGAGCTTGCTTGTCGGCCAGCCTTTCATTCAATACTTGGATAGTCGTTACGTGCAGCTAGTACCACTGACATGCTTGTAGGTTAATCCGTAAGGGGATTGATCTAAAAGTGTTTCAAATTTAATCGAATATGATTCTAACCTACTGACAGTATATTGTCGAGTCTTTAGAGTGTCACACAGATGGTTTCCCTGCTCAGACGAAATGATGTAGTGCGCGTATAGTGATACGTGCGGGAGTTCAATTAAACACGTGTATATAATACATGTGAATTAATCGAACGTTTGATAATACTAGCCGGTTTATTAAAAGACGGATTATTAAATCAATTGTTGATTTAATTTTATATATATATATATATATATATATATATATATATATATAATGTTTTCATTCCTGTACTCTCTCATCTTGTATTTGATACAAATACAAATGGTAAATATTATGTATATATATTTATTAATTCTCTTTTTCTTTTTCTTTTTCTTTTTCTTTTAAGGATATCGAGAAGCAAGCTTATTCCCGGAGTCCATGGAGACTAGCACGAGTCTTCCTTAATTGGACAGACACGCTATAAAGTTTGTAGCCCTATAAAAGCCCTAGCTTTGTTCTTCTTGTTCTCTTTGTTTTTGTTATGTTTAGTGTATGGATGTTTTCTTTGGTTTGGTGAGTTTTGCTTGCATAAAAATTGTTGTTTTGCATTCCGTCTTGGCCGCAAGTGTTGTGAAGCGAGCACAACCCACTTTCAAGTTGAAGTATGCACATATGAAATGGAGCGCCAAAAGCTTATTAAAGAGCAAGCCAAACATCATAAGAAGTGAGGCCGAAAACTTGGGGAAGGACCTCCTCAGACAGCGATGAAATGATCCTACTCATAAGAAGTTGATCTTTGCGAACCCATGCACTATAGGCCGGAGTTGTAGAGACTTCATCCTCCATCGAAAGTGTGTGTGAAGGACATATATCTGCCCTTCAACGAGGCCCATGACGTTGAAGCTGTGCAAAATCGGAATAAATTGTGTCTTCCAAAGAAGATAGTCAGTAGGTTTAAGTTTTAGTGAGAGAAAATGATGAATTTGAGCCATATTGGGAAGAGATGAGAGGGAATTGGAGTCAAGGGTGGTGGTGGAGGAGAAAAGTGCAACCATATTGAAAATAGAAAACTTGGATGGTATCTGCTCTGATACCAAGTTACTTTGTGGGGATTCTCTCACACTAATTGTGGAGTATCCATAAATCATATGGATAGTTACAGCCAATAGGATATGGAATATTTAGAGACTAACAAAATCTTAACAACTAACATCAACAATCTCGACATCTCAACAGAATGACCCATATAATTGGTTGTCGATTCGTATACAAAATGGCGTACCCTACGTCTCATGATAAGGTAGTTTAAGCACTTTATTTTTTCAGACATAATCAATTCGTCCAACCTTCGTTCTCCTATGAATTACTACAACAAATTATACTTCCTGAAACTAGAAACTAATACCGGCTTCTCAGTTAATGGAGAAGCTATGTCGTAGATACCGATTAAATGAGCACAAACAAGGGAAAAAATGCTACAACCGATCTCATAAGATAAAAGGCACCTGATTAAAGGAGAAAAATGTGAACGCAAGATACCGCAATCAAATAACTGGTCGCTTAGTAACTAGCCGATGATGAATGCGGGTTGTCCATAGAGAAACGGTTTAATTATCTTCTTAGTTTAGACGAGTTAACCAATTTGAGTGAGGTTTGGTTCGATTTATATGTGAATAAGAAAGAGAAGAAGCTTGATAGGGTTGCGGATTAGATGGTCCAAATAAGGTAACATCCCTTTTCTTATCTTTTGAGCTCCTCAAATAAGTTGATGTTAGAGTAATGATACGCAACGTGGATTAGGGTTCGTTACAGGGGTACTTACGAGTATAGGTTAGGCTTTACATGCGCTAAGTCCTTTAATATGCCATTTATTCTGTCCGTTCCATATCCTTAATCACTAGCCCCCAATCAAAGCTAATGTATGAAAGGAAAGTGAGCCCAAATAGAGAGTTCTATGTCGCTTTGGTTGGGGTTCAATCTCTTATGAGTTTGAATGAAAGAAGAAGTAAAGGAATGTTAAACCCTTTCTTGAACTACTCTCTCCTCAACCCTATGCAAATACACATGACAGTAAAGAAAAGAAGAAAAAGAACATGAAAACTACAAGTAAACAAAATGCAAACTAACTATCACAGACAAACACAAAGGTTGCTTAGCACTTGGGTCTTCCTTCAAATAAAGAAGGAACCATCTTTGCTAATGGTAACCTACAACTAAATTAAGCTAAGCTAAGAACAAGAAGTAAAGAACACAATTAAAAAGAGGCTACTCGAGCAAAATGAAATTATAAGAATGTAAATTACAATAAATAAAATGAAAATACAACTAAATAAAGCTTCAAATTTCATCAAAGTATGAGAACCATGGTGCTCACATTCAAGGAAGAAGGTGAAGAAGATTCTACTGGGAGTTCTATTCTATCTAAAACTAATGATATTGAGTTGCTCATCCGAGAGCCTCTATGGGAAACCTTAGAAGGATTCTGAAAGCCTTCAAAACGACCAAAATAACCCTCAAAACCCAACTCAAGAGAAGACTATTCGGCCGCCAATTGACCGCCAAAATATTGAGTTGGGCCTTGGGCTTTTCTCTGTGTTCTTCAGGATAGTTTTGGGGGCCTTTTAACTCTTCAGAACTTGAATCGGAGAACTTTGAATTCTGCAGGTTTGACTCATTGACCGTCGACTTTGACTGGGTTCATTTTGCAACGTTTTAAGCTTGAAAGGCCGTCAATTGCTCCAATAACTGTTTTCATCGCTTATGTAGCACACACGGATTGAATATCACTTATTTATATACACAAGATTAAGAATGAATGGAATTTAAAATGCAATAAATCAGGAATAAACAGCACCCATAATTATTTTAAACTACATGGTCAGTCAGAGGATCTTTAGTAGATATCAGCCATATAGAAGGAGACAAGGAACAAACAAGGTATATGCCGAAATTCTTTTCGCATCAGTCAACCAATCTCAGACAGTATGAGGAGAGAGGCCACATGAGTTTACAGGTATGATATTGTTAAAGATGAACGGTTTTCTTTGTTTGCTGGGATTTTTGAGACTGACGATAATGATGAATAATTATAGTGGAGGAAATGGAGATGAGTTATTGCTATTGGGTTTGATTTGTGTTCGGTACACAAGAATCGAATTGGGTTTCTAAATATGAAACAACGGGATCTGGTGTTCTTGCTTTTAAGATCAACGGCCAGAATTTTTTGATCTTAAAATCAACGGTCACTGTCGGCAGCCAAACGGTGTAAAACAGAGAGCTTTGGTGTTGGTTTTTCACTTGTTTTGCATGTGTGATGTGCTGTCAGATGCTCTCATTGCATCGTATAGTAGGAAGGAAAATAGCAGGTTCTCAATCGAAAACAAAGCATTGAAATTACCTATGAACCGTTTGAGGAAATGCCCAAAGGAAGTCCCTTCAACCGCAGAAGCTGAAAGAGAAGGCTTCCACAATCTGAAGCTCTAGGATGATCTGTCTACGTTTTATCGGACTTCGAAGCTAGCAACATCACTGCATCACGTTGTTGGATTGCATCAGTTGAAGTGGATATCTTGTTAACGTCACTGTATTCTCTAAGTATAGCAGATTGATTCAATACCGCTATGAAAGGGGCCGACATTAATCTTTTCCAAATATCGAGAAGGGTTTTTCCTCTATCAGTACACATATTGTTGATGGTAGATCGGATAATGTGAAAATTGATGTTCTGTTTGGTGATGTCTTGACATGTTCGATTAAATCTCTACCACTGCCTTATCAGTCCAAGGAAGATACTGTGGGTTGGGGCACCGCTGATTCGTCACATATCAATGTTAAAAAAGTGTACGAGGATCTAATTCTGGCGGACTCTAAAATTTTCCTTAACTCTATCATGGCTTTCAGCAGTCATGTGCAGGCCCACAAGTAGAACTTTTTGGTGGCAGCTGAAGTGGGTGCAATGTTGACAGCATCTGTCCATTCTGTGGTGCATATGAGAAGTACATTGACCATGCAATCATACAATGTCCAGTTGTCAAACATTGCTGGTAGGCCATATACAAGACAATTTTGGACTCTAATTCTGCCTTATCAGTCTAAGGAAGATGCTGTCAAAAATCAGCTGCTTTGATTCTTGAGAGAGTGACAATATTCCAAATTACATTAGTAACGAAAGTCTAATAAATTTTATTTTTCAGAATATTTTTCCAATTTATAAGCTTAACCATCGCTGGTTCTCTGATTCACGATTGCCGCCATACATGTTGAAACTAAAAAGTTAGCATGACAGCATGGACATTCGCCCTGCACAAATTCAAGATAAATTTAAGCAATATAGCAAAAATCATGAAAAACTTCAAACATTTAAATTCAACCAATAATTGTTTTTTTTTTTTTTGGGGGTGGGGGGGGGTGGGGGGGGGGATTGATAGCACATCCTAAACATTCCTATGAATGCAATTGTTGCATGTTCATCAAATACTAGTTCAGGGAGAACGACTACATTTGACGTGCATATGATGATCTCTCGAATAGACAGAATAAGGAAAATCACTCCACCAAGTCAAGAAAAAAGGGATAGTCAATAACTTAATCTACTTGGAGTGGTTTATTGATGGATTTAAACCGCACCATTAATGTTACATGTGTTGAATATCATGAAATCAAAATCGAGGTGAAATCTCAACTACTCGCTGGACTGAACACTTCCATCTTAACCGCATTTAATTTTTCATTTTTTAGGCTTTCGTTCAATCTGTACATATCATGTCACAAGTCATGATCGTACACATTTTTCAAATACAAATGAACGAGATATATAGAAATTAATTATGTGAAATACATATATATTCCATCAATGTACTTTCAGGAGATATTACCATAGTGCAGATCAACAAAATGTGTACGTAAAATCATAATTCACTACGAGGGTGACGGTGATGATCTTGTTTATTGAAACGAAAGAAACACTAACGCTACATGTGAAGAATTTTCTAACACATCGACCCGAACAACAATCAGCTTTGCAAGTCCATACATTCCTAACATCATGAATTCCAAAGCATCTGAAATTTCAAACTCAAATCTTCATATTGGGTGTTTATTTGGTGGTGTCTAAGGACCCTTGATTGCATAAAATCTCCATATTTGACAAGAGCAAGATTTTGAGACCATGGCTACGAGGCAGGTACTTCGTCAGTTTTCTAATGGCGTCCTCGTTGGTGCTAAAGTAACCACTTGTCTCTTGTGGCTGACATAAGAGTAGCCATTCAGTCTAATAGACACATGCACATCGATATTGTGCCCATGCTCTTAGTGGATCCTGGCAGTGTATTTCTCACTTGTTTTCACAAGAGTACTGTGGTAACCTTTTAGGTTTTGGTAACAAGGGTTTTCAAGATTTTTTTTGTGCATGTATCTTTTGTTTGTTAACAACTTCGATCTGACATATTTGATATATAGTGTGGCCTTTGATTAGATATGAATTTAATGATTATGGAGTTAAATGCTAAGTAGGGATGCCAATCTACTATAATCTTGAGTGTTTTTTCCGGATTCTAGTTCATTGCTAACATATCTTATTTACTTGTTTAGCATTTTTTTTAACGAATAGCTCCAATCAACTTTCTAAGGTCATTTTCAACTCCCCCCCCCCCCCCCCCCACAAAAAAAAAAAAACTTTCTAAGGTCATGATATAGTAATTGCATAAAATTCGAGTAAAAAAATAAAATATGACATGGACTCATTCTAATGGTATTAAGGGACTATAAAAAATGAATAAAACAAAACAATATTCTCATATATTTTTATTTGAGATCAACAACATCAAAGAGATTTGAAAACAAGTTAAACAACAGTATATTTTGCAATTACATTGAGTTTGAATTTTTTTTAATGAGTTTCCAATAGAGTTAACAGTACCTTCTTCGCATAGCTGGAGCATATTCTTGGTGGCTTCGCAATAGAAACCCTGGAAAGATTTTTGTGCTCTTATCCTACGAATAATCTCTGCTTTTTCTTCTTTTTGTTTTTCTTTTCTCCATCTTCTTTCTCTTTTGCTCTTGTCATTCCCCATCAATGTGTGTTTTCTTTTTGTATTTCTTCCCTTTTTTTGACCTAGACAAAAATGAAGTTCAGAAAGCCTCAAAAGTAAGTAAATTTAACCTGCAAAATTAAGGAATGGGGATTCAGTACCAAATGATGGGGAATATGAAAAGTAAATATAGATCAGATCGAGGAAATTCCATAGAGCGAGGAGAGGGAATTCCATAGAGAGGAGAACGGGAGGAAGATTATATGTACTACACAATTTCTCAATAATTTTGTTAGATTCATGAAAACGGAACGTCCTTCATTACATATATCGCACTAGTATAAAAATGCGAGACAGGTTCTACTTACGCGAATCACAGTAATAACCTATCTATATAATCAAAGAAAAACTAAATCCTGGACAAGATTCAAACTGAAAGTAATTCTGTAGTTCAGTCTTGAATTCCTATATAAAACAATATGCTTAATTAACTAGATATACATAATCTGTTTCCAAGATACCCGCTAAGAGCTTTGGAGAATTTTAAGGAACTTACTATTCGCTTTAATTTTCCCTGGCCTCTTGAAGATAGGCATACCGTCGACCTAAAATATTGGCAAAAACTGTACCCTGCTATGCACCATTGCACAGCTCCAATATGAACGTTATGAGGATCTCAAAACCAAATGCATGTTGGCAAAAACGAGGTATTCACTGGTAAGGCATCTTTTCACCCGATAGCTGCATACAAATCTTACTATGCAAAAGGAAACAATAAATTAACAATAAACGGCATACCAAGTGATTGCCATTTAAAAGCAGCAAATCACAAATAGGTAGGTTAACAAGTGGAACATGTCGATATATATATTATATTTCTTTAGGTACATAAGCTTCAATCCAGGTCAGATTTAGTTCGTTAAAAAAAAACATATTATTCCTATTTCTTGAGAAAATAAAAAGGATATTTATATGTAGCACTCGAAATAGCCATACCTCATTCATGGAACAAGATAAGGAACTGGCATTTCCGCTTTTTAACACTGTATGAAAGGACGTAATTTTGAACCAATGGATTATAAAATGCTAACAAGCTGGAAAAAAACATCGACCTTACAATACGAGAATATTAAGCTCACCAAATATACAGCTAGAGATCAAGGGTACTGGTAACCATAATTAATAGATGCCCATTTAAGTGACAGAATTGTTGGGAACTGGTATATCTGTAGTTCTAGTAGCATGCTCATAATTCAAGAGCAATAATCAACTGAGAAAATCTCTCCAAAAATTATTGCCAAGTTAACCCGGTGTCAAGTATAATCTATGCAGCTCGAAGTTATATTGTGGAACATATGGATGAAAGTAATGAGGTTTAGAAACCTCTTATAATTTAAGCCGCTCAAAGTGATTACAAAAATAAACAGTTTTTCAATAAAGAAAACAAACGGGAAATAAATCAACAAGCGAAATGTTTGGCAAATCACTTGACATATAATAAGCTGAATGTTGGATCCATGACTACATGACTAATGATGTGTGTTCGTGTGGTGGTGTGGATGTTGGGAGACTTGGACTAACTGTTAGCTACTGAAAAATATGTAATTGATACAAAAACTACAGTTAAAGGGAAAATAAACAAAATAAGAGAATCTTAGGATAATTATCCTACTAAATTTTCATCAAAAAAAGTTCAACCATAAGCTAGTTCTAAGTTAACATGCTAAGTTGAATTTTATTAAGATGAGAATGATCTTTGGCTTCTTTTATCAAGATGATAAGCCTAGATTAGAAAGTCAAAACAGACTCAAAACATAAAATTGATGACAATGGTATACATAACAAATCAAAAACATACAGTTGCGACACAAACTTTTCCCTCCAAAAATTAGCCCTTCAGATATAAACTGCAAGAAAACAGAACATGGGCAAACAGAGAATATAAATAAAGCAACAAGATACGATACTGAATGTGGATAAGACATGATAACAATTGACAAAGTAAATATTTGAAAGCAACACGTCACAAATAGGAGACAAAAAAACGTACTGATTTATAATGATAAAATGATATTGTAGGGGTGTTTTTTCGTCACCCTATTGAGATAGAAATACGCGTCGCTTGTCATGGGTGTTACAGATTCCCCCAGACTGGGGTAGGCCGGGGTTTATTGATTGTAGTCCGAATCTCCGACGGCCGCGGGCTAAGTTGCCGTTAATTACCCCTTTGATTTTAGAGCGAGAAGAACATCTGATTGATGGGTAAAATTGGTCATGCTAACTCAATATGCATTATACATGTTGGCGTTCCCAATAGAAAAAGGGGCTTAGCACCTAGATTGGGAGTTAAACTCCCGAGAAACTTTGGAGTTAAACTCCTAGAAAAAAGAGGGATTTTTATTTGGAGTTAAACTCCTAAAAGATCTGGATTTGGGATTAAACTCCTTTAAGGATTTGGATCTGGAACTTGGAGTTGAGCCCCTCAAAGATTGATTTGGAGTTAAATTTCCAAAAGGTTTAGATCTTAGACAGTGAAAAGAGGTCCCATTTCTTCCTCTTCAAGCCTCAGACTTCCCTAAAATGGGTTCTTTTGAAATGGGTTGCTTCTTTCTCTTTTTTTGGATCTTGGAGAAAAAGGACCGTGGGATTAAAAAATCTCCCTTTTAGAGATTTGATGGGAGATCTGAGCTCCCCTTCAAGGATTTTATGGTGAAAACTATTTCTTTTGGGGCAAAAAAAGAGTTGCTCTTGATTTAATTCAAAAAAAAAGTTTTAAAACCTTGGAGAAGGATCAGGAGACACAAAACCCAAATATTTTTTTAGGAGAATGAATTATTCTCTTTCATTTCATCATTATGTTGTCTTATATAGGCTTACAAGTTTACACAGTCCCTTGGGCTTTACAAAATGGCATTTCGCTCATCCCATGCCTCATGTGCTTATTTCTTTTTGCACATGAGCCATGAGCTTTACAAAAATTTGGTTTTTTTGCCAATTATTTAAATATTGCATTTATTTGTTGTACTTTCTTGACATGGGGCCGGTCTGGGCTTAGGCCCACCCGTTTGGACTTAGGTTCGGGCGTAAGCCCAGCTTGGATTCGGGTGTGGGCCCAACTTGGATTCAACAGTGGACCCGGCTTGGATTCGGCAATAGGGTCCGTTTGTTTTGGCTTGGGCCTACTTGTTCGCGGTTTGACTGACTTTTGACCTTTGGTCAATAGGGTGTAAATTTTAACCCCAACAAAGTGGCCCCCATCAATAAATGCATACTACATATATGGATCATGTGCATGAAATTGATGGATCTTTTTTTCGCGTGGAGGTTGACTTGAATTGGTTCCTGCTTTTGGGAGGCTGGCACTGCCCTTTTTACGATATGGACGGTCGATGCTTGACGTATCTCTAAGACGGGGTGTATGCTGTTTGACGTATCCCCAAGACGGGGTGTATGCTGTTTGACGCATCCCCAAGACGGGGTGTCGGCGTATGACATATCCGCGAGACGGAGTGTGTTTGACGTTTCCCCGAGTCAGAGTGTCGCTGGTTGACGTTCCCTCGGCACGGAATGTCGATGATTGACGTTTCCCCCAGACGGAGTGTCGGTGTATGACGTATCCCAGAGACAGAGTGTCACTGTCTGACGCTTCCCCGAGACAGAGTGGTTGTATGCGATGTTTCCCTAAAACAGAATGTATGTTTGACGTTTTCCCGAGACGGAGTGCTTGTTTGATAGTTCCCCGAGACGGAGTGTCTGTATGTGACGTAGAGATCGTTGGAATTGGTTGGTTTGATTTGTTTTGGGGAGGTTCCAATCTGTCCGGCGGGACTTTTGAGCTTGGAAGTGCTTCCGGGTAGGACTTTAGTTTGATTTGTCCGATTCTTGCCTTGTTTAGCTGGATCGTTGAATTTGAGGCATTGCAGTGTGGGATTTTTGTTTGACATCAAGATCACTAGATTGGAATGTGGTATCATGAGCGAATCATCATTTTCCATGGAAGAATTTGGGGGTTTTTGGTTTTGGTTTGGCGTCAACGCCGCTACACTAAAATGTGGTACCATGAGCGAATCATTATTTGCCATGGGAGAATTTGGAGATTTTGGTTTTAGTTTGGTAGCATTGCTACATTGGAATGTGGTTCCAGGAACGAATCATCACTTGCCTTTGTCTGTTGGATAGCAACAACTTAGAAAACAGGTTTAGGTCCATGTCCTGTAAAGCTTTTCAATTTTCTGAGCCGTAAGGGTCTCATAAAAACATTTTTTCCCTACGAGTCAAAAGGATCTCGTAGATGTATTTTCTCCTTAAGAGACGTGAGGATACCAGGTGTGTTTTTCCCTTGTGAGTCGTAAGAATCTCACGAAGGTGTTTTCTTACGAGTCGATAGCATCTCATAAGCTTTGTTCTCCTCATGTATTGTTGATTCGTATGTCAAAAATATTTAGTAACCGCAGTCAAGAACGGCGTCGCTTGTAGCTAGCCGGTGAGTACGGGTCGGTCCACAGGAATTTTGTGTTTTCCTAATCGCGCTAACGAGTTAATTCCGATGAATGTTCGGATTGATTTATTAAATCTAAAAACTACCAAATTAAGTTATACTAAAATTATCTGGATCTAAGTCTTGCTAGGGTTAGGCTTAGAGGAAGTTGGGAGATTAAAGGTTTTCCCACCACTTTCAATGCCCTATTATAGATCTATTAGGTGTTATGGTAATTATCAATAAAGTGGATTAGAATCTTTTGGGAAGATATTTCTTCCTCTAGGTTCTTGTCCTTCCTTTATCGATCCTTACCCTAACCTCCATGGAAAACACGCGCAACCGGTCCTTTGTACTACGGTATCACCGTTACCTCGAGGGGTAAGATGCCGCAGGGAGCGGTGTATGCGTGTATGCATGGAGTTCTAATTCTTATGTGTGAAGAGGCAAGAAAGGGATGAGAGATCTCATCTCTCAAACCTTTCCCTAAGGCTAACCCTAACAAGCGAGGAGAATACTTGCTCATTAGGGGATTAAAAGACATTCTAAATTAAAAGTAAACTAAAACAAAGAAATAAAAGGAACTTACTAATTTTTATTGATGGCTCTCTCCAAACATGAACACAGTACAGATCTGAATTTATGAAGTGAAAAGAGGCATGGCCTCATACAAGAATTAGAGTTCCTATTTATAGAGGATAGGAACCCTAGGGTTACAATTGACTCGCATATCTGTTTTTACAAAAATACTCCCTAAGAAAAGACCTAGTCAACTCCCGCGCACCGCCATAATTTTCCGCGCCGACACGGGCTCTACCCGGCCGCAAGGCCGAAGTAAAGGCTTGAATTCTGCAATTTTCTGTAATGCTTCTTGTTGACTTTTTATGACTATTTCTTGGGTTGGTTCTTAGATTGGCTTCCAGGTTGTGCTTCTAGATCTCCACAGTGAACAATTATAGTGAACTTTTGCCGTTGCTTCGTGACGAAGTCTTGAACCTTGCACTGCCTTGTACTTTGTGAACTGATCTTCGTGTAGGCTTGATCAAGGTTCTCCCATTTGTCGGTCTTAGTCTCACTTTTTGTATCGTCTTTTGTCTTTTTCACTGTTTTTGTCCAAGAACCTGTAACATGTAACTAAGTAGCAGACATGGGTCAAAAGCACCTGTTTATTTGTAAAATACATAAGAATGGGAAATATAATAATGCAATATTATGGTATAAATTGTGAGGACACATGAGTGGGTCTTCCCAAATAGAGCATAATTCCGATAGCGGAGACTGGCCGCGGGGCTGGTGATTGCTGTAGGGCATAGGTGTGATGAGGATTATTTGAGCCCGTAGATTGTATACGGTAATCAATTTTGGGTCTGGCCGTAGGGCGGGAAGAATTTTGGAGATTTGGATTTTAGGTCGGCCGCTAACATTGAAGCGTAGCACCATGAGCGACTTATCATCTGTCGTTGCCCGTTGGGAAGCGATGACTTAGGAGATACGTTTAGATCTCTATCATCTCAGGCTCTTCAATTCTATGAGTCATAACGGTCTCATAAAAGCTCTTCAATTCTATGAGTCATAACGGTCTCATAAAAGCATTTTCTCTCTACGAGTCGATAGAATCTCGCAGGTGTATATTCTCCTTAGGAATTGCGAGGATTCTAAGTATGTTGCTCATTTGTGAGTCATAAGGATCTCACGCAGGCATATTCTCCTCACAAGGTCGAGAGGACTTTGCGAGTATATTTTCGTCACTTTTTCACGAGTTTGCGCCTTTCGGGTTTTCACAAACTCGCCGGCAGTCCTGCTGTTTTTTACTCACAGAGCCCTTTCGGATTTTCCTCCATACCCATTTTGCTTGTGGACATACCGTTTATTTTTACATTAATTTTCTTTTATTTCCCAATTTAATAACATAAAGGTCATAGTTGTGCGCTAATTCAAAAATCCTTGAACTTTGATCTCACGGTGCTTCAATACTCTCTTTTGTCCTTTTGGAGAGACGTGTACGTGTGTCCCGTAGAAACTGTGGTGGACCGGGTCATTTTCTGGAGCGGGCGATTGAGCCGTCTGCCCCCAGAGGGTTTTGGTCTTCGTTCGAATGGAGCAAACAATCGTAGCTTGGTTTTCTGCTAATGCGTCTTTGGTCAATGAAACCACTCCTTCATTATATTGTTTTTCAACCCAATTCTTGAAGACAAAGCGGTCTTCAAGGGTATGACTCACCATCCTGTGATATGGGCAGTACAAGGGATCATCAGTCATGTTTGCTTCATGTAGTCTTTTTTATTTAGGCAATTGCAGACCGTTTCTCAAGGCGTCTTTGAATATTTTACGGACTCTGTCTCTTTTGAAAGAATAGACCTTATTTAATTTCTCTTCTAGAGACGATTCCCCTCCCAACACTGGTTTTCAAGGCTTTTCAGCATTAGGCCTGCATGTTTCTCGTCTACTTTGGTCGGTAGATGCATTAGATGATTCAGTGTCCTTTAGAAGCCCACTTTTGCGGTTGTTCTCCGGATATCTGGACTTGTTATATTGGAAGTTTGGAAGAGATTAAGAACCCGCATATTCCATCTGAACTCTTTCAAGTCTTGGAGAGTTGCGGGCTCTGCTGATGACTTTCCCTTGATTATGTCCCGTGTCAACTGATCGCAGTCATCAGGACTTTCCTCGGGGCTAGTCGCCATCGACTTTCGTGAAGGTATTCCGCTCTTAGACCGAAAGGAATAGCTGATGGCTGCTTTGGGACATCAATCCCTGATTCATGGACCAAATTTTGATTTTGCTGTGATTGCACTTGAAGGACTCGGGTTGCGAGATTTGCCACAACATTCACCAGATCGTCGACTTTGGAACGGATCTTAGCTAACTCCCTATCACAATCCTGAAATTTCTCTTGAAGCCATTGGAATAACGCTCGTTCTGTAGTTTTGGGGACGGTGACTGGGATATCCTCATCGCCTGAACTTGATTCTCCAAGAACCATGGGCTCTTTTTGCTTACCTGCTCGAGCTCGAGCAGGATCCTCATCATTATCTGAACCGAACCAGTATTGGACGGCGTCAACCATATCATCACCATGGCTGTGAAGCATAGGAGGGTTCGTTTCTTCAGGTCCAATCATGTAGACTGTATGGATCGCGCATCTGTCCGTTGTCCCATCATTGTCAACGTTATTCGCTAGATCTTTGGATTGTCACTATGGTTTGCCCCTTTTAGGGAAGGGTGAACAATTGCGAGCGACCAATTTCCGAAATATCTCGGTCTCTGTTTGTATAAAATTGACGGTCGTGGCTTGATTGTTTGTGAACAAGTCGAGGATAATGAGATTTCTCCTGCCTTGTATTGTTTCTCGACCCAATCCTTGAAAATGCAACAGTTTTCAATAGTGTGTCCCAACAATCGGTGGTATGGGAAAAAATTGGGATGATCTGTCCTGTTTGCTTCACTCGGCCTCTTTGATTCCGGCAGCCGCATGCCATTCTTCATAGCATCTTTGAATATTTTGTGAACCTTGTATCTTATGAAGGAGTAAACCTTACTTCTCCTTTCGTCCAAAGTTGGCTCTCGGGGTTTGTTAGTCTTCGCTCCGTCCTCTATCCGCTTATTGAGAGAACCGGTGCTGTTGAAACTTTCGTCTTTCCAGTTGTTGTCCTTCTGATGTCTCGGTCTGTTTGTGAATTGGAGATCCTGAGCGGACTCGGGCTTTGAGCGTTCCAACATTTGAACCTTCTTAGTCAACTCTTAGAATGTTTCGAGGCTTGCGATGCACAGGAAAGGTTTCATCCAGTTATTCAGATTTTCTATAAAAAGACTAACGGATTGATCTTGTTCCAACGGCAGTTCATATTTGACAAAGAGATTGTGCCATCGGACTATAAAATCCGTGTTGTTTTCATTGTTCTCTGGCTCGATCCTTACAAGATCGGCAATAGTGATTTTATCGCTGACACTTATGAATCTTTGCTTGAACATGGATTCTATTTGAGCGAACATCGTGATCAAGTCATCCGGTATGCTTGCATACCAATCGAAAGCAACATCGGTCAAGCTATTGACAAACTGACGGAGGAGCGCATCATTGCCCCCAGTGTTCGTGCATGATGCTTTAAATTGGACGACGTGCCGGTTCGCATTTCCCGTCCCATCGAACATTTCAAATTTGAGGACAACATGGCCATTGAGAAACTCCACAAGATCGTATTATGCAGGGTATAGTCTCCCACTATTGCCGGCCTCTTTCTGTGTCTCGACCTCAGCCACCAATGTTTTGATTTTGTTGGTGAACAAATCCATGATTTGATCTTGCGTTGACGGGCGGCTGTCATCGGTAGTCAAGACATTTCTTGTGGCAGAATATGGCCGATTTTCATGCGGCTCACCCACCTTTGTATTTGAGGGAATAAGCGTCGGCTGCTTCGGGACACCATTTCCCGGTTCATGAGCAGAACCCTGCGCTTGATTGGGCGGCTGAAAGGAAACCTGGGTCGTCAGCTGTAAGACGACGTTTGTCAAGTCGTAAATTTTTAGTAGAGCTTGGTCATCTCTTTGTCTTTGTTTCTGGGCTACTTATGGAATTCTTAGAGAAGTTGCTGCTCTGCGGTCTTGGTATGGAAGATTGGCTCATCTTCGCCTTCCGAGCCTGATTCCACGTAGACTGAGGGGTCCTTCTGCTTATCAGCCTCCGCGATGGGGTTTTCATCATCCTGAGGAGGAGGCCGATCTTAGAAAGTGGCAGCCACATTCGAGCTATATTGGGCTTGAGACGTGGTGGCCTCGTCCTTACTCTTGCTGCGCGTACCGATCATATAGACAGTATGGATCACATATCCAGCCATCTCTTTATTTTAGACGGCTGATTTCTCGGACCGCCGTCGTGGCCCCTCCCTTTCAGGAAAGGACAGACGACTGAAGACGGTTGGCCCGGATGGGTCCTTGGATAACACTGGCGCTTCTTTTCTGGTTTTGTCCCGCTGCTTTCGCTCTGCACGAAATACTTGGTAAACTTCTGAAGCGAGGGTGTCACGCCTTTTAGGCTGGGCTTGGACATGTCCTTTCGCAGCACAGTTCGAATTGTGGTCCTGTTGATTTTGGCAGACATCGCATTCTTCGAAACTCATTTTAAGGGTTCGAAAGAATTGCGAATTTTCACGACTGACACGGCCATGGTTACGAGGCAATCCGAGATTTAGAACTTCACAAAATTTAACTTGGCTGGAGCTATAGCCCTTTTGTTGGCTTAATATCTAAGCCGCTTCTGCCTCAATTTTCCGATATGAGAGCCTGGTAAGCTTCTGCTCTTCGAAAAGCCGCCGTGGGTCGACTGGTAGAGAGCCTTAAAAAAACATCCGCCTGCGCACTCGCCGAAGGCATCGCCTGAGGTTGCCCGCGATATCTGGCGACTCTTTTGTTCCGACGGCTTTGACCCCAGCTGAGGACAAAGAAAGCCGTTCGAACACCGGCTTGCGTTTAAATTAGGGCGCTCTCGAGATCACCACATTTAGCCTCCTGTCTTTCGAGGCCGGCTTGTCTGTTACAGGGGCCTGAGAAGCCGGGATAGCGTTGGCTAGCACGAACAGAATAGAGCTAAATGGTGGCGGCAGCTCCTCCCACTGTCGCCCGATACTGGCCGGGAGGACCGTCCTGGCGTCCATCTTCATCGTGTAGGAGATGAGAGTTATGTTGAGAGATGAGCTTATCCTTAGAGATATCTTTGTTACGTCCGAAGATTTGAGATTGAGTTTTGTTAATCTGCGCAAAGGAATAGAATTTCAGAACAAACAATCAATATATATTAATTGAACTCACATGAACACTTGAACCGAAACATGGGAGGAGAGATGTCCTACCGGGTGTGCCAGAACCTGTAGAGTGTTTTTCGTCACCCTGTTGAGATAGAAATACGCGTCGCTTGTCAGGCGTGTTACTGATTCCCCCTGCCTAGGGTAGGCTGGGATTTATTGATTGTAGGGATCCGAATCTCCGGCAGCCGCGGACTAAGCTACTGTTAATTACCCCTCGCTTTTGGAGCGAGAGAACCTCCGATTGACGGATCAAACTGGTCATGCGAAACTCAATGCGCGTGACCAGGAACTCAGTGTGCGTGTGTTGTATTTTGAAAGTGTTTTGGGAATATCGGGGGTCTCACAGAGTTTACAGGGGCCCCGCTACCCGGATAATGGGTTGGGGGTCAAGGGGGCTTGCAGCCCCTTGTGGGGTGCGAGGCAGTGCCCCGTTAGAAATTTTTTCTAACGGAAGATGTGTTTAGAGTGTGGAGCGTGTGGGAAAAAGTGGGGTAAGAAGCGTCCTAAGGACGCATGAGATGGCACGTAGGCGCCAGCAGGTCACACACCCGGCACGCGGCCGCTAGGAGCTGAACTCCTGAAGAACTTTGGAGTTAAACTCCTAGAAAAAGAAGGATTTTTATTTGGAATTGAACTCCTAAAAGATCTGGATTTGAGGTTAAACTCTTTTGAGGATTTGGATCTTGGACTTGGGGTTAAGCCCCTCAAAATTGATTTGGAGTTAAACTCTCAAAGGGTTTAGATCTTAGACGGTGAAAAGAGGTCCATTTTCTTCCTCTTCAGGCCTTAGACTTCCCAAAAAAGGGTTCTTTTAAGATGGGTACTTTCTTCCTCCTCTCTTTTTGTTGGATCTTAGAGAAAAGGGATGGTGAAAAATCTCCCTTTTAGGGATTTGATGGGAGATCTGAGCTCCCCTTCGAAGGTTTTATGGTGAAAAACTGTTTCTTTTTGGAAAAAGAAAAGTTAAACTCTTAATTTTAATTCAAAAAAAAAGAAGTTTAAAACCTTGAGGATGGAGAAGGAGGCACAAAACCCTAATATTCTTTGAGGAGAATGAATTCTTCTCTTTCATTTCATCTTAATGTTGTCTTATACAGACTTACAAGTTTACACATAGCCCTTTGGGCTTTACAAAATGGCATTTTGCCCATCACATGCCTCATGTGCTTATTTCTTTTTGCAAATGAGCCATGGGCTTCACAAAAATTTGGTTTTTTGCCCATTTATTTAAATATTGCGTTTATTTGTTATACTTTCTTGGCATGGGGCCGGTCTAGACTTGGGCCCACCTGCTTGGACTTGGGTTCGGGCATTGGTCCGGCTTGGATTCGACAGTAGGGTCCGTTTGCATTGGTTTTGGTCTACTTGTCCACGGTTTGACTTTGACTTTTGACCTTTGGTCAATGGGGTGTAATTTTAACCAACATATATTCTTATAATTTAACTAAAATTTCAATAATAACATAATTCTAAACATTATCATGCATTTGTAATATTATGTAAGAAATTAGTTTTTGGCTTATCATCTTCTTGTATAGTAGCTTAGTTTAACGGTATCTAAAAATCTAAAAACAGAATTGCTGTATTGGCCGCTTTTTCTCGCAACAGACTCAGCTCGAAACTGCAAAACATCAAAAGAAAACATAAAAAAATAATAATAATGTTCGCAGTTCACCAGGTGTTGCATCCTCACACGCATAATGAACTACGAACCCAACTCTCAATAAAATTGATTTTTCTTTGCGCCCAAGCCTCTGTATGAAAGACATATGGATATGATGGTGTTGGGTTACGGGGGCGCCCCGGCCGTCTTACCGACGCCAAATGCGGAACAAAACTTTTTACCAAACCGGCGCCACCGCGACCCAAATACCCGGATCTTTCCATTAACCGTATACTAGCAATATGTAAAAGGAGTTAGGAAATTATACCGATCGATCCGTGTCCTTCGGTCTTTAATCTCCGCACCAAGCTCCCCGCTGCTGCGCCGACAAAGCCCGCTCCCGGTCTCGCTCGTCGATGTGGCACCACGTCGTTGAATCTTTATACGGGCTCCCGTCTCTGGACCGAGGCAACTCGGACATGAAGTTTGCTGCCCGACATGTTCAAGAATGATGTAGAGATAGTGTAGAATAATTTGTCTCATGTTACCCAAGCTTGGGTGGAGGTAATTGGAGTTGCCATAGAGTTGTGAGCAAGGGATTTTTAGCAAAGAAAAATCAAGCATGGAAAATTGCTTGGAGAGAAGAGAATGGGCTCAGCTAGAATGAATAGGGTCTGGGAATTTTTGATGAGATGAAGGCTCACCAAAAAACAAGAGGTGAAGTGAGTGAATCAATTAAAAAACCAACCCACAAAGAAATTCTCCCACCCCCACAAAATATTCACAGCCAACCAATTAATTTCCTCCAAGTCAACAACAATTCAACCCATGCTCACAAATAAATGTTCAAGTGTACACCACAGAGAAAACCCTTGGTAACTGGAGCACAGGCGGAATTGGAGGAAACCCCCCACCTAGAATAATCAGCCACCACACCAAAAAATATTCTAAAAGAAAACAAGGCCATGCCTGCACCCTTGCCAAATAAATGCAGACCCCCAGCACAGCACAGTGCTCGGCAGCCCCCCCTTCCCACAGTGCAAGAAAAAAGTCAAGGGTCAATGGTCAATCCTTACAATGATAAAACAAAGAGGGTGGTGAAAAAGACAGAAAAAATAAAATTGGCAACTCACAAAATAATCCCGTAACGAATTACGGGATTACACCTCAACTGTAAAAACATACCCGCATTTGTATTCCGACCGAATACAAATACAATGAGACAAAAATATTCCTACACAATAATACTAGGATCCGGCTTAAACCAAAGCCCGCTGGTATTTTCCGTCCGATCCTGATCCGTGCACAAGTGCACGAATATGATCGAACCCTGCAATAAAACCATACGGCCTCTACAACGTTTCGCCCAAATTTGGGAAACTGTCTGTGGGGGACTCTAATGACTCATCGATACACTGGCACTGGATATAACCACTAGCACGTCAGAGGTACTAGCTGTACGTAACGGTTGCCTATGTATTGAAGGAAGGGGAAGCTGATGAACGAACTCATCCTGAAACCCTACTGAGCCTGACAGTGACAATATCTGTACAGTCCGGTCCGTTCGTCTATGAATATCGCATATCGGGCCTAGGGGGCTGGTAAACGTCAGACCCCAATAGCTGTATAAGTCGTGTCAGAGAGTAACCCAGAACACCCTGAGATACTACTGGAATACCTACCAGTAAATTTCGATTATCCTGGCCAGGGATTTCGTGTAATGGCTCTCATAAACACAGCGCGATCTCACCCCCAATACCGGGAGAGACGAATCTCTGACGATCCGCTCACTGCCTCCATGTGGCCCGGGACTGCACCCAACTAAAACATGTTTGCACGACTCCTTTGAGCCGTGGTAGGATAGAAATCAAAGCACAGTGGGAACTCACACGAGACAAATGACGATCTCAGGTCGACAGACTAATCTGTACACATGTCACCGGGGAACTGCTATCTGACGATATGTATAATACCAACTAGCATGTTCCTGGCGAGTCATGTCCGGTGTACTCATAACCCAATGAGCACTTGTATACATCTTAGGTAAACCAACTGACACCAATGGCTTGTGAGACCGGCCACCACCCCTCATCGGGGTCTCGACTGTATACACTAGTCTACTCTGGAGTATCGATGCCCTGTCTCGAAACTCCCACGACTAGGGACCTTTTAAGGATGTGCTTATAGACCCCAGCTCCCACGTATATGATCGCCATCATACTGCTGGCTATCAAGCAAAAATCCTATGGGCTCTATCAACATGCAATAGTGACCTAAAGCATGTACATGATGATAAAGACAAACCAGATAGCATACTATCATCTCGAGCAAGACTGTCATAGCGGTATAGGTCATCCCTCAATCATTGCAATCACGTACCTGCGATCGAATAATTGACTTTGAGGGCACATCCAACAGATGGGTGTTGGTGGCAGTATCCTAAATGTCTAGACAAACATAGTGAAATAGAATTGTCATTACTATACCAGTATTAAAGTATGTTGTCAATCATTAAAGCAACTTACCAGATAGGAACGCCATAAGAATCCCTGAAGGCCCCTTCACTTGTAGCCTCTTGAGGAAAGCCGCAGTTGCAACAATGGAGCCACTGTGATCAACAAGTTGTCCCTTCTTAACCATAGAAAGGTAAGTCCAAAAAGCTACTTGTTCCTCACCAACTCCATAAGAGCTTAAAATCTCCTGGTTGTTCTTATTCCACATTAATGCACTCGCTTGAGTGTCGACCTTAACTGACTTAACACAAGTGCCCATCCGTATGTTCCAAAACTTTAAACACCGTTATGTTCGCCTCCGCTTGTAGCCAACAACCTATCTTTCAATGAGCACCACGTTAATGACCTCACCCTTGCAACATGTTCATTCAACTGGAAAATAAATTTGTCCTGGTTCCTTCGATCCCATATATGAACGAGGTTATCATTGGCTCCGCTTGCTAATTGTTTGGGGCCCGAATCCAACCACTTCAGCAGTGCCCTCTATAAGTCTGCACAGCATGAAACCGCTCCCTAACATCGTCGTTAAGGATACATCCAGCCCCTTCTCCAGTGGTCAAGATGTTGCTCACATGCTAAGCAAGCGTCCCAACCCAAGACACCTAGTGGATTCCCCTAGGGTCCTCAGCAACCGATTACACGTCGAATCCCAAAGCTGAACACGAGAATTGTTCACCCCGACAGCAACGTGTTGTTGCCTATCATGAGCCCAGCTGACGCTTGTTACCGAGCCCACATCGGGGTCGATGGTCAAGAGCTGAGATATCGACGTGTCTATCGACGTGTCTGAAACGTTCCGCAAGTAAATGGTGTTGTCAAGGGCCATGAAGAGGATATTGGTGCTTCCCCCAATCGATGAGGTTCAGGTAAAAATCATCGATTAGGGAAGGGGTATCCAATGTCCAATCTGCGGCGAATATTTTAGATTTCGATGCACTAGGATAGGGTTACCACCTAAACTAGTAAAGTTGAAATCTTAAGTGAAGGATGGATATGATACCTCTCATGTGCTCAAATTGTTGAAGGCCAGAATGTGGTCTCGGTTGTTATTGACGAGTCCACAGAGGAGTTTTTGATAGGAAGTCCCTGGCCAGGGCTATTGATGAGATTTACTGATAAGAATTATCAGTAGTTTCTTGTACGGTTATAGACCACACATCGGCATGACTTATCAAGTTATTGGGGTCTGACGATTCCACCTCCGGACTTGATATGCGACATATCAAGACGAAGAGACCGGACTGTACGGTAAGTGTTACTTATAGGGTTCATGAGAGTTTGGACAAGCTTGCTTGTTGATTTTCTAATCGCTCAATACCTGGGTAGCCGTTACGTCCAGATAGTACCGCTGACGGCTTGTGGGTAACTGATGTGATCATTACCTACTGCTGGCGTATTGACGAGTCTTTAGAATCCCACACAGAAATTTCCTAGTTCAAGCGAAACATACTATGGCACATATGCTGGTATGTGTGTGGGCCTGATTAAATACAAGTATGTGATACCGTATTCTAATCTGACGGTTATTTGATATCAGTTAGGTTATATGTGATATAATCGGATTATTGAATCAAGTGTTGATTTTGATAATGTGAGATACAGATAAATGATATTAGTCGGTTATATGAAATATAACAGGATTATTGAATCAAGTGTTGATTTAATAATATGATATATATTTATATTTTATATAATTATATATTAACTAATATTATTGCTCACTAATTATTTGCTTATCTTTATATATATATTAATATATATGTGATATATATGTAATTATATATATATATATATTAATATATATGTAATTATATATATATATATATATATTATATGAAGCATGATTTGATTTTCTATTTGTGAAAATAGAAAATGAGGTGGAAAATGAGGAGACATTTATGGAATGGGTGAAGCATGACTTTGATGATTATTATATTGGTCTTGACTCACTATTGAAGCATGGTTCTATTTGATTATAGTTTTAAAATGGATGCTTCAATTATTGAAAAAAGATATAAGCCATTCTTCACTTCATTTTTCACTTGATGCGTGAACACTTGTTCATTCTTCTTCACTTGAGCTCCTTGCTCTCTAGCTTTCTCCATCTTCTTCACCTCCATCTCCAAGTTCAATTCCTCACATAATTTGTGAACCCTTGAGCTTGTAAGAACCCTAGTGAGTAAACAACATCCCTATTTCACCATCCTACACTAGATTAGCATTTTGGTGTAGTGTGTTCTCTTCACTAAAGAGTTTAGTGAAGAGGTAGTTTGGATTAGCGAAGATTCGGATGGATCATCTTTGGCACGAAAATCGTAAAGGAAGCTCGATCCAACTTCAAGTGGAGCCTAGTGGAGTCGCGTGGACTACTACACGGAGCTTAAGAAGTGAAGGACACGGTCTACAAAGGTTGTAGCATCTTTCTCTTAGTATAGATTTTGTTATATCATGTTAAACCCTAATCATCTAGTTTCGATTCTTATTTAGTGTTAATTAGCACCCCAAAAATTTTTAAATGGCAGGCTTGATGCTAGTAAAACCCAGTTGTGGTGGTAATAAACACTTTCAGTCGAGGGCCACGAAAAGGATATTGGAGCTTCCCCAATCGATTAGGTTCAAGTAAAAAATCATCGACTACGGAAAGGGCATCCAATGTCCAATCTGCGGCGGATCTTTTAGATTTCGATGCGCTAGGATTAGGGTTACCACCTAAACTAGTAAAGTTGAAATCTTGGGTGAAGGATGGATATGATACCTCTAGTGTGCTCAGGTTGTTGAAGGCCAGAATGCGGTCTCGGTTGTTGTTGATGGGTCCCCAGGGGAGTTTCTGATAGGTGCTGAGTTCGGATCCGTACTTGGTTGCGGATCTCGAACCCCATCCGCCGTTAGCATGTTAAGTAGAATTTTACTAAGATGAGAATGATTTTTGGCTTCTTTATCAAGAAGATAAGCCTCGATTAACAAGTCAAAACAGACACAAAAAATAAAATAGATAACAATGGTATACTTGACAAATCAAAACAAACTTAGCTATGACACCAACTTTACCTGCAAAATAAGCCCTTCATATATAACTCGCAAGAAAACATAAAATGGGCAAACAAAGAATATAAATGAAGCAAGGATACAGTACTGTATGTGGATAAGACACGATAACAATTGACAAACTAAATATTTGAATGTAGCACGTCACAACTAGGAGACAAGGAAAAAAACCTATACTTATGACTTTACTGATTTCTCATGATAAAATGATGTTTTTATAATTTAACTACAATTTCAATAATAACATAATTTTAAACATTATCATGCATTTGTAATATTATGTAAGAAATTAGTTATTGGCTTATTATCTTCTTGTATGGTAGCTTAGTTTACCGGTATCTAAAAATAGAAGTGCTCTGTTGGCCGCGTTTCGGCGGCTTTGTCCCAACAGACTCGGCTCGTAACTAAAAAACATTAATTAAAAAAACATTAAACATAAAAAAATAATAATAATGTTTGCATTTCACCATGCGTTGCATCCTCACCCTCACGCATGATGAACTAAGAACCCAAATCCCAACAAAATTGATTTTTCTTTGGGCCCAAACTTCTGTATCAAAGATACGAGTATATGATGGGTGTTGGTGCAGTATCCTAAATGTCTGGACAAACATAGTGAACTAGCAATGTCCTTACTATAGCAGTATTAAAGTATGTTGTCAATCATTAACTCAAGTTACCTGATAGGAACGAGATAAGAATCCCTGAAGGCCACTTCACTTTAGTCTCTTGAGGTAAAAATGTTAGATATAGATGCCCTGAAGGCAATTATTGTAATTGTACATGGACCTATTTGGATAGAACATTCTTACTCGAGATGATAGTATGCTATCTAGTTTGTTTTATCATTCATGTGTACATGTTTTAGTTGCTATTACGTATTGCTAATACATGTTGAGAAAACCCTTGGGATCTTTGCTTGACTACCAGGATTATGATGAGATCATATTGGTGGGGTCTGGATAATCCATAAGCACATCCTTAAATATTCCGAGTCATGAGAGTGTCAAGACAAGGCATTGATACTTCAGAATAGACTAGTGTATACGTTTCTTGATCCTGACTGGGGCGATGGCTGGTCCAACAGCTATTGGTGTTTGACACCGAAAATTGTATACAGGTGCTCATTGGAGAATAAGTACATCGAACGGACTCGCCGAAAACTCCTAAATGGTATTATACTTATTGTCAGATAGCGGTTCTCTGGTGCCAATGGTACGGGATAGCCTTTTGGCCTGAGATCGTAATAGTGTCTTGTATGTGTTCCCACTATACTTTGACTTCTACCCAACCACGATTTTAAAGAGCTGTGCATACAGGTTTTTGCTGGGTATAGTCCCGAAGCACATGGAGACAATGAACGGTCAAGAAGGAATTCGTTTCTCCCGGTATAGGGAGTCGATGTCATGATGTGCATGATATGACTATAACCTAAAATCCCTGATCATGGTGGTTGAGGTAAACCGATAAGAGTTATCAGTTGTATCTCGGACGGTTATGAGTTTGATATTAACATTACTTATTGGGTTATTAGGGATCTAACAGTTTCCACCCCCAGACCCAGTATGCAACACTCTTTGACGAAAAAACCGGACTGTATGGTAATTGTCATTGATAAGCTTTGTTGGGTTCGAATCGGTTTGCTTTTTGACCTACCTTTTGATACATACATGCGTAGCCGTTACGTATAGCTAGTGCCGCTGACGTGCTTGTGGGTTAAACTGTTATAGGATTGATCTGAAATTATTTCAGATTCAATTGGATATGATCCAATTAACCTACTGTCAGGGTATTGTCAAGTTTTTTGAGTCTCATACCGAAAGTGCCTGCTCAGGCGAAACGATGATGTGGATTTGTATTGTGCGTATAGTCAATGCGTGCGGGAGTTCGATCAAACGCATGTATATATATGATACACGTATATTAATCGGACGTTTGATAATACTAACCAGTTTAGTTAAAAGCAGTATCATTAGGTCAAGTGTTGAATTAATATCTATATATGTGGAATGGTCACTAGAATTGTGTATATGATACTTTTTCTCTCTCATTTGTATATGATACAAATAAACTAGTATAGTGTATATAATACTCTCTCTTGCGTATATATATGATACATATGTATTAAAATGTATATTATATATATATACTTGTTTGTCGTTTAGTGGCAAGCATGCATGTGGGTGGTAGGGACAACTTGAGAAGATATTTTCTCAAGCCCTCTCAAGACATATATGTTGGATGGGAGAATGAAATGAGGATTATCATTATCATTTCCATCTTCCTCTTCACTCTCATATGATGAGAATAGTGAAGAACTTGAAAGAGAGAGAGAGAGAGCGCTTTTCCACTTCATCTTCTACATCTTGCTTACTAACAATTTGTGAGAGCTAATCTTTTGTGCGGTTGGAGCTTGAGTAGGTTGCTTTCAAGATGGACCATTTTCAGCGAAGGGGATCGTAGATCAAGCTCGATCCATACACCCGGAAGCAAAGCTTAGGTCTTCCACTACAAAATGGACACGCTATAAAGGTTGTAGCCCCAAAACCCTTAGAATAGCTTGTGGTTGCTTTCTTGTTTTGTTACAATTGCTACTATTTGGATGATCATAGTTTTAGTCTATGGTGCTATTGTTTCGAAATTTTTGTTCTATTTTTCTGCCGTGTTCCATAAGTTGCGACCCTAGTACCATACACTTATATGGTATCAAAGCAAATCCATCTACTAGTAGTTTGTGTGGCCCAATGAATTAAAAACCCCATTTTTGGAAACTAGTTTTAAAATTTGCTTGAAAAACCTCTCATTTTTTTTGCATTTACCTAAGCCCCGAGAGTCTTGGTTTGGATAAGTACTCCGTGGAAACCCGGGGATGGTCTAGTCTCCTCGGGGGTTTGGGTGGGGATCCAAACCCGAGACTACCATTTGGTGGTCTCGGGCTCCCAAACCTGATAGCAAACTTGATTTGCTCTCGGGTTGGGGCTCTAAACCCGAGACCACAAAGTGGTAGTCTCGGATTAGGGGTCCCCCCTAATACCCCCTCGAGGGTTCAATGGTCGAGCCCGAGTGCCCCGTCGGACTCTCGGGCTCAATTCAAGTCCTTTGAGACTTAATAATTGGCAAATTGAGATGTTTTTAAGGCATCAGGGTCCACTTGAATTTCGTCTTTGAGATTTCAAGTGTGCGGCCTCGAGGGTTGGAATTCTTTGGTCATGGCTTCGAATCCTCTTGATCGAAGTGTTTGATCGAGTAAGTTTGAACATGTATAAGAATATGTGCTGGTAAACGTAGCCTAATTGATGTGTGATCTATTAGACTTAGGTTGCACATTTTAGAATGTGATATTGGTGTGTATGTTGTGTTTTCGATTGTCGTGTTTGAATAGCACCCGTATGAATATGATGTATACAAAAAGTTGTATTTTCAATTCATGTATTCTGTAGACTGCCAAATTATATTATTCTTTTATTCGGACCTTCGAGTTCTATTTGTAATGTATAAAATATGGTGTTATAGAGAGACGAAATAGGACATTGTTGGATATGGTTAGGAGCATGATAACGAATGCCAATCTTTCTATATCGTTTTGGGAAGATGCGCTGATGACAACAGCTTATGTTCTTAACAGAGTACCTTCTAAATTGGTTCAATCCACACCCTACGAGTTATGGACGGACGATAAACCAGTGTTGGATCACTTACGTCCATAGGAGTGCGCTGCCTATGTGGACAACACTTCATATCGGTATGGAAAGTTAAGCCCTAGACGGAAAAAGTGTATATTTATACGCTATTCCAAGCACTCCAAAGGATATGTGTTTTTAGGTGAGCATGACGATGGGACTGTGGCCGAGATTGAGTCGTGAGATGTCGAATTCCTCGAGGTGGAATTTCCGCAGAAAGACGAAGTACCTAGGGATTTGGGGTTGTACGAAGTCAAGAAGATCACAGATCCAGAATAGGAAGAAGAATCGGTTCCTCTACTATCTGGGGAGCCATTTGCGGAATCTCAACCGCCTCGTAGATCGTCTTATGGACAAGTATATCATCGAAACTTCGAGATCGGGAAGAAAGCGTTCATGGTTGCGCCGCGTGATGTTGCGAAACCCAAATGCTACGAGGACGCTATTTCAGGACCTTCAGCGGAAGAGTAGAAGGCCACGATGGAGGAGCTTGAGTCCATTAGAAAGAATCAAGTCTGGGACTTGGTGGGTCTTCCTACCAGATGCAAGACCTTTAAGAAGTAGGTTTTTAAGGTTAAGCGGAAGGCAGATGTGACAATCGAGTGTTCCAAGGCATGCTTGGTGACGAAGGGGTTCACCCAAAGGAGTGGTGTGGACTATGATGAGACATTTTCCCTGGTGGTGAAAATTGTCTTCGTTCGTCTGGTTCTGGCTTTAGTAGTGCAAATAGATCTTGAATTAGTCCAGATGAACGTCAAGACAGATTTTCTCTATGTAGAACTGGAAGAGGAGAACTATATAAATCAACCCACCGGTTTCAAAGCCAAAGCCCTCGAGCGCAAGGTGTGCAAATTCATAAGATCTATTTATGGCTTGAAACAGTTTTCCCGAGTCTAGTATTTTCGATTTCATAAAACCGTCTTGGGCTATGGTTTTAAGATGATCGACCAGGACAATTATGTCTACCTACGACAAGCTGGTAAGAGTTACGAGATTCTATCATTGTTGTAGGGTGTTTTTCGTCACCCCATTGAGATGGGAATACGCGCGCGCTTGTCAGACGTACTTCAGATTCCACCTGCCTAGGGTAGGCCGAGCTTTATTGATTGTGAGAATCCGAATCTCCGGCAGCCGCGGACTAAGCTGTCGTTAAAAACCCCTCGCTTTTGGAGCGAGAGAACCTCCGATTGACAGGTCAAACCGATCATGCGAACTCAATGCGATGCATTGGTGGGTGGTTGTGTTTTTTTTTAAATAACAACTGAGACATGCTCATTTTTTCGTTCCATTTGTAAAAAAGATATATATATATATATTTATAAAAAAGAATAACAAAAATAAATATTTAGAGATTTTTTTTTTAAAATATATTATTCATAATTTTTTTATTTATTTTTTAAAATAAAAAAGAATAAGAAAAAGAAAAAAAAAGGGCTCCGCCCACTCACATGAAGGGAGGAAGGAGGCTCCCATTTAAGGGGAGCCCCCCCTCACGTGATGCGGGGAGAAAGGCTCCCATTTAATGGGAGCCTCCCCCTCACGTGAGGCGAGGGGAGGGGAAAGGCTCCCACTTGGTGGGAGCCTCCCCCTCACGTGGGGGGGGGGCAAATTTAATTTTTTTTTATTTTAAATATTTCTTTTTCTTTTTTTTTACATGGAGTTCAACTCCAAAAGAATATTTTAAATGGAGTTAAACTCCAAAAGAACTTTAAATGTGGAGTTAAACTCCAAAAGAATTTTTAAATGGAGTTCAACTCCAAAAAGAATTTTATTGCGTAGTTAAACTTCAAAAGAATTTTATTGTGGAGTTCGACTCCAAAATGATTTTTATTGTGGAGTTCGACTCCAAAAAGATTTTTAAATGGAGTTCGACTCCAAAATGATTTTTATTGTGGAGTTCGACTCCAAAAAGATTTTTAAATGGAGTTCAACTCCAAAAAGATTTTTATTGTGGAGTTAAACTCCAAAAGAATTTTAAATATGGAGTTAAACTCCGAAAGAATTTAAATAAAGTTAAACTCTGAAAGATTTTTTTTTAAATGGAGTTAAACTCCTAAAAAAGAGTGGGAGCTTCCCTCTCTCAGGTGAGCGAGAAAAGGGGCTCCCAAAATGGAAGCATCCCACTCACATGAGAGGGAGCCTCTCCCTCACATGAGTGGGAATAAAGCGGATCCCAAAATGGGAGCCTCCCACTCGCATGAGAGGGAGCCTCCTCATATGAGAGGAAGAAAGGGGCTCTCAAAATGGAAGTCTTCCACTCACATGAGAGGAAGAGTTTAACTCTATTTTTTTTATGGAGTTAAACTCCAAAAAAAATTATTTGGAGTTAAACTCCCAAAAAAGTTTTATTCAGAATTAAACTCCAAAAAAAAGGTTTTTTTATTATAGAGTTAAACTCCAAAATAATTTTATTTGTGGAGTTAAACTCCAAAAGAATTTAAATGGAGTTAAACTCTGAAAGAATTTTTATGAAGTTAAACTCCGAAAGAATTTTTATTGTGGAGTTCTCCGAAAGAATTTTAAATGTGGAGTTAAACTCCAAAAGAATTTTAAATGGAGTTAAACTCCTAAAAAGATTTAATGTGGAGTTAAACTCCCCAGAAAAAGATTTTTATTATGGAGTTAAACTCCAAAAGAATTTTAAATGGAGTTCAACTCCAAAAAGATTTTTATTTGGTGTGGAGTTAAACACCACTACATGGGAGTCGTCCCCTCACGTGAAAAGGAGGGAAAGCTCCCACTTAGTGGGAGCTCCCCTCTCCCTCACGTGAGAGGAAGCAGGAGCTCCAAAAAAAATCTATGATGAAGTTAAACTCCAAAAAAAATTATTTGGAGTTAAACTCCCAAAAAAAATTTATTCGGAGTTAAACTCCAAAAAAATGTTTTTATTATAGAGTTAAACTCCAAAATAATTTTATTTGTGAAGTTAAACTCCAAAAAAATGTTTTTATTATAGAGTTAAATTCCAAAATAATTTTATTTGTGGAGTTAAACTCCAAAAGATTTTCTCCTTTCTCTTTTGAGAAGAAACCCAAAATGGGTTCTCTTGAAACTCCAAGATTTAGATCTTGGATGATAAAAAAAGAGATCATTTTTCTTCTCTTGATGGAGTCTTGGGAGGTGGGTTTATGGTAAAACTTTATTTAGTTTTTAAAAAAAAAAGGGCTAAGCTCTTGATTTAATTGAAAAATGAAAAGGAAGAGGAAGAACTTAGACGAGAGGATGGAGGCACAAACCCTAGTTTTTGGGAAGAATGAATTGTATGCTTTATTTCATTATCATGCTGTCTTTTATAGGCTTACAAATTTACATATAGCCTCTTGGGATTTACAAAATGGCATTTTGCTCATCCTACGTCTCATGTGCTCATTTCTTTTGCACATGAGCCATGGGCTTTACAAAAATTTGGCTTTATGCCCATTAAAAAATTTACATCAAAATTATTTATTACATGATTTTTATTTTGGCATGGAAGAGGCCGGCCATAGGGCTCGACTTAGGCATAGGCCCACTTGATCTAGGCTTGGGCCCGCTTACTTGGGTTGACTTTGATTTTGACTTGGTCAACCAGGATGGCAATTTTTGACCCCAACAAAGTGCCACCATCAATAAATGCACACCATATATGTGGATTGTATGCATGAAATTGATGGATCTTCTTTCGTGTGGAGGTCGACTCCGTTTTGACGACGTGGAGGTCAATGCTGCCCTTTTTGCGACGTGGACGGTCGGTGTTGCCCTTTTTGCGACGTAGACAGTCGGTTTTGCCATTTTAGCGACGTGGACGATCGGTTCTGCCATTTTAGCAACGTGGACGGTCGGTTCTACCTTTTTAGGACATGGACGGTCGATGCTGCCATTTTAGCGACGTGGACGGTCGGTGCTGCCCTTTTTGCGACTTCGGTGCTTCCATTTTAGCGACTTGGACGGTCGATGCTGCCCTTTTAGCGACTTAGACGGTCGGTGTTGCCCTTTTAGCGACGTGGACGGTCGGTGCTGGATTTGACTTGCTCCGCTTCTTGCGGTGTCAGGGATGAAGTTGACTTGTTTCCGAAATGGAGCATGATTCTGCTAGGGAGGTCATTGGTTGTTTTGCTGATTTGATATGATTTGGATTGACATCAGAACCGCTATACTGGAATATGGTGACAGGAGTGAATCATCATCTGCCATGACAGCATTTTGGGATTTTGGTTTTGGTTTGGCATCAGCACCGCTGCACTGGAATATGGTACCAGGAGCGAATCATCATTTGTTGTGAGGGGATTTCCCTCGTTCCTAGTTTAACGACTTAAGGATCATTTATTCCCAGTTTAACGACTTAGGGGTCATCTGTTCCCAGTTTAACGACTTAGGGGTCTATTAGATTGGAGTTTGGAATTTTGGGGTTAAGGTAGGCATCAACGTTGCTAATACTGAAGCACATGTGCCAGGAGCAATTCATCATTTGTCTTTTCCTGTTGGGGAGCAATGGCTTAGGAGACAGGTTTAGGTCCCTATCACCTAAGGCATTTCAATTTTATGAGCCGTAAGGGTCCCATAAAAGCATTTTCTCCCTACGAGTCGAAAGGATTCCCGTAGGTGTATTTTCTCCTTAGGAACGTGGGGACACCTAAGTGTGTTTTTCCTTCGTGAGTCGTAAGGATCCCACGAAGGTGTTTTTTTACGAGTCGAGAGGATCTCGTAAGTTCCGTTCTCCTCATGTATCGTGAGGACACATGAATGGGTCTTCCCAAATGGAGCATAATTCCAAAGACGGAGACCGGCCGCTGGACTGGTGACTGTGGTGGGGCATGGGTGTGATGGGAATTATTTGAGCCCGTGGATTGTATACGGTAGTCAATTTGGGGAATAACCGTAGGGCTGGAAGAATTTTGGGAAATTGGATTTTGGTTGGCGTCTACATTGCTGCACTGGAAAATGGTACCAGGAGCGACTCATCATTCGCCGTTTGAGAATTTGGATTTTGGTTGGCGTCTGCATCGCTGCACTGGAATATGATACCAGGAGCGACTCATCATTCGCCGTTGGGACATTCAGAGTTTGGTTGGCGTCTGCATCGCTACACTGGAATATGGTACCAGGAGCGACTCACCCTTCGCCGTTGGGAATTTGGAATTTGGTTGGCGTATGCATTGTTGCACCGGAATATGGTACCAGAAGTGACTCATCATTCGTTATTGAGGACATTCAGAGTTTGGTTGGTGTCTGCATCGCTGCAGTGGAATATGATACCAGGAGCGACTTATCATTCGCCGTTTGAGAATTTGGATTTTGGTTGGCGTCTGCATCGCTACACTAGAATATGGTATCAGGAGCGACACATCATTCGTTGTTTGGGAATTTGAATTTTGGTCGGCGTCCGCATCGCTGCACTGGAATATGGTACTAGGAACGACTCATCATTCACCGTTATTTTTTTTACCGCGATTGCTCTATCATTTCAGCTTTTCTTATCGCGAAGATCGCAATTGCCCTATCATTTCGGCTTATTTATTCGCGGTTGCCCCATTATTTCGGCTTTATTTTCATCTTTATTTTTACGCGCCGATTTTTCTTGCGAGTTGCCCCATCATTTCAGTGTTTTTTTTGCATCCCCAGTTTAACGACTTAGAGGTCGACTGTTCCCAGTTTAACGACGTGGTGGTCATCTGTTTCCAGTTTAAAGACTTAGTGGTCTACTGTTTCCAGTTTAACGACTTAGTGGTCATCTGTTTCCAGTTTGACGACTTATTGGTCTACTGCTTCCAATTTAACGACTTAGTGGTCATATGTTTCTAGTTTAACGACTTAGTAGTCTACTGTTTCCAATTTAACGACGTAGAGGTCATCGGTTTCCAGTTTAACGACTTGGAGGTCATCGGTTTCCAGTTTAACGACTTGGTGGTCATCTGTTTCCAGTTTAACGACGTAAAGGTCATCTGTTTCCACTTTAACGACTTGGTGGTCATCTGTTTCAAGTTTAACGACTTGGTGGTCATCTGTTTCAAGTTTAACGACTTAGAGGTCACATGTTTCCGGTTTAAAGACGTCAGTTTAAAGATGTGGAGGTCTACTGTTTCCAGTTTAACGACTTAGTGGTCATCTGTTTCCAGTTTAAAGACTTAGAGGTCTATTGTTTCCAGTTTAAAGACTTAATGGTTATCTGTTTCCAGTTTAGAGACTTAAAGGTCTACTGTTTCCAGTTTAACGACTTAGTGGTCATCTGTTTCCAGTTTAAAGACGTGGTAACTACTTGGTGGTCATCTGTTTCCAGTTTAACGACGTAGAGGTCATCAGTTTCCAGTTTAACGACTTGGAAGTCATCTGTTTCCAGTTTAACGACTTAGAGGTCATCTGTTTCCAGTTTAACGACGTGGTGGTCATCTCTTTCCAATTTAACGACGTAGAGGTCATCGGTTTCCAGTTTAACGACTTGGTGGTCATCGGTTTCCAGTTTAACGACGTAGAAGTCATCGGTTTCCAGTTTAACGACCTAGAGGTCATCGGTTTCCAGTTTAACGACTTAGAGGTCATCGGTTTCCAGTTTAACGACTTAGAGGTCACATGTTTCTGGTTTAACGACTTAGAGGTCATCCGACGGGGAGCTTAGAGAAGATACCCGATTGAGCAGTTGTCAGGGGCACCGCTGGAGCTTGCCCAAGATGCCTTATTACTTTGTCGGTGTCGATGGCCTTGCCCCCAGCTGGAGCCTAGAAAAGTCGTTCAAATACCGACTTGCGTTCGGAGATGGCAATTGAAAATTGTTAACCCCTGCAAATAGAAACATGATTTCAGTACAGGCAATCGATATGTATATTGATTGAGCTCGCATAAACGCTTAACCCGAGATATGGGAGAAGAGAATAGTCCCACTGTTCGTGCCAGAATCTGTAGGATGTTTTTCGTCACCCCATTGAAATGGGAATACGCACGCGCTTTTCAGGCGTACTACAGATTCCCCCTGTCTAGGATAGACCGGGGTTTATTGATTGTAGGGATCCGAATCTCCAGCAGCCGCGGACTAAACTGCCGTTAATTACTTCTCGCTTTTGGAGCAAGAAAACCTCCGATTGACTGGTCAAACCGATCATGCGAAGTCAATGCAATGCATTTGTGTTTTTTATATAACAATTGAGGCATGCTCATTTTTTCGTTCCATTTGTAATATATATATATATTATAAAAAAGAATAACAAAAATAAATATTTAGAGAATTTTTTTAAATATATTATTCATAATTTATTTATTTATTTTTTTAAATAGAAAAGAAAAAGAAAAAAAAGGGCTTCCCGCACTCACGTGAGGGAAGGAAAGCTTCCTCCCCTCACGTGGGGGGGAGGCTCCCATTTCCCCCCTCACGTGAGGGGGAGATGGGAGCCTTTCTCCCCCTCACGTGAGGTGAGGGGAAAGGCTCCCACTTGGTAGGAGCCTCCCCCTCACGGAGGGGGCAAATTTTAAAAAAAAATTAAAATTTTTCTTTTTCTTTTCTTTTTACATGGAGCTCAACTCCAAACGAATATTTTAAATGGAGTTAAACTCCAAAAGAACTTTAAATGTAGAGTAAAACTCCAAAAGAATTTTTAAATGGAGTTAAACTCCAAAATTTTTTAAATAGAGTTCAACTCCAAAAAGATTTTTATTGCGGAGTTAAACTCCAAAAGAATTTTATTGTGGAGTTCGACTCCAAAATGATTTTTATTGTGGAGTTCGACTACAAAAAGAGTTCTAAATGGAGTTCAACTCCAAAAAGATTTTTATTGTGAAGTTAAACTCCAAAAGAATTTTAAATGTGGAGTTAAACTCCGAAAGATTTTTTTTTAAATGAAGTTAAACTCCTAAAAATGAGTGAGAGATTCCCTCTCTCAGGTGAGGAAGAAAAGGGGCTCCCAAAAATGGGAGCCTCCCATTCACATGAGAGGGAGGCCTCCCCCCCACATGAGTGGGAATAAAAGGGCTCACAAAATGGGAGCCTCCCACTCACATGAGAGGAAGCCTCCCCCTCACATGAGAAGAAGAGTTTAACTCTATTTATTTTTTTATTTTTATTTTTTGATGGAGTTAAACTCCAAAAAAAAATATTTGGAGTTAAACTCCCAAAACAATTTTATTCGGAGTTAAACTCCAAAAAAAAGGTTTTTTTATTATAAAGTTAAACTCCAAAAGAATTTTATTTGTAGAGTTAAACTCCAAAAGAATTTAAATGGAGTTAAACTCCGAAAGAATTTTTATGGAGTTGAACTCCGAAAGAATTTTAAATAGAGTTAAACTCCTAAAAAGATTTAATGTGGAGTTAAACTCCCAAAAAAAGATTTTTATTGTGGAGTTAAACTCTAAAAGAATTTTTGTAGAGGAGTTAAACTCCAAAAGAATTTTAAATGGAGGTCAACTCCAAAAAGATTTTTAGTTGATGTGGAGTTAAACTCCACTAAATGGGGAGCCATTCCCTCACGTGAGAAGGAGGGAAAGCTCCTACTTAGTGGGAGCTCCCCTCTCCCTCACATGAGAGGAAGCAGGAGCTCCAAAAAAAATTTTGCTTTTTTCTGTGATGAAGTTAAACTCCAAAAAAATTTATTTGGAGTTCTCCCAAAACAATTTTATTCGGAGTTAAACTCCAAAAAAAAGGTTTTTATTATAGAGTTAAACTCCAAAATAATTTTATTTGTGGAGTTAAACTCCAAAAGATTTTCTCTTTTCTCTTCTGAGAAGAAACCCAAAATGGATTCTCTTGAAACTCCAAAATTTAGATCTTTGATGATAAAAAAAAGACCCTTTTTTCTCTTGATGGAGTCTTGGGAGGTGGGTTTATGGTAAAACTTTATTTAGTTTTTTTAAAAAAAGAGCGCTAAGCTCTTGATTTAATTGAAAAATGAAAAGGAAGAGAGAACTTGGGAGAGAGAGGATGGAGGAATAAACCTTAGTTTTTTGGGAGAATGAATTGTATGCTTTATTTCATTATCATGTTGCCTTTTATAGGCTTACAAATTTACATATAGCCCTTTGGGCTTTACAAAATGGCATTTTGCTTATGTCATGCCTCATGTGCTCATTTCTTTTGCACATGAGCCAAGGGCTTTACAAAAATTTGGCTTTATGCGCATTAAAAAATTACATCAAAATTATTTATTACATGACTTTTATTTTGGCATGGAGGAGGCCGGCCATGGGGCTCGACTTGGGCATGTGCCCACTTGATCTAGGCTTGGGCCCGCTTACTTGTGGGGTTGACTTTGATTTTGACTTGGTTAACCGGGATGCAATTTTTGACCCCAACAATTGTATGTCGGCGATATCTTGCTGGCAGAACATAGAGACCATAAATGCCACTCGGAGTTGACTGTCCTCCACCTTTAAGATGAAAGACATGGGCGATGCCCGGTTCATGCTCGGGATTCAGATTCTAAAGGACCGCTCCAAGAGAATCCTAGGTTTGTCTTAGAAGACTTACATTAGGAAAGTCTTGAACAGTTCGGCATGAACGGTTGCAAACTCATTGGGACTTCAATTACAAAGAATCATGCGCTAAGTCTAGAACAGTGTCCCAAGAACGAAACGAAGAAAAGACAGATAAAGAATGTTCCTTATAGAAGCGCTATCAGGGGTCTCATGTATGCTATGGTATGTACGAGACCCAATATATCTTAATGCAATAGGACCAATGAGCAGATATCAGTCCAACCCCAGTGTTGCTCATTGGAAGGGGGGAAGCGGATCTTGCGATACCTAAGTAGGACAGCCCACTATACTTTGTGCTATAGCGGATTAACACTCGGCTGCAGGGCTATACAGATGTCGACTGGGTCGGCGATCATGATGAGCGAGGGTCCATGTCAGGATATGCCTTCTTACTAAATGGCGGGGACAACTCTTAGTGTAGTAAGACACAGGATTGCATTTCCCTTTCCACCACGGAGGCGAAATACGTGGCAGCCTGTGCCAAGAGGCGGTTTAGTTATGCAGATTCCTAGAGAATCTGACTAGTGCCACATCCGAAGAATATGGCGATCCTTAGTTGCGATAGCATGTCAGCCATTGCATGCTCGAAAGATCCAAAGTACCACGGCAAGTCAAAACACATTCAAAGTCGGTACCATTTTATTAGAAGGCAGGAGAAAGGAAGTCTGCAATACATCTCTACGGCACATGGTCGCGGACTCACTGATGAAAGGAATTGCCGAGGAGCGTTTTGTACAGCATACTAAGGCCTTAAGGCTACATTCTTGGTGACGACCATGTATTTAGACATGTAGTGACTTCTTATTACGTTTGACATTATTCATTTGTGTGTGACAACTTTATAGACGTATATTTTATGATTGATGGTGTGTTACTTTCTTTCTTTATTATCTGGGATGGATATGTCTATATTGTTTAACTATTTCTGGCATGGAGTACAAATTTAAGTGTACGGGGTACACAATATTTGCAAGACACACATTTAACAAAGATACGTCAGCAGATAGAAACTCTTCCTCACACGAGAGATCCCCTTTTATGCTCGGAAAGTATACAAAAGTGAGACCAAGTGCAAGACGTCATCTGCTCAGAGCAGTGACCGTATTGATGCATACAGGTTATGGCGACAGTGAGAGCGCTTAACAGAGTCGTCCTGACCAGGTCAGGATGAGGTTGGTATATGCTATATGCCGAACGACTGAAGTGGCTATCCCATGACCACTTTACATATTTTACATATAATCGGACTAAGGGTCTGACTTGTCGCATAGGATGCGAGCTTGTCAGGAGATCCCACGCATATCGTAGGGCGATAAAGCCGGATAAGTCAATCACAGGGTGATTAGACTTGAGTCGATACGGTATAACTTTAATGGCATATGCTCTCAGGGAGAGAATTTTATACTATAGCACGTTGCCATACGACATGCGCTGAGACCGTGCACATAAGAAGGTTGAGAAATGGATCCCATCTCCGATACCGTGTGAACCCTTAAGACGACCTCTTTCACGGAAGGACAGGAAGTCAATATACCCTTAGTGACACTGGGTTGTCTGGGCAGGCATGTTATGAGCGTCTGCTATTTTGGCTGTTTTTTCTGTTGCAATGACTATATACCGCACATTCGGGGCAGTGTCAGGAAAGCGGGTAAATAGCAGACGTAGCTATTTAGACCCGGAGAAAGATCCATTAGGATGTCTCCTAATTGCGTCACATGGCCACTCTTATGACGTCATGGCGGCGAAGTTTAAGAGTGCGGTGAATCAAAAAACTACCGCGGTGTTCAAGTACACTTTCGAGAGGAATCGAAGGTACTTGGGCAGACATGCCTGATCGGATCTAGGGCATGAGATCTCGCGAACATAACATATATTTAGTTTATGTTGTTTTTCTTTTAGAGAGATCGTTGTGTCGATCCTAATGGATCTGGCTGCAATGATACCCGCTTACAGGTTTTCAACAGTCCACATCGCACCATGTATGGTTATGAATAAGGACGGAAAAGAAGATTCTCAAAGAGATAAATGACTCATGGAGTCAACTGTTCAGGAAACCAGCTCAAGGAGCTATGGACAGCACCCAAAGATGCAAGTGGGAGTATGTTGGTTGTTGGGCTTCACCCGAGCTAGGGTTTAATTTAATCTAATTAATAATAAGAGAAATGAGGGATCTATGAGATTGCTAGGGTTTGAGCCGCCGTCTTCTCTTCTCAAAGTTCTATCGAGAGGTTGCTTGTGAGGTGATCACGTGGAAGATTCACGCTCATCAAGGATGTGTTTTCTCTTCGGCCATTGCAAGAAGACGAAGGTCAAAGTTCATTGTGGTAACTTGGGCGAGGACAACGATCCCACAATTTTCGGCTTAAGGTAATTCTTGTAGAACCTTATGTGTAGATCTATCTATTCCGCTGCCATGATTTGATATTAAGATCTATGCACGTGAATGCTACAATTTCCAATTCACAAAAATAATCATTAAGAAAGATGCTAAGGATGCCAACCTACTATAATCTCGATTGTATTTCCGGATTCTAGTTCATTGCTAAAGCTCCTGGGAAGTGGTAGAGTTACTTGGTTAACATATTTTATTTACTTGTTTAGAATTTGTTTTAAAGAATAGCTCCAATTAACTTACTAAGGTCATGATATAGTAATAGCTTAAAATTAGACTTTTTCAATTTCCCTAGGTTAAGGAATGAGATTTTCAAGAAAGTGCATTCTCATATAGCATTTCTCATTTTATAAAAATAAAATATAACATAGACTCATTCTATTGGCTTTAAGGATCTATAAAAATTGGATAAAGCAAAACAACATTCTCATATATTTTTATTTGAGATCAACATACGAAGACACTGAACTAATAGCTCAGTTGGTTAGGTGGCCTCTTCACTAGGAAGAGGTCTCAAGTTTGAACCCCGTGAATGGAAGGAATGATGCCGGATTTCTTCGAACTTGTAGTATTGGAAGGAGGGGTGGATAATTTATTCCACCTATTATCTCAAAAAATAAACGAAGACATTTGAAAACAAGTAAAATAGAAGTCAGTATATTTTGCAATTACCTTCTTCACGTAGCTGGAGCATATTCTTGGTGGCTTCGCAATGGACACCCTGGAAGGATCTTCGTGCTCTTTATCCTACGAATGATCTCTGCCTTTTCTTTTTCTTTTCTCCATCTTCTTTCTCTTTTGCTCATCATTTCCGCATCAATGTGTGTTTTCTTTTTGTATTTCTTCCTTTTTCGATCTAGACAGAATTGAAGTTCAGCATGCCTGAAAAGTAAGTCAGTCGAGCCTGCAAAATTGAGAAATGGCAAATCAGTACCAAATGATGGGGAATATGAAAAATAAATATTTATCAGATCAAGGGAACTCCATAGAGAGAGGAGAACGAGAGGAAGATAATATATACTGCACAATTTCTCAATTATTTTGTTAGATTCATGAAAATGTAAGGTCCTTCATTACATAAATCATGCAGGAATAAAATGCGAGACAGATTCTACTTAGCAAATCACATTAATAACCTATCTAAATAATCGAAGAAAAACTAAATCCTGGACAAAATTCAAACTAAAAGTAATTCTTTAGATCAGTCTAGAATTCCTATATAAAACAATATGCTTAACTAGATATATTTATCTGATTCAAGATACTCGCTAAGAGCTTTGGGGGATTTTAAGGAACTTACCATTCGCTTCAATTTTCCCCTTCTTGAAGACAAACATACCATCGACTTAAAATGTTAGCAATATGAACTGCATGTGGTGATTATTTTTCTGGCCTGCTTCATCTTGCTCGCCGATCCATAAGAATCTCAAAACCAAATGCATGTGGTGATTATGTTTTCCAGTCAGAAGCACTACCCTATTGCATTGCAAAGGCACAGGAGCAGATACCAAACGATAAAATGACAAAACGGCATACCAAGTGATCGCCATTTGAAATCAGCAAAGCACAAATAGGTAGGTTAACAAAGCGGAACGTGTCAATATACAATATTTCTTTAGGTACATAAGGTTGAATCGAAGTCGGGCTTAGTTTGTAAAATAATATCATATATTTCTTATTTTTCAAGGGGGAAAAAAGATACTTACATGTAACACGCAAAAAAACCTCATGCATGTGGAGTATTCTCTAACTGTAAGACCTTCGGCTCAACAGCCAGCAATGTGGATGGAACATGAGAAGGAACTGGCATTCCCACTTACAGCAATGTATGAAAGGACGTAATTAGCAGTGTGGCAAAAGAATCGAATCCCATAACCCGTTTGAATAAACAATGCTGGTAAGCTGGAAATATTCATCTCACGATATGAGAATAGTTAGCTCACCAAATATGCAGTAACAGATCGAGGATTTAGTTAACGATGGATGACCCTGTAAGTGACATAATTGTTGGGTAAAATCTCTCAAAAAGTTTTTTAAAAAATCGTAATCAGTAAAACAGCAGAGTTTATCAAGTTACCCTAGTTTCAAGTATAATCCATGCAGCTCGAAGTCATCTCGTGGAACATATGGACGTAAGTAATGAGGTTTAGATATTCTTATAATTTATGCCGCTCGAAGTAGTCAAAAACGGACAAGCTTTTCATTAAAGAAACAAACGGAAAAAAGATCAACGGGCAAAATGTTTGCAAATCACTTGACATCATAAGCAGAATGTTGAATCCATGACGACACGATGAATGATGTGTGTTCGTGTGGTGGAGGTGTGGATATTTGGAGACTTGGGTGCTTTGCCTATAACTATTAGCTACTGAAAAATCTGTAATTGCTACAAAAAATACAAATAAGGGGAAATAAACAAAATAAGAGAATCTTAGGGTAATTATCTTACTAAAGTTCCGTCAAAAAAGTTCAACCAGAAGCTAGTATCTAAGTTAACATGCTAAGTTGAATTTACTAAGATGAGAATGATCTTTGGCTTCTTTATCAAGATGATAAGCCTAGATTAGCATGTTAAAACAGACTCAAAAAATAAAATAGATGACAATGGTATACATAACAAATCAAAACATACATATCTGTGACACAAACTTTTCCGGTAAAATGAGCAATTCGGATATAACCCGGAAGAAAACAGAACATGGGTAAACAAAGAATATAAATGAAGCAAGGATACGATACTAAATGTGGATAAGACATGATAACAATTGACAAAGTAAATATTTGAAAGTAGCACGTAGCAACTGACAAAAAAAACCTATATTTATGATGTTACTGATTTCTCATGATAAAATGATATTTTTATATTTAACTAAAATTTCAATAATAACATAATTTTAAACATTATCATGCATTTTTAATATTATGTAAGAAATTAGTTATTGGCTTATTATCTTCTCATATGGTAGCAAGTAACATAGTTTAACGGCATCTAAAAATAGGGGTGCTCTATTGGTAACTTGATATGTGTATATGATGGGTGTTGGTGCAGTATCCTAAATGTCTAGGACAAACATAGTGAAATAGGATTGTCCTTACTATACCAGTATTAGAGTATGTTGTCAAGCATTAAGGTAACTTACCTGATATGAATGCGATAAGAATCCCTGAAGGCCACTTCACTTGCAACCTCCTGAGGAAAGATCTTCCACAACCTAAGTGTTTCGTCAATTCCTCCAGCAGCAGTTGCAACAAAGGAGCCATCTGGGCTCCGAGTCATGAACAGAACTCGTCCACTGTGACCAACAAGCTGTCCCTTCTTAGCCATAGAAGGATAGGTCCAAAGAGTTAGTTGTTCCTCACCAACTCCATAAGAGCTTAAAATTTCTTGCTTGTGCTTATTCCACAGTAGAGCACACACTTGAGAACCGACTTTAACTGACTTGACGCAAGTGCCCATCTGTGTGTTCCAAAACTTTATGCTCCCGTCGCGTTCACCTCCGCCTGTAGCCAACAACCTATCCTTCAATGGGCACCACGCTAATGCCCTAACCCCAGCAACATGTTCACTCAACCGGAAAACGCATTTTTCCTGCTTCCTTCGATCCCATATGTAAACGAGGTTATCATTGCCCCCACTAGCTAATTGCTTGGGGGCCGAATCCGACCACGTCAGCCCACAAATCTCCTGCCGGTGCCCTCTATAAGTCTGCACAACATGAGACGGCACCCTAACATCGTTGTTAAGGATGCACCCATCCCCTCCGGTGGTCAAGATGTTGCTCCCATGCCAAGCAAGGGACCCAACTCGAGACCCGCCGTGAATTCCCTCAAACGTCCTCAGCAACCGACTACGGGTCGAATCCCAAAGCTGAACATGAGAATTGTTCATCCCGACGGCAACATGTTGCCCATCAGGAGCCCATCTCACGCTCGTCACCGGGGCCACAACGGGGTCGACGGTCACAAGATGAGAAGTCGATCCATCGAAACCGTTCCACATGTAGACGGTGTTGTCGAGGGCCACAGAGAGGATATTGGAGCTGCCCCAATCAATGAGGTTCAGGTAAAAGTCATCGACCAGGCCAGGGGCATCCAACGTCCAATCTGCGGCGAATCTTTTCGGTTTCGATGGCCTAGGGCTAGGGTTAAAGTTAAAATCTTGGGTGAAGGCAGATGATACCTCTAGCGTGCTCAGGTTGTTGAAGGCCAGAATACGGTCCCGGTTGTTGTTGACGAGTCCGCGGAGGAGTTTTTGATAGGTGCTGGTTTCCGACCCGTCCTTGGCCGCGGATCTCGAACTCCCCGCTGCCGTCAACTGAGAGCGCGCGTAATCAAAGTCGATGGCGGATCGAACCGGGATGAATCGGTCCCAAACGATCCGGCTGTTCCTCGACGAACCCCCAACCATCGTTAGAGCCGGTGATGAGAAAGATCGCGCGATTGATGATGTGAGAGAGAGAGAGTTTTTAGAGAGAGAAAGAGAGCGCTGATGAGAGAGTTTTGAGAGAGAGATCTGTGACGAGGGAGTTTTTATAGAGAGAGAGAGAGATTGCGTTACGGGTAAGCTGATGGTTACTTAATTTAGGGGTTTGCCGCCGTTGGGGGAACCGAATCGGACCCTGCATCCCTGATGCCAAAGCACGCGCTATGCGCGGAAAATTTCAAAATTCGAATTAGGAAAAAGATTTGTTGAGCTGTTGAAGGTTGCTTGTATGTACACGAGCTTGCGATATTTTCCCTTTTTTAGATGATTTTCGAATCCCTTTATGGTATTACTAGTTTCTATTTACGTGCGCGCGCTCTCTCTGTATATAATTTTCTCTCTGAAAAAACTTTTGTTTGGAAAAATATAATGACTTATAAATTTGTGAAGTTAATATTGTTTAGGAAATTTAGTTTATACACAAATTTGATTTCGATGTTTTTCGCAAATTTGATTTGATTTGATTTTTAATTACAAATTTGGGATTTTCAAAATAATTATAAATAATAAATGCGATGATATTCTGTTTTAAACAGATATTGATATAACAGGATTTTGTTTTCATTTTTATACCAAAATTTTCGACATAACAAGACGGATTAAGGATCTTGATAAGTTGAAAATCTAGTTTAATTTCAAGACTCATTAATTAATCGTTGTATAGGATAATTAATTACTCTAAAAAATTGTTGTATAGAATATAAGCCTTTTGATACAAGTTTGAACGCATATAATAAAATTACATATATTCAGAATATATAACTAGATTGTTTAGTATCTCTACTATTTTAAATCATTTTAAAACTCCCTTGCCATTTGAGTTACAACATTCCAGCAATACTCGAGTTTCCAGTTATCTTATTTGGTACCCACCTATGTTACTTGATGCTTTAGCTTTAAAATTGAAGTGCAGAATTGTTGTGAGGAATTGAAAGAACAAAACAGCCAAGAAAAAAACAACATCAAATTTATGTTAACATGCTGACGATGAACAAATATTTGAGAATAATTTTAATGTTGGTTCAAATTGTATATCGAGTTTTAAGGACTGTTGATAGAGAATTTTTTTAGCAAGATTATTTTCTCAGAATTATCAGAATTCTTCTGGCCCAAAATGTTAGTTATGCCATTCTATATTTTAGTTTTTAAAATTTTGTGAATTTTTCATATCATGTGCTTTTTGATAATCGGATTAACGATTTCACTTTGAAAACTCTCTCGCCTTTTAGCTAGAATAGTAATGATACACAAAATGAAGAAAGAAGAAAATTGTCGGGGTTATGAATCTTGATGCGCACTCAAGGTTTTCCAACTAAAATGGCCAATAACGGATGATCCGTGGAGTTATATGATAATTTCTTCGGATTTGGAAAAAGAGTAGAGTAAACCCTATCATTTTTCATGCTTAAATCAAATAATTAAATATGAGATGAGCCAAAAAAAAACATCTAAAAATGAGTTCTAGGAGTCAAACAAATGTTAAATGTATGATACGTAAGTCGCTCGATGGAAGAAAGATATAGTTTTATTATGTGTAGGGTCTCTTTGCACAATTAGTAATCGTTTCGATCATTATCCTTAAACAAACCTATTTGCTGCAAGGAAGTATACCATTCCTGCCAAAGGAGAAAGCACGACATGCATGGGATAACAAGAAGCCTTCCAAAATATACCATGCATCGACAGAGTCCGGAAAGGACGAGAAGAAAAAAAAGCTAGGCAAATCCTATCTTGAAGCAATTGGTTCACCCAGGAGTCACTCTATCCATTTAAATCATATCCATTCCTTGTCTCGGTCACAATAGGTTGTTCTGGTTCTTCCTAGCTGTGACTGTTTTGGCATGGTGGACTGGCCTAGATCTACCATGATCTTAATGCTAGATTTGATCCGAGCCTGGAGAAATTATTCGGTGTGCCGAATGTAATTCACCCGGGCAGGAGAGAGAAAAGAGATGGAGAACAGCAAGCATCTTTCGAATAGCTTGATGGGATCCATGTTCTTATTTCTTTCTCCCTCGTGACTGGGCGTATATGGCGGGCATAACAAATAATTTTCCCCGGGCTTGACTCCCAAAAAAAATTAAAATACATGTCTTAGTTAGTTACTCTTTGGGGCAGAATGGAAGAAGGTATCTAAACTTAAAAAACATGCGCTTTTACTTCAAAAGCCCCAATGGTGTTAGTTTTTCCATCTAAAGCTTTTTTATTCCTGATGATACTCAGTATTAACGATCTCCAAGATCAGGACACGTGGCAGATGACGAGTCCCAGAGCTCAGAAGAAAGGGCCGCAAGGGTCGACCAGGCCACCCCTGTACCCGACCTGCAAGCACAAGCTGGCGCACCTCAGAGGCCCTTGGAAATTGGCATCCTCAGCCTCTAAGCTCGCCCCGATCTGCCACAGGACCAAGATTCCTCAGCCCTCTAGCTCGTTCCCGAGCTCCCCGGCCGAAGCCATCTTCCTCGGTCCTCCAACCGACCGACTCCACCACTCACAAGCGTAACCGCCGCTCCGCAAATCTGGCCATGCGCAGATTCTCTGCCAGCAACATCCCACGTTCCACTCCATCACGATCCCCTTTAATGGGCGATCCACTCTTTACGCAGGCGTGACGTCGGGAGCGTAACTGCCGGCGAAATTCTCGTGCCTGCTGCTCCGTGCTACCGCCACTATATAAACCCCTATCACAGAGGGGTCAAGTAAGCCATTTTTATTCCACTTAGCCGTTACTCTGCTCGGATCTTGTACTAACTTGATCGTCGGAGGGTCCTCGGTGGTACCAAACCACCCCGGGACTTCTTTGCAGGTACACGACGTTAAACTCCTCAAATCACCAATCTCCTCAAAACCCATTGAGACCCGCACGCAACAGGAGATCACCTTCCAAATCCACCAGGAGATCGACGGAAGACAACATCTGAGGGAGACCCGAAAAGGACCTCCATCAGTTGGCGCCGTCTGTAGGAAAAACTCCACAAAAAAAAACAAAGTTGGCCTTCCGATCTCCATCCACATGGCGAGCGACCACCCTAAAGATCCAGGTGTAAGTCCATGTCACGCACCCCACGAACTTGCGGGGAGGCGGAATATATGAAAAACGATTATCAAAGCTTCGTAACACGGACTTGAGCGCATGAATCGTGTCTAAACCGTTACTAGCAAACTACGAGAGGTTTAACTACTCGGATTCGAAGTTATACCTCACGTTACTTGTCCTTCGGGTCTTCATCGCTGTCCTCCACTCCTCGTAGGCTCCTTGGAACATCGGCACCTCAATGGCCTCCTCGAGTCAAAGACGATCCACCCGAGAGCTCCTACGCTAAGCTTGATCTCTAACTTGAGATAACTAGGTTGCTCAAAGTGCAAATCTAAGCTACCTAGGGGATATAGAGTGAGATTATGGATGTATTAGTCTAGCTAACCCTTGATCTCAACACATGAGAGGTTAGGGTTAGGGTTTCAAGAATGAGAGAGCTTGAAGAGAGAGAAGGTGATGATAAGAATGAATATGAATAATGAGCTCATTAGAATATAACAACCATAACAATTTATCAAATAAATAATATAAGTGATTAATCATCATGGTTGATGCATTCACCTTGTGTGATTCATCACATGAGTCATAAGCTCAATAAATGAATCATTAACTCTAAGGATGAATCACACAAATGAGTCATTAAGCAATAAATACTTATGCCACCTTAAACCCCAAGTCACCATGCTTCTAGAAGCTTCCCGGAAAATTACGAGAACGCCCCTCTAATCCGTGAAAACACGGAAAAACTTTAGACTGTATAAATCCAATAACCTGATACTAGAATCTGGCTTAAACCAAAGCCGACTAGTAAAAACTGTCCGAACGTCGTACGTGCGTTTAAACACGTATGCGTCCAAACCTTTGTCGTAAAACCATACGACCTCTATATCGTTTCGCCTGGAGCAGGGAAACTCTCTGTGTGGGACTCTAAAGACTCGACACTACGCTGGCAGTGGGTTTAACCACAGACCGCAAGCGGCACTAGCTGTACGTAACGGTCCCCAGGTAGATGTCGATAAGAAGGCCGATGAGGAAATCCATCCGAACTCCTACTGAGCCTGATGTGACAATCTCCGTACAGTTCGGTCTGTTCGTCTAAGACTATCGCATATCGAGCCTAGGGGGCGGCAAGCGTCGGTCCCCTAATAGCGGTATAAGTCGTGTCGGAGCGTAGCCCATTACACTCTGAGAAACTACTGGAACCTACCAGTAAATCTCGCTTGCCCTGGCCAGGGACTTTGCGTAATGGCTCTCTGACACAGCGCGATATCAACTCCCAATACCGGGAGAGACGAATCCTTTCTAACTGCCACCGCCTCCAAGTGCTCGGGACTGCACCCAACTGCTACCTGTTTGCACGACTCCTTTGAGCCGTGGTAGGGTAGCAATCTAAGAACAGTGGGACACACTCGAGGCGAAGTAGCAGTGTCAAGTCTGCGGACTATGCTGTACTCATGCCACCTGGGAACTGTTAACTGACGATTGGTATAATACCAACCAACAGTTCCCCTGCGAGTCCTGTCCGGTGTACTCGTAACCTAACGAGCACCTGTATACCATCTCCAGTACGACGTACTGACGGCTGTGGGACAGACCATCTCCCCAACTGGGATGAGAAGCGTACACACTAGTCTACTCTGGAGTATCGATGCCCAGTCTTGATAATCCTACGACTAGGGACAAGTATAGGATGTTGCTTATAGACTACCCAGCCCCCACTAGTGTGACTGCCATCACAACGCCGGTAATCAAGCAAAGATTGTCACGCCCCGCTTCCCAAAATACGGAAAACGAGGGATGACTAGGCCAGCCATGCTCCTACGGTCAAGGAATCATCTCGCCGTAGTCATACTTCGGCTTCTAGCATTGCATGGTAATCAGTAAATAAAGCGCAGTGGTAGAGGAATCACATCACTAATTTATTACATTAATATTCCATTGTTCATAAATTACAGATAACAAGGACAAATACTAACTAAAGTCCAACTTACGATCACTTTTATGGAAAGCAGAAAAATAGAAAGTACACCAGTCTAAATCTCCGTGAACTCGAAGGGTAGATCCGTCTCCTGTGCTGGTCCTCCCGCGGGATCTGAGCATGCATACTCAGGTCGTCAGAGCGACACAATAACAATATTATTATAATGAGATGAAATAGGTATATGAGGTAATACTGGTGTAAGAACAATGCAAGTAATCACTATGTCACTATATGATGCAGAATATGTTATGTGTCCCTATCGGTCTCTAGGTCATGTTTGAAATCACATAGTGGAAGGAGGATCATGTTTAACAGGAGTCTCGTACATACCCGAGACAACGGCCCACATGCTCGGGACATAACCCTGTCAGCCGGATCGCTAGATCCTATCCTACATGTATCAGTATCTCTGTTCGAATGATCATCCTCTAAACACGGTCCCGCTAAATACGATACTCTTTCCACTTTGATTTCCCCTTTTTCCCCAGGTTCTCACTATTTATGATATTGATCTAGTTGTGTACAAGTATACCAATGGCACGGTTTTATCACTGTTCACTGTATCAATCACTATCACGAATATTCACTTTCCATTGATGTACTTGTCACTCCTAAACCAACATCTATCACGCACGATAATGCAATATCCACACGTACTAACACTGAGTATATGGCAAGGGTATGATATATGTATGTATACTACCAATGAGCTCTGTTTGTTATGAATCAACACGCATATCATTAACTACAATAAATTGCATTAATTACTATGTTAAGAATTCAGCAAAATGGTACAAGTAAGATAAATAGAACACTTAGTCAGTGATTCATCAAAATTTATTTCAGTTCAATCGGGATTCCGGTTTTCAAGATATAGCAGTTTCATTTTGAGTGCGCATGGCTGGGAATTCAGTTTCAGAACTGAACGTCCGTTTCGCGACACGAATTGTACCCAGTTAGGCTCAGAATTTAGCAATGTCACAATTAAAAGATATTTAGGGTTTTCGATAAAGTATTCAACGCAACAGACGGATCCTCAATCGCATCTGTACATTGAAAGTTATACACAGTTTAACCTCAATATGTCATTTCAGAATCTGTTCTGAACAGTTATACGTTCTGCCCTTTTAAATACAGTTTAAAATAGCAAACGGCGATGAATCGGTATGGAACCACTTGTTTTGTTTAGATAACAGAATTATCTCTAATCTACTGTAAATTTCCGTAACGTACGATTTCAGGAAACACAGTGACGCAGGTCTTTGGACAGAACACAATAATCAGAAACGCTCTGGACTGCAGTCCAGAGTCGCATTCCGATCCAATTATCTTTATGGTTACAAAACAGAAATCATCAGAATTTTACATAGGGTTAAAGTTCGTCGAGTCGGCTTCGATTTAAGCCCTCGAACACATCTTTCCATTATGTATATGATTTATGGTGATTTTATTCGTTTTCAGGTACGAGAGAATTCTAGTTTTAACGACATATATGGGGGTATCAATTTTTGTCACGAACAATCGTATTTTCCAGTAATTTTTATACACAATATTCATTATCAAATGGGCCAATAGAAAATATCAGTTTCCGTCAAAATAAACTATTATTTCCATGAGAGACTAGCATCGAACACCTATGTCATGATACATATCGGTAATCGTTAAGTTCGTAAACTACGTGATCTAGGTTTGTAACACAACTATATTAGCATGAAGCAAGTAAACACTTGCCTGGAAAATGCCTCGGGGTCGCACGGCAGCAACGACGTCACGAACACGAGATGTACGCCGCAAAACGAATTGCGCGAGTTTGGCTCGCGAAGCGGATTTTGCGTCGGAGTCGCCAAGTGCTCGCTGGAGGTATAGAGTGTGCTCTGTGGGTGGCCTGGGACTTGCTGGGGTCGATGATATCGGCGGTGGTCGCTCCGGCGACGTGCACGGAGAGTGCGCAGGACAAGAATTGGGTTAGTGTAGGTTTTTGGAGAGAGGGAGAGAGAGAGATAGTGGGGCTCGGGAAGAGATGGTGATGCTGCTGGAGTGAAGAGGTGTCGACGTCGTGGTTCAGGTCAGTTGGGGGCTCGCCGGCGTTGAGTGCCAGGGGGCCGAACTCAGGTGTGGGGTTGTGTGCAGGGAAAGCTCGGCAGAAGTGTGCTCGTTTAGATGGAGAGTGGAGTCGTGGGGGTAGAAGGTTGGTGGTGGAGGAGGTTAGGGTGAGGTGATGAAGAAGGGGGTCGGAGGAAGGTTCGTCGTCGTCGTCGTCGTCGAGGGTCGAGGTCTGATGTTTTTGCAGTGGGTTCTTAGGGGTTCGTGAGGGAAAAACTTGAGGAGTTAGTGAGTTTTGAGGAGTTGGAAAGTGAGAGGGAGATGAGGAGTTGGGGAGCGAGAGTTAGAGGGAGTCGTGGCCGGGGTCGTGGGCGACGGCGAGGGCAACGTGGGCGTAACGACGCGACGTGGGAAAGGAAAAACGAGAGGGAGTTTGGACGTGGGGAAGATGAAAGGATTTGGAAGCGGGTCGGGTTGGTTTGAGGAGGCAGGCCGGGGAGAACGGGCCGGGCTCGAAAAAAAAATCCTTTTAAAAAAAATTAAAAACAGAAGTGGGCTGAGAAGGAGAGTGGGCCGAGGGATTTTAAGAACTTAGGGATTTTATTTTAAAAACTAAATGGGCTGAGGGTATTTTGGTTTAGGGATAAGAAAAATAAAAGTGGGCTGATGAAAATAAATAATAAGGCTGGGGAAAAAACTTTGTAATGGTTTTAGTTTAGGTTTTAGTTTAATTGGCTTTGGTTTTAACTCTAGGGTTTGGAAAAATACAATTATTTAGCTTAAACAACCAATTCAAATATGAAAGAAAAAAGGGAAACCACTGGAATCCAGAAAATAGGAGGCTTTTATTGAATTGGAAACGGGGATTTACAAAGATCCTATGGGCTCTACTAATATGTATAAGTGATACGTTACAAGAAACATATGCACATATTAAAGTAGACACAAACCAAGTAGCATACTACCATTTTTAGCAAGACTGTATATATAACTGTGAATATCCCAAGCTTCCATTAAGTAATATACATACAAGTATGATACAATAATGGCCCCTAGGGCATATACACTAACACCAGGTACCAGCCGCCGCCTTCCTTTCACCGGAGGCGCGAATGAACCTCCCCCGGCGACCATCATCAACGCTCTCGCCAGACGAATAGATCAGCTACAGCCCCTCATGGAGGCGCTCGTTCGCGTCCAGACGGCCTGGCCAGGGGCCCAAATCGCCGCTCCTTCGCCTCCAGAAGGCTCTGCCCTCGTCGACACGGCTGACCATCAGCAGGCTACGACCCCTGGCCACAGATCCCACGGGACGATACTCCCTGAGGCCCGCTGGGCGCCCCACGGCTCCACGCCAAGATCCGCCGCCAGAGCGCCTCGCCTCAAGCCTCATCGCGACCCTTACCCCCTGAGAAGATGTCAGTCACCTCGCCTGTCGACAGGCATGATCGACACCCCCTCCCGTGACGGGGTCGCACGGAGGGGGCTCGCCACAACGGCTCGAGAGCCACCTCGCCGGGGGATCTGAGGGACCTCATCGAGAGGAACCGGGGCTACGCCCAGACGCAGGTCTCCCACAGCAGAGGCCAGGGATCACAAGGTGCCGAATCCTCGGGGTACCGCGGCCGACTCGACGCCCTCGAAAAGAAGATCGAGGGCATGTGCCGGGAAGGTAACCTCTCGGGCGACGGGTTTAAGTACGCCACCGACTCGCTCACCAAGCCGTTTACCGAGGGACTGCTCGCTGTCCACATTTCCTCGCGCAACAAGCCCCCAAACGTCTCTCTGTTCAACGGGAAGACCGACCCCAAAGACCATTTGGATGCTTTCACCGTGGGGATGAGCTTCCAGGACCATTCCGACACCGCCCAGTGCAGGGCCTTCCCAGCCACCCTCATCCGCTCTGGTCGGGACTGGTTCCGAGGACTCGAGCCTCGCTCAATCTCGACCTTCGACAAACTGGCTACTCAGTTCCTCGGCCGCTTCGTTGGGAACCGTCGGCAGAAGCGCACAGTCGACTACCTTTTCACAATTAAGAGCGGGGACAAGGAGACGTTCAAGGCTTACATCACCCGCTTCTACAATGCCCTTCTCGAGGTCCCTGAGCACCGGGACGAGACCGTCATTACGGCGCTCAGATCTGGTCTTAGGCACAGGGAGTGGTTGCGCTCCTTTGCGTTGGCACAGCCTAACACCATGGCCGAGGTCAAGACGTAGACCGAGCGCGAGGTTCAGCTGGAGTCCGAGGTGAACGCGAACCTCCCCCGAGCAGAACGGTCCGACCAGAAGAAGAGGGCTCGGGAAGAAAGGCCGAAGCGTCAACAGCCCTATCGCTCGAAGTTCTAGGAGTACACCCCGCTCAACGTCTCCCTCGCAGTGTTACTAGAGGAGACCTAAGGCGAGGGGTTCTTCAAGTTCCCTCTAATCCCGCGTCAAGCCTCGAAGCGAACCCGAGGCCCTTACTGCGCCTTCCACCGGACGCTGGGCCACGCCACGGAGGATTGTAAGCAACTCCAGGACTACATCGAGGAGCTCGTCCGTTCGGGGCACCTCGCCGCCTACTTAAAGGACAAACGGCAGGCCGACCGCGAGCAGGAGCAGCGTCCCCCTCCCGCCGAGCTGACCCTCAGCCAGATCATGCTCGTCTCGGCAGATGACTAGTCCAGTGCTCGGGAAGCCCCATACCCGGTGCCAAGCACGGAGACCAACAAGCCTCCGGGGAGCTCGGGCCACGCTAATAAGGTCATCTATTAGCATGTACTTTTCTTTTTGGGCAATGTAAACTCTTCCTAGGGTCTATTATTAATTTAATAAAGATCAACGGAACATTGCGAAAAAGAAGAAAAGATCTCATTTATTCAAAAAAGGTATTATGGGTTCCTCAGCCATACATACAAAAAGAAAAGGAAAATTACAACAGCAGGGAAAGGTGGTGCAGAGAGCACTGCTCATGATACTCGGTAAAGATCTCCGCCAGCCGAGACCTCGTGAGATCCAACCTCTGCCCTCGGTTCCCCCGCGCGCGTTGACCCCGAGCCTCAACTCGTAGCACTTGCGGACGAGCGCCTCCGAGCGATCCAGCCAGTTTGCGGAGATCAGGCTGAAGCGCCTCAGAGACCGCAGCTTGCCCATGGCCTCGTCATAGAGCTGCTCGGACAGGAGGTTGTAAAGCCCCGGTGACGCCCTCCAGATGGAGTACATCAGCAGCTGCAGCAGAGAGGAGCGTCGGGAGAGCAGCCGACCGAAGTGGTCCTCGATGCTCCCATATACCAACTGCACCGTGTCCTCGGTGCAGTTCTGGTCATAGAGGTATACGTCTTCAAAGTGGATGATCTCGGGGATGGTAAAGGGGAAGTCCTGCATTCTCGACGCTCTGTTTGTGAGGAAAGGAAGGACTAGTGCTCCTTCAGCCTTATATAGCCCACTGCGCCCCAACGGAACTCAACGGTCGCCCGCTCTCGCCCAAGAAGTCGCTGCTACGCGGCGATCATCGAGCCTTCTCTGGCAGAATCGGAGCGACGCGACCCTGGCGCTTCGCCTCCCCCCATATTCAATGCGCATGCTACGCACACACCCACCGCGCCCGTTCCCGTTCCCCATACCTGCAACTGGATGGTCGGGCGAAACCTCATGAAGATTCAGCCGAGCGGCTACCCTACCCGGTTATCCTTAGCCAGCCTCCTAAGGCCCCTCCAACACTAAGGATCAAAGTCCTCCATAGAGGCAGCCGAGCGTCTCCCCTGCTCGGCTATCCCTGGCCGGTAGCTTCCCTACTCGCAACGCCAAGGATCAAAGCCCTCGCCAAGAGACAACCGTGCAGCTTCACTGTCCGGTTATCCTCAGCAGACCTCATACGGCCCCTCCAACGCTAAGGATCAAAGTCCTCCTTAGAGGCAGCTCAGCAGCTACCCTGCTCAGCTATCCCCGGCTGGTAGCTTCCTACCACGATCGACAGGGATCAAAAGCCCTCCCAGAGGCAGTCGAGCCCGAGGATCCCTCGTTCGGCTATCCTTCAGGACAAAAGCCCTCGCCAAGAGGCACCGGGCGGTAATCCCGCTCGGCCAAGGGTCCTTGGTAGGCTTCTTACAGCCCCTCCTGCGCTAAGGACCAAAGTCCTCCCAGAGGCAGTCGAGTCCTTGCTCGGCTATCCCCGGCTGGTAGCTTACTACCACAACCGACAGGGATGAAAGTCCTCGCCAAGAGGCACTGGGCAGTAACCTTGCTCGGTCCCCATCCTGAAGGATCAAAGCCCTCGCAAGAGGCAACCCGAGTGGCCGCCCTGCTCGGTCAACTCCGGCTGGTAGCTCCCTACCCATGACGCCAGGGATCGAAGCCCTCGCAAGAGGCATCCGAGCGGCTACCCCGCTCGGTCGTCCCAGGCTGGTAGTTGCCTACCCACGACGCCGGAGATCAAAGTTCTCTCCAAGAGGCAACCGTGCAGCTTCACTGCCCGGTCATCCTTATTGGGCTTCTTACAGCCCCTCCAATGCTAAGGATCAAAGCCCTCGCAAGAGGCAACCGAGCGGCTGCCCTGCTTGGTCAACTCCGGCTGGTAACTCCCTACCCATGATGCCAGGGATCGAAGACCTCGAAAGAGGCATCCGAGCGGCTACCCCGCTCGGTCGTCCTAGGCTGGTAGTTGCCTACCCACGACACCAGAGATCAAAGCCCTCGCCAAGAGGCAACCGCGCAGCTTCACTGCTCAGTCATCCTTAGTGGGCTTCTTACAGCCCCTCCAACGCTAAGGACCCAAAGTCCTCCCAGAGGCAGTCGAGCCCGACCCTCGCTCGACCATCCCCAGCTAGTGGTCGTTGCTCGCAGCGCCAGAAATCAGAAGCCCTCGCCAAGGGGCAATCGAGCAGCTTCCCATCCATCCTCGGCACAAATACGGCGGACAGCCCTCTGCCCATCACATGCAGAGGATCCGAGCCACCAACAAGGGGCATCAGGTCTATCCAAGTCTCGAGAGATCCCCCCTCGACTTCAGGGGCCATGGAGATGCCTCCTTCTCAACAGCACTTGGCACGCTTGACAAGTAATCGAAATCAACTCGACGAACAATCGTTAGACAAATAATCGACCTGACATGAAAGCCCAACAGTGCAAGAAGAGAAATTTTACGAGCATTTTTCATGAACAGAAGATAAAGTGCAAACCAAAGAAAGAAAAAAAGTTTTATTACCGAAGGCAAAGTCTTTACAAAGGTTATTTTGAGCTCCCCAGCCTTACAAACTTCCCGGAGGCTTACAAAAATTACAAAAGCAACAAAATAAAAGAAGGAGGAAGACGGGGGCTTTAGGCCTTGGGGCCGGACACGACCTCAGGGTCCTCGACATTCACCATGGGATGAGAAGGGTCCTCGGCGACTTCCTCGTCAAGAATCTCTTTCCCCTGCTCCTCGGCGTCCGCGAGGGGGTACTCGGCCCGGAGCTTTTCGTCGGCGAACTCCAGCATCCGAGCCTTAACGGCGTCGAGGGCCTCGTGCCAGATGAGGGTTGTGGTAGAAAGTGACGGTGTGTCGTTTCGTCGTCGGAATCTCCTCGGATCGTCGTCGGAAGTTCGTCGGAGCTTCGCCCTTTGCTAACTCCACTTGCACACAAAAGACTTGAGAATTTTCTTGAGAGTTTAGGCAGGGATTTGTGAGTGAGGGGGGTGATTTGAGGGGTGGTATTTATAGGAAATTCTAGGGTTCAGGGTGGTGAAAGGGTATGATAAAAATTGTATTTAAGTTTGCATTTAAAAAATTAAAAGAGGGTATTTTAATTCTCTGTTTAATTGCAGAGAATTTAAACAGTGCAGGGGGAGTGGGGTAGGCCAAAGGTTGCTGGGAGTTCAAGACAATTTGGGATCGGGCTGAGTCGGGCCGACAGCAGCGGCCGATTCACCCGAGTCACCGGCCTGAGTTGGCCGAGTCGGGCCGGGTCTCTATGCCATGTGTCCCCTGGTGCTTGGTCTTGACTCTTGGACCGATTTGTTTTATGTGTGACTCTTGGTTTTACGGGTTATGCATGTGTAGACTCTTGGGCTTCTAAAAAGATTAAAAGAAATCAAATTAAAAAGAATATGTGGTTGATGTGATTTGAACTCTGGTGCTTTAGTTCAGCAGTGCAAGGTCGTACCAATGAGCTACAAGCTCCTTCTTGTTGTTCAAAAGTAAATCAAACTTATAACTTGTGCTCAGGCTCAAGTACCCATTTCTGTATTTTTTTGAAAAAAATGTACAGAAAGTTTAGGGTTGTTACAATTCTCATACTAAATACATAAGATATATATATATATATATATATATATATATATATATATATATATATAAGTGGCATAATACTAGTAAATACACATATCCAATACATGTATTAATATTTTAAACCAACACTTGATTTAATATACGTCTTTCCAAAAGACCGGCTAGTGTTATCAAATGTCTGATTGCCGTCAGTGCATCCAATACACTATTTCCAATCAAACTCCTGCTCGTACCCAGTATGGCTATTACATCGTTTCGCCAAAGCCGGGAAACCCTCTGTGTGTGACTCTAAAGACTCGACAATACGCTGGCAGTGAGTAACTGGATGAAATTCAAAACTCACAAGCACGTCTATGGCACTACCTGTACATAACAGCTACCCATATATCTGTCGAAAATAAGATCGACAAGCAAGCTCGTTCGAACCCCTGTCGAGCCTATAAGTGACAGTCACCGTACAGTCCGGTTTTTTCGTCTGAAAGTATCGCACACCGTGTCTACGGGTGAAAATCGTCAGACCCCTAATAACCTGATAAGTCATGCTGATGTCAAGCTCATGACCAACCCAAAAACTACTGATCCAATCAGTAAATCTCATCTACCTAGGCCCAGGTCTTATGGTGATGGCCAACCATACACTGTGCGATATCAACTCCTTATACCAGGAGTGACGAATCCTTTCTATCGGTCACTGCCTCCAAGCACTTCGGGACTGCATCCAACTACTATCTGTTTGCACGGCTCTTTAAAGCCCTGGTAGGGTAGTAATCAAAGTACAGTGGGAACACACTTGAGACAAATGACGATATCAGGTCAACAGACTACCCTATACTCATGTCTAGAGAACTGCTATCTGACGATTGGTATAATACCATCTAGCGGTTCTCGGCGATTCCGTCCAGTGTAACTCATAACCTAATGAGCACATGTATACAATATTTGGTGCCGTACACTAATGGTTGTGGGACCGGCCATCTTCCCTCTCGGGAATAAGAAACGTATACACTAGTCTACTCTGAAATATCGATACCCTATCTTAATACTCCCACGATAAAGGACGTTTAAGGATGTGCTTAAAGACTACCCAGCCCCTATGAGTATGATCGCCATCACAACACTGGTAGTCAAGCAAAGATCCTATGGGCTTTATCAACATATATCAGCGACACGTAATAACAAGTAAAATATATACACATGTGTTTACCGCCGAAAGACGCGGCGGAGACGTGATGTACGTCTTGCCTGAAATTCGGGGCAGATGCTATTTGGTGCTATCCGTCCACCTCTTCGAAGATGCCAAGTTGATTTATGGCACCGTGTATCGAAGGTTTAAACGGATGCGGCCGATGTAGCAGACTTCGTCAGATTCCCCCTCGCTTGAGGGGTTTTTGATTGTGGGGACGCTCTTCCCTGCAGGCGCAAGCCCCTGCAGTTAATTACGCTACCGCATAGCGGTAACAACTTTCTCCTTCTCCAGATGGTCACTTCGTGTCGTGTGTGTTTGTTTTGTGTTCGGTTCTATTAAGGAGAAAGCAAAGCGCATTATCCCTCCTTGTGGAGTCACGAAGATGAGGCCTACCCCCGATTTGATTATAGGGGTGCTTTGTTTGCGCTTCTTCATGGAAGACGCTCCATCAAAATAGAGTTCCCATCGGGTATTACAATCGTCGATCGCATCAAACGCATGTTCGTCTGGCAGCTCACAATTCAGAGGGGAATCGGCCGGTATCGGATGCTCAGCGAGGAAGTCGGCGATGGCCTGGCCTTTCACTGCCTTAAGAGGCTGATAGGTTATCGAAAATTCCATTAAGAGCAAGGCCCATTTAGCGAGTCTCCCTGTCAATATGGCCTTCGACATTAAATATTTAAGGGGGTCCACCTTCGAAATGAGACGGACTTCATGCGCCAACGCATAGTGCCTAAGCTTTGTTATCGTGAAGATCAACGCCGGGCAGTGTTTTTCGATGGGGGAGTAGTTGCTTTCTGCCCCCAGGAGAACTCGACTTAAGTAATAGAGAGCTCTTTCTTTCCCTTGGTCGTTCTCTTGTGCCCATAATGCGCCTAAGGAACCTTCGAGGGCTGTTGTATACAGAATGAGAGGCTTTCCCTTGACCGGAGCGGCCAGTACTGGCGGATTCTGCAGGTATTGCTTGATTTCGTCTAGCGCGCCTTGGCATTTGTGATCCCAGACGAACGGGGTTCCCTTCTTCATCAGGTGACTGTAAGGACGGCATTTGCCTGAGAGATTCGCTATAAATCGCCGAATATACGCGAGCTTCCCTTGGAGAGACCGCAATTGCTTGAGAGTCCTTGGTGGGGGCATCTCCATGATCGTCTTGATCTTTGACGGATCTATCTCGATACCTCGGTGTCGGACGATGAATCCTAGAAATTTACCTGAGGACACCCCGAACGCGCATTTGAGAGGGTTCATCTTCAAGTTGTATTGCCGAAGGCGTTGAAATACGATCTTCAGATGCTCGAGATGTTCCCCGTATGATTTGCTTTTCACCACGAGGTCGTCGATATAGCATTCGACGATTTCATGTATGAGATCATCAAAGATCTTCGTCATTGCCCTCTGATAGGTGGCACCGGCGTTCTTTAGACTGAAGGGCATCACTTTATAGCAGAATATACCCAAAGGGGTCCGGAAAGCGGTATGCTTCTGGTCTTCGGGATGCATCTTTATCTGATTATATCCTGATGAGCTGTTCATGAAGGAGAAAACCTCGTGGGTGGACGTGTTATCTATCATCAGCTCGGTGAAAGGTACTGGGAAATCGTCCTTCGGGCAGGCTTTATTGAGATCCCGAAAGTCTACGCAGATGCGCACCGTCCTATTCTTCTTCATTACCAGAACGATGTTAGCGATCCAATCAGGGTACTGAACCTCCTGGATAAACCCAGAGTCGATCAGCTTCTTGACCTCGGCGTTAATGCTCATCTCAAGCTCAAGTCGCATTCTTCTCGGTGCTTGTTTGATTGGCTTGATGTCCAGGGATATCGTTAGTTTGTGGACTGCGATCTATGGATCTAATCCTGGCATTTCGGAATAGCTCCATGCGAAGCAATCTCTATGCTGCATAAGCATGTCTTTTAACGCAGCCACCCTTTCTTCAGACAACAGCTCACTAACGAATGTCGGTCGCGGGTCGTTCGCCATCCCCAACTTAATTTTCTTGAGGTTATCTGCAGTAGTGTGTATTCCATCTTCCAGCTCTTTCGGCGCTGGTGGAAATTCTGAGATTACTTCGTCATCGCTATTTTCGAAGCACCAGGGAAGATCATCCATACCCTAAGGGTCTTCTTTTGATATTGTTATCATATGACAAGTACGAGCTCGTTTCGAAGACCGATGTGGATCTGGTTCTATTCTCATAGCTTTGGGTTCATGCTTTTGCGGCGGTGTTACCCTCTAACTGTCGGATAGAGCGAACTTGCCGAGCTGATACTGATCTTCGACCCAGTTCTTGAAGGTGAAGCAATCTTCGAGAGGATGTCCTATTGCTCGGTGATAAGAGCAATAATTTGGGTGAGAGACCTCGCCTGCTTGCTCAGGGTGTTTAGACTCCGGCAGTGTAATCATTTGATGCCTTATGGCGAGATCAAGTATCTTCTTTGTCTTATCTTGAGGAAAAGAGTACGCTCGATTCATCTTCTTCATAAGGGACAAATCCGGACCGCTCGATTCCCGACTGCGTGGCTTCTTGTTCGTCGTTGTTGAATGCCTTTTTCGCCTTTTGACTTGTTTCTGCCTCTGCGTCGGGTCTTTTTTACAACAGGTTGACAGGGAGCGGCATTTTCATCTTTCACGGCCTGTTGGAGAAGGCGTTGCGTCCCGGCTTTCTCATAGATGGCCATTTCACGGTTATGGTCGTCTCGAACTTTTTGACCAGCTTCCCTTATAAGCTTGTCCATTTGTTCTTCGAACGACGGACTGAGCATTTTTACGTCGGGGACTTTTTCTGGCTCAGGGTTAGCGTCTTCCCATTGAGTATCCCCTTCTTCATCAAAGTCATGTACAGCATAGCAGTCGCGGAGTAGCTCCCGTTTCTTGGATCGAACGTATCCAAGCCCGATCGCTTCCATTCTCCCGTTGGGCAATTTGCGCTGAGTTCCGGGAACGTTCCAGATCCTGTCATAGAACTTAGCTTTTCGAGTGGTCTGTTTGAAGGGTATCCCTTGGCGCTTCAATAGCCTTTTCAAGCCTTCTGTATAATATCTAGGCAGACGGATGGGCTGAAGCCTGTCAAGTGTAGGATCTGCGCCGTGCCAGATTTCTTTCTCCACTTTAGTTTCCCCGGAGCGGTAGAATAGGATCGCCTTTTCACCTTTTCTCCTGGGAGGGACATAGAACATCTGCAGCTCTTCCACACTGTAGGTATTAAGCGCGTCTAGTTCTTTATGATGCTTGGGCGGAACCATGGCAACTTGCAAACTTTGCTCTTCATCAACGAATGTTTGTATTGAAGGCCGAGCGGAGAATATAGCATGGACCTCATATTCCGAGTCACTGCCAAAGATCAACATGGGAGCGGATGGTCCCGGCTTGTTGTATTGGGGTGGGCCTGAATAAACCATCTCCTCCTCTTCCTCAGTATCACTCCCGAAGACGGGAATGGTGGCGATAGCTTTGTTCTCTGGTTTGTGACATCTCTCTGTGTCTTCGAAATCCGGCAGGAAATATTTTGCATCTTCGTACTTACGGACTTCTTTCATGGAGAATGGGTTTAGCTCTCCCGTTACGGTATACTCGAGACCATCCTTAAAGTATTTCATACACTGATGTTGTGTAGAAGGGATGATGTTGTACTTGTGTAACCAAGGCCGGCCGAGCAGAGCGTTATACCATGTCTTGGCGTCAATGACATGAAATTTAATATCCGTGACAAGTAACCTGAATCGTAGTGTCAATATCATAGACCCGAGAGTTCGCGATGACTGGGAGTCAAAACCAGAGATGGTGATCTTATCACGAGCGAGATGCTAGACGCTCATACAGATTTTCTTCAACACTCGCACGTTGAGAAGATTGACGGAAGACCCGTTGTCGACCAGGATTTTGCCTATCTTTATATCATGGCAGTATCCTGAGACGTAGAGGGGATGATTGTGCTCGCACGTCCCGAGGAGGAGGTCTTCGTCTCCGAAGGTGATGTCGGTTGTGTGTACTTCCTCCAGCTCGTCCTTCATCTTTTCTTCGGCGAGAAAAGCTTGGAATTGCTCTGGCTCTTGTAGCGCCTTGATCAGTGAATCTCTCGCTTCTTTGGATAGTAAAAAGGCATCGAGAATACTGAGCTATGAGGGTAACTTCCTCAAGTGTGCCAGAACGTTATAGTCCACCTTACTCTTCTTTGGCGGGTCCTTGGCGGTCAGTTCTTTCATGACTTGGTCATCCAGGGCGATATCCTCGAAGACCTTTTCTTTTCCCTTATCTTTTTTACTTGAGGGTCCGAGATTCTTTTCGGGTAGCATACGATTGCGCAACTGGATGTTTTCACAGGCCTTCGGTTCCTCCTCCTTCCCCAATGCGGATTCTTTAAAGAGGGGGCCAAGAGCCATTTCTTCGTCAGAGTCGCTTCCGAAAGTGAAAATTTGTGATCCCCCGGTGTTGACCATGCGACAATTACCGGTGTCTTTTTTATACTCCCCATTCGCACTTCTTTGCTCTCGCTGAGTTTTCTATTTCATCCGCTTAAAATGTTGCCGGTGAGCAACATATCTCTGCCACCATCTTTTAAAAGCATCGCAATCCTCGGTGGGGTGCGAAATCTTTCGATGATATAAGCAGTAGCTAGGATGCATCTCTGCTTCACCGGGAGTGTTTTCTTCGGAGGGTGGTAGCTTCATTCCCACTGACATGGATTTAGCAAACCTTTTCCTCGTCTTGAACTTATTTTTATCTGCAACGGATGTCTTTTGATTTGGTGGGAGGGGCTTAACTCTTTCGTCCAGTCGCCGGCGTTTATCCCTTTCAAATATGGCCATCTCGCGCTCCTGATCAGCTTTACTTTTCAGGAGAGCTTTGTCTAGGAATATGTCGATCATTTCATCTGACGGCCATAGCAGTTCCGGTTCGGGACCTGCCCCCGGTCTCTCTATGCAAGGAGCTTCTTCATTGTCTAGCAATGAATGAGAGATCACATGGCAGCTTGCTACGTGATCCTCAGATCCATCCGACGAGCTTTCTTCATCATCTTCATCCTCAAGGACATGGCTGAGAAACTCTTGGAGCATGATTGGGGTTCGCGCTTTCTGGTTGTACTCTTCCAGCGCGTCAATCTGTTTCTGTAGGTCCGTGCGCTTGTCTCCAGGATTCACGGGCTTTTTGGATTTCTTCTTCTTTTTCGAAGATTTTGACGGCTGGATGTGAACACTTTGGCTATCCCCACCAATCTTTGGAGTTGGGCGCGGTTTCAGCATCCCTTCGATGATCTGGGGTTCCAGCGGGTTTTTCCACCTGATCGTCGGGCATGTTTGGAGATCATTCGGCATCCTTTTGGTTTTGGCTGAAAGAATGACCTCCCATGGGGCTTCTTTAACAAGGGAGCACGTTGCCCCCGGCAAATTCACCTTTTTAGGGGTATGAGGTTGCGGCGGGTTCACCTTCCATCTTTCGGATAACGCGAACTTGCCTTGTTGGTATTGGTCTTCAGTCCAGTTTTTGAAGACGTGGCAATCTTCGATCGGATGACCCAGTACTCAGTGGTAGGGGCAGTAATTAGGATCATTGACGTCGTTTGGCTGCAACGGACGTTTTGAATCCGGCAGATTGATGAGTCTGTTGCGCACTGCCAGCTCGAACAGTCTTTTCGTTTTATCTTGAGGAAACGAGTAAGGACGCCCTAGACTCTCCTAGAGGGATAGGCGTGGACGCATATTGTTTTGACGGACAACCGGCTTCAAGTTGCTCGGATGTTGTTGAGCATTGGCGACGACGATCACTTTTCCTTTCCCCTTCTCATTTCGAGAGTCCGGCTTTGGAGAAGACGGTCTATGGCCCATCTGGTCCATTTGGGCTAATTTGTCGATCAAGGCCTGGAACGTAGTTGGTTTAAAGATCATCATGAACTGTGAAATAGTTGCATGAGGGTCTAGGGTGCCCATGAACATGCCCACCGCTGGTGCTTATTCGATGCGCTGTTCGCACTTCGACCACAGGTTCCGCCATCGGATTGTATATTGGACCCAAGTTTCGCTCGGCTTTACTCTTGCATTGATCAAAGTTGTTATTGGAGTACTTTCGCTGGCGCTTGCGAAACGCTGGGTAAACAACAACTCCATTTCAGCGAAAGTTTTGACGGAGTCGTTCGGAAGCTCGGAGTACCATTCAAACGCCGTCTCCGATAAGCTGCTGACGAATTGGCAAAGCAGGAGCTTATCATCGCCGCCGGTGTTGCCACAAAGAGCCCTGAACTGGGTAACATGTTGATGGGGATTGCCTGTTCCCTTGTAGACATGGAATTTTGGGATCGTGTAGCCCGGCGGGTATTTTATCTGATCATACCAGCTTGGATATAGTCGCCCCGTTTTGACAACTTGACCGGCTGCCTCAGTTGCCTGGTGAACTCGTATTTGTTGAGCAATAAAGTCATCCGGGCATCTTTGGAAATTATCACCTCCTTGGCTGTTGAAAGAGCTGGCGGTGGATTTGACGTTTCTCCTCTGTCATCTTCAAGGATAATCGGAGGATCTTCGGCTGGGGGATCTGGCTGGATCATCATCTCGACCATGTCTTGAAATAGGAGAGCCATCTGCTTTATATTGGCCGCTTGTTCTGCAGCCTCCTTGTCCTTCTTTTCAAGCATTCTACGAAGGAATTCAGTATCGGTTTCGTGTTCGTGACGCTGTTCCGATGAAGCCTCCGGGCTTTCTTTTGGTCCGGTGAGCGCGGCCATTGCAGTCAGGATCTCCTGGAGCTTCTGCTGCTGCTGCTCCTGGGCTCTTGTGATGGATCGGGTGAGTGGTCGGTGGCCTGATTGATACGAAAAAGTGTATTTGTTTGTAGTTAAAGTAACCGCAATCAGAACGGTGTCGCGTGTAGCTAGACCGAGGTGAGTACGGGTCGTCCACAGGGAAACGTGGAACCTTTTACTCTTACTTTAGATGTGTTGAAAGAGAGGAGGAAATAAGAATTTTGTGAAAATGGTTTCTAGATCTATGTTAAACAAGAATGTAAAATATAGATCTAGATTATTTTAAAGATGTAGATAATATAATAAGAGGGCTTGTAGGGTTCGTTAGGATTTAGTAGCTATGGACGATTAATTAAAAGTTACCATTTTTATCCATTAATAGATTTAAAACTAGAACGACGGTGATGCGTGTAGATTAGGGTTTCTGGAGGGAAAAGGAATCCCACTCTTAACCCTTATCTCGACACGGAACTCCGTTCATATCTAGCCTTTACCAAAACAATCATTAATCTAATCTCTAATCGCGGTCGGAACTAGCAAAGAATTGTTAGCGCGCCCGATTAGGATGTTAATGATTCTTTTGATAAAGTTCCTAAACTTTATAGGACTTAAAAAGGGTTTAATTTTTTTCATCGTCCATTAGCCTACCCTAATCCTACGAACCCTAACTAGCGGAGAATTACTCGCGCATGTTGGGAGAAGAAGATGAAAAGAAAGAGAGGGAAAACATAATATAAAATGCAAAAGAATTAAATAAAATAACTACCTTTATTAATCAACTTGAACAATCTACACTTTATTCCTTAGAAAATGATTACAAAAACTTGGTTTGCTTCTCGAACTCTTCCGAAGGAGGTAGATGAACAGTTGATGATCAGCCTGGATGCGTGAGCCGTCTTGGACTTCGTGATCTCTTCGGCTTGATAGCTTTTCCAAGAGGCTCTCGGTGTCCTTTTATAGTGCAAAGACAGAATCTTATTGTTGAAAACTTGGTAAAATTTAGCTTTGATTCACCCAAAAAATCTTGGGCTCTAACTCCCTGGAATTGCGGCGGATCCGCGGCCCAAGGATGGGTTTGGCCGCGGATCCGCGCTTAAAGGTGGGGATCTTTCGATCAAATTTCTTGGGCTTTCTTCTCGTGACATGTGGCAATCCTAGGCACCTTCAGAATTCAGAAATCTTCTCTCGGTTGCTTCCAGACTTGGTCTCCAAGTTTTGCTTCTTAATTTGGCAAGTTTTCTTCAACAAATTGATTTGTTTGATAAATTCTGCATAACAACTTGGAAAATTCTGCACAATAATCTCAAATAATATTTAGTAGACTTAGTTCTACTAGGATTTGGTCAATAGATTTATTTGCATACATTTTCCTACCAAATACTAATTAAAATATATTAACACATGGAAAATGGTATCTTTACACATAAACCCTCATATATATAATATATCATAATAAAGTCCTTTTTTAATATGAAAATGGTAGGAAAAATGTAATACAAATGTGCAGTTTTCTCAACTGAACAAATACCCCCAAACTTATCTTTGATCGTCCCGAGCAAACTAGTTTATTTAAGAGGAGAAAAAGAAAGGAGAAAACTAAGCACACTTTCGTAGGCAGACACGATTGCACTGAGCACGTGCAACAAGCCGTTAAACCTCTAGGTGTCCCTAGTAGGAGGAGTGTTGTCTCCTGATGATTTTCAGCGGATTACACCTACAAAATCCAATAACAAAAGAAAGATGGTGAAATTTACATATAAAGATAAGAACCATAAAAGAAAGGCTTTGAAAAAAAGAGTTTCCAACTATACTAGCTTTTCAGTTGTCATGAGCCCTATCTTAATAGTCATGAAAAAATGTTAGAAATCACATCATCCCTCAATAAAACATCGTCTTTATTCTTCATTCCTACCTTTCATCCAAACATTGATCATATAACCCCACGTGTGTGAAATGGACATCCCTACACTCGGAGAATTCAATTCAAGCTATCATACTCTTGTCCATCTACCTTAGTACTTTTAAATTTAATGAATATTAAAGATTTGCTCACACATTTTCATGCGACCGTTAATATTTCTTGAGGTACTAACCAACCGATTACTCATGTGCTTGCTAATTAGGTGATAATATTTTCCTCGTCTTGCACCACCTAAGGCTTAGCAGTGACTCCCAGACCAGTTGGCCTTAGGGCACTAGGTGAAGAGGCACCCTCGCTATATTTTTTTATTGCTGCCTTGGCGATAACAAAACCAGTGTTCATTTTTCTTTTCACCATTTTTATATTTTCTTCATTCATTTTTTTTATTTCCTTCATACTTTGGCTTTTAGACAAGAGCATTTCAAGGTATCCTCTACTATCCCGAGTTTCAAGACGTGTGTAAGTGCAAATAGTAGGGTATCAACATTCAAATGTTTTGGCTTCCAGAATAGAAACTATTTTTCAGACTCATTTTTATCCTCAGATTAGTGACTTGCTCCATCTTACTAACCCTTGGGACAACAGCTCATAACTACTTATTACTAGTTCGTTTAAGAAAACTTCTAATTTTCTTGGTTTTCTTAAACTATTCCTATCTTTTGGATGTAATTTTTCACTTTCTACTCTTTTGTTATAAATTTTTTTTTTAAAATTTTGAAAATGTTGTGCTTATGCAAAATATGATGCAAATTGATGTGTAAATAAGCACAAACCTCCCCCAAACTTGTTTTCAACAGTGTCCTCACTGTTGCTATCTGCTGGATCACAAAAACCTGTAAGCTTGGGAGGACATTATTAATGGGAGCAAGAATATATGAAAGTGGAAATCCTCCCCCAAACTTATTTTTGGCTCACAAATTTGAGGACAAAAATTAGGTTCAAGAGCCAAACATATACCCCCCTCAAACATGAGTTAGACAATATGAAGCATTTTAAGAGGGGGTGAGTCTTTTGATCAAAATAAAACTTTACAAAGACCAAAAGTTAACACCAACCATTCAAAGATTTTATCAGTATATCGTATAGGTTGGTGGAAAAATGTGTTGTATCGAGTCAAGAAAAAGTGGGGAAGGGATAAGAGGTGGTCTGGAAAGGGTTTGAAATTAGAGAGAAAAAAGAATGAGGATGAATGTGAATGATTAGGAAGAAGGAATGGTGACGGTCCAACCTCTATAGGTGGAGATTGATTAATCACAATATCCGTATTGTTTAAAAATTCAAGTTCGTCAGCAAAAAGTTCTTCAAAACTTTTATCAATGGTGTGATTGAACATTTTGCTGTCAAAGAGTTTTGTGCCAGAATTTATCCTACTTGATTCAAAAATTATTGAGGTAGAGGACTCGAAAAACTCATCTACCTCATTTTCAAAAATATCCAAATCAAGTTGAATTTCTGGTATTATTGAACTTGAATTAACGGATTGTGATTCATCAAAACTCACTGAAACTATAGGAACAGAAGAAGAACCGGAGAAACTAGAAGGTGAAATGGTTAAACAAATTGGTATGTCGAGTGTTGCTGAACCAGATGTGGAAGATGGAGGCTGTATTTCGGTCTGATCTTCGGGTATACCATTATCATCAACTTCAAGACATATTTAGGGTTCAGGAAGAATTAAAGGCTCAAGATGATGACCACAAGGAAGTGAAAGGATTTGATGAATCGGTGGGACAAAATCATCCAAAATTTCGGGTTCATCAATCAAAATATCCCCAACGTCAATCACCTCATTCAAGTGAAGGTTAAAATTCTCAAACTCCTCATCAAAAGTATGGTTTTCAATCAGTTTTGGTTCAAGAGTGGAGGTGTAGAGATCACGAGGGTTGGGTATGGTTTCACTTGAAATGGATCCTTCACAGTTGGGTAAATCAAACACTACAAAGTCACACAACTTATTAGACATTGTACTTGATGAATCTATGAAACTGGAGTTGTGGAGTTCAGTTTGGAATGGGAAGGTTTGATTAGGAAGGGTGTACAGTTCTGTCTTACTACGCAAATCCTTCATAATTTGATTCGTCAGTTCCATATATTTTTCTAATGTCTGCTCCAGACTAGTCTTGGGTTGATAAGGGGTTTCAGTATAAGATTGAAATTCCTGTGGATAATTAAAACTCCCAAATGACTGATTAGAAGAACTGTCTAGAGTAGGTGGAAAAGTCGGATTGGATTGATAGGAACAGAATGGTTGCAGAACTTGGGTAGGAGTAGGATCAATATTATGATAAGAAGAATATTGATATTGGTTGGTTGGTTGGCTATATACAAACCGCATATCAAACTCTTCTCCGGACAGTGGTGGTGATGGTTGATATTGGTCCGGGTTGAAACTTTGGCCTCTAGACCTAGCTATGTGCTCAGCAATGGACATTCGTCTAGGGGCTTCCTCACTCTGGGTATGAACTGAAACAGGTGTAGGATTAGGATACGGTTGATAAGACCTAGACTGAGGTGGCCAACTGTTTCTTCCTGCTTGTTCTATATGATCTCTTAAGGACATGGAAGAGCCGGACGGTATACCGAAGGGATTACGAAAACAAGAGATATCTGGTTGTGGACAACAAAGCTCGGCAAGTGTTCTTCTGTTTAGGTCACCCATTATAAGAAGAGAAGAAGGGGAAAGGGTAAAAAGGAGAGAAAGTAATTGGTTTGTTTTGAAAAATGACGGATTTAGACAAATCACACAAAAATGCACAACCCTAGAACTATGGTTACCTAGGTCCAGTCTCTAGACCGCTCCTAGACTTCCAAAGGACAAGCCGCAGGATAAATCCTCTACCGCCTCCGTACTACCCTTGTAGCCAGGTAAGTGCCAGGTAAATGGGAAGGAACCACGTCGTGGGCCTAATTAAAAACCACTAGCCTTCGACACACTTGCCTAGGCACTACAAAAATAATGTGGATAAACGATAGATTACCCACGACCTTCCTCTGTCCTTATTGAGCGCGACAGTCCTTAGAGTCTGGTCTCGATATTTTTTAAATTAATGAAGGGTTGATCTATATGCTTGGTTTGTGATTTGTGGGGCTTAGGAAGGGTGATGAAATCCCCACCTAATCTTGATTTGGTCCTTGCCCCTTAAAGATTCGTATTAAAATATGCAAAAACAAACCGAAAAACAAAACTTTGCAAAAAGATTTTTGAGCGACGATATTTTGCAAAGAATCCTGCAGAAAATAGATTTTATTGGATTTTAGAGGAGAGAGAAGGGAGTTAGAATCTTACCAGAGAAGTGTGAACCCTAGATCTCCTGTTTCCTCAAGTCCGTGACTCCAGATTTCCTCGCAAAAATTCACACAATAATCGTTAAATATACAATTTGCAGTTTTGTTTTAATAATGATATGACTCGTCTAAGAATTCAACACAAATAGTAAAAATAAAAAATTACGCACGTTTCCCCGGCAACGGCGCCATTTGATTGATACGAAAAAGTGTATTTGTTTGTAGTTAAAGTAACTGCAATCAGAACGGTATCGCGTGTAGCTAGACCGAGGTGAGTACGGGTCGTCCTCAGGGAAACGTGGAACCTTTTACTCTTACTTTAGATGTGTTGAAAGAGAGGAGGAAATAAGAATTTTGTGAAAATGGTTTCTAGATCTATGTTAAACAAGAATGTAAAATATAGATCTAGATTATTTTAAAGATGTAGATAATATAATAAGAGGGCTTGTAGGGTTCGTTAGGATTTAGTAGTTATGGACGATTAATTAAAAATTACCCTTTTTATCCATTAATAGATTTAGAACTAGAACGGCGGTGATGCGTGTAGATTAGGGTTTCTGGAGGGAAAAGGAATCCCACTCTTAACCCTTATCTCGACACGGAACTCCGTTCATATCTAGCCGTTACCAAAACAATCATTAATCTAATCTCTAATCGCGGTCGGAACTAGTAAAGAATTGTTAGCGCGCCCGATTAGGATGTTAATGATTCTTTTGATAAAGTTCCTAAACTTTATAGGACTTAAAAATGGTTTAATTATTTTCATCGTCCATTAGCCTACCCTAATCCTACGAACCCTAACTAGCGGAGAATTACTCGCGCATGTTGGGAGAAGAAGATGAAAAGAAAGAGAGGGAAAACATAATGTAAAATGCAAAAGAATTAAATAAAATAACTACCTTTATTAATCAACTTGAACAATCTACACTTTATTCCTTAGAAAATGATTACAAAAACTTGGTTTGCTTCTAGAACTCTTCCGAAGGAGGTAGATGAACAGTTGATGATCAGCCTGGATGCGTGAGCCGTCTTGGACTTCGTGATCTCTTCGGCTTGATAGCTTTTCCAAGAGGCTCTCGGTGTCCTTTTATAGTGCAAAGCCAGAATCTTATTGTTGAAAACTTGGTAAAATTTAGCTTTGATTCACCCAAAAAATCTTGGGCTCTAACTCCCTGGAATTGCGGCGGATCCGCGGCCCAAGGGTGGGTTTGGCCGCGGATCCGCGCTTAAAGGTGGGGATCTTTCGATCAAATTTCTTGGGCTTTCTTCTCGTGACATGTGGCAATCCTAGGCACCTTCAGAATTCAGAAATCTTCTCTCGGTTGCTTCCAGACTTGGTCTCCAAGTTTTGCTTCTTAATTTGGCAAGTTTTCTTCAACAAATTGATTTGTTTGATAAATTCTGCATAACAACTTGGAAAATTCTGCACAATAATCTCAAATAATATTTAGTAGACTTAGTTCTACTAGGATTTGATCAATAGATTTATTTGCATACATTTTCCTACCAAATACTAATTAAAATATATTAACACATGGAAAATGGTATCTTTACACATAAACCCTCATATGTATAATATATCATAATAAAGTCCTTTTTTAATATGAAAATGGTAGGAAAAATGTAATACAAATGTGCAGTTTTCTCAACTGAACATGGCCCGTTGAAGCGCGGCTATCCTCCTTCCCAGACGCCATGTAAACGGTATGGATGACCATGCCCCCATACTTAGGGCGTTTGGGTTCAGTGTTTTTGGCCTTTATCGCCGGCACAGGGATCTTCTTGTTCATACCATAATATTGCATTATTATATTCCACATTCTTATTCGTTTTATAAATAAACAGGTTCTTTTGACGCATGTCTGCTACATATTACAGGTTACGTGTTCTTGGATCTAAAACAGTGAAAAACAATGAAAGACGACGTAAAAGTGAGACTTTGACAGAAAAACAGAGAATCTTGATCAAGCCTATACAAAGATCAGTACAAAGCAGCGCAAGGTTCAAGACTTCGTCACGAAGCAACGGTAAAAATCCGCTACAATGTTCACTGTGAAGATCTGGAGAAGATGTAGAAGCCAATCTAAGAAAAGATGTAAAAGTAGGAAGTACAAGTTAGCAGGAGTCAACACAAGAAGTATGAGAAGTCAACTCCCTAGTTTGACCGCGGAACCTCGGCCAAACCAGGCTTCGGGCGGCGGTTCCGCGGCAGGGATGGGCGATTGGAAAATACAAATTTTACCATATTTTTGTGCGGCGCTGACTAGTCAACCTAGGGGTATTCTTATAAATGCAGACGTGCGAATCAATTGTAACCTAGGGTTTCCTATCCTCTATAAATAAGAACTCTAAATCATTGTATTAGCTATGCCTCCCTATGCCTCTTTCTATGAATAAAATTTAGAATTCTTTTGGAGAGCATCGATGCCTCTTTTCATATCATGAATTCAGATCTGACAACCTTGTGTTGATGTTTGGAGAGAGCCATCTGTAAAGTAAGTAGGTAATTTCAATTCTTGCCCTAGGTAATTTTTCATTCTTTGCCCTAGATAAATGTTTTAAAATTCCCTAATGAGCGAGTAGTCTTCTCGCTTGTTAGGGTTAGATTTGGGGAAGGCTTTTGAGAGATGAGATCTCTCATCCCTTTCTTGCCCATTATATATTTTCAATAGGACTCCATGCATACACGCACACACCGCGCCCTACGGCACCCTATCCCTCGAGGTAGCGGTGATACCGTAGTATAAAGGCCCGGTTGCGGTTGTTTTCCATGGAGGTTAGGGTAAGGATTGATAAAGGAAGGACAAGAACCTAGAGGAAGGAACGCCTTCCCGAATGGATCTAATCCCCTTTATTGATAATTACCATAACTCCTTTTAGATCCTAATTTGGGTATAGAAAGCGTTGAGATTTATTTACATTTCCAAACCATTCCTAAACCTAACCCTAACAAGATTTAGATCTAGATAATCTTAGTATAGATAGATTTAGTTTTTAGATTTAATAATCAATCCGACCATAATCGGAATTAACTCGTCTGAGCGACTAGGAAATTCACAACATTCCTATGGACTAACCCGTACTCACCGGCTAGCTGCAAAGCGACGCCGTTCTTGATTGCGGTTACTAGATATTTTTGAGACGAATCAAATGGCGCCGTTGTTGATTGCGTGTTATTTCCTTTTTGCAATTTCGGGTTAATCAAAATTAAAAAAATCATAAAAATCTGAAAAATCAAAAAAATATAAAAATATATCATCTGTTATTTTTGGGAAGGGTATTTTTGTGTGAATTTTACAGGATCTACGAACAAATTCGGATCTGGAAATCTACAGAGATCAAAAAAGCAAATATCAAATCCGAACAAACAGAGGAATATCACAATAGACAACAGAAGAAATTTGGAGGACCGAGTCAACAAGAAGAATCGCGGTGATCTGGTCCCAAAAAAAACTGCCGAAGCGACCAACACGCGGCGGAACTGCCGCGCGACCCCCATTCCGGCCGCGGAATCGCCGCGCCCTGGTGACATCACCAGAAGAAAAAAAATGAAGGGTTAACCTAGCACTTCATGAAGGGTTTGGAAGTATCACATGTACCAAAGATGGAATTTTTAGGGTGCTAAGTTAACATACAAAGGATCGATTCTAGAAAAATTAGGGTTTCAAAAAACTACACATCATCACATGAAAGAAATGCTAGGGTTTTGAGAGTACAACCTTTGTAGCTCCCTACGCTAGACTCCTTGGCCACTTGAGGGTTGGAGGAGGGTTCGCTTGAAGTCTCCTAGTGTCCACGACGATCCACCCGAAGCTTCTAGTCCAAGCTTGCAACTTCACTTTTCAAAAGAAGAAATGAAGATAACACTCTAAACAAGTAGGCTAAACTTGTGTAGAATGATGTTGTGGTTCTTATTCTCACTTCAAAATCCAATCTTGTTATGTAATTTGCTCACTACAAAAGTCTAGAGAGCAAGTGAAGAAGGAGGAAGAAGATGATGGCTATTTGAGAAGAAGATAAGTTCAACTAATGAAAGAAAAATAGAAAATATATCAATATATATTTTCCTCTTCTCATATCAAACCATGGTTAGGATATTATTGAATTTGAGTTAAAAACACAAAAGGAAAAATAATCCATGGTCAAATGGTGGGTGAGAATGGTTAGGTCAAGAAGAGTGTAGAAAGCATCCATGAATTATCCTTTTCTTTTCTTTTGTTTTAAATCAAATGCAATAATAAATCATATATAAATCCAACCATGGTGTGAGTCTTATATTGCCACCATTTTCCATGTGTAATCAACCATGATAGATGATGTATGTATGTATGTTTGTATGCACATCCATATATGCATGAAACTAAAAGAAAGAAAGCATACATGCATGCATACATCCATCATGTACAAGAAAAGATTTTAAGTGAGAAAACTAATGGTTAAATGATAAATCAACAATTGATTTATCAATCCGGCCATATCACATATGACCCCACCAAAAGCAAGCCGACCGATCAATATACGGTATCCTATACGCGCATTTTAATCGGGTCCATACGCATATCGCATACGCGCACCACAACGTTTCGCCTGGACTAGGTAACTCCTTTGTGGGACTCTAAGACTCGTCAATACGCCGGCAGTGGGTGATGATCATATCAAGCACCCGCAAGCCGCAAGCGGTCAGCTAAACGTAACGGCCACCCGGGTATTGAACGATCAGAAGAGAACAAGCGAACCTGCCACAACTCTCGTCGAGCCAACCGGCAACACTACCGTGCAGTCCGGTCTTCTCGTCTGATATGTTGCATACCAAGTCTAGGGGTGGTAAACGTCAGACCCCAATAACTGATAAGTCGTGCCGATGTGAGGCTCATAACGGGTCGAGAAACTACTGGTAACACTTACCAGCAAATCTCTGAATCAGCCCTGGCCAGGGACTTCCCTGTTACGGCCAATCGAGCACAGTGCAACATCAACCCCCAATACCGGGAGAGATGAAACCCCTCCTATCGCTCATTGCCTCTATGTGACTCGGGACTGTACCCAAAAACCACCGTTTTGCACGCCCTCATGGACGTGGTAAGGTGGAAATCAAAGCACAGTGGGAATCGCACAAGACTCTATGACGATCTCGGGTCTACAGACTAACCTGCACAAGTGTCACCTGAGAACTGCTATCTGACGTGAGGTATAATTCCATCTGGGAGTTCTCGGCGAGTCCGTCCAGTGTACCCAGTCTCCACTGAGCACCCGTATACCATCTCTGATGTCAAACACCAATGGATATGGGATCATCCATCGCCCATCTCATGGGTCGAGAAGCGTATACGCTAGTCTACTCTGGTATATCGATGCCCCGTCTCGATACACCCACGACTAGGGACCTTGAAGGATGTACTTATGGACTACCATGTCCCCACTAGTATGATCCGCATCATAGTCCAGGTAGTCAAGTACACATCCTAAGGGCTTTACCAACATGTAACTATTAGACAATATAAAGAGACTAGTATACAAGTTTAAGATAAAGTGTAACCAGATAGCATACTTGTTAGTTATATGTATGCCCTAGAGGCCATTACTATACATAGGATGTATATTGTAGTGGATGCTTGGACATATATAGGGATGACTTTCTTGCTCGATATGATAATATGCTATCTGGTTACTCTTTACCTTAACGTATACACTGATTGTCTCTCTGTTACATGTTGGTAAAGCCATTCGGATGTGTACTTGACTACCTGGACTATGATGCGGATCATACTAGTGGGGACATGGTTGTCCATAAGTACATCCTTCAAGGTCCCTAGTCGTGGGTGTATCGAGACAGGGCATCGATATACCAGTGTAGACTAGCGTGTAGCTTCTCGACCCATATAGATGGGCTATGGATGATCCCATATCCATTGGTGTTTGACATCAGAGATGATATACGGGTGCTCAGTGGAGACTGGGTACACTGGACGGACTCGCCGAGAACTCCCAGATGGTATTATACCTTACGTCAGATGGCAGTTCTCTGGTACACTGGTACAGGTTAGTCTGTAGACCCGAGATCGTCATAGAGTCTTGTGTGATTCCCACTGTGCTTTGATTTCCATCATACCACGTCCAAGAGGGCGTGCAAAAAGGTGGCTTTTGGGTGCAGTCCCGAATCATATGGAGGCAATGAGCGATAGGAGGGGTTTCGTCTCTCCCGGTATAGGGAGTTGATGTTACGCAGTGCTCGATTGGCTATAACAGGAAGTCTTTGGCCAAGGCAGCTTTAGGGATTTACTGGTAAGTGTTACCAGTAGTTTCTCGACCCGTTATGAGCCTCATATCGACACGACTTATCGAGTTATTGGGGTCTGACGTTTACCACCCCTAGACAAGATATGCGACATATCAGACGAACAGACCGGACTGTACAGTAGTGTTACTCGTTGGATTCACTGGAGTGTGAGCGAGCTTGCTCGTTGATCTTCTGATCGCTCAATACCCGGGTGGCCATTACGTTTAGCAGACTGCTTGCGGCTTGTGGGTGTTTGATATGATCATCACCTGCTGCCGGCGTATTGACGAGTCTTTAGAGTCCTACACAGGGATTTCCTGGCTCAAGCGAAACGAAATAGGAGCGCATATGAGATATGTGCGGGACCGAGAATAATACCAGTATGTGATACTGTATTCTATTCTCGCGATTTGTGACATTGATCGGTTATATGCGATATAGCCGGGTTATCGGATCAAGTGTTGATTCGATAAGTTGTTACTATAGATATTAGTCGGTTATATGCGATATGACCGGATCGTTAAATCAAGTGTTGATTTAATGATTTGATGTATAATTATATATTTGATATATTACTTTACATTAACTAGTATTGGTTCATTTAGGATTGATTTTCTCACTTGAAAGTGTACATTGTTTATATGTGATATATGCAAGTGTACATGTTTGTATCATGCTTGATGATACAAACAAGTTGTGTGTATGAGAATTGAACCATATCAAGGTTAGATTAGGGTTTACTATTTTCCTAGCAAATAACAAAAGAATTGAGACTTTGGTCAAAGTTATCAAGCTTCATGAAGCTTGATAAGCATTGACAAAGTCAATCCTTTTGTCATTTGTGTAGGATATTAGTTGACCCAACCCTTAACCTAATGGTTTGGTTAATTCTCTACATGAGTTTAGCATGAGGGCTTAACTCAATCATGGTGCCATTATTTGTGGGATAAGTTTTCATTTGGATATGATTCTTTTCTTCTTCTTCATCTTCATCAAGCTTGAAAAAGCTTGCTAGCTCCAATGGCATCATGAGAAAAAGAGTGAGAAATCCAATTCTAAAGTGAACCCACTTCCTATTTCTTCATCTTCTACCAGTTGCCATATAGTATAGGGTGTTCTCTTCACAAAGTTTTCGACCGAGTGAAGGAATAGCTTGAGTTTGAGTCTTCCCAACGTAGATCATCTTCGGCCTCGATGTCAATGACCTAGCCCGATCATTTCTCCGACGAAACCATTTCTAGAGTCCGGGATCCGATGATCGCAGCGGAGGGACGTCAACACAGAGCTAAAGAAGTGGTGGACCGGATCTACAAAGGTTGTAATCCCTTTCACTTAGTAGCAAAGTCGTTTGCTTGCTTGCTTTTCGCCTTAACATCTAGTTAACGATCTAGTTTAGGGTTTCTCGGCACCGGAAAAATTTTGTTTGGCATGGTTGATGCCTTGTGGAACCTCTTGAGTGTGCCTAATAACCCTACAATACTATCATATCGAGCAAGAAAGTCATCTCTATATATGTCCAAGCATCCAATATAATATACATCATCTGTACAATACTGGCCTCTAGGGCATACATACAACTAACAAAAAAAATAGTTCCACCACTGCAAATCTCTGTGAGTTTTCTCTCTCCTCCTCTACAAATCTCCGATATATCTTCTGAAAAATCTCCTGCAGGATTCTTTGCGCTTAAAAAAATCTTTCCCCTTCCAAATAACAATCTTGTGCAGGATTCTTTGCACCGCGCATAAAATACAAAGATTTGATTGCAAGTGATTTTTCTGTTTTGCATATCTTTAATCGGACTTTAAGGGGCTTGAAACTAATTCAGATTGGGTGAGGATTTCATCACCCTTCCCAGGACCTCAGAAATCACATAAGGCATATGCATTGACCATTATTTAATTAAAAAAATATTAGACTCAACCCTAAAGACGTCGCGCTCAATAGGACAGAGGACTAGTTATAGGCATCGACCGTTAATCCTAACCTGACTTTGCGGTGTCTAGGAAAGTGTGTCTAAGGCAAGTGGTTACTTAATTAGGACCGCTACTTGTAGCGGGGAGCCTCCCACTTACCTGGCCGCAATTGGCGGTGAAGAGGCGGTTTGAGGTCTTATTTCTAGCCCTTTGGAACAGTTAGGAGCTGTCTAGCTGATCTAGGTGACCCTAGATCTAGGCCTGATTGTGCATTTGTGGTTGATCGCATTTGTGTCAAAGTCTCTTTTCAAAAAAAATCTTTTTGCAAAATTTCCAAATATAGAGAAAAAGGAAAAAGGAAATTTTTTTAACAACTTGCAAATTTTTGCCGCTAAGAAATCCTTGCACCACCTACCTTCTTTCTCTTCTCTTTCTTCTATCATGGGTACCCCACATCATAAATCTCTTGCCAAACTTTGGTATCCCGAACTTAACTTTGCCTCGTACGTCAATTGTTTCGGTCGATTTAAGGAAGGTCCCTCCATGCCCAAAATTACTTTGAAAGATCAAATAGAAGCGTCTAGGAGAAACAGTTCGACTTCACAGCCCATTTTGTGTCAACCATGTCAACCTTCACCACCTTCGTACGTTGATACCACTTTTTCAAGTCCTGTTGTAACTCCTAAACCGATGTCCATTGCTGAGCATATTGCTCAATCTCGTAGCCGATCTTTCATTCCTTTCCACACATCCAGTTATAGGGATCAACAAGTCCATTCACCTTTTTATACAAATGTTGATCCTACTCCTGTCCAACCATCCAATTCCTACCAGTCCTACCCGACTTTCCCACCGTCACTAGACATTGCTTCTACACAGCCATTTGGGAGTTTCACGTATCTAAACAATTTCGAATCTTTTACCGAAACCCCCTCACCACCAATGTCTAGTTTGGAACAGTCGTTGGCAGCTTATATTTCAGCAACAAACAAAATGGTTAGGAATGTGGACGCGTCCATTACCGCCCTCATGCAACCTAGTGAACCGGCAGCTAGTTTCCAACTAGCTCCAAATGTTTCAATGTATGAGGAGGCGGTTGGACAGAGTGAGAATTTGAGAGGAGCGAGTGAGTTCTACACATTCCCAAATCAGACCTACCCATACCCAATTGAAGCCCACAACTCCGGTTTTCCATCGACTGTCCCAAATAGTTCACCAATTGAAAATAAAAACGAGTTGTGTGATTTTGTAGTGCTTGATTTGCCAGATTGTGAAGAACCCCTTTCGAGTGAAACCACACTTAATCCTTTCGAACTTTACACCTCCACTCTAGAACCTGAATTGATAAATATCCATGCTTTTGATGAGGTGTCAGAAAAAATTGATTTTCACTTGATTGAGGATATAGACGCCGGGAATATTTTGGATGATGAAACAGTCGATTTAATTGAAATTTTATGTCCAATTCATCATCTCGAGTCATTAATTGTTTCTCCCGAACTTCATATGCGTCTTGATTTTGATGATAATGGCATGGATGAGTTAAATATTGAGGAGAATTATGAGGATAGTAGTGAGGAGAGTGTTGAGGATAATATTGAGGTTGAACCATTTTTGTTTGATGTGTCGGATTTTCCAATTCATCCTCTTGAACCTTTAACTAAATCACCCTCCCTCCTTTCCATCGTTCCGACCACGCCTAATATCACGCTTGAAGGCTGTGAGCTTGAAAAAATTTCTTTTGAATCTGACACAGTTCTCACAGTCGATAACACCTACGAGTGTTTCACTTTTTCGGACGATGTTGATGTCTCACCGTCCGAGTTTGAGTCCTTTGAATTTTCAGGTGAGTTAGTTGAACCATCAGACTCGGTTGCTTACAGTAGTTTCGAACCATTGATGGAATCTTTCAAATTCGAGATAGTTTACTACGGTGAGAATGAGACTATCCCTAATTCACTCTCTTTCATCCTTCCTATCATTCCGACCGTACAAGAGACCGTTACGCTTTCATCTCCTATACCAATTTCGGCGTACCCATGCTTTCTTGCGAATTTTGAGGGATTTGATCCCATTTCTCGACGGGTTGATAGGTTAGCACAATCGTTTTTAACATATCGGTCATCACAAATTGCGCTAATTTACTCACTCGAGTTACACCCTGAAGATCGTACTCCACTTCTTTCTCTTTTCCGCCATTCTTCTCCTCCGCCGAGACCATATTCCACTCTTCTTCTCATTCGGTCTCGTGTGCTTCTCATTTCTTTTCTTTCCACTCCCTCCTTTCACCAACCCTACCATTATCACGATAAAATTTTTGAATGGTTGGTGCTAACCTTTGGCTTGTGTAAAGCCTTGTTTAGTTTGGGGAGGACCTTGTTGTATATATGTATATATATTTTTTGTTTTCTTTTTCTATAAAAAATAAAATAAAAAAAAATTCAAAACACAAAAAAATAAAATATATATATATATTTTTATAAATAAATAAACAGGGGAGTGCCGGCATTTTGACCCTCTTGGTATGGCATGACAGTGAGGACACTGTCAAGTTTAAGTTTGGGGGTTTGCTCGGTAAGTTTTCTTCCTTCGCATTCATGTGTATATTTTTTGCATTTGTATACTTATTTTGAAAACCCATAAAAATTGAAAATTATAAAAAATTATAAAAATTAATGTATTCAATTTTGGCCTTATTTGATTTGAGTTTGACAAATAGGTTAACTGGCTAGGAACAACTAGATCTTAGACTTAGTAAATTAAAAACCCTAAAAATAACCTTCCTTAAAGTTTAACGGTAGAAAGTATATGTCTTTGTAGTTTATTTAGAAATAGGCAAATTTTGAGTTCACTTCTTGGGCTAAGTCGAAACAAAGGAAAAGTATTGATACTTTTATTAGAATATAAGTTTGAAAAATAATTCCTAGCTTAAGTCTAGATTCTAAAAATGTATACCCTACAAATTTGCACAATCACGCAGCTTGAAGCTTGGAATAGTAGAGAAGACCTTGAAATTCTCTTGTCTAAAGTCCTTAGTATAATGTGAAAAAAAATAATATATTCAAGTGTGAATAAAGAATAAAAAAATGAACACTAGTTTTTGTGATTACTTAAGGCTGCAAAAATAGAAAAATATTTAGCGAGGGTGCATCATCACCTAGTGCCTTAGACCAACTGGTTTGGGAGTCACTGCTAAAAAGCCTTAGGTGTTGCAAGATTAGGAATTACGCTTTAATATGCAAACACATCTTGTAATCGGTTGTTGGTACCTCAAGAAGTATTAACGGTCGCATGAAGGATGTGTAAGCAAAATTCATTTAAAAATTCACCAATTAATAAGTACTTTGGACAACGGACAAGAGTATGATTGCTTGATTTGAATTTCCAAGTGTAGGGGTGATACACACACACACGTAGGGATATATGATTGGAGTTTAGATGAGAGATAGGAGTGAAGAATAGAACTTGTATCTTTAGTAGATTTGATAAAAATTCCTAAGTGGAGATGGAACCCTAGAAGGAAAACTTAAGAAATGCCGAAAGCTAAGTAAGTCTACGGGACATATATAATCTTAAGTTAAATGATGAGGAAGTGTGAAGATTATGGGTGGATAATTTACGAGTAGAAGATAATAGAATTCCTTGTTAGAAAACCTAATTGGAGAATTAAAGTCGAAAAGCCTAATTGATAGGATTTTGTGGGTAGTATCCGCTGAAAACCCTCAGGAGACAACACACCTCCTACTAGGGACACCTAGGGGTTTAACGGCTTGTTGCACGAGCTCAGTGCAATCGCGTTTCCCTGCGAAAGTGCGGTTAGGTTTTTGTAGAGAATAAAAGAAAAATAAGTTTGCTCGAGGACGAGCAAAAGATAAGTTTGGGGGTATTTGTTCACACCATAATATTGTATTATTATATTCCCCATTCTTATTCGTTTTATAAATAAACAGGTGCTTTTGACTCATGTCTGCTACATATTACAGATTACAGGTTCTTGGATCTAGAACAGTGAAAACAATGAAAAGACAACGAAAAAAAATGAGACTACGAATGATAAATGGTGAAATCTTGATCGCGTCTACATTGTGAGGAACAATGAACAATAGTTCACCAAGTATAAAGGCAGCGACACGAAGAAACAGTAAAAGTCCACTACAATCTTCACTGAAAGATCTGCAGAAACCTCGAAGCCAACCTGAGAAAAGAACCTAAGATAAAAAAGCCCAAAACAACCAGAGCCAGCCCACGAAATCTCAAGGCCCAATTCCATCTTTTGGCCGCGGAACCGCGGCCAAACCTGGCCTCGGGCTGCGGTTCCGCGGCCATGTTGCGCAGTGAGGGGCTACGGTTTTTACCATAATTTGGAGTCTACTTTGACTAGGTCTTCCTATGGGTAATTGTGTAAATATAGACATGCGAATCAATTGTAACCTAGGGTTTTCTATGCTCTATAAATAGGAACTCTAAATCATTGTAAAGGCTATGCCTCCCTTCATTAATAAATTTTAGAATTCTTTTGGAGAGCATCGGTGCCTCTTTTTATTTCATGAATTCAGATCTGACGACCCTGTGTTGATGTTTGGAGAGAGCCATCTATAAAGTAGGTAATTTTTCATTCTCTGCTCTAGTTTAGATTTTATTCCTTGCCCTAGATAATTGTTAGAGTTAGCTTTGGGGAAGGCTTTTGAGAGATGAGATCTCTCATCCCTTTCTTACCCATCACATATAATCAATAGGACCCCATGCATACATGCACACACCGCACCCTATCCCTCGAGGTAGCGGTGATACCGTAGTATAAAGGCCCGGTTGCGCATGTTTTCCATGGAGGTTAGGGTAAGGATTGATAAAGGAAGGACAAGAACCTAGAGGAAGGAACACCTTCCCGAATGGATCTAATCCCCTTTATTAATAATTACCATAACTCCTCTTAGATCCTAATTTGGGTATAGAAAGCGTTGAGATTTATTTACATTTCCAAACCATTCCTAAACCTAACCATAGCAAGATTTAGATCTAGATAATCTTAGTATAGATAGATTTAGTTTTTAGATTTAATAATCTGTCCGACCACAATCGGAATTAACTCGTTAGCGCGACTAGGAAATTCACAACATCCCTGTGGACCGACCCGTACTAACCGGTTAGCTACCAAGCGACGCCGTTCTTGATTGCGGTTACTAGATAGTTTTTGAGATAAATCACTTCTCCGGCCTTCTTTTCTCAGGAGCGGTCGAAGTTGAGGGAGCCGTCGAGGTGGGCACCCAGACAGCTTTTCGTGGCTTAGCAGGATGGCTGACTTCCTGTTGGACCTTCAGCTTCTTGTGCTGGCGGGAGAAATTTGGATCGATCACCGAGTCTCGGGCCTGCCGCCAGACTTTATAGATTTTGGAGGACAGACGTTGAGGAGATTGGGGCTGTTCTGGCTTTGCTTCTACAGCCTTTTCCAGCGGAGGGGGAGACCTCTTCAGTACAGCGGTAGGAGAATTCCTACGCACTTTATTTAGCAGTTCAAAGCTATTCCCAGTCGGAACAGCAGCATTAACTTCCGTCGTCGGGGCTGGTGGAGTTAACCCAGAAGGGGAACTACCTCCGGACTTCCTCACTCGGCACCAGTGGCGACGTCGAGTATTTCGAGTTGTGGGAATTGGCTCAGTGATGGGGACGACCTTGTCCTGCCCCCTGTTCAGGTGAGGGGCTGTAGCCGGTGTCAGCCTAGTAAAGACTGATGCCTTTTGAATAGCCGGAGCGGGAGTAGGAGTTGGGACGGTCAGTCTTGTGAAGACCGACCTCTTAGCGGGAGAAGTCGCCCTAACGGCTTCAAGAGCAGGTTTGGCTACTCTCTTTTGAATAACCTTCTTTGGGACCGCAAGCTTCATCGTGGGCCCGCAGGAGTTTTGGCCTAGTCTGGAGAAGACCGAGGCATTGGTGTTGGGTGACCCGTTGAGAGGGGCCGCAGCAGCTGTAAGTCGATTGAAGACCGACTTCTTAGGACCTTCCGGTACGGGGCACTGGGGCCGTGAAGCTCATTGGCGGGAGCATGGTCCCGAAAAATAGTCCAGTAGTAGCCTGGGTGATTTGTTCCACCGGCATCGTGAACAGTGATGCCGCCTGAGGTCCATAGGCCACACCTCCAGGTGAGGCGGAGCGTCGGTTGCAGTTGCGGTTGGAGCAGTTCGAGCAGTTGAACGCCATTGTTGTTTGCCTTCTGCACCAAGCAAGAGACCAAATCTTAGTAACTTGAAACCAAAGGGCAACCATTAACAAACCGCGATTCGTTCGCGAATACGACACACGAAGTGTGGAGTGGAAAGAGGAAAAGGTCCCACCGGGCGTGCCAGAATCTGTTTACCGCCGAAAGACCCGGCGGAGACGCGATGTACGTCTTGCCTGAAATTCGGGGCAGAAGCTATTTGATGCTATCCGTCCACCTCTCCGAAGATGCCAAGTTGATTTATGGTACCGTGTATCGAAGATTTAAACGGATGCGGCTGATGTAGCAGACTTCGTCAGATTCCCCCTCGCTTGAGGGGTTTTTGATTATGGGGACGCTCTTCCCTGCAGGCGCAAGCCCCTGCAGTTAATTACGCTACCGCATCGCGGTAACAACTTTCTCCTTCTCCAGATGGTCACTTCATGTCATGTGTGTTTGTTTTGTGTTCGGTTGCCCGTGGATTGTATACGAAGACTAATTTGTATTGTCGCCCGTAAGATGTAGATTAGTCCAAATCCGTATTTTCTTAGATTTGGTTTTAGGGTTTTGGTTTAAGGATACGTTAGTCTTATTTTGGACTAAGATCAACTTAAACGTTTTTAAAGATACGTTAGTCTAATTTTCAGACTAAGATCGACTTAACGGGATCGTTTAGATCCAACAAGAGAGCATTTGGGCTCTATTATTTAGTTTAGAGACATTGCGGTCGATTTCCAGTTTATGGACTGTTTACCCCAATCAGAGCAAAGCTCTGTTCAAATTCCAAGGCGGGAAACGAAGCAACGCTTCTGTTTCCCCAATAAGAGCAAAGCTCTGTATTGAAAATTAAAATTAAAATAAATGAAGCAACGCTTCAGATCTCCTGCGCTGCGCACAGAGCTCCACGTGTCAAAATCAGACACACCGGCGCAGGGAGCGCTGCGTCCAAGGTAGCGTACTCCATCAGAGCAAAGCTCTAAAAACAAAAAAAAAAATCAGTTGCGCAAGCGCAGCTGCGCTGCGCTGTGCGTGTCAGCGCAACTGCGCTGTGCGCTGCGCGACACGTGTTAGCACAGATGCGCACAAAAAAAAATCAGTTGCGCAAGCGCAGCTGCGCTGCGCGACACGTGTCAGCGCAACTGCGCTGTGCGCTGTGCGACACATGTCAGTGCAGAAGCGCAAAAAAAAAAATCAATTGCGCAAGCGCAGCTGCGCTGCGCGACACGTGTCAGCGCAACTGCGCTGTGCACTGCGCGCTGCGCGACACGTGTCAGCGCAGAAGCGCACAAAAAAAAAACTTCAATTGCGTAAGCGCAGCTGCGCTGCACTGTGCGCTGTGTGACACGTGTCTGCGCAACTGCGCTGTGCGCTGCGCGACACGTGTCAGCGCAGATGCGCACAAAAAAAACAAAAAATAACTTCAGCTGGGTGACACGTGTCACGCTCTGGAGCATCTGCGCCAAGCAGAATTAAAATTCTGAGAAATCTTTTCTGTTCTTGTTAAAACAAGAAAATTTTCTTCTGTAAAACAAAGGCCTTCGGATCAAAGATCCAACGGTGGGGAAAATTCCCCAAATCACTCAGAGAAAGATCTTTTTAACAAATTTAACTAATTTATGAGCACTATAAAAAGGACCCCAGACCTCAATTAAAATGCATCAACATTTTCTAAAAAAAAAAGAGAGAAAGAGGATTCTGAAGAACTCCTCAAGAACAAAAAAGGTAAAGACTTTTAGAAAAAGAGAAAGTTCTCTTATGAACAGATCATAGATCTTCGTTAAATAAAAAATAAAAATAAAAATAAAGAATAGTGCTTTGCACTTTTTATGAACCTTTGGTTCCTGAAATAAAAAGAAAAACTTGTTTTTTCTTTGATCTAAATTAGATCAAGGAAACGAATAATGCTTTGCACTCCTTTTATGAACCATTGGTTCTTGAATCTAAAAGATTCTTAAATCATAGTGCCTTGCACTTGCAAACTGCGCTGTTGCGCTCCTGGATTGGCGCAAACCACTAGAGCGCACCACGTGTCAGCAGCGCAGGTGCAGCGCATTAGCGCAGTGCACTGCGCTTGCGTAACACGTGTCAACACTACAAGCGCTTGCGCTCTCTGATTGGCGCAAAGCGCCTGACAAATGCAATGCATTTCCTAAAAGGGCCAGGCCCAAATCAAAAAGACCAAGCAGGCCAAAATAAATTGCAAAGTAAAAAAAGGGCAAAGCCCAAATAAAATTGATGTTCTGCATCATTTATAAAGAACAGAGACAAAAACAAATTGATGCTCTGCATCCTTTCTGGGCAAAGCCTAAATAAAAATAAAAAAGAAATGCAATGCAAAAGCAAATAAAATGTTGAACATTTTCAACTGGACTTAGCCCAATTTTGGCCGTAAGTCCTTAAATTAAATTGACTGAGCAAGATTGCTCTCTTAAATCAATTTACTACCGGTTCGAGGGTACATCTCCGAACTCCTCTGACACCTGTCGTTGTAATCCTTCAACGACGTCAGAGAGGTGACGGGTCCCAACGACCACACGTATATGGACTGCGGGGTCCTTAAACTCGTGGACCGAAACGTCCTTAAACTAATATCGGACCGAAACGTCCTTAAACTAACGATGGACCACCATGTCCCTAAACTGGCATTGGACCACCATGTCCCTAAACTGGAACAATAGAGCCCAAACGCTCTTTTTTTCGGATCTAAACGATCCCGTTAAGTTGATCTTAGTCTCAAATTGGACTAACGTATCCTTAACAAACGATTAAGTTGATCTTAGCCTCAAATATGGCTAGCGTGTCCTTAAATCAAACTTCAAACAAACTTTAGTCCCAAATTGGACTATAGATCTCTCAACCAACTTTGGTTCAAGGGTACATCTCTGAACTCCTCTGATATTTGTCGTTGTAATCCTTCAACGTCATCAGAGAGGTGACGGGTCCTGACAACCACACATTAATACGGACTGTGGGGTCCTTAAACTCATGGACTTATGCGTCCTTAAACCAATATCCGCCCCCAAAATGGGAATGTTGGACCACTATGTCCCTAAACTGGAACAATAGAGCCCAAACGCTCTTTTTTCGGATCTAAACGATCCCGTTAAGTTGATCTTAGTCTCAAACTGGACTAACATATCCTTAACGAACGTTTAAGTTGATCTTAGCCTCAAATACGGCTAACGTATCCTTAAACAAAAAACCCCAAGCCCAAATCTAAGTAAATACGGATTTGGACTAATCCACGTCCTACGGGCGACGATATAAATTAGTCTCCGTATACAATCCACGGGCAACTACAAACAAAACAAACACCCACGACACGAAGTGACCAGCTGGAGAAGGAGAAAGTTGTTACCGCGATGCGGTAGCGTAATTAACTGCAGGGGCTTGCGCCTGCAGGGAAGAGCGTCCCCACAATCAAAAAACCCCTCATTGCGAGGGGGAATCTGACGAAGTCTGCTACATCGGCCGCATCCGTCTAAACCTCCGATACACGGTGCCATAAATCAACTTGGCGTCTTCGGAGAGGTGGACAGATAAAACCAAATAGCATCTGCCCCGAATCGCCAGCGTCAGGACCTCGCAGTCTTGTGCGCCGCCGTTCGGAGGGGAACAGATTCTGGCACGCCCGGTGGGACCTTTTCCACTTTCCACTCCACACTTCGTGTGTCTTGTTCGCGAACGAATCGCGGTTTACTGTGGTTGCCTGTGGATTCAAGGTACTAAGATTTGGTGTTTTGCTCCGTCCAGAAAACAGAAGATCAATGGCTTCAAACTGCACTGCCTACAACTGCAATTCTCACTCGGTCCTTGCTGGAGGAGTGACTTATGGGCCCCAAGCGGCCTCCCTTTTCAAAATGCCGGTGGAGCAGGTGGCTCAAACCACCACTGGACTATTTTTTGGGACCATGCTCCCACCAATGAGCTTCAACGCCCCAATGACATTGAAAGAAGCTCCAAAGAAGTCGGTCTTCGATCGACTTACCACTGCCGCGACCCCTCTCAACAGGTCGCCCAACTCCACTGCTTCAGGTTTTAATGGATTAGGCCAGAGCTCCATCGGGCCCATGAAGAAGCCTGCCATACCAGAAGACGTTATCCCGAAGCGGATAGCCATCCCAGCTCCCGTTCTTGGCGAAGTCACCAAGGTTGCTTCCCATGCTCGGAAGTCCGCTTCTGACATGTTGGCCGTCCCCGTTCAACGGACGTCGATCTTTAAAAGGTTGGTACCAGCATATTCTGACCAACACGGGGGGCATGAGGAGGTCACCCCTATAGCTGAAACAACTCCATTAGCACGACATGCTCGACGTCGCCACTGGCGCCGAGTAAAGAAGGCTGGGGGCAACTTCCCCTCTGGATTTACTCCTCCAGCTCCAACGGTGGGGATCAATACTGCTGTTCTAATCGGGAACAACTTTGAATTGCTGAACACGGTGCACAGAAACTCTTCTACTGTAATGTTGAAACGAACTCCTTCAGCTGCGAAGAGTACTCCAGAGAAAAAGCTAGAATAGCCCCCTCAACGGCTGTCCTCTAAAATTTATAGAGTCTAGCGACAGGTCCAGGAGTCAGTGATTGATGAAAACTATCTCCGCCAACGGAAAAAAATGAAGGTTCGGCAAGAGAAGGATTACTCCGTCAAGCCCCAAAAACCAATAGTTACCCGGGTGCCCATTACAACGGCCCCCTTAACTCCAATCACTCGGAAGAAAAGGAGGCCGCAAAAAGCCCCTGTGAACATGGCGAAGCATAAAAGCGCTGAACACAAACGCTCCAAATCTGGGGGCATGGTGGTGCACACTGTTTATATGGCTTCTGGAAAAGAGGAAAGCCGCACTTCTACGGGCCACCGACCGCTCACCCGATCCGTGACGAAAGCCCAGGAGCAACAACAAAAGCTTCAGGAAATGATGACTACAATGGCTGCACTCACTGAGCCAAAAGAAAGCTCTGAAACGTATTCGGATGAGCGTCAAGAACAAGAAACCGACGCTGACTTTTTATGCAGAGTCCTCAAAAAGAGGGACAAAGAAGCTGCAGAGCAAGCGGCTAACATAAAACAGATGGCGCTCCTCTTCTAAGATATGGTAGGGATGATGTTACAGCCGGACCCTCCTGCTGAAGATCCTCCGATCATCCTTGAAGACGACAGGGGAGTAACGTCAAATCCTCCACCGGCTCTGTCAACAGCCAAGGAGGAGGCAATCTCCAAAGCTGACTTGGACGAATATATAGCTCAGCAGATCCGGGTTCATCAGGTGAATGAAGCGGCTGGGCAAATTGCTAGAACCGGACGACCGTATCCGAGCTGGTACGACCAAATCAGTTACCCGCCGGGATATACGATCCCTAAATTCCACGTATATAAAGGGACAGGGAATCCACATCAGCATGTCGCTCAATTCAGGGCCTTATGCGGCAATACTGGAGGCGATGACAAATTGTTGCTACGTCAATTCGTCAGCAGCTTAGCAGAAACAGCCTTTGAATGGTATTCGGAGCTACCTAACGACTCTGTCAAAACATTTGCGGAGATGGAGCTACTGTTCACACAAAGATTCGCGAGTGCTAGTGAACGCACCCCGATAACAGCACTAATAAATGCCAGAATAAGGCCAGGCGAAACGTGGGTCCAATACGCAACACGATGGCGAAACCTATGGTCGAAATGCGAGCAACGCATAGAAGAGGCACCTGCGGTAGGCATGTTTGTGGGCACTCTCGATCCGCAGGCGACCATCTCACAATTCATGATGTTCTTCAGGCCGACTACCTTCCAGGCCTTGATCGACAACTTAGCCCAAATGGACCAGATGGGCCATAGACCGTCTCCTCCAAAACCCGATTCCCAAAATGAGAAAGGAAAAGGGAAAGCGATCGTCGTCGCCAATGCTCAGCAACAGTCGAACAACTCAAAGCCGATCATTCGCCAAAACAACGTGCGTCCACGCCCGTCCCTCGAAGAGAGGCTAGGACGTCCTTACTCGTTTCCTCAGAATAAAACGAGAAGACTGTTCGAGCTGGCAGTGCGCAACAGACTCATTAATCTGCCGAGTCCAAAGCGTCTGTCGCAGCCAGGCGATCTTAATAATCCCAATTATTGCCCTTACCACCAAACGGTAAGTCACCCGATTGATCGTCTTTAAGGGATGGATCGAGGATCAGTACCTACAAGGCAAGTTCGCGCTGTCGGAAAAATGGAAGGTAAACCCACCACAGACGCACTCTCCAAAGAAGACGGACACGCCGGGGGCAGTTTGTTCTTTAGTCAAGGATGAAAACGATGGAGAAAACTCATCAGATGAATCCGAAGACTACGTAGCGACTTGTCATGTGATTTCTTACTCACTGACAGATAATAAAGAAGCTTCTTGCGCCGAGAAACCAATGGCGAACCCCGAACCGGAAATTCTACAGCCATCAGACGAGCTGATTGATGTCTTCCTAAATGAAATTCGTCTGAAAGCAAAAGCCAATCAAGAGCGTGAAATGGCCATACTGGAAAAAGCCAAGGCATTCCCGTCAAATCAAAAGCCATCCACTGCGGATAAAAACAAATTCAAGACGAGGAAAAGGTTCGCCAAAGCTTTATCAGTAGGAGTGAAGCTACCGCCCTTTGAAGAAAATACTCTCGCTGAGGTAGAGATGCACCCTAACTTCTGCTTATATCATCAGAAGATCATACATCCTACCGAAGACTGCGAATCTTTTAACTGTTGGTGGCAAGGGTATGTCGTTCAAAAGCAACACTTCGACAGGACAAAATGTGAAGCTTGTAGACGTCGAAAAAATGCGATAGATGATCGCAAAAGAGCCGCCGACGATTGTCATACGGCCGACTCTAAGGTATCGCAAATTATCACCTTTGGAAGCGACTCTGACGAAGAAGCTACCCCCAACCCTTCCCTCAGGGAATCTATTTCAAAAATGAAGGAATTGAGGAGCTGCGAGAACGTTCAGCCATGCAATCGCACGCTACTCGGAAAAAATCCCGGCCCCGCAAACAACGGAGCGAACAAAAAGGATAAAGGAAAAGGAAAGACAGCCTTCGTCGCCAGCGCTCAACAACAATTAAGTGAACCTAGACCGGTTGCTCGCCAAAGCAACAAGCGGCAACCCCTCCAGGAAAAGTTGAAACGTCCTTACTCGTTTCCGCAAGATAAAACAAGGGGACTGTTCGAGCTGGCAGTGTGCGACAGACTCATCAATCTGCCGAGTCCAAAACGTCCGTTGCGGCTAGGCGATGTTAATAATCCTAATTATTGCCTGTTCCCCTCCGAACGACGGCCTAGACTTTGCGTCTTGTCTGATATTCGGAGCAGATGCTATGTGGTTTTATCCGTCTACCTCTCCGAAGATGCCAAGTTGATTTATGGCACCGTGTATCGGAGGTTTAGACGGATGCGGCCGATGTAGCAGACTTCGTCAGATTCCCCCTCAGGGTGAGGGGTTTTTGATTGTGGGGACGCTCTTCCCTGCAGGCGCAAGCCCCTGCAGTTAATTACGCTACCGCATCGCGATAGCCACTTTCTCCTTCTCCAGAATTTCACTTCGTGTCGTGTGTGTTTGTTTTATTTATGGTTGCCCGTGGATTGTATACGGAGACTGAGTAATGCCGTCGCCCGTAGAACGTGGATTAGTCCAAATCCGTATTTACTTAGATTTGGGTTTGGTGTTTTTAGTTTAAGGACGCATTAGTCGCGTTGTGGCTAAGATCAACTTAAACGTTCGCCAAGGATACGTTAGTCCTGTTTTGGACTAAGATTAACTTGACTTGATGATCGATTTAATATCTGGGCATCGGGACTCGTCACCTCTCTAACGTCGTTGAAGGATTACAACGGCAGATGTCAGAGGAGTTCAGAGATGTACCCTGGAACCCAGGTTGATTTGGAGTTTTATGGTCCATTTAAATGTTTAAGGATACGTTAGCCGTGTTTGGGGGCTAAGATCAACTTAAACGGGATCGTTTAGATCCGGCAAAAGAGCATTTGGAGGCTCTATTGTTCCAGTTTAGGGACATAGTGGTCCATAGGTAGTTTAGGGACGTCTCGGTCCGATATTAGTTTAGGGACGTTTCGGTCCGATATTAGTTTAGGGACATTTCGGTCCGATATTAGTTTAAGGACGTTTCGGTCCGATATTAGTTTAAGGACGTTTCGGTCCACGAGTTTAAGGACCCCGCAGTCCATATTGATGTGTGGTCGTTGGGACTCGTCACCTCTTTGACGTCGTTGAGGAATTACAACGATGGATGTCAAAGGATTTCGGAGACGTACCCTCGAACCGGATGTAGATCGATTTAGGAGAGCAATTTTTCTCAGTCAATTTAATTTAAGGACTTATGGCCGCGATTGGGCTAAGTCCAATTGGAAGCACTTTTATTTGTTGTTGGTCTGTTAGATCTGTGCCATGGCTGTTTATTTATTTTGGGCTTTGCTCAAACAGAGTATCAATTTAAATGGGGCTCTGCCCTTTTATTGCTTTGCAATTTATTTAGGCCTGTTAGGTCTTTTTGACTTGGGCCTGGCCCTTTAAGTAATGCACTGCATTTGTGCAAAGCACTAAGAATCTTTTTAGATTAAAAAAAAAACAAAAGTGCAAAGCACTTTTTGATCCCTAGATTTAAACAAGTTTTTCCTTGTTTCAGAGAACCAAAGGTTCATAACAAGTGCAAGGCACTATTTTATTTTTATTTTATTTATTTATTTATTTATTGAAGATCAATGATCTTGTTCTTAGATCACTGATCTGTTCATAAGAGAATTTTCTCTTCTTTCAAAGGTTTTTACCTTTTTTGTTCTTGAGAAGTTCTTCAGAGTCCTCTTTCTCTCTTTTTTTTTAGAAAATGTTGATCCCTTTGAATTGAGGTCTGGGGTCCCTTTTATAGTGCCCATAAATTAGTTAAATTTGTTAAAAAGATCTTTCTCTAAGTGATTTGGGGAATTTTCCCCACCGTTGGATCTTTGATCCAAAGGTCTCTATTTTACAGAAGAAAATCTTCTTGTTTTAATAAGAACAGAAAAGATTTATTCTGTTTTGCGCAACTCCCTTAGCGCGTGACACGTGTCGCGCAGCGCAGCGCTCGCGCAGCTGCGCTTGCGCAGCTGCGCAGACACGTGTCGCGCAGCGCTTGCGCAGCTGCGCAGACACGTGTCGCGCAGCGCAGCGCTTGCGCACCTGCGCAGACACGTGTCGCGCAGCGCAGCGTGTGCGCACCTGCACAGACACGTGTCGCGCAGCGCTTGTGCAACTGAAAGTTGTTTCTTTTACTTTTAGTTTTTAAAAGAGCCCTGCTCTGATTGGACGCACCGCCTTGGGCCTTGCGCTATCGTATCAACTTCTGACACGTGGTGCGTTGTGCACAGCGCACGGGATTTGAAGTGTTGCTTCAAAATTTGAATTTTTGAAATTTAAACAGAGCCTTGCTCTGATTGGGGAAACAAATGCCCCCCCCACCGTTGCGCTCACGTGGCGCGCATGTGAGTGCAGCGGTGGCAAGATCTCAGCCTTTGGATCAACTGATAAGTTGAAGGGGCGCATGCGTCTATAAATAGGACCCTTGGTCCTTAGAAAATTCTTACAACTTTTAAGAATTTTGATTCTCAGAGCCTTGCTCTTGCTTAAGAACTTTCAGAGCCTTGCTCTTGTTCTTTCCCCAAGAACTTCAAAGTTCAGAACTTAGAATCACTCTAGGTAATTTAAATTAAATTAAATTTAATTAACAGAGCCTTGCTCTTATAGATCTTTGATCTAAAGAAAAACCCCTTTAGGGTTTCACCACCAGAGCCTTGCTCTCAAAAACTTACAGATCTACAGAGATCTTGTCCATGGGTTTTAACCCATGAACAAAGCTTTGCTCTTGGATCAAATGTAGATCTTTTTAGATCTGAAAAATGAAGATTTTTTAAAATAATTTTCGTAGATTTTTTCAGGATTTCAAAATTTTAATTCTTTTAAGTGTTAAAAAAAAATTGATGGATCTTTCCATCATTACCAAAGAGCTATGCTCTTTTGAGGAATCTTGTTCCCCTGAGACCAGAGTTTGACAAATGTCACTCTGTGACAGAGCTTTGCTCTAAAAGAGGAGATTTTCTCCTTGTCTTTAGGGATTTCCCATCAATGAGGATATTCTTTTGTGGATCTTTTTCCATGAATTGACAGTCTCATCTAATGATAGGATTGTCTTATTAAATGATGCACCGTCATCCAGATTTTGTGGGTCCCCCTTTGGTCCCCTACGCACTGCATCCTAGTGTGGAGTAAGATTTTAAAATGCCAAGCGTTAGAACACTAACGGTTATTTTTGTCTTTCCACAGGAAACATGTCTGACGACTTGTCTTTCCCCTTTGTTCGCTCGGAAGAAGGGTTCCCTCATTCGCCAGTGGACCGGGTGGCGCTCGCTCTTATTAAGGATCATGACCCCGAGTGCAAAAAACTCCACCTGTGGGGAAGGTGGTACAGCCAGATCATCCATGGTCGCCGCAGTTTCAGTTTTGCCACGCCCGTCTGAACCCATAACTCCAATCCCCTATGCGGACGAACCCCCGGCGAAGTATGCCGTGGAGGTTAAAAATTGGAATTCGAATGACCTCCTCCAACCCGCAATTGGTGTTATTCCCGTGCAGCCGCCGCCGGCAATAGATATTTTAGGAAGGCGAATCTGTCAGGGTGAAGCACTCCCTTGGGGACAGGCCTATAATATTGGATTGGTGCCGCGACCGCCCGCCGGATACTTGCAGTGGGCCCGATACATCTTATCGGCGAAAAGGACTCATCTAATGAAGATCGGATTGTATTCGGCCATCTACGTCTCGCTCTTCGAGTATCCCTCTCCTCCAACGTGGTGGATCAAGGCCTTCATCGAACAATGGAATATCCCCACCCACACTTTCTTGATGGCGGATAGGGAGGTCTCAATTTCCTTGGAGGAGTTTGCCGAGCTCTCGGGTTTACCGATGAGGGGGGATCATTACGAGGAGTTGCTACCCCCTGACGAATACGTTTTTATCACCAAGCCGCTGGTGTTTGACCTAACTCCGGAAAATGCCGTTCAGCATCAGTATCCGGGTCTGGTGAAGATGTTGGAGATCTATGAATGACTCCATCTGGAATTGGGCGACCGGGCCGTCAGTTTCGCAGATTTTATTGCCCGCTTCATTCGCCCGGAGCTCCTATCAGAGCGGAGTGAGAAGTTTGCCCAGCTCGATGACCCTTTCGGTTTCGGCTTAGACCGCCGACCTGTATCGGAGAATGATCAAAGGGATTTTTATTTCCCCGGCGCTGCCATCGTCCCTTTCTCAGAAATCGCCGTCCCGGGCATGGATGAGGAGACCTTTTTTATTGGGTTCTTGGGTTTGTGGCTATGCAGTTTTGCGCTCCCCATGTACCCGCGTCACATGCGGCCCTCCGTCTTTTACCCAGCGCATCGGATGGTGGCTGGTTTACAGTTATCGGTAGGAATCGCCAGGCTGGCCTACCTTTATAAAGGACTTACCGTAGCGCCGGACGCTAGTGAGCCTGGGGTGCAGCCCGCCAACTTCCCGACGCACTATTTCACCTCCTGGATGGAAATGCACGTGCAAGGGGTGTTCGGTGTCCATAAGATTCCTCCGTTCTTTGAGAAATGCAGACTCCCGAGAGTCATGCGGTTGGTCGGCGCTTCAATTGTGGTTGCACCCCCACGGGAGTCTAGGGGGCTGCTCCTTCGTCCACATCTGGTCGGAGCGAAGATTTCCTTTATGGATAAGGTTATAACCATAAGCTCAGAGACTGCTAAGTCAGTAGTGCCACTGCGCGATGATTTCAAGGACGGGGCTTCTGTATTGAAGGCTCGGGAAATCCTCCACCTCTACTCCATTCGGCCGGGCTATCTAGTGTTTAGGCAGAATGAGACCGCACTTTTCATGAGGTACAACCCGTACCGGTTTGCTCAGCAATCGAGCTACAACCAAGGGATCCCGATGGAAGTTTTCTTGGAAAAGCCTGTGGTCAGCCGAGAGGGGATGAAGAATGCAATGCACCATTTCACACGGCTTAACACGGGTTCCTATTTCTTCATTAGTGAACCCAGCTGTGTCCCTAAGATGCTTAACACGTACGTGGCTTGGTATGTGCATGCGATGGGCCCAATTATCTTAACGGAGAAGCGTATACTGGTTGACCGTAGGGGTGCGCCTCCTGGCGGTGATCGCAAGGCCCCCTTGCAACCAAGGCTCCCGGTCATTCCTCCGTTAAAAGATGCCGGAGTCGACCGACCACGCGTGTTGAGCCCCACGCGTGGATTGCCGCTGTCTGCTACGGTGAATGCACCACAGGCGCCCTTTGTTCCTACGAAGACGGTTAATGTAATATCGCCAGAGTCCGGCGTAAGAGCGGATATCGGGACCCGCCGCCCCAAGGTGACTGCCAAGCGCAAATCAATTCCAGGTGCATCTAGAGCTGGCGGGCAAAAGAAGAAGAAGTTGATCCTTTCTCTCGACGCGATCCTCAATTTAGAGCCTGAGGCCCCTCTTACCAAAGGAATAAGTGAATATGGCAGTAATAAGAGCTTCTTGGTAGACCCTGCAGATACCAATTTGGCGGCCGCTATTGCAGCTTCTGAGCGATCAGCAAGGCTCGAAGCGATGTTAAGCAAACTCGCGGAGTCAGGTGATCATTAGCCGCTTTCCTCATCATTTCATCGCATTTTTTTTTATCATTATTCTTGACTAATACTTTTCCCATTTTCAACAGGTGTCTCTACTGAAGAAGCTATTGCTGCCACTTTGAAAACTTTCCAAGAGGAGGAGGAGAAACGTGCTCTAGCAGGCGTTGGTGCGTCCCACCCCCTTTTCTTTTATAAGAAAAAAAAATTGTTATCTCTTCTGATGGTCATCCTAACCTTCTTCTTTTGTTTCTTTGTAGGAGCTATATCAGTTGATGCGGGGATCCTCCCTAAGCCTGTTACTGAAGTCCCGGTCTCGTCGGGGCTGCTGCAAGAGCCTCGACTTGACAAAACGACAAGGGATGCCTTGAAAAATTTGGAGGCATCCCTACTCACGGATGAAGACGCCTCAATGAGAGAGGCTCTGGTGAGGTCCGTCTCAATGGCCCAGGAGGAGAGAAAGCGGCTGAGGCGCGAGGCGAAGGCGCTCCGGACTGCTTTGGCTATGGGAGCGGGCCCAAGCACCGTCCCTCGGGCAGATACTCCTTTCGGAGAGGCCCCTGTCGCCCTATCCACTGCTCGCCAACAAGTGTCGCACGCCGTTCGAAGCGCAAATGATAAGTCCACTTCAGGTAACATTTCTTTCAGAATTTTTATTGTGAGAGTTATAATGCCGACGGTTCTTATATTTATTATTTTGCAGGACCAAGTCCGACCGAGGGTGAGGCGGAGACCGTTGAACCCAGGGGAACAGAGGAGGCGGTTCTTGCCGAACTCAAGCCGACAGTGGGCAACATCGTTGAGGCTATGGAGCCTGGTGTGGAGGTTGAGGGGCCTATAGCCGAGAAGGTCATTGATGCCGAGCCTGAAGTGGCGGCAGATGAAACGATCATTACAACTGAGTCCGGGGTGATGGCGGACGAGGCACTTAAGGCTGGCGACCTCGTGGTGACGGTAGATGAGCCGATGGAGACAGCGGTGTTAGTTATATGTATGCCCTAGAGGCCATTACTGTACATAGGATGTATATTGTAGTGGATGCTGGGACATATATAGGGAGGACTTTCTTGCTCGACATGATAGTATGCTATCTGGTTGCTCTTTACCTTAACGTGTATACTGATTGTCTCTCTGTTACATGTTGGTAAAGCCCTTAGGATGTGTACTTGACTACCTGGACTATGATGCGGATCATACTAGTGGGGACATAGTAGTCCATAAGTACATCCTTCAAAGTCTCTAGTCGTGGGTGTATCGAGACGGGGCATCGATATACCAGAGTAGACTAGCGTGTACCTTCTCGACCCATACAGATGGGCGATGGATGATCCCATATCCATTGGTGTTTGACATCAGAGATGATATACGGGTGCTCAGTGGAGACTGGGTACACTGGACGGACTCGCCGAGAACTCCCAGATGGTATTATACCTCACGTCAGATGGCAGTTCTCTGGTGACACTGGTACAGAGTAGTCTGTTGACCCGAGATCGTCATAGAGTCTTGTGTGGTTCCCACTGTGCTTTGATTTCCATCTTACCACGTCCAAGAGGGCGTGCAAAACGGTGGTTTTTGGGTACAGTCCCGAGTCACATGGAGGCAATGAGCGATAGGAGGGGATTCGTCTCTCCCGGTATAGGGAGTTGATGTTGCGCTGTGTTCGATTGGCTATAACAGGAAATCCCTGGCCAGGGTTGCTGATATTTACTGGTAAGTGTTACCAGTAGTTTCTCGAATTGTTATAGACCTCATATCGACACGACTTATCGAGCTATTGGGGTCTGACGTTTACCACCCCTAGGCGAGATATGCGACATATCAGACGATCAGACCGGACTGTACGGTAGTGTTACTGGTTGGATTCACTGGAGTGTGAGCGGGCTTGCTCGTCGATCTTCTGATCGCTCAATACCCGGGTGGCCATTACGTTTAGCAGACCGCTTGCGGCTTGTGGGTGTTTGATATGATCATCACCTGCTGCCGGCGTATTGACGAGTCTTTAGAGTCCTACACAGAGGTTTCCTGGCTCAAGCGAAACGAAATAGGAGCGCATATGAGATATGTGCGGGACCGAGAATAATGCGTGTATGTGATACCGTATTTCATTCTCGCGATCAATGTGTCGAATGGTTGTATGCGATATAACCTAGTTATCGATTCAAGCGTTGATTCGATAAGCCGATACATTGTATACTAGTCGGTTGTGTGCGACATGACCGGATCATTGAATCAAGTATTGATTTAATGATTTAATGCATATTTATATATTTGATATATTACTTTGCATCAACTAGTATCGGTTTACTTAAGATGGATTTTCTCACTCGGATGTACACATTGTATATGTGATATACTTTTGTGCACTTGATTGTATCATGATTGATGATACATGTTTGCTAGGGTTTTTGTGTAAAGATCAAACAATGGTTACATGTTAATGGTTAGGGTTTTGTATTATTCACTTATTTATTTATCTATTGATTTTTGGAAAATAAAGGGCATGAAAAGAAAATGGTGGCTTGATTTGTATTCTAGTTGAAGCTTCATGAAGCTTTGACCTAAGTGACCATTTTTGTCTCATGCCTAACCCTAACCATTCCCGCTAACCATGATTCATTCTCTACACTTAACCATGGTAACTATTATGATAAGAATGAATGGGATTATCTTTTCTAGTTAATCTTTTTATTCTATCATAATATTATCTTCATCTTCTTCTTCTTCTTCACTTGAAGAAGCTTCATTTTCATCAATGGTGGATTGATGAAAAGAGTGAGAAATCCAATTCTAAAGTAAACCCACTTCCTATTTCTTCATCCTCTACTTCTTGCCAAGTAGTTGAGTGTGTTTTCTTCACAAGTTTCATGACTTGGTGAAGTGAGAGCTTGATCTTGCGATGCTTCGACGTAGATCATCTTCGGCATGGACATCGACGACCTAGCTCGCCATTTCTCCGACGAAGCCGATACTAGAGCCCGGGAATTCATTTGGACAGCGAGGGGACTTCGTTGCGGAGCTATGGAGGTGGAGCACCGGATCTACAAAGGTTGTATATCCGTATTCTCATAGTTAAGTGTTAACTAGTTAGCTTTGTCGCCTAGAAATCTAGCCAACGATCCGTAGTCGGGTTTCTCGGCACCTATAATTTTTGAAATTGGCATGGTTGATGCCTTGTGAGACCTCACTAGAGTGCCTAGGAACCCTACAGTGGTATCAGAGCCTAGCTAGAGCCTTAGGCGAAGTCTAGACGGATTTTGAAGTCCGATCGAACCAAAACCCGACCCCAAAATAGCTCTCTGGACTTTTTCTAAAATCTGGAGTTTTCCCAAATTAAAAATATGCAGAAAATTCAGCAGGGAATTCTAAGAATTATGGCAGAAAAATTATTGTATGAACAGTGTAAACGGCGGCGGAACCGCGGCAGAAGCCTGGCTTCTGCGGCGGTTCCGCGGCCTCATGATGACGTCAGCTTCCTATTTCTGCACAGTAATTCCTATTTTCTGGTGTTGGATTTTCTGGGAATTTTTAATATTTATTCTAGAGTTGAATTTTCTGGGTTGTTTTGGGGATTCGTTTATTCGATCGGATTATCAAATTTTGTCTGTGCGGCTTTCCGGATAAATTTTAGAATATGTTAAAAAAGTTCGACCGGATATAAATACCCAATTTTTCCCCTGTCGGGAAATTTCCAAGTGTTGGATCTTTCCGTAGTTTAACGACGTTCTAAGTAGTGCAAGTAACACGATAGACCCTCTAGAAGACAACAAACCTTAACTCGATTATGTGACCGTCTTGAACTGCCCTTTGAACCTTCAGGTTTGGGGCAGTACGGCATGCCACATGTGAGGCGTTGGCTTGACCCTTCTACGGCTGGACCGTTGGTACTGAGGCACGAAATGAATGTTTTTAGACTTGTTTCATGTGTTGATCTGTATCGGGAAAACTTGGGTGTTCGAATGTTCAATCGGAAAGTTTAACATTTTCTGTTTATCCGGAATGTGATACAACAATTGGAATTCACAAGAGTTATGTGATAACTGAATGAATGTTATAAACGTAGCACTTTAGTCTCACTTGATCGGTTGCCACGGAATTTTGATGTGATCAAAAGTCCGTCGCAATCACGTAGCGTACGCGGATACTCGCCGGATAAACTTAATAGACAGCCTCACTCCATAGCCCCGACCAAGTGACTGTAGGAGAACCCCATCACCGAAAGCATCCGTTAGGGTGCTCGCGGCAGCGGTGTTCCGCCTTGGTGCACTTTGTCGACGGCGTCGGGGGTGCGGCCGCCTACTGAAGTTTGCGACGAGCATCCGATCAGGATGTCGGGAATCTTGTTGAATTACCCGACTTGATATTGAAAAGTGTTTCCGATTTTGAGACTAAAATGCGGGGTTTATAATTGTTAGGCATGCGATGTCTAAGTAATTCATTTGGTCAGGCATGCGATGTCTGAGGTTGTTGCGGATTCCAACTGTTGTAGTTTTACACTTTCTTTTCTGTGACCGTAAGTGTAATATGTGATATCGCCGGTTTTGTTGCTATATGTCAACGACAATTGGGATGCGCATATTTACTTACGTTGATGACATGTGATGTTATGTGTTGCTGGATATGTTATATTGGATCGTCGTGTTTGAATAGCCGGGGTTTTTTATGTGAGATGAGTGTTTTTCATTTTCATTCATGTAAAAACTTGTATGTAATATTCTTTTATTGGGGCACTTCCAGGTTGCGGAAGTAGTCACCGTTTGTATATTATTTACTTTTCCGCACTAGGATAGACCCAAGGAGGAGGGCACAAGTAACCGGGTTCTGGAGTTCAGTGGGAGACCAACTCGAGGAGTCGAGTCCGGGTCTCCTAACTCTAGAATTGGTAGGGTTGCTTGCCGCTCTCGTAGGGGTCTAGGGGTGTGGGTTTGGCTATTCATCACGACCGTGGAATCCGTGTTTTATACTGGCTCGTATTGAAAACACGGACGTCCTAGTATATCCAATATTTCATATGATTCTTCTGCTGCGATATCTGTGATGTGATCATGTGATGTTCTGTGATAGATACAGTATATAGTATATATGATATATTATATAGACGTTACTTATGTTTTACACCCGCGCTAGCCCTGCCCCGCTCTGCCGTTAGTTACCTAACCTAACGGTGCACGAGGGGACATCGAGGCGAATGCGGCTGGCATCAGTGTACGTCGTTTTTATCTGTGATGTTTAGGTAACTTAAATGATGGGACTTCATTAATGAGATTAATGAAATAAAAGAAACCTAAGATGTTGTAGAATCGAATTTCAAAATAAAACAGGTAGCTACAGTTCTTGCTTTGCACAGCGGTATATACGATATATCCTGCACCTCATTCGATAAGGAAAGGACCGAGATCCCTTCACCGGGAGTGACTCCTTTAGCAATAACTGGCAGATGCTACACCCCTCGGTTTGTCTTTTGATTGCTTTTAAGTGTTTTTGCTTTGCACAGTGATATATATGATATATCCCGCACCTCATTCGACGAGGAAAGGACCGACGATCCCTTCACCGGGAGTGACTCCTTTAGCAAAACTAGAAAAGCCTAAAAAACACTCCATTTCAAAATTCATTCGATCCTACAACGATATCAAGTTCATTACGCAATAGGTTTTCAGAAAAACCTGTCGTAGCCCTCCGTCATTTCAGATAAGTAGTAGTTAGTATTCGTGCTGCGTTTGTTGGCCTCCGTCAAGGCGCAGTGTGCGGTAGCTAACCAGTATTTATCTGCTTATGCATATGATGCAGATTGAGTTAGGGTAGTCGTGCGACCTTGTTGGCTTCCGTCAAGGGTCGTGCGGGTGGGTTTGATTCGATCAAGAAATGACGGGTTGAACTTGACTAGTAGCCTATGGTTTGTTGGCCTCCGTCAAGGTCATAGGGTGCTAGGGGCAAAATATTATCGGGAATTTCAAGTGTTGAAATTTGCAATGAGATTGCATACCTTTTATGAGATAGTTGGATCCCGATACCCGCTGCGAGTAAGTGTTACTCCTGGGAGAGTTTTATACATTACAATTAGCCGATCAAGTAGGTGTCTAGAAAGGTGTTAACGAGGTTACGCCTCTGGGAAAACGAGGTTTACATTAATTAGGTTCGTGCGAAAGTACGGGGGACCTCCCTCAAAGTACCGACACTGGCCTGGCTGAAAGATTGGCGAACTTGTAGTGTGTAATTAATCCCGGCTAGTCTTTCCTTTTAGGGTTTGAAGGAAGATTTGATAAAAAGCAGTGGGAGCCATCCTGATTAGATAAAATAATAACCAATCTATTCTTGCAAGAGCGCACGCTGAGTGTTTTCTTCTCTCTCTCTCCAGGTAGCGACCATATCACGCCTTAATCAAGATAATAAAACGGATTATTGACCGAACCCGCTTGTTATACTGAGTTGGGGAACGTTGGTCCCGCTCCAACTTATAATTGTTATAAGACAGAGCAGGAAATTGGGAAATACCAGATTTCCCGTGCCGCCCAAACGAAGAGTGTGCATGCTGATGCATCATCTTCGGGTGTGTTCATTATACAGAACTGTTTCTCGATGTCCTTTACGTCCTGGGTATATGATACCGGATCAGGATCCCGCATATGTAATATGTTACATGGGCTACAGAAAGGTAAAGAACTGAGAACGGGTGATAAGTTTCATGAGGCAGAAAACGGGGCAAGAGTTGCAGCCAAGTCTGTCGGTCACTGTCACCCTGTATTACCAATACATTGATTCTGAACGAATGTTATTAGATACCGAACCTGATATACAAAATCATATCACTCTCTTTATTAGTAAAGAAATGATAAAATTTTGTATTGTTGGATAATGTTTTGAACATTTCCTATATCAAAAGTTGATCAGTTCAGGCACGTTGTCTAAAAGCATTAACGTTCTAAATCAAACTACAGTTCTTAGTATACAGAACACACACAAAAGGAAGAGTTCAGAAATGAACGAATCCTTCTTGAGGTATTGTAGACTAGGTCAGATCAATGTGACCCGACTAGCTAGAGTTACATAAAGATGCATATTTAAATTAGTTTGAATTTACATCTTGTGAAACTCGCCAGTCATGTCACAAAGATAAGATGACCATAGCTCTGTTTATTGGAAACAGAGAAAGAGTTAGTGAACTCTTGGGACTGATACATGATGATGTATATAAGGTCTCCTGTCTACACATGCCAGGACTGATTCTTTATACTTCATTATATTCTCTGATAATCTCTCAAGATTCAGTCATATGTTCCTGTTGAAACATGAGTCCGAACCTTTTGAGATATTCACAGAATATAAGCGAGAAGTAGAGAATCAAAATACGGGTAAAAGTATTATGTTCTTTGATGAAATCAAGGAGGAGAATACTTGAGCACGGAATTCTTGGAATTTTCTAAAGGAGAATGAGATTCTCTCTCAGCATTACTCCTCCGTATACACCATTGCACGATGGTATGTCGGGGCGGAGCAGATACACCCTATTTGATATGGTGTGCTCTATGATGAGTAATACTGAGTTACCTTTTTCCTTAGGGGGTTATGCACTTGAGAAGCTGCATACCTATTGAATAGGGTTCGAATCAAATCAGTTGCCTACCACTTCATATATGATATGGAAAGGGAAGAGCCCATATCTTAAGTTAGTTAAGATTTGGGGTTGTCCGGCCTATGTCTAAAAGCAAAATCCGGACAAGCTCGAGGCAAGGTCTGTAATGTAGAACTGGAAAGGTTCCAGCTATACAAAATACAGCAGATGATTTGGTACAACCAAAGGATTCAGTGGATGCCAACGAACCTCAGCCTCTCCGCCGATCTAGTAGGGTTCCTCACCTACCTGAGAGATACTTCGGTTTCTCTATGACAGTGGGAGCGAGGATTGCATCATGAGATGATGACCCAACTAGTTTCGAGCTGGCCATCAGGAGTAAGACTCTGTAAGAATGGCTGGATGCTTAGTGATCTGAGATGGAATCCATATACACCAACAAAGTATGGACTTTGGTTGCTATATCTGAAGGGTTAAATCCCCATCAGGAGCAAGTATATCTTGAGAAGATTACTTGGTGTACATGGAAAGGTTGAGACTTTCAAAGCTAGACTGTTAAAGGTTTTCGTCATCAACCAGGCGTGGATAATGATGAAACCTTTTCCAGTACCTATGCTTAAGTCCATCCTGATCCTACTTGTCACGGCTACATACCATGACTACGATATCTGGCGGTTGAGTGCCATGACTCCTTTTCTAAATGATGTTTTAGAAGAGTGTGTCTATAAGTACACAGCCAGAGGGCCTCGTAGACAGTGGGAGCAGCGGAAACGTGAGCAAGATGCTTTATCTGATAAAGCAGGCATCGCGGAGTTGGAACGTCTGTTTTGATGAAGTAGTCAAAGAGTTTGACATCATCAAAATGGTAGATGAACCTTGTATAAACAAAAAGGCAGTAGGGAGTATGGTGGTAATCCTCGTAGAGTACGTGGATGACATACTCTTGATAAGAAAGGAGTTTCCTATGCTACGCTCGGTCAATCTCCGCTTATCGCAATGATTCTCCATATAGGATCAAAATGATACCTCCTAAATCCTGAGTTTTGGATCTATGAGATAGATTTAAATGGATGTTAGGATTCTCACTAGTTGTAGTGAGATGGTATCAATCGATCCTGGGAAGAATCGCTGGAAGTGTTCCAGGGTGATAAAGACGACTGAATGTCAGTCGCAGGCATTGTCTTTACCCTCAGTAAAGGGACGGTATGTTGGAAGAGTTCCAAGCTAGATACCGTGACATACTAGACGATAAAGGCAGGATACATCGCTACTAAAAATGCTACCAAAGAAGCTGTTTGGGTGTATATTGGTTCATGAGATGAACTATGTTCCTCCCATTGTATGACAATGGAGTTGTGGCTTATGCCAAGGAACGCCGGTCCCATCAGTGATCCAGACTTATTCTAAGGCAGTATCACCTGATCATGGAGATAGTTGATCTCCAGGGTGATCGAGGCAAGGAGAGAAGACTTAGAGGATAACGCAGCGGATCCACTCACGAAGGCCTATTCCCAGAGAGAGACTTTTATGGGATGGTTGAGTATGAGATATTACAACCACTGCTACAGATGGCCCTAGTGCAAGTGGGAGATTGTTAGTTATATGTATGCCCTAGAGGCCATTACTGTACATAGGATGTATATTGTAGTGGATGCTGGGACATATATAGGGAGGACTTTCTTGCTCGACATGATAGTATGCTATCTGGTTGCTCTTTACCTTAACGTGTATACTGATTGTCTCTCTGTTACATGTTGGTAAAGCCCTTAGGATGTGTACTTGACTACCTGGACTATGATGCGGATCATACTAGTGGGGACATGGTAGTCCATAAGTACATCCTTCAAAGTCCCTAGTCGTGGGTGTATCGAGACGGGGCATCGATATACCAGAGTAGACTAGCGTGTACCTTCTCGACCCATACAGATGGGCGATGGATGATCCCATATCCATTGGTGTTTGACATCAGAGATGATATACGGGTGCTCAGTGGAGACTGGGTACACTGGACGGACTCGCCGAGAACTCCCAGATGGTATTATACCTCACGTCAGATGGCAGTTCTCTGGTGACACTGGTACAGAGTAGTCTGTTGACCCGAGATCGTCATAGAGTCTTGTGTGGTTCCCACTGTACTTTGATTTCCATCTTACCACGTCCAAGAGGGCATGCAAAACGGTGGTTTTTGGGTACAGTCCCGAGTCACATGGAGGCAATGAGCGATAGGAGGGGATTCGTCTCTCCCGGTATAGGGAGTTGATGTTGCGCTGTGTTCGATTGGCTATAACAGGAAATCCCTGGCCAGGGTTGCTGAGATTTACTGGTAAGTGTTACCAGTAGTTTCTCGAATTGTTATAGACCTCATATCGACACGACTTATCGAGCTATTGGGGTCTGACGTTTACCACCCCTAGGCGAGATATGCGACATATCAGACGATCAGACCGGACTGTACGGTAGTGTTACTGGTTGGATTCACTGGAGTGTGAGCGGGCTTGCTCGTCGATCTTCTGATCGCTCAATACCCGGGTGGCCGTTATGTTTAGCAGACCGCTTGCGGCTTGTGGGTGTTTGATATGATCATCACCTACTGCCGGCGTATTGACGAGTCTTTAGAGTCCTACACAGAGGTTTCCTGGCTCAAGCGAAACGAAATAGGAGCGCATATGAGATATGTGCGGGACCGAGAATAATGCGTGTATGTGATACCGTATTTCATTCTCGCGATCAATGTGTCGAATGGTTGTATGCGATATAACCTAGTTATCGATTCAAGCGTTGATTCGATAAGCCGATACATTGTATACTAGTCGGTTGTGTGCGACATGACCGGATCATTGAATCAAGTATTGATTTAATGCATATTTATATATTTGATATATTACTTTACATCAACTAGTATCGGTTTACTTAAGATGGATTTTCTCACTCGGATGTACACATTGTATATGTGATATACTTTTGTGCACTTGATTGTATCATGATTGATGATACATGTTTGCTAGGGTTTTTGTGTAAAGATAAAACCATGGTTACATGTTAATGGTTAGGGTTTTGTATTATTCACTTGTTTATTTATCTATTGATTTTTGGAAAATAAAGGGCATGAAAAGAAAATGGTGGCTTGATTTGTATTCTAGTTGAAGCTTCATGAAGCTTTGACCTAAGTGACCATTTTTGTCTCATGCCTAACCCTAACCATTCCCACTAACCATGATTCATTCTCTACACTTAACCATGGTAACTATTATGATAAGAATGAATGGGATTATCTTTTCTAGTTAATCTTTTTATTCTATCATAATATTATCTTCATCTTCTTCTTCTTCTTCACTTGAAGAAGCTTCATTTTCATCAATGGTGGATTGATGAAAAGAGTGAGAAATCCAATTCTAAAGTAAACCCACTTCCTATTTCTTCATCCTTTACTTCTTGCCAAGTAGTAGAGTGTGTTTTCTTCACAAGTTTCATGACTTGGTGAAGTGAGAGCTTGATCTTGCGATGCTTCGACGTAGATCATCTTCGGCATGGACATCGACGACCTAGCTCGCCATTTCTCCGACGAAGCCGACACTAGAGCCCGGGAATTCATTTGGACAGCGAGGGGACTTCGTTGCGGAGCTATGGAGGTGGAGCACCGGATCTACAAAGGTTGTATATCCGTATTCTCATAGTTAAGTGTTAACTAGTTAGCTTTGTCGCCTAGAAATCTAGCCAACGATCCGTAGTCGGGTTTCTCGGCACCTATAATTTTTGAAATTGGCATGGTTGATGCCTTGTGAGACCTCACTAGAGTGCCTAGGAACCCTACAAGCGGAGCCCGAGGAAGTAGCGGGTGAGATGGGTACGACTCTTGGGGAAGAGTCAGCCGCTTCCTTCCAAGAGTCCGGCAACGCTCCAATCATTGCCCTCCCCGTCTACGATCTTCTGCCGTCTCCTGGTCGCGCGAGCACGACGACGGTCCCTATCGAGTCGGGTGATGAGGTTACGGGTGGTGGCCTCATGTCGATGGAGGAGGGAATTGTCTCAGTTTCGGCTGGCAGCTCGTCGGGTAAACTTCGAGTTACCATCATTCCCCTTTTTTTTTATATATATCTTGCGATCTTTTCTAACAAGTTTGTCTTTGTTTTTAACGCAGGCGCGGCCAGTGCCGATGCTCCATTGCTCGAAGGAGCACCGTCAACTACTGCTTTGGCGGTGGTCATCTCCCAGCCTTCCCTTGTGCCATCGCGGATGTTGGAAGGTATGGATTTATGACTCATGAATTAATCTTTTAAACGTGTAGCTTATGTACTAACGTTATACCACTGTGTCCTTTCAGGAGTGCTCTTTGATCATCTATACCAAGTGTTGCTCCCACACTTCTCCTTCCCATCTGAATTCGTTTCTCCTTCTAGTGGTGCCGGTGAGTATATTTTCATTTCGATGTCTTTCTTTTCCCCTTTCTTAGCAATGGGATGATTTCTGACTTTTCCTTTTCCTTATTGTAGTGCCACGAATTGAAGGAGGGGACGCAAGACCTGCCGCGCTACCGGCCCTTCCAGCTTTGCCATCTGTTGCAGCTGGTATAGTAAATTTCCTTTTTGACGACTCTTTAACATCTCTTGAACCGTCGCTTAACTATGTTTTGTTTTGCAGCTATCGTTCCGGTTCCGATCCCTCTTGAGTCTCGTGTCCTTTCACCGACAGGCCCTTTCTTGAAACGTCCATCTGCAAAGGGTGCCGTGATGAGTTTGGGCATGCTGAGCGGGTATATCGAAGAGCTTAATGCAGACGCTCTCCCCTCTGCTGCAGATTTCGCCGTGGAGGTTAATCCAATGTTGGCGGCGCTCGTAAACTTTCACAACGAAGGCGTCGTCGAATCTTGGGTTAACCACTGCAGGGAGATCGAGGCCTGCCTACATCGGCTGGAGTCGACGCGTCCTTCTCCTGAAGTTTTGGCCATAAGCATCCAACGGACAGCTTGGCTCGAGCAAAGCACTTCTTACTTCCGCCATTTGGAACAAGAAGCAGCTTTACGGTTGAAGGAACGTCAGTAATTTTCAAGCGCAACTGCTCGCTTGCGCGCTGAAGTTAGGACGAATGCTGCCGAGGTGAAAGCTGTCTTTGAAGGCCTTCTGAAGCGTATTTCTAATGGGCTAGCCATGAAGCGGAAGCTTGATGCCGCCGAGCGTGATGCCTGAGGCCGTGAAGCAGCTCAGCAGGTCGTTGGGGAACAGCTTGCCTCCTTCATGCAGCAGCGGGCTCAAGTAGAGGCCGAACTGGCGGTGGCGGCTAATCAAGAGAAGGCGTGGAAGGAAGTACGCGAGCATTTGATAGAGCAATTCAAGAGGCTTCCTTCTCAGTAACTCTCCTTGTATCGTTTGTACTTGTAAATAAAAAATGTATATGCATATTTTTTATTCTTTAGAACAATGTATCTTGTACTCAATCAAGTCTATGAATAAAAGATACACACATTTTTTTTGTAACGTCTTGTGTCATTTCTCCGCCTTTTTCTTTCTTTTGTTATCAGCATGCCACCTTAGTAACCATGGTTGACGGATAATAGGGCACGCATCTTGACTTTCTTAAGAAATAGCGATGGCTTAGGCCGCAGGTTCAGATCTGCTGCCTAAGACTTTTCAACTCCATGAGCCGTGAGGGTCTCATAGAGACTTTTCTCCCTACGGATCGAGAGGATCTCGTAGGTGGGTTTTTCTCCTTAGGAATCGTAAGGATTCCTAAGTGTGGTTTTCTCTTATAGGTCATAAGGATCCTATAAAAGAATTTTCCCTCTTACGAGTCGAGAGGACTCGTAAGCGGTTGTTTCCCTCCTTGTCGAAACTCGACCTTGGAGAGTGAGACCCGTGAATAGTATGCAAGAGACCATTTTGGATTGACTTGCAGGGTCCCATTGTTCAGGAAGCAAGTTTTTTAGTCCCTGCTGCCTGAGGCTTCATTTGCAAGTTGAGACGAATCGGGAATTTCCCGCGGAGACACTAGCTTCTCTGCGAGCCGACGCGAATCAGGAGGCTCTCGTCAAGGAGTGTTTGTATCCGTGAGTCGAGGAGTTTGCTAGGGATTATTTGTTTCCCAAGCGCCAAGGATTATTTGTTTCCTTGGGGTTTGAAACGAGTCGAGAATTTCCCACGGAGGCACTGGTGGCTCTGCGAGTCGACGCGGATCAGGAGGCTCTCGTCAAGGAGTGTTTGTATCCGTGAGTCGAGGAGTTTGCTAGGGATTATTTGTTTCCAAAGCGCCAAGGATTATTTGTTTCCTTGGGGTTTGAAACGAGTCGAGGATTTCCCACGGAGGCACTGGTGGCTCTGCGAGTCGACGCGGATCAGGAGGCTCTCGTCAAGGAGTGTTTGTATCCGTGAGTCGAGGAATTTGCTAGGGATTATTTGTTTCCCAAGCGCCAAGGATTATTTGTTTCCTTGGGGTTTGAAACGAGTCGAAGATTTCCCACGGAGGCACTGGCGGCTCTGCGAGTCGACGCGGATTAGGAGGCTCTCGTCAAGGAGTGTTTGTATCCGTGAGTCGAGGAATTTGCTAGGGATTATTTGTTTCCCAAGCGCCAAGGATTATTTGTTTCCTTGGGGTTTGAAACGAGTCGAGAATTTCCCACGGAGGCACTGGTGGCTCTGCGAGTCGACGCGGATCAAGAGGCTCTCGTCAAGGAGTGTTTGTATCCGTGAGTCGAGGAATTTGCTAGGGATTATTTGTTTCCCAAGCGCCAAGGATTATTTGTTTCCTTGGGGTTTGAAACGAGTCGAGGATTTCCCACGGAGGCACTGGTGGCTCTGCGAGTCGACGCGGATCAGGAGGCTCTCGTCAAGGAGTGTTTGTATCCGTGAGTCGAGGAATTGGCTAAAGACACTGGTTTCTTCGGAGTTGGAATGAACCGTCGAGGTTTGGCTTCGTCTTCTGGCGGAGCCTGTTGGGAAGATATGGTTCCCTCTTTGTTTACGCCCTTGGATTGTATACAGGGATCGATGTGATCTTAACTGTAGGGCCAAAGTTTTATCATTTCTTCTCTTTTTTTTTTAATTTATTTCCGCGATGCTCTATCATTTCAGCTTTTATATCGCGAAGGTCGCGATTGCCCAATCATTTCGGCTATTTTCCGCGGTGCCCAATCATTTCGGCTATTTATTTTATTTTTACTCGCTGCTTTTTATTGCGAGTTGCCCAATCATTTCGGCTATTTTGCATGCATACATTTTTACTTGCTGCTTTTTATTGCAAGTTGCCCAATCATTTCGGCTATTTCGTATGCATGTGCGGCCTACTGGCTTTCCGCCGTAAACCTGGAATGAGACACCGATTTCGGCATCAGCACCGCTACAACTGGGATATTGCCAGGAGCGAATCATCATCTGCCTCTGTCGATGTTGAACAAAGGTGGCTTAGCGACCAGGGTTAGGGTCCTGTCGTCTAAGGCTTTTAACTTCATGAGCTGTAAGGGTCTCACAAAGGTATTTCTCCCTACAAGTCGTGAGGATCTTGTAGGTGTATTTTCTCCTTAAGAATCGTAAGGATTCCTAAGTGTATGTTCCTCTGTAAGTCGTAAGGATCCTACAAGAGGGTTTTCTCCTTGTAAGTCGAGAGGACTTATAAGGGTTGTTCATCATGCGAACATATCCCCAGTCTCGGATGAGACTTGATTAGGAAAATGTTTATTCGCGCCCGTGGATTGTATACAAGGGTCAGTATTGAGCCACTTGTAGGGCAATATTGGAAGTTTGTGGGGGTTTGCTTAAGCACAGGTTTAGGTCTCTGTAACTTAAGACTTTCAAATCTTATGAGCCGTGAGGGTCCCATAAGAGAGTTCTCCTCACGAGTCGTGAGGATCTCGCGAGTGTATTTTCTCCCTAGGAATCGTGAGGATCCCTAAGTGTGTTGCTCCCTTGTGAGTCGTAAGGATCTCACGCAGGTGGTTTCTCCTTACAAGGTCGAGAGGATCTTGTAAGTGTTCTTTTAACGAGGTTGTGCCCTTTCGGGTTTTCGCAAACACTCGCCGGTAGCCCTGCTGTTTTTACTCACGGAGCTCTTTTGGGTTTTCATCCGTGCCCATTTTGCTTATGGAAATACCGTTTTTATTATCATCATCATTTTTTTTATTTTCTTTTTCTCTCTCCTCTTTTTTTGTCAGCCTAAGGATGCTGCGGGAGTAGTTTTAAGGACGTTCCGGTCCGCTATTAGTTTAAGGACGTTTCGGTCCGTTGTTAGTTTAAGGACGTCTCGGTCCGTCATGGAAAAGGCCGGTTACTTTTTATAATGCTTGAGCTTAGGAAGATAGCGAGCGGACATAGTCGTCGTCATCTATCATTGACCTAGGCTGTGGTTCATTAAGCATAGTATTTCTTTAGGAAGCGACTGTTTATTGGCCTTAAAGGCCTTTCACCGTGCATGTCCATGAGTAGATAGGCCCCACCCTGGTAAACTTTATCTATGACGTACGGGCCTTCATAGTTTGGCTCGAATTTTCCCCGCTTGGCGCGATTGGGGATCATAGGCCTTTTGACCACTAACACGAGTTCACCTTGGCGGAATGTCCTCGGTCGGGTCAATCTTTCATATGAGCGCGTCGTCTTTGCTTTATAAGCTTCCAGATTTTGTTGCGCTATGAGCCGTGTTTCTTCAAGGGCATCAAGCTCCTCAAGCCGAAGGTTAGCATTTTCTTCGTTCGTCAGCTCGTAGTGGATTGCCATTCGTAGAGAGGGTAGCTCTATCTCGAGGGGGAGTACTGCTTCGGTACCGAACACCAACGCGTACGGTGTTGTGTTCGTGGCCGTCTTGAACGTAGTTCGATATGCCCAAAGAGCTTCTTGCAGTCTTTCGTGCCAGTCTCTCTTATTTCGGGACACCGTTTTCTTTATGATCTTTGTCAAGGTCTTGTTGAAGGCCTCAGCTAGACCGTTAGCTCACGGATTATAAACCGAGGAATATCTCCAGTCTATATTATACCGTTGCGCGAAGCGACTGATCTTGTGGCTTCTGTAGGCTGGCCCGTTATCGGAGATGATCCGTCGCGGAGTTCCAAACCGATATATGACGTGCGTCTTGAAGAAGTGAAGGATATTCTCCGTCTTTACTTCCCTTAGCGGTACCGCTTCTGCCCACTTAGAGAAGTAGTCAGTCGTCGCTAGGATGAAACGATGTCCTCTAGACGATGCTGGTTCGATGGGGCCGACTATATCAGTCCCCCACATTTCGAATGGCCAGCTAGCCACAGTTGGATGTAGTGGATTCGGATGCTGATGGATGAAGTCCCCATGAATTTGGCATGAGTGGCATTGCTTCGCATATTCGAGGCAGTCCTGGATCATCGTGGGCCAATAGTAACCCATCCGTTTGATCTTTAACTTCATCTTTGGGCCTGCTTGGTGAGAACCGCAGAGTCCGTCGTGAACTTCCTGGATGATCCTTTTCGCTTCGTCAGTTCCTACGCATCTCAGCCACAGAGAATCAAATGACCTTTTGTACAGAGTATCATTGACGAAGGCGAAAGACAGAGCTCGTTTTATGAGCTGATGTCTCGTAGACGCTTCTTCGGGCAATCGGTGGGACTTAAAGTAGTCTATGAAGACTTCCCTCCAATCCTCGGTATTTTCCCAATCTTTTACTTGCAGGGTTGTCTCCTCGTTCGCTCCTTTTTCTTCGGATGATTCCGGAGATATTTCTGCTGGGGCAAGCACTCGACGGCTTTTTACCACGATTCTGACGTCATCGAGGTTCTCGTCAGCCAGTTCTTTAGCAAGTTTGGCCAATGCGTCCGCTTTGCTGTTTTTCGCGCGCGGTATGTTCTCCAAAGTATAAGAGGGAATTTGGGTCAACAGTTGTTGCACCTTTTCACCGTATTTCACCAATTCTGGCTTGCACGTTTGGTAGTCGCCGTTTACTTGACTAACGACAAGTTGAGAATCCCCATATATGAGGAGGTTTTCAATTCCCATGTCAATGGCGATCTTAAGGCCTGCTATCAGAGCTTCATATTCGGCTTCGTTATTTGTCCTCGGCTCTGTTAGGGAGAACGCGTAGCGCATTATCCCTCCTTGTGGAGTTACAAAGATGAGTCCTACCCCTGATTTAATTATAGGGGTACTTTGTTTGCGCTTCTTCACGGAAGATGCTCCGTCGAAATAAAGCTCCCATCGGATATTATCACCGTCGATCGCATCAAACGCATGTTCGTCTGGAAGATCGCAATTCAGAGGAGAATCGGCGGGTATCGGATGTTCAGCGAGGAAGTCGGCGATGGCCTGGCCTTTCACTGCCTTGAGAGGTTGATATGTTATCGAGAACTCCATCAAGAGCAGGGCCCATTTAGCGAGTCGTCCCGTCAATATGGCCTTTGACATCAAGTATTTAAAGGGGTCCACCTTTGAAATGAGACGGACTTCATGCGCCAACGCATAGTGTCTGAGCTTTGTTATCGCAAAGATCAATGCCAGGCAGTGTTTTTCAATGGGAGAGTAGTTGCTTTCTGCCCCCAGCAGAACTTGACTTAAGTAGTAGAGTGCTATCTCTTTCCTTTGATCGTTCTCTTGTGCCCATAATGCGCCTAAGGAACCTTCGAGGGCGGTTGTATAAAGAATGAGGGGTTTTCCCTTGACCGGAGCAGCCAACACCGGCGGGTTCTGCAAGTATTGCTTGATCTCGTCTAGTGCACTTTGGCACTTTTGATCCCAGACAAACGGGGTTCCCTTCTTCATCAGGTGGCTATAGGGACGGCACTTTCCTGAAAGGTTGGCTATAAATCGCCGTATGTATGCAAGCTTCCCTTGGAGAGATCGCAACTGTTTGAGAGTTCTCGGCGGAGGCATTTCCATGATCGCTTTGATCTTTGACGGATCTATTTCAATACCTCGGTGTCGAATAATGAATCCCAGGAATTTGCCTGAGGAAACTTCGAATGCACACTTGAGCGGATTCATCTTCAAGTTGTATTGCTGAAGGCGTTGAAATACAGTTTTTAGGCGCACGAGATGTTCCTCGTATGATTTTCTTTTAACCACGAGGTCGTCGATATAGCATTCGACGATTTCGTGTATGAGGTCATCGAAGATCTTCGTCATGGCCCTTTGGTAGGTGGCACCAGTATTCTTTAAACCGAAGGGCATCACCTTGTAACAAAATATTCCCAGAGGAGTCCTGAAGGCTGTGTGCTTCTAATCTTCTGGATGCATTTTTATCTGATTATATCCTGACGAGCCGTCCATGAAGGAGAAAATCTCATGAGTGGACGTATTGTCTATCATCAGTTCGGTGACTGGCACTGGAAAATCGTCCTTCGGACAAGCTTTATTAAGATCTCGGAAGTCTACGCATATACGCACTGTCCCATTTTTCTTCATCACCGGGACGATGTTGGCGATCCACTCCGGATATTGAACCTCCTGGATGAAGCCAGAGTCGATCAGCTTTTTGACTTCAACATTGATACTCATTTCAAGCTCGAGCCGCATTCTCCTCGGCGCCTGTTTGACTGGCTTGATGTCCGGGGATATCGCCAATCTGTGTATAGCAATTTCTGGATCTAGTCCCGGCATTTCGGAATAGTTCAATGCGAAGCAATCTTTATGCTGTAGAAGCACATCTTTTAACGCAGCCACCCTTTCTTTAGATAGCAGCTCGCTGATGATTGTCGGTCGCGGGTCATTTGCCGTCCCCAACTCAATTTTCTTGAGATTATCTGCAGTGGTATGGATTCCATCTTCCAGCTCTTTTGGCGCTGGTGGGAATTCTGAGATTATCTCGTCGCTGCTGTTTTCGAAGCACCAAGGGAGTTCATCTATGTTCTCGGGTTCTTCTTTTAATATTGTTATCATGTGACAAGTGCGAATTCGCTTCCAATCCCAATGTGGAACTGGTTTTTCTTCCGTGGCCTTGGGCTCGTGCTTTTGTGGCGGCGTTACCCTCCAGTTGTCAGACAGGGCGAACTTGCCAAGCTGATACTGATCTTCGACCCAATTCTTGAAGGTGAAGCAGTCCTCGAGAGGGTGCCCTATCACTCGGTGATAAAAGCAATAGTCCGGGTGTGAGACCTTGCCCGCTTGTTCGGGGTGTTTAGACTCCGGCAGTGTAAGCATCTGATGTTTTAGAGCGAGGTCAAGTATCTTCTTCGTCTTGTCCCGAGGAAACGAGTATGCTCGACCCATTTTCTTCATAAGGGATAGATCAATAACGCTCGACTCCCATTTGCGTGGCTTCTTAGCCCTGCTTTGTTGCTGCTGAGCGCCTTTTTGGCCTTTCGACTTATTTCTGCTTTTGCGTCGAGCATTCTTTATAACAGGTTGACATGGAGCGGCCTTTTCATTTTTCACGGCCTGTTGGAGAAGGCGTTGTGTCTTGGCTTTCTCATAGATGACCATTTCGCGGTTATGATCGTCTCGGACTTTTTGACCCGCTTCCCTTATAAGCTTGTCCATTTGTTCTTCGAACGACGGACTGGGCACTTTTGCATCCGGAACTTTCATTGTCTCAGGATTAGCGTCCCCCCATTGAGCATCCGCTTCTTCATCGAAGTCATACACGACATAGCAGCTGTTTAGTAGCTCCCGTTTCTTTGACCGGACGTATCCAAGCCCAATTGTTTCTATTCTCCCATTAGGCAGTTTGCGTTGAGTCCTGGGAACGTTCCAGATTTTGTCATAGAACTTGGCTTTTCGGACGGTCTGCTTGAAGGATATCCCCTGGCGTTTCAGCAGCTTTTTCAAACCCTCTGTATAATATCTGGGAAGACGGATAGGCTGAAGCCTGTCGAGCGTGGGATCCACGCCATGCCAGATTTCTTTTTCTACCTTGGTTTCTTCAGAGCGGTAAAACAGAATTGCTTTCTCGCTTTCTCCCCTGGAAGGGATATAGAATGTCCGCAACTCTTCTACACTGTAGATATTAAGTGCGTCCAGTTCTTTATGGTGTTTAAGCGGCACCATGGCGACTTGTAGACTTTGTTCTTCGTCAGCGGACGTTCGTATGGAGGGTCGAGCAGAGAATACAACACGGATCTCATCTTCCGAGTCGCTACCAAAGATTAACGTAGGAGTGGACGGTCCTGGCTTGCTGTGTTGGGGCGGACCCGAATACACTATTTCCTCTTCCTCCTCGGTATCACTGCCGAAGACAGGGATGGTGGCATTAGCTTTATTCTCCGGCTTGTGACACTTCTCCGTATCTTCGAAATCCGGTAAGAAGTATTTGGCATCTTCGTATTTGCGGACCTCGTTCACAGAGAACGGGTTTAGTTCTCCCGTCACGGTATACTCGAAACCATCCTTAAAATACTTCATACACTGATGTTGTGTAGAAGGGATGATGTTGTACTCGTGTAACCATGGTCGGCCGAGCAAAGCGTTGTAGCATGTCTTCGCATCTATGACGTGGAACTTAATGTCCGTGACGAGTAGCCCGAAGCGTAGCGTCAGTATCACAGATCCAAGAATCTTTGACGATTGGGAGTCGAACCCGGAGATGGTGATCTTATCCCGAGCAAGGTGCTGGACGCTCATGCAGATTTCTTTTAACACCCGCACGTTGAGGAGATTAACGGAGGATCCATTGTCGATCAGGATTTTGCCTATCTTAATATCGTGGCAGTATTCTGAGACATAGAGGGGGCGATTGTGTTCGCACGTCCCAAGGAGAAGGTCCACGTCGCCGAAAGTGACATCGGCCGTGTGCACTTCCTCCAACCCATCCTTCATCTTTTCCTCGGCCAGGAAGGCTTGGAATTGTTCCGGATCTTGTAGTGCCTTAATCAACGAATCTCTCGCCTCTTTTGATAGCAAGAGAGCGTCAAGAATGCTGAGCTGTGAGGGTAGCTTCCTCAGATGCGCTAAGACGTTGTAATCCACCTTATTTTTCTTCGGCGGGTCCTTGGCGTTTAGCTCTTCCACCACTTGGTCATCTAAGACGATATCTTCAGAGGCCTTTTCTTTCCCTTTATCTTTTCTGTCCAAGGGTCCGAGGTTCTTTTCAGGCAGCGTCCGATTCCGCAGCCGGATATTTTCGCAGACCTTCAGCTCTTCTTCTTTTCTCGAAGCGGACTCTTTAAAGAGAGGGGAAAGTTCCAGCTCTTCATCAGAATCGCTCCTGAATGTAAGCACTTGTGACCCGCTGGTGTTAACCATGCGACAATCGCCGGTAGTTCTTTCAAGCTCTTCGGTCGTATTTCTTTGCTCCCGACGAGTTTTGCGCTTTTCCCGCTTAAAGCGTTGTCGATGAGCAACGTATCCTTGCAACCATTTATCGAAAGCTTTGCACTCTTGAGTGGGGTGCGAGACCTTCTGATGATATAAGCAATAGGAGGGGTGCATTTCTATTTCACCAGTAATTTTTCCTTCAGAGGATGGTAGCTTCATACCCATTGATAGGGCCTTAGCAAACCTTTACTTTATCTTGAATTGGCTTTTGTCGGTAGCGAAGGTGTTTTGCTCCAGCGGGATCGTCTCAGCTCTTTCATCAAGTCGCTGGCGCTTGGCCCTTTCAAATATAGCCATCTCGCGTTCTCGATCAGCTTTACTTTTCAGTCGAGCTTCGTTAAGGAACGCGTCAATCATTTCAACTGATAGCTCCGGAATTTTTGATTCGGTATCTGCCCCCAGCGTTTTAGTGCCAGGAGTCTCCTCATCGTTCGCGATCGCATAGGAGATCATATGACAGCTCGCCACATATTCTTCGGATTCATCCGATGAACTTTCTTCCTCATCTTCTTCTTGAAAGACGTGATTGAGGAACTCTTGGAGCGTAATGGGAGTCCGTGCCTTTTGGTTGTATTCATCCAGCGCATCGATTTGCTTTTGTAAGTCCGTGCGCTTGTCGCCAGGCTTCACGGGCTTCTTTGACTTCTTTTTCTTCTTCTTCAAGGATTTTGACGGCTGGTTGCGAGTGCTTGAACCACCACTATCGGTTTTTGGAGTCGGACGCGGCTTCAACATCCTTTCAATGACCTGCGGTTCCAACGGGTTCTTCCACTTGATCGCTGGACATGCCTGAAGATCGTTTAGCATCCTCTTTGTCTTGGCTGATAATACAACCTCCCAAGGAGCTTCTTCAACGACGGAGCATGTTGCCCCCGGTGTATTCGTCCTCTTAGAGGTGTGGGGCTGCGGGGGATTCACCTTCCATTTGTCAGATAACGCGAATTTGCCCTGTCGGTACTGGTTTTCAAGCCAATTTTTGAAAACGTAGCAATCTTCGATTGGATGGCCTAGTACTCGATGATAAGGACAGTAGTTGGGCTCGTTGACGTCACTTGGTTGTAACGGACGTTTTGGATCCGACAAATTTATGAGTCTGTTGCGCAACGCCAGCTCGAATAACCTTCTCGTTTTATCGCGGGGAAAGGAATAAGGACGTCCTATCCTATCCTCAAGGGGTACGTACGGGCGCATATTATTTTGACGAGCAACTGGCTTCGGGTCGCTCGGTTGTTGTTGAGCATTAGCGACGACGATCGCTTTTCCCTTCCCTTTGTCATTTCGGGAGTCCGGCCTTGGAAGAGGAGGTTTATGGCCCATCTGATCCATCTGTGCTAGTTTGTCGATCAAGGCTTGAAAGGTAGTCGGCTTGAAAAACATCATAAACTGCGAGATGGTTGCTTGTGGATCGAGGGTTCCCACAAACATACCCACTGCGGGAGCTTCTTCAATGCGCTGCTCACACTTTGACCATAAATTCCGCCACCGTATAGCGTACTGAACCCATGTCTCGCCGGGTTTTACCCTGGCGTTAATCAGTGTCGTCATCGGGGTACGCTCACTGGCACTTGCAAAACGCTGAGTAAACAGCAGCTCCATCTCCGCGAAGGTTTTGATAGAGTCGTTCGGGAGCTCCGAGTACCACTCGAACGCCGTATCTGATAAGCTTTCAACAAACTGGCGCAGTAAAAGCTTGTCATCACCGCCGGTATTGCCGCAGAGTGCTCTGAACTGGGCAACATGCTGGTGTGGATTGCCTGTCCCCTTGTAGACATGGAACTTGGGAATCGTATAACCGGGTGGGTACTTGATTTGATCGTACCAACTTGGATATGGCCGCCCCGTTTTTACGACCTGACCGGCCGCTTCGGTCGCATGATGCACCCGTATTTGCTGGGCGATGTATTCATCCAAATCAGTTTTTGAGATTGTATCCTCCTTAGCTGTGGATAGAGCCGGTGGAGGATTCGACGTCTCTCCCCTATCGTCTTCAAGAATGATCGGGGGATCTTCGACAGGTGGATCTTGTTGAATCATCATACCCACCATATCCTGGAACAGGAGGGCCATTTTCTTTATGTTGGCTGCCTGCTCCGCAGCTTCTTTATCTTTCTTCTCTAGTACGCGCCGAAGGAATTCGGTGTCCGTTTCTTGTTCTTGACGCTCGTCCGAGGACGTTTCCGGGATTTCTTTTGGCCCCGTAAGTGCGGCCATAGCGTTCATCATTTCTTGGAGCTTCTGCTGCTGCTCCTGAGCCTTGGTCACTGACCTTGTGTGCGGTCTATGACCTATTGAAATGCGGCTATCTTCTTTTCCCGATGCCATGTAAACCGTATGAACTGTTATGCCCCCTGACTTGGGGCGTTTAGGTTCATCACCTCTGGTGTTTGTCGCCGGTGCGGGGGTTTTCTCCGGACTTCTTCTTTTGTGGGCCGTTGAAGTGGAAGGGGCCATTGCACTGGGCACCCTAGCGATCATTGTCCTCTGCTGTTTAATTGGACAGTCTTTTTCTTTTTGCACCTTCATCTTCTTTCGTTGACGGGAGTGATCCGTGTCGATCACGGAGTCTTGAACCCTCCTCCAAACTTTATAAATTCTTGAGGACAGCCTTTGAGGGGGTTGTTCTTGCTTTGTTTCTGGGACTCTCTCCGCAGACGGAGGAGATCTTTTCAATATAGCGGTTGGAGAATTCTTCCGTACCCTCCTCAGCAATTCAAAGCTGTTCCCAGTTGGAACAACAGCGTTGACTTCCACCACTGGAGCCGGTGGAGTTAGCCCTGAGGAAGAGTTGTGTTAGTTATATGTATGCCCTAGAGGCCATTACTGTACATTGGATGTATATTGTAGTGGATGCTTGGACATATATAGGGAGGACTTTCTTGCTCGACATGATAGTATGCTATCTGGTTACTCTTGACCTTAACGTGTATACTGATTGTCTCTCTGTTACATGTTGGTAAAGCCCTTAGGATGTGTACTTGACTACCTGGACTATGATGCGGATCATACTAGTGGGGACATGGTAGTCCATAAGTACATCCTTCAAAGTCCCTAGTCGTGGGTATATCGAGACGGGGCATCGATATACCAGTGCAGACTAGCGTATACCTTCTCGACCCATACAGATGGGCGATGGATGATCCCATATCCATTGGTGTTTGACATCAGAGATGATATACGGGTGCTCAGTAGAGACTGGGTACACTGGACGGACTCGCCGAGAACTCCCAGATGGTATTATACCTCACGTCAGATGGCAGTTCTCTGGTGACACTGGTACAGAGTAGTCTGTTGACCCGAGATCGTCATAGAGTCTTGTGTGGTTCTCACTGTGCTTTGATTTCCATCTTACCACGTCCAAGAGGGCGTGCAAAACGGTGGTTTTTGGGTACAGTCCCGAGTCACATGGAGGCAATGAGCGATAGGAGGGGATTCGTCTCTCCCGGTATAGGGGGTTGATGTTGCGCTGTGTTCGATTGGCTATAACAGGAAATCCCTGGCCAGGGTTGCTGAGATTTACTGGTAAGTGTTACCAGTAGTTTCTCGAATTGTTATAGACCTCATATCGACACGACTTATCGAGCTATTGGGGTCTGACGTTTACCACCCCTAGGCAAGATATGCGACATATCAGATGACGAGACCGGAATGTACGGTAGTGTTACTTGTTGGATTTACTGGAGTGTGAGCGGGCTTGCTCGTCGATCTTCTGATCGCTCAATACCCGGGTGGCCGTTACGTTTAGCAGACCGCTTGCGGCTTGTGGGTGTTTGATATGATCATCACCTGCTGCCGGCGTATTGACGAGTCTTTAGAGTCCTACACAGAGGTTTCCTGGCTCAAGCGAAACGAAATAGGAGCGCATATGAGATATGTGCGGGACCGAGAATAATGCGTGTATGTGATACCGTATTCCATTCTCGCGATGAATGTATCGAATGGTTATATGCGATATAACCTAGTTATCGAATCGAGGGTTGATTCGATAAGCCGATACATTGGATACTAGTCGGTTATATACGATATGACCGGATCGTTAAATCAAGTGTTGATTTAATGATTTAATGCATAATTATATATTTGATATATTACTTTGCATTAACTAGTATCGGTTCATTTTTAAATGGATTTTCTCACTTGTTTGTGCACATTGTATATATGATATATTTTTTGTGCACAAGATTGTATCATGTTTGATGATAATGCTAGTTTGGGTTTGTGTAAAGAATTAAACCATGGTTACTTAAGTGGTTAGGGTTTCATTTCCTTTTCTCATTTATTTATTTATTTATTCTTTATGGAAAATGAAAAGCATAAAGAGAAAAATGGTTGCTAACTTTGTTTGTATTATGAAGCTTCATGAAGCTTTGACTTAGTGACCATTTTGTCTCATGCTTAACCCTAACCATTCCACTTAACCCTAGTCTATTCTCTACACTTGATCATGGTTACATTATGATAAGTATTCTTTTTATTTCCTTTTTGGAAAATACTCATCATAATATTCATCTTCTTCTTCTTCTTCATCACTTGAAGAAAGCTTGCTTCATCAATGGTGATTGATGAAAAAGAGTGAGAAATCCAATTCTAAAGTGAACCCACTTCCTATTTCTTCATTCTCTACCTCTTGCCAAGTAGTATAGGGTGTTTCCTTCACAAGTTTTCATGGCTTGGTGAAGGTGGAGCTTGATCTAGTGATGCCTCGACGTAGATCATCTTCGGCACGAAGCCGACGACCTTGCCCGCCCATTTCTCCGATGAAGCCGACGCTTGAGCCCGGTATTTCATTTGGACAGCGGAGAGGACTTCATTACGGAGCCGTGGAGGTGGAGGACCGGATCTACAAAGGTTGTATTTCCGTTCACTTAGTTAATTTGTTAACTAGTTGCTTGATTCGCCTAAACTTCTAGCCGACGATCCGTATTAGGGTTTCTCGGCACCCGTTAAATTTGAAATTGGCATGGTTGATGCCTTGTGAGACTTCTTGAGAGTGCCTAGGAACCTTTCATTGGTATCAAAGCCTAGCTAGAGCCTTAGGCGAAGTCTAGACGGAGTTTGAAGTCCGATCGAACCCGAAACCCCATTTTTCCACGCTCTCTGGACTTTTTCTGAAAACGTGGATTTTTCCAAATTAAAAATTGCTAAAAAATTCAGCAGGGAATTATAGGAATTACGGTGCAAAAATTATCCAACGAAGTGTCCAGAGTGCGGCGGAACCGCGGCATAAGCCCTGCTTATGCGTCGGTTCCGCGGCCATATCATAAGATTGTCCTATAATTTTTGTACAGTAATTCATGATTTCTGGTGCTGGATTTTCTGGGATTTTTTAATATTTATTCAAGAGTTGAATTTTCTGGGGTTGTTTTGGGGATTCGGTGTTTCGATCGGAGTATCAGATTTTGTCTATGTGGCTTTCCGGATAATTTTAGAATATGTTAAAAAGTTCGACCGGATATAAATACCCAATTTTTCCCCTGTCGGGAAATTTCCAAGTGTTGGATTTTTCTGTGGTTTAAAGACGTTCTAAGTAGTGCAACTAACTCGATGGACCCTCTAGAAGACAACAAACCTTAACTCGATTATGTGACCGTCTTGAACTGCCCTTTGAACCTTCGGGTTTAGGGCAGTACGGCGTGCCACATGTGAGGCGTTGGCTTGACCCTTCTACGGCTGGACCGTTGGTACTGAGGCACGAACTGAATGTTTTTAGACTTTTTTCATGTGTTGATCTGTATCGGGAAAACTTGGGTGTTCGATTGTTCGATCGGAAAGTTTAACATTTTCTATTTATCCGGAATGTGATACAATAATTGGAATTCACAATAAGTTATGAGATAACTGAATGAATGTTATAAACATAGCAGTTTAGTCTCACTTGATCGGTTGCCACGGAATTTTGATGTGATCAAAAGTCCGTTGCAATCACGTAGCGTACGCGGATACTCGCCGGGTAAACTTAATAGACAGCCTCACTCCATAGCCCCGACCAAGTGACTGTAGGAGAACCCCGTCGCCGAAAGCATCCATTCGGGTGCTCCCGGTAGCGGTGTTCCGCCTTGGTGCACTTCGTCGACGGCATCGGGGGTGCGGCCGTCTACAGAAGTCTGCGACGAGCATTCGATCAAAATGTCGGGAATCCTGTTGAATTGCCCGACTTGGTATTGAAAAATGTTTTCGATAATGAGACTAAAATGCGGGGTTTATAATTGTTAGGCATGCGATGTCTAAAGAATTCATTTGGTCAGGCATGTGATGTCTGAGGTAGTTGCGGATTCCAACTGTTGTAGTTTTACACTTTCTTTTCTGTGACCGTAAGTGTAATATGTGATATCGCCGGTTTCGTTGCTATATGTCAACGACAATTGGGATGCGCATATTTACTTACGTTGATGATATATGATGTTATGTGTTGCTGGATATGTTATATTGGATCATCGTCTTTGAATAGCCGGGGTTTTTTATGTGAGATGAGTGTTTTTCATTTTCATTCATGTAAAAACTTGTATGTAATATTCTTTTATTGGGGCACTTCCAGGTTGCGGAAGTTGTCACCGTTTGCATATTATTTACTTTTCTGCACTAGGATAGACCCAAGGAGGGGAGCACAAGTAACCGGGTTCTGGAGTCCAGTGGGAGACCAACTCGAGGAGTCGAGTCCGGGTCTCCTAACTCTAGAATTGGTAGGGTTGCTTGCCGCTCTCGTAGGGGTCTAGGGGTGTGGGTTTGGCTATTCATCGCGAGCGTGGAATCCGTGTTTTATACTGGCTCGTATTGAAAACACGGACGTCCTAGTATATCCAATATTTCATATGTTTCTTCTGCTGCGATATCTGTGATGTGATCATGTGATGTTCTGTGATAGATACAGTATATAGTATATATGATATATTATATAGATGTTACTTATGTTTTACACCCGCGCTAGCCCTGCCCCGCTCTGCCGTTAGTTACCTAACCTAACGGTGCACGAGGGGACATCGAGGCGAATGCGGATGGCATAAGTGTACGTCGTATTTATCTGTGATGTTTAGGTACTTTAATGATGGGACTTCATTAATGAGATTAATGAAATAAAAGAAACCTAAAGATGTTGTAGAATCGAATTTCAAAATAAAACAGGTAGAGCGAGGAAGGAAGCCGCTTGGGGCCCATATGCTACACCTCCCGGTGAGGTGGAGCATCCGTTGCAGTGGCACTTCGAGCAGTTGGTGCAGTTAAAGGCCATTGAATCTTGAGTTCTGTGCCAGGCAAAAGACCAAATCTTAGTAACTTGAAATCCGAAGGCAACCATTAACAAGCCGCGATTGGTTCGCGAAGACGACACACGAAGTGTGGAGTGGAAAGAGGAAAAGGTCCCACCGGGCGTGCCAGAATCTGTTCCCCTCCGAACGACGGCCTAGACTTTGCGTCTTGCCTGAGATTCGGAGCAGATGCTATGTGGTTTTATCCGTCTACCTCTCCGAAGATGCCAAGTTGATTTATGGCACCGTGTATCGGAGGTTTAGACGGATGCGGCCGATGTAGCAGACTTCGTCAGATTCTCCCTCAGGGTGAGGGGTTTTTGATTGTGGGGACGCTCTTCCCTGCAGGCGCAAGCCCCTGCAGTTAATTACGCTACCGCATCGCAATAGCCACTTTCTCCTTCTCCAGAATTTCACTTCGTGTCGTGTGTGTTTGTTTTATTTATGGTTGCCCGTGGATTGTATACGGAGACTGAGTAATGCCGTCGCCCGTAGGACGTGGATTAGTCCAAATCCGTATTTACTTAGATTTGGGTTTGGTGTTTTTATTTTAAGGACGCATTAGTCGCATTGCGGCTAAGATCTACTTAAACGTTCGCCAAGGATACGTTAGTCTTGTTTTGGACTAAGATCAACTTGACGTGATGATCGATTTAATATCTGGGCATCGGGACTCGTCACCTCTCTAACGTCGTTGAAGGATTACAACGGTAGATGTCAGAGGAGTTCAGAGATGTACCCTCGAACCCAGGTTGATTTGGAGTTTTATGGTCCGTTTGAATGTTTAAGGATACGTTAGCCGTGTTTGGGGGCTAAGATCAACTTAAACGGGATCGTTTAGATCCGGCAAAAGAACATTTAGAGGCTCTATTGTTCCAGTTTAGGGACATAGTGGTCCATAGATAGTTTAGGGACGTCTCGGTCCGATATTAGTTTAGGGACGTTTCGGTCCGATATTAGTTTAGGGACGTTTCGGTCCACGAGTTTAAGGACCCCGCAGTCCATATTGATGTGTGGTCGTTGGGACTCGTCACCTCTTTGACGTCGTTGAGGAATTACAACGATGGATGTCAAAGGATTTCGGAGATGTACCCTCGAACCGGATGTAGATTGATTTAGGAGAGCAATTTTGCTCAGTCAATTTAATTTAAGGACTTATGGCCGCGATTGGGCTAAGTCCAATTGGAAGCACTTTTATTTGTTGTTGGTCTGTTAGATCTGTGCCATGGCTGTTTATTTATTTTGGGCTTTGCTCAAACAGAGTATCAATTTAAATGGGGCTCTGACCTTTTATTGCTTTGCAATTTATTTAGGCCTGTTAGGTCTTTTTGACTTAGGCATGGCCTTTTAAGTAATGCACTGCATTTGTGCAAAGCACTAAGAATCTTTTTAGATTAAAAAAAAAACAAAAGTGCAAAGCACTTTTTGATCCCTTGATCTAAACAAGTTTTTCCTTGTTTCAGAGAACCAAAGGTTCATAACAAGTGCAAGGCACTAATTTATTTTTATTTTATTTATTTATTTATTTATTGAAGATCAATGATCTTGTTCTTAGATCACTGATCTGTTCATAAGAGAATTTTCTCTTCTTTCAAAGGTTTTTACCTTTTTTGTTCTTGAGGAGTTCTTCAGAGTCCTCTTTCTCTCTTTTTTTTAAGAAAATGTTGATCCCTTTGAATTGAGGTCTGGGGTCCCTTTTATAGTGCCCATAAATTAGTTAAATTTGTTAAAAAGATCTTTCTCTGAGTGATTTGGGGAATTTTCCCCACCGTTGGATCTTTGATCCAAAGGTCTCTGTTTTACAGAAGAAAATCTTCTTGTTTTAACAAGAACAGAAAAGATTTATTCTGTTTTGCGCAACTCCCTTAGCGCGTGACACGTGTCGCGCAGTGCAGCGCTCGCGCAGCTGCGCTTGCGCAGCTGCGCAGACACGTGTCGCGCGGCGCAGCATTTGCGCAACTGCGCATACACGTGTCGCGCAGCGCTTGCGCAACTGAAAGTTGTTTTTTTTACTTTTAGTTTTTAAAAGAGCCCTGCTCTGATTGGATGCACCGCCTTGGGCGTTGCGCTGCCGTATCAACTTCTGACACGTGGCGCGTTGCGCGCAGCGCACGGGATTTGAAGCATTGCTTCAAAATTTGAATTTTTGAAATTTAAACAGAGCCTTGCTCTGATTGGGGAAACATTGCCCTTACCATCAAACGGTAGGTCATCTGATCGAGGATTACTACGTCTTCAAGAACTGGGTTGAAGACCAATACCAACAAGGCAAGGTCGCGCTGTCTGAAAACTGGAAGGTGAGTCCGCCACAACCGCACGCTCCGAGAAAGATGGATACGCCAGGGGCATCAGGGTCAGTCATAGAGAAAGCCCCATAGACCGAAAAGTCAATAAACTAGATATTCGCCTAAAATACGGCGACCCCGGACCGAAACGTCCTTAAACTAATGATGGACCGCAATGTCCTAAAACTTGCAAATGACCGAAACATCTTTAAACTACTACCGCAACATCCTCAGGATGACGAGAATATAAAAAAAAAGAGAAAAAAAATAAACGGTATGTCCATAAGCAAAATGGGCACGGATGAAAACCCGAAAGGGCTCCGTGAGTAAAAACAGCAGGGCTACCGGCGAGTGTTTGTGAAAACCTGAAAGGGCGCAAGCTCGTTAGAAAAAATAAGAAGAAGAATAAAAAGAATAAAAAAAACGGTATGTCCATAAGCAAAAAGGGCACGGATGAAAACCCGAAAGGGCTCCGTGAGTAAAAACAGCAGGGCTACCGGCGAGTGTTCGTGAAAACCCGAAAGGGCACAACCTCGTTAAAAAAAAAGAGAAGAAGAAAATAAAAAGAATAAAAAAAACGGTATGTCCATAAGCAAAATGGGCACGGATGAAAACCCGAAAGGGCTCCGTGAGTAAAAACAGCAGGGCTACCGGCGAGTGTTTGTGAAAACCCGAAAGGGCGCAACCTCGTTAAAAGACACTTATAGGGTCCTCTCGACCTTGTAAGGAGAAACCACCCGCGTGAGATCCTTACGACTCACAAGGGAGCAACACACTTAGGGATCCACACGATTCCTAAGGAGAAAATACACTTGCAAGATCCTCACGACTCGTAAGGAGAACTCTCTTATGGGACCCACACGGCTCATAAGATTTGAAAGTCTTAAGTTACAGAGACCTAAACCTGTGCTTAAGCAACCCCCACAACTTTCGACATTGCCCTACAAGTGGCTCAATGCGGACCCTTGTATACAATCCACGGGCGCGAATAAACAGTTCCCTAATCAAGTCCCATCCGAGACTAGGGATATGTTCGCTTGGTAAACAACCCTTGTAAATCCTCTCGATTTATGAGGAGAAAACCCTCCTGTAGGATCCTTACGACTTACAGAGGCATAAATACTTAGGAATCCTCACGATTCCTAAGGAGAAAAAACACTTACAAGATCCTCACGACTTGTAGGAGAAATACCTCTGTGAGACCCTTACGGCTCATGAAGTCAAAAGCCTTAGTCGACAGGACCCTAACCCTGTTCGCTAAGCCACCCTTATTCAACATCGACAGCAGCAAATGATGATTCGCTCCTGGCAATATTCCAGTTGTAGCGATGCTGATGCCTAAATCGGTATCAAATTCCAAGTCCTTTCATGGCAAATGATGACTCGCTCCTGGCAATATACCAGTCGTAGTGATGCTGATGCTAAGATTGGCATCAGATTCTAAGTTCCACACTCGCGATATAAAAAAATCAGCGATCCAAAAATGCATATGAAATAGCCGAAATGATTGGGCAACTCGCAATAAAAAACAGCGAGTAAAAATAAAATAAACAGCCGAAATGATTGGGCAACTCGCAATAAAAAGCAGCGAGTAAAAACAAAATAAACAGCCGAAACGATTGGGCACACGAAATAGCCGAAATGATTGGGCAACTCGCAATAAAAAACAGCGAGTAAAAATAAAAAAAATTTAGCCGAAATGATTGGGCAACTCGCAATAAAAAAACAGCGAGTAAAAATAAAATAAATAGCCAAAATAATTAGGCAACTCGCAATAAAAAGCAGCGAGTAAAAAGAAAAAAATAGCCGAAATGATTGGGCACCGTGAAAAATAGCCAAAATGATTGGGCAATCGCGATTTTCGCGATATAAAAAGTTGAAATGATAGAGCATCGCAGAAAGAATAAAAAAAATGAAAGAATGAAACTTTTTGCCCTACAGGTGAAATCACATCGATCCCTGTATACAATCCAGGGGCACAGATAAAGAGGGAACCATACCTTCCCAACAGGCTCCATCAGAAAGCGAAGCCAAATCTCGACGGTTCATAGACAACCTAGAGACAATCTCGACATTTGTCGCAATATTACAGACACGACGTCAACATCGACAACTTAGAGATCACCAACGGCGTTTCTCCTCACTCCAACTAGATGCAGACATGACGTCAACAACCGACCTCAGAATCGCAATGAAACGGAACCATGGCAAAGTCTCTAGTTCCAAATCTCAATGGCCACATTTGCAGCCTGGAGACCAACAACGGTGTGCCTCCTCATTCCAGCAGGACACAGATGTTACACCATCAAGCGGAGCGATGGCAAAATCCGAGCTTCACCTCAGCGTTCGTCTTGATACAGTAGACGCAATATCAACAACAGCGTTCCTCCACAGTTCAGCTGGAGGCAGATGCAACGTCAACAAAAGACCTCACGGTCGAAACAAAGCGGAGTAACGGCAAAATCCCAACTCCACCTTAGCATTCGTCTCGTTACAGCAGACGCAATGTTAACAACGACGTTCCTTCGCAGTCCAACAGGGTGTACATGCAAAGTTAACAAAAGACCCCATGGTCGAAACCAAGCGGAGTGACGGCAAAATCCCAGCTCCACCTCAGCATTCGTTTCAATACACCAGACGCAGTGTGAGCAAATGAAGCGAAGGCCAAATTCCTAGCTTTAAGGTATTAACGGCAAGTCATATAAAGCCTGAAAGACCACCCGAGATCATCTCACATGGAGTGGTCACCTCCTCGACGTTCGTTTCGATACAGCAGACGAGTTGTCACCCCAGCGTTCTTCCTCCAGCAGGGATTCGGACGTGACAAAGCAAACGAAGCGAAGGCCAAATTCCTAGCTTCAAGGTCTTAACGGCGAGTCATATAAATCCAGAAAGACAACTGGAGATCGTCTCATGTCAGCATGAAATGGTCACCACCACGACGTTCGTCTCGACACAACAGACGCAACATCATCAAACAAGCGGAGATTCAGACGTGACAAAGCAAACGAAGCGAAGGCCAAATTCCTAGCTTCAAGGTCTTAACGGCGAGTCATATAAAGCCTGAAAGACAACTGGAGATCATCTCACACCAGTGCGGAATGGTCACCACTTCGACGTTCGTCTCGACACAGCAAACGCAACAATCATCAAACAAATAGAGCCACGGCAAAATCCCTAGCTCCAAACCTCGACGGTTCATCAACAACCTATAGACAACCTCGACATCCGTCTCGATACAGCAGACGAGATGTCACCCCAACGTTCGTCTCGACATAGCAGACGCAACATCATCAAACAAACGGAGCCACGGCAAAATCCCAGCTCCACCACGACGTTCGTTTCGATACAGCAGACAAATTGTCACCACAGCGTTCTTCCTCCAGCGGGATTCGGACGCAACAATCAAACAAATGGAGACACGGCAAAATTCTAGCTCCACCTCGACATTCATTTCGATACAGCAGACGAATTGTCGCCACAGCGTTCTTCCTCCAGCGGGATTCAGACGCAACATCATCAAACAAACGGAGCCACGGCAAAATCCCAGCTCCATCCCGACGTTCGTTTTGATACAGCAGACGAATTATCACCACAGCGTTCTTCCTCCAGCGGGATTCGGACGCGACAATCAAACAAACGGAGCCACGGCAAAATTCCAGCTCCACCTCGATATTCGTTTCGATACAGCAGACGAATTGTCACCACAGCATTCTTCCTCCAGCAGGATTCGGACGAGACAATCAAACAAACGGAGCCACGGCAAAATTCCAGCTCCACCTCGACGTTCGTTTCGATACAACAGACACGTTGTCACCCCAGCGTTCTTCCTCCAGCGGGATTCGAACGTGACAGTCAAACAAACAGAGCCACGGCAAAATTCCAGCTCCATCTCGACATTCGTTTCGATACAGCAGACGAGTTGTCACCCCAGCGTTCTTCCCCCAGTAGGGTTCAGACGCGATAATCAAACAAATGGAGCCACGGCAAAATCCCTAGTTCCCACCACGACATTCGTCTCGATACAGCAGACGCAATGCCAGCAAACGAAGCAAAGGCCAAATTCCTAGCTTCAGGGTCTTGACGGCAACTCACATAAAGCCCGAAAGACTATCGGAGATCATCCCCACACCAGCGCGGAGTTGTTATGACTCATCGGGGCTCGCCAAAATGAGCCTAACCTCAAGTAAAAAGCGGCATGGCAAATTCCTAACGCTTGCTCTTCCGACGGTCAAACTGCCTAGGAAGATTGCTTGAAGACGTCTTGTCCAGCCCCCGAAGGGATCAGAGACACGGCAGTCGCAGGGCTACTCGAACAGCACGATTGCCTATCGAGGACTGTATCGGCTTATGCGACGGTACGATGGCCAAAACCCTAAGTACCACCAACCTTAACGGGCTTCTGTCGTAAAGAACAGAGGTTAAATGCGACGTTAAGATGTTCTTGCGAGAAACGCTCGATTCGTCTCGACTTGTGAAGAAATTGTTGAGGCGGCTCGACTCGTGAGATAAAGCCTTAGGCAGTAGGCATAAAAGAAGCCTGTTTCCTAAGCACCGGGACCCTACAAGTTGACCCAAAACGGTCTCTTGCATACCATCCACGGGTCTCACTCTTCAAAGTCGAGTTTCGACAGGGAGGGAAACAACCGCTTACGGGTCCTTTCGACTCGTAAGAGGGAAAAATTCTCTTATGAGATCCTTACGACTTATAAGAGAAAACCACACTTAGGAATCCTCACGATTCCTAAGGAGAAAAAAAACCACCTACGAGATCCTCTCGATCCGTAGGGAGAAAAGTCTCTATGAGACACCCACGGCTCATAGAGTTGAAAAGTCTTAGGCGGCAGATCTGAACCTGCGGCCTAAGCCATTATTATTACATGGAGAAATCAAGGTGCGTACCAGCTAATTATAACAGTATACTGATAATAAGAGAGTGACAGAAAGAACATCCGATTTACACTTGATCAAGCGTTTAAGACATACTCATTCATGCACGTGCAAACCGTTCAGGATGAGGAATAAGACAAGATGAAATGGAAATTTTCTATTCATATCATAAAAAAGGGGGTTCTTACAATCACGGAGAAATAAATAATAACATTATTAAAATGTTTACAAAGGTATGACTTCGGATCCGGGGCACGGATTGAGGAATTCAAAAGTAAGGCCATCCAGAGTTCTCCTGGCCTTTCTGATGATTCTCGTGCGCAGCCTCTCGCGCTCCTGGGTGTCAAGGTCTTCAGCAAGGCCCCCTATCCTTTGATAAGCAGCGATTATCGTCGTCTGCTGGAAGACTTGATGTAGGATGTCGATGAGGCTGTCCCGCCGTTTCTTCGAGATCAGCCCTGTCAGGTACACTGAATGCACCTTGTCTTCGGCATCATCCAGCGCATTGAGCGGTAGGGCGTCGTGAAACCCCGGAAGTGCTCTCCATATTGCTCCCAGCACGACCTTTAAGAGAGCTGAACAATGAGGAAGCAACCAACCACCACTTGCGTTGAGGCGACCCATGACCTCCGCACGCTGGGCGTCCGTAAACTCCTGGTTCTGTTGACGGCCCTGTACACGGATATCCTCATAAGTGTTGAACTCGTGCAAGCTGTATAGACGCACCGCCATAATACCTGAAGAAAACAGTACAGGGAGATTAACAAATAAGAAAATACAGAAAGTTAAAAGTTAAACTTCTCGAGAGCAATGCTCTACAGACAGGAGTGACACCAGTCAAAATCAGCTATGAGGAGAATTTGAGGAAAATTCCCTAAGAACATTGAGAGCTCTGCTCTGGGGAAAAATGATATAATAATAATAATAGTATCAAATGCCATGAAGAACTCTTAAGAGTTCTCCTATATGATTTGGAAGGAGCAAAGCTCCATTAATGAAGAAAATCCAAGGAAAATCTTTTAGAGAACAGAGCTCTGTTAATGGAACCCTATTAGGGTTCCCTTTAGTTCTCTTTAGACCGCCCTTAGAGCAAAGCTCTGCTAAGTGAAACCCTAAATGGGTCTTCTTTAGATCATGGATCTATTGAGAGCAAAGCTCTTAAAATTAATTTAATTTAATCAAAATTAATATTTTTACCTAAAATTCTCTAAAGTTAAAATTTTAAAAGTGTTTAAACAAGAGAGCAGGGCTCTGAATTCTGAAAGTAAAATTGTGAAGATGAAAATCATCTAAAGGACCAAAGGTCCTAGTTATAAGCATCAAATACCCTTTCAACTCCCAAGACTTACCGCAGCGGTTGGAATTCCACCACTGTTGCGCTCACGTTTAGAGCCACGTAAGCGCAACGGTGGGGGGGCATTTGTTTACCCCAATCAGAGCAAAACTCTGTTCAAATTCCAAGGCGGGAAACGAAGCAACGCTTCTGTTTCCCCAATAAGAGCAAAGCTCTGTATTGAAAATTAAAATTAAAATAAATGAAATAACGCTTCAGATCTCCTGCACTGCGCACAGAGCGCCACGTGTCAAAATCAGACACACCGGCGCAGGGAGCGCAGCGCCCAAGGTAGCGTACTCCATCAGAGCAAATCTCTAAAAACAAAAAAAAATCAGTTGCGCAAGCGCAGCTGCGCTGCGCTGTGCGCGACACGTGTCAGCGCAACTGCGTTGCGCGACACGTGTCAGCGCAGATGCGCACAAAAAAAAAATAAGGTGCGCAAGCGCAGCTGCGCTGTGCGCTGCGCGACACGTGTCAGCGCAATTGCGCTGTGCGCTGCGCGACACGTGTCAGCGCAGAAGCGCACAAAAAAAAAATCAGTTGCGCAAGCGCAGCTGCGCTGCGCTGTGCGCTGCGCGACACGTGTCAGCGCAACTGCGCTGTGCGCTGCGCGACACGTATCAGTGCAGAAGCACAAAAAAAAAATTAAGTGCGGAAGCGCAGCTGTGCTGCGTGACACGTGTCAGCGCAACTGCGCTGTGCGCTGCGCGACACGTGTCAATGCAGAAGCGCACAAAAAAAAAACTTCAGTTGCGTAAGCGCAGCTACGCTGCGCTGTGCGCTGCGCGACACGTGTCAGCGCAACTGCGCTGTGTGCTGCACGACACGTGTCAGCGCAGATGCGCACAAAAAAAAAACTTCAGCTGCGTGACACGTATCACGCTCTGGAGCATTTGCGCCAAGCAGAATTAAAATTCTGAGAAATCTTTTCTGTTCTTGTTAAAACAAGAAGATTTTCTTCTGTAAAACAGAGGCCTTCGGATCAAAGATCCAACGGTGGGGAAAATTCCCCAAATCACTCAGAGAAAGATCTTTTTAACAAATTTAACTAATTTATGAGCACTATAAAAAGGACCCCAGACCTCAATTAAAAGGCATCAACATTTTCTTAAAAAAAAAGAAAGAAAGAGGATTCTGAAGAACTCCTCAAGAACAAAAAATGTAAAGATCTTTAGAAAAAGAGAAAGTTCTCTTATGAACAGATCATAGATCTTCGTTAAATAAAAAATAAAAATGAAAATAAAGAATAGTGCCTTGCACTTTTTATGAACCTTTGGTTCCTGAAATAAAAAGAAAAACTTGTTTTTTCTTTGATCTAAATTAGATCAAGGAAACGAATAGTGCTTTGCACTCCTTTTATGAACCATTGGTTCTTGAATCTAAAAGATTCTTAAATCATAGTGCCTTGCACTTGCAAACTGCGCTGTTGCGCTCCTGGATTGGCGCAAGCCACCAGAGCGCGCCACGTGTCAGCAGCGCAGGTGCAGCGCATTAGCGCAGTGCACTGCGCTTGCGCGACACGTGTCAACACTACAAGCGCTTGCGTTCTCTGATTGGCGCAAAGCGCCTGACAAATGCAATGCATTTCCTAAAAGGGCCAGGCCCAAATCAAAAAGACCAAGCAGGCCAAAATAAATTGCAAAGTAATAAAAGGGCAGAGCCCAAATAAAATTGATGTTCTGCATCATTTATAAAGAACAGAGACCAAAACAAATGGATGCTCTGCATCCTTTCTGGGCAAAGCCTAAATAAAAATAAAAAAGAAATGCAATGCAAAAGCAAATAAAATGTTGAACATTTTCAACTGGACTTAGCCCAATTTTGGCCGTAAGTCCTTAAATTAAATTGACTGAGCAAGATTGCTCTCTTAAATCAATTTACTACCGGTTCGAGGGTACATCCCCGAACTCCTCTGACACCTGTCGTTGTAATCCTTCAACGACGTCAGAGAGGTGACGGGTCCCAACGACCACACGTATATGGACTGCGGGGTCCTTAAACTCGTGGACCGAAACGTCCTTAAACTAATATCGGACCGAAACGTCCTTAAACTAATATCGGACCGAAACGTCCTTAAACTAACGATGGACCACCATGTCCCTAAACTGGCATTGGACCACCATGTCCCTAAACTGGAACAATAGAGCCCAAACGCTCTTTTTTTCGGATCTAAACGATCCCGTTAAGTTGATCTTAGTCTCAAATTGGACTAACGTATCCTTAACAAACGATTAAGTTGATCTTAGCCTCAAATATGGCTAGCGTGTCCTTAAATCAAACCTTCAAACAAACTTTAGTCCCAAATTGGACTATAGATCTCTCAACCAACTTTGGTTCAAGGATACATCTCTGAACTCCTCTGATATTTGTCGTTGTAATCCTTCAACGTCGTCAGAGAGGTGACGGGTCCTGACAACCACACATTAATACGGACTGTGGGGTCCTTAAACTCATGGACTTATGCGTCCTTAAACCAATATCCGCCCCCAAAATGGGAATGTTGGACCACTATGTCCCTAAACTGGAACAATAGAGCCCAAACGCTCTTTTGTCGGATCTAAACGATCCCATGAAGTTGATCTTAGTCTCAAACTGGACTAACGTATCCTTAACGAACGTTTAAGTTGATCTTAGCCTCAAATACGGCTAACGTATCCTTAAACAAAAAACCCCAAGCCCAAATCTAAGTAAATACGGATTTGGACTAATCCACGTCCTACGGGCGACGACATAAATTAGTCTCCGTATACAATCCACGGGCAACTACAAACAAAACAAACACCCACGACACGAAGTGACCAGCTGGAGAAGGAGAAAGTTGTTACCGCGATGCGGTAGCGTAATTAACTGCAGGGGCTTGCGCCTGCAGGGAAGAGCGTCCCCACAATAAAAAAACCCCTCACCGCGAGGGGGAATCTGACGAAGTCTGCTACATCGGCCGCATCCGTCTAAACCTCCGATACACGGTGCCATAAATCAACTTGGCGTCTTCGGAGAGGTGGACAGATAAAACCAAATAGCATCTGCCCCGAATCGCCAGCGTCAGGACTTCGCAGTCTTGTGCGCCACCTTTCGGAAGGGAACAAGGACATGGTGGTCCAACATTCCCATTTTGAGGTCGAATATTAGTTTAAGGACATTTTGGTCCAACAATCCCATTTTGGGGACGCATATTAGTTTAAGGACATTTCGGTCCTTGAGTTTAAGGACCCCACAGTCCGTAGCAATGTATGGTTGTCGGGACCCGTCACCTCTCTGACGACGTTGAAGGATTACAACGACAAATATCAGAGGAGTTCAGAGAGTACCCTCGAACCGGGTGTAAATTGATTGGGAGAGCAGTTGTGCTCAGTTCAATTTAAATTGAGGACTTATGGCAAGAATTGGGCTAAGTCCATTTGAAAATGTTCAACATTTTATATTTGGCCTGTTAGGCCTTTGTTTGGGCTCTGCCCTTTTTAAACAATGCCTAGCATTGGGCTTTTTATTTAAATGCATGGCATTTATATTAGGCCTGTTAGGCTTCTTAATTGGGCTCTGCCCCCCCTTTTTTTTAATAATGCGCAGCATTTGTTTTGGTCTGTTAGACCTTTTAATTGGGCTCTATCCTTTTTAATAATGCACAGCATTTTGTTTTTCTGACAGTGCGCCACGTGGCCTGTCATGCGCTCTGCGCCAGTTAAAGAGCGCAAGGCGCCGGCGCATGAGGAGGTGACACGTGTCACGCTCTGCTGAGCGCAAGTCTGTTAGAGCAGTGCGCTGCGCCACTGCGTTGCGCAAGTGCGTTGCTGACACGTGGCGCGCTCTGGTGCAGTGCGCTAATTCAAGAGCGGAGCGCTCTGTTTTTAGGAGCGCAAGGCGCAGATTGACACGTGGCGCTCTCTAGTGACTTGCGCCAGTCCAAGAAGCGCAACAGCGCAAATTAAGAGTGCAGGGCACTGTTCAATAGCGCAGAGCGCATCTTGATCAAATTTAGTGTAAATCCCCGTTTCCATTAATAAAAAAAAATCTTCCTTATATATCTTTCCTAGTTCCCCGAGTTTTTCCCTTCCTTTTTCCCTCGTTTTTTTGTAGGAATTGGTTGCTTAAATTCCAATATTTAAAATTTTCCAAACCCTTAAGTCAAACCCAAAATATATTTTCATCCCCTAAGCCCAACAGAAGATTAACAAATTAATTTCCTTTTTAACCCCCAGCCTATTTCCCTTTAAAATTATCCTTAGCCCAAGAAAAAAAATTAAAAAGGAATTTAACTAATTACCTCCCAAGACGGCCCAGCCCAGCAGCCCAACTCCAAACCCAGCATAACCCGACCCGCTTCCATCATCTTCTCCCCAACGTCTCTTTATCTTTCCCGCTCACTCCTTTCTCCCGATCCGTTTCTCGCACCGACGCTCGCGGCCACATCGCGTGCTGTTGCCCACGACCCGCGCACTCCCTCGCGACTCCATCAACATCTTCTCAACCTCCTCCATCCCTCACACTCCCTCAAACTCTTCTCAAAACCTCTCTCTCGTTCACCCAAAAACCCAACCTCGAACCACTGCCAACTTCACCGCACACCTCCGACGACGACGACGAACCTCCTCCAAACTCCCACCACTTCATCGAACACCCTAGCCTCCTCCTAAAAGCCCTCTCCTCACCTTTTCTAACCTCCATAGAAACTCCCCTGCACCCATTCGGCCACCCCATCCACTCGACGCCGGCGAGCCCCCAACTGACCAGAAACGCCTCATCGACCTTCTACATCCTCAGCATCGTCATCATCACTCCAAAAATCCACACCGGAGCCCTCTCTCTCTCTTTCTCTCCAAAGCCACAAAACCCACCACACACATCTAAGCACCATCACTGTTGCCCATTGCCGGAGCGACGCCGCCGACCGTCGTCGACCCCAGCGCACTCCCTGAGATCCACTGAGCACCCCCTCCGCTTACAGTGACCGCGAGACGTCCCCGGGCAACTCCGACGTCAAACCCGAATCGCGAGCCGAGGCCGTGCATCCAAAGCGCGCCGTTCGTCACGCGTTCGTGACGTTGCCGCCGCCGTGCATCCCCGAAAAGTTTCCAGGCAAGTACCCTATGTTCCCTGATTAAAAATCAGGAAAGGACTCAGAAGAGGCATCACGTGCTCACACGTGACCAGTGGTCACGTGTTGGCACGTGACGTTCAAAGCAGCAGCACAAAGCTCATTCAAGGAAAAGCTCCAGAAAAGGCATCACGTGCTCACACGTGACCAGTGGTCACGTGTTGGCACGTGATGGTTAAGCAGCGGCCAGAGAACAGAGAGCAGGAGAAGAAAGGCCCGTTCCAGGGGTCACGTGCCTACACGTGACCAGGGGTCACGTGGCCACATGTGACCGGCTTTAAAAGCCTTATTATTTAACAGAATTAAATTCTGAGAAGAGATCATTCAAATCTTTCCAAGATAGAGAATGATTATTTGGAACCGTTGGATTAAAAATCTAAAGGTGATTAAATACCACCTATTTATGGAAAAATCTTGGACTTGGAAAGATTTCCCCCATAAATCTAACCGAGATAACAAAGGGATATCTCTGGATTTAAAATCCAATGGTGAATAAAACTCACTTAACAATTTAAAGGCCCAGATTAATGATAAATATAAATCAAATCTCTCAATGAGAGATTTACTAAGCAAATTGATTCTCTTCCTTCTCATATAAATAGGAGCCAAGAAAAGAAGAGGGGGAGACCTTTTTTTCGAAGACCTTTTTCTAAAACTCTTTTCTGAAACCTTGAGACCTTGGATCTTTTCTTTTGATACACAGAAAGAGAGAGATAGAGCCTTTGATTCTCTGCAAAAAGGAAAACCTTAGGTAAGAAAAGAAAAGGGAGGCTTCAAAGGAGAATTTAATTCTCAAAAGAGTTTAACTCTTATATTAAAAGAAAAGAACTTAGTTCTTTCTCTGGTTGAGGATCTGCAAAGTGCACATCTCCCCATGAATTGAGAATTTAATTCTCATTAGGTTGAGATCCTGCCATGCAGATCTAAAACACAGAGGAGGGACTGAGTTTAGAGAATTTAATTCTCACAAAATGATAGGAATTCAATTCCTTTGAGATAAAGTTAGGGTTTAACCCTATGTTATGGGAATCTAATTCCTTCAAAAATGAACAGAACTAGGGTTTAACCCTAATTGAGAACATAATTCTTTCAAACTCACAGGAATTCAATTCCCTTAAGAAAAGAGATTAGGGTTTAACCCTATTAAGAATATAATTCTTCAGAAGAAAATAGGAATTTAATTCCTCTAAAGTTTAGGGTTTAACCCTATGAACAGAACTTTAAAAACATGCAGAGTCACGTGTTACCACGTGATCCCTGAAGCACATAAAGAAACAGCAAAATAAAAGAGAACTCTGGGGCGCCCTCACGTGTCACCACGTGACCCCTAATGAGTATTCTAATAAACCAGAGCATGAGCCCCCATCACGTGCCCGCACGTGATGGCTTTCAGAACTAAAAGTGTTAAACACTTATCTGCAGAACAAAATAAAGAGAAGAAGGGCGCTCTCACGTGTTACCACGTGACCCCTCTTGCCTTAGTGTTTAACACTAAATTGAAACCTCTGTATCCAGTGTTTAACACTGATTCTCCTTAGTGTTTAACACTAATTTGGAAAATTCTATTTGCAGTGTTTAACACTGATTTGCTTAGTGTTTAACACTAATTTGAAAACTCTCTTCCCAGTGTCCAACACTGATTATCTTTTAGTGTTTAACACTAACTTGTCAATCTTTTCCCAGTGTTCAACACTGTCGGTCTCTAGTGTTTAACGCTAGCCTTAGCCCAATTGGCTAAAGTTTCCAGAGGAAAAGCCTCTCCATCAATGATTCAACAAAGGGCCAATATCCCAGATACAATTGGACTTAGCCCAAGATGGCCATAAGTCCTCAATTCAAACTTAATTGGGCCAATGGGCTCATAATATAATAATTGATCTTAGTTTCCAAATTGGACTGCAGATCACTTAATTTACCTCGGTTTAAGGGTACATCTCTTCACTCCTTTGATACTTAGCGTTGTAATTCCTCAACGTCTTCAAAGAGGTGACGGGTCCCGACGACCATACATCGATACGGACTGTAGGGTCCTTAAATCCACGGACTACGACGTCCTTAACCTTGACCGTGATGTCTTAAAACTAATATCGGACCGTGGAGTCCTTAAATCCATGGACTACGACTTCCTTAACCTTGACCGTGATGTCTTAAAACTAATATCGGACTGTGGAGTCCTTAAATCCACGGACTACGACGTCCTTAACCTTGACCGTGATGTCTTAAAACTAACATCGGACTGTGGAGTCCTTAAATCCACAGACTACGACGTCCTTAACCTTGACCGTGATGTCTTAAAACTAACATTGGACTGTGGAGTCCTTAAATCCACGGACTACGACGTCCTTACCTTGACCGTAATGTCTTAAAACTAAAATCGGACTGTGGAGTCCTTAAATCCATGGACTACGACGTCCTTAACCTTGACCGCAACGTCTTAAAACTAACACTGGACCGCAATGTCCTTAAACTACCTATTGACCGCAATGTCACTAAACTAAACAACAGGGCCCCCCCAATCGCTCTCATGTTGGATCTAAACGATCCCGTTAAGTTGATCTTAGTCCAAAACTAGACTAACGTATCTTTAACAAACGTTTAAGTCGATTTTAGTCTCAAACGAGGCTAACGTATCCTTAAACACAACCCCCAAACCCAAATCTAAGATAATACGGATTTGGACTAGTCCACGCCCTACGGGCGACGACATAACTCAGTCTCCGTATACAATCCACGGGCAACCAAACACAAAACAAACACACACGACATGAAGTGATCATCTGGAGAAGGAGAAAGTTGTTACCGCAATGCGGTAGCGTAATTAACTGCAGGGGCTTGCGCCTGCAGGGAAGAGCGTCCCCACAATCAAAAACCCCTCAAGCGAGGGGGAATCTGACGAAGTCTGCTACATCAGACGCATCCGTTTAAACCTTCGATACATGGTGCCATAAATCAACTTGGCATCTTCGGAGAGGTGGACGGATAACACCAATTAGCATCTGCCCCGAATCTTAGGCAAGACGTCCCTGCGTCGCGCCGTCTTTCTGAGGGGAACACCCTACTTGCTACATGCTAATTTATGTCTGTTACAACTAAAATCGTACAAATTCCGTGTTTTACAATCAACGATAAATTATATGACACAACTGTTCGATGTAAGATCCCAATGAAAATCTTCATCTAATTTGACGGAATTGGATTGCCTATGCTGGCCCGTGTGATAATGAATACTTTGTATAAATTCCACTGGAAAATATGACTGCTAATGACTAAAACGAACACCCCCAAATACACCCGTAAAACTGGAAATTTCCCGCATCTGAAAATTGTTAAAATCACCATAAATTATGTACATATTGAAATGATGCGTTCGAGGGCTAAAATCGAAGCCGACTCGACGAACTGTAACCCTATGCAAGTTTCTAATGGTTTCTGTACTGGAATTGTGACGATAATTGGGTCGGAGTGCGGCTCTGGACTGCAGTCCAGAGCGACTCTGGTTACTGTTTACTGTTCCGTAATGTGTGCCACCTTGTTTCCTAAACTCGTATGTTGCGGAACTCTGCAGTTTATTAAAGGTGAATCTGTTATCTAAATAACACAAGTGGTTTCATTCCGTTTCATCGTCGTTTGCTATTTAATTTGTAAATTAAAAGAACAGGACGTGTAACAGTCCAAAACAGAATCAGAATTGACATACTAGTATTGAACGGTGTATAACATTTGACGTACAGATGCGATGGAGAATTCGTCTGTTGAGTTGAACACCCTATTGGAAACCCTAGATTTTATTCAACTGTAGCGTCGCTAAATTCTGAACCCAACTGGGTAAAATTCATGTCGCGAAACGGACGTTCAGTTTAGAAACTGAATTTCCTGCAGCGAGCACTTAAAATGAAACGGCTGTAACTTGAATACCGGAAACCCGATTGAACTGAAACCAATTTTGATGAACTTCTAACAGAGTGTGCTTATTATCATATCTGTATCATTTCGTTGAATTCTGACCATATGAATTAATGAAATTTTTGTAAGTTGATGACGTGCATATTGGTTAATAACATACATGACTTGTTAACGGCATACATACACATATCTTACCCAATTGCCATATACATAGTGTTAGTGCGTGTTAGTGTTCAGTGGACATTGCATTATCGTGCGTGAATGATATTGGTTTAGGAGTGTCGAGTACACCAATAGAAAGTGAATGATTCGTGACAGTGATTAATACAGTGAACAGTGATAAAACCGTGCCATTGGTATACTTGTACACGACTAAATCAAAATCATAAATAGTGTAAACCTGGGGAAAAAGGGGAAATCGAAGTGGAAAGAGTATCGTATTTAGCGGGACCGTGTTTTAGAGGATGATCATTCGAGCAGTGATATATATATTAGGTAGGATCTAGCGATCCGGCTGACAGGGTTATGTCCCGGGCATGTGGGCCGTTGTCTCGGGTATGTACGAGACTCCCGTTAAACATGATCCTCCTTTCCACTATACGATTTCAAACATGACCTAGAGACTGATAGGGACATAGATCATACTTTGCATCATATAGTGACATAGTGATTACACGCATTGTACTTTCAATGTTATCACCGTAATTACCTATTTCATATCATTATTATATAAATTGCTATTACGTCGCTCTGACGACCTGAGTATGCATGCTCAGATCTCGTGGAAGAACCAGCGCAGGAGACGGATTTACCTTTCGAGCTGACGGAGATCTAGTCTGGAGTGCTTTTCTTTCCTTTCTGCTTTCCATAAAAGAGATCGTGTAATTGAATTTGGTTAGTAACTCTTCATGTTTATTTGTAATTTGTGAACAATGGATTTTAATGTAATAATTTAGTGATGTAATTCCTTTACTGCTGTGTTTTGCTTACTGATTACCATGTAATGCTAGAAGCCGAAGTGTGACTACGGCGGGATTATTCCTTGACCGTAGGAGCATGGCTGGCCTAGTCATACCTCGTTTTCCGTATTTTGGGAAGCGGGGCGTGACATGGTTTTGTTGGTATCAGAGCCGTGTTTGGTAACAAGGGATAACATTAACTATACGGTATTACATTATTTTCGTTTCACTATTCCTGATTTTCATCCTTGAATCTGATATCATCCTTTTGAATCTTTCAGCGATATGACGTCCCCGAACGACCCCTCCTCGGACTCTAGCTCTCAGGACCGCACGGAAAGAATACTTAGAGCACTGACCACTCTCGCGGAAGCTCAGGAGAGGAAGACAGACTTACTCGCTGAAGGCTCAGGGCGATTCAGGAGGACCCTCCGCACTCATTACTGCCCCCGAGGGCACTACTCCACTAGCTTACCCTGCTAGGACTGGTACCGTATCAGACTTCCGGAGGTTGCATCCAGCTGCGTTCACAGGGCTAGCTGAACCCCTCGAGGCCGAGCAATGGTCAGTGAACATGGAGAACTTACTGACAACCGCCAGGGTACCAGATGAAGATAGGGTGAACGTGATAAAGATCCAATTGGAAGATGAAGCCCGTACACGGTGGTCAGTGGAAGAAAGCAGGCTGGACAGGCCGATTGAATGGGGCAAATTTAAGGAGTGCTTCCTAGACCATTATTTCCCTTCCACAGCCAAGGCAGAGATGGAGGAAAGATTCATTCTATTGAAGCAGAATGGATGTCCAGTGGACGTATATGCGGCAGGGTTCAACCGTCTGAGCCGTTTTGCTCCATACATGGTCGCCTCAGAGGCCACCAGGGCCAGACGCTTCTTGCAGGGACTTGATTTCGAGCTGCAGCAGTTGATTGCATCACTGGAGTTGCAAACTTTCGCACAAGTACTCAACGCGGCGAGAATTTAGGAGCAATTGATCAACAAGTTCAGCAAGCCCCCAGTCGTTCCAGCACGTACCCCTGCACCTTCTCGAGGAGCCATACTGGTTCACAGGCCTGGAACGGCACAAAGGAAGCGTCTGTTCGTGCCACAGCATCGCCCTAGAGACGGAACGTAGTTTGCGGCTACTGCAATAGAGATGGGCATACCCAGAAGGACTGTCGCCGCGCCAAGGGACAATGCTTGATTTGCGGATCCAGTCAGCACAGGATAAGCGGTTGCCCCGAGCGAACAGAGATACAGGGAGGTTTTGGACCGCCGCAGTAGAGGCTACAGGAGCAGAGGCAACCCTTTACAGGTCGCGGTCAAGGACGGGATTTCACCTTGACCGCCGAGCAGGCAGAGGCGTCAGGAGACGTTGTTACAGGTACTCTACTCGTACATTCCTTGCCAGCTAGAGTACTATTTAATTCTGGAGCATCGCACTGTTTCTTGTCTGAGCATTTTGTTGATACACACTCTATACCACATGAACCACTAACCAAGGGCTGGGAGATACATACGGGTAATGGCATTGTAATATCTTGTCGAGAATGTAGATCATGTCCGGTTGTAGTGTGTGGCACGGAATTCTATGCGAATTTCCTTCTGATTGGGACAGGCAGTTATGACGCAATTCTCGGGATGAATTGGATGAGTACCTTCCATTCAGTTATCGATTGCCGTGCAAGGAATGTGATCTTCCGCATTCCCAATCACCCGGAGTTTATTTTCGAGGGCGGAAGCGAATCTTTGGAGCCAGCCAAGTACAAAGCCAAGCCCAAGGAGCTGACAGCTATGGAGATTGATGAGAGCCAAGCCCCAGAGATTGTTCGGGACTTTCTGGACGTATTTCCTGAAGATCTACCAGGTCTACCACCTCCTCGCATCTTGGAGTTCTCGATCGATTTGACTCCAGGTACGGCGCCAGTATCCAAGGCCCCATACAGAATGGCACCAGTTGAGTTGGCGGAGTTGAAGAAGCAAATTGAAAAACTATTGGAGAAGGGATTTATCCGGCCGAGCGCTTCACCGTGGGGTGCACCAGTCCTGTTAGTAAAGAAGAAGGATGGATCGCTGCGGATGTGTATAGATTATCGGGAGTTGAACAAGATCACAATAAAGAACAAGTACCCAATCCCGCGCATCGACGATTTATTCGATCAGTTAAGTGGGGCCAAGGTATTCTCGAAGTTGGATTTCCGTTCTGGATATCATCAAATCAGAGTAGCAGCCGAGGATATATGCAAGACGGCTTTCAGGACCCGATACGGACATTACGAGTTCCTTGTGATGCCGTTCGGTGTTACCAATGCTCCAACGATATTCATGGATGTAACAACCCTAATTTTCTTTACACTTTTTCCTATAAAAATTTTTTCAAATATTTTTTCAAAAATCCATAAAAGGGTATTTATTGCCTGAGCACAAGATTTAAGTAATTAATTAGCAATTTAATTACAAGAAGGAGCTTGTAGCTCATTGGTAATACCTTGCATTGCTGAACCAAGCCACCAAAGTTCAAATCCCATGCCCCACATTATTTTTAATATTTATTTTGTTTTAAATTTTTCTTCAATGTTGTGTCTCTTCATCTTCTAAACCCCCCTGTACACTTCAAATTCCTAGATCGGTTTCAGAGACCTTTGAAATCCCTATTTACTCCATTTTAATGATTTTTAATACATTTTTGCATTAAAACCTTTCATATACCCTATTTACTCCAATTTTTAATGCATTTTCTATATTTCTATATTTTTATTTAAAAACCCTTCACCTACCCTACCCCTAACCTACCATATAAATACACCCCCTCCTCTCTACCTTCTCATCCCAAGAATCCTAAGCTCACTCTCTCAAAATTTTCCAAGAGTTGTGTACTTTGAAAACAAGCTCGCGGCGAAGCTCCGACGAAATTCCGACGGAAATTCCGGCGACGTTTTTAGGAACTACCGGCAACGACGCAACGCATCGGCAATCCCTCTAGTTTCCTCTCACCCTCTTGTGTGTCCTAAAACCCGTAAGTTCCATTCTATCCCCCTTTCTATTTCTTTAAAATACGAAATTACGAAACCCGACGGAATCGGAACAAATCCGAATTTCCGACTCGGTTTTCTGTAAAATTTCACTTCTAACCAATACATTCATGCCTAAACATCTTTATCTTGACTATTAAAATTTTAAAAATCAATTTGAACAAGTTTTCTCACATGAAATGATAGCCTTTCCAATTTACCGTATTTTTTCACTTTAATACCATCATGTTTCAATTTCACATTTAACCCCTTAACCATACTATACATTTAAAGTAGAGCACGAGGTAATGGCCTACCTCCACACACACGCAAATACAACCCTAAACGACATCATCAAAACTTAGAATGCGATAAAACGAAACTTTCATTTAAATACCATAATCTTAATAAAACCATTTTTAAAAGCTTTAAATTTGATACACTTTTAAATAAATACCCTGTATTAGGAAAATACGATAAGTTGTGGACATCGATCGTTTATCTAAACCTGACTTTGTGGTGTCTAAGCTAGGCAAGTGAGCTTAGGTAACTTTAAAAGGCCCGTCTCACGATTCGTGAGTGGATCCCTCCTTCCTCACTTGTACTTACCTGACCACAATTGACGGTGAAGAGGCGATTTGACGCTTCTAACGACTTGTCGTTTAGACCATTTAGAAATAGGCCGGTTGACTTAGGAAACCCTAGAAGCTAAAATATGGAAAATTTACACCTTTGCAAATAAATACCTTTTACTTTATAAAACCGTTTTCTAAAGGATTAGTATTTTACAATCTTTGCAAAGCGCCGCTACAACCCATCTTTGGGGAACCCGTTAGGGATAGTACGGTTTATCGTGCACCCTCGGGCTTAGTAGTGCGAGATTCAGACCTCCGCAAGGAGCATTCGGTCTCGAAAGATTTAAAATACGACATCTTTAGAAAATGAGATTTTTGGAATATAAAATATTTATTAAAATTATTTTTGTATAAACATATGTATATTTATCATTTAAATACCTATTTTATTATAATATAAATTTCCCACCTTTTTCTAAAAATCACAAGAATAAATTTTACACTAAAATACCATGAACTTCAAATAATCAATATTACAGATAAATACCCTTATTTATAAAACTAGGATATTTTCACTAGAAATGTCACAACATAAAATCCACCCTCATTACAACTCTAAAGACGAACAATAAATACTTGAGGCGTATTTTGAAAAGTATATAAAAGTATTTTTACATAAAACCCCCTCAAGTTTTATAAATTACCCTAAGGACCCTAGCAATTATAAGACTTCGATTCACATTTCTGATTGTCTGACTCGGGTTTGAGTCTGATTAATCCGACTTGAATATAATTCAAGTCAATCTATAATCTACAAGATTCCAATTCAATATGAACACATGAATCCATGAATACAATTATCAATTTATACAACTTGACTGAACCGAACCATGGATATATATTCCTTTTACATGATTCTCAGTATTCCATTTACATGACTCTACGGTTATAACCGTTTCCTGATATCATGGTTTCGGTCAGTTAGTCAATCAATCATACAACCAATACAATTTACAAGATAACAATACAAACAAGACATCGCGGGGTTTAAGGGGTAGATTGGTACGGAAGGTGTTAAAAGTGGCACGAGACGGTAAGATTAAGACACCTAACATGAATCCAATTGCTGTTGTACCGTGGCATAAACGGTTCCTTGAGTTCCTGATACCTTAGTCTCCGGGGCAAGTGAGACTCCTCTCGTATACACTGACATCCTTCTGTACCAAGCTACAAACAACAGCGTTAACACAATAATACAACAATATAACAATATAATACAACTATAATAGCAACTCTCTCTCTCTCTCTCTGTGTGTGTCTATTCTATTCTTCCCTTATCTTTGGGACTTACCGAGCGACCTGTTCGCTGACGACATTCTATTTCTTTCTTCTTTGAAGGTCGTCAGGTGATTCGGACCCGGCAGAGATCGAGCCATTTGTAGAAGACTTGGAGCAGTTTGCCGAAGATCCAGCACTTTAGTTTCATTGTACACTTTTCCTCTCTATACTTTTCATTTCCTGTTATTCCACTGTTTAAGCATCTTTTTATTTCAGTTGTATTTCCTTTCATGCATTGTACAAAGAATGTTAATAAATAAAAGTTGTTGTTCTTTTTATTTTTTGTCTCTTGTGTATTTATTTTATATTGCTTAGATACGCTTAGCGTATGTACTTCTGAGTATATACGTAGCGGACCGGTCGCGTCCCCTTCGCCGTACACTGGGAAGCGGGGCGTGACAATGGACTTGATGAATAAGGTGTTTGCAAAGTACTTGGACACGTTTGTCGTTGTATTTATCGACGACATACTTGTCTACTCGAAGACCCGGGAGGAGCATGTCGAGCATTTGCGCACGGTTCTACAAATTCTTCGGGAAGAGAAGCTGTATGCGAAACTAAGCAAGTGTGAATTCTGGCTCGACAAAGTTCAGTTTTTGGGACACATTGTTTCGGGCGAAGGCATCTCAGTGGACCCGGCAAAGATAGAATCTATCAGAGATTGGCCAACGCCGAAGTCAGTGGCCGAGATCAGGAGTTTTCTGGGTTTGGCAGGTTATTTTTGGAGATTCGTCCAAGACTTCTCAAGAATTGCTGAACCATTGACAAGGCTGACACGGAAGGATGTACCGTTTGCGTGGACAGAGGAGTGTACTCAGGCATTTGACACGCTGAAGCAGAAGTTAACCACGGCGCCCATTCTTACAGTACCAGATGATTCCGGTGGTTTGGTGATACACAGTGATGCCTCAGGGAAGGGATTAGGCTGTATTCTGTATCTGATGCAGCACAGTCGAGTGGTTGCTTACGCCTCTCGACAACTGAGAAATCATGAGAAGAACTATCCTACGCATGACTTGGAGTTAGCTGCAGTAGTCTTTGCGTTGAAGATTTGGAGACACTATCTATTGGGCGAGAAAGTGCAGGTGTACACGGATCATAAAAGTCTGAAGTACGTCTTCACTCAGAAGGAACTAAACATGAGGCAGCGCCGATGGCTAGAGCTGATGGCAGATTATGACTTGGACCTTCAGTACCACCCGGGGAAAGTGAATGTTGTACCAGATGCGCTCAGTCGCAAGCCAGTGGTCATGATGTTGACCAGTCAAAGGAGCATTATTGAGGACGTTCAGAGACTCGAGCTTGAAGTCGTTACACCGAGCGCACTCAGTCAACTTTGGCAACTACAGGTGCAGTCTTCCTTGGTGGATCGCATCAAGGCTGCACAAGCGAATGATCCCCGATTGCAAAAGTTCAGAGCGCAAGTAGAAGCCGGGCTGAGAACAGACTTGATCATACATGAAGATGGTTCTCTGAGATTCGGTAGCAGACTCTGCGTACCCAAGGGAGATGTCCGAGAAGAAGTACTGGCTGAGGCGCATAGTTCGGCTTATTCTGTGCATCCGGGAGGTACGAAGATGTATCGAGACCTAAAGCAGCACTTTTGGTGGAACGGAATGAAGCGGGAAATTGCGAGGTTCGTATCCAGATGCTTGGTATGCCAGCAGGTGAAGGCGGAACATCAGAGGACAGCAGGATTGTTACAACCGCTTCCGATACCGGAATGGAAGTGGGAGCACATTACCATGGATTTCGTGACGACCTTACCACGGAGCCCTAGGGGCAATAACGCCATTTAGGTTATCGTCGATTGCCTCACGAAAGCTGCACACTTCATACCATTCCGAGTGGGACATTCGACAGAGTCACTGGCAGAGAGATATATGCAGGAGATAGTGCGACTTCATGGTGTTCCAGTCAGCATTGTGTCAGATCGGGACACCAGATTCGTGTCGCACTTTTGGAGGAGCTTACAGGAGAGCTTGGGTACCCGCCTCAAATTCAGCACAGCTTATCACCCGCAGACGGATGGACAATCCGAGCGTACGATTTAGACGCTCGAGGATATGTTCAGAGCCTTTATGTTGGACTATCAGGGTTCCTGGGAGGACCATCTACATCTAGTCGAGTTTTCTTATAACAACAGTTATCAGGCTAGCATTCAGATGGCCCCTTTCGAGGCACTTTACGGGCGGAAGTGTCGATCCCCAGTGTGTTGGGATGATGTGGGAGAGCGAAGATTACTGGGTCCCGAGCTCATTGTTCAGACAGTCGACAAGGTCTAAATGATCAGGCAGCGAATTAAGACGGCTCAGGATCGACAGAAGAGTTGGGCAGATACCAGCAGGAGAGCACTAGAGTTTGAAGTCGGAGATCACGTGTTCCTGAAGATTTTCCCTACCCGTGGAGTTGTCAGGTTCGGAGGTCGGGGAAAGCTCAGTCCCCGTTTCATCGGACCTTTTGAGGTGCTAGAGCGAGTAGGAGAGGTGGCCTACCGACTTGCCTTGCCTCCATCGCTAGCTGGTGTGCACAATACCTTCCACGTATCTCAGTTGCGGCATTATGTTCGAGATGAGAGCCATGTTCTGGATTATTCGGAGCTAGTTTTGGGTACCGATCTATCATACGAGGAGAAGCCCACTACCATTCTCGGCCACAGAGAGAAAGTGCTGAAGAACAAGGTCATTCCGTTAGTCCGAGTGTCTTAGGACGGTCGTTCCCCAGGAGAATCCACCTGGGAGCGGGAGGAATATATCCGTGCTCGTTTTCCACACCTCTTTATTTAGTACTTTTGTTTCATTGTATCCTTCTTAAATTTCGAGGACGAAATTTTTGTAAGGGGGGTATGATGTAAATCCCCGTTTCCATCAATAAAAAAAAATCTTCCTTATATATCTTTCCTAGTTCCCCGAGTTTTTCCCTTCCTTTTTCCCTCATTTTTTTTGTAGGAATTCGTTGCTTAAATTCCAATATTTAAAATTTTCCAAACCCTTAAGTCAAACCCAAACTATATTTTCATCCCCTAAGCCCAACAGAAGATTAACAAATTAATTTCCTTTTTAACCCCAGCCCATTTCCCTTTAAAATTATCCTCAGCCCAAGAAAAAAAATTAAAAAGGAATTTAACCAATTACCTCCTAAGCCGGCCCAGCCCAGTAGCCCAACTCCAAACCCAGCATAACCCGACCCGCTTCCATCATCTTCTCCCCAACGTCTCTTTATCATTCCCGCTCACTCCTTTCTCCCGATCCGTTTCTCGCGCCGACGCTCGCGGCCACGTCGCGTGCCGTTGCCCACGACCCGCGCACTCCCTCGCGACTCTATCAACCTCTTCTCAACCTCCTCTATCCCACACACTCTCTCAAACTCTTCTCAAAACCTCTCTCTCGTTCACCCAAAAACCCAACCTCGAACCACTGCCAACTTCACCGCTCACCTCCGACGGCGACGACGAACCTCCTCCAAACTCCCACCACTTCATCGAACACCCTAGCCTCCTCCTAAAAGCCCTCTACTCACCTTTTCTAACCTCCAAAGAAACTCTCCTGCACCCATTCGGCCACCCCTTCCACTCGATGCCGGCGAGCCCCCAACTGACCAGAAACGCCTCATCGACCTTCTACATCCTCAGCATCGTCATCATCACTCCAAAAATCCACACCCGAGCCCTCTCTCTCTCTTTCTCTCCAAAGCCACAAAACCCACCACACACATCTACGCACCCTCACTGTTGCCCATCGCCGGAGCGACGCCACCGACCGTCGTCGACCCCAGCGCACTCCCTGAGATCCACTGAGCACCCCCTCCGCTTCCAGTGACCGCGAGACGTCTCCAGGAAACTCCGACGTCAAACCCGAATGGCGAGCCGAGGCCGTGCATCCAAAGCGCGCCGTTCGTCGCGCGTTCATGACGTTGCCACCGCCGTGCATCCCCGAAATGTTTCCAGGCAAGTACCCTACTTTCTACATGCTAATTTATGTCTGTTACAACTAAAATCGTACAAATTCCGTGTTTTACAATCAACGATAAATTATATGACACAACTGTTCGATGTAAGATCCCAATGAAAATCTTCATCTAATTTGACGGAATTGGATTTCTTATGCTGGCCCGTGTGATAATGAATACTTTGTATAAATTCCACTGGAAAATATGACTGCTAATGACTAAAACGAAAACCCCCAAATACACCCGTAAAACTGGAAATTTCCCGCATCTGAAAATTTTTAAAATCACCATAAATTATGTATATATTGAAATGATGCGTTCGAGGGCTCAAATCGAATACGACTCAACGAACTATAACCCTATGCAAGTTTCTAATGGTTTCTGTACTGTAATTGTGATGATAATTGGGTCGGAGTGCGGCTCTGGACTGCAGTCCAAAGCGACTCTGGTTACTGTTTACTGTTCCGTAATGTGTGCCACCTTGTTTCCTGAACTCATATGTTGCGGAACTCTGCAGTTTATTAAAGGTGAATCTGTTATCTAAATAACACAAGTGGTTTCATTCCGTTTCATCTTCGTTTGCTATTTAATTTGTAAATTAAAAGAACAGGACGTGTAACAGTCCAAAACAGAATCAGAATTGACATACTAGTATTGAACGGTGTATAACATTTGACGTACAGATGCGATGGAGAATTCATCTGTTGAGTTGAACACCCTATTAGAAACCCTAGATTTTATTCAACTGCAGCGTCGCTAAATTCTGAACCCAACCGGGTGAAATTTGTGTCGCGAAACGGACGTTCAGTTTAGAAACTGAATTTCCTGCAGCGAGCACTTAAAATGAAACGGCTGTAACTTGAATACCGGAAACCCGATTGAACTGAAACCAATTTTGATGAACTGCTGACAGAGTGTTCTTATTATCTTATTTGTATCATTTCATTGAATTCTGACCATATGAGTTAATGAAATTTTTGTAAGTTGATGACGTGCATATTGGTTAATAACATACATGACTTGTTAACGGCATACATACACATATCTTACCCAATTGCCATATACATAGTGTTAGTGCATGTTAGTGTTCAGTGGACATTGCATTATCGTGCGTGAATGATATTGGTTTAGGAGTATCGGGTACACCAATGGAAAGTGAATGATTCGTGACAGTGATTAATACAGTGAACAGTGATAAAACTGTGCCATTGGTATACTTGTACACGACTAAATCAAAATCATAAATAGTGTAAACCTGGGAAAAAAGCGGAAATCGAAGTGGAAAGAGTATCGTATTTAGCGGGACCGTGTTTTAGAGGATGATCATTCGAGCGGTGATATATATATTAGGTAGGATCTAGCGATCCGGCTGACAGGGTTATGTCCCGGGCATGTGGGTCGTTGTCTCGGGTATGTACGAGACTCCCGTTAAACATGATCCTCCTTTCCACTATACGATTTCAAACATGACCTAGAGACTGATAGGGACACAGATCATACTTTGCATCATATAGTGACATAGTGATTACACGTATTGTACTTTCACTGTTATCACCGTAATTACCTGTTTCATATCATTATTATATAAATTGCTATTACGTCGCTCTGACGACCTGAGTATGCATGCTCAGATCTCGTGGAAGAACCAGCACAGGAGACGGATTTACCTTTCGAGCTGACGGAGATCTAGTCTGGAGTGCTTTTCTTTCCTTTCTGCTTTCCATAAAAGAGATCGTGTAATTGAATTTGGTTAGTAACTCTTCATGTTTATTTGTAATTTGTGAACAATGGATTTTAATGTAATAATTTAGTGATGTAATTCCTTTACTGCTGTGCTTTGCTTACTAATTACCATGTAATGCTAGAAGTCGAAGTGTGACTACGGCGGGATTATTCTTTGACCGTAGGAGCATGGCTGGCCTAGTCATACCTCGTTTTCCGTATTTTGGGAAGCGGGGCGTGACATTTAGATCAAAGAAACAAGTTTTTCTTGTTCTAAAGAGCTTCTACCTCAAGATTCAAGAACCAATGGTTCATCAAAAGGCTGTGCCTTTATATAGATCAAAAGATCTAGGGGTGAAGTAAATTACTTCTTTATTGTTTTTGTGATTAGATCTTTATGATCTTTTTCTTTTTATTGAAGATCTTGATCTTGTTCTTAGATTTTTGATCTTTTTAGAAGAAATTCTTCTTTTTGTGAGGTGTTTTCATCTCCGTTCTTCCAAGAATTTAATTCTTTACCTTGAAGAAGATGATCTTCTTTCTTCAAAGGCATGCCTTTCAAATTTTTCAGAGTTCTTCCTTTTTTCTATTTCTGTATATGAGACTTGGAGTCTAGGAGCCTTTATATAGGGCCAATTAGTTTGTTAGGTTAGTTACAGAGATCTTTCTCTGATTGATCTGGGGATATTTCCCCACCGTTGGATCTTTGATCCTAAGGCCTCAGTTTTACAGAAGGCAATTTTCTTATTTTAATAAGATTGGAAAGATCTTTCTAGAATTTTTATTCTGATTAATTAAATAATTTATTATTTAAATTTTAGTGCTGGCGCAGTTGGCGCAAGCGCACCTGCGCTTGACACGTGTCGCGCAGCGCAACTGCGCTGACACGTGTCGCGCAGCGCAGAGCGCAAGTTATCTGAAGCGTTGCTTCCTTTATTATTATTATTTTTTTTAAAAATTTAAAATTTAAAACAGAGCCTTGCTCTGATTGGGGTGCGCTGCCTTGGGCGTAGCGCCCCTTGCGCTGGCGTGTCTGCTTTTGACACGTGGCGCTCGGCGCGTAGCGCAGGGGATCTGAAGCGTTGCTTTACCTTTTGAATTTGAAATTCAAACAGAGCTTTGCTCTGATTGGGGGAAACAACATGTTAAGATAAAAACAAACCAGATAGCATATTATTATATCGAGCAAGACTGTTATGTATATATATATCCCCAGTATCCAATATAATATACAATAATGGCCTCTCGGGCATACATATCCAACACCTAGTCATTGGAGTATCGAGACTGGGAATATATACTCCAGAGTAGAATAGTATATACGATTCTTGATCCCGACCGTGTCACGACCCGAAAGTACGGAACGTGACTGGCACTTAGGTTACGAGACGTCTAAAGGCGTAACGTAAACTAAGTCAGCCAAAGCCCAGAAAATCTAAACCAAAAGAAACCAAAGAGAGTGAAGGAAACCTTTCATGAAAACGATTTTTAAAATCAATTAAGTTGTATCGAACCCCTTTTTAAAAAAAATATCAAAAATTTCCGAAAATTTCGGCAGAGTCTCCTCTGTAAATACTATCCCCCTAAAATGCGTACAATAAGATATATAACCTGTAATCACAAAATGGCATCCCCAAGCGGGAGCTAGCTCTTCGCCCAAGGAGGATCACAACCACACGCAATATATATATGCAATGTCCAGAAAAGAGCATAAAGAAATGCAAAATGTAAGAAAACACAACGTCGGCACAAGTGAGCTCGACCCAAAAGAAACCACATATACACAAATCTCTCAGTCTCATCACTAGGCCGCATATACAAATAAGAAGTGGTAGATGGAGAATACTAGATATAATGGTAGTACAAAAAGAGATAAAAGTGTCCTCGCAACCCACCTACGAGCAATGTCGCAAGTCTGAGCAAAAGAAGCCAACAATAAGATAAGCCCGCCGCTACAAGGCTGATGGGTCCGACCTGCAAGACACTATGGCACAACGGGGGTGAGTTGCCAGCTCGTGAGTAGAAAATTACATCTAATAAGGCTATCGTAAGAATGCACGCAAATGCGTCACAACATGTATGTCTAGATGTAATGTAATGCCACTAGTATGTGTCCACATGTATGCAACATCAATATGAAATCTTTAAGTGTTTTAAAATACTATAAGCTCTGCATTCTTAACTTAGAAAAAGAATATTTGTGCAATAGCTAAAGTACCATCACGAAATCATCTGAAAACCGTGTCAAGCATCGACACCAAATATGGAAATATCTCTTTCTCAATGTCTCACTGTATCAATGTCTCAATACATCGGGCTCCGTCAGTCCGGATCGACCCATATCATCAAATCTCACGACAACGGTCGGTATCCTCCGGATATCCACCGCGCCAGACATCACCGGTAGGTAGTCTTCCCCTGCCAGGCCCATCGTCTACAACTCGATCTTCTTGCCCCGGGGTACCATACCGGGCCCACCATGTACCCGAGACGGTTCATCCACTCCTCGAATCGGGTCTCGAAATCCAACAGAAAACATGAAAACTCATGGTGGACGACACATACATCACGAGAAAACCGCAACTTTGTTTTAAAAATGATAAATATAAGCTTTTGTTAAATTCTTGCGGTTTTCCCCAAAATCCAGAAATCGCAGCAATACTGAAATCCTCAAGAAAATCATAATGTCCAAGATGTTGTATATGATAAATGTCTATGATATCAAGGTATGCGATGTGATTTGTGGGGAGAAATCTATATAAGTATGATGATGATGCGAGGTATATGCATGCTATGCGATTTCATATATCATGTATGATGCAAGCGGTGATACTAAGCTAAACAGGTTCTATGGTGCTCGTGGCATGGCAATTACCAAAGGCGTGTGTGTCACATGAATAGTGCGCGTGCAACAGGAGCCAATGGTAATGGTGTTCGTGTCCTACGAAGTGATATCGCACATGTGTATATGAATATCCATGCAATCTAGCAGACGATTTGCTATAAGGGTATGCAATGTAAATGAGGGGGTAAGCTAACTAACAATGCAACTCTTGCAAGAAATAAAGTAATCCTAACTAGGGGGCGCTTCGCGCCATCCATACGATCCCCCCATAGATGAATACATCTACTCACCTGAATGCCTTGCTAATCCGATCCGACCACCGCTTTGCCTTTGCGCGCCGCGTCTGATGTTTCCGCAACCGTTCCTAGAATTGAATAACACACAATATAAGATTACAGATTCCTGAAATGACGCAACTCACAATATGAAAAGATCGACACTCTCGAATTAATCGCAACGTGCACTCGGTGCGCGGAAACCGCACGGAAATCGCTAAAACCTTAACTAAAATCGCCGTTTCGGGGCAATCGCCAAAACTAAAACCCGACTAGACAAAACCCTGCATTTGCACACACTAAAAGTCGTATAGGATGCTAATTATATAGTCCATATATCGTAATTAAGTCACTTTCTAATAATTTAGAAAACCTGGTAAGCATTCGCGTAAAAATTCCGATGGAAACCTCGCGGATTAACGACTTAGCAATCGCAATATCGCACAACCATCCAATTCAAGCTACTAGATGGCCACAACACAATTTACAACCAACTTAAAAAACTTCAAACCCTAATTGAAATTCCAAACCTTTACTAGAATTTTCAAGACAACCCATTATAATGAAATTAACACTTTAAACTTCTAATTTAGCATAAACAAACTACAAATTTAACAACTTGATTAGAACTTATACCTCACAAGTAGTGAACCTCTTGCACTTAGCCTCCAAAGATGTCTTCTTTCTCCTTGTTTTAAACAATTTAGTGTTTGAGAAGAGGTGGAAAAGGATTAAGGTTTGAATTAGTGAAGAAAAGTGTGTATTTTGTGGATTTTTTTGCATTTTTTCATGATTTTTGAAGCAAGAAAGAGAGGGGGAAATGGGGGTTTCCTGCTGATTGAGCTCAACTTGAGCAAGAGGGGGAGTGAAGGGAAGAGTTGTGTGGAAAATTCTACACAAAAATTTATCATCTAAGGTCAATTAATGCATATCTCATCACTTTTTACACAAAAACCCCATTTTTAATTCATTTTTGACCATAAAACCACAATTCTTGGTAAGTTTTGATAAAAATTTTGTTAACACTAATTTTTAGTTTATAATGGCTATTAAGTGTGTAATTTAACCATTTAAATTTGTATTTATTACTAATTTAATATATTTTTAAAAGCTTAAAATAATATTAAAAATAATTAATTAAGGAAAATATTTTAATTAACTAGAAAATTTTAAGTGACATTTTAGTGACCAATTTATAGTAATATCATATCTAAACTTTTTATAATTAGGTCTATAATGAAAAATACCTATTTTGACTTTTTACGGAAAAAGCTGCTAATTCAGCCGATTACCGAAAAACTGCCTAAACGATTTTCGAAGCGTTACAATCTTCTCCCCTTTAAGAAATTCGGTCCCCGAATTTAGAATTAACTACGCGTACCTTCAAAAAGATGGGGATATCTCTTCCTCATCTCGACCTCGGTCTCCCAGGTGACCTCCTCGCTGTTCGGGCCACGCCAAAGGACCTTGACGGACGGTATAACCTTCGACCTCAATTTCTTCACCTGCCGATCCAAAATGACCACCGGCTGCTCGGTGAATGAAAGATCACGCTCTAGCTGGATCGACTGGTGCTGAATCACATGGGAAGGATCATGAAGGTACTTGCGGAGCATCGAGACATGGAACATGGGGTGAACATCGGGGAAGCTGGGCGGAAGAGCTAATCGATAAGCGACTGGACCAACACGCTCTAGGATCTCGAAAGGACCAACATATCTAGGACTCAGCTTCCCTTTCCGCCCAAATCTCATCACACCCTTCATCGGAGAGACCTTCAGGAAAACATGATCGCCAACAGCGAACTCGAGTCGGCGACGGCGCCTGTCAGCATATGATTTCTGTCTACTCTGTGCCGTTCTCATCCTGTCCCGAATCAGCTGTATCTTCTCGGTCGTCTCCTGTACAATCTGCGGCCCCAAAATACTGCTCTCCCTGAGCTCTGTCCAACATACAGGCGATCGACATCTCCTCCCATATAAAGCCTCGAAAGGTGTCATCTGAATCGTCTCCTGGAAGCTATTATTGTAGGAGAACTCGATCAAGGGCAAATGACGATCCCAGCTACCACCGAAATCTAAAACACAAGCTATGAGCATGTCCTCAAGAGTCTGAATAGTACGCTTCGACTGACCGTCAATCTGCGGATGAAAGGCTGTGCTAAAACTCAATCGGGTGCCCAAAGTTTCCTGAAGTTTCTGCCATAATCGGCTGGTAAACTGGGTGCCCCGGTCGGACACGATGCAAGTCGAGACGCCAAGCAGTCGCACGCTCTCATTAATATAAACCTGGGCGTACTGAGCAAATCCAAAATTGGTCTTCACTGGCAGGATGTGAGCCCCTTTCGTCAGTCGATCCACAATCACCCAAATAGAATCATACCCTCGACTGGTCCTGGGTAGGCCCATAATGAAGTCCATGGAGACATGTTCCCACTTCCACTCAGGGATGGGCAAAGGCAGTAACTCGCCGGCTGGCCTCTGGTGCTCGGCCTTGACTTGCTGACAAGTCAGGCATCTCGATACAAAGTCTTTAACATCCTTCTTCATCCCGTCCCACCAGTAAACCTCTCTCAAATCACGGTACATCTTGGTGGAACCTGGATGTACACTGTACACTGATCTATGTGCCTCCTCAAGGATATCACGACTCAGTCCCTCAGAATCTGGTACGCACAGTCGAGTCCCAAATCGAAGTATCTCCTGATCATCGATCAAGAACTCGGAAACGCTGCTTTGCCGAATCTGCTCGATAATCTTTAAAATACGGGCATCACCGGACTGTGCCTCGCGAATACGGTCAAGTAACTGTGGCCGTGCTCTGAAATGGGCCAACTATCCCCCTGTAGGAGTAAACTCGAACTGCACTCTGTTGTCATATCACATCTGCCAATCCGCCGTCGACTGCATCTGTACTGCGCTCAAACAAGATAAGCTACCTCTGGGCCTCCTACTCAAAGCATCTGCCACCACATTCGCCTTGCCCGGATGGTATAGAATCTCGCAGTCATAATCTTTCACCAACTCCATCCAACGGCGCTGTCTCAGGTTCAGATCTCGCTGCTGGAAGATATACTTCAAATTCTTGTGGTCAGTGAATATCTGGCACGACTCACCGTATAGGTAATGTCTCCAGATCATAAGTGCAAATACCACTGCAGCCATCTCTAAATCATAAGTGGGGTAGTTCTGTTCATGTTTCCTCAGCTGCCGAGAAGCATATGCGATAACTCTGTCGTGCTGCATCAATACACAGCCCAGCCCCACTCGAGAAGCATCACAATACACCACGAACCTGTCTGATCCTGAAGGCAATGCTAACACTGGTGCAGTAGTCAGACGAGTCTTCAACTGCTGGAAACTATCCTCATATGCCTGGGTCCAATCAAAAGGGACCCCCTTCCGGGTCAACCCGGTCAGCGGTGCAGCAATACGGGAGAAATCCTGGACAAAACGTCGATAATAGCCGGCCAAACCCAGAAAGCTGCGAACCTCTGTAACTGATACCGGTCTAGGCCAACGCTGAACTGCCTCGATCTTCTTCGAGTCTACACGAATACCATCTCTCGTCACCACATGACCCAAGAAGTCGACACTGTCTAACCAGAATGCACACTTGGAAAATTTGGCAAACAGCTGATGCTCCCTCAAAGTCTGCAATGTGATACGCAAGTGCTGCTCATGCTCCTCCTGGCTCCGAGAATAAACCAAGATGTCGTCAATGAACACAATGATGAACTGATCGAGATACGGCCTGAATACACAGTTCATCAAGTCCATAAATGCTGCCGGGGCATTGGTGAGCCCGAACGACATCACCAAGAACTCATAATGACCATATCGAGTACGGAAAGCGGTCTTCGGAATATCCTCCTTCCGAACCCGCAACTGGTGATAACCTGACCGTAAATCAACCTTCGAGAAAACCCTACACCCTGGAGCTGATCGAATAAGTCGTCAATGTGGGGTAGGGGATATCTGTTCCGCACAGTAACCCGGTTCAGCTGACGATAATCAATGCATAAGCGCATACTTCCGTCCTTCTTCTTAACAAACAGGACAGGAGCACCCCAAGGTGACACACTCGGTCGGATAAGCCCTTTGTCCAGCAAGTCCTGTAACTGATCCTTCAGCTCTCTCATCTCCGCCGGGGCCATCCGATAAGGCGGTATAGAGATAGGCCCCGTGCCGGGGATCAAGTCGATGCAGAACTCAATCTCGCGCTCTGGTGGCAGACCAGGCAGCTCGTCAGGGAATACATCAGGAAACTCTCTCACAACAGGGACCTGGTCAAACGGAACCTCTGTGGAGCTAGTATCACAAACATAGGCTAAGAATCCCTGACACCCTTTTCTTAAGAGCTGACCAGCGCGAAAAGAAGAAATCAAGCTGGGAAGGGTAGCGCTACGATCTCCCTGAATAACCAGAACTGGCTCACCAGGAAAACTGAATCTGACTGCTTTCTCACGGCAGTCCACGGATGCATAACAGGCGGCTAGCCAGTCCATACCAAGAAGAACGTCAAAGTCTAGCATATCGAGAAGAATCAAATCAACTGAAAAATCTCTCTCCCCGATACGAACGGAACATGATCGGTACACAAAACGGGCAACAAAGGACTCGCCTACCTGAGTAATAATGACAAGCGGCTAATCTAACGAAGATGACTCTCGGCCCAGCCTCGGTGCAAAGTATGCAGATACATAGGAATGGGTGGAGCCTGGATCAAATAATCCCCGTGCATCAAAAGAACATACAGGCAGAGTACCTGTCACAACGGCATTAGATGCCTGTGCATCCTGAGGAGTCAACGCGAACACTCGGGCCTGTCCACCACTAATAGCTGGCTGTCCTCTACCTCTGCCTCTGCCGCCTCGTCCTCTCTGAACCGGACCGTCATGCCCAGGACCTCTAGGAGCATCTGGCTGGCGTGGAGCATCATCAGGGGTAGGAAGTAGAGCTCTCTGAGGAGGTGGTGAAGGTGGTAAGGTCACATGTGGCACTTTCGCCGCGCCCTGGCGCCCTATGGTATAGTCTCTGACACGATGGTACTGACTCCCGCACCGAAAACATTCTGGCAACGACTGCTGGGTCTGCGGATATGAACCAAATAACTGACCTCGAATCAATCCTCTGCCGCCACCATCTCTCGGAAAGAATCTCTCACGATGTCTACCCATCTGCCGTTGAGCTGGCGTATCAGTACAGATCCTCTTCGGCCCAGAAACGACCGGAGTCTCAGAAATACGCTCCTCCAAAAGTAAGGCTGCATCCATCGCGGCTGCGTATGTATCAAAGTGCTGGGTGCCGATGGCAAGGAATAGCTGTGTATCAAGCCCTCGCACAAACCTCTTTATTCTCTTCTCTTCTGTGTCTACTAGGTACGGAGCATATCGAGACAACTGGGTAAACTGTATATCATACTCCGACACCGTCATCCCAGGAGTCTTGCGCAGAGACTCAAAACTACGGGCTCGAGCATCTCGGACACTCTCCGGAAGAAAACGGGCAAGAAACGCAGCTGTAAACTCATCCCAGGTCATAGGAGGTAGACCTGCAGCTCGGCATCTATCTACTGAATCGTACCATGTCTGGGCAAGACCCTCCAGACGAAAACTCGCAAACTCCACCAATCTATCATCAGAACACCTCAACGAACGGCAAATCCGAGCCATCCTATCAAGAAATGCCTGTGGGTTCTCTGTCGCATCCGTACCGGTAAAAGATGGAGGTCTCAATCTCATGAACTCCTGTAGTGAAACAGGGATAGTCTCCGTAGTAGCAGAAGCAACCATCTGTGCAGCAGGTACAATCGTGGTCTGTGCGGTGGAAGGAACGTCCTCGGATCTCTATGCCCGACTGGACTCAACTAAAGATCCCATCATCTGTCGCAACTCTTGCATGCCGGCCTCTAATCTGGCAATACGGTCTGGATAAGGCAGATCAATATGACCCTGAGGGGTAGGCGTATCATCCCGCTCAATCCTCGCCTTAGACGAGCCCGCTCGAAGCTTATCCCTGGCAGCAGCCCGCTGAGCTCTCCTAGTCTTTGGCGGTATGGAAGCTGGAATAAGAAACAGGAGCGATAAGAATATGGCAATTGGATTAAGAGAGGCATGGAATCAAGAGGGGAAATACAAGCAATTATATCCTAAGGTCACTTAGGCGGAGTATCGTATCGTAAGTATGCCGCGGATCATACCCACGCTACGCCACTCTGCTTAAGTCACCTACTCCATCTACCAAGGTCGTCCTACACTCAGAAAGGTAAAACCTACGCTCTGATACCAACTTTGTCACGACCCGAAAGTACGGAATGTGACTGGCACTTAGGTTACGAGATGTCTAAAGGCGTAACGTAAACTAAGTCAGCCAAAGCCCAGAAAATCTAAACCAAAAGAAACCAAAGAGAGTGAAGGAAACCTTTCATGAAAACGATTTTTAAAATCAATTAAGTTGTATCGAACCCCTTTTTAAAAAAAACATAAAAAATTTCCGAAAATTTCGGCAGAGTCTCCTCTGTAAATACTATCCCCCAAAATGGGTACAATAAGATATATAACCTGTAATCACAAAATGGCATCCCCAAGCGGGAGCTAGCTCTTCGCCCAAGGCGGATCACAACCATACGCAATATATATATGCAATGTCCAGAAAAGAGCATAAAGAAATGCAAAATGTAAGAAAACACAACGTCGGCTCAAGTGAGCTCGACCCAAAAGAAACCACATATACACAAATCTCTCAGTCTCATCACTAGGCCGCATATACAAATAAGAAGTGGTAGATGGAGAATACTAGATATAATGGTAGTACAAAAAGAGATAAAAGTGTCCTCGCAACCCACCTACGAGCAATGTCGCAAGTCTGAGCAAAAGAAGCCAACAATAAGATAAGCCCGCCGCTACAAGGCTGATGGGTTCGACCTGCAAGACACTATGGCACAACGGGGGTGAGTTGCCAGCTCGTGAGTAGAAAATTACATCTAATAAGGCTATCGTAAGAATGCACGCAAATGCGTCACAACATGTATGTCTAGATGTAATGTAATGCCACTAGTATGTGTGCACATGTATGCAACATCAATATGAAATCTTTAAGTGTTTTAAAATACTATAAGCTCTGCATTCTTAACTTAGAAAAAGAATATTTGTGCAATAGCTAAAGTACCATCACGAAATCATCTGAAAACCGTGTCAAGCATCGACACCAAATATGGAAATATCTCTGTCTCAATGTCTCACTGTATCAATGTCTCAATACATCGGGCTCCGTCAGTCCGGATCGGCCCATATCATCAAATCTCACGACAACGGTCGGTATCCTCCGGATATCCGCCGCGCCAGACATCACCGGTAGGTAGTCTTCCCCTGCCAGGCCCATCGTCTACAACTCGATCTTCTTTCCCCGGGGTACCATACCGGGCCCACCATGTACCCGAGACGGTTCATCCACTCCTCGAATCGGGTCTCGAAATCCAACAGAAAACATGAAAACTCATGGTGGACGACACATACATCACGAGAAAACCGCAACTTTGTTTTAAAAATGATAAATATAAGCTTTTGTTAAATTCTTGCGGTTTTCCCCAAAATCCAGAAATCGCAGCAATACTGAAATCCTCAAGAAAATCATAATGTCCAAGATGTTGTATATGATAAATGTCTATGATATCAAGGTATGCGATGTGATTTGTGGGGAGAAATCTATGTAAGTATGATGATGATGCGAGGTATATGCACGCTATGCGATTTCATATATCATGTATGATGCAAGCGGTGATACTAAGCTAAACAGGTTCTATGGTGCTCGTGGCATGGCAATTACCAAAGGCGTGTGTGTCACATGAATAGTGCGCGTGCAACAGGAGCCAATGGTAATGGTGTTCGTGTCCTACGAAGTGATATCGCACATGTGTATATGAATATCCATGCAATCTAGCAGACGATTTGCTATAAGGGTATGCAATGTAAATGAGGGGGTAAGCTAACTAACAATGCAACTCTTGCAAGAAATAAAGTAATCCTAACTAGGGGGCGCTTCGCGCCATCCATACGATCCCCCCATAGATGAATACATCTACTCACCTGAATGCCTTGCTAATCCGATCCGACCACCGCTTTGCCTTTGCGCGCCGCGTCTGATGTTTCCGCAACCGTTCCTAGAATTGAATAACACACAATATAAGATTACAGATTCTTGAAATGACGCAACTCACAATATGAAAAGATCGACACTCTCGAATTAATCGCAACGTGCACTCGGTGCGCGGAAACCGCACGGAAATCGCTAAAACCTTAACTAAAATCGCCGTTTCGGGGCAATCGCCAAAACTAAAACCCGACTAGACAAAACCCTGCATTTGCACACACTAAAAGTCGTATAGGATGCTAATTATATAGTCCATATATCGTAATTAAGTCACTTTCTAATAATTTAGAAAACCTAGTAAGCATTCGCGTAAAAATTCCGATGGAAACCTCGCGGATTAACGACTTAGCAATCGCAATATCGCACAACCATCCAATTCAAGCTACTAGATGGCCACAACACAATTTACAACCAACTTAAAAAACTTCAAACCCTAATTGAAATTCCAAACCTTTACTAGAATTTTCAAGACAACCCATTATAATGAAATTAACACTTTAAACTTCTAATTTAGCATAAACAAACTACAAATTTAACAACTTGATTAGAACTTATACCTCACAAGTGGTGAACCTCTAGCACTTAGCCTCCAAAGATGTCTTCTTTCTCCTTGTTTTAAACAATTTAGTGTTTGAGAAGAGGTGGAAAAGGATTTAGGTTTGAATTAGTGAAGAAAAGTGTGTATTTTGTGGATTTTTGTGCATTTTTTCATGATTTTTGAAGCAAGAAAGAGAGGGGGAAATGGGGGTTTCCTGCTGATTGAGCTCAACCTGAGCAAGAGGGGGAGTGAAGGGAAGAGTTGTGTGGAAAATTCTACACAAAAATTTATCATCTAAGGTCAATTAATGCATATCTCATCACTTTTTACACAAAAACCCCATTTTTAATTCATTTTTGACCATAAAACCACAATTCTTGGTAAGTTTTGATAAAATTTTTGTTAACACTAATTTTTAGTTTATAATGGATATTAAGTGTGTAATTTAACCATTTAAATTTGTATTTATTACTAATTTAATATATTTTTAAAAGCTTAAAATAATATTAAAAACAATTAATTAAGGAATTTTTTTTAATTAACTAGAAAATTTTAAGTGACATTTTAGTGACCAATTTATAGTAATATCATATCTAAATTTTGTATAATTAGGTCTATAATGAAAAATACCTATTTTGACTTTTTACGGAAAAAGCTGCTAATTCAGCCGATTACCGAAAAACTGCCTAAACGATTTTCGAAGCGTTACAGACCGGGATGATGGTTGATTCCACAGCCATTGGTATTTGACACCAAAGATTATATATAGATGCTCATTGGAGAATGAGTGCACCGAACGGACTCATCGAGAACTCTTAGATGGTATTATACCTATTGTTATATAGCAGTTCTCTAGTGACATGGGTATATGGTAGTCTGTAGACCTAAGATCGTCATAGTATCTTATGTGTATTCCCACTGTACTTTGATTACTGCCTTACCGCAACTTTTAAGAGCCGTGGAAACCGTTTTTAGTTGGGTACAGTCACGAAGCATATGAAGGTAGTGAGCAGTCGAAAGGATTCGTCTCTCCTCGGTATAGGGAGTTGATGTCGTGCTGGACTTAATTGGATATAACCATAAGTCCCTGGCCAGTGTAGTTAAGATAAACTGATAAGTGTTATCAGTTGTATCTCAGATGGTTATGAGTCTGACATCAGCATGACTTATCGGGTTATTGGGGGTCTGACGGTTTCCACCCCCCAGACCCTGTATGCAACACTCTCAGACGAAGAGACCGGACTGTACAGTGGCTGTCACTGATAGGCTCTGTTAGGTTAAGATGAGCTTGCTTGTCGGCCAGCCTTTCATTCAATACTTGGATAGTCGTTACGTGCAGCTAGTACCACTGGCGTGCTTGTAGGTTAATCCGTAAGGGGATTGATTTGAAAGTGTTTCAAATTCAATCGAATATGATCCTAACCTACTGACAGTATATTGTCGAGTCTTTAGAGTGTCACACAGATGGTTTCCCTGCTCAGACGAAATGATGTAGTGCGCGTATAATGATACGTGCGGGAGTTCGATTAAACATGTGTATATAATACATGTGAATTAATCGAACGTTTGATAATACTAGCCGGTTTATTAAAAGCCGGATTATTAAATCAATTGTTGATTTAATTTTATATATATATATATAATGTTTTCATTCCTGTACTCTCTCATGTTGTATTTGATACAAATACAAATGGTAAATATTATGTATATATATTTATTAATTCTCTTTTTCTTTTTCTTTTTCTTTTAAGGATATCGAGAAGCAAGCTTATTCCCGGAGGCCATGGAGACTAGCACAGGTCTTCCTTAATTGGACAGACACGCTACAAAGTTTGTAGCCCTATAAAAGCCCTAGCTTTGTTCTTCTTGTTCTCTTTGTTTTTGTTATGTTTAGTGTATGGATGTTTTCTTTGGTTTGGTGAGTTTTGCTTGCATAAAAATTGTTATTTTGCATTCCGCCTTGGCCGCAAGTGTTGTGAAGCAAGCACAACCCACTTTCAAGTTGAAGTATACGCGTATGAAATGGAGCACCAAAAGCTTATTAAAGAGCAAGCCAAACATCATAAGAAGTGAGGCCGAAAACTTGGGGAAGGACCTCCTCAGACAGCAATGAAATGATCCAACTCATAAGAAGTTGATCTTTGCGAACCCATGCACTATAGGCCGGATTTGGAGACGGAGTTGTAGAGACTTCATCCTCCATCGAAAGTGTGTGTGAAGGAATATATCTACCCTTCAACGAGGCCCATGACATTGAAGCTGTGCAAAATCGGAATAAATTGTGTTTTCCAATAAGATAGTTGGTAGGTTTAAGTTTTAGTGAGAGAAAATGATGAACTTGACCCATATTGGGAAGAGATGAGAGGGAATTGGAGTCAAGGGTGGTGGTGGAGGAGAAAAGTGCAACCATATTGAAAATAGAAAACTTGGATGGTATCTGCTCTGATACCAAGTTACTTTGAGGGGATTCTCTCACACTAAGTGTGGAGAGAGATGTGTATTATATAAGGTAATAATGGAGGAAAGATGCCGTAGGAGGGGATTTTCTCCTTTGGTGTCGAAAAAGTGCTCCCTTTTTTATTTTTTCCGGTGATCGGCATCCATCATCTTCATCGTTATTATCTAAGATGTGGGTACACCAAATTTCATGTGATTCTACGACTTTTTCACCGTTGATTTTGCAATGTAAAAAGTTCTGTTGTAACAACCGAGTCCAGTTCGACAAATTTCAGTTACCGTATGTGTAGTGTGTGGTATTTATTTCATTTATCTTGCTTGACTGTTGCCAGTTATAGTTTGCACCGACATGTCATATTCTGCATATAACAATTTAAGTCATCTAAAATTAAATTAAAAATACTTGGCATGGCCTGCTCGACACCCCTAACCTTGTGATAGCGTCTTTACATCGTGTTCTCGTCCCGTTCAGTGAAACGGACGTGTTTGGACGGCTATGTGCACGTACGTGCGTCCGTTCATGGGGGGTATGCTTTTTAAATATAAAATCCTTCATTTTAATTTTTGGAACTTGCTAATAATTTTCACATTTCAAATTCAAATTTTTGGACCCGACCCGGGTGCAATTCTGAAATATCTGGTATTCCGCCAAATTCTATTTATTTCTTTAAAATTCTTTAATCAGTTTAAAATATTTATCAGCTGAAGCAAATTTTGTTAAGGTTGGAAATCTTCTATTAAAACCAACGAGATTCTCTGTAAATCTTTTTAAAGCTTTCCCCAACCCAATATCTTCTAAGAGCCAATCAGCATCCTCCTTTTGTTCCCTGGGCCCCACAAATCCCTATCTCTCCTTTCCCTTTCACTTTCTCTCTCCTCCGCGGCTCTCTCTCTTTCCCCCCTCCTCTTTCTCTCTTTTCCTCTCTCTTCTTTCTCTCTCCTATCGCACTTTCTCTCTCCGCTCGCGAGTATTGTGCACTCCTCGATTTCCGTCACCGTGAGCGCGATGTGGTCACCTCCCTTCACGTTTCTCCTTCTCCCTCCTTTAAAACACCCCGCTGTTTCTTCCTCTCCTTTAAAAAAAATAAAATAATAAACCCATAGCCTCGTGTAAACCCTAACCCTATTTCTCCCCGCTCCTAAACCCTCGTCGACCCAATCTACATCTCCTCGTCACCCTCATTTCCTTCCTCTCCTCTCCTTCCTCTCCAAACCCGAGCACCCGAGGCCTTCCCTGCAACCGAGAACCCAACACTGCCTTCCATCGCCGCCGACCATCCACCATCGTCATCGCCATCTCCTCCCTCTCCTCTGTTCTCCCTCCAACAACCTAAATCCTGCACACCAAAACCCCAGCAACTTCTACCCGATCCCAAAACCCTAAACAAACCCTAGATCTTCAGAAGCCTTTCGCCGGCGTTTCTCACCGCCGTCGATCTTGCCGCCACTGCCAGCACACCCCTCTGCAACCCCGTAAGCAACCCTCCTCTTCTTCTCCTTCCTCTTCCTCCTCTTTCTCTTCTTTTCATTTTAGTTTTTCTTCTCTGTTAAATTTTTTGGATCCTCTGTAGATCGCCGGAGCTACGTCGACGACGCGCCGACGACGCTGTCATCTCCTGTAATCCAGTGAGTAAGTCTCCTTCATTAATCCCTTCCATTCTCTTGCCTTCTTCTTGCTTCGTTTCCATGCATCTCTTGTCGATTACAATATTTACTGTTTTCCGTCCTGCCGGAATCCGACCGTGCCGGCAACGGTTCCCGACGCCCCAGCGAGGACCTCTGACCCGCGTGATTCCTCTGTTCGTCGTTTGGGTTCTTTCCGTGAACCGTGCGCGCGTCGCGATTTTTCCCCACCGACGCGTAACGTTCCGTTTTCCGTTCCCCGACCCGTCGAGGCAAGTAAAACTTGCTACATGCTATTTTAAACTATTCGTATGCTATATTATTTATTTCCTGTTAAATCTCTAAGTAGATTCGAAAGAATTAGACTTCAAGTTAACCGTATAAGTCCTATTACACGTTTTATGATCCCGAACTTGAAACTTAATTTTGCATCTAATTATTTATACCTAGTAATCACCTGTAAGTGATAGACCACATGATCACATTGTTTATAGCCATGATACCCTTTTTCCAGTTTTAACTTATCGGATATCCATGTGCAACTTTAACCGGTTTAATTACAACTGCATCCATTGAACAAACTATACACGTTGTCGCATCCATGGACCACTCAATACTTATTAACCTGGTTTTAGCATTCACATCTATCATACTGTATTGGTATAGTGCTGACATCATTTGATAAATACAACTGATAACTGTACAGCTAATTAATTAAATCTGCTTTATTGCTTAACTTATTGCTTAGATTGTGTTGTTGATAACCATGATTATGCTAGCTGTTTATGAGTACCCACATGTTATCTATTACACCCTGGCCTGACTTGCTACACACATATTGATTGACCCGACATGGTACCGTACACTACTTGACTTGACCTGATGTACCATGGCTTGACCCGTTACCTGATCTTGTGTCTAATGCCAACCAACCTGACATGTAGTCCTCACGGACCGTTCATGTTGTCTATCCAGACAAACCTGCTCTTACCTGATCCTGTGTTGGCATTAGTTCTTGATTACAGAATACCTGACTTGACACATATAACTTGGGGGCATGGGGAAATCAATGATGAAATCCTGACTTGTAACTGGACAGTTGCTCGCTTATACTGATCAGTTTTAGAGGCTAGGCCCGCCTCGTGATGATGCTACTGATATCGTTGGTCTGTACTCATTTCCTGTTAGTGCCTAGCGGCACGTCTCGGTTTCAGCCCGAGAGTTTGTAGACCGTGGTCCCGGGCATGCACGGGATACTATTGAGTTACATCGATGATTCATCAAATTGATTTCAAAGACTTTAGAGTAGAAAACCCAATAGAACAGTTTAGTTTACTCATTGCACACTACCCTTCACTGCCCTGATTTATATTACTGTTTCACCTGCTTCTCATTCATGTGTATATTTGCATTGCATGTTACCCTGTTTATATTTTATTACTTGATGACATGACGCGCTGACGTCTGGGTTTTGCATGGCCCAGATTCCGTACCTTTGCTGCAGTCCGGGCAGGAGTACTTCAGTCAGCAGGCTGAGCAGTGAGGTTTCAGTAGTAGCTAGTTCTTTTATTTTTCTGCAGTTTATTCCTGATGTGAGCCCGCATTATGGGACGTACATTCCAGTTACTTGTATTGGATCTTTTGCTTCCGCACTTTTATTATTCTTGACTCATGTTATCTTGGCTTATGGACATGTTTTCGATAGTTTTATTTTGTTCTTGATATCTCTACAGCCGTAATGTGACTGTGGATGGATACTTCCTACCCACAGGTAGCATGGTTGGCTATGTCACGTGCCCAATTTAGCGTACTCTGGGAAGCGGGGCGTGACATGGTTCTTTTGGTATCAGAGCCATAGGATAGTCGGGTTGATTCTTTTGTAGTTGGGTATTGTATCCAATACACGAATCAGAATACCCGTATTTAGGAAACATGTCCTGCCACCTTTCCGTTTTACCGTTCTTGAATCAAGTCCTTCCTGATTATATCTTTTACGGTGTGCAAACTTCCTTTGCATATCGACTTGAAACCTGATTCCTTGTTATCTCTAGGACTTAGGCGACTTGGGTGGAGTTATGTAATTGTAGCTATGATACCGTGGCATAGTTACAATGCGGTACTCTATTTAAGTAACTTGGAGTTCTAACCTTGATCCATATTGTAAATTTGTTATCATGCTAATCTTGGGTGTTTTGATTTCAGGAGTATGGCAGGCAAGAATCTGAAGACGTACCAAAGGCGTGTTGACGAAGCCGCCATGCTTGGAGTGATACGGGGAATGCTGGAGAATCAAAAGAGACAGACCGAGCTGATCCAGCAGCAAGCTGAATCGTTTCAGGAAGGATTGCGGACCGTTCAGCAGACCGTGAACAATGTTGGAGTTAAGCCAGTTGATCGTGTAAGGACCGTAGCAGATTTCAGGCGCTTGGGACAGTCTGTCTTTACTGGTTTGGAGGAGCCGTTGCCAGCAAAGCAGTGGCTAGTTAACACGGAGAACTTACTTATTGCGGCGCAGATCCCAGAAGATAAAAGGGTGGATGTGGTGCGCATTCAGTTAGTGGACTACGCCCGTGAATGGTGGCTTGTGGAGGAGACCCGTTTGCCCAAGCCGATCAAGTGGGCGGATTTTTCGAAGAGTTTCCTGGAGAAGTTCTTCCCACGGACTGCACGTGAGGAAATGGAAGAGAAGTTCATCGGTCTGAAGCAGAATGGAGCACCCGTAGATGTACATGCAGCAGAATGGACACGGCTCAGTAGATTCGCTGGACCTTTAGTTGCCAACAATGCAGACAGGGCAAGGAGGTTCATGCGCAGCTTGGATGTGGACATCCAGAGGCAGATTGTCTCCTTGGGTTTGACCACTTTCTCATAGGTTCTTACAGCAGCCCGAGAACAACAGAGCCTATCGGGGAAGACTGGGAGTTCACAGCAGACAGCAGTTGCGGTAAGGAAGCCGGCATTTGTACCAAACCGAGCTCATGGACGCAGAGGTATTCCAGTGGACCGTCGTGGTATAACACCAATGAAGAAGCCTGCTGTCGTTGATCAGAGGAAGCGCGTGGTTTGTAGCTATTGCCACTTACCCGGACATTTGCAAAAGGAGTGTCGCAGGATGCAGGGACTTTGTCTGGTTTGTTGATCGGCGGATCATACTGTTAGTTCTTGTCCGTCGAAGTTACGCACAAGGGATGATATTCCGAAGCCTCCGCAGAAACCATTTCAGGGACAGAAGCAGCTGACTCAAGGACCTAATCAGACTCGAGCATTTACCTTGACGGCTGAGGAAGCTAAGGCATCAGGAGAAGTTGTTTCAGGTATTCTGCTCGTTCATGGTTTTCCCGCATTAGCATTATTTGATTCTGGTGCATCCCATTGTTTTATGTCGTCCAAGTTTATAGCTACACACTCGATTACTTGCACGACCCTATCTAGTTTCTGGGACATACACACTGGGAATGGGAAAATCATATCTAGTAGGGAATGTAAAGATTGTTCAGTTGTTGTTTGCGGACGGGAGCTTTTTGCAGATTTCTTGGTGATTGATATGGGCAGCTACGAAGTCGTTTTGGGAATGGATTTTCTTGGCACTTTCCACGCTCACATTGATTGTAGGGCAAAGAAAGTAATTTTCCAGATTCCCGGACATCCCGAGTTTATCTTCACCGGAGGGAGCAGTTCTGTCGGGCCAGTCGAGTTTAGGGCTAGGCCGACAACTAATATTCTTGCATCAATGGAGGTTGATAAAAGTGAAGAGCTAGCTGTTGTTCACGATTTTATGGACGTGTTTGAAGATATATCGGGATTACCGCCGAAGCGGGACGTGGAGTTCGCAATTGATTTTATTCCTGGTGCAGCGCCAGTATCTAAAGCGTATTATCCAATGGCACCAGTAGAGTTGGAAGAAGTCAAGAAACAGGTTGCTGAACTGCTTGAGAAGGGTTGGATTCGAAGCAGTAACTCGCCTTGGGGAGCTCCAGTTCTTCTAGTTAAGAAGAAAGATGGCACGAGAAGAATGTGCATCGACTATCGAGAATTAAACCGGATGACTATTAAGAACAAGTACCCGATCCCTCGCATTGGCGAACTTTTTGAGCAGCTTAGTGGCGCGAGGGTATTCTCAAAGTCGGATTTGCGATCCGGATATCATCAGGTCCGAGTGAAAGCAGAAGATATTTGCAAGACAGCGTTCCGAACTCGGTATGGACATTACGAGTACTTAGTGATGCCTTTCGGAATAACGAATGCACCGGCGATATTCATGGACTTGATGAACCGAATCTTTTCACCATTCTTGGACCAGTTTATTGTGGTGTTCATTGACAATATTCTGGTTTACTCGAAGAGTTTTGAAGAGCATGCTGAGCATTTGAAGATCGCACTGCAGACATTGAGACAAGAGAAGTTATATGCGAAGATGAGCAAGTGCGAGTTTTGGCTCGAAGAAGTAAAGTTTTTGGGGCATGTCGTGTCTGGCGATGGAATCGCCGTCGATCCAGAAAAGATTGCAGCAGTTCGAGATTGGCCGATTCCAAAGAATGTTGCGGAGATAAGGAGTTTTCTTGGACTCGCCGGGTATCACAGAAGATTTGTGGAGAACTTTGCTCGTCTGGCGGAGCCGTTGACCAAGCTTACGCGCAAGGAGGTACCTTTTGTGTGGACGGATAGATGTGCGTAAGCTTTTGAGACATTGAAGCAGAAATTGATAACCGCCCCTATTCTGACAGTGCCAGACAATTTCGGAGGATTAGTGATTCACAGCAACGCATCTGGGAAAGGATTGGGATGCGTTTTGATGCAGCATGGGAAGGTTGTAGCGTACGCATCAAGACAGTTGAAGACCCATGAGAAGAATTACCCAACTCACGACTTGGAGCTTGCGGCTGTGATTTTCGCTCTGAAGATTTGGAGACATTACCTTTTGGGCGAAAGGGTCGAAGTTTTCACGGATCATAAGAGTTTGAAGTATGTGTTCACGCAGAAGGAGCTTAATATGAGGCAGCGTAGATGGTTAGAGCTGATGGCTGATTATGATCTTGATCGTAAGTACCATCCGGGAAAGGTTAATGTCGTACCAGATGCGCTCAGCCGGTTGCCAGCAATTCAGATGTTGACTACGCAGAAGGAACTCGTTGAAGAAATTCGAAGATTTGATTTGGAGGTTGTGCTACCACATTCTTCGAGACAGTTGATGCAGCTGCAAGTACATTCGTCATTGATCGAGAATATTAAAGCAGCGCAATCGCAGGATCCTAGATTACAAAAGTTTCGAGAGTAGGTTGAAGCCGGACTACGAACAGATTTATTGATCCATGAAGATGGTTCGTTGAGATATGGTAGTCGTTTGTGTGTGCCAAAGGGAGACATTCGTGAAGAACTTATGAAGGAGGCACACAGTTCAGCTTATTCCGTATATCCAGGAGGCACGAAGATGTATCGAGATATTCGACAGCATTTCTGGTGGGAAGGCATGAAACGGGAGATCGCTCGCTTTGTGGTAAAGTGCTTGGTGTGTCAGCAAGTTAAGGCTGAACATCAAAGGGTTGCTGGTTTATTGCAACCACTTCCAATTCCTCTGTGGAAGTGGGAACATATAACCATGGATTTCGTGACAGCTCTACCGCGGAGTCCAAAAGGCAACAATGCGGTATGGGTGATTGTTGATCGTTTGACCAAGGCAGCTCATTTTATCCCTTTTCAGGTTGGTCAATCAACAGAGACTTTGGCAGAGCGGTACATGCAGGAGATTGTAAGATTGAATGGAGTACCGGTGAGCATCGTGTCCGACCGTGATACTCGGTTTTTATCACACTTTTGGCGGAGTTTACAGGAAAGTTTGGGGACTCGATTGAAGTTTAGCACAGCTTATCATCCTCAAACTGATGGTCAGTCGGAGAGAACGATCCAAACTCTTGAAGATATATTGAGAGCGTGCATGTTAGACTTCAAGGGTTCTTAGGAGGATCATCTGCATTTGGTGGAGTTTTCTTACAACAACAGTTTCCATGCAACTATTCAGATGGCTCCGTTTGAAGCTTTGTATGGTCGCAAGTGTCTTTCACCTGTTTGTTGGGACGATGTCGGTGAACGAAGATTGTTGGGACCAGATTTGGTTGTACAGACAGTTGAGAAGGTTAACGTTATCCGGAACCATATGAAAGCAGCACAAGACCGACAAAAGAGTTGGACAGATACGTCGAGAAGACCTCTAGAGTTCGCCGTGGGTAAGTTGGTATTCTTGAAGATATCACCGACTAGAGGGGTGATTCGTTTTGGAAGTCGAGGAAAGCTCAGTCCTCGATTCGTTGGACCCTTTGAGATCTTGGAGCGTGTTGGTGAGGTAGCGTACCGTTTGGCGTTACCGCAGTCCTTGGCGAATGTGCACGATGTGTTTCACGTATCTCAACTCCGTAAGTATGTACGAGATGAAACACATGTGTTGGATCATTCGGAGCAGACGGTACGAGAAGATTTGACTTTTGAGGAGCGACCGGTTGAAATTGTGGATCGAAGGGAAAAGGTTCTTAAGAACAAGGTTATTCCTCTTCTACTTGTTTTTTGGGGTAATCGCTCACATGGAGAGTCAACCTGGGAAAGAGAAGATGAAATCTGGCGGAAGTTTCCCCATCTTTTCTTGTAGTTTGTCGGTCGTCTATCTTTTGTGCTCTTGGAATTTTGAGGACGAAATTTTTTTGTAGTTGTGTATAATGTAACAACCGAGTCCAGTTCTACAAATTTCAGTTACAGTATGTGTAGTGTATGGTATTTATTTCATTTATCTTGCTTGACTGTTGCCAGTTATAGTTTGCACCGACATGTCATATTCTGCATATAACAATTTAAGTCATCTAAAATTAAATTAAAAATACTTGTCATAGCCTGCTCGACACCCCTAACCCTGTGGTAGCGTCCTTGCATCGTGTTCTCGTCCCGTTAAGTGAAACGAACGTGTTTGGACGGCTACGCACACGTACGTGCGTCCGTTCATGGGGGGTATGCTTTTTAATTATAAATCCTTCATGTCAATTTTTGGAACTTGCTAATAATTTTCACATTTCAAATTCAAATTTTTGGACCCGACCCGGGCGCAATTCTGAAATATCTGGTATTCCGCCAAATTCTATTTATTTCTTTAAAATTCTTTAATCAGTTTAAAATATTTATCAGCTGAAGCAAATTTTGTTAAGGTTGGAAATCTTCTATTAAAACCAACGAGATTCTCTGTAAATCTTTTTAAAGCTTTCCCCAACCCAATATCTTCTAAAAGCCAATCAACATCCTCCTTTTGTTCCCTGGGCCCCACAAATCCCTATCTCTCCTTTCCCTTTCTCTTTCTCTCTCCTCCTCTCTCTCTCTCCCCTCCTCTTTCTCTCTCTTCTTTCTCTCTCCTATCGCACTTTCTCTCTCCGCTCGCGAGTACTGTGCACTCCTCAATTTCCGTCACCGCGAGCGCGATGTGGTCACTTCCCTTCACGTTTCTCCTTCTCCCTCCTTTAAAACACCCCGTTGTTTCTCCCTCTCCTTTAAAAAAAATAAAATAATAAACCCATAGCCTCGTGTAAAACCTAACCCTATTTCTCCCCGCTCCTAAACCCTCGTCGACCCAATCTACATCTCCTCGTCACCCTCATTTCCTTCCTCTCCTCTCCTTCCTCACCAAACCCGAGCACCCGAGGCCTTCCCTGCAACCGAGAACCCAACACTGCCTTCCCTCACCGCCGACCATCCACCATCGTCATCGCCATCTCCTCCCTCTCCTCTGTTCTCCCTCCAACAACCTAAATCCTGCACACCAAAACCCCAGCAACTTCTACCCGAGCCCAAAACCCTAAACAAACCCTAGATCTTCAGAAGCCTTTCGCCGGCGTTTCTCACCGCCGTAGATCTTGCCGCCACTGCCAGCACACCCCTCTGCAACCCCGTAAGCAACCCTCATCTTCTTCTCCTTCCTCTTCCTCTTCTTTCTCTTCTTTTCATTTTAGTTTTTCTTCTCTGTTAAATTTTTTGGATCCTCTGTAGATCGCCGGAGCTCCGTCGACGACGCGCCGACGACGCTATCATCTCCTGCAATCCAGTGAGTAAGTCTCCTTCATTAATCCCCTCCATTCTCTTGCCTTCTTCTTGCTTCGTTTCCATGCATCTCTTGTCGGTTACAATATTTACTGTTTTCTGTCCTGCCGGAATCCGAACGTGCCGGCGACGGTTCCCGACGCCCCAGCGAGGACCTCTGACCCGCGTGATTCCACTGTTCGTCGTTTGGGTTCTTTCCGTGAACCGTGCGCGCGTCGCGATTTTTCCCCGCCGACGCGTAACGTTCCGTTCCCCGACCCGTCGAGGCAAGTAAAACTTGCTACATGCTATTTTAAACTATTCGTATGCTATATTATTTATTTCCTGTTAAATCTCTAAGTAGAATCGAAATAATTAGACTTCAAGTTAACCGTATAAGCCCTGTTTACCCCAATCAGAGCAAAGCTTTGTTCAAATTCCAAGGCTGGAGACGAAGCAGCGCTTCTGTTTCCCCCAATCAGAGCAAAGCTCTGTTTTGAGATTGAAGTGAAAATTAAAGTCAAAATTAAATGAAGCAACGCTTCAGATGAGCTGCGCTGCGCGCCATGTGGCAGCGCAGTTGCGCTAGCGCTGCGCTGCGCGACACGCGCCAGCGCAGTTGCGCTGCGCTTTGCGCTGATACGTGTCAGTGCAGATACGCCAGCGCAGTTGCGCTGCGCTTTGCGCTGCACGACACGTGTCAGCGCAGTTGCGCAAGCGCAGTTGCACTGCGCTGTGCGCTGCTTGACACGTGTCACGCGGTGGGGCGTTTGCGCCAAACAGAATTAAATTCGAGTAAGATTTTTCTGTTCTTGTTAAAACAAGAAGATTGCCTTCTGTAAAACAGAAGCCCTTGGATCAAAGATCCAACGGTGGGGAAAATTCCCCAAATCACTCAGAGAAAGATCTCTTTAACTAATTTATGGGCACTATAAAAAGGACCCTAGACCTCAGTTCAAAAGGATAAACATTTTGTGAGAAATCAAAAATTTCAAACAGAGAGAACTCTGAAGAAATTCCAAGAAAAAGAAAGAAAGGTAAAAGACCTTTTAGATAGAAGAATTTCTTCTGATAGATCATTGATCTAAAAACAAGATCAATGATCTTTAATAAAAAACAAAATAAAAACAGTGCTTTACACTTTTTATGAACCTCTGGTTCCTGGAATAAGAAAAACTTGTTTTTTCTTTGATCTAAATTAGATCAAGAAATAAAATAGTGCTTTACACTTCTTTTATGAACCATTGGTAATTGAATTCAAAAGATTCTCAAATTAATAGTTCTTTGCACTTGAAAAACTGCGTTGTTGCGCTCTTGGGCTGGCGCAAGCCACCAGAGAGCGCCACGTGTCAGCATCTGAACCATTTGCGCTATGCGCTTTTGAAATAGAGTTTTGCTCTCTGAAATTGGCGCAACTCAGCAGAGCGCGCCACGTGTCAACAGCGCAAGCGTAGCGCACTAGTGCAGCGCACTGCGCTTGCATGACACGTGTCATCACTACAAGCGCCTGCGCTCTTTGATTGGCGCAAAGCGCCTGAAAAATGCAATGCATTTCTTTTGTTATAGGGCCAGGCCCAAGTCAAAAAGACCTAACAAGCCAAAATAAATTGCAAAGCAATAAAAAGGGCAGAGCCCAAGTAAAATTGATGCTCTGCATCATTTATAAATGGGCAGAGCCCAAAACAAATTGATGCTCTGCATCCTTTATGGGCAGAGCCCAAATAAAAATAAAAAGAAATGCAATGCAAAAACAAATAAAAATGATGAGTATTTTCCAACTGGACTTAGCCCAATCATGGCTGTAAGTCCTCAAATTAAATTGACTGAGCAAGATTGCTCTCTTAAATCAATTTACCTCCGGTTCGAGGGTACATCTTCGAACTCCTCTGACACCTGTCGTTGTAATCCTTCAACGACGTCAGAGAGGTGACGGGTCCCGACGACCACATACGAATATGGACTGCGGGGACCTTAAACTCGTGGACCGAAATGTCCTTAAACTAATATTGGACCGAAATGTCCTTAAACTAATGATGGACAGAAACGTCCTTAAACTAATGGTGGACCACCACGTCCCTAAACTGGAACATGGACCACTACGTCCCTAAACTGGAACAATAGAGCCTCCAAATACTCTTTTGCCGGATCTAAACGGTCCCGTTTAAGTTGATCTTAGCCCCAAATACGGCTAACGTATCCTTAAACATTTAAATGGACTATAAAACCCCCAATCAACTTTGGTTCAAGGGTACATCTCCGAACTCCTTTGACACCTATCGTTGTAATCCTTCAACGACGTCAGAGAGGTGACGGGTCCCGATGGCCATGCATACAATGGACCACTATGTCCCTAAACTGGAACAATAGAGCCCCCAAATGCTCTTTTGTCGGATCCAAACGATCCCGTTAAGTTGATCATGGTCTCAAATCAGACTAACGTATCCTTAACGAACGTTTAAGTTGATCTTAGCCTCAATATGGCTAACGTATCCTTAAACTAAAACACCAAACCCAAATCTAAGTAAATACGGATTTGGACTAATTCACGTCCTACGGGCGACGGCATTACTCAGTCTCCGTATACAATCCACGGGCAACCACAAACAAAACAAACACACACGACACGAAGTGAAATTCTGGAGAAGGAGAAAGTGGCTACCGCGATGCGGTAGCGTAATTAACTGCAGGGGCTTGCGCCTGCAGGGAAGAGCATCCCCACAATCAAAAACCCCTCAAGCGAGGGGGAATCTGATGAAGTCTGCTACATCGGCCGCATCCGTCTAAACCTCTGATACATGGTGCCATAAATCAACTTGGCATCTTCGGAGAGGTGGACGGATAAAACCATATAGCATCTGCCCCGAACCTCATGCCTAGACGTCCTCGCGTCGCGGCCTCCGTTCAGAGGGGAACAGATTCTGGCATGCCCGGTGGGGCCTTTTCCTCTTTCCACTCCACACTTCGTGTTTCGTGTTCGTGAACGAATCGCGGTTTACTGTGGTTGCCTGTGGATTCAAGGTACTTAGATTTGGTGTCTTGCTCCGTGCAGGAAACAGAAGATCAATGGCTTCAAACTGCACTGCCTACAACTGCAACTCTCGCTCCGTCCTCGCTGGAGGGGTAACTTATGGGCCCCAAACGGCCTCCCTTTTCAAGATGCCAGTGGAGCAGGTAACTCAGGCCACCGCTGGATTATTCTTCGGGACTATGCTCCTACTGATGAGCTTCAATGCCCCAATGACATCGCAAGAAGCTCCAAAAAAGCCGGTCTTTGATCGACTTACCACTGCCGCGACCCCTCTCAACGGGTCGCCCAGTTTCAATACCTCTGTTTTCAACAGACTGGGCCAGAACGTCCGCAAACCTGCGATACCCGAAGCTGCCATCCCAAAGCGGATAACCATCCCGACTCAAACGGACGAAATCATTGGAAAGGCTCCTCCTTCCGAGAAGTCAGTTTTTACAAGGCTGGCCATTCGGATTGTTGCTCCAAGCGAGGTCCTCAAAGCTGCTTTCCCTACCCAGAGCAGGAGGCATGAAGAAGCTTATCCAACAACGGAGGTGACTCCATCCGCAAGACACGCTCGACGTCGCCACTGGCGCCGAGTGAGGAAGGCTGGGGGCAACTCCCTCACTGGGATAACTCCGCCAGCTCCATCGGTGGGGATCGATGCTGCTGTTCCAACCGGGAATAGCTTTGAATTGCTGAATACGGTACGCAGAAACTCTCCTACTACGGTGCTGAAACGAACTCCTTCACCTGTAGAAAATACTCCAGAGAAGAGGCTAGATCAGCCCCCTCAACGGCTGTCCTCTAAACTTTACAAAGTCTGGCGACAAGTCCAAGAGTCAGTGATCGATCAAGACTACCTCCGCCGACAGAAGAAGATGAAGGTTCAGCAGGAGAAGGGCTACTCTGTCAAGCCAGAAAAAGCAGCAGCTACTTGGGTGCCCACTACAACGACCCCCTCAACTCCAATCACTCAAAAAAAGAGGCCGCAAAAAGCCCCTGTGAACATGGCGAACCGTAAAAGCGCTGAACACAAACGCCCCAAGTCTGGGGGCATGGTGGTCCACACTGTTTATATGGCTGCCGGAAAGGAGGAAAGCCGTACTTCTACGGACCACCGACCGCTCACCCGATCCGTGACAAAAGCCCAGGAGCAGCAACAGAAGCTTCAAGAAATGATGACTACAATGGCTGCACTTACCGGGCCAAAAGAAAGCTTGGAGGCATCATCAGAACAGCGTCACGAGCAAGAAACCGATGCTGACTACCTACGCAGAGTCATCGAAAAGAAGGGCAAAGAAGCCGCAGAACAAGCGGCTAACATAAAACAGATGGCACTCCTCTTCCAAGATATGGTAGGGATGATGTTACAGCCAGACCCTCCAGCTGAAGACCCTCCGATCATTGTCGGAAACAACGGGGGGGGAGGGGGCGAACATCTAGTCCTCCTCCGGCTCTTGCAGCAGCCAAGGAAGAAACCATTTCCAAGGCCGCACTGGATGACTATATAGCTTAGCAGATACGAGTTCATCAGGCGAATGAAGTGGCTGGGCAAATTGTTAGAACTGGATGACCCTATCCGGGCTGGTATGACCAAATCAGTTACCCGCCGGGATATACGATCCCTAAGTTTCACATATATAAAGGGACAGGGAATCCGCATCAGCATGTCGCTCAATTTAGGGCCTTATGCGGCAACACTGGAGGCGATGACAAACTGTTGCTTCGCCAATTCGTCGGCAGCTTAGCAGAAACAACCTTTGAATGGTATTCGGAGCTACCTAACGACTCTATCAAAACATTTGCGGAGATGGAGTTATTGTTTACACAAAGATTCGCGAGTGCTAGTGAACGCACCCCGATAACAGCACTGATAAATGCCAGGATAAGGCCAGGCGAAACGTGGGTCCAATACGCTGTAAGTCCATGCTACCCTTCCCCGGTACTTACAGGGTTGCGGAATTGGTGAAAAACGATTTTCTAGAGGCGGGTAACATGGACTACCAATACGGATCTTTGTTAAACTACTAACTAACAACCTAACAAGAGTTTACCTACTCGTTTAGGGGGCTATACCTTTCTTGAACTCCTTCGTCTTTGACTCCTCCCGGTGTACGGATCGGCCTCACCTCGTCGTCTCCTTGCGCCGAAGATGGATCCACCCGAAAGCTTCTACCTTTGGCTTCTTCTTCGAACTTTGAAGAAACTAGATCACTTGGCTTGCTAGGCCTTGTGAACTAGAATGAGTAGAGGAATGTTTTGGTGTCTTTTTATCTCTAAGGCAATGAGTCTCAACACATGAGAATGGTTTGCCTTGAGGTAGAGAGAGCAAGAGGAAGAGGGAGAGCTTGAGAATGAGAGAGCTCAAGAGAGAGAAAGAAAATGATAGAATGAACCATACTCTTCTCATTCTCACCTCTCATAATCCAAAAGCCATCATAACAAAAATAGTAATCAAGTATTGTGTAAATGGTTTAAGTCAAAATGGCTATATCATTTCATGCACTCATTTTGCATAAATAAACAAACAAGCAAAAGTCTTTGCCATGGAATGATAGCCATTGTCATGATGATGGTCAACTAGTCCAACCTAGTCAACCGGTCAACAAAGTCAACTCCTCAACAACCAAGTCACTTTAATACTTAATTAATATTAATGTTAATCATATATCTTATTCTCATTAGGGCTAAGCAAAAGTCAATGGTCAACAGTCCACTGTCAACAGTCAACAGTCAACAACCCCAATGAGAATATTCTGCCTTTGTCTCTCTGTCAACTGTGCATACACACCCGCATCCGCGTTCCGAGGAACACGAATACAAACGAGATAAAACCAATCCAAAACGTACACTAGGATCTGGCTTAAACCAAAGTCCGCTAGTGTTAACTGTCCGGACACTGTACGTACACAAGTGCACGGATGTGACCGAACCCTGTCGCAAAACCATGCGACCTGTCGCAAAACCATGCGACCTCTACTCTTTTGCCTAAAGGCGAATAGCTTTCTGTGTGGGACTCTAAAGACTCGACACTACGCTGGCAGTGGGTTTAACCACAGACCACAAGCGGCACTAGCTGTGCGTAACGGTCCCTAGGTAGATGCCGACAAGAAGACTGACGAGGTGAAACCCATCTGAACTCTCACTGAGTCTGACTGTGACAATCTCCGTACAGTCCGGTCTGTTCGTCTGATACATCGCATGGCGGGCCTAGGGGGCGGTAAACGTCAGTCCCCTAATAGCGGTACAAGTCGTGTCGGAGTGAAGCCCAGAACACCCTGAGATAACACTGGAAACCTACCAGTATATCTTGCTTGCCCTGGCCAGGGACTACTCGTGTAATGGCTCTCCTAGACACAGCGTGATGTCAACCCCCAATACCGGGAGAGACGAATCCTGTCTAACCGTCACTGCCTCCAAGTGCTTCGGGACTGCACCCAACTACTACCTGTTTGCACGACTCCTTTGAGCCGTGGTAGGGTAGTAATCAAAGTACAGTGAGAACACACTCGAGGCGAAGTGACAGTGTCAAGTCAGCGGACTAAGCTGTACTCATGTCACCTGGGAACTGATAACTGACGATAGGTATAGTACCAACCAACAGTTCCCGACGAGTCATGTCTAGTGTACTCGTAACCCAACGAGCACCCGCATACTATCTCCAGTACGACGTACTGATGGCTGTGGGACAGACCATCTCCCCGGCTGGGATGAGAAGTGCATACGCTAGTCTACTCCGGAGTATCGATGCCCTGTCTCGATAGTCCTGCGACTAGGGACCTGCATAAGGATGTGCTTATAGATTACCCAGCCCCTATGAGTGTGACTGCCATCACAACGCTGGTAATCAAGCAAAGATCCTAAGGGCTCTACTAATATGTATAAGCGATATGCTAAAAGAAACACATGCACATATTAAAGTAGAAACAAACCAAGTAGCATACTACCATTTTGAGCAAGATTGTCAATACAAGGTGAATATCCCAAGCTTCCATTAAGTAATATACATACTAGAATGATACAGTAATGGCCTCTAGGGCATATACACTAACATACGCAACACGATAGCGGAACCTATGGTTGAAATGCGAACAACGCATAAAAGAGGCACCTGCGATAGGCATGTTCGTGGGCACTCTTGATCTGCAAGCGACCATCTCGCAATTCATGATGTTCTTCAGGCCGACCACCTTCCAAGCATTGATCGACAAATTAGCCCAAATGGACCAGATGGGCCACGAACCGTCTCCTCCAAAACCAAACTCTCGAAATGAGAAAGGAAAAGGGAAAGCGACTGTCGTTGCCAATGCTCAACAACAGCCGAGCAACTCAAAGCCGGTCGTTCGCCAAAATAATGCGCATCCACGCCCGTCCTTCGAGGAGAGACTAGGACGTCCTTACTCGTTTCTTCAAAATAAAATGAGAAGACTGTTTGAACTGGAAGTACGCAAAAGACTCATCAATCTGCCGAATCCAAAACGTCCGTTGCAGCCAGGCGATCTCAATAATCCCGATTACTGCCCTTATCACCAAACGGTAAGTCACCCGATTGAAGATTGTTTCGTCTTCAAGGGATGGATCGAGGATCAGTACCTACAAGGCAAGTTTGCGCTGTCTGAAAAGTGGAAGGTAAACCCACCACAGCCGCACACTCCAAAGAAGACGGACGCACCGGGGGCAACTTGTCATGTGATCTCTCACTCATTGGTGGATGATGAAGAGGCTCCTTGCGCCGAGAAACCGAGGGCTGTAGGGTTCCTAGGCACCCTAGTGAGTTCTCACAAGTGATCAAACATGCACAAATCAAATTTTACGGGTGCCCACAAACCCTAATACGGATCGTTTACTAGATATCTAGGCGAAGTAAGCAAGTAATCGAATTAAATGCTAAGGGAAAGTGACTACAACCTTTGTAGATCCGGTCCACCACCTCCTAGGCTCCGTGATGAAGTCCCTCCGCTGTCCAAAACGAACCCATGACTCTAGCATCGGTATCATCGAAGAATGGGCGGGCTTGATCGTCAGTTCGATGCCGAAGATGATCTACGTCGAGGTATCACAAGAACAAGCTCCACCTTCACCAAGCCATGAAAACTTGTGAAGGAAACACCCTATACTACTTGGCAAGAGGTAGAGGATGAAGAAATAGAAAGTGGGTAGACTTTAGTTTTGGATTTCTCACTAGCTTTCATCACTTGCCATTGGAGTAGCAAGCTTTTCTTCATGTTGAAGAAGATGAAGAAGAAGAAGAAGATATGATAAGTGTTAAATAATTAGATAAATAATTCAATACTTATCATACTTTCAACTATAGTTAAGTGTATAGAATTAACATGAGTTACTTAAATGGTTAGGGTTAAGCAAAACAACAAAAGAGTGACTTAGTCAAAGTTTCAAGAAACTTCAACTAAAAACAAAACATACAACCATTCATTTATCTTTTCCTTTTTCCAAAATGAATAAATAAGAAAAAGATAAATGAATAAATAATCAAAACCCTAATCATTAACTTAAACCATGGTTTGATTCTTTACACTTAACCAAGTAAGCATGTATCATCAAACATGATACAAACATGTGCACAAAACTATATCGCATATACAATGTGAACAATTCAAGTGAGAAAATCCTTTTAAAGTGAACCAATACTAGTTAACGCAAAGTAATATATCAAATATATAAATATGCACTAAATCATTAAATCAACACTTGATTTAACGATCCGGTCATATCGGATATAACCGACTAGTATCATATGTATCGGCTTATCGAATCAATCCTTGATTCGATAACTAGGTTATATCGCAAATAACCATTCGATACATTCATCGCGAGAATAGAATACGGTATCACATACACGCATTATTCTCGGTCCCGCCCATATCTCATATGCGCTCCTATTTCGTTTCGCTTGAGCCAGGAAACCTCTGTGTAGGACTCTAAAGACTCGTCAATACGCCGGCAGCAGATGATGATCATATCAAACACCCACAAGCCGCAAGCGGTCTGCTAAACGTAACGGCCACCCGGGTATTGAGCGATCAGAAGATCGACGAGCAAGCCCGCTCACACTCCTGTGAATCCAACCAGTAACACTTACCGTATAGTCCGGTCTGTTCGTCTGATATGTCGCATATCTCGCCTAGGGGTGGTAAACGTCAGACCCCAATAGCTCGATAAGTCATGCCGACTTGAGGTCCATAACATTCGTGAAACTACTGATAACTCTTACCAGTATATCACTGCAACCCTGGCCAGGGATTTCCTGTTATGGCCAGTCGAGCATAGCACAACATCAACCCCCAATACCGGGAGAGACGAATCCCCTCCTATCGCTCATTGCCTCCATATGAATCGGGACTGTACCCAAAAACCACCTGTTTGCACAACTCAGTAGAGCCGTGGTAGGGTGGAAATCAAAGCACAGTGGGAGACACACAAGACTCTATGACGATCTCGGGTCAACAGACTAAGCTGTACCAGTGTCACCAAAGAACTGCCATCTGACGTGAGGTATAATACCATCTGGGAGTTCTCGGCGAGTCCGTTCAGTGTACCCAGTCTCCACTGAGCACCCGCATACCATCTTCGATGTCAAACACCAATGGATATGGGATCATCCATCGCCCATCGCATGGGTCGAGAAGATATGCGCTAGTCTACTCTGGAATATCGATGCCCCGTCTCGATATTCCCTCGACTAGGAACAATGAAGGATGTACTCATGGACTATCCAGGCCCCACTAGTATGATCTACATCACAGTCCTGGAAGTCGAGTACACATCCTAAGGGCTTTATCAACATGTAATCAGAGAGACAGAAAGTATACATGTTAAGATAAAGAGCAACCAGATAGCGTACTATCATGTCGAGCAAGAAAGTCCTACCTATATATGTCCCAGCATCCACTACAATATACATCCAATGTACAGTAATGGCCTCTAGGGCATACATATAACTAACAAGGGCGGACCCTGAACCAGAAATTCCGCGGCCGTCAGACGGGTTGATCGATGCCTTCCTGAATGAGATTCGTCTGAAAGTTAAAGCCAATCAAGAGTGTGAGATGGCCATACTGGAAGGAGCCAAACACCGACGACTGGACCAAAGAGTCGAGGCACTCCCGTCAAATCAAAAGCCATCCGCTGCGGATAAAAACAAACTCAAGATGAGGAAAAGCTTCGCTAAAGCCCTGTCAGCGGGAATGGTGCTACCACCCTCTGAAGAAAATACTCTCGGTGAAGTAGAGATGCATCCTAACTTCTGCTTATATCATCATAAGATCATACATCCTACCGAAGACTGTGACTCCTTTAAGTGTTGGTGGCAAGGGTATGTCGCTCAAAAGCAACACTTCAACAGGACAAAGTGTGAAGCTCGTAGACACCGGAAAAATGCGATAGATGAGCGCAAGGGAGCCGCCGACTACTGTCACAGAGCCGACTCCAAGGGATCGCAAATTATCACCTTCGGAAGCGACTTTGACGAAGAAGCTGTCCTCAACCCTCTCCTCAAGGAATCCATTTCAAAAATGAAGGAATTGAGGAGTTGCGAGAACGTTCAGCCGTGCAATCGCATGCTACTCGGAAAAAGTCTCGGCCCCGCAAACAAGGGATCGAGCAAAAAAGATAAAGGGAAGGGAAAAACAGCCCTCGTAGCCAATACTCAACAGCAATCGAGTGGCCCTAGACCGGTTGTTTGCCGAAACAACAAGCAGCAACCCCTCCAGGAAAAGTTGAAACGTCCTTACTCGTTTCCGCAAGATAAAACAAGGGGACTGTTCGATCTGGCAGTGCGCGACAGACTCATCAATCTGCCGAGTCCAAAACATCCGTTCCGGCCAGGCGATGTTAATAATCATAATTATTGCCCTTACCACCAAACAGTAGGTCACCTGCTCGAAAATTGCTACGTCTTCAAAAACTGGGTTGAAGACCAATATCAACAGGGCAAGTTCGCGCTGTCTGAAAACTGGAAGGGGAACCCGCCGCAACCGCACGCTCTGAGAAAGACGGATACGCCGGGGGCATCATGCTCAGTCATAGTGAAAGCCCCATAGAACGAAAAGTCAGTAAACTAGAGATTCGCCTCAAATACGGCGATGGCGGACCGAAACGTCCTTAAACTAATGATAGACCGCAATGTCCTAAAACTTGCAAACGACCGAAATGTCTTTAAACTACTACCGCAGCATCCTCAGGCGGACGAGATAAAAAAAAATAATAAAGAATAAAATAAAAAAAATGAAAAATAAAAAAAAAACGGTACGTCCATAAGCAAAATGTGCACGGATGAAAACCCGAAAGGGCTCCATGAGTAAAAACAGCAGGGCTACCGGTGAGTGTTCGTGAAAACCCGAAAGGACGCGACCCGTAAAAAAAATAATATAAAAAGAATAAAAAAAAGAAGGCATGTCCATAAGCAAAAAGGGGCACGGATGAAAACCTGAAAGGGCTCCGTGAGTAAAAACAGCAGGACTACCGGCGAGTGTTTGTGAAAACCCGAAAGGGCGCAACCTCGTTAAAGGACACTTATAGGGTCCTCTCGACCTTGTAAGGAGAAACCACCCGCGTGAGATCCTTACGACCACAAGGGAGCAACACACTTAGGGATCCCCACGATTCCTAAGGAGAAAATACACTTGCGAGATCCTCACGACTCGTAAAGAGAACTTTCTTATGGGACCCTCACGGCTCATAAGATTTGAAAGTCTTAAGTTACAGAGACCTGAACCTGTTCTTAAGCAAACCCTCCACAACTTTCGTTATTGCCCTACAAGTGGTTCAATACTGACCCTTGTATACAATCCACAGGCGTGAATAAACATTTCCCTGACCAAATTTCATCCGTGATTGGGGATATGTGCGCAGGATGAACAACCCTTATAAGTCCTCTCGACTTACAAGGAGAAAACCCTCTTGTAGGATCCTTACGACTTGCAGAGGAACATACACTTGGGAATCCTCACGATTCCTAAGGAGAAAATACACCTACGAGATCCTCATGACTTGTAGGGAGAAATACCTTTGTGAGACCCTTACGGCTCATGAAGTCAAAAGCCTTGGCCGACAGGATCCTAACCCTGTTCGCTAAGCCACCTTTGTTCGACATCGACAGTGGCAAATGATGATTCGCTCCTGGCAATATCCCAGTTGTAGCGATGCTGATGCCTAGACCGGTATCAAACTCCAAGTCCTGTCATGGCAAATGATGATTCGCTCCTGGCAATATTCCAGTCGCAGCGATGCTGATGCTAAGATTGGTATCAGATCCCAAATCCCCTACTCGCAAAAAAAAAAATCAGCAAGCAAAAAAATGCATATGAAACAGCCGAAATGATGGGGCAACTTGCAACAAAATCAGCAAGTAAAAATGTATGCATACAAAAATAGCCGAAATGATTGGGCAACTCACAATAAAAAGCAGCGAGTAAAAGGAAAAATAGCCGAAATGATTGGGCACCGCGAAAAATAGCCGAAATGATTGGGCAATCGCGACCTTCGCGATATAAAAGCTGAAATGATAGAGCATCGCGGAAATAAAATAAAAATAAAAATGAAATTTATGCCCTACAGGTAAGATCGCACCGATCCCTGTATACAATCCAGGGGCACAAACAAAAAGGGAACCATACCTTCCCAACAGGCTCCATCAGAAAGCGAAGCTAAATCTCGACGGTTCATAGACAACCTAGAAACAATCTCGACATTTGTCGCAATATTGCAGACACAATATCAACAAATGAAGCAAAGAAAGATCCCTAGCTTCAGGGTCTCGACGTCAACATCGACAACTTAGAGATCACCAACGGCGTTTCTCCTCACTCCAACCAGATGCAGACGTGACGTCAACAATCGATCTCAGAGTCGCAACGAAACGGAACCATAGCAAAGTCCCTAGTTCCAAATCTCAATGGACACATCTGCAGCCTGGAGACCAACGACGGTGGGCCTCCTCATTCCAGCATGACACTGATGTTACACCATCAAACGGAGCCATGGCAAAATCCCAATTCCATCTCAGCATCTGTCTCAATACAGCAGACGAGATGTCAACAATGGCGTTCCTTCGCAGTCCAGCAGGATGCAGATGCAACGTCAACAAAAGACCTCACGGTCGAAACAAAGCGGAGCGACAGCAAAATCCCAGCTCCACCTCAGCATTCGTCTCGATACAGCAAACACGATGTCAACAACGGCATTCCCTCGCAATCCAGCACGATGCAGATGCAACGTCAGCGAAAGACCCCATGGTCGAAACAAAGCGAAGCGATGGCAAAATCCCAGCTTCATCTCAACAATCGTCTCGATACAGTAGACGAGATGTTAACAACGGCGTTCCTTCGCAATACATCAAGATGTAGATACAACGCCGACGAAAGACCCCATGGTCAAACAAGCGGAGTAACGGCAAAATCCCAGCTCCACCTCGGCATTCGTCTCGATACAACAGACGGAATGTCACTACAGCGTTCTTCCTTCAACAGGGTTCAGACGCGATAATCAAACAAACGGAGCCACGGAAAAATCCCTAGTTCCAGACCTCGACGGTTCACCAGCAACCTAGAGACAACCTCGACGTCCGTCTCGATACAGCAGACGAGATGTCACCCCAGCGTTCTTCCTTCAATAGGGTTCAGATGCGACAATCAAAAAAACGGAGCCACGGCAAAATCCCTAGTTCCAAATCTCGACGGTTCACCAGCAACCTAGAGACAACCGCGACATTCGTCTCAATACAGCAGACGCAATGCCAGCAAACGAAGCGAAGGCCAAATTCCTAGCTTCACGGTCTTAACGGCAAGTCATATAAAGCATGAAAGACAATCGGAGATCATCTCGCACCAGCATAGAGTGGTCACCACCTCGACGTTCGTCTCGATACAGCAGACGCAACAATCAAACAAACGGAGCCACGGCAAAATCCCTAGTTCCAGACCTCGACGGTTCACCAGCAACCTAGAGACAACCTCGACGTCTGCCTCGATACAGCAGACGAGGTGTCACCCCAGCGTTCTTCCTTCAACAGGGTTCAGACGCGACAATCAAATAAACGGAGCCACGGCAAAATCCCTAGTTCCCACCGCGACATTCGTCTCGATACAGCAGACGCGATGCCAGCAAACGAAGCAAAGGCCAAATTCCTAGCTTCAGGGTCTTAACGGCAAGTCATATAAAGCCTGAAAGACAATCGGAGATCATCTCGCACCAGCATAGAGTGGTCACCACCTCAACGTTCGTCTCGATACAGCAGACGCAACAATCAAACAAACGGAGCCACGGCAAAATCCCTAGTTCCAGACCTCGACGGTTCACCAGCAACCTAGAGACAACCTTGACGTCCGTCTCGATACAGCAGACGAGGTGCCACCCCAGCGTTCTTCCTTTAACAGGGTTCAGACGGGACAATCAAACAAACGGAGCCACGGCAAAATCCCTAGTTCCCACCGCGACATTCGTCTCGATACAGCAGACGCGATGCCAGCAAACGAAGCAAAGGCCAAATTCCTAGCTTCAGGGTCTTGACGGCAACTCACATAAAACCTAAAAGACTATCGGAGATCATCCCACACCAGCGCGGAGTGGTTATGACTCATCGGGGCTCTCCAAAGTGAGCCTAACCTCAAGTAAAAAGCGGCATGGCAAATTCCTAACGCTTGCTCTTCCGACGGTCAAACTGCCTAGGAAGATTGCTTGAAGACGTCTTGTCCAGCCCCCGAAGGGATCAGAGACACGGCAGTCGCAGGGCTACTCGAACAACACGATTGCCTATCGAGGAATATATCAGCTTATGCGACGGTACGACGGCCAAAACCCTAAGTACCACAGACCCTAACGGACTTCTGTCGTAAAGAGTAGAGGTTAACTGTGACATTAGGATGTTCTTGCGAGAAATGCTCGATTCGTCTCGACTTGTGAAGAAATTGATGTCTTTGCGAGAAATTCTCGATGCGGCTCGATTCGTGAGATAAAGCCTTAGACGGTAGACATAAAAGAAGCCTGTTTCCTAAGCACTGGGACCCTGCAAGTTGGCCCAAAACGGTCTCTTGCATACTATCCACGGGTCTCACTCTCCAAACTCGAATCTCGACGAGGAGGGAAACAACCGCTTACGGGTCCTCTCGACTCGTAAGAGGAAAAAATTATCTTATGAGATCCTTACGACTTATAAGAGAAAACACACTTAGGAATCCTCACGATTCCTAAGGAGAAAATCCACCTATGAGATCCTCTCGATCCGTAGGGAGAAAAGTCTCTATGAGACCCTCACGGCTCACAGAGTTGAAAAGTCTTAGGCAGCAGATCTAAACCTGCGGCCTAAGCCATCGTTATCTCTTGAAAAATCTATACGCTTACTCTATTATCGGTCAAATGTGTTTACCAAGACAGCACACTGAGAATAAAAGAAAGAAGAAAGCAATAGAAGGAGCATCCGATTTACGTTTGATCAAGCGTTCGAGACATACTCATTCATGCATAGGCAAGAGACTCAGAACGAAAAATAAGACAAGCTGGGATAAAAAATTTGTCCATTAATATTGCCAAAAGTTCTTACAATCATAAAAACAATAAAACGAGAAACATCATTACAATGGAATAACCTCAGATCCAGGGCACGGATTGAGGAATTCAAAAGTAAGGCCATTCAGAGTTCTTCTGGCCTTTCTGATTATCCTCGTGCGCAGTCTCTCGTGCTCCTGTTTGTCAAGATCCTCGGCAAGGCCCCCCAGCCTTCGATAAGCAGCGACTATCATCGTCTGCTGGAAAATTTGATGCAGGATGTCGATAAGGCTATCCCGCCGTTTCTTCGAGATCAACCCCGACAGGTACACTGAATGCACCTTGTCTTCGGCATCATCCAGCGCATTGAGCGGTAGGGCCTCGTGGAACCCCGGGAGTGCTCTCCAAATTGCTCCCAGCACGACTTTCAAGAAAGCAGAGCGGCGGGGGAGCAGCCAACTAACACGTGCGTTCAGACGACGCATGACATCCGCACACTAAGCATCCGTAAACTCTTGGTTTTGCTGACGGCCCTGTACACGGATATCCTCGTAGGTGATGAATTCATGCAGACTGTATAGACGCACCGCCATAATGCCTGAAGGAAACAGCATTGGAAGATCAGCAATGAGAAAAACACAGGGAGTTAAAACTCCTCGAGAGCAACGCTCTGCAGACAGGAGTAACACCTATCAAAATCAATAATGAGGAGAATTTGAGGAAAATCCCCTCAGAACATTGAGAGCTTTGCTCTGAAAAGATGATATAATTATAATAATAATATAAAATGCCATCTTTAACTTCCAAGATCCATGAAGAATTCTTAAGAGTTCTTCTATATGATTTGGAAGGAGCAAAGCTCCACAAAATGCCATCTACCTAAAATTCTTTAAAGTTTAAACTTTTAAAAGTGTTTAAACAAAGGAACAAGGCTCTGTTGGTAAAACCCCAAAGGGGTTTTCTCTAGATCAAAAGATCTATGAGAGCAAGGCTCTATTAATTGAAATTAATTTAATTCAAGATTAATTTTTACCTAAAAAAGTTTCTTTTGAGGAAAATCTAACTCTGAGAGTTCTTAAAGGCAAGAGCAAAGCAATGGAATTTTGAAAGTAAAATTTTTTTGAAGATGACAATCATCTGTTGAGGGACCAAAGGTCCTATTTATAGGCACCAAGTGCCCTTTCAACTTCCGAAAGTTAGCGCGACGGTTGGAATTTTGCCACCGCTGCGCTCACGTTTGGGGACCACGTATGCACAACGGTGGGGGGGCATTTGTTTACCCCAATTAGAGCAAAGCATTGTTCAAATTCCAAGGCGGGAGACGAAGCAGCGCTTCTGTTTCCCCCAATCAGAGCAAAGCTCTGTTTTGAAATTGAAGTCAAAATTAAATGAAGCAACGCTACAGATGAGTTGCGCTCTGCGCTGCGCGCCACGTGGTAGCGCAGTTGCGCTAGCGCTGCGCTGCGCGACACGTGTCAGCGCAGTTGCGCCCGCGCAGTTGCGCTGCGCGACACGTGTCAGCGCAGTTGCGCTGCGCTGTGCGCTGCTTGACACGTGTCACGCGCTGGGGCGTTTGCGCCAAACAGAATTAAATTCGAGTAAGATTTTTCTGTTCTTGTTAAAACAAGAAGATTGCCTTCTGTAAAACAGAAGCCCTTGGATCAAAGATCCAACGGTGGGGAAAATTCCCCAAATCACTCAGGGAAAGATCTCTTTAACTAATTTATGGGCACTATAAAAAGAACCCTAGATCTCAGTTCAAAAGGATAAACATTTTGTGAGAAATCAAAATTTTCAAACAGAGAGAACTCTGAAGAAATTCTAAGAAAAAGAAAGAAAGGTAAAAGACCTTTTAGATAGAAGAATTTCTTCTGATAGATCATTGATCTAAAAACAAGATCAATGATCTTTAATAAAAAACAAAATAAAAACAATGCTTTGCACTTTTTATGAACCTCTAGTTCCTGAAATAAGAAAAACTTGTTTTTTCTTTGATCTAAATTAGATCAAGAAATAAAATAGTGCTTTGCACTTCTTTTATGAACCATTGTTTCTTGAATCTAAAAGATTCTCAAATTAATAGTGCTTTGCACTTGAAAAACTGCGCTGTTGCGCTCTTGGGCTGGCGCAAGCCACCAGAAAGCGCCACGTGTCAGCATCTGAACCATTTGCGCTATGCGCTTTTGAAATAGAGCTTTGCTCTCTGAAATTGGCGCAACTCACCAGAGCACGCCACGTGTCAGCAGCGCAAGCGCAGCGCACTAGCGCAGCGCACTAGCGCAGCGCACTGCGCTTGCATGACACGTGTCATCACTACAAGCGCTTGCGCTCTTTGATTGGCGCAAAGCGCCTGAAAAATGCAATGCATTTCTTTTGTTAAAGGGCCAGGCCCAAGTCAAAAAGACCTAGCAGGCCAAAATAAATTGCAAAGCAATAAAAAGGGCAGAGCCCAAGTAAAATTGATGCTCTGCATCATTTATAAATGGGCAGAGCCCAAAACAAATTGATGCTCTGCATCCTTTATGGGCAGAGCCCAAAACAAATTGATGCTCTGCATCCTTTATGGGCAGAGCCCAAATAAAAATAAAAAGAAATGCAATGCAAAAACAAATAAAAATGATGAGTATTTTCCAACTGGACTTAGCCCAATCATGGCTGTAAGTCCTCAAATTAAATTGACTGAGCAAGATTGCTCTCCTAAATCAATTTACCTCCGGTTCGAGGGTACATCTCCGAACTCCTCTGACACCTGTCGTTGTAATCCTTCAACGACGTCAGAAAGGTGACGGGTCCCGACGACCACATACGAATATGGACTGCGGGGTCCTTAAACTCGTGGACCGAAACGTCCTTAAACTAATATTGGACCGAAATGTCCTTAAACTAATGGTGGACCACCACGTCCCTAAACTGGAACATGGTCCACTACGTCTCTAAACTGGAACAATAGAGCCTTCAAATGCTCTTTTGCCGGATCTAAACGGTCCCGTTTAAGTTGATCTTAGCCCCAAATACGGCTAACGTATCCTTAAACATTTAAATGGACTATAAAACCCCCAATCAACTTTGGTTCAAGGGTACATCTCCGAACTCCTCTGACACATATCGTTGTAATCCTTCAACGACGTCAGAGAGGTGACGGGTCCCGATGGCCATGCATACAATGGACCACTATGTCCCTAAACTGGAACAATAGAGCCCCCAAATGCTCTTTTGTCGGATCCAAACGATCCCGTTAAGTTGATCATGGTCTCAAATCAGACTAACGTATTCTTAACGAACGTTTAAGTTGATCTTAGCCTCAATATGGCTAACGTATCCTTAAACTAAAACACCAAACCCAAATCTAAGTAAATACGGATTTGGACTAATCCACGTCCTACGGGCGACGGCATTACTCAGTCTCCGTATACAATCCACGGGCAACCACAAACAAAACAAACACACACGACACGAAGTGAAATTCTGGAGAAGGAGAAAGTGGCTACCGCGATGCGGTAGCGTAATTAACTGCAGGGGCTTGCGCCTGCAGGGAAGAGCGTCCCCACAATCAAAAACCCCTCAAGCGAGGGGGAATCTGACAAAGTCTGCTACATCGGTCGCATCCGTCTAAACCTCCGATACATGGTGTCATAAATCAACTTGGCATCTTCGGAGAGGTGGACGGATAAAACCATATAGCATCTGCCCCGAACCTCAGGCCTAGACGTCCTCGCGTCGCGGCCGCCGTTCGGAGGGGAACAAGTCCCATTACACGTTTTATGATCCCGAACTTGAAACTTAATTTTGCATCTAATTATTTATACTTAGTAATCACCTGTAAGTGATAGACCACATGATTACATTGTTTATAGCCATGATACCCTTTTTCCAGTTTTAACCTATCGGATATCCATGTGCAACTTTAACCGGTTTAATTACAACTGCATCCATTGAACAAATTATACACGTTGTCGCATCCATAGACCACTCAATACTTATTAACCTGGTTTTAGCATTCACATCTATCATACTGTATTCGTATAGTGCTGACATCATATGATAAACACAACTGATAACTGTACAGCTAATTAATTAAATCTGCTTTATTGCTTAACTTATTGCTTAGATTGTGTTGTTGATAACCATGCTTGATTATTTATAACCATGATTATGCTAGCTGTTTATGAGTACCCACATGTTATCTATTACACCCTGGCCTGACTTGCTACACACATATTGATTGACCCGACATGGTACCGTACACTACTTGACTTGACCTGATGTACCATGGCTTGACCCGTTACCTGATCTTGTGTCTAATGCCAACCAACCTGACATGTAGTCCTCACGGACCGTTCATGTTGTCTATCCAGACAAACCTGCTCTTACCTAATCCTGTGTTGGCATTAGTTCTTGATTACAGAATACCTAACTTGACACATATAACTTGGAGGCATGGGGAAATCAACGATGAAATCCTGACTTGTAACTCGACAGTTGCTCGCTTATACTGATCAGTTTTAGAGGCTAGGCCCGCCTCGTGATGATGCTGCTGATATCGTTGGTCTGTACTCATTTCCTATTAGTGCCTAGCGGCACGTCTCGGTTTCAGCCCGAGAGTCTGTAGACCGTGGTCCCGGGCATGCACGGGATACTATTGAGTTACATCGATGATTCATCAAATTGATTTCAAAGACTTTAGAGTAGAAAACCCAATAGAACAGTTTAGTTTACTCACTGCACACTACCCTTCACTGCCCTGATTTATATTACAGTTACACCTGCTTCTCATTCATGTGTATATTTGCATTGCCTGTTACCCTGTTTATATTTTATTACTTGATGACATGACGCGCTGACGTCTGGGTTTTGCATGGCCCAGATTCCGTACCTTTGCTGCAGTCCGGGAAGGAGTACTTCAATCAGCAGGCTGAGCAGTGAGGTTTCAATAGTAGCTAGTTCTTTTATTTTTCTGCAGTTTATTCCTGATGTGAGTCCGCATTATGGGACGTACATTCCAGTTACTTGTATTGGATCTTTTGCTTCCGCACTTTTATTATTCTTGACTCATGTTATCTTGGCTTATGGACATGTTTTAGATAGTTTTATTTTGTTCTTGATATCTCTACAGCCGTAATGTGACTGTGGATGGATACTTCCTACCCACAGGTAGCATAGTTGGCTATGTCACATGCCCAATTTAGCGTACTCTGGGAAGCGGGGCGTGACATCTGTTGTCGGTAAACCGTTAATTTTGAACCCATAAAATCAACGGTGAAAAGGTCGTAGAATCGCATGAAATTTGGTGTACCCATATCTTAGATGATAACGATGAAGATGATATGTGCCGATCGTCGGAAAAAACGAAGTAGGGTGTACTTTTTCGATGCGATAGGAGGAAATTCCCTCTTATGGCATCTTTTCTCCATTATTCTCATTATATAATAGAGGTTAACGGAGGAAAGGTACCCATAGGAGGGAATTTTCTCTTATGGCGTTAGAAAAATGCACTCTTCAAAATTTTTTTCGACGATCGGCATACATCACCTCCATCTTTATCATCTAAGACGTGGATACACCAAATTTCATGTGATTATACCATTTTTTCACCGTTGATTTAGTTGGTGCAAAATTAATGGTTTACCGACAATAGAACTTTTTACATTTCTAATTCAACGGTGAAAAGGTGGTGGAATCACATGAAATTTAGTGTATGCAAATCTTAGATGATAACGATGATGATGATAGATGCCGATCATCGGAAAAAATGGTGAAGGTTGTATTTTTTCGACGCCATAGAGGGAAATCCCCTCCTATGACCTCTTTCCTCCATTATTCTTTATATAATATATGATTTGTTATATTGTTACAACAAAATAGTTACTACCAATAGGATATGGAATATTTAGATACTAACAAAATCTTAACCACTAACATCAACAATCTCTCTCAACAGAATGACCCATATAATTGATTACCGATTCGTATACAAAATGGCGTACCCTACGTCTCATGATAAGGTAGTTTAAGCACTTTATTTTTTCAGACAATCAATTCATCCGACCTTTGTTCTGTGAATTACTACAACAAATTATACTTCTTGAAACTAATACCGGCTTCTCAGTTAATGGAGAAGCTATGTCGTAGATACCGATTAAATGAGCACAAACAACGGAAAAAATGCTACAACCGATCTCATAAGATAAAAGGCACCTGATTAAAGGAGAAAAATGTGAACGCAAGATACCGCAATCAAATAATTGGTCGCTTAGTAACTAGCCGATGATGAATGCGGGTTGTCCATGGAGAAACGGTTTAATTATCTTCTTAGTTTAGACGAATTAATCAATTTGAGTGAGGTTTGGTTCGATTTATATGTGAATAAGAAAGAGAAGAAGCTTAATAGGATTGCGGATTAGATGGTCCAAATAAGGTAACATCCCTTTTCTTATCTTTTGAGCTCCTCAAATAAGTTGATGTTAGAGTAATGATACGCAGCGTGGATTAGGGTTCGTAACTAGCCGATGATGAATGCGGGTTGTCCATGGAGAAACGGTTTAATTATCTTCTTAGTTTAGACGAATTAATCAATTTGAGTGAGGTTTGGTTCGATTTATATGTGAATAAGAAAGAGAAGAAGCTTAATAGGATTGCGGATTAGATGGTCCAAATAAGGTAACATCCCTTTTCTTATCTTTTGAGCTCCTCAAATAAGTTGATGTTAGAGTAATGATACGCAGCGTGGATTAGGGTTCGTTACAGGGGTACTTACGAATATAGGTTAGACTTTCCATGCGCTAAGTCCCCTAATATGCCCTTTATTCTGTCTGTTCCATATCCTTAATCACTAACCCCCAATCAAAGCTAAACATAACGTATTCTCGACATTAGGTTGCAAATGTATGAAAGGAAATTGAGCCCAAATAGAGAGTTCTATGTCGCTTTGGTTGTGGTTCAATCTCTTATGAGTTTGAATAAAAGAAGAAGTAAAGGAATGTTAACGGTTTCTTGAACTACTCTCTCCTCAACCCCATGCAAATACACATGATAGTAAAGAAAATGAAAGAAAAGAAGGAAAAGAACATGAAAACTACAAGTAAACAAAATGCAAACCAACTATTACAAACAAACACAAGGGTTGCTTAGCATTTGAGTCTTCCTTCAAATAAAAAGAAGGAACCATCTTTGCTAATGGTAACCTACAACTAAATTAAGCTAAGCTAAGAACAAGAAGTAAAGAACACAATAAAAAAGAGGCTACTCGAGCAAAATGAAATTATAAGAATGTAAATTACAATAAATAAAATGAAAATACAACTAAATAAAGCTTCAAATTTCATCAAAGTATGAGAACCATGGTGCTCACATTCAAGGAAGAAGGTGAAGAAGATTCTACTGGGAGTTCTATTCTATCTAAAACTAATGATATTTAGTTGCTCATCCGAGAGCCTCTATGGGAAACCTTAGAAGGATTCTGAAAGCCTTCAAAACGACCAAAATAACCCTCAAAACCCAACTCAAGAGAAGACTATTCGGCCGCCAATTGACCGCCAAAATATTGAGTTGGGCCTTGGGCTTTTCTCTGTGTTCTTCAGGATAGTTTTGGGGGCCTTTCAACTCTTCAGAACTTGAATCGGAGAACTTTGAATTCTGCAGGTTTGACTCATTGACCGTCGACTTTGACTGGGTTCATTTTGCAACGTTTTAAGCTTGAAAGGCCGTCAATTGCTCCAATAACTGTTTTCGTCGCTTATGTAGCACACACGGATTGAATATCACTTATTTATATACACAAGATTAAGAATGAGTGGAATTTAAAATGCAATAAATCATGAATAAACAGCACCCATAATTATTTTAAACTACATGGTCAGTCAGAGGATCTTTAGTAGATATCAGCCATATAGAAGGAGACAAGGAACAAACAAGGTATATGCCGAAATTCTTTTCGCTTCAGTCAACCAATCTCAGACAGTATGAGGAGAGAGGCCACATGAGTTTACATGAATGATATTGTTAAAAATGAACGGTTTTCTTTGTTTGCTGGGATTTTTGAGACTGACGATAATGATGAATAATTATAGTGGAGGAAATGGAGATGAGTTATTGCTATTGGGTTTGATTTGTGTTCGGTACACAAGAATCGAGTTGGGTTTCTAAAGATGAAACAACAGGATCTGGAGTCCCTTCTTTTAAGATCAACAGCCAGAATTTTTTGATCTTAAAATCAACGGTCACTGTCGACAGCCAAACGGTGTAAAACAGAGGGCTTTGGTGTTGGTTTTCCACTTGCTTTGCATGTGTGATGTACTGTCAAATGCTCTCATTGCATCGTAATAGTAGGAAGGAAAATAGCAGGTTCTCAATCGGAAACAAAGAATTGAAACTACCTATGAACCGTTCGAGGAAATGCCCAAAGGAAGTCCCTTCAACCGCAGAAGCTGAGAGAGAAGGCTTCCACAATCTGAAGCTCTAGGATGATCTGTCTACATTTTATCGGACTTCGAAGCTAGCAACATCACTGCATCACTTTGTTGGATTGCATCAGTTGAAGTGGATATCTTGTTGACGTCACTGTATTCTCTAAGTATAGCAGATTGGTTCAATACCGCTATGAAAGGGGCCGACATTAATCTTTTCCAAATATCGAGAAGGGTTTTCCTCTATCAGAACACATATTGTTGATGGTAGATCAGATAATGTGAAAATTGATGTTCTGTTTGGTGATGTCTTGACATGTTGGATTAAATCTCTACCACTGCCTTATCAGTCCAAGGAAGACACTGTGGGTTGGGGCACCGCTGATTCGTCACATATCAATGTTAAAAAAGTGTACGAGGATCTAATTCTGGCGGATACTCTAAAATTTTCCTTAACTCTATCATGGCTTTCAGCAGTCATGTGCAGGCCCACAAGTAGAACTTTTTGGTGACAGCTGAAGTGGGTGCAATGTTGATAGCATCTGTCCATTCTGTGGTGCATATGAGAAGTACATTGACCATGCAATCATACAATGTCCAGTTGTCAAACATTGCTGGTAGGCCATATACAAGACAATTTTGGACTCTAATTCTGCCTTATCAGTCTAAGGAAGATGCTGTCAAAAATCAGCTGCTTTGATTCTTGAGAGAGTGACAATATTCCAAATTACATTAATAACGAAAGTCTAATAAATTTTATTTTTCAGAATATTTTTCCAATTTATAAGCTTGACCATCGCTGGTTCTCTGATTCACGATTGCCGCCATACATGTTGAAACTGAAAAGTTAGCATGACAGCATGGACATTCGCCCTCCACAAATTCAAGATAAATTTAATCAATATAGCAAAAATCATGAAAAACTTCAAACATTTAAATTCAACCAATAATTTTTTATTTTTTTTTTTTTTTTTTTTTGGGGGGGGGGGGGGGCGGGGGGGGGGGGTGGGATTGATAGCACATCCTAAACATTCCTATGAATGCAATTGTTGCATGTTCATCAAATGCTAGTTCAGGGAGAATGACTACATTTGACGTGCATATGATGATCTCTCGAATAGACAGAATAAGGAAAATCACTCCACCAAGTCAAGAAAAAAGGGATAGTCAATAACTTAATCTACTTGGAGTGGTTTATTGATGGATTTAAACCGCACCATTAATGTTACATGTGTTGAATATCATGAAATCAAAATCGAGGTGAAATCTCAACTACTCGCTGGACTGAACACTTCCATCTTAACCGCATTTAATTTTTCATTTTTTAGGCTTTCGTTCAATCTGTACATATCATGTCACAAGTCATGATCGTACACATTTTTCAAAAACAAACGAACGAGATATATAGAAATTAATTATGTGAAATACATATATATTCCATCAATGTACTTTCAGGAGATATTACCATAGTGCAGATCAACAAAATGTGTACGTAAAATCATAATTCACTACGAGAGTGACGGTGATGATCTTGTTTATTGAAACGAAAGAAACACTAACGCTACATGTGAAGAATTTTCTAACACATCGACCCGAACAACAATCAGCTTTGTAGTCCATACACATTCCTAACATCATGAATTCCAAAGCATCTGAAATTTCAAACTCAAATCTTCATATTGGGTGTTTATTTGGTGGTGTCTAAGGACCCTTGATTGCATAAAATCTCCATATTTGACAAGAGCAAGATTTTGAGACCATGGCTACGAGGCAGGTACTTCGTCAGTTTTCTAATGGCGTCCTCGTTGGTGCTAAAGTAACCACTTGTCTCTTGTGGCTGACATAAGAGTAGCCATTCAGTCTAATAGACACATGCACATCGATATTGTGCCCATGCTCTTAGTGGATCCTGGCAGTGTATTTCTCACTTGTTTTCACAAGAGTACTGTGGTAACCTTTTAGGTTTTGGTAACAAGGGTTTTCAAGATTTTTTTTGTGCATGTATCTTTTGTTTGTTATAGAGATTACATGGAAACAACTTCGATCTGACATATTTGATATATAGTGTGGCCTTTGATTAGATATGAATTTAATGATTATGGAGTTAAATGCTAAGTAGGGATGCCAATCTACTATAATCTTGAGTGTTTTTCCGGATTCTAGTTCATTGCTAACATATCTTATTTACTTGTTTAGCATTTTTTTTAACGAATAGCTCCAATCAACTTTCTAAGGTCATTTTCAACCACCCCCCCCCCCCCCCCAAAAAACAAAAAAAAAACTTTCTAAGGTCATGATATAGTAATTGCATAAAATTCGAGTAAAAAAATAAAATATGACATGGACTCATTCTAATGGCATTAAGGGACTATAAAAAATGAATAAAACAAAACAATATTCTCATATATTTTTATTTGAGATCAACAACATCAAAGAGATTTGAAAACAAGTTAAACAACAGTATATTTTGCAATTACATTGAGTTTGAATTTTTTTTAATGAGTTTCCAATAGAGTTAACAGTACCTTCTTCGCATAGCTGGAGCATATTCTTGGTGGCTTCGCAATAGAAACCCTGGAAAGATTTTTGTGCTCTTATCCTACGAATAATCTCTGCTTTTTCTTCTTTTTGTTTTTCTTTTCTCCATCTTCTTTCTCTTTTGCTCTTGTCATTCCCCATCAATGTGTGTTTTCTTTTTGTATTTCTTCCCTTTTTTGACCTAGACAAAAATGAAGTTCAGAAAGCCTCAAAAGTAAGTTAATTTAACCAGCAAAATTAAGGAATGGGGATTCAGTACCAAATGATGGGGAATATGAAAAATAAATATAGATCAGATCGAGGGAATTCCATAGAGAGAGGAGAACGGGAGGAAGATTATATATACTACACAATTTCTCAATAATTTTGTTAGATTCATGAAAACGGAAGGTCCTTCATTACATATATCGCACAAGTATAAAATGCGAGACAGGTTCTACTTACGCGAATCACAGTAATAACCTATCTAGATAATCAAAGAAAAACTAAATCCTGGACAAGATTCAAACTGAAAGTAATTCTGTAGTTCAGTCTTGAATTCCTATATAAAACAATATGCTTAATTAACTAGATATACATAATCTGTTTCCATGATACCCGCTAAGAGCTTTGGAGAATTTGGAGAATTTTAAGGAACTTACCATTAGCTTCAATTTTCCCTGGCCTCTTGAAGATAGACATACCATCGACCTAAAATATTGGCAAAAACTGTACCCTGCTATGCACCATTGCACAGCTCCAATATGAACGTTATGAGAATCTCAAAACCAAATGCATGTTGACAAAATCGAGGTATTCACTGCTAAGGCATTTTTTCACCCGATAGCTGCATACAAATCTTACTATGCAAAAGGAAACAATAAATTAACAATAAACGGCATACCAAGTGATTGCCATTTAAAAGCAGCAAAGCACAAATAGGTAGGTTAACAAGTGGAACATGTCGATATATATATTATATTTCTTGAGGTACATAAGCTTCAATCCAAGTCAGATTTAGTTCGTTAAAAAAAACATTCTTCCTATTTCTTGAAAATAAAAAGGATATTTATATGTAGCACTCGAAATAGCCATACCTCATTCATGGAACAAGATAAGGAACTGGCATTTCCGCTTTTAACATTGTATGAAAGGACGTAATTTTGAACCAATGGATTATAAAATGCTAACAAGCTGGAAAAAACATCGACCTTACAATACGAGAATATTAAGCTCACCAAATATACAGCTAGAGATCAAGGGTACTGGTAACCAAAATTAATAGATGCCCGTTTAAGTGACAGAATTGTTGGGAACTGGTATATCTGAACTGTAGTTCTAGTAGCATGCTCATAATTCAAGAGCAATAATCAACTGAGAAAATCTCTCCAAAAATTATTGCCAAGTTAACCCAGTGTCAAGTATAATCTATGCAGCTCGAAGTTATATTGTGGAACATATGGATGAAAGTAATGAGGTTTAGAAACCTCTTATAATTTAAGCCACTCAAAGTGATTACAAAATAAACAGTTTTTCAATAAAGAAATAAACGGGAAATAAATCAAAGCGTGAAATTTTTGCAAATCACTTGACATATAATAAGCTGAATGTTGGATCCATGACTACATGACTAATGATGGTGTTCGTGTGGTGGTGTGGATGTTGGAGAGTTGGACGTGCTTCGCCTGTAACTGTTAGCTACTGAAAAATATGTAATTTATACAAAAACTACAGTTTAAGGGAAATAAACAAAATAAGAGAATCTTAGGATAGTTATCCTACAAAATTTTCATCAAAAAAGTTCAACCATAAGCTAGTTCTAAGTTAACATGCTAAGTTGAATTTTATTAAGATGAGATTGATCTTTGGCTTCTTTATCAAGATGATAAGCCTAGATAAGAAAGTCAAAACAGACTCAAAACATAAAATTGATGACAATGGTATACATAACAAATCAAAACATACATAGTTGCGACACAAACCTTTCCTCCAAAATTAGCCCTTCAGATATTAAACTGCAAGAAAACAGAACATGGGCAAACAAAGAATAAATAAAGCAAAGATACGATACTGAATGTGGATAAGACATGAGAACAATTGACAAAGTAAATATTTGAAAGTAACACGTCACAAATAGGAGACAAAAAATACCTACTGACTTATAATGATAAAATGATATTGTAGGGTGTTTTGCGTCGCCCTATTGAGATAGGAATGCGCGTCGCTTGTCAGGGGTGTTACAGATTCCCCCAGACTAGGGTAGGCCGGGGTTTATTGATTGTAGTCCGAATCTCCGACGGCCGCGGACTAAGTTGCAGTTAATTACCCCTTACTTTTAGAGCGAGAGAACCTCTGATTGATGGGTAAAACTGGTCATGCGAATTCAATATGCAGTATGCGTGTTGACGTTCCCAACAGAAAAAGGGGCTTAGCCCCTAGATTGGGAGTTAAAACTCCCGAGAAACTTTGGAGTTAAACTCCTAGAAAAAGAAGGATTTTTATTTGGAGTTAAGCTCCTAAAAGATCTGGATTTGGGATTAAACTCCTTTAAGGATTTGGATCTTGGACTTGGAGTTGAGCCCCTCAAAGATTTATTTGGAGTTAAACTCCCAAAAGATTTAGATCTTAGACAGCAAAAAGAGGTCTATTTTCTTTCTCTTCAAGCCTTAGACTTCTCTAAAATGGGTTCTTTTGAGATGGGTTGGTTATTCCTCTTTTTTTGGATCTTGGAGAAAAAGAACGGTGGAATTAAAAATCTCCCTTTTAGAGATTTGATGGGAGATCTGAGCTCTCCTTCGAGGATTTTATAATGAAAAACTATTTCTTTTTGGGAAAAAAAGAGTTACTCTTGATTTAATTCAAAAAAAAGAAGGTTTAAAACCTTGGGGAAGAAAGAGGCACAAAACCCTAATATTTTTTTAGAGGAATGAATTCTTCTCTTTCATTTCATCATTATGTTGCCTTATATAGGCTTACAAGTTTACGCATAGTCCCTTAGGCTTTACAAAATGGCATTTCGCCCATCCCATTCCTCATTTGCTTATTTCTTTTTGCACATTAGCCATGAGCTTTACAAAAATTTGGGTTTTTGCCCATTTATTTAAATATTACATTTATTTGTTGTACTTTTTTGGCATAGAGCCGGTCTGGACTTAGACCCACCTGTTTGGACTTGGGTTCGGGCGTTAGCCCGGCTTAGATTCGGGTGTGGGCCCAGCTTGGATTCAACAGTGGACCCGACTTGGATTCGACAGTAGGATCTGCTTACTTTGGCTTAGACCTACCTGTTCGCGGTTTGACTGACTTTTGACCTTTGGTCAATGGGATGTAAATTTTAACCCCAACAAAATGACCCACATCAATGAAAGCACACTACATATATGGGTCGTGTGCATGAAATTGATGGATCTTCTTTCGCGTGGAAGTTTACTTGAATTGGTTCCTGCTTTTGGGAGGCTGGCACTGCCCTTTTTATGACACGGACGGTCGATACTTGACGCATCTCCGAGACGGAGTGTATCCTGTTTGACGTATCCCTGAGACGGGGTGTCGGCGTATAACGTATCCGCGAGGCGGAGTGTTTGACGTTTCCCCAAGACGGAGTGTCGCTGTTTGATGTTTCCCCGAGTCGGAGTGTCGTTGGTTGACGTTCCCCCAGCACGGAGTGTCTGCTTGACGTTCCCCCGGCACGGAATGTCGGTGTTTGACGTTTCCCCAAGACGGAGTGTCGGTGTATGACGTATCCCAGAGACGGAGTGGCGCTGTCAGACGCTTCCCCGAGACAGAGTGTCTGTATGCGATGTTTCCCTGAAACAGAATGTATGTTTGACGTTTTCCCGAGACGGAGTGTCTGTTTGATATTTCCCTGAGACGGAGTGTCTGTATGTGACGTAGAGATAGTTGAAATTGGTTGTTTGGTTTGTTTTGGGGAGGCTCCAATCTATCCGGCGGGGCTTTTGAGTTTGGAAGCGCTTCCGGGTAGGACTTTAGTTTGATTTTTCCGATTCTTGCCTTGTTTAGCGGGACCTTTGAATTTGAGGCATTGCAGTGTGGGATTTTGAATTTGGGATTTTTGTTTGACATCAAGATCACTACATTGGAATGTGGTACCAGGAGCGAATCATCATTTTCCATGGGAGAATTTGGAGATTTTGGTTTTGATTTGGCGTCAACATCGCTACACTGAAATGTGGTACCATGCGCAAATCATTATTTGCCATGGGAGAATTTAGGGATTTTGGTTTTAGTTTAGTATCAACATTGCTACACTGGAATGTGGTACCAGGAACGAATCATCACTTGACTTTGTCTGTTGAATAGCAACAGCTTAGAAAACAGATTTAGGTCTCTGTCCTGTAAAGCTTTTTAATTTTATGAGCCGTAAGGGTCTCATAAAAACATTCTCCCTACGAGTCGAAAGGATCTCGTAGGTGTATTTTCTCCTTAAGAGTCGTGAGGACCCCCAAGTGTGTTTTTCCCTTGTGAGTCGTAAAGATTCCACGAAGGTGTTTTCTTACGAGTCGAGAGCATCTCATAAGCTTTGTTCTCCTCATGTATTGTGAGGACACATGAGTAGGTCTTCCCAAATAAATCATAATTCCGATGGCGAAGACCGGCCGCGGGGCTGGTGATTGCTGTAGGGCATAAGTGTGATGAGGATTACATAAGCCCGTGGATTGTATACGGTAATCAATTTGGGGTATGGCCGTAGGGCTGGAAGAATTTTGGAGATTTGGATTTTAGGTCGGCCGCTAATACTGACGCGTAGCACCAGGAGCGACTCATCATCTGTCGTTGCCGTTGGGAAGCGATAGCTTAGGAGACACGTTTAGATCCCTATCACCTCAGGCTCTTCAATTCTATGAGTCATAAGGGTCTCATAAAAACATTTTCTCTTTACGAGTCGAGAGGATTTCGCAGGTGTATATTCTTCTTAGGAATCATGAGGATTCCTAAGTATGTTGCTCATTTGTGAGTCATAAGGATCTCACGCAGGAATATTCTCCTCACAAGGTCGAGAGGACTTTGCAAGTATATTTTTGTCTCTTTTTCACGAGTTTGCGTCTTTCGGGTTTTCACAAACTCGCCGGCAATCCTGCTATTTTTACTCACAGAGCCCTTTCGGGTTTTCATCCATACCCATTTTGCTTGTGGACATACCGTTTTTTTACATTATTTTTCTTTTATTTCCGAATTTAATAACTTAAAGGTCATAGTTGTGCGCTAATTCAAAAATCCTTAAACTTTGATCTCACGGTGCTTCAATACTCTCTTTGTCCTTTTGGAGAGATGTGTACGTATGTCCCGTAAAAACTGCGGTGGACCGGGTCATTTTCTGGAGCGGGCGATTGAGTCGTCTGCCCCTAGAGGGTTTTGGTCTTCGTTCGAATGGAGCAAACAATCGTAGCTTGGTTTTATGCTAATGTGTCTTTGGTCAATGAAACCACTTCTTCATTATATTGTTTTTCAACCCAATTCTTGAAGACAAAACGGTCTTCGAGGGTATGACTCACCATCCTGTGATATGGGAAATACAAGGGATCATCAGTCATGTTTGCTTCATGTGGTCTTTTTTATTTAAGCAATTGCAGACCATTTCTCAAGACGTCTTTGAATATTTTATGGACTCTGTCCCTTCTGAAAGAATAGACCTTATTCAATATCTCTTCTAGAGATGATTCCCCTCCCTTCCCAACACTGGTTTTCAAGGCTTTTCGGCATTAGGCCTGCATGTTTCTCGCCTACTTTGGTCGGTAAATGCATTAGATGATTCAATGTCCTTTAGAAGCCCACTTTTGCGGTTGTTGTTCTCCGGATATCTGGACTTGTTATATTGAAAGTTTAGAAGAGATTCAGAATCCGCATATTCCATCTGAACTCTTTCAAGTCTTGAAGAGTTTCGGGATCCGCTGATGACTTTCCCTTGATTCTGTCCCGTGTCAACTGATCGCAGTCGTCAGGACTTTCCTCAGGGCTAGTCGCCATCGACTTTCGTGAAGGTATTCCGCTCTTAAACCGAAGGGAATAGCTGATGGCTGTTTTGGGACATCAATCCCTGATTCATGGACCAAATTTTGATTTTGTTATGATTGCACTTGAAGGACTCGGGTTGCGAGATTTGCCACAACATTCATCAGATTGTCGACTTTAGAACGGATCTTAGCTAACTCCCTAATCACAATCCTGAAATTGCTCTTGAAGCCATTGGAATAACGCTCGTTCTGTAGTTTTGGGGACAATGACTAGGCTATCCTCATCGTCTGAACTTGATTCTCCAAGAACCATGGGCTCTTTTTGCTTACCAGCTCGAGCAGGATCCTCATCATTATCTGAACCGAACCAGTATTGGACGGCGTCAACCATATCATCATCATGGCTGTGAAGTGTAGGAGGGTTCGTTTATCCAGGTCCGACCATGTAGACCGTATGGATCGCGCATCTGTCCGTTGTCCCATCATTGTTAACGTTATTCGCTAGACCTTTGGATTGTCAGTATAGTTTGCCCCTTTCAGGGAAAGGGTGAACAATTACGAGCGACCAATTCCCGAAATATCTCGGTCTCTATTTGTATAAAATTGACGGTCGTGGCTTGATTGTTTGTTAACACTCCAGGGGATAATGAGACTTCTCCCGCCTTGCATTGTTTCTCGACCCAATCCTTAAAAATGCAACAGTCTTCAATAGTGTGGCCCAACACTCGGTGGTATGGGCAAAATTGGGAGGATCGGTCCTGTTTGCTTCACTCGGCCTCTTTGGTTCCGGTAGCCGCAGGCCATTCTTCATAGCATCTTTGAATATTTTGTGAACCTTGTCTCTTATGGGGTAAACCTTACTTCTCCTTTCCTCCAAAGTTGGCTCTCGGGGTTTGTTAGTTTTCGCTCCGCCCGCTCTCCGCTTATTGAGAGAATCGGTGTTGTTGGAACTTTTGTCTTTCCGGTTGTCGTCCTTCTGATATCTCGGTCTGTTTGTGAATTGAAGATCCTGAGCGGACTCGGACTTTGAGCGTTCCAACATTTAAACCTTCTTAGTCAACTCTTAGAATGTTTTGAGGCTTGCGATGCACAGGATAGGTTTCATCTAGTTGTTCAGATTTTCTATAAAAAAACCAACGGATTGATCTTGTTCCAACGGCAGTTCATATTTGACAGAGAGATTGTGCCATCGGACTATAAAATCCGTGTTGTTTTCATTATTCTTTGGCTCGATCCTACAAGATCGGTAATAGTGATTTTATCGCTGACACTTATGAATCTTTGATTGAACAGGGATTCTATTTGAGCGAACATCGTGATCAAGTCATCGGGTATGCTTGCATACCAATCGAAAGCAACATCGGTCAAGCTATTGACAAACTGACGGAGGAGCGCATCATTGCCCCCAGTGTTCGTGCATGATGCTTTAAATTGGACAACACACCGGTTCGCATTTTCCGTCCCATCGAACCTTTCAAATTTGAGGACAACATAGCCATTGAGAAACTCCACAAGATCGTATTATGCAGGGTATAGTCTCCCACTGTTGCCTGCCTCTTTCTATGTCTCGGCCTCAGCCACCAATGTTTTGATTTTGTTGGTGAACAAATCCATGATTTGATCCTGCGTTGACGGAAGGCTGTCATCGGTAGTTAAGACATTTCTTGTAGCGGAATGTGGCCGATTTTCATACGGCTCACCCACCTTTGTATTTGAGGGAATAAGCGTCGGCTACATCGGGACACCATTTCCCGGTTCATGAGCAGAGCCTGCGCTTGATTGGACGGCTGAGAAGCAACCTGGGCCGTCAGCTGTAAGACGGCGTTTGTCAAATCGTCAATTTTTTAACAGAGCTTGGTCATCTCCTTGTCTTTGTTTCTGGGCCGCTTCTGGAATTCTTCGAGAAGTTGCTGCTCTGCGGTCTTGGGATGGAAGATTGGCTCATCTTCGCCTTCCGAGCCTGATTTCACGTGGACCGAGGGGTCCTTCTTTCTTATCAGCCTCCGCGATGGGGTTTTCATCATCCTGAGGAGGAGGCCGATCTTGGGAAGTGGTGGCAACATTCGAGCCAGATTGGGCTTGAGACATAGTAACCCCATCTTTACTCTTGCGGCGCGTGCCGATCATATAAACAGTGTGGATCACATATCCAACCATCTCTTTATTTTAGACGGCTGATTTCTCGGACCGCCGTCGTGGCCCCTCCCTTTCAGGAAATGACAGACGACTGAAGACGGTTGGCCCGGATGGATCCTTGGATGGCGCTGGCGCTTCTTTTCTGGTTTTGTCCCGCTGCTTTCGCACTACACGAAATACTTGGTAAACTTCTGAAGCGAGGGTGTCACGCCTTTTAGGTTGGGCTTGGACATGTCCTTTCGCAGCACAGTTCGAATGCGGTTCTCTTGATTTTGGCAAACATCGCATTCTTCTGAACCCACTTTAAGCGTTCGAAAAAATTGCGGATTTTCACGGCTGACACGACCATGGTTATGGGGCAATCCGAGATTTGGAACTTCACAAAATTTAACTTGGCCGGAGCTCTAGCCCTTTTGTTAGCTTTATATCTAGGCCGCTTCTGCCTCAGTTTTCCGATTTGAGCGCCTGGCAAGCTTCTGCTCTTCGGAAAGCCGCCGTGGGTCGGCTGGTAAAGAGCCTTAAAAAAACATCCGCTTGCGCACTCGCCGAAGGCATCGCCTGAGGTTGCCCGCGATATCTGGCGACTCTTTTGTTCCGACGGCTTTGACCTCAGCTGAGGACAAGGAAAGTCATTCAAACACCGGCTTGCGTTTAGATTGGGGCGCTCTTGAGATCACCGCATTTAATCTCCTGCCTTTCGGGGCTGGCTTGCCTGTTACAGGGACCTGAGGATCCAGGATAGCGTTGGCTAGCACGAACAGAATAGAGCTAAATGGTGGCGGCAGCTCCTCCCACTGTCGCCCGATACTGGCCGGGAGGGCCGTCCTGACGTCCATCTTCATCGTATAGAAGATGAGAGTTGTGTTGAGAGCTGGGCTTATCCTTAGAGATATATTTGTTACGTCCGAAGATTTGAGATTGAGTTTTGTTAATCTGCGTAAAGAAATAGAATTTCAGAACAAACAATCAATATATATTAATTGAACTCGCATGAACACTTGACCCGAAATATGGGAAGAGAGATGTCCTACCAGGCGTGCCAGAATCTGTAGAGTATTTTACGCCACCCTATTGAGTAGAAATACGCGTCGCTTGTCAGGCGTGTTACTGATTCCCCCTGTCTAGGGTAGGCCGGGATTTATTGATTGTAGAGATCCAAATCTCCGGCAGCCGCGGACTAAGCTGCCGTTAATTACCTCTCGGTTTTAGAGCAAGAGAACCTCCGATTGACGGGTCAAACTGGTCATGCGGAACTCAATGCGCTGGTGTGCGTGTGTTGTATTTTGAAAGTGTTTTGGGCATATCGGGGGTCTCATAGAGTTTACAGGGGTCCCGCTACCCGGATAGTGGGTTAGGGGTCAAGGGGGCTAGCAGCCCCTTGTGGGGTGCGAGGCAGTGCCCCGTTAGAAATTTTTTCTAACGGAAGATGTGTTTTGAGTGTAGAGCGTGTGGGAAAAAGTGGGATAAGAAGCATCATAAGGACGTGTGAGATGGCACGTGGGCATCAGCGGGTCACACACCCGGCGCGCGGCCGCTAGGAGCTAAACTCCTGAAGAACTTTGGAGTTAAACTCCTAGAAAAAGAAGGATTTTTATTTGGAGTTGAACTCCTAAAAGATCTGGATTTGAGGTTAAACTCTTTAGAGGATTTGGATCTTGGACTTGGAGTTAAGCCCCTCAAAATTGATTTGGAGTTAAACTCTCAAAATGTTTAGATCTTAGACGGTGAAAAGATGTCCATTTTCTTCCTCTTCAGGCCTTAGACTTTCCTAAAATGGGTTCTTTTGAGATGGTTTCCTCCTACCTCCTCACTTTTTGTTGGATCTTGGAGAAAAGGGACGGTGAAAAATCTCCCTTTTAGAGATTTGATGGGAGATCTGAGCTCCCTTTCGAAGGTTTTATGGTGAAAAACTATTTCTTTTTAGAACAAGAAAAGTTAAACTCTTGATTTAATTCAAAAAAAATAGAAATTTAAAACCTTGAGAAAGGAGAAGGTGGCACAAAACCCTAATATTCTTTGAGGGGAATGAATTCTTCTCTTTCATTTCATCATAATGTTGCCTTATATAGACTTACAAGTTTACACATAGCCCCTTGGGCTTTACAAAATAGCATTTTGCCCATCACATGCCTCATGTGCTTATTTCTTTTTGCAAATGAGCATGGGCTTTACAAAAATTTGGTTTTTAGCCCATTTATTTAAATATTGCATTTATTTGTTGTACTTTCTTGGCATGGGGCCGGTCTATGCTTGGGCCCACCTGCTTGGACTTGGGTTCGGGCATTGGCCCGGCTTAAATTCGACAGCAGGGTCTGTTTGCTTTGGCTTTGGCCTACTTGTCCACGGTTTGACTTTGACTTTTGACCTTTGGTTGTAACCCAACATATATTCTTATAATTTAACTAAAATTTCAATAATAACATAATTCTAAACATTATCATGCATTTGTAATATTATGTAAGAAATTAGTTTTTGGCTTATTATCTTCTTGTATGGTACCTTAGTTTAACGGTATCTAAAAATCTAAAAATAGAAGTGCTGTATCGGCCGCTTTTTGTCGCAACAGACTCAGCTCGAAACTGCAAAACATCAAAAGAAAACATAAAACTTAAAAAAATAATAAAAATGCTCGCAGTTCACCAGGCGTTGCATCCTCACACGCATAATGAACTACGAACCCAACTCTCAATAAAATTGATTTTTCTTTGCGCCCAAGCCTCTGTATCGAAGACATATGGATATGATGGGTGTTGGTGGCAGTATCCTAAATGTCTAGACAAACATAGTGAAATAGGATTGTCAATACTATACCAGTATTAAAGTATGTTGTCGATCATTAAAGCAACTTACCAGATAGGAACACCATAAGAATCCCTGAAGGCCCCTTCACTTGTAGCCTCTTGAGGAAAGTCGCAGTTGCAACAATGGAGCCATCTGGGCTCCGGGTGAACAAAACTCGTGTAAGTCCACGTTGCCCACCCCGGTGCTTGCGGGGAGGCGGAAACGGTATAAAAATCGGATTTTTATCGAACTAGGCAACATGGACTATCAAAAGGAGAATCTTTGCTAAACAAAAACTAACTACATAGCTAACTAATTTTAGCTACATGGAAGAGAGGTTATACCTAGGGCTTTATGTCCTTCTCTCCTTGCTCCTTGGAGTGAACGGAAGTGATCTCCTTGTCGTCTTCTCTAGTCGAAGAAGGATCCACCCGAGAGCCTCAACCTTTGGCTTCAACTTCAAGCTAGAAGTAACTAAGATGCTTGGAGTGCTAATCCTAGAACCTTAGAAAAGAGTAGAGAGTATTTTAGAGTGATTTATCTCAAGCTCAAGTGTTTCTCAACTCATGATAGCGGAGAGCTAGAGAGAGAGGAAGAGGAGGAGAGAGAACTAATATGATAGAATGAGAAGAAAAATGAACCATTCTCACATATATGGGTGAATTATGAAAATAGATAATTAGCTAAGATAATTGTCATGGTTAATCAAGACTTGACCATTATCATTTTACATTAAATGCAAATTGCAAGGATCAAAGAGTATCTTTCATACGGAATGATGATGGTCAACATGTCAACCTAAATCAACAAGTCAAGATAGTCAAATGGTCAACCCTAACCATGCACAATTATAATTAACTAATATCAATTAATCATAATACACACATAAGCATTAGGGTTATGAAAATGACAATGGTCATCAACCCTAATCAAAGTCCTCTTCCTCTGTCTCAGTCAACTGTGCATACGCACCCGTATCTGTGATCCGAGGAACACGAATACAAAGAGATAAAACCAATCCCAAATCATATACTAGGATCCGGCTTAAACCAAAGCCAGCTAGTATAAGCTGTCCGGACAGCAAACGTGCACAAGTGCGCGGATGTGAACGAACCCTGTCGCAAAACCATGCGACCTCTACTCATTTTGCCTAAAGGCGAATAACTCTCTGTGTGGGACTATAAAGACTCGACACTACGCTGGCAGTAGGTTTAACCACAGACCGCAAGCGGCACTAGCTGTACGTAACGGTCCCCAGGTAGATGCCGATAAGAAGACTGACGAGGTGAACCCATCTGAACTCCTACTGAGTCTGAATGTGACAGTCTCCGTACAGTCCGGTCTGTTCGTCTGATACATCGCAGGCGGGCCTAGGGGGCGGTAAACGTCAGTCCCTTAATAGCGGTACAAGTCGTGTCGGAGTGTAGCCCATAACACCCTGAGATAACACTGGAAACCTACCGGTATATCTCGCTTGCCCTGGCCATGGACTACTTGTGTAATGGCTCTTCTAGACACAGAGCGATGTCAACCCCCAATACCGGGAGAGACGAATCCTGTCTAACCGTCACTGCCTCCAAGTGCTTCGGGACTGCACCCAACTACTACCTGTTTGCACGACTCCTTTGAGCCGTGGTAGGGTAGTAATCAAAGTACAGTGGGAACACACTCGAGGCGAAGTGACAGTGTCAAGTCAGCGGACTAAGCTGTACTCATGTCACCTGGGAACTGATAACTGACGAGAGGTATAATACCAACCAACAGTTCCCGACGAGTCATGTCCAGTGTACTCGTAACCTAACGAGCACCCGTATACTATCTCAAGTACGACGTACTGACGGCTGTGGGACAGGCCGTCTCCCTCGCTGGGATGAGAAGCGCATACGCTAGTCTACTCCGGAGTATCGATGCCCTGTCTCGATAATCCCACGACTAGGGACGTGTAAATAAGGATGTGCTTGTAGATTACCCAGCCACCACGAGTGTGACTGCCATCACAACGCTGGCCATCAAGCAAAGATCCTAAGGACCCCACTAATGCGTATAGGTGATATAATAAAAGAAACACATGTACACATTAAAGCAGAGACAAACCAAGTAGCATACTACCATTTCGAGCAAGATTGTATATACAACTGTGAATATCCCAAGCTTCCATCAAGTAATATACATACTAGTATGATACAGTAATGGCCTCTAGGGCATATACACTAACAATCTCCCACTTGCACTAAGGCCATGTACTGGCGTATCGAAGACCTATCATCTCGATCAGCCGCTCGAACTGAGTCTGGGGTAAGACCTTCGTGAATGGATCTGCAGTGTTATCTTCTGAAGCAACCCTCCGAACCTCGATCTCCTGGCGATCCACGATCTCCCGGCGATCCACGATCTCCCTGATCAGGTGATACCACCTCAAGATGTGTCTGGATTTCTGATGGGACCTGGGTTCCTTCGCTAAAGCTATAGCCCCGTTGTTGTCGCAATACAGAGGTATTGGATCAACAATGGACGGAACCACCTGAAGTTCTTTCAAGAACTTCCTCATCCAAACAGCTTCTTTGCGGCATCAGATGCAGCGATGTATTCCGCTTCCATAGTCGAGTCAGCAACGGTTTCCAGTTTGGAGCTCTTCCAACACACCGCCCCTCCATTGAGGGTAAAGACAAAACCCGACATGGATTTGGAATCATCCTTGTCACTCTGGAAGCTGGAGTCAGCAAAGGCCTCAATCTGGAGGTCTTTTCCGCCATACACCAAGAACATCTCCTTAGTCCTTCTCAGGTACTTGAGAATGTTCTTTACCGCTATCCAGTGTTTCTCCCCAGGGTTTGACTGATACCTGCTTACCACACTCAGTGCATATGCCACATCTGGTCTGGTACACAACATCGCATACATTATAGAGCCTACCGCAAAAGCGTAGGGTATAATAGACATGCGATCCCTCTCCAAATCAATCTTAGGAGACATCTCTTTAGAGAGGGTGATTCCGTGATAAGCCGGTAGATTACCGCGCTTGGAATCTTCCATACTGAATCTTTTCAGTATGGTGTCGATGTACCTGGACTGTGAGAGTCCTAATATCCTCTTGGATCTGTCACGGTAGATCCGGATCCTGGGTTCTGGCCTTCCAAGCCTTGCAATCCTGTTTCCAGTGTCCACTTTTGTGACAGTAGAAGCATTCTTCCTTTCCCACCAGCTTTCCCGCTACCTTTGTTGCCTTTCCCTTTCCCTTCGTATCCACTTTACTGACACCGCCCCTTGGTTTGGCGGGACTTTCTTCTTCTTTCCCTTGGCTTTCGCCCTGGACCTAGAAGAGGAAGATCCTCCTACAAACAAAGTAGATGTCTCCGTACCTTTCTATAGGGTGCCCTCAGCACTCCTCAACATGTTCAGAAGTTCAGAAAGTTCAACCTCCTTTCCTTGCATGTTGAAGTTTAGGACAAACTGTGCGTAAGTGGAAGGAAGGGACTGGAGAATCAAGTCAGTATAGAGTTCATTCTCCAACGTGGTCGCAAGGTCCGCGAGCTCCTCTATGTAGCCAATCATCTTAAGCACGTGTTCCGCTACCGATGATCCGACGGCCAATCTTGCCGAAAATAGCTTCTTCGACACTTCGTATCTGGCGATACGAGACTGCTCTTCATACAGTTCTTTTGTATGAAGAAATATGGATTCTAGGTCCATATTCTCGTGCCTCCTCTGATGTTCGTTGTCCATAGAGGCAAGCACGAGGCATTTGGCCTTCGCGCAATCAATCTCCCATGTCTTACGGATTTCTATATCCGCGACGCTGGAGGTGGGACCTGGGACAGAGGGAGGTTTGGTGGTAAGGACATACCCAACTTGTCGTAAGTGATTGCCATCTTGACATTCCTGAGCCAATCTTTGTAGTTTGGCCTTGTCAGTATGTTTTTAGCTAGTAATAACTTAAGTCCGGTCATGTTGAATGGTCGCTGCAATTAGGAGAGAGAAAAGAAACACTTTAGCATGATGCTCTTGCAAGTTTAGAGTGGTTTTTAGTTTGTCTAAACAGGATGGCTCCCACTGTCTCTCGAATCCCTCATCAAACCATAAAGGAAGAATTAGTCGGGATCAATCTCACCGTACAATACTTGCTTAACCGTTCAGCCAGGCCAGTGTCGGTACTTCGAGGGAGGTTTTCCAACGCTTTCGCGAAGTTCCTTAATTAAGTAACCTCTTTTCCCTGTGGGCGTAGCCCCGCTAACACCTTTCTAGACACCTACTAGGTTTATAGCATTGATCGTTAAGTGAGAAATTTTCCGAGGAGTAGCATATACTCACAGTAGGATCGGGATCCAAATATCATCGCGTGATAAAACTGAAGGAATCCTACAAGAATCATCACACTCCAAATGGTATGCAGCGCTAGCAAGTTTCAGTACTTATGAAACTCCCGATGTGGATTTTTGCCCCATGCTCTTATGACCTTGACTTTGGCCAAAATATCATAAGTCACATGTCAAGTTCAACCCGTCATTCTCCTGGTTAATTTGGACCCACCCGTACCTACTCTTGACTTTGGCCAAAATGGCAGTACGACTGTTCCAAACCAACGCATCTACCTATGCTGCACACGAATACCCAATAGCTACCAATCACTATGCCTTGACTTTGGCCAACATACATAGCTTGAATACTTTTTGACCATTCGTGTGGAATGACGGAGGGCTACGAATGGTTTTGGCGAAACCGTGAACGTAGTGAACTTGATATAATCGATGGAACGAGATAGCTTTTAAAAGGAGTGGTTCAAGCTCCGCATTTAAAAGTTTAGTTTTAAAAAGAACCGAGTGGTTTTTAAAGTGTTCCGATCGACTTTTACTTGGTTTATTATCTTGCATTAATTTTAATGCGTCCCATCATTAAATCCTACCATTGCAGAAAACAACCAAAATATGGTGTACGCTTATGCCATCCGCATTCGCCACGGGGCCCCGTCATCACCCGTTAGGTTACTTAACTAACGACAGAGCGGGAGCTGGACTAGCGCGGATGCAAAACATAAGCAACACCTAAATGGATATCATATATAGATATATAGCAATGATAGTCATTACAGATCACAGATGAACACTTTGGATATACTAGGAATCCGCGATTCGTTCGAGCCTGCAACGAAAAGCGGATTACACGGTCGCGATGAATAGCCAATACACCACCCAAGACCCCTACGGGTCGGCAAACTACCCGCCAAGTACCCGAAGCGAAGCAACCTCCCTCAACGACTTGAGTAGGCCACTCGGCACTTCGAGATACCCGGTAGTTTGTGCACCCCACCATGGGTCTATCCTAGGAGCAAAAACAGTAAAAAGAAATTATACAATAACGGCTACAACCCCGACCCGATTGTGCGGCCAAATAAATAATATTACATCAATTTACATATTACATGAATGAAAGAAAAAATAAACTCTCATCTCACATCCACCCCGGCTATTCATCCACGACAATCCACCGAGTTCATATACACAAACCAACAAACATTACAGATCACAGATGTGTATAACCCTCACTAATCAACGTATAGCGATTAGCAGACGTTCAATACATATAAACATCACAGATATAACCCATTAGTCAAAGTATAGTGAAGTTCGATCAGAAATACGGATTTATAGCCACCCCAAATACAAATTTCTATTCTGGAAAATCTGGGCAGAAATAAAATATCTTAAAAATCCCAAAATCTTAACAGAAGAACACTGCACCAAACTCGGTCCACGACCGAGTCAACTCGGCCGCGGAACCGCGGTGAGTTGAACGGTTCACTGGATCGGGTTTGGTGTGTTTCTTAACAAAACCCTGAGCCGATTTTTGAAGTATGATTTATTATTTTTAGAGCAGAAAAAAAATCAACAGAAACTTAGGGTTTCGCAAAACTAGTTTTGCGATTTTTACCGATCGAACTTCTATACACTTTACTAACTAACTAGTTTATGTTTAGTTAGGCTCTGATACCACTGTAAGTCCACGTTGCCCACCCCAGTGCTTGCGGGGAGGCGGAAACGGTATAAAAATCGGATTTTTATTGAACTAGGCAACATAGACTATCAAAAGGAGGATCTTTGCTAAACAAAAACTAACTACATAGCTAACTAATTTTAGCTACATGGAAGAGAGGTTATACCTAGGGCTTTATGTCCTTCTCTCCTTGCTCCTTGGAGTGAACGGAAGTGATCTCCTTGTCGTCTTCTCTAGTCGAAGAAGGATCCACCCGAGAGCCTCAACCTTTGGCTTCAACTTCAAGCTAGAAGTAACTAAGATGCTTGGAGTGCTAATCCTAGAACCTTAGAAAAGAGTAGAGAGTATTTTAGAGTGATTTATCTCAAGCTCAAGTGTTTCTCAACTCATGAGAGGGGAGAGCTAGAGAGGGAGGAGGAGGAGGGGAGAGAACTAATATGATAGAATGAGAAGAAAAATGAACCATTCTCACATATATGGGTGAATTATGAAAATAGATAATTAGCTAAGATAATTGTCATGGTTAATCAAGACTTGACCATTATCATTTCATATTAAATGCAAATTGCAAGGATCAAAGAGCATCTTTCATATGGAATGATGATGGTCAACATGTCAACAAGTCAAGATAATCAAATAGTCAACCACCCTAACCATGCACAATTATGATTAACTAATATCAATTAATCATAATACACATATAAGCATTAGGGTTATGAAAATGACAATGGTCATCAACCCTAATCAAAGTCCTCTGCCTCTGTCTCAGTCAACTGTGCATACGCACCCGTATCCGTGATCCGAGAAACACGAATACAAAGAGATAAAACCAATCCCAAATCATATACTAAAATCCGGCTTAAACCAAAGCCCGCTAGTATAAGCTGTCCGGACAGCAAACGCGCACAAGTGCGCGGATGTGAACGAACCCTGTCGCAAAACCATGCGACCTCTACTCATTTTGCCTAAAGGCGAATAACTCTCTGTGTAGGACTCTAAAGACTCGACACTACGCTAGCAGTGGGTTTAACCACAGACCGCAAGCAGCACTAGCTGTACGTAACGGTCCCCAGGTAGATGCCGATAAGAAGACTGACGAGGTGAACCCATCTGAACTCCTACTGAGCCTGAATGTGACAGTCCTCATACAGTCCGGTCTGTTCGTCTGATACATCGCATGGCGGGCCTAGGGTCGGTAAACATCAGTCCCCTAATAGCGGTACAAGTCGTGTCGGAGTGTAGCCCAGAACACCCTGAGATAACACTGGAAACCTACCGGTATATCTCGCTTGCCGTGGCCAGGGACTACTTGTGTAATGGCTCTCCTAGACACATCACGATGTCAACCCCCAATACCGGGAGAGACGAATCCTGTCTAACCTTCACTGCCTCCAAGTGCTTCGGGACTGCACCCAACTACTACCTGTTTGCACGACTCCTTTGAGTCGTGGTAGGATAGTAATCAAAGTACAATGGGAACACACTCGAGGCGAAGTGACAGTGTCAAGTCAGCGGACTAAGCTGTACTCATGTCATCTGGGAACTGATAACTGACGAGAGATATAATACCAACCAACAGTTCCCGACGAGTCCTGTCCAGTGTACTCGTAACCTAACGAGCACCCGCATACTATCTCAAGTACGACGTACTGACGGCTGTGGGACAGGCCGTCTCCCTCGCTGGGATGAGAAGCGCATACGCTAGTCTACTCCGGAGTATCGATGCCCTGTCTCGATAATCCCACGACTAGGAACGTGTAAATAAGGATGTGCTTGTAGATTACCCAGCCCCCACGAGTGTGACTGCCATCACAACGCTGGCCATCAAGCAAAGATCCTAAAGGCTCCACTAATGCGTATAGGTGATATAATAAAAGAAACACATGTACACATTAAAGCAAAGACAAACCAAGTAGCATACTACCATTTCGAGCAAGATTGTATATACAACTGTGAATATCCCAAGCTTCCATCAAGTAATATACATACTAGTATGATACAGTAATGGCCTCTAGGGCATATACACTAACACCTCGTCCACTGTGATCAACAAGTTGTGCCTTCTTGTAAATCCCCGTTTTCATTCTAATAAAAGTTTCCGATTCTCTGAATTCCAGTAGTTCTTTTCTCTTTTCCCTCATATTTTGAATTGGTTGGTTAAGCAAGATATTTATTTTTTTCCCAAAACCTAAAAGTTAAAACCCAAGATTCAAAATCAAAGCTAAATAAAACTAAAACTAAATTTTGTCAAAAAAATTCCTAACCCAAAATATTAAAAACCCTCAGCCCAACTTTCCATTTCCTTTTATAATATTTTCCCCGACCTATTGCCAGTTTGCTTTTCGTTTCGGTCAATTTCCTTTGTTCCGTTCATTGACCGAAGATTGGTGGAGGAGGGCTTATTTGCATTGTTGCAGAGAAGCAATTGTGTGAGGGGTTTCTTGCATATTTCCCTTTATGAATACACATCACCTTTTCTTATTGGGAAGGGGGTCGGCCACTATGTGCATTTGGTGAGTGCAGGAGGATTTATGTGAGTGGATTAATTTATCAAGAAGGTTTTCATTTGTATAGGATTAATTTATTAATAGCATTGTGCAACATGAGTGTGCTGGCATTGGTAAGATGCTGAATTAATTAAAGAAGGGTTTAATTAATATAGATGGTTTCATTGTGCTTATTATAGTGTGCTGGTATAATGTGATGATGAATTAATTGGAAATGGAATGGGCATAAATGAGTGGGCCGGCCACTGTAAGGTGGTGAGGTTTTATATTGACATTAATTTATGCTAATGGAGTTAGCAGTGCACTAATTTGGGGAGCTTAAAAAGGGAGCTTGCTTCATTCTTTGTAGTTAGCACACATTGAGCTGATGGATTTTGCTCATGGGCTGTTCCTTCTGGCCGAGCTCTTTACAGAGCATGCTTCATCTCCATTCTTTCCAGCAAGCATCAGTTGTAAATCCTTGTGCAAATATTCCTCCATCATGGCAACTATCCTAAACCCCAAAGAGACAATTATACTACACAGTCTACAGCAAACCTTGGACGCGTCGGCTAGCCAACTTCGCGCCCGAGTTGCCTCGGTATTGAGGTGGGAGCCCGTAAAAGACGTAGGCGATGTGGTGCCCTTCCGGCAACGAGATGGAGACCGGACTTTCCGCGGGAGATCGGGACGTCAAAGAGAAGACCCGAAGGACCGTATCATCAAGTTGTGGGAGCATGCAGCACTCACCTACACGTTCGTGACGACGTTGCTGCCTCGCGACCCCGAGACGTTACCAGGCAAGTGTTTACTTGCTTCATGCTAAAATATTAGTGATATAAACCTAAAATATCTAGTTTACGGATTTGCCAAATACCGATACATAATATGACATAAGTGTTCGATGCTAGTCTCTCATGGAAATAATAATTTATTTTGACGGAAACTGATACCTTTTATTGGCCCACTTGATAATGAATATTGTGTATAAATATTGCTGGAAAATACGATCGTTCATGACAAAAAAATTGATACCCCCAAATATGCCGTTAAAACTAGAATTTTCTCGTGTCTGAAAACGAATAAAATCACTATAAATCATATGCATAACGGATTGATGTGTTCTAGGGCTTAAATCGAAGCCGACTTAACGAACTTTAACCCTATGGAAAATCCTAATGATTACTGTTCTTTAATCATGATGATAACTGGGTCGGAACACGACTCTGGACTGCAGTCCAGAGCGTTTCTGATATTGGTGCTCTGTTCAAAGATCTGCACCACTGTATTTCTTGAAGTCGTATGTTACGGAATCCTACTGTAGATTAAAGATATTTCTATTAGTTTAACAAACCAAGTGGTTCCATTCCATTTCATCGCCGTTTGCTATTTTAAAATGTATTTAAAAGGGCAGAACGTATATCTGTCCAGAATAGGTTCTGAAATGACACCCTGAGATTAAACGGGTTATAACTTTCAACGTACAGATGCGATTGAGGATCCGTCTGTTGAGTTGAATACTTTATCGAAAACCCTAAATTTCATTTAACTGTGACATCGCTAAATTCTGAGCCCAACTGGGTGCAATTCGTGCCACGAAACAGACGTTCAGTTCTGAAATTGAAATTCCAGCCGCGAGCACTTAAACTGAAACAGTTATATCTTGAAAACCGAAACTCCGATTGAACTGAAACAAATTTTGATGAATTACTGACTGATTGTTCTATATATCTTACTTACATCATTTTTGCCGAATTCGTAACATATTAATTTGTGCAATTTATTTTAGTTCATGACATGCATGTTGATTCATAACATATAGAGCTTATTGGTAGCATACAATACACATATATCATACCCTTGCCATATATTCAGTGTTAGTGCGTGTGGACATTGCATTATCGTGCGTGATAGATATTGGTTTAGGAGTGACGAGTACACCAATGGAAAGTGAATATTCGTGACAATGATAAATACAATGAACAGTGATAAAACCGTGCCCAATGAAAAGTGAATATTCGTGACAGTGATAAATACAGTGAACAGTGATAAAACCGTGCCATTGGTATACTCGTACACAACTCGATCAATATCTTAAATAGTGTAACCTGGGGAAAAAGGGGAAATCAAAGTGGAAAGAGTATCGTATTTAGCGGGACCGTGTTTAGAGGATGATCATTCGAACCGTGATACTTATACGTGTAGGACAGGATCTAGCGATCCGGCTGACAGGGTTATGTCCCGGGCATGTGGGCCGTTGTCTCGGGTATGTACGCGACTCCTGTTAAACATGATCCTCCTTCCACTATATGATTTCAAACATGACCTAGAGACCGATAGGGACACATAACATATTCTGCATCATATAGTGACACCGTGATTACTTACATTGTTCTTATACTAGTATTACCTCACTTACCTGTTTTATCTTATTATAATAATATTGTTGTTGCGTCGCTCTGACGACCTGAGTATGCATGCTCAGTATGAGGAGAAGATTTAGGCTGGACCAGTGCATCACAGACTTCTTATTCCGAGTTACATTCGTTTGTTCCACTTCAGGTCAGTCTTCACATTGTTCCTTTCAGTTACTGCATTTCTCATTATCTGCGCATCTTTACTGTTTACCATGATAAACTAGAAGCCGAAGTGTGACTACGGCAGGCATTTCCTTGACCGTAGGAGCATGGCTGGCCTTGTCTACCCCTCGTATTCCGTATTTTAGGAAGCGGGGCGTGACACTTCTTAACCATAGAAATGTAAGTCCAAAGAGCTAGTTGTTCCTCACCAACTCTATAAGAGTTTAAAATCTCCTGCTTGTTCTTATTCCACATTAGTGCACTCGCTTAAGTGTCGACCTTAACTGATTTAACGCAAGTGCCCATCCGTGTGTTCCAAAACTTTACACACCATTGTGTTCGCCTCCGCTTGTAGCCAACAACCTATCTTTCAATGAGCGCCACGTTAATGACCTCACCCTTGCAACATGTTCATTCAACCGGAAAATAAATTTGTCCTGGTTCCTTCGATCCCATATATGAACGAGGTTATCATTGGCCCCGCTTGCTAATTGTTTGAGGCCCGAATCTAACCACCTCGGCAGTGCCCTCTATAAGTCTGCACAGCATGAGACCTTCCCTAACATCGTCGTCAAGGATACACCCAGCCCCTTCTCCAGTGGTCAGAATGTTGCTCACGTGCTAAGCAAGCGGCCCAACCCGAGACCCCCAGTGGATTCCCCTAAACGTCCTCAACAACCGATTACACGTCGAATCCCAAAGCTGAACACGAGAATTGTTCACCCCGACGGCAACGTGTTGTTGCCTATCAGGAACCCAGCTGACGCTTGTTACCGGGCCCACATCGGGGTCGACGGTCAAGAGCTGAGATATCGACGTGTCAGAACCGTTCCGCAAGTAAATGGTGTTGTCAAGGGCCATGAAGAGGATATTAGTGCTTCCCCAATCGATGAGGTTCAGGTAAAAATCATCGATTAGGGAAGGAATATCCAGTGTCCAATGTGCGGCGAATATTTTTAGATTTCGATGCACTAGGATAGGGTTACCACCTAAACTAGTAAAGTTGAAATCTTGGGTGAAGGATGGATATGATACCTCTAGTGTGCTCTAGTGTGCTCAGATTGTTGAAGGCCGGAATTCGGTCAAGGTTGTTATTGACGAGTCCACAGAGGAGTTTCTGATAGGTGTTGGGATTCGGATCCGTCCTTGGTTTCGGATCTCGAACCCCAGCCGCCGTTAGCATGACACGTATTTAACTAAAATTTCAAGAAGATAAGTCGATTAACAAGTCAAAACAGACAATAAAATAAAATATATAACTATGGTATACTTAACAAATCAAAACATACTTAGCTATGACACCGACTTTACCTGCAAAATAAGCCGTTCAGATATTACCCGCAAGAAAACATAAATGGGCAAACAAAGAATATAAATGAAGCAAGGATGCAATATTGTATGTGGATAAGACATGATAACAATTGCCAGCGTAAATATTTGAATATAGCACGTCATAACTAGGAGACAAGAAAAAACCAATACTTCTGACTTTACTGATTCTTTATGATAAAATGATATTTTTATAATTTAACTAAAATTTCAATAATAACATAATTTTGAACATTATCATGCACTTGTAATATTATGTAAGAAATCAGTTATTTGCTTATTATTTTCTTGTATGGTAGCTTAGTTTACCGGTATCTAAAAACCTAAAAATAGAAGTGCTCTATTGGCCGCGTTTCGGCGGATATGTCGCAACAAACTCATCTCAAAACTACAAAACATAAAAAAATGGGGAAAATGGGTCTAACTCTCTAGCTTAGAAAAGCAATAGGTGATCCTTAGTTGCGATAGCATGTCGGCCATTGCATGCTCGAAAGATCCAAAGTACCACGGCAATTCAAAAACATTCAAAGTCGGTACCATTTTATCAGAAGGCAGGAGAAAGAAAATCAAGCTGCAATACATCTCTACGGCTTAGATGGTCGCGGACCCACTAACGAAAGGAATTGCCGAGGAGCGATTTGTACAGCATACTAAGGCCATAGGGCTACATCCTTGGTGACGACCATGTATTTAGACATGTAGTGACTTCTTATTATGTTTGACATTATTCATTTGTGTGTGACAACTTTATAGACGTATATTTTATGATTAATGATGTGCTGCTTTCTTTCTTTATTATCTGGGATGGATATGTCTATATTGTTTAACTATTTCTGGTATGGAGTACAAATTTAAGCGTACGGGGTACACGATATTCGCAAGACACACATTTAACAAAAATACGTCAGCAGATAGAAACTCTTCCTCACACGAGAGATCCCCTTTATGCTAGAAAACCATACGAAAGTGAGACCAAGTGCAAGACGTCATCTGCTCGGAGCAATGACCGTATTGATGCATACATGTTATGGCGACAGTGGGAGCGCTTAACAGAGTCGTCCTGACTAGGTCAGGATGAGGTTGGTATATGCTATATGCCGAACGACCGAAGTGGCTATCCCATGACCACTTTACCTATTTTACATATAACCGGACTAAGGGTCTGACATGTCGCACAGGATGCGAGCTTGTCAGGAGATCCCACGCATATCGTAAAGCGATAAAGCCGGATAAGTCAATCACAGGGTGATTAGACTTGAGTCCGTACGGTATAACTTTAATGGCATTATGCTCTCAGGGAGAGAATTTTATACCGTAGCACATTGTCATACGACATGCGATGAGACCGTACACATAAGAAGGTTGAGAAATGGATCCCATCTCCCATACCGTGTGAACCCTTATGACGACCTCCTTCACGAAAGGACGAGAAGTCAATATACCCTTAGCGACACTGGGTTGTCTGGGTAGACATGTTATGAGCGTATGCTATTTTGGCCGCTGTTTTCTGTTGCAATGACTATATACCGAACATTCGAGGCAGTGTCAGGAAAGCGGGTAAATAGCAGACGTAGCTATTTGGACCCGGAGAAAGATCCATTAGGATGTCTCCTGATTGCGTCGCATGGCCAACTCTTATGACGTTATGGTGGTGAAGTTTAAGAGTGCGATGAATCAAGGAACTACCGCGGTGTTCGAGTACACTTCCAAGAAGAATCGAAGGTACTTAGGCAGACATGCCTGATCGGATCTAGGGCATGAGATTTCGCGAACCTAACATATATTTAGTTTATGTTGTTTTTCTTTTAGGGAGATCCTTGTGTCGATCCTAACGGATCAGGCTGCAATGCTACCCGCTTGCAGGTTCTCAACGGTCCACCTCGCACCATGTATGGTTATGAATAAGGATGGAAAAAAAGATTCTCAAAGAGATAATTGACTCAGGGAGTCAACTGTTCAGGGAACCAGCTCAATGAGCTATGGACAACACCCACTCAAAGGTGCAAGTGGGAGTATGTTGGTTGTTGGGCTTCACCCGGCCCAATACCCACCCCTTCTAGTGACCCCTATATATATGTATATGGGGCTAGGGTTTAATTTAATCTAATTAATAATAAGAGAAATGAGGGATCTAAGAGATTGCTAGGGTTTGAGCTGCCGTCTTCTCTTCTCAAAGTTCTATCGAGAGTTGGCTTGTGAGGTGATCACGTGGGAGATTCACGCTCATCAAGAATGTGTTTTCTCTTCGGCCATTGTAAGGAGGCGAAGGTCAAAGTTCGTTGTGGTAACTTGGGCGAGGACACCGATCCCACAATTTTCGACTTAAGGTAATTCTTGTAGAACCTTATGTGTAGATTTATCTATTCCGCTGCCATGATTTGATATTAAAATATATGCACCTAAATGCTACAATTTCCAATTCACAAAAATAATCATTAAGAAAGATGCTAAGTAAGGATGCCAACCTACTATAATCTCGATTGTATTTCCGGATTCTAGTTCATTGCTAAAGCTCCTGGGAAGTGGTAGAGTTACTTGGTTAACATATTTTATTTACTTGTTTAGAATTTGTTTTAAAGAATAGCTCCAATTAACTTACTAAGGTCATGATATAGTAATAGCTTAAAATTCGACTTTTTCAATTTCCCTAGGTTAAGGAATGAGATTTTCAAGAAAATGCATTCTCATATAGCATTTCTCATTTTATAAAAATAAAATATAACATAGACTCATTCTATTGGCTTGAAGGATCTATGAAAATTGGATTAAGCAAAACAGCATTCTCATATATTTTTATTTGAGATCAACAACATACAAAGACACTGAACTAATAGCTCAGTTGCTTAGGTGGCCTCTTCACTAGGAAGAGGTCTCAAGTTTGAACCCCGTGAATGGAATGATGCAGGATTTCTTCGGACTTGTAGTATTGGGAGGAGGGGTGGCTAATTTATTCCACCTATTATCTCAAAAAATAAACGAAGAAATTTGAAAACAAGTAAAATAGAAGTCAGTATATATTGCAATTACCTTCTTCACGTAGCTGGAGCATATTCTTGGTGGCTTCGCAATGGACACCCTGGAAGGATCTTCGTGCTCTTTATCCTACGAATGATCTCGCCTTTTCTTTTTCTTTTTCTTTTCTCCATCTTCTTTCTCTTTTGCTCATCATTTCTGCATCAATGTTTGTTTTCTTTTTGTATTTCTTCCTTTTTCAATCTAGACAGAATTGAAGTTCAGCATGCCTGAAAAGTAAGTTAGTCGAGCCTGCAAAATTGAGAAATGGCAAATCAGTACCAAATGATGGGGAATATGAAAAATAAATATTTATCAGATCAAGGGAACTCCATAGAGAGAGGAGAACGAGAGGAAGATAATATATACTGCACAATTTCTCAATTATTTTGTTTGTAAAATAATATCATATATTTCTTATTGTTCAAGGGGGAAAAAAGATACTTACATGTAACACGCAAAAAAACCTCGTGCATGTGGAGTATTCTCTAACTGTAAGACCTTTGGCTCCAGCAATGTGGATGGAACATGAGAAGGAACTGGCATTCCCACTTACAGCAATGTATGAAAGGACGTAATTAGCAATGTGGCAAAAGAATCGAATCACATAACCCATTTCAATAAACAATGCTGGTAAGCTGGAAATATTCGTCTCACGATATGAGAATAGTTAGCTCACCAAATATGCAGCAACAGATCAAGGATTTAGTTAACGATGGATGACCCTGTAAGTGACATAATTGTTGGGTAAAATCTCTCAAAAAGTTTTTTAAAAAATCGTAATCAGTAAAACAGCAGAGTTTATCAAGTTACCCTAGTTTCAAGTATAATCCATGCAGCTCGAAGTGATCTCGTGGAACATATGGACGTAAGTAATGAGGTTTAGATATTCTTATAATTTATGCCGCTCGAAGTAGTCAAAAATGGACAAGCTTTTCATTAAAGAAACAAACGGAAAAAAGATCAACGGGCAAAATGTTTGCAAATCACTTGACATCATAAGCAGAATGTTGAATCCATGACGACACGATGAATGATGTGTGTTCGTGTGGTGGAGGTGTGGATATTTGGAGACTTGGGTGCTTTGCCTATAACTATTAGCTACTGAAAAATCTGTAATTGCTACAAAAAATACAAATAAGGGGAAATAAACAAAATAAGAGAATCTTAGGGTAATTATCTTACTAAAGTTCCGTCAAAAAAGTTCAACCAGAAGCTAGTATCTAAGTTAACATGCTAAGTTGAATTTACTAAGATGAGAATGATCTTTGGCTTCTTTATCAAGATGATAAGCCTAGATTAGCATGTTAAAACAGACTCAAAAAATAAAATAGATGACAATGGTATACATAACAAATCAAAACATACATATCTGTGACACAAACTTTTCCGGTAAAATGAGCAATTCGGATATAACCCGGAAGAAAACAGAACATGGGTAAACAAAGAATATAAATGAAGCAAGGATACAATACTAAATGTGGATAAGACATGATAACAATTGACAAAGTAAATATTTGAAAGTAGCACGTAGCAACTGACAAAAAAAACCTATATTTATGATGTTACTGATTTCTCATGATAAAATGATATTTTTATATTTAACTAAAATTTCAATAATAACATAATTTTAAACATTATCATGCATTTTTAATATTATGTAAGAAATTAGTTATTGGCTTATTATCTTCTCATATGGTAGCAAGTAACATAGTTTAACGGCATCTAAAAATAGGGGTGCTCTATTGGTAACTTGATATGTGTATATGATGGGTGTTGGTGCAGTATCCTAAATGTCTAGGACAAACATAGTGAAATAGGATTGTCCTTACTATACCAGTATTAGAGTATGTTGTCAAGCATTAAGGTAACTTACCTGATATGAATGCGATAAGAATCCCCGAAGGCCACTTCACTTGCAGCCTCCTGAGGAAAGATCTTCCACAACCTAAGTGTTTCGTCAATTCCTCCAGCAGCAGTTGCAACAAAGGAGCCATCTGGGCTCCGAGTCATGAACAGAACTCGTCCACTGTGACCAACAAGCTGTCCCTTCTTAGCCATAGAAGGATAGGTCCAAAGAGTTAGTTGTTCCTCACCAACTCCATAAGAGCTTAAAATTTCTTGCTTGTGCTTATTCCACAGTAGAGCACACACTTGAGAGCCGACTTTAACTGACTTTACGCAAGTGCCCATCTGTGTGTTCCAAAACTTTATGCTCCCGTCGCGTTCACCTCCGCCTGTAGCCAACAACCTATCCTTCAATGGGCACCACGCTAATGCCCTAACCCCAGCAACATGTTCACTCAACCGGAAAACGCATTTGTCCTGCTTCCTTCGATCCCATATGTAAACGAGGTTATCATTGCCCCCACTAGCTAATTGCTTGGGGGCCGAATCCGACCACGTCAGCCCACAAATCTCCTGCCGGTGCCCTCTATAAGTCTGCACAACATGAGACGGCACCCTAACATCGTTGTTAAGGATGCACCCATCCCCTCCTCCGGTGGTCAAGATGTTGCTCCCATGCCAAGCAAGGGACCCAACTCGAGACCCCCCGTGAATTCCCTCAAACGTCCTCAGCAACCGACTACGGGTCGAATCCCAAAGCTGAACATGAGAATTGTTCATCCCGACGGCAACATGTTGCCCATCAGGAGCCCATCTCACGCTCGTCACCGGGGCCACAACGGGGTCGACGGTCACAAGATGAGAAGTCGATCCATCGAAACCGTTCCACATGTAGACGGTGTTGTCGAGGGCCACAGAGAGGATATTGGAGCTGCCCCAATCAATGAGGTTCAGGTAAAAGTCATCGACCAGGCCAGGGGCATCCAACGTCCAATCTGCGGCGAATCTTTTCGGTTTCGATGGCCTAGGGCTAGGGTTAAAGTTAAAATCTTGGGTGAAGGCAGATGATACCTCTAGCGTGCTCAGGTTGTTGAAGGCCAGAATACGGTCCCGGTTGTTGTTGACGAGTCCGCGGAGGAGTTTTTGATAGGTGCTGGTTTCCGACCCGTCCTTGGCCGCGGATCTCGAACTCCCCGCTGCCGTCAACTGAGAGCGCGCGTAATCAAAGTCGATGGCGGATCGAACCGGGATGAATCGGTCCCAAACGATCCGGCTGTTCCTCGACGAACCCCCAACCATCGTTAGAGCCGGTGATGAGAAAGATCGCGCGATTGATGATGTGAGAGAGAGAGAGTTTTTAGAGAGAGAAAGAGAGCGCTGATGAGAGAGTTTTGAGAGAGAGATCTGTGACGAGAGAGTTTTTATAGAGAGAGAGAGAGAGATTGCGTTACGCGTAAGCTGATGGTTACTTAATTTAGGGGTTTGCCGCCGTTGGGGGAACCGAATCGGACCCTGCATCCCTGATGCCAAAGCACGTGCTATGCACGGAAAATTTCAAAATTCGAATTAGGAAAAAGATTTGTTGAGCTGTTGAAGGCTGCTCGTATGCACACCACAAGCTTGAGATTTTCCCTTTTTTAGATGATTTTCGAATCCTTTTATGGTATTACTGGTTTCTATTTACGTGCTATATATATATATATATATAATTTTCTCTTTGAAAAAACTTTTGTTTGGAAAAATATAATGACTTATAAATTTGTGAAGTTAATATTGTTTAGGAAATTTAGTTTGTACAGAAATTTGATTTCGATATTTTTTCGCAAATTTGATTTGATTCTTAATTACAAATTTGGGATTTTCAAAAAATTTATAAATAATAAATGCAATGATTTTCCGTTTTAAACAAATAATGATATAACAAGATTTTATTTTCATTTTTATACCAAAATTTTCGACATAACAAGACGGATTAATGATCTTGATATGTTGAAAATCTAGTTTAATTTCAAGACTCATTAATTACGTTGTATAGGATAATTAATTACTCGAAAAAATTGTTGTATAGAATATATATAAGCCTTTTGATACAAGTTTGAATGCATATAATAAAATTACATATATTCAGAATATATAACTAGATCGTTTAGTATCTCTACTATTTTAAATCATTTTAAAACTCCCTTGCCATTTGAGTTACAACAATCAGCAATACTCGAGTTTCCAGTTATCTTATTTGGTACCCACCTGTGTTATTTGATGCTTTAGCTCTAAAATTGAAGTGCAGAATTGCTGTGAGGAATTGAAAGAAACAACATCAAATTTATGTTAACATGCTGACCATGAACAAATATTTGAGAATAATTTTAATGCTGGTTCAAATTGTATATCGAGTTTTAAGGACTATTGATAGAGAATTTGTTCCCCTCCGAATGGCGGCCAAGACATGGACTGTCTTGCCTGAAATTCGGGGCAGATGCTAATTGGTTTTATCCGTCCACCTCTCCGAAGATGCCAAGTTGATTTATTACACCGTGTATCAAAGGTTTAGACGGATGCGGCCGATGTAGCAGACTTCGTCAGATTCCCCCTCGCTTGAGGGGTTTTTGATTGTGGGGACGCTCTTCCCTGCAGGCGCAAGCCCCTGCAGTTAATTACGCTACCGCATCGCGGTAACAACTTTCTCCTTCTCCAGAATTTCACTTCGTGTCGTGTGTGTTTGTTTTGTTTGTGGTTGCCCGTGGATTGTATACGGAGACTATTTATTCCGTCGCCCATAGGACGTGGATTAGTTCAAATCCGTATTTTCTTAGATTTGGGTTTGGGGTTTTGGTTTGAGGATGCGTTAGCCATATTTGAGGCTAAGATCAACTCAAACGTTTGTTAAGGATACGTTAGTCTAGTTTGAGACCAAGATCAACTTAATGGGATCGTTTAGATCCGACAAAAGAGCATTTAGACTCTATTGTTCCAGTTTAGGGACATAGTGGTCCATTGAATGTATGGCCGTCGGAACCCGTCACCTCTCTAACGTCGTTGAAAGATTACAACGATAGGTGTCAGAGGAGTTTGGAGATGTACCCTTGAACCAAAGTTGATTGGAGGCCTTATAGTCCAATTTGGGACTAAAGTCTGTTTGAATGTTTAAGGATACGTTAGCCATATTTGAGGCTAAGGTCAACTTAAACGTTTGTTAAGGATACGTTAGTCCAGTTTAAGACTAAGATCAACTTAACGGGATCGTTTAGATCCGACAAAAGAGCGTTTGGGCTCTATTGTTCCAGTTTAGGGACATGGTGGTCCATTTCCAGTTTAGGGACATAGTGGTCCATTTCCAGTTTAGGGACATGGTGGTCCATTGGTAGTTTAAGGACTTTGCGGTTCATAGGTAGTTTAAGGACGCATAAGTCCATGGGTTTAAGGACCCCACAGTCCATATGGGTGTGTTTAAGGACGCATTAGTCCGTTAGTTTAAGGACGCATAAGTCTGCGGGTTTAAGGACCCCACAGTCCGTATCTTGGTTTAAGGACGCATAAGTCCATGAGTTTAAGGACCCCATAGTCCGTGTTGATGTGTGGTTGTCGGGACCCGTCACCTCTCTGAAGACGTTGAAGGATTACAACGACAAATATCAGAGGAGTTCAGAGATGTACCCTTGAACCAATGAGTTGGTTGAAAAAGCAGATGTGCTCAGTTCAAGATGATTTGATGACTTATGGCCAGTTTGGGCTAAGTCCAATTATGTTTGAAATATTTGCCCTTTGTTGGCTCATTGAAGGAGAGGCTTTGCCTCTAGAAACTTAGCCAATTGGGCTAAAACTAGTGTTAAACACTAAAGACCAACAGTGTTGAACACTGGAATTATGATTAGCAAGTTAGTGTTTAACACTAAAAGATAATCAGTGTTAAACACTAGCAACGGGGCTTTCAAATTAGTGTTAAACACTAAAGCAAATCAGTGTTAAACACTGGTGATCAGAGTTTTCAAGTTAGTGTTAAACACTAAAGCAAATCAGTGTTAAACACTGGGAACAAAGTCTTCAGATTAGTGTTAAACACTAAGGAGAAAGGGGTCAAGTGTGGACACGTGAGAGCGCCATGATTTCCCTTATTTTATTCTGCAGATCAGTGTTTAACTCTTTTAATTCTGACGGCTATCACGTGTGAGCACGTGATGGAGGCCCTCGCCCTGGTCTGTTAGAATGCTCATTAGGGGTCACGTGGTGACACGTGAGGGCGCCCTAAGGGGGGACCAGATCCATTTTATTTTGTTCTGCAATTAAGTGTTAAACACTTTTCATTTCCTGGCCATCACGTGTGGACACGTGATAGGCATTTATCCATTGGATATTAAAGGGATTTGTTAGGGGTCACGTGGGGACACGTGAGGGCGCCCTAAATGTGGAGCCAGCACTCCTTTGTTTTATCCTCAAATCTGCGAATAAGTGTTAAACACTTTTGTTTTTATTTTAGAGTATCACGTGTTGGCACGTGATGGGGATCTGTGCGCCAATTGTTAAAGCATTTGCTGAGGGGTCGCGTGATAACACGTGAGAACGCCCAAAGCTTTCATTTCCTTTGCTTTTTCTTTCTGCGTTTTGGGAGTCACGTGGGAGCACGTGAGGTGATGCTTTAAAGTTCTTTACATGGGATCTTTTCAAGGGTCACGTGGGGGCACGTGACCCTAGTTCTTTTCATGAACAGAGATCTTTTAAGAATTGAATTCTTTATAGGGTTAAATCCTAATTATGATTTTGGAAGAATTAAATTCCTATCGTGAAAGAATTAAATTCTTATTTAGGATGAAATCTTGATTTCTTTTCAAAGGAATTAAATTCCCAGATATATGAAAGAATTAAATTCTTGATTAGGGTTAAACCCTAGTTTCATTTTAGGAGGAATTAAATTCCTGTGAGTTTGGGAGAATTAAATTCTCAAAATTCAATTTCTCCTCTGTGTTTTAGATCTGCATGGCAGGATCTCAACCCAATGAGAATTAAATTCTCAATTCATGGGGAGATGTGCACTTTGCAGATCCTCAACCAGAGAAAGAACTAAGTTCTTTTCTTTAAATAAGAGTTAAACTCTTTTGAGAATTAAATTCTCTTTTGAAGCCTCTCTTTTCTTACCTAGGGTTTTTCTTTTGCAGAGAATTAAATTCTCCTCTATTTGCTTTTTTTTCTCTTGAGAATTAAATTCTCCTCCCTCTGTTTTTCTCTCAAAAAAGTCGATCCCTTCTCTTCTTTTCTTGGTTCCTATTTATAGTGTTAGTTATGTATATGCCCTAGAGGCCATTGTTGTACATTTGATGTATATTATAATGGATGCTTGGTTATATATAGAGAAGACTTTCTTGCTCGTCATGATAGTATGCTATTTGGTTTCACTTTATCTTAACATGTTGACTTGTATTGGTTTACTGTTTTACTCTCACATGTTGATAAAGCCCTTAGGATCTGTACTCGACTACTGGGACTATGATGAGATCATACTAGTGGGGTCGCGGTAGTCGATGAGTACATCCTATAACTGTTCCTAGTCGAGGGTATATCGAGACAGGGCATCGATACACCAGAGTAGACTAGCGTATATGCATCTTGACCCATATGATGGGCGATGGATGATCCCATATCCATCGGTGTTTGACATCAGAGATGGTGTACGGGTGCTCAGTGGAGACTGGGTACACTGGACGGACTCGCCGAGAACTCCCAGATGGTGATATACCACACGTCAGATGGCAGTTCTCCGGTGACACAGGTACAGGGTAGTCTGTAGACCCGAGATCGTCATGGAGTCTTGTGTGATTCCCACTGTGCTTTGATTTCCACCTTACCACGTCCAAGAGGGCGTGCAAAACGGTGGCTTTTGGGTACAGTCCCGAATCACATGGAGGCAATGAGCGATAGGAGGGGATTCGTCTCTCCCGGTATAGGGAGTTGATGTTGTGCTGTGTTCGATTGGCTATAACTGGAAGTCCCTGGCCAGGGCTGATATGGAGATTTACTGGTAAGTGTTACTAATAGTTTCTCGACCCGTTATGAGCCACACATCGACACGACTTATCGGTTACTGGGGTCTGACGTATACCACCCCTAGACTTGATATGCGACATATCAGATGAACAGACCGGACTGTACGGGAGTGTTACTGGTTGGATTCACAGGAGAACGCACAGGCTAGCTTGTTGATCTTCTGATCGCTCAATACCTGGGTGGCTGTTACGTTTAGCTGACCGCTTGCAGCTTGTGGGTGTTTGATATGATCATCACCTGCTACCGGCGTATTGACGGTTCTTTAGAGTCCTACACAGAGGTTTCTTGGCTCAGGCGAAACAGAGTAGTGGCACATATGAGATATGCGCAGGAGCGAGAATAATGCGATATGGGATACCGTATTAGATTCTCGCGATATTTAGATATGAACCGGGTCATCGGATCAAGTGTTGATTCGATGAATCGGTACATGATATATTAGCCGGTTATATTCGATATAGCCGGATCGTCGGATCAAGTGTTGATTCGATGGTTTAATATATAATAATATATATGATATATTATTATATTAACTAATATTGGCTTACTTTATTATTTCATTTTCTCAGTGGATGATACATTGATATATATGCGATATATGTTAATTGTATTATTTTCTTTTGTTGCAAATATATAATATATATGTGATATATATTATTGTGACATGATATGATTAATTGTTAAACATGTTTAAGGATGATTAATTGAGGTTAGGGTTTGATTAGGGTTAGTAGCTTCAAGTTCTTTCTAGAAGCTTTTTCTTTTGTCATTCTTAAGATCTTTATGGATGACACATTCTTTAAACTCAACCAAACCCTAACCCTAGTTGTTTCTCTACTTGTTCTCATCCAATCATCCTTGACCATGGTTAATAATTCAATCATATGTTTATATTTCTATTCATCACAAAAGAAAATGAATAATGATTATTCTTATTCCATTCTCATCTTCTTCTTCTCTCTTGAAAGAAAAGCTTGCTAGATTTTCTTAAGTGATGAAATAAAATGAGAAAATGATTTAAAAAGAAAGCTAAATTACTACTATCTCATCCTCATCTCATCTAGCCCATGGGATTAGTGTGTTCTACTCATTTGAGTGAGAAAGCTTGAGTCGTAGCAACTTCAAGGTAGATCATCGGAGATTTGGAATACGACAAGCTAGAATGGATCGTTCGAGTCGTGGAGCCTCTCATGAGTCCGGGAGATCGTGGATCGCGGCAAAGGGACTTCTACTCGGAGCTTGTGAAGTGAAGGAGCGGACTACAAAGGTTGTAATCCCTCACACTTAGATAAAAGTTATCATCTTGCATATTAAACCCTAATAATCTAGCAAAGATCCCGGCTTTGGGTTGTTCGGCACGTCTAAAATTTAATCCGGGCATGTTTGATGCCTTAAAAACCTTCACAAGAGTGCCTAGGAACCCTACAGTGGTATCAGAGCCTAGCTACAGCATTAGGCGATGTGTTTACGAAGTTAAAACTCCGATCGAACCCGAAACGAACAAAATGGACCCCTCTCTGGAAATTTTTTAAATTTTGGGATTTTTCTGAATTAAAAATATGTAAAAATATCAGCAGGGAATTCTAAGAATTACCATGAAACACGTGCCCACAATTCCACCAAAGTAGCGCGGAAGCGCGGCAGAAAGAGGGTTCTCGCGGCGGTTCCGCGGCGGCGCTGTAGGATTGGGACACGTGGCTTCATGGTTTTAACCGTAGGTACTTGCTGACCATTCTGGATATTTTTAATCTGTTCCAGGTGTCTAAAATTCTGGGGTTTGTTTTGTAATAGTAGACTCGATCAGAAATTTTAAATTCGTATTTCTTTCCGGATATTTAGAAATTGTTAAACTAGTTGAACGGATATCATTAACCGACATTTTCCCGGCACGGAAAACTTTCAAGCGTTGAATTTTTATTGGGTTTAAATCTTTCGGGAAAATTGTACAAGTTAAGCGGTGGACCCTCTAGAAGACAACAAACCTTAACTCGATTATGTGACCGTCTTGAACTGCCTTTTGAACCTTCGGGTTTGGGACAGTACGGCGTGCCACATGTGAGGCGTTGGCTTGACCCTTCTACGGCTGGATCACCGGTACTGTGACATATTCTGGGATTATTTGAACTCCGCTCAAGAGTTGAGCACTTTGGGAAATTTTGGGTGTTTGATTATCTGTTCGGAAAGTTTAATACTGTATATTTATCTGGAATGTGATACAATATGTGGAATTCATAGAGTTAGGCATGAAATGCGGAGTATGTGATATTTCGGATTTATGATGTCTAAAGTGATTGTGGATTCCAAATATTATAGTTTTACACTTTCTTTTCTGTGACCGTAAGTGTAATATGTGATACCGCCGGTTTCGTTGCTATATGTCAACGACAATTGGGATGCGCATATTTACTTACGTTGATGATATGAGATATTATGTGTTGCTGTGATATGTTATATTGGATCGTCGCGATCAGAATAGCCGGGGGTTTTATGTGAGATGAGGGTTTTTATTTTCATTCATGTAAAATTCATTTGTAATGTAATATTCTTTTATTTGGGGCACTTCCAGGTTGCGGTTGCTGTCACCAGTGTATATTATTTACTTTTCCGCATTAGGTAGACCCAAGGTGGGGAGCACAAGTAACCGGGTTCTAGGGTCCAGTGGGAGGCCATCTCGAGGAGTCGAGACCGGGTCTTCTAACCCTAGAATTGGCAGTGTTACTTGCCGCTCTCGTAGGGGTCTTGGGATGTGGGTTTGGCTATTCGTCGCGACCGTGGAATCCGTGTTTTATACAGGCTCGTATTGAAAACACGGACGTCCTAGTATATCCAATATTTCATATATGTTCTTCTGCTGCAATGTTCTGTGATGAGATCATATTACTGCCTGAGACGATTGCTTATACTATATATATATGTTGATATATAAATATTACTGCTTTCGTTTCTTCTGTGATGCTTAGGAAGCATAAGCTGATGGGATTTTTATTAATGAGATTAATAAAAGAAAAGAAACCTAAAGATGTTGTAGAATCAAAACTTAATAAAAAAGGGTAGCTACAGTTTTGCTTTGCACAGTGATATATGCGATATATCCTGCACCTTATTCGATGAGGAAAGGACCGAGATCCCTTCACCGGGAGTGACTCCTTTAGCAAAACTGGCAGATGCTACAAAACGCGGTTTGTCTTTTGATTGCTTTTAGTGTTTTGCTTTGCACAGCGGTATATATGATATATCCTGCACCTTATTCGATGAGGAAAGGGCCGACGAATTCTTCACCGGGAGTGACCCCTTTAGCGAAACTAAGAAAAGCCTCAAAAACACTCCTTTTCAAAAACACATGATTCTACGACGATATCAAGTTCATTACGCTCAAGGTTTTCAGAAAAACCTGTGTAGCCCTCCGTCATTTCAGATAAAGACTAGTTAGTATTCATGCTACGTTTGTTGACCTCCGTCAAGGCGTAGTGTGCGGTAGCTGATTAGTATTTACCTGCTTATGCATATGATGCAGATTGGATTAGGGTAGTCGTACGGCCTTGTTGACCTCCGTCAAGGGTCGTGCGGGTGGGTTTAATTCAATCAAGAAATGACAGGTTGAACTTGACTAGTAGCCTATGGTTTGTTGACCTCCGTCAAGGTCATAGGACACTAGGGGCAAAAGTTTTATCGGGAATTTCAAGTGTTGAAATTTGCAATGAGATTGCATACCTCCTATGAGATAGTTGGATCCCGATACCCACTGCGAGTAAGAGTTACTCCTGGGAGAGTTTTACACAGGACAATTAGTCATTCAAGTAGGTGTCTAGAAAAGTGTTAACGAAGTTACGCCTCTGGGAAAACGAGGTTTACTAATTAGGTCCGTGCGAAAGCACGGGGAACCTCCCTCAAAGTACCGACACTGATCTGGCTGAAAGATTGACGAAATTGTAGGGTGTAATTAATCCCGGCTAATCTTACCTTTTAGGGTTTTAAGGTAGATTTGATAAAAACAGTGGGAGACATCCTGATTAGATAAGATAATAACCAATCTAATCTTGCAAGAGCATACGCTAAAGTGTTTTCTTCTCTCTCTCTCCAGGTAGCGACCATTTCAGGCCATAATCAAGATAATAATATGGATGTATTGACTGAACCTAATTATTGTACTGAGCAAGGGAACGTTGAACCCGTTCTTTCTTATAAGAGTTATAAGATTGAACAGGAAACAGGAGAATATCTAGATTCTCACGCCGCCCAAAAGAACATGCATGTTGATGCATCTTCTTCAGGTGTGTTAGTTATTGAGAACTGTTTCTCAGTTCACCCTACGTCCTGGGTATTAGATACCGGATCAGGATCCCACATATGTAAACAGTTACATGGGCTACGTAAAGGTAGAGAACTGGGAAAAGGTGATCATTCCGTTCAAGTAGGGAACGGTGCAAGTATTGTAGCCAAAGCAGTTGGCGAATATCACCTTGTATTACCAAGTCGTAATACACTGATTCTGAATGAGTGTTATTATATACCGAACATGATGTGCAACATTATATCAGTTTCTTTATTGAGTAAAGAGGGATATAATTTTGTAGTACAGGAAAATGTTATGAACATATTCCTAGATCAAAAGTTGATTGCATCAGGCTCGTTACATAATGGCATATTCATTCTAAATCAGAATACAGTCCTAAATGTACAAAACACACACAAGAGGAAAAGTTCAGATATGAACGAATCCTACTTGTGGCATTGTAGACTTGGTCATATCAATGCAATACGACTGGCTAAGTTACATAGAGATGGTTATTTGAATCCGTTCGAATTATCATCTTATGATACTTGCCATTCATGTCTCAAAGGAAAAATGACCAAAGCTCCGTTTAGTGGACACGGAGAAAGAGTTACTGAACTCTTAGGACTAGTACATAGTGATGTATGCGGTCCCATGTCTACACATGCCAGGAACGGTTCTTCCTACTTCATTACATTCACTGACGATCTCTCTAGATTTGGACATGTGTTCCTGATGAAACACAAGTCTGAAGCCTTTGAGAAATTCAGAGAATATAAGCACGAAGTAGAGAATCAAACGGGCAAAAGTATTAAGATTCTTCGATCTGATCGAGGAGGTGAATACTTAAGCGGTGAGTTCCTAGATTATCTAAAAGAGAATGGGATTCTCTCTCAGCTTACTCCTCCTTATACACCACAGCACAACGGTGTATCGGAGCGGAGGAATCGCACCCTATTAGATATGGTGCGCTCGATGATGAGCACTGCTGAGTTACCTATTTCCTTCTGGGGGTATGCGCTTGAGACAGCAGCATACATACTGAATAAAGTTCCTACCAAATCTGTGCCTACCACCCCATATGAGATATGGGAAGGGAAGAGACCATATCTTAATTTTGTTAAGATATGGGGTTGCCCGGCTTATGTCAAAAGACGGAACCCGGACAAACTCGAGGCAAGATCTGTTTTATGTAAGTTTATTGGATATCCCAAGCATTCGCGAGGGTATATTTTCTACCACAGTGAGGAACAAAGAGTGTTTGTTGCTCAACACGCCACCTTTTTAGAAAAGGAATTTCTTGCAAAAGAGATTAGTGGCTCTGAGGTAGAACTGAAAGAAGTTCCAGCAGAACAAACTACAACAGATGATTTAGTGGAACCAGAGGATTCAGTAGTACCCGACGAACCCCAGCCTCTCCGCAGATCTAGTAGGGTTTCTCATCCACCTGAGAGATACTACGGTTTTCTCATTGATAGTGGAAGCGAGGATTGCATCATGGATGATGATGAACCGACTAGTTTCGAGCAGGCCATCACGAGTGGTGACTCTGTGAAATGGCTGGATGCAATGCGATCTGAGATGGAATCCATGTACACCAACAAAGTATGGACTTTGGAAAATGCTCCTGAAGGGGTAAAACCCATTGGGAGCAAGTGGATCTTTAAAAAGAAATTTGGTGTAGATGGAAAAGTTGAGACTTTCAAAGCTAGACTTGTAGCAAAGGGTTTTCGTCAACGTCCAGGTGTGGATTATGACGAAACCTTTTCTCCAGTGGCTATGCTTAAGTCCATCCGGATCTTACTTGCCATTGCTGCATACCATGACTACGAAATCTGGCAAATGGATGTTAAGACCGCCTTTCTAAACGGTGATTTAGAAGAGTGCGTGTACATGACTCAGCCAGAGGGCTTCGTAGATAGTGGGAGCAGCGGAAAGGTGTGCAAGCTGCTTAAATCCATTTATGGGTTAAAGCAAGCATCGCGGAGTTGGAACATCTGTTTTGATGTTGCAGTCAAAGAGTTTGACTTCATCAAAAATATAGATGAACCTTGTATCTATAAGAAGGTGGCAGAGGGTAAGGTAGTCTTCGTCGTATTGTACGTGGATGACATACTCTTGATAGGAAATGATATTCCTATGCTGCAATCAGTCAAGCTCTTCTTATCACAGAGATTCTCAATGAAAGATCTAGGTGATGCCTCCTACATATTGGGAATCATGATCTATAGAGATAGATCTAAACGGATACTGGGATTGTCCCAATCCAGGTACATTGACACCATACTAAAGAGGTTTAGTATGGAAGAATCCAAACGTGGGAATCAGCCCACGATATCTGGACTCACTCTCTCCAAAGAGATGTCTCCCAAGACTGATTTGGAGAGAGCTCGCATGCAAGGGATACCCTATGCTTCGGCAGTAGGCTCTATCATGTATGCGATGCTATGTACCAGACCCGATGTAGCATACTCACTAAGTGTAGTGAGTTGGTATCAAGCAGATCCTGGAGAGAGTCATTGGACAGCAGTGAAGAACCTTCTCAAGTACTTGCGAAGGACTAAGGAGATGTTCTTGGTGTATGGTAACGGTGAACTCCAGGTGGAGTCCTTTACCGATTCCAGCTTCCAGAGTGATAAGGACGACTCTAAGTCGCATTCGGGTTTTGTCTTCACCCTCAATGGAGGGGCGGTATGTTGGAAGAGTTCCAAACAGGATACCGTTGCAGACTCAACGATGGAGGCTGAATACATCGCTGCCAACGATGCTGCCAAAGAGGCTGTCTGGATCAAGAAGTTCATTAGTGAACTTGGTGTGGTTCCATCCATTGAGCATCCAATACCTCTGTATTGCGATAACAATGGAGCTGTGGCTTTGGCCAAGGAACCCAGGTCCCATCAGAAGTCCAGACATATTCTGAGGCGGTATCACCTGATCAGGGAGATAGTTGATCGCCGGGAGATCGAGGTCAGGAGAGTAGATACGAAGGACAACACTGCGGATCCATTCACGAAGCCAGATACGGTTTGAGAGATTATTCGGGATGCTAGGTATGAGATACTACAGCAGCTGGCCTTAGTGCAAGTGGGAGATTGTTAGTTATGTATATGCCCTAGAGGCCATTGTTGTACATTTGATGTATATTATAATGGATGCTTGGTTATATATAGAGAAGACTTTTTTGCTCGTCATGATAGTATGCTATTTGGTTTCACTTTATCTTAACATGTTGACTTGTATTGGTTTACTGTTTTACTCTCACATGTTGATAAAGCCCTTAGGATCTGTACTCGACTACTGGGACTATGATGAGATCATACTAGTGGGGCCGCGGTAGTCGATGAGTACATCCTATAACTGTTCCTAGTCGAGGGTATATCGAGACAGGGCATCGATACACCAGAGTAGACTAGCGTATACGCATCTTGACCCATATGATGGGCGATGGATGATCCCATATCCATCGGTGTTTGACATCAGAGATGGTGTACGGGTGCTCAGTGGAGACTGGGTACACTGGACGGACTCGCCGAGAACTCCCAGATGGTGATATACCACACGTCAGATGGCAGTTCTCCGGTGACACAGGTACAGGGTAGTCTGTAGACCCGAGATCGTCATGGAGTCTTGTGTGATTCCCACTGTGCTTTGATTTCCACCTTACCACGTCCAAGAGGGCGTGCAAAACGGTGGCTTTTGGGTACAGTCCCGAACTACATGGAGGCAATGAGCGATAGGAGGGGATTCGTCTCTCCCGGTATAGGGAGTTGATGTTGTGCTGTGTTCGATTGGCTATAACTGGAAGTCCCTGGCCAGGGCTGATATGGAGATTTACTGGTAAGTGTTACTAGTAGTTTCTCGACCCGTTATGAGCCACACATCGACACGACTTATCGGTTACTGGGGTCTGACGTATACCACCCCTAGACTTGATATGCGACATATCAGACGAACAGACCGGACTGTACGGGAGTGTTACTGGTTGGATTCACAGGAGAACGCACAGGCTAGCTTGTTGATCTTCTGATCGCTCAATACCTGGGTGGCTATTACGTTTAGCTGACCGCTTGCAGCTTGTGGGTGTTTGATATGATCATCACCTGCTACCGGCGTATTGACGGTTCTTTAGAGTCCTACACAGAGGTTTCTTGGCTCAGGCGAAACAGAGTAGTGGCACATATGAGATATGCGCAGGAGCGAGAATAATGCGATATGGGATACCGTATTAGATTCTCGCGATATTTAGATATGAACCGGGTCATCGGATCAAGTGTTGATTCGATGAATCGGTACATGATATATTAGCCGGTTATATTCGATATAGCCGGATCGTCGGATCAAGTGTTGATTCGATGATTTAATATATAATAATATATATGATATATTATTATATTAACTAATATTGGCTTACTTTATTATTTCATTTTCTCAGTGGATGATACATTGATATATATGCGATATATGTTAATTGTATTATTTTCTTTTGTTGCAAATATATAATATATATGTGATATATATTATTGTGACATGATATGATTAATTGTTAAACATGTTTAAGGATGATTAATTGAGGTTAGGGTTTGATTAGGGTTAGTAGCTTCAAGTTCTTTCTAGAAGCTTTTTCTTTTGTCATTCTTAAGATCTTTATGGATGACACATTCTTTAAACTCAACCAAACCCTAACCCTAGTTGTTTCTCTACTTGTTCTCATCCAATCATCCTTGACCATGGTTAATAATTCAATCATATGTTTATATTTCTATTCATCACAAAAGAAAATGAATAATGATTATTCTTATTCCATTCTCATCTTCTTCTTCTCTCTTGAAAGAAAAGCTTGCTAGATTTTCTTAAGTGATGAAATAAAATGAGAAAATGATTTAAAAAGAAAGCTAAATTACTACTCTCTCATCCTCATCTCATCTAGCCCATGGGATTAGTGTGTTCTACTCATTTGAGTGAGAAAGCTTGAGTCGTAGCAACTTCAAGGTAGATCATCGGAGATTTGGAATACGACAAGCTAGAATGGATCGTTCGAGTCGTGGAGCCTCTTATGAGTCCGGGAGATCGTGGATCGCGGCAAAGGGACTTCTACTCGGAGCTTGTGAAGTGAAGGAGCGGACTACAAAGGTTGTAATCCCTCACACTTAGATAAAAGTTATCATCTTGCATATTAAACCCTAATAATCTAGCAAAGATCCCGGCTTTGGGTTGTTCGGCACGTCTAAAATTTAATCCGGGCATGTTTGATGCCTTAAGAACCTTCACAAGAGTGCCTAGGAACCCTACATATAGGAGAAGGAAGAGAATAAATTTGTTTAGCAAATCTCTCATTGAAAGATTTAATTTGATTTCATGAGAGATTTGATTTACTTTCATCATTAATATGATCCTTTAGATCATTCAGTGAATTTTATTCACCGTTGGATTTTAAATCCAAAAGATATTCTGTTTGTTATTTCGGTGAGATTTGGGGAGATCTTTTCTTGTCTAGGATTTTTCCATAAATTGGTGATATTTAATCACCCTTAGATCTTTAATCCAACGGTCCCCATAATCCTTTTCCATTTGGAAAGATTTAGAAGCTTTTAGAATTTAATTCTATTAACTGTAAGGCTTTCGAAACCAATCACGTGCTGACACGTGACCCTTGGTCACGTAGGAGCACGTGACCCCCAATTAAGTTCTTGAACGACCGCTTGTTTATGCTTCAGTTTTAACTATCACGTGTCAACACGTGACCATTGGTCACGCGTGAGCACGTGATACCTCATTGAGCTAACTTCTGACTTTTAGAATTAAATTATATTCATTATTTTAGAGGCTTTAAAAGCCCATCACGTGTCTGCACGTGACCCATGGTCACGTGTGAGCACGTGATGCCCCATTGGGGTCTTTTCTGAGTTTTTATTATATCTTTTATCTCCTCCAGCGGGTTCTTAAAGGTCCATCACGTGTGGACACGCGATGCCTCATAACTTTTGATCCCGGATGAATTATGAGGCCCATAATATATCAAATCGAAGGGTTTTTCGAGATGCTTCCAATACCATCAGAATTTAATAGTTCCTCCTTCGGGAACTTATCAAAATACAGGCCGGAAGGTATTGGTTCGCATTTCCTTAAGCGTATCGCTGCCATTTGATACCTTGGACTCTTCTGCGCAGAATTTTTTGGCGGAAACAGAATTTTTTTAGCAAGATTATTTTCTCAGAATTATCAGAATTCTTCTGGCCCAAAATGTTAGTTATGCCATTCTATATTTTAGTTTTTAAAATTTTGTGAATTTTTCATATCATGTGCTTTTTGATAATCGGATTAACGATTTCACTTTGAAGACTCTCTCACCTTTTAGCTAGAATAGTAATGATACACAAAAAGAAGAAAGAAGAGAATTGTTGGGGTTATGTGTCTTGATGCGCACTCAAGGTTTTCCAACTGAAAGGGCCAGTAAAGGATGATCTGTGGAGCTATATGGTAATTTCTTTGGATTTGGAAAAAGAGTAGAATAAACCCTATCATTTTTCATGCTTAAATCAAATAATTAAATATGAGATGAGCCCAAAAAAAAATCTAAAAAAGAGTTCTAGAAGTCAAACAAATGTTAAATGTATGATACATGGGTCGCTCGATGGAAGAAAGATATAGTTTTATTATGTATAAGGTCTCTTTGCACAATTAGTAATCGTTTCAATCATTATCCTTAAATAAACCTATTTGCTGCAAGGAAGTATGTCATTCCTGCCAAAGGAGAAAGCCTGCCATACATGTGTTAACAAGAAACCGTCCAAAATATACCATGCATCCACAGAGTCCGAAAAGGACGAGAAGAAAGAAAGCTAAGCCAATCTTATCTTGAAGCAATTGGTTCACCCAGGAGTCACTCGTTTCCATTTAAATCATATCCATTCCTTGTCTCGGTCACAATAGGTTGTTCCGGTTCTTCCTAGCTGTGACTGTTTTGGCATGGGTAGACTGGCCTAGATCTACCCTGATCTTAATGCTACATTCGATCCGAGCCTGGAGAAATTATTCGGTGTGCCGAATGCAATTCATTCGGACAGAAGAGAGAAAAGAGATGGAGAACAACAAGCATCTTTCGAACAACTTGATGGGATCCATATTCTTATTTCTCTCTCTCTCATGACCGGGCATATATGGCGGGCACACCAAATAATTTTCCCTGGGCTTGACTCCCAAAAAAAACTAAAATACAGGTCTTAGTTAGTTGCTCTTTGGGGCAGAATGGAAGAAGGTATCTAAACTTAAAAAACATGTGCTTTTGGTATTTGAATTCTTTTAGTAGAAAATGTTAGGTTGCTGCTGTTTAATTCAACTCTGTGTTGAAAAGGAATAGTACAAGTCAAGAATTAGATGCCTGTTGGTTTATATTAAGAAGCAGATGCCAGCTTTTTTGGATCCTGTCTTGAGTTTTCACCAACAAATCAAACAAGCTGTTGAGCACTGGTATATACAAGGGAAAACTCGTGGTGTGGTTGTTCAGTGCCGGTTGGCTATGAACAATAGACACAACCCCTTGTGGGCACCCCCTGCAATTTAAACTTGGAGACCAAGGAACTGTTGTGCACAACCAACTGATTGTGGACAGCCATATCCCCATTAACCTCTATATATAACTAGTATCTTGCGTGCGCGATGCACGACGCATCTTAAGTTTAATTAAAAAGAAATTTGCAGGGTTTTTTTTGTCACTGGCCCGTAAGCCCTAACATATGCACACAACAATCCACACACAACACATACGCATCCGGGGCCCACGAATTTGTCCCGAAAACGTTAATTTGTGGCCATTCCCGGGGTTCAAGCTCCACACCCTCCCCAAGAGGGAAAGTGTCCATACCAAATGAGCTACTTCTTATTGGTGAAATTTATGGAGTTAGTTATTGGAAAAGATGTAGGGTTAGTTGCGGTTACAATTTGAGGTTAGATTTTTTATAATTTTTTAAAGAATTTCTCTTGTAAATTAGTGAGCTAAATCTCCAAATCAATTTCAAAATTGAAGACCCCCTTCCTTTTGCACTAGAGTAGAGATTTGTGGAGTTAGTTATTGGAAGAGACGTTGGGTTAGTTGAGGATACAATTTAAGGTTGGATTTTTAAATTAATTTTTAATGATTTTCTCTTGCAAATTAAAGAGCCAAATATCTAAATCAATTTCAAAATTGATGACCTCCTTGCTTTTGCACTATAAAAGAGATTTGTTCTAGCCCCTCTCTCAAGTTGATGGCATGCAACTCCTCTTGTGTTTATCTGAGTATCATATCATCCTTAAATTGGTTTATTAGGAAGGATTTTACCGTTGTTATTCGCCTAATTGATAAATGATAAACGGTCTTGTTTTGACAAAAAACAGAATTTTGATAAATGGTTTTGATTTGATGTAAGAATAAATTTTTGGTATGGTTGTTGATTATAATAAGGGATGTTTTGTTTTAATAAATCAGTTGAGAGAAGATTTTTTTATACTAGGTGCTATATATGCATTTAAAGCTTTTTCTTTCTCTCTTTTTCTTCTTCCTGTATTTTGAATGTTTAGTTTGGATTATGGGAAGTACAATTTGTAAATAAAGTTGCAAAATGCTGCAGAAACTAATAACAAATAAAGTTGCAAAATGCTGCAGAAACTAATAACTGAATTAGCTTTTGCATTTGTTGCACTCATTTGCTTTATATGTTTCTTATTTGCAGCCAAATTATTCTTAAAACCAAATATGCGGTGTCTTGCCTGTAAATTAACCATTACTAGCGTTCTGCTGCAAATGCTGATGCATGTGTGGATATGTTAACATTGTATACAAATAAATCAACAAGATTCTTACAAAATATTAGTTGAGATAAGAAAGTTTTATACCAAAATTTTGGTAAGATAATAAATTTTAAAAAAGAATTTAGTTGAGATTTATAAGAATATAATAAAATTGTTATAGTTAGTTATGATTTTACATATCTAAATTTGCATTAAGTAGAAGAGATAATTGGAAAAAGGATCCATGTGCATATAATAAGAGACACAGTTTTCTTATTAATGTTGCTTCTATTTGTTTTATATAAATTTACAAGTAGAGGAATCACAATATACAAATGAAGATAAAATAATTGAATATAACTAAAAGTATGACAATATTATCATAATTAATTATTATTGTATGTATAATGAGACAGTGGTGTTTTGCTCACAGTTCTAGGTCAATAAAAAAGAATAAATTTAAAACAATTACAGTAGGCTTGTTTTTCTTTTTACCAAAAGAAGACCTCAACCTTGCTTTTACCAAAAGTTGCATACATCGGTTTTTGGTAATAGCCTGTTACCTATTCTGCGAATCCAAGCTTGGACACATTCTATTATATTTAAGCAGTCTATTATGTTCAAGTTATAAAAAAACCGTTTAATAAAAAGAAATCCAACTTTGGCTTTTGGAAAGTGGCGATACAGATGGATATTAAAACAAAATATTCCCAGCAAAACATTATGAATCATCTTGAAAGATTTTATTAGAGAAAAATATTCTCAGAACATCCAACAAAAAAATTTGTAATTTCGATGAGTAAAAGTATGAATTAATTATCTTAAAAAAAATTTAAACTAATATGTCATTGGTGGGTAGTGGAGACAATGTTCTTTAAGTTATAAACGGGATTTTAGTAATTGAACCAGCATCGCAATTGAAAAGTGATATGGTTGGATTAAATTTGTCTGCACATAATTTTTGATATGGATTTATCGCTTGGAGGTTTAAAAATATCGCTCATACCATCCTAACATCGGATAGGTCGTTCATCTGAAGCGAGAAAAACCTTCATTTAATATTTCCTCTTTTTTAATCTTGAGCCACTTAATTTAATATTTGCTTTTACTTGCTTTTATTTGTATTTTGAAAATTTGAGAAGACATATTGTTCGCTTGGATCTAGTTTGATTGCGGTTATAATTTATAAAGCGATTGAAAAAAACAGAAAAAAATTCATTTTAAAAGGCACATCAGTTGTGATGCTTATTTCAGAAATGTTTCTATTTCTAAGAATGAATTGTGCCTCCAAGGGATCGTAATAACTAAACCACTCTCGTCCCATCGTTTTATGAAAATTGGTATGCCTAGCATCTACATGGCATCACAATCATAAGGCATCAGTCATGTACAAATAGCATTTTGTTGATAAAACCTCTTGGCATGCATTAATAAAAGGAAGAATGATGATATATGACACGAAATGAGCTAGAATTGCAATCAGCCAGAACCTGCAAATATGTAAAAGACTAAACGTTGTGGAAATAACAAAACATCTCAACACGGTTACCTGAATCGATTTCTTCCCAAATATTTCGTATATATATGCTAATCACCGATATCAGTCAAATCCACTACAAATCACTGTTGCAATTTATTATCCAAGGCACACAGTTCTACTCGAAAACTAAACAAGGTATCACAGAGCAATAACCCACCTTTAACTAAGACGGCGAAAATGGATCTTTAACTGACATCTTCCTTACAAATACGCCCTCAAAGCTCCAATTTTGCATTTTCCCCCTTCCCTGCTCTGCATCAAATACAACTGCGACGAATATGCTAGCAACTTTTATAGCATACAGTAAAACAAAAAAAGTGAAGAAAAATATATATTTACTAACATAATAATCATCAAAGAGCATTTAGTAAATAATATAGAGCATAGCTTTTGCCGTGAACAATTGTCCTCAATGTCTAAGTACACAAGGTTGAATCTATCTAACATACATTGAAGGAAGAGACTAGGAAAACATAGGCTTTTTCTGAGCGGTAACAAGATGGATTCATAGAGCTTAATGCGAGGAAATCATTTGGGTGAATCATACGGTGGTAATAAGTTTCAACAGAAAAAGATAATGGGTATCCACCAGGTGGTTTTAAGCTCCAAGCTAAATGTCTTTAAAATATCAAAAGCGCTCGCATAACGTTGAAGTCTCAAAGCATTGGATCATTGATCGGAATTTGAAGGTTAAAATTGAATTTGGAAATAAATTTTCCTTCTAAAAAGCATTGGACTTTAATGATACGATATAATGAGACTCAAACCATATCTATCCATTTAACTGATAAGTTAATCGAACTGAAAGCGGCTTTTATGATACACTTCAAATCGATAAGATAACGAGATTGAAACTATAACCAGTAACCACTTACCTGCCCAAACCCATCACTCTGTTTAAATAACCTGCACTGACAAGAGTAAGCATAATTGGTTAGAATTGAAAGCTTAGGACTCCTATGCAAACAAACCATGTTCCCGAAAAAGGTAAGAAATTTATAGGGTGCTCAAACTTGGAATTTGTGTAATTTTGAACGAGAAAAATACATGACATTTTCATTTCATGACAGAAAATGGCAAAAGGGTTTGAACTGGATATATTTGAATGGTTTAAAGCTTCCCATAAACTTTGACGACGTTGAACGATGGAAAACCATAAGATAACAAGAAATTAATAGTCAATCAAGCTTTTAATCCAGTTGACGAAAATACCACGCATACTACAAAGTTTTACTTATACAATAGACTCAAAGCCATAAGGGGCTTGTAGCAATAAAGTTGATGAAAATAGTACATACTACATAGTTAAGAAGGATGAAAACATAAAAGTAGCTCCAGGAGCACTGCTGAAAATTTATAGCTTTTGCAGTGACTAACAGTTATTAAAACCATTAAAACATCATTTGCATTGGTGAAGAAGCAGGAGCTCCAGAAGAAACCACCTACAAAAGATCTGCAAGATAAATATGTAAACGGTGGTTTTAGAAATTTTTAAAACAAATTAAAGAGACGTGATGATATTTAAAAGAAACATTGAAACTATAATTTCTGAGATTGGGTAATTGGTTAGTTTCAATGGACAAGGATTTCATAAGCGCAGCATCCATAAAATCATCACATTTTAAAATTTGCAGTTAAAACGAAAGCGGACAAGACATGCGGATCATGTTTTGAAACTAGCATGATTGTTAACAATAAAAAGAAACACATTCGCAAGATTTTGGGCAACTGTAAGACCTTAAACAAACAGGAAAAAATAGTGATCTGGAAGGATGATTAGTAAAGAAGAGTTGCACCATGACAAGAAGGTTTTTGTATTTGCATTAGAGACTGATGATGATGATCAAAACAGACTTACACCATAACATGCAGTCAACGGTCAGCATTCTGTTTGAGACATAAATCTTACTATCTAGCAAATTACATAATTAAATTTCACTCGTTGATTATTGGTATAAAGCTAATACACATGTAGTGCTCCTTAAAACTATGGCGTGAACTTATTATATTTTCCCATGATTTTTACTATGTGACCATCAGTACCGTGGCAAATGCAGAAGTGTCAACAATTTGGGAACTAATAAGTGAGAGGCTAGGTGTCTGTAGCTAAGTATGATAAGAATTTGCCTGTCGCTACATAAGCCGGTATATAAGTTTATAAGCATCATGATCTAATTCTGTAATACTGCCATGTGGTGTAGACATGTAGTCAAAGCACCAGTATGACAAGGCAAATTTGAGGCGCATGCCTCACTAAATTAGTGAGAATACTTTTAAGAAGCTCATCAATTAATTTACCATGAAAATCAATATAACATCGTGCATGAATCACAAGAATTTCACAATCTACGTTCCCATATAAATTAAAGGAATTGGCTAACAAAATTTTATATCATCTGTAGTTGAGGTGGTGATTATTGAATTCTATTTGACCAAAAGTTGGCTTAGTTTTGAAATAAAAAATAAGAAAACATCAATTATGATATAGCATCAAATTGAACCAAGCTGATAATAAAAAGAATTCAAATTCATCTAACTCGATGACTAATGCTCCATGCAGTAGCTCCCCCGCCTCTAGTGCATGGGTTTCACAATAAACCAAAAACCAAAAATGAGGCCCACACTCTAGTGCATCCTTAAACATGTTTCAATAATATGAAGTTTTGGAATATATCTAACCCACAACTTGAGTAACTATTCTATTACGCCATCAGCCAAGGCAAAGGCATAGACCTCTCTGGGTAAGAAATAATAGAAGAAAAAGACTAGTGCAGCTTGCTTACACTGTATAAAGACAATCCACATGGGTAAAATCTGGATGGTATAATACTTCTACTGGTCCCAAATGATGTGCAAGAACAATGCAACACAGCAATAATTACCTCTAGGGTGTGACATTATGGATGCAACTACCACAATAGCCTTTCATGTTCTCAGATGTCATCTTACAAGAAATTTAGTCATGAACTATAATATATACCCTCCGTAATAGAACAAGAAATTGACGAACTTGATCTGCAAAAGATGTGCAGAGAGAGAGAGAGAGGAGAGGGAGAGAGGGAGAGAGGGAGAAGCAATTGGAGTGCATGTGTATGTGTTATTTATAATTATTAGATGATATATAATTAACGCAGATCGCTGTTATCACACCACTCCAGTGAAGTATGTATAAAGCAGAATAGAGTTATATAGTGGTTGTACACTGCTTCACTCAGAGGCCGAGCAAAGGAGGGGCTGGCAGCGGCCTCAGCTGCAGAAAGCCTCCATAAAATATTATATATATTAGTCTTCGGGTTTCTATATAATTACTATAAATACATATATATTGATTCAACTTTTCAAGCTTCAGAGTTGGTCCAGTGGTAGAAGCATAGAACTTTGGCCTTAAAGGTCTGGTGTTCATCAAGCCCCAATAAATTCAATTTATTTATGTTTTTATTTTTTTCGTTTTATAGTCCACATGTTATTTTAAAAATATATTAATTCAAGTTGGCATATAATTTAGATCCAACTAAATCAGCTATCAATAGAAACATCATTTGCTTATAAAAATTAAAATTAAAAATATTAGCTACTTTCAATGTATATCTTTATAATTGCAGTTATATTGAAAATATATATACATTCCAAACAATAATATGACTTGGAAAAATATTTAGTAATATTTTTAATAATGAGTATATTATAATATTCAAGAAGTTTTACTTGGCCCCTCAAAAGAAATTTTTGGCTCCACCACTACCGATATGACTTTATTCTAAGCTTTCTTTATGCTAAAAGTGTACACCTAATTTGCATTAAAACTTCAGAATGATGGCTAAACAAACCCCTTGACAGTAACTACTCAAGCCAACAAAGCACAAAACAATCTGAATATATAGGTAAATATTTTTAATGCTGGCTTCAGCACTATTTGACAATATCGAGCAGCATACAAATATTTAGATAAATATTGGATATACCTAGTACCACTTTAACAAGAATGAGAAACAAAGAAATAGTTAAACATAACGTCGTGATACATACGCTCCAAGGAACTAAGATTAGACATTCTTACATAGGAAGAAAGAAACTAATTTGACATGATCTACATATAATATTTAAATAAAGTTTTCCTATGTCCTCCTAAGATTAGCCTACTTATATAAGAGGGGAAAACCTAACTTAACATGACCGAGTTTAGTAAAAAAAAAAAAGGAAATCTATAGGCAAAGGATTTGCAAGGCCGTCTCAAGTGACTTGTATAAGGTTTGATAGCCAGTGTCATGGTCCTGAATTATACTGCAATGAACACAAAACACAACTACATTAAAAACTCGAATTGGATTTCTCTTATGCTGCTAACAAATTGGGGTTCGATGAAATATGATCAAGGTACTGCAATAAATGGAAGTTCCTTAGGGCAGTACATTGTTTACCTTTCTGCCTCCGCGGATTCAGACAACTTTTTTTTATCAATGACCTGATTAGAGCTACAAAGATATTGTGCGTACTGCATACCATATCCATGAACTCATTTATCAAGACTACTATCCAATATGTCCAAATTTATAACAAACGATCACTTATGTCAACAGATATCGAAAACTAGACCCCTCCATACTAACTTCATAAACCACCCATCTATGTTCAGAAGTCATGAATTCCAACTTCAAAATAAAAGACCCCCCTAAGAGAACTAAAGATTAGATTTTTCCCCCTCTAATGACCATCACAGGTGGCCATATCTTTTCCAACCCTATGATGCTGAAAATTAGTTTTTCTTCTTTGAAATTATGCCCCCTACCAAAAAAACTATTAAAAAACTCTCGACAGGGAAAAGTAACAGGTTATGAGACAAGAGAATCATAGAGAACAGGCATATTCTACTTGAATGACAAAAGAAGTATCATTCTATGAATGCTGCCGTTAGTGACGTGTGTACCTTACATGTTCCAAAAATGTTAGCATGGTATAAAACAGAACACGTTGTACAGTGGAAAACCTATGTAAAACCATGTTTTCAGCATCCTAACATATAAATTAAGGCATATTACCCACTACTTAAGTCACAAAAGAACTATTGGATTACAAAAGTAATTGTTTATATGCAAGCGATACCTCCATCATGGCAACATGTTACCATGGTATGAAGGGTTTGTTTGGATTTAGCATATAGTTAGGATAACTGGAGTTTCGTCAAGTTATCTAAACATCACTCCAATTCCCTAACTATCCAGCGTTTTGCTTTCATTTTGGAGTATAGTGGCTCAGGTTATTTAAATTCTAAAGTTGAAATAATAGGAGTTAACTAAAATCCAATCAACCTCTTTTTCCTAAACTCCAAAAAGCGAGAGAAAACACCCATTTTGGAGTTTAGATAACTCCAAAGGAACCCATTTGGAGTGTACAAAACTCCAACACCAAACAAACCACCAAAGTTAGATTCAAGTGGAGGCAGGGCCTTGCAAACTAGAGTTTACACAACCTATAGGCTATACCTCCACATAAGAATAAATTGTGGTTATCCTAACTCTACACCCAAATAGGCCCTAAGTTAGCGTAGTATAGAAAAAGAAATCACACTGTAATTTCATGCTAATTTTACCTAATGATGACCTATGTAAGGCGGCCCACCATACCCTTGTGGGCCACGAGGGCCACCTCCCTGCCCCATTTGCATACCACCGTATCCACCTTGCACCGGCGCCTGACCTCCATAGCCACCCCCATACCCACCTTGCGGCATTCCCTGATTCATCACCGGGCCGCCCGCTGGTCCCAATCCCCCCAAAAGATTTGCCAGACCTCCAACACCTTGAGTCGCCAGCAATGCTGTCAAAGCCGCCTGATTCACCGCCGGGTTCGAGGGACCCACGGCAGCCTGATTATACCCAGACCCATTAGCTGAAGGCGCCATCAAATGCCCCCCTGCTCCACCGCTATTGAACTTCCTCTTCTGTCCCTTGGGCCCACCGCCAAACTGATTACCGGCCCAGCGCTGGCTCGAGAACCCTTGTTTGCTGTTCCCCTTCTGCCCATCAACCGCCTTTTGACAATGCAGCACATGCCCTTCGAAATTCTTATGTGGCTCCTCCAACGCCTTCTTCGCGCTCTCAACAGCCTTATAAACAAACAAGCAGAACCCTCTCGGTTTCCCGGTAACCTTATCGAGCCCCATCGGCCCTTCCTCAATCTCACCGTACTGGGCAAAGAACTGCAGCAGCTTCTGCGTGTCGACCTCCGCCCCGACATTGCTGACAAAGATCTTCCTTTGGGTGTACTCCGACACAGGCGGAGCCAGAGGCGGCACGGGCCCAACTGGCCCAACCGACGCCAGCTGGCATGCGACCATCCGTCCCCTGATCTTCTTCTGCGGCTCCTTCAACACGTTCTCGGCCCCACTCCGATGCTTGAAGAGGATAAAAGCATACCCCTTTGACTTCCCAGTGATCTTATCGGTGACCGCGTTGCAGTCCTCGACCTCGCCGAACTGGCTGAAGAACTCCGTCAGGGACTGGGCGTTGGAGTCCCAGCCGAGGCCGTGGACGAAGATCTTGCGGAGGGCAGGGTCCACGTCGGCGATGCGGCGAACCTCTTCTAGGACATCCGGGTGCTTCACAGCGGCGTCTCGGAGGAGATCAACGAGCTGTTCCTTGGGGAAGACCTCGATGATCTTGTGGATCGATTGGGGATCGAGATCCTGCAGATCTTCGCCAGCGTTGCCGCCGCCGCCGCCGTTAGAAGCAGCGGGATCGGAGCTAGGGATAGGGTTTTCTAGGGTTTGGGGCTCCTGCTCCTGCTCCACCTCTTGTGGTTCATCTTCTTCGGCTCCTCCTTCGTCCTCGTTGAGCTTTGCCGCTTCAGTGGCTTCTTCTTCTTCTTCTTGTTCCTCGACGATGGGCTGTGGTTCTTCTTCGATGGGTTCGGGCTCGGGCTCGGGCTGGGATGGGGGTTCGGGTTCGGGTTCGGATTCGGGTTGGGAAACGGGTTCGGAATCGGGTTCGGGTGCGGTATTAGAGGAGGGAGTGGAGTTTTGAGAAGACTTTCGTCTCTTGGCCATGGCGGATTGCAGAGAGAGAAGAGAGATTCTTACGGCTAGGGTTTGGGTGCGGGTTGCTGAGGCAAATGATTGAGGATGGTATTTGGGATTTTGTACCCCTTATAATTTGTGATGTTTGCAGGGAACCCCCCTCACTTTATGTTAAATGGCAGGATAACACCATTTGGTTTAAGACATTTGCATCTTGCCCCCATATTATTATTTTTCCTTTTGTTTTAAAATATTTTAAGCAAAATGAATAATTATGAATTGTAATTAAAGATATACTGTAACTGTAGAGAAATAGTAGAAAATGAGAGGTTTCTTGCACAGTAAATTTTAAAGGGCGGCAAATTGCAAGAAAACAAATTTTTTTTTGAAGGGTTTTTTTTTTCAAGTTTTTTTTTAATAAATCAATCACCTCTGGAGATCGAACTTGCGACCTCTCACATTGGGAAGGAAATTAGTACAAATTAAGTTAATCCCGGTTGGTGGGGGTGTTCAAGATGTACCTCTTACATTGGGAAGGAAATTAGTACAAATTAAGTTAAGCCCAGTTGGTGGGGGTGTTCAAGATGTCTCTGCAGGAAATAACTAGAGTTAACGCAAGGGGTATATTTTTTGAACAACATATATACTGAAGGTGCGTATAATTTTTTTTTATCCTGGACATTATATAAAAATTTCTAAAAATATTTATAGTTTTTCTAAATTTAAATAAATAAATACGATTAATTAGTGGTAATACTATAATTAAGAAGTTTATGAGTTATACAAAATAAGAAAGATATAAGGCCTCATGTATAAATTTATAAGGCATGTCTCTTTTTCGGCTTTTGAGTATGAGAGAGAATGTGTAATAATGAATAAGAAAGAGAAAGAGGGTTGTTGACTTTTCATTTTCTTATTTTTGTCTTTTGTGATGGATGAGGTGGACATCTTCAATTCTTAAGTTTGGCTATTGGAATTTTATCATATTTTCTATTTTTATTTTGTTGATTATCGACATCATCTAAGGACTTCTGATTATAATAGTAAAGATTTTTAGTTCCGCGTTCCAAGATGCAGGGTGCCTTTTGTGAAAGTAGGGGGGAGGGAATTAGAAAAGGTTTATAGAAATTTGAACACATTTTCTTTTTTCTTTTTATGAAATGGCCCGTGAGTTTCATCCATGCACACAACACTCATGAACCCAAGGGACCAAAGAATTTGCCCCGAAAGCATTAATTTGTGGCCACTTCCCCTTTTAGGGTTCAACAATGCACTCTTCCCGGGAAGAGAGGTACTATACTTATTGGATATAGTGCCCTCAAGGCAATTATTGTAACTGCAGGTAGACGATTATCATAATTGAACGAGAACCTATACATGTAGAACAGGCTTACTCGAGATTATAGTATGCTATCTGGTTTGTCATTGTCATTATGTGTATACGTTTTGATAAAGCACGTAGGAATATTGCTTAACTACCAGCATTATGATGGCGATCATATATGTGGGAGATGGGTGGTCCATAAGCACATCCTTAAATGTCCCTAATCGAGAGAGTATCGACACTGGGCATCGATACTCCGGAGTAAACTAGTGTATACTTTTCGAGACCCCGACGAGAGACGGTGGCCGGTCTCACAAGCCATTGGTGTTGAGTCACCTAAGATAGTATACAGGTGCTCACTGGAGGTGAGTACACCGGACAGACCCGCCGAGAACTTTTAGATAGTATTATACCTATTGTCAGATGGAAGCTCTCTTGTGGCATGAGTACAAGTTAATATTTTGACCTGAGATTTTCATTTGTCTCGTGTGAGTTCCCACTGTACTTAAATTACTACCCTATCATGGTTCAAAGGAGTCGTGCAAACAGATTTTAGTTGGGTACAGTCCCGAGCCATATGGAGGCAGTAAACAATCGTCAGGGATTCGTCTCTCCCTGTATTGGGAGTCGATGTTGCGCTGTGTTGGGTCAGCTATTACCATAAAATCCTTGGCCAAGGTGCATGAGATTTACTGATGTGATATCAGTAGTTTCTCAGTCGGTGATGAGTTTCAGACCGGCACAACTTATTAGGTTAGTAGGGGTCTGACGTTATCCACCTCCTAAACTCGGTATACGATTATCTCAGACGAAAAGACCGGACTGTACGGAGATTGTCACAGACAGGCTCAGTAGGGGTACAGATGAGTTTGCTCGTCGACCTTTCTTTCGCTCAATACCTGAATGGCTGTTACATACAGCTAGTGCCGCTGACATGCTTGTGGTTAAACCCACTGCTAGTATAATGACGAGTCTTTAGAGTCCCACACAGAGGGTTTTCCCGGTTCAGGCAAAATGATGTAGTGGCCGTATATTAATACGTACATGGTTCCGATTAGGTATGTGTGCTAGCCACGTGGACTTCAATCGGACGGATGATAATACTAGTTGGCTTAGAATTAACCCGGATTATTAAATCAAGTTTTGATTTAATAAATTACATATATATATTTCGATATGTATATTCTAGTATTATGTTCATTGTATTTTTCTATCTCTTGGGTATTCGTATTTTGATACGAATACGGGCATGTATTTGCGGGGACGTATTCTTATATTTATACAAGAATACTTCTAGAAGGAGAACATCTCATTTCTAGGTTTTTATTTCTTTTTAAAGAAATTAAGAAATGAGGTGGAAGAAAGAAATGGTGGAGGGTATGGGCAAATGAATTATATATTCATTTGCACACACTATTCAAGCATGGTTGTAATTTTAAAATGAAAAATTCTTTTAAACAAAACAAATGAAGCATGCTTGAATTTGTGGTGAAAATTTTCATTCTACTATTTCAGCTTCACTCTTTTCCATGGCTCCTTCTTCTTCTTCATCTTCAACCCTCTCATGAGTTAAGAATCATGAAAATAAAGAGAAAGAAAAATGCTAGTACACCCACACACATCGCTAAGCATCCTGGATTAGCAGCCTATGATCTTTAGTTACTTCATTGATGAAGTTGAAGCTTGAACTTGGTTCTCTCGGGTGGATCATCTTCTACGAAAGAAGACCGGCTTGCAAGCGCGATCCGGAACTCTTGAGAGTATGCTAGAGTCTAATTCAATTGGAGCAAATGAAGACGCTACAAAAGTTGTGATTTCTATCCTTTTGTGCTTGCTAGTTTAGGTGTTTGGTTTAGATTATTGGGTATAAATTTCTAGTGCCATCAAAATTTTCGTTTTCGTATTCCGCATTGACCGCGGGTTAGCGGCGAGGGCACTAGGAACCTTTCAATACTAACTGAGCTATTACTCATTGGTATACATTTCAAATATGTTAGCCCCACTTCCCAGAAGACGGTAATGACACGTTACAAGGCCCGCAACATATTTAATATGAGAAGGTCATTTCCCTTAATAAATACGTTAAGCGTATGTAAGCAATATAACAATATGCAAGAATAACAAGAGTAATTAAAATAAACAGCAACTATATTTACATTCGAATTCAAGTACAATGTCTGAAATAAAAGATACAATACTGGGAAGCCTAAACAGCGGCTTACAAAAGATAAGTGTAAAAAGAAACTAGTAATCTGGCTGGGCTGTGAGCTGGTCCAAGTCCTCCTGGCTCGGCTCGATCTCCTTAGTGTCCGGTCCTCATGACGAACATTCCAAGAAAAATAAATAGAGAGGAATATCGTCAGCGAACTAACACTCGATAAGTCCCCAAAAGAAATAGTTTAATGATGACCGAAGATATGAAAATGTATAGAAACCAAGTAGTAATGAACATGTAAGGTTTTATGTAAAAGTATCTTAATCATGTCATTCATGTGTATACGGAAGCTATTCTAACGTGGTTGTTTGTAGTTTGATAAGAAAAGTGAGCATGTATACGAGAGTAGTCCTGCTTACCTTGAGGACCAAAGGTACAAGAGAGTACAAGGCTCCGTCATAACCCACAGAACAACGGCACGAGATATTCAAGAGATGTCTTTTAAAGTGACCTCTCGTTCCACGACAAACGTTCCTTACCAACCTACCTTTTATCCCAGCGTATTTTATTGTATAGTTCAAGTTTACATGTATTGGCTGAATCCATGAATATAAGAATGTAAGTTCAGGTTCAAGTTGTATTCAGGTATTCATGTCAAGTCAAGTTATTGAAAGTGTATGTTAGCACCACCACTGGGTTTTACTGGCATCAAGCATGCCGTTTTTTAAAAATTAGGGGTGCTAAACTGTCACGCCCCGCTTCCCAAAATACGGAATACGAGTGGTGACTAGGCCAGCCATACTCCTACGGTCAGGGAATAATCCCGCCGTAGTTACACTTCGGCTTCTAGCATTACGTGGTAGTCAGTAATCAGTACTTGAGTAAAGGAAAATCACAGCTCATAATTTTATTACATTGCAAATAAAAGAGTTCGAAGTACATTTATTTTACAGAATAAAAGTAAACTAACCAACAAACAAGTGCAGAAAGCAAAAGAGAAGGCGCTGATGAAGCAGTCTAGATCTACGCGATCTCACAGGGCAGTAATTGCGGTCTCCTGTACCGCCTTCAATCCCTCGGCCAGAAGATCGGTCTTCCTCTCTTGAGCTTGGGCCAGGGTCGTCAGTGTGCTAAGGATCTTCTCGGTACGATCGTGGGGACCGGCACCTGAGGAGTTGCCTGAGGAGTCCATTTTCCTGAAAAGATTAAAAGAAATCAGATTCAAGTAAGGCTACACAATGATTCAACGACGATTAGAAAGTGAGGAAGAAATGTAATAAGGCATACGCTAAGGGTGTAACTCAATCTAGAGGTCCCTCGACGGAACTGTAATTTCATCCAAAACCTGGCTCTGATACCAACAAAACCATGTCACGTCCCGCTTCCCAAAATACGGAATACGAGGGGTGACAAGGCCAGTCATGCTCCTACGGTTAAGGAAATATCCTGCCGTAGTCACACTTCGGCTTCTAGCATTACATGGTAATCAGTAATTGTAGCACAGGTAATGGGAAATGCAGTCACTAATTCTATCAAAACAGATAAAAGATATACCAGATAGAGATCAAGGGAAAGATAGCGCTGGCGTCGCTGATCTAGATGTCCGCACTATCCTCGATATAAGGCAGGTCCTGCTCCTGGGCTGGATCCACTTCGTCCTCTGAGCATGCACACTCAGGTCGTCAGGACGACACATATAGCAATAAATATATATATGATGGGCATACAATAATATTAAACATGAGGAGTACAATGAATTGCAGAACATGAGTAAAATGAACATTGACTGAATATGAATGGTGCAATGTAGGTATCATGTCAATAAACTAGGCCATATGCATGTCACTGCTTATCGGTCACTAAGTCAATGAAATCAATTGGCGGAAAGGATGCTCGTGTTTAACAAGGGTCTCATGCATGCCCGAGACTACGGTCCACTGTGCCCGGGACATAACCCTGTCAGCCGTGCCGCTCGGCCTATGACCTAATGTATATATATGTATATCACTAATAACGAATGATCATCCTCTAAATCAATGTGCCTTGCTAAATACGAGTTCAATTCCACTTTGATTTCCCCATTCCCCAGGTTATAGTATGCACTCAGGGATTAGGTAGGTTGTGAACAAATACGTATCGCTGTCACTTTCAACCACTTTTCCACTTATCAATATCACTGTCGTATTTGCCACAACACCATCACTAACACTAATATATCGACAATGCAATTCATTCGCTAGGTTTCAACGTGAATGTTCACTAAGCAGCAGGTATAAAGCAAACACGAAAGTATGCAGAAATACACTGAACATGTATTCACTATTCTATGACGACCAATGCCATACAACTTGCAAAATTTACGATAAATCATACACAAAGAATAGACCAAAATAATATAAAGGACGTACGAATCAAACTTGATTATATAAACAGTAAAATTTATTTCATGTCAATCGGGATTCAGGTTAGGGAATTATCATCATTTTAAGGTAGCGATCGATTGCTGAAATTCCAGTTTCAGCACTGGAAGCCCAACTTCGCGCACGTTTTATCAGTAATTGTGTTCAGATTTTGATGTTTCTCCAGTTAATGAAATATAGTTCTATCAGTTAAGTTTCCAACGCATCAAACGGATTATCAATAGAACCTCTATATTAGAAGTTATGTTCAGTTTAATGTGACGGTGTAAGGAATATTACTGCAGAAACTGCAGAACATAGCGGTACTCTAAAATACAATTTAAATATCAAACGACGATGAAAATGCACGGGACCAGATTCATGTGTTAGCTAATTAAGTTATCTACGCGACCGTATGAGGCTCCATGCATTTTCAGTTTTATGCAGGTATGTACAAGTGCTTAAATTCAGGTTTCCTCCGTAGAATGCTGCTCCGGACTGCAGTCCAGAGCCGTATTCCCTTTCATTTTTCAGTGTTATGAAATTGCAATATTCAATAACTAATTACATAGGGTTATAGGTTATCTAGTTAGGTTCTATACGAGCCCTGGAACACTATGATTAGATTTATATTTAATTAACTACTAATTTTACAACGTGATATGTATGGTGATTTTCAGATTTGACGTAACCATTTGGGATGTCATTTTATATTCGATGCCTTAACTATTTGATCCCAATTTCTTATACATCACTCGTTAACAATAATCGAAACTTCTAATAATAAAATTGGGGGATTTTTAATAGGGTCTTGGATAGGGTAATCGCATCGAGCACTCGATGCGTGTAAGTGAACGCTATCTATTTTTACATACACTCATCATACATTTTACCAATTAAATTATTAGACTATATTTATTAAACTATATATGTACATAGCATGATTTGAATAAGTGAAGGAGGTTCACTTGCCTTCGGTCGCTTGATATGTAAGCGACATCACGTGCGGGATCCGTATCGTCACTCGAGACGATGCGATGCTGGACACAGGCGCGGCGCGGCGCGATGCGATAGTGGAAGTGGCGATGACGCGGGCGCGAAATGGTACCGGGCACGGTCTTGACTCGGTGCGTGGTACGGGTGTGGCACGACGCGAGCACTGGATCGGGTCCGGTATGGCACGGGGCTGGCACGACGTGGCACAGGGACTGGGTATGATGTAGCACGGGGAGTGGGTACGGGACGCGACACGTCTGGGTACACGGTGGCATGGAGGCGGGCACTAGACTGGGCACAGTAGTGGGCATGTCATGGTGCAGTCGTGGAATGGAGGTGGGCACTGCGTGGCACGGGTATGGGGCATGGGGTGGCTCGGTGCTGGGCCTAGTGGCGGCTCGACGGTGGCAGCAGGCGGGGCACGACGGTGGTGCTGCGGTGCTGGCAGGGCAGTGGGCACATCGTGGTTCGAGGCTGGCACGAAGCGGACACTTATGCATGGAGAAGACTCGGCGACGGCAGCGGTGGGCTCGGGGTCTAACGGAGGTCGGGGAGCTCCAACGACGAGTAGAGGTCGGTAGTGAAGGGTTTGGTTGAAGGAGACACAGGTGAAGGAGCTTCGGAAATGGGATACGAGCAAGGCAACAACGAGGTGAAGGCGGCGGTGATGGCTTGAGAAGGAGTTGGGCTCGGCTGCAGGAAGAAGGAGGAGGCCGCGATGGTGTTTGAAGATCTCGAAGATGGTGAGAGGAGATGACAATGATGGCGGGGGCATGACGGCAGAACGGGGGCTGGCACGGTGGAAGTGACGGCGTCGAATGCGGCGGAGGTAACGACACGCAAGGTGACTCAGTGGTGTTGGGTGCAGCGAGTGCAGCGAAGGTGGTCGGTGTTGTTGTTCCTCGTGGTCGGAGGAAGGGACGAGCAGCTGGGGGTTAGGTAGGGGAGTGGTATCAGAGGGGTCGGGCAGCGGTGCTCGTCGGAGAAGGTCGGCGGTGGTTGCAAGCGGAGGGGGCAAAGGGAAGAGAAGATGAGGAGGAGTGGGGAGCTCGTTGTTGTTGTCGGTGTTGGTTTCGGGAGGAGCTCGTGAGAGGGCTTCGCGAGTGAAGAGATAGAGAGAAGTGAGAGAGGGGTCGGTTGTGAGAGGCGAGGCAGGTGAGGGGATGGGTCATGGGTGAGCGTGGGTCTCGAGGAGCGCGAGGGGGAGTGGAGAGGCAGTGAAGGGGAGTGGGTCGCGTGGATCCATTGGCGAGGAAGGAGGAACGACGAGGGCGAAGGCTCGGGGGAAGCGCGAGGGAGAGGAAGACGTTGGGAGAGATGGGCGCGAGGAAGTTGGCGTGCGGCGCGAGAAGTGTGCGTGGGTGCGGTCGTTGTGGGCGCGAGAAGCGGGGGACGTTGGAAGTGACGCGAGGGAAGTGGCGGGAAAAAGAGAAGTAGTGAGGAGGAAGGAGAGGGGGAAAGCGGGTCGGGCATGGGTTGGGCCGGGTAGACTTAGGATTTAGGTTTAGGTTTAGAGTTTAGGTTAGGAATTTAATTTAAATAAAATATAAAAAGTATAAATAAAAAGGAAATAATCTGAAAAATACATGGGAAATTATATATACGAAACTGGGGATTTACATAAACTATACTAACCAAGATCTTAAACTAGATGATTATGGCTTAACTATGATATCATAAAAACTAGCTAAAAGAACGAAACTACAACCTTTATAGATCGTGCCCTTCTCTTCTCAAGCTCCGGGTTGTAGTCCCTACGACTCCTCGTAGCTCCACTTAAAGATGGTACAAGCTCCCTTCGTGATCTTCGTGTCAAAGACGATCCACCCGAAGTCCCTCTAGCTCAAGCTACCTCTTCACTAAACTATCTTTAGTGAAGGAAACACACTACACTTGGTTGCTAATCAAATGTAGGATGGTGAAGTACGGTTGTGTTTGCTCACTAGGATTTGTTCAAACCTCTATGGTTCACATCACATGTGAGTGTTAGAGTTTTGAGGCGTGAGGAAGAAGAAGAAGAAAAATGTAGAGAGCAAAGAAAAATGAGCTCTTGAAAATGGCTAAGTGTTGAATGGCTCATTCATCCCCTCCTCACTTATTGAAGCATGGATTAAAAAATCCAACCATGCTTCAATAGTGATGGCAAATGAATAAAAAAATGAGCAAAACCATGCTTCACCCATGCCTTCAAAAGTCTCCCCATTTTTCTTTTCATTTTCTATTTTCTAAAAATAGAAAATCCATGCCATGCTTCATTTTAATATATATATATATATCATATATATATTATGAAGAATAATTAGTGAGCTAATAATATTAGTTAACATATAATTATATCAAATATAATATATATCAAATTATCAAATCAACACTTGATTTAATAATCCGGTTATATCACATATAACCGACTAATATCATTTATCTGTATATCACATTATCAAATCAACACTTGATTCAATAATCCAGTTATATCACATATAACCTAACCGATAACAAATAACCGCTGTTGGGGTAAAAAATTACACCCCGGTTGACTAAGTCAAAATCAAAGTCAACCCCAAGTAAGCGGGCCCAAGCCCAGAGCAAGTGGGCCCATGCCAAAGTCGAGCCCCGCGACCGGCCTGCCCCATGCCAAAACGAAATCATGTAATAAATAATTTTGATGTAATTTTTTAATGCATGAATGGGCATAAAGCCAAATTTTTGTAAAGTCCATGGCCCATGTGCAAAATAAATGAGCACATGAGGCATGGGATAGGCAAAATGCCATTTTGTAAAGTCCAAGGGGCTATATGTAAGTTTGTAAGCCTATAAAAGGCAACATGATAATGAAATAAAGAAGAATTCATTCTCTCCAAAAATTAGGGTCTATGCCTCTTCTCCTTCCTCAAGGTTCTAAAACCTTCTTCTCCTTTTTGAATTAAATCAAGAGTTTAACTCTTCCTTTTCCAAAAATAAATAGTTTTTCACCATAAAACCCTCGAAGGGGAGCTCGGATCTACCATCAAATCTCTAAAAGGGGAGATTTTAAGTCTCACATCCCCCTTTCCCCCTAAGATCCAGCAAACGGAGAGGAAGAAGAAGGATACCCATCTATAAAAATCCTATTCCGGGAGGATCCAAGACTCAAAAGAAGATCCAAAAATTTCTAGAAGTTTAACTCCAGTCAAGATCTGTTGGAGTTTAACTTCAAATCTATACATAATCCCTGTTAGGAGTTCAACTCCAATGCCCCTTGGGAGTTCAACTCCTAACCCAAGGGATAAGCCTCTTTTTCGCTGGTGTTTCCAGCGGTCGCGTGCCGTGCACGTGACCCATGGGCACCTAGCGGCCGCGTGCCGCACACGCGACCCGCGGGCACCCAGCGGTCGCGTGCAAGACACATGACCCGCAGGCGCTAAGCGCCCACATGCGCCTCACGCAACCCGCGGGCGCTCAGCGCCTAGCGGTCGTGTGATGTGCACGTAACCCGCTGGCGACCAGCGGTCGCGTGCTGTGCACGTGACCCGCGGGGGCCAAGCGCCCACGCGCCTGGCACGTGACCCGCGAGCGCAAGCCCCCACGCGCCTGGCACGTGACCCGTGGGCGCCCAGCGCCCACGTGCCATGCACGCGTCTTTAAGACGCTCTTCACCCCTCATTTTCCGTGCACTCCACCCCAGAAACATGACCTTCATTAGGAAATTTTTTCTAATGGGGCGCTGCCCCTCACCCCGCAAGGGGGCTGCTAGCCCTTTTGACCCCCAACCCGCTATCCGGGTAGCGGGACCCCCGTAAACTCTGTGAGGCCCCCGATATCCAAAACCCCCTTTCAAAACAAAACACACACACTGCACATTGAGTTCGCATGACCAGTTTGACCCGTTAATCGGAGGTTCCTTCACTCCAACGGCGAGGGGTAATTAACGGCAGCTTAGTCCGCGGCTGCCGGAGACTCGGATCTCCACAATCAATAAACCCATGTATGAGGTCATCGAAAATCTTCGTCATAGCCCTCTGATAAGTAGCGCCGGCGTTCTTTAGACCAAAAGGCATCACTTTATAGCAAAATATGCCCAGAGGAGTCCGGAAAGCGGTATACTTCTGGTCTTTGGGATGCATCTTTATTTGATTGTACCCCGGTGATCCGTCCATGAAGAAGAAGACTTTGTGAGTGGACGTGTTATCTATCACCAGCTCGGTAACCGGCACGGGAAAATCATCCTTCGGGCAAGCTTTAGACAGCAGCTCACTGACGAACGTAGGCCGCGGGTCGTTTGTCGTCCCCAAGTCGATTTTCCTTAGGTTATCCACAGTAGTGTGTATTCCATCTTCCAATTCTTTTGGCGCCGGTGGAAATTCTGAGATCACCCCGTCTTCATTTTCGAAGCACCAGGAGAGCTCATCCATATTCTCGGGCATTTCTTCTTCCGACAACGTTATCACGTGACAGGTACGAGCTTGTTTCTAAGACCGATATTGATCTGGTTCTACTCTCGCCATATACGTTGCTTTTGGCACATGTCTTTGCGGTGGGGCTACCCTCCAACTGTTGGATAGAGCGAACCTGCCGAGTTAATATTGGTCTTCGACCTAGTTTTTGAAAGTGAAGCGGTCTTCAAGAGGATGGCCTATTGCTCAGTGATTGGAGCAATAATCCGGCTGACAGACCTCGTTTGCTTGTTCGGGGTGCTTGGACTCCGGGAGCGTAATCATTTGATGTTTCACGACGAGGTCGAAGATTCTCCTTGTCTTGTCTCGAGGGAAAGAATATGCTCGACCCTTTTTTTCATAAGAGACGGATTCCAGCTGACTTTTTCTCGATCGCGTGGCTTCTTGGATCCGCTTCGCTGTTTTTAACGCCATACCCGTTCTTGATCTTGTTGTTGCCTCTGCGTCAGACTTTTTTCTTGCCACGAGAGCGCACAGCAGGCTAAGGATGAAGAGCATCGTCGTCTTCTCTTTCCGTAGACAGCTGAATGAGACGTTGCGTCATGGCTTTCTCGTAGATGACCATTTCGCGGCTGTGGTCATCCCGAACCTTTTGACTCGCTTCCCATACTCGCTTGTCCATCTGTTCTTCAAACGACGGACTCGGCATTTTTATGACTGGAACTCGTTCTGGTTCAGCGTCAGCGTCTTTTAAAAGAACCTCCTCTTCTTAATCAAGGTCCTTTATGACATGGCAGTCATGGAATTGCTTTCGTTTCTTGGACTGGACATATCCAAGCCCAATAGTTTCCATTTTTCCGTTGGGCAATTTTCGCTGAGTTCCGGGGACGTTCCAAATCTTGTTGTAGAACCGAGCTTACCGAGGAGTCTGTTTGAAAGGTACGCCTTGGCATCTTAAAAACCTTTTCAATCCTTCCGTATAGTACCTGGGCAGACGGATAGGTTGGAGCCTGTCGAGCGCAAAATCGGCACCATGCCAAACTTCTATTTCGACTTTAGTTTTCGTGGATCGATAGAATATGATCGCTTTTCACTTCTTCGCCTGGGAAGGACGTAGAACGTCTGCAGCTTTTGCACACTATATGTCTCAAGCGCATCAAGCTCTCTATAGTGCTGCCATAAAACCATGGCGATTTGCAAACATGGATCATCTCCAGTGAAGGCCTGCATCGATGGTCGGGCCGAGAACACTGCTTTGACTTCGTCTTCAAAGTCACTGCCAAAGACCAGAACAGGGGTAGATGGTCTCGGCTTGTTGCATTGGGGCGGTCCCGAATAGACTATCTCCTCCTCCTCCTCGGTATCGCTCCCGAAGACCGGAATAGTGGTGATAGCTTTCTGCTTATTCTCCGGTTTATGGCATCTTTCCGTGTCTTCAAAGTCTGGTAGGAAATACTTTGCATCTTCGTACTTTCGGACTTCATTTACAGAGAATGGGTTTAGTTCCCCCGTCACGGTATACTCGAGTCCATCTTTGAAATACTTCATACACTGATGTTGTGTAGAAGGGATGATGTTGTACTCGTGTAACCAAGGCCGGCCGAGCAAAGCGTTGTAGCAGATCTTGGCGTCAATGGCATGAAATTTGATGTCAGTGACGAGCAGCCCAAAGCGTAACGTCAGTATCACAGACCCGAGGGCCCGTGATGACCGGGAGTCGAACCCGGAGATGGTGATTTTATCCCGAGCGATGTGCTAAACTCTCATGCATATTTCTTTTAGCACCCTCACATTTAGGAGATTGACAGAGGACCTGTTGTAAACTAAGATCTTCCCTATCTTGATCTCATGGCAGTACCCGGTGACATACAGGAGACAGTTGTGCTCGCACGTTCCGAGGAGGAGATCTTCATTGCCGAAAGTGATGTCTGCTGTATGCACTTCTTCCAGCTCGTCCTTCATCTTTTCTTCGGCAGGGAAAGCTTAAAACTTCTCGTGCTCTTGCAATGCCCTGATCAAAGAATCTCGTGTCGCTTTGGACAGGAGGAGAGCATCCAAAATGCTTAGCTGTGAGGGTATCTTCCTCAGGTGTGCTTGAACATTGTAATCCACTTTGTTTTTCTTGGGCGGGTCCTTGGCTGCCAGCTCTTCGACGATTCGATCATCGAGGGCGATATCCTCAAGGACTTTTTGCTTCCACTTATCTTTTTTGTTCGATCCCTTGTTCGTAGGTCCGAGATTCTTTTCGGGCAACGTACGATTACGCAGCTGGATGTTTTCACAGTTCGTTATCTCTTCCTCTTTTTCTGAGGTGGATTCCTTGAAGAAAGGGCCGAGGGCTACTTCTTCATCAAAATCGTTTCCAAAGGTGAGAACTTGTGATCCCCTAGTATCAACCATGTGATAGTTGCCGGCGGTTCTTTTGTGCTCATCTGTCGTGTTTCTCTGCTCCTGACGAGTTTTGCGTTTCATCCGCTTGAAATGTTGTCGGTGAGCAACGTATCCCTGCCACCACTTTTTAAAGGCCATGCATTCTTCGGTAGGGTGTGCAATCCTCTGATGGTATAAGCAGTAGTTAGGATGTACATCCGCTTCGTCAAGATGTATATCGCCAGGAGTATCTCCTTTGAAAGGTGGCAGCTTCATTCCCGTTGACAGAGTTTTAGCGAACCGTTTCCTTGTCTTAAGCCTGCTTTTGTCTGCCGTGGGCATGCTTCAATCTGGTTGGAGTGCTTCAACCTTTTCATCCTGTCGCCGACGTTTGGCCCTTTCGAATATGGCCATTTCATGCTCTTGATCAGCTTTGCTCTTCTGACGGGCTTCGTTCAGCAGCATGTCAATCATCTCGTCTGACGGTTCCCAGGATTTTGGCACCGATCCTGCCCCCAGCTTCTCTACGTCATTTTCTAACGCCGAGTGAGCTTCTTCGTGATTTATTGATGAATGAGAGATCATGTGACAATTTGCCACATAATCCTCGGGTTCTTCTGACGAGTCTTCTCCCTCATCATGGTCGTTATCTCCACCCTCAGGAATATGGTTGAGAAACTCTTGGAGTGTAACCGGGGTTCGCGCCTTCTGGTTATATTCCTCCAGTGCATCAATATGCTTTTGCAGGTCTGTGCGTTTGTCGTCAGACTGCGCGGGCTTTTTGGTCTTCTTCTTCTTCTTCGAAGACTTCGACGGCTGGGCCTGGGTATTTTTCCCATCGCTATTAACTCTCGGTGTTGAGCGCAGTTTCAACATTCCCTCAATTATCTCGGGTTCCAGCGGGCTTTTCTACCTAATCGCCGGACTTACTTGAAGATCTTTCAGCATTCTTTTAGTCTTGTTCGAAAGAACAACTTCCCACGGAGCTTCCTCTATAAATGAGCATGATGCCCTTGGCGTGTCCACCTTTTTAGGAGTGTGCGGTTGTGGCAGGTTTACCCTCCAATTTTTAGACAGCGCAAATTTGCCTTGCTGGTACTGGTCCATAATCCAGTTTTTGAAGACGAAGAAATCTTCGATTGGGTGGCTTACTATTCGTTGGTAGAGGCAGTAATTGGGATTGTTGACGTCGCCCGGTTGCAATGGGCGTCTCGGATCTAGTAGAGTGATGAGCCTATTGCGCATCGCCAGTTTGAACAATCTTCTCGTTTTATCTCGAGGGAATGAGTAAGGATGTCTCAGCTTTCCCCGAGTGATCGTTGTCTATTATTTTGGCAAGCAGCTGGTTTCGGATCACTTGGCTGTTGCTGAGCGTTGGCGACAAAGGTCGCTTTCCTATTCCCTTTTCATTCCGATGCTCCATTTTTGAGGAGGACGTTCTATGGCCCATCTGATCCATTTGGGCCAGCTTGTCGATCAAGGCTTGGAAAGTGGTTGGCTTGAAAAACATCATGAATTGGGATATAGTTGCCTGCGGATCCAGGGTCCCTACGAACATGCCCACAGCAGGAGCTTCTTCTATTCGTTGTTCGCATCTCGACCATAGGTTCCGCCACCGAATTACATACTAAACCCATGTTTCTCCTGGCTTCACCCTGGCATTGATTAATGCCGTGATCGGGGTGCGTTCGCTGGCGCGTGCGAAACGCTGGGTGAATAGAAACTCCATTTCTGTGAATGTTTTAATGGAATCATTCGGAATCTCCGAGTACCATTCAAAAGCCGTCTCTACTAAACTGCCGACGAACTGGCGAAGTAACAGTTTGTCGTCACCTCCGATATTGCCGTAAAGAGCCCTGAACTGAGCGGCGTGCTGATGGGGGTTGCCTGTCCCCTTATACACGTGAAATTTAGGGATCGTATATCCCGGCAGGTACTTAATTTGATCATACCAGCTTGGATAGGGTCGCCCAGTTCTGACGACTTGGCCAGCGGCTTCGCTTGCCTGATGAGCTCGTACTTGTTGAGCTATGTAGTCATCAAGCGCAGCTTTCGAGATCGTCTCCTCCCTTGCTGCTGATAAAGCCGGAAGAGGGTTTGATGTCTCTCCTCTGTCGTCTTCAACGATTATCGGGGGATCTTCGGCTGAAGGGTCCGGCTGGATCATCATCCCCACCATATCTTGGAACATGAGCGCCATTTGTTTTATATTAGCCGCTTGTTCCGCGGCCTCTTTATCTTTTTTCTCGAGCATCCTTCGTAGGAAGACACGATGCTCTATCATTTCATTTCATTTCATTTTTTTCCGTGATGCTCTATCATTTCATCTTTTTATATCGCGAAAGTCGCGATTGCCCAATCATTTCGGCTTTTTATCGCGGTGCCCAATCATTTCAGCTATTTTTCTTTTTTTTACTCGCTGCTTTTTATTGCAAGCTGCCCAAACATTTTGGCTGTTTTTATATGCATATATTTTGCTCGCTGATTTTTATTGCGAGTTGCCCCATCATTTCTGCTATTTCATATGCATTTTTGCTCGCTAATTTCTATTGCCGCGAGTGTTCACCGCCGAAAACAGAGACGAAACCGTGTAGGTCGTCTTGCCTGAATTTGGGGGCAGATGCTATTTGGTTTTATCCGTCTACCTCTCCGAAGATGCCAAGTTGATTTATGACACCATGTATCGGAGGTTTAGACGGATGCGGCCGTTATAGCAGACTTCGTTAGAGTCCCCCTCATTGTGAGGGGTTTTTGATTGTGGGGACGCTCTTCCCTGCAGGCGTAAGCTCCTGCAGTTAATTACGTTACCGCGTAGCGATAACCACTTTCTCCTGCTCCAGATGTTCACTTCGTGTCGTGTGTGTTTGTTTTATTTTTGGTTGCCCGTGGATTGTATACGGAGACTAATTTATGTTGTCGCCCGTAGGACGGGGATTAGTCCAAATCCGTATATTCTTAGATTTGGGTTTGGGTTGTTTTAAGGCTCGTTAATCTCGTTTGAGATTAAGATCAACTTAAATTTTTGTTAAGGATACGTTAGTCTAATTTTAGACTAAGATCTACTTAACGAGATTTTAGGATCATTTAGATCCAAAGAAAGAGCATTTGGGCTTTATCGTTTTAGTTTAGGGACATTACGGTCCATTAGGTTTAAGGACATCATAGTCCATGTTTAAGGACATCATAGTCCATAGAGTTTAGTTTAGGGACGTTGCGGTCCATTGGGTTTAAGGACATCATAGTCCGTGTTTAAAGACACCATAGTCTGTAGGGTTTAAAGACATCATAGTCTGTGTTTAAAGACATCATAGTCTGTAGGGTTTAAAGACATCATAGTCTGTAGGGTTTTAAGATATCATAGTCTGTGTTTAAAGACATCATAGTCTGTGTTTAAAGACATCATAGTCTATGGGTTTAAAGACATCATAGTCTGTGTTTAGAGACATCATAGTCTATAGGGTTTAAAGACATCATAGTCTGTAGGGTTTAAAGACATCATAGTCTGTGTTTAAAGACATCATAGTCTATGTTTAAAGACATCATAGTCTGTAGGGTTTAAAGACATCATAGTCTGTGTTTAGAGACATCATAGTCTATAGGGTTTAAAGACATCATAGTCTGTGTTTAAAGACATCATAGTCTGTAGGGTTTAAAGACATCATAGTCTTTGTTTAGAGACATCATAGTCTATAGGGTTTTGGTTTAACAGTTTGGGGATGCATCAAAAGTTATTGGTTATTGGGACCCTTCACCTCTCTGAAGACGTTGAAGAATTACAACGACATGTATCAGAGGTATGAAGAGATGTACCTTTGAACCAGTGAATGTTCATCAACGATTTGGTGATCTTGTTTGGGACTAAGTCCAATTTGAGAGCATATGAGCTGGGTTAATTTGGGATTTGACCAACCTTGGGCTCAGCCCATTTGATTATTTATTTGGGTTTGGCCCCCTTTCTGCATCAGCAATGCCGAGCATTGAAATGGGTTCTGACACCCTTTATTCTTTTTGTTTTATTCGTATTCTTTTATATGGAGTGTTAAACACTTGATAGCGCTCACGTGAGGAGCATGCGGAGCGCTCGGCGCTGTGCGCCAGGCAATGAGTACTAGGTACTTTTATTAAGTAGCGCCCACGTGAGGAGCACGTGGAGCGCTAGGCACTGAGCGCCAAACTTTGAGTGCTAAGCTCTCCTTATTAAATAGCGCTCACGTGAGGGGCACATGGAGCGCTTGTAGTAGTGTTAAACACTAAAAGTTTGAGGCGCTCACGTGAGGTCACGTGAGGCGCTTGAAGTAGTGTTAAACACAAAAAATCTGAGGCGCTCACGTGGGGTCACGTGAGGCGTTTGAAGTAGGGTTAAACACTAAAAATCTGAGGCGCTCACGTGGGGTCATGTGAGGCGCTTGAAATAGTGTTAAACACTAAAAATCTGAGGCGCTCATGTGGGGTCACGTGAGGCACTTGAAAATTGGCGCTATTTCTTTGGGTTTATTCCCTTGTTTATTCCTCAGCGCTAAGCACTATTGGGTCACGAGGGATCACGTGAGGCGCCCTAAAAATGGAAACTGCTTTTGATTTATTCCTTTTTTGCTTTATAACTGCTAAGCACTATCTGGGGGTCACGTGGGATCACGTGAGCCAAACTCAGTTGTCCTCTTTGTTCATCAAGGGTGCTCACGTGGGAGCACGTGATGTGCCATTATCATATTGGGTGCTGATCTTTCTAAGTGCATGGAGATCCTGAGTTTTAAGACTTTCAAGCCTATTGTTTTGTAAGAATTAAATTCTTATATAGGGTTAAACCCTAGTTTTATTAGAGGAATTGGATTCCTATATGACCTTGTAAGAATTAAATTCTTTGAACTTAGTTCTTTCCCCTAGGTTTGAATCTACATAACAGAACATCCTGATGAGAATTAAATTTTCAACTTGTGGGGAGATCTGCTTCTGCAGATTCCAACCATAGGAAGAACTATATTCTTTTTAGAAGAGTTAAACTCTTGTGGATGCGAAGTAGAAGTAATATGCTCTCTGTGTATTTGTTTCTTCTTACGTAGGGTTTCTTCTTTTCTTTTGAACTTGCAGTTTATGGGGGTGGGGGTTTCTTCTCTACGAGACTTGAAGTCTTGGGTCCTTTATATAGGGGAGGCTGATTTGTTGATTCAGTTAAGGAAATCTCTCATTGAGAGATTTTTTAATTGATTTGGAGAATTTATCCACCGTTGGATCTTTGATCCAAGGACTTCTGTTTTACAGAAGACACATTTTTTTTGTTTTTAACAAGATTGGGAAAATATTTTCCCATACAGAACTTATTCTGTATCTTGGTGATTTTTAATCACCATTGGATCTTTGATCCAACGGTGCTCTGATTTATAGAGCACAATCTTTCTTGTTTAGAAAGATTATTTAGAAATATTTCTAAAATAGGGTTCTGATTTCTTTATTTAGAATTTAATTTTATCGGCTCAGAAGGCATTAGAGGCCCCCACATGCAGCCCGTGACCCTTCACAGAATTGACTTGGTTCGTTTGTATGCAGCAGTCCAAACAAAATGAAGGCATCACATGGTAACACGTGAGCTTCTTTGCTCTTTGTTTGTTTAATAACTGGGTCTTACACGTTTTGTGTGAATGACGGTCACGTGTTTGCACGTGAGGCTTTAATTGCCGCTTATTAAGTGGAGCCGCTTACTCTGTACACAGATGCATCACGTGCTTGCACGTGATTCTCCACTAGCGGGAAGTTTTTCCCTTTCCCTCTGTGAGTCTCTTTATAAGGGATCGATGATCACGTGTTTACACGTGATGCTTCCATTAGTGGGGAATTTTCCCTTCCCCTTTTCTTTCTGAATTTTTATAAGGGAACAAATGCCCCCATAACGTTGTTCTCATGTGGCTTGAACGTGAGTGCAACGCTGTCACCTTTACCGTTGTTGGATTGCCTAGGGGAACGGGGTGGTGAACCACCCTTGTCATGTCTTATAAATGCAAGGGTTTGGTCTTTAGGCAGACGCTGTTCTTTCATCTTCTTCCTTGGTTATTTTATTGAGAATTTAATTTTTCTTTTCAGAGCTTAGTTCTCTGTTTACTGGAATCGTAGAGTTAAACTCTGTTAAAACTTTTTCCTTGGTAAAGATCATGAATGGAACCCCCCCTTTTTTGTTCTTTTCATCATGGATTTTAAATCCGGGGCAGAGCGTTGCTCTTCTCTTAGATTGGTTTCTTAAAGATCCAAATCACACATTTTTTTGTAGATTCTAAGATCTTGAATCAATGGGGGTCGTTGATTCTCCTCTTAGGGTTTTACCCTATCACCGATCTTTTTAAGATCCTTGGAATTTAATTCCATTGTTTAAAAGGAATTTATTTCCTCATTACAGAGCTTAACTCTAAAAGATCTAGAGGCCCTTTGGGTAATTTATTACCTGGCGATCTTGAGAATCTTTTCAAGGGATTTTCCCTTTATTTATTTATTTTTTTTATCCATTTGACAGAGTTTGTAATGGGTGTTCTTTTGTGAGGATGTCCTAAGTCGTTTAAACTCCAATGTGCATTTATTGAGAATCTTTTTTATTCTCACAATGATATCCCTGCCTCGTGATTGGCGAGCCGTCATACTGATTTTGTGGGGTTCATTATTTTTGCAATCAATGGTCCCATGGAATAAACTTCTTATCGTTTTCTTCTGCTGTTTATACACACACACACACATATGCACAAGTTGAATTAATAGTTTTTTTTTCTCCCTTTACTTCAGGAACAATGGCTTCTCTTTCTTACTTTCCCTTTACTCGTTCAGATGCTGCTTTTCCACAATCGCCGTCGGATGAAGAAACAATGGCGATGATCAGGGCCCATGACAGGGGCTGTACCAGTTTGCTCTTGTGGGGAACTTGGTATGGGCATATCATCCGGGGCCGCCGCAACTTTATTTACGAAGTGCCATCAGAGCCTCTTCGCCCAATTTTGCCGATGGAGCGTCCGCAGACTGCTTTTGCGGTAGAGGTGGCTGATTGGACTCCTATAGGCCGGCTTGAGCCATCGACAGCTGGGATACCCAACCAGCCTTTGCCGGCCATAGACATTTTGGGACGTCGCATTTGTCAGGGTGAAGCTCAACCCTGGGGACAAATTTATAAGATAGGGCTTACCCCTCGCCACCCAACGGGCTATCTTCCATGGGCTCGATATGTTCTGTCCGCCCATCGTGCGCGATTGCAAAAGATCGGACTCTATCAGGTGGTGTATGCGTCTCTTTTTCATTATCAGTCCCCTCATGTCTGGTGGGTTAAGGCTTTTGTGAACTAGTGGAATCTTCCCACCAACACTTTCTTGCTAGGGGATCGCGAGGTCTCTATTTCATTGGAAGAGTTTCGCGAGATTTCGGGACTATCAATCAGGGGTGAGCATTATGAAGAGTTGCTGCCTCCCGATGAGTATGTGTTTGAGACGATGCCGGCTTCGCTTGACGGCTGAAAACGCCGTCCGCCATAAGCACCCTAGCTTAATCAAGGTTTTGGTTATTTTCGAGAAACTGTTCGCGGCGTCGGAAGGTCATGGCATCACTTTTGAGAGCTTCATTGCCTGCTTCATTCGCGAAGATGCTATGTCCAAGACGGCTCCAAAGTTTGCGAACATCGACGACCCTGTTGGGTTTGGGTTAGACAAACTGCCGGCCAAAGAAGAAAATTTACCACAGTTTTATATCCCGACCTTGTCGGCCGTGTCCTTTGATTCGATTGCGGCTCCCGGAATGGATGAAGAGACCTTCTTTGTCGGCTTTATCAGCCTTTGGCTTAGTTGGTTCGCCATTCCAACGCATCGTCGCTTCATGAGAGCTTCGGTCATCTATCCTGCTCATCGCGTGGCTGAAAGGACACGACTGGCCGTAGGCATCGCGGGGCTATCACACTTATACTATGGGCTGAGTGCTGCGGCCATTACTTCGACCCCGAGTGTAGATGTTGTGAGCTTCTCCCTCCACTATTTTACGTCGTGGATCGAGATGCATGTATTGGGGGCGTTTGCAACGCATCGGAGGCCAGATTTCTATGACGCTTACACCTTCCCGTGGCTCATGAGGTTGGTGGATGCTTCTGCTCTTGATCCAACTCAGCTTGGGGCCCTTCGTGTGTTACTTAACTCGTATGCTAACAAAGGTGGGATGATATTCAACGATCGAGTCCTCTCTACTCCTTCGAGACCTATTCAACAACTATTCGATTTATCGAAAAGGGGAGCACCATCCTTAAAGCCTAAGGAGATTATGTATCTATACTCGATTAGGCCGAGTTTCTTGGTATTTCGTCAGAGTAACATGGTTCTTTTCATGCGGTATAATCCGTACCGTTTTGCCCAACAGTTGGGTTATGACCAAGGTGTTCCTTTTGAGGCGTTCTTAGTCGAGCCTACTTCATCACTGACGGGTATTCGCGATGCTATCCATCATTTTCTGTTTTTAAAGACATCATAGTCTGTAGGGTTTAAAGACATCATAGTCTGTAGGGTTTTAAGATATCATAGTCTGTGTTTAAAGACATCATAGTCTGTGTTTAAAGACATCATAGTCTATGGGTTTAAAGACATCATAGTCTGTGTTTAGAGACATCATAGTCTATAGGGTTTAAAGACATCATAGTCTGTGTTTAAAGACATCACAGTCTGTAGGGTTTAAAGACATCATAGTCTGTGTTTAGAGACATCATAGTCTATAGGGTTTAAAGACATCATAGTCTGTGTTTAAAGACATCGTAGTCTGTAGGGTTTAAAGACATCATAGTCTTTGTTTAGAGACATCATAGTCTATAGGGTTTTGGTTTAACAGTTTGGGGATGCATCAAAAGTTATTGGTTATTGGGACCCTTCACCTCTCTGAAGACGTTGAAGAATTACAACGACATGTATCAGAGGTATGAAGAGATGTACCCTTGAACCAGTGAATGTTCATCAAAGATTTGGTGATCTTGTTTGGGACTAAGTCCAATTTGAGAGCATATGAGCTGGGTTAATTTGGGATTTGACCAACCTTGGGCTCAGCCCACTTGATTATTTATTTGGGTTTGGTCCCCTTTCTGCATCAGCAATGCCGAGCATTGAAATGGGTTCTGACACCCTTTATTCTTTTTGTTTTATTCGTATTCTTTTATATGGAGTGTTAAACACTTGATAGCGCTCACGTGAGGAGCATGTGGAGCGTTCGGCGCTGTGCGCCAGGCAATGAGTAGTAGGTACTTTTATTAAGTAGCGCCCACGTGAGGAGCACGTGGAGCGCTAGGCACTGAGCGCCAAACTTTGAATGCTAAGCTCCCCTTATTAAATAGCGCTCACGTGAGGGGCACATGGAGCGCTTGTAGTAGTGTTAAACACTAAAAATTTGAGGCGCTCACGTGAGGTCACGTGAGGCGCTTGAAGTAGTGTTAAACACAAAAAATCTGAGGCGCTCACGTGAGGCGTTTGAAGCAGGGTTAACACTAAAAATCTGAGGCGCTCACGTGGGGTCATGTGAGGCGCTTGAAATAGTATTAAACACTAAAAATCTGAGGCGCTCATGTGGGGTCACGTGAGGCACTTGAAAATTGGCGCTATTTCTTTGGGTTTATTCCCTTGTTTATTCCTCAGCGCTAAGCACTATTGGGTCACGAGGGATCACGTGAGGTGCCCCAAAAATGGAAACTGCTTTTGATTTATTCCTTTTTTACTTTATAACTGCTAAGCAATATCTGGGGGTCACGTGGGATCACATGAGCCAAACTCAGTTGTCCTCTTTGTTCATCAAGGGTGCTCACGTGGGAGCACGTGATGTGCCATTATCATATTGGGTGCTGATCTTTCTAAGTGCATGGAGATCCTGAGTTTTGAGACTTTCAAGCCCATTGTTTTGTAAGAATTAAATTCTTATATAGGGTTAAACCCTAGTTTTATTAGAGGAATTGGATTCCTATATGACCTTGTAAGAATTAAATTCTTTGAACTTAGTTCTTTCCCCTAGGTTTGAATCTACATAACAGAACATCCTGATGAGAATTAAATTTTCAACTTGTGGGGAGATCTGCTTCTGCAGATTCCAACCATAGGAAGAACTATATTCTTTTTAGAAGAGTTAAACTCTTGTGGATGCGAAGTAGAAGTAATATGCTCTCTGTGTATTTGTTTCTTCTTACATAGGGTTTCTTCTTTTCTTTTGAACTTGCAGTTTATGGGGGTGGGGGTTTCTTCTCTACGAGACTTGAAGTCTTGGGTCCTTTATATAGGGGAGGCTGATTTGTTGATTCAGTTAAGGAAATCTCTCATTGAGAGATTTTTTAATTGATTTGGGGAATTTATCCACCGTTGGATCTTTGATCCAAGGACTTCTGTTTTACAGAAGACACATTTTTTTTTGTTTTTAACAAGATTGGGAAAATATTTTCCCATACAGAACTTATTCTGTATCTTGGTGATTTTTAATCACCATTGGATCTTTGATCCAACGGTGCTCTGATTTATAGAGCACAATCTTTCTTGTTTAGAAAGATTATTTAGAAATATTTCTAAAATAGGGTTCTGATTTCTTTATTTAGAATTTAATTCTATCGGCTCAGAAGGCATTAGAGGCCCTCACATGCAGCACGCGACCCTTCACAGAATTGACTTGGTTCGTTTGTATGCAGCAGTCCAAACAAAATGAAGGCATCACGTGGTAACACGTGAGCTTCTTTGCTTTTTGTTTGTTTTATAACTGGGTCTTACACGTTTTGTGTGAATGACGATCACGTGTTTGCACGTGAGGCTTTAATTGCCGCTTATTAAGTGGAGCCGCTTACTCTGTACACAGATGCATCACGTGCTTGCACGTGATTCTCCACTAGCGGGAAGTTTTTCCCTTTCCCTCTGTGAGTCTCTTTATAAGGGATCGATGATTATGTGCTTACACGTGATGCTTCCATTAGTGAGGAATTTTCCCTTCCCTTTTCTTTCTGAATTTTTATAAGGGAACATCGAGAATGGGATTTGAGATATGATCCTAATCTTGGCATCAGCACCGCTGCGACTGGAATATTGCTAGGAGTGAATCATCATTTGCCGTGAAAGGACTTGAGAATTTGATACCGATTTAGGTATCGGTATCGTTAAAACTGGGATATTTCCATGAGCGAATCATCATTTGCCTTTGTCGATTTGAACAAAGGTGGCTTAGCAAACAGGGTTAGGATCCTGTTGACTAAGGCTTTTTGACTTTATGAGCCGTAAGGGTCTCATAAAGGTATTTCTCCCTACAAATCATGAGGATCCCGCAGGTGTATTTTCTCCTTAGGAATCGTGGGGATCTCCAAGTGTGTGTTTTCTTATAAGTCGTAAGGATCTTATAAGTGTATTTTCTCCTTATAAGTCAAGAGGATTTACAAGTGTCGTTCACCATATGAGGACTTCTTATTGGTGGGAGTTGGTGAGGGAACGTTTATTTGTGCCCGTGGATTGTATAGAAGGGTAAATATTGGACCGCTTGTAGAGCAACTTGGGGAGTGAGATGGCTTAAGAACAGATTCAGGTCCCTGTATCTTAAGGCTTTTGAATCCCATGAGCCGTGAGGGTCTCATAGGGGGAATTCTCCTTATGAGTTGTGAGTATCTCGTAAGTGTAATTTCTCTTTAGGAATCGTGGGGATCCCTGAGTGTGTTGCTCCCTTGTAAGTCGTAAGGATCTCACGCAGGTGTTTTCTTCTTACAAGGTCGAGAGGACCTTGTAGATGTTTTTATTTTAACGAGATTGCTCCCTTTCGGGTTTTCACAAGCTCGCCGGTAGCCCTGCTGTTTTTACTCACGGCGCCCTTTCGGGTTTTCATCCGTGCCCATTTCGCTTGTGGACGTACCGTTTTTTTAACAACGAGATTGCTCCCTTTCAGGTTTTCACAAGCTCGCCAGTTGCCCTGCTGTTTTTACTCACGACGCCCTTTCGGATTTTCATCCGTGCCCATTTCTCTTGCGGACGTACCGTTTTTTTACCCCTCTGTTCGCTAATGGAACTTATGGGGGACTTCGCTACCGGGGTAGCTGTGCAGCCAGCAGGACTTAAGTTGCAGTCCTTGCCGCTGGGACTTGTGGACTTGAATTCCACCATCGCCGTGTTGGAGGCGGTGTATTTAGTTTAGGGACGTCTCGGTTCGTTGTTAGTTTAGGGACATCTCGGTCCAGTGTTAGTTTAGGGATATCTCGGTCCAGTGTTAGTTTAGGGACATCTCGGTCCAGGTAGCTTCGAGGCGAAGTTTTTCCGGATACTACTTATAGAGTTTGGACTTAGGAAGACAGCGAGCGGACACGAGTGTCGTCATCTATCATTTACCTGAGCCGTGACTTGTCAAGCGTAGTATTTCTTAAGGAACCGGCCGTTTATTGGCCGGAAGGGTCGTTCGCCATTCATATCCACGAGCAAGTAGGCCCTACCTTGGTAGACCTTGTCTATGATGTACGGACCTTCGTAGTTTGGCTCGAATTTCCCCGCTTTGCATGGTTGGGGATCATAGGTCTTTTGACAACTAGCACGAGTTCACCTTGGCGGAATGTTCTTGGCCTAGTTAGTCTTTCGTATGAGCGCGTCATCCTTGCTTTGTAAGCCTCCAGGTTTTGCTGCGCCATGAGACGAGTTTCATCGAGGGAATCGAGCTCCTCAAGTCGAAGATGAGTATTTTCTTCATCCGTCAGTTCATAACGAACCGCCACTCGTAGAGAGGGTAGTTCTATCTCCAAGGGAAGAACCGCTTTCGTGCCGAATACCAACGCGAACGGCATCGTATTCATGGCCGTTTTGAACGTGGTTCGATAAGCCCAGAGAGCTTCATGCAGTCTCTCGTGCCAGTCCTTTCTGTTTTTGGACATCGTTTTCTATATGATTTTCGTCAAGGTCTTGTTGAAAGCCTCAGCTAGACCGTTAGCTCGGGGATTATAGACTGAAGCATATCTCCAATCTATATTATGCTGCTGTGCGAAGCGGCTGATCTTATGGCTCCTGTAGGCCGGTCCATTATCTGAGATGATTCATCGCGGAGTGCCGAACCGGTAGATGACATGTGTCCTAAAGAAATGGAGGATGTTCTCCGTCTTCACCTCCCTTAGCGGTACCGCCTCTACCCATTTAAAGAAGTAATCGGTTGTTGCTAATATGAACCGATGTCCCCTTGGATGATGTTGGTTCGATGGGCCCAATTATATCGGTTCCCTATATTTCGAACGACCAACTAGCCAGTGTTGGGTGTAGCGGATTTGGATGCTGGTGGATGAAGTCCCAGTGAATTTGGCATGAGTGACACTGCTTCGCATATTCGAGGCAGTCCTGAATCATCGTGGGCCAATAGTAAACCATTCTCTTGATCTTCAACTTCATCTTTGGTCCGGCTTAATGAGAACCGCAGAGTTCATCGTGAGTTTCTTGGACAACCCTCCTTGCTTCCTCCGGTCCCAAGCATCTTAGCCAAAAACTGTCGAACGACCTTTTATATAGAGTATCATTGATGAAGGAAAAGGATAGAGCTCGCTTCATGAGCTGATGTCTTGACGGCGCGTCTTCGGATATTCGATGGGATTTGAAGTAGTCTATGAAGACTTCTCTCCAATCCGTATCCTTTTCTTCGTCTTCTATTTGGCAGGCTTCTTGCTTGGCCGCTTCATTTTCTTCAGACGACTCCGGAGATATTTCTTCTGGTGCGAGAATTCGGCGGCTTTGTACAATGATCCTTACGTCATCGAGATTTTCGTCAGCCAGTTCCTTAGCAAGCTTGGCTAATGCATCCGCCTTGGTATTTTTCGCACGCGGTAAGCATTCCAGGATGTAAGAGGGGATTTGTATCAGCAATTGCCGCACTCCTTCGCCATATTTTACCAACTCCGGTTTACACATCTGATAGTCGCCATTTACTTGGCTAACGACCAGCTGGGAGTCTCCATATATGAGAAGGTTTTCGATTCCCATGTCAATAGCGATCTCAACACCCGCTATCAAAGCTTCATATTCCGCTTCGTTGTTTGTTCTTGGCTCTGTTAAGGAAAGGGCAAAACGCATTATCCCTCCTTATGAAGTCACAAAGATAAGGCCCACCCCGGCTTTAATCATGGGGGTGTTTTGCTTTCACTTTTTCATGGAAGATGCTCTATCGAAGTAGAGTTCCCATCGGGCATTATTTACTTCCTCCTCCCTGTCAATTGCATCGAACGTGTGTTCATCTGGTAATTCTCAATTTAAGGAGAGTCAGCTGGTATTGGATGTTCAGCAAGAAAATTAGCGATGGCCCGACCCTTCACTGCCCTAAGGGGTTGATAGATTATCGAGAACTCCATCAAGAGGAGGGCCCATTTGGCAAACCTTCCCGTTAGTATGGCTCTTGACATCAAATATTTGAGAGGATCCACCTTTGATATGAGATGGACCTCATGTGCCAAGGCATAATGCCGAAGCTTCGTTATCGCGAAGATCAGTGCCAGGCAATGCTTTTCGATGGGGGAGTAGTTGTTTTCTTCCCCCATGAGAACTCGACTCAAATAATATAGAGCTCTTTCCTTTCCCTGATCGTTCTCTTATGCCCATAGCGCGCCTAAAGAACCTTCAAGGGCTGTTGTGTACAAGATGAGGGGCTTTCTCTTGACCTGAGCGGTTAGTACAGGCGGGTTCTGCAGGTATTACTTGATTTCGTCCAGTGCAGTTTGGCATTTACGATCCCAAATGAACGGCGTCCCCTTCTTCATTAGATGGCTGTAGGGGCAGCATTTGTCAGAGAGGTTAGCTATGAACCGTCGGATATACGCGAGCTTTCCTTGAATAGACCGCAGTTGTTTGAGAGTTCTTGGCGAGGGAATTTTCATAATCGCCTTGATTGTTGATGGGTCTATTTCGATATCTCGGTGTTGTACGATAAACCCCAGGAATTTTCCCGAGGAGACTCCAAACACGCATTTCAGAGGGTTCATCTTCAGATTATATTTCCGAAGACGCTGGAACACTATTTTCAAATGCTTCCAGTGCTCCTTGTACGATTTTCTTTTCACCACGAGGTCATCGATATAACATTCGACAATCTCGTATATGAGGTCATCGAAGATCTTCGTCATAGCCCTCTGATAGGTGGCGCCTGCGTTCTTCAAGCCGAAGGGCATCACCTTATAGCAGAATATGCCTAGCGGAGTCCGGAAGGCAGTATGCTTTTGATCTTCGGGATGCATCTTTATTTGGTTATAGCCTGAAGATCCATCCATGAAAGAGAATACCTCATGAGTGTGTTGGCTATAGTGCCCTCAAGTCAATTATTGGATCGCAGGCACGTGATTGCAATGATTGAGGGAGGACCTATACCGGTAGAACAGTCCTACTCGAGATGATAGTATGCTATCTGGTTTGTCTTTATCATTGTGTACATGCTTCAGGTGACATTACAGATCACTATTACATGTTGATAGAGCCCATAGGATTCTTGCTTGACTACCAGCAGTATGATGTCAATCATATACGTGAGAGCTGGGTAGTCTCTAAGCACATCCTTAAAATGTCCATATTCGAGGGAGTTTCGAGACTGGGCATCGATACTCCAGAGTAGACTAGTGTATACTGATCGAGACCCCGACGAGGGGCGGTGGCCGGTCTCACAAGCCATTGGTGTCAGTTTGTTCACCTAAAATGTATACAGGTGCTTATTGGGTTATGAGTACACCGGACGGACTCGCTGGGAACATGCTATTTGGTATTATACCTATTGTCAGATAGCAGTTCCCTGATGACATGTGTACAGGTTAGTCTATCGACCTGAGATCGTCATTTGTCTCATGTGAGTTCCCACCGTGCTTCGATTACTACCCTACCACGGCTCAAAGGAGGCGTGCAAACAGATTTTAGTTGGGTACCGTCCCGAGCCACATGGAGGCAGTGAGCGAATCGTCAGGGGATTCGTCTCTCCTGGTATTGGGGGTGATGTTGCGGAGTGCACGGGTGGCCATTACCAGAAATCCTTGGCCAAGATAGTCGAGAATTACCGATCTAGGATCAATAGTTTCTCAGGTGGTGATAGGTTTCATACCCACACTAAATGTCACGTTATTAGGGGTCTGAATTTATCCACCCCCTTGACTCGATATGCGATACTCATAGATGAACGGACCGGACTGTACGGATATTGTCACTGTCAGGCTCAGTAGGGGTTTCAGGATTAGTTTGCGTGTCGGCCTCTCTTTCGCTCAATACCTGGGTAGCCGTTACGTACAGCTAGTTCCACTGATGTGCTTGTAGTTAAACCCACTGCCAGCGTATTGGCGAGTCTTTAGAGTCCCACACAGAGGGTTTCTCTAGTTCGGACGAAACGATGTAGAGGCCGTATGGTTTTATGGCAGGGTTCGATCATATACGTGCACTTGTGCACAGATCATGATCGGACAGATAATACTAGTGGGCTTTGGTTTAAACCGGATCCTAGTATTATATTGTTGGATTATTTTCGTCTCATTGTATTCGTATTCATTCGGAATACGGATGCGGGTATGTATATACAGATGAGGGGTATTCTTATAATTCGTTACAAGATTACTTTTGAAGATGCCACTTCCTTTTTCTATTAAACATTTAGATTAATGTTTATTGGGTGGAAAGTGTGAGTGTGAGTTTTGGCTTTGGTGCATTGATGTAGCATGTGCACTTGGTGACTCATGGTATTGGGTTATGGGATGGTTTTGTTTTGGAAAAGATATTTGTGTGAGGATTTTTCTTTAAGTGCTCACAATAAAACACACACAAAAGCTTAGCCAAAACAACACAACAAAAGAAAAGGCAGCCGCCATTTCTTCACTTGCCTTTTTTCTTTTGCCAAGCTTTGAGCTCACACTTTCTCCCATGGCATCTTCTTCAACCTCCATCCAAACCCTCTCATGAGTTAAGAATCCTTGGGTGTTTTGAGACAAAGTAATCACACACACTCTCTACTTCATCTTGGCTATCTAGGCTAGCAAACTAGATACTCGAGTTGCCTCAGATTAGAGGCGGGAGATCGTATTACTAACCCTCGACGTGGATTTTCTTCGATGTGGGGAGACCGGAGATCAAACATGATCAAGGAAGCCGCGAGGAGCTTGGGACAGAGGTTGAAGACCGAAGGACTCGGATCTTTCGGTATAACCTCTCTAAACTCCTTTACATATAGCCAGTATAGGGTTAATGGTTCGATCCGAGATTCGGGTTCCGTTAGCGCCGGTTTAATTAAAGTTTTTGTTCCGCATTTGGCCACGGATTGATGGCCGGGGCGCTGGCGTAACCCAACAGAGTGGACGTGTTATCGATCATCAGCTCGGTAACAGGTACTGGGAAGTCATCCTTCGGACAAGCTTTGTTAAGGTCTCGGAAGTACACGCAGATGCGTAATGTCCTATTTTTCTTCATTACCGGAACGATATTGGCGATCCAGTCAGGATATTGAACTTCTTGGATGAAGCCGGAGTCAATTAGTTTCTTGACTTCGGCGTTGATACTCATCTTGAGCTTGAGCCGCATTCTTCTGGACGCCTGTTTGATTGGCTTCACGTCCGGCGATATCGCCAGTTTATGCACCGCTATTTTTGGATCCAGTCCCGGCATCTCGGAATAATTCCATGTGAAGCAATCTTTATATTGTATAAGCACGTCCTTTAGTTTGGCCACCTGCATTTTTAGACAGCAGCTCACTGATGAACGTTGGCTTCGGCTCGTTTTTTGTCCCCAAGTCGATTTTTTCAGGTTATCCGCTGTGGTGTGTATCCCATCTAACAGCTCTTTTGGCGCCGGTGGAAATTCTAAAACTACCTCGTCCTCATCCTCATTTGCAAAGCACCAGGAGAGATCGTCTATGTTCCCGTGCTCTCCTTCTTTTGATAGTGTTATCACGTGGCAGGTACGAGCTCGTTTCCAAGCTCAATGCTGATTTAGACTTTCCTTCGAAGTGTAGGTTGCTTTTGTCTCATGTTTTCGTGGTGGGGCTACCCTCCAACTATCGGATAGAGCAAACCTACCTTGCTGATACTGGTCTTCGACCCAGTGTTTGAAGGTGAAGCAGTCTTCAAGAGGATGTCCTACTGTTCGGTGGTAGGAGCAACAAACCGGATGATGGACCTCGTTTATTTGCTCGGGGTGCCGAGACTCCGGGAGCGTCATCATTTGATGCTTAATGACATGGTCAAATATTTTCCTTGTCTTATCTTGAGGGAAAGAATATGCCCGACCCATCTTCTTCATAAAGGACGGATTCCAGCTGACTCTTTCTCGATTGCGTGGCTTCTTAGATCCTCTTCGCTGTTCTAGAACATCATTCTCGTTCTCCACCATGCTTTTGCCTCTGCTTCGGACTTTTCCATCACCACGAGAGCGCACAGCGGGCTGAGGGTGAAGGACATTGTAGTGTTTTCTCTCCGCAGACTGTTGAGCGAGACGATGCGTCTTGGCTTTCTCGTAAATGGCCATTTCACGGCTATGATCATCCCGAACCTTTTGACCGGCTTCTCTCATTAGCTTGTCAATTTGTTCTTCGAATGAAGGACTTGGTATTCTTACGACAGGATCTCCATGGGCTGCAGAGATTTCTTCAATATTGCGGTGGGAGAATTTTGTCCGACCCTTCGCAATAGTTTGAAGCCGTTCCCAGTTGGAACAACAACATTCACCACTGGGGTTGAAACAGGACCATATGGAGAACGACCCCCAGCTCATTTTGTATGATGCCGATATCGACGTCGACCGTTTCTTACGGCCGGGATTTGATTAGCCTCAGGATTTTGCCGAGCCTGCCCCCTGTTTCCTTTGAGAGCTTGAATATTCTGCCCCCTACGTCAACCTTGGTCCTTGGCAGGTGCCAGTTGTTTGAGGACTGATTCCGTCGGCAAAGCTGTAGCTTAGGGAACCAGCCTGTGGAAGACAGACTTGCACTGGGCTTCTGTAACAACCGAGTTCATTTATACCAATTCCAGTTCCCGTAATTTTATATCTGTGATATTTTATTGATTTATCGTGTTTGGGTGCGAATAGTAATTTTACATTTTACTTTGCATTCGACCCGACCCGCTTGCTTGAACCTGTTGATTCATATTTATAGACTACCCTGGCTTGTTAAATAGACACGTATATCTAGTGTATACTGCAAACTGGCATTTCATCTAGCATCGCATATTTTACATATAACATTTTTAGGTCATGTTAAAAAAATTAAAATTGTATTTCATAGCCTGCATGATACCCCTAACCCCGTGGTAGCATCCGCGCATCTTGTTCTCGTCCCGTTCAGTGAAACAGACGTGTTTGGATGGCTACGCGCACGTACGTGCATCCGTTCTTGGGGGTATGCATTTTCGTTACCTAATCATTCATTTTAAAATTTGGAAGCCGCATATATTTTTCATATTTAAAATCTGAAATTTTAGACCCGACCCGGACGTGTTTGGAGTAAGTTTGTATTTGCCAAAATCTCAAAACGGACTAATATTATATTCTTTATATATTTATAAACTATTAATATACTTTTAACTAAAATATATTTTATATTTTTTCTTTAACTCACAGCGCTCTCTCTCTCTCTCTGTATATATATTTAATATATTTTCCAAATTAATTTTAAATCCAAACGCATCTTTCTCTCTCCTCCTTTCTTTCTTTCTTTTTCTCTCTCTCTCTCACCGCTATCTCTTTCTCTCTCTTCCAAATAAAAACAAAATCATCTCTCCTTACTGTTCACTCACCCTCTCTCTCTCCTCTCGATCTCCTTTCTCTCTCCTCTCAGAATCTCTCTTTCTTTCCTCTCGCGTAATTCTCTCTCTCTCTCTCTCTATATATATATATATATATTTCTTCTTCTTCTTCTTTTTATAAATCCACGACCCCGAAACCCTAGCCACCTACCTCCACCTCGCCGTCGCCCAAAACACCGACGACGCCTTCCCAATCTCGCCGCCTCCTCACCCTCTTCAACACATTCACCTCCTCTCCAACCCATGACCTGCACAACGCACCTGAGAACAGCCCAAGCCCCCTGCACTTCGCGTCACCGCGAGCGACGATCACCGGAGTGACCTCGTCGTCGTCCATCGTCCCAGATCCGACGCAGTGGTGAGCCTAGCACCCCATTCTTCCTTCTTCTTCCTTCTTTTCTTCTTTCCTTCATTCTGTTTCTTTTTTTTAAGCCCTCTGTCCTCTGCACTTACCTCGCCGGAGCTCCGTCGACGTCGTCGACACCCTCACGACCCTCTCCGCAGACCACAGTGAGCTTCCTCTTCTCATTCTTCTCATTCCTCCTTCCCTTCTTCTCCTCTTCTTTCTTTCCATGCATTTCTTTCATTAAATGTTCACTGCTGTCACGACCCGAAAGAGCACGTGACTGGCCCTTGAACCATATGAAGTCTATAGGACCCCATCTGATCCAAGTAAGCCAAAAGCCCAGCAATCTAAAACCATTTAAAGAGTAAATAAGGAAAACTGGTTTTGAAAAGTAAAGAAATCATGTTTCGAAAATCAAAGTTTTTAAATAACTAAGCCGAATGTGTATTTTTAAAATGTGTGACCTTTTCTGAAAATTTCGGCAGAGTTTCCTTTGTAAAAACTGGCCCCAAACGGGGTACAACAAGAATAATATATATGAAATGATAAAAGGCATCCCCAAGCGGGAGCTAGCTCTTCGTCAATCGACGGTCACAACCACGCAAGCAATAATAATATACAACGCCAAGGGCGAGGATCAATAGCCAAAAAGAAACTCAAAACAGCCAGAAAACCGTAATACTACAAGCGCGACTCTAAGGTCAAAAAAATACAACACTGTTTTCTAAGTCTGAAACAATATACAAGTTTTGGTTGATGGAATTACTAGATACAATGAATAATACAAGAACAATGGCGGTTCTGATACAAAAGAACCCACCTACCAACGCAAGTCACCCATATGGAAGCAGTGTGCCTGAAATGCCGCCATGGAATCTGTACGGAAAAAACCTGCAAGGACTGTGGCACAACGGGGGTGAGTTGCCAACTCGTGAATAGAAAATATCTACAAGCAGAGATCGAATGCATGACCCATCCTAGGTCAATACGATCAGATATAAATAAACCTCAATATGAATAAGTCTGAACATGCTAAACTGGCAATGTAATCTCTATACATGAGTGCAGTGTCAAGTACTCGTGCCAGTGCCTCAGGTAATAGCATATCATAAATGTGAGGTACAATCAATGAAATCAATCTGCATGTACGTGGATCCTGCCCACTCGTCACCCAATGACAATAACCATCATGCATGTAAATGTCATAAAGCATATGCATGGAAAATATAAGGATATAACCAAAAGCATGGAACCTGAGTGCCTAGCATCGACACTCGAAAACATCATGAAAACCTGTGCCTAGCATCGGCACGTAAATCCTCACATACCGGGCATCCGTCAGTCCGGGTCAGCCCACTCTCAATATATATCGGGCATCCGTCAGTTCGGGTCAGCCCACTCTCAATATATATCGGGCATCCGTCAGTCCGGGTCAGCCCTCTCTCAATATATCGGGCATCCGTCAGTCCGGGTCAGCCCTCTCTCAATATATCGGGCATCCGTCAGTCCGGGTCAGCACTCTCTCAAAACCAGAAATATCATAGAAACAAACTATCTCAATGCGTATAATCAGGAAGCAAGATGAATGTGACAATATAAGTGAAATGCAAGTAACAATATATCCTGCAGCATGGAATAATAGTATGCGCATATAAACATATGCAAGCAATGCGAATAGCATGAATATGCGGAAATCGAGTAGTCAACGCAACAGTAGAGAACCTGCCTCAATAGATATATCATGCAACATTGCCTTTTGAAATAAAACGAATCAGGGCTTTTGGTAAAATAAGGGCTACGGTGTTTTAAGAAAAGATGCGCCTTTTTAAATATCCGTATAAACCCTTTTGCTTGTCTTTAAAATATCCCCGATTCGTTAGTTTTGAAATAGGTATGACTCGGGTCTAGTCTAACGCCTACTATGCGAACTATGAACCCACAGTCAAGTCAAAAGAGAGGGGTATGGAAACCACCTAAATCTGAGTCGATATCACACTATCTCATCACATGACAGGCATCACTACCATCATATCACATCTCCAATACGACTCTGTCATGTCGCCAAATCTCATGGCCTCAATCGAATCTCACCGACTCATCTCAATCCCACGTATCATCCTCAAAACCCGTATATAAACACATAGTCCCATACCCATGTGTAGATATACCCACCATCATATGCGCACAGATATATGAAAGAATGTATGCAAGTATGTGTGTATGTGTGAGTGTGGGTGCAACCGCTACTCTAGGGTTTCGCACTACTCAACCAATACATCCTTATCACCAATATCCATTATTACCATCAATAATCCTAAACAACACATAATAAATATATGTGTGTATACGTATTCGTATACATCACCACGGATTGCGGGGGTGCTATACGCCATCCACCCGACTTCTCCCCGTAGATATAATCTACTCACCTTGCTTCTCATGTAACGGTGCCGATGTCGCCATCTTCATCTTCTTTGCCTCAACATCTCGTAGGGTACCTACAAGTATATCACAACGCTAAAGCACATGAAAATCACATCGGAAACCAAAATAGCACACGCTACCCGCATAGGTAAAAACCTATCGACTCGCATGTAAACACGTTCAATATCCATTTGTCGTTGACGTCCAAACGCCACCCGACAGGAATGAATCACCAAATACCAAAATCCATGCTAAATCAAGTCATAAACCATGCACCAACATAGGAAAATCAACCCAGATTTCACCCTAGATGGAATCAGTCAAAACTAGAAGTACCCAGGGTCAATACTAGAGGAAATAGGGGCATGCACGCAAAACGAGGCAGATCCACCCTGCTCTGGCCGCAAATTGCGGCCAGAATGGGAGAATTGGCGGCCAGGAAATGGAGTTGGGGCTATTTGGGGTGGTGGTTCAATAGTGCCTGCACATCCCACTGTCAACTCAGTTTTATTTTAGGGGTCTCGGGGTGATAGTAGATTCCATAAAACACTTCCAGATTTACCGTTTTCCCCGATATCGATTCCGTAATTCCGTATTCTGGTTTCAAGTTCAGGTTTGGGTTCAAATTAGCATCACACAAGGGATTCTAAGGTCACCACAATCCTTAATTTCATCTTTGATTTCAGTTTTACCCTAAACCCTAACTTGAATTCTCTAAAGTCTACAAACAACACAATATCGATATGAAACTAGAATAGATACACAAGGAATGAGATACTACTCTAATAGGTGCAGAAATTACCTCCTTTGGCAACTCAAGAAAATTCTTGAGTTGCTCAAAGTCCTCCAAATCCAATCTTGCTAGGTTCAATGTGTAGCTAGTGAGCTTGGGAGTAAGTTTTGTGAAGTGGGAATGGGGTTTTGGCTTGGATTTCATGGTGGATCTAAGCTTTTTGTGAAGAGGGTGAGAGGGGGAGAGGGCAGCAGCAGCAACAAGGGGAGAGGGGAGAGAAAATGAGAAGGGAGAATGATGAAGGAAAGGGTCAAATGTCCAAAAGCCACCTACTCTCTCTCTCTCATCATCACTTACTTTTTCTTTTCTTTTCTTTTCTAAACTCTTCTCACTTGAATAGTGAACCCAAAAGAAAAACCATGGCAAAAGAAATGTAACACAAGTGTAGAAAATGATATGTGCACATTTTTGCACAAAAATGCTAAAAATCCAATTAGCGATTTTTAATCACGATTAGCACTAAATTAGCATATAACTAATCTTAAAAACTTTAAAATGGCATAATTCCATAAAATACCTTATTTTAGAATTTTCCATAATTTTCCCCCATTTATTTGTATTTAATTATACCAGAATATTAAAATATTCATTAAAATAATATTAAATTATAAAATTTCCCAAAAATCATATTTTATTATTTTGAAGACGTTACAACTGCCTTTTAGTTCGCCGGAAACCGGGCGTGCCGTCGACGATCCCGACGACCCAGCGAGCGTACCTGACCCGTGTGATCACATTGTGCGTTGTTTGGATCCGTTCGGTGTACCGTGCGCGCGTCGCGACTTTTCCCGCCGACGTGTGACGTTCCGTATACCCGTTTCTTGATCCGTATAGGCAAGTAAAACTTGCTACATGCTATTTTATTTATTACATACTTATTTAAATGCATATTAAACCTGTAGTTTAAATCTAATACCACATGTTCCATTTTAACATTTCGATGTTCCATTTATATCATTTTAGATTTAGAACTTGAAAACATATCTTGTTGCATGTTAGATTATGATATACGGTATCCATATCCATATTTGAATCACATAATGCTTATTTGCACAGCCCATAGTACCATTGTAAATAGTTTATAACTTTTGGATACCTATTTGCATCCATTCCGTCTAATATACATATTATTGCATCTATAGATCACTTGAATATATCATATTGTAATATTAACATTCCATATTTGATAAAGTGTATTTAATTAATGTTGGAACTATAACCTTAACCCAAATCGATAACTGTGCATCCATATACTTTAATCTGTACCTATTTGCATACCACATCACAATGTTCCATTTTTATTGTTCCATCAGTACCCCATACTTGTTTTGTATACCCATGCTTATTTTAGTTTGATTACGAGCACCCACATGACATTTGTGCACCCCTGACATGACTTGATACACCATTACTTGACACGACATGATACCGTGCACTTCTTGACATGACATGATGCCTATACACTACCTGACTTGACCTGATGTACCATAGCCTTACCTGTTACCTGATCTTGTTACTAATGCCAACAAACTTGACATGTTGTCCCTACGGACATTTCCTGTTGTCTATCCAGACAAACCTGTACCTGCTTGATCCTGTGTTGGCATTAGCTTCAGATTATTAATACCTGACTTAATATATAACTTGGGGGTATGGGGAAATCAATGATGAAACCTGACTTATAACTCGACAGTTCGCTTGCTTATACTGATCAGTTTTAGAGGCTAGGCCAGCCTTGGGATGATGCTGCTGACATCATTCATCTATACATATTTCCTGTTTTAGTGCCTAGCGGCATGTCTCGGTTCCAGCCCGAGAATCTTGACCGTGGTCTCGGGTATGCACAGGATACTATTGAGTTACATCGATGATTCATCAAATTGATTTCAAAGACTTGAGAGTAGTTAACACAGTAGACCAGTTTAGATTACTCACTGCCCACTACCCTTCATTGTCTTATTTATATTGTTGTTTTACCCGTTTTACCGTTCATGCTCATACCTGCATGTCTTGTTACCCCTGTTTATAGTATTGCTTGATGTTATGACGCACCGACGTCTGGGTTTTGCATGGCCCAGATTCTTTACCTTTGCTGCAGGCCGAGCAGGAGTATTTCAGTCAGCAGGCTGAGCAGTGAGGACTTGTTAGTAGTTAGTTCATTTTACTTTCGGTATTTTCATTCCTGATGTGAGCCCGCATTATGGGACGTATTATTCTTGTATTGGATCTTTTGCTTCTGCATTATTTTATTCTTGACTCGTTTTATTCTGGCTTATGGACATGTATTAGATAGTTTATTATTGTTCTTGATATCTCTACAGCCGTAATGTGACTGTGGAAGGATATTTCCTATCCACAGGTAGCATGGTTGGTTATGTCACATGCCTATCTTAGCGTACTCTGGGAAGCGGGGCGTGACATGGTTTCTTTGGTATCAGAGCCATAGGATATAGGTTAATCGGGTTTGATTCTTTTTGTAGTTGGGTATTGGACCCAATACACGAATCAGAATACTCGTGGTTAGGAAACATGTCCTGCCACCTTACCGTCTTACCATTTTTTGAATCTTAACTTCCTCCTGATTCTACTTTTGCGATATGCAGACCTCTTTTGCATGTCGACTCGAAACCTGGTTTCCTTTTGGTTATCTCTAGAACTTAGGCGACTTGGGTGGAGTTATGTGATTGTAGCTATGATACCGCAGCATGGTTACAATGCGGTACTCTATTTAAGTAACTTGGAGTTCTAGCCTTGATTCATATCCTTGATCTACATTTTGAATCTATTATCATGCTAACCCTTTTGGTGTTTTGATTTCAGGAACATGGCAGGAAAGAATCTGAAAACGTACCAAAGGCGTGTTGACGAAGCCGCTATGCTTGGAGTAATCCGTGGGATGTTGGAGAACCAAAAGCGACAGACCGAGCTGAACCAGCAGCAAGCTGAAGCTTTTCAGGAAGGTTTGCATATCGTTCAGCAGTCCGTGAACAATGTGGTAGCCAGACCAGTTGATCGTGTGGGTACCGTGGCGGATTTCAGGAGACTGGGTCCGTTTGTCTTTCCTGGCCTGGAGGAGCCGTTGCCAGCGGAGCAATGGCTGGTTGATACGAAGAATTTACTCGTTGCGGCGCATATCCTAGAAGATAAGAGGGTGGATGTGGTACGCATCCAGTTGGTGGACTATGCCCGTGAATGGTGGCTTGTGGAAGAGACCCGCTTGCCCAAGCCGACCAGTTGGGCGGATTTTTCGAAGAGTTTCTTGGAAAAGTTCTTCCCGCAGACTGCACGGGAGGAAATGGAAGAGAAGTTCATCAGTTTGAAGCAGAACGGCGCACCTGTGGATGTACATGCAGCTGAGTGGACGCGGCTCAGTAGATTCGCTGGTCCTTTGGTTGCCAAGGATGCTGATAGGGCAAGGAGGTTCATGCGCAGTTTGGATGTGGACATCCAGAGGCAAATTGTATCCCTGGGTTTGACCACTTTCTCACAAGTACTTATAGCGGCCCGAGAGCAGCAGAGCCTATCTATGAAGACTGGGAGTTCGCAGCAGCCAGCAGTTACAGTGCGGAAGTCGGCATTTGCACCGAACCGAGAGCATGGACGCAGAGGTATTCCAGTGAACCGACGTGGCGTAACACCTATGAAGAAGCCTGTTGTCGTTGATCGAAGAAGGAGCGTGATTTGTAACTACTGCCATTTACCCGGACATGTGCAAAGAGATTGTCGAAGGATGCGAGGACTCTGTTTGGTTTGTGGATCGGCGGACCATACTATCAACGCTTGTCCATCGAAGCTTCGCACAAAGGATGATGTTCAGAAGCCGTCGCAGAAACCGTTTCAGGGACAGAAGTAGCTGACTCAGGGACCCAATCAAGCTCGAGAATTTACCCTGACGGCTGAGGAATCCAAGGCTTCAAGAGAAGTTGTTTCAGGTATTCTACTTGTTCATGGTTTTCCCACATTAGCGTTATTCGATTCTGGTGTATCCCATTGTTTTATGTCGTCCAAGTTTATTGCAACACACTCGATTGCTTGCACGACCCTGTCTAGTTTCTGGGACATACACACTGGGAATGAGAAGATCATATCTAGTAGAGAATGTAAGGATTGTGCAGTTGTTGTTTGCGGACGGGAGCTGTTTGCAGATTTCTTGGTGATTGATACAAGCAGCTATGAGGTCGTCTTGGGAATGGATTTTCTCGGCACTTTCCATGCTCACATTGATTGTAGGGCAAAGAAAGTAATTTTCTAGATTTCCGGACATCCAGAGTTTATCTTTACTGGAGGAAGCAGTTCTGTCGGGCCAGTCGAGTTTAGGGCTAGACCGACAAATAGTGTTCTTTCGTCGATGGAGGTTGATAAAGATGAAGCGCCAGCTGTTGTTCGAGATTTCATGGACGTGTTCAAGGAAATATCAGGTTTACCGCCGAAGCGAGACGTGGAGTTTGCGATTGATCTTGTTCCTGGTGCAGTGCCAGTCTCTAAAGCGTACTATCCAATGTCACCAGTAGAGTTGGAAGAAGTCAAGAAGCAGGTTACTGAATTACTTGAGAAGGGTTGGATTCGCAGCAGTAACTCGCATTGGGGAGCTTCAGTTCTTCTAGTCAAGAAGAAAGATGGCACAAGGAGGATGTGCATCGATTATCGAGAATTAAACCGGGTGACTATTAAGAACAAGTACCCGATTCCTTGCATTGGCGAATTATTTGAGCAGCTTAGTGGCGCGAGGGTATTCTCGAAACTGGATTTGCGATCCGGATATCATCAGGTCCGAGTTAAAACAGAAGATATTTGCAAGACGGCGTTCCGAACTCGGTATGGACATTACGAGTATTTAGTGATGCCCTTTGGAGTAACGAATGCACCGACGATATTTATGGACTTGATGAACCGAATCTTTTCACCATTCTTGGACCAGTTTATAGTGGTGTTTATTGATGATATTCTGGTCTACTCCAAGAGTATTGAAGAGCATGCAGAACACTTGAAGATCGCACTGCAGACATTGAGGCAAGAAAGATTGTATGCAAAGATGAGCAAGTGCGAGTTTTGGCTTGAAGAAGTGAAGTTTTTGGGGCATGTCGTGTCTAGAGATGGAATCGCCGTTGATCCCGAAAAGATTACAGCAGTTCGAGATTGGCCGATTCCGAAGAACGTTGCAGAGATCAGAAACTTTCTTGGACTTGCTGGGTATTACAGAAGGTTCGTGGAGAACTTTGCTCATCTGTTGGAGACTTTGACCAAGCTTACGCGCAAAGAAGTACCATTTGTGTGGACGGATAAGTGTGCATCGGCTTTTGAGGCGTTGAAACAGAGGTTGATAACCGATCCTATTCTGACCGTGCCAAACAATTCCGGAGGATTGGTGTTTCACAGCGACGCATCTGGGAAAGGATTGGGATGTGTTTTGATGCAGCATGGCAAGGTTATAGCGTACGCATCGAGACAGTTGAAGATCCATGAGAAGAATTACCCAACTTATGACTTAGAGCTAGCAGCTGTGATTTTTGCTTTGAAGATTTGGAGACACTACTTATTGGGCGAAAGGGTCGAGGTTTTCACCGATCACAAAAGCCTAAAGTATGTGTTCACGCAGAAGAAGCTTAATATGAGGCAGCGTAGATGGTTGGAGCTGATGGCTGACTACGATCTTAATCTTAAATACCATCCAGGGAAAGTTAATGTTGTGCCGGATGCGCTTAGTCGGTTGCCAGCAATTCAGATGTTGACTGCACAGAAGGAACTTATTGAAGACTTTCGAAGATTCGATTTGGAGGTTGTGCTACCGCATTCTTCGGGACAGTTGATGCAGCTGCAAGTACAATCGTCGTTGATCGAGAATATTAAAGCAGCGCAATTGCAAGACCCAAGATTGCAGAAGTTTCGAGAACAGGTTGAAGCTGGACTTCGAACGGACTTGTTAATTCATGAAGATGGTTCGTTGTGATATGGTAGCTGTTTGTGTGTGCCAAAGGGAGATATTTGCGAAGAACTTATGATGGAGGCGCACAGTTCAGCATATTCCGTACATCCAGGAGACACGAAGATGTACCGAGATATACGACATCATTTCTGGTGGGAAGGCATGAAACGGGAGACTGCCCCTTTTGTGGAAAAGTGCTTGGTGTGTCAGCAAGTTAAGGCTGAACATCAAAGGGTTGCTGGTTTATTGCAACCACTTCCGATCCCTCAATAGAAGTGGGAACATATAACCATGGATTTCGTGACGGTTCTACCGCGGAGTCCAAAAGGCAACAATGCAGTTTGGGTGATTGTTGATCGATTGACCAAGGCAGCTCATTTCATCCCTTTTCGAGTTGGTCAATCAACAGAAACTTTGGCAGAACGGTACATGCAGGAGATTGTAAGATTGCATGGAGTACCGGTGAGTATCGTGTCCGACTGTGACACTTGTTTCTTATCACACTTTTGGAGGAGCTTACAGAAAAGTTTGGGGACTAGATTGAAGTTTAGCACAGTTTATCATCCTCAGACAGATGGCCAATCGGAGAGAACGATCCAAACTCTTGAAGACATGTTGAGAGCTTGCATGTTAGACTTCAAGTGTTCATGGGAGTATCATCTACATTTGGTGGAGTTTTCATACAATAACAGTTTCCAGGCGACTATTCAGATGGCTCCATTCGAAGCTTTATATGGTTGCAAGTGTCGTTCGCCTGTTTGTTGGGACGATGTTGGAGAACGAAGATTGTTGGGACCGGATTTGATCGTGCAAACAGTTGAGAAGGTTAACACTATACAGAATCATATGAAAGCAACACAAGACCGACAAAAGAGTTGGGCAGATATATCGAGAAGACCTCTAGAGTTCGCTGTTGGTGATTTGGTATTCTTGAAGATATCACCGACTAGAGGGGTGATTCGTTTCAGAAGTCGAGGAAAGCTTAGTCCTCGATTCGTTGGACCTTTTGAGATTTTGGAGCGTGTTGGAGAAGTGTCATATCGATTGGCGTTACCGCAATCCTTGGCGAATGTTCATGACGTGTTTCACGTATCTCAACTCCGTAAATATGTTCGAGATGATACATATGTATTGGATCATTCGGAGCTGATTGTCCGAGAAGATTTGACTTTTGAGGAGCGACCGATGTCGATTGTGGATCGAAGAGAAAAGGTTCTTAAGAACAGGGTTATCCCTCTTGTATTTGTTTCTTGGGGAAACCGCTCACATGGAGAATCAACTTGGGAACGAGAAGATGAAATCCGGCAGAAGTTTCCACATCTATTCTTGTAGTTTGTTGTTTGTTTATCCTTTCTTGTTCATGGAATTTCGAGGACGAAATTCATTTTTTAGTTGGGTATAATGTAACAACCGAGTTCATTTATACCAATTCCAGTTCTCGTAATTTTATATCTGTGGTATTTTATTGATTTATCGTGTTTGGGTGCGAATAGTAATTTTACATTTTACTTTGCATTCGACCCGACCCGCTTGCTTGAACCTGCTGATTCATATTTATAAACTACCCTGGCTTGTTAAATAGACACGTGCATCTAGTGTATACTACAAACTAGCATTTCATCTCGCATCGCATATTTTACATATAACATTTTTAGGTCATGTTAAATAAATTAAAATTGCATTTCATAGCCTGCATGATACCCCTAATCCCGTGGTAGTATCTGCGCATCTTGTTCTCGTCCCGTTCAGTGAAACAGACGTGTTTGGATGGCTACGCGCACGTACGTGCATCCGTTCTTGGGGGTATGCATTTTCGTTACCTAATCATTCATTTTAAAATTTGGAAGTCGCATATATTTTTCATATTTAAAATCTGAATTTTTAGATCCGACCCGAGCGTGTTTTGGAGTAAGTTTGTATTTACCAAAATCTCAAAACGGACTAATATTATATTCTTTATATATTTATAAACTATTAATATACTTTTAACTAAAATATATTTTATATTTTTTCTTTAACTCACAGCGCTCTCTCTCTCTGTCTCTCTCTGTATATATATATTTAATATATTTTCCAAATTAATTTTAAATCCAAACGCATCTTTCTCTCTCCTCCTTTCTTTCTTTCTTTCTCTCTCTCTCCCTCTCTCTCTCTCACCGCTATCTCTTTCTCTCTCTTCCAAATAAAAACAAAATCATCTCTCCTTACTGTTCACTCACCCTCTCTCTCTCCTCTCGATCACCTTTCTCTCTCCTCTCAGAATCTCTCTCTCTTTCCTCTCGCGTAATTCTTTCTCTCTCTCTCTATATATATATTTCTTCTTCTTCTTTTTATAAACCCACGACCCCGAAACCCTAGCCGCCTACCTCCACCTCGCCGTCGCCCAAAACACCGACGACGCCTTCCCAATCTCGCCGCCTCCTTACCCTCTTCAACACCTTCACCTACTCTCCAACCCGTGACCTGCACATCGTGCCCGAGAACAGCCCAAGCCCCCTGCACTTCGCGTCACCGCGAGCGACGATCACCGGAGTGATCTCGTCGTCGTCCATCGTCCCAGATCCGGCGCAACGGTGAGCCTAGCACCCCATTCTTCCTTCTTCTTTCTTCCTTTCTTCTTTCCTTCATTCTGCTTCTTTTTTTTAAGCCCTCTGTCCTCTGCAGTTACCTCGCCGGAGCTCCGTCGACGTCGTCAACACCCTCACGACCCTCTCCGCAGACCACAGTGAGCTTCCTCTTCTCATTCTTCTCCATCCTCCTTCCCTTCTTCTCCTCTTCTTTCTTTCCATGCATTTCTTTCATTAAATGTTTACTGCCTTTTAGTTCGCCGGAAACCGGGCGTGCCGTTGACGATCCCGACGACCCAGCGAGCGTACTTAACCCGTGTGATCATCTTGTGCGTTGTTTGGATCCGTTCGGTGTACCGTGCGCGCGTCGCGACTTTTCCCGCCGACGTGTGACGTTCCGTATACCCGTTTCTTGATCCGTATAGGCAAGTAAAACTTGCTACATGCTATTTTATTTATTACATACTTATTTAAATGCATATTAAACATGTAGTTTAAATCTAATACCACATGTTCCATTTTAACATTTCGATGTTCCATTTATATCATTTTAGATCTAGAACTTGAAAACATATCTTGTTGCATGTTAGATTACGATATACGGTATCCATATCCATATTTGAATCACATAATGCTTATTTGCACAGCCCATAGTACCATTGTAAATAGTTTATAACTTTCGGATACCTATTTGCATCCATTCCGTCTAATATACATATTATTGCATCCATAGATCACTTGAATATATAATATTGTAATATTAACATTCCATATTTGATAAAGTGTATTTTAATTAATGTTGGAACTATAATCTTAACCCAAATCGATAACTGTGCATCCATATGCTTTAATCTGTACCTATTTGCATACCACATCACAATGTTCTATTTTTATTGTTCCATTAGTAACCCATACTTGTTTTGTATACCCATACTTATTTTAGTTTGATTACGAGCACCCACATAACATTTGTGCACCCCTGACATGACTTGATACACCATTACTTGACACGGCGTGATACCGTGCACTTCTTGACATGACATGATGCCTATACACTACCTGATTTGACCTGATGTACCATAACCTTACCTGTTACCTGATCTTGTTACTAATGCCAACAAACTTGACATGTTGTCCCTACGGACATTTCCTGTTGTCTATCCAGACAAACCTGTACCTGCTTGATCCTGTGTTGGCATTAGCTTCAGATTATTAATACCTGACTTAACATATAACTTGGGGGTATGGGGAAATCAATGATGAAACTTGATTTGTAACTCGACAGTTCGCTTGCTTATACTGATCAGTTTTAGAGGCTAGGCCAGCCTTGGGATGATGCTGCTGACATCATTCATCTATACATATTTCCTGTTTTAGTGCCTAGCGGCATGTCTCGGTTCCAGCCCGAGAATCTTGACCGTGGTCCTGGGTATGCACGAGATACTATTGAGTTACATCGATAATTCATCAAATTGATTTCAAAGACTTGAGAGTAGTTAACACAGTAGACCAGTTTAGATTACTCACTGCCCACTACCCTTCATTGTCTTATTTATATTGTTGTTTTACCTGTTTTACCTTTCATGCTCATACCTGCATGTCTGGTTACCCCTGTTTATAGTATTGCTTGATGTTATGACGCACTGACATCTGGGTTTTGCATGGCCCAGATTCTTTACCTTTGCTGCAGGCTGAGCAGGAGTATTTCAGTCAGCAGGCTGAGCAGTGAGGACTTGTTAGTAATTAGTTCATTTTACTTTCGGTATTTTCATTCCTGATGTGAGCCCGCATTATGGGACGTACATTCCAGTTTATTCTTGTATTGGATCTTTTGCTTCCGCATTATTTTATTCTTGACTCGTTTTATTCTGGCTTATGGACATGTATTAGATAGTTTATTATTGTTCTTGATATCTCTACAGCCGTAATGTGACCGTGGAAGGATATTTCCTATCCACAGGTAGCATGGTTGGCTATGTCACGTGCTTATCTTAGCGTACTCTGGGAAGCGGGGCGTGACAGCTTCCTCCATCGGCGTTGAGGCACCGAGGGTAGGAGGTGGTAGTATCGACCCAAAGAGAAGCCCGTTGATTTCTTGAAGAGCCGGATTGCAGAGATTTGAGGCTGCAAGTGGCCCATACTTGACTCCACCAGATATGATAGAGCCTGAGTTGCTAGGGTGGAAGCAAATGCCAATCTTCATAAAGGCGAAACGTCGGTTTCGGTATCCCATCACCCAAGGGTAACCATAAATATATATACCACGATTATTTGATCGCGGAAAAACACGACACATGAAGTATGGAGTGGAAAGAGGAAAGGTCCCACCGGCCGTGCCAGAATCTGTACACCGCCGAAAACGGAGACGGATCAGGGATGGATCGTCTTGCCTGAATTTGGGGGCAGATGCTATTTGGATTTATCCGTCCACCTCTCCGAACATGCCAAGTTGATTTATGGCACCGTGTATCGGAGGTTTGGACGGATGCGGCCGTTATAGCAGACTTCGTCAGATTCCCCCTCATTGTGAGGTTTTTTTTTATTGTGGGGACTCTCTTCCCTGCAGGCGCAAGCCCCTGCAGTTAATTACTTTACCGCATTGATGCTGAGCGCCAACCACCGAGTGCTAGGCATTCTTTATTGAGCAACGCCCACTTGAGGGGCACGTGAGGCGCTTGGCGCTGAGCGCCAACCACTGAGTGCTAGGTACTCTTTTATTGAGCAACGCCCACGTGAGGGGCATGTGAGGCGCTAGGCGCTGAGCGCCAACCACTGAGTGCTAGACACTCTTTTATTGAGCAACGCCCTTGTGAGGGATACGTGAGACGCTTGGACGCTAGGTTTTCTTCATATATTCTGTTCTAAAGAGTTCAATTCTCTGTTCTTTTCTGGATCTTTGATCCCCAAGAACAAGTTCATCCCCAAGAACAAGTTCATCCCCATGAGAATTAAATTTTCATTTATGGAAGACTTGTCTCATGGATCTCAGATCCAGAGAAAGAACTAAGTTCTTTTATAAGGGTTAAACCCTTGGTATATAGATGAGATGCTCTGATCTCTATTATTTTTATTTACCTCGAAGAGAGGTATTCTTCTTTCATTGCTCTTAAAGCTTTTTTCTTGCTTTTTTTTAAGTTTGAAGCTTATGGGGTGTTCCTCTGTACAAGACTTGAAATCTTGGGTCCTTTATATAGTTGTAACATTTTAAAAATAATTAAATAATTAATTAAATAAATAAAATCGTTTAAGTGAATTTTATAATTTTCGGTAAACTAAAACGTAGTTTTCATAAAACTAAACCGTAATTTTTTTTCACTATAAATTTAAAAAGACCTATTTTAATTATGTTATTACTAGTAAATGGTTTTTATTTAGCCACTTATAACTTTTTAGTTTAATTAAATATTTTTCTTAAATTAATTATTTTAAATATTAACATAAGCTTTATTTTTACACTAAATTAGTGTAAATTACAAATTTGAATGGGTTAAATTTGCAAAAATGAACCATTGCATCTTAGAATCAAGTGTGTTTCATGCAAAATTTATTTTCAAAATTTTACAATGGTTCTAGACCATTCTAGGTCAAATGGAGTGAAGAAAATAAAGAATTTTTAAATAAATTCATGAAAAGACTTAATTGTATGATATTTTTATGAAACCTTCTACACTTTTCTTCACCTTTTCTCACTCTCCTCTCTTTTCCTCACCACATGGCCGGCCTTACCTCCATGGGCAGCCCCAAAAATTTCCCCCCATCATTTTTGCATTAAAAATCATCAAAATTCATCAAAAATTCAATAAAAAATCCATAAAATCCTAATAAATTCCTACCCTCTATTCTTTGCTCATCTTTGCATGGATTTTGGAGATGGAAAGCATTCATTTTGGAGGCTTATTTTCATGTTTGGATCTCATGTTGTGGAGGTATAAATCTTCTTCTTTTGATTTATTGTTATTAGATGTTTCATTTAAGCATAATTAGATTTAATAAATAATTTCTATCTACAAGTTTTAAAATTCAAGTTAGGGTTTATAAAATTAAGTTATGAATTTTATTAATTAAGTAGGGTTATGATAACTAGTTTAACATTTTTAGAAGTGGAAAATCTTGTATGGATGATATATTGTAAATCGTTTATCCAAAATTGTTTAAATTAATCCATTTTGCAAACTAGATTTCTATATATTGTATATATTGGTGAGATAAAATTTCAATTAATATTTGTAACACTAGATTGTGGTTTTAAAGAGGATATTAACCTGTTAGTGGAATGAAAAACTTAAATTGGTTACTAGTTTCTATTGATAATTGTAAAATAGTAATAAAAAATGCGATTTTGCTAACTAGATTTTGGAAATTCTTAAATAAATGAAATTTAAAATATAATTTATGGTTTCATTATATCATTATCATCATGAATTGTAGTTTAATACATTAATTCATGCAAAATCAAGTTTAGTTGTGATATTGTGGAATTTTGCTTGTAAGATGTTGAAAATTGATAAAGGTTGCAAACTAGAAATTCCAAATTAATACAAATTTGTGTAATAAAAATATGGTAACGGTTTCTATAATCTAGTTAGGTTATTTAATGAATATTATGACCATTAGTTTCTATTAAATATCAAGTTTTGAAGTAAAACGGTAAATTGGCGTTTTCGGGTTTTTCGAAATCGGACGATTTGATCGATTCTTAGGGTTTCGATGAATTAAATCATGTTTTATATTATAAGTAATGAGTTTTAAAACTATGAGTTGTTTGTTGATGTTTATCTCGATCAATCGGTGTTTGTACGTCAATATCGAGCGATATTTGGTTCTTTTGCATGAGCGGGACATAGGTTTTAACCTATGCGCGTTTCTTGCGTCGTTTTGATGTTGTCCGTGATTTAGTTTACGATATTATATGTGTTTGCGTATAGGTACCCCTCACGTGGACTGCGGACGATGAAGAAGAGGATGGCGACACCGTCTTCGGCAGACAATGACCAGGTGAGTAGATGTATATCTACGGGGGGAAGTCGGGTGGATGGCGTTTAGCACCCCCGCAAACGTAGAATAGGAATAGTACTTATTGTCATTAGGAAGCCAGACATGACCTTAGATTCTTGATGAGTAGGACCCTAGTAATGACCCTAGGTTGGACTAGACTGATTTAGAAAGACCTTACCAGAGGATGAATAGCTTGGAGGAGGTTCGTAGGTTTCAGGTAGATACATACACGCACACACAGAAACTTGAATTGGTGTATATGTGTATGTGTGTGTGTATATATATATATATATAGTGTTATGTGTAGGTATACACACACACACACACACACACACACACACAGAGCATGTATATGTGATATAAGGATGTGATATGATACATGGGGATGGTACAATGTAACTGGGCTTGATGCCGTGATTTCTTGGCTATACTATCGTGTTATGATGTTAGCGGATCATTAGAAAGTGAGACAATGGATATGTATACATAGACAATAATAGGTGGCGATGATTTTGAGGTACCTGAGACTCTAAATGGAACCAGGACTGTAACCTGTGACTGAATCATGAGATGATGTATGTGTGACTTGGTTACGATATTATATAGGTGTGACTTGATACGATATGATATAAGTGTGACTTAATCGCAATATGATACATATACATGATATTTCTGAGGATAAATTAACGATGTATATTTATGCTGGCAATGATATATGATTGATGTATGCGATTGCAGTATAGCACCTTGATCTTGATATATGTTGATGATGATATTATACGAATGATGAGACACGTAGGTGATACTTGACCCGTACCCCGATATTGGGATGCCGTACGATGGATTTTACCGTACGAGGCATAGATATGATGATTGATCCGCACTCTTGATTCGAGGAAGTCGTACTACGTACGTGACGCTATTGAGGCTGGATCGCCGACTATTAGAGATATGGACTCAGACTTTAGGTGTACTCTTATTTCTTATCGACTAGTTCTTAGGTTTAGTTCTTTAGGAGGTTAGATGGACACTAGTTAGGCTCGAGACATATGGTGGTAGTTATACTTGTATATCAAATGAGTGGTTATTACACATCTGTCTTTACATTCAGACCGTAATTATTATGGTGCATGTTCATACATATGTTTCTATAATCAGAATAACACTTTGCCTGTTAGGACACCAGCACCATTACCGATGATACGCATATTCCACGCACACTTATTTGCCGGCTCACACACATCATCATCGGTAATTGCTATGTCATGTACACTTTAGATCATATTATCTGTTATTGATAGAATCAGCTAACAGCTAGATCGATATAATAATGTGATTACTCTCTGGTGTTAGTATAGACATGGCATTTATTATTTAGACATTTCATGCATTCACATTCTCATGTTATCATGCAGTATTATGGGGCATATGCCGACACTTATCATATACTTACTCATGATTTTGTGATTTTGGATTTCTATGAGATTTCTGGATTTTTGGGGAAAACCGCAAGAATATATAAAAACTTCTCTCTCTCTCCTCCTCTCTTTTTTAAAACACAAGATGCGGTTTTCTCGTGATGTATGTGTCGTCCACCATGAGTTTTCATGTTTTCTGTTGGATTTCGAGACCCGATTCGAGGAGTGGATGAACCGTCTCGGGTACATGGTGGGCCCGGTATGGACCCCGGGGCAAGAAGATCGAGTTATAGACGATGAGCCTGGCAGGGGAGGACTACCTACCGGCGATGTCTGGCGCGGCGGATATCCGGAGGATATCGACCGTTGTCGTGAGATTTGATGATATGGGCCGATCCGGACTGACGGAGCCCGAGATATTGAGACTTGAGATTTATATGTTTTGTGTCGATGCTTGACACGGATTTCCATGGATTTCATCGTTGATATTTCAGATTTCTATACACATTTTACCATGATAAAAAGTTAAAGATTTCTTATACAGATATATCTAGATTTCAGGATTTGTTATTTTACATTCATGGTGCATGCATACCGATTCACATGACATAGTTCTATATGAGGCACTGATACGAGCACGGAGCATTTGCACTTACACGTAGCTTATTATCCTGTCTTTACTTGATGACTAGTAGTATATTAGTATATTATTATGACCTAGGACAGCGTCGTGCATTCGATTTCTTTTCGCAGATATCTTCTACTCACGAGTTGGCAACTCACCCCCGTTGTGCCAAATTTTATTACAGGTTCGATGTACAGGTTTTCCTGGCAGCTTACTGGCACATCTTTTCATTCAGGGTGATTTGCACGGTTGGTTGGTTCACTTGTATCTGGACCGCCATTGTACTTTTATTATTTCATTTGTATCTAGAAAGCTCCATCAACCAAACTTATTACTTGATAGTTTACTGGATCAGTTGTTTATTTCGACCTTAGAGTTGCGCTTGTATTATTATGATATCTGGTGGTTTTGTTTTCTTTTGAGTTTTGAGCCTCGCCCTTTGGCGTTGTATACTGTTGTGCATTGATGTGGTTGTTTCCGCCTTTTGGCGTAGAGCTAGCTCCCATTTGGGGATACTTTTTATTGTTTGTATGTATTTATTCTTGTTTGTACCCGTTTGGGGCCAGTTTTTACAAAGGAGACTCTGCCGAAATTTTTGAGAAAATTGGATATTGCTTTTAAACTTGTTTTCTTCATGTTTTCCTTTACTTCTTCTTCTTTTATATGGTTTAGATTTCTGGGCTTCGGCTTACTTAGATTGCGTTGCGCCTCTAGACGCTTCGTAATCTAAGTGCCGGTCACGTTCCGTACTTTCGGGTCGTGACAAAGTTGGTATCAGAGCGCTAGGTTTAACCTTGTATATGTCTAGGGTGACCCTTGGTTGATGGAGTAGGCGACATAGGTAGAGTGACGTACCGTGTGTATGATTCGCGGCATACTTACGATACGCTACCCTTCTTAAGTAGCCTTAGGATGTACATTTGTTTGCACCGCATTTCATTCGTTCCTTTGATCTATCTTCGTCGATATCGGAGGGTGGTTTCTGTTACCACGGGCGCACGGGCAGAGGGAGCTGCGGCTCAAATGCGATAACCATTAGGGTATTGGTTATTCTTGAGGAGTGAAGCATTGTTTAGCGTGCGGACGAAGGGTATTCACATGCCGTCCAGACGAAGTTAAAGGATTCAAACGATTGTCAGAAACCCAATTTCCTAAGTTTAAAGTATTCGGAAGAACATGCAGGTATTTCGATGGACCCTCTAGAAGAATGAAACCTTAACTCGACATAATGACCACGAGAACGCCCTTGAACCTTAGGATTTACGGCAGTTCCGCGGTGCCATTAGTGAGGCTTGGGTTTGCCCTTCTACGGCTGGACCATCGATGCTGGGGTATGTACCGGATATTTTTAAACTGTACTTGAGTGTTGAGCTCTCGGAGAATTATGAGATTTTGATGGATCGATCGAAAAGTTTAATGTAGTCCGGATATCAGGTGAAGGGATCGACTATGTGAGGGACTTTAGATATGAGTATTGCCGTCGGTAGCGCAGTCAGCACACCTATGAAGAGACAAGTTCGAAGCAGTCGACACTAGAGGAAAGGGGGAAAGAGGCGCATATTGACGATAATGTTTACGATTGTGATTTGGTGATTTGAATTTCATATTTCCGTTGATTGGATTTTTTTTTTGGTATTTTGAGGATTTTGTTCTACGATTGGTATTTCTTATGTGTGCATTCATTACGTTCTTTTCGTGCTTCATATATCAGTTGTATTGATGTTGTTTTGTACATACCCAGTACACTCGATTTGGTTTTATACATTTTAAGATTTTGATTTGATTTCGTGCATATTGGTTACACATGATTTTGACATATGCTTCGACCTAGTTTTCTTGCACTTTCGTACTGTGATTTCGATCTTGATATTCGGTGTATGATTTCGTGCACCATGTGCACCTGATTGAGATTCTTGTGCACACTTGGCGAACTTGATGCGATTTTGTGCACACCAGATGCACTAAATCGGGGTTTTGTGCAGATTAGATGCACCTGATATTGAGTCGTGCACGCCCGTTGCACTTGACAGATATTTTTGGTGCACACCTGTTGCACTTAATTTCGTTTTTGTGTGTATTCATGGTATCTGTATTTGATTTCGATTTCAGTGCGCACCGGACGCACCCGATATTTTTATGATGTGATTGGGATTGATTTCAGTTTGAGCAGTATGTTTTTATAATCATTACTATTTGATTTAGTAACCAGGCGGGACGTGTATGTTAAATAAAAGATATATATATATATAGCTATTTTTTTAAAAATAAACGTCCGCTATTTATGCCGTGACACGTGCATCACACGTCGATTTTCAAAAGGGGTTCTTGCATGCTTCTTTATCCAGATATTTGGACGATTTTACTATGATGCGCACAATATATAAGTTGTAGTTTTGATATATATTATGTTGGTTTTCGTATTGGGTTTTGGTATTTTATTTTCGCTATAACTTCTATGATTGTGTTATGCTTGACGGAGTTGATTTTAGTTATGTATTGATGGTTTCGGAGCCCTGACGATTTGAGTGTTTTGGCTGAATGTTTTAGTAATTGGGGGGAGTTTTAATTTAAATTCGGGGACCGAATTTCTTAAAGGAGGGAAGATTGTAACATTTTAAAAATAATTAAATAATTAATTAAATAAATAAAATCGTTTAAGTGAATTTTATAATTTTCGGTAAACTAAAACGTAGTTTTCATAAAACTAAACCGTAATTTTTTTTCACTATAAATTTAAAAAGACCTATTTTAATTATGTTATTACTAGTAAATGGTGTTTATTTAGCCACTTATAAATTTTTAGTTTAATTAAATATTTTTCTTAAATTAATTATTTTAAATATTAACATAAGCTTTATTTTTACACTAAATTAGTGTAAATTACAAATTTGAATGGGTTAAATTTGCAAAAATGAACCATTGCATCTTAGAATCAAGTGTGTTTCATGAAAAATTTATTTTCAAAATTTTACAATGGTTCTAGACCATTCTAGGTCAAATGGAGTGAAGAAAATAAAGAATTTTTAAATAAATTCATGAAAAGACTTAATTGTATGATATTTTTATGAAACCTTGTACACTTTTCTTCACCTTTTCTCACTCTCCTCTCTCTTCCTCACCTCATGGCCGGCCTCACCTCCATGGGCAGGCCCAAAAATTTCCCCCCATCATTTTTGCATTAAAAATCATCAAAATTCATCAAAAATTCAATAAAAAATCCACAAAATCCTAATAAATTCCTACCCTCTATTCTTTGCTCATCTTTACATGGATTTTGGAGATGGAAAGCATTCATTTTGGAGGCTTATTTTCATGTTTGGATCTCATGTTGTGGAGGTATAAATTTTCTTCTTTTGATTTCTTGTTATTAGATATTTCATCTAAGCATAATTAGATTTAATAAATAATTTCTATCTACAAATTTTAAAATTCAAGTTAGGGTTTATAAAATTAAGTTATGAATTTTATTAATTAAGTAGGGTTATGATAACTAGTTTAACATTTTTAGAAGTGGAAAATCTTGTATGGATGATATATTGTAAATCGTTTATCCAAAATTGTTTAAATTAATCCATTTTGCAAACTAGATTTCTATATATTGTATATATTGGTGAGATAAAATTTCAATTAATATTTGTAACACTAGATTGTGGTTTTAAAGAGGATATTAACCTGTTAGTGGAATGAAAAACTTAAATTGGTTACTAGTTTCTATTGATAATTGTAAAATAGTAATAAAAAATGCGATTTTGCTAACTAGATTTTGGAAATTCTTAAATAAATGAAATTTAAAATATAATTTATGGTTTCATTATATCATTATCATCATGAATTGTAGTTTAATACATTAATTCATGCAAAATCAAGTTTAGTTGTGATATTGTGGAATTTTGCTTGTAAGATGTTGAAAATTGATAAAGGTTGCAAACTAGAAATTCCAAATTAATACAAATTTGTGTAATAAAAATATGATAACGGTTTCTATAATCTAGTTAGCTATTTAATGAATATTATGAGCATTAGTTTCTATTAAATATCAAGTTTTGAAGTAAAACGGTAAATTGGTGTTTTCGGGTTTTTCGAAATCGGACGATTTGATCGATTCTTAGGGTTTCGATGAATTAAATCATGTTTTATATTATAAGTAATGAGTTTTAAAACTATGAGTTGTTTGTTGATGTTTATCTCGATCAATCGGCGTTTGTACGCCGATATCGAGCGATATTTGGTTCTTTTGCATGAGCGGGACATAGGTTTTAACCTATGTGTGTTTCTTGCGTCGTTTTGATGTTGTCCGTGATTCAGTTTACGATATTATATGTGTTTGCGTATAGGTACCCCTCACGTGGACTGCGGGCGATGAAGAAGAGGATGGCGACACCGTCTTCGGCAGACAATGACCAGGTGAGTAGATGTATATCTACGGGGGGAAGTCGGGTGGATGGCGTTTAGCATCCCCGCAAACGTAGAATAGGAATAGTACTTATTGTCATTAGGAAGCCAGACGTGACCTTAGATTCTTGATGAGTAGGATCCTAGTAATAACCCTAGGTTGGACTGGACTGATTTAGAAAGACCTTACCAGAGGATGAATAGCTTGGAGGAGGTTCGTAGGTTTCAAGTAGATACACACACGCACACACAGAAACTTGAATTGGTGTTTATGTGTATGTGTGTGTGTGTGTATATATATATAGTGTTATGTGTAGGTATATATATATATATATATATATATATATATATATTTATATACACAGCATGTATATGTGATATAAGGATGTGATATGATACATGGGGATGGAACAATGTAACTGGGCTTGATGCCGTGATTTCTTGGCTATACTGTCGTGTTATGATGTTAGCGGATCATTAGAAAGTGAGACAATGGATATGTATACATAGACAATAATAGGTGGTGATGATTTTGAGGTACCTGAGACTCTAAATGGAACCAGGACTGTAACCTGTAACTGAATCTCCTAACCCTAGAATTGGTAGGGTTGCTTGCCGCTCTCGTAGGGGTCTAGGGGTGTGGGATTGGCTATTCATCACGACCGTGGAATCCGTGTTTTATACTGGCTCGTATTAAAAACACGGACGTCCTAGTATATCCAATATTTCATATGATATTTTCTGCTGCGTTATCTGTGATGTGATCATGTGATATGTTCAGATAGATATAGTATATAGTATATATGATATATTATATAGACGTTGCTTATGTTTTCCACCCGTGCTAGCCCTGCCTCGCTCTGGCGTTAGTTACCTAACCTAACGGTGCAGACGGGACATCGAGGCGAATGCCAACGCGAATGGCATAAGCGTACGCTATATTTATCTGTGATGTTTAGGTGGACTTAAATGATGGGACATTCATTAATGAGATTAATAAAAGAAAATAAACCTAATTGATATTGTGGAATCGAATTTCAAAAATAAAATAGGTAGCTACAGTTCTTGCTTTGCATCGCGGTGCTCATTGTAGAACATCCTGCACCTTATTCGATAAGGAAAGGACCGAGATCCCTTCACCGGGAGTGACTCCTTTAGCAATAACTGGCAGATGCTACACACTCGGTTTGTCTTTTGATTGCTTCTATAGTTTCTGCTTTGCACAGTGATATATATGATATATCCCGCACCTCATTCGACGAGGAAAGGGCCGACGATCCCTTCACCGGGAGTGACCCCTTTAGCAAAACTAGAAAAGCTTCAAAAACACTCCATTTAAAAACCATTTGATTCCGCAACGAGATCAAGTTCAAAGCTTTAAAGGTTTTCATAAAAACCATTCGCAACCCTCCGTCATTTTAGGAAGTAGAGTACTTAGTATTCGTGCTGTGTTTGTTGACCATAGTCAAGGCACAGTGTACGGTAGCTAAGTGATGTCTTCCTATACCGCATATGATGCGATTAGTTAGGACAGTCGCGTGACTTTGTTGACCTTAGTTAAGGGTCATGTGGATGGGTCTAATTAATCACGAAATGACGGGTAGAACTTGACTAGTGCTTATGATTTGTTGACCATAGTTAAGGTCATAAGCGCTAGGGGTAAAAATCTTTATCGGGAGTTTCAAGTGTTGAAATTTGCAATGGGATTGCATACCTTCTATGTGATAGTTGGATCCCGATACCCACTGCGAGCAATTGTTACTCCTGGGAGAGTTTTGCACTTTACAATTAGCCAATCCCGTAGGTGTCTAGAAAGGTGTCAACGGGGTTACGCCTCTGGGAAAACGAGGTTTATTGTAATTAGGTCCGTGCGAAAACACGGGGAACCTCCCTCAAAGTACCGACACTGGCCTGGCTGAAAGATTGACGAATTTGTAGAGTGTAATTAATCCCGGCTAGTCTTTCCTTTTAAGGTTTGAAGGAAGATTTGATAAAAACAGTGGGAGCCATCCTGATTAGATAAAATAAATAACCAATCTAATCTTGCAAGAGCGCACGCAGAGTGTTTTCTTCTCTCTCTCTCCAGGTAGCGACCATATCACGCCTTAATCAAGATAATAATACGGATTATTGACCGAACCCGCTTGTTATACTGAGCTGGGGAACGTTGCTCCCGCTCCAACTTATAATTGTTATAAGACAGAGCAGGAAATAGGGGAATATCAGAATTCATATGCCGCCCAAACGAAGAAAGTGCATATGATGCATCTCTTTCGGGTGTGTTCATTACAAAGAACTGTTTCTCAGTATCCTCTGCATCCTGAGTATTTGATACCGGATCAGGATCCCAGATATGTAATCTGTTACATAGGGCTACAGAAAGGTAGAAAACTGAGAACGGGTGATAAGTTTCATGAGACAGAAAACGGGGCAAGTGTTGCAGCCAAGTCTGTTGGTCACTGTCACCCTGTATTACCAATACATTGATTATGAACAAATGCTATTAGATACCGAACCTGATATACAAAATCATATCAATCTCTTTATTTATTAAAGAAATGATAAAATTTTGTATTGATGGATAATGTTTTGAACGTTTCCTATATCAAAAGTTGATCGGTTCAGGCACGTTATCTAAAAGCATTGATGTTCTAAATCAAACTACAGTTCCTAGTATACAGAACACACACAAGAGGAAGAGTTCAGAAATGGACGGATCCTTCTTGAGGTATTGTAGACTAGGTCATATCAATGCGACCCGACTGGCTGAAGTTACATTTTAGATGCATATTTAAATCAGTTTGAATTTACATCTTGTGAAACTTGCCAGTCATGTCACAAAGATTAGATGACCATAGCTCCGTTTATTGGAAACAGAGAAAGAGTTAGTAAACTCTTGGGACTGATACATGATGATGTATGTAAGGTCTCCTGTCTACACATGCCAGGACCGGTTCTTTGTACTTCACTACATTCTCTGATGATCTCTCAAGATTCAGTCATATGTACCTGTTGAAACATAAGTCCGAACCTTTTGAGATATTCACAGAATATAAGTTAGAAGTAGAGAACCAAAATACGGGTATAAGTATTATGTCCTATGATAAGATCAGGGAGGAGAATACTTGTGCATGGAATTCTTGGACTATTCTAAAAGAAAATGAGATTCTCTCTCAGTATTACTCCTCTGAATAAACCACAGCACAACGGTGTATCAGGGTGGAGCAATCACACCGTATTAGAAATGGTGTGCTTTATGATGAGTACTACTGAGTTACCTATTTCCTTTTGAGGTTGTGCACTTGAGAAGCTGCATACCTATTGAATTAGGTTCGAATCAGATCACTGCCTACCACTCCATATAAGATATGGTATGGGAAGAGCCTATCTCTTAAGTAAGTTAAGATTTAGGATTGTCCGGCCTATGTCTAAAGCAAAATCCGGACAAGATCGAGGCAAGGTCAGTTCTGTAGAACTGGAAAGGTTCCAGCTATACATAACTGCAGCTGATGATTTGACAGAACCAAAGGATTCAATAGTCCCCGACGAACCTCAGCCTCTCCGCCGAACTAGTAGGGTTTCTCATCCGCCTGAGAGATACTTCGGTTTCTCGATGATAGTGGGAGCGAGGAATGCATCATGAGATGATGACCCAAATAGTTTCGAGCAGGCCATCGAGAGTAGGGACTCTGTAAGAATGGCTGGATGCTTAGCAATCTAAGATGGAATCCATGTACACCAACAAAGTATGGACTTTGGTTGCTATATCTGAAGGGTTAAATTCCCATCAGGAGCAAGTATATCTTGAGAAGATTACTTGGTGTAGATGGAAAAGTTGAGACTTTCAAAACTGGACTTGTTAAAGGTTTTAGTCATCAACCAGGCATGGATAATGATGAAACCTTTACCAGGGACTATTCTTAAGTCCATCCCGATCCTACTTGCCATTGCTACATACCATGACTATGATATCTGGTGGTTGGGTGCCATGACTACTTTTCTAAATAATGATTTAGAAGAGAACGTCTATAAGAACACATCCATAGGGCTTCGTAAACAGTGGGAGCAGCGGAAACGTTTGCAAGCTGCTTTACAGAATAAAGCAGGCATCGCGGAGTTGGAACGTCTGTTTTGATGTGATAGTCAAAGCGTTTGACTTCATCAAAATGGTAAATGAACCTTGTATATACAAAAGGGTAGTAGGGAGTATGCTGGTGATCCTCGTAGAGTACGTGGATGACATACTCTTGATAGGGAAGTAGTTTCCTATACTACGCTCGGTCAATCTCCGCTTATCACATGGATTCCCCAATAGGATCAATGTGATACTTCCTAAATCCTGGGTTTTGGATCTATGAGATAGATCTAAATGGGTGTTAGGATTCTCACTAACTATAGTAAGATAGTATCAGTTGATCCTGGGGAGAATCACTGGAAAGGTTCCAGGGTGATAAGGACGACTGAATGTCAGTCGCAGGCATTGTCTTTACCCTTAGTAAAGGGACGGTATGTTGGAAGAGTTCCAAGCTAGATACCGTGGCAAACTAGACGATAACGGCTGGTAACATCGCTATTAAAGATACTACCAAAGAGGCAGTTTGGGTGTATATTGGTTCATGAGATGAACTACGTTCCTACCATTGTGTGACAATGGAAGTGTGGCTTTGGCCCGGGAACCCTGGTCCCATCAGTGACCCAGACTTATTCTGAGGCAGCATCACCTGATCATGGAGATAGATGATTTCCAGGGTGATCGAGGTTAGGAGAGTAGACTCAAAGGACAACACGGCGGATCCACTCACAAAGGCTTTTTCCCAGAGAGAGACTTATAGGGGATGGTTGGGTATGTGATACTGCAACCACTGCTACAGATGGCCCTAGTGCAAGTGGGAGATTGTTAGTTATATGTATGCCCTAGAGGCCATTACTACATTGGATGTATATTGTAGTGGATGCTGGGACATATATAGGTAGGACTTTCTTGCTCGACATGATAGTACGCTATCTGGTTGCTCTTTATCTTAACATGTATACTTTCTGTCTCTCTGATTACATGTTGATAAAGCCCTTAGGATGTGTACTCGACTTCCAGGACTATGATGCAGATCATACTAGTGGGGCCTGGGTAGTCCATGAGTACATCCTTCAATGTTCCTAGTCGTGGGAATATCGAGACGGGGCATCGATATTCCAGAGTAGACTAGCGTATATCTTCTCGACCCATGTGATGGGCGATGGATGATCTCATATCCATTGGTGTTTGACATCAAAGATGGTATGCGGGTGCTCAGTGGAGACTGGGTACACTGAACGGACTCGCCGAGAACTCCCAGATGGTATTATACCTCACGTCAGATGGCAGTTCTCTGGTGACACTGGTACAGCTTAGTCTGTTGACCCGAGATCGTCATAGAGTCTTGTGTGTCTCCCACTGTGCTTTGATTTCCACCCTACCACGGCTCTGCTGAGTCGTGCAAACAGGTGGTTTTTGGGTACAGTCCCGATTCACATGGAGGCAATGAGCGATAGGAGGGGATTCGTCTCTCCCGGTATTGGGGGTTGATGTTGCGCTATGCTCGACTGGCCATAACAGGAAATCCCTGGCCAGGGTTGCAGTGATATACTGGTAAGAGTTATCAGTAGTTTCACGATTGTTATGGACCTCACGTCGGCATGACTTATCAAGCTATTGGGGTCTGACGTTTACCACCCCTAGGCGAGATATGCGACATATCAGACGAACAGACCGGACTGTACGGTAAGTGTTACTGGTTGGATTCACAGGAGTGTGAGCGGGCTTGCTCGTCGATCTTCTGATCGCTCAATACCCGGGTGGCCGTTACGTTTAGCAGACCGCTTGCGGCTTGTGGGTGTTTGATATGATCATCACCTGCTGCCGACGTATTGATGAGTCTTTAGAGTCCTACACAGAGGTTTCCTGGCTCAAGCGAAACGAAATAGGAGCGCATATGAGATATGTGCGGGACCGAGAATAATGCGTGTATGTGATACCGTATTCTATTCTCGCGATGAATGTATCGATTGGTTGTATGCGATATAACCTAGTTATCGAATCGAGGATTGATTCGATAAGTCGATACATTGGATATTAGTCGGTCATATGCGATATGACCGGATCGTTAAATCATGTGTTGATTTAATGATTTAATGTATAATTATATATTTGATATATTACTTTACATTAACTAGTAATTGTTCACTTAAGATGGATTTTCTCACTTGATGTGCACATTGTATATATGATATAGTTTTGTGCACTAGTTTGTATCATGTTTGATGATACATGCAAACTTAGGTGTGTATGATTAAACCATGGTTATGTTAATGGTTAGGGTTTTGATTTATTTATTTATTTATTCTTTTATTCATTTATTTTGGCAAGAATAAAATGGTGTCTAACTTTGTTTCTTTCTTGAAACTTCATGAAGCTTTGAAGCTTTGACCATTTTGTTTCTTAGCCTTAACCTAACCATTAAACCTAACCCTACTTTATTCTCTACACTTAACCATGGTTGCAATATGATAAGAATCACTTTATTTTCTATTTTCAATATTCTTATCATATTCTTTTTCTTCTTCTTCTTCTTCTTTAAGAAGAAAGAAGCTTGCTAGCTTCAATGGTGACTTGAGAAAAAGAGTGAGAAATCCAATTCTAAAGTGAACCCACTTCCTATTTCTCCATCCTCTACCACTTGCCAAGTAGTATAGGGTGTTTTCTTCACAAGTTTCATGACTTGGTGAAGTTGGAGCTTGATCTTGAGTTGCCTCGATGTAGATCATCTTCGGCATCGAAGTCGACGACCTAGCCCGCCAATTTCTCCGATGAAGCCGACGCTAGAGTCCGGGATCCGATGATCGCAGCGAGGGGACATCGTTACGCAGCTATGGAGGTGGAGAACCGGATCTACAAATGTTGTAGTCACTTCCCTTTTAGTTAAAGTTGTTAACTTGCATCTTTATCGCCTATCCTCTAGTTACGATCTTGCTTAGGGTCACTTGGCATATAGAATTTTTTTGAATTGGCCATGTTTGATCACTTGTAGAACCTCATGGGTGTGCCTAGGAACCCTACAATTACTCTCCCCTAAAGACTTCCAATGACTGTTTCAGACTAGACATGGGTTGTGAAGGGGTTTCAGTAAAAGATTCAAAGTTGTTTGGATACTGGAAACTCCCAAATGGCTGTGCAGAAACAATGTCTAGGGAAGGTGCAAAAGTCGAATAGGACCAGTAGGAATTTAATGGTTGGACAAGAGTAGGATCAACATTTGGATAAGAAGGTGAATGGAATTGTTGATCCAAAGAATTCGCAGTGGTGAAAGGAGTGAAAGATCGGTTACGAGATTGTTCAATACGTTCAGCAAGAGACATAGGTTTTGGGGTTACAATTGGACTCTCAAAAGGGGTATCAATATGAGAAGGGGTGAATGTTTGAAACGGTTGATACGGAGTGGATTGCTAGGTCCAATTGTTTGTCCTAGACGCGTCTATTCGATCTTTCAAAGAGATTTTTGGCATGGAGGGATAGTTCGAAGTTCGGCCAAAGCAAGACCGTAGGAAGTTATGTCTGGTTGTGGGTACCAAAGTTCGGCAAGAGTTTTGCGAGGTGGGGTGCCCATGTTTGGAAGAGTTAAAAGGTCGGAAGGGAGGGAAATGGTATATTTTTAATTTTTTTAATTTTAATTTTGTTTTTTTTTTAAAATTGTAAGTTTTTGGAGTTTTGAAATTGTTTGTTTGAAAGAATACGGAAATATGGGACTAAACTTTTTACAAGCATAATCACAATCACAATATGCACAAACACACCTAGAGTTATGGTCTTTAAAGTCCACTAGACTGCTCCTAACTATTCCAAAGTGACAAGTTGTGAGATAACCCTCAAATTGTCTCTTCACTGCCAATTGTGGCCAGGTAAGCACACATGAAGAAAGGAGGGTTCCGCTCACGAATCACCGTGAGACGGGCCTTCTAAAATTACCTTTCTCACTTGTCTAGCCTAGACACCACAAAGTCAAGTTTAGATAAACGATGGAATGCCCACAACCCTCCTCTGTCCTAATGAGCACGACAGTTCTTAGTTGGCTGAGTCTAGATATTTTTTTAATTAAGCTCAAGTGTGATGCATATGCTTTTAGTGATTTTGGGGTCTTAGGAAGGGTGATGAAATCCCCACCCAATCTGAATTGGTGTTATAGCCCCTTAAAATCCGTATTAATTATGCAAAGAAGTAACAACCAAAAATCTAAAACACTTGCAAAAATTTTTATTTTGGCTGCAGCGCAAGGAATCCTGCACAAAAACAGTTTATTGGAGAGGGGAAGAGAATTTGTGCAAAGAATACTGCAGAAAAATGATTTCAGTGGAGTTCAGAGGAGGGAAGAAGAGAAATGAGATATTTACAGAGAAAATTGAGTTGTTGACGTCACCCTTTGACCGCGGTTCCGCGGTCAAACTTGCGCTTATGCCGCGGTTCCATGGCAGTTCAGAAGTTTGACTGCTTCAAAGTTGTTCCCTGTGCTGAGTTGGTTCTCCTCTTCCTGTTTAGATCTCCTGAATCTTGATTTGTTCACCGAGTTTGCTCCAGAACTGAACTAAACCTTCTTATCCTGCACACTTGCACAAAAACTAATCAAAGATAACAAGATGATTTTTTTTGTTTTAAAATTTTTCAATTTTTATAATTATAATTTTTTTTAATTAACCCGAAATTACACAAAGAAAATAACTACCGTCTCCCCGGCAATGGAACCATTTGATTGTTCGCTTTTTGCGTATTCTTAATTTTTAATTACCGCAATCAAGATGGTTTCGCTTGGTAGCTAGCCGGTTGAGTACGGGTCGATCTACAAGAAGTTGGAATCTTTTTCTTTGTGTTTTAACAAGTTAAATCCAAATATTTTGGGTTTTGTTTTAAGATCTACTAACGAGATAAAGTATGATAAAGAACTTTCTAGGGTTAGGATTATATTAGTTCGAGTTAGGAATTTCTCACTTCTTTCAATGCCCTTTTCAATATCTGTGTTAAGGTAATCGGCAACAACGGGGATTAGAACGACTAGGAAGAAACTTACAAGTATAAGCCAGGCTTTCCATGCTTAGTTTCTACCTTTTGGTCCTTATCCGTCCGTTCTTGGCTCTTAGCCCTAACCTCCGGTTAATTCAACCACAACCGGTCTAACTAGGGAATCACCGCTATCATGTAGGATAGGGTGCCGTAGTGAGCGGATTGTGGTTCAATTAACGGGAGTCCGAATTTAAGATGTTGGGCAAAGAAAAGAGTGAGAGAGATTTCCTTCTCTCAAACTTTCCTTCTCCTGCCCTAACAAGTGAGAAATTACTCACCCATTAAAAAGAATAAAACAAAAAAGGAAGGTAGAAAGAAATAAGGTTAAGAAGAAATTACAACTAGCTATTTGAGACCTCACCTTGGCAAGGATCTTACTCAAGCATCATCGTTGTTTAAAGATAAAAAATGGAAGAAGAAAATTATAAAGAAAGCAACAAAAAATAAACAACTAGATTAGCAAATAAAATTACGATAAATGAAAGACATGCAAGATAATAAAAGAACTCTTTTTTTTTATTTATCACCACTCAAAAACTCACTACAATTTTTCATAGAGAAAAATAACTAAAGAAATTAATCCTAAAATCTAAAATAAAGAAAAGCACCTAAGAAAGACACCCTAAAAGAGACACCACTTTATTTGGCTTTGAGCTCTTCTATTTATAGATAGGAAGGTGAAGTTACATTCTGAGCTAAACACGAAATTACAAAAATACCCTAAAAGAGCCGAGTAAACGCGGAACCAACTGCCACCGACACTGCTCAGACGCGGCCGTGGAACCGCGGCAGAAATGCCTATTTGGCCGGGGTTCCGCGGCCATTTGGTAGACTTGGTGAATCATCTTTTCAGGGCTTCTCTATGTTGCTTTTATATTCTGTTTTGTATTCTTGGTTTCTCAGAATCTCTTTAGTTCTCTTCCAGATATTCAGCAGTGCAAAATGATGTGGACATTTACCTTGATCTCCGCATTGACGTCTTGGATCTTGTGCTGCCTTTGTGCTTTGTGCATTGAAGTGACCAATGATTTGTCATTTTGTCTCTTGAACTGGTAGGCGACATCATACAGATGGTTAGCGGAGATCAGTATTCATCTTTTGTTGGTCGTAGTCCTGCATTTGTTGCGACTTTTCATGAATTTCATTGTAAAGAGCTGAGAACCTGTAACCTGCAATTATTCAGCAAACACGGATCAAAAGTACCTACTTATATGCATTGTGATCAAGAATGGGTGATATAAAAATGCAAAAATCTGATATGAACACCAAGCGCGCCACGTGCTCCTCACGTGTATGCTACTTAAATAGAAGCGCTCTGCGCTCATTGTTTGGCGCACTGCGCCAAGCGCAACATGTGCTCCTCACGTGTGCACTATATCACAAGAAGCGCTCATTGACTAGTGCTCAGCGCCAAGCGCGCTACGTGCTCCTCATATGTGCGCTAAGAGAACATAAATTGTTCTTTGAATGATAAAGCCCAGAGCCATAATGAGAGCTCAGTATCCAATAAAAGACAAAAGTTGTCAGGACCAATGCTCAGTATTGTTAAATGAAAAAGGACCGGGCTTAATTAAATGTCCAACATTTTAAATGAATGGGAAGAGCCCAAGTTGGCCACAGATCTCCAATTCAGATTAATTGAGCCCATATGCTCATAAATCGTTGATCTTAGTCCCAAATTGGACTACATATCTCCCAACCAATATTGGTTCAAGGGTACGTCTCTTCACTCCTCTGATATTTGTCGTTGTAATCCTTCAACGTCTTCAGAGAGATGACGGGTCCCGACAACCAGACATTCCATGGACTGTGAGGTCCTTAAACTCACGGACTATGATGTCCTTAAACTTTACGGACTGTGGGGTCCTTAAACTCATGGACTATGATGTCCTTAAACTTTACAGACTATGATGTCTCTAAACTAGACTATGATGTCTTTAAACTCCACGGACTATGACGTCCTTAAACTTATAGAGCCGAAATGCTCTTTTGTTGGATCTAAATGATCCTGTTAAGTAGATCTTAGTCTAAAATTAGACTAACGTATCCTTAACAAATGGTTAAGTTGATCTTAGTGTAAAATTAGACTAACGTATCCTTAACAAACGTTTAGGTTGATCTTAGTCTCAAATGAGATTAACGATCCTTAAACCCAACCCAAAACCCAAATCTAAGAAAATACGGATTTGGACTAATCCACGCCCTACGGACGATAACATAAATTAGTCTCCGTATACAATCCACGGGCAACCAAAAACAAAACAAACACACACGACACGAAGTGACCATCTGGAGAAGGAGAAAGTGGTTACCGCGATGCGGTAGCTTAATTAACTGCAGGGGCTTACGCATGTAGGGAAGTGCGTCCCCACAAACAAAAACCCCTCAACGAGGGGTAATCTGAAGAAGTCTGCTACATCGGCCGCATCTGTTTAAATCTTCGATACATGGTGTCATAAATCAACTTGGCATCTTCGGAGAGGTGGACGGATAGCACCAAATAGCTTCTGCCCCTAAATTCAGGCAAGACGATCTACGCGGTTTCGTCTTTGTGCTCGGCGGAGAACAGATTCTGGCACGCCCGGTGGGACCTCTTCCTCTTTCCACTCCACACTTCGTGTGTCGTGTTTCGCGAACAAATCGCGGTTTGACATGGTTGCCTTTGGATGTGAAGTACTAAGATTTGGTATCTTTCTCCGTGCAGAAAAAACTGAAAATCAATGGCTTCAAACTGCACTAACTGCAACTGCAACTCTCACTCCGTCCTGTCCGGAGGAGTGACTTACGGGCCCCAAGCGGCCTCCATCTTTGCCATGCCAGTAGAACAGGTGACTCAGGCCACCACTGGACTGTTCTTCAGGACCATGCTCCCGCCAATGAGCTTCAGTGCTTCTGTACCATCGCAAGAAGTTCCGAAGAAGTCGGTCTTTGATCGGCTTGCAACTACCGCGGCCCCTCTCAACGGGTCGCCCAAATCCAGTGCCTCAGTTTTCAACAGACTGGGCCGAAGCTCAGATGGGCCCATGAAAAAACCCACAATTCCTGAAGGGGTTATTCCGAAGTGGATAGCTATTCCTACTCTTGAAGTCACCAAGGCGATTTCTCCTGCTAAGGGACCGGTCTTCACAAGACTGGTCGTTTCAGCTCCTACTCCACACGAAGTCACGAAGGCTGCTTCCCCTGTTCGAAAGTCGGCCTTCACAAGACTGACTATCTCCTCTCAACGGACGTCAGTCTTCGACAGGCTAACGACGACAACAACCCCTCATCAGAGCGGGGGTCATGAAGAAGCTCATCCAACAGCAGAGGTGATACCGTTTGCTCGACATGCTCGACGTCGCCACTGGCGCCGAGTGAGGAATGCTGGGGGCAATTCTCCTTCTGGATTGACTCCGCCGGCTACAATGGTGGAAGTCGACGCTGCTGTTCCAACTGGGAACAACTTTGAAACACTAAGGAGGGTGCGTAAGAACTCTCCGAAGGCCATACTCAAAAGATCTCCTTCACCTGTGGAGAGTGCCATGAAGGTGAAGCTTGAACAGCCCCCTCAGCGGCTGTCCTCTAAAATTTACAAGGCCTGGCATTAAGTCCAAGACTCGGTGATTGATCAAGATTACTCCTGCCGACCGAAGAAGCTAAAGGTTCAACAAGAGAAAGACCACTCTGTCGTACCGCAGAAGGTGTCGTCTACCTGGGTGCCCGCTACAACGGCCCCCTCAACTTCACCACCCCACAAAAAGAGAAGGCCGGAGAAAATCCTTGTGTCTGCGACAAATGTTAAGGGCACTGAGCCTAAACGCCCTAAGTCTGGGGGCATGGTGGTGCATACCGTCTATATGGCATCCGGAAAAGAGGATAGCCGTATCTCCACAGGTCATCGAACGCTTATGCGATCAGTGACTAAGGCTTAGGAGCAACAACAACAAAAGCTCCAAGAGATGCTAACAGCCATGGCCGCACTCACGGGACCAAAAGCAAGCCCAGAGACGTCCTCAGAACAGCGTCATGAGCAGGAAACTGATGCCGAATTCCTTCGGAGAATACTTGAGAAAAAGGATAAAGAGGCCGCGGAACAAGCGACCAACATAAAGCAAATGGCCATTCTATTCCAAGATATGGTGGGCATGATGATCCAGCCGGACCCTCCAGCCGAAGATCCTCCGGTAATAATTGAAGATGATAGAGGAGAGACATCAAACCCTTTGCCAGCTCTGTCGGCAGCCAAGGAGGAGACCAACTCCAAAGCCACACTCGATGATTATATAGCTTAACAAATACGAGATCATCAAGCGAATGAAGCGGCTGACCAAGTCGTCAGAACTGGACGGCCCTATCCGGGTTGGTACGATCAAATAAAGTACCCGTCAGGATACACGATCCCTAAATTCCATGTGTACAAGGGGACATGCAATCCCCATCAACATGTCGCTCAGTTCAGGGCTCTCTGCGGCAACACTGGAGGGGATGATAAGATACCGCTTCGCCAATTCTTCGGCAGCTTGGCGGAGACGGCGTTCGAATGGTACTCAGAGCTTCCCAACGACTCCGTCAAAAATTTTACAGAGATGGAATTGCTGTTCACCCAGTGTTTCGCAAGCGCTAGCGAACGCACCCCAATCACCGCATTAATTAACGCCAGAGTAAAACCAGGCGAAACATGGGTGCAATACGCGATACGGTGGCGGAATCTATGGTCGAAGTGCGAGCAGCGCATCGAAGAAGCGCCTGCGGTAGGCATGTTCGTGGGTACTCTTGATCCGCAGGCGACCATATCCCAGTTCATGATGTTCTTCAAGCCAACTACTTTCCAGGCCTTGATTGACAAGCTAGCCCAAATGGATTAGATGGGTCATAGACCATCTTTTTCGAAGCTGGAATCTCGAAATGAAAAAGGGAAAGGGAAAGCGACCTTCGTCGCCAATGCTCAGCAGCAGCCCAGTGGTCCAAAGCCAACTGATCGCCAAGATGAAAGACGGTTGTTCCCGCCAAAAAATTTCTGCGCAAAAGAGTCCAAGGTATCAAATGGCAGCGATACGCTTAAGAAAATGCGAACCAGTATTTTCCGAGCTGTATTTTGAAAAACTCCGGAACGAGAAACAGCTAAATTCTGATGGTATTGAAAGCATCTCGAAAAGACCTTCGATTTGATATATTATGGGCCTCATAATTCATCCGGGATCAAAAGTTATGAGCAAATGTCTATGCACATGTGATCTAAGAAGAAGATGCGAACCAGTATTTTCCGAACTGTATTTTGACAAACTCCGGAACGAGAAATGGCTAAATTCTGATGATATTGAAAGCATCTCGAAAAGACCTTCGATTTGATATATTATGGGCCTCATAATTCATCCAAGATCAAAAGTTATGAGCAAATGTGTTATGCACGTGTAATCTAAAGTAATGCTCTACTACATGGGGAATGCTTTTTTTAGTCCCACATCGGAAAAAGGAGAGATGGTTTCTCTACCACTCCCATATAAATAAGAGGGGATACCTCTTAAAAAGAGTAGAGTGGAATCCTCAAAGGATTCAATTTTCAAAGGAGCTTGTTCTCCAAAGGAGCTTAGTTCTCCAAGATAGGAGCATGCTCCTCCCCATAATGCGCATATGCGCAAGCGCCATGTGCGCTACGTGCAACGCACATGCGCTCGCCATGCGGCACCACGTGCAACGCACGTGCGCACCACATAAGAACATTTAATAATATTAAAAGGAGCATGTTCTCCATATATAGAAGCTTTGCTTCTCCTCATAATGCGCATGTGCGCCATGTGCAACGCACGTGTGCCCGCCACGCGCGCACCATGTGCAACGCACGTGCGCACCACATGAGAACATTTAATAATATTAAAAGGAGCCTGTTCTCCATATATAGAAGCTTTGCTTCTCCTCGTAATGCGCATGTGCGCCACGTGCAACGCACGTGTGTCCACCACGCGCGCACCACGTGCAACGCACGTGCGCACCACATGAGAATATTCAATTAAAAGGAGACGCGTTCTCCATAGGAGCTTGCTCCCCCCATAATGCGCATATGCGCAAGATCCATGTGCGCTACGTGCAAATATGAGCGTCCAACACATTCGACGCACGTGCGCCCAACACGTACGACGCACGTGCGCGAACGCAAAGAAGCCTTTTTCAGCAGCGAGAAGCTTAAGCTCCAGCCTGTTCTTCCCCCCTAATGAGTGAGACATGGTTCAAAGGGTACATCTCTCCACACCTTCGATATATGGCACTGTAATCTCTCAGTGTCGTCGGAGAGGTGGTGGGTCCCAACGACCAATGATCGCGCACCACGTGCAACGCACGTGCGCACCACATGAGAATATTCAATTAAAAGGAGACGCGTTCTCCATAGGAGCTTGCTCCCCCCATAATGCGCATATGCGCAAGATCCATGTGCGCTACGTGCAAATATGAGCGTCCAACACATTCGACGCACGTGCGCCCAACACGTACGACGCACGTGCGCGAACGCAAAGAAGCCTTTTTCAGCAGCGAGAAGCTTAAGCTCCAGCCTGTTCTTCCCCCCTAATGAGTGAGACATGGTTCAAAGGGTACATCTCTCCACACCTTCGATATATGGCACTGTAATCTCTCAGTGTCGTCGGAGAGGTGGTGGGTCCCAACGACCAATGATCCTTCTTGCTAAAATAAAAAAAAGAGAAGAAGAGAGAACATTGACAGAGAAACAGAGAAAGAATTCAGAGAACTCCTAAAAAGAAAGTTTAAGAAGAAATCAGAAAGAAAAGAAGGTAAACCTTTGAAAAGAAGAATTTCTTCTGAAAAGATCAATGATCTAAGAACAAGATCAAGATCTTAAAATAAAAAGAAAAGATCAAATAATAAGAATAAAATAAGAAGTAATATACTTCTTTATTAGATCATTTGATCTACGCAAAGGCATTGCCTTTTGATGAACCACTGGTTTTGAAATCTTAAAAAGATTCTTTTCTTGAATCCAAAATTGGATCAAGATATTAAAACAGTGCCTTGCACTTGTAAATCTGTACTGTTGCGCTCATTGATTGGCGCAAGGCGCCTGATAAATTGCAATGCAATAAAAGGGGCAGAGCCCAAATAAAATTGATGCTCTGCATCATTTATAAAAGGGCAGAGCCCAAACAAAATAAAACACAATAAAATGGCAGAGCCCAAGCAAAATTGATGCTCTGCATCATTTATAAAAGGGCAGAGCCCAAACAAAATAAGAAATGCAGTGCATTATTAAACAGGGGCAAAGCCCTAGCACAGGCCTAATAGGCCAAAGACAAATAAGATGTTAAACATTTCTAAACTGGACTTAGCCCAATCATGGCCGTAAGTCCTCAAATTAAATTGACTGAGTACAGCTGCTCTCTTAAATCAATTTACATCTGGTTCGAGGGTACATCTCCGAACTCCTTTGACCATTATCGTTGTAATCCTTCAACGACGTCAGAGAGGTGACGGGTCCCGACAACCACACATCAACACGGACTGTGGGGTCCTTAAACTCATGGACTTATGCGTCCTTAAACCAAGATACGGACTGTGGGGTCCTTAAACCCGCGGACTTATGCGTCCTTAAACTAACGGACTGATGCGTCTTTAAACACACCCATATAGACTGTGGGGTCCTTAAACCCATCGACCACCATGTCCCTAAACTGGAATATGGACCACTATGTCCCTAAACTGGAATATGGACCACCACGTCCCTAAACTGGAACATGGACCGCAATGTCCTTAAACTACCAATGGACCGCGATGTCCCTAAACTACCAATGGACCACAATGTCCCTAAACTGGAACAATAGAGCCCCCAAACGCTCTTTTGTTGGATCTAAACGAACCCGTTTAAGTTGATCTTAGCCTCAAATATGGCTAACGTATCCTTAAACATTCAAACAGACTTTAGTCCCAAATTGGACTATAAGACCCTCAATCAACTTTGGTTCAAGGGTACATCTCCGAACTCCTCTGACACATGTCATTGTAATCCTTCAACGTCGTCAGAGAGGTGACGGGTCTCGACGGCCATATATTAAATGGACCACCATGTCCCTAAACTGGAAATGGATCTAGACGATCCCGTTAAGTAGATCTTAGTCTGGAAATTAGACTAACGTATCCTTAACAAACGTTTGAGTTGATCTTAGCCTCAAATATGGCTAACGTATCCTTAAACCAAAACCCAAACCCAAATCTAAGAAAGTACGGATTTGGACTAATCCACGTCCTACGGGCGACGAAATAAATAGTCTCCGTATACAATCTACAGGCAACCACAAACAAAACAAACACCCACGACACGAAGTAAAATTCTGGAGAAGGAGAAAGTTGTTACCGCGATGCGGTAGCGTAATTAACCGCAGGGGCTTGCGCCTGCAGGGAAGAGCGTCCCCACAATCACAAACCCCTCAAGCGAGGGGGAATCTGACGAAGTTTGCTACATCGGCCGCATCCGTCTAAACCTCCGATACACGGTGCCATAAATCAACTTGGCATCTTCGGAGAGGTGGACGGATAAAACCAAATAGCATCTGCCCCGAATCTCAGGCAAGACGTCCTAATGTCTCGGCCGCCATTCGGAGGGGAACAACGGTGATTATTCATTGAGAAACTGAAGCACCCTTATTTGTTTCCCCGGGATAAAATGAGGAGACTGTTCGAGCTGGCGGTGCGCAACAGGCTTATCACCTTGCCGGATCCAAAATGCCCATTGCAACCCAGTGAGGCCAATAATCCCAATTATTTCCCCTATCACCTAGTGGTAGGCCATCCAATTGAGAATTGCTTCGTCTTTAAAGGCTGGATTGAAGACCAATACCAACAGGGCAAATTCGCACTGTCCGAGAACTGGAAAGTAAGCCCGCCTTACCCGCACGCTCTTAAAAGGGGGGACATGCCGGGGGCATCAGGCTCTTTTGTAGAAGAAGCTCCATGGGAGGTCGCTCTTTCAACCAAAACAAAAAGAATGCTAAATGATCTCCAAACATACCCAGCGATCAGGTGGAAAAGTCCGCTGGAACCCGAGGACATCGAGGGAATGCTGAAGCCGCACCCGACGCCAAGAATTGGTGGGGATAGTCAAAACGCCCATACCCAGCCGTCAAAGTCTTCAAAGAAGAAGAAGAAGACCAAAAAGTCCGTGAAGCCTGATGATAAGCGCACGGACCTGCAAAAACGTATTGACGCACTGGAAGAATATAACCAGAAGACGCGAATCCCGGTCACACTCCAAGAGTTTCTCAACCACATCCTTGAGGATGGAAATGATGAGGGAGAAGACTCGTCAGATGAACCTGAGGATTATGTGGCGAGCTGTCACACGATCTCTCACTCGTCAATAGATGGTGAAAAAGCTCCTGATGCAGAGAAACTGGGTGCAGATCCCGAACCAGAACTCCTAGGATCGTTAGATAAGATCATCGACATGCTACTGAACGAGGCCTGTCAGAAGAGCAAAGCTGATCGAGACCGTGAAATGGCCATGTTCGAAAAAGCCAAACGTCGACGACTGGAGGAAGAGGTTGAAGTACTCCAACCAGATCGAAGGACACTCGCGACAGATAAAAGCAGACTTAAAATGAGGAAACGTTTCGCTAAAGCCCTATCAATGGGAATGAAGCTGCCATCCTCTAAAGGAAACACTCCTGGCGGGATACACCTTGGCGAAGCAGATGTACATCCTAGTTACTGCTTATTCCATCAAAGGATTGCGCACCCCATCGACGAGTGCAATGCCTTTAAAAACTGGTGGCAAGGATACGTTGCTCACCGACAGCATTTCAAGCGGATGAAGAGCAAAACTCGTCGGTAACAAAGAAGCACGACAGATGAGCATAAAAGAGCTGCCGGCAACTGTCACATGGTTGATAGCAAGGGATCGCAAGTTCTCACCTTCGGGAGCTATTCTGAAGAAGAAATGGCCCTCGGTCATCTTTTCAAAAAAACCACCTCAGGAAAAGAGGAAATGTAACAACCCTAAATTTCATATACAAGTTCTTACAAAAAATTTTCAAAAATCCATAAAGGGGTATTTATTGCCTGAGCACAAGACTTAAGTAATTAATTAGCAATTTAATTACAAGAAGGAGCTTGTAGCTCATTGGTAATACCTTGCACTGCTGAACCAAGCCACCAGAGTTCAAATCCCATACCCCACATTATTTTTAATATTGATTTTTTTAAAAACCTTTAGAATACCAAGGGTTTACACGTGCATATCTCATAAAAACCTCACTACACCCAAAAATGTAACATTGCCAGGGGTTAGATGAACCGTCGGGGGGGATCCCGGCCATCTGACTCGGCCGGGAATCGGCCAAATCGGCCTCGACTCGGCCGACTCAGTCCTCCGACCGAGTCAAGGCCGAGTCGGCCGATTCCGGCTACGGCCCCAACATGAAAGTTGTGACTTTTCACATTCCCTATGCACCTGCAAAATTTTAGCCTCAGACCATTTCCAGAGCTCTTTTAAAACCCCAATTACTCCACTTTTAATACATTTTTAATACATTTTATCACATTTTTCATTTTAACCTTTCATCTGCCTTAACCCTAGCCTAACCCTATAAATACCAACCCTACACACTACCCTCTCACCCTAAACTCTGAGCCAACTCTCTAAAAATTCCAAGAAACCTAGTGTACTTTGAAATCGAGCACGAGGCGAAGCTACGACGAATTTCCCGGCGAACTTCCGACGATCATTCTAGGATCTCCCGGCGACGAAGCGATGCACCGGTGACTTCTTCCGATCGATCTCCCTCTTCTTGTTTTCCTAAACCCGTAAGTCCCCAAATTCTACCTCTCTTTTCTGTTCTAAAATACGGATTTATAAAACCCGACGGAATCGGAACAAATCCGATTTCCGATCCGGTTTTCTTATAAAACTTCACTTCTCGTTAATACAATTATGCTTAAACTCCCTCATGTTGATTATTAAACACTAATCAACCAAATTGATCAAGTTTCGTTTCATAAAATGATGGCTATTTCACTTTATCGTATATTTCACTTAAATACCACATTGTTTCAATTCTACATTTAACTCCATTAAACTTGCTATACCTTTAAGTAGATTACGAGGTAACGACTTACCTCCTCACACACTCATATGCAATATAACACGATATCCTCGAGAACCTAGAATACGAGAAAACAAACATTTTCATTTAAATACCATATACTTGATAAAACTGTTTTCTAAAAGATTTAGTATTGATACATCTTTACAAAAAAATACCACTTATTATGAAAATAGGATAAGGTTGTGGGCATCGGTCGTTTATCTAAACCTAACTTTGTGGTGTCTGGCTAGACAAGTGAGAAAGGTAACTTTAAAAGGCCCGTCTCACGGTGATTCGTGAGCGGATCCCTCCTTTCTTCACTTGTACTTACCTGGCCACAATTGGCGGTGAAGAGACGATTTGAGCTATCTCACAACTTGTCGCTTTGGACCAGTTAGGAGCAGTCTAGTTGACTTAGGAGACCCTAGAACATAGAATACGGGGAAACGCCACTTTTTCATTTAAATACCATAATTAATAAAACTGTTTTCCTTAATGATTGGTATTTATGCAAATCTTTGCAAAGCGCCGCTACAACCCGTTTGGGGAACCCGTTCGGGATGGTGCGGATTATCGCACATCCTCGGGCTTAGAAGTGCGAGATTCAGACCTCCGCAAGGAGCATTCGGTCTCGAAAGATTTAAAATACGACATCTTAAGAAAATGAGATTTCTAGAATATTATAGATATATACAAAAAATTATTTTCATATAAATATATGTATATGCAACATAAACATATCTATTTTTGAAGTATTATAAATATTCCACCTTTTCTACAATATCACAAGAATCAAGTTTACTCGAAAATACCATGAAATCCACACAAATCAATATTACAAATAAATACCTTTATTTCTGAAATTAGGATGTTTTCACTAGAAATATCACAATATAAAATCCACATTCATTACAACTCTAAAGACGAATAATAAATGCTTGGGGTGTATTTTGAAAAGTATATAAAAGTATTTTTACATAAAACCCCTTCAAGTTCTATAAATTACCCTAAGAACCCTAGTAAATATAGGTTTAAGCGGGACCAATCTCTTGAGCCTCAAGGAGCCGGAGAAGTGGGTGCTTGCCTATCTAAGGTAGACAAATTAATAAAAATAATCAGGACTTCAATTTACTTTTCTAATTGTCTGACTCAGATGGGTCCCATTAAAATCTGACTTGAATATGATTCAAGTACAATCTACAATCTACAAATTACAATATTACAATTCAACATGAATCCATGAATTCATTATTCCATATATTCAATCTATCAGCTTGACTGAACCGAACTATGGATATACATCCATTTAAATGATTCTACGGTTACATCCGTTTACTGATATCATGGTTTCGGCAAAGTCTTCAAATTATACAATCTATACAGTTTGCAATACAATATAACAATACAATCAAGACATCGCGGGGTTTAAGGGGCAGACCGGTACGGAATATGTTAAAGGTGGCACGAGGTGGTCACTTAAGACGTAATTACATTCATGCCGTTGTTCCGTGGTATTATCGACGGAGCCTTGTACTACGGGTTTCCAAAGTCCCCGGTGTAAGTGGGACTCCTCTCGTATACACTGGCATCTTCTGTACCAAGCTACAAACAACAGCGTTAACACAACATCATAACAATATAATACAACTTTAAAAGCTATCTTCTTATTCTGTCTATTCTATTTCTCCCTTCTTTTTGGAACTTACCGAGCGACATGTTCACCGACGACATTCTCTTTCTTTCTTTTTTGAATGTCGTCAGGTGATCTGGACACATCAGAGATCGAGCCCAGCACTGAAGACTTGGACCAGTTCAGTGAAGACCCCGAGCTCTAGTTCATTGTACATTTTCCATTTCAGTACTCATCTTTTCTGTTATGCCATTGTTTAGGCATCGCTTTTTATTTCAGTTGTATTTATTTTCCATGCATTGTACAGAAAGAATGTGAATAAATAAAGTTGATGTTCAGTGTATATCTCTTGTCTCTTGTGCTTACTTTTATATTGCTTAGATATGCTTAGCGTATTTACTTCACAGTAAATACGTAGCGGACCAGTCGCGTCCCCTGCACCGTATACCGGGAAGCGGGGCGTGACATGTTTTGTTGGTGGCCCATGCAGGTCAGAGCTGTATAGAACCATACTATGCAGTTCTGTTCTGCGTGAACAAACCTAAGCAATATAACACAAGAACCAGCAACTAAAACATTCTTTACAATTCATGTTCCTTGAATCTTACAATTTCATATTTCTTGAATCTTATCATTTCATGTACTTGAATCTGTCTTAACCCAAATTTTTCTTCAAGGTTATGGATTCCCCGAACAACACCAGCACCAATGTCAACAACACACCTCCACCACTACCTCTCACACCTGCTGTTCCTGCGCCACCCACCGAGCAAATGGTTCTACTTGAGGCGATCCGCAGTCTCCTTGAGGGACAGCAACAACTCCTGAACCATCCCGAGACTGACGCACCTGGGGTAAAGCAATTCAGGGCTTTACATCCCAAGCAATTCTCCGAAAAGGGAAGCCCACTTGAAGCTGAAGAATGAGCACAAAGCATAGAGGATGATCTGGCAGCAGCACAAGTGCCAGAAATAGCTTGGGTCCGAGTTGCAAAGCTGCAACTTACGGACAATGCACGGAACTGGTGGAAGGCGGAAGAAAGCCGTCTTGATCAACCCATTGAATGGAAGAATTTTCACGGTAAGTTCGACGCGAAGTACTTCCCTGTGACTGCCAGGTTTGCCATGGAACAACAGTTCATTCATCTACAACAAGATTCGATATGGGACAAGTCAGTAGATGAGTATGACGCTGAATTCACCATGCTAAGTCGGTAAGATATGTCACAGTATTTCAAATTTTTAATATCACATACTACACAGCTAACACAAGACCGTAACAGATTTGCGGCACACCTGATACCAACGGATGAGATTAGAGCCCGTCGATTTCAACAAGGTTTGGACACGGAAATCCAGGCTGCACTAGCCACATGAAAATTTCCGACTTATGAAGATGCTCTGGAAGCTGCCTGCAGTTATGAGGCAGTGATAAACGCAAGGGGCAGACCTCAGTCTGCAGGAGTGAAACGCTCTGCCACTCAAATGGCAGGAGGGGCCTCTTCAAGGCCAGCTATTGAACTCAGAAGACTGGAAGAAGCCAATGATCAGCCAAGACCCGATTTTTGCTTTTATTGCAAGAGGGAAGGACAATTGTGGAAGGATTGTAGGCGCGCAAAAGGCCTATGCTTGGTTTGTGTCGCGTCCAATCACGGAATTGGAAACTGTCCTTATAGACGCAACCCAGCACACACACCCGTCAACTACCCGCAGCAGTCAGCTATCCAGGCTCCTGCAACTCGTCCTGCACTCCCAGCACCACCTCCACGTGGATTTCCTGCACAGCCAAATCGCCAATTCCATCAGGCACTGAGAAACATGCTTCGAGTACAGGGGAATATGCCTCCAGCTAGGAGGAACGTGCTACGACGACAGGCTTACACCTTAGCAGCTGTAGAAGCCAAGACAGTTGACCAAGGTAACACTAGTAAGACTCTTTCACATTTTTAAACACTTGCACCACCTTACTATTTTTCATATACTGTTAGTACGTTAGTCACCAAACCTTCTTTGAATCTGTTACACTTTCCTTTTACAAATTTCGAGGACGAAATTTTTTAAGAAGGGTAGAATGTAACAACTCTAAATTTCATATACAAGTTTTTACGAAAAATTTTCAAAAATCCATAAAGGGGTATTTATTGTCTGAGCACAAGACTTAAGTAATTAATTAGCAATTTAATTACAAGAAGGAGCTTGTAGCTCATTGGTAATACCTTGCACTGCTGAACCAAGCCACCAGAGATCAAATCCCATACCCCACATTATTTTTAATATTGATTTTTTTTAAAACCTTTAGAATACCAAGGGTTTACTAGTGCATATCTCACAAAACCCCCACCCAAAATGTAACATTGCCAGGGGTTAGATGAACCGTCGGGGGGGATCCCGGCCGCCTGACTCGGCGGGGAATCGGCCAAATCGGCCTCGACTCAGCCGACTCAATCCTCCGACCGAGTCACGACCGAGTCGGCCGATTCCGGTGACGACCCCAACATGAAATTTGTCTTTTCAGATTCCCTATGCACCTGCAAAATTTTAGCCTCAGACCATTTCCAGAGCTCTTTTAAAACCCTAATTACTCCACTTTTAATACATTTTATCACATTTTTCATTTTAACCTTTCATCTACCTTAACCCTAGCCTAACCCTATAAATACCAACCCTACACACTACCCCCTCACCCTAAACACTGAGCCAACTCTCTACAAATTCCAAGAAACCTAGTGTACTTTGAAATCGAGCACGAGGCGAAGCTACGACGAATTTCCCGGCGAACTTCCGACGATCATTCTAGGATCTCCCGGTGACGAAGCGACGCACCGGCGACTTCTTCCGATTAATCTCCCTCTTCTTGTTTTCCTAAACCCGTAAGTCCCCAAATTCTACCTCTCTTTTCTGTTCTAAAATACGGATTTACAAAACCCGACGGAATCGGAACAAATCCGATTTCCGATCCGGTTTTCTTATAAAACTTCACTTCTCGTTAATACAATTATGCTTAAACTCCATCATGTTGACTATTAAACACTAATCAACCAAATTGATCAAGTTTCGTTTCATAAAATGATGGCTATTTCACTTTATCGTATTTTTCACTTAAATACCACATTGTTTCAATTCTACATTTAACTCCATTAAACTTGCTATACCTTTAAGTAGATCACGAGGTAACGACCTACCTCCTCACACACACATATGCAACATAACACGATACCCTCGAGAACCTAGAATACGAGAAAACAAACATTTTCATTTAAATACCATATACTTGATAAAACCATTTTCTAAAAGATTTAGTATTGATACATCTTTACAAATAAATACCACTTATTATGAAAATAGGATAAGGTTGTGGGCATCAGTCGTTTATCTAAACCTAACTTTGTGGTGTCTAGGCTAGACAAGTGAGAAAGGTAACTTTAAAAGGCCCGTCTCACGGTGATTCGTGAGCGGATCCCTCCTTTCTTCACTTGTACTTACCTGGCCACAATTGGCGGTGAAGAGACGATTTGAGGTATTTCACAACTTATCGTTTTGGACCAGTTAGGAGCAGTCTAGTTGACTTAGGAGACCCTAGAACATAGAATACGGGAAAACGCCACTTTTTCATTTAAATACCATAATTAATAAAACTGTTTTCGTTAATGATTGGTATTTATACAAATCTTTGCAAAGCGCCGCTACAACCCATTTGGGGAACCCATTCGGGATGGTGCGGATTATTGCACATCCTCGGGCTTAGAAGTACGAGATTCAGACCTCCGCAAGGAGCATTCGGTCTCGAAAGATTTATAATACGACATCTTAAGAAAACGAGATTTCTAGAATATTATAGATATATACAAAAAATTATTTTCATATAAATATATGTATATGCAACATAAACATATCTATTTTTGAAGTATTATAAATATTCCACCTTTTCTACAATATCGCAAGAATCAAGTTTACACTAAAATACCATGAAATCCACACGAATCAATATTACAAATAAATACCTTTATTTCTGAAATTAGGATGTTTTCACTAGAAATATCACAATATAAAATCCACATTCATTACAATTCTAAAGACGAATAATAAATGCTTGGGGTGTATTTTGAAAAGTATATAAAAGTATTTTTACATAAAACCCCTTCAAGTTCTATAAATTACCCTAAGAACCCTAGTAAATATAGGTTTAAGCGGGACCAATCTCTTGAGCCTCAAGGAGCCGGAGAAGTGGGTGCTTGCTTATCTAAGGTAGACAAATTAATAAAAACAATCAGGACTTCAATTTACTTTTCTAATTGTCTGACTCAGATGGGTCTCATTATAATCTGACTTGAATATGATTCAAGTACAATCTACAATCTACAATCTACAATCTACAAATTACAATATTACAATTCAACATGAATCCATGAATCCATTATTCCATATATTCAATCTATCAGCTTGACTGAAACGAACCATGGATATACATCCATTTACATGATTTTACTGTTACATCCGTTTACTGATATCATGGTTTCGGTAAAGTCTTCCAATTATACAATCTATACAGTTTACAATACAATACAATAATTCAATCAAGACATCGCGGGGTTTAAGGGGTAGACTGGTACGAAATATGTTAAAGGTGGCATGAGGTGGTCACTTAAGACGTAATTACATCCATACCGTTGTTCCGTGGTATTATCGACGGAGCCTTGTACTACGGGTTACCAAAGTCTCCGGTGTAAGTGGGACTCCTCTCGTATACACTGGCATCTTCTGTACCAAGCTACAAACAACAGTATTAACACAACATCATAACAATATAATACAACTTTAAAAGCTATCTTCTTATTCTGTCTATTCTATTTCTCCCTTCTCTTTGGGACTTACCGAGCGACCTGTTCGCTGACGACATTCTCTTTCTTTCTTCTTTGAATGTCATCAGGTGACCTGGACACATCAGAGATCGAGCCCAGCACTGAAGACTTGGACCAATTCAGTGAAGACCCCGAGCTCTAGTTCTTTGTACATTTTCCATTTCAATACTCATCTTTTCTGTTATGCCATTGTTTAGGCATCGCTTTTTATTTCAGTTGTATTTATTTTCCATGCATTGTACAGAAAGAATGTGAATAAATAAAGTTGTTGTTCAGTGTATATCTCTTGTCTCTTATTCTTACTTTTATATTGCTTAGATACGCTTAGCGTATTTACTTCACAGTAAATACGTAGCGGACTAGTCGCGTCCCCTTCGCCGTATACCGGGAAGCGGGGTGTGACAAGAAGAAACGAAGAACTGCGAGAACATTCAGCTGCGCAATCGCACGCCACCTGAAAAGAATCTCGGACCCGCGAACAAAGGATCGAACAAAATGGATAAGGGGAAAGAAAAAGTCCCTGAAGATATCGCCCTCAATGACCGAGCCGTCGAAGAACTGGCAGCCAAGGACCCGCTTAAGAAAAACAAGGTGGATTGCAACGTTCTGGCACACATGAGGAAGATACCATCGCAACTAAGCATTCTCGATGCCCTTCTGCTATCTAAGGAGGCAAGAGATTCTTTGATCAAGGCACAACAAGAGCCCGAGTGGTTCCAAGCTTTCCTCACCGAAGAAAAGATGAAGAATGAGCTGGAAGAAATGCACACGGCTGATATCACCTTCGGCAATGAAGATCTCCTCCTCGGGACGTGCAAGCATAACCGTCCCCTTTATGTCTCCGGATACTGTCATGATATCAAGATAGGAAAAATCCTGGTTGACAATGGGTCCTCCGTCAACCTTCTCAATGTAAGAGTGTTGAAGGAAATCTGCATGAGCGTTCAGTGTAAGTCGACGTTGTACACCCCACGAGTTGCGGGGAGGCGGAAATATGAAAAAAAATCTTTTTTCTTGAAACTAATATCGACTAACCGAAAGGATCTTTGCTAAACTATAACTAACACTATCATAGGAGTAATTAGCTACTATGAAAGAAGATTATACCTAGTGGACCAAGTCCTTCTTCTTCTCATTAACCACCTCCTCGTCGGCCTCCTCTTTGTAATAGACGATCCACCCGAGAGCTTCTACTCCAAGCTTTGCCTCTAATCTTGAGGTAACTAGGTTACTCTAATTGCTAATCAAAGTCACCTAGGGAATATAGAGTATGATTATGGATTAATGAGTCTTGCTAATCCTTGATCTCAACACATGAGAGGTTAGGATTAGGGTTTGAAGAGAGAGAGAGAGAGCTTGAGGAGAGAGAAGGTGAGAGTGAGAATGAAATGAAATAATGATATCATTTGAATATATGAAGCATAATGATTTATCAAATAAATAAATCAAATGATTTATCAACCATGCTTCATTCATTCATCTTGTGTGATTCATCTCATGAGTCATTAGCCATTAAATGCATCATTAACTCCATGGATGAATCACACAAATGAGTCACTAAATCAATAATTGCAAATGCCACCTTAGCCTCCAAGTTATCATCCATCTAGAAGCTTCTCGCCAAATTACGAGAACGCCCCTCCTATCCGTGAAAATACGGAAAAACTTTAGACTGTATAAATCCAATTATCCGATACTAGAATCTGGCTTAAACCAAAGACGGCTAGTAAAAACTGTCTGAACATCGTACGTGCATAAATGCACGTACGAGTCCGAACCCTATCGTAAAACCATACGACCTCTATATCGTTTCGCCCGGAGCAGGGAAACTCTCTGTATGGGACTCTAAAGACTCGACTATTACACTGAGAGTGGGTTTAACCATAGACCGCAAGCGGCACTAGCTGTACGTAACGGTCCCTAGGTAGATGTCGATAAGAAGGCCGATGAGGAAACCCATCCGAACTCCTACTGAGCCTGATGTGACAATCTCCGTACAGTCCGGTCTGTTCGGGACTATCACATATCGGGCCTAGGGGGCGGCAAGCGTCAGTCCCCTAAAAGCGGTCTAAGTCGTGTCGGAGCGAAGCCCATTACACCTTGAGAAACTACTGGAAATCCTACCAGTAAATCTCGCTTGACCTGACCAGGGACTTTGCATAATGGCTCTCCAGACACAGTGCGATATCAACTCCCAATACCGGGAGAGACGAATCCTGTCTAACCGCCACTGCCTCCAAGTGCTCGGGACTGCACCCAACTGCTACCTGTTTGCACGACTCCTTTGAGCCGTGGTAGGGTAGCAATCTAAGAACAGTGGGACACACTCGAGGCGAAGTAGCAGTGTCAAGTCTGCGGACCATGCTGTACTCATGTCACCTAGGAACTGTTAACCGACGACGGGTATAATACCAACCAACAGTTCCCTGCGAGTCCTGTCCGGTGTACCCGTAACCCAACGAGCACCTGTATACTATCTCCAGTACGACGTACTGATGGCTGTGGGACAGACCATCTCCTCAACTGGGATGAGAAGCGTACATACTAGTCTACTCCGGAGTATCGATGCCCTGTCTCGATAATCCTGCGACTAGGGACCTGAAAAGGATGTGCTTGTAGACTACTCAGCCCCCACTAGTGTGACTGCCATCACAACGTTGGTAGTCAAGCAAGATCCTAAGGGCTCTATCAATACGTATACACATATTAAGATAGATATAACCAAGTAGCATACTACCATGTTTAGCAAGACTGTTAATATAACTGTGAATATCCCAAGCTTCCATTAAGTAATATACAAGCTAGTATGATACAAAAATGGCCCCTAGGGCATATACACTAACATTCAGCACCTCGCTCGTGATAAAATCACCATCTCCGGGTTTGACTCCCAGTCATCACGAACGCTCGGGTCTGTGATACTGACGTTATGCTTTGGGTTGCTTGTCACGGACATCAAATTTCATGTCATTGACGCCAAGACATGTTACAATGCTTTGCTCGGCAGGCCTTGGTTGCATGAGTACAAGATCATCCCTTCTCCACAACATCAGTGTATGGAGTATTTCAAGGATGGTCTCGAGTATACCGTGACAGGGGAGTTGAACCCATTCTCCGTGAATGAAGTCCGAAAGTACGAAGATGCAAAATACTTCTTTCCAGACTTCGAAGATACGGAAAGATTCCATAAATCGGAGAGCAAATAGAAAACTATCACCACTATTCCGGTCTTTGGGAGTGATACCAAGGAGGAAGAAGAAATAGTCTATTCAGGGCCACTCCAATATAACAAATTGAGACCGTCTACCCCTATTCTGGTCTTCGGCAGCGACTCAGAAGATGAGGTCAATGCAGTATTTTCTGTTCGGCCATCAATACAAGCCTTCACTGGAGATGATCAGAGTTTGCAGATCTCCCTGGTTCCGCAAGAGCATTACAAAGAGCTCGACGCATTTGATACCTACAGTGTGCAACGTTCTACATCCCTCCCAGCCGAAAAGATGAAAAGGGGATCCTCTTTTATCGATCCGCGGAAACTAATGTGGAGAAAGAAATCTGGCATGGCGCTGATTCTACGTTTGACAGGCTCCAGCCCATCCTTCTGTACAGATACTACACAGAAGGATTAAAAAGGCTGTTGAGGCGCCAAGGCGTTCCCTTCAAACAGACTGCTCGACAAGCTCAGTTCTACAACAATATTTGGAACATCCCCGGAACTCAGTGAAGATTGCCCAATGGGAGAATGGAAACGATCGGGCTTGGATATGTTCAATCCAAGAAACGGGAGCGATTCCATGGCTGCCACGTTATACATGACTTTGATGAAGAAGGAGATGCTCTGTTAGAAGACGCTCACCTTAACCAAAACGAGGTCCCACCATGAAAGTGCCAATTCCGTCGTTCGAAGAACAGATGGACAAGCTGATAAGGGAAGCAGGTCAAAAGGTCAGGGATGACCATAACCGCGAAATGGCTATTTATGAGAAAGCCAGAACACAACGCTTCCTTCAGCAGGCTATGGAAAGTGACGATGCCCTTCATCGCCAGCCCGTCATGTGAAAGACCCGATACAGAGGCAAAAACAAACTGAAGAATGAAAGAAACGTTCAACAGCAGCAAAGAGGATCCAAGAAGCCACGCGATCGAGAATTGAGCAGTCGGGATCCATCTATTATAAAGAAGATGGGTCGAGCATATTCTTTTCCCTGAGACAAGACAAGGAAGATATTCGATCTTGTCATAAAACATCAGATGATGACATTCCCGAAATCCAAGCACCCCGAGCAAGCAGACAAGATCTCTCACCTGGACTATTGCTCCTATCACCGAGTGATAGGACATCCTCTCGAAGACTACTTCACATTCAAATACTGGGTAGAAGACCGGCATCAGCAAGGCAGGTTCGCTTTATCCAGCAGTTGAAAGGTAACCCCACCATAAAAGCATGAACCGAAAGCCACGTATGCAACGAGAGTAAAGCCGGATCAACATCGGTCTTGGAAACGATCTCGTACCTGTCACGCGATAACACTGTCAGGAGAAGGAATGACCGAGAATATGGATGACATCTCCCGGTGCTTCAAAAACAATGATGACAAAGTGATCTCAGAGTTTCCACCGACGCCGAAGGAGATGGAAGATGGGATACATACTACTGCAAATAACCTCAGAAAGATCGACTTGGGGACGACAAACGACCCACGACCGACGTTCGTTAGTGAGCTGTTGTCTGAAGAAAAGGTGGCTATGCTCAAAGACGTGCTCATGCAGTATAAAGACTGTTTTGCATGGAACTATTCCGAGATGCCAGGATTAGATCCAGAAATAGCCGTCCACAAATTGGCGATTTCTCCGGACGTTAAGCCAATCAAACAAGCACCGAGAAGAATGCGGCTCAAACTTGAAATGAGCATCAACGCCGAGATCAAGAAGCTGATCGACTCCGGCTTCATCCAAGAGGTTCAGTACCCTGACTGGATTGCCAACATCGACCCAGTGATGAAGAAAAATGGGATGGTGCGCATCTGCGTAGACTTTCGGGACCTCAATAAAGCTTGCCTGAAGGACGATTTTCCTGTACCGGTTACCGAGCTGATGATAGATAACACGTCCACTCACGAAGTCTTCTCCTTCATGGACGGATCATCAGGGTACAATCAGATAAAGATGCATCCAGAAGACCAAAAGCATACTGCTTTCCGGACTCCTCTGGACATATTCTACTACAAAGTGATGCCTTTCGGCTTGAAGAACGCCGACGCTACCTATCAGAGGGCCATGATGAAGATTTTCGATGACCTCATACACGAAATCATCGAATGCTATATCGACGACCTCGTGGTTAAAAGCAAATCGTACGAGGAACATTGGGAGCATCTGAAAATAGTGTTTCAGCGCCTTCGGAAATACAACCTGAAGATGAACCCTTTGAAATGCGCGTTCGGAGTTTCCTCGGGTAAGTTCCTAGGTTTCATCGTTCGGCACCGGGGCATCGAAATAGACCTGTCGAAGATCAAGGCGATCATGGAAATGCCGCCGCCAAGAACTCTCAAGCAATTGCAGTCTCTCCAAGGAAAGCCTGCATATATCCGACGGTTCATAGCCAATCTCTCCGGCAAGTGCCGCCCCTACAGTCATTTAATGAAGAAGGGAACCCCATTCGTTTGGGATCGCAAATGCCAAAGCGCACTGGAGGAAATCAAGTAATACTTGCAGAATCCGCCGGTACTGACCGCTCCAGTCAAGGGAAAACCTCTTATCCTGTACACAACTGCCCTTGAAGTTTCCCTAGGTGAACTGTGGGCACAAGAAAACGACCAAGGGAAGGAGAGAGCCCTCTACTACTTGAGTCGAGCCCTCTACTACTTGAGTCGAGTTCTTCTGGGGGCAGAAAACAATTACTCTCCCATTGAAAAACACTGCCTGGCGTTAATCTTCGCAATAACAAAGCTCAGACACTACGCCTTGGCACATGAGGTCCATCTCATATCAAAAATAGATCCTCTCAAATATTTGATGTCAAGAGCGATATTAACGGGAGGACTCGCTAAATGGGCCCTACTCTTAATGGAATTCTCGGTGACATACCGATCTCTCAAGGCAGTGAAAGGCCAGGCCATCGCCGACTTCCTCGCTGAGCATCCGATACCTGCCGACTCTCCTTTGAACTGTGAATTGCCAAACGAGCACGCGTTTGACACGATCGACGGGTTGAAAGGAGGGAGTGATACCCGATGGGAACTCTACTTCGACGGAGTATCTTCTATAAAGAAGCGAGAGCACAGTACCCCCATAATCAAATCTGGGGTAGGCCTCATCTTCGTGACTCCACAAGGAGGGATAATGCGCTTTGCCTTTTCCTTAACAGAGCCGAGGACGAACAATGAAGCCGAGTATGAAGCTTTGATTGCAGGTCTTGAGATCGCTATCGTCATGGGAATCGAAAACCTCCTCATATACGGAGACTCCTAGTTGGTCGTTAGCCAAGTAAACGGCGACTATCAAACGTGCAAACCAGAATTGGTGAAGTATGGCGAGAGAGTGCAACAGTAGCTAACTCAAGTTCCCTCCTACGCCCTGGAAAGGATACCGCGCGCGGAAAATAGCAAGGCAGATGCATTAGCCAAGCTCGCTAAAGAACTGGCCGACGAGAACCTCGATGATGTAAGGATCGTTGTGCAAAGCCGTCGGGTTCTTGCACCGGCAGAAATATCTCCGGAGTCGTCCGAAGAAAGGGGAGCGACCGAGCAAACGGCCTTACAAATAAAAGACCAGGAAAAGGCTAAGGATTGGAGAGAAGTCTTTATAGACTACTTCAAATACCGTCGAACACCTGAAGATGTGTCCTCAAGACATCGGCTCATGAAACGAGCCCTATCTTTCGCCTTCGTCAATGACACTCTATATAAAAGATCATTTGATTCTCTATGGCTAAGATGCCTGGGACCTGAAGAAGCAAGGAGATTCGTCCAAGAAACTCACGACGGACTCTGCGGTTCTCACTAAGCCGGGCCGAAGATGAAACTGAAGATCAAAAGGATGGGCTACTATTGGCCCACAATGATCCAAGACTGCCTCGAATACGCGAAGCAGTGCCACTAGTTCCAGATTCACGGGGACTTTATACACCAGCATCCAAATCCGTTACATCTAACGATGGCTAGGTGGCCGTTCGAAATGTGGGGAACTTACATAATCGGGCCCATTGAACCAGCATCGTCCAGAGAAAATCGATTCATACTGACGACAACTGATTACTTCTCCAAGTGGGCAGAAGCAGTACCACTAAGAGAAGTGAAGACGGAGAATATCCTCCATTTCGTCAAGACACACGTCATCTATTGGTTTGGCACTCCGCGACGGATTATCTCCGATAACGGGCCTGCCTACAGAAGTCACAAAATTAGTCGCTTCGCACAGCAAAATAATATAGACTGGAGATACTCTTCGATTTATAATTCCCGAGCTAACGGTCTGGCGGAGGCTTTCAACAAGCCCTTAACGAAGATCGTGAAAAAGACGGTGTCCAAAAATAAAAAGGACTGGCATACGAGACTACATGAAGCTCTCTGGGCGTATCGAACTACGTTTAAAACGGCCACAAACACAATGCCGTATGCATTAGTATTCGGCGCTGAAGCAGTACTTTCCTTGGAGATAGAGCTACCCTCTCTACGAGTGGCGCTCCATTACGAGCTAACAGACGAAGAGAATGCTTATCTTCGCCTGGAGGAGCTCGATGCCCTCGATGAAACTCGTCTTATGGCGCAGCAAAACTTGGAAGCCTACAAAGCAAAAATGATGCGCTCATACGAAACATTGACTAGGCTGAGAACATTCCGCCAAGGCGAACTCGTGCTAGTGGTCAAGAGACCTATGATCTCTAATCGTGCCAAACGGGGGAAATTCGAGCTGAACTATGAAGGCCCGTACATCATAGACAAAGTCTACCAGGGTGGGGCTAACTTGCTCATGGATATGCATGGCGAAAGACCCTTCAGGCTAATAAACGACCGTTTCTTGAAGAAATACTACGCCTGACTGAAACGTCTTTAAACTGCTACTAAGGCTGACGCAAAAAAAAAAACAGTACGTCCATAAGCGAAATGGGCATGGATGAAAACCCGAAAGGGCTCCGTGAGTAAAAACAGCAGGGCTACCGGCGAGTTTTGTGAAAACCCGAAAGGACGCAATCTCGTTAAAAGACACTTACAAGGGTCCTCTCGACCTTGTAAGGAGAAAATACCTGCGTGAGATCCTTACGACTCACAAGGGAGCAACACACTTAGGAATCCCCACGATTCCTAAGGAGAAATTACACTTACGAGATCCTCACGACTAGTAAGGAGAACCCTCTTATGAGACCCTCACGGCTCATAAAATTCAAAAGCCTTAAGTTACAGGGATCTGAACCTGTTCTTAAGCCATCACATTTCTACAGTTTGCCCTACAAGCGGTTCAATATTGACCCTTGTATACAATCCACGGGCACAAATAAACATTTCCCTAACAAAGTCCCACCAGCGACTAGGGATATGCTCATACGGTGAACAACCCTTGTAAGTCCTCTCGACTTATAAGGAGAAAACACTCTTGTAAGATCCTTACGACTTAGAAGAGAACATACACTTAGGAATCCTCACAATTCTTAAGGAGAAAATGCACCTACGAGATCCTCACGACTCGTAGGGAGAAATACTTTTATGAGACCCTTACGACTCATGAAGTTAAAAGCCTTAGTCGACAGGATCCTAACCCTGATTGCTAAGCCATCTTTATTCGAACCGACAAAGGCAGATGATGATTCGCTCCTGACAATATCTCAGTTGTAGCGATGCTGATGTCTAAATCGGTATCAAATCCCAAGTCCTTTCACGGCAAATGATGATTCGCTCCTGCTAATATTCCAGTCGTAGCGATGCTGATACTAAGATTGGCACCAGATTCCAAATTCCATACTCGCGAAAAAAAATCAGCAAGCCAAAAATGCATATGAAATAGCTGAAATGATGGGGCAACTTGCAACAAAATCGGCAAGTAAAAATATATGCATACAAAATAGCCGAAATGGTTGAGCAACTCGCAATAAAAAAACATCGAGTAAGAAGAAAAAATAGCCGAAATGATTGGGCACCGCGAAAAATATCCAAAACGATTGGGCAATCACGACTTTCGCGATATAAAAGCTGAAATGATAGAGCATCGCGGAAATAAAAAAAATGAAAGAATAAAACTTTTGCCCTACAGGTGAGTCCATACTATCCGCTGTATACAATCCATGGGCATAAACAAAAAGGGGACCACATTTCCCCACCAGACCTTGTCAAAGGGAGAGTTAGATCTTGACGGCAACATCTGCATCCCAGAAGAACAACAACGACGTTCCTCCTCATTCCAGCAGGATTCGAATGCAACAATCAATCTCGGAGCCACGGCAGAGTCCATAGTTCCAAGTCTCGACAGCCATATCTACAGCCTGGAGACCCACAACAGCGTCCCTCCTCATTCCAGCAGAATTCAGACGCAACAATCAACCTCGGAGCCATGACAAAGTCCCTAGTTCCAAATCTCGACGGTTCACGACAGCCTAGAGACCACCTCAACATTCGTCTCATTACAGCAGACGCAACGTCAGCAAAGCGGAGCAGTGGCAAAGTCCCAGTTCCAGGACTCGGTGGTGCATAGACAACCGAGAGTCAATCCTGACCCCATATGGCTAAAATCAACTCCTGACCCCGTATGGCTAAAGTCAATCCTGACCCCATATGACTAAAATCAACTCCTGACCCCGTATGGCTAAAGTCAATCCTGACCCCATATGGCTAAAGTCAACCCCTGACCCCATATGGCCAAAGTCAATCCTGACCCCATATGGCTAAAATCAACTCCTGACCCCGTATGGCTAAAGTCAATCCTGACCCCATATGGCTAAAGTCAACCCCTGACCCCGTATGGCCAAAGTCAATTCTGACCCCATATGGCTAAAGTCAACCCCTGACCCCCGTATGGCTAAAGTCAATCCTGAACCATATGGCTAAAGTCAATCCTGAACCCGTATGGCTAAAGTCAACCCTGACCCCATATGGCTAAAGTCAACCCCTGACCCCGTATGGCTGAAGTCAATCCCTGACCCCGTATGGCCAAAGTCAACCCCTGACCCCGTATGGCCAAAGTCAATCTTGACCCCATATGGCCAAAGTCAACCCCTGACCCCGTATGGCCAAAGTCAATCCTGACCCCATATGGCTAAAGTCAACCCCTGACCCCGTATGGCCAAAGTCAATCCTGATCCCATATGGCTAAAGTCAACCCCTGACCCCATATGGCTAAAATCAACCCCTGACCCTGTATGGCTAAAGTCAATCTTGACCCCATATGGCTAAAGTCAACCCCTGATCCCGTGGAACACGGCTAAAGTCAATCCCGACCCCATGGAAAATGGCCAAAGTCAACCTTCGACCTCCCCGTCAAAGCAATACTTTGATTCGGGAGCAGGTCAACTCATCAAGCCATCACTATCCTATAAGGAGGTCAAGATGGACTATCCACAGGCCATACTCTCCCAAGTCGAATATCGACAATGAGGAGAACAACCACTCACGAGTTCTCTCGACTTGTAAGGAAGAAAATTCTCTTGTGAGATCCTTACGACTCTCAAGATAAAAGCACACTTAGGAATCCTCACGATTCCTAAGGAGAAAATACGCCTACGAGATCCTTTCGACTCGTTGGGAGAAAAGTCTTTATGAGACCCTCACGGCTCATAAAGTTGAAAAGTCTTAGGTGGCAGATCCTAACCCTATCTCCTAAGCCATCGTTACCCAGCAAAGAGTCCAAGATGGACCTTTACCTACTATCTACAGGCCACACTTGCTAAAATCACATGGAAACAACACAGCAAAGAGAAGAAAGCAACAGTAGAAAAAAATATGTATCTTTTACTCATGAATTCAATGGAATACAAGTTGAATCATATAAAAGAATAAAAAAATGGATACATGTTACTCAAAAATTACAAATGTTTAATTGATACAAAGGTAGCTACTAAGAAGGAGGCATTTTCAACAAGTCAGCAAGTTGCTCGCGCGCTCCTTTCAACTCCTTTTCATGGTCAGCTGCTGCGGCCAGCTCCGCTTCGACTCGTGTCCGTTGTTGCAAGCACGATGAAACCTTCTCATCGATTTCTCGTTCGACAGCTTCGCGACTCTGCGTAACCCGCTCAATGAAGTCGAGCTTCCGCCTCAATGCCAGCCCGTCCGAAATACATCGCTGCAAATTGTCAAAGATAGCTCTCAGTTCCGTGGCATTAGCTTCAACTTGGGCATGCAGCCGGGTAGATTCACCTGAAACCTCCTCGCGTTCTTTCTACCTCAAGGTCGCTTCGTGTTCAAAATGGCGGAGGAAGGACACACTCTGCTCAACCCATACAGCCCGCTGGGAGTTCAAAGCCAACATTTCCGGAGCAGGACGCCTGAGCTCAATCTTATACAGACAGGCCTGGATCTTCCTACAGTGATTAACCCATGACTCGACGACACCCTCACTGTGGAAGTTTGCGAGCATTTCTAGCATGAGATTAACCTCAGCAGCAAAACCCGCAGCAGATGCGAAAGCCTCGGCGTCAAGATCCTCGACGAACTCACTTAACATTCACAGGCTATTCGCGGCACCCCTGGAAGATGGACGTTTAACAAAGGGCACTGCCGGCATTGGAATTCGAGACTCGAAGGGAGCTGGAGTCGGTGCGACCGCTGCAAAACAAATCATAGTCAGATGTCGGCTCAAGAAATAAAGAAAATACACGAACAATAAAGTCTACTATACCGGCTGCAACAGGGGGCAGAGCTGGGAGTACTGGTGGCGCGACGATACCCTCGTCCCTTCCTTCAATTTGTAAGGCTACAAGTAATACAAAGAAGAATTAGCAATGACATGGCTGCCCGTAGAAAAAAGGAAAAGTAACCGTTTAAAAAAGGGGGGACTATACTCACCCGCACCGGTAGGCAAAACGACTTTTGACTGGAAGGAGAAGTGCGGGTTCAGCACTTGATACAGATGATCAAAGAGAACTCCTGCAAGATTACGATGATACATGATCAGTAAACGAAAGATGATGTCCCCGATTTAAATTAATCGCAAACCCATACTGTAACACCCAGCCCTTTTTATACCAAAATATGTAATTCTCTTTAACTTATAAGTTTTTTTTATTTTATTTATGATCATTAAATTATTTTAAAAGTTTATCCCCAAACCCAAACTATAAATATATTCTTCATCAAAATAATTTCCTATACTCCTATATTTCTAGTTTTCTAACTCTAGTTATTTTATATTCTAATCTAAAACTCTAGTTCTAATTATTTATCCTAAACCATAAACCAAGTCCATATTAATCACATTTTTTTCTTTAACCTATATCACCCAAACCACCATATAAATTCCTTCAGCCCATTTTTTTCCTTTTAAAAATTAAACCCCATCTCTCCTGAGCCCACTCCCCATGTTCTCTTTCTCAAATTTTTCTCAGCCCGGCCCACTCCCTCTTTTCTCCTCAATTTTCTTAATTTCCCTCCTCCAAGCCCAACGGCCTGCGCCGCTCACCCAGCCCGAACCGGCCCGCTCGTCATCTTCTCCTCCAACAGCTACTTCCCAAATTCCCGCCCGCTGTTCCCCGATCCACTTCCTCCGCCGACGCCGACGCTCGCGCGCGTTACCCCACGACGCGCGCCCTCGACCCCTCCTCGTCGACACCCTCACTCCTCTCTTCTCTCAAATCTTCCATCTCATTCACCAAACCGACCACGAACCCACTGCAGTTCCCAACTCCGTTCATCCCACCGACGACGACAACCACCTCGTATTCCCCCTCGCTCACTCCCTCTCACAAATCCAAGCCACCATCCTTCCTTTCCCCACTTCACCGAGTCTCCTGCACTCCGATCCCCACCTCACCTGCAACCCGACGAACCCATCATCGTCGACGAGCTCGCTTCACCAACCACCACCTTCCTCCCCTCTCACTACAGCTCCTCAACGTCACCACCTCCCCTTCTCCTCCTGTCTTCCTCCGCCAATCTCACTGCACACCCGAGCTCCAACTCATTCGACCACCGAGCTCTTTCCCTTCACCTGCATACCCACCTCGGCCCCCTGCACCTCAACGCCGGCGATCTCCCCAGCACGTCGTCGACGTCTCCCTCACCCCCTCTTCCTCGGCAGCATCTCCCTCTGCCCTCTCTCAATCTCTCTGGCTCTCTCTTTCTCTCTCTCTGTTCTCTCCCTCTCTCTCTTTCTCACTCTCTCTCTCTGTTTCCCTCTGCTCCCTCTCACTCTATCCCTCTCCCTCTCTGTTATTCTCTCTCTCTCTCTCTATCTACATCTCTCTCTGTGTTCCCTCTCCCTCTCTGTGTCTCTCTCTCCCTCTAAACCTCTCCCCCTCTCTCTTTGTCTAAACTCCCTCTCTTTCCCTCTCTCACTCTCTACACTTCTCTCTCTCTCTCTCTTCAAAAATAACAAAACCCAAAAACCCACGCACACAACCGACATCCTGTTGATCATCGCCGGAGCACCGCCGCCGATCGTCGTTGACCCCAGCGCACTCGCAGAGGACCACTGAGCACTCCCCAACTTCCAGTGACCGTGCAACGGCTCAGGGCAACTCCGACGTCAAATCCGTATCGCGAGCCAAGCTCGCGCAAATCGATTCACGCCGTTCGTCGCGCGTTCGTGACGCTGCTGCTGCCATGCAACCCAAGACGTTTCCAGGAAAGTATTTTACTTGCTACATGCTAATATAATTGTGATACAAACTTAAATCGTATATATTATAATTTACAGATTTCCGATATATTATGCGACATACCTGTTCGACGCGTGATCCCAATGAAAATACTCACTTAATTTGACGGAAATGAATTGTTTCTATTGGCCCATGTAGTGACGAATATCGTGTATAAATCTCACTGGAAAATACGACTGTTAGTGACTAAAATGTATACCCCCAAGTATACCTGTAAAACTGGAAATTTCTTGTATCTGAAAACCGTTAAAATCACCATAAATTATATACATACTGTAATGATGCGTTAGAGGGCTTAAATCGAAGCCGACTCGACGAACTATAACCCTATGCAAGGTTCTCATGGTTTCTGTACTTAAACTGTGACAATATTTAGATTGGAGTGCGACTCTGGACTGCAGTCCAGAGCGACTCCAGTTGTTGTTTACTGTCCCGTAAAGGGGTACCACCCTGTTTCCTTAACTCGTAGACTGCGGAACTCCACAGTTTATTAAAGGTGAATCTGTTAGCTAGATAACACAAGTGGTTTCACCCTGTTTCGTCATTACTTTCTATTTAACCTGTAATTTAAAAATCTGGACGTATAACAGTCCAGAACAGATTTAGAGGTGACATCCTAGTGTTAAACAGTGTATAACTCCTGACATACAGATGTGATTGAGGATCCGTCTATTGCGTTAAAAACCTTACTGAAAACTCTAGATTTCATTCAACTGTAGTATCGCTAAATTCTGATCCCAACTGGGATTAAAATACGTTGCGAAACGAACTTCCGATTCTGAAACCGGATTTCCAGCCGTGAACGCTTAAAATGAAATGGCCATAATTAGTGATCCTGAAACCCGATTGGTGTGAAACCAAATTCTATGGATAGATAATTGAACATACTATTTATTCCCCGTTCATCATTTCGCTAAACTGTACCCGTATGATTTATGATAAATTGTGCAAGTGGTAGATTACTAATTCATGACATCCTAATCATGCTTTACATACTGGTTACGCATCATATCATACACATGTCACTGCATTGATAACCTAGTGATAATGTGCATTACCCAGTGTTAGGTATTAGTGATGATTGTGGCAAGTACGTAAGTGTTCGTACATGAGTGAATAAGTGAAAGTGACGCGTAGTTGTACACAATCAGTGAACCTTATTATTCTATTGCATTGTCGACGTCTGTGGGACGCGTGTACGTGTGACTATAAGTGGTATGGGACACTTATGGAAACTCTTGCATGGGTGTTACAGATAAGACATAAGACTCTGCCATTTATCTTGGGTAGTAGTCGGGATGTGCTTGATGGAGATCCCATCTCCAATTCTCGCGCAGACTTGTCACAGATCGACTGGTATTTGGGGTTTTGGTTAGCGTTTGATGTAGACTACGGGGTATGGGGTAGTTTGAGTGTGAGTTCAACAGAATCTCGGGAGTCCCATGCCGGCTTATATATATGGAGATATATGGAGATTTACAGGGTACATGATTATTACCGTGAGTTACATGTTGGGCCCGTGGTCCCTTGCCCTTGGGTCCTACCCTTGGGTGGAGGACACTCGCGAGTGGTTGACTCTCACACTTGGATTGACGATAGGCTCAGTGACCTGTACAGTGAGACTTAGAGACTGATAGGGATAATGTCATTGATATACTTTACTTACCGTAGTTGACATACCTGGCATATTATTTTACTGCTTTACAGTCCACTTGATTTATTAGACACTTCTTTGGTTACTGCATGTTCATACCTATACCTTCTTGATTTACTGTCATATATATCTATTATCACTGTTCGAGTTGTCACATGTATCTATATACTATATTGTTATTGTGTCGCTCTGACGACCTGAGTATGCATGCTCAGTATGAGGAGTAGATTTAGCCGGGACCAGGATCAGACGCACATCACGGACATCTTGATTAGCTATCCAGAGTTATACCATTTTGTTTCCCATCAGGTCAGTTCTTTATATTGTTTTGTTCCAGTTACTGCATTTCTCATTACCTGCGCATTATTTACTGTTTACCACGTAAAGCTAGAAGCCGAAGTGTGACTACGGCAGGACAGTTCCTTGACCGTAGAAGCATGGCTGGCCTTGTCAACCCCTCGTATTCCGTATTTTGGGAAGCGGGGCGTGACATGGTTTAGTTGGTATCAGAGCCAGGTTTTGCTTCGATTGGGATTGCAGTTTTCCGTGTAGAGCTTGGCAATCTAAGACATTCCTTGGTCTAGGTTGTAAACTTGTCATTCTTGATCCATATTCACATCGAGTATTCTGTTATCCATCCGCTAAGGTTTCGGGTGACTTGGCAAAGTTACGTGGTTGTAATTGTGAACTACATCATAGTTACACTACCGTACTCTGTTTAAGTGATTTAGAGTCCTACAGTTGATTTCCACTCGTAATGAATTTCATCACACCCGATGTTCTTGATTCCCTACCCAATCCATACTATATTTTAATTCCTATAGCTTGTGCCTTATATCGTTCTCAAAATTGTCGTTTCAGGATCATGTCTTCTAACGACTCTTCCGCCATCTCCAATCCCCAGAGTCAGACCGTTGAGATTCTGAGTGTACTGCAAGGTCTGAAGGAAGCCCAGGAGCGAACGAACGACTTGTTAGCTGAAGTACTGAGAAGGCAGATGAATCAGGCACCAGCGGGAGTCTCCAATCGTACAGGGATCCATGTTAGATGAGGAAAAGAGAAGAAGATGAAGCGCCCATTTGTTTCCCCGAGACAGAAGCAGCAGAAGACCCGATGTTGTGGGTACTGCAGGAGGCCAGGACATCTTCAGAGGGATTGTCGCCGCGCCCAAGGGAAATGTCTGATTTGCGGATCCAGCGAACATCTTATCTACGGTTGCCCAAAAAGGAAGGAGCTACAAGGAGGAGACTTGTCCACACTCTCCACTTCTGTCAAGTGATGATTATTGCGTAGTTCGAACTTCGAGGATAAAGCGGACCCAGCGCAGGATTCAACTCGCATGACGAGAATGCAGCGGTCTAGTAATCAAAGAAGAATTTTCATGTTTTCTACTTTCAGTAGTAATGTTGTCATCCTCTTATAAACATTTCTTTTCGTTTAAAATCTTGTATCCGTCGAACTTTTAGTCGAATGCAATAAAAACTTTGAATCGTAATATGTGTATCATTCTCTTGCTTTCCCCTTATTTATACTATTCATTACCACAGTATTTTTAATTTTGATTTTTTTCAGTTCCTGCCCATCGCATATTTTTCCTGTACTCCGAATCCTTAACTGTTTTCTTGATGTGTTCTACTGCCTAATCATGACTCTTTCTTTTCAGGCCATAGCCCACACTGGAGCAGCGCCGCATCTAGATGAGGATGCACAGCCATGCGTTTCCTTAGACTGCACGCTGATGAGTTCTGACGATGAGATCAACGGTCCCCAGGTCATCTTCGGAATCAGCGATTCCGAGGACGAAGGAGCCGCCGCACCAGAGGTTGACATGTAGAAGATTCCGACGAAGAGGAAGGAGACCCTGAAGAGAACCCGATAGGAGAAAATCCAGTAGAGGAAAACCCCATGGAAGAAAATCCAGAAGAAGAGAATCACATGGAAGCAGATCTCGATGAAGAAGCTCCAGCCGAGGAAGAAGGACCAGAAGAACAAGACCCTGCGGTGGAAGAACTCCAATGGCGATCCCTGCGAGGCGATATGGGAATGGACGCCCCTACCTGAGCGCGCGAGCCTACCGCAACCTGCTGAATCTCCACAACCGCGACTGATGGAATTTTTAGATGTTGTCTTCTCTGGCCAAATAAATTTATGTATAGTTTAGGGCCACCTTCGTTTTTGAGAATGCTTTGTTTAAAATCTTCTGGAATGAAATAAATTGCTGAGTTCGCTAATCTTTCGATCTCCTTAGTTCACTTAATGCTTGATTATTTCTTCTATACAATTATTTTCCTACTGAGATCTGTCCACCCCTACTCCTTACATTGTTTTAACCCTCACTGCGATTAATAAGTACCGCACCCGATCTTTTAGAGGTCCACCCTTCGTCCTTCGTCTGTGCCTTGTTTGAAATCCTTCTGGGAGGGGATATTGATAGTAAAATTTCCAAGTTGACTGACCCTTCGAAATTTTTGATTCATATGATGTACCGACCGTTATCCTCCCCATACTTTTCCCCTTGTAGTCCTTTGTTGCTCACCCTTACTTCCTGTGCTGACCCGATCCCAATCTCATTGACCTTCAGCCTAAAGCCGCCACACTCCGACCTTCTGAATGAGCCACACTCCATTGTAATCCCTACCCTAGCTAGCCCTATACATTTTTGTGTTTCTCCTATTACCCTAACTATATTTAGGGACAGTGTTATTCGAAAATTTAGTTTTCATTATTTTGTATTTATCGAAGAGTACGTTTTATTGACTATCCCCGTTTTACGCATTTTAAGTACTTCACTACTAGCTTTCCTATTATTTTTCGGTAGCGCAACCTTACATCACGCATATTTTCGTTCCATGTTTCTTATTTTCACTATGTGAATTTTCTACGTTATTTGATCGATACATTATCCTAAATGTTTTAATCTACCGACTAATATTTCACTACTTTATTGTCGTTACTTTATTTTTGGGTATTGTGCCTATGGTTACTATTATAAATGGTTGTGCATTATACTTATTATTTCTGCTTTGCTACTTTTGATATACTTATATGTGCACATATTTAGATTTCGAGTTTATCGAACACGCTTTGAGTATTATTGTTCGTTATTTTCATCTATATTCTCGTATACATGTAGTTTGCTCTTATAGTTGTTCCTGCTGTATATTTATTTAGACCTATCCTTTTTGTATGTCGTTCTTACATATATATACCTTCAAGATTTCATCCACCCGTTTTAAGTAAATCATTATGTGTTAGTTTGCGATATGGTAGCTTTCGCTTTTGATTTTACAACTTATCGTTTAGTTTTGAATTTCGAGGACGAAATTTTTGTAAGGGTGGTATGATATAACACCCAGCCCTTTTTATACCAATATACGTATTTCTCTTTAACTTATAAGTTTTTTTATTTTATTTATGTTCATTAAATTATTTTAAAAGTTTAGCCCCAAACCCAAACTATAGATATATTCTTCATCAAAATAATTTCCTATACTCCTATATTTCTAGTTTTCTAACTCTAGTTATTTTATATTCTAATCTAAAACTCTAGTTCTAATTATTTATCCTAAACCATAAACCAAGTCCATATTAATCACATTTTTTTCTTTAACCTATATCACCCAAACCACCATATAAATTCCCTCAGCCCATTTTTTTCCTTTTAAAAATTAAACCCCATCTCTCCTGAGCCCACTCCCCATGTTCTCTTTCTCAAATTTTTCTCAGCCCGGCCCACTCCTTCTTTTCTCCTCAATTTTCTTAATTTCCCTCCTCCAAGCCCAACGGCCTGCGCCGCTCACCCAGCCCGACCCGGCTCGCTCGTCATCTCCTCCTCCAACAGCTACTTCCCAAATTCCGCCCGCTGTTCCCCGATCCGCTTCCTCCGCCGACGCCCACGCTCGCGCGCGTTACTCCACGGCGCGTGCCCTCGACCTCTCCTCGTCGACACCCTCACTCCTCTCTTCTCTCAAATCTTCCATCTCATTCACCAAACCGACCACGAACCCACTGCAGTTCCCAACTCCGTTCATCCCACCGACGACGACAACCACCTCGTATTCCCCCTCGCTCACTCCCTCTCACAAATCCAAGCCACCATCCTTCCTTTCCCCACTTCACCGAGTCCCCTGCACTCCGATCCCCACCTCACCTGCAACCCGACGAACCCATCATCGTCGACGAGCTCGCTTCACCAACCACCACCTTCCTCCCCTCTCACCACAGCTCCTCAACGTCACCACCTCCCCTTCTCCTCCTCTCTTCTTCCGCCAAGCTCACTGCACACCCGAGCTCCAACTCATTCGACCACCGAGCTCTTTCCCTTCACCTGCATACCCACCTCGACCCCCTGCACCTCAACGCCGGCAATCTCCCCAGCATGTCGTCGACGTCTCCCTCACCCCCTCTTCCTCGGCAGCATCTCCCTCTGCCCTCTCTCAATCTCTCTGGCTCTCTCTTTCTCTCTCTCTGTTCTCTCCCTCTCTCTCTTTCTCACTCTCTCTCTGTTTCCCTCTGCTCCCTCTCACTCTATCCCTCTCTCTCTCTCTGTTATTCTCTCTCTATCTATCTACATCTCTCTCTGTGTTCCCTCTCACTCTCTGTGTCTCTCTCTCTCTCTCTGTCTAAACTCCCTCTCTTTCCCTCTCTCACTCTCTACACTTCTCTCTCTCCCTCTCTCTTTGTCTAAACTCCCTCTCTTTCCCTCTCTCACTCTCTACACTTCTCTCTCTCTCTTCAAAAATAACAAAACCCAAAAACCCACGCACACAACCGACATCCTGTTGATCATCGCCGGAGCGCCGCCGCCGACCGTCGTCGACCCCAGCGCACTCGCAGAGGACCACTGAGCACTCCCCAACTTCCAGTGACCGTGCAACGGCTCCGGGCAACTCCGACGTCAAATCCGTATCGCGAGCCAAGCTCGCGCAAATCGATTCACGCAGTTCGTCGTGCGTTCGTGACGCTGCTACTGCCGTGCAACCCAAGACGTTTCAGGCAAGTGTTTTACTTGCTACATTCTAATATAATTGTGATACAAACTTAAATCGTATATATTATAATTTACAGATTTCCGATATATTATGCGACATACCTGTTCGACGCGTGATCCCAATGAAAATACTCACTTAATTTGACGGAAATGAATTGTTTCTGTTGGCCCATGTAGTGACGAATATCGTGTATAAATCTCACTGGAAAATACGACTGTTAGTGACTAAAATGTATACCCCCAAGTATACCTGTAAAACTGGAAATTTCTTGTACCTGAAAACCGTTAAAATCACCATAAATTATATACATACTGTAATGATGCGTTCGAGGGCTTAAATCGAATCCGACTCGACGAAATATAACCCTATGCAAGGTTCTCATGGTTTCTGTACTTAAACTGTGACAATATTTAGATCGGAGTGCGACTCTGGACTGCAGTCCAGTGTGACTCCAGTTGTTGTTTACTGTCCCGTAAAGGGGTACCACCCTGTTTCCTTAACTCGTAGACTGCGGAACTCCGCAGTTTATTAAAGGTGAATCTGTTAGCTAGATAACACAAGTGGTTTCACCCTGTTTCGTCATTACTTACTATTTAACCTGTAATTTAAAAGATCGGGACGTATAACAGTCCAGAACAGATTTAGAGGTGGCATCCTAGTGTTAAACAGTATATAACTCCTGACGTGTAGATGAGATTGAGGATCCGTCTATTGCGTTGAAAACTTTACTGAAAACTCTAGATTTCATTCAACTGTAGCATTGCTAAATTCTGATCCCAACTGGGATTAAAATGCATTGCGAAACGGACTTCCGATTCTGAAAACGGATTTCCAGCCGTGAACGCTTAAAATGAAATGGCCATAATTAGTGATCCTGAAATCCGATTGGCGTGAAACCAAATTCGCTGGATAGATAATTGAACATACTATTTATTCCCCGTTCATCATTTCGCTAAAATGTACTCGTATGATTAATGATAAATTGTGCAAGTGGTAGATTACTGATTCATGACATCCTAATCATGCTTTACATACTGGTTACGCATCATATCATACACATGTCACTGCATTGATAACCTAGTAATAATGTGCATTACCCAGTGTTAGGTATTAGTGATGATTGTGGCAAGTACGTAAGTGTTCGTGGATGAGTGAATAAGTGAAAGTGACACGTAGTTGTACACAATCAGTGCACCTTATTATTCTATTGCATTGTCGACGTCTGTGGGACGCGTGTACGTGTGACTATAAGTGGTATGGGACACTTATGGAAACTCTTGCATGGGTGTTACAGATAAGACATCAGACTCTTCCATTTATCTTGGGTAGTAGTCGGGATGTGCTTGATGGAGATCCCGTCTCCAATTCTCGCGCAGACTTGTCACAGACCGACTGGTATTTGGGGATATGGTTAGCGTTTTATGTAGACTACGGGGTGTGGGGTAGTTTGAGTGTGAGTTCAACAGAATCTCGGGAGTCCCATGCCGGCTTATATATATGGAGATATATGGAGATTTACAGGGTACATGATTATTACCGTGAGTTACATGTTGGGCCTGTGGTCCCTTGCCCTTGGGTCCTACCCTTGGGTGGAGGACACTCGCGAGTGGTTGACTCTCACACTTGGACTGACGATAGGCTTAGTGACATGTACAGTGAGACTTAGAGACTGATAGGGATAATGTCATTGATATACTTTACTTACCGTTGTTGACATACCTGGCATATTATTTTACTGCATTACAGTCCACTTGATTTATTAGACACTTCTTTGGTTACTGCATGTTCATACCTATACCTTCTTGATTTACTGTCATATATATCTATTATCACTGTTCGAGTTGTCACTTGTATCTATATACTATATTGTTATTGTGTCGCTCTGACGACCTGAGTATGCATGCTCAGTGTGAGGAGTAGATTTAGCCGGGACCAGGATCAGACGCACATCACGGACATCTTGATTAGCTATCCAGAGTTATACCCTTTTGTTTCCCATCAGGTCAGTTCTTTATATTGTTTTGTTCCAGTTACTGCATTTCTCATTACCTGCGCATTATTTACTGTTTACCACGTAAAGCTAGAAGCCGAAGTGTGACTACGGCAGGGCATTTCCTTGACCGTAGAAGCATGGCTGACCTTGTCAACCCCTCGTATTCCGTATTTTGGGAAGCGGGGCGTGACATGGTTTAGTTGGTATTAGAGCCAGGTTTTGCTTCGATTGGGATTGCAGTTTTCCGTGTAGAGCTTGGCAATCTAATACATTCCTTGGTCTAGGTTGTAAACTTGTCATTCTTGATCCATATTCACATCGAGTATTCTGTTATCCATCCGCTAAGGTTTCGGGTGACTTGGCAAAGTTACGTAGTTGTAATTGTGAACTACATCATAGTTACACTACTGTACTCTGTTTAAGTGACTTAGAGTCCTACAGTTGATTTCCACTTGTAATGAATTTCATCATACCCGATGTTCTTGATTCCCTGCCCAATCCATACTATATTTTAATTCCTATAGCTTATGCCTTATATCGTTCTCAAAATTGTCGTTTCAGGATCATGTCTTCCAACGACTCTTCCGCTATCTCCAATCCCTAGAGTCAGACCGTTGAGATTCTGAGTGTACTGCAAGGTCTGAAGGAAGCTCAGGAGCGAACGAACGACTTGTTAGCTGAAGGACTGAGAAGGCAGATGAATCAGGAACCAACGGGAGTCTCCAATCGTACAGGGATCTCTGTTAGACGAGGAAAAAAGAAGAAGATGAAGCGCCCATTTGTTTCCCCGAGACAGAAGCAGCAGAAGACCCAATGTTGTGGGTACTGCAGGAGGCCAGGACATCTTCAGAGGGATTGTCGCCACGCCCAAGGGAAATGTATGATTTGCGGATCCAGCGGAAAATTGCAAGTTTCATAGAAATAGGGCCGCTTGTGCATTCCAAAAGCACCGAGCACATGCAGCTCGAGCCATGAAGTAAAATAATGTATCGGGAAGTTCACGGGCTGCACCCCCAGTTGAGTAGTGTCGGCCGCTAATCTAAAGCCATGATACAAATGAGCCAGCCCGGCAATCCCAACAGCAACCTGTCTCCCTTCAACCATCCGATGATCTGGATAGAAGACAGACGGCTTCATGTAGCGAGGGAGTATGGAAAGCGTGAACCAGCTTAACCACAAACCGAGGAACCCTAGAAAGAACGCTTCTTCATCGATGTCCTGAGCGGCGATTTCTGAAAAGGGGATGACCACGACGTTTGGAAGGAAGAAACTCTTTTGATCGGCTTCCGTTATCGACCGGCTATCCAAGCCAAAACCGAATGGATCATCAAGTTTGGCAAACCTTTCACTTTGTTGCGATAAAACTTCTGGACGGAGAAAACGGGCGATGAAGTCCGCAAAGCTAACCTCATGGCTTCCAGATTCAAGAAATAGGCCATCGTAAATGTTTAGCACCTTGATCAAGCTGGGGAATCGGTGCTGAATGGCATTCTCTGGTGTTAGACCCGTTATCACCAGTCGGGTAGCAAAAATATACTCGTTAGGGGGCAAGATCTCCTCATAATGCTCCCCTCTGACAGGAAAGCCGGAGATATCCGCAAACTCCTCCAAATAGATGGAAACTTCCCGATCTAGCATAAATAAGGTGTGAGTTGGAACGTTCCATTGTTCCAAAAAGGCTTTGACCCACCATGTTGGAGGTGTGGAATACTGGAACAGAGAAGTATAGATCACGGGGTACAACCCGAGCCTCAACAGCTCTGACTTCTTTGCCGATAAGATGTATCGGGCCCACTGCAGATATCCAGCTGAATGACGAGGAGTCAAGCCTATGTTGTATGACTGTCCCCAAGGGCACGACTCGCCCTGGCATATACGCCGCCCTAGAATGTCCAAACCCATCGGCGGTTGTACAGGTATTGCAGCCATAGAGGGCTGAAGGCAACCCTCTGAAGTCCAATTAACCACCTCCACGGCATAGTTCACCAGGGGTACGTCAGCATAATGAATCGCTGAAATGGGCTCTGAAGGTGTTGCGCAAGAGAAGCTGCGCCGACCCATGATGATCTGGTTGTACTATGTTCCCCATAAATAGAAAATTTTCCGCTCTGGGTCGTGATCCTTGATCAGTGCTAAAACTTCTCGGTCTACTGGCGATGCAGGGAACCCGCTTTCTGAACAGACAAAGGGAAACGAAGTATCAAAAGACATGGTACCTGCGCGAAAGAGAACAAAGTTAGCCGTCAATGCTAGAGGTCAAGTTCGGTACTTGGTACTTTAAATCCGTACCATACTGCAATGCAGTAAAAAAGGGCCAAAGGGGGCTCACAAAATCTAGATGATTCTCACTATTAATAAACCAATCTCATCATTTGATGAGACTGTCATTAAATGGGGAAATCCTCAAAAGATTCTCATTTAATGAGGGCCCCTCGGGCCAAGAAGTAAATCTCCCATTGAGAGCAATGCTCTGCAGCAGACAGACATCTGTCATAATTAATCATGAGGGGAATAAAATTCCCCCCAAAATTTCTAAAGAGCAATACTCTGTAAGGAAGATGAAACAATCCATCAAGAAACCCTAAAAGCAAAGCTTTTCATGAATAAAAAATTCTGAGATCTTCAAGATCTATTAACAAACTCTAAGAGTTCTTCATGGAAAATGAACAGTATTCCAGTTCATGGGTTAAAATCGCCCTAAAAAAGATTATACTTTTAAGATCTATGATCTAAAGATGAGCATGGCTCTATTAAGGGGTAAAACCCTAAAAATATTTTAAGATCTATGATCTAAAGATGAGCATGGCTCTGTTAATGGGTAAAACCCTAATATTTTTATATCTATGATCTAAGAAGAGCAAATCTCTATTTATAAGTTCAAATCTTACCAAAAAATTGAGCAGGGTTTTGACTCTTAAGAATTCTTAAGACAGAGAGCTATGCTCTAAAAGAGAATTAATTCTCAGAAAAAAACAAGGAAGGAGATGAACAGAGGTCGTCTCAAGGGACAAGGGTCCTATTTATAGGCGCTAAGAGCCGTTTCAACTTCTAAGTTGATCTAATGGTGGAGATGCTGCCACCGCTGCACTCACGTATGAGCCACGTGAGCGCAACGGTGGGGGGGGCATTTGTTTCCCCCAATCAGAGCAAAACTCTGTTCAAATTTCAAAATTTGAAATGAAGCAGCGCTTCATAGCAGCGCCAAGTGCGCTGCACTCCAAGCAGCGCACCACGTGCAAAGCACGTGAGCGCTAGCGCTAAGAGCGCTGCACTCCAAGCAGTGCACCACGTGAAAAACACGTGAGCGCTGCACTCCAAGCAGCGCACCACGTGCAAAGCACGTGAGCGCTGGCGCTAAGTGCGCTGCACTCCAAGTAGCGCACCACGTGCAAAGCACGTGAGCGCTCGTGATAGAACAAAATGTTCTCGGCCCTTGGATCAAAGATCCAACGAACATGATTAAAAATCATCAATTGACCAGAATAAAATTCTGTTAAGGAAACATTACTCAGAATCTTTCTAAACAGGAAAGATTATGCTCTGAAAATCAGAGCACCGTTGGATCAATGATCCAATGGTGATTAAAAATCACCAAGATACAGAATAAATTCTGTATGGGAAAAGATTTCCCAATCTTGTTAAAAACAAGAAGATTGCCTTCTGTAAATCAGAAGCCCTTGGATCAAAGTTCCAACAGGGGAAACATCCCCAAATCAATTAGAGAAAATATCTCTTCAACCGATTCAACAAATCAGCCTACCTTATATAAAGGCCCCAAGAGTTCAAGTCTCATATAGAGGAACCCCCCATTAACTTTGAGAAATTTCAGAGACAAAGAGCAAGTTCTCAGAAGAAGAAGATTTTCTTCAAGGTAAAAAAAGAACAGAGAGATGAAATTATTTCATATAAAAAGAAGAATTTACTTCTTTTTCTAAGATCATAGATCTATAAGACCAAGGTCTTTCACAAAAAGGGATCAAAGTATCTCATCAAAAAATAAAAATAAAGGGAAGAACTTAATTTTCTTCAGATCATAGATCTATAAAACAAATTGTCTTTCACAAAAGAGATCATAATATCTCATCATAAAGGGTGGGAGAATAATTCAACTCTTTTAGGATCATAGATCCATAAAGGCAGAGCCTTTCACCAAGAACATAAGAGATTGAAACATCTCCTATAAAATAAGAACTTTGTTCTTAGATCCTTAAGATAAAATCTCTTATAAGAGAGAGAATTCTCAGGACGCAAAGCTGCCTAAAAAGAGAGACTTAGCGCTCTAATCAAAAGAAGCGCTTCAGCGCTCCAAAACTAACGAATAGCGTTGCAGACTCTTAGCGCTCTAAATTTCACAAAAGCGCATTGCGCTCATTGTCTGGCGCATAGCGCCAAGCGAGCCACGTTCTCCTCACGTGTGCGCTACTTCACCAGAAGCGCACTGCGCTCATTGTCTGGCGCACAGCGCCAAGCGTGCCACGTGCTCCTCATGTGTGCGCTACTTAAACAGAAGCACTCTACACTCATTGTCTGGCGCACTGCGCCAAGCGCACCACGTGCTCCTCACGTGTGCGCTACTTAAACAGAAGCACTCTACGCTCATTGTCTGGCGTACTGCGCCAAGCGCACCACGTGCTCCTCACGTGTGTGCTACATCACAAGAAGTGCTCATTGACTGGCGCTAAGCGCCAAGCGCGCCACGTGCTCCTCACGTGTGCGCTAAGAGAACATAAATTGTTCTTTGAATGATAAAGCCCAGAGCCATAATGAGTGCTCAGCATCCAAAAAAAGACAAAAGTTGTCAGGACCAATACTCAACATTGTTAAATGAAAAAGGACTGAGCCTAATTAAATGTCCAACATTTTAAATGAATGGGCTGAGCCCAAGTTGGCCACAGATCTCCAATTCAGATTAATTGAGCCCATATGCTCATAAATCTTTGATCTTAGTCCCAAATTGGACTACAGATCTCCCAACCAATATTGGTTCAAGGGTACATCTCTTCACTCCTCTGATATTTGTTATTGTAATCCTTCAACGTCTTCAGAGAGGTGATGGGTACCGACAACCAGACATTCCATGGACCGTGAGGTCCTTAAACTCACGGACTATGATGTCCTTAAACTTTACGGACTGTGGGGTCCTTAAACTTATGGACTATGATGTCCTTAAACTTTGCAGACTATGATGTCTCTAAACTAGACTATGATGTCTTTAAACTCCACGGACTATGACGTCCTTAAACTTGTAGAGCCGAAATGCTCTTTTGTTGGATCTAAATGATCCTGTTAAGTAAATCTTAGTCTAAAATTAGACTAACGTATCCTTAACAAATGGTTAAGTTGATCTTAGTCTAAAATTAGACTAACGTATCCTTAATAAACGTTTAGGTTGATCTTAGTCTCAAATGAGATTAACGATCCTTAAACCCAACCGAAAACCCAAATCTAAGAAAATATGGATTTAGACTAATCCACGCCCTACGGGCGACAACATAAATTAGTCTCCGTATACAATCCACGGGCAACCAAAAACAAAACAAACACACACGACACAAAGTGACCATCTGAAGAAGGAGAAATTGGTTACCGCGATGCGGTAGCGTAATTAACTGCAGGGGCTTGCTCCTGCAGGGAAGAGTGTCCCCACAATCAAAAACCCCTTAACGAGGGGGAATCTGACGAAGTCTGCTATATCGGCTGCATCCGTTTAAACCTTCGATACATAGTGTCATAAATCAACTTGGCATCTTCGGAGAGATGGACGGATAGCACCAAATAGCATCTGCCCCCAAATTCAGGCAAGACGACCTACGCGGTTTCGTCTCTGTGTTCGGCGGAGAACAACTCCTATCCTTGGATTCATGCTCTAGTCTCCAGAATTATGTTCCGATCCCCAGAATTATACTCCCGGAATGATGCTCCGCCCCCAGAATGATGTTCCACCTTGAAGTCCAACTCCCGGATTCATCAATTTCATGCACACAACTCATATACGCGCTGTGCATTTATTGATGGGGGGCACTTTGTTGAGGTCAAAAATTACACCCCGGTTGACTAAGGCAAAATCAAAGTCAACCCAGAGCAAGTGGGCCCAAGCCCAGAGCAAGTGGGCCCATGCCCAAGTCGAGCTCCGCGGCCGGCCTCTCCCATGCCAAAACGAAATCATGTAATAAATAATTTTGATGTAATTTTTTTATGCATGAATGGGCATAAAGCCAAATTTTTGTAAAGTCCATGGCCTATGTGCAAAATAAATGAGCACATGAGGTATGAGATGGGCAAAATGTCATTTTGTAAAGTCCAAGGGGTTATATGTAAGTTTGTAAGCCTATAAAAGGCAACATGGTAATAAAATAAAGAAGAATTCATTCTCCCCAAAAATTAGGGTCTGTGCCTCCTTCTCCTTCCTCAAAATTCTAAAACCTTCTTCTCCTTTTCGAATTAAATCAAGAGTTTAACTCTTCCTTTTCAAACAATAAATAGTTTTTCACCATAAAACCCTCGAAGGGGAGCTCGGATCTGCCATCAAATCCCTAAAAGGGGAGATTTTAAGTCTCGCATCCCTTTTATCCCCCAAGATCCAGCCAACGGAGACTAAGAAGAAGGATACCTATCTATAAAAATCCTATTCCGGGAGGATCCGAGGCTTAAAAGAAGATTCAAAGATTTCTAGGAGTTTAACTCCATTTAAGATCGGTTGGAGTTTAACTCCAAATCTATACATAATCCCTGTTAGGAGTTCAACTCCAAAGCCCCTAGGGAGTTCAACTCCTAACCCAGGGGCTAATCCCCTTTTCTGCTGGTGTTTCCAGCGGCCACGTGCCGTGCATGTAACCCACGGGCGCCTAGTGGTCGCGTGCCGCACACGTGACCCGCGGGCACCCAGCGGTCGCGTGCCGGGTATGTGACCCGCGGGCACCCAGCGGTCGTGTGCAGGGCACGTGACCCGCGGGCGCTCAGCGCCCAGCGGTCGTGTGCTGCGCACAAGACCCGCTGGCGCCCAGCGGCCGCGTGCGCAGCACGTGACCTGCTGGAGCCCAGCTGCTGCGCCGGCGCACGTGATCTGTGGGCGCCCAGTGGCCGCGCACGTGACCCACAGGCGCTCAAGGCCCACGTGCCATGCACGTGTTTTTAAGACGCTCCTCACCCCTCATTTTCCGTGCACTCTACACCAGAAACGCGTCCCCCGTTAGGAAAATTTTTTCTAACAGGACCCCCGTAAACTCTGCGAGGCCCCCGATATATCCAAAAACCCCTTTCAAAACACAACACACACACTGCACATTGAGTTCACATGACCAGTTTGACCCGTCAATCGGAGGTTTCTTCGCTCCAAAGACGAGTGGTAATTAACGGCATCTTAGTCCGCGGCTATCGGAGATTCGGATCCCCACAATCAATAAACCCCAGTCTACCCTAGGCAAGTGGAATCTGTAGTATGCTTGACAAGCAACGCGTATTCCTATCTCAATGGGGTGATGAAAAACACCCTACAACCGCCAGATTAGAATACGGTATCACATACTCGTATTTAATCTGGCCCCCGCACATATCAGCATATGTGGCCTACTTCATTTCGCTTGAACCAAGAAACTTCTGTGTGGGACTCTAAAGACTCGTCAATACGCCAGCAGTAGGTGATAATCACATCAATCACCCACAAGCCGTCAGTAGTACTAGCTGGACGTAACGGCTACCCAGGTATTGAGTAATTAGAAGATCAACAAGCAAGCTTGTCCAAAATCTCATGAAGCCTATAAGTAACACTTACCGTACAGTCCGGTCTCTTCGTCTGATATGTCGCATATCGAGTCTAGGGGTGGTAACGTCAGACCCTAGTAACTTGATAAGTCATGCCGATGTATGGCTTATAACGGTTCGAGAAACTACTGATAACACTTACCAGTAAACCTCATCAACAGCCCTGGCCAGGGACTTACTGTTATAACCAATCGAGCATAGCGCAACATCAACACCCAATACCGGGAGAGACGAAACCCCTCCTATCTCTCATTGCATCCATGTGACTCGGGACTGTACCCAAAATCCACCTGTTTGCACGACTCCTTTGAGCCATGGTAGGGAGGAAATCAAACCAGAGTGGGAGCCACACAAGACTCTATGACGATCTCGGGTCTACAGACTAACCTGTACAAGTGTCACCAGAGAAATGATATCTGACGATAGGTATAGTATCATCTAGGAGTTCTCGGCGAGTCCTGTTTGGTGTACCCATTCTTTAATGAGCACCTGTGCACAATCTTTGATGTCAAACACTAATGGATATGGGATCAACCATCGCCCCCATACAGGGTCATGAAACATACACACTAGTCTACTCTGGTGTATCGATGCCCTGTCTCGATATACCCTCGACTAGGAACAATTAAAGGATGTGCTTGTGGACTACCCATATCCCAATAGTATGATCCGCATTATAGCCCTGGTTGTCAAGCCTACACCCTAAGGGCTTTATCAACATGTATCTGAGAGACAGTATAATAATACTAAGTGTACATGTTAAGATAAAGAGTGACCAGATAGCATATTATCATATCGAGCAAGAAAGTCCTCTATATATATGTCCAAGCATCCACTATAATATACATCAATGTACAATAATGGCCTCTAGGGCATACATATCCCTAACAATCTCCCACATGCACTAAGGACAGTTGTTGTAGTATCTCATACCCAACATCCCAAATAGTCTCTCGAATTGCGTCTGGGGGAGGGCCTTCGTGAGTGGATACGCTACGTTGTCTTTCGTGTCAACTCTCCTGACCTCGATTTTCCGGCGATCAACTATCTCCCGGATCAGGTGATACCGTCTAAGAATATGTCTGGATTTCTGATGGGACCGAGGTTCCTTGGCCAAAGCCACAGCTCTATTGTTATCACAATACACAGGTATTGGATGCTCAATGGATGGAACCACACCAAGTTCAGCTATGAACTTCTTTATCCAGACAGCCTCTTTGGCAGCATCGTTGGCAACGATGTATTCAGCCTCCATCATCGAGTCTGCTACGGTATCTTGCTTGGAACTCTTCCAACATACCGCCCCTCCATTGAGGGTAAAGACAATACCCGAGACCGACTTATTGTCATCCTTATCACTCTGGAAGCTTGAATCGGTAAAGGACTCCACATGGAGTTCACCGTTACCATACACCAAGAACATTTCTTTAGTCCTTCTCAAGTACTTAAGAATGTCCTTCACAACTGTCCAGTGGTTTTCCCCAGGATCTGATTGATACCTACTCACTACACCTAGCGAATAAGCTACATCCGGTCTGGTACACAACATCACATACATGATTGACCCGACTGCCGAAGCATAGGGTATCGCTTGCATGCGAGCCCTTTCAAATCGATCTTGGGAGACATCTCTTTAGAGAGAATGATTCCTGAGCAAGCGGGTAAATTAACACGCTTAGAATTATTGGCTATAGTGCCCTCAAGTCAATTATTGGATTGCAGGCACGTGATTGCAATGATTGAGGGAGAACCTATACCGGTAGAACAGTCTTACTCAAGATGATAGTATGCTATCTGGTTTGTCTTTATCATCGTGTACATGCTTCAGGTGACTTTACAGATCACTATTACATGTTGATAGAGCCCATATGATTCTTGCTTGACTGACAGCAGTATGATGGCGATCATATACATGGGAGCTGGGGTCTATAAGCACATCCTTAAAAGTCCCTAGTCGTGGGAGTTTCAAGATTGGGCATCGATACTCCAGAGTAGACTAGTGTATATTGATAGAGACCCTGATGAGGGGCGGTGGCCGGTCTCATAAGCCATTGGTGTCTGTTGGTTCACCTAAGATGTATATAGGTGCTCATTAGGTTATGAGTACACTAGACGGACTCGCCGGGAACATGCTAGTTGGTATCATACCTATTATCAGATAGCAGTTCCCTGGTGACATGTGTATAGGTTAGTCTATCGACCTGAGATAGTCATTTGTCTCGTGTGAGTTCCCACTGTGCTTTGATTTCTACCCTACCATGGCTCAAAGGAGTCGTGCAAACAGGTTTTAGTTGGGTACAGTCCCGAGCTACATGGAGGCAGTGAGCGGATCGTCAGGGGATTCATCTCTCCCGATATTGGGAGTGTTTACCCCAATCAGAGCAAAGCTCTGTTCAAATTCCAAGGCGGGAGATGAAGCAACGCTTCATCTTCCCCCAATCAGAGCAAAGCTTTGCTTTGAAAATTTAAACTTTAATAAATGAAGCAACGCTTCAGATTCTTTGCGCTGTGCGCAATGCGCCACGTGTCAGGCGCAGACGCATCAGCGCAGTGCCCAAAGCAGCGCACCCAATCAGAGCAAGGCTCTTTTAAAAAACAAAAAGTAAAAGAAGCAAGCACAACTGCGCAAGCGCTGCGCGACACGTGTCTGCGCAGTTGCGCAAACACAACTGCGCAAGCACAGTTGCGCAAGCGTTGCGCTATTTGTTCCCCCAATCAGAGCAAGGCTCTGTTTGAATTTTGAAAATTCAAATTTTGAAGCAACGCTTCGGTTCCCGTGCGCTGCGCGCAACGCGCCACGTGTCAGAAGTTGACACGGCAGCACAACGCCCAAGGCAGTACGTCCAATCAGAGCAAGGCTCTTTAAAAAAACATAAGCAACACTCAACTGCGCAAGCGCACCGCAGCGCGACACGTGTCTGCGCAGTTGCGCAACCACAACCGCGCAAGCGCACGGCAGCACGACACGTGTCTGCGCAGTTGTGCAAGCACAACTGCGCAAGCACACCGCTGCGCGACACGTGTCTGCGCAGTTGCGCAAGCGCTGTTGCGCAAGCGCTTCACTGCTCGACACATGTCTGCGCAGTTGCGCAAGCTCAGTTGCGCAAGCGCTTCACTGCGCGACACGTGTCACTCACTGGGAGAGTTGCGCAAAACAGAATAAATCTTGTTAAAACAAGAAGATTTTCTTGTATAAGGCAGGGGCCTTTGGATCAAAGATCCAACGGTGGGGAAAATTCCCCAAATCATTCAGAAAAAAATCTCTGTAACAAATTTTACTAATTTGTGAGCACTATAAAAAGGACCCCAGGCCTCATTTCAAAGGCATCAACATTTTACAAAAGAGAGAAAGAGGACTCTGAAGAACTCCTCAAGAATAAAAAAGGTAAAAGCCTTTGAAAGAAGAGAAATTTCTCTTATGAACAGATCAGTGATCTAAGAACAAGATCATGGATCTTCAATAAATAAATAAATAAAAATATAAAATAAAATAATAAAAATAGTGCCTTGCACTTGCTATGAACCTTTGGTTCTCTGAAACAAAGAAAAAAACTTGTTTTTTTCTTTGATCCAAATCAAGGGATAAAAAGTGCCTTGCACTTCTGTTCTTGAATCTAAAAGATTCTTGGTGCTTTGCACAAATGCAATGCATTACTTGAAGGGCCAGGCCCAAATTAAAAAGACCTAGCAGGCCAAAATAAATTGCAAAGCAATAAAAAGGGCAGAGCCCAAATGAAATTGATGCTTTGCATCATTTATAAAAGGGCAGACCCCAAAACAAATTAATGCTCTGCATCTTTTTTGGGCAAAGCCCAAATAAAAGTAAAAAAGAAATGCAAAAGCAATGTTGGACATTTTCAACTGGACTTAGCCCAATCGTGGCCATAAGTCCTTAAATTAAATTGACTGAGCAAAATGGCTCTCCTAAATCAATCTACGTCCGGTTCGAGGGTACATCTCCGAACTCCTTTGACATCCATCGTTGTAATTCCTCAACGACATCAAAGAGGTGACGGGTCCCAATGACCACACACCCATATGGACTGCGGGGTCCTTAAACTCGTGGACCGAGATGTCCTTAAACTAATATCGGACCGAGACGTCCTTAAACTAATATCGGACCGAGACGTCCTTAAACTAATATCGGACCGAGACGTCCTTAAACTAATATCGGACCGGAACGTCCTTAAACTAATATCGGACCGGAACGTCCCTAAACTAATATCGGACCGGAACGTCCCTAAACTAATATCGGACCGAAACGTCTCTAAACTGGAATATGGACCACCACGTCCCTAAACTGGCATAATAGAGCCCAAATGCTCTTTTGTCGGACCTAAATGGTCCCGTTAAGTTGATCTTAGTCTCAAATTGGACTAACGTATCCTTAACAAACGTTTGAGTCGATCTTAGCCTCAAAAATGGCTAACGTACCCTCCAAACAGACTTTAGTCCCAAATTGGACTATGAATCTCCGAAACTGGAACAATAGGGCCCAAACGCTCTTTTGTCGGATCTAAACGATCACGTTAAGTTGATTTTAGTCTCAAACAGGACTAACGTATCCTTAACGAACGTTTAAGTTGATTTTAGCCGCAACGCGACTAACGTATCCTTAAACTAAAAACACCAAACCCAAATCTAAGTAAATACGGATTTGGACTAATCCACGTCCTACGGGCGACGGCATTACTCAGTCTCCGTATACAATCCACGGGCAACCACAAACAAAACAAACACACACGACACGAAGTGAAATTCTGGAGAAGGAGAAAGTTGTTACCGCGATGCGGTAGCGTAATTAACTGCAGGGGCTTGCGCCTGCAGGGAAGAGCGTCCCCACAATCAAAAACCCCTCACCCTGAGGGGGAATCTGACGAAGTCTGCTATATCGGCCGCATCCGTCTAAACCTCCGATACACGGTACCATAAATCAACTTGGCATTTTCGGAGAGGTAGACGGATAAAACCAAATAGCATCTGCCTCGGATCTCAGCGTCAGGACATCGCGGTCCTGTGCGCCGCCTTTCGGAGGAGAACAGATTCTGGCACACCCGGTGGGACCTCTTCCTCTTTCCACTCCACACTTCGTGTGTCGTGTTCGCGAACAAATCGCGGTTTGCTGTGATTGCCTGTGGATTCAAGGTACTAAGATTTGGTGTCTTGCTTTATGCAGAAAACAGAAAATCGATGGCTTCGAACTGCACCGCCCGCAGCGATAACTCTCGCTCCGTCATTGCTGGAGGAGTGACTTATGGGCCCCAAGCGGCCTCCCTTTTCAAAATGCCGGTGGAGCAGATGGCTCAAGCCACCACTGGACTATTTTTTGGGACCATGCTCCCACCAATGAGCTTCAACGCCCCAATGACATTGCAAGAAGCTCCAAAGAAGTCGGTCTTCGATCGACTTACCACTGCCGCGACCCCTCTCAACGGGTCGTCCAACTCCACTGCTTCAGTTTTTAACGGACTAGGCCAGAGCTCTAACAGGCTCATGAAGAAACCTGCCATACCAGAAGGCGTTATCCCGAAGCGGATAGCCATTCCAACTCACGTTCCTGGCAAAATCACCAAGGTTGCTTCCCATGTTCAGAAGTCCGCTTCTGACAAGTTGGCCGTCCCCGTTCAACGGACGTCGATCTTTAAAAAGCTGGTACCAGTATATTCTGACCAACACAGGGGGCATGAGAAGGTCACCCCTATAGCTGAAACAACTCCATCAGCACGACACGCTCGACGTCGCCACTGGCGTCGAGTAAGGAAGGCTGGGGGCAACTCCCCCTCTGGGATAACTCCGTCAGCTCCGATGGTGAGGATCGATGCTGCTGTTCCAACCAAGAACAGCTTTGAACTGCTCAACAAGGTGCACAGAAACTCTCCTACTGCGATGTTGAAACGAACTCCTTCACCTATGGAGAATACTCCAGAGAAGAAGCTAGAGCAGCCCCCTCAACGGCTGTCCTCTAAAATTTACAAAGTCTGGCGACAGGTCCAAGAGTCGGTGATCGATCAAGACTGCCTCCGACGACAGAAAAAGATGAAGGTTCGGCAGGGGAAGGATTACTCTGTCAAACGACAAAAAGCAAAAGCTACTTGGGTGCCCACTGCAACGGCTCCCTCAACGTCAACCACTCAAAAGAAAAGGAGGCCGCAAAAAGCCCCTGTGAACATGGCGAACCGTAAACGCGCTGAGCACAAGCACCCCAAGTCTGGGGGCATGGTGTGGTGCACACTGTTTATATGGCTTCTGGAAAGGAGGAAAGCCGTGCTTCGACGGGTCACCGACCGCTCACCCGATCCGTAACGAAAGCCCAGGAGCAACAACAAAAGCTTCAGGAAATGATGACTACAATGGCTACACTCACTGAGCCAAAAGAAAGCTCTGAAACGTCTTCGGATGAGCGTCAAGAACAAGAAACCGACGCTGACTTTTTACGCAGAGTTCTCGAAAAGAGGGACAAAGAAGCTGCAGAGCAAGCGGCTAACATAAAACAGATGGTGCTCCTCTTCCAAGATATGGTAGGGATGATGTTACAGCCGGACCCTCCTGCTGAAAATCCTCCGATCGTCCTTGAAGACGACAGGGGATAAACGTCAAATCCTCCACCGGCTCTGTCAACAGCCAAGGAGGAGGCAATCTCCAAAGCTGACTTGGACGAATATGTAGCTCGGCAGATCCGGGTTCATCAGGTGAATGAAGTGGCTGGGCAAATTGCTAGAACCGGACGACCGTATCCGAGCTGGTACGACCAAATCAGTTATCCGCCGGGATATACGATCCCTAAATTCCACATATATAAAGGGACAGGGAATCCGCATCAGCATGTCGCTCAATTCAGGGCCTTATGCGGCAATACTGGAGGTGATGACAAGTTGTTGCTACGTCAATTCGTCGGCAGCTTAGCAGAAACAACATTTGAATGGTATTCGGAGCTATCTAACGACTCTGTCAAAACATTTGTGGAGATGGAGTTGCTGTTTACACAAAGATTCGCGAGTGCTAGTGAACTCACCCCGATAACAGCACTGATAAATGCCAGGATAAGGCCAAGCGAAACGTGGGTCCAATACGCAACACGATGGTGGAACCTATGGTCGAAATGCGAACAACGCATAGAAGAGGCACCTGCGGTAGGCATGTTTGTGGGCACTCTCGATCCGCAGGCGACCATCTCACAATTCATGATGTTCTTCAGGCCGACCACCTTCCAGGCCTTGATTGAAAAATTAGCCCAAATGGACCAGATAGGCCATAGACCGTCTCCTCCAAAATCAGATTCCCGAGATGAGAAAGGAAAAGGGAAAGCGATCGTTGTCGCCAATGCTCAACAACAGTCGAGCAACTCAAAGCCGGTCGTTCGCCAAAACAACGTGCGTCCACGCCCATCCCTCGAAGAGAGGCTAGGACGTCCTTACTCGTTTCCTCAGAATAAAACGAGAAGACTGTTCGAGCTGGCCGTGCGCAACAGACTCATTAATCTGCCGAGCCCAAAACGTCCGTTGCAGCCAGGCGATCTTAATAATCCCAATTATTGCCCTTACCACCAAACGGTAAGTCACCCGATTGAGGATTGTTTCGTCTTTAAGGGATGGATCGAGGATCAATACCTGCAAGGCAAGTTCACGCTGTCTGAAAGCTGGAAGGTAAACCCCCCACAGCTGCACTCTCCAAAGAAGACGGACACGCCGGGAGCAACTTGTTCTTTCGTCGAGGATGAAAACGATGGAGAAAACTTATCGGATGAATCCGAAGACTACGTAGCGACTTGTCATGCGATTTCTCATTCACTGACGGATGATGAGGAGGATCCTTGCGCTGAGAAATCAATGGCGGACCCTGAAACAGAAATTCCGCAGCCGTCAGACAAGTTGATCGATGCCTTCCTAAATGAAATTCGTCTGAAAGCAAAAGCCAATCAAGAGCATGAAATGGCCATACTGGAAAGAACCAAGGTATTCCCGTCAAATCAAAAGCCATACACTGCGGGTAAAAACAAATTCAAGATGAGGAAACGGTTCGCCAAAGCTCTATCAGTAGGAATGAAGCTACCGCCCTCTGAAGAAAATTCTTTCTCTGAGGTAGAGATGCACCCTAACTTCTGTTTATATCATCAGAAGATCATACATCCCACCGAAGACTGCGAATCCTTTAACTGTTGGTGGCAAGGGTATGTCGCTCAAAAGCGACACTTCGACAGGACAAAGTGTGAAGCTTGTGGACATCGGAAAAATGCGATAGATGAGCGCAAAAGAGCCGCCGCCGACTGTCATATAGCCGACTTCAAGGGATCACAAATTATCACCTTTGGAAGCGACTCTGACGAAGAAGCTACCCCCAACTCTTCCATCGGGGAATCTATTTCAAAAATAAAGGAATTGAGAAGCTGCGAGAACGTTCAGCCGTGCAATCGCATGCTACTCGGAAAAAATCTCGGCCCCGTAAACAAAGGATCGAACAAAAAGGATAAAGGAAAAAGAAAAACGGCCCTCGTCGCTAGCACTCAACAACAATCAGGTGACCCGAGGCCGGTTGCTCTCCAAAGCAACAAACGGCAACCCCTCCAGGAAAAGTTGAAACATCCTTACTCGTTTCCGTAAGATAAAACAAGGGGACTGTTTGAGCTGGCAGTGTGCGACAGACTCATCAATCTGCCGAGTCCAAACGTCCATTGCGGCCAGGCGATGTTAATAATCCTAATTATTGCCCTTACCACCAAACAGTAGGTCACCTGATCGAGGACTGCTACGTCTTCAAAAACTGGGTTGAAGACCAATACCAACAGGGCAAGTTCGCGTTGTCCGAAATTTGGAAGGTGAACCCGCCACAACCGCACGCTTCGAAAAAGATGGATACGCCGAGGGCATCATGTTCATTCATGGAGAAGGACTCATAGACCGAAAAGTCAATAAACCAAATATTCGCCTCAAATACGGCGACAACGGACCGAAACGTCTTTAAACTAACAACGGACCGAGATGTCCTTAAACTAATGATGGACCGCAATGTCCTAAAACTTGCAAATGACCGAAATGTTTTTAAACTACTACCGCAGCATTCTCAGGCTGACGAGAATATAAAAAAAACAAAAAAAAAAGGTAGGTCCATAAGCAAAATGGGCACGGATGAAAACCCGAAAGGGCTCCGTGAGTAAAAACAGCAGGACTACCGGCGAGTGTTCGTGAAAACCCGAAAGGGCGCGACCTCGTTAATAAAAAAAAAAGAGAAGAAGAAAATAAAGAAAAAAAACGGTATGTCCATAAGCAAAACGGGCATGGAGGAAAACCCGAAAGGGCTCCGTGAGTAAAAACAGCAGGGCTACCGGCGAGTGTTTGTGAAAACCTAAAAGGGCGCAACCTCGTTAAGAAACACTTATAGGGTCCTCTCGACCCAGTAAGGAGAAACCACCTGCGTGAGATCCTTACGACTTACAAAGGAACAACACACTTAGGGATCCCCACGATTCCGAAGGAGAAAATACACTTGCGAGATCCTCACGACTCGTAAGGAGAACTCTCTTGTGGGACCCTTACGGCTCATAAGATTTGAAAGTCTTAAGTTGCAGAAACCTTAACCCGTTCTTAAGCAGCCCCCACAACCTTCGATATTGCCCTACAAGCGGCTCATAATGACCCTTGTATACAATCCACGGGCACGAATAAATATTTCCCTAACAAAGTCCCATCCGTGACTAGGGATATGCTTGTACAGCAAATAACACTTGTAAGTCCTCTCGACTTATAAGGAGAAAACCCTTTTGTAAGATCCTTACGAGTTACAAGAGAACATGCACTTAGGAATCCTCACGATTCCCAAGGAGAAAACACACCTACAAGATCCTCACGACTTGTAGGGAGAAATACCTTTGTGAGACCCTTACGGCTCATGAAGTCAAAAGCCTTAGCCGACAGGACCCTTAATCCTGTTTACTAAGCCACCTTTGTTCGGGATCGACAGAGGCAAATGATGATTCGCTCCTGGCAATATCCCAGTTGCAGCGATGTTGATGCCTAGACTGGTATCAAATTCCAAGTCCTTTTACGGCAAATGATGATTCGCTCCTGGCAATATTCCAGTTGTAGCGATGTTGATGCCTAAATCGGTATCAAATTCCAAGTCCTTTCATGGCAGATGATGATTCGCTCCTGGCAATATCCCAGTTGCAGCGATGCTGATGCCTAGACCGGTATCAAATTCCAAGTCTTTTTACGGCAAATGATGATTCGCTCCTGGCAATATTCCAGTCGCAGCGATGCTGATGCCAAGATTGGTATCAGATCCCAAATCCTATACTCGCAATATATATATATATATATATATATATATATATATATATATATATATATATATATATATATATATATATATATATATGCATACGAAATAGCCGAAATGATGGGGCAGCTTGCAAACAAAATCAGCAAGTAAAAATGTATGCATGCAAAATAGCCGAAATGGTTGGGCAACTCGCAATAAAAAGCAGCGAGTAAAAAGAAAAATAGCCGAAATGATTGGGCACCGCAAAAAATAGCCGAAATGATTGGGCAATCGCGATTTTCGCGATATAAAAAGCTGAAATGATAGAGCATCGCGGAAAGAATAAAAAAAATGAAAAAATGAAACTTTTTGCCCTACAGGTGAAATCACATCGATCCCTGTATACAATCCAGGGGCACAGATAAAAAGGGAACGATACCTTCCCAACAGGCTCCACCAGAAAGCGAAGCCAAATCTCGATGGTTCATAGATAACCTAGAGACCATCTCGACATTTGTCGCAATATTACAGACACGATGTCAACAAATGAAGCAAAGGAAGGTCCCTAACTTCAGGGTCTCGACGTCAATATCGACAACTTAAAGATCACCAACGGCGTTTCTCCTCACTCCAACTAGATGCAGACATGACGTCAACACTGACCTCAGAATCGCAACGAAACGGAACCATGACAAAGTCCCTAGTTCCAAATCTCAATGGCCACGTCTACAGCCTGGAGACCAACAACGGTGTGCCTCCTCATTCCAACAGGACACAGATGTTACACCATCAAGCGGAGCGATGGCAAAATCCCAGCTTCACCTCAGCATTCGTCTCGATACAGTAGACGCAATGTCAACAACAGCGTTCCTCCGCAGTCCAGCTGGAGGCAGATGCAACGTCAACAAAAGACCTCACGGTCGAAACAAAGCGGAGTAACGGCAAAATCCCAACTCCACCTTAGCATTCGTCTCGTTACAACAGACGCAATGTCAACAACGGCGTTCCTTCGCAGCCCAGCAGGGTGTACATGCAAAGTTAACAAAAGACCCCATGGTCGAAACAAAGCGGAGCGATGGCAAAATCCCAGCATCACCTCAGCATTCGTCTCGATACAGTAGACGCAATGTCAACAACAGCGTTCCTCCGCAGTCCAGCTGGAGGCAGATGCAACGTCAACAAAAGACCTCACGGTCGAAACAAAGCGGAGTAACGGCAAAATCCCAATCCCAACTCCACCTTAGCATTCGTCTCGTTACAACAGACGCAATGTCAACAACGACGTTCCTTCGTAGCCCAGCGGGGTGTAAATGCAAAGTTAACAAAAGACCCCATGGTCGAAACAAAGCGGAGTGATGGCAAAATCCCAGCTCCACCTCAGCATTCGTCTCAATACACCAGACGCAGTGTAAGAAAACGAAGCGAAGGCCACATTCCCAGCTTCAACGTCTTTACGGTAACTCACATAAAACCGGAAAGACAATCGGAGACCATCTCACATGAAGTGGTCACCTCCTTGACGTTCGTCTCGATACAGTAGACGAAATGTCAACCTCAGCGTTCTTCCTCCAGCAGGGATTCAGACATGACAAAGCATATGAAGCGAAGGCCACATTCCTAGCTTCAACGTCTTTACGGTAACTCACATAAAACCGGAAAGACAATCGGAGATCATCTCGCATCAGCACAGAGTGGTCACCACCTTGACGTTCGTCTCGATACAGCAGACAAAATGTCAACCCCAGCGTTCTTCCTCCAACAGGATTTGGACACACCAAAGCAAACGAAGCGAAGGCCACATTCCTAACTTCGACGTCTTGACGGTAACTCACATAAAACCGGAAAGACAATCGGAGACCATCTCATATGAAGTGGTCACCTCCATGACGTTCGTCTCGATACAGTAGACGAAATGTCAACCTCAGCGTTCTTCCTCCAGCAGGGATTCAGACATGACAAAGCAAATGAAGCGAAGGCCACATTCCTAGCTTCAACGTCTTTACGGTAACTCACATAAAACCGGAAAGACAATCGGAGATCATCTCGCATCAGCACAGAATGGTCACCACCTCGACGTCCGTCTCAATACAGCAGACGAGATGTCACCCCAACGTTCGTCTCGACACAGCAGACGCAACGCCATTAAACGAATGGAGCTACGGCAAAATCCCTAGTTCCAAACCTCGACGGTTCACCAGCAACCTAGAGATAACCTCGACGTCCGTCTCGATACAGTAGACGAGATGTCACCCCAACGTTCATCTCGACACAACAGGTGCAACGTCATTAAACGAATGGAGCCACGGCAAAATCCCTAGTTCCAAACCTCGGCGGTTCACCAGCAACCTAGAGACAATCTCGACGTCCGTCTCGATACAGCAGACGAGATGTCACCCCAACGTTCGTCTCGACACAGCAGACGCAACGTCATCAAACAAACGGAGCCACGGCAAAATTCCTAGTTCCCACCGCAACATTCGTCTCGATACAGCAGACGCGATGCCGGCAAACGAAGCGAAGGCCAAATTCCTAGCTTCAGGGTCTTAACAGCAAGTCATATAAAGCCTGAAAGACCACCGGAGATCATCCGACATGGAGTGGTCACCACCTCCACGTTCGTCTCGATACAGCAGACGCAACATCACCAAAAGGAGCCACGGCAAAATCCCTAGTTCCAAACCTCGACGGTTCATCAGCAACCTAGAGACAACCACGACATTCGTCTCGATACAGAGGACGCAATGCCAGCAAACAAAGCAAAGGCCAAATTCCTAGCTTCAGGGTCTTAACGACAAGTCATATAAAGCCTGAAAGACTATCGGAGATCATCCCACACTAGCGCGGAGTGGTTATGACTCATCGGGGCTCTCCAAAATGAGCCTAACCTCAAGTAAAAAGCGGCATGGCAAATTCCTAGCGCTTGCTCTTCCGACGGTCAAACTGCCAAGGAGGATTGCTTGAAGACGTCTTGTCCAGCCCCCGAAGGGATCAGAGACACGGCAGTCGCAGGGCTACTCGAACAGCACGATTGCCTATCGAGGACTATATCAGCCTATGCGACGGTACAATGGCCAAAACCCTAAGTACCACCAACCTTAACGGGCTTCTGTCGTAAAGAGCAGGGGTTAAATGCGACGTTAAGATGTTCTTGCGAGAAACGCTCGATTCGTCTCGACTTGTGAAAAAATTGTCGAGGCGGCTCGACTCGTGAGATAAAGCCTTAGGCAGTAGGCATAAAAGAAGCCTGTTTCCTAAGCACTGGGACCCTACAAGTTGACCCAAAACGGTCTCTTGCATACCATCCACGGGTCTCACTCTTCAAAGTCGAGTTTCGACAGGGAGGGAAACAACCGCTTACGGGTCCTTTCGACTCGTAAGAAGGAAAATTCTCTTATAGGATCCTTACGACTTATAAGAGAAAACCACACTTAGGAATCCTCACGATTCCTAAGGAGAAAAAACCACATACGAGATCCTCTCGATCCGTAGGGAGAAAAGTCTCTATGAGACCCTCACGGCTCATGGAGTTGAAAAGTCTTAGGCAACAGATCTGAACCTGCGGCCTAAGCCATCGCTATCTCTTGGAGAAGTCAAGTTATCTGCCGATTATGTTTATCCAGATAACATGCTGATAATAAGGGAAAGAAGAGAGTAACAGAAAGAGTATCCGATTTACATTTGATCAAGCGTTCGAGACACATTCATTCATGCATAAGCAAAAGACTCAGAACAAAAGATAAGGCAGGCTAGGAAAAACAAAAATCTTCATTAATATTGCCAGAAGTTCTTACAATCATAAGAGCAATAAACGAAAAACATTATTACAAGGGAATAACCTCGGACCCAGGACATGGATTGAGGAATTCAAAAGCGACCCTATCTATGACTTTCCAAGCCTCGCGGACCATCCTAGTGTGCTTTCTTTCGCGAGCACAAGCGTCAGGGTCCCCCCTGATGTCTTCCACCCTCCGATAAGCAGCGAGTATGGCAGACTGTTGAAAGACCTCGTGTAAGAGATCGATAAGACTGTCTCGCCGTCTCTTCGAGATAAAGTTCAATAGGTACACCGAGTGCACCTTGTCCTCAGCGGCATCCAACGCCCTAAGCGGCACGCCGGAACAGAATAGGGGAAGCGCTTCCCAGATGGCTCCCACGATAAGCTTAAGGAGGGAGGAACGCCGGGGGAGCAGTGGATCATTGTATGCGTCGAAGCGGCTCATAATTTCAGCACACTCCGCGTTTGTGAACTCTCGATTCTGAGAACGGCCAAGTCGGCGGATGTCCCCATAAGAGATGATCTCGTTAAGAGCATACATATGGGCGTCCATTGTTCCTGTGAAAGAAGATCAACAGAATTGGTTGACCGACTGATTAAGCGAATTCTTGTTAAAAAACGAGCACAGACAGTTAAACTCCTCGAGAGCAATGCTCTACGAACAGGAGTGACTATCAAAATCCTAATAAGGGAAATTTAAAGAAGTCCCCCAAGATTCTGAGATCACTATTATTAAAAGATGATATAGTCCATTAAAATACAAAACTCCATTTTTAATTTTCATTATTCATATTCAAACTCTTAAAAGTTCATCATTTTTAGATCAAAGAGATCTATGTTTTGACAAAGATGCAAGGTTCTGTTCATGGGTCAAGAAACCTTGAAACAGATTCTTGAGAGCAGGGCTCTATTGGTAAAACCCCAGAAGGGTTTCTTTAGATCAAAGATCTATAAGAGCAAGGCTCTATTAATTAAAATTGATTTAATTCAAGACTAATTCTTACCTAAATAGTTCCTTTTAAAGAAAATCTAAGAGTTCTTAAAAACAAGAGCAGGGCTCTGAGGTTCTGAAAATAAAATTTTTGGAGATGATGATCATCTGTGAAGGACCAAAGGTACTATTTATAGGCACCAAGTGCTCTTCCAACTTCCAAAAGCTGCCGCGACGGTTGGGATTCTGCCACCGTTGCACTTGCGTTTGGAGGCCACGTAAGCGCAACGGTGGGGGGGCATTTGTTTACCCCAATCAGAGCAAAGCTCTGTTCAAATTCCAAGGCGGGAGATGAAGCAACGCTTCATCTTACCCCAATCAGAGCAAAGCTTTGCTTTGAAAATTTAAACTTTAATAAATGAAGCAACGCTTCAGATTCTTTGCGCTGTGCGCAATGCGCCACGTGTCAGGCGCAGACGCATCAGCGCAGTGCCCAAAGCAGCGCACCCAATCAGAGCAAGGCTCTTTTAAAATACAAAAAGTAAAAGAAGCAAGCACAACTGCGCAAGCGCTGCGCGACACGTGTCTGCGCAGTTGCGAAGCAAGCACAACTGCGCAAGCGCTGCGCGACACGTGTCTGCGCAGTTGCGCAAACACAACTGCGCAAGCACAGTTGCGCAAGCGTTGCGCTATTTGTTCCCCCAATCAGAGCAAGGCTCTGTTTGAATTTTGAAAATTCAAATTTTGAAGCAACGCTTCGGTTCCCGTGCGCTGCGCGCAACGCGCCACGTGTCAGAAGTTGACACGGCAGCACAACGCCCAAGGCAGTACGTCCAATCAGAGCAAGGCTCTTTAAAAAAACATAAGCAACACTCAACTGCGCAAGCGCACCGCAGCACGACACGTGTCTGCGTAGTTGCGCAACCACAACCGCGCAAGCGCACGGCAGCACGACACGTGTCTGCGCAGCTGCGCAAGCACAACGGCGCAAGCGCACGGCTGAGCGACACGTGTCTGCGCAGCTGCGCAACCACAACTGCGCAAGCACACGGCTGCGCGACACGTGTCTGCGCAGTTGCGCAAGCGCTGTTGCGCAAGTGCTTCACTGCTCGACACGTGTCTGTGCAGTTGCGCAAGCTCAGTTGCGCAAGCGCTTCACTGCGCGACACGTGTCACTCACTGGGAGAGTTGCGCAAGACAGAATAAATCTTGTTAAAACAAGAAGATTTTCTTGTATAAGGCAGGGGCCTTTGGATCAAAGATCCAACGGTGGGGAAAATTCCCCAAATCACTCAGAAAAAGATCTCTGTAACAAATTTAACTAATTTGTGAGCACTATAAAAAGGACCCCAGGCCTCATTTCAAAGGCATCAACATTTTAAAAAAGAGAGAAAGAGGACTCTGAAGAACTCCTCAAGAATAAAAAAGGTAAAAACCTTTGAAAGAAGAGAAATTTCTCTTATGAACAGATCAGTGATCTAAGAACAAGATCATGGATCTTCAATAAATAAATAAAAAAAAATATAAAATAAAATAATAAAAATAGTGCCTTGCACTTGCTATGAACCTTTGGTTCTCTGAAACAAAGAAAAAAACTTGTTTTTTTCTTTGATCCAAATCAAGGGATAAAAAGTGCCTTGCACTTCTGTTCTTGAATCTAAAAGATTCTTGGTGCTTTGCACAAATGCAATGCATTACTTGAAGGGCCAGGCCCAAATTAAAAAGACCTAGCAGGCCAAAATAAATTGCAAAGCAATAAAAAGGGCAGAGCCCAAATGAAATTGATGCTTTGCATCATTTATAAAAGGGCAGACCCCAAAACAAATTGATGCTCTGCATCTTTTTTGAGCAAAGCCCAAATAAAAGTAAAAAAGAAATGCAAAAGCAATGTTGGACATTTTCAACTGGACTTAGCCCAATCGTGGCCATAAGTCCTTAAATTAAATTGACTGAGCAAAATGGCTCTCCTAAATCAATCTACGTCCGGTTCGAGGGTACATCTCCGAACTCCTTTGACATCCATCGTTGTAATTCCTCAACGACGTCAAAGAGGTGACGGGTCCCAACGACCACATACCCATATGGACTGCGGGGTCCTTAAACTCATGGACCGAGACGTCCTTAAACTAATATCGGACCGAGACGTCCCTAAACTAATATCGGACCGAGACGTCCTTAAACTAATATCGGACCGAGACGTCCCTAAACCAATATCGGACCGAGACGTCCCTAAACCAATATCGGACCGGAACGTCCCTAAACTGGAATATGGACCACCACGTCCCTAAACTGGCATAATAGAGCCCAAATGCTCTTTTGTCGGACCTAAATGGTCCCGTTAAGTTGATCTTAGTCTCAAATTGGACTAACGTATCCTTAACAAACGTTTGAGTCGATCTTAGCCTCAAAAATGGCTAACGTACCCTCCAAACAGACTTTAGTCCCAAATTGGACTATGAATCTCCGAAACTGGAACAATAGGGCCCAAACGCTCTTTTGTCGGATCTAAACGATCACGTTAAGTTGATCTTAGTCTCAAACAGGACTAACGTATCCTTAACGAACGTTTAAGTTGATCTTAGCCGCAACGCGACTAACGTATCCTTAAACTAAAAACACCAAACCCAAATCTAAGTAAATACGGATTTGGACTAATCCACGTCCTACGGGCGACGGCATTACTCATTCTCCGTATACAATCCATGGGCAACCACAAACAAAACAAACACACACGACACGAAGTGAAATTCTGGAGAAGGAGAAAGTTGTTACCGCGATGCGGTAGCGTAATTAACTGCAGGGGCTTGCGCCTGCAGAGAAGAGCGTCCCCACAATCAAAAACCCCTCACCCTGAGGGGGAATTTGACGAAGTCTGCTACATCGGCCGCATCCGTCTAAACCTCCGATACACGGTGCCATAAATCAACTTGGCATTTTCGGAGAGGTAGACGGATAAAACCAAATAGCATCTGCCCCGGATCTCAGCGTCAGGACATCGCGGTCCTGTGCGCCGCCTTTCGGAGGGGAACAGGGAGTTGATGTCGCGTTGTGCATGGATGGCCATCACCAGAAATCCTCGGCCGGGGTAGTCGAGAATTTCCGATCTAGGATCGGTAGTTTCTCAGGTGGTGATAGGGCTTCATACCGACACTGAATGTCAAGTTATTTGGGGTCTGACTTTATCCACCCCCTAGACTCGATATGCGATACTCATAGACGAACGGACCGGACTGTACAGATGTTGTCACTGTCAGGCTCAGTTGGGTTTCAGGATGAGTTTGCTCATCGGCCTCCCTTTCGCTCAATACCTGGGTAGCCGTTACGTACAGTTAGTGCCACCGATGTGCTTGTGGTTAAACTCACTGCCAGCGTATTGACGAGTTTTTAAAGTCCCACACAGAGGGTTTCCCTGGTTCGGGCGAAACGTTGTAGAGGCCGTATGGTTTTATGGCAGGGTTCGATCATATACGTGAACTTATGCACGGATCATGATTGGACGGATAATACTGGTGTGCTTTAGTTTAAGCCGGATCCTAGTATTATATTGTTGGATTATTTTCGTCTCGTTGTATTCGTATTCAGTTGGAATACGGATGCGGGTATGTATATACGGATGAGGCGTATTTTTGTAATTCGTTACGAGTTTACTTTTGAGGTTGCCATTTCTTTTTCTTGCTTTAAACATTTAGTTTAATGTTTATTTGATGGAAATTGTGAGTGCAAGTCTTGGCATTTGGCATTGATTGTGGCATGTGCCTTGGTTTTGTTTTGGTTAAGATTTTTTGTGAGATATTTGTGGTAAGCATGAGAGATGGTAGATATTTTGTGTGTGTGTGGCTTTTCTTGAGTTGCTCATGTGCTCACAACATATATCACTCACAAAACACTTGGCCAAAAACAACACAAGAAAAGAGCATACACTTTTCTTTAGTTGCTCTTTTCACTTGAGCTCACACTTTCCTTCATGACTTCTTCTTCAACCTCCACCCATTCCCTCTCATGAGTTGAGAATCCTTGGGTGTTTTGAGACAAAGTATTCACACACACTCTCTACTTCATCTTGGGTATCTAGGCTAGCAAACTGGATGCTCGAGTTGCTTCAGTGTTGAGGCGGGAGCCCGTATTACTAATCCTCGACGTGGATCGTTTTCAACGAGGGAGACCGGAGATCGAACTTCATCGAGGCAGCCGCGAGGAGCTTGGGACAGAGGTTGAAGACCAAAGGACACGGATCGATTGGTATAACCTCTCTAAACTCTTTTCATAGAACCAGTATAAGGTTAATGGTAAGATCCGTCGATTAGGGTTCTGTTAGCGCCGGTTTTCTAAAGTTTTTGTTCCGCGTTTGGCCACGAATTGATGGCCGGGGTGCTGGCTTAGCTTTACAAGAATCTTCCATACTAAATCTCTTTAGTATGATGTATATGTACCTGGATTGGGACAATGCCAACATCCGTTTAGATCTATCTCTATAGATCTTAATCCCCGGGATGTAGGAGGTATCACCTAGATCTTTCATGGAGAACTTGTGTGATAAGAAGAGCTTGACCGAGTGTAGCATAAGAATATCATTTCCTATCAAAAGTATGTCGTCCACGTACAATACAAGGAAGACAACCTTACTCTCTACAACCTTCTTGTATATACAAGGTTCATCTACGCTTTTGATGAAGTCAAACTCTTTGACAGCTTCATCGAAACAGATGTTCCAGCTCTGCGATGCCTGCTTTAATCCATAGATTGATTTAAGCAGCTTGCATACGCTTCCGCTGCTCCCACTGTCTATGAAGCTCTCTGGCTGAATCATGTACACGCTCTCTTCTAAATCACCATTTAGAAAAGTGGTCTTGACGTCCATCTGCCAGGTTTCGAAGTCATGGTATGCAGCAATGGCAAGTAAGATCCTGATGGACTTAAGCATAGCCACTGAAGAAAATGTTTTATCATAATCGACACCAGGTCGTAGACGAAAACATTTTGCAACAGGTCTAGCTTTGAAAGTCTTAACTTTTCCATCTACACCAATTTTCTTCTTAAAGATCCACTTGCTCCCGATGGGTTTTACCCCTTCAGGAGCAACTTCCAAAGTCCATACTTTGTTAGTGTACATGGATTCTATCTCAGATCATATAGCATCCAGCGATTTCACAGAGTCCCCACTTGTGATGGCCTGCTCGAAACTAGTTGGGTCAAGCTCCTCGCTCCTACCGTCAATGAGAAAACTGTAGTATCTCTCAGGTGGATAAGGAACCCTACCAGATCTGCGGAATGGCTGGGGTTCGTTGGGGACTATCGAATCCTCCGGTTTTATCAAATTGTCAGTTACAGTTTGTGTAGCTGGAACTTCTTCCAGTTCTACCTTATTACCACTAATTTCTTTTACAAGAAATTTCTTTTCTAAAAAGGTAGCATGTTGAGTAACAAACACCTTTTGTTCCTCACAATGGTAGAAGAGATATCCATGCGAATTCATTGGATATCCTACAAACTTACATAGAACCGACCTTGCCTCGAGCTTGTCCGGATTTTGCTTTTTGACATAGGCCGGACAACCCTATATCTTAACTCATTTAAGATATAGTCTCTTTCCACTCCATATCTCATATGGTGTTTTAGGCACAGATTTTGATGGAACTTGATTCAATAAGTATGCAGTTGTCTCAAGCGCATAACCCAAAAAGAAATAAGTAACTCAGCAGTACTCATCATAGAGCGCACCATATCTAATAAGGTTCGATTCCTCCGCTCCGATACTCCGTTGTGCTGTGATGTATACGGAGGAGTAAGCTAAGAGAGAATCCCATTCTCTTTTAAACAGTCATGGAATTCCGTGCTCAAGTATTCTCCTTCTCGATCAGATCGAAGGATTTTAATACTTTTACCCGTCTGGTTCTCAACTTCGTACTTATATTCCTTGAATTTCTCAAAAGCTTCAGATTTGTGTTTCAACAAGAACACATGTCCGAATCTTGAGAGATCATCAGTGAATATAATAAAGTACGAGGAACCAATCCTGGTATGCATAGACATAGGACCGCATATATCACTATATATCAGTCCCAAGTGTTCAGTAGCTCTTTCTCCATGTCCAGTAAACGGAGTTTTGGTCATTTTACCTTTGAGACATGACTCGCAAGTTTCATAAGATGTAAATTCGAACGAATTCAAATATCCATTTTTATGTAACTTAGCTAGTCTTGTCGCATTGATATGACATAGTCTACAATGCCATAAGTAGGCCTCGTTCATTTCTGAACTCTTCCTCTTGTGTGTGTTTTGTACGTTTAGAACTGTAATTTGATTTAGAAAGTATATACCATTACATAACGTACCAAACCTAATCAACACTTGATTTAGAAAAATGTTCATAACATTATCCTCTAATGTGAAATTATATCCTTCTTTAGTTAGCAAAGAAACCGATATAATGTTGCACATCATCTTTGGTACGTAGTAACAGTCGTTCAGAATCAATGTGTTACCAGTTGGTAACATTAGGTGATACTCACCAACTGCTTTAGCTACAACAATTGCTCCATTCGCTACTGTTAGAGACTTATCACCCTTTCCCAGTTCTCTACCTCTGTTTAGCCTATGTAATAAATTACATACGTGGGATCCTGATCCGGTATCCAATACCTAGGACGTAAAGCAAACTGAGAAATAGTTCTCGGTAACGAACACACCCGAAGAAGATGCATAAATATGCTCTTTCTTCGTACGGGTGGCGTGGGAATCCGGGTATTACCCTATTCCTTACTCAGACTTATGACCGTCATAAGAAAGAGCGGAACCTGGTGTAACGCCCCATGCCCCAGTACATATGGTATTGTCCGCTCTGGCCGAAACCGCACGGTTTTTCCCTTTAAAGGGAATCGGACCCGACCAGGGGCCACTTCCGATGAGGTCACCCATCCCAAGACTTCCCTGGCCCGAGCACGCTTAACTATGGAGTTCTCAAGCTCCTGTAGTTCCGGTTCACTTAAAAAGCGCCTCTGTAATTGAGGGTGGTATCATTATATTTATAATGCAGTCTGGTCCTCTTTCGGAATGTGTTCCGAAGATTCCCTATTGTTCTACAGTGGGTCCCATGGACTCTAGAGGTGGCCCCCCACAGATTCAAGAGGTGGCCCCCGCCCTCTTGGTATGACAATTGGCATGACACTTTGTTCTGTGTGGCATTTTGCTCCGTGAACAATAACCGGTTCCCGACATTCTCCCCACCTTTGAACAATGGTTCGTCCTCGAACCACAGACTTACTACTGAGGGACCTGCATGGACCACCATAAATGTAACGCCCCATGCCCTAGTACATATGGTATTGTCCGCTCTGGTCGAAACCGCACGGTTTTTTCTCTTTAGAGCGAACCGGACCCGACCAGGGGCCACTTCCCAGGAGGTCACCCTTACCAAGACTTCCCAGGCCCAAGCACGCTTAACTACGGAGTTCTCAAGCTCCTGTAGTTCCGGTTCACTTAAAAGGCGTCTTTGTAATTGAGGGTGGTATCATTATATTTATAATGCAGTCCGGTCCTCTTTCGGAATGTGTTCCGAAGATTCCCCATTGTTCTACAGTGGGTCCCACGGACTCTAGAGGCCCCACAGATTCAAGAGGTGGCCCTCGCCCTCTTGGTATGACAATTGGCGTGGCACTTTATTCTGTGTGGCACTTTACTCTGTGTGGCACTTTGCTTCGTGAACAAGAACCGGGTCCCGACACCTAGCCCAGTATAATAAGCGGGTTCGGTCAATACATCCATATTATTAACTTGATTAAGGTGTGTCATTGGTCTCTACCTGGAGAGAGAGAAGGAAATGCATTAGCGTGCGCTCTTTGCAAGATTAGATTGGTTATTATCTTATCTAATCAGGATGGCTCCCACTGTTTTTATCAAATCTTCCTTCAAACCGTAAAAGGTCAGATTTGCCAGGATTAATAACACTCTACAAGTTCGCCAATCGGTCAGTCAGGCAGGTATTAGTACTCCGAGAGCGTCTCCCCATGCTTTCGCATGGAACTAATTAAATAACCTCATTTCCGCAGGGGCATCACCCCGTTAACACCTTTCTTAGACACCTAATGGATCGGCTAATTGTAAAGTGGAAAACTCTCTCAGGAGTAACTCTTACTCGCAGTGGGTATCGAGATCCAACTATCATATAGAAGATATGCAATCTTATTTCAAATTTCAACACTTGAAATTCCCAATATTTTTTTTACCCCCTTGCGATTTATGACATTGACAAGGTCAACAAACCATAAACCGCAAGTCAAGTTCAACCCGTTCATTTCTTGATTGAATTAAACCCACCCGCACGACCCTTTACAAGGTCAACAAGGCCGCACGACTAGTCTAATCCAATCTCATCACATGCGGCAGATAATCACTAATCAGCTACCGCACACTACGCCTTGACAAGGTCAACAAACGCAGCACGAATACTAAATAGCACTTATCTGAAATGACGGAGGGCTACGTTGGTTTTTAAGAAAACCTTTAGCGTAATGAACTTGATATCGTTGTAGAATCTAGTGATTTTGAAAAGGAGTGGTTTAAGCTCCACTTTTAAAATCGAGTAGTTTTCAAAAAAAAACCGAATAGCTTTTACTAGTTTTTGCTAAAGAGGTCACTCCCGGTGAAGAGATCTCAGCTTTTTCCTCATCGAATGAGGTGCTGGATATTCATCAAGGAATACCACTATGTAAAGCAATAACTAAAGAAGCTATGATGATAAACCGAGTGGGTTGTAGCATTTGCTAATTTCGCTAAAGAGGTCACTCCCGGTGAAGGGATCTCGGCTCTTTCCTCATCGAATGAGGTGCTGGATATCCATCAAGGAATACCACTGTTCAAAGCAAGAACTACAGCTACCTTTTTAAAAACTTTTGATTCTACAACATCTTTAGGTTTCTTTTCATTTCATTAATCTCATTAATGAAGTCCCATCATTTAATGTTTCCTAAACATCACATAAAATGAAACGAAAATAGAACGTACGTTTATGCCATCCGCATTCCCCACGGGCCCCGTCATGCACCGTTAGGTTACTTAACTAACGACAGAGCGGGGGCTAGACTAGCGCGGGTGTAAAACATAAGCAACGTTTATTATATATATCATATATATATAGCATTCGTCTCACGCAGTTATATGATCACATCACAGAACCAAGCAGCAGAAGTCAACATATGAAATATTGGATATACTAGGAGGTCCGTGTTTTAAATTCAGCCAGTAATGAAAAACACGAATTCCACAGTCGTGATGAATATCCAAACTCACATCCTTAGACCCCTACGAGAGCGGCAAGCAGCCCTGCCAATTCTAGAGTTAGAAGACCCGGTCTTGACTCCTCGAGATGGTCTCCCACTGGACTCTAGAACCCAGTTATTTGTGCTCCTCGCCTTGGGTCTATCCTAATACGGAAAAGTAAATAATATATATCAATGGTGACATCATTCTCAACCCAAAAGTGTCCCAATAAAAGAATATTGCATACAAATTTTTCATGAATGAAAATTGTAAAACTCTCATCTCACATAAAAACCCCGGCTATTCATTCACGGCAATCCAATATGACATATCACAGCAACATATAATATCACATGTCATCAATGTAAGTAAATACGCGTATCCCAAATTCCGTTGACATATAGCAACGAGATTTGGGATACACATATTACACTTACGGTCGCAGAAAAGAAATGAAAAACTATAATAATTAGAATCTGCATTTCCTTAGACATCATAAACCCGGAATATCTCATATTCTGAATTTCGTGCCTAACAATATAAACCCCGCATTTTAGTCTCATATCGAAAACACTTTTCAATAACTTAGTCGGGTAATTCAACAAGATTTCCGACTACCCGATCGAATACTCGTCGGGAACTTTAGTAGATGGCCGCACCCCCGATGCCATCGACCAAGTGCACTTAGGTGGAAAACCGTGGCCGCGAGCACCCGAGTGGATGCTTTTGGCGGGGTTCTCCTAAAGTCACTTGGTCGGGGCTATGGGGCGTGGTTACCTAGTAAAGTTATCTGGCGAGTATTCGCGTACGATACGCGATTGCGACGGAGTTTCGATCCGAATCGAAACTTCGTGGCAATCGATCAATAGAGACTAACTTGCTAGATTTACAAACAAACTAGTTTTCACAAAACTAATTTAATGTGGATTCCAACTACTGTATCACATATCAAACTTAAACCCGAAACGATGTTAAAATTACGACTACTAAACATTCCGAATTATCCCCTTAACAAAATTAACATCACATGCAATTTTGGACTAATCAAACATGACCTGAAACCTAAAAACCAATCCAATAAAACACCAAACAAATACGAGACCAAATGGAGCAAAGGGGGCCGGCGACGCCGGTAAATGGCCCGATCTCGACGGGTGAATAGTAGAATTTTGGTCTCGTTTTTGTTCAGTGTTCTAGTTATATCATATATAACATTCTGCAACTATTTAAAAAAATTAGAGTCCATTTTGAAATCGACAGAAACTTGGTAATTAGGGTTTCGGTTTCGGAGTTGTTTCGGTTTCGTGTTTCTATTAATATCGTCTAATCTTCTAGCTTTGGCTCTGATACCATGAAAGTGTATGTTAGCACCACCACTGGGTTTTACTAGCATCAAGCATGCCATTTTTTAAAAATTAAGGGTGCTAAACAACACTAACCAAGATCTTAAACTAGATGATTAGGGTTTAGCTATGATATCATAAAAACTAGCTAAGAGAACGAAACTACAACCTTTGTAGATCGTGTCCTTCTCTTCTCAAGCTCCGGGCTGTAGTCCCTATGACTCCTCGTAGCTCCACTTGAAGATGGTATAAGCTCCCTTCGTGATTGTCATGCCAAAGACGATCCACCTGAAGTCCTTCTAGCTCAAGCTACCTCTTCACTAAACTATCTTTAGTGAAGGAAACACACTACACTTGATTGCTAATCAAGTGTAGGATGGTGAAGTGGGGTTGTGTTTGCTTAGTATGATTTGTTCAAAGCTCTATGGTTCATATCACATGTGAGTGTTAGTGCTTTGAGGCATGAGGAAGAAGAAGAAGAAAAATGTAGAGAGCAAAGAAAAATGAGCTCTTGAAAATGGCTAAGTGTTGAATGGCTCATTCATCCCCACCTCACTTATTGAAGCACAGATTAAAAAATCCAACCATGCTTCAATAGTGATGGCAAATGAATAAAAAAATGAGCAAAGCCATGCTTCACCCATGCCCTCAAAAATCTCCCCATTTTTCTTTTCATTTTCTATTTTCTAAAAATAGAAAATCCATGCCATGCTTCATTTTAATATATATATATATATCATATATATATATATATATATATATTGAAGAATAATTAGTGAGCTAATAATATTAGTTAACATATAATTATATCAAATATTATATATATCAAATTATCAAATCAACACTTGATTTAATAACCCGGTTATATCACATATAACCGACTAATATCATTTATCTATATATCACATTATCAAATCAACACTTGATTCAATAATCCGGTTATATCACATATAACCTAACTAATAACTAATAACCACCAGATTAGAATACGGTATCACATACTCGTATTTAATCTGGCCCCCGCACATATCAGCATATGTGGCCTACTTCGTTTCGCTTGAACCAGGAAACTTCTGTGTGGGACTCTAAAGACTCGTCAATACGCTAACAGTAGGTGATGATCACATCAATCACCCACAAACCGTTAGCAGTACTAGCTGGACATAACAGCTACCCAGCTATTGAGCGATTAGAAATTCAACAAGCAAGCTTATCCAAAATCTCATGAAGCCTATAACTAACACTTACCGTACAGTCCGGTCTTTTCGTTTGATATGTCGCATATCAAGTCTAAGGGTGGTAACGTCAGACCCCAGTAACTTGATAAGTCATGCCGATATATGGCTCATAACGGTTCGAGAAACTACTGATAACACTTACCAGTAAATCTCATCAACAGCCCTGGCCAGGGACTTACTGTTATAATCAATCGAGCATAGAGCCACATCAACTCCCAATACCAGGAGAGACGAAACCTCTCCTATCGCTCATTGCCTCCATGTGACTCGGGACTGTACCCAAGGGTCTACAGACTAATCTGTACCAGTGTCACCAGAGAATTGCTATCTGACGATAGGTATAGTACCAGCTAGAAGTTCTCGGCGAGTCCTATTCAGTGTACCCATTCTCTAATGAGCACCTATGCACAATTTTTGATGCCAGACACCAATGGATATGGGATCAACCATCGCCCCCATACAGGGTCAAGAAACGTACACACTAGTCTACTCTGGTGTATCGATGCCCTGTCTCGATATACCCTCGACTAGGAACAATTAAAGGATGTGCTTGTGGACTACCCAGGTCCCAGTAGTATGATCCGCATCATAGTCCTGGTAGTCAAGCCTACACCCTAAGAGCTTTATCAACATGTATCTAAGAGACAGTTTAATAATACTAAGTGTACATGTTAAGATAAAGAGTAACCAGATAGCATATTATCATGTCGAGTAAGAAAGTCCTCTATATATATGTTCAAGCATCCACTATAATATATATCAATGTGCAATAATGGCCTCTAGGGCATACATATCCCTAACAGTTATATTCATGGTTCGATCAAATCAAGTCAAGTGTTCAAGTTCAAGTTTGAATATTCGAATTCAAGTTTAAGTGTTCAAATTCAAGATCAAATGTTCAAGTTGGGTTTGAGTTCTAGTTCAAGTCAAGATCGAGTTTGTATTTAGATTCTAGGCATATCTTATACTAGATTTAATCTTGTGAATTTCTTGAGTTTGGAAAATATCGATAACCGCTGCATATGGACGGCAGGATTTTTGTCTTTTTCAAAGACGATTATTATTTAATAATTTAAACCCTAAGATTATGATTTATATTTAGGGAGAGTTAAGTGGTGTATCTTTGTCTCCGGCAATCCCGAGGCAACTGAAAAGAGAAGATGCTATTCAAACCAATTTGCAACCTAAATACGCAATCTAGATTAGTATTTTGATTTCTATGGTGTTTTAGTAAAAACGTCATTTAAAAATTATCGAGGGTTTTTAATTCGTCCTAAAGTCTCGAACAAGTTTTTGATAAAAATATGTTAATTAAAATGTCAATATTTTTGTATAAAAACGTATTTTATATTTTGTAGTATTTTAGTGTAAAAACTAAATTTTAAAGTTTATGGTATTTTAATGAAAAATATCACTGTTTGGAAACTTGATGGTATTTTATTAAAATTTAAATCTTTCATTTTAAAAATATAGTTTTCAAAACTTGTTTTCATAAAAATACGGATTTATGATTTATATAATTTAATTTGCTTTAAAAGTCGTATTTCTTGAAATCTTATTTTTAATTCTTTTCGAGACCGAATTCTCCATGAGAAGTTCTGCATCTCGTTCTGCTATCCTAAGGACGTGCGATAACCCGTACCATCCATAAATGAGTCCCCTAACGAGAGTTGTAGAGGTGTAATTACAAAAGTGTTAAAAATAGCGATTTAAAACGTATTTTAGAATGCATGGATATTTTCTTGAAATTGTTTCCTTTTAGAATAAAACATTATATTGAAAATATCGTGTTATGAACCATCGTGTATGTGAGTGTGGTAGGTCGTTACCCCGTGAATTTCCTATAGGTATATATAGCGATAAAAGAAACATGCAAAGTTCATGGTATTTTTGTGTAAAATTCGATTTACGTTCAAATTTAACAAGAAATTCTAAACACGTGCAAAGTTAATTAGATGAACACTATTTTAAGGTTGTTGTTAAAGGAGTATTGTGATTTATTTATCATGATAATGGTAATAAAATTATTTTAAAGAGATTGTTAAAAAGCTAACTCCATTTTTTATCGATATCGTTTTTAAGAAGAGTTTGAGAAGAAAAGATAGAGATGGGAGGGGAAAATGAAGGGCTTATTGGTTGCGTGATTTAAAAGGTGAAGAGGATGCCTCGGTTGATAGAACTGAGACTAAGAGATGTGGAAAGATCGATCGATCGCCGCTTCGACTTGAGCAACTCCACTTGAATATGCTTAGCTCCTTTGAATTTGGGAATTTATAGCGAATTTTGGGAGAGTTTTGCTAGAGATTTCTTAATATGAGAGAGATAGGAGATGGGGTGGTATTTATAGAGATGAATATAGGTATAGGATGAATTAAAAAGAATTAAAAATTGAAGTAAAGAGAGTGTGAATGGGTAGATGAAGGGGTGGACTGCTCTCTAGTTAATTGCAGAGAAAACAAATAGGAAAAAGGAGTAGAGGGGAGTCCAAGGGATGCACGGGCGAAACACGAATCGATTTGGAGTAGATCCAACCGCCAGTAGCGACCCAGAGAGAAAAATGGACGGCCAGATGTTAGTCACAGGACTCGAGATTTGTTCCATGTGTTTTATTTGGCATTAATTCCTCATTTATCCTCTTTGATTTATTTGTAACTTTTCGTTTCTCCGTATAATGCACGTGCAATTCTTGAGCTTCCGAAAAATTAAAAAGAAAAATATATAAAAATAATTGGGGCTGATGGGATACGAACTTGCAGGCTAAAGAACAATAGTGGAGAGGATTAACCGATGAACTATAAGTTGCTTCTTACTTTTATTGAACAAATTTAACTTATAACTCCTAGTCAGGTCGAAATATATCATTTTATACATTAACTGTGTTACAATTGTACAGGGATTTTAGAGTCATTACATCCTATCCTGCTTTTAAAAAATTCCATCCTTGAAATTTACACAAAGGACTAATCTTCAAACAGATGAGGGTATCGTGTATGCATATCATCTTCTCGCTCCAAGTTGATTCTTCCGGCGAATCCCTTCTCCATATCACTCGGATCAAGTTTACCTCCCTGTTCCATAACGCCTTCACCTTTCGATCCAAGATCTCGACCGGCTGTTACTCACAAGTCAGATCAGTCTGTACCATGAGCTCCGAGTGATCAAGTATGCGGCTAGGGCCGCTCACATATCATCGTAGCTGGGATATGTGGAACATATTATGTACTATTTCCAATGAGGGTGGTAGTGCCAAGCGGTACGCCACTTCTCTAACTCATTCAAGTATGTCGAACGGTCCGATGTACCTTAAACTAAGTTTGCCCCGTTTGCCAAATCGTATCACTTCTCTATTCGGAGAGATCTTCAAAAACACATGCTCTCTGGGTTGGAACTCCAAGTGTCGGCACTTTGCGTCTGCCCAATGCTTCTGTCTATCTTGGGATATGCGCATCTTTCCCTGATCGTGCGAACTACATCGATAGTTGCCACGATCATCTCTGGCACAAGAAGTTCACGATCTCCAACTTCGTTCCAACTCAGCGGGGAACAACACTTACGTCCGTAGAGTGCTGAGAATGGTGTCATCCCAATACTTGCCTTAATAACTGTTGTTATATGCAAACTCCACAAGGTGTAGGTGATCTTCCCACGAACCTCCGAATTCTAGCATACAGGCTCTCAGTATATCTTTCAGGATCTGAATTGTTTGCTTGGACCGTTCTTCTGTTTGGGGATGATACGTCGTGCTGAAGTTCAAACTCGTTCCCAGGCTGGCTTGAAGACTCTGCTAAAACTGGGATCAGAATCTAATATTTCGATCGGAGACAATGCAGACAGGTACTCCATGAAGTCTCATGATCTCCTGCATGATTCATGAGTATCAAAACAAGTGCGTACAATCTGAAAGTTTAAATCTTACTTTAGATTTGATTTACCTACATGTACTTCCTTGCTAAAACATCAGTTGACTGGCCAACTCGGAATGGAATAAAGTGAGCCTACTTGGTGAGTCGATCCACAATAACGTAAACTGTGTTGTTACCCTTCGTGCTGCGAGGAAGTGCAGTTACGTAGTCCATGGTAATGTGATGTCGTTTCTATTCTGGGATAGGTAATGGTTGAAGTAGACCAGCTGTTCTGTGATGCTCAACCTTCACTTACTGACAAACTAAGCACTTAATTATGCTCCGAGCTACTTCTCTCTTCATTTCATGCCACCAGTAATGCTGTTTTAGATCCTTTTACATCTTCATGCCGCCGGGGTGTACAGAATATGAAGAGTTGTGAACTTCTTTTATTAACTCTTCTCGAACATGGCCGACTGATACGCATAAATGGCTCTCATACTGCAAGGATCCATCCTTGTGAATTAAGAAGTCAATTCGAAGTCCATTCTCTACTTGTTCTCTGGTCTTCTGCGACTTGGCATTGCCTGCTTGAGTTGCTTTGATTTGATCAACAAGTGTGGACTGAATCTGCAGATTCATCAAGGATGATGCGTTACCTGGCATAACCACTTCAATTTTGAGTCCATGCAGTTCTTGCTGTAGCTTCCATTAAGCGGTGAGGTTCATTGTTAATTATTGGCGACTAAGTGAATCGGGAACTACGTTCACCTTTCCAAAATGATATTGTAGGTTAATGTCGAAGTCTGCAATGAGTTTTAGCCATCTTCTCTGCCGCATGTTGAGTTCTTTCTGGGTAAATACATGCTTCAGAATCTTGTGGTCGGTGTATATATACGCTTGCTCTCCCAAAAGATAGTGATGCCAAATCTTGAGTGCGAAGATGACGGCCGCTAATTCCAGGTCATGTGTTGGATGGTTACGCTCATGAACCTTTAACTGTCTTGATGCAAAAGCCACAACCTTTCCATGCCGATGCAGAACACATCCTAATCACCTATCGGACACATCACAATGTATATCGAATCCGCCAGATCGATCTAGTATTACGAGAATAGGTGTAGAGGTTAATCTTGACTTGAGTTCTACGAAAGCCTTCTCACATGCTTCTGACCACACGAATACTTTGTCTTTACGTGTAAGCTTGGTCCAGGGTGTTGCGATTTTTGAAAATCCTTCGATGAAGCGTCTATAATATCCTGCTAAACTCAAGAAACTTCTTATAGCTTTGACTAATGTAGAGTGTTTTTCGTCACCCTATTAAAATAGAAATCCGCGTCGTTTTTAAGGCATATTATAGATTCCCCTGTCTGGAGTAGGCTGGTGTTTAATGATTGTGGGGATCCGAATCTCCGGCAGCCACGGACTAAGTTGCCATTAATTACCCCTCGCTTTTGGAGCGAGAGAACTTTCGATTAACAAGTCAAACAGACCATGCTAACTTAATATGCAATATGTGTGTGTTGTGTTTGGGAACAAGCTGAGGGTGCTTCGGGCATATCGAGGGTATAGCGAGTTGAGGGTCAAGAGGGCTAGCAGCCCCCTTGCGGGGTGCGGGGTGTGGACAGCGTCCCATTAGAAAAAAATTCTAACGGGAAAGGTGATGCATGTATACATGTCAAGTGTGCACTTAGCAAAGTGAGCACGTGGAAAGGGGTGCACGTGACAAGGGTGCACCTGCCGAAACGCTCACCTAGCAAGGTGTGCGCTTGGCAAGGGGCGCACATGACAAATACGTACCTGCCGAGGCGCGCACCTAGTAAGGTGCTGTAGGGTTACTAGGCACTCTAACAAGGTTCTACAAGGCATCAACCATGCCCGATTAAAATTTTAGCCGTGCCGAACAACCCTAAACAAGATCTTTGCTAGATTATTAGGGTTTCACATGCAAGTAAATACCATTTACGACTAAGTGAATACGAAATACAACCGTTGTAGATCGGTCCTTCACTTCATTAGCTCCTTGTTGAAGTCCCTTCGCTGCGATCGTGGTTCTCCCGGACTCTTGCATGGCTTCACGAGGCTAAAGGAGTGTCCTTGCTTGAAGTCTTCGAGGCCGAAGATGATCTACGTCGAGGGAATGCCAACTCAAGCTTCTACTTCACTAACTAGAGAATTAGTGAAGCAAACACCCTAAACTAAAGTGCTAGTTTAGTAGAGGATGAAGAAATAGGAAGTGGGTTCACTTTAGAATTTATTTTCTCACAATGTTTCACTTTCTTTTGAAAACCCTAGCAAGCTTTTCTTTTGCTCAAAGAAGAAGAAGATGAACAAAAGAAAAGATGAGGATAATGATCAAGTCAAGTGAGCTAACCATGGGTGAGTGAGTATCATATACTAACTCATGTAGAGATATAACCATGGCTAATCCAAAATGGTTGGGTTAATAAAAATCTAAAGTAAAACAAAGTTAGTGGACTTTGTCAAAGCATCCACAAGCTTCATGCTTGTGACAAAAGCTCCACTAATTTGTAATTACCTTAAATAATTATAAACCATAATTTAAAATAGAATGGTGTATGTCTTGCACACCCATGAATGATGTATCAACAACCATGATACAAAAAGAAAACACATTTTAATATATATCACATATATATTAAAGTTGTGCACATGTGAGAAAAATCCTTAAGTGAATAAATGTTAGTTAATGTAAATTAGTATATCAAACATACAATTATACACTGAATTATTAAATCAACACTTGACTTAATAATCCGGTTATATCTCATATAACCGACTAACATCCAATGTATCGTCTTATCGAATCAACACTTGATTCGATAACCCGGCTATATCACATATAACAGACCGATACAAAAAGTCGCGAGAATAGAATACGGTATCACATACACGCATTATTCTCGGTCCCGCACATATCACATACGTGCTCCTATTTCGTTTTGCCTGAGCCAGTAAAACCTCTATGTAGGACTCTAAAGACTCGTCAATACGCTGGCAGTAGGTGATGATCACATCAAGCACCCACAAGCCGTCAGCGGTACTAGCTGGACGTAACGGCTACTCGGGTATTGAGCGATCAGAAGATCAGCAAGCAAGCCCGCTCCAACTCCTGTAAAAGCCTGACGGTAACACTTCCCGTACAGTCTGGTCTCCTCGTCTGATATGTCACATATCAAGTCTAGGGGTGGTAAACGTCAGACCCCAATAACCGATAAGTCGTGCTGATGTGAGGCTCATAACGGGTCGAGAAACTACTGGTAACACTTACTAGTAAATCTCTAAATCAGCCCTGGCCAGGGACTTCCCTGTTATGGCCAATCGAGCACAGCACAGCACAACATCAACCCCCAATACCGGGAGAGACGAAACCCCTCTTATCGCTCATTGCCTCCATGTGACTCGGGACTGTACCCAAAAACCACCGTTTTGCACGCCCTCTTGGACGTGGTAAGGTAGAAATCAAAGCACAGTGGGAATCACACAAGACTCTATGACGATCTCGGGTCTACAGACTAACCTGCACAAGTGTCACCAGAGAACTACCATCTGACGTGAGGTATAATACCATCTGGGAGTTCTCGGTGAGTCCGTCCAGTGTACCCAGTCTCCACTGAGAACCCGTATACCATCTCTGATGTCAAACACCAATGGATATAGGATCATCCATCGCCCATCTCATGGGTCAAGAAGCGTATACGCTAGTCTACTCTGGTATATCAATGCCCTGTCTCGATACACCTACGACTAGGAACATTAAAGGATGTACTTATGGACTACCATGGCCCCACTAGTATGATCTGCATTATAGTCCTGGTAGTCAAGTACACATCCTAAGGGCTTTACCAACACGTAACTATAAGACAGTATCAAGAGACAAGTATACATGTTAAGATAAAGAGCAACCAGATAGTATACTATCATGTCGAGCAAGAAAGTCCTCTCTATATATGTCCAAGCATCCAATATAATATACATCATCTGTACAATACTGGCCTCTAGGGCATACATACAACTAACAGGTGCGCACTTGGCAAGGTGCGAGGGGGTGAAGGGGGCCAAAGGGTTCTGAATGAGCCAAAGGGTCCAGTAAGATGCACACCTAGTAAGGTGTGCACTTGGGCCGGTACACACTTGGCTCAATGTGCATCCAACGGGATGCGCACCTAGCCAAATGAGCACCTAGCACGATACAAGTAGGGTCGAAACCCAATGAAATAACAGTCCAAAAACACAAAGATTTTGACTTTTGAAGATCAAAAGGGGCATGTTTCCCTTTTTCGAAGCCTCCTGACGTGCACACTTAAAAAAAGAAAAGAAAAGTTAAAGAGAGACTTGCGCACTAAAGAGCGGCTCAAAACTCAAGATTTTGTTTTTGGGGAATCAAGATTAGTTCTTCTTTTTATTTTATCAAATCATTATTGGAGGCCTTTTATAGGCTTACATCTTTTCATTTAGTCCCATGGCTTGTACAAAATTAGCATTTTGCGCATCTCATGCCCACGTGCTTATTTCTTTTTGCACATGAGCCATGGGCTTAACAAAATTTGACTTTTTGCCCGTTTATTGTATATTTATTCATAAAAATTACATCAAGCCTATTTATTGCTTGATGATTATTCTTTTGGCATAGGGGTCGGTCTGGGCTTGGGCCCACCTGCTTGTACTTGGGTTCGGGCTCGGCTCAGCTTGGATTCGACAGTAGGGTCAGTTTGCTTTGGCTTGAGCCTAATTGTTCGTGGTTTGACTTTTGGTCAATGGGGGTGTAAATTTTAACCCCAACAACTGACTTTGGTGTCGGCCACTCTCTGACAGCTGACACTTTAGCTGGATCCACAGAAATTCCTTCGCCTGAAACGATATGTCCGAGAAATCTAACTCGGTCTAGCCAAAATTCTCACTTGATGTACTTGGCGTAGAGCTGATGTTTTCGTAGTGTCTCTAGAACAATGCATAAGTGCTCGGCGTGTTCTTTCCGATTCTTAGAATACACCAGGATGTCGTCGATGAAGATAACATCAAACATGTTTAAGTACTCTCGGAAAACTTGGTTCATCAGGTTCATAAAAATGGCTAGTGCATTGGTCACTCCAAATGGTATTATAAGATATTCATAATGACCATAATGAGTCCTAAACGCCGTCTTCTGAATGTTGGATTCCCTGATCTTCACTTAATGATAGCCTGAACGAAAATCTAACTTGGAGAAGACACAAGATCCACTTAGTTGATCGAAAAGTTCATCGATGCGAGGTAGCAGATACTAGTTCTTAATTGTCACTTCGTTCAGTGCTTGATAATCTACGCACATCCGGTAGATACTTTCCTTCTTTTCCATTAGCAACACCGGAGATTCCTAACTTGAGGTATTGGGTCTGATCCAACCTTTCTTTAGGAGTTCGTCTAACTGGATAGGAGTTCTTTCAATTCTTCCGGACTTAGTCGATATGGAGCTTTTATTACAGGTTATGCACCGGATTGTAAGTTGATATTAAATTCAAGAGCTCGATCGGGAGGCAAATCTAATACATCTTCACAGAAAACATCCTCAAACTCTCGAACTACTTCGGGCTTTTCTCCTTCAGCTTGTAGGGATGACATTTCTGCAGTCCTCGGCTTGGCTCGGTATCTTCCTGGTTCTAAGGTTCTGTCTCCACTTTTGAAATAGAAGTCTGGGTGATATCTAAAAAACTACCCTCTTTTGACGGCAGTCAATGGTAGCATAAAATACTCCCAGCCAATCTATTCCCAACACAATATCGAAATTTGGTATGTCCGGCACTTTGAAATTTGCGTAGAATTCTTGGCCGCAAACTACAACTGGATACTGATCATATCCCAAAGTTGCTTTCAAGACTCTATTCTCGGAACTGACGTTCCACCTTGAAATGAGTGGCTTAACGGGAATCACGTGCATTCTCATGAACCGTTGTGACATGAAGCAATGTGAAGCTCCAGTATCGAAAAGTGCGAGTGCAGGAAGGGTGGCTACTAGTATAGTACCTAAGTTCCGTGAGGTTACGTTTAGATATAGGAAAAGATAATGATTTGCTAGTATTGAAAGGTTGAAAGGATGGGAAGAATTTATCAATGATGACTTGTCCTGTAGTTTCGGCCTCTTCAACCGACATTGTAAAAGCCTGACGCCACATTCCTCCTCGCCTGAGGTACATTCCTCTGTCCTTGTGGCACGTTTCTCTGTGCCTGATGGTACTGTGCTGGCGGTCCACGTTGAGCTGGTGCAGGAAGAGCCAGGGGGTTGCATGTGCCTGAATAGCTGGCCTTTGTGGTGCTTGTATAGCGGGTCTTTGTATAGGAACTGTGCCACCACGGTAACATGGGCATGCTCCCAATCCATAGTCAGATGTTCCATAACCCAAACACAGGCCAATTGCGCGCCTGCAGTCTTCCGCCAAGTGTCCGGTTCTCTTGCAGCAGAAACAGAAATGTGGATTGGCTCGGTTAAACGATCCTCCTGGCTTCTTGGGTGCAAAATTTGTCCTGGAAGAGGCTCCTCCGGTCATTTGAGTAGCATGGCGTTTGATTCCGGTTGATTGCGGCTACCCATCTTCTTGACCATGGTTTCATAGCGGCGGGCTGGCTTCAGAATGAGTTCATGAGTCGGATTATCACCTGTTGCTAATACCGCTTGAATCTCTGGGTCTAAACCCTGTTGGAATCGTCTAGCCCGAATCTCATCTGTAGGGATCAAATGTGCTGCGAACCTGATATGATGTTGATGTCAAAATAGTTACGTGTTCTAAAAAACAGAATTAGAGAAGAATTCTTTACCTGCCAAGCATAATGAATTCGGTATCATCCACTGATTTTACCCACATAGAGCCTTGTTGCAGGTGGATAAATTGTTGTTCCATATCAAACCGGACAATCTCAGGGAAATACTTGGTATCGAAAATATCGCGAAATGTCTTCCACTCTATTAGTTGTGCAAGATGGCTCTCCTCGGCCTTCCACCATATTCTTGCGTTGTCCGTGAGCTGGAGTTTTGCCACACGAACCTAAGTTATGTCTGGTACTTATGTTGCTGAAAGATCGTCCTCGATACTTTGGGCCCACTCTTCAGCCTCAAGGAGGCTCTCTTTCCCTGAGAAGTTCTTTGGGTGCAACGTCCGAAATTGTTTCACTCCAGGTGTTTCTGTTTCGGGACGGTTCAAAAGAATAGCAATCTGCTGTTGTTGGCCCTTCAGAAGACTCTTGATGGCTTCTAGAAGTATCGTCTTTTCATTGATTGGCGCTGTTACTGTCACGCCCCGCTTCCCGGTATACGGCAAAGGGGACGCGACGAGGTCCGCTACATATATACTCAGAAGTACATACGCTAAGTGTATCTAAGCAATATAAAGATAATTACAAGAGACAAGAGATAAAAATAACAGCAACTTTATTTATTAACATTCTTTGTACAATGCATGAAAAGTAAATACAACTGGAATAAAAAGCGATGCCTAAACAATGGCATAACAGGAAATGAAAAGAAATACTGAATAGGAAAAAGTACAATGTCTAGAGCTCAGGGTCTTCGAGAAACTGATCCAAGTCTTCACTGGTGGGCTCGATCTCCGCTGTGTCCAGATCACCTGACGACATTCAAAGAAGAAAGAAATAGAATGTCGTGTAGCATTCTGAAATTTTAGAAATAAATAAAATTAATTAATTTAATAATAATATGTTATATCGCAAAGTTGTTAAAAACAAATAAGCCAAGTTTCATAAGTTCTACGTAAAACAATTTAAATAAAAATTTTAGTATGCAACATAACTAAGTTATAAGGGTTTTAGTGACTAATTTAGCTTCATTTTAATAAAATGAGTGTTTTATAATAAACTAAGTTGTGAGGGGTTTTTAGGTAAAGTTTAGGATTTTTGTGCAAAAAGAAAAATTGTTAAAGGGGTAAATGGAAATGGGTTGGAAAATCAATTAGCTCAGAATTTTAGTGTAAATTAAAACAAAAATTAAAGGATAAGGCTTGCACACCTCATACTTGCATGCATACACACATCCACCACCTCCTACATGTATGAAACCCTTACCTCTAGCTTGATTCCACCTCCTCCTTCACCTTATCCATTTCAATTGCCATATATAAACCTTGTTCAGATCATAGTTAATTAAGAATCCTGAAATTTTCTGAAATCAAAACTAAAATAAAGAGAAAAAAAGAAAGAATAAGAGGAAGAAGAAGAAGAAGAAAGAAGCTAAGTTCTAGTTTTCATCACTCTCAAGCTAGGACAAGGGGCTTAGCATCTTGGAGGGGTTATTCCAACAACTTTTTGGAGGGTAAAAATTCTTAAACACGGTAGGAGATTTAAGTTCTATAGCTTAGTTAATTTGAATTGAACAAAGTTCCATAATATCGTATTTTAGTTAATTATAAGCTCTGTTGAAATCTGCTAATGTTTGGAAGATAATTAACTTAACAAAACAGTGCTAAAATGTTGTATGAAACACCTAGAGAAAACCATAGGATCACGAACCAGAGGGCTCGGATTTGGGCCGGCGACCAATATGGGAATTCCGGCGACGCCGGTTTTGTAGGTGGCTAGGTCGTTTTGGTTGATTGGGTGTACTTCAGTGTATTATTTTGGCCATTTTGGTGTTGTTTAAGTAAATTAGTTTCACTGCAGATAGAATCTGGAAGCGTATATCGGAAATGATATCTTAAAACACAAAATACGACACGGTTAAAACGCATCGCGACTTAAATTCTGTAGCGATGCAGGTTAGGGTTAAAATCCAGTAAGATTAAGTGTTTAATAGCTCGATATAGTCGTATACAATATAACTAGTACGTAGGAACGGGTGTTTTTCATTTCCGTCATGTCAGAATAGTCGTTTCCTTATATAAGTTAAATTGTGTTGTTAGATTCGAATACGGGATTTTCGGAGGCAGCGAGGAAAGGGAAAGGATTGGCAATTCCTGACTAGATTCGACGTTTTCCGGTGAGTAGACTAAACATCTACCGGGAAATTTTGTAAAGATGGCGTGATACGCCCATAGTTTTATTTAACTTAATGTTTTATTTGATATGTTAAATTAACAATATGTATTCATAAGTTACACATACCTTGTTTAGTTGCTAGAACACTACACAATTATCGACGAGTCATGCCACGTGCACGTTTTATATATTACACACACCCCATCGATATTACTATGTCACTTTTACACTTAGCACAATTCTTGTTAAAATGATTCATATCGTATCTTACATACCAATAATAGTAGTAAATTGCATCATTTATATCATGTTAATATCTGTGTACTTCATGTTGATATAAGAGGTAAACGTATTATTGAGGATTTATGGTTTTGAATTTTGAATACTATTACATAAATCCAGCAATTTTATGATTGATGTGTCATGTCCACCATGAGATGTTTTTATAATTTGGTTTTATTCCGGACCGAGTGGGGGAGATATACGGTCGCGGATTTTACGTTATCCATACTGAGTGGGGGAGATATACAGTTGGATACATGGTGGACCCAGTCGAGACCGAGGGGCAGGATAGCCGCATTGAGGTGGGGGAGCCTAGCGAGGTTACTCGATACCGGAGATAGTGGTAAAAATACGGCGTATATCTAGATGATAACGACCGGTATTGTTGATTTCAGGATCATTCGAGGAATGATGCCTGTGAGAAATGGAAGTTTTGTGTCGATGATGGACACGGGGAAATGAATTTTACTGGAAATAAAATGATGAGATTTCAGTTTGGACTATGAGATTCATATTATGGATTCTTGATTTTTACATATACTCATACATTATACTTGTTCACATCTCAGTTAGTATGATCGTCATATTTACATAATTAACCGTTGTATGTTAGTTATATTCAATGAGTTGGCAACTCACCCCCGTTGTACCACAGTTCCTTGCAGGGGTAGAGTGGACGGTTAGGTGCGGTGCAGATCTACTTTTGCAACTTTATCATATTTTTTGATAGGTGGGTTACATATGTAGTAACCTTCTCTTTTTGGTATTGTATTTTGTATCTAGAAAAATCTCCATCAGACCTGTATATGACTTAGAGTGAGAGATGATATGTATATTATTGACAGTTGAGATCGTTTAGTTCTATAAATTGTGGTTTCATTTCTTTATGACTGAGATTCGTATTGATGCCTATATACTGAGGTTTTATTTTCCGCTGTTGATATTGTTGATCCCAACTAGGGATGCAACCAAACTTAACACCTTATACTTGTTTAATACTTAACTTCATAAACTGTGATTTTTACTAAAACTAAATTTTCTATATAAAGAATTCCGCAAAAAGGATTGTGATCTTGGTTTTCGGCTTACTTGGACTGTGTGCATATCTTTAGATATGATACAATCTAAGTGCCGGTCACATCCAAACTTGGGTCGTGACAAAGTTGGTATCAGAGCTTAGGAATAACCTTACGGAATTGAGTAGGGGATTTCAATAGCTTAACGTGAGTCCGTGAGTTAGGATGACCTTTGGTTTGATGGAGTAGGTGAATTAGGAGGAATGCAGTACCGTACGTATGTTCCGCGGCATATTTACGTTATCGTATTCAGCCTAACTAACCTTAGGATGTGTATCTTGATCTATTCTTCCGTTGATTCTCTATTATTGATTGTTCCTATTCATACGCCTTATCAACTCTTGTTTCTTATTCCAGTTGCTATGGCTACGCGTGCTAGACGAGCTGCAGCCAGAGATGCAGCTAGGGCGAGTCCGCCTTTGACGGCGATTGGTACACCGGACGTTCCGGCGGTGCATGAGCATGTTGATCCTCCTCCTCCAGATCGCATGACCAGGATGGAGGAGGGCATGTTGGGATTACAGCGAGTGGTAGGACAGTTAGCTGAAGCCACTCGAGTACTGAGACAGGATCCGGCACCGACCGTAGTAGAGTCCGAAGTACAGCCTACGCAAACGGTGGCACTGGTAGATACGAGGGTGATAGAGGTATCGCTTGCGGAGTTTATGAGATTGAGACCTCCAGTATTTACAGGGACCGATGTGGCGGAAGATCCTCAGTCCTTTCTTGATAGGATGGTGAGGATTGGCAGATCATTGCGATGTTCTGATGCGAGGTCAGTTGAGCTGACTAGCTTTCGTTTGGAGAGACTTGCACAGGAGTGGTGTGAGTCGATAGAGAGAGGGCGAGCTACGAGTCTTCCTCCGATGTCGTGGACCGAGTTTTCCACGGTCTTTCTTGCCAGATTTCTTCCCCAGAGTGTGAGGGACGCTAGATCTAGCAGTTTTGAAGCGTTGCGGAAATCGACAAGTATGTCGGTGGCAGATTATGATTTACGATTCACCCAGCTGTCGCGCTATGCCCCATACTTAGTACCTACGGAGGAGCTTCGGGTGAAGAGGTTCCTAAGGAGTCTGGACACACAGTTATATCTGGCTATAGGCTCCCAGCATTTTGATACGTATGCACAGGCCATGGATGCAGCGATACGAGTGGAGGAGCGTTTGAGCGAGTCCGTGGTTGTTCCAGAGCCAAAGAGGAGTAGACCGATCGGGTCAATGACTAGACAGTTTGGCAGAGGTAGAGGCAGATATACTCCAGGCCACAGTTTTGGACGAGGTTGGACCCAGGGCCAGATGTTCAGTTCTTATCCCGATGATCAGAGGCCCCCATCTACATGTTTTAGTTGTGGACTTCTCAGACACTTTGCGCGGGATTGTAGATCCCAGGGAGGGACCGTTGTTCCACAGGCTGCTTTACCTCTTCCAACTTCTATGCCGAGGGCTTTACTTCCTCCCCCAGTTGGCGCTACATGCCAGGAAGTTGCACCACGAGGTCGAGGCTTTGCGGGACGTTCTCAGAGAGGTCGAGGAGATAGAGGTAGAGGACGATAATATGCGGGCAGGGGCCAGGCACGGGTATTTGCGCTGACTCCACAGGATGCCCAGGCATCAAATGCAGTCGTAACAGGTACTCTTACAATATGCTCGTTAGAGGAACATGTTTTATTCGATCCCGGTTCTACACATTCTTATGTATCTTCACGATTTGCACTTTCTTTGGGGAAAGAGTCGTCGTTGTTAGAGTTACCATTAGTGTTGATTACCCCGGTGGAAGATTCTTTTATAGCTCGGCACGTATTCAGGTCATGTTCTGTGCGTATTGGTGATAGAGATTCGCTAGTTGATCTGATTCTCTTGGATATGCTAGATTTTGATATACTTCTTGGTATGGATTGGTTGGCCGCCTGCCGTGCCTGTGTAGATTGTCGGGGAAAGACGGTTAGATTTTGTTTTCCAGGTGAACCGGTGTTTGTTGTACAGGGGGATTGTAAATTAACTCCTGCCAACATGATTTCTGCTCTTTGTGCGGGGCGACTCTTGAAGAAGGGTTGTCATGGGTTCTTGGCATTCGTTCAGGACTTAGGGGTCGCTGAGATTCCATTGGACCACGTTCCGATCGCACGAGAATTTCCTGAGGTGTTTCCTGCTGAGTTACCAGGATTGCCACCCGATCGTGACATTGAATTTTGCATCGACTTGATTCCGGGTGCGGGGCCTATTTCTATACCACCCTATCGAATGGCACCAACAGAATTGAAGGAACTCAAAAGCCAGTTGCAAGAGTTGTTAGATAGAGGGCTTGTTCGTCCCAGTGTATCACCGTGGGGAGCTCCTGTCTTATTTGTAAAGAAGAAGAATGGTAGTATGAGACTGTGCATCGACTACCGACAGCTGAATCGCGTCACTGTGCGAAACAGGTATCCACTACCCCGTATAGATGACTTATTCGATCAGTTGCAAGGAGCTGGTTACTTTTCGAAGATTGATTTGAGGTCGGGGTATCACCAGTTGAGGGTTCGGAAGGACGATGTTCCGAAGACTGCGTTTCGCACAAGATATGGGCACTATGAATTTCTGGTGATGTCGTTCGAACTCACCAATGCTCCGGCAGCTTTTATGGATATGATGAACCGTATCTTTAGACCCTTCATTGATCGGTTTATTATAGTGTTCATAGATGACATTCTTGTTTATTCTCGGAGTCGGACGGAGCACGAGCAGCATTTGCGTATTACGTTGCAGACCTTGAAGGAGCATCAGCTGTTTGCAAAGTTTTCTAAGTGTGCTTTTTGGCTCGATAGTGTGGAGTTCTTGGGTCACATAGTTACGAGAGAGGGTATATGTGTAGACCTAAAGAAGATTGAAGCGGTACAACACTGGCCCAGACCTGTGTCAGTTACAGAGGTTCGGAGTTTCTTAGGTCTGGCAGGTTATTACCGACGCTTCGTGCAGGATTTTTCACGGATCGCTGCACCTTTGACCGGATTGACTAGGAAGGAGGTTCCATTTCAGTGGACAGATGCGTGTGAGCAGAGTTTCCAACAGTTGAAGACGCGCTTGACGACTGCACCTGTATTGGCTTTACCTTCCAGGTCAGGTGGTTTTGTTGTGTATTGTGATGCTTCTAGAGTGGGTTTAGGCTATGTGCTGATGCAGCACGGTAGGGTTGTAGCTTATGCTTCTCGACAGTTGAAGAGGCACGAACAAAACTACCCCACTCATGATCTAGAGATGGCTGCTGTGGTATTCGCATTGAAGATTTGGAGACATTACTTGTAAGGAGAGTTGTGTCAAATCTTCACAGATCATAAGAGTTTAAAGTATATATTTCAGCAAAGGGATCTGAACCTAAGGCAGCGTAGATGGATGAAACTGGTGAAAGATTACGATTGTGGGATCTTATATCATCCAGGCAAAGCGAATGTTGTAGCAGATGCTTTGAGTCGAAGACCTGGAGGTAGCTTATCTCATTTGCGCATCTTGCAGAGGCAGTCTTCTACAGACTGGCAGATTTTATGTGATAGTCGTATACAGTTTGAGTTCACAGCGACAGGAGGCCAGCTAGCACATGTTCGCACCCGACCTCAGTTATTGGATCGCATTCGAGAGGCACAGCCCGCAGATACTCGTATGATGGAGATTATAGATCAGGTTAGGCAGGGCAGGGAGACGGAGTTTGTGATTGATGATCATGGAGTATTACGTTTTAGGACTCGTCTCTGTGTGCCAGATTCTGACGGATTGAGGCGTGAGATTTTAGAGGAGGCCCATAGATCAGCATACAGTATTCATCCTGGTTCCACCAAGATGTATCATGATCTGAAGGATGTTTACTGGTGGGAAGGAATGAAGAGAGATGTTGTGGAATATGTTTCGAGATGCTTGACTTGTCAGCAAGTCAAAGCAGAACACCAGAGGCCAGCGGGAGAGTTGCAGCCCTTACCAATTCCAGAGTGGAAATGGGAACAGATTTCCATGGATTTCGTGGTGGGTCTACCCAGGACTAGCAGAGGGTATGATTCCACTTGGGTGATTGTAGATAGATTGACAAAGGCAGCTCATTTTCTCCCAGTGAAGACGACGTATGGTTTTGCACAGTATGCTCAGATTTATATCGATGAGATTGTACGTCTGCATGGAGTTCCGACGTGCATAGTTTCAGATAAGGGTACCCAGTTTACTAGCAGGCTATGGCAAAAACTTCAAGAAGCTTTGGGTACACGGTTGAGTTTTAGTACAGCTTTTCACCCACAGACAGATGGTCAGTCGGAGCAGACCATTCAGATACTAGAGGATATGCTTCGGGCTTGTAGCCTTGATTTTGGTGGTAGTTGGGATCGTCACCTACCTTTGATAGAATTCTCGTACAACAACAGTTTTCAGGAGACGATCCAGATGGCACCCTTTGAAGCTTTGTATGAGAGGAAATGTCGATCACCCGTTTGCTGGACGGAACTGAGCGAGAGTTGCATATTGGGACCGCAGATAGTACAGGAGACTGCAGAGAAGATTCAGTTGATACGGGATAGAATGAAGGCGGCCCAATGCAGACAGAAATCGTATGCAGATCGACGACGTCGTAGACTCGAGTTTGGAGTAGGAGATCATGTGTTCCTTCAGGTATCCCCAATGAAATGTGTGATGCGTTTCGGGAAGAAGGGGAAGCTCAGCCCCAGATATGTCGGACCTTACGAGATTCTGGAGAAAGTGGGTGCTGTAGCTTATCGCTTAGCACTTCCACCGAGTTTTCCCGACGTGCATCCGGTGTTCCACGTTTCGATACTTCACAGGTATCTTCACGATCCATCTCACGCAATCCAGCATCAGACCTTACAGTTTGAGCCGGATTTATCCTACACAGTGCAGCCAGTAACTATTCTTGACAGGCAGGTAAAGAAACTACGATCGAGGGCACTTCCGTCTGTAAAGGTTCTATGGCAAGGAAAGAATCGCGAGGAGATTACTTGGGTGACCAAGGATGCGATGCGGAAAAAATTTCCACATCTTTTCGAAGGTATGTCTAGTTAATTATTTTAAATTCGGGGACCGAATTTTCTTAAGGGGGGGATATTGTAGCATTCTGAAATTTTAGAAATAAATAAAATTAATTAATTTAATAATAATATGTTATATCGCAAAGTTGTTAAAAACAAATAAGTCAGGTTTCATAAGTTCTATGTAAAACAATTTAAATAAAAATTTTAGTATGCAACATAACTAAGTTATAAGGGTTTTAGTGACTAATTTAGTTTCATTTTAATAAAATGGGTGTTTTATAATAAACTAAGTTGTGAGGGGTTTTTAGGTAAAGTTTAGGATTTTTGTGCAAACAGAAAAATTGTTAAAGGTGTAAATGGAAATGGGTTGGAAAATCAATTAGCTCAGAATTTTAGTGTAAATTAAAACAAAAATTAAAGGAAAATGCTTGCACACCTCATACTTGCATGCATACACACATCCACCATCTCCTACTTGCATGAAACCCTTACCTCTAGCTTGATTCCACCTCCTCCTTCACCTTATCCATTTCAATTGCCATATATAAACCTTGTTCATATCACAGTTAATTAAGAATCCTGAAATTTTCTGAAATCAAAACTAAAATAAAGAGAAAAAAAGAAAGAAGAAGAGGAAGAAGAAGAAGAAAGAAGCTAAGTTCTAGTTTTTATCACTCTCAAGCTAGGACAAGGGGCTTAGCATCTTGGAAGGGTTATTCCAACAACTTTTTAGAGGGTAAAAATTCTTAAACACGGTAGGAGATTTAAGTTCTATAGCTTAGTTAATTTGAATTGAACAAAGTTCCATAATATCGTATTTTAGTTAATTATAAGCTCTGTTGAAATCTGCTAATGTTTGGAAGATAATTAACTTAACAAAACAGTGCTAAAATGTTATATGAAACAACTAGAGAAAACCATAGGATCACGAACCAGAGGGCTCGGATTTGGGCCGGCGACCAATATAGGAATTCCGGCGATGCCGGTTTTGTAGGTGGCTAGGTCGTTTTGGTTGATTGGGTGTACTTCAGTGTATCATTTTGGCCATTTTGGTGTTGTTTAAGTAAATTAGTTTCACTGCAGATAGAATCTGGAAGCGTATATCGGAAATGATATCTTAAAACACAAAATACGACACGGTTAAAACGCATCGCGATTTAAATTCTGTAGCGATGCAGGTTAGGGTTAAAATCCAGTAAGATTAAGTGTTTAATAGCTCGATATAATCGTATACAATATAACTAGTACGTGGGAACGGGTGTTTTTCATTTCCGTCATGTCGGAATAGCCGTTTCCTTATATAAGTTAAATTGTGTTGTTAGATTCGAATACGGGATTTTCGGAGGCAGCGAGGAAAGGGAAAGGATTGGCAATTCCTGACTAGATTCGACGTTTTCCGGTGAGTAGACTAAACATCTACCGGGGAATTTTGTAAAGATGGCGTGATACGCCCGTAGTTTTATTTAACTTAATGTTTTATTTGATATGTTAAATTAACAATATGTATTCATAAGTTACACATACCTTGTTTAGTTGCTAGAACACTACACAATTATCGACGAGTCATGCCACGTGCACGTCTTATATGTTACACACACCTCGTCGATATTACTATGTCACTTTTACACTTAGCACAATTCTTGTTAAAATGATTCATATCGTATCTTACATACCAATAACAGTAGTAAATTGCATCATTTATATCATGTTAATATCTGTGTACTTCATGTTGATATAAGAGGTAAACGTATTATTGAGGATTTATGGTTTTGAATTTTGAATACTATTACATAAATCCAGTGATTTAATGATTGATGTGTCATGTCCACCATGAGATGTTTTTATGATTTGGTTTTATTCCGGACCGAGTGGGGGAGATATACGGTCGCGGATTTTACGTTATCCATACTGAGTGGGGGAGATATACAGTTGGATACATGGTGGACCCGGTCGAAACCGAGGGGCAGGATAGCCGCATTGAGGCGGGGGAGCCTAGCGAGGTTACTCGATACCGGAGATTATGGTAAAAATACGGCGTATATCTAGATGATAACGATCGGTATTGTTGATTTCAGGATCATTCGAGGAATGATGCCTGTGAGAAATGGAAGTTTTGTGTCGATGATGGACACGGGGAAATGAATTTTACTGGAAATAAAATGATGAGATTTCAATTTAGACTATGAGATTCCAATTTAGACTATGAGATTCATATTATAGATTCTTGATTTTTACATATACTCATACATTATACTTGTTCACATCTCAGTTAGTATGATCATCATATTTACATAATTAACCGTTATATGTTAGTTATATTCACTGAGTTGGCAACTCACCCCCGTTGTGCCACAGTTCCTTGCAGGGGTATAGTGGACGGTTAGCTGCGGTGCAGATCTACTTTTGCAGCTTTATCACATCTTTTGATAGGTGGTTACATATGTAGTAACCTTCTCTTTTTGGTATTGTATTTTGTATCTAGAAAAATCTCCATCAGACCTGTATATGACTTAGAGTGAGAGATGATATGTATATTATTGACAGTTGAGATCGTTTAGTTCTATAAATTGTGGTTTCATTTCTTTATGACTGAGATTCGTATTGATGCCTATATACTAAGGTTTTATTTTCCGCTGTTGATATTGTTGATCCCAACTAGGGATGCAACCAAACTTAACACCTTATACTTGTTTAATACTTAACTTCATAAACTGTGATTTTTACTAAAACTAAAATTTCTATATAAAGAATTCCGCAAAAAGGATTGTGATCTTGGTTTTCGGCTTACTTGGAGTGTGTGCATATCTTTAGATATGATACAATCTAAGTGCCGGTCACATCCAAACTTGGGTCGTGACATGTCATCAGCGAACAGGTCGCTCGGTAAGTCCCAAAGTTAAGGGAGAAATAGAAAAGACAGAATAAGAATGTATCTTTTAAAGTTGTATAATATTGTAGAATATTGTGTTAACGCTGTTGTTTGTAGCTTGGTACAGAAGCATGCCAGTGTATACGAGAGGGGTCTTATATGCTAGAGACCGGGGCAAACTGAAAGTACAAGGAACCGTTATGCCACGGTACAACAGCAACATGATTCATGTTAGGTGTCTTAATCTTACTGTCTCGTGCCACTTTTAACACCTTCCGTACCAATCTACCCCTTAAACCCCGTAGTGTTTTGATTGTATTGTTATATTGTATTGTATAATTTGTATAGTTGGTTGACTGACCGAAACCATGATATCGGTAACGGATGTAATGGATGTAAACTGGATTCATGTACATGGAAAGTATATCCATGGTTTGGTTCAGTCAAGTTGAATAGATTAATAACTGGATTCATGGATTCGTATGTTCATGTTGAATTGTAATATTGCAGATTTAGAGATTGACTTGAATCATATTCAAGTCAGATTAATCAGACTCAAACCCGAGTCGGACAGTAGAAATGTAAATCAAAGTCCTATAATTGCTAGGGTCCTTAGGGTAATTTATAAACTTGAGGGGGTTTTATGTAAAAATACTTTTGTATAGTTTTCCAAATACACCTCAAGTATTCATTATTCGTCTTTAGAGTTGTAATGATGGTGGATTTTATATTGTGACATTTCTGTGAAATATCCTAGTTTTATATAATTAAAGGTATTTATCTTTAATATTGATTTATTTGAAGTTCATGGTATTTTAATGTAAAATTTATTCTTGTGATTTTTAGAAAAAGGTGGAATATTTATATTATAACAAAATAGATATTTAAATGATAAATATACATATATTTATACAAAAATAATTTTAATAAATATTTTATATTCCAAAAATCACATTTTCTTAAGATATCGTATTTTAAACCTTTCGAGACCGAATGCTCCTTGCGGGGGTCTGAATCTCGCACTACTAAGCCCGAGGGTGCACGATAAACCGTACTATTCCGAACGGGTTCCCCAAAGTGGGTTATAGCGGCGCTTTGCAAAGATTGTAAAATACTAATCTTTTAGAATACGGTTTTATTAAGTAAAAGGTATTTATTTGCAAAAGTCGATTTTCCGTATTTTAGATTCTAGGGTTTTTTCTAATTCAACTAGACTATTTCTAAATGGTTTAAACGACAAGTCATTAGAAACCTCAAATCGCCTCTTCACCGCCAATTGTGACCAGGTAAGTACAAGTGAGGAAAGGAGAGATCCGCTCACGAATCGTGAGACGGGTCTTTTAAAGTTACCTTTCTCACTTGCCTAGCCTAGACACCACAAAGTCAGGTTTAGATAAACGATCGATGTCCACAACTTATCGTATTTTCCTATTAAAAGATATTTATTTTAAAAGGGTATCAAACCTAAAACTTTTAGAAAAGGTTTTATTAAGAAAATGGTATTTAAATGTAAAATCTTGTTTTATCGTATTCTAAGTTTTCAAGGTAGCGTGTTATGTTTGCATATGAGTATGTGAGGAGGTAGGTCATTACCTCGTGATCTACTTTAAGGTATAGCAATGTTAAGGGGGTTAAATGTGAAAACGAAATATTGTGGTATTTAAGTAAAAAAAATACGATATATTGAAAAAGCTATCATTTCATGTGAGGAAACTTGTTCAAATTATTTGTTAAGTGTTTAATAGTCAACAATAAGATGTTTAAGCATGAATGTATTGGTGAGAAGTGAGATTTTATAGAAAACCGAATCAGAAATCGGATTTGTTCCGATTCCATCGGGTTTTGTAAATTCGTATTTTTATGAAAGAAAAGAAAAATAGAAAGGGGGACTTACGGGCTTGGACAACACTAGAGAGTGAGAGGGAAGTAGAGGATCCGCCGGTGCGTCGATTCGTCGTCGAGAGTTCCTAACACAATCACCGGAAGTTCGCCGTCGATTTCGTCAGGGCTTCGCCTTTCGCTCTTTTTCAAAGTACAAAGTTTTCTTGAGATTTTGAGAGAGTGGGCTCAGAATTTTGGGATGAGAGGGTAAGAGGTAGGGGTGTATTTATAGGGTTAGGTTAGGGTTAGGGTAGGTGTAGAGTTTTTAATTAAAAAAATATAAAAATTAGGAAAAAATGTATTAAAAATGGATTGAATGAGAGTTATTGTGCTCTCTGGAAACGATCTGAGAAATTAAAGTGTGCAGGAGAATAGAGGAGGTGAAAAGGCACATTTCCCAAGTTGATGACTCGGCCGTCCGGCCGAGTCCAGCCGAGTCGGGGGTGCAGTCGCCGGGGGTAGCTATTGGTACCTCTAACTTGGGATGAAGGTGGTGTGTTGTCATTGACGTTGGTACTGGTATTATTTGGAGAATCTATCATCTTAATAGAAAAAACATATTAGGATAGATTTAAGAAATTTGAAATGCAAGAAATATAAAGTTGCTGAATCTTATAATTCTTGTGATATATTGCTTAAGATTTCATGCAGAACGGACCTGCATGGGCTACCAATAAAACCTGTCACGCCCCGCTTCCCAGAAGACGGCAACGACACATGATGTGGCCCGCAACGTATTTATTATGAGAAGGTCATTTCCCTTAATAAATACGTTAAGCGTATGTAAGCAATATAACAATATGCAGGAATAACAAGAGTAATTAAAACAAATAACAACTTTATTTACATTCGAATTCAAGTACAATGTCTGAAATAAAAGATTCAATACAGGGAAGCCTAAACAGTGGCTTACAAAAGATAAGTGTAAAAAGAAATTAGTAATCTGGCTGGGCTGTGAGCTGGTCCAAGATCTCATAGCTCGGCTCGATCTTTTTAGTGTCTGGTCCTCCTGACGAATATTCCAAGAAAAAAAACAGAGAGGAATGTCTTCAGCGAGCTAACGCTCGGTAAGTCCCCAAAAGAACTAATATAATGATGACTGAATGTGTGAAAATGTATAGAAACCAAGTAGTAATGAACATGTAAGGTTTTATGTAAAAGTGTCTTAATCATGTCATTCATGTGTATGAGGTAGCTATTCTAATGTGATTGTTTGTAGTTTGATAAGGAAAGTGAGCGTGTATACGAGAATAGTCCAGCTTACCCCGAAGACCAAAGGTACAAGAGAGTACAAGGCTCCGTCATAACCCATGGAACAACGGTACGAGATATTTAAGAGATGTTTTTTAAAATGAGCTCTCGTTCCACGATAAACGTTCCTTACCAACCTATCCCTTATCCCCGCATATTTTATTGTATAGTTCAAGTGTACAGGTATTGGCCGAATTCATGAATATAAGAATGCAAGTTTAGGTTCAAGTTGTATTTAGGCATTCATGTCAAGTCAAGTTATATTCATGGTTCGGTCAAATCAAGTCAAGTGTTCAAGTTCAAGTTTGGATATTCGAATTCAAGTTCAAGTTCAAGTTTGGATATTCGAATTCAAGTTCAAGTTTGGATATTTGAATTCAAGTTCAAGTTCAAGTTTGGATATTCGAATTCAAGTTCAAGTGTTCAAGTTGGGTTTGAGTTCGAGTTCAAGTCAAGATCGAGTTTGTGTTCAGATTCTAGGTATATCTTATACTAGATTTAATCTTGTGAATTTCTTGAATTTGGAAAATATCGATAACTGCTACACATGGACGGCAGGATTTGTGTCTTTTGCAAAAAGGATTATCATTTAATAATTTACACCCTAAGATTACGATCTATATTTAGGGAGAGACAAGTGGTGTATCATTGTTTCCAGCAACCCCAAGGAAACTAACAAGAGAAAATACCACCCAAACCAATCTGCAACATAAATATGTAATCTAGACTAATATTTTGATTTCTAGGGTATTTTAGTAAAAACGTTATTTAAAAATTATCGACGGTTTTTAATCCGTCCTAAAGGCTCGAACAGGTTTTTCATAAAAATATGTTAATTAAAATGTCAAGATTTTTGTATAAAACATATTTTATAATTTGTTATATTTTAGTGTGAAAACCAACTTTTAAAGTTTATGGTATTTTAATGAAAAATACCACTTTTTGGAAACTTGATGGTATTTTATCAATACTTAAATCTTTCATTTTAAAAATATAGTTTCCAAAATTTGTTTTCATAAAAATACGGATTTATGATTTATATAATTTTCCAAATGATTTAATTTGCTTTAAAAGTCGTATTTCTTGAAATCATATTTTTAATTCTTTTCGAGACCGAATTCTCCGTGAGGAGTTTTGCATCTCGCTCTACTATAAAAAAAGGTACGGGACATGCACAAATGGGTTCCCTAACGAGAGTTGTAGAGACGTAATTGTAAAGGTGTTAAAAATAGCGATTTAAAACGTATTTTTAGAAAGCGAGGGTATTTTCTTGAAATTGTTTCCTTTTAGAATAAAATATTATATTTAAAATATCGTACTATGAACTGTCGTGTATGTGAGTGGGGTAGATCGTTACCCTGTGAATTTTCTATACGTATATATAGCGATAAAAGATACATGCAAAGTTCATGGTATTTTTGTGTAAAATTAGATATACGTTCTATTTAACAAGAAATTCTGAACATGTGTAAAGTTAATTAGATGAACACTGTTGGAAATAGTCAACAGTAAGATATTTCTCAGATTAATTAGAATCTGTTTGTAACAAAATCTGTTAGAATCTGTTTGTAACAGAATTTGTTTGTAACTTTCTTATTTTATTATTTCCGCATATCTTCCTATACTCGTGTAACAAGGCTATAAAATGTGCCTCTCTGTATACTGAATTTTTTGTGAAAGAAAGTTCAATTCGCTTATATGGTATCAGAGCGGTAAAACTTTCTCCAAAAATAAAAAATCACCATTTTCCCTCAATCAAAAGAAATCCCAGTTCATTTTTTTCCAGCCATAATGTCTTCCACCACAGAGACTGAAGTATCCTCCGTGTATCAACCAACATACAGGTTCGGAACTCAAGGGGATCGGAACACCAGCCAGAGTCCTTTACAAAAACAGGCTTTGCAGATCGAGTCCGATGGTTTTCAGGAGTCAAGAATCAACTCAGGATCCCCTCCATTCACAAAGGAACAATTGGAGAACCTATACAAGTTATTTAACTCCACCGCAGACCCGTCAACACAACCCTCCTGTTCTTTAGCCCAAATCGGTAACAATCACCCTATCTTTTTTTCATGTATCAATCAACTTCCTTGAATTCTTGACTCTGGAGCAACTGATCACATGACCAGTTGCTTCACATTATTTTCAACTTACACACCCTGTGCAGGAAACAATAGGGTCAAAATTGTAGATGGTTCATATGCTGCCATAGCCGGCCAAGGAACCATCACAATCTCTCCTTTCTTAACCCTTCTTAATATTTTACATATTCCAAAGCTTTCCTGCAATCTGATTTCCATTATAAAGCTAACTCAAGACCTTAAGTGTCAAGTTAAATTCATGCCCTCTCATTGTGAAATTCAGGTTCTGGACTCGGGGACGATGATTGGCAATGCTAGGACCAGTGGAGGTCTCTACTTGCTTGAAGAAGGATCGCATCTCAATAAGTCTGCATCTAGTTTGTGTTCTCAGTCCATGTTTGTTTCTCATGACAATGAATTAATTATGTTACATTTTCGTCTAGGTCATCCTAGTTTCCATTATATGCAGTATTTGTTTCCAAAGTTGTTTCGGAATAAAAATTCTTCTCAATTTCAATGTGAAGTATGTGCTTTTGCTAAACACAAAAGGGCAATTTATCCACCTCGACCCTATAAACCTTCAGTACCGTTTGCCTTAATCCATAGTGACATTTGGGGACCATCCCGCGTTTTATCTGTCTTCGGAAAAAAATGGTTTGTTTCGTTTATTGATGATCATACTAGAGTCCTTTGGGTGTTTTTGCTAAAGAAAAAATCAGAAATTGAACAAGTTTTCAAAATCTTTTATGATATGGTTGAAACACAGTTTAACACAAAAATTCAGAATTTTCGAAGTGACAATGGACGAGAATCTTTTAACGAAACCTTAGGAGATTTTTTTGCAAAGAAAGGCATCATTCACCAAAGTTCTTGCATTAACACACCACAATAAAACGGTGTGGCTGAAAGAAAAAATAAACACATTCTTGAAATTGTTAGGGCAATATTATTCACCAACCATGTTCCAAAAACATTATCGAATGAAGCAATTTTAACAGCAACCTATCTTATTAATAGAATGCTCTTGAAAATTCTCAATTTTAAAAAACCCGTTGCCTTGTTAAAATCTCTTTACCCTCAAAGCCACCTTACAATCTCGGATCTACCGTTGAAAATTTTTGGTTGTACCGTGTTTGTTCACGATCACAACCCTACTAGGGGTAAACTTGATCCAAAATCGAAAAAATGTGTTTTCATTGGCTACGCCACGAATCAAAGAGGGTATAAATGCTTTGATCTTTTATCAAATAAAATATTTATCACAATGGATGTGTTGTTTTTTGAAAATAAATTTTTTTTAAGCTTCCTTTTCAGGAGGAAACAAATAGTGAAGACTCGGTTTCCATAAAAAATAGGCTCCCTAAAATACCCAACTTAATCCCACATACAAATTCATAAGATCTAGATTTTTTAAATCAAGACATTTTAGACCAGTCTTTTGAACACCAGGCAAACCAAAATAGTGAAAACTTCGACACTGCGAGTCTCACATTTTTTGAAGAATAAAGCTCTTCCTGGTGCGCCCTTTAAATACTTCAAAACTCTATATGCTGCATCAAGGTGCTCTTCTTGAGGTGAGTGCATAAATTGGCTTATCATACTCACTGCAAAGGTGATATCGGGACGTGTGTGTGAGAGATAGATCAATTTTCCCACTAACCTCTGGTATTGTGGAATGTCCATTGACGGACTCTGTGTAAATTCTCCGAGCATTTTATTCGGATCTATCGGTGGCTTCGTAGGTTTGCAGATTGTCATCCCTATTTTTTTTAGAAGATCGAGAACATACTTCCGTTGAGACACGACAATGCCTCAAATAATCTATCTCTCACCTCTTCTTGATCTATTTCTTACACACAAGTCCCGATATCACATTTGCAGTGAGTATGATAAGCTAATTTATGCACTCACCTCAAGAAGAGTATCTTGATGCAGCATATAGAGTTTTGAAGTATTTAAAGGGCGCACCAGGAAGATGTTTATTCTTCAAAAAAGGTGAGCCTCGCAGCGTCGAAGTATTCACTGACGCGGATTGGGCAGGTTCCATCATAGACAGGAAGTCAACTTCAGGGTATTGTACGTATGTGTGGGGCAATCTAGTTACATGGCGGAGGAAGAAACAAAGTGTCGTTGTAAGGAGTAGTGCGGAGGCAGAATTTCGAGCCATGGCCAACGGTATTTGTGAAGTTCTGTGGGTTCAACGGGTACTACAGGAAATAAAGCAGCCTATAACTCAGCCACTAAAACTATACTGCGACAACAAAGCTTCCATCAGCATAGCACACAACCTCGTACAGCATGACAGAACGAAACATATTGAAGTCGACCGCCACTTCATCAAGGAAAAACTGGATGCCGGTACCATCTGTATCCTCTACATTCCGACAAAAGAACAAAGTGCAGATATCTTTACAAAGGGACCATTCAAAGCAGTGTTCGAGGGACTCATAAGCAAGTTGGGCATGATGGACATCTACGCACCAACTTGAGGGGGAGTGTTGGAAATAGTCAACAGTAAGATATTTCTCAGATTAGTTAGAATCTGTTTGTAACAAAATCTGTTAGAATCTGTTTGTAACATAATTTGTTTGTAACTTCCTTATTTTATTGTTTTCCTCATATCTTCCTATACTCGTGTAACAAGGCTATAAAAAGTGTCTTTCTGTATACTGAATTTTTTGTGAAAGAAAGTTCAATTCGCTTATAAACACTATTTTAATGTTGTTGTTAAAGGAGTATTTTGATTTATTTAACATGATAATGGTAATAAAATTATTTTAAAGAGATTGTTAAAAAGCTGATTCCACATTTTATCCATATCGTTTTTAAGAAGAGTTTGAAATGAAAAAATAGAGAGGGAAGGAGAAACTGAAGGGACTTACTGGTTGCGCGATTCGAAAGGTGATGCCTCGATTGGTAGAACCGAGACTAAGAGATATGGAAAGATCGATCGATCGCCCCTTCGATTTGAGCAACTCCATCTGAATATGCTTAACTTCTTTGAACTTGGGAATTTAGAGAGGATTTTGGAAGAGTTTTGCTAGAGATTTCTGAATAAGTAAGAGCTAGAAGATATGGTGGTATTTATAAGGATGAATATTGGTATATGATGAATTAAAAAGAATTTAAAAATTGGAGTAAAGAGAGTGTAAATGGGAAGATAAAGGGGTGTACTGCTCTCTGTTTAATTGCAGAGAAAACAAATTGGAAAAGATAGTAGAGGGGAGTCTAAGGGACACACGGGCGAAACACGGATCGATTTGGAGTCGATCCAACCGCAGTAGCGGCCCAGAGAGAAAAATGGGCGTCCGGATGTTGGTCTCAAGTCTCGAGATTTGTTCCATATATTTTATTTGGTCTTGGACTTCCGAAAAGTTAAAAATAAAAATATATAAAAATAATTGAGGCTAATGGGATTCAAACTTCCAAGCTAAAGAACAACAGTGGAGAAGCTTAACTAGTGAACTACAAATTACTTCTTGCTTTTAATGAACAAATATAATATATAACTCCTAATCAGTATGAAATACCTTTTTATATGTTGACTGTGTTATAATTGTACACGGATTTCAGGATCGTTACAAAATATCTTTTTTTTTTAAATGACAAGATACTACGTAGCAACTCTAGGGTTTCAGTAATAATAGTAAAGATTTTGCACGTGTGATATATGTGTGTATTTAATTATTATATTGTAGCAAAATATTAATGGATAAAAACTATCTGTTGGTTTAATCATAAAAATATCCAAAAAAGTTTGAATTAAGAATTTTTCTTCCCAACGTGATGTATAAAATAAAACCTAGATTTTAATATAAAAACCTCATCCATTTCAAGATGAAATAGTAACAAAAAATCATTATGGATTAGATTTTTTTTTTTTTATGTTTTCTATACATATTAAAATTTATTTATTAGGAATACGTGAGAGATTAATTGGGTGTTTTTTTGTCTTTTTCCTGCGGAGGCATGAGAGAGAGATGAGTGACGTGTTCTTTTGTCTTTTTTCTATATGTGTTGTGGACAATCTTATAGTGAAGTATGAGACAACGTTTTTTCCTTCTTCCTTTTGAATTTTTTTATTGCAAAATGATACGATAATGTCATCAGCGTTCAAAGGGTCTGAGTTATGATAGTAAAGAAGTAAAGATAAAGACAGTTAAGACACCACCACACCTAATTTCACCGTCACCATCCATTGTTGTTCAACAATGGCCAGTGAGATAAAGCCTAGCTAAGTCTGCACTATTATTTCTAACGGGTACACCCCAAATCTATGGGAGTATCATATTACACAAACAAAAGTTAGCAAAGATATTGCATTTCTATTTAATGGTACGTCAAAAGGGCAAAAACACTATCGTTGGGTCATTAGGGTTTGGTTGCGGTGGGACCCACTGCTAGGACTTCGTCAAGGCCCTTCTACCTTGGCTATTATTAGTTTTTTGGGGCGTGAAATGCATGTGATTAACTTAATAATGTCAAATATAAATGAATTTGTTGATTCTCTGATTTAAATATATAAATGTTTTATTAGTCTAATTCATTTACCTAAAATATTGAGAAGATTTAATAATTTAGTCATGGTTTTTAAATTTATTTTATTTTTTGTGTTTTATTGGGCATATTTTATTTTTTGAGTTTATTGATGAACAAAGGTTTCAGGTTAGTTATAACCATTGAATTTTTTATAATCATAGTAATCCACTTAAATAATTTTTGTTTAAAACTAGTTTTTTTTAATCATTTTACTCTTATTGAATGTAAAAGATTTTCTCTCATAAAGAAGTCCATGATGTGTACCACCTTAGAATCAAATATTTTTATGTTTTTTTATATTTATTTAATCAAATCGAGTTAAATGTGCAAACGACACATGCACCCATCCGCTTCTAGTTATAATGGTAGAGACATTATCTACTCTGTAGGTTTTTTTTTTTTTTTGGGTTTTTCCTTATGCCATTTTCGTTTAACCATAGAGACATTTCTAATAGAAAACTACTTTTCAGGCTGGTAGGAAAAGTATCCAACCTCCCTATAGAAGGTCGGATGCCAATGGAGTCAAACAGGGGGCCCAGTGATATACTTGGCTCCTATGGAAGGCTAAGTACTCTTTGTACCAGCCAGCAAAGCCGATACAAAAAGTATTTTCCTTTCTAATATCATGCGATAAGGTAATGTGTTTTATTGATTGTAGTGACATTGGATCTACCTGTGGATTTATATTTGCCGATAAAGTTGCAATTGTAAATTGAAGTATAGTGGGAATATATGGTTAGTTGGAATTATTATTTCATTTCCTTTTTAATTTAATTTGCTATATCTATTTTTTCACTCAAAGAAGGTTCTATATATTAGTTAATATTACAAACTAACCAAAAATCTTTTTTTGCTAACCAAAAGGACCAAAACATGTATAACAAAACAAAAAAAAATCAATAACTTTTGTTTTAATTTGAATCTCCCATAACTAATATGTAAATTTAATAGTGCTTTCTCTTTCTTTTAAAAGGAAGAAGAAGACAAGTATTTATTCATGTCAATCCAAAGCATATTGGAATTTGAATATTAGAAGTGAGAAAAAAATAGTATGAATTTAAAGTTATTCTAAATTATATTTAATATATTATTTGTTGTGATTCATAGATTATTCTAAAATGTTTTGCACGAAAGTGCTTTTAGTGAAGATATAAAAGATAAAGCGTGCTCTCTTTCTCTCTCTCTCTCTTAATATTTTCCCTCATAAATCATGTGTTTGATGCACTATGTTTCGCTCACACTTGTGATATTTCCTGGCTCCATCTTTGATTAATATAAATCGTGTACGTCAAATACATAAACTATTTGGGAAGTTAGGGAAAACACAGTATAAACATAAATAACGATTACAATCCATGTCTTGCTATATGAAGGATATCGTAGCATAGGAGATATTCGGCTTATTTTCATAGTTCCTATAATTCTATGCGAAGATGAATGTGGATATAAGTAAAATACATGAACATTTGAGAAGACCATCTTTTATTCATATTAGATTACACCGAAGTTTACATGATACATTAATGTGCATTGGAGACAAACAGCAAAGCCAATTACAAAAAAAAATTCAAAATAGAAAAAGATCAAGTAGCACAACATTTTTTTTATTAATGTGATGATAAAAATGAATAGTACGTCCTAAATCGGCAAATCCTAACACGACGATCTTTCATGTCATCAAATCTACTACCCTTCTCCTTGCTTCATATCAACTCCCGTTCTCTTTTGAGAACTGGAGCTAGATGAAATCGGAACCCTAGGTTCCCATAGATTGCTCTTCATGGGTGAAAGATAAATTGTTATTATTCCATTAACAAGTTGAGTGAAAATGATGCAAGAAATGCAATGCTCTAATGTATAATGATTTTTTGTATTAATTAATTAGGGTAAGTATACATCTCTTTTTTAAGCAAGTAACTCTTTGACTTGAAATGAGAGTGAAATCATCTGAACTTTGAAAAACACACACACAACACACACACACACACACACACACACATATATATAGTATAAATGAAGTGCACAACAGATCTTATCTGATTTGCAGATAGTACAAGGTAATTTTTTGTCATTTATTAAAATATACCTCAAGTCATGAAGATATATTTTTTTTCTAGAAAACATTCATGCTTCAAGATAAATAGAAATATCAAGTAACTACCACAAATTTAAGTAGTTCGTATATAGAACTTTTCAATTAAATTGAAGAAAAAACTTATTCTTAAAGTCTTCATAATTAAAGCACACAAATTTATTCATTATTAAGAGCACAACCGCAGCATGTTTTCTAATGTTAGGCAGGATCGATACATATTTATGCATTTATATATCGAGTTAGAAAATAAATGTACCACAAAGATTCATATTTTCTAAAGACAAACTACTGAAATTAAATTGTATATATTTGCATTGATCACACTAGACCGCCTTCCAAAATATTCAAGGCTAGCAAAGTAGACGCACGATGCTCGAGCTCTAAAATGTTGAGTTGGGACAATAAATTATTAAAAAGCTATATATCTTTATGATATTTAACAAAGCAAATCACCTCTTGAATAATGTAGTACAACCTTCATATCTTTGCTACTAACAATTTTCTATCCAAAAATGTCAAAAATAGAGAGTGATTATAATTCATTCCTCCAATTATATTGCAATATTTAATCACTTAAACATACATTTAATCGATTCTCATCAAAATTTAAAATTTTAGATCGGGTTATTATAGAAATTTATTTTAGTAAATTTCATTAAAGATCCAATAAAATCATAGACTCTCAACATCGGCAAAGATAGGTATCTGTTTGTTCAATATGACATGATATCTGGAGGCCATAAAATATCAAACGGATTCACAGTTACCATTTCATACTATTGGTCAAGTCCATTCAACATCCTCTCTCATGAAGTATATTAATTATAGGCGAGGAGGTGAACTAGATAAAGTTTCGAGTATTGGAAACTAGTAATAGAGATAGATTGTCATCTTGAAACTTAACCGCCGTGAGAAGCCTAATTTTATATTACATAAATTATCACCACAACAATAGAAGAAAAACATAGAAATATAAAACAAAGGTTGAATAATTACTTAGCCAAAAATGATTAAAGAATAACTTAGCAAACACGATTTGGTCGTGCGCTTATGCGTACCTTCTTCCTCATAAATTGGATTATGCATACCACCATGTATATCTTATGGTCCCTTTTTATATACCTTGAAATGAATAATTCGAAAGAAATATTTGATATATTTATGTTAATTCCATATCAATCATTAAATCATACAAGCATTTGGATAAATACATTATTAGATTCGTGCAATTGCCAAATGCATAATAATGCTTTTCCACGTAAGCAAATGTATCCATTGAATAAATATGTGATTATTCATGCATTATGGTCTCAATTAATGTGGCTAATAATGATGACGACGACGGGCCCGTTCATGTCCGAGAATATATATATATATATATATATATAAGAATAAATCTGATACCACATATATTTTCATCAAAAGGCGAATAAAAAAGGGTAAATTGTCAAAACAGCCTCAAGCAGGTTTTGCAGCGGACAAAAAAAAATCCTGGTACGCGCTTGTCAAAAAACTTCTAAAAAAGTTTTACACCCTGCTATGTTTAGTTATTATGTGATATCTACGCAGTTGCCTATGATATCTATGCAGTCGACATGGATACATATGATCTATTAGATATAGCAAGCAACTGTATTGAATGAAAATTTTCCAGAGGGATCTTAACAACCTGACGCCCAAACTGGAGACCAAATAAAAATTATCAAATTCCTGCTCCATTAAGTCTTTTATAACATTGTTGGTATATTTACATAAAATAATTCATATAAGTTTTACTTTTCTCAAAAATATCCATATAGGAATTCACAGTAACCAACTGATATAAGAAAAAAACAATGAAAATTATTTTGGTGACTATTGTTAAATTCGTGATTGAATTTTAGGCATTTCTCATTACTTTTTTTTACATGAATTCCAAGAGGAAAATCGCTCCTTCACATTTGCGAAACATCACGCTTTTGTTGTTCTTGTGGATGTATATACTACTCTTTCCATATAAGTCTCTCCTCCATTCTGATAAGACTCGTGTGACGGTCCCTTTGTTGCTTGTTCCGGATCTATATGGTTTTTTATTGTTGCCATCTCGTTTGTAACAAACATTGCATAGTCTATCACTTGCGAGGGTGATCGACCGAATCAGACCATTGATACCTCATCCTGAATTTTTGGATCAACATAATCATTGGATACAAATTTCTAAAGAAATACAACAATATGTATAAGCATTCATGGCTTACTTGACTCATGTTAGCATAAGTTACAAAATGTAATATCATCCAGACTTGATGAAAACTCATCCCTCTTAAAAACAAGGATTTCTTTTAGGAATGGATAGATTATGAACTCACGGCAACCATGATTCCAACTGCTATCTCTTAGACATAATTCATCGTGTGATCGGTATTATAAATATCATCCCATGGCATATCGAGCTGATTAACTCAGCAAAGTGAACTCTCTAAGGCAGTAAGTGAAGGAAGCAAGAGCAGCAAAAGAAACGCAGGAAGGATAGAGTAGAGGGTTCGAGAGTAAGATCTTCTCTCCAAGGCCAAATATGATCGACTGCTTTTCTTAATTACTCTTTTACTCAGCAAAGTGAACTCCGCGTAGCTCTTCCTTCTCTTTTCGTTACTAGCTAGTCACGTAGGATCAGGATGAGGTAAAGAGTTAGCTTGGTACGAATATTCTCTTTTCGAAGACCGTGTAGTTGCAAATGGCTCGATCCAATTGTTCTAACTTACTCCCTAAAGGTTCACATCGACGGGAAGGTTTGGCACCTCGGTTATAGGCTAAGGGTTACTTGAGCGCTCTTTCTCTCTTGAGAACAAACTCGTGAGTTTCAATCAATCATGTGATGGTTGACCCGTAGGTCCCGACACAAGGTTAGAAACTTAGAATTCTGTAACGGCCATGAGGAGGATCTTTAGTGACGAAACTATAAGCCGATGTCCCGCACCCCGCGGGTTCGTGGGGAGGCGGAATTTACAAAAAAACGATATTTCAAAGCTTCGCAATACTGACTAAACTCCAGGATCTTAACAGAAACCTTAACTGGCTAAATCTACTAGGAGCTTTATCTATTATGAAGAGTTTTATATCTCTTAGAACCTTGTCCTTCGGGTCTTCTCCTCCTCCTCTCCTTGAGCTCTTCGAAGATCCGGATCACGCTTGATAGTCGGCCTCCTCGTGTCGAAGATGATTCACCCGAGAGTCTATACCTCAAGCTCCAACCACTAAACCGAGATAAGTAAGGTACCTAGTTCGCTAAGCTAGGTAGCCTAGAAGATGTAGAGTATCTAATGAAGTATTTTATCTCATAAGACCCTAGGATTCACAACTCATGTGAGAGTTAGGGTCTTTGAGGAAGGAGGAGAAAATGGAGAGAGAAAGCAAAGTTGCAAATGAGCTAGTCTTTTTTCGCAAGTGTGGAGAATGGCTCATACTCATCAATCATGAAGCATGGATTATTTTCATATAGAAAATAGCAACCATGCTTCAATAGTGTAGCCAAACTAATAAACAAATGTATAAGCCATGCTTCACACCCATACCACAAATATCTTCAATTTATACCTCATTAATCTATTTCTATAAATAGATAATCCAAATAATAAGGTGTCCCCTTCTAGAAACATCTCTTGTGAAATTACAAGAATGCCCTCACCGTATATACATATACCCATATTCGTATTCCGAAAAATACGAATACAATGAGATGATAACAATCCAATAATATAATACTAGGATCCGGCTTAAACCAAAGCCCACTAGTATTATCCGCCCGAACGACATCCGTGTACCCAGTACACGTATGTGATCGGAACCCTACCGTAAAACCATACGACATCTACATCATTTTGCCCGAAGCAGGGAAACCCTATGTGTGGGACTCTAAAGACTCGACAGTACGCTGGCGGTGGGTTTAACCACAAGTCTGTCGGCGGTACTAGCTGCACGTAACGGCTACCCAGGTATTTGTCGATAAGAAGACCGATGAGCAAACTCATACGAAATCCTACTGAGCCTATCTGTGACAATCTCCGTACAGTCCGGTCTGTTCATCTAAGATACTCGCATATCGAGCCTAGAGGGATGGTAAACGTCAGACCCCTAATAGCGCAATAAGTCGTGCCGGAGTAGAGCCCAATACACCCTGAGAAACTACTAGAGTACCTACCGGTAAATCTCGCTTGCCCTGACCAGGGACTTTGTGTAATGGCTTTCCGAACACAGCGCGATATCAACCTCCAATACTGGGAGAGACGAATCATATCTAACCGCTACCGTCTCCAAGTACTTCAGGACTGCACCCAACTACTACCTGTTTACACGACTCCTTTAAGCCGTGGTAGGGTAGTAATCTAAGTGCAGTAGGAACACACTTGAGATGAATAGTGATATCAAGTCAACGGACTAACATGTACTCATGCAACCCGGGAATTGCTACCCGACGATAAGTATAATACCAACCAGCAGTTCCTAACGAGTCCATCCAGTGTAACTCATAACCCAATGAGCATCTGTATACTATTTCCAGTACGATATACTAATGGCTATGGGACAGACCATCTCCCATGCTGGGATGAGAAGCGTATACACTAGTCTACTCTGGAGTATCGATACCCCGTCTCGATAATTCTATGATTAGGGACATGTATAAGGATGTGCTTATAGACTACCCAGCCTCCACTAGTGTGACTGCCATCACAACGCTGGTAGTCAAGTAAAGATCTTAAGGGCTCTATCAATATGTATAAGCGATATGCTAAAGAAATACATCCACATATTGAGGTAGAATCAAACCAACTAGCATGCTACCATTTTGAGCAAGACTGTTATTATAACTGTGAATATCCCAAGCTTCCAATATGCAATATACAATCCAGTATGATACAATAATGGCCTCTGGGGCATATATCACTAACAATCTCCCACTTGCACTAAGGCCATGTATTGGCATATCGCAGACATATTATCTCGATTAGTCTCTCGAGCTGTGTCTAAGAGATGGCCTTTGTGAGTGGATCTGCAGTGTTGTTCTCTGTTTCTACTCTCCGCACCTTGATCTCTCGGCGATCAACGATCTCCCTGATCAGGTGGAACCGCCTCAAGATGTGTCTGGAGTTCTGATGGGACCTTGGTTCCTACGCTAAAGCTATAGCCCCGTTGTTTTCCCAATACAGAGGTATTGGATCAACAATGGACGGAACCACCTGAAGTTCTGTAATGAACTTCCTGATCCAGACTACTTCTTTCGCGGCGTCACATGCAGCGATATACTCCGCTTCTATCGTCGAGTCAGCAACGGTGTCCTGCTTTGAGCTCTTCCAATGGACCGCCCATTCATTGAGGGTAAAGACATAACTCGACGTAGACTTGGAGTCATCCTTGTCAGTCTGGCAGCTGGAGTCGGCGAAGGCCTCGATCTGGAGGTCTTCACTGCCATACACCAAGAACATCTCTTTAGTCCTTCTCAGGTACTTGAAAATGTTCTTCACTGCTGTCCAGTGCTTCTCTCCTGGTTTTGACTGATACCTGCTTACAACGCTCAGTGCATAAACTACATCTAGTCTGGTACACAACACCATATACATTATAGAGCCTACCGCAGAAGCGTAGGGTATAATAGTCATGCGATCCCTTTCTAAATCAGTCTTGGGAGATATCTTTTTGGAGAGGGTGATTCCGTGACAAGCCGGTAGATTACCGCACTTTGAATCTTCTATACTGAATATCTTCAGTATGGTGTCGATGTATCTTGACTGTGAAAGTCCCAACATCCGTTTAGATCTATCACGATAGATCTGGATCCCCAGAATATAGGAGACATCACTCAGGTCCTTCATGGAGAACCTTTGTGATAAGAATCCTTTGACTGATTGTAGTGTAACAACTCCAATTTTAGTGTACAAAATTTTTTTTAAAATTTAATGTATACTTGGGGTATTTCCATTTTCTGTGAGTACCATAAATATTCGTTTTAGTTTTTAATAGCAAGAAGGAGCTTGTAGCTCATTGGTAAGACCTTACACTGCTGAACCAAGCCACCAGAGTTCAAATCCCGTACCCCACATTATTTTTAATATTATTTTCTTTTTAAAATTTTAGAAGTCCAAGAGTTTACACGTGCTAAACCCATAAAACACTTTAAAAGTAATGTGGGGTACGGGATTTGAATACCACTTTAAAAGTTACCCCCTCTCTCTATGGCTACTTCTCCCTTATCTTTGGGACTTACCGAGCGATTGTTCGCTGACGGCATTCTCTTTCTTATTCTTTGGAATGTCGTCAGGTTATTTACTGGAGATCGAACCAACCAGCGAGGATTTGGACCAGCTAGCTTTCGACCCGGAGCTTTAGTTACTTGTACATTTCATTCAGTATTTTCTATTTCTGTTATGCCACTGTTTAGGCATTGCTTTCCATTCCATGTATTTACTTTTCCATGTACTGTAAAAGAATGTTAATAAATAAAGTTGTTGTTCTTTACATTTTGTCTCTTGTGTATATTTCTTTTATATTGCTTAGTTATGCTTAGCGTATTTACTTCTGAGTAAATACGTAGCGGCCAGTCGCGTCTCCTTCGCCGTACACCGGGAAGCGGGGCGTGACAGGTTTTGTTGGCGGCCTATGCAGGTCAGTTCTGCATGAAGTCCTAAGCAATATAAACACAAGAAACAGCAGCTGAAAACATTTTTTACATTACATATTCCTTGAATCTATCTTGAACTCCACCTTCGGTTTCCTTGAAGTCAATCTCTCCACTTTTGAATCCTTAATTCTTATTCACCATTTCTATTTGTATCTTATAGGCTTATTAACTCAATTGGTTAGAGTATCGATCGACGGAGCTCGAAAACGACATCATCCTAATCCTGTTTACTTACTCTGTTGCAATATCCTTCTTGAGTAATTTCGAGGACGAAATTATTTTTAAGGAGGGTAGAATATAACGACCCCAATATTACTATACTATCGTGTTTTCTTTATTTAGTAAAATATTGTATTTATTTATTCGTAGTATTTTTCCGTATATTTTGTTTTCTATTATATATATATTATTTTATTATTCCATCTATTTTTTTCCCAAACCTAATTCTTTAAATTAAATCTTAACCTATTTCAAATTAAACGCAAGACCTGACCCAGCCCATAACCCAAATCCAATCTCATTTTCAATTTCATTTTCTTTTATAAAACTATGAGCCCAAAATCCCACTTTCTTTTTAAGCAACAGCATATATATAATTCTAATTAAATATGTGCATGGACAACCTTGTAGCACATTGGTTAAACCCTTGCATTATTATTCCATAAGTCACGTGTTCAAATTTCCAATCTTTCAATTATTTTTTTTATCAATTTTTATTCTTCTCATAACTTACAAATGAGACCTTTCATTTCCAAAATGAATGGTGACCTTTCATTTCTCTTTTAATTCCCATATTGAATGCATATATTATGATAGATAATTCACCATTACATAATCTTTATTTGTCCCCCTCTTTCTTTTTCTTCCTCACATTTTTCTATCTCTCCCTTCTCTCTCTTCATCTAGAGTCCTAGAAGAAGAACATGAAGAAGTCTTCAAGAAGATCACGCTAGTAACGCGAGGCTATCGGTGGATAGACAAGCCCGGTGACAATACCGGCTTGTGTATGTAAGTCCCTTCTCTCTTTCCCTCCCTTCAACTCCTTCTCTCTATATTTATCTTGTCATATTTCCATGAAAAACTTCCCTAATCATATCATAGTCTCTAAATAATTAATTAAATGGATACATATATAAATAATGAACATACACACATATATAGTTTGCAAAGTCTTTTTCATTACTCTCAATACTTATGTTAAGATTTCATAGTGACCAATTAGGATTGTATCGCTTGTTGTTATATTTTAAATTACTTTATTTAAATTTTATATAAAAAAATGAAGTAACGAATAAATACCATAATTTCCTCATTCTCACATATGACATATCAATACTTTTATATTTAAAATAATTTTTAGAAATTAATTTTTAATTATGAAAATTTCAAGAAAATTACCTTGGATAGAATATATTTTTGTGTATATGCTGTAAAAATTTCCGATCTAACCGCATAACGGTTTAGGTGTTATGTAGTTTTTTATTCACCGTTTTTAAAACCAGAAAACTGTCAATAAGGGTCTTTTTCGAGAGACCATAACTCTATAATCGTTAATCCAAATTAAGTGTTTTCAGATGGTTTGAATATCTACATCGAATGATCTAGATTTTCTTACTTTTATGTTTTTACTGAAAACCGACGTAAAATTTAGAAAACTTCGTTACAATATTAAGTGACGAATCTGGACAGAATCTGTCCTGATTCGCACACTGTTTTTAAATTAGACATAACTCAAACTCCCGATGTCCGTTCATGACAAACTTTAGATTACTTAGAAATGTATGAAACAGCCCGATATAGGCTTTGCAATATAACATATAGTTGCTGTCCAGAAATCTGAATTTCTGTTTTAAACGTTGATATTAAAATGATCATAACTAGAGTTTAAGAAATCCAAATCGTGCGAATTTTAGTGTTTTGGATAAGTATATCGAAAGACCTACAATTTTCTAATAATTTTCTTAACCTGAAACCTGGTGGAAATTGACCAAAACTATATTTAAAAAATATATGACGATGCCGAATAGATTCTGATCTGTTTTGCGCGGCGATACGAAAACATATATACCTCCCAAACCGGTAGTCTTATTTAGGTGGAATTGGAACTCACGCATGAAAAACACTTAGAGCCATATTTCTGTTTATATTCCGCATTCGTTCGACTTGATTAATTAGTCATACATAATATTTCTTTACAGCATTGATTATGGTAGTTACTCGATTAATATACTTGACTCATTTCATGCTATTCGAACATGTATACATATTTATCTTGATTTTTAAATTGTTGTATGTAAATCTAGACGATAATTAAATACTTGAGATGTATTTTGAAAATACATCAAAATTATGTTTATATAAAACCCTCTCAAGTTATACTAAATTGCAATAAGGACCCTAGTAAATATAGGTTAAAGCGGGACCAGTTCTCTTGAGCCTCAGGGAGCCGGAGAATATGGGTGCTTGTCTATTTAAGGTAGACAACTTAACAAACGGTGTTATCAACATGGTAATCGTCTTTGAAAAAGACACAAATCCTGTCGTCCATATGCAGCGGTTACCGATAACATCAAAACCTAATTCAAGAATTCAATTTCTTTTCTATTTATTCTGACTCAGACTGAGTCTCATTATAAATAATCTGACTTGAATATGATTCAAGTACAATCTACAATACTATAATTCAATATGCATCCATGAATCCATATAATCAATCTATTCAATCTATATTGACCGAACCGAACCATGGATATACTTCCATTTACATGATTCTCCAGTTACATCCATGATTCTCCAGTTACATCCATTTACTGATATCATGGTTTCGGCAAGTCATCCAATTATACAATCTATATTACAAGACAATACAAGTTGCAATATAATACAAACAATACAATCAAGATATTGCGGGGTTTAAGGGGTAGATTAGTACGGAAAGTGTTAAAAGTGGCACGATACTGCAAGATTTAAGACACCTAATCTGAATACAATCGCCGTTGTTCTGGGCATTCTAACGGAGCCTTGTACTACATTTGCCTTTAGTCTCTGGCATATAGAGACTCCTCTCGTATACACTGGCATCCTTCTGTATCAAACTACAAACAACAGCGTTAACACTAAATACAACATTATAACAATATAATACCACTTTAAAAGTTACCCTCTCTCTCTATGGCTATTTCTCCCTAATCTTTGGGACTTACCGAGCGATTGTTCGCTGACGGCATTCTCTTTCTTCTTCTTTGGAATGTCGTCAGGTGATTCACTGGAGATCGAGCCCACCAGCGAGGATTTGGACCAGCTAGCTTTCGACCGGGGCTCTAGTTACTTGTACATTTCATTCAGTATTTTCCATTTCTGTTATGCCACTGTTTAGGCATTGCTTTCCATTCCATGTATTTACTTTTCCATGTACTGTAAAAAAATGTTAATAAATAAAGTTGCTGTTCTTTACATTTTGTCTCTTGTGTATATTTCTTTTATATTGCTTAGTTACACTTAGCATATTTACTTCTGAGTAAATATGTAGCGGCCAATCGCGCCCCCTTCGTCGTACACCGGGAAGCGGGGCGTGACAGGTTTTGTTGGCAGCCCATGCAGGTCAGTTCAGCATGAAGTCCTAAGCAATATAAACATAAGAAACAGCAGCTGAAAACATTTTTTACATTACATATTCCTTGAATCCATCTTGAGCTCCACCTTCGGTTTCCTTGAAGTCCATCTCTCCACTTTTGAATCCTTAATTCTTATTCACCCTTTCTATTTGTATCTTGTAGACTTATTAGCTCAATTGGTTAGAGTATCGATCGACGGAGCTCGAAGACGACATCATCCTAATCCTGTTTCCTTACTCTGTTGCAATATCCTTCTTGAGTAATTTCGAGAACGAAATTATTTTTAAGGAGGGTAGAATGTAACGACCCCAATATTACTATACCATCATGTTTTCTTTCTTTAGTAAAATATTGTATTTATTTATTCGTAGTATTTTTCCGTATATTTTATTTTCTATTATATATATTATTTTATTATTCCATCTATTTTTTTCCCAAACCTAATTCTTTAAACTAAATCTTAACCTATTTTAAATTAAACGCAAGACCTGACCCAGCCCATAACCCAAATCCAATCTCATTTTCAATTTCATTTTCTTTTATAAAACTATGAGCCCAAAAGCCCACTTTCTTTTTAAGCAACAACATATATATAATTCTAATTAAATATGTGCATGAACAACCTTGTAGCACATTAATTAAATCCTTGCATTGTTATTCCATAAGTTATGTGTTCAAATCTCCATTCTTGCAATTTTTTTTTATCGATTTTTATTCTTCTCATAATTTACAAATGAGACCTTTTATTTCCAAAATGAATGGTGACCTTTCATTTCTCTTTTAATTCCCATACTGAATGCATATATTATGATAGATAATTCACCATTACACCATCTTTATTTGCCCTCATCTTTCTTTTTATTCCTCACATTTTTCTATCCTCTGTTCTCCGCCGAATACAGAGACGGAACCGTGTAGGTTCGTCTTGCCTGAATTTGAGGGCAGATGCTAATTGGTGCTATTCGTCCATCTCTCCGAAGATACCAAGTTGATTTATGACACCATGTATCGAAGGTTTAAACGGATGCGGCCGATGTAGCAGACTTCGTCAGATTCCCCCTCATTTGAGGGGTTTTTGATTGTGGGAACGCTCTTCCCTGCAGGGGCAAGCCCCTGCAGTTAATTACGCTACCGAGTCACGGTAACCACTTTCTCCTTCTCCAGATGGTCACTTCGTGTCGTGTGTGTTTGTTTCGTTTTTGGTTGCCCGTGGATTGTATACGGAGACTAATTTATGTTGTCACCCGTAGGGCGTGAATTAGTCCAAATCCGTATCTTCTTAGATTTAGGTTTGGGGTTGGGTTTAAGGATAACTTAGTCTCATTTGAGACTAAGATAAAATTAAACGTTTGTTAAAGATACGTTAGTCTAATTTCAGACTAAGATCAACTTAACGGGATCGTTTAGATCCAATAAGAGAGCATTTGGGCTCTTATGTTTGTTTAGAGACATTGTGGTCGATTAGTTTAAGGACATTACGGTCCGATGTTAGTTTAAGGACATTACGGTCCGATGTTAGTTTAAGGACATTACGGTCTGATGTTAGTTTAAGGACATTACGGTCCATGGGCTTAAAGGACCCCACAATCCGAGATTAAGGACATCATAGTCCATGGGCTTAAGGACCCCACAGTCCAAGGTTAAGGACATCATAGTCTATAAAGTTTAAGGAAATCATAGTCCATGAGATTAAGGACCCCACAGTCCATGGAATGTTTGGTTATCGGGACCCGTCACCTCTCTGAAGACGTTGAAGGATTACAACGACAAATATCAGAGGAGTGAAGAGATGTACCCTTGAACCAATTTTGGTTGAGAGATCTATAGTCCAATTTGGGACTAAGATCTGTTAAAAGATTTATAAGCATATGGGCTCAATTAATCTGAATGAAGGGTTTATGGCCAACTTGGGCTCGGCCCACTCAGTTAAAATGTTAAATATTTGACAATGCTGGGCATTGATTTGAGTTTTGATAATATTTTTGTTTTTTACTGAATGCTAAGTATTCTTCATAGCTCTGGGCTTTATTTATAGAACAATTTATGTTCTTTTAGCACGCACGTGAGGAGCGCGTGGCGCGCTTGGCACTTTGCGCCAGTCAAAGAGCACAGAGCGCTTCTGCTGGGTAGCGCACACGTGAGGGGCACGTGGCGCGCTTGGCGCCAAGCGCCAGATAATGGGCGTATTGCGCCAATTTATGAGCGCAAAGCGCTAGCTGTTAAGTGGCGCATGTTCCCCTCCGAATGGCGGCGCGACATGACGTCTTGCCTGAGATTCGGGGCAGATGCTAATTGGTGCTATCCGTCCACCTCTCCGAAGATGCCAAGTTGATTTATGGCACCGTGTATCGAAGGTTTAAACAGATGCATCCGATGTAGCAGACTTCGTCAGATTCCCCCTCACTTGAGGGGTTTTTGATTGTGGGGACGCTCTTCCCTGCAGGTGCAAGCCCCTGCAGTAAATTACGCTACCGCATCGCGGTAACCACTTTCTCCTTCTCCAGATGGTCACTTCATGTCGTGTGTGTTTATTTTGTGTTTAGTTGCCCGTGGATTGTATACGGAGACTGAGTTATGTCGTCGCCCGTAGGGCGTGGACTAGTCCAAATCCGTATTTATCTTAGATTTGGGTTTGGGGGTTTTGGGTTTAAGGATGCATTAGCCTCATTGAGGACTAAGATCAACTTAAACGTTTGCTAAGGTTACGTTAGTCTAGTTTTCAGACTAAGATCAACTTAACGGGATCGTTTAGATCCAACAATAGAGCAATTAAGAGAGCCCTGTTGTTTAGTTTAGTGACATTGCGGTCAATAGGTAGTTTAAGGACATTGCGGTCCAATGTTAGTTTTAAGACGTTGCGGTCAAGGTTAAGGACATCATAGTCCGTGGGTTTAAGGACTCCACGGTCCAATATTAGTTTTAAGACATCACGGTCAAGGTTAAGGACGTCATAGTCCGTGGATTTAAGGACTCCACAGTCCGATGTTAGTTTTAAGACATCTCGGTCAAGGTTAAGGACGTCATAGTCCGTTGTTAGTTTTAAGACGTTTCAGTCAAGGTTAAGGACGTCAAAGTCCATTGTTAGTTTTAAGACATTCCGGTCAAGGTTAAGGACCTTATAGTCCATGGGTTTAAGGACCCCACAGTCCGGCGTTTAGTTTTAAGATATTACGGTCAAGGTTAAGGACCTCATAGTCCATGAGTTTAAGGACCCCACAGTCCGTATCAATGTATGGTCATCGGGACCCGTTACCTCTTTGAAGACGTTGAAGAATTACAACGCCAAATATCAAAGGAGTGAAGAGATGTACCCTTAAACCAAGGTAGATTAAGTGATCTGTAGTCCAATTTGGAAACTAAGATCAAATATTATATTATGAGCCCATCAGCCCAATTAAGTTTGAATTGAGGACTTATGGCCAGCTTGGGCTAAGTCCAATCATGTTTGGAATATTGGCCCTCTATTGGTTCATTGAAGGAGAGGCCTTGCCTCTGGAAACTTAGCCAATTGGGCTGAAGCTCGTGTTAAACACTAGAGACCAACAGTGTTGAACACTGGGAATAAGATTAACAAGTTAGTGTTAAACACTAAAAGATAATCAGTGTTGAACACTAGCAACAGGGCTTTCAAATTAGTGTTAAACACTAAGATAATCAGTGTTAAACACTGGTGACAGAGATTTTAATTTAGTGTTGAACACTAAGAAAATTAATGTTAAACTCTGTTAACAGAGATTTAATTTAGTGTTAAACACTAAGAAATTCAGTGTTAAACACTGCAAGAAAAGCTCTTCGATTAGTGTTGAACACTAAGGCAAAACAGTGTTAAACACTGGATTTAGAGGCTCCAATTTAGTGTTAAACACTAAGGTAAGAGGGGTCACGTGGTAGCACGTGAGGGCGCCCTCCCCTTTATTGGTTCTGCCGAGAGTATTGAATACTTTGGAGCATCACGTGCTGTCACGTGATGGACATTTAAGTGTTTTTGTGTTAAAACTTTTGCCAAGGGTCACGTGGGTCACGTGAGGCATTGCCTCAAAAGCCTTTCTCTATGGATCTTTCCAGGGGTCACGTAGTAGCACGTGACTCTGCCTCTTTGCAATTTCTGATTAAATTCTTCATTAAATCCCCATTGTCTTCTGAAGAATTATATTCTCTGATAGAGTTGAACTCTGATTTTCCTGTAGGAATTAAATTCCTCATATATGTGAAGAATTGAGTTCGGTCATAGGGTTAAACCCTAATAATAACTTTAAAGGAACTAAATTCCTTCTTTCTTTAGAGAATTATTCTTAGATAGGGTTAAACCCTAATTTATATTTTGAGGAATTAGATTCTGTCATAGGGTGAACCCCAATTTCTTCTTTCTTAAGGGAATTAAATTCCTGTTATTTTTAACAGAACTAAATTCTTAACTAGGGTTAAACCCCGATTCTGTTCATTCTGAAGGAATTATATTCCTATAATATAGGGTTAAACCCTAATTCATCTCAAAGGAATTAAATTCCTATAATTCTGCGAGGATTAAATCCTCAAACTTTCATTCCCTCTCTATGCTTTGGATCTGCATAGCAGGATCTCAACCCAATGAGAATTAAATTCTCTATTCATGGGGAGATGTGCACTTTGCAGATCCTCTACTAAAGAGAGAACTAAGTTCTTCTTTTTAATATATAAGAGTTAAACTCTTTTGAGAATTAAATTCTCTTTTAGAGGCCTTCCCTTTCTTACCTAAGGCTTTCTTCTGCAGAAGATCCAATTCTTCCAAAGTCTTAGGGCTTTTTTCCCTTTTTCCCTCTCTTTTTCTCTATGTATCTCCTTGTGTATGTATGTTGTCTCCTATTTATAGGAGAAGGAGTAGAATCAATTAGTTTTAGTGAATTTTTCATTGAGAGATTTGATTTGCATTCATCATTCATCTGGTCCTTTGGATTATTAGGTGAATTTTATTCACCATTGGATTTTAAATCCAAAGATTTTCCTTTGTTATTTCGATTGGATTTTAAGGGGAAATCTTTCCAAGTTCAAGATTTTTCCATAAATAGATGATATTTAATCACCTTTAAGTCTTTAGTCCAATCGGTTCCAAATAATCATTCTCGTTTGGAAAGATTTAAATGCTGTTCAGAATTTAATTCTGTTAAATAATGAGGATTTGAAAGCCGGTCACGTGTGGCCACGTGACCCTTGGTCACGTGTAGACACGTGACCCTCTGGAACAAGCTTCCTTCTCATTTCTGCGCTCTGTCTTCTAGCCGCTGTTCAACCGTCACGTGCCAACACGTGACCCCCGGTCACGTGTGAACACGTGATGCCTCCTTCATAAGCTTTCCTGATTTTAAATCAGGAAACAAATGCCCCCACAACGTTTTTCTCACGTGTTTGCACGTGAGTGCAACGCTGTCACTTTGGTGACCGTTGGATTTCTCTAGGGACTCGGGTAAATGAAGCGTTTCCATCTCATCCTATAAATATCCATGTCCTTTCAGAAGAGCCTCCACTTTTCTCATCTCCTTCTTTGCAAACTTTTTCTGAGAATTTAATTCTCTTCTAGCAGAGCTTAGTTCTCAGCCTTGAAACATTTTCAGAGTTTAACTCTGTTTGACCGATTCTTCTTCCTCAGGTAATCATCTTGAGTGGACGAAGAAATTTTATACATAAAATTCTCTGGATTTTAAATCCACTTCAAGGGTTTCACCCTTTTAATATGAACCCATTTTTCCTTTAAGTTTTTCAACCAAAGTATGAAATAGAACTTTCAACAGCAGATCCTTTTAGGGTTCATATGATCTTTAAGGAGATAATGGTGGCGGTTAGCATCTATGGAATTTAATTCCATCTCAAAAAAAAAAAATTCTGGGAATTTAATTCCCTTTTTCTTAATAAGGAATTTAATTCTTATGAAGAACTCAGTTCTTCACATGGAGGCTTCTTAGGGTCTCTTGGCCCGAGGTTGTCCTTCAGTAATCAAGAGGAAGAAGTTCGTAATGAATTTTCTTAATTGTTACTTCGGGTATCATGGATGCCCATTTGTATAATCTTGACGAAATCATTTCCTATGGGAATATTCGTGCACTGGGCTGCAGTCAGAACCAGGAGTTCAGTAATGTTCAGTGCGCCGAGATCATGAGCCGCTTTGACGAGTACAACCATCGGCTACTCCCCCGTCGCTCTTCTCTTCTGAGGCTGATCGTGCTGGCGATCTAGGAGGCACTCCCTCTCTTTTGCACCGGCATACCGCTCGGGGTCTTGGACACTGCCGAGGATAAGGTACATTCAGTGTACCTGATGAGCTTGATCTCAAAGAGGAGGCGAGACTACCACATTGATCTCTTGCACCAGGCCTTTCAGCAGTCAGCCATACTTGCCGCCTATCGGAGGGTGGAGGACATTCGTGAGGACCCCGACGCTTGCGACCGTGAGAGGAAGCATACCAGGATGGTTCGAAATGCCTGGAAGATCTTGGACAAAGTTACATTCGAGTTTCTCAATCCGTGCCCTGCGTCAGAGGTCTTACCGTTGTAAATGTGTTCTTTTTATTTTGTATGAATTTCTTAAAGCATGAATGATAAGTTTTATTATGTTTTTCTATGTTTGTATGTCTTTCTGTGGGATTTTCTCATTTTGCTATTGTTGTTGTTGATGCTTTCAATATGCAGGGTGCTATTCCATTTTTTTAGTGCACGTTAAGTTTGGGGCTCACGTGTTCTGCACGTGGGGTCCTTTGATGGGACTGTTCAAAAATTTTCCCATGCCATATTTTTAGTGCACAATATCAGATGCAGAGAAGGAGCCATGGAAATAGTTCCATCTCCTTGATTTCCAATGCCTTCCCCTTTTGGGCCTTGGAAATAGCTTCAACGTGCAAGATTTTCCGCGCGCAGCACTTAATGCCCCCCTTTATATTTAGGGCCATGGCCTTCTTTTCTCTTCACAGAGAAATTCATTCTCATTTTGGTGTGATTTGTCTGGAGAAACAACTGAGCGCCATGGCCTGCAATCACCCTCACGCTCATCGACAGCCATGGGAAGTTCCTATCGAGGAGATGATCCCCCGCTTTGCTGCCCGATTGGTGGATCCACTCCTTACCGATGACGAATGCGACTCGGCAATGTATGAACTCGCGATCCGTCGGGGGTCCTCCCTCCCGATGGGGTCCCTCTGGCTCCGGATGATTCTCACGGCCGTGCTTGCCGATGTCCCTCCTCACCCAGCGGAGATGACCCTGGCGATGCTTGACGCGGCCGAAGAAAAGCTCGAGGGCTTTCATGAAGCGTGCCTAATTACTCAAGCTTTGAAAGATCGCTCGGTTCACCTTCTGAGCGAAATAAGAGCCCGTCGGGCTGTTATGTCTGCTTTCGCGGACGAATATGGCGCCAATCGGTGGGGAGCGACTCCTCGCGAGAACCGGCGCTTTGATGTGTTAGAGAAAGCGGAGAGAGAGATGGAGAATTTTGTTCTTTGCTTTGTTAACCCTTGTGCTACTGATCCCGTGTTTGGCGACCTTTTCCCGCTAGCGTAGTATATTTAAATTAGCCCCTTTTTTGTATGCTTTATGCTGAACTTCCATGTAGGATTGGTACTCGTATGTATGTTTTCGCTTGCATAAATAAACTTTTTTTTCTTCTTATGAAAACTTTCTTTAATTATCAACACTATCATCATGTCGCATGCACATTAAAGCTTCGAATATTATTTCTTTCTCGGACGTTCATATAATTGCGAACACATGCTTGATAGGATAAACGTCGGAAATTTTCTCGTTGCCTTTCATACCAGGTGATGTGAGCGCGTTTTAGATCGATTATTGCTGTCGACTGGGAGACCATTTATACGGTCTTGAGCGTGTACGTTCCGTTTCCAAGGTTGCGGTCGCGAAAGTGAGCTTAAGTGGCCTGACAGGGCAACACGTGGCGAACACATTGTTGTGCGAGAAAAGGGCTCGGCCGCAAATTCTCGAAGAGGGAGCTGGCTTCTAAGGTGCTGAGCGAGCTTCAAGCTAATCTTACCGCCAAGGCCAACAAAGCATATGAACTCTGGCGGGTGATTCAAGAGTCTATCAGGGTGGTGGTGACTCTTGATAAAGCTGCTACGTTCACTCGTGAGAGGGTCGAGGCTCATAAGGCCACCGAGAAAGAGCTTGAAGGTCGGCTCGCTTCGTATCAGGCCCAGCAGGCTCAGGCGGAGGCCCGTCTTTTGACGATCTTAAATCATGAGGTCGTGGCCCAACAAAAGCAGGATGAGCTGACCAAATTGCTACATCGCCCGCCGGCTTAAAGACTTGTATCTTTTCCTTTCTTTTTGGTACATACTCATGGATGAGAGTATCTTCTTTTTGTTTCTTTCATGAATTGTACTTTGTATCCATTTTGGTTTATGAATAAAAGATACATTTTTCTTCTCAATGGTGTGTCTCTTTTCATTGAATGTGTTTTGCGGACAATTTATCTTGATCTCCTCGCAGGGCAGTGATGGCTTAGGATTCGGGGTTAAGATCTGCTTCCTAATACTTTCGCGCTTTATGAGCCACGAGAGTCCCATAAAGAGTTTTTCTCCTTATGGGTCGAAGGGATCCCATAGGTGTAAGTTTTTCTTAAGAATCGTGAGGATTCTTAAGCGGGTTTTCCCTTGAGAGTCGCAAGGATCTCACAAGAGAGTTTTTCTTCCTTACAGGTCGTGAGGACCTGCAAGTGCTGGATGTGGTCACCCTTATCCGTGTTTCACGGGGTCAGGGGTTGCTCAAGGCATCGTAGTTTAAAGACGTCGCAGTCAAGGTTAAGGACATCATAGTCCGTGGATTTAAGGACTCCACAGTCCGATGTTAGTTTTAAGACATCACGGTTAAGGTTAAGGACGTCATAGTCCGTGGATTTAAGGACTCCACGGTCCGATGTTAGTTTTAAGACATCACGGTCAAGGTTAAGGACCTCATAGTCCGTGGATTTAAGGACTCCACAATCCGATATTAGTTTTAAGACATCACGGTCAAGGTTAAGGACATCATAGTCCGTGGATTTAAGGACTCCACAGTCCGATGTGAGTTTTAAGACATCACGGTCAAGGTTAAGGACGTCATAGTCCGTGGATTTAAGGACTCCATAGTCCGATGTTTGGTTGCGGGGACCCGTCACCTCTTTGAAGACGTTGAGGAATTACAACGCCAGGTATCAAAGGAGTGAAGAGATGTACCCCTAAACCGAGGTGGAATCAATATAGAATCAGGGTGGTTGATCGTTAGTTTTAAGACATTACGGTCGAGGTTAAGGACATCATAGTCCGTGGATTTTGAGGACTCCACAGTCCGGTGTTTGCTCTGGATGCTTCACACGGGTTCACTGCCGTTCTTGGCGAGGACCAGGCTCCGCTTTGGGCGTTTTTCGCGGGGTCAAAGAGTGACGTTATCCACGTTCCACGTAACCAGGAATTTTGCACTAGATGTTTCACACGGGTTCACTGCCGTGTTCGGCGAGGACTAGGCTCCGCTCTGGATGCTTCACACGGGTTCACTGCCGTGCTCTGCGAGGACCAGGATCCGCTCTGGACGTTTTCCACGAGGTCAAAGAGTGACGTTATCCGCGTTCCACGTAACCAGGAATTTTGCACTAGATGCTTCACACGGGTTTACTGCCGTGTTCGGGGAGGACTAGGCTCCGCTCTGGATGCTTCACACGGGTTCACTGCCGTGCTCTGCGAGGACCAGGTTCCGCTCTGGATGTTTTCCACGGGGTCAAAGAGTGACGTTATCTGCGTTCTACGTAACCAGGAATTTTGCTCTGGATGCTTCCCACGGGTTCACTGCCATGTTCTGCGAGGACCAGGCTCCGCTCTGGATGCTTCACACGGGTTCACTGCCGTGCTCTGCGAGGACCAGGATCCGCTCTGGACGTTTTCCACGGGGTCAAAGAGTGACTTTATCCGCGTTCCACGTAACCAGGAATTTTGCTCTGGATGCTTCCCACGGGTTCACTGCCGTGTTCTACGAGGACCAGGCTCCGCTCTGGACGTTTTCCACGGGGTCAAAGAGTGACGTTATCCGCGTTCCACATAACCAGGAATTTTGCTCTGGATGCTTCCCACGGGTTCACTGCCGTGTTCTGCGAGGACCAGGCTCCGCTCTGGACGTTTTCCACGGGGTCAAAGAGTGACGTTATCCGCGTTCCACGTAACCAGGAATTTTGCTCTGGATGCTTCCCACGGGTTTACTGCCGTGTTCTGCGAGGACCAGGCTCCGCTCTGGATGCTTCACACGGGTTCACTGCCGTGCTCTGCGAGGACCAGGATCCGCTCTGGAAGTTTTCCACGGGGTCAAAGAGTGACGTTATCCGCGTTCCACGTAACCAGGAATTTTGCTCTGGATGCTTCCCACGGGTTCACTGCCGTGTTCTGCGAGGACCAGGCTCCGCTCTGGACGTTTTCTACGAGGTCAAAGAGTGACGTTATCCGCGTTCCACGTAACCAGGAATTTTGCTCTGGATGCTTCCCACGGGTTCACTGCCGTGTTCTGCGAGGAACAGGCTCCGCTCTGGACGTTTTCCATGGGGTCAAAGAGTGACGTTATCCGCGTTCCACGTAACCAGGAATTTTGCTCTGGATGCTTCCCACGGGTTCACTGCCGTGTTCTGCGAAGACCAGGCTCCGCTCTGGACGTTTTCCATGGGGTCAAAGAGTGACGTTATCCGCGTTCCACGTAACCAGGAATTTTGCTCTGGATGCTTCCCACGGGTTCACTGCCGTGTTCTGCGAAGACCAGGCTCCGCTCTGGACGTTTTCCACGGGGTCAAAGAGTGACGTTATCCGCGTTCCACGTGACCAGGAATTTTGCTCATCGTATCCGCATTTCATGGAATGGAGGTTTGACTGTTGGTGATATTTATATCGCCGAGCCATGGAACTAAGGGTTGCCGCTGCTCCGCTTTGGTTGAAGTTGTGTCCGTTGTTACGAGAAGAGTGTTGGGATGATCTCTAGGTTGCTTGCGGCCCGTCGAGATGAAACCTGGGGGGAAGTATGATCACTTCTTTGTTTACGCCCTTGGATTGTATACAGGGTGTGATGGAACATCACCTGTAGGGCATAATTTTTTTTTATTTTATTTTATTTCATTTCTTTTTCCGCGATGCTCCATCATTTCAGCTTTTATATCGCGAAGGTCGTGATTGCCCTATCATTTCGGCTATTTTTCGCGGTGCCCAATCATTTCGGCTATTTATTTCATTTTTACTCGCTGCTTTTTATTGCGAGTTGCCCCATCATTTCGGCTATTTTGCGTGCATACATTTTTACTTGCTGCTTTTTATTGCAAGTTGCCCCATCATTTCGGCTATTTCGTATGCACGTGCGGCCTACTGGCTTTTCGCCATAAACCTGAAATTAGACACCGATTTCGGTATCAGCACCGCTACAACTGGGATATGGCGAGGAGCGAATCATCATCTGCCTCTGTCGATGTTAAACAAAGGTGGCTTAGCAAACAGGGTTAGGGTCCTGTCGACTAAGGCTTTTGACTTCATGAGCCGTAAGGGTCTCACAAAGGTATTTCTCCCTACAAGTCGTGAGGATCTTGTAGGTGTATTTTCTCCCTAGGAATCGTGAGGATTCCTAAGTGTATGTTCCTCTGTAAGTCGTAAGGATCCTACAAGAGGGCTTTCTCCTTATAAGTCGAGAGGACTTATAAGGGTTGTTCACCATAGGGACATACCCCTAGTCACGGGTGGGACTTTTGCTGAGGAAATGTTTATTCGCGCCCGTGGATTGTATACAAGGGTCAGTATGAGCCGCTTGTAGGGCAATATCGAAAGTTGTGGGGGGTTTGCTTAAGAACAGGTTCAGGTTTCTGTAACTTAAGACTTTCAAATCTTATGAGCCGTGAGGGTCCCATAAGAGAGTTCTCCTTACGAGTCGTGAGGATCTCGCAAGTGTAATTTCTCCTTAGGAGTCGTGAGGACTCCTAAGTGTGTTGCTCCCTTGTGAGTCGTAAGGATCTCACGTTGGTGGTTTCTCCTTACAAGGTCGTGAGGACCCTGCAAGTGTCCTTTAACGAGGTTGCGCCCTTTCGGGTTTTCACAAACACTCGCCGGTGGCCCTGCTGTTTTTACTCACGGAGTCCTTTCGGGTTTTCATCCGTGCCCATTTTGCTTATGGACATACCGTTTTTATTTTTTTTTCTTTCTATTTTTCTATTATTTTTTTTACGAGGTCGCGCCCTTTCGGGTTTTCATGAACACTCGCCGGTAGCCCTGCTGTTTTTACTCACAGAGCCCTTTCGGGTTTTCATCCGTGTCCATTTTGCTCATGGACATACCGTTTATATATATATATTTTAATTTTTATTATTATTTTTTTTATTCATCTCGTCATCCTGAAGATGCTGCGGTAGTAGTTTAAGGATGTTTCGGTCCGTCGTTAGTTTAAGGACGTTCCGGTCCGTCGTTAGTTTAAGGACGTTTCGGTCCGTCGTTGAGAGGGCCGGCTACTACTTATAGAGCTTGAGCTTAGGAAGATAGCGAGCGGGCATAGTCGTCGTCATCTATCATTGACCTAGGCTGTGACTCCTTAAGCGTAGTATTTCTTTAGGAAGCGGCCGTTTATTGGCCTGAAAGGCCTCTCACCGTGCATATCCATGAGTAGATAGGCTCCACCCTGGTAGACTTTGTCTATGATGTACGGGCCTTCATAGTTTGGCTCGAATTTTCCCCGCTTGGCGCGATTGGGGATCATAGGCCTTTTGATCACTAGTACGAGTTCGCCTTGGCGGAATATCCTCGGTTGGGTCAATCTTTCATATGAGAACGTCATCTTTGCTTTATAATGTTCCAGATTTTGTTGTGCTATGAGCCGGGTTTCATCAAGGGCATCAAGCTCCTCAAGCCGAAGGTGAGCGTTTTCTTCGTTCGTTAGCTCGTAGTGGACTGCCACTCCTAGAGAGGGTAGCTCTATCTCGAGGGGAAGTACTGCTTCTGTACCGAACACCAACGCGTACGGCGTTGTGTTCATGGCTGTCTTGAACGTAGTCCGATATGCCTAAAGACCCTCTTGCAGTCTCTCATGCCAGTCCTTCTTATTTCGGGACACCGTCTTCTTCATGATCTTTGTCAGGGTCTTGTTGAAGGCCTCGGCTAGACCATTAGCTCGCGGATTGTAAACTGAAGAATATCTCCAGTCTATATTGTGCTGTTGTGCGAAGCGACTGATCTTGTGGCTTCTGTAGGCCGGCCCGTTATCGGAGATAATCCGCCGCGGAGTTCCAAACCGATAAATGACGTGCGTCTTGAAAAAGTGGAGGATATTCTCCGTCTTTACTCCCTTCAGCGGTACTGCTTCTGCCCATTTGGAGAAGTAATCAGTCGTCGCCAGGATGAAACGATGTCCCCTAGACGATGCCGGTTTGATGGGGTCGACTATGTCAGTTCCCCACATTTCGAATGGCCAGCTAGCCACCGTCGGATGTAGTGGATTTGGATGCTGGTGGATGAAATCCCCATGGATTTGGCATGAGTGGCATTGCTTCGCATATTCGAGGCAGTCCTGGATCATCGTGGGCCAGTAGTAACCCATCCGTTTAATTTTCAACTTCATTTTCGGGCCTGCTTGATGAGAACCACAGATTCCGTCATGAACTTTCTGAACGACTCTTTCTGCTTCGTCAGGTCCTAAACATCTCAGCCACAGAGAATCAAACGACCTCTTGTACAGAGTATCGTTGACGAAGGCGAAAGACAGAGCTCGCTTCATGAGCTGATGTCTTGAAGACGCTTCTTCGGGCATTCGGTGGGACTTAAAGTAGTCTATGAAGACTTCCTTCCAGTCCTCAGCCTTCTCACGGTCTTTTATTTGTAGGGTCGTCTGCTCAGTCACACCCTTCTCTTCGGATGATCCCGGAGATATTTCTGCTGGGGCGAGCACTTGATGGCTTTGTACCACGATTCTGACGTCATCGAGGTTCTCGTCAGCCAGTTCTTTAGCGAGCTTAGCTAACACGTCTGCTTTGCTATTTTCCGCGCATGGTATGCTGTCCAAAGTATAGGAGGGAATTTGGGTCAACAGTTGTTGCACCTTTTCACCGTACTTGACCAACTCCGGTTTGTACGTTTGGTAGTCGCCGTTTACTTGACTAACGACCAGTTGAGAATCCCCGTATATGAGAAGGTTTTCAATTCCCATGTCAATGGCGATCTCGAGGCCTGCTATCAAAGCTTCGTATTCGGCTTCGTTATTTGTCCTCGGCTCTGTTAAGGAGAAAGCGAAGCGCATTATTCCTCCTTGTGGAGTCACGAAGATGAGGCCTACCCCCGGTTTGATTATAGGGGCATCTTGTCTGCGCTTCTTCAGGGAAGATGCCCCTATCGAAATAAAGTTCCCATCGGGTATCACCACCGTCGATCGCGTCAAACGCATGTTCGTCTGGTAAATCGCAATTTAGAGGAGAACCGGCAGGTACTGGATGCTCAGCAAGGAAGTCGGCGATGGCTTGACCTTTCACTGCCTTAAGCGTCTGATAGGTTATTGAAAACTCCATCAAGAGCAGGGCCCATTTAGTGAGTCTCCCTGTCAACATGGCCTTTGACATTAGATATTTTAGGGGGTCCACCTTTGATATAAGACGGATTTCATGTGCCAATGCATAGTGCCGGAGTTTTTTTATCGTGAAGATTAACGCCAGGCAGTGTTTTTCGATAGAGGAGTAATTACTTTCTGCCCCCAGCAGAACTCGACTTAAGTAATAAAGAGCTCTCTCCTTCCCTCGATCATTCTCCTGTGCCCATAATGCGCCTAAGGAACCTTCGAGGGCTGTTGTATAAAGAATAAGAGGCTTTCCCTTAACCGGAGCAGCCAACACTGGAGGGTTCTGCAGGTACTGCTTGATCTCGTCCAGTGCGCCTTGGCATTTGTGATCCCAAACGAATGGAGTTCCCTTCTTCATCAGGTGACTGTAAGGACGGCACTTGCCTGACAGGTTGGCGATAAACCGCCGGATGTACGCGAGCTTCCCCTGGAGAGACCGCAGCTGTTTGAGAGTCCTTAGCGGTGGCATTTCCATGATCGCCTTGATCTTAGATGGATCTATTTCTATACCTCGGTGTTGGATGATGAATCCCAGGAATTTACCCAAGGAGACCCCGAACGTGTATTTGAGGGGATTCATCTTCAAATTATATTGCCGAAGGCGTTGAAATACGGTCTTCAGATGCTCTAAATGTTCTTCGTATGACATGCTCTTCACTACGAGGTCGTCGATATAGCAATCGACGATTTCATGTATGAGATCATCGAAGATCTTTGTCATGGCCCTTTGATAGGTGGCGCCGGCATTCTTTAAACCGAAAGGCATAACTTTGTAGCAGAATATACCCAAAGGAGTCCGGAAAGCGGTGTGCTTTTGGTCTTCGGGATGCATCTTTATCTGATTGTACCCTGATGAACCGTCCATAAAGGAGAAAACCTCATGAGTGGACGTATTGTCTATCATCAGCTCGGTGACCGGTACCGGGAAATCGTCCTTCGGGCAGGCTTTATTGAGATCCTAGAAGTCCACACATATGCGCACTGTCCCATTCTTCTTCATTACCGGGACGATGTTGGCGACCCAATCAGGATACTGTACCTCCTGGATAAACCCGGAATCGATTAGTTTCTTGACTTCGGCGTTAATGCTCATTTCAAGCTCGAGCCGCATCCGTCTCGGCGCCTGTTTGACTGGCTTGATATCCGGGGATATTGCTAATTTATACAACGCAATATCTGGATCTAATCCTGGCATCTCAGAATAGTTCCACGCGAAGCAATCTCTATGTCGTAGAAGCACGTCTTTTAACGCCGCCGCCCTTTCCTCAGATAGCAGCTCGCTAACGAATGTCGGTCGCGGATCGTCTGCCGATCCCAACTCAATCTTCTTGAGGTTATCTGCAGTAGTATGTATGCCATCTTCCAGTTCTTTCGGAGCCGGTGGAAATTCTGAGATTACCTCATTGACATTGTTTTCGAAGCACCAAGGGAGCTCATCTATGTCCTCGGGTTCTTCTTTTAATATTGTAATTATGTGACAGGTGCGAATCCGCTTCCAAGACCGATGTAGATCTGGCTCTACTCTTGCGGCTTTAGGTTCGTGCTTTTGTGGCGGCGTTACCCTCCAGCTGCTGGATAAAGCAAATCTGCCTTGCTGGTACTGGTCTTCGACCCAGTTTTTAAAGGTGAAGCAGTATTCGATAGGGTGTCCTATGGCTCGGTGATAAGAGCAATAGCCCGGATGAGAAACTTTGTTAGCTTGCTCAGGGTGCTTAGACTCCGGAAGTGCGATCATTTGATGTTTTATAGCGAGCTCGAATAACTTCTTCGTCTTGTCTCGAGGGAAGGAATACGCTCGACTCATCCTCTTCATGAGGGACAAATCCGGACCGCGCAATGCCCGCTCACATGACTCTCTAATCCTGCGTCGTTGTTGCCTTTTTCCGCTTCTTGACTTACTCCTGCTTTTGTATCGGGCCTTTTGCACAACGAGTTGACAGAGAGGAGCATCTTCGTCTTTTGCAGCTTGTTGAAACAGACGTTGTATCCTGGCCTTCTCGTAGATGGTCATCTCGCGGTTGTGATCTTCCCGAGCCGTTTGACCCGCTTTCCTGATAAGCTTGCCCGTTCGTTCTTCAAATGACGGACTCGACATTTCGCTCGTGGGATCCAGTTTTGACGAGGGGTTAGCATTCCCCTACAGGGTGTCCTCCTCTTCATCGAAGTTATATATGGCGTAGCTGCCGTGGACTCGCTCCCGTTTCCTGGATCTCACATATCCAAGCCCAAGCGTTTCCATTCTCCCATTGGGCAATTTGTGCTGAGTCCCAGGAACATTCCAAACCTTGTTGTAGAACTGAGCCTGTCGAACAGTCTGTTTTAAGGGTTCTCCTTGGCGCTTCAATAGCCTCCTTAGTCCATTTGTGTAATATCTGGGCAAACGGATGGGTTGGAGCCTGTCGAGTGTAGCATCCGCGCCATGCCATATCTCTTTCTCCACTCTCGTTTCTGTGGATTAGTAGAATAGGATCATCTTTTCACCCTTTCGCCTGGGAGGGACGTAAAATGTCTGTAGGTCCTGCACATTGTGAGCTTGAAGTGCGTCGAAATCCTTATAGTGTTTCCGCGGCACTATGGTGATTTGCAAACTCTGATCATCGCCAGGGGATGCTTGTATTGACGGCTGACTGGAGAACACGGCATTAACCTCATCTTCCGAGTCACTTCCGAAGATCAACATGGGGGCGGACGGTCCCGAGTTGTTGCGTCGAGACGGCCCAGCGTAAACTATCTCTTCTTCTTCTTCGGTATCGCTCTCGAAAACAGGGATGGTGGCGGCGGCTTTGTTCTCCGGCTTGCGACACTTTTCTGTATCTTCGAAGTCTGGCAAAAAGTACTTTGCATCTTCGTACTTGCGGACTTCATTCATGGAGAATGGGTTCAGCTCACCCGTCACGATATACTCAAAACCATCCTTGAAGTACTTCATACACTGATGCTGTGTAGAAGGGATGATATTGTACTCGTATAACCAAGGACGACCGAGCAAGGCGTTGTAGCAGGTCTTGGCGTCAATGACGTGAAACTTGATGTCCGTGACGAGCAGTCCGAAGAGTAATGTTAGTATTACAGATCCGAGAGTCCGTGATGACTGGGAGTCGAAACCGGAGGTGGTAATTTTGTCGTGAGTGAGGTGCTGCACGCACATGAAGATTTCCTCTAACACCCGAACGTTAAGGAGATTGACGGAGGATCCATTATCCACCAGGATCTTGCCTATCTTGATATCATGGCAGTATCCAGAGACATATAAGGGACGGTTGTGGTCGCACGTCCCGAGGAGAAAATCTTCGTCACCGAAAGTGACGTCGGCCGTGTGCACCTCTTCCAGTTCATCCTTCATCCTTTCCGCGGTGAGGAAAGCTTGGAATTGCTCGGGTTCTTGTAACGCCTTGATTAATGAATATCGCGCTTCTTTTGATAATAGGAGGGCATCGAGAATACTGAGCTGAGAAGGTAGCTTCCTTAGGTGCGCTAGGATGTTGTAGTCCACCTTACCCTTCCTGGGAGGGTCCTTGGCAGTCAGCTCTTTCATGACTTGGTCATCTAAGACGATATCTTCAGTGACCTTTTCCTTTCCCTTATCTTTTCTATTTGCGGGCTCGAGATTCTTTTCCGGGAGCGTGCGATTGCGCAGTTGAATGTTTTCGCAGGCTTCCGATTCCTCTTCTTTCCCTAAAACGGATTCTTTAAAGAGAGGGCCCAGAGCCATTTCCTTATCAGAGTCGCTCCCAAAGGTGAGAACTTGTGATTCTCCGGCGTTGATCATGTAACAATTGCCGGCAGTTCTTTTGTGCCCGTCGGTAGTTCTTCCCTGCTCCCGACGAGTTCTGCATTTCATGCGCTTAAAATGTTGCTGGTGAGCAACATATCCCTGCCACCATACCCTGAAAGCGTCGCACTCCTCCGTAGGGTGCGAAATTTTCCGGTGGTATGAGCAATAATTAGGGTGCCTCTCCGCCCCATCGAACGTGTTCTCTTCTGAGGGTGGTAGCTTCATTCCCATTGACATGGCTTTGGCAAACCTTTTCCTCATCTTGAATACGTTCTTATCAGCATCGTATGTCTTTTGATCTGGCGGGAATGCTTCGACTCTTTCGTTTAGTCGCCTGCATTTGGCTCCTTCTGATGCGGCCATCTCACGCTCCCGATCGGATTTACTTTTCAAACGAATCTCGTCTAGAAAGGCGTCGATCATTTCATCTGTAGGCCATACAAGTTCTGGCTCAGGGTGTGCCCCCAGTTTCTCAGTGCCAGGAGTTTTCTCATCTTCCAAGTGGGAAATTACATGATAACTCGCCACATATTCTTCGGATTCATCTGACGAGCTCTCTCCATCATCTTCCTGCTGGAAGACGTGGTTGAGGAACTCTTGCAGTATGACGGGAGTCCGCGCCTTTTGATTGTACTCCTCCAGCGCGTCAATCTGTTTCTGCAAATCCGTGCGCTTGTCTCCAGGCTTCACGGGCTTCTTGGGTTTCTTCTTCTTTTTCTTCGAAGATTTTGACGGTTGGGTGTGAGTATTTGGGCCATCACCACCGATCTTTGTAGTTGGGCGTGGCTTCAGCATCCCTTCAATGATTTGAGGTTCAAGAGGGTTCTTCCATTCGACTGCCGGACACGCATGAAGATCACTCAGCATCCTTTTGGTTTTAGCCGATAGCACGACCTCCCATGGAGCTTCTTCAATAAAAGAACAGGTTGCCCCCGGTGTATCTGCTTTCTTGGGAATATGCGGCTGTGGCGGGTTCACCTTCCACTTCTCGGACAGTGCAAACTTTCCCTGGAGGTATTGATCTTCAATCCATCCTTTGAAAACGAAACAATATTCAATCGGATGGCTTACGGTTTGATGGTAAGGGCAATAGTTAGGGTTATTCACCTCAGTGGGTTATGGCGGTCGCCTCGGATTTGGCAGGTTGATAAGCCTGTTGTGTACTGCCAGCTCGAATAACCGTTTCGTCTTGTCCCGCGGGAACGAGTAGGGGCGCTTCATCTTCTTATTATAATACCGCCTTCTTTCTTCCAGTTGATCCACCGGCTTTGGGGCAATGGGTTGCTGCCGAGCATTCGCAACGAAGGTTGCCTTCCCTTTACCCTTGTCATTCCGAGGCTCTGGCTTCGGGGGAGACGGTTTGTGACCCATCTGGTCCATCTGGGCCAACTTGTCGATCAAAGCCTGAAACGTGGTCGGCTTAAAGAACATCATGAACTGGGAGATAGTTGCATGAGGGTCTAGGTGTAACACCTTAGGATGTGTTAGTGACTAATTATATTTAAATAAAGGGTTTTTAATGAAAAGTTTACCAAATTGTGTTTCAAATATTTTTCCTAATTTAATAAATATTTTTCTAAAATTTTCCTAGGCTTGCACACACATGTGCATGTAAACTAGGGTTTTTAAATGAGTTATTACCATGATTAGTAACCATGGTGGGTTAATCATGGGGATTAAGTCTTTTGGGTTTTAATTGAGTTTAAATTAGTTATTTAATAGTTGCTTTAATTTGAAATTCCTTGGGGTGTTGACTTGTGAGAGAGAGAGAGAGTGCATCATGGCTTAGGCCATGCTTGCAATTAATGAAGAGAGAGAGAGAGGAGGGTTGACATTGGGGTGATGTTTTTCCTCTCATTTCTTTGTTCTTCTCTCAAACCTCACATACACACACACACACCCACTTACCTCTCAGCTGAAGCAAGCACATCAGCAGCAACTGAAGCAAGAAGCACAGCAGCAGCAGCCAGAAACAGCAATAGCAGCAACAGAGAGCAGCAGCAGCAGCAACAGTAAGCAGCAACAGCATCACAGCAGCAACTGCAGCCCTTTCCGTTCACTTCATCTTCTTCCTCCAGCTCCCTAGGGTCGATTGTGAGGTATATTTCCTAAACTTACTCCCTAGTTTACTTGTTTAGGGTAGTTTTGCTTCAGTTAGTGATTTTTGGTGCGATTTAGTGCGATATGAGGTGTTTAGTGTGAACCTTGGCCAAGTGAGGTGTGTTTTGGTTTCAGTAGGTTGATAGAGTGTTGTTAAGGCCATATTAACCTAGCTTTAACCCCGATTGCACTGAAATACCACCAGATCCCTATTTGATGCAATTCATCGTTTTAAGGCAAAATTGGAGTTTCTGAAAACTGCTATCGACCCGGTGAGTTTAGGTTAATTTTGAGAAGACTGCAGTATACTTGTTAGGTGCTGATACACCAGGTAGAAGCTGACCCCCTTTCTTCATGATGAGGCCGCCGAAATATTAGTTCTGGCCGCAATTTGCGGCCAGATGGATAGGGTTTGGGTTGTGGTTTGGTCCCTTGGGTGTATTCTGCTGTGTGTAGTGTGATGATATATATATTTTTGTAAGTTAAGTTCTATATAAAAATCTGGGGCTTATTACCTATTTCTCGTATTTTCTAAACCTTCGCGACACGCGTGATACATGTGTGAATTTGGGGTTTCTGCATATCGCGACGCGTCAGGGTAGTTTCAGGCGCGTGATCACACGTTTTAGCGTATCGCGCACATGCGCGATTGGTTTGCGACACGGGTTTCTAGTTGGACCTTAATACCACGTTTTTGTGAAATTAAGCTTATGTGTGATTTACGTTATGTGATTCTAGGTTCGCAGGCGAGTGAGACGGACGCTGCGAAGAAGAGCAAGCAAGTCGTCGGCTACACTTAGCGCGAGACTTCGGTGAGTAGATTTAACATCTACGGGGATATCGCCCGCATGGTGTTCTATGTCAGGGCTGATAGGACCTTATAGTTACATTTACATACATTGACTTTTCATGGCCACTATTTAGGGCATACTGCATTCCCTGCTATATGTACATAAACTAGAATTGATAGAACACCGCACCCTTACTGACAATTCACGCTGCACAAGCACTACCTTGACATGACATTCATACTTGATGCATATATTACATCGGATCATTATGCTGTAGCTCATCTTTTATGTGACTTGACATGACATTCATACTTGATGCACATATCACATCACGTTTACTTGCATATGGGTTAGGATTACATGTGATTTCTGGATTTGGGAACCGTGGCCCTTTTCAAATATGTAATCATTTAAAAACCCGGTTCCCCTTATATGATATGTTGGGGCGCCACCCCGTGTATTTTCTCGGTGCTAGAGTGGATTTTATTGAGAGAGGGATGACCCGGACTGACGGATTCCCGATATATATTGAGAGAGGGATGACCCGGACTGACGGATTCCCGATATATTGAGAGAGGGCTGACCCGGACTGACGGATGCCTGATATGTTGAGAGAGGGCTGACCCGGACTGACGGATGCCCGATAGAGGATGATTTGCGTGTCGATGCTAGACACGAGTATTTATGTTATTTGGGTGCCGATGTTGGGCACTCGTGATTCTCAGGGATGTACAGGATATGAGGGCCGATGGAGTACCGACGTCTGGGTTGTTGGGATTCGCGGTGCATACATACATATGTAGTTCACCTTGACACTTCGTGTAGATGCTATATTCCCATGCTCAGCATTCATTATCGCATCTTATCCTGTAGTTATATCACCTGATAGAGGACTTGCATGATTATTATACATACTGCTTACCTCGCATTGATATCATCTGCTGGCATTTGTTGAGTAGCGCAGTACGTGCATGTTCGCGATTACCTTTATATGTTATCTCTATTCACGAGTTGGCAACTCACCCCCGTTGTGCCACAGTATTTGCAGGTTGCCCTCAGCATAGTCGCGGCAGGCTGTCTTTTGCATCTTTTGGCTACAGATACCACTACAGTTGCGGTGAGAGCTGTTTTGCATTTAGGTGGGTTGTGGTATTCTGAGTACTTTTATTGTATCCCTTTTGTGTATCTAGTACTCTCCATCTACCATTTATGTACTGGACTTAGATACTGTGTGAGGACGATGATGTATATTTTCTATTCTGGTGTCGAGCTCGTAGGAGCCGACTGTTTTTATATGCAGTTTATTTTCTGTGATGTCTACTTATTGCTTATTCTTCGCTACGGCGTCGTATATTACTCTTGTGATGTTGGTTTCCGCCGTTGGGCGTGATTGCTCCCGTTTGGGGATGTTTCATTTCATTACATTTCATTTCACTTACATCCTGTTTTGTACCCGGTCTCGGGGCTACTTTTACAAAGGAAATGCTGCCAAAATTATTCAAATGATTAAGTAACTTTAAAAGGAACTTATTGAATTATTTAAGGTTTTCTAAAAGCTTTAACTAAATGTTTTCAACACTCACTATTTTTAAATGGTTTTGATTTCTGGGTTCGGCTTACTTAGTCGCGTTACGCCTGTAGACGTAGCGCGGTTAAGTGCTGGTCACGAGTCGAAATACTCGGGTCGTGACACTAGGGTTCCCACGAACATGCCCACCGCGGGTGCTTCCTCAATGCGTTGCTCGCATTTCGACCACAAATTTCGCCAGCGTATAGCATACTGGACCCACGTTTCGCATGGTTTTACCATGGCATTAATCAATGCCGTTATTGGAGTGCGTTCGCTGGCGTTTGCGAATCGCTGAGTGAATAGCAACTCCATTTCAACGAACGTCTTGATAGAATCGTTCGGGAGTTCCGAATACCATTCGAACGCTGTTTCTGATAAGCTGCCCACGAACTGGCGAAGCAACAGTTTATCGTCACCGCCGGTGTTACCGCAAAGGGCCCTGAACTGGGCAACATGTTGGTGGGGATAGCCGGTCCCCATATACACGTGGAATTTCGGTATTGTATAACCTGGCAGGTATTTGATTTGGTCGTACCAGCTTGGATACGGTCTCCCCGTTTTTACGACTTGACCAGCTGCCTCAGTCGCATGATGAACCCGGATCTGCTGGGCTATATAGTCGTCCAAGTCAGCCTTAGAGATTGTCTCCTTCTTGGCCGTTGAGAGAGCCGGTGGAGGATTCGACGTTCCCCCTATCATTTTCAAGTATGGTCGGGAGATCTTCAGCGGGAGGATCTTGTTGGATCATCATCCCAACCATGTCTTGAAATAAGTGGGCTATTTGCTTTATATTGGCCGCTTGTTACGCAGCCTCTTTATCTTTCTTTTCTAACATCCTCCGGAGGAACTCGGCGTCGGTTTCCTGTTCCTGGCGTTGATCAGATGACGCTTCGGGGTTTTCTTTCGGCCCAGTGAGTGCGGCCATCGCGTTCATTATCTCTTGGAGCTTTTGCTGTTGCTCCTGAGCTTTGGTCACTGACCGCGTGTGCAGTCTATGACCTGTTGACGCACGGCTGTCTTCTTTCCCCGACGCCATGTATACAGTGTGGACCATCACGCCCCCAGTCTTAGGGTATCTGGGCTCAGCACCCTTAGCTCTCATTGCAGTCCCGGGGATCTTCTCTGGCCTCTTCTTCTTATGAGCAGTGGAAGTTGAGGGGGCCGTTGAAGTGGGCACCCTGACAGCTTTTCGTGGCTTAGCCTGGTGACTGACTTCCTGTTGGATTTTCAGCTTCTTGTGCTGGCGGGAGAAATTTGGATCGATCACCGAGTCTCGGGTCTGCCGCCAGACTTTATAGATTTGGGAGGACAGCCGTTGAGGAGATTGGGGTTGTTCTGGCTTTACTTCCACAGCCTTTTTCAGTGGAGGGAGAGACCTCTTTAGCACCGCTGTAGGAGAATTCCTACGCACCTTATTTAACATCTCAAAGCTGTTCCCATTTGGAACAGCAGAATTAACTTCTGCCGTCGGGGCTGGAGGAGTTAGCCCGGAAGGGGAGTTGCCTCTGGCCTTCCTTACTCGGCGCCAGTAATGACGTCGAGCGTGTCGTGCTGATGGAATCGGCTCGGTGATGGCGATAGCCTCGTCTTGCCCCCTGTGTAGGTGGGGAGTCGCTGCTGGCGTTAGCCTGTTAAAGACCGATGTCCTTTGGATAGCAGGAGCGGGAGCTGGGACAGTCAGTCTTGTAAAGACTGACTTTTTGGAAGGAGAGGCCGCCTTGACGACTTCAGGAGCAGGATTGGTTATTTTCTTAGGAGTAGCCTTCTCTGGGATTGCAGGCCCCATTGCGGATCCACGGGAGCTCTGGCCCAGTCTGGAGAAGACCGATGCACTGGTGTTGGGTAACCCGTTGAGAGGGGTCGCGGTAGGTGTAAGCCGATCAAAGACAGACTTCTTGGGAGCTTTCGGTGTCAGCACAGGAGCGGTAAAGCTCGTTGGCAGGAGCATGGTCCCGAAAAACAACCCGGTGGTGGCTCGAGTGACCTGTTCCACGGGCATTATGAATAGCGAAGCAGCTTGGGGTCCGTAGGCTATACCCCCTGGCGAGGCGGAGCGCCGGTTGCAGTTGCAGTTGGAGCATTTCGCACAAGTGGAAGCCATCGATTCTTAGCTTTCTGCAATAAGAAAAACGCCAAATCTTAGTACCTTGAAACCCAAGGGCAACCATTAGCGAACCGTGTTTGGTTCGCGAACACGACACACGAAGTGTGGAGTGGAAAGAGGAAGAGGTCCCACCGGGCGTACCAGAATCTGTTCCCCTCCGAATAGCGGCGCGACATGACGTCTTGCCTGAGATTCGGGGCAGATGCTAATTGGTGCTATTCGTCCACCTCTCCGAAGATGCCAAGTTGATTTATGGCACCGTGTATCGAAGGTTTAAACGGATGCGTCCGATGTAGCAGACTTCGTCAGATTCCCCCTCGCTTGAGGGGTTTTTGATTGTGGGGACGCTCTTCCCTGCAGGCGCAAGCCCCTGCAGTTAATTACGCTACCGCATCGCGGTAACCACTTTCTCCTTCTCCAGATGGTCACTTCGTGTCGTGTGTGTTTATTTTGTGTTTAGTTGCCCGTGGATTGTATACGGAGACTGAGTTATGTCGTCGCCCGTAGGGCGTGGACTAGTCCAAATCCGTATTTATCTTAGATTTGGGTTTGGGGGTTTTGGGTTTAAGGATGCATTAGCCTCATTGAGGACTAAGATCAACTTAAACGTTTGCTAAGGTTATGTTAGTCTAGTTTTCAGACTAAGATCAACTTAACGGGATCGTTTAGATCCAACAATAGAGCAATTAAGGGAGCCCTGTTGTTTAGTTTAGTGACATTGCGGTCAATAGGTAGTTTAAGGACATTGCGGTCCAATGTTAGTTTTAAGACGTTGCGGTCAAGGTTAAGGACATCATAGTCCGTGGGTTTAAGGACTCCACGGTCCAATATTAGTTTTAAGACATCACGGTCAAGGTTAAGGACGTCATAGTCTGTGGATTTAAGGACTCCACAGTCCGATGTTAGTTTTAAGACATCTCGGTCAAGGTTAAGGACGTCATAGTACGTTGTTAGTTTTAAGACATTTCGGTCAAGGTTAAGGACGTCATAGTCCGTTGTTAGTTTTAAGACATTCCGGTAAAGGTTAAGGACCTCATAGTCCATGGGTTTAAGGACCCCACAGTCCGGCGTTTAGTTTTAAGACATTACGGTCAAGGTTAAGGACCTCAGAGTCCATGAGTTTAAGGACCCCACGGTCCGTATCAATGTATGGTCATCGGGACCCGTCACCTCTTTGAAGACGTTGAAGAATTACAACGCCAAATATCAAAAGAGTGAAGAGATGTACCCTTAAACCAAGGTAGATTAAGTGATCTGTAGTCCAATTTGGAAACTAAGATCAATTATTATATTATGAGCCCATCAGCCCAATTAAGTTTGAATTGAGGACTTATGGCCAGCTTGGGCTAAGTCCAATCATGTTTGGAATATTGGCCCTCTATTGGTTCATTGAAGGAGAGGTTTTGCCTCTGGAAACTTAGCCAATTGGGCTGAAGCTAGTGTTAAACACTAAAGACCAACAGTGTTGAACACTGGGAATAAGATTAACAAGTTAGTGTTAAACACTAAAAGATAATCAGTGTTGAATACTAGCAACATGGCTTTCAAATTAGTGTTAAACACTAAGATAATCAGTGTTAAACACTGGTGACAGAGATTTTAATTTAGTGTTGAACACTAAGAAAATTAATGTTAAACTCTGTTAACAGAGATTTAATTTAGTGTTAAACACAAAGAAATTCAGTGTTAAACACTGCAAGAAAAGCTCTTCGATTAGTGTTGAACACTAAGGCAAAACAGTGTTAAACACTGGATTTAGAGGCTCCAATTTAGTGTTAAACACTAAGGTAAGAGGGGTCACGTGGTAGCACGTGAGGGCGCCCTCCCTTTTATTGGTTCTGCCGAGAGTATTGAATACTTTGGAGTATCACGTGCTGTCACGTGATGGGCATTTAAGTGTTTGTGTGTTAAAGCTTTTGCCAAGGGTCACGTGGGTCACGTGAGGCATTGCCTCAAAAGCCTTTCTTTGGGGATCTTTCCAGGGGTCACGTGGTAGCACGTGACCCTGCCTCTTTGCAATTTCTGATTAAATTCTTCATTAAATCCCCATTGTCTTCTGAAGAATTATATTCTCTGATAGAGTTGAACTCTGATTTTTCTGTAGGAATTAAATTCCTCATATATGTGAAGAATTGAGTTCGGTCATAGGGTTAAACCCTAATAATAACTTTAAAGGAACTAAATTCCTTCTTTCTTTAGAGAATTATTCTTAGATAGGGTTAAGCCTTAATTTATATTCTGAGGAATTAGATTCTGTCATAGGGTGAAATCCCAATTTCTTCTTTCTTAAGGGAATTAAATTCCTGTTATTTTTAACAGGACTAAATTCTTAACTAGGGTTAAACCCTGATTCTGTTCATTCTGAAGGAATTATATTCCTATAACATTGGGTTAAACCCTAATTCATCTCAAAGGAATTAAATTCCTATAATTCTGCGAGGATTAAATCCTCAAACTTTCATTCCCTCTCTATACTTTGGATCTGCATGGCAGGATCTCAACCAAATGAGAATTAAATTCTCTATTCATGGGGAGATGTGCACTTTGCATATCCTCTACTAAAGAGAGAACTAAGTTCTTCTTTTTAATATATAAGAGTTAAACTCTTTTGAGAATTAAATTCTCTTTTAGAGGCCTTCCCTTTCTTACCTAAGGTTTTCTTCTGCAAAAGATCCAATTCTTGCAAAGTCTTAGGGCTTTTTTTTTTCTTTTTCCCTCTCTCTTTCTCTCTGTATCTCTTTGTGTGTGTATGTTGGCTCCTATTTATAGGAGAAGGAGCAGAATCAATTAGTTTTAGTGAATCTTTCATTGAGAGATTTGATTTGCATTCATCATTCATCTGGTCCTTTAGATTATTAGGTGAATTTTATTCACCATTGGATTTTAAATCCAAAGATTTTCCTTTGTTATTTCGATTAGATTTTAAGGGGAAATCTTTCCAAGTTCAAGATTTTTCCATAAATAGATGATATTTAATCACCTTTAAATCTTTAGTCCAATCGGTTCCAAATAATCATTCTCGTTTGGAAAGATTTGAATGCTGTTCAGAATTTAATTCTGTTAAATAATGAGGCTTTGAAAGCCGGTCACGTGTGGCCACGTGACCCTTGGTCACGTGTGGCCACGTGACCCTCTGGAACAAGCTTCCTTCTCATTTCTGCACTCTGTTTTCTAGCCGCTGTTCAACCGTCACGTGCCAACACGTGACCCCCGGTCACGTGTGAACACGTGATGCCTCCTTCGTAAGCTTTCCTGATTTTAAATCAGGAAACAGCGCACACGTGAGGAGCACGTGGTGCGCTTGGCGCTGAGCGCCAGATTATGAGCGCATTGCGCTTCTGCTGAGTAGCATACACGTGAGGAGCACGTGGTGCACTTGGCGCTGAGCGCCAGTCCAAAGAGCGCAAAGCGCTTCTGTTCAAGTAGCGCACACGTGAGAAGCATGTGGCGCGCTTGGTGCTGAGCGCCAGTCCAAGAGCGCAAAGCGCTAATTTATAAGCGCAAAGCTCTATCTGATCAGTTTTATGATCTGAGAAATAAATTCTCGTTTAGAAGAGACTTTGTCTCAAGGTTCTAAGAACAAAGTTCTTATTTTGTAGGAGATGTTTCAATTTCTTATTTTGATGAAAGGCTTTGCCTTTATAGATCTGTGATCCTAAGAGAATTGACTTATTCTCCCCCCTTTTATTTCATAATGAGATGTTCATGATCTCTTTGTATAAAAGACCTTAGTCTTATAAATCTATGATCTGTGAGAAGAATTATGTTCTTCTTATTTTATGATGAGATCTTTCGATCTCTTTGTGAAAGACCTTGGTCTTGTAGACTTATGATCTTAACGAAAGAAGTGAATTCTTCTTCTTAATATGAGATGATTTCATCTCTCTGTTTATTTTTACCTTGAAGAAAAGTTGTTCTTCTATCGAGAGCTTGGCTCTTCTTTCTGAGATTTCTCAAAGTTTATGGAGGGGGGGGGGTTTCCTCTGTATGGTTCTGTATATCTGAGACTTGAAGTCTTAGGGCCTTTATATAGGGTAAGCTGATTTATTCAATCAGTTAAGGTGATCTTTTATCCGATTGATTTGGGGATTTCCCCACCGTTGGATCTTTGATCCAAGGGCTTCTGATTTACAGAAGGCAATTTTCTTGTTTTTTAACAAGATTGAGAAATCTTTTCCATACAGAATTTATTCTGTATTTTGGTGATTTTTAATCACATTTGGATCATTGATCCAACGGTGCTCTGATTTACAGAGCACAATCTTTTTGTTTAGAAAGATTTTGAGGAATCTCTCGTTAACAGCATTTTATTCTGGTTAATTGATGATTTATCATCTTTATTAGATCTTTGATCTGACGGTGTGGAGCTTTTAGTTCCAGCGCTAGCGCACCCATGCCTTGCACGTGGTGCGCTGCTTAGAGTGCAGTGCACTTAGCGCTAGCGCACCCGTGCTTTGCACGTGGTGCGCTGCTTATAGTGCAGTGCTCTTAGCGCTAGAGCACACGTGCTTTGCACGTGGTGCGCTGCTTAGGGCGTAGCGCACTTGGCGCTGCTTATGAAGCGTTGCTTCATTTCAAAATTTGAATTTTGAACAGAGCTTTGCTCTGATTGAGGGAAACAAATGCCCCCCCACCGTTGCGTTCACGTGGCCCACATATGAGTGCAGCGGTGGCAACATCTGTGCCCTTGGATCAACTTAAAAGTTGAAACGGCATCTCAGTGCCTATAAATAGGACCCTTGGCCCTTTAGATGATTTCTGTTCATCTTCTTACTTTCTTTTCTTGAGAATTAATTCTCTTTTTAGAGCAAAGCTCTTCATCTTAAGAATTTTCTTAAGGACAGAACTCTGTCAAGATTAAGGTAAAGATTAAATCTTTGAGTAGATCATTTAATAATCTAGGGTTTCACCCATTAACAGAGCTTTGCTCTTCATAGATCTTCGATCTAAAGAAAACCTTTTTTAGGGTTTCAATAACAGAGCTTTGCTCTCTTGGAATCATAGATCTAAAGAGATCTTTTTGGGGGTTTCTTAACCCATTAACAGAGGTTTGCTCTTTTCAAATCATGTATATTTATTAATCTCTTATGAAGAACTCTTAAGAGTTTGTTCATGGATCTTGAAGATCATTTTATTCCATTAAAACTTTACTTTAAGTTCTCTGATAGGTTATTCCATCATTTTTACAGAGCAAGGCTCTTAGAATTCCCCGAGAATTTTTAATTCTCCTCATAATTGATTTTGACAGGTGTCATTCCTGTCTGCAGAGCATTGCTCTCGAGGAGTTTAACTCCTTGGCCCGAGGGACCTTTTATTAAATGCGAAATCCTTATTAGGATTTTTTTCTTAATTGCACAGAATTAAATTCATTGGGTGATTTACTTAGCACATATTTCCTCCTTGGGGATATCAAGAGTTGTTTAAATCCCGTGTCTATTTCAATAAGCTTTTTCTTAACCAGTCTGTCCACTAACTCTCACTGATTTTCCTTTTTAGACATTATGGACGCTCATATGTATGATCTCGATGAGATTATTTCTTATGGAGACATTCGCGCACTCTGCCATTCCCAAAACCAAGAATTCACAAACGCACAGTGTGCTGAAATTATGGGTCGCTTTGATGCATACAATGGTCGACTGCTTCCTCGTCGTTCCTCTCTCTTGAAGATTATTGTGGGAGCGATCTGGGGAGCACTTCCTCTATTTTATGCCGGCATGCCGCTTAAGGCATTGGACGACGCCGAAGATAAGGTGCACTCGGTGTATCTGATGAGCTTAATCTCAAAGAAAAGGCGAGACAACCTTATTGATATCCTGCATCAGGCTTTTCAGCAGGCGGCGATACTTGCTGCCTATCGAAGGGTGGAGGACATCAGTGGGGATCCTGACGCTTGTGATCGTGAAAGGATGCACACGAAGATGGTCTGAGAGGCCCGAAAAATTTTGGACGGCCTCACCTTTGAATTTCTCAATCCATGTCCTGGATTTGATGTCGTGCCTTTGTAAACATTCTAATTATGTTTTTCGTTTACTGTTTTCCTCAATGTAGGCATTTTCTGAAGTATGAATAGCAAGCTTTTTCATTTCCATGTGTTTATTTTATACATCAAACTTTTCCGCACATGCGCGAATGGGTATGCCTTGAACGCTTAACTGAATGAGAATCAAATGTTCTCCTCACTGTCGCTTTCTTCTCTTTTTCTTTGTTGCCGGCATGTTACTTTTAGCAAGTGTAACCTGTAAATGATAGAGAGGGCATTCCATCTTGAACTCTTTGAGAGGTAGCGATGGCTTAGAAAGCAGGTTCAAATCTGCTGCCTAAGGCTTTTCAACTTTATGAGCCGTGAGGGTCTCATAAAGACTTTTCTCCCTACGAATCGAGAGGATCCCGCAGGTGTATTTTCTCCTTAGGAATCATGAGGATTCCTAGGTGTGTTTTCTGTTGAGAGTCGTAAGGATCTCACAAGAGAATTTCCTCCTTACAAGTCGAGTGGACTCGTAAGTGGTTGCTTCCTTTATTGTCGGAGAGTGTGGCCTGTAGAAAATCTACCTTGACCTCTCTGTGGGGCAATGATGGCTTAGGAAACAGGGTTAGGATCTGCCACCTAAGACTTTTCAACTTTATAAGCCGTGAGGGTCTTATAAAGACTTTTCTCCCTACGAGTCGAGAGGATCTCGCAGGTGTATTTTCTCCTTAGGAATCGTGAGGATTCCTAAGTGCGTTTTCTCTTGAGAGTCGTAAGGATCTCACAAGAGAATTTTCTCCTTACAAGTCGAGAGGACCCGTAAATGATTGATTAGTTGACTTGCTCCTGAATCAAAGAATTGCTTTGACGGGGAGGTCGGAGGTTGACTTTATCCGCATTTCACGGAGTCAGGAGTTGACCTTATCCGCAATTCACGGGGTCAGGGGGTTTGAATTTATCCTCATTTCACGGAGTCAGGGGTTGGCCTTATCCGCATTTCACGGAGTCAGGGGGTTTGACTTTATCCGCATTTCACGGAGTCAGGGGTTGACCTTGTTCGCATTTCATGTAGTCGGGGGTTTGACTTCATCCGCATTTCACGGAGTCAGGGGTTGACCTTGTCCGCATTTCACGGGGTCAGGGGGTTGACTTTATCCGCATTTCACGGAGTGAGGGTTGACCTTGTCCGCATTTCACGGGAGTCAGGGGTTGACTTTATCCGCATTTCACGGAGTCAGGGGTTGACCTTGTCCGCATTTCACGGGGTCAGGGGTTTGACTTCATCCGCATTTCACGGGGTCAGGGGGGTTGACTTTATCTGCATTTCACGGAGTCAGGGGTTTGCTCGGGGTGTTTCCCACGGGGTCAGAATTGACATTAGCCGTGTTCTATGGGATCATGATTTGCTCTGGGCGTTTCTCACGGGGTCAGGATTGACATTAGCCGTGTTCTATGGGACCAGGATTTGCTCTGGGCAGTTCCTATGGGGTCAGGATTGATATTAGCCGTGTTCTACGGGACCAGGATTTGCTCTGGGCGTTTCCCACGGGGTCAGGATTGACATTGGCCGTGTTCTTCGGGACCAGGATTTGCTCTGGGAGTTTTCCACGGGGTCAGGATTGACATTAGCCGTTTTCTACGGGACCAGGATTTGCTCCGGGCGTTTCCTACGGGGTCAGGATTGACATTAGCCGTGTTTTACGGGACCAGGAGGTGCTCTCTCGGGTGTCTGTGAACCGTCGAGGTTTGGAACAGGGACTTTGCCATGGCTCCAAGGTTGATTGTCGCGTCTAAATCCTGCTGGAATGAGGAGGAACGCTGTTGTGGGTCTCTAGGCTGTCTGTGAACAGTCGAGATTTGGCTCTCTCTCTGATGGAGCCTGGTGGGAAGGTATGGTTTCCTTTTTGTTTGTGCCCCTGGATTGTATACAGGGATCGAGGTGATCTCATCTGTAGGGCAAAAAGTTTCATTTTATATATTTTTCTTTCCGCGATGCTATATCATTTCAGCTTTTTTATCGCGAAAGTCGCGATTGCCCAATCATTTCGGCTATTTTTCGCGATGCCCAATCATTTCGGCTATTTGTTTTATTTACTCGCTGCTTTTTATTGCGAGTTGCCCAATCATTTCGGCTATTTTGTATGCATACATTTTTACTTGCTAATTTTGTTGCAAGTTGCCCCATCATTTCGGCTATTTCGTATGCATTTGTGGCTCGCTGACTTTTCGGTGCGAGTTTGGGATTTGATACCGATTTAGGCATCAGTATCGCTACAACTGGGATATTGCCAGGAGTGAATCATCATTTGCCTCTGTCGATGTCGAACAAAGGTGGCTTAGCAAACAGGGTTAAGATCCTGTCGACTAAAGTTTTTGACTTCATGAGCCGTAAGGGTCTCATAAAGGTATTTCTCCCTACGAGTCGTGAGGATCTCGTAGGTGCGTTTTCTCCCTAGGAATCGTGAGGATTCCTAAGTGTATGGTCTCTTATAAGTCGTAAGGATCTTACAAGAGTGCTTTCTTCTTATAAGTCGAGAGGACTTACAAGGGTCGTTCACCGTGTGAGCATATCTTTAGTCGCTGATGGGACTTTGTTAGGGAAATGTTTATTCGCGCCTGGGGATTGTATACAAGGGTCAGCATTGAACCGCTTGTAGGGAAGCATTGGAGATTGTGATGGCTTAAGAACAGGTTCAGATCCCTGTAGTTTAAGGCTTTTGAATCCTATGAGCCGTGAGGGTCTCAAAGGGGAATTCTCCTTACGAGTCGTGAGGATCTCATAAGTGTAATTTCTCCTTAGGAATCGTGGGGATCCCCAAGTGTGTTGCTCCCTTGTGAGTCGTAAGGATCTCACGCAGGTGGTTTCTCCTTACAGGGTCGAGAGGACCTTGCAAGTGTCTTTTAACGAGCTTGCGCCCTTTCGGGTTTTCACAAACTCGCTGGTAGTCCTGCTGTTTTTACTCATGAAGCCCTTTCGGGTTTTCATCCGTGCCTATCTTCGCTTATGGACATACCTTTTTTTTTGTCAGCCTTGGGATGCTGCAGTCCGTAGTAGTTTATAGATGTCTCGGTCAATAGCCAGTTTTAGGACATAGTGGTCCATCGTTAGTTTAAGGACGTTTCAGTCTGTCGTTAGTTTTAGGACATTTCGGTCCGTTGTTAGTTTAAGGACGTTTCGGTCCGTCGTTAGTTGTAGTACATTTCGGTCCGTCGTTAGTTTTAGGACGTTTTGGTCCGTTGTTAGTTTAAGGACGTTTCGGTCCGTTGTTAGTTTAGGGACATTTCGGTCCGTTGTTTGTAGGCTACTACTTATAGAGTTTGGGCTTAGGAAGATAGCGAGCGGACATAGGCGTCGTCATTTATCGTTAACCTAGGCCGTGACTCATCAGGCATAGTATTTTTTAGGAAACGACCGTTTATTGGCCTGAAAGGTCTTTCACCATGCATGTCCATGAGTAGATAGGCTCCACCCTGGTAAACTTTGTCTACGATATACGGGCCTTCATAGTTCCGCTCGAATTTTCCCCGTTTGGCACGATTGGGGATCATAGGTCTCTTGACCACTAGCACGAGTTCGCCTTGGCGGAATGTCCTCGGCCTAGTCAATCTCTCATATGAGCGTGTCATCTTTGCTTTTTAAGCTTCCAAGTTTTGTTACGCCATGAGCCGGGTTTCATCAAGGGCGTCGAGCTCCTTAAGCCGAAGGTGAGCATCCTCTTCATCCGTTAGCTCATAATGAACTGCCACTCGTAGAGAGGGTAACTCTATCTCGAGCGGGAGTACTGCTTCCGTGCTGAATACCAATGCATACGGCGTTGTGTTCGTGGCTGTTTTGAACGTAGTTCGATACGCCCAGAGAGCTTCATGTAGTCTCTCATGCCAGTCCCTCTTATTTCGAGACACCGTCTTTTTCACGATCTTCGTCAAGGTCTTGTTAAAGACCTCAACTAGACCGTTAGCTCGGGGATTATAGACCGAAGAGTACTCCAGTCTATGTTATGCTGTTGCGCGAAGCGGCTGATCTTATGGCTTCTATAGGCTGGCCCGTTATCGGAGATAATCCGTCGCGGAGTGCCGAACCGATAAATGACGTGTGTCTTGAAGAAATGGAGGATATTCTCCTTCTTCACTTCTCTTAGTGGTACCGCTTCTGCCCACTTGGAGAAGTAATCAGTTGTCACCAAAATGAATCGATGTCTTTTGGACGATGCTGGTTCGATGGGCCCGATTATGTCGGTTCCCCACATTTCGAACGGCCAGCTAGCCACCGTTGGGTGTAGTGGATTTGGATGCTGGTGAATAAAGTCCCCGTGAATCTGGCGCGAGTGGCATCGCTTCGCGTATTCGAGGCAGTCTTGGATCATCGTGGGCCAATAGTAGCCCATCCTTTTGATCTTTAGTTTCATTTTTGGCCCGGCTTGGTGAGAACCGCAGAGTCCATCGTGAGTTTCTTGGACAACTCTCCTTGCCTCTTCTGGTCCCAGGCATCTTAGCCATAGAGAATCAAATAATCTCTTATACAGAGTATCATTGACGAAGGCGAAGGATAGAGCTCGTTTCATGAGTTAATGTCTTGAAGACGCATCTTCAGGTGTTCGACGGGATTTAAAGTAGTCTATAAAGACTTCTCTCCAATCCATAGCCTTTTCCTGGTCTTTTATTTGTAGGGCCGTTTGCCCGGTCGTTCTTTTTTCTTTGGATGACTCTGTAGATATTTCTGCCGGTGCAAGAACCCGACGGCTTTGCATAACGATCCTCACGTCATCGAGATTCTCGTCGGCCAATTCTTTAGCGAGCTTGGCTAATGCATCCGCCTTGCAATTTTCCGCACGCGGTATGCTTTCCAGGGCATAGGCAGGGGTTTGAGTTAGCAGTTGCTGCACTCTTTCGCCGTACTTTACCAACTCCAGTTTGCACGTCTGATAGTCGTCGTTTACTTGACTAACGACCAGCTGGGAGTCTCCGTATATGAGGAGGTTTTCAATTCCCATATCGACAGCAATCTCAAGTACTGCTATCAAAGCTTCATATTTAGCTTCATTGTTCGTCCTCGGAACTGTTAAAGAGAAGGCGAAGCGCATTATCCCTCCTTGTGGAGTCACGAAGATGAGGCCTACCCCTGATTTGATTATGGGGGTACTTTGTTTGCGCTTCTTCATGGAAAATGCTCCGTCGAAGTAGAGTTCCCATCAGGTATCACTCCCTCCTTTCCCCCCATCGATCGTGTCAAACGCGTGCTCGTCCGGCAATTCGCAGTTCAAGGGAGAGTCGGCCGGTATCGGATGCTCAGCGAGAAAGTCGGCGATAGCCTGGCCTTTTACCGCCTTGAGGGGTCGGTATGTTATCAAGAATTCCATTAAGAGGAGGGCCCATTTAGCGAGCCATCCCGTTAATATAGCCTTTGACATCAAATATTTGAGAGGATCCACCTTTGATATGAGATGGACCTCATGTGCCAACGCATAGTGTCTGAGCTTCGTTATCGCGAAGATCAACGCCAGGCAGTATTTTTCAATGGGGGGGTAATTGTTTTCTGCCCCCAGGAGAACTCGACTCAAATAGTAGAGGGCTCTCTCCTTCCCTTGGTCGTTCTCTTGTGCCCACAGCGCGCCTAAAGATCCTTCGAGGGCTGTTGTATACAGGACGAGAGGTTTTCCTTTAACGGGCGCGGCCAGTACTGGCGGATTCTGCAGGCATTGCTTGATTTCGTCGAGTGCTCTTTGTCATTTGTGATCCTAGACGAAAGGGGTTCCCTTCTTCATCAGGTGACTGTAGGGGCGGCATTTGCCAGAGAGATTGGCTATAAATCGCCGGATATACGCGAGCTTTCCTTGGAGAGACCGCAGTTTCTTGAGATTCCTCGGCGGAAGGATTTCCATGATCGCCTTGATTTTCGACGGGTCTATCTCGATACCTCGATGTCGGACGACGAATCCTAAGAACTTGCCCGAGGAAACTCCGAACGCGCATTTGAGAGGGTTCATCTTCAAGTTGTATTTCCGAAGGCGCAAACACGATCTTCAGATGCTCTAAATGTTCATCGTATGATTTTCTTTTAACTACGAGGTCGTCAATATAGCATTCGACGATTTCATGTAGGAGTTCATCGAAAATCTTCGTCATGGCCCTCTGATAGGTGGCACCGGCGTTCTTCAGACCGAAAGGCATCACTTTGTAGCAGAATATGCCCAAAGGAGTCCGGAAAGCGGTATGCTTCTGGTCTTCGGGATGCATCTTTATCTGATTGTATCCTGATGAGCCGTCCATGAAGGAGAAAACTTCGTGCATGGACGTATTATCTATCATTACCTCGGTGACTGGTACTGGAAAGTCGTCCTTCGGGCAAGCTTTGTTGAGATCCCGAAAGTCCACACATATGCGCACCGTCCCATTTTTCTTCATCACTGGGACGATGTTAGCGATCCAGTCAGGGTAATGAACCTCTTGGATGAAGCCAGAGTCGATTAGCTTCTTGACCTCGGCGTTGATGCTCATTTCAAGTTTGAGCCGCATTCTTCTCGGTGCTTGTTTGATTGACTTGACGTCCGGGGAAATCGTCAATCTGTGCAGGGCTATTTCTGGATCTAATTCTGGCATCTCGGAATAGTTCCATGCGAAACAGTCTTTATACTGCATTAGCACATCTTTTAGCGTAGCCACCTTTTCTTCAGACAACAGCTCACTGACGAACGTCGGCCGCGGGTCGTTTACCGTCCCCAAATCGATTTTGCTGAGGTTATCTGCAGTAGTATGTATCCCATCTTCTAGCTCTTTTGGCGCCGGTGGAAATTCTGAGATCACCTCGTCATCATCGTTTTCGAAACACCAGGGGAGATCAACCATATCTTCGCATACTCCTTATCCTAACATCGTTATCACGTGACAGGTGCGAGATCGTTTCCAAGACCGATGTTGATCCGGCTCTACTCTCATGGCTTTCGGTTCATGCTTCTGCAGCGGGGTTACCCTCCAACCGCTGGATAGAGCGAACCTGCCTTGCTGATACTGGTCTTCTACCCAGTCTTTGAATGTGAAGCTGTCTTCGAGAGGATGCCCTATCACTCAGTGATAGGAGAAATAGTCCGGGTGAGAGACCCCGCCTGCTTGCTCGGGGTGCTTGGACTCCGGGAGGGTAATCATCTGATGTTTTATGACAAGATCGAGTATCTTCCTTGTCTTGCCTTGGGAAAAAGAATACGCTCGACCCATCTTCTTTATAAGAGACGAATCCTGGTTGCTCGATTCTCGATCGCGTGGCTTCTTGGACTCGATTTGTCGCCGTCGAACGCTTTTTCCGTTCTTGGGTTTATTTTTACCTCTGCGTCGGGTCTTTTGTATGACGGGTTGGCAACGAAGAGCATCGTCATTTTCCGTAGCCTGTTGAAGGAGGCGCTGCATCCTGACTTTCTCGTAAATAGCCATTTTGCGATTATGATCGTCTCGAACCTTTTGACCCGCTTCCCTTATAAGCTTGTCCATCTGTTCTTCGAACGACGGACTTGGCATTTTCACGGTGGGAGCTCGTTTTGGTTCAGGGTTAGCATCTTCCCACAGGGCATCTCCTTCTTCATCGAAGTCATGTGTGACGTAGCAGCCGTGGAATCGCTCCCATTTCTTGGATCGGATATATCCAAGCCCGAGCGTTTCCATTCTCCCGTTGAGCAGTTTTCGCTGAGTTCCAAGGACATTACAGATCCTGTTGTAGAACTGAGCTTGTCGAGCAGTCTGCTTAAGGGGTACGCCTTGGCGCCTCAACAGCCTCTTCAATCCTTCTGTGTAGTATCTGGGCATACGGATGGGCTGAAGTCAGCCAAGTGACTGTAAGTCGATGTAGTACATCCCAGTACTTGTGGGGAGGCGGAATTTTCAAAAACGATCATGTTTAAAGAACGAACATCGACTAACCGCTTGAATCGAAGCTAAACAACAAATAACCGAACACATAGCTATACTAAACTATAGTGTTAAGGGATTATACCTAACGATACCGGTCCTTCGTCTTTGTGTCCTCCTTTGTTCTCCTCGACCTTCTCTAGGTAGTAGACGATCCACCCGAGAGCAAAACACCAAGCTACACCTCTAACTTGAGGTAACTAATCAACTTTGATTGCTAATCAAAGATGAAAGGATGATAAAGAGTGATGGTAAAGGATGTTTAAGTCTAACTAATCCTTTGATCTCAACACATGAGGATTAAGGATTAGTTCTTGAAGATGAGAGCTTGAGGAGAGAGAATGTGAGATGAGATAATGAGATGAGAGAGAGTGTATCATAATAAATTATGAAGCATTCTTATTAAAGAATAAATGAATAATAGAAATGAATAAGCATGCTTCATAAATGAAAAGAGGTGATTCATTAACATGAGTCATTAAGCATTTATGGTGCATTAATGATCATGATGAATCACCCTCATGACTCACTAATCTTATCCAAAGCTTATGTCACCTTAACCTCCTTAGTCACATCTTCTAGAAGCTTCTCGTACAATTACGAGAACGCCCCTCCAATCCGCAAAAAATACGGAAAAACTTTAGACTGTAAAAATCCAATAACCGGATACCAGTAACTGGCTTAAACCAAAGCCGACTGGTAAAAACTGTCCGAAAGTCGTACGCGCGTAAACGCACGTATGCGTCCGAACCCTTTGTCGCAAAACCATGCAACCTCTATATCGTTTCGCCTGGAGTAGGAAACTCTCTGTGTGGGACTCTAGAGACTCGACTACTACGCTGGCAGTGGGTTTAACCACAGACCGCAAGCGGCACTAGCTGTACGTAACGGTCCCCAGGTAGTTGTCGATAAGAAGGCCGATGAGAAAACCCATCCAAACTCCTACTGAGTCTGATGTGACAATCTCCATACAGTCCGGTCCGTTCGTCCAAGACTATCGCATATCGGGCCTAGGGGGGCGGCAAGCGTCAGTCCCCTAATAGCGGTATAAGTCGTGTCGGAGGGAAGCCCATTACACCCTGAGAAACTACTGGAACCTACCAGCAAATCTCGCTTGCCCTGGCCAGGGACTTTGCGTAATGGCTCTCTGACACAGCACGATATCTACTCCCAATACCGGGAGGGACGAATCCTGTCTAACTGCCACTGCCTCCAAGTGCTCGGGACTGCACCCAACTGCTACCTGTTTGCACGACTCCTTTGAGCCGTGGTAGGGTAGCAATCTAAGAACAGTGGGACACACTCGAGGCGAAGTAGCAGTGTCAAGTCTGCGGACTACGCTGTACTCATGTCACCTGGAAACTGTTCACTGACGACTGGTATCAAACCAACCAACAGTTCCCTGTGAGTCCTGTCCGGTGTACCCGTAACCTAACGAGCACCTGCATACTATCTCCAGTACGACGTACTGACGGCTGTGGGACAGACCATCTCCCCAACTGGGATGAGAAGCGTACACACTAGTCTACTCCGGAGTATCGATGCTCTGTCTCGACAATCCACGACCAGGGACCTGAATAAGGATGTGCTTGTAGACTACCCAGCCCCCACTAGTGTGACTGCCATCACAACGCTGGTAGACAAGCAAGATCCTAAGAGCTCTATCAATACGTACACTCACATATTAAGATAGAAAAACCAAGTAGCATACTACTATGTTTAGCAAGACTGTTATATACATGTGAATATCCCAAGCTTCCATTAAGTAATATACAAACTAGTATGATACAGTAATGGCCTTCTAGGGCATAAACACTAACAATCTCCCACTTGCACTAGGGCCATGTACTGGCATATCGCAGACCAATGATCTCGAGTAGCCTCTCGAACTGAATCTGAGGAAGGGCCTTCGTGAATGGATCAGCAATGTTCTCTTCTGAAGCAACTCTCCGAACCTCGATCTCCTGACGATCAATGATCTCCCTGATCAGGTGATACCGCCTCAAGATGTGTCTGGACTTCTGATGGGACCTTGGTTCCTTCGCTAAAGCTATAGCTCCGTTGTTGTCGCAATACAGAGGTATTGGATCAACTATGGTAGGAACAACTTGAAGTTCTGTTAGGAACTTCTTCATCCAGACTGCTTCTTTTGCGGCATCGCAAGTAGCTATATACTCCGCTTCCATCGTCGAGTCAGCAACGGTGTCCTGCTTGGAGCTCTTCCAGCACACCGCCCCCCCATTGAGGGTAAAGACATAACCCGACATGGACTTGGAATCGTCCTTATCACTCTGGAAGCCGGAATCAGCAAAGGCCTCCAACCTGAGGTCTTTTCCGCCGTAAACCAAGAACATCTCCTTAGTCCTCCTCAGGTACTTGAGAATGTTCTTTACTGCTATCCAGTGTTTCTCCCCTGGGTCTGACTGATACCGGCTTACCATGCTCAGTGCGTAAGCTACATCTGGTCTGGTACACAACATCGCATACATTATAGAGCCTACCGCAGAAGCGTAGGGTATAATAGACATGCGTTCCCTTTCTAAATCAGTCTTGGGAGACATCTCTTTGGAGAGGGTGATTCCGTGACAAGCCGGTAGATTACCGCGCTTAGAATCTTCCATACTGAATCTTTTCAGTACAGTGTCGATATACCTGGACTGCGAGAGTCCCAACATCCTCTTGGATCTATCACGATAGATCCGGATCCCCAGAATGTAAGAGGCATCACCCAGGTCTTTCATGGAGAACCTGTGTGACAAGAATCCTTTGACAGATTGTAGCATAGGAATGTCATTTCCTATCAATAGAATGTCATCCACGTACAAGACGAGGAATACGACACTTCTGGCCACTACTTTACTATATATGCACGGTTCATCTGGGTTTTTGATAAAGTCATATTCTTTGACTGTCTCATCAAAACAGATGTTCCAACTCCGCGATGCCTGCTTTAGTCCATAAATAGACTTAAGCAGCTTGCATACTTTCCCGCTGCTCCCACTCTGATTGAAACCCTCTGGCTGATCCATATAGACGCTCTCTTCTAAATTTCCATTCAGAAAAGCCGTCTTTACGTCCATCTGCCAGATTTCATAATCATGGAAGGCAGCAATAGCAAGAAGGACCCGAATGGATTTGAGCATAGCCACTGGAGAAAAAGTTTCGTCATAGTCCAAACCAGGTCTTTGACGAAAACCCTTTGCAACAAGTCTAGCCTTATAGATTTCCACCTGTCCATCTACACCAATCTTTTTCTTGAAGATCCATTTGCATCCTATGGGTTTTACCCCATCTGGAGCAAAGTCCAAAGTCCATACTTTGTTGGTGTACATGGACTCCATTTCGGTCCGCATTGCATCTAGCCATCGTACCGAGTCGCCGCTCTGGATGGCCTGCTGGAAGTCAGTAGGTTCATCATCTTCTATGATGCAATCCTCTCTATCCCCGTCTATGAGAAAACCATAGTATCTCTCAGGCGGATGAGACGGCCTACTACTCCTGCGGAGGGGTGCGGGAATATTCTGTTCTTCTTGAACTTCTGGTTCTACCAAACTTTCAGTAGCAGCTTGTGGTTCTGGAATTTCTTCCAGTTCTATTTCGCTCCCATTAGTATCCCTTTCCAAAACTTGTTGTTCTAGAAAATGGGCATTACGAGAAACAAAAACCTTTTGTTCCTCTGCGTAATAGAAATAATATCCCTTGGAGTTCTTTGGATATCCCACAAGCTTACACTGTACTGAACGTGCCTCGAGCTTGTCCACATGCTGCTTTTTGACAAAAGCTGGACATCCCCAAATCCTTATATACTGAAGATAGGGTTTCTTCCCTCTCCACATCTGATATGGTGTGGTAGGCACAGTTTTGGTTGGAACTCTGTTCAAAATATATGCCGCTGATTCTAGCGCATATCCCCAGAAAGATCGCGGTAACTCAGCATTACTCATCATGGATCGTACCATATCCAATAGGGTTCGATTCCGTCTCTCCGATACACCGTTATGCTGTGGAGTGTATGGAGGAGTAAGCTGAGAGAGAATTCCTTTCTCTTTTAGGTAACCTAGGAACTCGACACTCAAGTATTCTCCACCTCGATCAGATCTCAGTGTCTTAATACTTTTGCCTGTTTGGTTTTCCGCTTCACTCTTGTACTCCTTGAATTTCTCAAAGGCCTCGGATTTATGCTTCATCAAGAAGACATGTCCAAACCTAGAGAAATCATCTGTAAAAGTAATGAAGTAGGAATAACCACCTCTCGCATGTGTATACATTGGACCACATACATCGCTGTGTATGAGTCCTAAGAGCTCGCTCGCTCTTTCTCCTTGTCCAGTGAATGGAGTCTTTGTCATCTTTCCTTTGAGACAGGATTGACAAGTGTTATAAGATTGATATTCGAACGAGTCCAAATATCCTTCTCTATGCAACTTAGTCAACCTTCTCTCATTGATGTGACCCAGTCTACAATGCCATAAGAAAGCTTTATTCAAATCTGGAGACTTTCTTTTTAGTGTGTTCTGGAAATTGAAAATTTGGAGTTGGTTTAAAACATATATGCCGTTATTTAGAGTACCGGACCCAATCAAACCATGATTAAGGTGGATGTTGACAACATCTCTTACAAACGTGAAATCATAACCTTTATTTGATGACAAGGAAACTGATATGATATTACACGTTAAGCTGGGTACAAAATAACAGTTATGTAAAACCAAAATGTGTCCACTCGTCAATCCTAGGTGATAATCCCCGACGGACGCAGCTCCCACGCTAGCTCCGTTAGCAACCCTGAGGATCATATCACCTTCCTTCAGCACTCTACGGTTTCTCAGTGCCTGCAATGAATTGCAAATATGAGATCCTGATCCGGTATCCAATACCCAGGAAGTAGAGTTGATCGACAGACAATTCTCAATTACAAACACACCTGAAGTCGAAGCCACAGCTTGCTTCGGTTCCTGGTTCTTGGCGTTCCACGCCTTGCAATCCTTCTTCCAGTGCCCTTTCCTGTGACAATGGAAGCACTCATCCTGGCCAACTATCGGTACTGCTTTCTTTTTCTTTCCCTTCCCTCCCACCTTACTAACACCTCCTCTAGGTCTGGGTGCGGCCTTTTTCTTCCTTCCTTTGGCCCTAGCCTTGGACCCGGAAGAAGATGAACCGCCAACAAACATAGCGGGTGTTTCCCTTGCCTTCTGCAAGGTGCCCTCCGCACTCCTTAACATGTTCAGGAGTTCCGCAAGTTCAACTTCTTTTCCTTGAAGATTGAAGTTGAGGATAAACTGGACGTAGGTGGGAGGAAGGGACTGGAGAACAAGGTCTGTATAGAGCTCATTATCCAAAGTCGTCCCAAGGTCTGCGAGCTCTTCTATATAGCCAATCATCTGTAGGACATGTTCACCTACCGATGACCCGACAGCCAACCTCGCTCGAAACAATTTCTTAGAGGTCTCGTATCTTGCTATACGAGATTGCTCTCCATAAAGTTCCTTTGTATGGAGAAATATGCCATCTAAGGACATATCCTCATGCCTCCTCTGATGTTCATTGTTCATCGAGGCAAGCACGATGCACTTGGCTCTCGCGCAATCTAATTCCCAGGTTTTGCGGATTTCCTTATCCGCATTGCTGGATTTGGGACCAGGGACAGCAGGTACCGTAGCGGTGAGGACGTACCCCAATTTGTCATAGGTCAAAGCCATTTTGACATTCCGCAGCCAATCTTTATAGTTTGGTCCCGTCAGTATATTTTTCTCTAAAAGTAACTTAAGTCCGGTCATTTTCAGGGTCGCTGCAATTAGGAGAGAGAGAAGAAAACTCTTTAGCATGATGCTCTTGCAAGTTTAGAGTGGTTTTTAGTTTATCTAAACTGGATGGCTCCCACTGTTTCTCGAATCCTTCCTCAAACCATAAAAGAAGAACTAGCCAGGACTATTCTCACCGTACAATACTTGCTTAACTGTTCAGCCAAGCCGTTGTCGATACTTCGAGGGAGGTTTTCCAACGCTTTCGCGAAGTTCCTTAATTAAATAACCTCTTTTCTCTGGGGGCGTAACCCCGCTGACACTTTTCTGGACACCTACTAGGTTTATAGCATTGATCGTTAAGTGACGAATATCCTGATAAGTAGCATATACTCACAGTAGGATCGGGATCCAAATATCATCGTCTGATAATGTTGTAGGAATGCTACCAACATTCATCAAACTCAAAATGGTATGCACTTGGTTCTTTGCAAATTTCAGTTTCTTTAGAAATTCCCGATATAAGTTTTTACCCCATGCTCTTATGACCTTGGCGTTGGTCAAAATGTCATAAGTCACATATCAAGTTCTACCCATCATTATCTTGTTAATTTGAACCCATCCGTATATATCCCTGACGTTGGCCAAATGATAATACGACTGTCCCAAACCAACTCATCTATCTATGCAACAAATGAATATCCAGCAGCTACCAAACACTATGCCATGACGTTGGCCAAAACTGCATAGCTTGAATACTACTGAATACCCAAATGAAATGACGGAGGGCTACGACTGGTTTTGGCGAAACCGTGAACGTAGTGAACTTGATATAACCGAAGGAACCTGATAGCTTTTAAAAGGAGTGGTTAAAGCTCCGCATTTAAAAATATCTGTTTTAAAAATAACCGAGTGGTTTCTTTTAAATTGTTCCAACGATTTATACTTTGGTTTGTTTTACTTTGCATTATAAATAATGCGTCCCATCATTAACCTATCATTGCAGAAAACAACGAAAATATGACATCCTCTTATGCCATCCGCATTCGCCATGGGGTCCCGTCATTACCCGTTAGGTTACTTAACTAACGACAGAGCGGGGGCTGGGCTAGCGCGGGTGTAAAACATAAGTGACGTCTAAATAGCTATCATAAATATAGATATTTTACATTCGTCTGACGCAATGATATTCATTCCAGAACACAGATAAACAATATTGGATTTGCAAGCAATCTGTATTTCTTTTGAGCCTGCAAGAAAAGACAGATTACACAGTTGTGATGAATAGCCGTTACCCCACCCTCGACCCCTACGGGTACGGCAAACTACCCACCCGGCAGTCTGTGTACCCCACCTTGGGTCAGTCCTAGGAGCAAAAACAGTAAAAAGAAATAATACAACGGTGGCTACAACCGCAACCTGGAAGTGCCCCGCAAAAATAATATTACAACAAATTACATTTACAACAAATGAATTAAACAATAACCCATTGCAAACCCCGGCTATACACCACAACAGTCCAATACAGTTTATATGCACAAACAGATATAACCATTTCAGAAATGTGCAACCCCCTGCCAACCGACATACTAGCAGTTGGGGGAGGTTTACGAACACATAAACAATCACAGATATAAACCAACATGCAAATACTGTACAATTTCGATCGACTAAACAACATCAATATTGCTCCAAAATCTGCTCTGTTAAACAGTAACCTGAGCAAATATTAAATATTCCAGAAAACCCCAAACACCAGAGAGGACCCACCCATGAAAGATGAGCCCATGACTCGGCAACTCGGCCGTGGAAGCGCGGCGGATCGGTGGGATCCGCCGCCCTTCCGCGGCGCTTTAGTCGAATCATTGGCTCAAATATCGTGGGTGTTCTCCTGGACTCATTTCATGCTTTCTGAACACACCTGAAAAATTTTTGGACTTCATTTTAAGTTCGACAGAAACTGATAATATTTAAGGTTTTCCGGCTTCGATTTTTCGTTCGAAATTCGTACAAATTTGCAATTAAGTTATTTATTGTTTAGCGAGGCTCTGATACCACTGTAAGTCGATGTAGTACACCCCAGTACTTGTGGGGAGGCGGAATTTTCAAAAACGATCATGTTTAAAGAACGAACATCGACTAACCGCTTGAATCGAAGCTAAACAACAAATAACCGAACACATAGCTATACTAAACTATAGTGTTAAGGGATTATACCTAACGATACCGGTCCTTCGTCTTTGTGTCCTCCTTTGTTCTCCTCGACCTTCTCTAGGTAGTAGACGATCCACCCGAGAGCAAAACACCAAGCTACACCTCTAACTTGAGGTAACTAATCAACTTTGATTGCTAATCAAAGATGAAAGGATGATAAAGAGTGATGGTAAAGGATGTTTAAGTCTAACTAATCCTTTGATCTCAACACATGAGGATTAAGGATTAGTTCTTGAAGATGAGAGCTTGAGGAGAGAGAATGTGAGATGAGATAATGAGATGAGAGAGAGTGTATCATAATAAATTATGAAGCATTCTTATTAAAGAATAAATGAATAATAGAAATGAATAAGCATGCTTCATAAATGAAAAGAGGTGATTCATTAACATGAGTCATTAAGCATTTATGGTGCATTAATGATCATGATGAATCACCCTCATGACTCACTAATCTTATCCAAAGCTTATGTCACCTTAACCTCCTTAGTCACATCTTCTAGAAGCTTCTCGTACAATTACGAGAACGCCCCTCCAATCCGCAAAAAATACGGAAAAACTTTAGACTGTAAAAATCCAATAACCGGATACCAGTAACTGGCTTAAACCAAAGCCGACTGGTAAAAACTGTCCGAAAGTCGTACGCGCGTAAACGCACGTATGCGTCCGAACCCTTTGTCGCAAAACCATGCAACCTCTATATCGTTTCGCCTGGAGTAGGAAACTCTCTGTGTGGGACTCTAGAGACTCGACTACTACGCTGGCAGTGGGTTTAACCACAGACCGCAAGCGGCACTAGCTGTACGTAACGGTCCCCAGGTAGTTGTCGATAAGAAGGCCGATGAGAAAACCCATCCAAACTCCTACTGAGTCTGATGTGACAATCTCCATACAGTCCGGTCCGTTCGTCCAAGACTATCGCATATCGGGCCTAGGGGGGCGGCAAGCGTCAGTCCCCTAATAGCGGTATAAGTCGTGTCGGAGGGAAGCCCATTACACCCTGAGAAACTACTGGAACCTACCAGCAAATCTCGCTTGCCCTGGCCAGGGACTTTGCATAATGGCTCTCTGACACAGCACGATATCTACTCCCAATACCGGGAGGGACGAATCCTGTCTAACTGCCACTGCCTCCAAGTGCTCGGGACTGCACCCAACTGCTACCTGTTTGCACGACTCCTTTGAGCCGTGGTAGGGTAGCAATCTAAGAACAGTGGGACACACTCGAGGCGAAGTAGCAGTGTCAAGTCTGCGGACTACGCTGTACTCATGTCACCTGGAAACTGTTCACTGACGACTGGTATCAAACCAACCAACAGTTCCCTGTGAGTCCTGTCCGGTGTACCCGTAACCTAACGAGCACCTGCATACTATCTCCAGTACGACGTACTGACGGCTGTGGGACAGACCATCTCCCCAACTGGGATGAGAAGCGTACACACTAGTCTACTCCGGAGTATCGATGCTCTGTCTCGACAATCCACGACCAGGGACCTGAATAAGGATGTGCTTGTAGACTACCCAGCCCCCACTAGTGTGACTGCCATCACAACGCTGGTAGACAAGCAAGATCCTAAGAGCTCTATCAATACGTACACTCACATATTAAGATAGAAAAACCAAGTAGCATACTACTATGTTTAGCAAGACTGTTATATACATGTGAATATCCCAAGCTTCCATTAAGTAATATACAAACTAGTATGATACAGTAATGGCCTTCTAGGGCATAAACACTAACAATCTCCCACTTGCACTAGGGCCATGTACTGGCATATCGCAGACCAATGATCTCGAGTAGCCTCTCGAACTGAATCTGAGGAAGGGCCTTCGTGAATGGATCAGCAATGTTCTCTTCTGAAGCAACTCTCCGAACCTCGATCTCCTGACGATCAATGATCTCCCTGATCAGGTGATACCGCCTCAAGATGTGTCTGGACTTCTGATGGGACCTTGGTTCCTTCGCTAAAGCTATAGCTCCGTTGTTGTCGCAATACAGAGGTATTGGATCAACTATGGTAGGAACAACTTGAAGTTCTGTTAGGAACTTCTTCATCCAGACTGCTTCTTTTGCGGCATCGCAAGTAGCTATATACTCCGCTTCCATCGTCGAGTCAGCAACGGTGTCCTGCTTGGAGCTCTTCCAGCACACCGCCCCCCCATTGAGGGTAAAGACATAACCCGACATGGACTTGGAATCGTCCTTATCACTCTGGAAGCCGGAATCAGCAAAGGCCTCCAACCTGAGGTCTTTTCCGCCGTAAACCAAGAACATCTCCTTAGTCCTCCTCAGGTACTTGAGAATGTTCTTTACTGCTATCCAGTGTTTCTCCCCTGGGTCTGACTGATACCGGCTTACCATGCTCAGTGCGTAAGCTACATCTGGTCTGGTACACAACATCGCATACATTATAGAGCCTACCGCAGAAGCGTAGGGTATAATAGACATGCGTTCCCTTTCTAAATCAGTCTTGGGAGACATCTCTTTGGAGAGGGTGATTCCGTGACAAGCCGGTAGATTACCGCGCTTAGAATCTTCCATACTGAATCTTTTCAGTACAGTGTCGATATACCTGGACTGCGAGAGTCCCAACATCCTCTTGGATCTATCACGATAGATCCGGATCCCCAGAATGTAAGAGGCATCACCCAGGTCTTTCATGGAGAACCTGTGTGACAAGAATCCTTTGACAGATTGTAGCATAGGAATGTCATTTCCTATCAATAGAATGTCATCCACGTACAAGACGAGGAATACGACACTTCTGGCCACTACTTTACTATATATGCACGGTTCATCTGGGTTTTTGATAAAGTCATATTCTTTGACTGTCTCATCAAAACAGATGTTCCAACTCCGCGATGCCTGCTTTAGTCCATAAATAGACTTAAGCAGCTTGCATACTTTCCCGCTGCTCCCACTCTGATTGAAACCCTCTGGCTGATCCATATAGACGCTCTCTTCTAAATTTCCATTCAGAAAAGCCGTCTTTACGTCCATCTGCCAGATTTCATAATCATGGAAGGCAGCAATAGCAAGAAGGACCCGAATGGATTTGAGCATAGCCACTGGAGAAAAAGTTTCGTCATAGTCCAAACCAGGTCTTTGACGAAAACCCTTTGCAACAAGTCTAGCCTTATAGATTTCCACCTGTCCATCTACACCAATCTTTTTCTTGAAGATCCATTTGCATCCTATGGGTTTTACCCCATCTGGAGCAAAGTCCAAAGTCCATACTTTGTTGGTGTACATGGACTCCATTTCGGTCCGCATTGCATCTAGCCATCGTACCGAGTCGCCGCTCTGGATGGCCTGCTGGAAGTCAGTAGGTTCATCATCTTCTATGATGCAATCCTCTCTATCCCCGTCTATGAGAAAACCATAGTATCTCTCAGGCGGATGAGACGGCCTACTACTCCTGCGGAGGGGTGCGGGAATATTCTGTTCTTCTTGAACTTCTGGTTCTACCAAACTTTCAGTAGCAGCTTGTGGTTCTGGAATTTCTTCCAGTTCTATTTCGCTCCCATTAGTATCCCTTTCCAAAACTTGTTGTTCTAGAAAATGGGCATTACGAGAAACAAAAACCTTTTGTTCCTCTGCGTAATAGAAATAATATCCCTTGGAGTTCTTTGGATATCCCACAAGCTTACACTGTACTGAACGTGCCTCGAGCTTGTCCACATGCTGCTTTTTGACAAAAGCTGGACATCCCCAAATCCTTATATACTGAAGATAGGGTTTCTTCCCTCTCCACATCTGATATGGTGTGGTAGGCACAGTTTTGGTTGGAACTCTGTTCAAAATATATGCCGCTGATTCTAGCGCATATCCCCAGAAAGATCGCGGTAACTCAGCATTACTCATCATGGATCGTACCATATCCAATAGGGTTCGATTCCGTCTCTCCGATACACCGTTATGCTGTGGAGTGTATGGAGGAGTAAGCTGAGAGAGAATTCCTTTCTCTTTTAGGTAACCTAGGAACTCGACACTCAAGTATTCTCCACCTCGATCAGATCTCAGTGTCTTAATACTTTTGCCTGTTTGGTTTTCCGCTTCACTCTTGTACTCCTTGAATTTCTCAAAGGCCTCGGATTTATGCTTCATCAAGAAGACATGTCCAAACCTAGAGAAATCATCTGTAAAAGTAATGAAGTAGGAATAACCACCTCTCGCATGTGTATACATTGGACCACATACATCGCTGTGTATGAGTCCTAAGAGCTCGCTCGCTCTTTCTCCTTGTCCAGTGAATGGAGTCTTTGTCATCTTTCCTTTGAGACAGGATTGACAAGTGTCATAAGATTGATATTCGAACGAGTCCAAATATCCTTCTCTATGCAACTTAGTCAACCTTCTCTCATTGATGTGACCCAGTCTACAATGCCATAAGAAAGCTTTATTCAAATCTGGAGACTTTCTTTTTAGTGTGTTCTGGAAATTGAAAATTTGGAGTTGGTTTAAAACATATATGCCGTTATTTAGAGTACCGGACCCAATCAAACCATGATTAAGGTGGATGTTGACAACATCTCTTACAAACGTGAAATCATAACCTTTATTTGATGACAAGGAAACTGATATGATATTACACGTTAAGCTGGGTACAAAATAACAGTTATGTAAAACCAAAATGTGTCCACTCGTCAATCCTAGGTGATAATCCCCGACGGACGCAGCTCCCACGCTAGCTCCGTTAGCAACCCTGAGGATCATATCACCTTCCTTCAGCACTCTACGGTTTCTCAGTGCCTGCAATGAATTGCAAATATGAGATCCTGATCCGGTATCCAATACCCAGGAAGTAGAGTTGATCGACAGACAATTCTCAATTACAAACACACCTGAAGTCGAAGCCACAGCTTGCTTCGGTTCCTGGTTCTTGGCGTTCCACGCCTTGCAATCCTTCTTCCAGTGCCCTTTCCTGTGACAATGGAAGCACTCATCCTGGCCAACTATCGGTACTGCTTTCTTTTTCTTTCCCTTCCCTCCCACCTTACTAACACCTCCTCTAGGTCTGGGTGCGGCCTTTTTCTTCCTTCCTTTGGCCCTAGCCTTGGACCCGGAAGAAGATGAACCGCCAACAAACATAGCGGGTGTTTCCCTTGCCTTCTGCAAGGTGCCCTCCGCACTCCTTAACATGTTCAGGAGTTCCGCAAGTTCAACTTCTTTTCCTTGAAGATTGAAGTTGAGGATAAACTGGACGTAGGTGGGAGGAAGGGACTGGAGAACAAGGTCTGTATAGAGCTCATTATCCAAAGTCGTCCCAAGGTCTGCGAGCTCTTCTATATAGCCAATCATCTGTAGGACATGTTCACCTACCGATGACCCGACAGCCAACCTCGCTCGAAACAATTTCTTAGAGGTCTCGTATCTTGCTATACGAGATTGCTCTCCATAAAGTTCCTTTGTATGGAGAAATATGCCATCTAAGGACATATCCTCATGCCTCCTCTGATGTTCATTGTTCATCGAGGCAAGCACGATGCACTTGGCTCTCGCGCAATCTAATTCCCAGGTTTTGCGGATTTCCTTATCCGCATTGCTGGATTTGGGACCAGGGACAGCAGGTACCGTAGCGGTGAGGACGTACCCCAATTTGTCATAGGTCAAAGCCATTTTGACATTCCGCAGCCAATCTTTATAGTTTGGTCCCGTCAGTATATTTTTCTCTAAAAGTAACTTAAGTCCGGTCATTTTCAGGGTCGCTGCAATTAGGAGAGAGAGAAGAAAACTCTTTAGCATGATGCTCTTGCAAGTTTAGAGTGGTTTTTAGTTTATCTAAACTGGATGGCTCCCACTGTTTCTCGAATCCTTCCTCAAACCATAAAAGAAGAACTAGCCAGGACTATTCTCACCGTACAATACTTGCTTAACTGTTCAGCCAGGCCGTTGTCGATACTTCGAGGGAGGTTTTCCAACGCTTTCGCGAAGTTCCTTAATTAAATAACCTCTTTTCTCTGGGGGCGTAACCCCGCTGACACTTTTCTGGACACCTACTAGGTTTATAGCATTGATCGTTAAGTGACGAATATCCTGATAAGTAGCATATACTCACAGTAGGATCGGGATCCAAATATCATCGTCTGATAATGTTGTAGGAATGCTACCAACATTCATCAAACTCAAAATGGTATGCACTTGGTTCTTTGCAAATTTCAGTTTCTTTAGAAATTCCCGATATAAGTTTTTACCCCATGCTCTTATGACCTTGGCGTTGGTCAAAATGTCATAAGTCACATATCAAGTTCTACCCATCATTATCTTGTTAATTTGAACCCATCCGTATATATCCCTGACGTTGGCCAAATGATAATACGACTGTCCCAAACCAACTCATCTATCTATGCAACAAATGAATATCCAGCAGCTACCAAACACTATGCCATGACGTTGGCCAAAACTGCATAGCTTGAATACTACTGAATACCCAAATGAAATGACGGAGGGCTACGACTGGTTTTGGCGAAACCGTGAACGTAGTGAACTTGATATAACCGAAGGAACCTGATAGCTTTTAAAAGGAGTGGTTAAAGCTCCGCATTTAAAAATATCTGTTTTAAAAATAACCGAGTGGTTTCTTTTAAATTGTTCCAACGATTTATACTTTGGTTTGTTTTACTTTGCATTATAAATAATGCGTCCCATCATTAACCTATCATTGCAGAAAACAACGAAAATATGACATCCTCTTATGCCATCCGCATTCGCCATGGGGTCCCGTCATTACCCGTTAGGTTACTTAACTAACGACAGAGCGGGGGCTGGGCTAGCGCGGGTGTAAAACATAAGTGACGTCTAAATAGCTATCATAAATATAGATATTTTACATTCGTCTGACGCAATGATATTCATTCCAGAACACAGATAAACAATATTGGATTTGCAAGCAATCTGTATTTCTTTTGAGCCTGCAAGAAAAGACAGATTACACAGTTGTGATGAATAGCCGTTACCCCACCCTCGACCCCTACGGGTACGGCAAACTACCCACCCGGCAGTCTGTGTACCCCACCTTGGGTCAGTCCTAGGAGCAAAAACAGTAAAAAGAAATAATACAACGGTGGCTACAACCGCAACCTGGAAGTGCCCCGCAAAAATAATATTACAACAAATTACATTTACAACAAATGAATTAAACAATAACCCATTGCAAACCCCGGCTATACACCACAACAGTCCAATACAGTTTATATGCACAAACAGATATAACCATTTCAGAAATGTGCAACCCCCTGCCAACCGACATACTAGCAGTTGGGGGAGGTTTACGAACACATAAACAATCACAGATATAAACCAACATGCAAATACTGTACAATTTCGATCGACTAAACAACATCAATATTGCTCCAAAATCTGCTCTGTTAAACAGTAACCTGAGCAAATATTAAATATTCCAGAAAACCCCAAACACCAGAGAGGACCCACCCATGAAAGATGAGCCCATGACTCGGCAACTCGGCCGTGGAAGCGCGGCGGATCGGTGGGATCCGCCGCCCTTCCGCGGCGCTTTAGTCGAATCATTGGCTCAAATATCGTGGGTGTTCTCCTGGACTCATTTCATGCTTTCTGAACACACCTGAAAAATTTTTGGACTTCATTTTAAGTTCGACAGAAACTGATAATATTTAAGGTTTTCCGGCTTCGATTTTTCGTTCGAAATTCGTACAAATTTGCAATTAAGTTATTTATTGTTTAGCGAGGCTCTGATACCACTGTAAGTCGATGTAGTACACCCCAGTACTTGTGGGGAGGCGGAATTTTCAAAAACGATCATGTTTAAAGAACGAACATCGACTAACCGCTTGAATCGAAGCTAAACAACAAATAACCGAACACATAGCTATACTAAACTATAGTGTTAAGGGATTATACCTAACGATACCGGTCCTTCGTCTTTGTGTCCTCCTTTGTTCTCCTCGACCTTCTCTAGGTAGTAGACGATCCACCCGAGAGCAAAACACCAAGCTACACCTCTAACTTGAGGTAACTAATCAACTTTGATTGCTAATCAAAGATGAAAGGATGATAAAGAGTGATGGTAAAGGATGTTTAAGTCTAACTAATCCTTTGATCTCAACACATGAGGATTAAGGATTAGTTCTTGAAGATGAGAGCTTGAGGAGAGAGAATGTGAGATGAGATAATGAGATGAGAGAGAGTGTATCATAATAAATTATGAAGCATTCTTATTAAAGAATAAATGAATAATAGAAATGAATAAGCATGCTTCATAAATGAAAAGAGGTGATTCATTAACATGAGTCATTAAGCATTTATGGTGCATTAATGATCATGATGAATCACCCTCATGACTCACTAATCTTATCCAAAGCTTATGTCACCTTAACCTCCTTAGTCACATCTTCTAGAAGCTTCTCGTACAATTACGAGAACGCCCCTCCAATCCGCAAAAAATACGGAAAAACTTTAGACTGTAAAAATCCAATAACCGGATACCAGTAACTGGCTTAAACCAAAGCCGACTGGTAAAAACTGTCCGAAAGTCGTACGCGCGTAAACGCACGTATGCGTCCGAACCCTTTGTCGCAAAACCATGCAACCTCTATATCATTTCGCCTGGAGTAGGAAACTCTCTGTGTGGGACTCTAGAGACTCGACTACTACGCTGGCAGTGGGTTTAACCACAGACCGTAAACGGCACTAGCTGTACGTAACGGTCCCCAGGTAGTTGTCGATAAGAAGGCCGATGAGAAAACCCATCCGAACTCCTACTGAGTCTGATGTGACAATCTCCATACAGTCCGGTCCGTTCGTCCAAGACTATCGCATATCGGGCCTAGAGGGGCGGCAAGCGTCAGTCCCCTAATAGCGGTATAAGTCGTGTCGGAGGGAAGCCCATTACACCCTGAGAAACTACTGGAACCTACCAGCAAATCTCGCTTGCCCTGGCCAGGGACTTTGCGTAATGGCTCTCTGACACAGCACGATATCTACTCCCAATACCGGGAGGGACGAATCCTGTCTAACCGCCACTGCCTCCAAGTGCTCGGGACTGCACCCAACTGCTACCTGTTTGCACGACTCCTTTGAGCCGTGGTAGGGTAGCAATCTAAGAACAGTGGGACACACTCGAGGCGAAGTAGCAGTGTCAAGTCTGCGGACTACGCTGTACTCATGTCACCTGGAAACTGTTCACTGACGACTGGTATCAAACCAACCAACAGTTCCCTGTGAGTCCTGTCCGGTGTACCCGTAACCTAACGAGCACCTGCATACTATCTCCAGTACGACGTACTGACGGCTGTGGGACAGACCATCTCCCCAACTGGGATGAGAAGCGTACACACTAGTCTACTCCGGAGTATCGATGCTCTGTCTCGACAATCCACGACCAGGGACCTGAATAAGGATGTGCTTGTAGACTACCCAGCCCCCACTAGTGTGACTGCCATCACAACGCTGGTAGACAAGCAAGATCCTAAGAGCTCTATCAATACGTACACTCACATATTAAGATAGAAAAACCAAGTAGCATACTACTATGTTTAGCAAGACTGTTATATACATGTGAATATCCCAAGCTTCCATTAAGTAATATACAAACTAGTATGATACAGTAATGGCCTTCTAGGGCATAAACACTAACAGTGACGAGTCGGCACTATGCCAGACTTCTTTCTCCACTCTGGTTTCCCCGGATCGGTAGAATAGGATCGCCCTTTCACCTCTTCGTCTGGGAGGGACGTAGAATGTCTGCAGTTCCTGCACACTATAGGTATCAAGTGCGTCGAGCTCTTTGTAATGCTCTCACGGAACCATGATGATTTGCAAACTCCGATCATCATCAGCGAAGGCTTGTATCGATGGCCGAACAGAAAATACGGCATTGACCTCATCTTCCGAGTCGCTGTCGAAGACCAGAATAGGGGTAGACAGTCCCGGCTTGTTGCATTGGGGTGGTCCTAAATAAACTATTTCTTCTTCCTCCTCGGTATCACTCCCGAAGACCGGAATAGTAGTGATAGCTCTATTCTTCGGTTTGTAACATCTTTCCGTGTGTTCGAAATCTAGTAAGAAGTATTTTGCATCTTCGTACTTTCGGACTTCATTCACGGAGAATGGGTTCAATTCCCCTGTCATAGTATATTCATGCCCATCTTTGAAGTACTTCATACACTGATGTTGTGTAGAAGGAATGATGTTGTACTTATGTAACCAAGGTCGGCCGAGCAAAGCATTGTAGCATGTCTTGGCGTCAATGACGTGAAATTTGGTGTCTGTGATGAGCAGCCCAAAGCGTAACGTCAGTATCACAGACCCGAGCATCCTTGATGACTGGGAGTCAAACCCGGAGATAGTGATCTTATCCCGAGCGAGGTGTTGAACGCTCATGCAGATTTCTTTCAACATCCTTACATTGAGGAGGTTGACGGAACACCCATTGTCAACCAGGATTTTGCCTATTTTGATATCATGACAGTATCCGGAGACATAAAGGGGACGGTTATGCTCGCACGTCCCGAGGAGGAGATCTTCATCGCCGAAGGTGATATCGGCTGTGTGCACTTCTTCCAGCTCGTCCTTCATCTTTTCTTTGGTGAGGAAAGCTTGGAACTGCTCGGGCTCTTGTAGTGCCTTGATCAAAGAATCTCTCGTCTCTTTGGATAGCAGAAGGGCGTCGAGAATGCTTAGCTGTGAGGGTATCTTCCTCAGGTGTGCCAGAACGTTGTAATCCACCTTACTTTTCTTGGGTGGATCCTTGGCTGTCAGCTCTTCGACGGCTTGGGCATTGAGGGTGATTGGTCATCGAGGGTGATATCCTCAGGGACCTTTTCTTTTCCCTTATCCTTTTTGTTCGACCTCTTGTTTATGGGTCTGAGATTCTTTTCAGGTAATGTGCGATTGCGCAGCTGAATGTTCTTGCAGCTCTTCGGTTCTTCTTCTTTTCCTTAGGTGGATTCTTTGAAGAGAGGGCCAAGAGCCATTTCTTCTTCAGAATCACTATCGAAGGTGAGAACTTGCAATCCCATGCTATCAACTATGTGACAGTTGCCGGCATCTTTTCCACGTTCATCTGTCGCATTTTTCCGCTGTCGACGAGCTTCACGCTTCATCCTCTTGAAGTGTTGCCTGTGAGCGACATACCCTTGCCACCAATTTTTAAAGGCGTTTCACTCTTCGGTGGAGTGCGCAATCCTTTGATGATATAAACAGTAATTAGGATGCACATCCTCTTCATTAAGGCGTATACCGCCAGGAGAATTTTCTCTAAAAGATGGCAGCTTCATTCCCATCGATATGGCTTTAGCGAACCTTTTCCTTGTCTTGAACCTGCTTTTATATGCAGTGGATGCGCTCTGATCTAGTGGGAGTGTTTCAACCCTTTCGTCCAGTCGCCGACGTTTGGCCTTTTCAAATATGGCCATTTCGCGCTCTCGATCGGCTTTGCTTTTCAGAAGAGTTTCGTTTAGGAATGCGTCAATCATCTCGTTTGACGGTCCTAGGAGCTCTGATTCGGGATCTGCTTCCAATTTCTCTGCGTCCAGAGCTTCTTCACCGTTTATCAACGAGTAAGAGATCATATGGCAGCTTGCCACATAATCCTCAGGTTCATCCGATGAGTCTTCTCCCTTGTCGTCCTCTCCGTCCTCAAGGACATGGCTGAGAAATTCTTGGAGTGTGACTGGGGTCCGCGCTTTCTGGTTATATTCTTCCAGCACGTCAATCTGTTTTTGCTGGTCCGTGCGCTTGTCACCATGCTTCACGGGCTTTTTGGTCTTCTTCTTCTTCTTCGAAGACTTTGATGGCTGGGTATAGGCGCTTTGACCATCACCACCAATTTTTGGAGTTGGGCACGGCTTCAGCATTCCCTTGATAACTTCGGGTTCTAGCGGACTTTTCCATTTGATCGCCGGGCATGTTTGGAGATCCTTCAGCATTCTTTTCATTTTGGCTGAAAGAGCGACCTCCCATGGAGCTTCTTCGACAAAAAAGCATAATGCCCCCGGTGTGTCCGCCTTTTTTAGAGCGTGCGGCTGGGGCGGGTTTACTTTCCAATTCTTGGACAGCGCGAATTTGCCTTGTTGGTATTGGTTCTCAATCCACCCTTTGAAGACGAAGCAATCTTCAATTGGATGGCCTATCGCTTGGTGATAGGGGCAATAATTGGGATTATTAGCCTCACCGGGTTGCAATGAGCATTTTGGATCCGGCAAGTTGATAAGCCTGTTGCGCACCGCCAGCTCGAACAATCTTCTCGTTTTGTCCCGGGGAAATGAATAAGGGCGCTTCATTTTCTCATTAAAGAATCGCCGTCTCTCGTCTAGGCGATCAGTTAGTTTTAGGTCACTGGGCTGCTGTTGAGCATTGGCGACGAAGGTCGCTTTCCCTTTCCCTTTTTCATTTCGAGATTCCAGCTTTGAAGAAGACGGTCTATGACCCATCTGGTCCATTTGGGCCAGTTTGTCAATCAAGGACTGGAAAGTAGTTAGCTTGAAGAACATCATGAATTGGGAAATGGTCACTTGGGGGTTGAGAGTACCCACGAACATGCCTACCGCAGGTGCTTCTTCAATGCGCTGCTCGCACTTTGACCGTAGATTCCGCCACCGTATTGCATACTGAACCCATGTTTCTCCAGGCTTCACCCTGGCATTGATCAATGCCGTGATCGGGGTGCTTTCGCTAGCGCTTGCGAAACGCTTGGTGAATAGCAACTCCATCTCTGCAAATGTCTTGACAGAGTTATTTGGGAGTTCGGAATACCACTCGAATGCTGTCTCCGACAAGCTGCAAACGAATTGGCGAAGCAGTAGTTTATCGTCACCTCCGGTGTTGCCGCACAAGGCTCAGAATTGAGCGACGTGCTGATGCGGATTTCCCCTTCCCTTATATACGTGGAATTTGGGGATTGTATATCCCGGCGAGTACTTTATTTGGTCGTACCAACCCGGATAAGGTCGTCCAGTTTTAACAATTTGCCCAGCCGCTTCATTCGCCTGGTGAACTCGTATCTACTGAGCGATGTAATCATCCAGGGTGGCTTTTGAGATGGTTTCCTCCTTGGCTGCTGACAGAGCCGGCAGAGGATTTGATGTTTCTCCTCTATCATCTTCAATTATTACCGGAGGATCTTTGGCTGGAGGGTCCAGCTGGATCATCATGCCCAACATATCTTGGAATAGAAGGGCCATTTATTTTATATTGGCCGCTTGTTCCGCAGCCTCTTTGTCCTTCTTCTCAAGCATTCTACGAAGGAATTCGGCATCAGTTTCCTGCTCACGGCGCTGCTCCGAGGATGTCTCCGGGCTTGCTTTCGGTCCCGTGAGTACGGCCATCTACGTTAACATTTCCTGGAGCTTCTGTTTCTGTTGCTCCTGAGTCTTAGTCACTGATCGCGTAAGCGGTCGATGACCTGTGGAGATACGGCTATCCTCTTTTCCGGATGCCATATAGATGGTGTGCACCACCATGCCCCCAGCCTTGGGGCGTTTGGGTTCAGTGGTCTTGCGATTCGTCGCAGACGCAGGGATCTTCTCCGGCCTCCTTCTTTTGTGGGCGGTCGAAGTTGAGGGAGCCGTTGTAGCGGGCACCCAAACAGATGACATCTTTTGTGGCTTGACAGGATGGTCATCTTCTCGCTGAACTTTCATCTTTTTCTGTCGGTGGGGATAATCTTGATCAATCACCGAGTCTTGGACTTGACGCCAGACCTTGTAAATTTTAGAGGACAGCCGTTGAGGGGGGCTGCTCCAGCTTCTCCTTTGGGGCATTCTCCATAGGTGGAGGAGATCTTTTCAGCACAGCAGTTGGCGAGTTCCTGTGCACCCTGTTAAGTAGTTCAAAGCTGTTCCCGGTTGGAACAGCAGCATCAACTTCCACCATTGGAGCTGGCGGAGTCAGTCCAGAAAGGGAATTGCCCCCAGCTTTCCTCACTCGGCGCCAGTGGCGACGTCGAGCATGTCGTGCGGCCGGGATCACCCCCGCTGTTGGATGAGCTTCTTCATGCCCCCTGCTTTGACGAGGGGCTGTTGTCGTCGTTAGCCTGTCAAAGATCGATGCCCGTTGAGAGGGGATGGCCAATCTTGAAAAGGCCGATTTTCGTGCAGGGGAAATGGTCTTGGTTACTTCACCCGGAGTGGGAGCTGAAACGGCCAGTCTTGTGAAGACCGACCCCTTAGCCGGAGAAGCCGCCTTGGTGACTTCAGGAGTACGAATGGCTATCTGCTTCGGGATAACGCCTTCTGGTATTGCGGGCTTCTTCACGGGCCCGTTGGAGCTTTGGCCTAGTCTGCTAAAAACTGAGGCACTTGGTTTGGGTGACCCGTTAAGAGGGGCCGCAGTAGTGGTAAGCCGATCAAAGACCGACTTCTTCTTAGCTTCTTGCAATGGTAAAGGGGCGTTGAAGCTCATCGGTGAGAGCATGGTCCCGAAGAATAGCCCAGTGGTGGCCTGGGTTACCTGTTCCACAGGCATTGTGAAAAGGGAGGCCGCTTAGGGCCCGTAGGTCACTCCTCCAGATGAGGCGGAACGGGAGTTGCAGTTGCAGCTGGAGCAGTTAGAGGCCATTGCTGTTCTTTCTTCTGCACGGGAGCAAAACCAAATCTTAGTACCTCGAACCCAAGGGCAACCATATTAAACCACGATTCGTTCGCGAACACGACACACAAAGTGTGGAGTGGAAAGAGGAAAAGGTCCCACTGGGCGTGCCAGAATCTGTTCTCCGCCAAATTCAGAGACGGAACCGCGTAGGTTCGTCTTGCCTAAATTTGGGGGCAGATGCTAATTGGTGCTATCCGTCCACCTCTTCGAAGATGCCAAGTTGATTTATGGCACCATGTATCGAAGGTTTAAACGGATGCGGCCGATGTAGCAAACTTCATCAGATTCCCCCTCATTTGAGGGGGTTTTGATTGTGGGGACGCTCTTCCCTGCAGGCGCAAGCCCCTGCAATTAATTACGCTACCGCGTCGCGGTAACCACTTTCTCATTCTCCAGATGATCACTTCGTGTCGTGTGTTTTTTTTTGTTTTTGGTTGCCCGTGGATTGTATACGGAGACTAATTTATGTTGTCGCCCATAGGGCGTGGATTAGTCCAAATCCGTATCTTCTTAGATTTGGGTTTGGGGTTGGGTTTAAGGATACGTTAGTCTCATTTGAGACTAAGATCAACTTAAATGTTTGTTAAGGATACGTTAGTCTAATTTCAGACTAAGATCAACTTAACGGGATCGTTTAGATCCAATAAGAGAGCATTTAGGCTCTTATGTTTAGTTTAGAGACATTGCGGTCGATTAGTTTAAGGACATTACGGTCCGAAGTTAGTTTAAGGATATTACAGTCCGATGTTAGTTTAAGGACATTACGGTCCGATGTTAGTTTAAGGACATTACGGTCCATGGGCTTAAAGGAACCCACAGTCCGAGGTTAAGGACATCATAGTCCATGGGCTTAAGGACCCCACAGTCCCAGGTTAAGGACATCATAGTCTATAAAGTTTAAGGACATCATAGTCCATGAGTTTAAGGATCCCACAGTCCATAGAATGTTTGGTTTTCGGGACCCGTCACCTCTCTGAAGACGTTGAAGGATTACAACGACAAATATCAGAGGAGTGAAGAGATGTACCCTTAAACCAATTTTGGTTGAGAGATCTATAGTCCAATTTGGGACTAAGATCTGTTAAAAGATTTATGAGCATATGGGCTCAATTAATCTGAATGAGGGGTTTATGGCCAACTTGGGCTCGGCCCACTCAGTTAAAATGTTAAACATTTGACAATGCTGGGCATTGATTTGAGTTCTGACAATATTTTTGTCTTTTACTGAATGCTAAGCATTCCTCATAGCTCTGGGCTTTATTTATAGAACAATTTATGTTCTTTTAGCGTACACGTGAGGAGCGCATGGCGCGCTTGGAGCCAGTCAAAGAGCGCAGAGCGCTTCTGCTGGGTAGCACACACGTGAGGAGCACATGGCACGCTTGGCGCATTGCGCCAGATAATGGGCGCATTGCGCCAGTTTATAAGCACAAAGCTCTAGCTGTTAAGTGGCGCACACGTGAGGAGCACGTGGTGCGCTTGGCGCTGAGCGCCAGATTATGAGCGCATTGCGCTTCTGCTGAGTAGCACACACGTGAGGAGCACGTGGTGCACTTGGCGCTGAGCGCCAGTCCAAAGAGCGCAAAGCGCTTCTGTTCAAGTAGCACACACGTGAGAATCACGTGGCGCGCTTGGCGCTGAGTGCCAGTCCAAGAGCGCAGAACGCTAATTTATGAGCGTAAAGCGCTATCTGATCATCTTTATGATCTGAGAAATAAATTCTCGTTTAGAAAAGACTTTGTCTCAAGGTTCTAAGAACAAAGTTCTTATTTTGTAGGAGATGTTTCAATATCTTATTTTGATGAAAGGCTTTGCCTTTATGGATCTGTGATCCTAAGAGAATTGACTTATTCTCCCCCCTTTTATTTCATAATGAGATGTTCATGATCTTTTTGTATAAAAGACTTTTGTCTTATAGATCTATGATTTGTGAGAAGAATTATATTCTTCTTCTTATTTTATGTTGAGATCTTTCGATCTCTTTGTAAAAGACCTTGGTCTTGTAGATCTATGATCTTAAAGAAAGAAGTGAATTCTTTTTCTTAATATGAATGATTTCATCTCTCTGTTTATTTTTACCTTGAAGAAAAGTTGTTCTTTTACCGAGAGCTTGGCTCTTCTTTCTAAGATTTCTCAAAGTTTATGGGGGGGTTTCTCTGTATGCTTCTGTATATCTGAGACTTGAAGTCTTGGGGCCTTTATATAGGGCAAGCTGATTTGTTCAATCAGTTAAGGAGATCTTTTCTCCGATTGATTTGGGGATTTCCCCACCGTTGGATCTTTGATCCAAGGGCTTCTGATTTACAGAAGGAAATTTTCTTGTTTTTTAACAAGATTGGGAAATCTTTTCCATACAGAATTTATTCTGTATTTTGGTGATTTTTAATCACCTTTGGATCATTGATCCAACGGTGCTCTAATTTACAGAGCACAATCTTTTTGTTTAGAAAGATTTTGAGGAACCTCTCCTTAACAGAATTTTATTCTGGTTAATTGATAATTTATCATCTTTATTAGATCTTTGATCTGACGGTAGGGAGCTTTTAGTTCCAGCGCTAGCGCACCCGTGCCTTGCACGGGGTGCGCTGCTTAGAGTGCAGCGCACTTAGAGCTAGCACTCCCGTGCTTTGCACGTGGTGCGCTGCTTATAGTGCAACACACTTAGCGCTAGCGTACACGTGGTTTGCACGTGGAGCGCTACTTATAGTGCAGCGCTCTTAGCGCTAGCGCTCACGTGCTTTGCACGTGGTACGCTGCTTAGGGTGCAGCGCACTTGGCGCTGCTTATGAAGCGTTGCTTCATTTCAAAATTTGAATTTTGAACAGAGCTTTGCTCTGATTGAGGGAAATACGCTCCCTTCTCCCTCTTCACCTAGAGTCCTAAAAGAAGAACATGAAGAAGTCTTCAAGAAAGTAACGCGAGACTATCGGCGGATAGACAAGCCCGGTGACAATACCGGCTTGTGTATGTAAGTCCCTTCTTTCTTTCCCTCCCTTCATCTCCTTCTCTCTATATTTCTCTTATCATATTTCCATGAAAAACTTCCATAATCATATCATAGTCCCTAAATAATTAATTAAATGGATACATATATAAATAATGAACATACACACACATATAGTTTGTAAAGTTTTTTTCATTACTCTCAATACTTATGTTAAGATTTCATAGTGACCAATTAGGATTTTATCGCTTGTTGTTGTATTTTAAATTACTTTATTTAAATTTTGTAAAAAAAAATGAAGTTACGAATAAATACCATAATTTCCTCATTCTCACATATGACATATCAATACTTTTATATTTAAAATAATTTTTAGAAATTAATTTTTAATTCTGGAAATTTCAAGAAAATTATCATGGATATAATATATTTTTTTGTATACGCTGTAAAAATTTCCGATCTAACCGCATAACGGTTTAGGTGTTATGTAGTTTTTTACTCACTGTTTTTAAAACCAGAAAAGTGCCAATAAGGGTATTCTTCGAGAGACCATAACTCTATAATCGTTAATCTAAATTAAGTGTTTTCAGATGGTTTGAATATCTACATCGAATGTTATAGATTTTCTTGCTTTTATGATTTTACAGAAAACCGATGTAAAATATAGAAAACTTCGTTACAATATTAAGTGACGAATCTGGACAGAATCTGTCCTGATTCGCACATTGTTTTTAAATTAGACATAACTCAAACTCCCGATGTCCGTTCATGACAAACTTTAGATGTGTAGATGCATAATTGATAAAGCTATAATTTTCTGTATATTAGATTACTTAGAAATGTATGAAACAACCCGATATAGGCTTTGCAATATAACATATAGTTGCTGTCCAGAAATCTGAATTTTTGTTTTAAACGTTGATATTAAAATGATCATAACTAGAGTTTAAGAAATCCAAATCGTGCGAATCTTAGTGTTTTGGATAATTATATCGAAAGAACTATAATTTTCTAATAATTTTCTTAACCTTAAAGCTGATGGAAATTGACCGAAACTATGTTTTAAAAATATATGACGGTGCCGAATAGATTCTGATCTGTTTTGCGCGACGATACGAAAATATATATACCTCCCAAACCGGTCGTCTTATTTAGGTGAAACTGGAACTCGCGCATGAAAAACACTTAGAGCCATATTTCTGTTTATATTCCGCATTCGTTCGACTTGATTAATTAGTCATACATAATTTTCTTTACAGCATTGATTATGGTAGTTACTCGATTAATATACTTGACTCATTTCATGCTATTCGAACATGTATACATATTTATCTTGATTTTTAAATTGTTGTATGTAAATCTAGATGATTATTAAATACTTGAGATGTATTTTGAAAATAAATCAAAATTGTGTTTACATAAAACCCTCTCAAGTTATACTAAATTACAATAAGGACCCTAGTAAACATAGCTTAAAGCGGGACCAGTTCTCTTGAGCCTCACGGAGCCGTAGAATATAGGTGCTTGTCTATTTAAGGTAGATAGCTTAACAAACGGTGTTATCAACACGGTAATCGTCTTTGAAAAAGACACAAATCCTGTCGTCCATGTACAGCGGTTACCGATAACATCAAAACCTAATTCAAGAATTCAATTTCTTTTCTATTTGTTCTGACTCGGACTGAGTCTCATTATAAATAATCTGACTTGAATATGATTCAAGTACAATCTACAATACTACAATTCAATATGAATCCATGAATCCATATAATCAATCTGTTCAATCTATTCAATCTATATTGACCGAACCGAACCATGGATATACTTCCATTTACATGATTCTTCATTTACATCCATGATTCTCCAGTTACATCCATTTACTGATATCATGGTTTCGGCAAGTCATCAAATTATACAATCTATATTACAAGACAATACAAGTTGCAATACAATACAAACAATACAATGAAGACATCGCGGGGTTTAAGGGGTAGATTGGTACAGAAGGTGTTAGAAGTGGTACGAGACTGCAAGATTTAAGACACCTAATCTGAATACAATCGCCGTTGTTCCGGGCATTTTAACGGAGCCTCGTACTACATTTGCCTTTAGTCCCTGGCATATAGAGACTCCTCTCGTATACACTGGCATCCTTCTGTACCAAGCAACGAACAACAGCGTTAACACTAAATACAACATTATAACAATATAATACCACTTTAAAAGTTACCCTCTCTCTCTATGGCTACTTCTCCCTTATCTTTGGGACTTACCGAGCGATTGTTCGTTGACGACATTCTCTTTCTTCTTTTTTGGAATGTCGTCAGGCGATTCACTGGAGATCGAGCCCACCAGCGAGGATTTGGACCAGCTAGCTTTCGACCCGAAGTTCTAGTTACTTGTACATTTCATTCAGTGTTTTCCATTTCTGTTATGCCACTGTTTAGGCATTGCTTTCAATTCCATGTATTTACTTTTCCATGTACTGTAAAAGAATGTTAATAAATAAAGTTGTTGTTCTTTACATTTTGTCTCTTGTGTATATTTCTTTTATATTACTTAGTTACGCTTAGCGTATTTACTTCTGAGTAAATACGTAGCGGCCAGTCGCGTCCCCTTTACCGTACACCGGGAAGCGGGGAATGACATTAGCAGCCGTAGAAGCCGAGACAGTTGACCAAGGTAACACTAGTAAGTCTTTTTTTCACATTTTTTTAAACACTTATATCACTTTGTTATTTTTTTCATACACTATCAGTACTTCAGTCACCAAACTTTTCTTGAATCTGTTACACTTTCCTTTTACAAATTTCGAGGACGAAATTTTTGTAAGGAGGGTAGACTGTAACAACTCCAATTTTAGTGTACAAAAATTTGTTTAAAAATTAAAGTATACTTGGGGTATTTCCATTTTCTGTGAGTACCATAAATATTTGTTTTGCTTTTTAATAGCAAGAAGGAGCTTGTAGCTCATTGGTAAGACCTTGCACTGCTGAACCAAGCCACCAGAGTTCAAATCCCATACCCCACATTATTTTTAATATTATTTTCTTTTTAAAATTTTAGAAGTCCAAGAGTCTACACGTGCTGAACCCGTAAAACCCCACTACACTAAATAAACTAACTGTCCCAGGGGGTTAATGAATCGACGGGGAACATTCTGGGCGCCTGACTTGGCCAGACTCAGCTGAATCGGTCGGCGGCTCGGCCGACTCCGGCCGCGGCCGCCGGCCGGACTCGGCCGGACCGCCGAGTCCCCAACATGAAAGTTGGGCCTCTTGGACTCCCATGTACTCCTGTATACTTTAAATGTATAGACCAGTACCAGAACTCCATTAAAACCCTAATTACTCTATTTTTAATACATTTTATTACATTTTTTCAATTAAACCTTTCACCTACCCTAAACCCTAGCCTTACCCTATAAATACAACCCTAAACACACCCCTCACTCCAAAATTCTGATCAAAACTCTCAAGAAATCCCTAGAGGTTTAGTGTACTTTTGGAGTTAGCGAAGGGCGAAGCTCCGGCGATTTTCCGACGACAACCCTAGGAGCTCCCGGCGACGAAACGACGCACCGGCGCCTCCTCCCGATTCCTCTTCCTCATCCCTAACCTCTAAGCCAATAAGTCCTACCTCCCTCTTCTCCTTTCTTTTTCTAAAAATACGTAATTCCAAAACCCGACGGAATCGGAGTTAATCCGATTTCCGATTCGGTTCTTTCTAAAAATTCAACCTTTTCTTAAATACCAACATATCAAACCATTACATGTTGACTATTAATCATTAACAAACATGTTAAACAAGTTTCATGACAATCTATATCATTTTGTATCTTTTATCGCTCTTTTTCAGTAAAATACCATGTAGTTTCATTTTGACATTAAAACATCACAATTTTGCTATACCTTTAAGTAGATCACGAGGTAATGACCTACCTCCTCACAACACTCATATGCAATATAGCACAATATCTTTCGAGAACATAGAATACGGGAAAACGATACCTTTCAAATAAATACCATTTACTAATAAAACCGTTTTCTAAAAGATTAAGTATTTTACAAATCTTTGCAAAGCGCCGCTACAACCCATTTTGGGGAACCCATTTGGGATGGTGCGGATTATCGCACATCTTCGGGCTTAGTAGTGCGAGATGCAGACCTCCGCAAGGAGCATTCGCTCTCGAGAGATTTAAAATACGAATATCTTAAGAAAACGAGATTTTTAGAAATATTATATATATTAAAATTTATTTTTTTATAAATATATATATATATATATATATATTTATCATTAAAATATCTATTTTTGTGATAATATAAATATTCCAACTTTTTCTAAAATTACAAGAATCACTTTACAATAAAATACCATGAATTCCATACAAGTTCAATATTACAATTAAATACCATGTATTATGAAAAATATGTTTATTCACTAGAAATGTCACAAATATAAAATCTACAACTATGAAAACTCTAAAGACGATAAATAAATATTTGGGGTGTATTTTGAAAAGTATACAAATTATTTTTACATCCTTAAGTTCTATAATTTACCCTAAGGACCCTAGTAAATATAGGTTTAAATGGGACCGGTCTCTTGAGCCTCAGGGAGCCGGAGATATGGGTGCTTGCCTATCTAAGGTATACAACTTAACAAAGGTGTTATCAATACGGTAATCGTTTTTGAAAAAGACACAAATCTTGCCGTCCATGTGCAGCGGTTACCGATAACATCAAAACAATCAGGACTTTAATTTCTTTTCTAATTGTTCTGACTCAGACCGAGTCTCATTAATAATCTAACTTGAATATGATTCAAGTACAATGTACAATCTATAATTCAACATGAATCCATGAATACATATATTCAATATATTCAATCTGTATTGACTGAACCGAACCATGGATATACTTCCATTTACATGATTCTCTAATTACATCCATTTACTGATATCATGGTTTCGGCAAGTCGTCCAATTATACAATCCATCTATACAAGACAATACAAGTTACAATACAACTTAAACAATACAAACAAAATATCGCGGAGTTTAAGGGGTAGATTAGTACGGAAGGCGTTAGAAGTGGCACGAGACTGCAAGATTAAGACACCTAACCTATATTCCGTTGTTGTTGTACCGTGGTATAACGGTTCCTTGTACATTCCGTTTGCTCTACTCTCTAGCATATAGAGACTCCTCTCGTATACACTGGCATCCTTCTGTACCAAGCTACAAACAACAACGTTAACATTAAATACAACAATATAACAATATAATACAACTTTAAAAGCTACACTCTTTCTCTCTTACTTTCTGTATTTTTTCCTTATCTTTGGAACTTACCGAGCAATTGTTCGCTGACGACATTCTTTCTCTTTCTTCTTTGGAATGTTGTTAGGTGATCCGGACACTCAGGAGATCGAGCCTACTAGTGAGGACTTGGACCAGCTTTCCTACCACCCAGAGCTCTAGCTTCATTGTACACTTTTTATTTCAGTACTTTTCCTTTTCTGTTATGCCACTGTTTAGGCATTACTTTCATTCATTTGTATTTACTTTTCCATGTATTGTAAAAAGAATGTGAATAAATAAAGTTGCTATTTTATTATATCTTTTGTCTCTTGTGTATTTTATATTTATATTGCTTAGATACGCTTAGCGTATTTACTTCAGAGTAAATACGTAGCGGCCAGTCGCGTCCCCTTCACCGTATTCTGGGAAGCGGGGCGTGACATGTAGCATAGAAATGCCATTTCCTATCACGAGAATGTCATCCACGTACAAGACAAGGAATACCACAGTTCTCGCTACAATTTTACTATAAATGCATGGTTCATCTGGATTTTTGATAAAGTCGAATTCCTTGACCGTCTCCTCAAAACAGATGTTCCAACTCCGCGATATCTGATTTAATCCATAAATGGAATTAAGCAACTTGCACACTCTTCCGTTGCTCTCACTCTCTATGAAACCCTTCGGCTGATCCATATAGACACACTCTTCCAAATTTCTATTCAGAAAAGCGGTCTTTACGTCCATCTGCGAAATTTCATAATCATGGAAGGCAGTAATGGCAAGAAGGATCCGAATGGATTTGAGTATAGCCACTAGAGAAAAGATTTCATCATAGTCCAAACCAGGTCTTTAACGATAACCTTTTGCAACAAGTCTAGCCTTATAGGTTTCAACCTGTCTATCTACACCAATCTTCTTTCTGAAGATCCATTTGCAGCCTATAGGTTTTACCCTTTCTGGAGCAATGTCCAAAATCCATATTTTGTTGGTGTACATGAACTCCATTTCGATCCGCATTGCATCCAGCTATTTTACAGAGTCTCTGCTCTGAATGGCTTGCTGGAAGCTAGTTGGCTCATCATCGTTGTTTCCCCAATCAGAGCAAAACTTTGTTTGAATTTCAAAAATTCAAAAATTGAAGCAACACTTCAGATTTCTTGCGCTGCGCGCAACACGCCACGTGTCAAAAGCAGATACGTCAGCGTAACGCCCAAGACAGTGCACCCAATCAGAGCAAGGCTCTATTTAAAATAAAAAATAAAGGAAGAAATGCATCAGATGATCCGCGCTCAGCGCTGCGCGACACGTGTCAATGCAGTTGCGCTAGCGCAGCTGCGCTGCGCTGCGCGACACGTGTCAGCGCAGTTACGCTCTACGCTGCGCGACACGTGTCAAGCGCAGGTGCGCTTGCGCCAACTGTGCCAGCACTAAAACAGAATTAAAATTCTAGAAAGATCTTTCTGATTTTATTAAAACAATAAGATTCTCTTCTGTAAAACAAGAGCCCTTGGATCAAAGATCCAGCGGTGGGGAAAAATTCCTAAATCACTCAGAGAAAGATCTCTTTAACTGATTTAACAAATCAATTGGCGCTATAAAAAGGCCCCTAGACTCCAAGTCTAAAACACACGGACAGAGAAAGAGAAACCAGAGAATTCCTCTAAAATTTTGAGAAGAACTCAAAGAGGGAAAAGGTAAACCTTTCAAAAAAGAAGAGTTTTTTCGAAAAAGATCATTGATCTAAGAACAAGATCAAGATCTTCGATAAAAAAATAAAAATAAATAATAATAATAATAATAATAATAATAATAATAATAAGAGTAATTTACTTCTGTATAAAGGCATTGCCTTTTGATGAACCACTGGTTCTTGAGATTTGACGTAAAACCTCTCTGGAAAACAAGAAAAATTTGTTCCCTTTGATCTAATTTGATCCAAATATTAAACAGTGCCTTGCACTTTTGAGTTTGCACTGTTGCGCTCCTTGGATTGGCGCAAGCCACCAGGGAGCGCCACGTGTCAACCCTAGAATAAACTGCGCCTTGCGCTTTTAAAAAAATGAGCATTGCGCTCTTGAATTGGCGCAAGTCGTCAGAGCGCCCCACGTGTCAGCAGCGCACTAGCGCAGCGCAATGGCGCAGCGCACTGTGCTTGCGCTCGTCAGAGCGCGCCACGTGTCGGCAGCGCACTAGCGCAGCGCAATGGCAAAGCGCACTGCGCTTGTGCCCATCAGAGTGTGACACGTGTCACCTCCACATCAGTTTGCGCCTTGCGCTCATCAATCAGCGTAAAGCACCTGACAAGCCACGCGGCGCTCTGTCAGACTAATTAATGCAGTGCATTATTAAAAAGAAGGGCAGAGCCCAATTAAAAGGGGTTAACAGGCCTAATAAAATGCAATGCATTGTTAAAAAAAGGGGCAGAGCCCAAATAAAAGGTCTGTCAGACCAAAACAGATGTTGTGCATCATTTGAAAAAAGAGAACAGGGCCCAATTAAAAGGGCCTAATAGGCCAGAAAAAATGCACTGCATTATTAAACAAAGGGCAGAGCCCAATCAAAGGCCTAACAGGCCAGACACAAATAAAAAACTATTGAATATTCTCAACTGGACTTAGCCCAATACTGGCCGTAAGTCCTCAAATTAAAATTGACTGAGCATGGCCGCTCTCTTAAATCAATTTACATCCGGTTCAAGGGTACATCTCTGAACTCCCCTGACATCTGTCGTTGTAATCCTTCAACGTCGTCAGAAAGGTGACGGGTCCCGACAACCACACATTAATACGGACTGTGGGGTCCTTAAACTCATGGACTAATGTGTCCTTAAACCAATATCCGTCCCCAAAATGGGAATAATGGACCACTATGTCCCTAAACTGGTAATACGGACTGTGGGGTCCTTAAACTCATGGACTAATGTGTCCTTAAACCAACAAGACGGACTGTGGGGTCCTTAAACTCATGGACTAATGCGTCCTTAAACCAATTACTTATGGACTAATGCGTTCTTAAACCAATTACGGACTATAGGGTCCTTAAACTCATGGACTAATGCGTCCTTAAACTAATATTCGTCCCCAAGATGGGAATGTTGGACCACCATGTCCCTAAATTGGCAATGGACCACTATGTCCCTAAACTGGAACAATAGAGCCCCCAAATGCTCTTTTGTCGGATCTAAATGATCCCATTTAAGTTGATCTTAGTCTCAAATATGCCTAACGTATCCTTAAACCTTCAAATAGACTTTAGTCCCAAATTGGACTATAGATCCCCCCAATCAACTCTGGTTCAAGGGTACATCTCTGAACTCCTCTGACATCTGTCGTTGTAATCCCTCAACGTCATCAGAGAGGTGATGGGTCCCGACGGCCATACATGCAATGGACCACTATGTCCCTAAACTGGAACAATAGAGCCCCCAAATGCTCTTTTGTCGGATCTAAACGATCCAGTTAAGTTGATCTTAGTCTCAAATTGGACTAACGTATCCTTAACAAACGTTTGAGTTGATCTTAGCCTCAAATATGGCTAACGTATCCTCAAACCAAAACCCCAAACTCAATTCTAAGAAAATACGGATTTGGACTAATCCACGTCCTACGGGCGACGTCATAAATTAGTCTCCGTATACAATCCACGGGCAACCACAAACAAAACAAACACACACGACACGAAGTGAAATTCTAGAGAAGGAGAAAGTTGTTACCGCGAAGCGGTAGCGTAATTAACTGCAGGGGCTTGCGCCTGCAGGGAAGAGCGTCCCCATAATCAAAAACCCCTCAAGCGAGGGGGAATCTGACGAAGTTTGCTAAATCGGCTGCATCCGTCTAAACCTCCGATACATGGTGCCATAAATCAACTTGGCATCTTCGGAGAGGTGGACGGATAAAACCAAATAGCATCTGCCTTGAATCTCAGGCAAGACGTCTCCACGTCGTCTTGGCCGCCATTTGGAGGAGAACAGATTATGGCACGCCCGGTGGGACCTTTTTCCTCTTTCCACTCCACACTTCGTGTGTCGTCTTCGCGAACGAATCGCGGTTTGTTAATGGTTGCCCTAGGGTTTCAAGTTACTAAGATTTGGTCTCTTGCTTGGCGCAGAAATCAAACAGCAATGGTGTCCAACTGCTCAAACTGCTCCATATGCAAATGCAACCGACGCTCCGCCTCACCTGGAGGTATAGCCTATAGGCCTCAAGCGGCCTCCATCCTTGCTATGCCGGTAGAACAAGTGACTCAGGCTACCACCGGTCTGTTCTTCGGGACCATGCTCCCGCCAGCAAGCTTCACCATTCTATTGCCCGTACCGGAAGCGCAAAAGAAGTCGGTCTTCGACCGACTTGCTACTACCATGGCCCCACTCAACGGGTCGTCTATTGCTAAGCCGGCAGCATCAGTCTTCACCAGGTTGAACTTGAACTCCGATGGGCCTGCAAAGAAGCCCATGACCCCTGAAGTGGCCATCCCAAGGAAGATAGCCATCTCTGCTCCTGAAGTTGTCAAGGCGGCTTCTCCTGCCAAAGAGTCGGTCTTTGCAAGACTGACTATTCCGGCTCCCGTTCCTGCTCGAAGGTCTGTCTTTGACAGATTGGATACCGCTACCCAAAAGACATCAGTCTTCAAGAGGCTGGAACCAGCGGCGCCTCATCTGGACAAGGGGCAAGACAAAACCATTCCCATCGCCGAACCAGCCCCAACGGCTCGACACGCTCGACGTCGCCACTGGCGCCGAGTACGCAAGGCCGGGGGCAACTCCCCCTTGGGGCTAACTCCACCAGCTCCAAGGGTGGAAATTGATGCAGCTGTTCCAACTGGGAACAGCTTTGAGCTGCTGAACAGGGTACGCAGAAATTCGCCGACTGCGGTGCTCAAAAGATCTCCTCCACCGGTAGAGACCGTCGTGGAAGCAAAACCAGAAAAGCCGGAGCAGTCTCCTCAACGGCTGTCTTCCAGGATCTACAAGACTTGGCGACGAGTCCGAGAATCGGTAATTGATCCGAATTTCTCTCACCAACATAAGAAGTCGAAGGGACGACGGGAGGAAAATCCCCCTGTCAAGCAACGGAAGACGACGGCCACCTGGGTGCCCGCAGCAACGGCCCCCTCAACTTCGACGACCCACAAGAGAAGAAGGCCGGAGAAAATCCCCACGCCTGCGGCAAATGTCAAAGGCGGTGAGCCCAAACGCCCAAAGTCCGGGGGCATTGTGGTACACACCGTCTACATGGCGTCCGGGAAAGAGGACAGCCGTATATCCACATATCATAGACCGCTTACGCGATCGATGACTAAAGCTCAGGATCAGCAGCAGAAGCTCTAAGAAATGATGACTGCAATGGCCGCACTTACTGGACCAAAAGAAAGCCCAGAAGCATCCTCGGATCAGCGCCAGGAGCAAGAAACCGACGCCGAATTCCTTCGCAGGATACTGGAAAAGAAGGACAAAGAGGCTACGGAACAAGCAGCCAATATAAAACGAATGGCCCTTCTGTTCCAGGATATGGTGGGTATGAGATCCAGCAGGATCCCCCAGCTAAAGATCCTCCGATTATCCTTGAAGATGACAGAGGAGAAACGTCAAATCCACCGCCGGCTCTTTGAACAGCTAAGGAGGAGACAATTTCCAAAGCTGCCATGGATGAATATATAGCTCAGCAGATACGAGTTCACCAGGCAACTGAGGCAGCTGGTCAAGTTGTCAAGACGGGACGACCATATCCGAGCTGGTACGATCAGATTAAGTACCCGCCGGGTTACACGATCCCAAAATTTCATGTCTACAAGGGGACAGGCAATCCCCATCAACATGTTGCCCAGTTCAGGGCTCTTTGTGGCAACACCGGCGGCGATGATAAGCTCCTGCCTCTCCAGTTCGTCGGCAGCTTATCGGAGACGGCGTTTGAATGGTACACCGAGCTTCCGAACGACTCAGTCAAAACCTTCGCTGAAATAGAGTTGTTGTTTACCCAGCGTTTTGCAAGCGCCGGTGAGCGTACTCCAATAACGGCTCTGATCAATGCAAGAGTAAAGCCGGGCGAAACTTGGGTCCAATATGCAATCCGAAGGCGGAACTTATGGTCGAAGTGCGAACAGCGCATCGAAGAAGCGCCAGCGGTGGGCATGTTCGTAGGCACCTTAGATCCTCATGCAACTATTTCACAGTTCATGATGTTCTTTAAACCGACCACGTTCCAGGCTTTGATCGACAAGCTAGCTCAAATGGACCAGATGGGCCATAGACCGTCCCCTCCAAAGTCGGACTCTCGAAATGAGAAAGGGAAAGGAAAAGCGATCGTCGTCGCCAATGCTCAACAACAGCCGAGCAACTTGAAGCCGGTTGTCCGTCAAAACAATATGCGTCCACGCATACCCCTCGAAGAGAGGTTAGGACATCCTTACTCATTTCCTCAAGATAAAACGAGAAGACTGTTCGAGCTGGCATTGCGCAACCGACTCATCAATCTGCCGGATTCAAGACGTCTGTTACAGCCAAACGACGTCAATGATCCCAATTACTGTCCCTACCACCGAGTACTGGGTCATCCAATCGAAGATTGCTACGTCTTCAAAAATTGGATTGAAGACCAATACCAACAAGGCAAGTTCGCGTTGTCCGAAAGATGGAAGGTGAACCCGCCGCAACCTCATACCCCGAAAAGGGTGAATACGCCGGGGGCAACGTTCTCCCTTGCTGAAGAAGCTCCATGGGAGGTTGTGTTGTCAGCCAAAACCAAATAGGTGCTGAATGACCTCCAGACGTGCCCGGCGGTCAGATGGAAGAACCCGTTGGAACCTGAGATCATCGAAGGGATGCTGAAACCGCGCCCAACTCCAAAGATCGGTGGTGATAGCCAAAGCACTCACACCCAGCCGTCAAAATCTTCAAAGAAGAAGAAGAAGAGATCCAAAAAGCCCGTGAAGCCTGGCGACAAGCGTACGGACTTACAGAAACAAATTGACGCGCTGGAAGAGTACAATCAGAAGGCACAGACACCCATCACACTCCAAGAGTTCCTTAGCCACGTCTTTCAAGAGGAAGATAAGGGAGAGAGCTCGTCAGATGAATCTGAGGAATACGTGGCGAGTTGTCATATGATCTCTCACTCGTTTACGGACAATAAGAAAACCCCTTGCACTGAGAAGCTGGGGGCAGATCCTAAGCCGGAACTTTTGGGACCATCAGATGAAATAATTGATGCATTCCTCAACGAAGCTCTTTTGAAAAGTAAAGCTGATCGGGAACGCGAAGCGGTCATATTCGAAAGGGCCAAACGCCGGCGACTAGATGAAATAGTTGAGACACTCCCACTGGATCAAAGTACATCCACCGCAGATAAAAGCAAATTCAAGACGAGGAAAAGGTTTGCTAAAGCCATATCAATGGGGATAAAGCTACCACCCTCTGAAGGAAACATTGCCGGCAAAGCAGAAATGCTCCCTTTCTACTGCTTATATCACCGAAAGATTTCGCACCCTACTGAGGAGTGCAACGCTTTTAATAGATGGTGGCAGGGGTACGTTGTTCACCGGCAACATTTTAAGCGGGAGAAGCGCAAAACTCGTCCGGAGCGGAAAAGTATGACCGAGGAGCTTATAAGAACTACCAGCGATTGTCGCATGGTTAACGCCGGGGAAGCGCAAATTCTCACATTCGGGAGCGACTCTGACAAGGAAATGGCTCTTAGCCTTCTCTTTAAAGAGTCCACCTCGGGAAAAGAGGGAGAGCCGAAGGCCTGCGAAAATATCCGGCTGCGTAATCGTACGCAACCCGAAAAGAATCTTGGGCCCTCAAATAAAAAAGATAAGGGAAAAGAAAAGGTCTCTGAGGATATCACCCTAGATGACCAAGTCATAGAAGAGTTGACCGCCAAGGACCCGCCAAAGAAAAATAAGGTGGACTATAACGTTCTGGCGCACTTGAGGAAGTTGCCCTCGCAACTCAGTATTCTCGATGCCCTCTTACTATCAAAGGAAGCAAGAGATTCATTGATCAAAGCGCTACAGGAGCCGGAGCAGTTCCAAGCTTTTCTCGCCGAAGAAAAGATGAAGGACGAGCTGGAAGAAGTGCACACAGCTGATGTCACTTTCGGTGATGAAGACCTTCTCCTTGGGACGTGCGACCACAACTGTCCCCTCTATGTCTCAGGGTACTGCCACGATATAAAGATTGGTAAAATCCTGGTTGACAATGGGTCTTCCGTCAATCTCCTCAATGTACGGGTATTGAAGGAAATCTGCATGAGCGTCCAGCACCTCGCTCAGGATAAGATCACCATCTCCGGGTTCGACTCTTAATCATCACGGACTCTCGGATCTGTGATACTGACGTTACACTTTGGGCTACTCGTCACGGACATTAAATTCCACGTCATAGACACCAAGACATGCTATAATGCTTTGCTCGGCCGACCCTGGTTACATGAGTACAACATCACCCCTTCTACACAGCATCAATGTATGAAATATTTTAAGGATGGTTTCGAGTATACCGTGACAGGAGAGCTGAACCCGTTCTCAGTGAACGAAGTCCGCAAATATGAAGATGCAAAATACTTCTTACCGGATTTCGAAGACACAGAGAGATGTCACAAACCGGAGAACAAAGCTATCGCCACCATCCCTGTCTTCGGGAGTGATACTGAGGAAGAGGAAGAGATGGTTTATTCGGGTCCACCCCAATACAACAAGCCAGGATCATCCGCTCCTACGTTGATCTTTGGCAGTGACTCGGAAGATGAAGTCCATGCCATATTCTCTGCTCGGCCTTCAATACAAATATCCGCTGATGAAAAGCAAAGTCTGCAAGTCGCCATGGTTCCGCTTAAACATCATAAAGAACTGGATGTGCTCAATACCTACAGTGTAGAGGAGCTGCGGACGTTCTATGTCCCTCCCAGGCGAGAAGGCGAAAAGGCAATTCTATTCTACCGCTCCGGGAAAACCAAAGTGGAGAGGGAAATCTGGTACGGCGCGGATCCTACACTTGATAGGCTTCAGCCCATCCGTCTGCCTAGATATTATACAGAAGGATTGAAGAGGCTGTTGAAGCGCCAGGGGATACCCTTCAAACAGACCACTCGAAAAGCTAAGTTCTATGACAAGGTCTGGAACGTTCCCGGAACTCAGCACAAGTTGCCTAGTGGAAGGATGGAAACAATCGGGCTTGGATACATTCGGTCCAAGAGACGAGAGCTACTCCGCGACTGTTACGTCGTACATGACTTCAATGAAGAAGGGGATGCTCAATGGGAGAGTGCTAATCCTGAGCCAGAAAAAGTCCCCGACGTAAAAGTGCCCAGTCCGTCGTTCAAAGAACAAATGGACAAGCTTATAAGGGAAGCTAGTCAAAAAGTTCGAAATGACCACAACCGCGAAATGGCCATCTATGAGAAAGCCAGGACGCAACGCCTTCTCCAACAGGCTGCGAAAAATGAAAATGCCGCTCCCTGCGAAAAATGAGCATCCGATACCTGCTGATTCTCCTCTAAATTGCGAGCTGCCAGACGAACACGCGTTTAATGCGATCGACGGTGGTGATACCCGATGGGAACTCTATTTTGATGGAGCGTCTTCCATGAAGAAGCGCAAACAAAACACCCCTATAATCAAATTGGGGGTAGGCCTTATCTTCGTAACTCCACAAGGAGGGATAATGCGCTTTTCTTTCTCCTTAACAAAGCCGAGGATGAACAATGAAGCCGAATACGAAGCTTTGATAGCAGGCCTCGAGATCCCCATCGATATAGGAATTGAAAACCTCCTCATATATGGAGATTCTCAACTGGTCGTTAGTCAAGTAAATGGCGACTACCAAACGTGCAAACCCGAACTGGTGAAATATGGCGAGAGAGTACAGCAATTGCTGGCTCAAATCCCCTCCAACATGCTGGAAAGTATACCGCGTGCAGAAAATAGCAAAGCAGATGCATTAGCCAAGCTCGCTAAAGAACTTGCCGACGAGAACCTCGATGACATAAGAATCATGGTACAAAGCCGTCGGGTGCTTGCCCCAGTAGAAATATCTCCGGAATCATCCGAAGAAAAGGGAGAGACTGAGCAAATGGCTATGCAAATAAAAGACCAGGGAATGGCTGAGGATTAGAGAGAAGTCTTTGTAGACTACTTCAAATCTCGTCAAACAACTGAAGATGCATCCTCAAGACATCAGCTCATGAAACGAGCTCTGTCTTTCGCTTTCGTCAATGATACTCTGTACAAGAGGTCGTTTGATTCTCTATGGTTGAGATATCTGGGACCTGACGAAGCGAAAAGAGTCGTTTAGAAAGTTCACAACGGACTCTGCGGTTCTCACCAAGCCGGGCCGAAGATGAAGTTGAAGATTAAACGGATGGGCTACTATTGGCCCACGATGATTCAGGACTGCCTCGAATATGCGAAGCAATGCCAATCATGCCAGATTCATAGGGACTTTATCCATCAGTACTCAAATCCTCTACATCCAATAGTGGCCAGCTGGTCGTTCGAAATGTGGGGGACTGACATAATCGGCCCCATCGAACCAACATCGTCCTGGGGATATCGATTCATCTTGGCGACGACTGACTACTTCTCCAAATGGGCAGAAGCAGTACCGTTGAGGGAAGTGAAGACGGAGAATATCCTCCATTTCTTCAAGACGCACGTCATTTATCGGTTTGGAACTCCGCGACGGATCATCTCCGATAACGGGCCAGCCTATAGAAGCCATAAGATCAGCTGCTTCGCGCAACAATACAACATAGACTGGAGATATTCTTCAGTTTACAATCCCCGAGCTAACGGTCTAGCTGAGGCTTTCAACAAGACCTTGACGAAGATTGTGAAAAAGACGGTGTCCCGAAATAAGAAGGACTGGCACGAGAGACTGCAAGAAGCTCTCTGGGCGTATCGAACTATGTTCAAGACGGCCATGAACACAACGCCGTACGCGCTGGTATTCGGTACAGAAGCAGTACTTACCCTCGAAATAGAGCTACCTTCCCTGCGAGTGGCGGTCCATTACGAGCTGACGGACGAAGAAAATGCTCACCTTCGGCTTGAGGAGCTTGATGCCCTTGATGAAACCCGGCTCACAGTGCAACAAAATCTAGAGGCTTATAAAGCAAAGATGACGCGCTCATATGAAAGATTGACCAGGCCGAGAACATTCCGCCAAGGCGAACTTATGCTAGTGGTCAAAAGACCTATGATCCCCAATCGCGCCAAGCGGGGAAAATTCGAGCCGAACTATGAAGGCCCGTACATCATAGGCAAGGTCTACCAGGGTGGAGCCTATCTACTCATGGATATGCACGGTGAAAGGCCTTTCAGGCCAATAAACGGTCGCTTCCTAAAGAAATACTTCGCTTAATGAGTCACAGTCTAGGTCAATGATAGATGACGACGACTATGTCCGTTCGCTATCTTTCTAAGCCCAAACTCTATAAGTAGTAGCCGACCTTCTTCAACAACGAACCGAAACGTCCTTAAACTAATAACGGACCACTACGTCCTAAAACTAGCTGTTGACCGAGATGTCGATAAACTATGGTGGATTGAAACATCACAAAGCCGATACAAAAAAAATTAATAATAATAATAAAAAAAACAAAAAAAAAGGGTATGTCCATAAGCAAAATGGGCACGGACGAAAACCCGAAAGGGCTCCGTGAGTAAAAACAGCAGGGCTACCGGCGAGTGTTCGTGAAAACCTGAAAGGGCGCGACCTCATTAGAAAAAAGAATAGAAAGAATAAAATAAAAAAAAGAAGGAAAAAGAAAAACGGTATGTCCATAAGCAAAATGGGCATGGATGAAAACCCGAAAGGGCTCCGTGAGTAAAAACAGCAGGGCTACCAGCGAGTGTTTGTGAAAACCCGAAATGGCGCAACCTCGTTAAAGGACAATTACAGGGTCCTCTCGACCGTGTAAGGAGAAACCACCCGCGTGAGATCCTTACGACTCACAAGGGAGCAACGCACACTTAAGGATCCTCACGATTCCTAAGGAGAAAATACACTTGCGAGATCCTCACGACTCGTAAGGAGGACTCTCTTATGGGATCCTCACGGCTCATAAGATTTAAAAGTCTTAAGTTACAGAGACCTGAACCTGTTCTTAAGCAACCCCCACAACCTTCGATATTGCCCTACAAGTGGCTCAGTACTGACTCTTGTATACAATCCACGGGCGCGAATAAACATTTCCCTAACAAAGTCCCACCCGTGACTAGGGATATGTACATATGGTGAACAACCCTTGTAAGTCCTCTCGACTTACAAGGAGAACACCCTCTTGTAGGATCCTTGCGACCTACAGAGGAACATACACTTAGGAATCCTCACGATTCCTAAAGAGAAAACACACCTACAAGATCCTCACGACTTGTAGGGAGAAATACCTTTGTGAGACCCTTACGGCTCATGAAGTCAAAAGCCTTAGTAGACAGAACCCTAACCCTGTTTACTAAGCCACCTTTGTTCGACATCGACAGAGGCAAATGATGATTCGCTCCTGGCAACATCCCAGTTGTAGCGGTGCTGATGCCGAAATCGGTGTCTAATTCCAGGCTTACAGCGAAAAGCCAGCAAGCCACACATGCATACGAAATAGCCGAAATGATGGGGCAACTTGCAACAAAATCAGCAAGTAAAAATGTATGCATACGAAATAGCCAAAATGATTGGGCAACTCGCAATAAAAAGCAGCAAGTAAAAATAAAATAAATAGCCGAAATGATTAGGCATCGCGAAAAATAGCCGAAATGATTGGGCAATCGCGACCTTCGTGATATAAAAGCTGAAATGATAGAGCATCGCGGAAATAAAACAATAATATAAAAAAAATGAAAATGAATCAAACTTTTGCCCTACAGGAGAGGTCACGTCGATCCCCTGTATACAATCCAGGGGCACCAACAAATAGGGAACCATACCTTCCCAACAGGCTCCACCAGAAAGCGAAGCCAAACCTCGACGGTTCACCAACAACCTAGAGACAACCGCGACATTCGTCTCAATACAGCAGACGCAATGCCAGCAAACGAAGCAAAGGCCAAATTTCTAGCTTCACGGTCTTAACGGCAAGTTATATAAAACCTGAGAGACCACCAGAGGCCGTCTCAACCCCAGGGAAATCAGTGTCCTTAGCAACCTCCTCGAGTCAGGGAAACCAGTGTCCTTGACGAGAGCACCTCGATTCGCGTCGACCCGCAGAGAAATCAGTGTCTTTGCAGGAATACCTCGACTCGTCTCAACCCCAGGGAAATCAGTGTCCTTGGCAACCTCCTCGAGTCAGGGAAACCGGTGTCCTTGACGAGAGCACCTCGATTCGCGTCGACCCGCAGAGAAATCAGTGTCTTTGCAGGAATACCTCGACTCGTCTCAACCCCAAGGAAATCAGTGTCCTTGGCAACCTCCTCGAGTCAGGGAAACCAGTGTCCTTGACGAGAGCACCTCGATTCGCGTCGACCCACAGAGAAATCAGTGTCTTTGCAGGAATACCTCGACTCGTCTCAACCCCAAGGAAATCAGTGTCCTTGGCAACCTCCTCGAGTCAGGGAAACCAGTGTCCTTGATGAGAGCACCTCGATTCGCGTCGACCCGCAGAGAAATCAGTGTCTTTGCAGGAATACCTCGACTCGTCTCAACCCCAAGGAAATCAGTGTCCTTGGCAACCTCCTCGAGTCAGGGAAACTAGCGTCCTTGACGAGAGCACCTCGATACGCGTCGACCCGCAGAGAAATCAGTGTCTTTGCAGGAATACCTTGACTCGTCTCAACCCCAGGGAAATCAGTATCCTTGGCAACCTCCTCGAGTCAGGGAAACCAGTGTACTTGACGAGAGCACCTCGATTCACGTCAACCCGCAGAGAAATCAGTGTCTTTGCAAGAATACTTCGACCCGTCTCAACGCCGAAGAAATCAGCGTCCTCGGCAACCTCCTCGATTCAGGGAAATCAGCGTCCTTGACGAGAGCATCTCAATTCGCGCCGATCCGCAGAGAAATCAGTATCTCTGCAGGAATATACGACGCCAGTAAAGCGGAGTCGCGGCAAATTTCCCAGTTCCATGACTCGACAGTACATCAATGACCGAGAGTCAAAACCCTGACCCCGTGAAAGGCGGATAAGGGCAACTTCACCCATCACTTGCGAGTCCTCACGACTCGTAAGGGAGTAAACTCTCTTGTGAGATCCTTACGACCCTCAAGAGAAAACGCATTTAGGAATCCTCACGATTCCTAAGAAGAAAATACACCTACGAGATCCTCTAGATCTGTAGGGAGAAAAGTCTTTATGAGACCCTCACGGCTCATAAAGTTGAAAAGTCTTAGGTAGCAAATCTGAACCTGCGGCCTAAACCATCGCTACCTCTTGAAGAAGCCAAGACAGAATGCTTGCTCTGTCATCTATCAACCATGTTTACTAAAGTAACGTGCTGATAATAAAAGAAGGGAGAAAGCGCAGAGATGACACTAAACATTGCAAACGGAAATGTGTATATCTTTATTCATGAATTCAATTAAGTACAAAGCGAATCGTATAAAAGAATAAAGAATGCGTACATTTTATTCAAAGATTACAAGTGTATAATTGATACAAAAAGTAGCTACTGAGAAGGAAGTGTCTTTAACAAATTCGCGAGCTGCTCTCGCACTTCCTTCAGCCTCTCCTCCTGAGCGGCTGCCGCGGCCACTTCCGCTTCCACCTGGGCCCGCTGCTGCAGGTAGGATGAAAGTTGCTCCTCAGCTGCCTGCTGGGCTGCCTCCTGATTAGGTGCATCCCGCTCGACGACGTCAAGCTGCTGCCTCAGTGTTAACCCTTCGGACAGGCATCGCAGAAGGCCTTCAAAGATAACCTTCAGCTGTGCAGCGTTTGCCTCCACCAGAGCATGCAGCTGGGCAGATTTGCTCGAAGTCTCGCCGCGCTCCTTACGCCTTGAAGTAACTTCTTGTTCGAGATGGCGGAAGAAAGGAGCACTCTGCTCGATCCATTCCGCCCGTTGAGCGCTCGCGGCCAAGATCTCGGGGGCAGGACGCGTAGACTCCAGTTGATGCAGGCGGGCCTCGATTTCCATGTAGTGATTAACCCAAAACTCGACGACGCCTTCATTATGAAAATTTACAAGCGTCGCCAGCATCGGATTAACCTCCGCAGCGAAATCTACGACAGAGGGGGGAGCGTTCGCGTCAAGCTTTTCGACGTATCCGCTCAGCATGCCCAAACTTATTGCAGCACCCTTTGAAGATGGACGTCTCAAGAAGGGGCCTGCCGGCATTGTGAGGCGAGGCGAGGCTCGAAGGGGGCCGGAATCGGAACGACAGCTGAAAAACAAAATACGATCATATGACGGTTCAATAAATATAAGAAAGTCATCGAAGGGATAGTTTACTATACCAGCTGCAGCAGGCGGCAAAGCCGGGAGAACTGGTGGCGCAACCGATCTTTCAACTCCTCCTTCGATCTGCAGCACTGCAATCAGGGCAAGTAAAAATCAGAAACAAGTTCATTATTGGAAAAAGAAAGAGTATTAATTGAAAACTATACTCACCAGCGCCACCGGAGGAAGCGAGCTCCGTCGGGAAGGAGAAGTGCGGGTGCAGCACCTGGTAAAAGTGATCAAAAAGTACTCCTGCAAGGACGCAATAGTATAACGTCAATACATGAATTATACGGCCGAGAGATAAAACTGATGGGTCACGAATCCATACCTTCCAGCATCTGCGATGGTGCGAGAGAAGGCTGAGAGGTGGCCACCGCCAAGTCAGTAGCTGACGGCGTTCTCTCGAGCAGTGGGGCATCAGCACTGGACGCACCTGCGTTGAAAGCAAAGATAAACCTGTCAGGAAGGATTGCAAGTTAAAAAAAGGACGGTAACCCAAAATCTACCTGATGAGCCGCCAGCTGAAACGGAGGCGTCTCCCTCCTCCATCGACATGAGTCCACCTCCCATGGCCTCATCACCAGACTCTACGGGGGCCGTCGTCGTGCTCGCGAGGCCAGGAGACGGCGGAGGGCCATAGGCGGGGAGAGCAATGATCGGAGCATTGACAGACTCTTGAGAAAGAGCGGCCGGCTTGTCCTCGGGAATCATACCCGTCTCACCCGCTACTCCCTCGAGCTCAGTGGTCGCGATCGGCTCATCTACCGTTGCCATGGGGTCGTCGGTTTCAGGCGCTCCATCCGCTGCTGCCCCAGGCTCGTTTATGGTAGCCATCTCGTTTGCCGCTCCCTCGCGCTCGGCAGTGGTGGCCGTCTCGGGCGCAGTAGGCGTGACTATTTCATCAGCTACTACCTCAGGTCCAGCAACCCCGGCGACGTCGCCCACCGTTGGCTCGGGTTCAGCCAGTACCTCCTCCACTGTCCCCTTAGGCTCGACGGTTTACGCCGCTCTTTCGGTTGGACTTGGCCCTGCAGGACAAGATATATAAGAACCGATAGGTTTACAATTCTTACAATAAAATCTTGAAAGACACATTACCTGAGGTGGATTGATCGTTGGCCTCCCGAGCTGCGCACGCCGCCTGTCTGTGAGTAGTAGACAAGGCGACCGGAGACTCTTCTGAAGGAGTAGCATCACGAGGAACAGTGCTTGGGCCTGCTCCCACGGCCAAAGCAGCTCTGCGCTCCTTCGCCTCGCGCCTCAACCGCTTCCTTTTGTTGGGGTAAAAATTTACACCCCTGTTGACCGAGTCAAAGTCAAGGTCAACCCCCAAACTAGGTGGGCCCAAGCCCAGGTCAAGTAGGCCCATACCCATGTCGAGCCCGTGGCCAGCCTCCCCATGCCAACAACAAAATCATTTAACAAATAATTTTTATGTAATTTTTGTGCATGAATGTATGCAAAATGGGCATAAAGCCAATATTTTGTAAGCCCATGGCTTATGTGCAAAAATGAAATGGCACATGAGCCATGGGGTGGCTAAAATGCCATTTTTGTAAAGCCCAAGGGGCTATATGTAAATATGTAAGCCTATAAAAGGCAACATGATGAATAAAAAAATACTTTTCATTCTCTCCAAAAATTTAGATCTGAGATCTTTTCTTCCTTCTTCAAGGTTCCAAAACCTTCTTCTTTCTTTTGAATTAAATCAAGAGTTCTACTCTCCTTTTTATAAAACAAATTAGTTTTTTACCACAAAACCCATCAAGGGGAACACAGATCTTCTATTAGATCTCAAAAAGGAGTGATTTTTAAAAATTCCATATCTCTTGATCTTCAAGATCCAGCAAACAACAGGAGGAAGAAGAAGAACATCTTTCACTAAACCCCCCCCAAAAAAGAAGAAAAACACATTCAGGAGTCCAACTCCTCTCTGACTTCTCTTCTGAGAAATTTTTTTAGGCTAAAAGCCTGTTGTGCCCCACCTGCGCGCTTGCGCAAGTGCGTAAGTGCGCAAGTCGCCCGCGTGCCGACACGTGGCGCGCGCGCTTGCGTAACTGCGCAAGTGCGCAAATCGCCCGCGTGCCGACACGTGGCGCGCGCGCTTGCGCACCTGCGCAAGTGCGCAAGGCGCCCGCGTGCCGACACGTGGCGCGCGCGCTTGCGCAATTGCGCAAGTGCGCAAGGCGCCCGCGTGCCGACACGTGGCGCGCGCGCTTGCGCACCTGCGCAAGTGCGCAAGGCGCTCGCGTGCCGACACGTGGCGCGCGCGCCTGCGCACCTGCGCATCCCTTGGATGTCTTTTCCCCCTCCTTTTGTGTACATACATACATATATACATATGTATACAAATTTATACATACACGTACTCCACGACACTGTCCCTGTTAGAAAAAAATTTCTAACGGGGCGCTGCCCCGCACCCCGCAAGGGGGCTGCTAGCCCCCTTGACCCCCAGCCCGCTATCCGGGTAGCGGGACCCCCGTAAAAACTCTGCGTGGCTCCCGATATATCCAAAACCCCCTTTCAAAACACACGTATACTGCACATTGAGTTCGCATGACCAGTTTAACCCGTTAATCGGAGGTTCCCTCGCCCCAGAGGCGATGGGTAATTAACGGCAGCTTAGTCCGCGGCTGCCGGAGATTCGGATCCCCACAATCATTAAACCCCGGCCTACCCTAGGCCGGGGGAATCTGTAGTACGCCTGACAAGCGCGCGCGTATTCCCATCTCACTGGGGTGACGAAAAACACCCTACACCTTTCTTCCCGGGCCGTCACGACGGACCTCTTGGAAGCTTCCAACAAGGCGCCGTCGTCCTCGTTTAGAGTTGCCTCCAGAGCCTTCAGGGCATCCCTCACCGGCTTTTCGAGTCGGGTCTCTCGCGGCAGCCCCGAAAAGGCCGGGACTTCAGTAGCTGGCCCAGGAAGAGTCCCCACATCGGCTTGCATGGCCCCTGCAAAGAGACAAAGAAAGGATTACATTGGCCATAAAAAGGAGAATTAAAAAACTCGGTGAGCCGAGACATACCAACGCCCGACAGAGCGCGTTTCCTTTCCTCCTCCTGGAAAGTTTTGAGGGAAGCAGCGATAGCTTCTTCAGTGGTGACGCCTGTTAAAAAAGGAGAAAAAGCATTAGTCAAAGACAATAATAAAAGTACGATGAAAGGACGAAGAGTGCAACCAATGATTACCTGACTCAGCAAGTTTAGCCAACAACGCTTCGAGTCTGGCTGTTCGTTCAGAAGCCGCAATGGCGGCCGCCAGATCGGTGTCTGCTGGATCTACCGAGAAGCCCTTATTGCTTCCGTACTCACTTATGCCTTCGGTGAGAGGGGCCTGAGGCTCTAAGCCGAGGATAGCATCGAGAGAGAGGAGCGACTTCTTCTTCCTCTTTTGCGCGCGGGCCTCGGTCGCCGCCAAAATCATCTTACGCTTTGCGGGCACCTTAGGGCGGCGGGTCCCAATGTCTGAGCCCACACCAGACTCAGGCGAAACTACCTTCACCGTCTCCACTGGAGCACGGGGCGCTGAGGGCGCGTCCACGGTACCACGAGGCGGCAATCCGCGCGGAGGACTCAGCACGCGCGGTGGCCTAGCTCCAGCATCTTTCAGCGGAGGAACGACCGGGGTCCTTGGCTTCAGGGGAGCCTTGCGGTCGCTGCCGGGAGGCGCACCCTTGCGGTCAACCAAAATGCGCTTCTCTTCTCGGATGACTACACCCATGGCGTGCCCATACCAGGCCACATACACGTTAAGTACCCATGGGACGCAGCTCGGCTCGCTGATAAAGAAGTGGGAGCCCGTATTCAGCCGCATAAAATGGTGCATCGCGCTCCGTATCCCCTCCATGCTGGCCGCGGGCTCTTCCAAAAACGCCTCCAGTGGGACCCCCTGGTTATAGCTTGATTGTTGGGCAAACCGGTGGGGGTTGTACCTCATGAAAAGCGCCATCTCGTTCTTCCTGAACACCAGGTGCCCGGCCGAATGGAGTAGAGGTGAAGAATCTCCCGGGCTTTCAGTATGGAGGCCCCGTTCTTAAAGCCATCACGCCGCGCCACCACCGCCTTGGAGGTTTCTGAGCTGATAGTTATGACTTATCCATGAAAGAAATCCTCGTTCCGACCAGGTGTGGACGAAGGAGCAACCCCCTAGCCTCCCGTGGAGGCGGATTCACGATCGAGGCGCCGATCAGCCGCATGACTCTTGGGAGTCTGCACCTCTCAAAAAACGAAGGGCTCTTATGGATGCCGAATACCCCGTGCATATGCATCTCCATCCACGAAGTGATGTAGTGTATCGGGAAATTGGCAGGCTGCACCCCAGGTTCATTAGCGTCTGCCGCCACGCTGAGTCCATTGTATAGGTGAGCCAACCCGGCGATTCCTATTGACAACTGTAGGCCAGCCACCATCGGATGCGCTGGGTAGAAAACGGACGGCCGCATGTAGCGCGGGTGCATGGGGAGCGCGAAGCTGCACAGCCACAATCCCAGATACCCTAAAAAGAAAGACTCCTCATCAATGCCCGGGGCGGCGATTTTTGACAAGGGCATGATGGCGGATCGGGGAGATAGAAATCCTTTTGATCGTCTTCCGATAGTGGTCGACGATCTAAGCCGAAGCCGAAAGGGTCATCGAGCTTGGCGAACTTTTCACTTCGCTCCGATAGAATCTCCGGTCGAAGGAAGCGGGCGATAAAATCTGCGAAACTAACTCCCCGGACTCCTGATTCCAGATAGAGACCTTCATATATATTCAGCACCTTCACCAAACTCGGAAACTGGTGTTAAACAGCATTCTCCGGCGTCAGATCAAATACCAGCGGCTTGGTGGCGAAGACGTACTCGTCAGGAGAAAGCAGCTCCTCATAATGCTCCCCCCTCACCGGCAAACCTGAGATCTCAGCGAACTCTTCCAGGGAGATGGAGACTTCCATGTCCGTCAGAAGAAAAGTGTGGGTGGGGATGTTCCATTGTTCTATGAATGCCTTGACCCACCACGTCGGAGGAGCAGGGTACTCAAAGAGCGGGATGTAGATTGCACAGTACAGACCAATCTTCATCAGATGCGTCCTCTTCGTTGATAGAATATATCTGGCCCACTGCAGATATCCGGCTGGTTGTCGTGGGGTCAATCCAATATTGTAAGCCTGACCCCAAGGGCGTGCCTCACCCTGACATATGCGTCGCCCCAGAATGTCCACGGCCGGCGGCGGCTGCACGGGAATGGAAGCGATCGAAGGCTGGAGAAGATCCTCCGAATTCCAGTTCACGACGTCCACGGCATACATCACCGGGGGTTCATCAGCATAGGGGATCGACGAGATGGGCTCAGACGGCGTCGCGGAACAGAAGCTTCGGCGACCCTTGATGATTTCATTATACCACCTACCCCACAGGTGAAGGTTCTTGTGCTCGGGGTCATGATCCTTAATGAGAGCGAACACCTCCCGGTCCACCGGCGCCTCGGGAAATCCTTCCTCTGAGCGAACAAACGGGAATGACAGGTGAGCAGACATGTTTCCTGCGGAGGGACAAAAATCAGCCGTCAGTGTTGTAATTCCAACGCTTGGCATTTTAAAATTTATACCATACTGCAATGCAGTAGATAAGGGACTAAAGGGGGACCCACAAAATCTAGATGACAATTCATCAGTTAATAAGACAGCCCCATCATTGGATGGGACTGTCAATTAATGAATAGATCCCCAAAAGAATACTCTCATTAAATGAGAAATCCCTAGAGACAAGGAGAAAATCTCCCCTTTCAGAGCAAACCTCTGTCACAGAGTGACACTTGTCAAACTCTGGTCTCAAGGGTATAAAATTCCTTAAAAAAGCCTAGCTCTGTAATAATGATGAGAAAATCCCTTTAAAAAAATTTAATTCCTAAAAATTAAAAAATTTCGGGATCTTAAAGATCCATGAAAACTCTTAAGAGTTCTTCATTTTTAGATCAAAAAGATCTACATTTGGTCCATGAGCAAAGTTCTATTCATGGGTTAAAAACCCTGAAACAAGATCTCTTTAGATCTATGGATTCTTGAGAGCAAGGTTCTGTTGGTGAAACCCCAAAGGGGTTTTCTTTAGATCAAAGATCTATGAGAGCAAGGCTCTGATAATTAAAATTAATTTAATTTAATTTAATTTAAATTATACCTACGATTTTTCTAGAGTTTGAACTCCGAAGTTCTTGAAAAACGAGAGCAAGGCTCTAAAGTTCTTAAAAGCAAGAGCAAAGCTCTGAGAATTAAAAAATCTTGAAGATGATAATCATCTGTTGAGAGCCAAGGGTCCTATTTATAGGCGCTTGTGCCCCTTCAACTCCTGAGTTGATCCAACGGCCAGGATCTTGCCACCGCTGCACTCACGTGTGCACCACGTGAGCGCAACGGTGGGGGGCATTTGTTTCCCCAATCAGAGCAAAGCTCTGTTTGAATTTCAAAAATTCAAAAATTGAAGCAACGCTTCGGATTCCTTGTGTTGCGCGCAACGCGCCACGTGTCAAAAGCAGATACGTCAGCGCAGTACCCAAGACAGCGCACCCAATCAAAGCAAGGCTCTATTTAAAATAAAAAATAAAGAAAGCAACGCTTCAAATGATCCATGCTCAGCGCTGCGCGACACGTGTCAGCGCAGATGCGCAGGCGCAGCTGCGCTGCGCTCTGCGCTGCGCGACACGTGTCAGCGCAGCTGCGCTCTGCGCTGCGCGACACGTGTCAAGCGCAGGTGCGCTTGCGCCGACTGTGCCAGCACTAAAATAGAATTAAAATTCCAGAAAGATCTTTTTGATCTTATTAAAACAATAAGATTCTTTTCTGTAAAACAAGAGCCCTTGGATCAAAGATCCAGCGGTGGGGAAAAATCCCTAAATCACTCAGAGAAAGATCTCTTTAACTGATTTAACAAATCAATTGGCACTATAAAAAGGCCAGTAGACTCCAAGTCTAAAACACACGGACAGAGAAAGAGAAACCAGAGAATTCCTCTAAAAATTTGAGAAGAACTCGAAGAGAGAAAAGGTAAACCTTTGAAAAAAGAAGAGTTTCTTCTAAAAAGATCATTGATCTAAGAACAAGATCAAGATCTTCGATAAAATAAAATAAAATAATAATAAATAAAAATAATAATAATAAAAAAGAAGAAGTAATTTACTTCTGTATAAAGGCATTGCCCTTTGATGAACCACTAGTTCTTGAGATTTGAGGTAAAACCTCTCTGGAAAACAAGAAAAATTTGTTCCCTTTAATCTAATTTGATCCAAATATTAAACAGTGCCTTGCACTTTTGAGTTTGCACTGTTGCGCTCCTTGGATTGGTGCAAGCCACTAGGAAGCGCCACGTGTCAACCCCAGAATAAACTGCGCCTTGCGCTTTTAAAAAAATGAGCACTGCGCTCTTGAATTGGCGCAAGTCGTCAGAGCGCGCCATATATCAGCAGCGCTCTAGCGCAGCGCAATGGTGCAGCGCACTGCGCTTGCGCTCGTCAGAGCGCGCCACGTGTCAGCAGCGCACTAGCAGCGCAATGGCGCAGCGCAATGCGCTTGCGCCTACCAGAGCGTGACACGTGTCACCTCCACATCAGTTTGCGCCTTGCGCTCATCAATCAGCGCAAAGCACCTGATAAGCCACGTGGCGCTCTGTCAGATTAATTAATGCAGTGCATTATTAAAAAGAATGGCAGAGCCCAATTAAAAGGGGCTAACAGGCCTAATAAAATGCAATGCATTGTTAAAAAAAGGGGCAGATCCCAAATAAAAAGTCTGTCAGACCAAAACAGATGCTGTGCATCATTTGAAAAAAGAGGACAGAACGCAATTAAAAGGGCCTAATAGGCCAGAAAAAATGCACTGCATTATTAAACAAAGGGCAGAGCCCAATCAAAGGCCTAACATGCCAGACACAAATAAAAAACTGTTGAATATTCTCAACTGGACTTAGCCCAATACTGGCCGTAAGTCCTCAAATTAAAATTGACTGAGCACGACTGCTCTCTTAAATCAATTTACATCCGGTTCAAGGGTACATATCTGAACTCCCCTGACATCTGTCGTTGTAATCCTTCAACGTCGTCAGAGAGGTGACGGGTCTCGACAACCACACATTAATACGGACTGTGGGGTCCTTAAACTTATGGACTAATGCATCCTTAAACCAATATACGTCCCCAAAATGGGAATAATGGACCACCATGTCCCTAAACTGGTAATACAGACTGTGGGGTCCTTAAACTCTTGGACTAATGCGTCCTTAAACCAACAAGACGGACTGTGGGGTCCTTAAACTCATGGACTAATGCGTCCTTAAACCAATTACGGACTGTAGAGTCCTTAAACTCATGGACTAATGCGTCCTTAAACTAATATTCGTCCCCAAGATGGGATTGTTGGACCACCATGTCCCTAAATTGGCAATGGACCACTATGTCCCTAAACTGGAACAATAGAGCCCCCAAATGCTCTTTTGTCGGATCTAAACGATCCCGTTTAAGTTGATCTTAGCCTCAAATATGGCTAACGTATCCTTAGACCTTCAAACAGACTTTAGTCCCAAATTGGACTATAGATCCCCCCAATCAACTCTGGTTCAAGGGTACATCTCTAAACTCTTCTGACATCTGTCGTTGTAATCCCTCAACGTCACCAGAGAGGTGATGGGTCCCGACGGCCATACATGCAATGGACCACTATGTCCCTAAACTGGAACAATAGAGCCCCCAAATGCTCTTTTGTCAGATCTAAATGATCCAGTTAAGTTGATCTTAGTCTCAAATTGGACTAACGTATCCTTAACAAACGTTTGAGTTGATCTTAGCCTCAAATATGGCTAACGTATCCTCAAACCAAAACCCCAAACTCAAATCTAAGAAAATACGGATTTGGACTAATCCACGTCCTACGGGCGACGGCATAAATTAGTCTTCGTATACAATCCACGGGCAACCACAAACAAAACAAACACACACGACACGAAGTGAAATTCTGGAGAAGGAGAAAGTTGTTACCGCGAAGCGGTAGCGTAATTAACTGCAGGGGCTTATGCCTACAGGGAAGAGCGTCCCCACAATCAAAAACCTCTCAAGCAAGGGGGAATCTGACGAAGTCTGCTACATCGGCCGCATCCGTCTAAACCTGCAATACATGGTGCCATAAATCAACTTGGCATCTTCGGAGAGGTAGACGGATAAAACCAAATAGTATCTGCCCCGAATCTCAGGCAAGTGTAAGTGCACGGCGGCGCCCCGGCCGTCAATCCGACGGCCAAATGCGGAAGCGGTGATAAACTTTAAATTTTACTTGAACTGGCAAACCGCCGCGCACTAATACCCGGATCGAACCACTAACTAGTCCTAGCGATCTACAAGAAAGGGAAGAGAGATATACCGACAGATCCGAGTCCTCTGGTCTTCTCGTCGTCGTCCCGATCTCCTGCGGAATGTCCCGTCTCCTCCTCGTCGCCGGAAGTGCACCACATCGCCTATTTCTTTTACGGGCTCCCACCTCAATGCCGAGGCAACTCGGGCACGAAGCTGGCTAGTCGACGTGCCCAAGATTTGCTGTAGAAGGTTGTGTAGAACTTGTGTCTCATTTTGGGGTTGTAGGAATTGCTTTTTTGGTGGAGGAATTGAAGTGAACTTTTGGAGAGGGAGTTGTAGGGATTTCTCAAAGCTCAAGATACAAAAATCCCACACATAATGAAATGAATCCCCTCTATTCTCAAGGAATGGCCGCCCCCCCATGTGTGATTGGAGAGAGAAAGAACAAAGACAAGGGGGTGGGTGGAAAGCGAGTGATGATGAAAAGTCAAATGATCACCACAAAACCCAACACTCAATCAACAACCATGAAAGCAAAAGTCAAGCCATCATGAAGCATGGAAGGTCAAGGGATGGGCTCCATCATGAAACCATCATGATACAACAAAAATGCAAAGAACCCCCTCCACTATCACTTATTTGCAAAAATGCAAATAAGCCCTCCTCCACCAATCTTCGGCCAATGAACGATACAAAGGAAATTGGCCGAAACGGAAAGCAAACTGGCAACTCCAGAAAACTGGTCCCGTAATAAATTACAGGAAAACCCCGATACTATGCATACACACCCGCATTTGTATTTCGACCGAAATACAAATGCAATGAGACAAAATCTACACTGTACTATACTAGGATCCGGCTTATACCAAAGCCGGCTAGTAATATCCGTTCGATCCTGATCCGTGCAATACCGCACGTATCTGATCGAACCCTGCCATATACCCATACGGCCTGTAGTACAAACTGTCCAATCCTGATCCGTGCAATACCGCACGTATCTGATCGTACCTTGCCATATCTCCATACGGCCTCTACAACCTTTCGCCCGAAAGCTGAGTAACAGAATGTGGGGGACTCTAAAGACTCGTCAACACCTTGGTTGTGGATTTAACCACTAGCACGTCAGAGGTATAAGCCAATACGTAACGGGCTACCAGGTATTGACTAAAAGGGACGTCTGTGAGCGAACTCAGCCTGACAACCCTACTGAGCCTGTCAGTGACAATATCCGTACAGTCCGGTCCGTTCGTCTATGAGCATCGTATGGCGGGCCTAGGGGGTTGGTAAAAGTCAGACCCCCAAAAGCGGTACAAGTCGTGTCGGAGTGTAGCCCAGAACACCCTGAGATACTACTGGAATACCTACCAGTAAATCTCCTGCCTCGGCCAAGGACTTTTCATGTCCCGGCTCTCCTAGACACAGCCCGACCTCACCCCCAATACCGGGAGAGACGAACCCCTGAAAATACGCTCACTGCCTCCATGTGGCTCGGGACTGTACCCAACTAAAACCTGTTTGCACGACTCCTTTGAGCCGTGGTAGGGTAGTAATCAAAGTACAGTGGGAACTCACACAAGACAAATGACGATCCCCAGGTCGATGAACTAACCAGTACACATGTCACCAGGAAACTGCCATCTGACGTCTGGTATATGACCAACTGGCATGTTCCCGGCGAGTCCTGTCCGGTGTACTCATAACCCAATGAGCACCTGTATACATCTTAGGTGATCCAACTGACACCAGTGGCTTGTGAGACCGGCCACCGCCCCTCGTCGGGGTCTCGACTGTATACACTAGCCTAATCTGGAGTATCGATGCCCTGTCTCGAAACTCACACGACTAGGGACCATTTAAGGATATGCTTATAGACTGCCAGCTCCCACGTATATGATCGCCCTCATACTGCTGGTGGTCAAGCAAGAATCCTAGGGGCTCTATCAACGTGTAATAGCGACTTGTCAGGTCACCTAAAGCAGTACACAATGATAAAGGTAAACCAGATAGCATACTATCATCTCGAGTGAGACTGTCCTACCAGGATAGGTCCTCCATCAATCATTGCAATCACGTACCTGTGACCTAATAATTGAGTCTGAGGGCACTATCTCCAACAATCTCCTACTTGCACTCAGGGCTAATTATTGCGATGTCGCATACTCACAGCCCGTGTGATACCGAACACCCAACTCCTCTACTAGTCAGTCTCACAAAGCTCGTTTGCGAAACTATTGCGTTCGAGGAACAGCCTTAGTGAGTGGATCCGCTTAGTTGTTTCTTTCTATGTCTCTCTATATCTCAAGTTCGCGGAGAAAACCCATCTCCCGAAATGAGCAATACTTGTCTTAGAATGTGTCTGGATGTCTGATGGGACATAGCTCATAAATGAACTCCAAATCCAAACTTCTTAGACTGTATCGTCAACTGAACTTAATCAGTATCCTGCGCCATGCCTCCCTTAGTATTGCCTTGGACTACCTGTCCAAAATACTGCCCCTCATCAGAAGGAAAAACTATAACTCTGACAACCTCCTTGTCGTCCATGTCACCTTGGAAGCCTGGAATGATAACTGTCTCCCGAATGAGGCTGTCGTTATCATATCCCTAGAACATCCACTTATGTTCTATAACTGCTTCCAACTGTTTCTCCAGGATTGGATCAATGTCAACTTATTGCATCTAGTGCAAGAACAACATCTGGTGTGGTACTTGACATCTCATGATTGACTCAATTGCCTAAGCAAGTGATCTGCCAATCATGCACATCCCTCTCCCCTTTAGTCTGTAAGACACCTTTAGAGAGGGTGACTCCATCATCTGCAGGTACGCTACCGTGCCAGGAGTCATCCATTCTAAATACTCTTAGAATGTTGTCTAAGCACCCAGATTGGGAAACCACCCAAATCTAGATCTAAAACCATAGATCTAGTAACCAGTATGTCTGATATAAAATCCATTTCCTTTGTGGAGAAACCACTGTGTGACGACCAAAGTGTAACCGATCGTAGTATAGGAGTTTCTTTTCCTACTCTGTGTATGTCATCCAAATACCAGGATATCACACCCTACTACCTTCTCAACAGATCCATCCCCTATTCTGATGAAGTCAAACCCATGACTGTCACGTCAGAAATAGATGATCTATCTCCGCTACATCTGCTTTAGTCTATAAATAGACATAAGCAACCTGTCCACCAATGCTTCCGCTGCTCCCACTGACTACGACAACCCTCTGGCAGAGTCATATACACGTACGCTTCTAAAACTAGTATAGAACGACGCAATACTCATCCTCCCGCCGGGTCTCGCAGCCTGGAACAACAGCAATGGTAATTGTGGGTAAACAAGAACTTCCCTGTCACCGTCCTTGAGGCTACCGTAGTACCTCTCGGGTGCCTGAAGTTACCCACCTTATCTGCGGAGTGGCCAATGGAATGTCAATCCAGATTGATCTTTAGGTTCCTATCAAATCTTCAGTAATCGTTTGTGGTTCTGGAATCACTTCCAGTTCTACCATACTCCCACTACTATTTTTCTGAAAAAATCCATTTTTAATAAAACTGTGGTGAGTCTAGAACAATATTGCTATTGTTCATCCAGATGGTAGAAAGTCAACCCTCGTCATAGCCTGGGTCAACCCACAAACAGCCATTACAGAATCGTGCCTTGAGTTGTCCTGTGTCTGGTTTTAATCATAAGCCAGACAACTCCCCGTACTTTAGCACCGTTAAGATATGAACTGTACTATATCCAATATAGAAGCAGAGGCACTGATTTAATTGAACCAGATTCAAATCATGCAGCTGTCTCCAGTGCATGTCAACTAAATGGAAGAAGGCCTATCAGCGTTACTCAACTTAGGAATGCTTCCAATTATGAGTAACTTGAAAGAGAAGCAAGATCTCTTTATCATTACTATCAACTGAATACCATATACAAGTATCTACATCTTCGATCACTTTGAAGAATCCCGATACTTGCTATACCTGGTTCTCTACTCTATTCAAATAACTATAACTTCTCAAAATTCTGACCCTGTGTTTCCACGAAACACCTGTCTAAAAACTAGAGAAGTCATAAGTAAACCGAATATAGTAGGAGGACCAACCCCTCTGTCCTGATGGACCCTGGACAACATACAATACTCTGTATAAGTCCCTTGAGTCTGATAACTCATTCACTGTGTGTCGTAGGTTGAAAACTGTACTTATGGTTAAGAAGAATTACACCGCTGTTTAATGCTCCTTACCTAACCATCCACTGATATAGGTAAATGTCACAGACATAATTTCAAAAAGGTATATCTCACTCTATGAAAATAGACGTACAGATATATCAATTTGAAATTGGTGCATAACAGCGGATATTCAAAACCAAATATTTACCGTCCGGCAAACAACCCAGGTGACTTCCTCAAATATCACCGATTACAACGAATCCCGATATAATAAGGATGATCACCCAATTCCCAATAACTTACTCCCACTCATCATCTGTAAAACCATACAGATGTGAGAATCGTACCTGGTAAATACATACCCTGGAGTAAGTATCTAATCGGGAAATCAGTTTTCCTTTAACAGTACACAGTGAGACTGAAACATTGAAATGTTTCGATGGGGTATCCCGGTATTCCTAGTAATGCCTCTTCCAGATTCACGACTGTAACCGTATAATTCTTTGCCACCTCTCCAAATCCCTTCATATGTCTTTAGTCATTACCTTCTGCACACCCCTTTAGGCCAAATGGTTTTCTTCCTTTCCTACCGTTCGGCACCAGCCGATGGTTTGGAAGAAGACTATCCAATAAGCATAATGGGTGTACTGTCCCGATCCTAGGAACACTCGCAATGCGAGAGGAGGTGAAGATAAAAGACAACTGAATAAACCTCATTCCTATTTCTCCTGAACCAGAATCCATCCCCGAACTGGAACAAGTTCCTTTCGAGTTCGTATATAACCATACGATGGAGTATCCAAATAAACTGTGGATCTTCGTAGTGATACGGAGTGTCCTGGAGAAATACAAAGGTGATGTGGGAGTGGTAACGAAATACCTGGTTTGGTCGTGAATATCTGTTGCAATTTACTTTGCCCTCTTACTAATCCCTTGCTTTGTCTGAACTTAATACCTTCTGTACACCATCGTTACGCTAATTGGTTTTCTTCATTCCCTACCGTTCGGCACCAGCCTAAGGTTTGGAAGAAGACTATCCAATTTGCGTAATAGGTGTACTATCTCCTAAACCAAGGAGAACTCGTAACCTGAGAGAAGGTAAAAGGAAAAGACAACTGAATAATCCTATCCGTTTTCTCCAGAACCAGAAACCATCCTCGAATAAATTCTTTCGAGTTCGTATCTAACCATACGATGGTTTTGTCCAATGGAAGTGGACGTTCGTAGTAATACGGGGTGTCCTGGAGAAAAGGGTAAAAGTAGGAGTGGCAATGAGGTTTGCAACTCTGACAATCCAAAATCCAGTGTTTAAGAAGGTTCGGTCAACTTGGTCACTGAGTCATAGTCTTAGGGTCGGGTCAATGGTCGCTGCCAAAGAGAGAGAGAAAAGAAACACTCAGCGTGCACTCTAACCTAGATCAGAATGGTTACCAATTTATCTAATCTGGAAACCTCCCACTGTACCGTCAAATTCTCCTCCAAACCTGAAAGAAGAATTAGTCGGGATCACCCGAGGAGTAAACTAACTCATCAGTGGGAATCGAGATCCAACTATCATCGCATGATAACGTGACGGAATCCGCTCACATCATCACACTCCAGATGGTATGCGCATATCTGGCAAGTTTCAGTTCTTTTGAAACTCCCGATGTGATTTCTGCCCCATGCTCTTATGACCTTGACTTTGGCCAACATATCATAAGTCACATGTCAAGTTCTACCCGTCATTCTCCAGGTTAATTTGAACCCACCCGTACATACCCTTGACTTTGGCCAAAATGGCAGTACGACTGTCCCAAACCAACGCATCTATCTATGCTGCATATGAATGCCCCAATAGCTACCAATCACTGTGCCTTGACTTTGGCCAACATACACAGCTTGAATACTATTGACCACCCATATGAAACGACGGAAGGCTACGAATGGTTTCTGGCGAAAACCTTTAACGTAAAGAACTTGATATCGTCGAAGGAACTGATAGCTTTTTGAAAATATAGTGACGAAAGCTTTCGCTAAAGAGGTCACTCCCGGTGAAGGGATCTCGGCTCTTTCCCCGTAGAATGGGGTGCAGGATATTCCAACTGAATACCACGGTGCAAAGCAAAAGTAATCGGCTATAGTGAAGTTAATGCCCTGACGCAAACTTCTGTCCAAGGGGTCACTCCCGGTGAAGGGATCTCGGCCCTTGCCTCGTCGACTGAGGAGCAGGATATTCCAACTGAATACCACGATGCAAAACAAAAGTGAACGTCCTTATAATAACAGCTTTTTGAAAAGTGTTCCAACAACATCAGATTAGGTTTGTTTTAACTTGCATTGATCCGAATCAATGCAGTCCCATCAATTGATCACACCAAAAAGAACGAAAATATACTGATGTACGTATATGCCATCCACATTCGCCACTGGGTCCCGTCATTACCCGTTAGGTTAGCTAACTAACGACAGAGCGGGGACTGGACTAGCGCGGATGCAAAACATATACTACATCTACTAATATATATACCAATATATTATATTTCGCTCAAGGCGTGAAAGAAATGCAGCATCACAGAAAATGAACAGCATCACATAATCAATACAGATATCTGGGATCCCCGGGTTTCACAGAGCCACTACTGAAACCCGACGTTCCCCTGGTCGTGTGGATAGCCTGTGCAATGAAATCCTAGACCCCTACGAGAGCGGCAAGTTACCCGCCAAAACCTGAAGCGAGGCAGCCCCCTTCAGCACCGTGAATGGACCACCCAGCACTTCACGGAATCCGGTAACTTGGGCACCCCTCCTGGGTCAACCTGTACCCCCTACGAGTGCGGCGAATAGCCCGCCAATCCTAGAGTGAAGCCCCCTCCGTCTCAATGCCATGAGATGCGGGCTTGTTGCCTTCTAGAATCCGGCTATCCGTGCACCCCTCCGCGGGGTAATCCTAGTACAGAAAGTAAAATATACATACAACGGGTACATCGACCGCAACTAGGTCGTGCCCCAAAATAATAATACAATCAGACAGTGACGGCAGTCCACATGTCGGACGCTCGCCCCGCAATATCAAATGTACATAATACAACCACAACTGTACTAGCATTGCATCCAGGCTATCCCCCACGACCGATCCGCAACATCACAGCAAAAACAGAACATCATCGTGAAAGTCACGTTCGCAAATCCGTCTAACCGAGCTATAGCAGTTAGACTGGATTTACCGATCAAGTGACATTCACGGTCGCAGATATAATGTAAATACTGTGAAATAATGTGTTTAAAATATCCGATCGATCAAACTTTAACAAGTGGGCCCCCAAGTACTACTGTAGCACATCAAGAAATTCTGGGCCCAAAAATTAATATTCCAAAACCCATATTTTAAGCCCACAAAGACACTGTAAAAATTTGGTGCAGGGATCTCCACAGTGCGCGGCGGAACCGCGGCCCAAAGGGGGTTTTGGCCGCGGTTCCGCGCCTACACTGTCGATTCACCCTGTCAAATTTCTACAATAGCCTAGTGGTCTCCAGTACAGTACTTGTATACAACCTGAAAAATTTTTCGACACCAAAAAATTTCAACAGAAAACTGATGCAAGCAAAAATGCGGATTTTGGAATTTTGGTCGATCGGAAATGCAAAACACATTAGACAAAGCTAGACTAAGTTAATGGCGAGGCTCGGATACCATTGTAAGTGCACGGCGGCGCCCCGGCCGTCAATCCGACGGCCAAATGCGGAAGCGGTGATAAACTTTAAATTTTACTTGAACTGGCAAACCGCCGCGCACTAATACCCGGATCGAACCACTAACTAGTCCTAGCGATCTACAAGAAAGGGAAGAGAGATATACCGACAGATCCGAGTCCTCTGGTCTTCTCGTCGTCGTCCCGATCTCCTGCGGAATGTCCCGTCTCCTCCTCGTCGCCGGAAGTGCACCACATCGCCTACTTCTTTTACGGGCTCCCACCTCAATGCCGAGGCAACTCGGGCACGAAGCTGGCTAGTCGACGTGCCCAAGATTTGCTGTAGAAGGTTGTGTAGAACTTGTGTCTCATTTTGGGGTTGTAGGAATTGCCTTTTTGGTGGAGGAATTGAAGTGAACTTTTGGAGAGGGAGTTGTAGGGATTTCTCAAAGCTCAAGATACAAAAATCCCACACATAATGAAATGAATCCCCTCTATTCTCAAGGAATGCCCCCGCCATGTGTGATTGGAGAGAGAAAGAACAAAGACAAGGGGGTGGGTGGAAAGTGAGTGATGATGAAAAGTCAAATGATCACCACAAAACCCAACACTCAATCAACAACCATGAAAGCAAAAGTCAAGCCATCATGAAGCATGGAAGGTCAAGGGATGGGCTCCATCATGAAACCATCATGATACAACAAAAATGCAAAGAACCCCCTCCACTATCACTTATTTGCAACAATGCAAATAAGCCCTCCTCCACCAATCTTCGGCCAATGAACGATACAAAGGAAATTGGCCGAAACGGAAAGCAAACTGGCAACTTCAGAAAACTGGTCCCGTAATAAATTACAGGAAAACCCCGATACTGTGCATACACACCCACATTTGTATTTCGACCGAAATACAAATGCAATGAGACAATCTACACTGTACTATACTAGGATCCGGCTTATACCAAAGCCGGCTAGTAATATCCGTTCGATCCTGATCCGTGCAATACCGCACGTATCTGATCGAACCCTGCCATATACCCATACGGCCTGTAGTACAAACTGTTCAATCCTGATCCGTGCAATACCGCACGTATCTGATCGTACCTTGCCATATCTCCATACGGCCTCTACAACCTTTCGCCCGAAAGCTGAGTAACAGAATATGGGGGACTCTAAAGACTCGTCAACACCTTGGTTGTGGATTTAACCACTAGCACGTCAGAGGTATAAGTCAATACGTAACGGGCTACCAGGTATTGACTAAAAGGGACGTCTGTGAGCGAACTCAGCCTGACAACCCTACTGAGCCTGTCAGTGACAATATCCGTACAGTCCGGTCCGTTCGTCTATGAGCATCGCATGGCGGGCCTAGGGGGTTGGTAAAAGTCAGACCCCCAAAAGCGGTACAAGTCGTGTCGGAGTATAGCCCAGAACACCCTGAGATACTACTGGAATACCTACCAGTAAATCTCATGCCTTGGCCAAGGACTTTTCATGTTCCGGCTCTCCTAGACACAGCACGACCTCACCCCCAATACCGGGAGAGACGAACCCCTGAAAATACGCTCACTGCCTCCATGTGGCTCGGGACTGTACCCAACTAAAACCTGTTTGCACGACTCCTTTGAGCCGTGGTAGGGTAGTAATCAAAGTACAGTAGGAACTCACACAAGACAAATGACGATCCCCAGGTAGATGAACTAACCTGTACACATGTCACCAGGGAACTGCCATCTGACGTCTGGTATATGACCAACTGGCATGTTCCCGGCGAGTCCTGTCCGGTGTACTCATAACCCAATGAGCACCTGTATACATCTTAGGTGATCCAACTGACACCAGTGGCTTGTGAGACCGGCCACCGCCCCTCATCGGGGTCTCGACTGTATACACTAGCCTGCTCTGGAGTATCGATGCCCTGTCTCGAAACTCACACGACTAGGGACCATTTAAGGATATGCTTATAGACTGCCAGCTCCCACGTATATGATCGCCCTCATACTGCTGGTGGTCAAGCAAGAATCCTAGGGGCTCTATCAACGTGTAATAGCGACTTGTCAGGTCACCTAAAGCAGTACACAATGATAAAGGTAAACCAGATAGCATACTATCATCTCGAGTGAAACTGTCCTACCGGGATAGGTCCTCCATCAATCATTGCAATCACGTACCTGTGACCTAATAATTGAGTCTGAGGGCACTATCTCCAACAGCAAGACGTCTCCACGTCGTCTTGGCCGCCATTCGGAGGGGAACAATCGTCGATGATGCAATCCTCTCTATCCCCGTCTATGAGAAAATCGTAGTATCTCTCGGGCGGATGAGACTGTCTACTAGTTCGAGTGGCGCGGCGATGTCCGGTTCTTTCAAAACTTCTAATTCCACCATGCTTTCAGTAATAGCCTGTGGTTCTGGAATTTCTTCCGGTTCTATTGCGCTCCCACTTATTTCTTTTTCAAGAAATTGAGTCTCCAAAAAATGGGCATGCCGAGAAACAAAGACATTTTGTTCCTTCGCGTAATAGAAAAGATACCCCCTGGAGTTCTTTGGGTATCCCACAAACTTATACAGTACTGAGCGTGCCTCGAGTTTGTCCGCACGCAGCTTTTTTACAAAAAACTGGATATCCCCATATCTTCAGATACTTAAGATAAGGTTTCTTCCCACTCCACATCTGATATGGTGTGGTAGGCACTGACTTAGTAGGAACCTTGTTCAAAAGATATGCAGCTGATTCTAGTGCATAACCCCAGAAAGATCGCGGTAACTCAGTGTTACTCATCATGGAACGTACCATATCTAATAAGGTTCGGTTCCGCCTTTCCGATACACCGTTTTGTTGAGGTGTGGATGGAGGAGTAAGCTGAGAGAGAATTCCATTCTCTTTTAAGAAATCCAGGAACTCGGCATTTAAGTATTCACCATCTCGATCAGATCTAAGCGTCTTGATACTTTTGCCGATTTGTTTTTCCACTTCATTCTTATAATCCCGGAATTTCTCAAAGGCCTCGAATTTATATTTCATCAAGAATACATGTCCATACCTTGAGAAATCATCCGTAAAAGTAATGAAGTAGGAATAACCACTTCTTGCATGTGTAGATATTGGACCACACACGTCGCTGTGTATGAGTCCCAAGAGCTCGTTGGCTCTTACCTCGTGTCCAGTGAACGGAGTCTTTGTCGTCTTTCCTTTGAGACATGATTGAAAAGTTGCATAAGATTGATATTCGAACGGATCCAAATATCCTTCTTTATGTAACTTCGTCAATCGTGTTTCATTGATGTGACCAAGTCTACAATGCCACAAGAAAGCCTAAGTTAATTGTGGAGACTTTTTTTTAAGTGTGTTCTGAACATTGAAAACCTGAGCTTGATTTAATGCATATATACCGTTATCTAGTATACCTGACCCAATCAAATTTTGATTAAGGTGGATGTGGACCACATCGCTTACAAATGTAAAATCATAACCTTCTTTAGAAAATAAAGATACATAAATGATATTACAAGCCAGAGTAGATACACACAAACAGTTACGCAAAATCAAAATCTGCCCACTTGTCAATCCTGGGTGATATTCCCCTACGGATACAGCGTCCACGCTCATTCTGTTACAACCCTAAGAGTCATATCACCCGCTTTGATAACTCTACGGTTTCTTAGAGCCTGTAATGAATTACAGATATGAGATCCTAATCTGGTATCTAGTACCCAGGAAGTAAAGTCAATTAACAGACGGTTTTCAATCATTAACACACCTGAAGCCGAAGCCACAACGTGCTTCAAATCCTGGTTTCTTGCTTTCCAAGCCCTGCAGTCTTTCTACCAATGCTCTTTCCTATGACAATAAAAAAAATCTTCCTTACCTACTGTTAGCCCCGAAACTTTTGCCCTGCCCTTTCCCTCTACCTTACTGACACAGCCTATCGACTTGGTGGAGGCCTTCTTCTTCTCTACCTTGGCTTTCGCTTTGGATCTAAAAGAGGTAGATTCCCCAATAAGCAGAGTGGGTGTCACTCTGGATATCTGCAGGGTGCCCTCAGTGCTCCTCAATATGTTGACGAGTTCTAGAAGTGAAACCTCTTTCCCTTGAATGTTGAAATTCAAGATAAATTAGGCGTAGGTGGAGGGGAGGGACTGTATAATCAAGTCAGTATATAACTCGTTCTTTAACGTGGTCCCAAGGTCTACGGGCTCTTCAATATAGCTAATCATTGTAAGGACGTGGTCCCATATAGATGACCCGACAGCCAATCTCGTCTGAAATAATTTCTTCGAGGTTTCATATCTTGTGATACGAGATTGCTCTCCATATAAATTCTTGGTACGGAGGAAGATGGAAACTAAGTCCATCTTCTCGTGCTGCCTCTAGTGTTCATAATCCATTGAGGCTAACACGAGGCACTTGGCTCTCGCACTGTCTTTTTCCCATGTCTTACGGATTTAAACCTCCACAACGGTGGAATCTGGACCTGGGACAGCGGGGGCTTTGGTAGTAAGGAGGTAGCCCAACTTGTCATAGGTAATGGCCATATGGACATTCCTTAGCCAATCTTTATAGTTTGGCCCAGTCAATATATTATTATCTAGCAGTAACTTAAGTTCGGTCATTTTGGTCGCTGCAATTAGGAGAGAGAGAAGAAACACTCAGTATGATACTCTTGCAAGTTTAGATTGATTATTAATTTATCTAAATATGATGGCTCCCACTGTTCCTCGAATCCTCCTTTAAACCATAAAAGAAGAATTAGTCAGGATTAATCTCACCCTGCAATTCTTGCTTAACCTTTCGGCCAGGATAGTGTTGGTACTTCGAGGGAGATTTTCCAACGCCTTCACGAAGTTCTTTAATTACATAACCTCTTTTCCCTGGAGGCGTAGCCGGCATCTACTCGGTTTATAGTATTGATTGTTTAGTGAAAAATCTCCCGAAGAGTAGCGGATACTCACGGTAAGATCGGGATCTAAATATCATCGTGTGACAATCTTAAAGTTATCCTACCAAAATCATCATACTCCAAATAGTATACAGCACTAGCAAGTTTCATTTTTCTTAGAAACTCCCGATGTGGATTTTTGCCCCAGACGCTTATGATCTTAACGAAGGCCAACATATCATAAGACTCAAGTCAAGTTCTACCCGTCATTATCCAGGTTAATTTGAACCCACCCGTATAAACCCTTGACGAAGGCCAAAATAGCTGTACGACTATTCCAAATCAATGCATCTATCTATGTTACAAATGAATACCCAGCAACTACCAATCACCATGCTTTGGCGAAGGTCAAAATACATAGCTTGAATACTACTGAATACCCATCTAAATGACGGAGGGCTATGGATGGTTTTGGCGAAACCGTGAACGTAATGAACTTGATATAGTCGAAGGAACCATGATAGCTTTTAAAAGGAGTGGTTTAGGCTCCGCATTTAAAAGTTGTTTTTCAAGAAAACCGAGTGGTTTTAAAATTGTTTCAACGATTTAAACATTGGTTTGTTTTTCTTGCATTAATCAATGTTAATAAGGTCCCATCATTTAACCTTATTATTGCAGAAAGAAACGAAAATAGAACGTACGCTTATGCCATCCGCATTCGCCACGAGGCTCCGTCATGCACCGTCATGTTACTTAACTAACGGCAGAGCGGGGGCTGGAATAGCGCGGGTGCAAAACATAAGCAACATTTATTTTATATATATATATATATAGTCATTCGTCTCACGCAATAATATGCATTCCAGATCACAGATCACAGATGAATATATTGGACTAGAAATTCCGTGTTTCGTTTTAGCCTAGAACGAAAGATGGATTCCACGGTCGTGATGAGTAGCCAAACCCCATCCTATACCCCTACGGGTGCGGCAAACTACCCGCTAAATTCCCGTAGTGAAGTAACCTCCCTCAATAAAATGAGTAGGCCACTCGGCACTTCAAGAACCCGGTAGTTTGTGCACCTCACCTTGGGTCTATCCTAGGTGCAAGAAAAAGTAAATGAAATAATACAACGGTGGCTACAACTTCAACCCGGATGTGCCCCACAAAATAATATTACATCAATTTACAAATTTAAATGAATGAAAGAAAAGAAAACACTCTTTTCACATCCTCCGGCTATTCATCCACGACGATCCAATACTCCATATACACAAACCATCACAAGATACAGATATGTGCAACCCCACTAATCGACGTATAGCAATTAGCTGACGTTTAGCAACACATATATAAACCGAAACTAGTAAACGATGTTAAAACTGCAACTTCGAAATACTCCGTATTGCCCCAACACAAAGATAACAGAATATGCAATCTGGGCAAAATCAAACAACACCCGAAAACGTAAATCCAAGATTCCAGAACACCACACAAATTTCAAGACCAAACACCATACTAGGACCGGCCAGGCCGGGAAAATCAAACATTTGGCCGGCCAAACTTTGGTCATTTGGGCTCGTTTTTCTATGGTGTTCAAGTTACAACAAGAAGAGTACTCTGCAATTGTTTAAATAATTTTTGGAGCCTCTTTAAAAATTAACAGAAACTTGGATCTAGCTTCGTTTGTTTCGGAGTTATTTCGGTTTCGTAACTTTAAATATCGTCTAACAAACTAGTTAAGGTCTGAGTAGGCTCTGATACTACAGTAAGTCGATGTCGCGCACCCCGCGGGTTTGCGGGGAGGTGGAATTTACAAAAAACGATTTTTCAAAGCTTCGCAACACCGGCTAAACTCTAGAATCTTAACAGAAACCTTAACTGGCTAAATCTACTAGGAGCTTTATCTATTATGAAGAGTTTTATACCTCCTAGAACCTTATCCTTTGAGTCTTCTCCTTCTCCTCTCCTTGAGCTCTTTGAAGATCCGGATCGCGCTTGATCGTCGGTCTTCTCGTGTCTAAGATGATCCACCCGAGAGTCTATACCTCAAGCTCCAACCTCTAAATCGAGATAAGTAAGGTATCTAGTTCACTAAGCTAGGTAGCCTAGAAGATGTAGAGTATCTAATGGAGTATTTTAGCTCATAAGATCCTAGGGTTCACAACTCATGTGAGGGTTAGGGTCTTTGAGGAAGGAGGAGAAAATGGAGAGAGAAAGCAAAGTTGCAAATGAGCTAGTCTTTTTTTGCAAGTGTGGAGAATGGCTCATACTCATCAATTATGAAGCATGGATTATTTTCACATAGAAAATAGCAACCATGCTTCAATAGTGTAGCCAAACTAATAAACAAATGTATAAGCCATGCTTCACACCCATGCCACAAATATCTCCAATTTCTACATCATTAATCTATTTCCATAAATAGATAATCCAAATAATGAGGTGTCCCCTTCTAGAAACATCTCTTGTGAAATTACAAGAATGCCCTCACCGTATATACATATCCGTATTCGTATTCTGAAAAATACGAATACAATGAGATGATAACAATCCAATAATATAATATTAGGATCCGGTTTAAACCAAAACCCACTAGTATTATCTGCCCGAGCGACATCCGTGTAGCCAGTACACGTATGTGATCGGAACCCTTCCGTAAAACCATACGGCCTCTACATCATTTTTCCCGAAGCGGGGAAACCCTCTGTGCGGGACTCTAAAGACTCGACAGTACGCTGGCAATGGGTTGAACCACAAGTCTGTCAGCGGTACTAGCCGCATGTAACGGCTGCCCAGGTATCTATCGATAAGAAAGCCGATGAACAAACTCATCCGAACTCCTACTGAGCCTATCTGTGACAATCTCCGTATAGTCCGGTCTGTTCGTCTAAGATACTCACATATCGGGCCTAGGGGGATGGTAAACGTCAGACCCCTAACAGCGCATTAAGTCATGCCGGAGTAGAGCCCAATACACCCTGAGAAACTACTGGAGCACCTACCGGTAAATCTCGCTTGCCCTGGCTAGGGACTTTGTGTAATTGTGTCACGCTCCGCTTCCCAAAAGAAGGATAAGGATGACGTGGCAAGGTCCGCAACCTAACTGTATTGAAGGTGGTCTATTTAATACAGTTACGTTAAGCGTATAAATATTTAATATGCAGGATGTGTACCAAAACAAAAATAATAAAAGCGAAAGGCATTTTATTTCCATTAACCAAACTTTATTACATCCCAAAAGAAAGAGTAAAATAAACTGAGTAGTTTAATTACATCAAAGGAGAAACAAAAGCCCTAAACATGTGGGCAACAATAAAAAATTAAATCTAGCTAATCTTCCATCGTCCAGTCTGCATAATCTTCATAAGCTGGCTTCACACCTTGATCTTCGCTGTAATACTCATTCTTATCTGACGGACATTCCAAAGATAGAGGAAGAAAAGGAAGGTCCGTCAGCGAGTTATACTCGGATAGGATTGCCTCATAAGATAGTAAAGGTATAGAAACGAAGAGGTGTATATAATGAATATGATGTACATGTGTATAAAGGTATAAGGTTATATACCAATTTGATATGTGAAGGTTGTATATATTTGGTAAAGGTTCAAGTCAAGTCAAACGGATATTCAGTCTAAGAGTTGGATCAGGTTAAACAAGGTGTGTATGGATGGAATTGACGGGTGAACATACTCGTGTCCTTGAGGTATCCCATGACTAGCTGGAAGCAGTATGAGCCGGTGCTCGTACCTGAAATGGCAATCAATGTGGTAGCGTGTACATCCCCGAAAGGTGTCCCATGACTACGATGGAGCTTTGTCTAGCGTGAATATCACTCAAGTGCACAGGTAATACCACCCCTCGGTTCCATAATAAACAACAAGTCTAAACTGGTAAAATATCCACATCCAAGATACTGAATAACTCGTGTCTCATGAAGAAAGGTAGATAAGGTAATAGGTAGGTATATTACATGATGTGGGTTTGGTGTTGAGTATCAATAGGTATTGTAAACGTTTTAGTTTGTTAAACAAGGGTCCGGATACTCGCGATTATTCCGTTGTGGCCACGGAACAACAACTGGGGAAGTGAAATGTACCGTTTCACTTTCCGGGATCATAATCGAGTAGTAGGGGAATCCGAGTTCCGAATTATCCTTGCCTAATCAAACTACTCATCCCCGTGATTCAGTATAAAGGTCTTGACGAATTAGAGTTAGTGCATATACCTCTAGGCATGGAATTTCCACATTGTATAGTCGTCCACATTTTGGACTGTTCACCCGGAATATCGGGATCTTCATATTTGTATAGTCGTCCACACTTTGGACTGTTCACCCGGAATATCGGGATCTTCATATTTGTATAGTCGTCCACACTTTGGACTGTTCACCCTGCCTGCAGGGATCTTCAAAAAGTATTCCATACCTAGGTCCGCGCATTTTAACCCTAACCGTATCATGTTTTGTATATGTCATGTTGTCATAAACTGGAAATTAAAAGTATTGATCTCGTTTAATATGGCCTTCCACAACCACTCGTTTTATTTTCTAGAGTTTGTAAAGTACTCCGTGTCATCTTTAGAGAAAGCTTACTTAAAAATAATAATGGTGTTTAAATATCTTTTATTACTTCTAAGAAAAACCATGATATTTGGGATATTTATTATTTTGGAAAAACATAATGTTTTACTGAAAATATCCTTTCGATAAAAGGTTGTGGTGTTTATTTGAAAATCTTTTGCAAGAGATTTTTATAAGGACAAGTTGCAAGAGGTTTTTATTTGAAAAACTAGGCTGCTCCTAATATTCCAAAAGGACAAGTTATGAGGTCATCAAATCGCCTCTTCACCGCCAATTGTGGCCAGGTAAGCACAAGTAAGGAAAGGAGGGATCCGCTCATGAATCACCGTGAGACGGGCCTTTTAAAGTTACCTTTCTCACTTGTCTAGCCTAGGCACCACAAAGTCTGGTTTAGATAAACGATCGATGCCTACAACCTTTCCTTTGTCCTAAATTGGTGTTATTTTAAAATTACCTTTTAAAAGATACTAAATATTCCCTTTTTTAAAAAGATATCGTTATTTAAATTTAATATTTTCTTCCTTAAAAAGTTGAGAGGGTTTTAAAAATATTTGTAAGTAAAATATACGTATACTGTATCTAAAATATTTATTTCACATATCTTTATTTCTTATAGTTATTTTAAATAAATATAATATTTCAATTAAACGAGGGTATCTTGTGGAAGTAACATATTTCGAGATCGTTTTTATAGTATGGGTATGCCAGAGGTGAAATGACAATTCATGGGTTACATCAGATTCCAGGTATTATGGGTGTGCAGTATACTTTTGTGTACAGAGGAAATTTAAACACCGTTTTAAAATATGGGTTAACATTATCGTTATTGAGGGTATAAGGAATAAGCATGCACGAATATTATAACACCATTTTAAATGGGGGTTGATGATTATAAGTTGGAACTAGCTTATTGAGAAAGAAGGTGACAGGATGTAACACCCGAGTTTATTTATACCAATTCCAGTTTCCGTATTTACTTATCCATAGTCTATTCTTGATTTAGCGTGTTTGGGTGTGAATGGTATTTTACATATTACTTTGTATTCAACCCAACCCGCTTGCTTGAACCTGTTTAACTCTTATTTACCTTGACTTGTTGCATGGACTAGTGCATATCATAATTTAGTATATACTGGTATTTTATCTTGTATCGTATGTTTTGCATATAACAATTTAAATCACGTAAAATAAATTAAAATTGCATGACATGGCCTGCATGATACCCCTAACCCTGTGGTGGCGTCCTTGCATCGTGTTCTCGTCCCGTTCAGTGAAACGGACGTACTTGGACGGCTACGCGTACGTACGTGCGTCCGTTCTTGGGGGTATGCATTTCTATTACATAATCCTTTATTTTAAGTTTTGGAACTTGCCAATAATTTCCATATTTCAAATCCAAATTTTGGACCCGACCCGGGCGCATTTCTGAAATATTTTGGTAACCGCCAAATTCTAATTATTTTAAATAATCTTTAATTCGTTTAAATATTTTAACAGCCTCAATTTCTTTTACAACCTACGAAAATATTTTTTTTAAAACAACCAAAATCTTTTAACCATTAAAATCTTCCCAGCCAATCAGCCCTCTCCTTTTGGGCCGTGGACCCCACTCCCTCTCTCCTTTCGGGCCGTGGACCCCACTCCCTCTCTCCTTTCTTTCTCTTTTTCTTTTCTTTCTTTCCTTTCTCCTTCTCTCTCTCTATCTCACCCGCTGATCTCTCTCTCTCTCTCTTCCCCACATAAATCCAACTTTCTTTCTCCTCACTATTGATCCCACACTCTCTCTCTCCTCTCGATCTCTCTCATCCTCTCTATCTCTCTCCTCTCTCTTTCTTTGATTCTCTTTCTCTCCCCTCGCGTTTTCTCTTTCTCTTCTCTCTTTCTCCATATACATATATATTCCTTCTTCTTCCTTCTTTTTTTTTCTTCAGAACAGAAAACCCCACGAGACCCAAACCCTACCGCCGTGGCACCCCCTCGTTCACCGTCGCCGACCCTCCTATTGATCTCCACCATCATATCAACCCTCACAGCCACCTTCTCTTTCCTCGATCACCTCATCTTCCAAGAACCGACCCATTGCTTCACCATCTCCCCTCACCGACCTCGTCGCTGCCCATCACCGACTACCTCGCCGTGGTGTCCCCTCTGTCCTCTCAACTCCCTCTCAACTCCCAACGCCGCCGCCACTATTCTAGCTTACCCCGCGCACCTTCCCTGCACCCAAACTCAACCCTGCACCCTCGCTGCACCATCGCCGGTGGAGCTCCGACGACCTCGTCGTGGTCTCCATAACCATCTTCTCCCCCTCCCTTTCCTCTCCTCCTCTGCTTACGACCCCAGCCACTAGGAATCCCGCACACCCACATACCAGAACCCAAACCGAGCCCCTGCACACCTTTGCATCGCCGGAGTTGATCGCCGCCATCAGTCTCGTTCTCGTCTCCCGACTCCAGTGCACCTTGTGAGCAGTTCTCTTCTTCCCAATCTCTTTATCCTCTTCCCTTCCTCTCCTTCTTCTTTCTTTTTTTGTAATCTCTTCTTTATCTTTTCTGTTGTTTCTAGTCCGCCGGAAACCGGCGTGCCGTCGACGATCCCGACGACCCAGCGAGCGTACCTGACCCGTGTGATCACACTGTGCGTGGTGTGGATCCGTTCCGTGTACCGTGCGCGCGTCGCGACGTTTTCCGCCGACATGAGACATTCCGTATTCCCGTTCTTGATCCGTCCAGGCAAGTTAATCTTGCTACATGCTACACTATTACCTTCTATGTATATTTAAATTATAATACCCCATCATGGTTATTTATGCAACCCGCATTATCACTTTTCATGTTTTATCATTTTTCGGATGCCCGATTACATCCGTATCATGTATTTCACATCTAGTGGATGCAAGTGAAACTTGCTACATGCTATCTATATGTTTATTAACTATTTACCTGAATATTAAACTTATAGATCAAATCTAAAGGCACGCGTTCCAAGTTAACAGTTTGATGTTCCGTTTGCATATTTCAGATTCAGAACTTGAATTATAACCGTTGCATTTTAGTGTACTACACCTAGTAACCACATCTGTATGCTAAATCACATAATAAATATTTATATAGTTTATGGTACCCTTTCTATAGTTTACTCTATTGGACACCCGTGTGCATCTTTAACCTGTTTTGGTTATAATTGCATCTACTGAACATATTATACATATCATTGCATCTCTAGATTACTTAATACATATTAACATGATTTTAACATCCATATTTGCTATACTGCATTCATGTAATGTTGAAACCATCCCTTAAACTCAAACTGATAACCGTACATCCAAGTAGTTTAATCTGCACCTATTTGCTTATCATATTACATATTCCAGTTTATTGCTCTATTAACACACATGCTTGTTCTGTATACCATGTTTATGCTAACTTGATTATGAGCACCCACACAATATCTTGTACACCCTGACATGACTTGCTACACCTATTACTTGACACGACATGGTACCGTGCAACTCTAAACATGACATGACATCTATATACATTACCTGACCTGATGTACCATGGCTTTACCTGTTACCTGATCTTGTGTCTAATGCCAACAAACCAGACTTGTTGTCCTTATGGACCGTTCCTGATGTCTATCCAGAAAAACCTGTACCTGCCTGATCCTGTGTTGGCATTAACCTTATATCACTTAATACCTGACTTGAACACTTTTAACTTGGGGGTATGGGGAAATTAGTATTGTAACCGAACGTAACTCAAAGGGCCATCCTATTGTTTGCCATTTTTTCCAGGCGTTACGGAATACCCATTGTTTGTCATTTTCCCGGGCGTTACGGAATACCCATTGTTTGCCGTTTTTCCGGACGTTACAGAATAATCACCGATGGGTTACGATAAGGATTACATTTCTTGGTTTCGAAGACTTTAGAATAGATAACCCCGTAGCACAGTGTAGATATCTCTGCACGTCACTTATTCTGACACATTCACTGCTATATATTCTCATTATATTCTTGCTCATACTCATACTTGCATGTCGTAGTACCCCTTTTTATATTATTGCTTGATGTTATGACGCGCTGACGTCTGGGTTTTGCATGGCCCAGATCCTCTACCTTTGTTGCAGACTGATCGGGAGTATTGCCGCTATTAGACCGAGCGGTGAAGATCCTGTCGGTATGCAGTTTTACTTTCCAGGTGTTTCATTATTGTATCTTTTGCTTCCGCATATTATCATTTCTTGACTCATTTATTCTGGCTCGTGGACATGTACTGTTAGTTATATGTATGCCCTAGAGGCCATTACTGTACATAGGATGTATATTGTAGTGGATGCTGGGACATATATAGGTAGGACTTTCTTGCTCGACATGATAGTACGCTATCTGGTTGCTCTTTATCTTAACATGTATACTTACTGTCTCTCTGTTACATGTTGATAAAGCCCTTAGGATGTGTACTCGACTTGCAGGACTATGATGTAGATCATACTAGTGGGGCCTGGGTAGTCCATGAGTACATCCTTCAATGTTCCTAGTCGTGGGAATATCGATACGGGTCATCGATATTCAAGAGTAGACTAGCGTATATCTTCTCGACCCATGTGATGGGCGATGGATGATCCCATATCCATTGGCGTTTGACATCAGAGATGGTATGCGGGTGCTCAGTGGTGACTGGGTACACTGAACGGACTCGCCGAGAACTCCCAGATGGTATTATACCTCACGTCAGATGGCAGTTCTCTGGTGACACTGGTACAGCTTAGTCTGTTGACCCGAGATCATCATAGAGTCTTGTGTGTCTCCCACTGTGCTTTGATTTCCACCCTACCACAGCTCTACTGAGTCGTGCAAACAGGTGGTTTTAGGGTACAGTCCCGATTCACATGGAGGCAATGAGCGATAGGAGGGGATTCGTCTCTCCCGGTATTGGGGGTTGATGTTGCGCTATGCTCGACTGGCCATAACTGGAAATCCCTGGCCAGGGTTGCAGTGATCTACTGGTAAGTGTTATCAGTAGTTTCATGCTTGTTGTGGACCTTACATCGACATGACTTATCAAGCTACTGGGGTCTGACGTTTACCACCCTAAGGCGAGATATGCGACATATCAGACGAACAAACCGGACTGTGCGGTAAGTGTTACTGGTTGGATTCACAGGAGTGTGAGCAGGCTTGCTCATTGATCTTCTGATCGCTCAATACCCGGGTGGCCGTTACGTTTAGCAGACCGCTTGCGGCTTGTGGGTGTTTGATATGATCATCACGTACTGCCGGCGTATTGACGAGTCTTTAGAGTCCTACACAGGGGTTTCCTGGCTCAAGCGAAACGAAATAGGAGCGCATATGAGATATGTGCGGGACCGAGAATAATACCAGTATGTGATACTGTATTCTATTCTCGCGATTTGTATCATCGGTCGGTTATATGAGATATAGCCGGGTTACCGAATCAAGTGTTGATTCGATACATTGATACACTAGATGTCAGTCGGTTATATGCGATATGACCGGATCATTAAATCAAGTATTGATTTAATGATTTAATGTATAATTATATATTTGATATATTACTTTACATTAACTAGTATTGGTTCACTTAAGATTGATTTTCTCACTTGATGTGCACAAGTTGTATATGTGATATATGTTTGTGCACTAGTTTGTATCATGATTGATGATACATGCAAACATGGGTGGGTGTATGACTTACACTATATTTAAGTTAATGATTAAGTTTTTAATTATTTAGTAATTCAAAATGGTGGTTATTTTTGTATTTGCTTGAAGCTTCATGAAGCTTTCAAGCATCTTTGACAAAGTCCACCATTTTGTTTTGCATGAAATTTTCACTAACCTAACCATTAACTTAAACTCTAGTTTAGTCTCTACAAAGGTCAAACTCACCCATGGTTGCATTATGATAGACTTCACTTGATTATTCATTTTGGGGAATTCATTATTCATATCTTTTCTTCTTCATCTTCTTCAAGTGAAGAAAACCTTGCTAGAAATTTTCTAGTGAAGAAAAAGAGTGAGAAATCCAAATCCAAAGTGAACCCACTTCCTATTTCTTCATCCTCTACCACTTGCCATGTTGTATAGGGTGTTCTCTTCACAAAGTTCTTGACCAAGTGAAGGAATAGCTTGAGTTTGAGTCTCCCCGACGTAGATCATCTTCGGCCTCGAAGTCAACGACCTAGCCCGCTCTTTTCTCCGATGAAACCAACGCTAGGGTCCGGGATCCCGATGATCGCAGCGAAGGGACGTCAACATGGAGCTATTGAAGTGAAGGACCAGATCTACAAAGGTTGTAATCCCTTTCACTTGTAGTAAAGTTGTTTACTAGCTTCTAGTTTCGCCTATCCTCTAGTTAACGATCTTGCTTAGGGTTTCTCGGCACATAGAAAATTTGAAACGGTCATGCTTGATGCCTTGTAGAACCTCTTGAGTGTGCCTAGGAATGCTACAGTGGTATCAGAGCCTAGCTAGAGCTTTAGGCGAAGTGTAGACAATGTTAGAAATCCGATTGAATCCCGAACCCTAATCAAAACCCTTCTCTGTACATTTTTTGAAACTGTAGATTTTTCCAGATTAAAAATATCCAAAAAATTCAGCAGGGTTTTCTAGGAGTTACTGTGAAGCACGTGAGCCGAAGTCTACCAAAGAGCCGCGGTTCCGCGGTCGTACAGTCACATTATTCTTTGTATTTTGCACAGTAACTCCTTATTTGATTCCTGTGTTTTCTGGGTATTTTTTAATTTATACTCAACAGTTGAGTTTTCTGGGTTGTATTGGGAGTTCGTTGATTCGATCGAAAGTTTAACTTCGTCTTTGTGTTTGTCCGGGTAATTTTAGAACATGTTAAAAATTTCGACCAGATATAAATACCCACTTTTTCCCCTGCCGGGAAATTTCCAAGTGTTGGATTTTTCCGTAGTTTAAGAACGTCCTAAGTAGTGCAAGTAACGCGATGGACCCTCTAGAAGACAACAAACCTTAACTCGATTATGTGACCGTCTTGAACTGCCCTTTGAACCTTAGGGTTTGGGGCAGTACGGCGTGTTGGAGATAGTGCCCTCAGAGTCAATTATTGGATCACAGGCACGTGATTGCAATGATTGAGGGAGGACCTATCCCAGGAGGACAGTCTTACTCAAGATGATAGTATGCTATCTGGTTTATCTTTATCATCGTGTACTACTTTAGGTGACCTGACAGGTCGCTATTACACGTTGATAGAGCCCTAGGATTCTTGCTTGACTGCCAGCAGTATGAGGGCGATCATATACGTGGGAGCTGGTAGTCTATAAGCACATCCTTAAAAGGTCCCTAGTCGTAGGAGTTTCGAGACAGAGCATCGATACTCCATTAGTAGACTAGTGTATACAGTCGAGACCGCGACGAGGGGCGGTGGCCGGTCTCACAAGCCACTGGTGTCAGTTGGTTCACCTAAGATGTATACAGGTGCTCATTGGGTTATGAGTACACCGGACAGGACTCGCCGGGAACCTGCTAGTTGGGATTATACCAGACGTCAGATAGCAGTTCTCAGGTGACATGTGTACAGGTTAGTTCATCGACCTGAGATCGTCATTTGTCTCGTGTGAGTTCCCACTGTGCTTTGATTACTACCCTACCACGGCTCAAAGGAGTCGTGCAAACAGGTTTTAGTTGGGTACAGTCCCGAGCCACATGGAGGCAGTGAGCGGATCTGCAGGGGTTCGTCTCTCTCGGTATTGGGGGTGAGGTCGCGCTGTGTCTAGGAGAGCCATTACACAAAGCCCTCGGCCGAGGCAGGAGATTTACTGGTAGGTATTCCAGTAGTATCTCAGGGTGTTCTGGGCTACGCTCTGACACGACTTGTACCGCTTTTGGGGGTCTGACTTTTACCAACCCCCTAGGCCCGCCATGCGATTCTCATAGACGAACGGACCGGACTGTACGGATATTGTCACTGACAGGCTCAGTAGGGTGTCAGGATGAGTTCGCTCATCGACGTCCCTTTTGGTCAATAGCTGGTGGCCCGTCACGTATTGGCTTATACCTCTGACGTGCTAGTGGTTAAATCCACAGCCATAGTATTGACGAGTCTTTAGAGTCCACCACACTTACAGTTACTCAAGTTTCGGGCGAAACGCTGTAGAGGCCGTATGGAGATATGGCAGGGTCCGATCAGATACGTGCGGTATTGTACGGATCAGGATCGGACGGTTTGTACTTGTGGCCGTATGGTTATATGGCAGGGTTCGATCAGATACGTGCGGTATTGCACGGATCAGGATCGGACGGATATTACTAGCCGGCTTTGGTTTAAGCCGGATCCTAGTATAGTACAGTGTAGATTTTGTCTCTTTGCATTTGTATCCGGTCGGAATATAGATGCGGGTGTGTATGGACAGTATCGGGGTTTTCCTGTAATTTATTACGGGACCAGTTTTCTGGAGTTGCCAGTTTGCATTCCGTTCCGGCCGGTTTTCCTTTGTTCTTTCCCGGCCGGACTTTTCCGATGTAGGGTGTTATTTGCAAGTTTGCAAATAACATATTGTGGAGGGGTTTCTTGCATATGGATTGATTATGATGGCATCTTTTCTTTTCATACATCATTTCTTTCTTTATTTGTGATTAGAGTTGGATTTGATTTGGAAATGACATGGTTATCATTTCTTTTGGATGTGGTCACCTCTTGCTTTTCCTACACTCACCTCCCTTCTTGTTATGGTTTGATATTCATTCCTCCACCATTCTCACTTGAAGAGAGAGGCTACACTTGAGAGAAAAGAATGAGAGAGTTCATTTTTTGGTTATGTGAGGAATTCTTCATCTCTATCCTTCTTGCTAGAAAATTGAAAGCACCAATTTTCCTAACCTCCTCCTCCATCCTCCATGGCAACTAAAACCCCAAATGAGATATAGCATCTACACTACATTCTACAGCAAATCTTGGGCACGTCGACTTGCCAGCTTCGTTCTCGAGTTGCCTCGGTATTGAGGTGGGAGCCCGTAAAAGATGCAGGCGACGTGGTGCCCTTCCGGCGAGGAGGCGACGACATGGAGACAGGACTTTCCGCGGGAGATCGGGACGATGAAGAGAAGATCGGAGGACTCGGATCACTTGGTATACTTCTCTTCCCATCTTTTGTTAGCTAGCATTAGGTTAATGGTTACGATCCGGGTTAATTGTCCGTGGTAGCGCCAGTTTCCAAGTAAGGAAAAATTTTGATTCCGCATTTTGGCCTCGGTAAGACGGCCGGGGCGCTGCCGTGGCGCAACATGGTATCAGAGCCACGCCATTAACCTTGCCTAGCTTGTTCTAATGTGTTTTACATTTCCGATCGAACAAAATCCCAAAAACCATATTTCGTGTGCATCAGTTTTCTGTTGAAATTTTTTGAAGTCCAAAAATTTTTCAGGTTGTGGAAAAGTGATGTGCTAGATGGAATAAGAGTTCTGTAGAAATTCTATACACTGATTCCACTACAGGAGCGCGGAACCGCGGCCAAACCCCCCTTGGGCCGCGGTTCCGCCGCACTATGTTGGGTTTGCTGCATCGATTTTCTACAGTCTCTTTCTGGGGTGTTTTTAGGGGTTTTGGAATATTAATTTTGGGCCCAGAATTTCTTGATGTGCTACAGTAGTACTTGGGGGCCCACTTGGTATATTTATTCGATCGGATATATTAAACACATTGGTTCATAGTATTTACATTATATCTGCGACCGTGAATGTCACTTGATCGGTAAATCCTGTCTAACTGCTATAGCCCGGTTAGACGGATTTGCGAACGTGACTTTCACGTTGATGTTTTGTGATTTTGCTGTGATGTTGCGGATCGGTCGTGGGGGATAGCCTGGATGCAATGCTAGTACAGTTTTTGTTGTATTATGTACATTTGATATTGCGGGGCGAGCGTCCGACATGTGGACTGCCGTCACTGCCTGTTTGTATTATTCTTTTGGGGCACGACCTGGTTGCGGTCGATATACCCGGTGTATGTATATTTTACTTTCTGTACTAGGATTACCCCAAGGTGGGGTGCACGGATAGCCGGGTTCTAGAGGGCAACGGGCCCGCATCTCATGGCATTGAGACGGAGGGGGCTTCACTCTAGGATTGGCGGGCTATTCGCCGCACTCGTAGGGGGTACAGGTTGACCCAGGAGGGGTGCCCAAGTTACCAGATTCCGTGAAGTGCTGGGTGGTCCATTCACGGTACTGGAGGGGACTGCCTCGCTTCAGGTCTTGGCGGGTGACTTGCCGCGCCCGTAGGGGTCTAGGATTTCATTGCACAGGCTATCCACACGACCAGGGGAATGTCGGGTTTCAGCAGCGGCTCTGTGAAACCCGGGGATCCCAGATATCTGTATTGTTCTGTGATGCTGTACATTTCTGTGATGTTGCATTCTTATCACGCCTTGAGCGAATATAATATATATTGGTATATATATTAGTAGATGTTGTATATGTTTTACATCCGCGCTAGTCCAGTCCCCGCTCTGTCGTTAGTTAGCTAACCTAACGAGTAATGACGGGACCCAGTGGCGAATGCGGATGGCATATACGTACGTCATATTATTTTCGTTCTTTGTGGTGTGATTAATTGATGGGACTGTGTTGATTCGGATCAACGCAAGTTATAAACAAACCTATTCTGATGTTGTTGGAACATTTTTCAAAAAAAGCTGTTATTGCAAGGGCGTTCTCTTTTGTTTTGCATAGTGGTATTCAGTTGGAATATCCTGCTCCTCAGTCGACGAGGCAAGGGCCGGGATCCCTTCACTGGGAGCCCCCTTGGACAAAAGTTTGCGTCAGGGCAATAACTTCACTATAGCCGATTACTTTTGCTTTGCATCGTGGTATTCAGTTGGAATATCCTGCACCTCATTCTACGGGGAAAGAGCCGAGATCCCTTCACCGGGAGTGATCTCTTTAGCAAAGGTTTTCGTCACTATATTTTTACAAAAGGCTATGCAGTTCCTTCAACGATATCAAGTTCATTACGTTAAAAGTTTTTCGCCAAAAACTAGACGTAGCCCTCCGTCATTTCTTACGAGTATTATTTAGTATTCGTGCTGCGTTTGTTGACTCCGTCAAGACGTAGTGTACGGTAGCTAAGTGGTGCTTGTTTGTAGCATAAATGGGATTGGTTAGGACAGTCGTGCGGCCTTGTTGACTCCATCAAGGGCACGTACGGGTGGGTTTAACGCAATCCAGAAAATGACGGGTTGAACTTGACTAGGACTCTTTGATTTGTTGACTCCGTCAAGGTCACTTGGGTCCTAGGGGTAAAAACTTACATCGGGAGTTTCTAAAGAAACTGAAACTTGCCAGGCATGCGCATACCTTCTGGAGTGTGGTGACTTGAGTGGATTCCGTCAAGTTATCATGCGATGATAGTTGGATCCCGATTCCCACTGATGAGTTGGTTTACTCCTCGGGTGATCCCGGCTAATTCTTCTTTCAGGTTTGGGGAAGAATTTGACGTTACAGTGGGAGGTTTCCAGATTAGACAAAGTGATAACCATTCTGGTCTAGGTTAGAGTGCACGCTGAGTGTTTCTTTTCTCTCTCTCTTTGGCAGCGACCATTGACCCGACCCTAGACTATGACTCAGTGACTAAGATTAACCGAACCTTCTTACAAGACTGGCTTTTGGATTATCAGAGTTGCAAACCTCATTGCCACTCCTACTTTTACCCTTTTCTCCAGGACATCCCGTATTACTACGAACGTCCACTTCCATTGGACAAAACCATCGTATGGTTAGATACGAACTCGAAGGATTTTATTCGAGGATGGTTTCCGATTCTGGAGAAAACGGATAGGACTATTCAGTTGTCTTTTCCTTTTACCTTCTCTCAGGTTGCGAGTGCTCCTTGGTTTAGGAGTAGTACACCTATTACGCAGATTGGATAGTCTTCTTCCAAACCTTAGGCTGGTGCCGAACTGTGGGGAATGAAGAAAACCAATTAGCATAACGATGGTGTGCAGAAGGTATTAAGTTAAGACAAAGCAAGGGATTAGTAGGAGGGCAAAGTAAATTGCGACTGATATTCACGACCAAACCAAGTATTTCTTCGCCAATCCTAAATCACCTTTGTATTTCTCCAGGACACTCCGTATCACTACGAAGATCCACAGTTTATTGGATACTCCATCGTATGGTTATATACGAACTCGAAAGGAACTTGTTCCAGTTCGGGGATGGATTCTGGTTCAGGAGAAATAAGAATAAGGTTTATTCGGTTGTCTTTTATCTTCACCTTCTCTCGTTTTGCGAGTGCTCCTAGGATTAGAACAGTACACCCATTATGCTTACTGGATAGTCTTCTTCCAAACCATAGGCTGGTGCCGAACGGTAGGGAAGGAAGAAAACCATTTGGCCTAAAGGGGTGTACAGAAGGTAATGACTAAAGACATATAGAGGGATTTGGAGAAATAGCAAAGAATTATACGGTTACAGTTGTGAATCTGGATAATGGAAGAGGCATTACTAGGAATACCAGGATACCCCAACGAAACATTTCAATGTTTCAGTTTCACTGTGTACTGTTAAAGGAAAACTGATTTCCCGATTAGACACTTACTCCAGGGTATGTATTTACCACGTATGATTCTCACATCTGTATGGTTTTACAGATGATGAGTGGGAGTAAGTTATTGGGAATTGGGTGATCATCCTCATTATATCGGGATTCGTTGTAATCGGTGATATTTGAGGAAGTCACCTGGGTTGTTTGCCGGACGGCAATTATTTGGTTTTGAATATCCGCTATTATGCACCAATTTCAAATTGATATATCTGTACGTCTATTTTTATAGAGTGAGATATACCTTTTTGAAATTATGTCTATGACATTTACCTATATCAGTGGATGGTTAGGTAAGGAGCATTAAACAGCGGTGTAATTCTTCTTAACCATAAGTACAGTTTTCAACCTACGACACACAGTGAATGAGTTATCTGACTCAAGGGACTTATACAGGGTATTGTTTGTTGTCCAGGGTACATCAGGACAGAGGGGTTGGTCCTCGTACTATATTCGGTTTACTTATGACTTCTCTAGTTTTTTGGCAAGTGTTTCGTGGAAACACGGGGTCCAAGTTTTGAGAAGTTATAGGTATTTGAATAAAGTAGAGGACCAGATGTTGCAAGTATCGGGATTCTTCAAAGTGATCGGAGATGTAGATACTTGTGAAGGGTATTCAGTTGATAGTAATGATTAAGAGAACTTGCTTCTCTTTCAGGTTACTCATAATTTGAAGTATTCCTAAGTTGAGTAACGCTGATCGGCCTCCTTCCATTTAGTTGACATGCACTGGTGACAGCTGCATGATTTGAATCTGGTCCAATTAAATCAGTGCCTCTGTTTCTATATTGGATATAGAACAGTTCATATCTTGACATTGTTAAGGTACGGGGAGTTGTTCGGCTTATGCTTAAAACCAGACTCCGGATAACTCAAGGCACGTTTCTGTAATGGCTATTTGTGGGTTGACCCAGGCTTTGACGAAGGTTGACTTTCTACCATCTGGAAGATCAATAGTGATATTGTTCTTGACTCGCCACAGTTTTAATTAAAAATGGATTTTTCAGAAAACAGTAGTGAGAGTATGGTAGAACTGGAAGTAATTTCAGAACCGCAAACGATTACTGAAGATTTGATAAAGAACCTAAAGATTCAATCTGATTTGACATTCCATTGGCCACTCCGCAGATATGGTGGGTAACCTCAGGCACCCGAGAGGTACTTCGGTATGCTCAAGGACGGTGGCAGGGAGGTTCTTGTTTACCCAGACTTGCCATTGCTGTTGTTCCAGACTGTGAGACCCGGCAGGAGGATGAGTATAGCGCCATTCTAAACTGGCTTTAGAAGTGTACGTCTATATGACTCTGCCAGAGGGTTGTCGTAGTCAGTGGGAGCAACGGAAGCACAGTGGGCGAGAGGCTTATGTCTATTTATAGACTAAAGCAGATATAGCGGAGATAGATCATCTATTTCTGATGTGACAGTCATAGGTTTGACTTCATCAGAATAGGGGATGGATCTGTTGAGAAGATAGTAGGGTGTGATGTCCTCGTATTTGGATGACATACACAGAGTAGGAAGTGATATTCCTATACTACGATCGGTTACGCTTTGGTCGTCACACGGTGGTTTCTCCACATGGGACTTGGACATTATATCAAACATACTAGTTACTAGATCTATGGTTTTAGATCTAGATTTGGGTGGTTTCCCAATCTGGGTACTCAGACAGCATTCTAAGAGTATTTAGAATGAACGACTCCTGTCACGGTAGTGTACCTGCAGGTAATGGAGTCACCCTCTCTAAAGGTGTCTTACAGACTAAAGGGGAGATGGATGTGCATGATTGGCAGATCACTTGCTTAGGCAATTGAGTTAATCATGAGATGTCAAGTACCACACCAGATATTGTTCTTGCACTACATGCAATAAGTTGACATTGATCCAATCCTGGAGAAGCAGTCGGAAGCAGTTTTAGAACATAAGTGGATGTTCTAGGGATATGATAACGACAGCCTCTTTCGGGAGACAGTTATCATTCCAGGCTTCCAAGGTGACCTGGACGACAAGGAGGTTGTCAGTGTTATAGTTTTTCCTTCTGACGAGGGGCAGTATTTTGGACAAATGGTCCAAGGCAATACTGAGGGAGGCATGGCGCAGGATACTGATTAAGTTCAGTTGACGATACAGTCTAAGAAGTTTGGATTTGGAGTTCATTTATGAACTAGGTCCCATCAGACATCCAGACATTCTAAGACAGGTATTGCTCATTTCGGGAGATGGTTTTCTCCACGAACTTGAGATATAGAGAGACATAGAAAGAAACTTCAAGGTGGATCCACTCACTGAGGCTATTCCTCGAACGCAATAGTTTCGCAAACGGGTTTTGTGAGACTGACAAGTAGAGGAGTTGGGTGTTCGGTATCACACGGGCTGTGAGTATGCGACATCGCAATAATTAGCTTTGAGTGCAAGTGGGAGATTGTTGGAGATAGTGCCCTCAGAGTCAATTATTGGATCACAGGCACGTGATTGCAATGATTGAGGGAGGACCTATCCCAGGAGGACAGTCTTACTCAAGATGATAGTATGCTATCTGGTTTATCTTTATCATCGTGTACTACTTTAGGTGACCTGACAGGTCGCTATTATACGTTGATAGAGCCCCTAGGATTCTTGCTTGACTGCCAGCAGTATGAGGGCGATCATATACGTGGGAGCTGGTAGTCTATAAGCACATCCTTAAAAGGTCCCTAGTCGTAGGAGTTTCGAGACAGAGCATCGATACTCCATTAGTAGACTAGTGTATACAGTCGAGACCCCGACGAGGGGCGGTGGCCGGTCTCACAAGCCACTGGTGTCAGTTGGTTCACCTAAGATGTATACAGGTGCTCATTGGGTTATGAGTACACCGGACAGGACTCGCCGGGAACCTGCTAGTTGGGATTATACCAGACGTCAGATAGCAGTTCTCAGGTGACATGTGTACAGGTTAGTTCATCGACCTGAGATCGTCATTTGTCTCGTGTGAGTTCCCACTGTGCTTTGATTACTACCCTACCACGGCTCAAAGGAGTCGTGCAAACAGGTTTTAGTTGGGTACAGTCCCGAGCCACATGGAGGCAGTGAGCGGATCTGCAGGGGTTCGTCTCTCTCGGTATTGGGGGTGAGGTCGCGCTGTGTCTAGGAGAGCCATTACACAAAGCCCTCGGCCGAGGCAGGAGATTTACTGGTAGGTATTCCAGTAGTATCTCAGGGTGTTCTGGGCTACGCTCTGACACGACTTGTACCGCTTTTGGGGGTCTGACTTTTACCAACCCCCTAGGCCCGCCATGCGATGCTCATAGACGAACGGACCGGACTGTACGGATATTGTCACTGACAGGCTCAGTAGGGTGTCAGGATGAGTTCGCTCATCGACGTCCCTTTTGGTCAATAGCTGGTGGCCCGTCACGTATTGGCTTATACCTCTGACGTGCTAGTGGTTAAATCCACAGCCATAGTATTGACGAGTCTTTAGAGTCCACCACACTTACAGTTACTCAAGTTTCGGGCGAAACGCTGTAGAGGCCGTATGGAGATATGGCAGGGTCCGATCAGATACGTGCGGTATTGCATGGATCAGGATCGGACGGTTTGTACTTGTGGCCGTATGGTTATATGGCAGGGTTCGATCAGATACGTGCGGTATTGCACGGATCAGGATCGGACGGATATTACTAGCCGGCTTTGGTTTAAGCCGGATCCTAGTATAGTACAGTGTAGATTTTGTCTCTTTGCATTTGTATCCGGTCGGAATACAGATGCGGGTGTGTATGCATAGTATCGGGGTTTTCCTGTAATTTATTACGGGACCAGTTTTCTGGAGTTGCCAGTTTGCATTCCGTTCCGGACGGTTTTCCTTTGTTCTTTCCCGGCCGGACTTTTCCGATGTAGGGTGTTATTTGCAAGTTTGCAAATAACATATTGTGGAGGGGTTTCTTGCATATGGATTGATTATGATGGCATCTTTTCTTTTCATACATCATTTCTTTCTTTATTTGTGATTAGAGTTGGATTTGATTTGGAAATGACATGGTTATCATTTCTTTTGGATGTGGTCACCTCTTGCTTTTCCTACACTCACCTCCCTTCTTGTTATGGTTTGATATTCATTCCTCCACCATTCTCACTTGAAGAGAGAGGCTACACTTGAGAGAAAAGAATGAGAGAGTTCATTTTTTTGGTTATGTGAGGAATTCTTCATCTCTATCCTTCTTGCTAGAAAATTGAAAGCACCAATTTTCCTAACCTCCTCCTCTATCCTCTATGGCAACTAAAACCCCAAATGAGATATAGCATCTACACTACATTCTACAGCAAATCTTGGGCACGTCGACTTGCCAGCTTCGTGCCCGAGTTGCCTCGGTATTGAGGTGGGAGCCCGTAAAAGATGCAGGCGACGTGGTGCCCTTCCGGCGAGGAGGCAACGACATGGAGACAGGATTTTCCGTGGGAGATCGGGACGATGACGAGAAGACCGGAGGACTCGGATCACTTGGTATACTTCTCTTCCCATCTCTTGTTAGCTAGCATTAGGTTAATGGTTACGATCCGGGTTAATTGTCCGCGGTAGCGCCAGTTTCCAAGTAAGGAAAAATTTTGATTCCGCATTTTGGCCTCGGTAAGACGGCCGGGGCGCTGCCGTGGCGCAACACGGCGTGCCACATGTGAGGCGTTGGCTTGACCCTTCTACGGCTGGACCGTTGGTACTGTGGCATGAAGTGGATGTTTTTAAACTTATTTCAAGTGTTGAGCTTTTCGGGAAAACTTGGGTGTTTGATTATTCGATCGGAAAGTTTAACATTGTCTAGTTATCTGGAATGTGATATAATATTTGGAATCCACAAGTAGTTATGAGATAACTAATTTGAATGTTATAAATCTAGCAGTTTAGTCTCACTTGATCGGTTGCCACGGAATTTTGATGTGATCAAAAGTCCGTCGCAATCACGATGCGTACGCGGATACTCGCCGGGTAAACTTAATAGACAGCTACACCCCATAGCCCCGAACAAGTGACTGTAGGAGAACCCCGTCGCCAAAAGCATTCGTTCGGGTGCTTACGACAGCGGTGTTCCGCCTTAGTGCACTTCGTCGACGGTATCGGGGGTGTGGCCGTCTACTGAAGTTTGCGACGAGCATTCGTTCAGGATGTCGGGAATCTTGTTGAATTGCCCGACTTGATATTGAAAAGGGTTTTCGATAATGAGACTAAAATGCGGGGTTTGTAATAGTTAGGCATGCGATGTCTAAGGAGGTTGCGGATTCCAACTGTTGTAGTTTTACACTTTCTTTTCTGCGACCGTAAGTGTAATATGTGATATCGCCGGTTTCGTTGCCATATGTCAACGACAATTGGGATGGGCATATTTACTTACGTTGATGACATGTGATGTTATGTGTTGCTGGATATGTTATATTGGATCGTCGTGTTTGAATAGCCGGGGTTTTTATGTGAGATGAGTGTTTTTCATTTTCATTCATGTAAAAACTTGTATATAATATTCTTTTATTGGGGAACTTCCGGGTTGAGGATGATGTCACCATTGTATATTATTTACTTTTCCGCATTAGGATAGACCCAAGGAGGGGAGCACAAGTAACCGGGTTCTAGGGTCCAGTAGGAGACCATCTCGAGGAGTCGGGTCCGGGTCTCCTAACTCTAGAATTGGTAGGGTTGCTTGTCGCTCTCGTAGGGGTCTAGGGGTATAGGGTTGGCTATTCATCACGACCGTGGAATCCGTGTTTTATACAGGCTCAAAATAAAACACGGACATCCTAGTATATCCAATATTTCATATGTTATTTTCTGCTGCGTTATCTGTGATGTGATCTGTGATATGTTCAGATAGATACTGTATATAGTATATATGATATATTATATAGACGTTGCTTATGTTTTACACCCGTGCTAGCCCTGCCTCGCTCTGCCGTTAGTTACCTAACCTAACGGTGCAGACGGGACATCGAGGTGAATGCGGATGGCATAAGCGTACGTTATATTTATCTGTGATGTTTAGGTGGACTTTAATGATGGGACTTCATTAATGTGATTAATGAAAGAAATAAACCTAAAAGATGTTGTGGAATTGAATTTCAAAAATCAGGTAGCTACAGTTCTTGTTTTGCATCGCGGTGTTCCTTGTAGAACATCCTGCACCTTATTCGATAAGGAAAGGGCCGACAACCCTTCACCGGGAGTGACCCCTTTAGCAATAACTGGCAGATGCTACAACCTTCGGTTTGTCTTTTGATTGCTTCTATAGTTTTTGCTTTGCATAGTGGTATTTGTTAAATATCCTACTGTAACATTTGGAATATTTAGAAATAAATAAAATTAATTAAATTAATAATAATTTGATAAATCACAAAACTGTTAAAATCAAATATGTCAATCTTCATAAGTTATATGTAATTCAATTTAAATTAGAATTGTTGTATGCAAATTAAATAAGTTATAAGGGTTTTAATGAAAAATTTAGCTTCATTTTAACAAAATGTATGTTTTATAATAAGTTAAGTTGTGAGGGGTTAATTTGTAAAGTTTAGGTTTTATGCAAATAAGAGATTGTTGTGGTTATAAATGAAAGTGGAGATAAATCAATCTTAGTTCTGAAATTATATTCAAATTAAAAATAAAAATTGAAGATAATGCAATAACACATCATGCTTCCATGCACACATTCAACCTCCACCTCCTCCTTGCATGAAACACACACACTTCAACACTTGACACTACCTCCTTCACCTTATCTCTTCCTCCATTCATTTATATAGCTCATTCTCAGTTCAAAACTGAGATTAAAGATTTTAGAATTAAAAGAAAAAGGGAATTTAAAAGAGAAAAGAGAAAACAAGAGGAAGAAGAAGAAGAAAGGAGCCTTGCTCTTAGGTTTTGTTCATCATCAAGCTAGGAGGGTTATTCCTACAGCAATTTTGGAGGGTAAAAATCCTTAATCACAGTAGGTAAATTAGGTTCTGTAACTTAGCTAGTTTAGATTAATCATGTAGCATAATATCGTATTTTTAGTTAAAGTTAAGCTCTGTTGAAATCTGCTTTTATTTAGAAGATAATTAACTTAACAAAACAGTGTTAAAATAATGTAGGAAACACCTAGAACAAACCATAGGACCACGAACCCAGGGGGCCGGTTTTGGGCCGGCGGCCGTACAGGAAATTCCGGCGTCGCCAGCCGGATAGGAAGCTAGGTGGGTTGGTTCTGTTGGGTAGGTTCCAGTGTATAATTTTGGTTATTTTGGTGTTGTTTAGTTAAGCTAGTTTCGCTGTAATTAGAATCTGGAAACATATATCGGAAAGGATATCGTAAAACACTAAATATGACACGGTTAAAATACGTCGCGATTTAAATTCTGTAACAATACAGATTAAGGTTAAAATCCATCTAGATTAAGTGTGTGATAACTTGATATAATCAAATAGTATATAACTTATACGTGGGATCGGGTGTTTGTCTTTTCTGTCGCATAAGAATAGCCGTTTTCTTATATGTACGTTAAAATTTTTAATTTAGATTCGAATACGAGAATTACGGAAGCATCGAGGAAAGGGAAAGGATTAGCAATTCCGGAGTAGATTCGACTTTTCCGGTGAGTAGACTAAACATCTACCGGGGAATTTTGTAAAGATGGCGTGTTTCGCCCGTAGTTTTACTTAATTTAAATGCTTTATATTGTTATGCCAAATTGATAATATGTATTCATCATATACACATATAATTGCGTAGTTGTTAGAACACTTCACAATTATCGACGAGTCATGCCACGTGCACGTCTTATATGCTACACACACCTCGTTGATATTGCTATGTCACTTTACACTTAAACATAATACTTGTTAACATGAATTTATATCGTATTTCACATATCAATAATAGTAATAAATTGCATCATTTATATCATGTTAATATATGCGTATTTCTGTTTTATATAAGAGGTAAATGCAGAATTGAGGATTTATGGTTTTGAGTTTTGAATACTATTACATAAATCCAGTGTTTTCATAATTGATGTGTCATGTCCACCATGAGATGTTTTCTGTTTTGGTTTTATTCCGGACCGAGTGGGGGAGATATACGGTCGCGGATTTTACGTTATCCATACTGAGTGGGGGAGATATACAGTTGGATACATGGTGGACCCGGTCGAGACCGAGGGGCAGGATAGCCACATTGAGGCGGGGGAGCCTAACGAGGTTACTCGATATCGGAGATAGTGGTAAAATACGGCATGTATCTAGATGATAACGACCGGTATTATTGATTCAGGATCATTCGGGGAATGATGCCTGTGAGAAATGAAAGTTTTGTATCGTTGATGGACACGGAGAAATGAATTTATTGAGAATAGATGATGAGATTTCAGTGGTATTTGTTAGTTATATGTATGCCCTAGAGGCCATTACTGTACATTGGATGTATATTGTAGTGGATGCTGGGACATATATAGGTAGGACTTTCTTGCTCGACATGATAGTACGCTATCTGGTTGCTCTTTATCTTAACATGTATACTTTTTGTCTCTCTGATTACATGTTGATAAAGCCCTTAGGATGTGTACTCGACTTCCAGGACTATGATGAAGATCATACTAGTGGGGGCCTGGGTAGTCAATGAGTACATCCTTCATTATTCCTGGTCGTGGGAATATCGAGATGGGGCATCGATATTCCAGAGTAGACTAGCATATATCTTCTCAACCCATGTGATGGGCGATGGATGATCCCATATCCATTGGTGTTTGACATCAGAGATGGTATGCGGGTGCTCACTGGAGACTGGGTACACTGAACGGACTCGCCGAAAACTCCCAGATGGTATTATACCTCACGTCAGATGGCAGTTCTCTGGTGACACTGGTACAGCTTAGTCTGTTGACCCGAGATCGTCATAGAGTCTTATGTGTCTCCTACTGTGCTTTGATTTCCACCCTACCACGGCTCTACTGAGTCGTGCAAACAGGTGGTTTTTGGGTACAGTCCTGATTCACATTGAGGCAATGAGCGATATGAGGGGATTCGTCTCTCCCGGTATTGGGGGTGGATGTTGCGCTATGCTCGACTGGCCATAACAGGAAATCCCTGGCCAGGGTTGCAGTGATCTACTGGTAAGTGTTATCAGTAGTTTCACGAATGTTATGGACCTTACGTCGGCATGACTTATCAAGCTACTGGGGTCTGACGTTTACCACCTCTAGGCGAGATATGCGATATATCAGACGAACAGACCGGACTATACGGTAAGTGTTACTGGTTGGATTCACCGGAGTGTGAGCGGGCTTGCTCGTCGATCTTCTGATCGCTCAATACCCGGGTGGTCGTTACCTTTAGCAGACCGCTTGCGGCTTGTGGGTGTTTGATATGATCATTACCTGCTGCCGGCGTATTGACGAGTCTTTAGAGTCCTACACAGAGGTTTCCTGGCTCAAGCGAAACGAAATAGGAGCGCATATGAGATATGTGCGGGACCGAGAATAATGCGTGTATGTGATACCGTATTCCATTCTCGCGATGAATGTATCGATTGGTTGTATGCGATATAACCAAGTTATCGAATTGAAGATTGATTCGATAAGTCGATACATTGGATACTAGTCGGTTATATGCGACATGACCGGATCATTGAATCAAGTGTTGATTTAATAATTTAATGTATAATTATATATTTGATATATTACTTTGCATTAACTAGTATTGGTTCACTTTAAATGGATTTTCTCACTTGAAATGCACATTGTATATGTGATATATTTTTGTGCACTTGTTTGTATCATGTTTGATGATACATGCTCACTTGGGTTTGTGTAAAGAATTAAACCATGGTTATATGAATGGTTAGGGTTTTGTTGTTGGAGATTGTGCCCTCAGAGTCAATTATTGGATCACAGGCACGTGATTGCAATGATTGAGGGAGGACCTATCCCGGTAGGACAGTCTTACTCGGGATGATAGTATGCTATCTGGTTTACCTTTATCATCGTGTACTGCTTTAGGTGACATGACATGTCGCTATTGCACGTTGATAGAGCCCCTAGGATTCTTGCTCGACTGCCAGCAGTATGAGGGCGATCATATAAGTGAGAGCTGGAGTCTATAAGCACATCCTTAAAAGGTCCCTAGTCGTAGGAGTTTCGAGACAGGGCATCGATTCTCCAGAGTAGACTAGTGTATACAGTCGAGACCCCGACGAGGGGCGGTGGCCGGTCTCACAAGCCACTGGTGTCAGTTGGATCACCTAAGATGTATACAGGTGCTCATTGGGTTATGAGTACACCGGACAGGACTCGCCGGGAACATGCTAGTTGGTCTTATACCTGACGTCAGATAGCAGTTCTCAGGTGACATGTGTACAGGTTAGTTCATCGACCTGGGGATCGTCATTTGTCTCGTGTGAGTTCTCACTGTACTTTGATTACTACCCTACCACGGCTCAAAGGAGTCGTGCAAACAGGTTTTAGTTGGGTACAGTCCCGAGCCACATGGAGGCAGTGAGCGGATCTTCGGGGGTTCGTCTCTCGCGGTATTGGGGGTGAGGTCGCGCTGTGTCTAGGAGAGCCATTACACGAAGACCTTGGCCAAGGCAGGAGATTTACTGGTAGGTATTCCAGTAGTATCTCAGGGTGTTCTGGGCTACACTCCGACACGTCTTGTACCGCTTTTGGGGGTCTGACTTTTACCAACCCCCTAGGCCCGACATGCGATGCTCATAGACGAACGGACCGGACTGTACGGATATTGTCACTGACAGGCTCAGTAGGGTGTCAGGATGAGTTCGCTCGTCGACGTCCCTTTTAGTCAATAGCTGGTGGCCCATTACGTATTGGCTTATACCTCTGACGTGCTAGTGGTTAAATCCACAGCCATAGTATTGACGAGTCTTTAGAGTCCACCACACTTCCAGTTACTCAAGCTTTCGGGCGAAACGCTGTAGAGGCCGTATGGAGATATGGCAGGGTCCGATCAGATACGTGCGGTATTGCACGGAACAGGATCGGACAGCTTTGTACTAGTGGCCGTATGGATATATGGCAAGGTTCGATCAGATACGTGCGGTATTGCATGGATCAGGATCGGACAGTTTTTACTAGCCGGTTTTGGTTTAAGCCGGTCCTAGTTTAGTACAGTGTAGATTTTGTCTCATTGGATTTGTATCCGGACGGAATACAGATGCGGGTGTGTATGCACAGTATCGGGGTTTTCCTGTAATTTATTACGGGACCAGTTTTCTGGAGTTGCCAGTTTGCATTCCGTTCCGGCCGGTTTTCCTTTGTTCTTTCCCGGCCGGACTTTTCTGATGGAGGGGGTTATTTGCAGTTTTGCAAATAACACTTTGTGGAGGACTTATTTGCATAAGGTTTGATATGATAAGCATCTTTGCTTTTCATGTATTTATGAGATTGGATTAGATTTGAAATGGATTTGAGGTTTGATGTTGATTTAGTGATCATTATGTTTTTGGGTGTGGTCACCTCTTTTCACTTCCTACACTCACCTCCCTTCATGCTTCATAATCTTTGCTCCACCATTTTCTAAGGATGAGAGTTTTCATTAGAAAAGAGAGAAGAAAAGAAGAAGAAGAAGAGAGCTTCATTCTTGAGAGTTTCTTTCTTGATCTCATATTCATGCTAGAAAAATGCAAGCACCATTTTTCTAATCCTTGTTTCCTCCATCATTCTCAATGGCAACAACATAACCCCAAAGAGACAAGCATCTTCTACACTACTTCCTACAGCAAATCTTGGACGCGTCGATTCGCCAGCTTCGCGCCCGAGTTGCCTCGGTATTGATGTGGGAGCCCGTAAAAGCTACAGGCGATGTGGTGCCCTTTCCGACGAGGAGGAGACGGACGGAGATCCCGCGAGGAGATCGGAGTGGAGATGAAGACCGGAGGACTTGGATCAGTCGGTACATCTCTTCCCTTTCTTGTTTGTTAGCTTAGACTAGTTTAATGTCACGATCCGGGGTTTAGTGAGCGGTGGTGCCGGTTTGCTAAGTCCGCAAAAATTAAAGTTTATCACCGTTTCCGCATTTGGCCGTCGGATTGACGGCCGGGGCGCCGCCGTGCACTTACAGTGGTATCAGAGCCTCGCCATTAACATAGTCTAGCTTGGTGTAATGTGTTTTTCTGTTTCGATCGATCGAATGTTCCAAAACTACATTTTTGTTAGCATCAGTTTCTGTTGAAATATTTTGGTCTCGAAAATTTTTTCAGGTTGTAAAATATTGATGTACTGGAAAATCTAAGAGCTCTGTAAAAATTCGATGAAGTGAATCCACAGTGGGAGCGCGGAACCGCCGCACAAACCCCCTTTCCGCCGCCCTTCCGCCGCACACTGTGGAGATCACTTCACCAATTTTTTACAGAGGCTTTCTGGGCTTAAAATATGGGTTTTGGAATATTAAAATTGGGCCCAGGATTTCTGTGAGTGCTACAGTTTTGATTGGGGGCCCACTTGTTAATTTTTGATCGATCGGATATTTTAAACACATTATTTCACGGTATTTACATTATATCTGCGACCGTGAATGTCACTCGATCGGTAAATCCGGTCTAACTGCTATAGCCCGGTTGGACGGATTTGCGAACGTGACTTTCACGTTGATATTCTATGTTTATGCTGTGATGTTGCGGATTGGTCGTAGGGGATAGCCTGGATGCAATGCTAGTACAGTTTTGTTGTATTATGTACATTTGATATTGCGGGGCGAGCGTCCGACATGTGGACTGCCGTCACTGCCTGATTGTATTATTCTTTTGGGGCACGACCTGGTTGCGGTCGATGTACCCGGTGTATGTATATTTTACTTTCTGTACTAGGTTTACCCCGCGGAGGGGTGCACGGATAGCCGGGTTCTGGAGGGCAACAAGCCCGCATCTCATGGCATTGGGACAGAGGGGGCTTCACTCTGGGATTGGCGGGCTATTCGCCGCATTCGTACGGGGTACAGGTTGACCCAGGAGGGGTGCCCAAGTTGCCGGATTCCGTGGAGTGCTGGGTGGTCCATTCACGGAGCTGAAGGGGGCTGCCTCGCTTCAGGTTTTGGCGGGTGACTTGCCGCACCCGTAGGGGTCTAGGATTTCATTGCACAGGCTATCCACACGACCAGGGGAACGTCGGGTTTCAGTAGTGGCTCTGTGAAACCCGGGGATCCCAGATATCTGTATTGTTCTGTGATGCTGTACATTTCTGTGATGTTGCATTTCTTTTCACGCCTTGAGCGAAATATAATATATTGGTATATATATTAGTAGATGTTGTATATGTTTTTCATCCGCGCTAGTCCAGTCCCCGCTCTGTCGTTAGTAAGCTAACCTAACGAGTGATGACGGGACCCAGTGGCGAATGCGGATGGCATATACGTACGTCAGTATATTTTCGTTCTTTATTGGTGTGATCAATTGATGGGACTGCGTTGATTCGGATCAATGCAAGCTAAACAAACCTATTCTGATGTTGTTGGAACACTTTTCAAAAAGCTGTTATTGCAAGGACGTTCACTTTTTGTTTTGCATCGTGGTATTCATTTGGAATATCCTGCTCCTCAGTCGACGAGGCAAGGGCCGAGATCCCTTCACCGGGAGTGACCCCTTGGACAGAAGTTTGCGTCAGGGCATTAACTTCACTATAGCCGATTACTTTTGCTTTGCACCGTGGTATTCAGTTGGAATATCCTGCACCCCATTCTACGGGGAAAGAGCCGAGATCCCTTCACCGGGAGTGACCTCTTTAGTAAAGGTTTTCGTCACTATATTTTCTAAAAAGCTATCCGTTCCTTCAACGATATCAAGTTCATTACGTTAAAGGTTTTCGCCAGAAACCATTCGTAGCCCTCCGTCGTTTCATATGGATGGTCAATAGTATTCAAGCTGTGTATGTTGGCCAAAGTCAAGGCACAGTGTTTGGTAGCTGTTGGGTATTCATATGCAGCATAGATAGATGCGTTGGTTTGGGACAGTCGTACTGCCATTTTGGCCAAAGTCAAGGGTATGTACGGGTGGGTTCAAACTAACCTGGAGAATGATGGGTAGAACTTGACATGTGACTTATGATATGTTGGCCAAAGTCAAGGTCATAAGAGCATGGGGCAGAAATCACATCGGGAGTTTCAAAAGTACTGAAACTTGCCAGATATGCGCATACCTTCTGGAGTGTGATACCGTGAGCGGATTCCGTCACGTTATCATGCAATGATAGTTGGATCCCGATTCCCACTGATGAGTTGGTTTACTCCTCGGGTGACCCCGACTAATTCTTCTTTCAGGTTTGGAGGAGAATTTGAGGTACAGTGGGAGGTTTCCTGATTAGATAAATTGGTAACCATTCTGATCTTGGTTAGAGTGCACGCTGAGTGTTTCTTTTCTCTCTCTCTCTGGCAGCGACCATTGACCCGACCCTAGACTATGACTCAGTGACCGAGTTGACCGAACCTTCTTAACACTGGCTTTTGGATTGTCAGAGTTGCAGACCTCATTGCCACTCCTACTTTTACCCTTTTCTCCAGGACACCCCGTATTACTGCGAACGTCCACTTCCATTGGACAAAACCATCGTATGGTTATATACGAACTCGAAGGACTTCGAGGATGGTTTCCGGTTCTGGAGAAAACGAATAGGATTATTCAGTTGTCTTTTCTTTTCACCTTCTCTCAGGTTGCGAGTACTCCTTGGTTTAGGAGTAGTACACCTATTACGCAAATTGGACAGTCTTCTTCCAAACCATAGGCTGGTGCCGACCGGTAGGGAATGAAGAAAACCAATTAGCCTAAACAGTGTGCAGAAGGTATTAAGTTCAGACAAAGCAAGGGATTAGTAAGAGGGCAAAGTAAATTGCGACTACTATTCACGACCAAACCAAGTATTTCTTCGCCAATCCTAAATCACCTTTGTATTTCTCCAGGACACTCCGTATCACTACGAAGATCCCATTTTATTGGATAATCCATCGTATGGTTATATACGAACTCGAAAGGAACTTGTTCCAGTTCGGGGATGGATCCTGGTTCAAGAGAAATAGGAATAAAGTACATTCAGGTGTCTTTTATCTTCACCTTCTCTCACATTGCGAGTGTTCCTAGGATTAGGACAGTACACCCTTTATGCTTCTTGGATAGTCTTCTTCCAAACCATAGGCTGGTGCCGAACGGTAGGGAAGGAAGAAAACCAATTGGCCTAAAGGGGTGTGCAGAAGGTAATGACTAAAGACATATAAAGGGATTTGGAGAGGTGGCAAAGAACTATACGGTTATAGTTGTGAATCTGGATAATGGTAGAGGCATTACTAAGAATACCAGGATACCCCAACGAAATATTTCAATGTTTCAGTTTCACTGTGTACTGTTAATGGAAAACTGATTTCCCGATTAGACACTTACTCCAGGGTATGTATTTACCAGGTATGATTCTCACATCTGTATGGTTTTACAGATGATGAGTGGGAGTAAGTTATTGGGAATTGGGTGATCATCCTCATTTTTGAGGAAGTCACCTGGGTTGTTTGCCAGTCGGCAATTATTTGGTTTTGAATATCCGCGGTTATGCACCAATTTCAAATTGATATATCTGTACGTTTATTTTCATAGAGTGAGATATACCTTTTGATATTATGTCGATGACATTTACCTATATCAGTGGATGGTTAGGTAAGGAGCATTAAACAGCGGTGTAATTCTTCTTAACCATAAGTACAGTTTTCAACCTACGACACACAGTGAAAGAGTTGTTAGACTCAGCGGACTTATACAGAGTATTGTATGTTGTCCAGTGTCCATTAGGACAGAGGGGTTGGTCCTCATACTATATTCTGTTTACTTTTAACTTCTCTAGTTCTTAGACATGTGTTTCGTGGAAACACAGGGTCTAAGTTTTGAGGAGTTATAGGTATTTGAATAGAGTAGAGAACCAGGTATAGCAAGTATCGGGATTCTTCAAAGAGATCGAAGATGTAGATACTTGTGTATGGTATTCAGTTGATAGTAATGATAAAGAGAAATTGCTTCTCTTTCAGGTTACTCATAATTGGAAGCATTCCTAAGTTGAGTAACGCTGATCGGCCTCTCTCCATTTAGTTGACATGCACTGGAGATAGCTGCATGATTTGAATCTGGTTCAATTAAATCAGTGCCTCTGGTTCTATATTGGATATAGAACAGTTCATATCTTAACGTTGTTAAGGTACGGGGAGTTGTCCGGCTTATGATTAAAACCAGACACTGGACAACTCAAGGCACGTTTCTGTAATGGCTGTTTGTGGGTTGACCCAGGCTATGACGAAGGTTGACTTTCTACCATCTGGGAGATCAATAGAAATATTGTTCAAGACTCGCCACAGTTTTATTAAAAATGGATTTTTTCAAAAACAGCAGTGGGAGTATGGTAGAACTGGAAGTGATTCCAGAACCGCAATCGATTACTGAAGATTTGATAAGGAACCTAAAGATTCAATCTGATTTAACATTCCTTTGGCCACTCCGCAAGTATGGTGGGTAACTTCAGGCACCCGAGAGGTACTCCGGTAGCCTCAAGGACGGTGACAGGGAAGTTCTTGTTTACCCACACTTGCCATTGTTGTTGTTCCAGGCTGCGAGACCCGGCAGGAGGATAAGTATAGCGTCGTTCTAAACTAGCTTTAGAAGTGCACGTCTATATGACTCTGCCAGAGGGTTGTCGTAGTCAGTGGGAGCAGCGGAAGCATTGGTGGACATCAGGCTTATGTCTATTTATAGACTAAAGCAGATGTAGCGGAGATAGATCATCCATTTCTGATGTGACAGTCATAGGTTTGACGTCATCAGAATAGGGGATGGATCTGTTGAGAAGGTAGTAGGAAGTGATATTCCTTTACTACGATCGGTTATACTTTGGTCGTCATACGGTGGTTTCTCCACACAGGACTTGGATATTATATCAGACATTCTGGTTACTAGATCTATGGTTTTAGATCTAGATTTGGGTGGTTTCCTAATCTGGGTACCTTGACAGCATTCTATGAGTATTTAGAATGGACGACTCCTGGCACGGTAGTATACCTGCAGGTGATGGAGTCACCCTCTCTAAAGGTGTCTTACAGACTAAAGGGGAGAGGGATGTTCATGATTGGCAGATCACTTGCTTAGGCAATTGAGTCAATCATGAGATGTCAAGTACCACACCAGATGTTGTTCTTGCAGTAGATGAAATAAGATGATATTGATCCAATCCTGGAGGAACAGTCGGGAGGCAGTTATCATTCCAGGCTTCCAAGGTGACATGGACGACAAGGAGGTTGTCAGAGTTATAGTTTTCCTTCTGACGAGGGGCAGTATTTTGGACAGGTGGTCCAAGGCAATACTGAGGGAGGCATGGCGCAGGATACTGACTAGATTCAGTTGACGATACAGTCTAAGAAGTTTGGATTTGGAGTTCACTTATGAGCTAGGTTCCATCAGACATCCAGACATTCTAAGACAGGTATTGCTCATTTCGGGAGATGGCTTTCTCCGCGAACTTGAGACATAGAGAGACATAGAAAGAAACTTCTAGGCGGATCCACTCACTGAGGCTATTCCTCGAACGCAATAGTTTCGCAAACGATTTTGTGAGACTGACTAGTAGGGGAGTTGGGTGTTCGGTATCACACAGGCTGTGAGTATGCGACATCGCAATAATTAGCCTTGAGTGCAAGTGGGAGATTGTTGGAGATAGTGCCCTCAGAGTCAATTATTGGATCACAGGCACGTGATTGCAATGATTGAGGGAGGACCTATCCCGGTAGGACAGTCTTACTCGGGATGATAGTATGCTATCTGGTTTACCTTTATCATCGTGTACTGCTTTAGGTGACATGACATGTCGCTATTGCACGTTGATAGAGCCCCTAGGATTCTTGCTCGACTGCCAGCAGTATGAGGGCGATCATATAAGTGAGAGCTGGAGTCTATAAGCACATCCTTAAAAGGTCCCTAGTCGTAGGAGTTTCGAGACAGGGCATCGATTCTCCAGAGTAGACTAGTGTATACAGTCGAGACCCCGACGAGGGGCGGTGGCCGGTCTCACAAGCCACTGGTGTCAGTTGGATCACCTAAGATGTATACAGGTGCTCATTGGGTTATGAGTACACCGGACAAGACTCGCCGGGAACATGCTAGTTAGTCTTATACCTGACGTCAGATAGCAGTTCCCAGGTGACATGTGTACAGGTTAGTTCATCGACCTGGGGATCGTCATTTGTCTCGTGTGAGTTCCCACTGTACTTTGATTACTACCCTACCACGGCTCAAAGGAGTCGTGCAAACAGGTTTTAGTTGGGTACAGTCCCGAGCCACATGGAGGCAGTGAGCGGATCTTCGGGGGTTCGTCTCTCCCGGTATTGGGGGTGAGGTCGCGCTGTGTCTAGGTGAGCCATTACACGAAGACCTTGGCCAAGGCAGGAGATTTACTGGTAGGTATTCCAGTAGTATCTCAGGGTGTTCTGGGCTACACTCCGACACGACTTGTACCGCTTTTGGGGGTCTGACTTTTACCAACCCCCTAGGCCCGACATGCGATGCTCATAGACGAACGGACCGGACTGTACGGATATTGTCACTGACAGGCTCAGTAGGGTGTCAGGATGAGTTCGCTCGTCGACGTCCCTTTTAGTCAATAGCTGGTGGCCCGTTACGTATTGGTTTATACCTCTGACGTGCTAGTGGTTAAATCCACAGCCATAGTATTGACGAGTCTTTAGAGTCCACCACACTTCCAGTTACTCAAGCTTTCGGGCGAAACGCTGTAGAGGCCGTATGGAGATATGGCAGGGTCCGATCAGATACGTGCGGTATTGCACGGAACAGGATCGGACAGCTTTGTACTAGTGGCCGTATGGATATATGGCAAGGTTCGATCAGATACGTGCGGTATTGCACGGATCAGGATCGGACAGTTTTTACTAGCCGGTTTTGGTTTAAGCCGGTCCTAGTTTAGTACAGTGTAGATTTTGTCTCATTGCATTTGTATCCGGACGGAATACAGATGCGGGTGTGTATGCACAGTATCGGGGTTTTCCTGTAATTTATTACGGGACCAGTTTTCTGGAGTTGCCAGTTTGCATTCCGTTCCGGCCGGTTTTCCTTTGTTCTTTCCCGGCCGGACTTTTCTGATGGAGGGGGTTATTTGCAGTTTTGCAAATAACACTTTGTGGAGGACTTATTTGCATAAGGTTTGATATGATAAGCATCTTTGCTTTTCATGTATTTATGAGATTGGATTAGATTTGAAATGGATATGAGGTTTGATGTTGATTTAGTGATCATTATGTTTTTGGGTGTGGTCACTTCTTTTCACTTCCTACACTCACCTCCCTTCATGCTTCATAATCTTTGCTCCACCATTTTCTAAGGATGAGAGTTTTCATTAGAAAAGAGAGAAGAAAAGAAGAAGAAGAAGAGAGCTTCATTCTTGAGAGTTTCTTTCTTGATCTCATATTCATGCTAGAAAAATGCAAGCACCATTTTTCTAATCCTTATTTCCTCCATCATTCTCAATGGCAACAACATAACCCCAAAGAGACAAGCATCTTCTACACTACTTCCTACAGCAAATCTTGGACGCGTCGATTCGCCAGCTTCGTGCCCGAGTTGCCTCGGTATTGAGGTGGGAGCCCGTAAAAGCTACAGGCGATGTGGTGCCCTTTCCGACGAGGAGGAGACGGACGGAGATCCCGCGAGGAGATCGGAGTGGAGATGAAGACCGGAGGACTTGGATCAGTCGGTACATCTCTTCCCTTTCTTGTTTGTTAGCTTAGACTAGTTTAATGGCACGATCCGGGGTTTAGTGAGCGGTGGTGCCGGTTTGCTAAGTCCGCAAAAATTAAAGTTTATCACCGTTTCCGCATTTGGCCGTCGGATTGACGGCCGGGGCGCCGCCGTGCACTTACATTTGTTTATTTACTTATTCATTTATTTATTTATTTTGGCAAAAGAAAATTGATATGGTGGCTTTCTTTGTTTGCTTGTTGAAGCTTCATGAAGCTTTGAACAAGTCCACCATATTTGTCTCATGCTTAACCCTAACCATTCCACCTAACCATAGTCTATTCTCTATACCTAACCATGGTTAGTATATGATAAGTATTCATATTATTTTCCTTTTTAAAAATACTTATCATATTCTTTCTTCTTCTTCTTCATCTTCAACAAGAAGAAAACCTTGCCTTCATCAATGGCAACTTGTGAAAATGAGTGAGAAATCCAATTCCAAAGTGAACCCACTTCCTATTTCTTCATCCTCTTCCTCTTGCCAAGTAGTATAGGGTGTTTTCTTCACAAGTTTCATGGCTTGGTGAAGTTGGAGCTTGATCTTGTGTTGCCTCGACGTAGATCATCTTCGGCATCGAAGCCGACGACCTAGCCCGCCCATTTCTCCGATGAAGCCGATGCTAGAGTCCGGGATCCGATATGGACAGCGAGGAGACTTCATCATGGAGCCAAGGAGGTGGAGGACCGGATCTACAAAGGTTGTAGCCCTTTCCCTTTAGCTATAAATTCGTTTACTTGCTTGCATCGCCTATACATCTAGTTAACGATCCGTATTAGGGTTTCTCGGCACTTGTAAAATTTTAATTGGCCATGTTTGATCACTTGTGAGACTTCATTAGTGTGCCAAGGAACCCTATAGTGGTATCAAAGCCTAGCTAGAGCCTTAGGCGATGCGTAGACGGAGTTAGAAGTCCGATCGAACCGAAACCCTAATTCAAAGTTGCTCTCTGGACTTTTTTCAAAAACTGGGTTTTTTCCAGATTAAAAATATGCAGAAAAATGAGCAGGAGATTGTAAGAGTTACTGTGAAATTCGATCGCGTAATTCCATCAACCCGCCACGGTTCCGCGGCACGAGCATGGCTCGTGCGGCGGTTCCGCGGCCGTACGGCCTCCTTGTTCAATGAATTTTACACAGTAACTCCTATTTTGTCATGCTGGTTTTCCTGGGAATTTTTAATCTGAACTCAAGAGTTGAGTTTTCTGAGTTGTATTGGGGACTCGGTGTGTTAATCGGATTGTCTAATTTTGTCAGTGTGTTTTTCCGGGTAATTTTAGAATATGTTAAAAAGTTCGACCGGATATAAATACCCACTTTTTCCCCTGCCGGGAAATTTCCAATTATTGGACTTTTCCGTAGTTTAAAGACGTTCTAAGTAGTGCAAGTAACGCGATGGACCCTCTAGAAGACAACAAACCTTAACTCGATTATGTGACCGTCTTGAACTGCCCTTTGAAGCTTAGGGTTTGGGGCAGTACGGCGTGCCACATGTGAGGCGTTGGCTTGACCCTTCCACAGCTGGACCGTTGGTACTGAGGCACGAAGTGAATGTTTTTAAACTTATTTCATGTGTTGAGCTGTATCGGGAAAACTTGGGTGTTCGATTGTTTGATCGGAAAGTTTAACATTTTCCTATTTATCCGGAATGTGATACAATAATTGGAATTCACAAGCAGTTATGAGATAACTGAATGAATGTTATAAATCTAGCGGTTTAGTCTCACTTGATCGGTTGCCACGGAATTTTGATGTAATCAAAAGTCCGTCGCAATCACGTAGCGTACGCGGATACTCGCCGGGTAAACTTAATAGACAGCCTCGCCCCATAGCCCCGACCAAGTGACTGTAGGAGAACCCCATCGCCGAAAGCATCCGTTCGGGTGCTCGCGGCAGCGGTGTTCCGCCTTGGTGCACTTCGTCGACGGCATCGGGGGTGTGGCCGTCTACTAAAGTTTGCGAAGAGCATTCGATCACAATGTCGGGAATCTTGTTGAATTGCCCGATTTGACATTGAAAAGAGTTTTCGATAATGAGACTAAAATGCGGGGTTTATAATTGTTAGGCATGCGATGTCTAAGTATTTCATTTGGCTAGGCATGCGATGTCTAAAGAGATTGTGGATTCCAACTGTTGTAGTTTTACACTTTCTTTTCTATGACCGTAAGTGTAATATGTGATATCGCTGGTTTCGTTGCTATATATCAATGAAAATTGGGATGCGCATATTTACTTACGTTGATGACATGTGATGTTATGTGTTGCTGGATATGTTATATTGGATCGTCGTGTTTGAATAGCCGGGGGTTTTTATGTGAGATGAGTGTTTTTTCATTTTCATTCATGTAAAAACTTGTATGTAATATTCTTTTATTAGGGCACTTTCAGGTTGCGGATGATGTCACCATTTGTATATTATTTACTTTTCCGCATTAGGATAGACCCAAGGAGGGGAGCACAAGTAACCGGGTTCTAGGGTCCAGTGGGAGACCATCTCGAGGAGTCGAGTCCGGGTCTCCTAACCCTAGAATTGGTAGGGTTGCTTGCCGCTCTCGTAGGGGTCTAGGGGTGTGGGATTGGCTATTCATCACGACCGTGGAATCCGTATTTTATACTGGCTCGTATTGAAAACACGGACGTCCTAGTATATCCAATATTTCATATGATATTTTCTGCTGCGTTATCTGTGATGTGATCATGTGATGTGTTCAGATAGATATAGTATATATGATATATTATATAGACGTTGCTTATGTTTTACACCCGTGCTAGCCCTGCCTCGTTCTGGCGTTAGTTACCTAACCTAACGGTGCAGACGGGACATCGAGGCGAATGCGGATGGCATAAGCGTACGTTATATTTATCTGTGATGATTAGGTGGACTTAAATGATGGGATATTCATTAATGAGATTAATGAAAGAAAATAAACCTAATTGATGTTGTGGAATCGAATTTCAAAATAAAACAGGTAGCTACAGTTCTTGCTTTGCATCGCGGTGTTCCTTGTAGAACATCCTGCACCTTATTCGATAAGGAAAGGACCGAGATCCCTTCACCGGGAGTGACTCCTTTAGCAATAACTGGCAGATGCTACAACTCTCAGTTTGTCTTTTGATTGCTTCTATAGTTTCTGCTTTGCACAGTGATATATATGATATATCCCACACCTCATTCGACGAGGAAAGGGCCGACGATCCCTTCACCGGGAGTGACCCCTTTAGCAAAACTAGAAAAGCCTCAAAAACATTCCATTTAAAAACCATTTGATTCCGCAACGAGATCAAGTTCAAAGCGTTGAAGGTTTTCATAAAAACCATTCGCAACCCTCCGTCATTTTAGGAAGTAGAGTACTTAGTATTCGTGCTGTGTTTGTTGACTTTAGTTAAGGCACAGTGTACGGTAGCTAAGTGATGTCTTCCTACACCGCATATGATGCGTTTAGTTAGGACAGTCATGTGGCTTTGTTGACCTTAGTTAAGGGTCATGTGGGTGGGTCTAATTAATCACGAAATGACGGGTAGAACTTGACTAGTACTTATGATTTGTTGACCATAGTTAAGGTCATAGGTGCTAGGGGTAAAAACCACTATCGGGAGTTTCAAGTGTTGAAATTTGCAATGAGATTGCATACCTTCTATGTGATAGTTGGATCCCGATACCCACTGCGAGTAATTGTTACTCCTAGGAGAGTTTTGCACTTTACAATTAGCCGATCAAGTAGGTGTCTAGAAAGGTGTCAACGGGGTTACGCCTCTGGGAAAATGAGGTTTACTGTAATTAGGTCCGTGCGAAAGCACGGGGAACCTCCCTCAAACTACCGACACTGGCCTGGCTGAAAGATTGGCGAACTTGTAGAGTGTAATTAATCCCGGCTAGTCTTTCCTTTTAGGGTTTGAAAAAAGATTTGATAAAAACAGTGGGAGCCATCCTGATTAGATAAAATATATAACCAATCTAATCTTGCAAGAGCGCACGCAGAGTGTTTTCTTTTCTCTCTCTTTCCAGGTAGCGACTATATCACGCCTTAATCAAGATAATAATATGGATGTATTGACCGAACCCGCTTGTTATACTGAGCTGGGGAACGTTGGTCCCGCTCCAACTTATAATTGTTATAAGACAGAGCAGGAAATAGGGGAATACCAGAATTCCTATGCCGCCCAAACGAAGAAAGTGCATATGATGCATCTCCTTCGGGTATGTTCATTACAAAGAACTGTTTCTTAGTATCCTCCGCATCCTGGGTATTTGATACCGGATCAGGATCCCAGATATATAATCTGTTACATAGGGCTACAAAAAGGTAGAAAAACTGAGAACGGGGGATAAGTTTCATGAGACAGAAAACGGGGCAAGTGTTGCAGCCAAGTCTGTTGGTCACTATCATCCTGTATTACCAATACATTGATTCTGAACAAATGCTATTAGATACCGAACCTAATATACAAAATCATATCAATCTCTTTATTTATTAAAGTAATGATAAAATTTTGTATTGATGGATAATGTTTTGAACATTTCCTATATCAAAAGTTGATCGGTTCAGGCACGTTATCTAAAAGCATTGACGTTCTAAATCAAACTACACTTCCTAGTATACAGAACACACACAAGAGAAAGAGTTCAGAAATGAACGAATCCTTCTTGAGGCATTGTAGACTAGGTCATATCAATGCGACCCGACTGGATGAAGTTACATTTTAGATGCATATTTAAATCAGTTTGAATTTACATCTTGTGAAACTTGCCAGTCATGTCACAAAGATTAGATGACCATAGCCCTGTTTATTGAAAACAGAGAAAGAGTTAATGAACTCTTGGGACTGATACATGATGATGTATGTAAGGTCTCCTGTCTACACATGCCTGGACTGGTTCTTTATACTTCATTATATTCTCTGATAATCTCTCAAGATTCAGTCATATGTTTCTGTTGAAACATAAGTCCGAAGCTTTTGAGGTATTCACAGAATATAAGTCAGAAGTAGAGAACCAATAACCGGGTATAAGTATTATGTCCTATGATGAGATCAGGGAGGAGAATACTTGTGCATAGAATTCCTGGACTATTCTAAAGGAGAATGAGATTCTCTCTCAGTGTTACTCCTCTGAATACACCACAGCACAACGGTGTATCGGGGTGGAGAAATCGCACAATAATAGATATGGTGTGCTCTATGATGAGTACTACTGAGTTTCCTATTTCCTTTTGGGAGTTATGCGCTTGAGAAGCTGCATACCTATTGAATTAGGTTCGAATCAGATCACTGCCTGCCATTCCATATGAGATATGGTATGGGAAGAGCCTATCTCTTAAGTAAGTTAAGATTTGGGATTGTCCGGCCTATGTCTAAAGCAAAATCCGGACAAGATCGAGGCAAGATCAGTTCTGTAGAACTGGAAAGGTTCCAGCTATACAAAACTGCAGCTAATGATTTGACAGAACCAAAGGATTCAATAATCCCCGACGAACCTTAGCCTCTCCGCCGATCTGGTAGGGTTCCTCACCTGCCTGAGAGATACCTCGGTTTCTCGATGACAGTGGGAGCGAGGAATGCATCATGAGATGATGACCCAACTAGTTTCGAGCAGGCCATCGAGAGTAGGGACTCTCTAAGAATGGCTGGATGCTTAGCGATCCGAGATAGAATCCATGTACACCAGCAAAGTATGGACTTTAGCTGCTATATCTGAAGGGTTAAACCCCCATCAGGAGCAAGTATATCTTGAGAAGATTACTTGGTGTAGATGGAAAAGTTGAGACTTTCAAAGCTAGACTTGTTAAAGGTTTTAGTCCTCAACCAGGTGTGGATAATGATGAAACCTTTTCTAGGGACTATGCTTAAGTCCATCCAGATCCTACTTGCCATTGCTACATACCATGACTACGATATCTGGTGGTTGGGTGCCATGACTACTTTTCTAAATAGTGATTTAGAAGAGAACGTCTATAAGAACACAGCCAGAGGGCTTCGTAAACAGTGGGAGCAGTGGAAACGTGTGCAAGTTGCTTTACAGAATAAAGCAGGCATCGCGGAGTTGGAACGTCTGTTTTGATGTGGTAGTCAAAAAGTTTGACTCAATCAAAATGGTAGATGAACCTTGTATGTATAAAAGGGTAGTATGGAGTATGGTAATGATCCTCGTGGATCACATACTCTTGATAGGAAAGGAGTTTCCTATGCTACGATCGGTCGATCTCCTCTTATCACATAGATTCTCCATATAGGATCAAAGTGATACCTCCTAAATCCTAGGTTTTGGATCTATGAGATAGATCTAAATGGATGTTAGGATTCTCACTAGTTATAGCGAGATGGTATCAGTTGATCCTGGGAAGAATCACTGGAAATGTTCTAGGGTGATAAGGACGACTGAATGTCAGTCACGGGCATTGTCTTTACCCTCAATGGAGGGACGGTATATTGGAAGAGTTCCAAGCTAGATACCGTGGCAAACTAGACGATAAAGGCTGGTAACATCGCTATTATAGATACTACCAAAGAGGCAGTTTGGGTGTATATTGGTTCATAAGATGAACTAGGTTCGTACCATTGTATGACAATGGAAGTGTGGCTTTGGCCCAGGAACCCCGATCCCATCAGTGACCCAGACATATTCTGAGGAAGCATCACCTGATCATGGAGATAGTTGATCTCCAGGGTGATCGAGGTAAGAAGAGTAGAATCAGAGGACAACACAGCGGATCCACTCACGAAGGCCTTTTCCCAAAGAGAAACTTTTATGGGATGGTTGAGTATGTGATACTGCAACCACTGCTACAGATGGCCCTAGTGCAAGTGGGAGATTGTTAGTTATATGTATGCCCTAGAGGCCATTACTGTACATTGGATGAATATTGTAGTGGATGCTGGGACATATATAGGTAGGACTTTCTTGCTCGACATGATAGTACGCTATCTGGTTGCTCTTTATCTTAACATGTATACTTTCTGTCTCTCTGATTTCATGTTGATAAAGCCCTTAGGATGTGTACTCGACTTCCAGGACTATGATGAAGATCATACTAGTGGGGCCTGGGTAGTCAATGAGTACATCCTTCATTGTTCCTAGTCGTGGGAATATCGAGACGGGGCATCGATATTCCAGAGTAGACTAGCGTATATCTTCTCGACCCATGTGATGGGCGATGGATGGTCCCATATCCATTGGTGTTTGACATCAGAGATGGTATGAGGGTGCTCAGTGGAGACTGGGTACACTGAACGGACTCGCCGAGAACTCCCAGATGGTATTATACCTCACGTCAGATGGCAGTTCTCTGGTGACACTGGTACAGCTTAGTCTGTTGACCCGAGATCGTCATAGAGTCTTGTGTGTCTCCCACTGTGCTTTGATTTCCACCCTACCACGGCTCTACTGAGTCGTGCAAACAGGTGGTTTTTGGGTACAGTCCCGATTCACATGGAGGCAATGAGCGATAGGAGGGGATTCGTCTCTCCCGGTATTGGGGGTGGATATTGCGCTATGCTCGACTGGCCATAACAGGAAATCCCTGGCCAGGGTTGCAGTGATCTACTGGTAAGTGTTATTAGTAGTTTCACGAATGTTATGGACCTTACGTCGGCATGACTTATCAAGCTACTGGGGTCTGACGTTTACCACCCCTAGGCGAGATATGCGACATATCAGACGAACAGACCGGACTATACGGTAAGTGTTACTGGTTGGATTCACCGGAGTGTGAGCGGGCTTGCTCGTCGATCTTCTGATCGCTCAATACCCGGGTGGTCGTTACCTTTAGCAGACCGCTTGCGGCTTGTGGGTGTTTGATATGATCATCACCTGCTGCCGGCGTATTGACGAGTCTTTAGAGTCCTACACAGAGGTTTCCTGGCTCAAGCGAAACGAAATAGGAGCGCATATGAGATATGTGCGGGACCGAGAATAATGCGTGTATGTGATACCGTATTCCATTCTCGCGATGAATGTATCGATTAATTGTATGCGATATAACCTAGTTATCGAATCGAAGATTGATTCGATAAGTCGATACATTGGATACTAGTCGGTTATATGCGACATGACCGGATCATTGAATCAAGTGTTGATGTAATGATTTAATGTATAATTATATATTTGATATATTACTTTGCATTAACTAGTATTGGTTCACTTTAAATGGATTTTCTCACTTGAAATGCACGTTGTATATGTGATATATTTTTGTGCACTTGTTTGTATCATGTTTGATGATACATGCTCACTTGGGTTTGTGTAAAGAATTAAACCATGGTTATATGAATGGTTAGGGTTTTGTTTATTTACTTATTCATTTATTTATTTATTTTGGCAAAAGAAAATTAATATGGTGGCTTTCTTTGTTTGCTTGTTGAAGCTTCATGAAGCTTTGAACAAGTCCACCATATTTGTCTCATGCTTAACCCTAACCATTCCACCTAACCATAGTCTATTCTCCATACCTAACCATGGTTAGTATATGATAAGTATTCATATTATTTTCCTTTTTAAAAATACTTATCATATTCTTTCTTCTTCTTCTTCATCTTCAACAAGAAGAAAACCTTGCCTTCATCAATGGCAACTTGTGAAAATGAGTGAGAAATCCAATTCCAAAGTGAACCCACTTCCTATTTCTTCATCCTCTGCCTCTTGCCAAGTAGTATAGGGTGTTTTCTTCACAAGTTTCATGGCTTGGTGAAGTTGGAGCTTGATCTTGTGTTGCCTCGACGTAGATCATCTTCGGCATCGAAGCCGACGACCTAGCCCGCCCATTTCTCCGATGAAGCCAATGCTAGAGTCCGGGATCCGATATGGACAGCGAGGGGACTTCATCACGGAGCCATGGAGGTGGAGGACCGGATCTACAAAGGTTGTAGCCCCTTCCCTTTAGCTATAAATTCGTTTACTTGCTTGCATCGCCTATACATCTAGTTAACAATCCGTATTAGGGTTTCTCAGCACTTGTAAAATTTTAATTGGCCATGTTTGATCACTTGTGAGACTTCATTAGTGTGCCAAAGAACCCTACAGTGGTATCAGAGCCTAGCTAGAGCCTTAGGCGATGCGTAGACGGAGTTAGAAGTACCGGCACTGGCCTGACTGAAAGATTGGCGAACTTGTAGAGTGTAATTAATCCCGGCAAGTCTTTCCTTTTAGGGTTTGAAGGAAGATTTGATAAAAACAGTAGGAGCCATCCTGATTAGATAAAATATATAACCAATCTAATCTTGCAAGAGCGCACGCAGAGTGTTTTCTTCTCTCTCTCTCCAGGTAGCGACCATGTCACGCCTTAATCAAGATAATAATATGGATGTATTGACCGAACCCGCTTGTTATACTGCGCTGGGGAACGTTGGTCCCGCTCTAACTTATAATTGTTATAAGACCGAGCAGGAATTAGGGGAATACCAGGATTCCCATGCCACCCAAACAAAGAAACTGCATGATGATGCATCTTCTTCGGGTGTGTTCATTACAATAAGTTGTTTCTCAGTATCCTCTATGTCCTTAGTATTAGATACCGGATCAGGATCCCGCATATGTAATCTGTTACATAGGGCTACAGAAAGGTAGAGAACTGAGAACGGGTGATAAGTTTCATGAGACAGAAAATGGTGCAAGTGTTGCAGCCAAGTCTGTTGGTCACTATCACCCTGTATTACCAGAATATATTGATTCTGAATGAATGTTATTAGATACCAGACCTGATATACAACATCATATCAGTCTCTTTTAGTAAAGAAAGGATATAATTTTGTATTGTTGGATAATGTTTTGAACATTTCCTATATCAAGAGTTGATCGGTTCAGGCACGTTATCTAAAAGCATTAACGTTCTAAATCAAACTACAGTTCTTAGTATACAGAACACACACAAGAAGAAGAGTTCAGAAATGAACGAATTTTTCTTGAGGTATTGTAGACTATATCATATCAATGTGACCCGACTAGCTTAAGTTATATTTTAGATGCATATTTAAATCAGTTTGAATTTACATCTTGTGAAACTTGCTAGTCATGTAACAAAGATAAGATGACCATAGCTCCGTTTACTGGAAACAGAGAATGAGTTAGTGAACTCTTGGGACTGATACATGATGATGTATGTAAGGTCCCCTGTCTACATGATCAGTCGAAAATACTGTATTTCTAACACGGCAATTTCCCTACCTTTTGCAGTCAAGTAAAGGTATCCGGTATTCATATCACACATAATTGCAAAACACATGTAAAAATACTGGATTACTTGTACTGTGTAATAAAACCGACACTTTTAGGGAAATTGTGTGTTTTTCATGGCATCGCATCATCCTTGTATTGCGCAACTCTTGTCTTGGAGTCTATGCAGGAAATTCCGGAAGCAGAGCCCCAAAATTGGGAAAAGATCTGATAAAAAAAATGCGCCAACTCAAAGACTGAAAATCTGGTAGTAATACAGAAGGCCAAATAAAAATCCATATATCAGAAAAAGGCCCACAAGAAAGCCCAAGAGTTACTGTAAAAATATCAAGCCCTAAGGCCTCTAAAGAGCCGCGGTTCCGCGGCGGGAGCTGGCTTGCGCCGCGGAACCGCGGCGCTTTGATGGCTTCAGATGCTCAAATTTTGTACACGTGTCCCCCCTAGCGGCCAAAGCTTCCAGAAGACCCCAGAAGCTCCACGTGGCACTTCTAGAAGGCTCGGCTTAACAAACTCTTGGAGGGAAATTCAAATTTCGGGTTAACAAACTCTTGGAGGGAAATTCAAATTTCAATCCTAGATCTAGAGGTCTATAAAAAGGAGCCTAGAGCTAGGGTGAAAAATGTTCAAGAATTACCACCATCTTCAACCCACAAGTTTAGTGACAAAAGCTTGTGCCAAATTCAATCCCCATCCCCAATTCAAAATCAAGATCAATATCCCGAGAGCAATTCGAGCAAGAGAGCCTTCAACCTTTAGAAGCGACGCCGGATTCCAACGGAGCAAGAGATCCACGCCGATCCGCGACTCAAGGAGCCGAGCGAAGCCGAAATCGACGATCTAGTTCCTTCCTTTTGTAAATTCAAGAGAGTTGTAATGAAATTTGTCGATAAATAAAGGTGAATTTTCTATACTCTTGCTTATCTTTTAATTCAAGCATAATGATTAGATCTCAATTTGTGATTGTGTTTGTGATCATGATGTTTGAGTAATCTCCGCTCGTGTAGGAGTTGTGACGATCTTTAGATGATGATGATTTAGATATTTTTACAATTCTTAAATCCTATAATGTTTGGAAATTCTAGTTAATCAAATGATTAATAACCTAGTTTTGAGATGATGCTTTCTTGATCGTGTTCACTCGAAACTAGGGAACAACTATTAAACATTTGATTAACTAGAAGCTAGAATTTGAATGCGATCCATCGAAAGGACAAAGGATGAGTTGCGAAATTCCTAATTCCCTCGCAAGATCCTTAAACCTCGATGAATTCGCATCGATCTAGTACCAATTCGTTAAAGGATAAGAATGAGTAATTATTAGATCTCATCACATCGATAGATCCGATCTACTCCTACGAGCTATCCTTATAATCTTGAGTGTTGATTGGAAATTATCTCTCATCTCTCTCCTTGTTTTAATGTTTCTTTTAGATCTAGATTTTTCTTACTTTTGATCTACAATTACAAATCATGAATTGTTTTCTTTTCTTTGCCCTAAATTTTCAACTCATCTAATTTGGAAATTGAACGGAACTCACTTTCCCTGTGGACGATCCGCACTTACTAACGCGCTACATCCGACACCGTTATTGATTGCGGTCAAAATATTTTTGGTTGTGATTTCTAAAATCTAGTTTCTATAAACATACGACACAATCGGAAAATCATTAAATCAAATGGCGCCGTTGCCGGGGATAGTGTGCTATTTGTTCATTTTTTGAAATTTGAGTTGAAAAGTTTATTCCATCAATATTTTTTAGATCAAAACTCGCGCAAAATACTAATACTTGTTGTTGTAGTTAATTGCAAGGAGATCTGGAGCTTACTGTGAAATTGAAAACTTATTTTGAGAATTCCAGAGAGCTCAGGAGCTGAACAGAAGCATTACCAAATTTTTCAGTGCAGAGAGGAGCTCAAGGTGCGGCGGAACCGCGACATTAGGGGCTAACCGCGGCGGAATCGCGGAGGTTCTAGGGGATCTCTGTACAATTTTTATCTGGTAATCTCTAACTTTCTTATCTACTTCCTAAAATCTGCTCCAATTAACATTTCGTGCAGGCTTCTTTGCAAATAATCGCAGCGCTGCAAAAGCAAAATTAAAATTGTGCTTGTTTTTGACTTTGTGGTTGTTTGCATAATTAATATGGATATTAAGGGGCACGGCCAAATCCAGATTAGGTGGGGAGTTCATTACCCTTCCTAAGCCCCAAAAATCACAAACCTGCATCCGCATTACCCTCATTAATTAAAAAATATCTAGAGATGACTCTAAGGACCGTCGCGCTCACTTAGGACAGAAGAGGGCCGTGGGTAATTCATTGCTTATCCGCGTTTCATTTTGTGGTGCCGAAGGCAAGTGTGTCAAAGGCTAGTGGTTACTTAATTAGGCCCACTACTTACGTAGTGGAGAACCTCCCACTTACCTGGCACTTACCTGGCCACAGGAGAAACAAAGAGGCAGTGGAGGATTTTATCCTGCGACTTGTCTTTTGGAAGTTAGGAGCGGTCTAGAGATTTGACCTAGGTGACCATAAATTTTAGGGTTGTGTGTTGCATTTTGGGATTCACATCATTTTTTCAAAATCCGTATCATTTTTCAAAACAAACACCACACTCACTTCATTCCCCTAATTATAAATCACGCTGCCACTTGTACTAACCCCTTTTAGTGCAAGATAGGCTGGACACGGGATTCTAGTGCCCGTCTTGTCCGCGTCCCCTCGATCGACTCCGAAGTCGGTATTTCTCCATTTACCTTTCTTTTACCCCCCACCACACCCACACCGATGGATCAGTCTCTATCAAACCTCTTTACCGCTACTCTGCCGCCGTCCGTTGGTGGGCAGAATCCTCCCCGCATCTCTCTCCAAGAGAGGTGTTACCCTTTGCGAGGTCCTCTCTCGACCTGCTTATCCATTCCACCAGCCAACGGGGATAACTTTGAGATTAAGCCCCAGTATACCAACCTTCTACCCAAATTCCACGGTCTCGAGACTGAAGACGCGTACGTTTTTATTACCAAATTTGAAAACGTATGCGCAATGATGGGTACATCACAACTTTCTGTGGATGCCATGCATCTACGACTTCTTCCATTTACCTTGTGCGATATAGCCGAGAAGTGGCTGTATAACACCACCGCACACTCCATCACGAATTGGGAAGAATTTGTCGCGGCATTCCTTAAGAAATTCTACCCTATGCAAAAGACAGCTCGAATCCGTAGCGAACTCTATCAATTCTCCCAGCTTCCGGCTGAACCATTTTCAAAATACTTTGACCGATTCAAAGATCTTTTGGTTCAATGCCCACATCACGGCATCCCGAGATGGGAACTTTGCCGAATCATGTATGAAGGCAGTAACCCTACCACTAAACAAAACCTTGAAGACATGTGTCAAGGCACCTTTATGACCAAGGATGATGGGGAAGCGTGGAAATTTTTAGAAGAGTTCGCTGAAAAGTCACTACAGTGGGAGACTGGAACCCAGCCATCGAGTAGGGGTGGCGTACACCAAATAGACGTGTCCATAGGTGTTCGAGCTGAGATGGCAGCAATGCAAAAGAAGCTCGACGCTATGGAACACAAATTCCTAGCAGCCTCCCTAAACCCAATTTCGCTCCCCAAAACCGTTTGTGGGTGCTGTTCTGATCCTTCTCACTTGACGGAAGAATGTCCATTAAACTCTCAGTTTCGAGGTCTCGAGCATACCAATGCCGCATTTCAAAGACCTGGAAACGACCCTTTTTCTTCCACATACAATCAGGGTTGGAGGAATCACCCAAATTTTGCTTGGAACCAATCCCAAAACACGGTTCCAAACCCTAATCAATTCCAACGGGTCCCTCCACCACAACAGCAACCACTTCAACTCACCCAGCACCCCTACCAGTCACAAAACTTCCAAAACCAGGTCAACACTCCTGCACCTTCTAATCCTATGCAGTCGACCTGTTCTGACGAATTCTCTCAATTCGCTCAAACCATGAAATCACTCATGTCAAATTTCATGGATGTGTCGGCCGAGGTTAAGCCTTCTGTCGGTGAGATAAAGAAAAACTCAGCGTCCCAAGCTGAGAGTATCAAAATGATGGAAGCTGAGATTGCACGACTTAAGGCCGAAATGAGTACGAGAGAAAAAGGGAAACTCCCAGCTCAACCTGTACCCAATCCTGGCTATTCACATCATGTGAATGCAATCACCATGTTGAGATCTGGGAGAGTGCTGGATAACCATATTGGGGAAGAAGTTGATGATACTGAGAATCCTATCAACACCCTGGCTGAGACCTTTCCTCACACACACGCTTCTGCTTCTGATTCTTGTTCTCCTACCCCACCGCCTTCTCGCGAGCCTATTCTCCATTTCCCTCTAGGCTCGACACCTCAGCCCACCTCTTCTACTCCTCCACAGACGATCCCCACTTCTATTTTAGGATCGGGGCCACACACACTTCCTTCTCCTATGATGGACCCAGCGTTTATTGCTAAAGCACCTTATCCTAATCGGTTAAGGGCTAACACATCTAGTCCACATATGGAGAAGATTATGGACATATTCAAGCAAGTTAACATCAACATCCCTCTCCTAGATGCCATCCAACAAGTCCCCGCTTATGCGAAAATTCTTAAGAACTTGTGCACTAGAAAGAGGAAGACTCAAGTGCCAAAGAAGGTCTTCATGTCCAATAGCATTAGCACTACTTTTATCCCTCCGCTGCCAAAGAAACGTAAGGACCCAGGATGTCCTATGATATCGATTTTTATTGGGGATAAACACATCAATCGTGCTCTTTTAGACCTTGGCGCCAGTGTTAACCTGCTTCCTTTCTCAGTCTATGAGCAACTAGGGATCAGAGAGTTGAAACCAGCCCATTGCACTCTACAGATGGCTGACCGATCAATCACCAAACCTAGGGGTGAACTGGAGGATGTGTTAATAAAAATTGGGGAATTCGTATTCCCTGTGGATTTTATTGTACTTGATACACAGCCTGTAGCGAACCCACGGAATCAAATTCCGGTGATTTTAGGTCGCCCCTTTTTGGCCACTTCCAATACTATCATCAACTGTCGTAATGGTTCTATGACCCTATCCTTTGGGAATAGGTCAATAGAGCTGAACATTTACAAGATTGGAAGTGTACCCTCTGAAGCTACTGCTCATATTTGTTCTGTCGACTTAATGGATGTCGACAGCAGCGAATTTGATGATCCTCCTGATACCGATCTTGACTCTTTTCATACGTTGTTGTTTGACCCAACTATGTATCATACACATACGGACTCTTCCACCGAGATGTCCGGGTCAACAACTAACACCGATTATGAATTGCTTTTAGAGTCTGAAGATCACCCCGCACTTTGTGATGACATTATTCTTCGGTGTATTGATGAAACTTTTGAGGAGATCTTCGCTGATGAACTCGCATTTCTGAATAACACGGGTGTTGAGATGAATCATGTCCCAATCACTGAAATTGAACCTCCACCCCTTCCTCTGAACCTTAAAAAGAATGCGAGTTATCCATCACATTCACTGCTTCGTCTCTCCAAAATAAGACGTACACACACTCTCTTCCACCCCTTACCTTTTCCCCACTTCTTCTTCCACCAACCCGAGCACTGCATTGATAAAATCTTCGAATGGTTGGTTTTGATCTTCGGTCTTTGCAAAGCTTGGCATCGACCAATGATTCTCGATCCCCTCATGTGATTTTCAAAGCTTAACATTGCATAACTCAAGTTTGGGGGGGAACAATTTTTCTGGCTCTTGGAAAGAAAATTTTTACAAAAATTTTAATCCAAGAATAAGTTTGGGGGAGGGTCTTCACTTATATATTTTGCCCCAACTAATAAATTCCTCCCAAGCTTACAGGTTTTTCAAGATTTAGCTGATGGCAACAGTGAGGACGCTGTTGAAAACAAGTTTGGGGGAGGTTTGTGCTTAGTTTTGCATTATGTGCATATCATTTGCTTAAGTACAAAACATTTCTTTAAAAACCATAAAAATTTAAAAATTTTCAAAACCCATAAAAATTTTGTGTAAAGATTTTTTGTAAATAATTTTTCAAAACCCATAAAAACGTATAAAAATTTAAAAAATTTCAAAATCCATAAAAATTCAAAAAATCTCAAAACTCATACAAATTTAAAATTTTCAAAATATAAAAATATTTAATATTTATGATAATGAAAGATTAGATAGTGAACAATTACATCCATAAGATTAGAAAAATTTAAGAAAACCAAGAAAATTAGAAGTTTTCTTATACGAACTAGTAATAAGTAGTTATGAGCCGTTGTCCCAAGGGTTAGTAAGATGAAGGAAGTCACTAATCTGAGGATAAAAATAAGTCTGAAAAATAGTTTCTATTCTGGAAAGCCAAACATTTTGAAACGTTGATACCCTGCTATTCGCACTTACACACGTCTTAAAGCCCGGGTTAGTAGAGGATACCTTGAAATGCTCTTGTCTTAAAGCCGATGTATGAAGGAAAAAAAAATGAAGAAAGTGGTGAGAAAAAAATGGACACTGGTTTTGTTATCACCAAGGGCAATAATAAAAAAATCTATAGCAAGGGTGCCTTTTCACCTAGTGCCCTAAGGCCAACTGGTCTGGGAGTCACTGCTATACCTAAGGTGGTGCAAGACGAGGAAAATACACCAAATATGCAAGCACATGAGTAATCGGTCAGTTAGTACCTCAAGAAGTATTAACGGTCGCATGAAAGTGTGTGAGCTCATCAAAATTAAAAAATACTAAGGCTGATGGACAAGAGTATGATAGCTTGAATTGAATTCTCCGGGTGTAGGGATGTCCTTTACACACACGCAGGGTGATATGATTGATGTTTGGAATAAAGATAGGAATGAAGAATAAGACGATGTTTTATTGAGGGAGGACGTGATTCCTGACATCTTTTCATGACCATTAAGATAGGGCTCATGACAACCGAAAAGCTAGCTTAGTTGGAAACCCTAATTTTCAAGGCTTTTTCTTTGACAATTCTTGTCTTTAAATGTAATATTCATGATCTTCCTTTTATTATTGGATTTTGTGGGTGCAATCCACTGAAAACCCTCAGGAGACAACACTCCTCCTACTAGGGACACCTAGAGGTTTAAAGGCTTGTTGCACGTGCTCAGTGCAATCGTGTTGCCTACGTAAGTGTGCTTTTCTCTTTCTTTATTTTCTCCTTCTCTTTTTAATAAAACAGTTCGATCGAGACGATCGAAAATAAGTTTGGGGGAATTTGATCAGTCGAAAATACTGTATTTCTAACACGGCAATTTCCCTACCTTTTGCAGTCAAGTAAAGGTATCCGGTATTCATATCACACATATTTGCAAAACACATGTAAAAATACTGGATTACTTGTACTGTGTAATAAAACCGACACTTTTAGGGAAATTGTGTGTTTTTCATGGCATCGCATCATCCTTGTATTGCGCAACTCTTGTCTTGGAGTCTATGCAGGAAATTCCGGAAGCAGAGCCCCAAAATTGGGAAAAGATCTGATAAAAAAAATGCGCCAACTCAAAGACTGAAAATCTGGTAGTAATACAAAGGGGCCAAATAAAAATCCATATATCAGAAAAAGGCCCACAAGAAAGCCTAAGAGTTACTGTAAAAATATCAAGCCCTAAAGCCTCTAAAGAGCCGCGGTTCCGCGGCGGGAGCTGGCTTGCGCCGCGGAACCGCGGAGCTTTGATGGCTTCAGATGCTCAAATTTTGTACACGTGTCCCCCCTAACGGACAAAGCTTCCAGAAGACCCCAGAAGCTCCACGTGGCACTTCTAGAAGGCTCGGCTTAACAAACTCTTGGAGGGAAATTCAAATTTCGGCTTAACAAACTCTTGGAGGGAAATTCAAATTTCAATCCTAGATCTAGAGGTCTATAAAAAGGAGCCTAGAGCTAGGGTGAAAAATGTTCAAGAATTACCACCATCTTCAACCCACAAGTTTAGTGACAAAAGCTTGTGCCAAATTCAATCCCCATCCCCAATTCAAAATCAAGATCAAGATCCCGAGAGCAATTAGAGCAAGAGAGCCTTCAACCTTTAGAAGCGACGCCGGATTCCAACGGAGCAAGAGATCCACGCCGATCCGCGACTCAAGGAGCCGAGCGAAGCCGAAATCGACGATCTAGTTCCTTCCTTTTGTAAATTCAAGAGAGTTGTAATGAAATTTGTCGATAAATAAAGGTGAATTTTCTATACTCTTGCTTATCTTTTAATTCAAGCATAATGATTAGATCTCAATTTATGATTGTGTTTGTGATCATGATGTTTGAGTAATCTCCGCTCGTGTAGGAGTTGTGACGACTTTAGATGATGATGATTTAGATATTTTTACAATTCTTAAATCCTATAATGTTTGGAAATTCTAGTTAATCAAATGATTAATAACCTAGTTTTGAGATGATGCTTTCTTGATCGTGTTCACTCGAAACTAGGGAACAACTATTAAACATTTGATTAGCTAGAAGCTAGAATTTGAATGTGATCCATCGAAAGGACAAAGGATGAGTTGCGAAATTCCTAATTCCCTCGCAAGATCCTTAAACCTCGATGAATTCGCATCGATCTAGTACCAATTCGTTAAAGGATAAGAATGAGTAATTATTAGATCTCATCACATCTATAGATCCGATCTACTCCTACGAGCTATTCTTATAATCTTGAGTGTTGATTGGAAATTATCTCTCATCTCTCTCCTTGTTTTAATGTTTCTTTTAGATCTAGATTTTTCTTACTTTTGATCTACAATTACAAATCATGAATTGTTTTCTTTTCTTTGCCCTAAATTTTCAACTCATCTAATTCGGAAATTGAACGGAACTCACTTTCCCTGTGGACGATCCGCACTTACTAACGCGCTACATCCGACACCGTTATTGATTGCGGTCAAAATATTTTTGGTTGTGATTTCTAAAATCTAGTTTCTATAAACATACGACACAATCGGAAAATCATTAAATCACTACACATGCCAGGACTGGTTCTTTGTACTTCATTACATTCTCTGAGAATCTCTCAAGATTCGGACACATGTTCCTGTTGAAACACATGTCTGAAGGTTTTGAGAAATTCAAAGAATGTAAGATAGAAGTAGAAAACCAAAACCAGGTAGAATTATTATGTCCTATGATGAGATCAGGGAGGAGAATACTTGTGCATGGAATTCTTGGACTATTCTAAAGGAGAATGAGATTCTCTCTCGGCATTACTCCTCCGTATACACCACAGCACAACGGTGTATCGGGGCGGAGCAATCGCACCATATTGGATATGGTGTGCTCTATGATGAGTATTACTGAGTTACCTGTTTCCTTTTAGAAGTTATGCACTTGAGAAGCTGCATACCTATTGAATTGGATTCCAATCAAATCAGTGCCTACCACTCCATATAAGATATGGTATGGGAAAAACCCATCTCTTAAGTAAGTTAAGATTTGGGATTGTCCGGCCTATGTCAAAAGAAAAATCCGGACAAGCTCGAGGCAAGGTCAGTTCTGTAGAACTGGAAGGAGTTCCAGCTATACAAACTACAGCTGATGATTTGATAGAACCAAAGGATTCAATAGTCTCCGACGAACCTCAGCCTCTCCGCCGATCTAGCAGGGTTCCTCATCCGCCTGAGAGATACTTCGGTTTCTCGATGACAGTGGGAGCGAGGAATGCATCATGAGATGATGACCCAACTAGTTTCGAGCAGGCCATCAAGAGTAGGGACTCTGTAAGAATGGCTGGATACTTAGCGATCTGAGATGGAATCCATGTACACCAACAAAGTATGGACTTTGGCTGCTATATCTGAAGGGTTAAATCCCCATCAGGAGCAAGTATATCTTGAGAAGATTACTTAGTGTATATGGAAAAGTTGAGACTTTCAAAGCTAGACTTGTTAAAGGTTTTCGTCATCGACCAGGCGTGGATAATGATGAAACCTTTTCCAGTGGCTATGCTTAAGTCCATCTGTATCCTACTTAACACGGCTACATACCATGACTGCGATATCTGGTGGTTGGGTGTCATGACTGCTTTTCTAAATATTGATTTAGAAGAGAACGACTATAAGTACACAGCCAAAGGGCTTCGTAAAAGGTGGGAGCAGTGGAAACGTGTACAAGTTACTTTACAGAATAAAGCAGGCATCGCGGAGTTGGAACATCTGTTTTGATGTGGTAGTCAAAGAGTTTGACTTCATCAAAATAGTAGATGAACCTTGTACATACAAAAAGGTAGTAGGGAGTATGGTGGTGATCCTCATATTGTACGTGGATGACATACTCTTGATAGGGAAAGAGTTTCCCATGCTATGCTCGGTCAATCTCCTCTTATCATAAGGATTCTCCAAATAGGATACAGGTGATACCTCCTAAATCCTGGATTTTATATCTATGGGATAGATCTAAATGGATGTTAGGATTCTCACTAGGTGTTGTGAGACGGTATCAATCGATCCTGAGGAGAATCACTGGAAAAGTTCCAGGGTGATAAGGATGACTAAATGTCGGTCGCAGGCATTGTCATTACCCTCAGTGGAGGGACGGTATGTTGGAAGAGTTACAAGCTAGATATTGTGGCAGACTAGACGATAAAGGCTGGTGACATCGCTATCAAAGATACTACCAAAGAGACAGTTTGGGTGTATATTAGTTCATGAGATGAACTAGGTTCCTACCATTGTGTGACAATGGAAGTGTGGCTTTGGCCCAGGAACCCTGGTCCCATCAGTGACCCAGACATATTCTAAGGCAGCATCACCTGATCATGGAGATAGTAGATCTCCAGGGTGATCGAGGTTTGGAGAGTAGACTCAGAGGACAACACGGCGGATCCACTCACAAAAGGCCTTTTCCTAGAGAGAGACTTTTATGGGATGGTTGAGTATGAGATACTGCAACCACTGCTACAGATGATCCTAGTGCAAGTGGGAGATTGTTAGTTATATGTATGCCCTAGAGGCCATTACTGTACATAGGATGTATATTGTAGTGGATGCTGGGACATATATAGGTAGGATTTTCTTGCTCGACATGATAGTACGCTATCTGGTTGCTCTTTATCTTAACATGTATACTTACTGTCTCTCTGTTACATGTTGATAAAGCCCTTAGGATGTGTACTCGACTTCCAGGACTATGATGTAGATCATACTAGTGGGGCCTGGGTAGTCCATGAGTACATCCTTCAATGTTCCTAGTCGTGGGAATATCGAGACGGGGCATCGATATTCTAGAGTAGACTAGCGTATATCTTCTCGACCCATGTGATGGGCGATGGATGATCCCATATCCATTGGTATTTGACATCAGAGATGGTATGCGGGTGCTCAGTGGTGACTGGGTACACTGAACGGACTCGCCGAGAACTCCCAGATGGTATTATACCTCACGTCAGATGGCAGTTCTCTGGTGACACTGGTACAGCTTAGTCGGTTGAACCGAGATCGTCATAGAGTCTTGTGTGTCTCCCACTGTGCTTTGATTTCTACCCTACCACGGCTCTACTGAGTCATGCAAACAGGTGGTTTTTGGGTATAGTCCCGATTCACATGGAGGCAATGAGCGATAGGAGGGGATTCGTCTCTCCCGGTATTGGGGGTTGATGTTGCGCTATGCTCGACTGGCCATAACTGGAAATCCCTGGCCAGGGTTGCAGTGATCTACTGGTAAGTGTTATCAGTAGTTTCACGCTTGTTGTGGACCTTACATCGGAATGACTTATCAAGCTACTGGGGTCTGACGTTTACCACCCCTAGGCGAGATATACGACATATCAGACGAACAGACCGAACTGTGCGGTAAGTGTTACTGGTTGGATTCACAGGAGTGTGAGCAGGCTTGCTCGTTGATCTTCTGATCGATCAATACCCGGGTGGCCGTTACATTTAGCAGACCGCTTGCGGCTTGTGGGTGTTTGATATGATCATCACCTGCTGCCGGCGTATTGACGAGTTTTTAGAGTCCTACACAGGGGTTTCCTGGCTCAAGCGAAACGAAATAGGAGCGCATATAAGATATGTGCGGGACTGAGAATAATACCAGTATGTAATACTGTATTCTATTCTCGCGATTTGTATCATCGGTCGGTTATATGAGATATAGCCGGGTTACCGAATCAAGTGTTGATTCGATACATTGATACACTAGATATTAGTCGGTTATATGCGATATGACCGGATCATTAAATCAAGTATTGATTTAATGATTTAATGTATAATTATATATTTGATATATTACTTTACATTAACTAGTATTGGTTCACTTAAGATTGATTTTCTCACTTGATGTGCACAAGTTGTATATGTGATATATGTTTTTGCACTAGTTTGTATCATGATTGATGATACATGCAAACATGGGTGGGTGTATGACTTACACTATATTTAAGTTAATGATTAAGTTTTTTAATTATTTAGTAATTCAAAATGGTGGTTATTTTTGTATTTGCTTGAAGCTTCATGAAGCTTTCAAGCATCTTTGACAAAGTCCACCATTTTGTTTTGCATGAAATTTTCACTAACCTAACCATTAACTTAAACTCTAGTTTAGTCTCTACAAAGGTCAAACTCACCCATGGTTGCATTATGATAGACTTCACTTGATTATTCATTTTGGGGAATTCATTATTCATATCTTTTCTTCTTCATCTTCTTCAAGTGAAGAAAACCTTGCAAGAAATTTTCTAGTGAAGAAAAAGAGTGAGAAATCCAAATCCAAAGTGAACCCACTTCCTATTTCTTCATCCTCTACCACTTTCCATGTTGTATAGGGTGTTCTCTTCACAAAGTTCTTGACCAAGTGAAGGAATAGCTTAAGTTTGAGTCTCCCCGACGTAGATCATCTTCGGCCTCGAAGTCAACGATCTAGCCCGCTCTTTTCTCCGATGAAACCAACGCTAGGGTCCGGGATCCCGATGATCGCAGCGAAGGGACGTCAACACGGAGCTATTGAAGTGAAGGACCGGATCTACAAAGGTTGTAATCCCTTTCACTTGTAGTAAAGTGGTTTACTAGCTTCTAGTTTCGCCTATCCTCTAGTTAACGATCTTGCTTAGGGTTTCTCGGCACATAGAAAATTTGAAACGGTCATGCTTGATGCCTTGTGGAACCTCTTGAGTGTGCCTAGGAACGCTACATGTACCAGATAGTTTAGTTTACTTTCCTGTTCTTGATATCTCTACAGCCGTAATGTGACTGTGGAAGGATTTTTCCTATCCACGGGTAGCATGGTTGGCTATGTCACGTGCCCATTTTTAGCGTACTCTGGGAAGCGGGGCGTGACATGGTTCTTTTGGTATCAGAGACATAAGATATAGGTTAATTGAGTTTGATTCTTTTGTAGTTGGGTATTGGACCCGATACACGAATCAGAATACTCGTGATTAGAAGCATGTCCTGCCACCTTGAAATCGTGATTCTTGAATCATATCTTTCTCTCGATCCTTGTATTGACGATATGCAAACGATTTTGCATCTCGGCTTGAAACCTTTTTGGTTTATTATTGATTCTCCATGTTCCTTGATTCCGATACTAGGATTTGGGCGACTTGAGTGGAATTATGTAATTGTACCCATGAACTGCAGCATGGTTACAATGCGGTACTCTATTTAAGTAACTTGGAGTCCTGGTCTTGATTCACTTCCTTATTCCATGATCGTTATACTACATTGCTTCTCTCGGTTTCATTGCTTACCAGTTATTGTTTCATCGCCAGCCTGAATCAAGTTTACCGTGCTTAATCCTCTTCGGTATCTTGACTTCGGATGAAATCATCTTGGTATCTTACTTGTTCTTGTTTTTCCCCGCATTAGAATTATTCAATTCTGGTGCATCCTTTGTTTGAAGTCGTCTTGGGAATGGATTTTCTTGGCACTTTCCACGCTCACATCGATTGTAGGGCAAAGAAAGTAATTTTCCAGATTCCCGGGCATCCAGAGTTTACCTTTATTGGAGGAAGCAGTTCTATCGGGCCAGTCGAGTTTAGGGCTAGGCCGACAACTAGTGTTCTTTCGTCGATGGAGGTTGATAAAAGTGAAGCGCCAGCTGTTGTTCGAGATTTCATGGACGTGTTCGAGGACATAACAGGTTTACCACCGAAGCGAGACGTGGAGTTCGCAATTGATTTTGTTCCTGGTGCAGCGCCAATCTCAAAGGCGTATTACACGATGGCACTAGTGGGGTTGGAAGAAGTCAAGAAGCAGGTTGCCGAATTGCTAGAGAAGGAGTGAATTCGCAGCACCAACTCACTTTAGAGAGCTCCAGTTCTTCTAGCAAAGAAGATGATGGCAGAGGGAGGATGTGCATCGAATATCGAGAATTAAACCGAGTGACTATTAAGAACAAGTACCCGATCCCTCGTATTGGCAAATTATTTGAGCAGCTTAGTAGCGCGAGGGTATTCTCGAAGCTGGACTTGCGATCCGGATATCATCAGGTCCGAGTGAAATCAGAAGATATTTGCAAGACTGCGTTCCGAACTCGGTATGGACATTACGAGTATTTAGTGATGCCCTTCGGAGTAACGAATGCACCGGCGATATTTATGGACTTGATGAACCGAATCTTTCACCGTTCTTGGACCAGTTTATAGTGGTGTTCGTTGATGATATCCTGGTCTACTCAAAGGAGTATTGAAGAGCGTGCATAACACTTGAAGATCTCACTGCAGACATAGAGGCAAGAAAGATTGTATGCTAAGATGAGCAAGTGTGAGTTTGGCTTGAAGAAGTAAAGTTTTGGAGCATATCGTAGCTGGAGATGGAATCGCCGTTTATCCAGGGAAAATTGCAGCAGTTCAAGATTGGCCGATTCCGAAGAACGTTGTGGAGATCAGAAGTTTTCTTGGGCTTGCAGGATACTACAGAAGGTTCATGGGGAATGTTGCTCGTTTGGCTGAGCCTTGACCAAGCTTACGCTCAAGGAGGTACCATTTGTGTGGACAAATAAGTGTGCATCAGCTTTTGAGACGTTGAAGCAAATATTGATAACCGCTTTTGTTTTAACCATGCCAGACAGTGCCGGAGGATTGGTGTTTCGCAGCAACGCATCGGGGAAAGGATTGGGATGTGTTTTGATGCAGCATGGGAAGGTTACAACTTACGCATCGAGACAGTTGAAGACCCATGAGGAGAATTACCCAACTCATGACTTGGAGTTAGCAACTGCGATTTTCTCCTTGATGATTTGGAGACACTACTTATTAGGCAAAACGGTCAAAGTATTCACCGATCACAAAAGCCTACAGTACGTGTTCACTCAGAAGGAGCTTAATATGAGGCATAGATGGATGGAGCTGATGGCTGACTACGATCTTGGTCTTGAATATCATCCGGGGAAAGTTAGTGTTGTGTCGGATGCGCTTAGTCGGTTGCCAGCAATTCAGATGTTGACTGCACAAAAGGAACTTATTGAAGACCTTCGGAGATTCGATTTGGAAGTTATGCTACCGCATTCTTCGGGAAAGTTGGTGCAGCTGCAAGTATAGTCGTCGTTCATCGATAGTATTAAAGCAGGGCAATTGTAAGACCCAAGATTGCATAAGTTTCGAGAACAGGTTGAGGCTGGACTTCGACCAGACTACTGCTTCATGAAGATGGTTTGTTGTGGTATGGTAGCTGTTTATGTGTGCCGAAGGAGATATCTACGAAGGGGTTATGAAGGAGGCACACAATTATGCATATTCCGTACATCCAGAAGGCATGAAGATGTACCGAGATCTACGATAGCAATTCTCGTGGGAAGGCATGAAACGGGAGATTGCCGCTTTGTAGCGAAGTGCTTGGTGTGTCAGCAAGTTAAGGCTGAACATCAAAGAGTTGCTGGTTTATTGCAACCACTTCCGATTCCTCAATGGAGGTGGGAACATATAACCATGGATTTCATGACAGCTTTACCGTGGAGTCCAAAGGGCAACAGTGCAATTTGGGTGATTGTTGATCGATTGACCAAGACAGCCCATTTCATACCATTTCGAGTTGGTCAATCAACAAAAGTTTTGGCAGAACGGTACATGCAGGAGATTGTAAGATTGCATGGAGTACCGGTGAGCATCGTGTCCGACCGTGACACCCGTTTCTTATCACACTTCTGGAGGAGCTTACAGGAAGGGTTGGGAACTCGTTTGAAGTTTTGAACAGCTTATCATGGTCAGATAGATGGCCAGTTGGAGAGAACGATCCAAACTCTTGAAGACATGTTGAGAGCTTGCATGTCAGACTTCAAGAGTTTATGGAAGGATCATTTACACTTGATGGAGTTCTCGTACAACAACTTTCAGGCGACTTTTCAAATGGCTCCATTCGAGGCTTTTTATGGTCGTAAGTGTCGTTCACCACTGTTGGGACAATGTTAGTGAACGAAGATTCTTGGGACCAGATTTGGTTGTGCAGACAGTTGAGAAGGTTAATAGATTTTGGAATCATATTAAAGTAACACGAGACCGACAAAGAGTTGGGCAGATAAGTTGAGAAGACCTCTGGAGTTCGTGGTTAGTGATTTGGTATTTAAAGGATAACATCGTCTAGAGGGGTGATCCGTTTCGGAAGTCGAGGAAAGTTTAGTCCTCGATTCGTTGGACCTTTTGAGATCTTGGAATGTATTGGAGAAGTGGCTTATCGTTTGGCGTTACCACAATCCCTGGCAAACGATCATGATGTGTTTCTTGTACCTCAACTCCGTAAGTATACTCGAGATGAAATACATGTGTTGGAGCTTTCGAAGTTGACTGTACGAGAAGATTTGACTTTTGAGGAGCGACCGATGTCGATTATGGATCGAAGTGAAAAGGTTCTTAAGAACAAAGTTATCCCTCTTGTGCTTGTTTCTCGGAGTAATCGGTCGCATGGAGAACCAACTTGGGAATGAGAAGATGAAATCCGGCAGAAGTTTCCACATCTATTCTTGAAATTTCTTGTTTGTTTATCCAATCTTGTTCTTGGAATTTCGAGGACAAAATTCTTTTGTAGTTGGGTATAATTTAACACCCGAGTTCATTTATACCAATTCCAGTTTCCGTATTTACTTATCCATGGTCTATTCTTGATTTAGCGTGTTTGGGTGCGAATGGTATTTTACATATTACTTTGCATTCGACCCGACCCGCTTGCTTGAACCTGTTTAACTCTTATTTATAAATTACCTTGACTTATTGCATGGACTAGTGCATCTCATAATTTAGTATATACTGGTATTTTATCTTGTATCGCATCTTTTTCATATAACAATTTAAATCACGTAAAATAAATTAAAATTGCATGACATGGCCTGCATGATACCCCTAACCCTGTGGTAGCGTCCTTGCATCGTGTTCTCGTCCCGTTCAGTGAAACGGACGTGTTTGGACGGCTACGCGCACGTACGTGCGTCCGTTCTTGGGGGTATGCATTTCTATTACATAATCCTTTATTTTAAGTTTTCGAACTTACCAATAATTTCCATATTTCAAATCCAAATTTTGGACCCGACCCGGGCGCATTTCTGAAATATTTTGGTAACCGCCAAATTCTAATTATTTTAAATATTCTTTAATTCGTTTAAATATTTTAACAGCCTCAATTTCTTTTACAACCTACGAAAATATTTTTTTAAAAACAACCAAAATCTTTTAACCATTAAAATCTTCCCAGCCAATCAGCCATCTCCTTTTGGGCCGTGGACCCCACTCCCTCTCTCCTTCTTTCTCTTTTTCTTTTCTTTCTTTCCTTTCTCCTTCTCTCTCTCTATCTCACCCGCTGGTCTCTCTCTCTCTTCCCCACATAAATCCAACTTTCTTTCTCCTCCCTATTGATCCCACTCTCTCTCTCCTCTCGATCTCTCTCATTCTCTCCATCTCTCTCTCTCTCTCTTCTCGCTTCCTCTATCTCTCTCCTCTCTCTCTCTGATTCTCTCTCTCTCCCCTAGCGTTTTCTCTTTCTCTTCTCTCTCTCCATATACATATATATTCCTTCTTCTTCCTTCTTTTTTTTTCTTCAGAATAGAAAACCCCACGAGACCCAAACCCTACCGCCGCGGCACCCCCTCGTTCACCATCGCCGACCCTCCTATTGATCTCCACCATCATATCAACCCTCACAGCCACCTTCTCTTTCCACGATCACCTCATCTTCCAAGAACCGACCCATTGCTTCACCATCTCCCCTCACCGACCTCGTCGCCGCCCATCACCGACCACCTCGTCGTGGTGTCCCCTCTGTCCTTTCAACTCCCTCTCAACTCCCAACGCCGCCACCACTATTCTAGCTTACCCCGCGCACCTTCTCTGCACCCAAACTCAACCCTGCACCCTCACTGCACCATTGCCGGTGGAGCTCCGACGACCTCGTCGTGGTCTCCATAACCATCTTCTCCCCCTCCCTTTCCTCTCCTTCTCTGCTTACGACCCCAGCCGCCAGGAATCCCGCACACCCACACACCAGAACCCAAACCGAGCCCCTGCACACCTTTGCATCGCCGGAGTTGATCGCCGCCATCGGTCTCGTTCTCGTCTCTCGACTCCAGTGCACCTTGTGAACAGTTCTCTTCTTCCCAATCTCTTTATCCTCTTCCCTTCCTCTCCTTCTTCTTTCTTTTCTTTGTAATCTCTTCTTTATGTTTTCTGTTGTCTCTAGTCCGCCGGAAACCGGCATGCCATCGACGATCCCGACGACCCAGCGAGCGTACCTGACCTGTGTGATCACACTGTGCGTGGTGTGGATCCGTTCCGTGTACCGTGCGCGTGTCGTGACGTTTTCCGCCGACATGAGACGTTCCGTATTCCCGTTCTTGATCCGTCCAGGCAAGTTAATCTTGCTACATGCTACACTATTACCTTCTATGTATATTTAAATTATAATACCCCATCATGGTTATTTATGCAACCCGCATTATCACTTTTAATGTTTTATCATTTTTCGGATGCCCGATTACATCCGTATCATGTATTTCACATCTAGTGCATGCAAGTGAAACTTGCTGCATGCTATCTATATGTTTATTAACTATTTACCTGAATATTAAACTTATAGATCAAATCTTAAGGCACGTGTTCCAAGTTAACAGTTTGATGTTCCATTTGCATATTTCAGATTCAAAACTTGAATTATAACCGTTGCATTTTAGTGTACTACACTTAGTAACCACATCTGTATGCTAAATCACATAATAAATATTTATATAGTCTATGGTACCCTTTCTATAGTTTACTCTATTGGACACCCGTGTGCATCTTTAACCTGTTTTAGTTATAATTGCATCTACTGAACATATTATACATATATTACTTAATACATATTAACATGATTTTAACATCCATATTTGCTATACTGCATTCATGTAATGTTAAAACCATCCCTTAAACTCAAACTGATAACCGTACATCCAAGTAGTTTAATCTGCACCTGTTTGCTTATCATACTACATGTTCCAGTTTATTGCTCTATTAGCACACATGCTTGTTCCGTATACCATGTTTATGCTAACTTGATTATGAGCACCTACACAATATCTTGTATACCCTGACATGACTTGCTACACCTATTACTTGACATGATATGGTACCATGCAACTCTAAACATGACATGACACCTATATAAATTACCTGACCTGACCTGATGTACCATGGATTTATCTGTTACCCGATCTTGTGTCTAATGCCAACAAACCTGACTTGTTGTCCTTATGGACCTTTCCTGTTGTCTATCCAGACAAACATGTACCTGCCTGATCCTGTGTTGGCATTAACCTTAGATCACTTAATACCTGACTTGAACACTTTTAACTTGGGGGTATGGGGAAATCAGTATTGTAACCGAACGTAACTCAAAGGTCCATCCTATTGTTTGCCGTTTTTTCCGGGCGTTAACGAATACCCATTGTTTGCCGTTTTTCCGGGCGTTACGGAATAATTACCGATGGGTTACGATGAGGATTACATTACTTGGTTTCGAAGACTTTAGAATAGATAACCCCGTAGCACAGTGTAGATATCCCTGCACGTCACTTATTCCGACACATTCACTGCTATATATTCTCATTATATTCTTGCTCATACTCATACTTGCATGTTGTACTACCCCTGTTTATATTATTGCTTGATGTTATGACGAGCTGACGTCTGGGTTTTGCATGGCCCAGATCCTCTACCTTTGTTGCAGACTGATCAGAAGTATTGCCGCTGTTAAACCGAGCGGTGAAGATCCTGTCGGTATGCAGTTTTACTTTCCAGGTGTTTCATTTATTGTATCTTTTGCTTCCGCATATTATCATTTCTTGACTCATTTATTCTGGCTCGTGGACATGTACTAGATAGTTTAGTTTACTTTCTTGTTCTTGATATCTCTACAGCCTTAATGTGACTGTGGAAGGATTTTTCCTATCCACGAGTAGCATGGTTGGTTATGTCACGTGCCCATTTTTAGCGTACTCTTGGAAGCGGGGCGTGACACAGGAAAATAGGAGAGAGGTGGATCCTACCTTTTGTTTGAGTTGGATGCCGAAGAGTTGAAAACGTAGTCTCGTACTAAATCCTCAATAGCTCCGCGTCCCGATTTTTCCTCTGTGATTGGATAGAGCCGTAGCGTCGGCGTCGTCGATACAAAGGCACCGGTATTTTTTTTAGAATATTTTGAGTTCGGTGTTGTGAGAAATTTAGGTTTGAAGGTGTCCATTTATAACGTTTCATTTCCAACCATAAAATCCAAAAACGTTAAAAAAAATCCTCAAAATCTGCGCCGACCCATGATTGCTGATGATTTCCTCATGATTGCGCCCGCCGCCTTTTTACCTCAGCCGTTGAATCAAGATCTAACGGCTGAGATCAAGCCTCCAACAGTCCCGCCGCCTCCACGTGTCGCCATTCGATACGCCCGCAGCTGTGTGTGGGGATCGCGCGCTTTCGCTTGGTCCCCACCACGTGGGCGCCGTCAGCGGGCTTTGGGCCGTTGGATCTTGTGATCCAACGGTCCAGGTTAAAGGGAATTATAATTATATATATATTTTTTATACATAAAATAACATTTCTGTTTATTATTTAAAAATTGGATTTGGTTTTAAAAAAATTGTTAAAAATAGTTTAAAACACGGGAAAATTATAGAAAAATTTCAGAAAATATATTTTATTGTTATCTTTAGTATAAAAATAGTTTTGTGCTAAAACTAAATAATATATTCATTCCTATGGTTTTAGTTAGTTATTAAAGTTATATAAAATCTAGTTTAACCTTTAAAATATTTTTAATTATGAATTAATTACTTTTATTGATAATAAAAATATGTAGATTATTTTAAGGCGTTATAAAATTTTATTAAAACATTTTAAGCCTATAAAACAATAAATAGATTTTAGAAAAATTCCTTTAATCATATTCAATGCTTTGAAAATTATTAACACTACTTTAAAAATTATTATTATATAAAAGAAACACGTAAATAATTATTTGATAGTAGAAATATAAATAAAATATATTTTATTAGGTATTAGAAAACATGGTCGTTACAAATTGCTTTCCGAACACAGCGCGATATCAACCTCCAATACCGGGAGAGACGAATCCTATCTAACCGCTACTGCCTCCAAGTGCTTTGGAACTGCACCCAACTACTACTTGTTTACATGACTCCTTTGAGCTGTGATAGGGTAGTAATCTAAGTGCAGTGGGAACACACTGGAGTACTCATGCAACCCGGGAACTGCTACCTAACGATAGGTATAATACCAACCAGCAGTTCTCAACGAGTCCGTCCAATGTAACTCATAACCCAATGAGCACCTGTATTCTATCTCTAGTACGGCGTACTAATCGCTGTAGGACAGACCATCTCCCATGCTGGGATGAGAAGCGTATACACTAGTCTACTCTGGAGTATCGATGCCCCGTCTCGATAATCCTATAAGTAGGGACTTGTATAAAGATGTGCTTATAGACTACCCAGCTCTACTAGTGTGACTGTCATCACAACGTTAGTAGTCAAGCAAAAATCCTAAAGGCTCTACTAATACGTATAAGCAATATGCTAAAAGAAACACATGCACATATTGAGGTATAATCAAACCAAGTAGCATACTACCATTTTGAGCAAGACTGTTGTTATAACTGTGAATATCCCAAGCTTCCAATATGTAATATACAATCCAGTATGATACAATAATGGCATCTAGGGCATATATCACTAACAGAAACTCCCCGGGCTTATTTCCTTAAAGCTTGTTGCAGTATTCTCGTTGCTGTATATAATACATAATTTCAAACTAAAATCGCCAGTTCGAATTTTCGCGGGCCAGTGCCCGTTAGAAAAAAATCTTGAGCTTAATTTTCATATGAGGTCACCGCCACCGGTTTCCCCCCTTTTGATTACAAAAATACCCTGATATTCACAACCCATTTCCCCCCTTTTGATTTTAGTTTATTTTCTTTTATTATATTTTGGAGGATTCTTATCACCTAGAATATATGATTGTAATTTTTTTTAACCACCGGTGAAACTTTCAACTTAATTTGGTTGTTTTTTATTCAGTCAAGTTTTTTTTTCGGGATTGTAATCCCCAAAAATCTGTAATGTGCTCTTTTATCTGAATGTTAAATTTGTTGCCTTCAGATTCTAGCCTTGCTTATAAAAAATGCAGTGGCATGATTTTTCTAAAAATCAAGCTAAGAAAGTTGCCAATGATTTTTTCCTTGAGGTTAAAAAGTAGGCAAGTCGTTTGTAATATTTGAAATCGTTATAAAACCTATCTGCTCTTAATCATAGTTGTATTTTATTATTTAAAAAAAATAAACGTTTAAAACTAAAGCCCCATAAATGAATAAATGTGAAAAAACAAAATGTTATCCAACTTTTGTTCCCTTATAAAAAGGACTATATATCTAGCGACAATGATTGTATAATGTTTCAGAATAATTTTTCTAAAGAAATTACATATTCCAATAACTAAATTGAAAGGGCAAAACAAATTGGATGAGAGGTCACCGCCACCGGTTCAATTCCTGAAGCAGCCTTATCCAAAAAAGAAAAAAATAATTGGATGAAAAATTAGAAAAGGAATGCATATGGTAGTGTTGGGTCATATATCAAATACTAATTAACTTATTTTAGGAATGTCATATTCTTGAAATTAGGGGATACTATACTAAACACCATCCGCCTTTTGAGGTTTTTGAGATAACACCATTGAACTTCAAAATTTTTATAAACCCCCCTTGAGTTATCCGTTTGTCTGAATCATTAGTTTGATTAACTCGTGTAGTTCACAATTGGACTGAATTACCCCAAAATTTCTTGTGGATAGATTGAATAAACTCAAAATGAGCGAAATTTTGCAATTTTTTTGAAAAAAATACCAAACTTTTTACACGAATGCCTTTTACTAGGGTTTTATAGCATTTTTGAAGTTTAATGGTGTTATCTAAAAAACTCGAAAAATTGATGGCGTTTAGTAAAGTTTGCCCTTGAGATCATGAAGATCTTTTGATTGTAAAGAGATCTACGAGTGATGAAGCAATTGTGGCAGTCAACTTGTGCTTTGCAGTGTATTTATTGAAAAAGATACCTATAATACCTTAGAATGTGATTAGAATTAATTAAGCGATATAATACGGGTTTTAATAAAATTTAACCAATAATTGTCTTCACATATTTTATTATTATTAATTAATATTTTATTTAATTATTTTTATACGTGCGCACACATGTGCATGTTAATCTTAGGGTTAAGGAGGTGCTAACCATGCTTTACTAGCCATGGAACACTTAACCATTTTCATGCGATGCTATATATTTATATCTATTTTAATTATTAAAGGGTTTTGTTTTGAAAATAAGAAAGAAAGAAGAGTTGAATAAGGGAAGACATGGAATGATGAGGCATGACATGGGAGACAAGACATGGGGGAGCATTAAACGAAGTGAGAGAAAGGGCATGTTCAACTCTCACCCTCATCCTCTCACTCTCTCTCATTTCCTCACAACTCTCACTCTCTCATTTTTTCACCCCACTCTCTCTCATTTAATTCTTCTCCACTTGATCCATTTTCCTTCTCTAACCTTAAGCCTAAAACTTCATCAAACCTCACTAAACCCATGACTAAACTTGCTTAAACCTCTTGTGATGACTTGGAGCTCGGAAAGCTAGGGTTTTCCCCAAGTTTTGGGTTTTCCCCAAGTTTTGGTGAGGTAGTGATCTTTAACTCTTTGTTAGGCTTTAAGAAAGTTTGTGTGTTATTTAGTTTCAGTTTAATACCTTAAAGTTATAGTTTTGTGCTAAATATCGTAATTTTGTTAAGTTTTGGATGTCTGTGAATCTGCTATTAATACACCGACCTGCAATAAAATCTAACAATATAGTAGATTGATGATAGAGGCTTGAGTGTACCCTAGAAACCCGGACCCCATCCTTCACCTTTGGCCTGGTGAGATTAGCGTTTTACCCGGTGCCCCAGTTTTCTTGAAGGCCGAGTGTTCGGGATTTTGTTGGTAGTTTTCTGTAGATTATATATGGTGTTTGGTACACTTTGTTTTTCCCATATTATCTGTAGGAGAAATCTGGGGCCGTTTAGCTAATTATAGCATTTCGATATCGTGCGATACGGATTTTCCGACTTCCGTTAAGTGTTTCATGTAGCTTGCAGCCATAAGTTTGGTTTAGGGTGTCGCTGCACACGTTGGCCCGCTAAGCTAACACTTGGCAGCTTGTGGGAGTCAATTCGTTGGTTTAGCGTTGTTTCCGTCTGTTATCGGAAGTTTGCTAATTTCACTTGTTATGATTTTGTGTTATATTAGGATCGATTGCGAGGACTTCAGACGCTGCTAGGAAGGGGAAAGAGATGATCGGATTCACCTAGCTTGAGATCGACCAGTGAGTAGATTTAACATCTACGGGGAATCACCTGTATGGCGTTAAGCGTCGAGGGCTAGATTCAATGATATGACCATATGCTTATATGTATATATTGATCGTGCATGAGTACCATTTTGCACATCCTATTACCCGTTGAACATGGACATAGTATCAATTGGATACTGCATCATTACTAACGATTTATGTTGCACGAGCACTGATTTATATGCAACACACCGTTCCTAATTGCCATAACACGCTCACTATTGACAGTTAGACGGTTATTCTTGTACTAGTTTGCATGATGAATTGCATCATACATGCATACATACATACATTGCTATAGTAATATATATTCTCATATGATATTTTATTTCGATTTCGTGGATTGGGAAACCGCAAGATACCTTCTGAAACTTGAAATATTTAAAAAGTGCGGTTTTCTCTTGATATGCTCACATTACTGTTCTATGTTTGCATACATCGTACTTCATGGATATATGCATAGAGATACTGTTTTCATACGATTTCTGGATTTGAGAACCGCGGATATATTTCAAAGGAAATAATAAATTGTTTTAAAAACGCGGTTTCTCGTGATGAGATTTCGAGGCGTCCACCATGAGTTTTTCTCGGTTCTGAGCTTGTTTTCGAGACCCGATTTGAAGAGTTGGATGAACCATCTGCGGGTACATGGTGGACCCGGTGAGGTACCCCGGGGCAATAAGATCGTGGAGTAGACGATGAGCCTGGCAGGGGGAGCACTACCTACCGGTGATTGTATGGAAACTCGATGGATATCTGGAGGATACCGTTTCGGAGTTATGAGATGAGATAGATATGAGAGCCGATCGGAGTATGCCGCGCCTGAGATATGAGGATTTACGTGTCGATACTGGACATGGGTTTCATGAGGTTTCGAGTGTCCATGTTGGACACTCAGGTTCCATGATGTGACGGATATGAGGGCCGATCAGAGTGACGGCACCTGAGATATTGGGATTTGGGGTGTCGTTGATGGACACCGGATTTTTGTGATGATGATTCATTGATGAGGATTATGTTTTATCCCACACTCAGGATTTATTATGACATGCACCGTTTCATGTAGTTGTACCATGGTGGTGTACCTTGATCATTGTTTTCCCCAATCAGAGAGCAAAGCTCTGTTCAAAATTTGAACTGAGACAGCGTCTCACGTGCAAAGCACGAGAGCGCTGGTGCCAAGAGTGAAAGACTCTGAGGCAGCGTCTCATGTGCAAAGCACGAGAGCACCAGCGCCATGAATCAAAGATTCTGAGGCAGCGCCTTACGTGCAAGGCACGAGAGCGCTGGCGCCAAGAGCGCCATCGCTAAGAGTCAAAAGACTCTGATGTAGCGCCTTACGTGCAAAGCACGAGAGCGCCGGTGCTAGAACTAAATGTTCTCCACCCTTGGATCAAAGATCCAACGAAGATGATAAATCATCAAATTACCAGAATAAAATTCTGTTAAGGAAATACTTCTCAAATCTTTTTAAACAAGAAAGATTGTGCTCTGTAAATCAGAGCGCCATTGGATCAAAAGATCCAATGGTGATTAAACATCACCAAGATACAGAATAAGTTCTGTATGGGAAAATATTTTCCCAAACTTGCTAAAAACAAGAAAAATGTCTTCTGTAAAACAGAGGCCCTTGGATCAAAGATCCAATGGTGGGAAACACCCCCAAATCAATCAGATATCTCTCACTGAGAGATTTCCTTATCTGATTCAACAAATCAGCCTCCCCTATATAAAGGACCCAAGACTTCAAGTCGTGCACAGAAGAACCCCCATAAACTTCAAGTTCTCAAAAAAGAAAAAGAAAAAAAGAGAAGAGCGAGCTCTAAGAAGAAGAACCTTTTTCAAGGTAAATAATGAGAAGAGAGATCACAGCATCTCCTTCATATCTAAGAGTTTAACTCTCATATTAGAAGAACTTAGTTTTTTTTCCAGATCATAGATTTATAAGACAAAGTCTTGCATAAAATAAAAGAGATCATAGCATCTCCTCATAAAAGAAGAACTTAGTTCTTAGATCCACGAGACAAAGTCTCTCATAAACGAGAATTTAATTCTCAGAGCACCGAACTGATCAGAACTGTCAAAGACAGTGCCTGGCGCTCAGTGCCAAGCGCTCCACGTGCTCCTCACGTGGGCGCTATTTTAAAGCAAGCGCTTTAGCACTCCAAGTCTGGCGCTCAGCGCCAAGCGCTCCACGTGCTCCTCACGTGGGTGCTATTTTAAAGCAAGCGCTTTAGCACTCTGAATCTAGCGCTCAGCGCCAAGCGCTCCACATGCTTCTCGCGTGGGCGCTATTTTATAAAAAAGCGCCTTAGCACTTCAAGTCTAGCGCTCAGCGCCGAGTGCTCCACGTGCCCCTCACGTGGGTGCTGATGAAATAAAGAGCGCTCTGTAAATAGAGCTCAGCGCCATAAAGAGTGTTCAACACTCAATAAAAAAAAAGAAAACAAAGGAAGAGGGGTGTCAGAACCCAAATCAATGCTCAGCATTGTTGAACAAAAAAAGACTGAGCCCAAGCAAGTGTTCAACATTTTATTCAAAACTGAGTGGACAAAGCCCAAGTTGGCCACAAGTCCCTAATTCAGACCAACCAAGCACATGTGCTCACAATCTTTTTGATTAGTCTTAGTCCCAAACTTGACTACAGATTTCCCAACCAACATTGGTTCGAGGGTATATCTCTTCACACCTCTGATATGTGTCGTTGTAATTCTTCAACCTCTTCAGAGAGGTGGCGGGTCCCGATAACCAGAAACTCTACAGACTATGACGTCTTTAAACTATAGACTATGAGGTCCTTAAACTCATGGACTACGATGTCCTTAAACCCAATGGACTATAACGTCCCTAAACTAAACTCTACAGACTACGATGTCTTTAAACCATGGACTATGAGGTCCTTAAACTCATGGACTACGATGTCCTTAAACCCAATGGACCGCAATGTCCCTAAACTAAACTCCATACACTACGATGTCTTTAAACCATGGACTATGAGGTCCTTAAACTCGTGGACTACGATGTCCTTAAACCCAATAGACCGCAATGTCCCTAAACTAAACTCTATAGACTATGTGGTCCCTAAACATACTATGAGGTCCTTAAACTCATGGACTACGATGTCCTTGAACTCATGGACTACGATGTCCTTAAACCCAAACCCAATGGACCGCAATGTCCCTAAACTAAGCTCTATAGACTACGATGTCTTTAAACCATGGACCATGAGGTCCTTAAACTCATGAACTACGATGTCCTTAAACCCAATGGACCGTAACGTCCCTAAACTAAAACCCTGTTAAGTAAATCTTAGTATAGAACTTAGACTAACGTATCCTTAACAAGCATTTAAGTTGATCCTAATCTAAAACAAGATTAATGATCCTTAAACCAACCCAAACCCAAATCTAAGAAAATACGGATTTGGACTAATCCACGCCCTGCAGGCGACAACATAAATTAGTCTCTGTATACAATCCACGGGCAACCAAAAATAAAACAAACACACACGAAGTGACCATCTAGAGAAGGAGAAAATGGTTACCGCGATGCGGTAGCGTAATTAACTGCAGGGGCTTGTGCCTACAGGGAAGAGCGTCCCCACAATCAAAAACTCCTCACAATGAGGAGGAATCTGACGAAATCTGTTACAACGGCCGCATCCGTCTAAACCTCCGATATACGGTGTCATAAATCAACTTGGCATCTTCGGAGAGGTAGACGGATAAAACCCAAATAGCATCTACCCCTAAAATTTAGGCCAGACGTCCCAACGTCCCGGTCGCGTCTTTCGGCGGAGAACAATCATGATTTGTTGCATATCCGTATTGTTATACTTATGCTATCAGATTGCATATTTCGGATTATCGCTTTCGTGCATGCTTGCGATTATTTGAACGATATTATTTACTATTCACGAGTTGGCAACTCACCTCCGTTGTGCCACGGTGTTTTGCAGTGTAGTCGCGGCAGGGTTCTATATTGCATCTACTTCTGCGGATACTGCTGCTGTTAGTCGTGATTTTGGTGTAGGTGGGTTTTGCGGGTATTCGTATGATTCCATTGTATATCTTATTTTGTATCTAGTACTCTCCATCTTCCACTTACATGTATTTGACTTAGAGACGAGATTGTGAGGATCGATATTGTATTATTTGTGACTCTGGATGTCGTGCTCGTGTGAGCCGGCTTTTATTTATGTTGCGATGTTGTTTTACCTCCTATTATGCTGTTTTCACTTCTTATTTGCTTATTTCTTTACTACGGCGTCGTATATACACCTGTTGTGGTTGTGTTCCGCCTTTAGGCATGAGTTGCTCCCGTTTGGGGATGCCTTTTATATATATTCTATGTTTGTACCCGTTTGGTGCTAGCTTTTACAAAGGAGATGATGCCGAAATTTTTAAGAAAATAAATTTAAGTTTGACATTTTATAACTTGAGATTTTTAAATGTTTTTAACTAATGTTTTATCACTTTACTTCTTTTCTTGGTTTAGATTTCTAGGTTTTCGGCTTACTTGAATTGCGTTACATCTTTTGACGTCGCATGATTTAAGTGCCGGTCGCGTTCCTAAATTGGGTCGTGACAAAGTTGGTATCAAAGCGCTAGGTTTTACCTTTTGGAGTGTAGGATGACCTTGGTATGATGGAGTAGGTAGCTTAAGCAGAGTGACGTAGCGTGTGTATGTTTCGCGGCATACTTACGACACGGTACTCCGTCTAAGTGACCTTAGGACATATTTTATTTTAATTCCTTCCTTGATTCCATATATCCTTATGATTCGATTTCTATGTTCTTATCGAATCCTGTTTTCTTATTCCATCCACTATGCCGCCAAAAACTACGAGGGCACGGAGAGCTGCCGCTAGAGCCGAGGTCAGGGCAGTCTCATCTGAGACGAGGACTGACCAGGGCGTTACGCCTATTCTTCAGGAGCAGATTGATCCACCTTCTCCAGGTCGTATTGCTAGGCTAGAGGCTAGTATTTAGGATTTGCGTCAGATGGTGGGATCGTTGGTCGAGACCAGTCGAGCACAGAGATCGAAGGTTGTTCCACCTATTACGGGGACCGCGATAGTACCTACTGCTCAGATAGTCGTACTTACCGCTACTGGGATTATCGCCGTATCCTTATCAGAGTTTATGAGGCTGAAGCCTCCGGTTTTCACCGGCACCGACGCAGCTGAGGATCCACAGTCTTTCCTCGACCGGATGACCAGGATCTATCGTTCGTTGAGATGCTCCGATGTGAGATAGGTAGAGTTTGCTAGTTTTCGTCTGGAGGGTCTTGTCCAGACTTGGTGCGAGTCTTTGGAGAGAGGTTGAGTCGCAGGTCTTCTTTCTATGATCTGGATTGAGTTCGCGACGGTTTTTCTTGCTCGTTTTCTTCCGCAGAGCGTCAGAGATGCTCGAGCTCGCAGCTTTGAGTCCTTACGCCAGACTCTTGGTATGACAGTGGTGGAATATGATATTCAGTTCACCCAGCTATCCGCTTATGCTCCATATTTAGTGGATACTAAAAAGAAGCGCGTCAAGAGATTTGTACGAGGCCTGGTTACTCAGTTGTTCCTCTCTATTGGCGCCCAGCATTTTGATACGTATGCAGCCGCGGTGGACGCATCCCTACTGGTACAGGAGCGTATTTCCGAGACTTCGGTCGTTCCGGGACCGAAGCGGATTCGAACTGATGTATCAGCCCAGAGGCAGATGGGTAGACGCCGCGATAGATTCCTTCCAGATCGTGGTGGTAGCAAAGGCTTGAGGCGAGGCCAGTTATATAGCTCTTACTCACAGGGTCAGCAGCCGTCGTCTGGATGTTTTCTGTGTGGGAGTCAGTATCATCGCATCAGAGATTGTACTGATGTACGTCAGGACGAGGCAGCAGTTCCATATGTTACCTTACAACCTTCTCCACCTCAGAGAGCATTGCCTCTTACGTCCGTTGCTTCACGCCAGACCTATGATCAGAGAGGCCGTGGTCGTGGCGGTCTTATTCAGAGAGGACGAGGTGGCAGAGGCGGAGGATAGCCGGATGCCAGTTGAGGACATGCCCGAGTTTTTGCGTTGACTCCTCAGGATGCGCAGGCGTCAAATGCAGTAGTGACAGGTACTCATTCAGTGTGTTCTTTCGATGCGCGCATATTGTTTGACACAGGATCTACGCACTCATATGTTTCCACACACTTCGTACCGAGGTTGGGCTGAGGTTCGTCTTTGTTAGATCAGCCGCTTGTCGTAATTACCCTCATTGGAGAGTCTTTGTTGCGCGACATGTGTTTCGGTCGTGTGCCGTTCTTATTGGAGATAGAGATTCGTCCATCGATTTGATCCTTCTTGATATGTTGGATTTTGACATTCTCCTTGGCATGTACTGGTTAGCTACTTGCTATGCGTCTATGGATTGCCGTGCGAAGGCAGTTAGATTTTGTTTTCTGGACAAGTCAGTTCTTGTTGTGCAGGGGGACCGTAGTGTTGCCCCTCACAGTTTGATTTCTGCCATTTATGCTAGTTGGCTCTTGAGGAAAGGATGTCGGGGATTCTTAACCTTTATTCGTGATACTGGAGCCACAGCAGATCCGTTGGACCAGGTTCCTATTGTGAGAGAGTTTTCAGACGTATTTCCTGATGAGTTACCTGGATTGCCGCTAAAGCGCGATATCGAGTTTTTCATCGATTTGATCCCCGGCACGGGGCCTATTTCTATACCGCCTTATCGGATGGCCCCGGCGGAGCTTAAAGAGCTTAAGGATCAGTTGCAATAGTTGCTTGACAGGGGACTTGTTCGTCCGAGTGTTTCGTCTTAGGGAGCTCCTGTTCTGTTCGTCAAGAAGAAGAACGGCAGTATGAGGTTGTGCATTGATTATCGTCAATTGAACCAAGTTACGGTGCAGAATAGGTATCCATTATCTCGCATTAACGATTTGTTTGTTCAGCTCCAGGGTGCGGGACATTTTTTGAAGATTGATTTGAGGTCGGGTTATCATTGGTTGCGGGTTTGGAATGATGACATTCCGAAGACTGCTTTTCGTACACGCTACGGGCATTATGAGTTCTTGGTGATGTTGTTCGGGCTCACCAATGCCCCAGCAGCGTTCATGGATTTGATGAACCGGATTTTCAGGCCGTTCCTTGACCAGTTCATTATTGTATTTATTGATGTCATTCTGGTCTATTCCAGAATTCGAGAGGAGCATGAGCAGCACTTGAGAATTACTTTGCAGACATTGAGAGAGCACCGGCTGTTTGCTAAATTCTCGAAGTGTGCCTTCTGGCTTGGTAGTGTTGACTTTTTGGGTCACGTGGTTACGGGAGACGGTTTACAAGTTGACCCGAAGAAGATCGAGGTCGTACAGTTTTGGCCCAGACCTGTATCAGTGACAGAGGTCCGCAGCTTCTTGGTCTTAGTCGGTTATTACCGCCGTTTCGTGCAGAATTTCTCGAGTATCGCTGCACCGTTGACCGGACTGACCCGGAAGGGAGTTCCTTTTCTTTGGACTGAGGCATGCGAGCAGATTTTCCAGCAGTTGAAGACTCGTTTGACGACTGCACCAGTTCTATCTTTGCCTTCAGGATCAGGCGGCTATGTCGTTTATTATGATGCTTCTCGAGTGGGGTTGGGTTGTGTGTTGATGCAGCATGACAGAGTTATCGCTTATGTTTCTCAGCAGTTGAAGAAGCACGAGCAGAACTATCCCACTCATGATCTTGAGATGGCCGCGGTGGTCTTTGCGCTCAAGATTTGGAGACACTACTTGTACGGAGAGTTGTGTCAGATCTTCATGGACTACAAGAGCTTGAAGTATATCTTCCAGCAGCGGTATCTGAATTTGAGGCAGCGCCGTTGGATGGAGCTTGTGAAGGATTATGATTGTGAAATCCTCTCACCCGGGCAAGGCGAATGTGGTAGCTGATACTTTGAGTCGTAGGCCCAGAGGTAGCTTGTTCTATTTGAGTACAGTTTAGAGACAGTCTTTTATAGATTGGCAGATCTTGTGCGATAGTAGAGTACAGTTTGAGTTCACTTCCGCCGGAGGGCAGCTTGCTCATGTGCACGCCCGTCCACTTCTACTTGATCGTATCCGTGAGGTGTAGCCCGACGATGCTCGTTTGTCTGAGAATTTAGAGCATGTTAAACAGGGTAGAGATTCGGAGTTTGTGATTGATGACCAGGGTGTGCTATGTTTTGGGACTCGTTTATGTGTACCAGATTCCGAGGGGTTGAGACGCAAGATCCTAGAGCTGGCACATCAGTCAGCTTGCAGTGTTCATCCAGGTTCCACCAAGACATATCATGATTTGAGAGATATATACTGGTGGGAAGGGATGAAGAGAGATGTTTTGGATTTCGTTTTGAGGTGCCTGACTTGTCAGCAAATCAAGGCTGAGCATCAGAGACCGGCAGGAGAGTTGCAGCCTTTGCCCATTCCGGATGGGAAATGGAAGCAGATCTCCATGGATTTCATTGTGGGTCTATTCATGTCCAGTTGAGGGTATGACTCCATTTGGGTGATTGTTGACCGGTTGACGAAAGCGGCTCAGTTCCTTCCAGTGAAGACCACTTTCGGATATACTCAGTATGGTCAGTTGTACATTGATGAGATTGTCCGTTTGCACGACGTTCCTACATGCATTGTATCCGACAGAGGCACCCAGTTTACCAGCTGTCTTTAGCAAAAACTTCAGGAAGCTTTGGGTACTCGATTGATTTTTAGCACCGCTTTCCATCCGCAAACCGATGGTTAGTCAGAGCGGACTATACAGACTCTCGAGGATATGCTTCGAGCGTGCGTGCTTGATTTTGGTGGCAGTTGGGATCTTCACTTGCCGATGATAGAGTTCTTCTACAATAACAGTTTTCAGGAGACGATTCAGATGGCACCTTTTGAGGCCTTATATGGGAGGAAGATTCGATCTCCAGTCTGTTGGACCAAACTCAGCGAGAGCAGAATTTTGGGACCACAGCTAGTCCAGGAGATTACGGAGAAGATCCAGTTGATTCAGGACAAGATAAGAGCAGCCCAGTGCAGGCAGAAGTTTTATGCCGACCATCGTCGTCGCAGACTTGTGTTTGCAGTGGGTGATCATGTATTTTTATGGATTTCTCCGATGAAAGGCGTGATGAGATTTGGGAAGAAAGGGAAGCTTAGTCCCAGATTTGTGGGTCCTTTTAAGATCCTTGAGCGAGTTGGTACCGTTGCCTATCGTTCGACACTTCCGTCCAGTTTTCCGGATGTTCACACCGTATTTCATGTATCGATACTTCGTAAGTACCTTTATGACCCTTCTCACATGATTCAGCATCAGGCCATCCAGCTGGAACACGATCTTTCTTTCACCGAGCAGCCGGTAGTTATATTGGATCGGCAGGCGAAGAAACTTCGGTTAAAGGTCTTGCCGTCAGTGAAGGTTCTTTGGCGTGGCCCGAATAGCGAAGAGGTCACCTGGGAAGCCGACAGCGAGATGCGGAAGAAATTTCCTCATCTTTTCGAAGGTACGCATAGTAAGATTTTTAAATTCGGGGACCGAATTTCTTTAAGGGGGGAAGATTGTAACACCGTATAATGCGATTAGAGTTAATTAAGCGATATAATGCGGGTTTTAATAAAATTTAACCAATAATTGTTTTCATATATTTTATTATTATTAATTAATATTTTATTTAATTATTTTTATACGTGCACACACATGTACATGTTAATCTTAGGGTTAAGGAGGTGTTAATCATGCTTTACTAGCCACGGCACACTTAACCATTTTCATGCCATGCTATATATTTATATCTATTTTAATTATTAAAGGGTTTTGTTTTGAAAGTAAGAAAGAGAGAAGAGTTGAATAAGGGAAGGCATGGCATGGGAGACAAGGTATGGAGGAGCATTAAATGAAGTGAAAGAAAGGGCATGTTCAACTCTCATTTCCTCAAAACTCTCACTCTCTCATTTCTTCACAACTCTCACTCTCTCATTTCTTCACCCCACACTCTCTTATTTACTTCTCCTTCTCCGCTAAAATTTTTCATTTGATCCATTTTCCTTCTCTAACCTTAAGCCTAAAACTTTATCAAATCTCACTAAAACCGTCACTAAGCTTGCTTAAACCCTCTATGACTTGGAGCTTGGAAAGCTAGGGTTTTCCCCAAGTTTTGGTGAGGCGGTGATTTTTAACTCTTTGTTAGGCTCTAAGGAAGTTTGTGTGGTATTTAGTTTCGGTTTAATACCTTAAAGTTATAGTTTTGTGCTAAATATCGTATTTTTGTTAAGTTTTGGGTGTCTGTGAATCTGCTATTGATATGTCGACCAGCAATAAAATCTAACAATATAGCAGATTGATGATAGAGGCTTGAGTGTACCCTAGAAACCCGGACCCCATCCCTCACCTTTGGCCCGGCGAGATTAGCTTTTTATCCGGCGCCGCCGGTTTTCTTGAAGGCTGAGTGTTTGGGATTTTGTTGGTAGTTCTCTGTAGATTATATATGGTGTTTGTACACTTTGTTTTTCCTATATTATTTGTTGGAGAAATCTGGGGCCGTTTAGCTAATTATAGCGTTTCAATATCGTGCGATACGGATTTTACGACTTCCGTTAAGTGTTTCGTGTAGCTTGCAGCCATAGGTTTGGTTTAGGGTGTCGCTGCACACGTTGGTCCGCTAAGCTAACACTTGGTAGCTTGTGGGAGTCGATTCGTTGGTTTGGCGTTGTTTCCGTGTGTTATCGGAAAGTTTGCTAATTTTACTTGTTATGATTTTGTGTTATATTAGGATCGATTGCGGGGACTTCGGACGCTGCTAGGAAGGGGAAAGAGGTGATCGGATTCACCTAGCTCGAGATCGACCGGTGAGTGGATTTAACATCTACTGGGGAATCGTCTGTATGGCGTTAAGCGTAGAGGGTTGGATTCAGTGATATGACCATATGCTTATATGTATATATATTGATCGTGCATGAGTACCATTTTGCACATCCTATTACCTGTTGAGCATGGACATAGTATCAATTAGACACTGCACCATTACTAACGGTTCATGTTGCACGAGCACTAATTTATATGCAACACACCGTTGGTAATTGCCATGACACGCTCACTATATAAGTTGCCATGGATAAATATATTGTACCGCATTCATTATTGACAGTTAGACAGTTATTCTTGTACTAGTTTGCATGATGAATTGCATCATACATGCATACATACATACATTGCTATAGTAATATATATTCTCATATGATGTTTTATTTCGATTTCGTGGATTGGGAAACCGCAAGATACCTTCTGAAACTTGAAATATTTAAAAAGTGTGGTTTTTCCTTGATATGCTCGCATTACTGTTCTATGTTTGCATACATCGTACTTTATGGATATATGCATAGAGATACTGTTTTCATATGATTTCTGGATTTGAGAACCGCGGATATATTTCAAAAGAAATAATAAATTGTTTTAAAAATGCGGTTTCTCGTGATGAGATTTCGAGGCGTCCACCATGAGTTTTTCTCGGTTCTGAGCTTGTTTTCGAGGCCCGATTCGAGGAGTTGGATGAACCGTCTGCGGGTACATGGTAGACTCGGTGAAGTACCCCGGGGCAAGAAGATCGTAGAGTAGACGATGAGCCTGAAAGGGGGAGCACTACCTACCGGTGATTGTATGGAAACTCGACGAATAATCGGAGGATACCGTTTCGGAGTTATGAGATGAGATAGATATGAGGGCCGATCGGAGTATGCGGCGCCTGAGATATGAGGATTTACGTGTCGATGCTGGACATGGGTTTCATGATGTTTCGAGTGTCCATGTTGGACACTCAGGTTCCATGATGTGACGGATATGAGGGCCGATCAGAGTGACGGCGTCTGAGATATTGGGATTTGGGGTATTGTTGATGGACACCGGATTTTTATGATGATGATTCATTGATGATGATTATGTTTTATCCCACACTCAGGATTTATTATGACATGCACTGTTTCATGTAGTTGTACCCTGGTGGTGTACCTTGATCATGATTTGTTGCATATCCGTATTGTTATACTTATGCCATCATATTGCATATTTCGGATTATCGCTTTTCATGCATGCTTGCGATTATCTGTACAATGTTATTTACTATTCATGAGTTGGCAATTCACCCCCGTTGTGCCACAGTGTTTTGCAGGCTTGACCCTCAGTGTAGTCGCGGCAGGGCTCTATATTGCATCTACTTCTACGGATACCGCTGTTGTTGGTTATGATTTTGGTGTAGGTGGGTGTTGCGGGTATCCGTATGATTCCATTGTATATCTTATTTTGTATCTAGTACTCGCCATCTACCACTTACATGTATTTGACTTAGAGACGAGATTGTGAGGATCGATATTGTATTATTTGTGACTCTGGGTGTTGTGCTCCTGTGGCCGGCTTTTATTTATGTTGCGATGTTGTTTTACCTCTTATTATGTTGTTTCTTCTTATTTGCTTATTTCTTCGCTACGGCGTCGTATATATACCTGTTGTGGTTCTGTTCCGCCTATAGGCGTGAGTTGCTTCCATTTTGGGATGTATTTTATATATATTCTATATTTGTACCTGTTTGGGGCTAGTTTTTACAAAGGAGATGCTGCCGAAATTTTTAAGAAAATAAATTTAAGTTTGAGATTTTATAACTTGATATTTTTAATTGTTTTTAACTAATGTTTTATCACTTTACTTCTTTTCTTGGTTTAGATTTCTGGGTTTTGGGCTTACTTGAATTGCGTTACGCTTTTTGACGTCATGTGATTTAAGTGCCGGTCGTGTTCCTAAATTGGGTCGTGACATTCAACTCCTAACAGTTACATTTATTTTTAGTATTAGAAGCAACTTTAATTATTAGATGGATACTTTTCTTAAACATTAGTCATTGATTTAAGAATTGGATTTACTTGAAGAATCTAAACTCATATATATTCTTTGCTAATTTAATGATTAGATATAAGGTTTAAAGCCAAAAGCTACCCAAAACTTTACCCCCGTGGCAACAAACTACCAAAAAAATCTCAAAATTACAAGAAACTACCAACAACAACTGAGCCTTTATCCCAAGCATATGGGTATGCTATATGAACCAACATAAGAATCACGCTGGGTCAAACACATGAATCCTCCGCCTCTACTTACTCCTATCGAAAAATATACTTTCATTAAGGTCTTTGACATCTATATCTTTTCATATCTCCTCCATCCACATTTTCTACGGTCTCCCTTGCGTCCTTTTGACTTGACCTAAATCGAGAATATCCATTCGTCGAACCGGCGTTTCCGTAGGTATGCGTCGAACATGACCAAATCATCTAGACGGTTTTCCCGTATATTCTCCTCCATAGGTGTTGCACCAACTTTTGCACGAATATTCTCATTTCACACCTTATCTTTTCTAGTGTTTCCACACATCCAACGAAATATGCACATCTCCGCTACATTCATCCTCTATGCATGATGTTTCTTAGGAGTCCATCATTCTATACCATATAATAAGGCAGGCCGAATAACGCTTCGATATAACTTTCCTTCCAACCTTAATTGAAAGTTACAATTGCACAAAATCTTCGTTGCACTCCTCTATTTCAACCAACCAGCTTGAATTCTCTGGTTGACATCCTTATCGATTGCCCCATCATTTTAGATAGAACCTAGATGTCTAAACTGATCGCTTGGTGATATCTCTTTCCCATCCAGTATTATACTATTTTTATTTTTTACTAAATTTGCATTGCATATATGCTGTCTTGGACCCACTCAATCTAACCCCCCGAGATTACAAGAAACTACCACACTTTTAAAAGTTTTATGGTAGTTTATTGCAGTTATTGCTGACGTGGAACCTTAATTATGTAGGAATGCTTGGCACGACTGCAAGGGTTCGGGAGGCATCGTCCATGCCATTTTAAAAAAATTTCCATGCTAAACAATCCTAACCCTAGAATCTTAACTAGAGATTTAGACAATACAACATGTAAACTACTTTACATCTAAGTGAATATGGAATACAACCTTTGTAGACCGGTCCTTCACTTCAATAGCTCCAAGTAGTAGCCCCTTCGCTCCAAGTAGTGATCTTGCGGACTCTGGAATGGCTCCACAAGATGAAAGGAACAAGCTTGCACGATGTCTTCGAGGCCGAAGATGATCTACGTCGAGGAGACACTAACCCAAGCTACCTCTTCACTAATTAGGGATTAGTGAAGCTAACACCCTAAACTAAATTGCTAATCTAGTAGAGAATGATGAAGTAGGATTTTTGCTCACTTTAGAATTAATTTTCTCACTATTTTTATGCTCCTCTCAAAAACCTAGAGAGCTCTCTCTTGAGCTTGAAGAAGATGAAGCAAATAATAGATGAGAGAGTGAATGGCAACCATGAGTGAGAAATATCTCATATAACTCATGTAGAGACTTAACCCTGAGTTTAGATAATGGTTGGGTTAATAAATACCTTAAGTAAAACAAAATTAGTGGACTAAGTCAATGCATCTACAAGCTTCCACAAGCTTCATGCCATGCGACCATTTTCCATCTAATTTGGATTTACTTTAAATAAATAAACCTTGATTTATCATGAGCATGGTGTGAGTCTCATACACCCATGTAGCATGTGGCATCAAGTATGACACAAAAAGAAATACAATTAATATATATCACATATATATTAAATGCATAAGTGAGAAAAGAAATGCTTAAGTGAGCTAATACTAGTTAATGTAAATTAATATATCAAATATATAATTATATATTAAATCATCAAATCAACACTTGATTTAATAATTCGGCTATATCACTGTAACATTTCAGGAAATAAAATATTATTTTAGAATTTAAATAATTAAAATAATAAATTTCAGGAATATTATTAAGTACAAAGAGTGGTTTTAATGAAAGGGTATAGCTATATACCGATAGTTTGGAAAATTAATATAAATTATCAGCTTTGAAGGTATTTATGTGATTTGGGCATTTGATGAACTATTAAACAATTAATTATGTATGGGTTATTACTAAACTCGATTAGTGTTTACTAATTTTTCGTTAAGTATGATATGTGCATGGCATGCAACATGATATATTGCATAATACTTGTTACATTTCTTAATTGATTTGAAAAAAACCATGCTTCATTTCTTTTATTACTTGGTTTTTTGTTTTTGTTGGAAATTAAAAGAAAAGAAAAGAAATTGGAGATATTTTGAGAGTGGGGACAAGGAAGCATAGGCAATGAGAGAGAGAGGGTGATGGGTCTTTTGACCATGGCTCATTTTTCTTCATCTTCATCATTCTTCTTCTCTTTCTCCTCTCCATGGCTGCCCTCTCCCTCCACCTCCTCCACCTCCCCACAACACCCCTAAATTCACATCAAAACCTTATAACCCCTTCATTAAAATTGTCCACAAACTCACTACAAGCATGGTGGACCAAGCAAGTTGAGATTTTGAGCACTTGGGGCAACTCAAGAAAATTCTTGAGTTGCCAAATGAGGTATTTCTTTCACCATTAGTGTAGTAATTGATTTCCTTTAGTTTCTATTTTAGTTTAGAATTGATTAAGTGAGGTTTAGTGATCTTGGAAAATTCCAAGATGAAGTTTAGGGGATTCTTGAGTTGTGATGGTGCAATTGAGATGTAATTGGTGACTACAACCCCTTTAGTGTTAAAAACCTAGATCAAACCAGAGCCTAGACCATGAAACTTGAGTTAGAAACTTTCCGTGTCGATTTTTGTGGTTTGTGATGCCTATAGGAAATCTGGAGTGACCTGAGACCTTTACAAGAAAAACAAGTAACTCTATTGACCTAGATGGAGCACTAAAAGACCACTCTGAGAATACGAACCCGAACCAAACAAGTAAAACCGGCCAGGCCGGATTTTGGGTTGATCTCGCCGGGTAATCTGTGGGTATTGGTGTTAAGGTTGGTTCTGTAGCTCACATACCCCATATACTACCCCACTGTACTGTTTGTTTATCCCCAATTCACCTGACCAAAATTCTGGAGCAAGTTTTCTGAGATTCTGTTTTGGTTTCATGATTGTTCATGACTTAAATTCAGATATAGGTGTTTTATCTCGATCGATTGGCGTTTGTACGTCGATGTCGAGGGTTATTTGGTTCTTTTGCATGCGTATACCATAGGTTTTAACCTATGTGTGATTCGTGTGCCGTTTTTGTTTTCGTACGTGATTTCTGTTTACGATACTATGTGTTTATATGTGTAGGCACCCTCACGTGGACTTCGGATAACAAGGAAGAGCATGGCGACATCGACTTCGGCAAGCAAGGATAAAGGTGAGTAGATGTATATCTACGGGGGAAGTCGGGCGGATGGCGTATAGCACCCCGCACTTTCGTAGGGTAGGATGCGAATCTGATATATATACATATGTGTTATTGTGAGACGTGAATACTTAGCAAGAAAGTGCTTTTAGTTTAGTTTCTTAGTCGCGAAACCCTAGAGTAAAGGTTGACACACACACACACATGCACACACGTGATATGTTAGGGTGTATATGTTTATGTGTGTGTGTGTGTGTGTGTGGATGCGCTGGTATATTTATATAGATATATATACATATACGTATACACGGATGATGAGCCCAGTATATGATACTTGGAGATGAGCCGATATGAACGGGCATGATGCCGTGAGATTGTGATATGTGGGTGGGTCGTGATATGATATATGACATGATATTATAGTGGATCGATGGGCGATGTGTTTTTATACACACGAAGATATATGTTTGATAATATTGGAATGTACTAGACTATAGAACGGACCCTTAATTCAGGATATGATGGTATGATATCATATGAATAATGAGGTAAACGTGATATTTGACCCGTACCCCGATTTTTGGGATGCCGAACGATGAGTTTTACCGTACGAGGTATAGATATAATGATTGATCCGCACTCTTGACTCAAGGATGTCGTACTATGTATTTTACCGTACGTGATGCTATTGAGGCGGGATCGCCGACTACAAGATATATCGACTCGAACTTTATATGGATTTCCTTACCCTTTCGACTTGTCTCTTAGTTTAGTCCTGCAGTTGTTTATGTAGATGATAGACTGGGCTCGAGTCATACTTATTTTCAAAACTAACGAATCGTGAGTATTTTTTTAAGACAGGCCGAGGGATATTACGGATTTTTCAAAAGACGTATCTTTTCTCAAAGACCTCGTGGCCCCTATTTTTCTAAAACCACGATTCGTGCTATTTCAAACACCAAAAAAACTGTATGACTCGTATATGTAAATGTATATTCTTCAATGTTGCGGTTACTACATCATTTTCCGTATTTTCATGCTGTTCTCATCGCATTGCATGCTTATAAATGTGTTTTCTTTAGTTATTATGAACCACTGTTGTCAGGACACCAGTACCATTACCGATGATGCGTATGCTCCACGTACACTTGCTTGTCGGCTCACACACATCATCATCGGTAATTTCCATGTCACGTACACATTAGATAACATTACTTTATTGGTATAATTTACTAGCGGGTAGTTTCAACATAGTACTGGTACGCTTGCTTTCATATGCTAGTTTAGATATTGCAATTCTTACTTAGATACTTCATGCATTATACATTCATTCTGTTATGAAATATCGTGGGGCTTTATGCCGGTATTCACTGTTTATTGACTCTTGATTTTGGGATTTCATGAGGTTTCTGGATTTGGAAAAAACCGCAGGGATTTTACAAACTTATTATCATTTTAAAATGAAATTTGCGGTTTTCTCGTGATATGATGTATGTGTCGTCCACCATGAGTTTTCCTGATTTATGTTGGTCGTCGAGACCCGATTCGAGGAGGAGGATGAACCGTCTCGGGTACATGGTGGACCCGGTATGGTACCCCAGGGCGAGAGTGTTTTTGTGGGGATGACAATGAGCCCAGCAGGGGCGGACTACCTACCGGTGATGTCGGGTGCGGCGGATATCCGGAGGATACCAATGTAGTCGAGAGATTTGATGTGATGGGCCGATCCGGACCGACGGAGCCTATGGGCCGATCCGGACTGACAGAGCCCGAGATTTGAGTATTGTGTCGCTGTCGGACACGGATTTTCAGATGTTTTGAGTGTCGATGCTGGGCACTCGGGTTTTATCATGATTTGTGTGTCGCTGCTGGACACACGTTGGATGGTGCATTAGTACATGTCACGCATCGATATATTATTACTCATGACATGGACACGAGTACTTTGATATCACACTTATGATATGCTGTCACCCTTGTTGTAGTATTGTGTATTTTATTGTATGACCTAGGAGAGAGTCATACATGCGATTTCTACTCGGTGATGTTTTCTACTCATGAGTTGGCAACTCATCCCCGTTGTGCTACAGTTTCTTGCAGTTTTGGCCATACAGGTTTCGTTGCGGGTTGCTGGCACACTGCCTCCTTCCGGGTCATTACTTGGGTAGGTGGGTTCACTTGCATCGTGACCACCATAGTACTTTTATTTATTTCAGTTGTATCTAGTAAACTCCATCAACCATTCTTTTATATATTGATAGACTTAGAAAATCAATTGTTTATTCTTTCGACCTTAGAGTTGCGCACTTGTATTATTTTGGTTTTTCTCTGGTTTTCTTGAGGATGTTGGCTCTTCTTTCTGAGTTTGATCCTCGCCTTCGGCGTTGTATATTTGTATTGCTTGCGTGGTTGTTTCCGCCAATTGGCGAAGAGCTAGCTCCCGCTTGGGATGCCTTTATTCATTACTTATGTATATTCCTGTATGTACCCATTTGGGGCCAGTATTTACAAAGGAAACTCTGCCAAAATTTTTGGGAAAGACTTGATGCTTTTAAAAATGCTTACTACGACTTTCAAAGTGATTTTATATGTTAACTTTTAAACAAGTTTTCCTTCACTCCTTTTTAAAATGGTTTAGATTTCTGGGCTTTGGCTTACTTAGATTACGTTACGCCTCTAAACGTTTCGTAATTTAAGTGCCGGTCACGTTTCTTACCTTCGGGTCGTGACAATCACATACAACCGACTAATATTATTTGTATCAACTTATCGAATCAACACCTGATTCGATAACCCGGCTATATCTCATATAACTGACCGATATAAAAAATCGGGAGAATAAAATACGGTATCACATACTCGTATTAATCTCGGTCCTGCACATATCACATATGTGCTCCTACTTCGTTTTGCCTGAGCCAGTAAAACCTCTGTGTAGGACTCTAAAGACTCGTCAATACGCCGGCAATAGGTGATGATCATATCAAGCACCCACAAGCCGTCAGCGGTACTAGCTGAACGTAACGGCTATCCGGGTATTGAGCGATCAGAAGATCAACAAGCAAGCCTGCTCTTACTCCTGAAAAGCATGTCAGTAATATTACCGTACAGTCCGGTCTTTTTGTCTGATATGTCGTATATCTAGTCTGGGGGTGGTAAACGTCAGACCCCAGTAACCGATAAGTTGTGCCGATGTGAGGCTCATAACGGGTCGAGAAACTACTGATAACACTTATCAGTAAATCTCTGTATCAGCCATGGCCAGGGACTTCCTGTTATGGCGAATCGAGCACAGCGCAACATCAACCCCCAATATCAGGAGAGACGAATCCCCTCCTATCGCTCATTGCCTCCATGTGAGTCGGGACTGTACCCAAAAGCCACCGTTTTGCACGTTCTCTTGAACGTGGTAAGGTGGAAATCAAAGCACGGTGGGAATCACACAAGACTCTATGACGATCTCAGTGTCACCAGAGAACTGCTATCTGACGATAGGTATAATACCAACTAGGAGTTATCGGCGAGTCCATTCAGTGTACCCAGTCTCCACTGAGCACCCGTATACCATCTTTGATGTCAAACACCAATGGATGTGGGATCATCCATCGCCCATCATATGGGTCAAGATGCGTATACGCTAGTCTACTCTGAAATATCGATGCCCTGTCTCGATACACCCTCGACTAGAAAAAATTATAGGATGCACTTGTGGACTACCCTTGGCCCCACTGGTATGATCTCCATCATAGTCCTGGTAGTCAAGTACACATCCTAAGGGTTTTATCAACATGTGAGAGCAAGACAGTATCACATATACAAGTCAACATGCTAAAACAAAGAGCAACCAGATAGCATACTATCATGTTGAGCAAGAAAGTCCTTTCTATATATATCCAAGCATCCACTATAATATACATCGCATGTACAATAATGGCCTCTGAGGCATACATATAACCAACAAATTATGGTAGGTTTTTCGTAGCTTTTGAAAATTTTATGGTTGTTTCTTGTTGTTTTTGAAAGTTTTGTGGTATTTTCTTGTACATTAAAAAGGTATTTGGTAGTTTGTTGCTACATGAGTAAAGTTTTAAGTAATTTTTTTGGATTTAAGCCTATAGTTATAATTAGTTATTTATTGATTTTGGAGCAAATGAGAAAAAAATTTCTATTATAGAGTGATACCATAAGAATCTATATTTCACATTACAATCGCTATAATTTGGCTTAAGATTTGGATAGATTTGTGGGCCCATAGTGAATTTGAGAATTGAATGTATATGAACCAGCTCCTTTTTATTTTGACAAAAATATTTATCAATTTTCTTAATCTGTCATCTATAAAGTAGCTAGGTAGTTATATACGAGAAATCCGAGGGTGGGTGCATGCCTCCATGTTGGCTCTGTCTTTGGCTGTCATAACTTATAGGCATTTAGTAAAAACTGTTCTTTAACCATCATATGTTTTTGTACCTCAATGATCTACAGCACAATATTGTTATATGTTTTAACTAATGTTGAATATAGCGATAGCGTAAATGTAGCGCTCCGCCACCAAATAGGAAAATGCGTAAACAGCGTAACATATAGCGTAGGATATGAAGTTTATTAATATTTTAATTTAAAAATATAAATATAGTTATACCAATGTAAAAAAAAAAGTAAGATTACTCTAAAAGTTAAGGAATTATTATTTTCAAAAATCTAAGGAACTACTGAGCACCAACATACCAATAATTTCCCTAATATTCAATCCATGAATTCATACATATCCATCTTCAATAGTTTACAAGAACGTTATATACTCATCCACGATATATAAATCGACTATCAACTTAAGAATTTAAAAAACAAAATAATGTAAACAATTAACTTAAGTATTTAGAACGTCATATACGTATTGATAATCTTGGATAACCTTGAAAACGGTAGGCGATGACCTTAGAGGCTGACGATGTGACGAGGCCTTAGATGATCGGCAATGACCATGGTTGGGAAGATTGATTTAGGGGAAGAAGGGGAAGAGGAGAAAAAACAGTGTTGATGTCCTAAATGATCGGTTTGGATTTTTGAATACTTTTGTTATGGCTTTAAGGGATTCGGGTCGGATTTTTTCTTTTTTGAAAAAATACCCTTTAAAAGCCCTATGCTTCATAGCTTAAGTGATATAGCGTAAGCTATTTATAAAAATAGCTTAAGCTACGGTGTATTCATGCTATGTGCAGCGCTATGTAGCCAGTGTTTTAAAAAGCGGAAAAGAAAAGCGGAGCGATCGAGGAGCCAAAACGCTTAAGCGCCCCTTAAGCGGCTACTCAGGCGGCTCAGAAATCAGAACAATGGTGTTTCATTAATATTCATTTTCTTGTCAATAAATAATGATTCTCATTACATTCTAACTATTTTTATGTTACTTTTGTACTAACAAATTCCTAAATTTAACCCAAAATTCAACAAATTTGCTTAGATAATATATTATTTGCTAAGATACGCTTAAATAATTTAATGCAAAATTGAAATTTTCATAAAATTTATTAGCTTATATAGTGCTTATAAGTTTTTCGATACCCAACATTAAGCATCATAGCTCAAATTAATAAAAATACTTACCAAGTTATTAAAAAATGTATCAAAAAGATTGTAGCTCGAGAGCAGATGGAGTCAATCGAATTGGAATTTCATGATCAAAATTCAAAAATTACTCGAAATTGAAATAAAAAACTCAAGAATTGCTCAAAATCGATTTAGATCTCGACCTTTTGAAGTTGATAAATCTAAAATTTTGGAGTTTTGAACCCCAAATCTTGAAGTGACTCAAAGTCGGCTCGACAATCGTGGGATTTATCGAGTCGAGCACAAAAGATAGAAACGTGGAAAAAAAAGAAAAGACTGAATGTTGTATTAATTGGTATTTGTGTATTCTTACTCCAATAACAATAGTTATATACCCTTTATAACACTTTTGAGGTGTATACATCAATAAAATAGGTTATGCAATATCACTCGTTTAAGCGGGATAAAGCGGAGCGGTAAAGCCCTCTTGGCCATTTAAGCGCTTAAGTGGCCGCTTTTTAAAACACTGTATGTAGCTAAATAGTCCTTGCTACGCAATGCAGTGCTCTATGTATGGTACGTCGCACGCTATTTTTTACTATACTTGAATCATAATTGGGAATATCATCAGCCTCATCACCTTTCTAATCGAACGGGATCAACTCTATACATCAATTCTCCAAAATGGGACGGATTACTAACATTATGGTGGCGCTTGGTAGGAGGTAATTTAGGTGGTAATCTTAAATTACCATGAAATATTACCATACTTGTTTAGGTGTAAACGGTATTCCCGGGAATATAGGATTACCATGGTAATCAAATCACTCAATTTTATGATAATTCTATCCCCAAAACATATGTCTATCCTAAATTACCACGAAATATTCTTGCCTAACACCATTCGCTACTGGCCTCCATTACCACCCGCCGGCCGGCCGGCCTTTCCGTCCATCGTCGGTCGTCCGCCGTCCAGCCCATCGCCGTCCGGCCGCCGGTCATTGTCGATTGTTCACCGGCCGGCCCGCCGCCGATCAGACGTTCGTTGTCGGCCGGTTGTCCGCCGGCCGCTTGTCTGTCCGCTGCCGATTGACCATTCGTCGCCGGCGCCGCCACCGGTCGACGGTTGCACACACACATATTACCGGGAATGACTAAAATATACCAAGCACGTTAATGCCAGCTTCCTTAGAATTAGATGTCTTGTCATCCATTTCCGGGAATGAAGGATTCCCGGTAATCTTTCATTCCATGTACCAAGTGCAGCCTTAAGGTATTCTATGAATCTATGTATTTAACATGTTTTAGAACATATTAGATGCTTTGCAAAAATATAATTTCACCAACAGAAATGGTGTGAGGATCCTAAAATAATGACTCTGGTATAACTTTCATAATTACATCGACATTTTGAATCTTATTGGTTTAGGCAGATCTTGGAATGTGCTGTAGTTTACTTACCCGATGGGGGTTTCCATACTAAACAAAACTAAATGTATTACTGCTTCCGCTATATATCCTACAATAAATTCAATTCTCTTACTTATATGTCACATCTATTTAGAAAAGAGACTTGGACCACGTAATTTCTTAAAGATCATAGTAGCAATTTTATGACTTTTACAGCTCTAATAATGCAGAAGAGGTTGAGGTTAATGAATTAATATAAGGTGAGACCTGTAGTCATTCACATTGCCCCACCTAATTGTCTTGGCCTTCTATTATGTTTTCCTCCAAAAGACTTGTTTCAAATGTTTTGTACCTGTAATTAGTGGTCCGAGCTGTGGAAAGTGAAAGCATGATACATAGCTATTAAATCAACCAAGAAAGTAATTACACATTAATGCAAGAAATAACATTTACAATGCGAAACTTAATATCTTGAGTGGTGAAATCACCATAAAGAGGATAGACATTAAACAAGATTTATACAACATTTTCATGTGCTTTTTATCACAATGCCGGTGGTTTATCTAAAGATAACGCGAGTTTTGTATTTTATTATGACTTTTTAATAAAAATTTCAAGTAATTAATTTCACAGTTGTCCTTTTATTTTAACAAAGAATTAATGAGAGAAAAATGCTCAAGTCAATGTAGCATATGACTATGAGCAAATTGTGCAAACCAATGAAGATAGCAAATCACTAGAAGTATGACAACTTGACTTTTCAAGGTATATTTACAATTTTGTCAGATATGTATAAACATTTGTCTTTAGAGGAAAGTGTTCCTGAGCAACAGTTTTCTAAGCAACAAGGAAGAAAAGAGCTAGTTTTGGGCTACTCCATGCAATACTTAACGAATTTAAGGGCCGGCTCACCTACTGCTAATTAGTGGGCAGGTTTTGTAGTCTAATTCATATTTCCTTTGCTTCCTTTCGCTTTGCGAGTTTTGTATGAAGCACAAATTTATTCATTCCGTTCTCAACAAGAAGATTCAAGCCATGTTGATATTTAACCAATTTTATATTTTATACCCATGTGTTTCTTTTGTTGTTTTCAATATGAGACTATGTTTAAAATCCTCATCATTAAATGTTTTTTTGCTCTCCTTCATGTGCAACCATCAATTTTTTTTATTTGGTGTGGTTGTCACGTGGAAAATAGCGAGTTTGGATCGCCATGTTAAATTTATTTTTAAAGTAAAGTAGAGTTTAAAGTTATAGAAGAGTTGAAGAAGTGATGAGTTTTTACATACGGGCTTTTAATGATAAATTGGTTTCAACAATAAGACTCAAGCCTTATTGAAATTTGACCCATTTTATATTTTATATCCATGTGTTTCTTTTGTTATTTCTAATATGAGACTATTTTTAAAGTCTCATCATTTGGTTTTTTTTATTTATTTACTTTCAACAGTTTCAAATGCATAATGTACGTTTAGAAACAAGGAAATGAGACCAACTTCCCGAAATAAAGAACGATATACTTGAATATCGTCAATTATGTAACACAGTTTTCCTAAAGAAAATCTGAAGTAGGTGAAATCCGAAGTTGACCAGAATTCACAGCTTTAATTATCGGTTTTTAAACATATGTAGCTGACATATTGATGATGTTAAATGAAGTGACCTCGTAGCTTTGTTTGATTTTGATAAATTGCTTCTCTACTCAATAATTAATCATTTCTCCGATTGTCCTATTTTCTTTCTTTCTTTAATTTAATTTTTAAATAAGGATCTTAGTATATTTTGTTTATTTTTACTCGAGTTATCTGGTTTTGTCTTTTTTCAGGGACCAGTTGTATCACAGAGAGCTAATGGATGTGAAAGCAACAAATTTTCCAATAAGCATTATCACCCCCATTCTCATAAGCGTGGCTCAAATCATAATTCTCACTCAAATGGTGTGATGCCACCCCCTGCTCCTTCGCCTTACAATCAACCCCCAACACAACTGATGTTCTACCCTGCTGTACAACCATCACCACCGTTGCCGCCTCTTCTGGATGCAGATTATGGTTACCCAACTTTCATAGCACCGTTTCCTACCGAATCCTACATGTTTAACTCTGGACACGGACCTCACAAACCATCTATTCTTCCTAGTTGTCAATTATGTGGATTTGATATCTCTAAAAGTTTCGAGCCTTCACCACAAGGGGATTTCAGCCACTATGGTACTAATTCACATTTTAATCAGACTTTGGTATGATCCCCGGGCATTTGGTCGAATGGACAATATGAGCGTACCTGATGATGCTCGATATCAGTGATCGTCCAGATCATGACACGTGGCAGATGACGTGTCCCAAAGCTCACAAGAAATGACCTACAGTGGCCGATCAGGCCGCTCCTATGCCCGTCATACAAACAAACGCCGGCTCACCTTCGAGCCCCCAGCACAATTGGCCTTCTCGGCCTTCCAGCTCGTCTCCGGGCTACCGCAGAACCAAGATACCTCGGCTCTCCCGTTTGTCCGCGGGCTCTCCCGCCGAGGTCATCTTTCTCGGTCTCATTGACCGACCAACGACACCGCTCACAAGCGCAGCCGCCATCTCGCGAATCTCACCATGCGCGAGATATCCGCCGGCCACATCCCACGTTCCACGCCATCACGATCCCCCATTAACGAGCCTGCCTCGCCATTAATGGGAGATCCCGCTCATCATGCGGGCTTGACGTCGGGAGCGTAACGGTCGGCGTGATTCTCGCGCCTGCCCTGCCTGCTGCTACCACTATATAAACCCCTCCTTCAGACGGTTCAAGTAGGCCATTTTTACTCCACTAAGCCGTTATTCTGCTTGGATTTCCTCTCTAACTTGAACGTCGGAGGGTCCTCGGTGGTACAACCACCCCGGGATTTCCTTGCAGGTAGCTCGGCCCAAACAACCTCAAACCCATTGAGATCCACACGCTTCAGGAGCCTACCTCCAGATCCAATCTCAGCCGTCCATCGCCGCCATCAGCAGATCAACGGAAGGTAACATCTCGGCGTGATCCCGGTCACGTCAGCTGGCGCCGTCTGTAGGAAAAACCTTGATTCCACAAAAACAAAAGTTCATCTTCCGATCTCAATCTAATAGCGAGCGATTATCACGACGATCCAAGCATCAACCACCGCCTCCCCCTCAACGGAGCCGCGGACGAACCACCTCCACCGAATGCCATCAACGTCCTTGCCGGCCGGATAGACCGACTCGCATCCGTCGTGGAGGCATTCATCCGCGTCCAAACGCCAGGGATCAAAGCCCTCGCCAAGAGGCAATCGAGCAGCTTCACTACTCGGTCCATCCTTAACAGGCCTTGTACGACCCCTCTCGCGCTAAGGATCAAAGGCCCTCACAAGAGGCAACCGGGCCCGCTTTTGCTCGGTTATCCCTGGATGGTAATTCATTACCCCAAAACGCCAGAGGTCGAAGCCCTCGCCAAGAGATAACTAAGCAGCTTCACTGCTCGGTCCATCCTTAGCAGGCCTTGCGCGGCCCCTCCAGCGCTAAGGATCGAAGCCCTTGCCAAAAGGCAGCCGAGCGGCTATCCCGCTCAACTATCCCTGGCTGGTAGCCCCCTACCTCACAATACCAGGGATCAAAGCCCTCACTAAGAGGCAGCCGAGCGGCTACCCCGCTCGGCTATCCCTGGCTGGTAGCTCCCCTACCCCACAACACCAGGGATCAAAAGCCCTCATTAAGAGGCAGCCGAGCGGCTACCCTGCCCGGCTATCCCTGGCCGGTAGCCCCCTACCCCACAACGCCAGGGATCGAAGCCCTCGCTAAGAGCCACCGGGCAGCAACCCTGCTTGGCCATCCTTAAAGATCAAGGCCCTCGCCGAGAGGCACCGGGCAGCAACCCTGCTCGGCCCGTCTCTAGTAGGCCTTTTACGGTCCCTCCCGCGCTAAGGATCAAAAGTCCTCGCGAGAGGTAACCGGGCCCGCCCTTGCTCGGTTATATCTGGCTGGTAGCTCCCTACTCCAACACACCAGGGATCAAAGCCCTCGCCAAAAGGCACCGGGCAGCAACCCTGTCCAGCCCGTCCTTAAGGAACAAAGCCCTCGCAAGAGACAACCGGGCCTGTCCTTGCTCGGTTATCCCTGGCTGTTAGCTCCCTACCCCAACACACCAGGGCTCAAAGCCCTCGCCAAGAGGCACCGAGCAGCTACCCTGCTCGGCCCTATCCTTAGCAGGCCTTATACGGCCCCCCGAGCTAAGGATCGAAGCCCTCACTAAGAGAAAGCCGGGCGGCTATCCCGCTCAGGTTATCCCCGGCTGGTAATTCACTACCCCACAACGCCAGGGATCTAAGCCCTCGCCAAGAGGCAACTGAGCGGCTTCACTGCTCGGTCCATCCCTAGCAGGCCTGTACGGCCCTTACAACGCCAGGGATCGAAGCCCTCGTCTAGAGGCACCGGACAACCACCATGATCGGTCCATCCTTAGCATGCCTTTCCGAGCCTTCCACGCTAACAAACATGACCTTAACAAGAGGCATCTGGTCTATCTATGTCTGAGCGGTCCCCATCTTGACTTCGCGTCCATGGAGATACCGTCTTCCCGCCGGTCTTTGCATACTTGGCAAATGAACAGATTCAACTCGACGCGTAATCGCTAAACAAAGAACCGACACAACACGAAGGCAGTACTATGCAAATACAAGTGTTTACCGACAAAGGAAAATACGCGCACAAATACTACTGCAAAAAGTCTTTATTCACAAAGTCAAAGATTTTATAAGGGTACTGTGGGCTCCCCAGCCTTACAAAATGCCCGAAGCCTACAAAATTCCCGATGCAACAAAAGAAAAGAAACAAGAAGACAAGGGGCTTCAGGCCTCAGGGCCAGATGCAACCCAGGAAGCTTAGCATCGACCACGGCTCGGGCGGTGTCTGGGAGCTCAGTGCCCATCACATCAGCCTCGGCATCGCCCTCGCCGGGAATCTCTTCCCCGGCTTCGCCCCCGGGGTCGTCCCCCTGCTCGTCATCCCCGCGAGGATATTCGGCTCGGAGCTCTTCGTCAGCGAACTCCGGCATCCGAGCCTTGACGGCGTCGAGGGCCACATGCCAGATGGCGGTGGTGGCCGAGGCTAGGACAGTGTAAAAATGTTCCTACTTCTGGTAGTTCTCCACCGCTTTCGTCGCTCTGAGGTCGGCTCGCTTCATCCCCTCTACCGCCGCCTCCAGCTCCTTCCGAAGGGTGCTCGTCGACTTCTTCAAGATGCCGACGAGCACCTTGGAGTCCTGAAGCTTGGCCTCAGCGGCCTGGGCGGCCTCACGAAACTTGGTAACCTCCTGCTTCACGGCCGCCACCTCCTGATTCCTGGCCGCCACCTCCTGCTTCCCGGCCGCCACCTCACCCTCAAGGGCAGCGACCCTCGCCATCGCCGCCTCCATCTCCAGCTTTAAGCTCTCCTCCAGCGAGGAAAGCTCGCTTGCAGCTTGCATCGCCGAGGCTATTTCCTCCTCCTCCATCTGGACGACGAGGGCGACGTGTTGGAGGATCTGAGGAAATCAGAGGGGGGTCAGAAAGAAGAGGGGGGCACCAAATCTCATGAATGATGAGACGCTGAGTGAAAAATCGAGTGAGATGCGAGCACTAACCTGCACGGCCTCTTGGGCGATGGCCGCCATTTGCGTCTTGAGAGTCCCCCGAGGGACCTTGCCCTCGGCCGACCTCTCCATGTCGGCCAGCAAGTTGTCAGCGACGGAGAGCCCCGAGGGCACCTCAAAGCGGAGGTCCCCCTCATCCACCAAGATCGGGGAGGTCGGGATCCGCAGAACTGTCCGGGGGGACCACTTGAGAGGCGACCCTAGGGAGTCGATCTCAGTCTCCGGAGCCTGGGCCTCCTGTTCCCGAACCCACTTTCGGCTCGGCGCCTGGCTGGGCTCCGGGGTACGGCCCACACTCGAACGCCGGGGTGGGGCGGCTGCCGGGGGAGCTGGGGCCGACGTCGGACGGGAGGAGCTGACGCCTCGAGCTTTCGATCCCTTCTTCGGCTTGCGCATGGCCGCTCGGAGTTGGCTCAAGTCCATGGGTTCTGCACAAGACAAGATACAATGGAGTCAGCAACACAAATAAAAATGAAAACAAACGCAAGCCTAACAGATCGCCTGCAAGCTCCTAACTTACTGACGAACTGGGCGGGGCTGAGCCCAGCCCAAATAAGGGCCCGCTCAGAAAGCAGCACGTCTGCCCGGGGAATGGGCTCCCACTCCTCCACTCTCACCGCGTCGGGATCATTGGACGGGCTTCCCCGCCAGCACCTATCCCTAGACCACTGGGTGGGCACAGGCCAGTCCTCACCCTCTGGCGGCCCAACAAAGAAAAACTTCTTCCAAGTGTGATGGAAGAAGGCAAGACGACGACTCCCGATCCGGCTGCACTCCCCCGTTGTTTCCTAAAGGAAAGATAAACCCACCTCGGGTCGCCCGCGCGAGTGCTGGGATGACCTTTGTAAATAAGGGAGGAGGTAAGGATGGACAGGCCGAAAGGAATCATTTGCAACTTCAAACGGACCAGGAACCCAAGGAGAATCCTCCAGAAGTTCGGCATTAGCTGGTCCGGGGCTAGCCCAAAGTAATTTAGAGCTCTAACAACCTCGGGAGAGAAAGGCAGGCGCATTCCGGCCCAAAAGGCTTCCAGGTACAAGGCAATCTCCTTGTCCCGTATCTGATCTGCCCTCTCTCCTTTCTCTGTCAAACGTAGCGTATAGCCGGAAGGGATATGGAAACGAGCCCGAGCGGTGGCAAGCTCGTCCTCATACCTCACCAAGGATGGCACACCAGGGGCGTCCGCCACCTCCGCTCTGGGAACCGCCCCTGTCGCGCGACCCTGGGAAGAGGATCTTACCCTAACTCCCCGGGAAGACTCCGACTCAGTGGAAGAATCCCTAAAATCTATCCCGACGACATCTACAGACTTCTCAAAAGAAAACATCTAACCTGATGGAGAGAAGTCCTCAGGAGAGAAAACGCTGAGATCCGACCTAAAAAGGGGAGTGCCGAGCTAACTAGACTCGGAACGAGGAAAATATGAAGAGATATGGGCCCTGAAGCGGACCCCACCTCTATTTATAGCTGCCAGCGTATTCATCCAACGGTGGCAACCATCTCCCGCCAAAGCGACTCCTCGCGTTTAACGGCCACCATCGCTCCACCTGTCATGTGTACATTGGCCGCACCCCATCGGGCGTAGGGAACCTGCGACCCGTCGCCTCAACCAACCAGTGCCCGACACGTGGCTGTCGCTTCAGTGGACGTACGCCCGATCCGGCGCACCCTCTTTAATGCGAAGATCTCACCCCTGATTCGCTGGCGTCATCCAGAAAATACAACAGATTGCCCGAGGACACGCCCAACGATATCTTCGAAAAGGAGCTCTCCTCGGGTGACCCGGCAGACCACTCTCGACTCGACCCGTCAGCTGGTCGGGACAAGAGTGGGGGGCTAATGATGATGCTCGATATCGGTGATCGCCCAGATCATGACATGCGGCAGATGACGTGTCCCAAAATTCACAAGAAAGGACTTACAGTGGCCGACCAGGCCGCTCCTATGCCCGTCCTACAAACAAACGCTGGCTCACCTCTGAGCCCCCAGCACAATTGGCCTCCTCGGCCTCCCAACTCGTCTCCGGGCTACCGCAGAACCAAGATACCTCGGCTCTCCCTCTCGTCCTTGAGCTCTCCCGCCAAGGTCATCTTCCTCGGTCTCATCGACCGACCAACGACACCGCTCACAGGCTCAACCGCCATCTCGCTAATCTCGCAATGCGTGAGATATCCGCCGGCCACATCCCACGTTCCACGCTATCACGATCCCCCATTAACGAGCCTGTCTCGCCATTAATGGGAGATCCCGCTCATCACGCGGGCGTGACGTCGGGAGCGTAACGAACGGCGTGATTCTCGCGCCTGCCCCGACTGCTGCCACCACTATATAAACCCCTCCTTCAGACGGTTCAAGTAGGCCATTTTTACTCCACTAAGCCGTTACTCTGCTCGGATTTCCTCTCTAACTTAACCGTCGGAGGGTCCTCGGTGGTACAACCATCCCGGGACTTCCTTGCAGGTAACTCGGCCCAAACAACCTCAAACCTATTGAGATCCGCATGCTTCAGGAGCCTGCCTTCAGATCCAATCTCAGCCGTCCATCGCTGCCATCAGCAGATCAACGGAAGGTAACATTTCGGCGTGATCCCGGTCACGTCAATACCTAATGCTATTGGAACCGGGGGCTTCATTAGGCCAGGTCCGCAGTTTCTTGGCCAAGTTCCATGGTACATTAATGTACCTGGCTTTCCTGGTATTTTCTTTAATTGCTTGATTAATTCCGGCTTTGTTTTCTGTCATGCATTTGTCTATTACACTTTCTTGTTCACCTAATACTGAAGCAACCATGACACAAAATGCATTGTTCTCATCTTTATGTTTGACATAAAAAAAACCCATGTCTAAAACTTGCAGGTCATGCTTCCAAATATAACGTCCATGGCCCTCTACCACGAGAGATAATTAGAGGCACGCCTCATGTTGTTCCACATCCTGCACCTCCTACAAATCATATTCCAATGCAGGGAACAGTTGATTTGAGAGCGAATATACTAAAATAAATTGAGTATTATTTCAGGTGGGCTTTTTTATTCATGAACTTATTTTTTGTTTCAGACATTTACACAAAGGGTAAAGTCAAGATGTATTTGTTTGCGACGTGGACGCTGCGGCATTAAACATGTCTTATGATTACCTTTTTTCAGTCAACTTATGTTATAAAGTACAACTTAATATCGAGTTTTTGCTTCCAAATCATCTGCAAATGAATATTCTACAATTATGTTTTTCTTATAATTTTGTATAGACCACATTAGACTATATTGAACCAATGTTGTAAAGAACGGATTCAGAGTTTGTTCGGTTGGCCAGCGAATAACGAATATCCGGTTTATTCGGTGAATATTCGGTTTATTGCGGCCATCAATATTTTCATATAAATATTACATATAAAAAAATCAAAAAAATATAAAGACATAGAAAACTAATATACCCGTGGCCTGATGGTAAGACGTCCGAATTAAATCGGAAGATTGTATGTTCGAATCTCGGTTGAGAAAGAAGAATGAGGAGAGAAAAATGAGAAGAGAGTGTTTGTGAAATAATAAGTGTGGATCCTACTTGTTCTTTTAATTAAGTTGTGGATTCCACACTTGATTTTTTAGTTGTGGGTTTTTCTTTTGTTTTGGGCCTAATGAGTCAATTCGGCTGAATATTCGCGTTTTTCACATGAATATATGGTTTGTGTGGCGAATATTCAGTTTGACCGTATATTTGACCGAATATCGTTTTGCCGGATCCAAATATTCTGCCGAATATTCCGTTTTTTCAACATAATTGAACAACACCATCCTTTTTTGCAGTGATGAAAATCTCCAGAGGCCAGAAGAATACTTGCTGAAATTAATGGATGAACATGGATGGGTTTCGATACACATAGTTGCAGGATTTCATAGAGTAAGCTTTATCATGATGCCACTAACCTTTTTTTACTTCTGTGCTATTGTCTGTGAACATGAGGGGATATCCGTCATCTCCATAATTATCATTTCATCTCTCATCAAAATGGGGTTTAACTATGGAGCGACATCATCATCATTTCTTCTCTCATCAACGTCTGGGACGCCAATTGTCACTGTATTCATGCCAAAAATTCCTAAAAGTGCAACAAAACTGAAATATTCCGATATCTTCTCTATCATGATAAAGCCTAGTGGATATGCATGTGATACTATGTTTGAAGAACATTGGTCATCTTGATAGTTGTTTGTTACCCTGTACAGGTTAAGAAAATGGCAACAGATATAGCGGTTATTCTCGAGGCTTTGCAAAGCTCTAAGTCCATCGAAGTGCAGGTTGCTTACCTGTATTTTCATTTACGAATTCTTTATCTCCATTTTCCATTGTCATTTTCTAGCCATATCACATTTGCAATTTCCATTAAAATACTTCTTTATCAATCCTTTTCTTTGTTTAGGATGATAAAATACGAGGATGTAATAATTGGTCAAAATGGGTGCCGGCAGCAGGCCATCCTGCAACACCAAATTCTCACACCGCAGAGGCCCAACTTCCTACAAGTATGGATTGTACCGATGTTACGAATAGAAACAGTAGTGTCATCTCTCATGACGATAGGGGCCCTACAGGCTCCGATAATGATACAGACAAATGCCTGTCATTAGCTAGAGATGTTTCTGGTGGTGAAGATAATAGTGGCTTTAGACCAAAGTGTGGCTGATATGGTGCTAACTGCTAATGATACACTTGCATGCAATGGGAAAAGTGAGGGCAATATGGTACCAACACTGACATCCAATCCTGAACTCGAGAATTTTGTACAGTCCAAGGGAAGTGTGGATTCACAAGATCATGGAGGTCTTTCAAATGGTGTCATGGATGACTGTCCCAGCTTTGAAGGAGAGCCAAGTACAGTTTTGCTTGATGAGGAGCTGGAATCCGAGAGTACAACAATGGAGACAGATCGTCTCTCGTCAAACACAAGGTAATTATGGGTATCTATTTTGCTATGAGTCCTTGCTTATCTTCTATATTTACTATGCTTTGTTCGTGTATCCGAAACTAATTTCGTTTGTCTACCTATTTGGTCCTGTTTTTGTTGGTGTGCAATTAAATTTTGATAGCTAACGAGAACTAAGTTTATTCGGCTGGTAAAGACAATGATAATGGGCGGATCTAGTAAGAAGTTTGACGGGGCACATACCCCCTGTAGAATCTTGACAAAAAAAAATACCGGTTGCAAATGATGTTGGAGTTTTTGAATAAATTGGTTGCAAAAGAAATTTGTTGCAAATGATGACTTCTATATATTCAGCTTCTAAATAAAACTTTATCGGGTGCGGTGTTCCCCCTGTGATGAAGATTTCCGTGTCCGCCCAAGGACATACTAGTAAGAAGTTTGAGTGGGCATGTGCCTTCTTTGGATTTTTGAAAGAATTCACAAAGAAAGAACTGACATTGGTCACAAATAGTGTTAAAGTTATTGAATGCATGTTATGTCTTTTACATAAATATATCGATGGAAGGCTTATACCCAAGAATCAGTATATATTGTTTTTCTTATGAAAGGAGTGTTCCTCAACCCACATATATGATTTGAAATTCTATTTAAGTGGGTATGCTTCCATTGTGCCTTATCTTTGTGAAGCAAAAAGTTTTTAGACTATGACCAAGTCAACTGAAAATTTTCTTCTACAATTTCAAATTATATGGCGATTTTCCATATATTGTATAGTTTGACTTCTTAATGAAAACCTTAACATGTGCGGTGTGCGTCCCATGACGAAAGTTTCTACATCCGCCCCTGTCGATGATACATTAGTCTAATTCTATTTTAACTCATAATTTTTTTTGTTGAATGGATAAAGCAAAGACTCATGTGCCTATTTTTCTTGCATAGCCCTTTGACCTGTTTGAGTTACGATAACCACTTATTACTAATTTTGGTTCTAAAGTTTGCATACCGATAAATGTAATTCTTTTCTATAAAAATCGCAACTCTGCTCATCTTATATAATATTGTTTAGCTGACGGGAGTTGTCATCACTCCATTTCTTTCCCGTACTCCTTAGTTATCTATATGGAATGGTGACAAAAGTGGATAAATTCGGTCATCTCAACTCTGGGTTGAGATATTATGAAGTTAGCTGGCATAATATTGCAATTCCATTTTCCCCTTTTACTTATCTACCTAGAAGGGAACAGAAGTGTATTTTTTGGTAAATGTAATACAAAAGCAAACAACCCAAGTTGATGAGTAACAGTAAAATTCTCACAAAGCTTTAGTTAACAAAGCCAAATGAAGCATTAGTAATAACAATTAATTAGCATAATAGTTATAGCAGGCTGCTAATCTCAATTGCACAACTCATAAGACAATAATATAATCACACAATTACCACCACATTAAAGATAAATCATGAAAACCAATATGATCATAATCAGATAGCTGTCATATATGCTGCACAAGACACTCAAGGCACACTAAGGCACACACATGCCTTACGCTGTACTGGTAATACATAAATGGTTTGCCCCTCTCCAGTAACTGATTAGCATGTCATTTGTGATGAAATGCTTGTTAGTGTGCTAGTTATGGTATGCTCAGTTCCATGTTTTCTAGTTATTTTTGTTACTTTCTTCCGTCTCTGAGTAGAAATCTAGGCCTTGCTTTATCCGAGTCATGGATGTTTCGAAAGAGTTTGTTTCTGATTTTCTACCATGAATGACATTCTCTGTTTTCTATCATTACAGCCGGTTTGATGGGCAGGCCGTATACGTCTCAGTATATCGCCTTGCCGTGGTGTGAGCTGAGGAGCTTCGCCAACAAATTTCCAAGTTGAAACCTCCTCAACAAAGAGATTTCCTCGTGGTTTTGTGCATGGTGTTCACTTTAAAATTACTAGTTTGGTTGCTAGCCTTAATGTTAGTTAGAAAAAATCGGCTCCATCCCCACAATGATAGCGTCAACAGCCTTATCTGTCAGTAATTTTTAGAAATTTATTTGAGGAGTCAATATACTTATGATTAACCTGAAAGAAATGCTTATTTAATGATTTATATTTAAATAATTATGCCTGATGAATGCCACTCCATTTATTTACTTATTTTGGGTCGATCTATAATAATCCCTTCAATTTTCTAGTTCCTATGACCTTTCATTGTAATTTACTTATCTTCTCATCATCTAAACATTCACTTTTTTTCTACACTATTTTGCAATCAAGTACCTTAAACGATAACCAATGGACAATAGCTGAGTTGGTATGGTACTTCCCCTCTAGGGGAGAGTGCAGGGTTCGATAGCCAGGAGGGGAAGCGGCTACAAACATTTTTGTGGCAAATTTGCTGGTCCCCTGTGTGTGTGTTGTATGCTTGTGTGTGCTGTTTGAGTGAGTGTGCTGTGTGCATGGGTTAGGCTTATGGACCAGTTCAAAAAAAAAACTACTTTAAACAATAGGCATTTGACCCATTTAGATAAGCAATTAAATTTTATACTACTTAGTTGATGATTTGTAGTTATTCCTTAAAGAAATTGTCGTGGAAGGTTTCTGCTATCAGCTTCTTACATTTGATTACATTGACATGGTTTCATATTTTCTTAGGAAAACATAAATGTGCAAATTGGATTTTTGTAACCCATCAAGTTTCCTTTGTGATACGTAATATGCAGATTGCATTATTTGTATTTATTGAAATCAATATCATTTGTATTCTTAGACGATATCACGCCTTTGAAATTATAGACCTTTGGAATTGAAAGAAGAGTTCTAAAAGACAACTATAAGACAAGCATTGCGTTAAGGATCGTATTGTTGTGCAATTAAGAAGCGTGTCCAAAACATAGGTGTAGCTGAAATGAGAATATAGAGATGGATGAATGGTAATACTCTAAAATATGGGATAAGAAATAAGTATTTTTAAGAGATTGGGTAGCTCATATAGATGATAAAATGAAGGAGAACCTTGAGATGGATTGAGCATGTGCAACAAAGGCCAATAAATGCTCCAGTTATAAGAAATGAGAAAATTGTAGCCAGTGGCACAACAAGGGCTAGTGGTAGACACTAACGAACTTAAATAGAGGCTGTAAGGAAGATATATTAGCTGTTAATTTAACCGAAGAGGCGTCTCTTAATATAACAGTAGAAAAGGATCCATATAATCAACCCCAAAAGCTTGGGAATTGGGATAAATGTTTTGCCGCTGATGATGATGATGAGCTTACACATTGTTCTAATAAAGTTTCAGCATGGGTATTAAACCTCTGTTATCTCTTCTTCTCTGGAATAAACTGTTTTAAGTAGGATTGATGACGAGGATGATCTATCGGATGCCAATGACCAAGATGTGCAGTGTGGGGTGTTTTTCGTCACCCCATTGAGATGGGAATACGCCCGCGCTTGTCAGGCGCATTACAGATTCCCCCTACTTAAGGTAGGCTGGGATTTAATGATTATAGGGATCCGAATCTTCGACAGCCGCGGACTAAGCTGCCGTTAATTACCCCTCATCTTTGGAGCGAGAGAACCTCCGATTGACGGGTAAAACTGGTCATGTGAACTCAATGTGCAGTGTACGTGTGTTTTGTTTTGGAGGGGGGTTTAAATATATCGGGAGCCACGCAGAGTTTTTACGGGGGTCCCGCTACCCGGATAGCGGGGTGGGGGTCAAGGGGGCTAGCTGCCCCCTTGCGGGGTGCGGGACAGCGTCCCGTTAGAAATTTTTTTCTAACAGGGACAGTGTCGTGGAGTATGTGTGTATGTACATATGTATACATATGTATAGATATACATGTATATATATAAAAAGGGGAAAAAACATCCAAAGGATGCGTGGGGGCAGCACCTTGGGCGCTGTGCGCTCAGGCACAAGCGCGCCACTTGTCGGCACGTGGGCGTTTTGCGCTTCAGCGCAGGACGCTCGAGCGCAAGCGCGCCACGTGTCGTCACGTGAGCATTTTGCGCTTCAGCGCCTGACGCTCGAGCGCAAGTGCGCCACGTGTCGGCACGGGGGCGACTTGCGCTTGAGCGCTGGGCGCTTGAGCGCAAGCGCGCCACGTGTCGGCACGGGGGCGACTTGCGCTCGAGCGCTTGCGCTTGAGAGCAAGCGCGCCACGTGTCGGCACGTGGGCGCTTTGCACTCGAGCGCTTGAGCGCAAGCACGCCACGTGTCGGTACGCGGGCACTCTGCGCTTGAGCGCCGGCGAGGAAAAGAGTCTTTTAGCCTAAAAAAAAAAAATTCTCGGAAGAGAAATCAGAGAGGAGTTGGACTCCTGAGTGTTTTTTTTTTGGGGTTTAGTGAAAGATGTTCTTCCTCCTCTGTTAGCTGGATCTTGAAGATCAAGAGATATGGGATTTTTTAAAAATCTCTCCTTTTTGAGATCTAGTGACAGATCCAAGTTCCCCTTTGTGGGTTTGGTGGTGAAAAAACTATTTAGTTTTATAGAATGAAGAGTAAAACTCTTGATTTAATTCAAAAGAAAGAAGAAGATTTTGGGACCTTGAAGAAGGAGAAAAGATTTCAGATCTAAATTTTTTTGGAGAGAGAAGTTGAGATATTTCATTATCTTTGCCTTTATAGGCTGTACACTTTACACAACCCCTTGGGCTTCACAAAATGGCATTTTGCCTATCCCATGGCTCATGTGCCATTTCTTTTTGCACATAAGCCATGGGCTTTACAAAAATTTGGCTTTATGCATATTTTTCTTACATTTATCCATAAAATAAAATAAAAGAAATACAACAAAATTGTTTATTACAAAATTTTTATCTTGGCATGGGGGGAGGCCGGCCGCTTCATGTTCGGGCTCGCCCACTGGATCTGGGCTTGGGCCTACTTGGCTTGGGGTTGACTTGGTCAACCGGGGTGTAAATTTTTACCCCAACAAATTGCCCCCCATCAATAAATGCACACCACATATGTGGGTCGTGTGCATGAAATTGATGGATCTTCTTTCACGTGGAGGCGACCTGATTTGGTTCTCGCTTTTTGGGAAGCTGGCACTGCCCTTTTTACGACATGGACAGTCGTTGCTTGACATGTCTCCGAGACGGAGTGTCCGTGATAGACGTTTTCCCTGGCCCGGAGTGATCTGGTTCCCGCTTTGGAATCCTGCGCTGCCCTTTTTGCGACTTGGACGGTCGATGCGGCCCTTTTTGCGACTTGGACGGTCGATACTGCCATTTTAGCGACGTGGGCGGTCGGTGCTGCCCTTTTTGCGACTTGGACGGTTGGTGCTGCCATTTTAGCGACTTGGACGGTCGATGCTGCCATTTTAGCGAGTTGGACGGTCGGTTCTGCCATTTTTGCGACGTGGACGGTCGGTGCTGCCATTTTAGCAACTTGGACGGTCGGTACTGCCCTTTTTGCGACTTGGACGGTCGGTGATGCCATTTTAGCGACTTGGACGGTCGGTTCTACCCTTTTTGCGACGTGGACGGTCGGTGCTGCCATTTTAGCGACGTGGACGGTCGATGCTGCCTTTTTTGCGACTTGGACGGTCGATGCTGCCATTTTAGCAACTTAGACGGTCGGTTCTGCCCTTTTTGCGACGTGGACGGTCGGTGCTGCCATTTTAGCGACGTGGACGGTCGATGCCGCCCTTTTTGCGACTTGGACGGTCGATACTGCCATTTTAGCGACGTGGACGGTCGGTTCTGCCATTTTAGCGACGTGGACGGTCGGTTCTGCCCTTTTTGCGACTTGGACGGTCGATGCTGCCCTTTTTGCGACGTGGACGGTCGGTTCTGCCATTTTAGCGACGTGGACGGTCGATACTGCCTTTTTTGCAATGTGGACGGTCGATGCTGCCCTTTTAGCGACGTGGACTGTCGATTCTGGATTTGACTTGCCCCGCTTCTTGCGGCGTCAGGGATGAAGTTGACTTGTTTCCGAGGTGGAATTTGATTCTGCCAGGGAGGTCATTGGTTGTTTGACTTGATGTGATTTGGGTTGACATTAGCATCGCTACGCTGGAATATGGTACCAGGAGCGAATCATCATTTGTCATGACAGGATTTGGGGATTTTGGTTTTGGTTTGGCATCAGCATCGCTGCACTGGAATATGGTACCAGGAGCGAATCATCATCTGCCATGAGGAGATTTCCCTCGTTCTCAGTTTAACGACTTAGGGGTTATCTGTTCCCAGTTTAACGACTTAGGGGTCATATGTTCCTAGTTTAAAGACTTAGGGGTCTATTGGATTGGAGTTTGGGATTTTGGGGTAAGGGTAGGCATCAGCGTTGCTAACACTAAAGCACATGTGCCAGGAGCAATTCATCATTTGCCTATTCCTGTTGGGGGAGCGATGGCTTAGGAGACAGGTTTAGGTCCCTATCACCTAAGGCTTTTCAATTTTATGGGCCGTGAGGGTCCCATAAAAGCATTTTCTCCCTACGAGTCGTAAGGATCCCGCAGGTGTATTTTCTCCTTAGGAGTCGTGAGGACTCCTAAGTGTGTTTTTCCTTTATGAGTCATAAGGATCCCACAAAGGTTTGTTCTCCTCATGTATCGTAAGGACACCTGAGTGGGTCTTCTCAATGGAGCATAATTCCAAAGGCGGAGACCAGCCGTGTAACTGGTGATTGTGGTGGGGCATGGGTATGACGAGAATTATTTGAGCCCGTGGATTATATACGTCAGTCAATTTGGGGACTGGCCGTAGGGCTGGAGAATTTTGAGAAATTGGATTTTGGTTGGCGTCTGCATCGCTACACTGGAATATGGTACCAGGAGAGACTCATCATTCGCCGTTTGGGGACCTGGAATTTGGATCTTGTTTGGCATCAGCATTGCTGCACTAGAATGATGCCAGGAGCAACTCATCATTTGCCTTGGGAGAACTTGGGATTTGGGTTTTTGGTCGGCATCAGCACCGCTAACACTGAAGCGAAATGCCAGGAGCGACTCATCATTTGCCGTTGCCTGTTGGGGAACGATGGCTTAGGAGACAGGTTTGGGTCCTTATCACCTAAGGCTTTTCAATTTTATGGGCCGTGAGGGTCCCATAAAAGTATTTTCTCTCCACGAGTCGTAAGGATCCCGCAGGTGTATTTTCTCCTTAGGAATCGTGAGGATTCCTAAGTGTGTTGCTCCTTTGTGAGTCGTAAGGATCTCACGCAGGGTTTTCTCCTCACAAGGTCGAGAGGACTTTGCGAGTGTATTTCATCTCTTTTCACGAGTTTGCGCCCTTTCGGGTTTTCACAGACTCGCCGGTAGTCCTGCTGTTTTTACTCACGGAGCCCTTTCGGGTTTTCATCCATGCCCGTTTTGCTTGTGGACATACCGTTTTTTTTTTTGTTTCTTTCTTTTTGTTTCTTTCTTTTTTTTGCCGCTGGTGGGACTTTAAAAGTAGTCTCCCCAGCAGGATTTGGGAGAGTTAGGGGTCATTTACGTCCGTGGATTGTATACGGTTTTGCAGGATGTATGATCCAGACCATAGGGCTGATGTGCTCAATTCGCCTGCGACTTGGAGCATTCACGTGTAGTATTTCTTGAGATATCGGCCATTGATGGGTGGCATGGGCCTCTCTCCCTCAACACTCATCAGTTGGTAGGATCCTCCGTCGAACACTTTCTCGATGACATATGGCCCTTCCCAGTTTGGCTCGAATTTTCTCTTGGCATGTCGATTGGGGATGATCGGTCTTTTGAGGACCAACACCAATTCACCTTTCTTGAAAGCGCGGAGACGGGTTATCTTGTTATAGGCCCGTGACATTTGGGCTCGGTATAGCTCCAGATTTTGCTGTACCGCGAGCCTCTTTTCTTCGAGGGCATCGAGCTCTTCAAGTCGAAGGAGCACGTTTTCCTCCTCCGTCAACTCGTGCTGAACGGCCATTCTTAAGCTTGGAACTTCGACTTCGAGGGGGAGGACCGCCTCCACTCCGAAGAGCAATGAGTATGGAGTGGACTGTGTTGGAGTACGATGCGTGGTACGATATGCCCACAACGCTTCATGAAGTTTGAGATTCCAGTCTCTCTTGTTGGCTGAAGCATTTTTCCTCAGGAGCTTGCATAGAGTCTTATTGAAGGCTTCGGCTAGCCCATTGGTTGTTGGATTATAGATGGAAGAATATCTCTAGTCTATCTTGTACTGAGTAGCGAACCTTGAGACATTGAAGCTCTTGAAAGAAGGCCCATTGTCGGAAATGATTCTTCTTGGTGTACCGAAGCGGTATAGAATATTATGCTCGAAGAATGTCAGAATATCTTTTGTTTTGACTTCTTTTAGCGGGACAGTTTCAGCCCATCTGGAGAAGTAGTCTGTCGCGGCCAATATGAACCGGTGGCCTTTGGATGATGGAGGATCAATTGGGCCAACAATGTCGGTGCCCCAGACATCGAAAGGCCATGACGCCACCGTAGGATGCAACGGATTGGGATGCTTGTGAATGAAATCACCATGGATTTGGCAGATCTGACATTTCTTTGCATGCTCTCCGCAATCCCGTATCATGGTGGGCCAATAATACCTAAGCCGTTTGATTTGAAGTCGCATCTTGGGGCCAGATTGGTGAGCACCGCAAACGCCCGAGTGACCATCTTTCATGACCTTTTGGGCTCCGGCCAATGACAGACACCTGAGCCAGAGTTGGTCATATGACCCGCGGTATAACGTGTCATTTACAAACACGTATCGGAGAGCTGTTTTCTTCAGCTGAATCCTCGCAGATTTTTCTTTCGGGCAGCTTGTCGTATCGGAGGTACTCTATGAAGGGTTCTCTCTAATCAGGCCCGTCTTGGATGATCGAAGCTTCTTCCGCAGGTCTGCTTTTCTGTTCCGCTTTCCTCTTCTCGTAGAGAGACTGGGGGTAGAATTTGCCGGCTCCTGACTGTGATCAGAATTTCGTCCATGTCAGGATCAGCCAGCTCCTTGGCCAGGCGACCGAGTACATCAGCCTTTCCGTTCAACGCTCTAGGGACTCTCGTTAGTTCAATATGAGTGAACCGTTTCATGAGTTCCATCACTCGGCCTTTATATCGAGCTAATTCGGGTTTGTATATCTTATAATTGCCGCTTACTTGGTTGACGACAAGCTGGGAGTCACCGTAAACCCGTAGCCGAAGGATTTCCATTTCTATGGCGAGTTCCAAACCAGCTATCAGGGCTTCATACTCAGCTCCGTTGTTCGTTCGAGGCTCGGTGAGAGCGAAAGAACGCCGTAGGGTTCCCATTGATGGTGTGATGAACACCAATCCTATCCCTGCTTTTATCTCCGGGACGCTTGATTTACTGGAGGTCTTTATTGATGAGGCTCCATCGAAGTAGAGCTCCCAACATGGCCCATCTTCCTCGAGATGCAGCACTTGTTCGTCGGGTAACTCACAATTTAGCGGCGACCCTTCTGGTATAGGATGAGCGGCAAGGAAGTCTGCAAGAGCTTGCCCTTTCACTGCTTTCTGAGGAGTATAAACTATGTTAAACTCAAGTAGCATGACAGCCCATCTTGCCATTCTGTCGGCTAGGCTCGCTCTGGTCATCAAGTGTTTGAGCGGGTCGACCTTGGAGATCAGCATAACCCGATGAGCGAGCAGATAGTGCCTCAGCTTCTTCACAGCAAATATCAGAGCCATGCATTGCTTTTCGATTGGGGAATAGTTGTGTTCCGTCCCGACTAGAGTTCGACTGAGGTAGTAGAGGGCATTTTCTTTTCCCTCCTCGTTATTCTGGGCAAGGAGCGCACCAAGTGACTCATCTAGCGCAGCAGTGTAGAGAATCAGCGGTTTATTCGGAATGGGGGAGGCCAGCACTGGAGGGTGCAACAAGTATTGTTTGATTCTTTCGAACGCTGCTTGACATTCGGCATTCCAGATAAAAGGAGCTCCTTTCTTCATGAGCTTTGAGAAGGGCCTACATCTCCCTGATAAATTTGAGATGAACCTCCGTATATAAGCAAGCTTGCCTTGAAAAGATCTTAGCTGCATCAGACTCTTCGGAGGGGGCATCTCCATGATGGCCTTTATCTTTGATGGGTCAACTTCGATCCCTCGATGTCGGACTATGAAGCCCAGGAATTTTCCCGATGACACGCCAAAAGCGCACTTCAGAGGATTCATCTTCAGATCCTATTCCCTCAATCTGGTGAGAACGGTCCTAAGATCTTGGATATGATCGGCCTTGGTTTTAGTCTTGACGACCAGATCATCAACGTAACATTCGACCACTTTATGGATTAGGTCATCAAAGATATTGGTCATTGCCCTTTGATATGTAGCACCTGCGTTCTTCAGTCCGAACGGCATTACCTTGTAGCAATATATTCCGATCGGGGTTCGAAATGCTGTGTGCTTCTCATCCTCAGGCGACATCTTGATCTGATTATATCCAGACGAGCCATCCATAAAGGTGAACAATTCGTAATTTGAGGTGTCATCGACCATCATTTCCATGACCGGTAGCGGGAAGTCGTCTTTAGGACATGCCTTGTTGAGGTCCCTGAAATCGACACAAACTCGTATCTGCCCATTTTTCTTCTTCACTGGGACTATGCATGCGATCCAGTCCGTATATTTCTCTTCCCTAATGGGCATCGATGAGTTTCTTGGTTTCCTCGATGACCTTTTCTTCCAACTCCCTTCTCATTCTTCGAGGAGCTTGTTTGAATGGCTTAGCATCAGGAGATATAGCCAACTTATGTACGGCCACTTCAGGGGAAAGGCCGGGCATTTCTTTGTATGTCCACGCGAAGCAGTCGACAAACTCATGCAGCAGGGCAATTAGCTGCGCTTTCATTTCCTCTGACAAGAGCGAGCTGATATAGGTCGGCCTTGGATTATCGGGCGTTCCTAAGTCAATCTCGGTTAGCTCGTCAAAGGTTGCTTGTCCGTCATCTTCGAGCTCTTGAGGAGCTTCTTCTGGCTCGGCCATCTCGTCATCAACATTTGATCTTTCGCTGGCCCTACCAACATGGACCATGTAGCACGTTTTGGAATCAGGTTGAATGTAACCCATGCCCCGTCTATCTGGAGTTCGTCCATCGATGAGCGCTAGGACCTGGGGCGGATGCCATAGCCTTTCGTAAAACTTTGCTTCGGACTCCGTTTGATATAACCGGCATCCGCACTTTTTGAAGTATTCCCGCATCTCGGGCGCATAGTATCTGGGATTGAGGACGGCCCTTATGCCTCTTTCTTATGGAAGTCATGCGACAGACAAATCGTCCGGATGCACAACGGGGTTCGACCCATAAAACAGGATGCCCTTCTGTCCCTTTTTCCTCCCGGGAACGTAGAAAGTTTTCAGCTGGTCCACGGTGGAGACTGACAACGCATCGAGCTCTTTGCACATCTGCTCTGGTACCCTTGTGACGGCTAGGGACCTTTCTGCAACTTTGAAGGTCTCTCTTAGTTTCGCTTGCTGCATGGGGGTCCAATCTGCACAGCTGTTGCACGGCAGGTCCTCTTCTTCTGACTCTTCAGTGTCACTGCCAAGATGAGGGCGGACTTTGCTGCTAGATGGGCCTTCAGTATCAGATTCGTCCGTATCGCTACCGAAACGAGGGCGAGTTTTACGGAAAGACGGACTTCCAGCGTCGGACTCATCAGTGTCACTACCGAAATGCGGGCGTACTTGGGCGTTTTTGCTTTTGAAAGTAACAGCCGGCTCAGATTTTCCTTTGAGTCTTGGGGCCGCTTTATCTTCAGTCAGTTGTGGCTTAGCATTTTGGTGGTTCATAAAATACCGAGAATCTTCATATCGGACTTCATGCACACCGAACGGCTGGATGTCTCCGTCAATGCGTCTTTCTTCGCCATTTTTAGTATACTTCATGCATTGATGGAGAGTTGACGGGACAATACCGTAATCATGGAGCCACGGCCGTCCTAAGAGAATCTTATAAGACGTGTCCGCATCGATCACGTATATCTTAGATTCGGTCTGCAGATCCCCGAATTTGATTGGCAGAGCTATGGACCCCAGAACTTGCTGGCAATTTTGGTTGAAGCCTTGAATGGCAATCCTTTCCCTTGACAGGTGTCGGACGTCCATTGACAAGCTCTTCAGCGTCCGCAAGTTCATGATGTTCACTGAAGACCCCGGATCAATCAATATGCGATTAATCCGATCTCCGTCGCTGTACCTGGTCACGTAAAGCGGCCGATTGTGCTCAGCCGTTCCCAGTAGCAAGTCTTCATCCTTGAATGTGACTGCGGCGGCATGCAAAGTGTGTTGGGCTTCTTTCATATTAATTTCCGCAAAGTGAGCCTGATACCGCTCGGGGTTTTGTAGAGCGTGAATGAGAACATCTCTAAGCTCCTTAGATAGGACCAAGGCGTCGTAGATGCTCAGGAGAGACGGAAGCTTCCGGGGATGTGCCAAGACATTATAGTCCACTGAGGAAGGACTTATGTTTTCATCAGCCAGTTCTCTGCCATCTTCTTCATTAGCGACTTGTTTTCCTTCCCTTTTGGGGCGTTGCCCTGATTTGGCGGTAGAGCCCTGCCGCTTCTGAGATGGATTTGATTGGCCGTTGTGGCGAGCTCCTCGTCCTCTTCGGGAAAACAGAGCTCCTCTTCCGAGTCGCTGCCAAGATGGATGGCGTAGCAGGTCACTACTGGGATCTCTTCATTGGAGTCTTCTTCTAACTCCTCCAGAATTTCAGCCGCTTGTACAGGGAAGAACTCCTTCAATTGAATCAATGTTCTTTCCTTTTGTTCATATTCTTCGAGGGAATAGATATATTTTTGAATGGTCGATCTCCCTGCACTCTTTTTCGCGCCGAGCTGCACTTTTCTTCTTCTTGAGTTTCTTGGATTTTGAGCCTGATGGAGCCGCATTGGCAGCTGGACTGGTAGGCTTCTTCTGTCCTTTCCATTCCATCCTGGGCTCTTTCTGAAGCAGCTTTAGCATCTTCTTCGTCTTATTAGATATGTGCGTACTCTACGGAGGCCGCGATGAGTCAGTTTCGTTTGTCAGGACAGCAGGTTCAGCTGTCTGCTCCCAGAAGGCTTCAACTTCTGTCTATATAAAGTTGGCGGTGGCAACTTGATTGTTCACCAACACGCTTTTGGACAGCTCGATCTCTCCAGCCTTGTACTGCTTCTCGACCCAGTCTTTGAAGATATAGCAATCCTCGATCGCATGGCTGACTACTCGGTGGTACGGGCAATACAGGGGATTGTCGGTCATTTTTGCTTCTTGGTGTCTTTTCGACTCCGGCAATTGTAGGCCGTTCAAGGCATCTTGAAATATCTTACGGACCTTGTCCCTTCTGAAAGAGTAAACCTTGTTCTTCTTCTCCTCTAGGGAAGGCCCATCTCCTCCCAGCAATGGCTTTCGAGACCGGTTGGTTTTGGATTCGCCCGCCCTTCGCTTTTCTTCATTGTCGGACGCATTGAAGACATTGGTACTGCTGGAACTCCCGCTTCTACGGCTGTCATCCCGCTTGCTTTTCCAAGTTTTGTCTCTCTGAGAGTCCGGCGGGGACTCTTGCTTCGAGCGTTCCAGCATTTGGACTTTCTTGGTTAGCTCTTGAAATGTCTTGAGGCCTGCTGTACACAAGAATGGGACCATCCAATTGCTGAGGTTCCCAATGAGAAGGCTGACGGACTGGTCCTGCTCCAGCGGCGGTTCGCACTTGACCGTGAGATTACGTCATCGGGCAATAAAGTCAGTGTTGCTTTCATTCTTCTCCGGCTTGGTCCTCATAAGGTCGGCAATGGAGATTTTATCACTGACACTCATGAACCTTTGCCGAAACAGAGACTCCATTTAGGCAAAGGTAATGACGGACCCGTCTGGTATACTCGCGTACCAGTCGAAGGCGACACCGGTAAGGCTGTTGACAAATTGACGAAGAAGGAGTGCGTCATTGCCCCCTGTATTTCCACACGAGGCTTTGAAGTGGGCGACGTGCTGATTTGCATTCCCCGTTCCGTCGAACCTTCCGAATTTAGGAATGACGTAGCCGCTCGAGAACTCGATCAGATCGTAGTGTGCGGGATACGGCCGCCCACTACTGCCAATTTCTTTCTGAGCTTCAGCTTCGGCCACCAATGTTTTAACTTTGCTGGTGACCAAATCCATTATCCGATCTTGTGTTAGCGGGATAGTGCTATCTGGGGCCAAGGCATCCCCAGAAGCGGAATGTGGCCGGCTTTCGTGCGGCTCGACCATTCTTGGACCTAAAGAAGCAGGCAAGGGCTGCTTCGGATTGTCATCACCCGGCTGATTAGTAGCGACTTGTGCTTGATTAGGAGGCGCTCGAGCAATTTGAACCGTAAGCTGCAGCACAACGTTCGTTAAGTCGTCAATCTTCAAATAGAGCTTGGTCATCTCTTTATCCTTGCTCCTGAGCTGTTTTCGAAGCTCTTGGAGCAGCTCTTGCTCTGCGGTTCTGGGGCGGAAGGTCGGCTCTTCCTCGCTCTCTGAGCTTGACTCTGCCTGGACCGAAGGGTCCTTCTGCCTATCGTCCTCATCAAGAGGGTTTTCATCATCCAGCGGAGGCGGCTGTTCTTGGGAAGCGGCAACCACATTCAAGCCAGATTGGACTTGGGATGTGGTGGTCCCATCCTTGCTTTTGCTGCGAAGGTTGTCGCTGGGACGCCCGCCCGCCATATAGACCGTATGGACGACATATCCAGCCATCTTTTTATTATCGGCGGCTGATTTCACGGATCGCTGTCTTGGCTCTCCTGTTTCGGTAGCGGGCAGTCGATTGAAGGCAGATGGCCTGGCCGGATTCTTGAATGGTGCTGGCGCTTCTTTTCTGGATTTTCTCCGCTGCTTTCGTGTGGCACAGAGCGTCCGATAGACTCTTAAAGAGACAGTGTCATACCTTTTCTGTTGGGGCCGGGACGCATCTCTTTGTAGTATTGTTCGGACCGCTGTCTTCTTGATTCTGGCGGTCATGGCATTTTTCTGAACCCACTTCAGAGACTCGAAGGAATTGCTGATTCTCACGTCCGACTCAGCCGTCGTCGCGGGGCGACCCTGCACTTGGAACTTCACAAAATTCCATTTGGCCGAAGTCCTGGCCCTCTTGTTGGCTCGATACCTGAGCCGCTTCTGCCTTAACTTTTCTGTTCTAAGCACCTGGCAAACTTCGGCTCTTTGGGAAGACGCCATAGACCTGGCGATGGAGGATTTTGGAGATACGATCGATTGTGCACTTGTTGGAGTCATCGCCTGAGCTCGTCCGCAACATTTGATGTTGCCCTTCGTACCGGAAGTCTTGCCCCCAGCTGGAGCGCCAGAGAGCCGTTCAGACACCATTTTAAGTTTCGTTTGTGGTGCCTTGGCGATCACAACATTCGGCCTCTTGCCCTTTGAGACCGGCTTGGCCGCCTGCTTTGCTGGGATTTCTGCCAGATGAGCGCTTCCGGCAGGGTAGATGATGACGGAGCCAAACTGGCGGGGCAGTTCCTCCCACTGTCGACTGAGGCTTGCGGGGAGAACCACACGAGCATTGACCTTGACCACGTACGGGATCGGGGTCGCGTTGGAAGCCGAATTCATCTTGGGAGACATTATCGTCGAAAGTTGATTGCTGCACGGAAAAAAACATCATTTTAGAATAGGCAATCGATGTGATATTGATTGAGTTCGCATGAACGTTTAACCCGAAATATGGGAGGAGAGACATGTCCCATCGGGCGTGCCAGAATCTGTAGGGTGTTTTTCGTCACCCCATTGAGATAGGAATACGCGCACGCTTGTCAGGCGCATTACAGATTCCCCCTGCCTAAGGTAGGCTGGGGTTTAATGATTGTGGGGATCCGAATCTCTGACAGCCGCGGACTAAGCTGCCGTTAATTACCCCTCGCATTTGGAGCGAGGGAACCTCCGATTGACGGGTTAAACTGGTCATGCGAACTCAATGTGCAGTGTACGTGTGTTTTGTTTTGGAGGGGGGTTTAAATATATCGGGAGCTATGCAGAGTTTTTACGGGGGTCCCGCTACCCGGATAGCGGGATGGGGGTCAAGGGGGCTAGCAGCCCTCTTGCGGGGTGCAGGGCAGCGCCCCGTTAGAAATTTTTTTCTAACAGGGACAGTGTCGTGGAGTATGTGTGTATGTACATATGTATACATATATATAGATATACATGTATATATATAAAAGGGGAAAAGACATCCAAAGGATGCGGGGGGCAGCACCTTAGGCGTTGTGCGCCTAGGTGCTGTGCGCTCAGGCGCTAGAGTGCCACGTGTCGGTACGTGGGCGCTCTGCGCTGGACGCTTGAGCGCAAGCGCGCCACGTGTCATCACGTGAGCGTTTTGCGCTTCAGCGCCTGACGCTCGAGCGCAAGCGCGCCACGTGTCGGCACGGGGGCGACTTGTGCTTGAGCGCTGGACGCTCGAGCGCAAGCGCGCCACGCGTCGGCACGCGGGCGCTCCGCGCTTGAGCGCCGGCGAGGAAAAGAGGCTTTTAGCCTAAAAAAAAATAAATTCTCGGAAGAGAAATCAGAGAGGAGTTGGACTCCTGAGTGTTTTTTTTTTTGGGTTTAGTGAAAGATGTTCTTCTTTTTCCTCCTCTGTTAGCTCGATCTTGAAGATCAAGTGATATGAGATTTTTTAAAAATCTCTCCTTTTTGAGATCTAGTGACAGATCCAAGTTTCCCTTTGTGAGTTTGGTGGTGAAAAAACTATTTAGTTTTATAGAATGAAGAGTAAAACTCTTGATTTAATTCAAAAGAAAGAAGAAGATTTTGGGACCTTGAAGAAAGAGAAAAGATCTCAGATCTAAATTTTTTTGGAGAGAGAAGTTGAGATATTTCAGTATCTTTGTCTTTATAGGCTGTACACTTTACACATAGCCCCTTGGGCTTCACAAAATGGCATTTTGCCTATCCATCATGTGCCATTTCTTTTTGCACATAAGCCATGGGCTTTACAAAATTTTGGATTTATGCCTATTTTTCTTACATTTATCCATAAAATAAAATAAAAGAAATACAACAAAACTGTTTATTACAAAATTTTTATCTTGGCATGGGGGGAGGCCGGTCGCTTCATGTCTGGGCTCGACCCGGGCATGGACCCACTGGATCTGGGCTTGGGCCCACTTGGCTTGGGGTTGACTTTGATTTTGACTTGGTCAACCGGGGTGTAAATTTTTACCCCAACATGCAGAGGCTTGTAATTGTTACCCAGGTACATTTACTCTATTTTTGTTGATTTTTAATGCTTTTATTTATCTCTTACTTGCATTACATTTTCTTTGGTTCTAAATATGTCCCATAATTTTGCAGAAGTCCTGAAATTAACTGTACTTATATGATTTTAAGATGTGCAAATTTGCTATAATATATTGAAAACATATTTTTTCCTATAAATATCATCCCAGCAATTCGTAGTTAATTTTTATCTCAATCCTGCAATGTTTGGTCAACGCCCCTCCTTTTCTTCTCCAACAAATACCATGCCAGAAGTTTGTTGTTGATTTCTTTCTGATTATGTTGGAAGTAGCTAGTTGTCTCATCCAGCCGGAACTGAATAACGTCAACACTCCAGATTCAATAATCTTTCGACCATCACATAATCTAAAAATTAGATACTACTCTTCTCGATTTTTCGGTCTTCGACATGAATCTTTAAAAAAAAAAAAAAGAAATCCTCAGTTTACTTATATGGTCATATGAGATATGACTACCTTTCACATCGATCTTATATATTGCCATAGTCCAAAATCTCTAATGGTTTTCTCTCTCATCTTATCCTCATCTAGAGATCCCGCTAACTGTTTCATATAGATTTCATTTGCATTGATCCTAATCTCCATTCTCATTCTAGATATAACGACTTATTCAAAGTGTTGACCAATTAAACATGGTTCTTAGTTTTCTGAGTTTATCTGTATCTGACTACATTTTTCTGAAAAGGATTGGGACTAAGAGGCAAGAACTGAACAGGTTGACACTGAAACAACATTCACAACTCATCGATACGGAAAATACTCTAAAGTTCACATTTAACAATGGCATGAAAAAGGTGTCATGTTCAATACGCATGTTTATATTTGAAGTGCTTGTGCTTCCTACGGTTGCAATGCTAGCCGATTATACATGGTATCTAAAATGCATGGTGTTGGTTGTTGACTAAGGTATTTCCGGTGTTCACTAGAGCCGGTTATTGTAAATGTTCTAATAGCCTATGTAGCACGGGTTCGGATACGGATACGGGATACGATAATAATATGAATAAGTATACGGTATTATGTTAGATATTCAATGCACATTTAAACTTTTTGAGCGCCTTAATTTCCAAGAGAAAGAAGATGCATCGAATCGAGAGAGGATGATGAGATATTTATAAGTCCGAGCGAATCCGAAAGAATCCAAGAGTTTCCGAGAGTTTCGGACTCCGAAACGTGATCGGGGACGATCCGTGAGGCACATACAAGTATCCATGCTTCATAGCCAATAACTTATGTAGAAGCACTCAGTAAGGTTTCTGAGATAGTTTTAAAGTTTTAATAAATTAATGACCGTATTTTGTGACCACATTTATCAATTTTGGGTATAGTTCACGAGAAATACTTTTCCTACTCACTATTAGCTCATACCTGCATGTACCCAAGAGACAAACGCCATGGATCCCATGTATTGCTTTAATATCTAGATGATGTGAGCCCCATCTTTTTATCTCTTGGGTACATGTGGGTAGGTAAAGTATTTCTCATAGTTCACCCAAGGATCCGGTTTTTTTGGATTTTTCTTTGAACATCCCATATAGGCTCTAAACGTATTATTTCGGTGGTAATGAGTCAATTTATCAACTGAGCAACTCTTTGCACACATCTCTTTGATAAGGGCTGAGCTGCATTGGTGTTTATTTGCTATCAGTTCGAACTATTTTTTCAGTTGTGAATTTTGCTATATATATTCAATAGTTTCATTTATGTGCAATACTTCTAAATTGTTTAGATTCTGATGATCCTCTCCATGCATCTACCTATGAACTGAATTCTGCTTTAGCAACTGAATCTATCAAAATAACGATAAATTGTCGTCTCACGTTATGCCAAATAGTTGATCTAAGTAATATAAAGTGGTACAGCCTATGACTCAAAATCTGTGTTTCCCATTATATATTATATAGAAATCTGTTTTGGGAGCAGATTCAACCCATTTTTTGGCGTTTTCCCCAGTCATTTATCTCATTTATTTCCAATTGCTGTTGTATTAGTAGCAATCGGTTTCTTTCGCTGCTTATTTTTTCAAAATGCTAAAGGATAAGATAGATTCATCAAATCTTCTGCATTTTGTTTGTCAAAAATGGTCAGGCATCGGACTTGCAAAGTTTAATCTTAAACATCATGTTTATGAGAGAAATAATTTTGGCATATTCTAATTTCTCTAATTGATATGCAGAAAGAAAGAGTAAACAACAATGATAGATCTATCTCTGGGAAATCAGTGTCCATATCAAATGAAGACGCATCTGCCATTAATGATGTTCTTTATTTTTTTGAGCAGGTATTGACTTTCTAATATCAATACAAAGGATTCCTCCTGAAATATCGTGCATGTGTGGATTGAATAGTCCTGATTGTGCCATCTATGAAGATAAAAGGCTTATATGTTCCATTAAAACCATTGATTTTTTTAAAAAAATTAATGTGATTTGACCATAACCCTACCAAGTTCCTGGGTGCATTTTTCTAATTTTTGTCTCTCTCAGCCTCAGCCGCACCACATTGAGATGAGGCAAGAGGGTGCATCTCTATATGAAGCAGTGTCACAATACTTGGTTTTTCATGTGCAATTATTTGATGCAACTGATAAATGATGCGTCTATGAATTATTATTTGGGTTCTTTGTGAAATTCTGGTTATTTTGTGACAGCTAAGTTTATTTTTGGCTCATTCTTATCAAAGGCTCACTGTTGATTGTAAGAATCACACTTTGATCCACAAAATTCTGGTTATTTCGTGGATCGAAAGTTTCCGTTTTTAAAAAACACGGACCGGTCTGCAATGGAGTACTCTCCTATATATATATTATGCTTTCGAATTATACACTTCCAATAATTATATGAAATAAGAATCAGGTTGTCTAATTATTTCAGTAAATTCATCTATTTCGACAGTAATTCCTGTCGGCCTATCCAACAATTAAATGGTATTTCTTTATCTGTCAACGGACAGGGTCTCATACTGTGATTAGTGAAAATACATTTAAGGGTTTCTGTTTTCTCTTTGATAGAAGTATGTGGTAGATATTGAAAATGGAAAATCTTTGAGATGGTGTTATTTTGTCTCGTACTATCTATGAGAGCCATCTCAAGTGCTTTTCATTTCTCTTGGGTACACTTCTTGTTTTGTAGCTTCCTTGTTCGGCTTACTTTTAAATTATATGCTAGTAAATAGTGAAGAAGGTTGATTCTTGTTGCTAATAAGGCAATCACAAAGCAAACACACAATCGATAACGAGAAGAAATCAAATCACAGGCAAGATGAAAATATGAGAACTTACTACAAAACAAATAGGCGAAAGCGAAGCTTTATTAATAATCCAAATACGGGGGAGTGTAAATCGATGGAGAAAACACAAATCTCTCTCAAACCCTAGATCTCTCACAATAACAATGGGTTCTCACCAATAATCAAATTGCTCTCTTCTAGGTAAAAAATAAGCTATCATATATATAGCATACAAAAGATATTCCCTAAAAACTAATTTCTTAACTAAGGAAATTTCGCATCAGATGACAGACATCTGTCTCCTATGGGAAGACGTATGTCAGAGTATATTCAGAAACTTCAACTCTCTGTCTAGGCTTACAGACGTCCGCTACAGTGGGACAGACATATGTAGGGTACTTACCGAAACTCCAGAATTGACAGAGCGAGGCAGACGTCTGCACAGACGTCTGTTCTGGAGGTAACTTCAAATCTGCTTCGTGATAATGCCGGATCAAATAGGGAAATCAATAGGGATGAATGTGAGGCACACATAACAATTCTGTAGAGAAATAATGAGTTTATGGAGGTTATTTCTAGATTTAAGCTTTCACCTACTGGACTGCATCATGTGTAATGCACCTCATATCTAGTTGCATGCTATTTGTTTCTTCCATTTGGCATTTGTAAGTTATTTATTACTTTATTTTCTTTTATCATACTAATTACCACACGTCTTTCAGGAATCGCAAGACAATTGTTGTGATTGTCAAAGACATAGTTCTGGGACAGAAATGAAAGCCGATTCAAAAGCATCCACCAATGGAGTTTCATCTCTGCATACTAGGGTGAATGTGAACTTTGGTGGAACCGAAGAGCCCGTCCATGCTCATACTCGGAGGCGGCATATCTATAGCAACAATAAGCCAAAGTCTTCAAATAAACAACGGTTTTCCCCTAGTAGTAACTTCATAAGTGACAATAGATGCAATCATCATGAAAATTTAATGGAAAGCCCACAAAGCAGACCAATTGGTTTTTTCTTTGGATCAACTCTGCCGGATAATAATAGGTGCCTTTATTTTATTATGCTTGTAGAGATTACAGCTTCTGTTCTAGTTTACTACGTATCCCTGCTCTTATCTCTTACCTCAATATGTTTTATTTATCTTGTTATTATTATTTTTGGTTTTTCGCCCAACATTGTCAAAGTTGAGCGGTTCTCCTGATGAATTTCAGCATTGTAGTCATCACCTGTTGATAGAGAGAGAGTTTAAGCAGCAGAAGTATCCCCCCCCCCCACCCCCCATTATTCCCTTTGTACTGCAAGGTTATCTTATTCTCATGTTCATGTTATTTTATCTAGGTATTATAAGTTCCATGAGCGGTGCCTTGATGACCGGAAGAAATCAGGAATGGCTTGTAGTGAGGTAATTCACTATTTATCAGATGAGTAGGGATAACTGTTAGAAATTTTTTCACGGCATATTGTATAATCTAACTTCCTAGTTCAAAGAAATTCTGGCCAACTATTAAAACCTTTTTTTTATGGTTCTCGCCTAAGAGCATATTGCGTACTAATTTCTGTTACATTTTATGCTAAAAAAATGGCTCGTTGGTTTTTGTCGCGACCATAGGATTGCCTATAACGTATTGTTTTCGACTTGAATTGTGTGGTAACATCATTTTTTTGGGGTCATTTCTACTCTTGATTAATTATAAATTCATTGGCTATTTGTCTTCCAGTTAACATATGAGGTTTAATACCTTTTGTGTCTGTCAAAACAATAATTTTGCATTTTCTCTTGTTAGAATCATATACACTGTGTATTGCGTATTTGCAGGAAATGAACAAGCTCTACTCATTTTGGCCATTTTTCCTCGGAAGCAGATTTTAAGATTTTATCCCTCAATATACAGGGAGTTCCGGAAGCTAGCACTGGAAGATGCAGCTACTAAATATGATTTTGGTCTTAAGTGTCTATTCAGATTCTACAGGTATCACTGTTGGGGTCGAAAATTGTATCCCGGTTGACCAAGTCAAAGTCAACCCCAAGCCAAGTGGGCCCAAGCCCAAATCAAATGGGCCAATGCCCAAGTCGAGCCCGAATATGAAGTCGCCGGCTCCCCCGTGCCAGGATAAAAAATTTGTAATAAATAATTTTGGTGTATTTCTTTTATTTTATTTTATGAATAAAAGTAAGAAAAATGGGCATAAAGCCAAATTTTTGTGAAGCCCATGGCTTATGTGCAAAAAGAAATAGCACATGAGGCATGAGATGGGCAAAATGCCATTATGTAAACCCCAAGGGGCTATATGTAAAGTGTATAGCCTATAAAGTCAAAGATAATGAAAATATCTACACAACTTTTTCTCTTTCCAAAAAGAATCAAGATCTGTGATCTTCTCCTTCCTCAAGGTTTTAAAACATTCTTTTTTCTTTTGAATTAAATCAAGAGTTTTACTTTTTCTTTTCAAAAACTAAATAGTTTTTCACCACAAAACCCACAAAGGGGAGCTTAGATCTCCCATCAGATCTTAAAAATAAGAGATTTTTAAAATCTCATACTTCTTATTCTTTAAGATCCGGCCAACAGAGGAGGAAAGAAGAGATCCATCTCCAGAAATCTCATCTTGGGAAGATCCAAGGCCAAAGGAGAGAAACAAAGCAGCCCCTTTGATCAGTTCTAAAACTTTTTAGAAGTTTAACTCCAAGGGTCAAATCGGGAGCACAACTTCTAGTGCAGGGACAAAGTCCCCTTTCTGATTGACGCCCAGCTCCCACGTGCCTAGCACGTGGGGCGTTGGCGCCCAGCGCTCAGAGCGCTAGTGCCCACGTGCCGAGCACGTGGGGCGCCCGGAGCTCGCACGTGGTGCGCCCAGCGCCCGGAGCGCTGGCACCCAGCGCTCAAAGCGCTGGCGCACGTGCCCGGAGCACGCACGTGGTGCGCCCAGCGCCCAAAGTGCTGGCGCCTACGTGCCAAGCACGTGAGGCGCTAGCGCCCAGCGCCTGCGCGCTATGCGCGTGAGGCGCTGGCCCTCACACATCCTTTGGATGCTCTTTCCATTATACACACACACACATACTTTACAACACAGTCCCCCGTTAGAAAAAACACCCCGCAAGGGCGCTGCCTCGCATCCCGCAAGGGCGCTGCTAGCCCTCTTGACCCCCAACCCGCTATCCGGATAGCGGGACCCCCGTAAAAACTCTGCGGGGCACCCGATATATCCAAAACATCTTCAAAACATGACACTGCATATTGAGTTCACATGACCAGTTTAACCCATCAATCGGAGGTTCTCTCACCCCAAAGGCGAGGGGTAATTAACAGCAGTTTAGTCCGCGGCTGCCGGAGATTCGGATCCCCACAATCAGTAAACCCTCGCCAGCCCTAGGCAGGGGGAATCTGTAATGCGCCTGACAAGCGCGCGCGCATTCCCATCTCAATGGGGTGACGAAAAATACCCTACAGATTCTGGCACGTCCGATGGGAGCTATCTCTCCTTCCATATTTCGGGTTAAATATCAATGCGAACTCAATCAATATACATATCGACTGCCGGTACTGAAATCATGCTTCTTTGTGCAGGTTAACAAATTTCAAATTGCAATCTCCGGACGTAGTAAAAATGTCTCCAAGGACAAGCTCAGCTCTCGACACAGCTCCCATCTCCTACACGATGAAGATGGACGCCAGGATGGTCCTCCCGGCCAGTCTCAGACGACAATGGGAAGAGCCGCCGCTACCATTTGGCTCTATTCTGTTCGTGTCAGCTAACGCCGTCTCAGCTTCTCAAGCCCCGGTGACAGACAAACCGGTCTCGAAAGGCAAGAGGCCAAATGTGGGGGTCTCGAAGGCGCCCCAACTCAAACGCAAGTCAGTGTTTGAGCGACTTTTCTTGGCCCCGGCTGGGGGCAAGGCCATCAACACGAACAAAGCAACGAGGCGTCTCGAACAAGCTCCAGCGGTGTCCTCGACGACTGCTCGATCGGGTATCTTCTCTAAGCTCCCCGCCAAAGATAAAGAGATGACTGGATATACTGTCCACACTGTCTACATGATGGGCACGCGCAGCAAGAGCAAGGATGGGGCTACTCCATCTCAAATCCAATCTGGTGTGAATGTGGCTGTCACTTCCCAAGACCAGCATCCTCCGGAAGGTAATGAAAATTCTCCAAGTGAAACTGATAAGCAGAGTGATCCCTCGATTCATGAGATGTCGAGCTTGGAAAGCGAAGAGGAGCCAATCTTCCGTCCCAGGAATGCAGAGCAGGAACTTCTTCAAGATCTCCGAAAACAGCTAAGAAGTAAAGACAAGGAGATGGCCAAACTTTACTCCAAAATTGACGACTTGACGAATGTCGTAATGCAGCTCACGGCCCGAATTGCCTCTCAGCCGCCCAATCAAGCGCAGGGCTCTGCTCATGAACCGGGAAACGATGTCCCAAGACAGCCGACGCCTGTTCCCTCAAATCCAAAGGTGGGCGGACCACATGAAAGTCAGTCGCATCCTATCTCGGGAAATGTCTTGGCTACCGATGATAGCAATCCGCTAACTCAAGATCAAATCATGGATTTGGTTGCCAACAAAGTAAAAACATTGGTAGCCGAAGCCGGAGAGCAAAAATATGTCAGCAGTAGCGGGAGACTATATCCTGCTCGGTACGATCTTGTGGAGTTTCGCACTGGCTATGTCGTCCCCAAATTTGAAAGGTTTGATGGGATGGGAAATATGAACCGACACATTGCCCAATTTAAAGCATCATGCGCGAATACTGAGGGCAATGATGCGCTCCTTCTCTGCCAGTTTGTCAATAGCTTGACCGATGTTGCTTTCGATTGGTATGCAAGTATACCGGATGACTCGATCACGACGTTCGCTCAAATAGAATCCATGTTCAAGCAATGGTTCATGAGTGTCAGCGATAAAATCACCATTGCCGACCTCGTAAGGACCGGGCCAAAAAACAACGAAAGCAACATGGATTTTATAGTCCGATGGCGCAATCTTTCTGTCAAATGTGAATTGCCATTGGAGCAAGACCAATCTGTCAGTGTTCTTATAGAAAATCTGAAGGACTGGATAAAACCTTTCCTGTGCACCACAGGCCTTAAAACATTCCAAGAGTTGACCAAAAAGGTCCAAATGTTGGAACGATCAAAGCCCGAGTCCACTCAGGATCTTCAGTTCATAAACAGACCGAAACCTTGGAGGGACGACAACCGAAAAGGCAGAAGTTCTAACAGCACCGATTCTTTAAATAAGCAGATAGAGAGGCCGGAGCAAAAACTAACAAATCTCGAGAGCCAAATTTGGAGGAAAGAAGAAATAAGATCTACTCTTTCCGAAGGGACAAGGTCCACAAAATTTTCAAAGATACTCTGAAGAATGGCCTGCGGCTACCAGAACTAAAAAGGCTAAGTGAAGCGAGCAGGACCGATCATCCCAATTTTTTCCCATACCACCGAGTTCTAGGGCACACTATTGAAGACTGTTGCATCTTCAAGGATTGGGTCGAGAAACAATACAAGACGGGAGAAATATCATTGTCCCCTGGTGTGTTAACAAACAATCAAGCTGCGACCGCCAATTTCATACAAACGGAGACTGAAGTCTTTCAGGGACCTGATTCTCTCAAACATCCGCCTTTCTCTGAAGAGAGCAGACCAAGGAAACAAGCTAAGAGCCAAGCGAGCAATATTGCCAATGAAGAAGCAATAGACGGGTACACAACCCATACTGTCTACATGATGGAGCTCAGAGGAACAAGTCCTCCTACGCCTTATAATCATGACAATGACGCGGTTGTTGCCATCCAATATCGGCTCGATCCAAATGATGAAGAGCTCGCACAGGCCATTAAGCCAAAGGAACCCATGGTTCATGCTGAATCAAGCTCAAGCGGTAAGGATGATCTCGTTGTCGTACCCGGGACTATAGAACAAGTATTATTTCAATGACTTCAAAAGCAGCTTCAGGACAGGGACAAAAAGATGGCCAAGGTCTATTCAAAAGTCAACGAGCTGGCAAACGTCGTGGCAGATCTCACGACCCAAGTCGCCCGATTACAATTACAGAAAAATCAAATTTTGGTTCGTGAGCTAAGGATTGATATCCGGAAGCAGCCAATCGATACTCCTTCCGGCCTAAAAGCGGAACACTTTTGCGAAAAACGGCCGCGGTCAGCCTCCAGTCCCTCTGATACGTACACTGAACATGGTAAGCGGACAGTAGGCGAACCAAAGACTGATTGTCCTCAGGGTCCAGCATCAGTAAGGCCACCTACTCTAATGGAGAGAAAGATGAAAGTATACTCCTTCAGGATAGAGGAAGTCCGTAAAATATTCGAGGACGCCTTGAACAACGGTCTTCAGCTGCCTATTCTAAAGAGGCCACATGAGATGAACATGACCGGCAGTCCCATATACTGCTCATATCATAGAATGGTGAGTCATACCATTGAAGACTGCTATGTTTTTAAAGATTGGGTGGAGAACCAATACAAACTTGGGAAAGCCTCACAGTCGTCAGATGTACCGACAAGCCACAGAGCTACGATCGTCAACACAGCCCTGCCAAGATCAAAGTCTGAGGAGCTGGGATAAGCAAACCACAGACCACCAAGTATTTAAACTGGGAACAACAGACCACCAAGTCTTTAAACTGGGAACAGCAGACCACCAAGTTTTTAAACTGGGAACAACATACCACCAAGTCTTTAAACTCGGAACAACAGACCACCAAGTCTTTAAACTGGGAATAAATGACCACCACGTCGTTAAATTGGGAACAGTCGACCTCTAAGCCGTTAAAATGGGATGTAAAATGTGTAAATAAAACAAAAACAAACAAATAAATAAAAATAAATAAAAAGCCGAAATGATGGGGCAACTCGCAATAAAGCCGAAACGATGGGGCAACCGCGAGTAAATAGCCGAAATGATAGGGCAATCGCGACCTTCGCGATAAGAAAAGCTGAAATGATAGAACAACCATGGTAAAAAAAAGGCGAATGATGAGTCGCTCCTGGTACCATATTCCAGTGCAGCGATGCAAACGCCAACTAAATCCCAAATACTTAAATTTACAGCGGCGAATGATGAGTCGCTCCTGGTACCATCCAGTACAGCGATGAAGACGCCAGCCAAACTCTGAATGTCCCGACGGCGAATGATGAGTTGCTCATGGTATCATATTCCGGTGCAGCGATGCAGACGCCAATCAAAATCCAATTTCCCAAAATTCTTCCATCCCTACGGCCAGTCCCCAAACTGACTACCATATACAATCCACGGGCTCAAATAATTCTCATCATATCCATGCCCCACCGAAGTCACCCATCCAGCGGCCGGTCTCCGCCCTTGGAATTATGCTCTATTTGGGAAGACCTACTTGTATACGGAGACTGAGTAATGCCGTCGCCCGTAGGACGTGGATTAGTCCAAATCCGTATTTACTTAGATTTGGGTTTGGTGTTTTTAGTTTAAGGATGCATTAGTCGCGTTGCGGCTAAGATCAACTTAAACGTTCGTTAAGGATACGTTAATCCTGTTTTCGACTAAGATCAACTTAACGTATTGATTAATATATGGCCGTCAGGACTCGTCACCTCTCTGACGTCGTTGAAGGATTATAACGACAGGTGTCAGAGGAGTTCAGAGATGTACCCTTGAACCAAAGTTGATTTGGAGTTTTATCATTCATTTAAATGTCTAAGGATACGTTAGCCGTATTTGGGGCTAAGATCAACTTAAACGGGACCGTTTAGATCCGGCAAAAGAGCATTTGGAGGCTCTACTGTTCCAGTTTAGGGACATAGTGGTCCATAGGTAGTTTAAGGACGTTGCGGTCCATTGCCAGTTTAGGGACGTGGTGGTCTATGTTCCAGTTTAAGGACGTGGTGGTCCGTATTCCAGTTTAAAGACGTGGTGGTCCATGTTCCAGTTTAAGGACGTGATGGTCCGACATTAGTTTAAGGACGTTTCGGTCCGAAATTAGTTTAAGGACGTTTCGGTCCAATATTAGTTTAAGGACGTCTCGGTCCAACATTAGTTTAAGGACGTTCCGGTCCAATATTAGTTTAAGGACGTTTCGGTCCAGTATTAGTTTAAGGACGTTTCGGTCCGATATTAGTTTAAGGACCATCACGTCCTTAAACTGGAATATGGACCACCACGTCTTTAAATTGGAATACGGACCACCACGTCCTTAAACTGGAACATAGACCACCACGTCCCTAAACTGGCAATGGACCGCAACGTCCTTAAACTACCTATGGACCACTATGTCCCTAAACTGGAACAGTAGAGCCTCCAAATGCTCTTTTGCCGGATCTAAACGGTCCCGTTTAAGTTGATCTTAGCCCCAAATACGGCTAACGTATCCTTAGACATTTAAATGAATGATAAAACTCCAAATCAACTTTGGTTCAAGGGTACATCTCTGAACTCCTCTGACACCTGTCGTTGTAATCCTTCAACGACGTCAGAGAGGTGACGAGTCCTGACGGCCATATATTAATCAATACGTTAAGTTGATCTTAGTCGAAAACAGGATTAAAGTATCCTTAACGAACGTTTAAGTTGATCTTAGCCGCAACGCGACTAATGCATCCTTAAACTAAAAACACCAAACCCAAATCTAAGTAAATATGGATTTGGACTAATCCACGTCTTACGGGCGACGGCATTACTCAGTCTCCGTATACAATCCACGGGCAACCACAAACAAAACAAACACCCACGACACGAAGTGAAATTCTGGAGAAGGAGAAAGTTGTTACCGCGACGCGGTAGCGTAATTAACTGCGGGGGCTTGCGCCTGCAGGGAAGAGCTCACGTATCCTCACTATACATGAGGAGAACAAACCTTCGTGGGATCCTTACGACTCACAAAGGAAAAATACATTTGGGAGTCCCCACGACTCCTAAGGAGAATACACCTACGGGATCCTTTCGACTCGTAGGGAGAAGATGCTCTTATGGGACCCTTACGGCTCATAAAATTGAAAAGCCTTAGGTGATAAGGACATAAACCTGTTGCCTAAGCCATCGCTTCCCGACAGGAAAGGCAAATGATGAATTACTCCTCGCACCTTTGCTTCAGTGTTAGCAATGCTGATGCCAACCCCTACCCCAAAATTCCAATTTTCCGATCCATAGACCCCTAAGTTTATAAACTGGGAACGGATGACCCCTAATTTGTTAAACTGGAAACGAGGGAGATCCCCTCACGGCGAGTGATGAGTCGCTCCCGGTACCATATTTGTCACGACTCGAAATTGGCACGTGACGGCCATAATACTACGAAACGTCTACAAGCGTAACGCGGTAAAAAAAAGCCAAAACCCAGAAATCTAAACCAATAAAAGATAAGAAACATTATTTAAACTTTTGGAAATCTCAAGTATAAATTCTTGAAGTCCAAATTTACTTTCTTAAAAATTTCGACAACACCTCATTTGTAAAAACCAACCCCAAAAATGGGTACAACATAAATATAAAATAAAAGCATCCCCAACGGGAGCAAATCCACACCAAAAGGCGGAAAACAACCACCACAACAGATATACGACGCCGTAGCGAAGAAAGAGACGATATAAATAAAACTGCATAAAAACCTCCAAGTCACAAAAATAATATACAATATTGTCCTCACATCAAGTCTCTAAGTCATACAAGATAATGGTAGATGGAGAGTACATGATACAACGAATATACAACAAGCAATATCGGATAACCGCAAAACCTACCTAAGCAAAACTGCACACTGTCAGGCGAAACGGTATCCGCAGCAAAATATAATATGATGGATGAAAATAGCCCTGCCTCTGACTATCCTGAGGAACACCTGCAAACACTGTGGCACAACGGGGGTGAGTTGCCAACTCGTGAATAGTAAAATAACATATGCAGGTAATCGCGAGTATGTACATACAACGCGAATCTAACATAAGCATTTAATGGCAATGAATAGTCATATGTAATGCATCAGTCATGAAAGGTACGCTAGCAGGTACTACTAATACATGAAACAATAATATGACAATCGGTATGTAATAATCTTATAAGGTACTCTATCAGGTACAATAATACATGAAACAATGCATATAATAGTATGTAAATGCAATAGTCATGGAAAGTACTCTATCAGGTACAAATAATATATGAAGCAGTGCATAAACAATAAATGTAGAGTATGGAATAAAACATGTCATTTCCACGGAAATCCTAAACTTGTGGTAGGACCAAAATCCAACAAGACAATCCAATTCCCAATTTCCACAAATCAGCCCCCAAATTGGCTCTCATATCATGTAAATCTCATATATCCTGAATGTCCAACATCAAGTATATCTCATATATCATGTATGTACAATATCAGTATATCCCACATATCCTGTGTGTACAATATCAGTATATCCCACATATCCTGTTGTTGAAGTCAAAATTTGCACCCCGGTTGACCAAGTCAAAATCAAAGTCAACCTCAAGCCAGGTGGGCCCAAGCCCAGGTCAAGCGGGCCCATGCCCAAGTCGAGCCCGCAGCCAGCCTCCCCACGCCGACAACAAAATCATGTAATAAATAATTTTTATGTAATTGTTTATGCATGAATATAAACAAAATGGGCATAAAGCCAATATTTTGTAAGGCCATGGCTTATGTGCAAAAATGAAATGGCACATGAGCCATGGGATGACTAAAATGCCATTTTTGTAAAGTCCAAGGGGCTATATGTAAATATGTAAGCCTATATAAGGCAACATGATGATGAATAAAATATAACACTTTTCATTCCCCTCAAAAAACCTAGGGTTCTTTGTGCCTCCTGCTCCTTCTCCAAGGTTCTAAACCTTTTCATTTCTTTTGAATTTAATCAAGAGTTTTACTCTTTCTCTTCCAAAACTAAGTAGTTTTCCACCACAAAACCCATAAAGGGGAACTCAGATCTCCCGTCAGATCTCAAAAAGGAGTGATTTTTAAAATCTCCTACTTCTTGATCTTCAAGATCCGGCCAAAGAACATGAGGAAGAAGAAGAACCCCCTTCATCAGCTTCAAAACGTCCTAGGAGTTTTAACTCCATAACATATATATATATATATATATATATATAACAACAAATATTTCCTTTCTGAAGCATAGCTTCTGTTTCTTAGGCTAAAAGCCTCTTTTTCTCGCCGGCGCTCAAGCGCAGAGCGCCCGCGTGCCGACACGTGGTGCGCTTGCGCTCAAGCGCAAGCGCCCGAGCGCAAGCGCCCGAGCGCAAGTCACCCACGTGCCGACACGTGGCGCGCTTGCGCTCAAGCGCAAGTGCCCGAGCGCAAGTCGCCCCGGTGCCGACACGTGGCACGCTTGCGTTCAAGCGCAAGCGCTCGAGCGCAAGTCGCCCCTGTGCCGACACGTGGCGTGCTTGCGCCCAAGCGCAAGCGCTCGAGCGCAAGTCTCCCCCGTGCCGACACGTGGCGCGCTTGCGCTCAAGCGCAAGCGCTCGAGCGCAGGTCTCCCCCGTGCCGATACGTGGCGCGCTTGCGCTCAGGCGCAAGTCGCCCCCGTGCCGACACGTGGCGCACTTGCGCTCAAGCGCAAGCGCTCGAGCGCAAGTCTCCCCCGTGCCGACACGTGGCGCGCTTGCGCTCAAGCGTAGTCGCTCAAGCGCCGACACGTGGCGCACTTGCGCTCAAGCGCCCGTCGCTCAAGCGCAGAGCGCCCACGTGCCGACACGTGGCACTCTAGCGCCTGAGCGCACAGCACCTAGGCGTACAGCGCCCAAGGTGCTGCCCCACGCATCCTTTGGATGCCTTTCCCCCCTCTTTTTTATGTATATACATATATATGTATATACATATATATGTATACATATATATATATATACATATGTACACATATGTATACATATGTACACATATGTATACAAATGTACACATACACATACTCCACGACACTGTCCCTGTTAGAAAAAAATTTCTAACGGGGCGCTGCCCTGTACCCCGCAAGGGGGCTGCTAGCCCCCTTGACCCCCAGCCCGCTATCTGGGTAGCGGGACCCCCGTAAAAACTCTGCATGGCTCCCGATATATTTAAACCCCCCCTCCAAAACAAAACACACGTACACTGCACATTGAGTTCGCATGACCAGTTTAACCCGTCAATCGGAGGTTCCCTCGCTCCAAAGGCGAGGGGTAATTAACGGCAGCTTAGTTCGCGGCTGCCGGAGATTCGGATCCCCACAATCATTAAACCCCGGCTTACCCTAGGCAGGGGGAATCTGTAGTACGTCTGACAAGCGCGCGCGTATTCCCATCTCAATGGGGTGACAAAAAACACCCTACAGATTCTGGCACGCCCGGTGGGACTTATCTCTCCTCCCATATTTCGGGTTAAACGTTCATGCAAACTCAATCAATATACATACCTATATTTATACTAAAATAATGCCCTTTCATGCAGGTTTTCAAGCAATCACCTCTCAACGATGTCTCCAAAGATGAACTCAGCTCCCATCTCATACACGATGAAGATGGATTCCAGGACAGTCCTCCCGGCCAGTCTTGGGCGACAGTGGGAGGAGCCGCTGCTACAGTTCGGCTCTATTCTGTTCGTGCCAGCTAACGCCATTCCAGCTCCTCAAGCTTCAGCAACAGACAGACCGGTCACGAAAGGCAGGAGACCAAATGTGGTGATCTCGAGGGAGCCCCAACACAAACACAAGTCGGTGTCTGAACGACTTTCCTTGGCCCCAGCTGGGGGCAAGGCCATCAACACCAATAAAGCTACAACGCATCTTGAGCAAGCTCCAGCGGTGCCCTCGACACCTGTTCAATTGGGTATCTTCTCTAAGCTCCCCATCACTCAGCCTATGGCGGCTTCCCGGAGAGCAGAAGCATGCCAAGCGCTCAAGGCAGAGAAACTGAGGCAGAAGCGGCTCAGATATAGAGCCAACAAAAGGGCTAGGGCTCTGGCCATGTTAAAATTTATGAATTTCCAAAGCCCGGACCGCTCCACGAAACCAGCTGCCAGTGATGAAAGAATGGCTGAATGTGTTATCCACACTGTCTACATGGCCGGACATGAAGAAACGAACCCTCCTCTTCTTCACAGCCATGGTGATGATATGGTTGAGCTACCCAGCATCGGCTAGATCTAAATGATGAAGAGCCCGCTCAGGCCGATAAGCCAGAGGAGCCCGTGGTTCCTACGGAATTGAGCTCAGGCAATAAAGATTACCCGGTTGTCATAGCCGGAACTACAGAACAAGCATTATTCCAATGGCTTCAAAGGCAATTTCAGGACAGGGATGAGAAGATGGCCGAGGTCTATTCCAAAGTCGACGAGCTGGCAAACGTCGTGGCAGATCTCGCGACCCAAGTCGCCCGATTGCAATTACAGCAGAATCAAATTTTGGCTCATGAGCCAGGGATTGATACCGGGGGGCAGCCAACTGATATCCCTTTCAACCTAAAAGCGGAGCGCCCTTACGAAAAACGGCCGCAATCAGCCTCCAATGCCTCCGATACATACGCCGGGGGGGGGATCGCCTCTGAAAGAGAAGCTGGAAAAGGTCTATTCCTTCAAGAGGGAAAAGGTCCACAAGATATTCAGGGACGCCCTAAGAAACGGTCTATAACTGCCAGAATCAAAGAGACCGCAAGAAGAGAATATGACCGACGACCCAAAATATTGCCCCTATCACAGGGTGATAGGTCATGCCATTGAGGACTGCTTCGTCTTCAAAGATTGGGTCGAAAGGCAATACAAGATGGGAGAGATAGAACTGTCTAAAGGCGTGTTAGCAAACAGTCAAGCTACGATTGCCGATTTCATGCAAATGGGGACCGAAGCCTTTCGGGAACCTAATCCTCCCAGACATGTGCCTCGAGGACCAGCATCAGTAAAGGCACCTACTCCAATGGAGAGAAAGAAGAAGGTATACTCCTTCAGGAGGGATGAAGTCCGCAAAATATTCATGGACGTCTTGAAAAACGGTCTGCAACTGCCTGTTCCAAAGAGGCCATATGAAATGAACACGACCGGCAATCTCATATACTGCCCATATCATAGAGTGGTGGGTCATACCATCGAAAATTACTATATTTTCAAAGATTGGGCAGAGGACCAATATAAGCTTGGAAAAACCTCACAATCTTCGGATGTATCGGCAAGCCACAGAGCTAGGTCATCAACACTGCTCCGCCAAGATCAAAGTTCAAGGAGCTGGGATAAGCAAAAAGGACCACCACGTCGTTAAACTGGGAACACCTGATGACCACCACGTCGTTAAACTGGAAACAATCGACCTCTAAGTCGTTAAACTGGGAATGTAAAAAAAATGTAAATAAACAAAAAATGTGTAAATAAAAGAAAAATAAAGAAAAGCCGAAATGATGGGGCAACTCGCAATAAAAATCAGCGAGTAAAAATAAAAATGAAAATAAAGCCGAAATGATGGGGCAACCGCGAATAAAAGACGAAATGATGGGGCAATCGCGACCTTCGCGATAAGAAAAGCTGAAATGATAGAGCAATCGCGGTAAAACAAAAAATACAAAAACAAAAAAAAAACGGCGAATGATGAGTCGCTCCTGGTACCATATTCCAGTGCAGCGATGCAGACGCCAACCAAAATCCAATTTCCCAAAATTCTTCCAGCCCTACGGTTAGTCCCCAAATTGACTACCGTATACAATCCACGGGCTCAAATAATTCTCATCACCCTCATGCCCCACCGTAATCACCAGTTGTGCGGCTGGTTTCCGCCTTTGGAATTATGCTCCATTGAGAAGACCCATTCATGTGTCCTCACGATATATGAGGAGAACAAACCTTTGTGGGATCCTTACGACTCACGAAGGAAAAACACACTTGGGAGTCCTCACGACTCCTAAGGAGAAAATGCACCTACGGGATCCTTATGACTCGTAGGGAGAAAATGCTTTTATGGGACCCTCACGGCCCATAAAATTGAAAAGCCTTAGGTGATAGGGACCTAAACCTGTCTCCTAAGCCATCGCTCCTCCAACAGGAATAGGAAAATGATGAATTGCTCCTGGCACGTGTGTTTCAGTGTTAGCAACGCTGAAGCCTACCCCAACCCCCAAGTGGCGAATGATGAGTCGCTCCTGGTACCATATTCCAGTACAGCGATGCAGACGCCAACCAAATTCCAATACCATATCCCAAGTGGCGAATGATGAGTCGCTCCTGGTACCATATTCCAGTGCAGCGATGCAGACGTCAACCAAATTCCAATACCATACCCCAAACGGCGAATGATGAGTCGCTCCTGGTACCATATTCCAGTGCAGCGATGCAGACGCCAACAAAATTCCAAATCCCATACCCCCAAGTGGCGAATGATGAGTCGCTCCTGGTACTATATTCCAGTGCAGCGATGCAGACGCCAACCAAATTCCAATACCATACCCCAAGTGGCGAATGATGAGTCGCTCCTGGTACCATATTCCAGTGCAGCGATGCAGACGCTAACCAAATTCCAATACCATACCCCAAGTGGCGAATGATGAGTCGCTCCTGGTACCATATTCCAGTGCAGCGATGCAGACGCCAACCAAATTCCAAATCCCATACCCCAATGGCGAATGATGAATCGCTCCTGGTACCATATTCCAGTGCAGCGATGCAGACGCCAACCAAATTCCGACTCCCATACCCCAACGGCGAATGATGAGTCGCTCCTGGTACCATATTCCAGTGCAGCGATGCAGACGCCAACAAAGTCCCGAAATGTTTTTGGCCCTACGGTCTGGATCATACATCCTGCAAAACCGTATACAATCCACTGGCGTAAAACGATCCCAATCTCTCCCAAGTCCTACCGGCGAGACCACATTCAAATTCCCACCGGCAGGGAAGATTCAAAAAAAAAAGAAAAAAAGGAGGAGAAGATAAAAAAAGGTATGTCCACAAGCAAAATGGGCACAGATGAAAACCCGAAAGGGCTCCATGAGTAAAAACAGCAGGACTGCCGGCGAGTTTGTGAAAACCCGAAAGGGCACAAACTCGTTAAAAAAATGAAATGAATTGCACCCGCAAAGTCCTCTCGACTTTGTGAGGAGAAAATTCCCGCGTGAGATCCTTACGACTCACAAAGGAGCAACACACTTAGGAGTCCCCACGACTCCTAAGGAGAAAATACACCTACGGGATCCTTACGACCCGTAGGGAGAAAATGCTTTGTGAGACCCTTACGGCTCACAAAATGGAAAAGCCTTAGGTGACAGGGATCTAAACCTGTCTCCTAAGCCACCAATTCCCAAATCCTCCTGGGGCAAATGATGAGTTGCTCCTGGCATTATTTCAGTGCAGCAATGCAGATGCCAAAACAAAACCAATTCTCAAATCCTCCCGGGGCACATGATGAGTTGCTCCTGGCATTATTCCAGTGCAGCAATGCATATGCCAAAACAAAACAAATTCCCAAATCCTCCCGGGGCAAATGATAAGTTTCTCCTGGCATTATTCCAGTGCAGCAATGCAGATGCCGACAGAAAACCAATTCCCAAATCCTTTCAAGACAGATGATGATTCGCTCCTGGTACCATATTCCAGTGTAGTGATGCTGATGTCAACCCAAATCAAATCAAACCAACCTCTATGGCAGAATCATGCTCCGTCCCAGAATTTACCCCGTGTCGAAATCATGCTTCGCCTCAGGATATCTACCTTCCCTGCCGGAATTATGCTCCGCCTCAGAATCAAGTCTACCCGACACTCCGCGCCGGGGAAAAGTCGATCAGCGACACTCCGTGCCGGGGAAAAGTCAACTCGACACTCCGCGCCGGGGAAAAGTCGATCAGCGACACTCCGTGCCGGGGAAAAGTCAACCAGCGACACTCCGCGCCGGGGAAAAGTCCATCAGCGACACTCCGTGCCGGGGAAAAGTCAACCCGACACTCCACGCCGGGGAAAAGTCCATCAGCGACACTCCGTGCACGGGAAAAGTCCATCAGCGACACTCCGCGCCGGGGAAAGTCCATCAGCGACACTCCGTGCCGGGGAAAAGTCAACCCGACACTCCGCGCCGGGGAAAAGTCCATCAGCGACACTCCGTGCCGGGGAAAAGTCAACCAGCGACACTCCGCGCCGGGGAAAAGTCCATCAGCGACACTCCGTGCCGGGGAAAAGTCAACCCGAGACTCCGCGCCGGGGAAAAGTCGATCAGCGACACTCCGTGCCGGGGAAAAGTCAACCCGACACTCCGCACCGGGGAAAAGTCGATCGGCGACACTCCGTGCCGGGGAAAAGTCAACCAGCGACACTCCGCGCCGGGGAAAAGTCCATCAGCGACACTCCGTGCCGGGGGAAAGTCAACCCGACACTCCACGCCGGGGAAAAGTCCATCAGCGACACTCCGTGCAGGGGAAAAGTCCATCGGCGACACTCCGCGCCAGGGAAAAGTCCATCAGCGACACTCCGTGCCGGGGAAAAGTCAACCCGACACTCCGCGCCGGGGAAAAGTCCATCAGCGACACTCCGTGCCGGGGAAAAGTCAACCCGACACTCCGCGCCGGGGAAAAGTCGATCAGCGACACTCCGTGCCGGGGACACGTCAACCACAGACACTCCGTACCGGGGAAACGTCCAACAGCAGACACTCCGTCTCGGGGAAACGGCAATCAGCGACACTCCGCATCGGGGAAACGTCCAACACAGACACTCCGTACCGGGAAAACGTCCAACAACAGACACTCCGCATCGGAGAAATGTCCAACAGCAGACACTCCGTACCGGGGAAACGTCCAACAGCGACATTCCGTCTCGGTGAAATGTCAAGCAGACACTCCGTCTCGGGGACACGTCAACCAGCCGATACTCCGACTCGGGGAAAAGTCGATCAATGACACTCCGTGCCGGGGGCACGTCAACGAAATCACTCCGGGCTAGGGAAACGTCTACCACGGACACTCTATCTCGGAGACGCGTCAAGCGCCGACCGTCCACGTCGTAAAAAGGGCAGTGCATCCCAAAAAGTGGGAACCAAAGCAAGTCGCCTCCACGTGAAAGGAGATCCATCAATTTCATGCACACGACTCACATATGCGGTGTGCATTTATTGATGGGGGGCAATTTGTTGAAGTCAAAATTTGCACCCCGGTTGACCGAGTCAAAATCAAAGTCAACCCCAAGCCAGGTGGGCCCAAGCCCAGGTCAAGCGGGCCCATGCCCAAGTTGAGCCCGCAGCCAGCCTCCCCACGCCGACAATAAAATCATGTAATAAATAATTTTTATGTAATTGTTTATGCATGAATGTAAACAAAATGGGCATAAAGCCAATATTTTGTAAGCCCATGGCTTATGTGCAAAAATGAAATGACACATGAGCCATGGGATGGATAAAATGCCATTTTTGTAAAGCCCAAGGGGCTATATGTAAATATATAAGCCTATATAAAGCAACATGATGAGGAATAAAATATAACACTTTTCATTCCCCTCAAAAAACCTAGGGTTCTTTGTGCCTTCTGCTCCTTCTCCAAGGTTCTAAACCTTTTCATTTCTTTTGAATTAAATCAAGAGTTTTACTCTTTCTCTTCCAAAACTAAGTAGTTTTCCACCACAAAACCCATAAAGGGGAACTCAGATCTCCCATCAGATCTCAAAAAGGAGTGATTTTTAAAATCTCCTACTTCTTGATCTTCAAGATCCGGGCAAACAACAGGAGGAAGAAGAAGAACCCCCTTCATCAGCTTCAAAACGTCCTATGAGTTTTAACTCCATAACATATATATATATATATATATATATATAACAATAAATATTTCCTTTCTGAAGCATAGCTTCTGTTTCTTAGGCTAAAAGCCTCTTTTTCTCGCCGGCGCTCAAGCGCAGAGCACCCGCGTGCCGACACGTGGTGCGCTTGCGCTCAAGCGCAAGCGCAAGTCGCCCCGGTGCCGACACGTGGCGCGCTTGCGCTCAAGCGCAAGCGCAAGTCGCCCCGGTGCCGACACGTGGCGTGCTTGCGTTCAAGCGCAAGTCGCCCCGGTGCCGACACGTGGCGTGCTTGCGCCCAAGCGCAAGCGCTCGAGCGCAAGTCTCCCCCGTGCCGACACGTGGCGCTCTTGCGCTCAAACGCAAGCGCTTGAGTGCAAGTCTCCCCCGTGCCGACACGTGGCGCACTTGCGCTCAAGCGCCCGGCACTCAAGCGCAGAGCGCCCACGTGCCGACACGTGGCACTCTAGCGCCTGAGCGCACAGCACCTAGGCGCACAGCACCTAGGCGCACAGCGCCCAAGGTGCTGCCCCCACGCATCCTTTGGATGCCTTTTTCCCCTCTTTTTTTTTTATGTATATACATATATATATACACATATGTACACATATGTATACAAATGTACACATACACATACTCCACGATACTGTCCCTGTTAGAAAAAAATTTCTAACGGGGTGCTGCCCCGCACCCCGCAAGGGGGCTGCTAGCCCCTTTGACCCCCAGCCCGCTATCCGGGTAGCGGGACCCCTGTAAAAAATCTGCGTGGCTCCCGATATATTTAAACCCCCCCTCCAAAACAAAACACACGTACACTGCACATTGAGTTCGCATGACCAGTTTAACCCGTCAATCGGAGGTTCCCTCGCTCCAAAGGCGAGGGGTAATTAACGGCAGCTTAGTTCGCGGCTGCCGGAGATTCAGATCCCTACAATCATTAAACCCCAGCCTACCCTAGGCAGGGGGGATCTGTAGTACGCCTGACAAGCGCGCGCGTATTCCCATCTTAATGGGGTGACGAAAAACACCCTACACCTGTGTGTACAATATCAGTATCAAGTAAATTTCATATAAAGTGAGTGTCTAATATCGACACCCAAAATATCATGAAACAAGTGTCAAGCATCGACACAGAAATACTGATCTATCAGGTGCTGTCATCATGACTGGCCCCCTGATAGGTACGTATCATATGCTATACCGAAAAGCCCGAGTGCCTAGCTTTGACCCTCGTCTCTCGACGTATCCATACGTACATGACTCTCGTCGGTATACCCGTGATAACCGCCGAGTCATTGGTAATATCACCGGAAAGTATGGTTCCCCCACTAACTCATCTCCTCACTGAGATTCTTGCCCCGGGGTACCTCCGGGCCCCACCATGTACCCGCACATGGACCCCTCCTTTCCTCGCGTGGGGTATATATAAGCTCAGAACCGAGAAATATCATGGTGGCTGCAGAAATATCATATCAAGAGAAACTGGGTTTTTTCAAATAATGCATAAATTTCATGAAACAACCGCGGTCCTCAAATCCAGAAAACATTAAGTAGTGAATACGTATGAATGCATGAATCAATACACACATATTAGCATCTCATTCCACTAATATATGTGTATAGGCATATATAACAGCGTCTCATTCCATTGTTATATGTATATAGTAGTAAAAATATCAGAGAACATCATAGACATCTATGAATGTAGTATATGCAACATGAAACAGTAATATGAGCATATAAAGGAAAACAACTATTTAACTGCAACAAGTTACTAAATATATCACGCGGTTCCTGATTTCCCCGAAATCAGATGCAACAATAAAGACAGGTGAACATGTAGCTATAACAAGGTATGCGTAACCATGTCGGTATGGCAAGATATGTGTGTCCATATGTAAGTATGTATGATGTCAAAGTATCAGTAGCAAGGTACGTCTCTATGCTTATCCATAATACCCTCCAGGTATATGTATGTATGTATGCCAGATGTATAGGTAGCTATGTCTCATATGTGTATATAGCTATCACTAATGGTACACTACCCTATAGGTATATGGTTAACTAGCATGTAAGCATGTCAGGACATATGTGTAAGCATGTAGGTATACAGGTATGCTATATATCTCATATGCATCAAGAAATATGAATCAATGTCTCAATGTCCCTAACCAACAATATCATATCTATCAATGGGTTGTGCGTGATATGGCAATTATTGACGGTGTGTGTGGCATACAATCAGTGCTCATGCAACATGAGCTATCAATAATATGTGTTGTGTCCTAATGATACTAGTCTAAGCACAACAATATCTAAGCAGTAGGGTGACTGCGCAATTCTAAATATGACATAGAATATGCGACAAGTTAAGTCATTTCTAGCCCAGACGCATAACGCCATGCGGGCGATTCCCCTGTAGATGTTAAATCTACCCACCAACGCTCCTGGCTTGTGAAGCCAACCTCTTATTTTCCCCTTGTAGATGTGTCCGAAGTCCCCGCCTGTGAACCTACCGCATCAAAACAATAAAGCAAGTATATATTAATAATAGACCCAAAACACGCACAAACTACATTTAATCGACGCAACAACACAAAACATACTCTCAAGTGTTCGTATTGTGGCTAACGTGTGTAGCGACACGACGAAAACAACCTAAGAGCAAAATCACACCAAGTGCATGACCCGTGTCGTATAACGTATCGCGCGAACACAAAACATTAGATTATAGGAAAACGATCCCAGATTTTGCATACTGTAAATACTAAAAAAGTAAACAGTACCAAACACCCATAAACCACAGCAGACAACTACCCACAAAAACCAAACCCCAGCACTTCCTTCAATAGCCGGCGTCGCCGGAATTTCGTCTTGGGTCGCCGGCCAAGGCCGATGGGGTGGTGCTCGTGCCTCAGGTGGTGCTCCAGGGTCACTAGTGCATCACTACAATTTTGTTTGGTTACTCACTAAAAATCTCAGATCACAGCAGATCACAGAGACTCAAAAAGGACATTAACAATACGATATTGCACAAATCAATATCTAACGTGTTCTAAACAATAACCAACGAGCTACCCATCATACAAACTCTTATTTCATAGAGTAGGGATCATACTTATCAAAGCTAGCTCCCAAGATCCAAGCTTTCCTAGCTCCAAGATGCTAATTCAAGACTTGAGGTGTTTTTGTGATATATTTTGGGATTTTGGGGATTTATTTGGCTTGGATTGATGCAAAAATGGAAGGAAAAAGATCAAGAGCAGAAGGGGGAAGAGGGATTTCGGCCAAGTGAGGAAGTGGGGAGAGTTGTGTGGAGTGTTCTAGCTAAATTCATCAATAAATGCAATTTAATGCATTCAAACACACATGCATGCATGAAGCCACCTATTGCATTCTTTTATTTTCATAAAAAACTAAATTCTAATACCCCAACAAAATATCTAGATACTAAATGAAGGTTTGGTTTTACTTAACTTGATTTATTTGCAAAAAATTCAAAGAAGGAAATGTCCCAAAATGTGAATACCGTATTAAAATAATATTAAAATTGGAAAAAATTCAAATTGAACCAAAACGTCCCATATACCCCCAAAGCTTGCGCACTAGTTTTATTTTAGCTAAACCAGGTGCTGGCAAGTGTATATGGTCGTTTGATCACAGTTGGGTTAAAGCAGAAAATACCGACAATTTTACCCTAAAACGGAAAAATTAGCATAAAGATTTCTAAAACGTTACAATATTCCAGTGCAGCGATGCAGACGCCAACAAAGTCCCTAAATTCTTCCGGCCCTACGGTCGGGATCACACATCCTGCAAAACCGTATACAATCCACGGGCGTAAAACGATCCCAATCTCTCCCAAGTCTTACCGGCGAGACCACATTCAAGGTCCCACCAGCGATGAAGATTCAAAAAAAAAAAGAAAAAAAGAAAAAAAAAGGGTATGTCCACAAGCAGAATGTGCACAGATGAAAACCCAAAAGGGCTCCGTGAGTAAAAACAGCAGGACTGCCGGCGAGTTTGTGAAAACCCGAAAGGGCGCAAACTCGTAAAAAAGAGATGAAATGCACTCGCAAAGTCCTCTCGAATTTGTGAGGAGAAAATTCCCGCGTGAGATCCTTACGACTCACAAAAGAGCAACACACTTAGGAGTCCCCGCGACTTCTAAGGAGAAAATACACCTATGAGATCCTTTTGACTCGTAAGGAGAAAATGTTTTTATGGGACCCTTATGGCCTATAAAATTGAAAAGCCTTGGGTGATAGGAATCTAAACCTGTCTTCTAAGCCATCAATCCCCAAATCCTCTCATGACAGATGATAATTCGCTCCTTGTACCATATTCCAGTATAGCGATGCTGATGTTAGCATAAGTCAAACCAAAACCAAAATCCCAAGTCCTCCCAGGGCAAATGATGAATTGCTCCGGGCATTATTCCAGTGCAGCAATACTGATGTTAAAAAAATTCCAAATTCCTCTCAAATTCAAAAGCCCTGCCGAACAAGGCAAAAAATTAAACAAATCAAACCAACCAATTCCAACATCGACCTCTGCGTCAAACAGCAGACACTCCGTCTCGGGGAACGTCGACCAGCGACACTCCGTACCGGGGAAACGTCCAACAGTGATACTCCGCCTCGCGAAAACGTCAAGCAGACACTCCGTGCCGGGGGCACGTCAACTACAAACACTCCGCCTTGAGGAAACGTCAAGCAGATACTCCATGCCGGGAGCACGTCGATTACAGACACTCCGCTTCGGGGAAACATCGACCAGCGACACTTTGTACCGGGGAAACGTCCAACAGCGACACTCCGTAACGGGGAAACGTCAAGCAGACACTCCGTGCCGGGGACACGTCAACCAGCAGACACTCCGTCTCGGGGACACGTCAAGCAAACACTCCGTCTCGGGGACACGTCAATCAGCCGACACTCCGCCTCGGGGAAACATCAAGCAGACACTCTGTGCCGGGGCCACATTAACTACAGACACTCCGCCTCGGGGAAACGTCAAGCAGACACTCCGTACCGGGGGCACGTCGACTACAGACACTCCGCCTCGGGGAAACGTCGACCAGCGACACTCCGTACCGGGGAAACGTCCAACAGCGACACTCCGTAACGGGGAAACGTCAAGCAGACACTCCGTGCCGGGGACACGTCAACTAGCAGACACTCCGTCTCGGGGACACGTCAACCAGTTGACACTCCGCCTCGGGAAAACGTCAAGCAGACAGTCCGTGCCGGGGGCACGTCGACTACAGACACTCCGTCTCGGGGAAACGTCGACCAGCGACACTTCGTACCGGGGAAACGTCCAACAGCGACACTCCGTAACGGGGAAACGTCAAGCAGACACTCTGTGCCGGGGACACGTCAACCAGCCGACACTTCGCCTCGGGGAAACGTCGACCAGCGACACTCCGTGCAGGGGGCATATCTACTAAAGCACTCCGGGATAGAGAAACGTCTACCACAGACACTCTGTCTCGGAGACGCGTCAAGTGTCAACCGTCAATGTCGTTAAAAGGCCAGTGCATCCCAACAGTGGGAACCAAAGCAAGTCACCTCCACGCGAAAGAAAATCCATCAATTTCATGTACACGACCCACATATGTGGTGTGCATTTATTGATGGGAGGCACTTTGTTGGGGTCGAAAATTGTACCCCGGTTGACCAAATCAAAGTCAAAGTCAACCCCAAGCCAAGTGGGCCCAAGCCCAAGTCAAATGGGCTAATGCCCAAGTCGAGCCCGAATATGAAGCCGCCGGCTCCCCCATGCCAAGATAAAAAATTTGTAATAAATAATTTTGGTGTATTTATTTTATTTTATGAAGAAGAGTAAGAAAAATGGGCATAAAGCCAAATTTTTGTAAAGCCCATGGCTTATGTGCAAAAAGAAATAGCACATGAGGTATGGGATGGGCAAAATGCCATTTTGTAAAGCCTAAGAGGCTATATGTAAAGTGTATAGCCTATAAAGGCAAAGATAATGAAAATATCTACACAACTTTTTCTCTCTCGATCTGTGATGTTCTCCTTCCTCAAGGTTTTAAAACCTTCTTCTTTCTTTTGAATTAAATCAAGAGGTTTACTCTTTCTTTTCAAAAACTAAATAGTTTTTCACCACAAAACCCACAAAGGGAAACTTAGATCTCCCATCAAATCTTAAAAATAAGAGATTTTTAAAATCTCATACTTCTTGTTCTTCAAGATCCGGCCAACAGAGGAGGAAAGAAGAGACCCATCTCCAGAAATCCTATCTTGGAAAGATCCAAGGCCAAAGGGGAGAAACAAAGCAGCCATCTTTGATTAGTTCTAAAACTTTTTAGGAGTTTAACTCCAAGGGTCAAATCACGGAGCACAGCTCCCAGTGCAGGGACAAAGTCTCATTTCTGATTGATGCCCAGCGCTCAGAGCGCTAGCGCCCACGTGCTGAGCACGTGGTGCGCCCAGCGTCCGGAGCGCTAGCGCCCAGCGCCCGGAGTGCTAGCGCCCATGTGCTAAGCACGTGAGGCGCTAGCGCCCAGCGCCTGCGTGCCATGCGCGCGAGGCGCTGGCCCCCACACATCCTTTGGATGCCCTTTCCCTTATATATATATATCTACACACACACACACACACTCTACAACACAGTCTCCCGTTAGAAAAAATTTCTAACGGGGCGCTGCCCCGCATCCTGCAAGGGGGCTGCTAGCCCTCTTGATCCCCAGCCCGCTATCCGGATAGCAAGACCCCCGTAAAAACTCTGCGGGCCCCTCGATATATCCAAAACCCCTTCAAAACATGACACTGCATATTGAGTTCGCACGGCCCGTCAATCGGAGGTTCTCTCGCCCTAAAGGCGAGGGGTAATTAACGGCAGCTTAGTCCGTGGCTGCCGGAGATTCGGATCCCCACAATCAATAAACCCCCGCCTGCCCTACGCAGCGGGAATCTGTAATGCACCTGACAAGCGCGTGCGCATTCCCATCTTAATGGGATGACGAAAAACACCCTACAATCACCACCAAGTTTCACTTTTTGTTCTCTTGGGAAAAAATGTTGGAAACATAATATGTTTTGGTTCACAATTTTTTTTGTTCTCCGGTGTATAATTGCTTCCTTTTTCCCTAGTTATGCGTTAAGGGAACAATTCAGAGAATGTTTGTATGAAGATTTTGAGCAGCTGACGCTAGATTTGTTTTAGAGCGCTCTACTCTATTGCAAATCACCGAAATTTAATTTACCATCTTATTTAAGGTTTACATTATAACTCAGCCTATGGAATGGTACACTACTACTATGAAATTTTAGAAGCACCAAGGCTCCTTAAGTAATACTATTATTCCTAGCCTCCATGTTTTAAATGATCTTGAGGTTCTTGCAACATCCAATCACTCTTTCCTTTTTAAAGTTCACCATGTATTGATGGTTTATTAAACTTCAGATTTTCTGCATAGACCATGTTTAACCCTATTTTTTAACTTCAATTTTTCTACTTTCCAATTAACATTGTGGTTACAAAATCACATGTAGCTTCCTAATTCGAATTCGTATGTTCTCAACCTCTTCATCCTTCTCTTACCACTCTTTCTCTTGACACAAAATTCCCATCGTTTAGCCTCTATCATTCTTTTCAGATGTTCTCTTTTTTTTTATCATGTGAAATATTTGGTCATGCCTTTTGTACGTAAGTGTATCTCCACAAATAACATTAGCAATTTTGCTTTGGAAACTGGTTAGCTTGTAAAAGTCGTAGCAATTCTTTGTCAGCATTATCCATGAACAATTTATGTAGTTAATCGATGCCGTTATATTTTCAAAATTAGATAATTGAATAACTGCGTACAAATATATAAATTAAAAGTTTTTTTTTTAAATTTTGGACCTCCAAAACTTCCATATTTTCAAAAAAGACATCCCAAACTTGGAATTTTAAAAAAGGACACCGCAAACTTAAGCGTTAACTAAAAAAGACCTTCCGTTTAATTCAATGGTAAATCCTAAGTACAAAGACAAAACCACCCCTCCTCTCTTCTTCTCTTTTAAACCAGACATGGGTATTTCGGTCATTTATAGCCCCCAAACTGTTATATTTAACGGAATTTGGATGAGAGTGAATGGAAGGGTCTTTTTTGTAACATCACAATTCCCGTAATACAGAAATATGGACCAAAATTGCCAGTGCTCCTAGACAAGGGGAAAACCGCCTTGCCATAGTCACACCTAGGGCTCTAGCTAAACCTGTACGATAATATCCCAAGATATATTACTAACATCATGCTGCAATAATAACGAGTAATATCAAAAATTAAATCACAAGATGATGATAAATCCAATAAAATATTCATGGAAGATACAAGACCCGAATAAACGAAATATATGATCCAAAATAAAGATACATTATTCCTAACGTCTCGCGAGGGCGTGCATTCTAATAGCAACTGAAATAAAATAGAAATAACTTACAAATACTACTGATTTTCGGCAAACTCCTGATAGTCGCTTTGATCTTACTCTGTCTGTGAATCAATCTCTAAACCTGAGATGGCAAGTCCCAAGGATGTCAAAACATCCCAACAAGTACTCAATCGTAATAGTATGTGTGTGTGATAGCATGAGTATGTGAGTATAGTGAAGCTCGCGTGCATATGTAGATATAGATATGGCAGTAATATGAAGCAAGCATGTAAACATGTCAAGTCATAAATCTAGTGGGTCGCTAAAAGGGTGATCTAACCTATCATGAGTTCGAGTGGGTATGTCAACCTCTGCAGGAGTATTCCTAATCCAATAATAGGGCTCCAGGGGTAAGGAAACATTTGCCCAAATGTGGAATGAACAAGTGACCGTCTAAAGTCCGGTACCGGAAATAATAACATGCGACTGTTTAAGCCCGGTACCAGCTAATGAATATGTGACCGATATAGCCCGGTATGAGCTGTATGAACAAGTGACCGATATAGCCTGGTACGAGCTGCCGGTAATGAGACTCCTGAGATCCTGTTGAACGAACGCACACTCAAACTACCACAGCACCCCGCATATTTATAACTAACACGATAATAATCTGAATCACTAATTAAGAAGCTGATCGTACTGGAATTTGTAATATCATGTTAATTGTATGGAAATGAAACCTGTAAACAGTATAGATTGTGCACGGTATGTAATTCAACATTTTAATTAGAGATCTCATTTTAATATAAGAAAACAATAATCGTGAACATGCATGTCATGTCAAGGTGTTTTCGTACACGTCAATCAATAATGGTCTCGCATATATAAAGCATGTTAAAAAGTATTGTTGTGCATGTCAACGATAACAATAAGCATGTTATAGCATTAATATTTAACAAGGTTATTTACGCAACATCATTTTAAAGAGAGTTTGATTCTAATCGAACAATTCCAATAGTTGTGGCATTTAACAAAAAAATATTTGTAATTAAATATAAATGCATTATTATAATATACTATATAGCTATTTGAATTAACTAAAACCGAGACTTGTACTATTATATTTATAATATCCGTACACACACCCCTACTTAATATATAAACGTCATTATCTGTACTCACACCACCATGTGTCGTGTTAATAATTACTAATACTGTATACCTATATACATACAATATATTATACCGTTTTAGTGTATTATATATGACTATCACTAATATGTACTAATAATCTGTATATTACAACTTATCATATTCACAACTATTTTAACTAAATATAGTAATAATTTACCTATTGCATTAACATATTATTTATAACTGCACTTCATATTATATATTTAAATGTACTAATTAATTATATACATACACAAACTTATTTATGTTATAAGATAGTTACAATAAAAAGTCACAGTAGACAATTATATACATGAGTATGAATAATTAATAGCACATACAAGCAATATGAGTTTAAATTTACATTATATATTAGTTAAGTAAATATGATTACATGATATTTTTATATAAAACAATAATAAAACATCAATAATATAATATATCAATATGAACGAAGATTATATACACATACAGTATGGATACAAATAGTTATATATATAATTTGTATGATAATATTATTTATCAGCAATAATTGAGAGATTTGCCGATATTGTATCGACTAAAAATAAAGAAGTAAGTACTTATCTCGGAGACGGATAAACACGACGACACGAAGCGCAACTCTAAGTTTTGATGGCTTGGCTAATTTTGAAGAAGAAGAAAATATTGTGATGAGAAAGAGAAGATTGATTTATATGAGAAGGAGAGAGATGATGATAATGAATATATGTAAAGTTATTATAAGGTAGGAGAATAAAATATTGATGAGAGAAATATATTTGAAAAGAGATCCAAATATTAAAGAGATTAAATTATGTGGGGTTTGTAAAGGTTGTTTTATATATATATATATATATATATATATATATATGATTAAAATAGGTATATGTTTGTTTAGGAAGATAAAATATATAGATTAATTTAAAATATGATATGGTTGTATAAATAGGTTAGGATTGGTTTAAAAGAGCAAAAATAATACTATATTTAGCAAAATAACTTTCAAATAAATATATTTTGTTAAAACAATTATACTATTATTTTCTATTTAGTTACAAAACTAAAGTAGACAATAAAATATTATAAGCAATATTAAAATATGATACTATTTGATTAGAAAACAATTTCTAAGTACTAATTATCATTTAATTAACAAATTTAGAAAACCATTATTATATATTTTATCTTAACTAAAAATATTATACTCCAATAATAAAATTAATAATTTTATTTGAAAAAAATTAAATTGATACTATTATTATACTGTAACGAAGTTCTAGGGTGTTACATTTTTAGTTAACTTAAAATGTCTGGGATGCCTTTTTTGAAAACACCAAGTTTGGGATGGCTTTTATGAAAATATGGAAGTTTAGGGGGTCCAAAATAAAAAAAAAAACCCTAAATTAAAAATCGCAAAAATAGTTTCTGTACTTAACAAAACCCTCACACATGAGAGCGTGCACGTGCACACGCCTTTTGCGAGGGCTTCTTGTTTCAAGTTTGATCTACTATTCAAAAAAATGGGGGAAATGACCAATTCGTTTTTTTATATAATCTTTTTTTGAAAATAAAATGTTTGCAAATAGTATTTTAGAGACATATTTTCGACATCCTTCATTACCGGTATATGTTATTGTTATTGATATACATGTAGGGCCTTCCACAAATATCATGACAATGTAAAACCTTTAAAGAAACACATGGAGTTGGAGCTGCTGATAAACGAAGAATATCGAATCATCGATGATTTCAGGCTCAAGGGAAAAGTAAAGAAATCATCGGCGAAAGAATGTGCAGTAAGCAGCAGCAATAATAGTATTTCACTGCAAGAGCAATCTGCAGTCTGGAAAAAAGAAAAAGATCGACGATTTTGAATTTTGAGGGTTTTTTTATTGGCCTTGAAATTCCTTTTTATTTTTTGGTTTAATTAGCGATATAAGTTTTCACTTAGGAATTTATTTATTTATTTTCCCTTTCCGTCCTGGATTTGTACATAAATAAAAAAAAAATGGAAAAACTGTATTTAGGGTTATGGGAATTAAACAATAAAGGTTTTGAAGTTTAGCCATATATTTGTGGTGCCTTTTATGCTTTTGTTGCCTTTTGGGGGTTTTCCCATTGTCATCATGCATTTCTTGTGGGCCAAGTGAAAAAATAGTTAAGATGCAGAAATTTTTGATGTGTCATGCTTGCTTAATTTATTGCAGGGCTATGCTCCTTTGTCTGTTTTAGTAAAATAATAAGATGATTATAAAAAGCTTTTATAAGCAGTAAAATGATTTTGTGCTGTTGTAAAGCCTGTACCATAGAGCCTTTAGGTTATGAAAAAACACAGGTGTATATGTGATATTCTTGAAGCCTACAATTATCATTACTTCTTAATTGGAACTTTTCAATATCTCGAGAAGTGAAACTTTGTAGCTGTATCCGGCTAATATTCCACAAGATTCATTTTTAGGCTAATATTCGACAAGATTCATATTTAAAAAATCGTTATACTATAGTTTTGTTTGACATATTTAAACAATATATAGATCGGTACACATTTAAACAAAGGCATATACAAAATATGGTATCATATGCTACTGCAAAGGTAATTTAACAAATTTGGAGGATCTGGTGCGCCAGAAGAATGAAAAGTATTGTTGGTTGAGTTGAAAGTGCGAAATTAGCGTATTTTTTGTTTTGAATGTTTTAATTGTTAATCCCACTAAGAGATAAATTAGCATATTAATTTGTCTTCATATGATACCTTGGCTCTTTCAGTCAAGAATATAATACATTGGCTCTTGAGAGCCATCTATGGAAAGAGGATAATCAATTGCATGCACTTATTTTTAGGTCCATTGTTAACTCAGGCACGCATGTGTTGTCTTACAACAAAAATTTTATGGTCTTTGTATTTTTATTTGCTGACTAACAAAATGATATCACATAATTAGCACTTTGCAGGGTTTTTTTTGTTAGATATTGGGGGAAAACCTTGAATTCTATTACTTAAACATTCACTTACAATTAGTTGCTAATAAACAAGTTAAGCGCATAAATAAGATGCTTCTCTTTTTCAAGACCTTCAAATTTCTACATTCAAAAGGGAAAAAAAAATCATAATAACATTATACACGAATTAAAAAATGTAGAACCCAAATCACAATCCAAATTCCTAAAAATGAGAATCTACAGAAATTTGATAATTTATTTAAAGCCAAATGCAACACACGTTGTGAACATATTGTAACCACAATAACATTTACGCGCAACTTTTCTTTTCGCCAAAATTTGTGAGCAACTTTGCTTCATGCTAGATGAAAGCGAATTATATACCCGCCACTCTTAAATTTAATCTAGACTGTACAGAAATTTCCGCCAACGGTAACAATCAAGGTTCTCTAAAAGCTTCAACAAAAAAAAGAAAAAAAAGAAAAAAGAGCTCGACATGCGTTACGACTACGACTATACGTAGAGGGTTATGAGAAGAGAAGGAATAATAGGATTTTTAGAAACAAATCTAGATCCTCCATAACTTGTATGACGCCATCCGTTCTTGTATTCTGCATTGCGCAGTGGCTTACACAGGCGCCATTGATATATGGGGCGAAACACATATTTGACAAGTTCAAGGCAGCGATCCGAGTCACGGTTAACTTAAATCTGCATACACACAGATTAGAATGAGAAAACATAATATTTAAGCTAGCATCAGGGTATATGGACATAAGCATCTAAATGAAATTTTTGCAAGAGGTTGCACATTATAATCGTACAAATATTCAGATTGAATCGGTCAGAGGAAAATCTAAACTAAACGTTAAAATTAAAACACTGCGTAAAAAGGAGCAACATTAAATTTGAGGGGATTGGAATCTAGCAGAAAAACTCGCGGTGAAAAGAGCGAGTACCATAATCTATAGGCCTAGTCAACTGCTGGATAAAGATTATTTCGAAGGAGTAGGCTATTAGGTTGGAAATGGTTATTTGCGACTTGTGGATGATTACACGACCGGCTTTTTAGTGCATATGTCTATTCTTAACAGGGCAGATATTACACGACCGGCGTTTTAGTGCATATGTCTTTTTGTTTAGAAAACATGGAATATTTTTGTTTATATATTTAAAGTAGGTATTTTGATTATATATATATATATATATATATATATATATATATATATATATATATATATATATATATATAATTATTAAAAATAAATTTTATTTATTAAGTAGAAATCACATTTTTCTTCAAAATTGCATTAAAAATTCCATCAAGATCGGATGCTCCGTGAGGAGGTCTGCATCTCGCTCTACTAGACCTGAGGATGTGCGATAACCCGCACCATCCCGATCGGGGTCCCCAAAAGTGGGTTGTAGAGGCATTTGCGAGGAATTAAATAATACACTTTTAAAAAAATGGTTTTTTTGATAGTTTATGATATTTAAATGTAAATTCGTATTTTGTCCCAAAATAATGTTTTACAAGCCATCGTGCTGTGTCATGATGAGTATTGTGATAAGATAGGTCATTACCTCATGAGTTTTCTAAACGTAATATGAGCACAACGATAAAATAATGTCGTATGTAAACTTGATGGTATTTTACCGTAAAAATGTGATAAAAGTTGCATAACATATTATTTTGAGACGAAACTTGTTCTAAAGGGTTTGTTTATGATTTCTAAACAATATACAAAAAGATGGTAAATTCGTTATGAAGAAAAGTTGGGCTTTTAGTTAAATTAGAATCGGAAGTCGGATTAACTCCGTTTCCGACAAGTTTTGAAAAGAGAATTTTTAATAGAAGAAAAAGGGGAAAGAAGGGACTTACCGGATGATGGTAAAGAGAAGAGATAGAGGAAGATTTTGAAGGCGTCGTGGAGTCGTGTTGTCGCCAGATTTGTCCCGAGTTGTCGCCGGAACTTGACCTTGAGCTAACTCCATTTGTACAACTTTTGGACTTAGAAAATTTAGAGAGTTTTGACAATGGATTTCAGAATGAGGAGGTTAAAGTGTGATGCTTGTATTTATAGGAGAAATTAAGATTTAGGGTATTAAAGAATGGAATTAAAATGCATTAAAATTTTGGATTAATGCCTCATTTTAATTCTCTGTTAATGTGCAGGGAAAACAAACAGACTAGGGTTAATAGGGGAGTCCAAGAGATGCTAGGGTAAAATTTTTGGAGAATTTGGGAGGGGGGTTACCGGCGGCGGTGGCCTTAGGTAAGATCTCGCTGGTCGTTCTTTGGGGTGAGGTGCTTGGATTCATGCCACGTGTTCTCGGTTGTATAAATAGCAATTTCCACATGTTTATTTTTAGTGTGACTTTTCATTTTACGTGCATGTGCAAACTTTTGATCTTCTAAAAGTTTAAAAGAAAAATCAGCAAAAAATATATGTTGCTGAGGGGATTCGAACACAGGAGCTACGTCACAGCAATGCAATGCTTTATCAATGAGCTACAAGTGTTTTCTTGTTGTTCAAAAGCAAAATAAATACTTATAGCATACTCAGCTTTGCAAATACTCCATATGTACAATAACTTTAAAAAAAATTATGTACATTAAAATAGAGTCGTTACAAGCTGTCCGGCGCCCAGCGGGTCATGGAATCAATCGCCGCATGCGGGTCACGATGGCCGGAGTCGGCATGCCGGCGCTCGATGACGCTGAGATGAGCGTGAGCGAGATCGAGGGCCTGAGCATGGCCCTCCGTCCTTCTGTGGACGTCGTTATCCCGGGGAGGGGGCACTGCGGTCTGGTGGGTAGGGCCCGCCTCTTGGATGCGAATGAGTGCATCTACCATCGATGTGAGCCTGTCGATCCGAGCGGATAAGACGCTGATGACGTTAGGAGAAGGAGACGAGCTGCTCCTGCCTCCATTGTGGGGGGTGTGGCAGCTCGTATTTGGATCGTTGCGGTCATCGCTCGCCATCGGGTCGACAGCGAAAGATCAACTTTTAGGGGTGGAGAAGCTTCTGAAAACGTTCCCACAGACGGCGCCAACTGATGGAGGCTGTGATCTCCTTCAAATGTTGTCCTCTATCGATCCCGTGATGGCGGTCTTTAACGGTTGAGATCTGGTTTGGGAGTTGTTGAGCGTGTGGATCTCAATGGATTGGCGTTGACACCGAGCCATCTGCAAAAGAAGTCCTGGGGTGGGTGACCATCGTAGGACCCTCCGACAATCAAGTTAGTGCCAAGGAGTAGGTGCAGAGTAACGACGTATTAGAAATGAGTTTGAGTTACTTGAGTCGTCTGAGAGAGGGGTTTATATAGTGGTCGTGTGGAGCGAGCAGGCGCGAGATCATCACCGTCCGTTCCCCCCCTCCCCTCCCCTCCCGCGTTATCCTTGCATTTAATGGCGGGATGCGCCCATTAATGGGGGGATGCGCTAGCGTGGGACGCGGAATGTGGGGAGGCGGATATCTCGCCCTGGCGATATACGCGGAGCCATTATGGGGGTATATAGGCTCCGCGCTCTTGATTGATCGGGGGAAACTGAGAAATCTCGGCATGTCAGTAGCTCGGAGACGAGCCGGGAGGCTGAGGAAGTTCGGCATGTCAGGAGCTCGGAAACGAGCCGGGAGGCCGAAGAAGCTCGGCCTATCGGATGGCTCGGAGACGAGCAAGGAGACTGAGGAAGCTTGGAGACGAGCTGTTGGTAGTTTGCTAGGTGAATGTGGAAAGTACTCAGGGAGGCCTTCTGAAAGGTCGGATATGGACCTTGGAGACGAGGACACGAGGAATTCCCCTAATGCAACTCATTTATTCCACCTCCGTAGTCTTCAGGACACGTCATCCGCCACGTGTCGTAATCTGAGAAAATACCACTTGTGAGCATCTTCAATACCACTTGTTAAAATTTAGTGTCACGCCCCATAATCCGGCTTTGATACCTTCTATAGCCATAATCGGAAAAGGGGTCGAGGGAGGGAGGGGGCTAGGGTCAGGAGGAGGGTGGTGGTGATGATGATGATGATGATGGAGGTGGTAATGAAGAAGAAGAAGATGATGAAGGTGGTGATGAAGAAGATAATGGTGGTGGTGATGAAGAAGGTGGTGGTGGGTGTCGGGGGCCGGAGTCGTGTGGTGGGGTCGAGAGTAAGATGGCTGTCGTCGGAGATGGTGAGGGTGGAGGATGAAGGAGGATGATGATGATGAAGATGAAATGAGAATGTTGATGATGAGGGTGGAGGGGCACGGAGGGGGCGGGGGTCGGATGTCGGGGCCGGGGAGTTCGGTGATGACGGCTAGAGGAGGGAGGAGAAAGAAGGGTTATTTTTAATTTTTAATTTTTTGAAATTAGGGTTATGGTTAGAATAGGGGTATTTTGGGAGGGTTTAAAAAATTGATGACATGGCAATTTAAAAGACGTGGCACAGAGGGTGTTAACGTGTCACCGTTAAATTTGGTAGTTTCTTTATCATTTTAAAGACAATGGTAGTTTTCTGATTTTGGTCCAAACATGTTGGAGTTTTCAGTAAATAAGCCTTTTCTTTATTCAACATTTAGCATCTTTTCTTGAAACCCGTTCAGTATGTAAAAACATTAGAAAAATCTATTTGTCGTAATATATATATATATATATATATATATATATATATATATATATAATATGGAGGAAAAGTGCCATAGGAGGAAATTTTCTCCTATGGCGTCGAAAAATACGCCCTACGCGATTTTTTTCGACGATCGGCACCCATCTCATTATCTTTATCAAGTAAGACGTGGATACACCAAATTTCATGTGATTCCATCACTTTTCACCGTTGATTTAGTGGTGCCAAATTAATAGTTTACCAACAATAAAACTTTTTATATTGCTAATACAACGGTTAAAAATGATGGTATCACATGAAATTTGGTGTATTCACATCTTACATGATAACGACAATGATGATGGGTGCCGATCGTCGAAAAAAATCGTGGAGGACATAGATTTTCTATGCCACCTAACGAAAAAGCCTCTTAGGGCCTCTTTTCTTCATTATATATATATATATATATATATATATATATATATATATATATATATATATATATATAGGAGTGCTCCATTGCGAACCGGTCCGCGTTTTTTAAAAACGGAAACTCTCGGTCTACCACATATTTTGACGATCCGAGCCGTTCAAGTTGATCACCTTACTCTCAAATGTATGTGTATGAAAAATCAAAGAATTTAAAGACTTTTAACCTATATATCGGATGAAGTTTATGTTGTATTATTGAAAGACGATTATTTTTGCACCCATCAATGCATATGTGAGAGATCTTCAAATCCTTTTATTTTTCATACACATGCATTTGAGGGTAGGGTGAACAACTTGAACGGCTCGGATCATTAAAATATGTCGTAGAACGAGAGTTCCTGTTTTTAAAAAATATGGACCGATTTGCAATAGATCACTCACTTATATATATATATAGAGAGAGAGAGAATAATGAAAGAAATATGCCATAGAAGGGAATTTCCTCCTATAGAGTCAAAAAATATACCCTTCATGGTTGTTTTCGATGATCGACACCCATCATCATCATTTTTATCATCTAAGATGTGAATACTCCAAATTTCATGTGATTCTACCAATTTTTCACTGTAGAATTAGCAATTTAAAAAGTTTTATTGTCGGTAAACCGTTAATTTTGCACCTATAAAATCATTGGTGAAAAAGACGTAGAATCATGTAAAATTTGGTGTATCCACATTTTAAATGATAAAGATGAAAATGATGGATGCCGATCGTCAAAAAAAATCATGGAGGGTGTATTTTTTCGACACCACGGGAAGAAATTCTCTCCTATGTCCTCTTTCCTTCATTAATGTCTCTCTCTCTATGTATAGCAAAAGACAAAGCTCTCCATTTTTGAAATTGATTTGAAGTTTTGATTATCTAATTTGCAAGAGAAATTCAATAAAAAAAGTACAAAAAACAGAACTTAAATTGTAACCGCAACTAACCCCACATATCTCTTTCGATAACTAGCTCCATAAATTTCTCTAAATAACCCCATTAAGATCTTTTTTAATTATGCAAATCTTTTTTTCTATGCCTATACATTTCCAAATTTTGTAATCGACCAACTACCTGGAAACCCGTAAATAAATGAATACTCCCATCAAAGTAAGCTATTAACAACAATATTTATGCTTCATTGCACAAACCCTCAAACATGCAAGCGAACCTGTTGCGAGGCTATCTCGTTCCTTAACAGACTAATTATTGGTAAAGCTTCTCACATTCAAGCTCAACCTAGTATTCCGAAAAAGGGGTCAAAGACTGAATATTCTTTGTATCTTAGACATCATGGTTGCAAATAGTGCTTCGGAGACCTATTTCGACATGCGTCGTTAGTTTAACTTTTATTGGTATAATTATGGGGCCTTCCACAAATACTGAGACTACAAAAAGCCTTTGAAGATGCGCAAGGAGTTGGAGCGGCTACGAAATGAAGAATAGCGGACCATCGATGAATTCAGGCAAAAAGCGGATAAATCGGCCATGAATGAAATCAGCAGCAATATTTAATTTATTGTGCGATACAGAGTGGATAATTTTGGCACCAGGACCTCAAGCTCACTGCAAGAGCACTCTGCAGTCTGAAAAAATATCGACTATTTTGAGTTCTGAGGACTATTACAGGGGCCTTGGAATCATTTTTAAAAAAAAAAAATAGGGTTGGACGGTGCATATTTTTTCTATGATTCTGCTGCTAGTAAAAGTGGCTGGGCAAGGACTCTGAACATAAAAAAAAAGGGAAAAATAATTGAAGACTGTATCTGGAATCATGTGCATGAAACAATAAGAGCTTGAAGTATCGCCATGGATCTGTCGTATCTTTTATGCTTTTGTTGGTGATAAAATAGGTTCAGCATTCCAAAATTTCTATATAAGATGGAATCGGTTGAATATATGCCGTGTTTTTTTTCCTTTTTGTGTAGGACGAAGCAAACCAACGACCTTCATAGCTGCGCTATGCTCTCTTTGGTGTACTGTTGTGATTTGTACTCGTGTTGCTGGAAGGAAAGTTTAATAATATGAATGATTTGAAAATAGTCTATATCAAACACAGTGAGTTTAGACCTTGAACACTTCAGATAAGTTGTCTGCACTTGCAGTATTTTGTGATATTGCTCAACTTAAAATTATCTATATATTATTTGCTCCTGAATTGGAACAATCTCAATTGTTAAAAATTAAAAATGTCTAGTTATTTTCCATGTTGCTCATACAGTGGGGTCTTCCTCGCACAATCCAATATTTTATTTCTAAAATATCGATTCTTGAAGAAATATATGAAATATAATAATATTGCTTGTCGAAAGAAATAATCGAATTTGCCAAACATATGTGAACTACCTACACACTAACTATATGAAGCCAATTGTACAAGGAAAGACAAAGCAAAGATAAAAGAAAAAAGTAGAAGAAAATAAGCTAAAACCATGACATCCTCACAAGTAGTACAGAGCTTAGTAGAAAAATCTGCAAATATGACCGAGACCACAGGACTTTTTTCCATAATCAAATCTTTATCTCATTAACTAGAACTCATCTGAAATTACAAATACATGAAAATCAAAATCTCCGTTGACAAACCAATATAAGCAATCGAGTTATGCAAAGGAAAGGTAGTTCTCGGCTATCTCGTCTAAGGTCAGACGTTTAAGTCTGGTCAGGCCCTCAAGCCCTTCCGGCAACGAAGTGAGCTCGGTACAGTTATCGATAGAAAGGTAACAAAGGTGAGTGGGGCCCCCCAATCCCCACGGAAATGAGGTTAGGCTATGACAATCAGAAATGGATAGGTTCTCAAGTGCAGAGAGGCATCCCAGGGATTGGGGCAGAGCTACCAGTCTCCGGGCTCCAATTTCCAGTCTGTTGAGACTGCTGAAGCAACCCACTGATTCCAATATAGTGATAGTGTTTGGGCAGCTCGTAATCTCTAGATTCCCAAGCGTGGTGCGGCATCCTGATCCGGGTAACTCCATTGGACAGCCAACCAACTTATGACACCCACGAATGTGGAGACTTTCAAGGACGGTAAGGTATTGCAATTGCAACGCCCTTTCTCCTCCAGCAGAAGATCCAACCAGGTTCTTGCAATTTAAGATTTGTAGTCGCTTGAGAGAGCTCAAACGACGCATCACATCATCAGATAGTGAGATCAGGTCATCACATGATCGTAAGCATAGGGACTCCATATGGCACCAAAGGGAAGCGCTGGTTTATGGGCTTCGCTCTCTTCCTCCTCGTCTAGCAAAGATGCCATATTGTGACAATCCTGCAACCTTAAGTTCTTCAAGAAACTCATTTTCAGAAGAAAAAAAAAGTTATTCGTCTCAGGAGGAAGAATAGGCATCCAACTATCGTTAATTCTTGGATAGATGAAATGAGCAGAATTGCTGTCAGCTTGAGGCAATACTCGATTGTTAGGAAGATAAGCCGAGGGAAAAATCCTCCTGTTACCTCCATTCCCCTCCTCCAAGTTAGGCATTCCACGTAAGCTCTTTCAAAGAGGGAAATACCTCCGCTGGCACAGTTCCTCCTTCACTGACATAAAAGTTGCAGTACAAAAATTTGTAAGTATCAAAGAGCATTAAAATTCTGAACATATCGTCGATAGCTGAATCTTCTCCTTTTGTGCAGGTGCTATGGCTTTCGACTCTTTCTTTCCTTTCGTACGTTCAGAGAGCGCCTATGCTGATGCGCTCGTGGATCGAGAAGTCTTTGCGCTTATTAAAGATCATCACCCGGAGCAGAAATCTCTTCACCTGTGGGGGTCGTGGTATAATCAGATTACCCGGGATCGGCGCAGTTTTTCTTGTGCAGCGTTCTCAGAGCCAATTTCAGCGATTCATTACGCCGATTCGCCTCAAGTGACTTATGCCGTAGAAGAGCTCAACTGGACCTTGGAGGGTCGTCTTTAGCCCTCCATGGCATCAATACCCGTACATCCACCGATGGCTTTGAACATTTTGGGACGGCGCATATGCCAAGACGAGTCGCGTTCTTGGAGGCAAGTTTATATGATAGGATTGACTCCTCCCCATTCAGCCGGTTAGCTGCAGTGAGCTCGGTATATCCTGTCGGCCAAAAAGTCGCTGCTACTGAAGCTTAGGCTGTATCCTGCAATCTATGTGTCCCTTTTTCAATATCCCGCGCCTCATGTATGGTGGGTCAAGGCTTTTCTGGAACAGTGGAACATCCCAACCCACTCATTTCTTCTATCGGACCGGGAGGTCTCAATTTCCTTGGAGGAGTTTGCGGAAATTTCTGGCTTACCCGTCAGAAGGAAACATTACGAGGAGATACTTCTCACCGATGAGTATATCTTTGCCACCAAATCTGGTGATGGGCCTTATTCCAGAGAATGTCATTCAACACTGGTTCCCGAGCCTAATCAAGGTGCTGAACATTTATGAGAGTTTGTTCTTAGAGTCTGGAGGGCACGGAGTCGGCTTTGTAGATTTCATCGCCCGCTTTCTTCACCCAGAAGTCTTGTCAAAACAAGCTGCGAAATTCACCAAGCTTGAAGACCCTTTCGATTTTGGTTTGGATAACTTACCGACGGCAGAGGCGGATTTAAAGAATTTTTTCATTCCAGACATTCCGGTCATCCCTTTTGCAGAGCTCGCTGCTCCAGACGTCGACGAAGAGACGTTCTTTCTGGGGTTCATCGGCCTGTGGTTGAGTTGGTTTGTGCTACCGACGCACCCTCGCTATATGAGACCGTATGTCTTTTATCCGCCCACCGCATGATTGCATGGACGCGTGTGGCAGTTGGGATCGCAAGGCTGGCTCATCTATATCATGGCCCGAGCTTAGCGGCAGACACTACTCAACCGAGGGTAAAGCCTGTACATCTTCTGATGCACTACTTCACGTCATGGATCGAGATGTACGTGCTAGGTGCTTTCGGTGTTCACAAACGACCTGTCACGACCCGAAAGAGCACGTGACTGGCCCTTGAACCATATGAAGTCTATAGGACCCCATCTGATCCAAGTAAGCCAAAAGCCCAGAAATCTAAAACCATTTTAAGGAGTAAATAAGGAAAACTGGTTTTAAGAAGTAAAGAAATCATGTTTTGAAAATCAAAGCTTTTAAATAACTAAGCCGAATATGCATTTTAAAAATGTGTAACCTTTCCTGAAAATTTCGGCAGAGTTTCCTTTGTAAAAACTGGCCCCGAACGGGGTACAACAAGAATAATATATATGAAATGATAAAAGGCATCCCCAAGCAGGAGCTAGCTCTTCGTCAATCGACGATCACAACCACGCAAGCAATAATAATATACAACGCCAAAGGGCGAGAATCAAAACCCAAAAAGAAACTCAAAACAGCCAGAAAACCGTAATACTACAAGCGCGAATCTAAGGTCGAAATAATACATCACTGTTTTCTAAGTCTGAAACAATATAGAAATTTTGGTTGATGCAATTTCTAGATACAATGAATAATACAGGATCAATGGCGGTTCTGATACAAAAGAACCCACCTACCAACGCAAGTCACCCATATAGAAGCAGTGTGCCAGAAATGCTGCTATAGAATCTGTACGGCAAAAACAAGCAAGGACCGCGGCACAACGGAGGTGAGTTGCCAACTCGTGAATAGAAAATATCTACAAGCAGAGATCGAATGTATGACCCATCCTAGGTCAATACGATCAGATATATATATAAATCTCAATATGAACAAGTCTGAAGCATGCTAAACTGGCAATGTAATCTCTATACATGAGTGTAGTGCTAAGTGCTCGTACCAGTGCCTCAGGTAATAGCATATCATAAATGTGAGGTATAATCAATGAAATCAATCTGCATGTACGTAGATCCCGTCCACTCGTCACCCAATGACAATAACCATCATGCATGTAAATATCATCAGCATATGCATGGAAATATGAGGATATAAACCACCCGTGTCCCTCGCGACACGTCGAAATCATGGAACCGGAGTGCCCAGCATCGACACTCGAAAACATCATGAAAACTGTGCCCAGCATCGGCACGTAAATCCTTATATATATCGGGCTCCGTCAGTCCGGACCAGCCCACGGGCTCCGTCTGCGGAATCGGCCCTCGGCCCCAGCAGTACGCCCATATCCATCTGTCGACTCTGGTCGGTATCCTCCGGATAACGGCCAGGTCCAACCAATCAACGGTAGGTACTCGCCCGCCTCCAGGCTAAATCGGCAAAATCCTTCGATCATCTTGCCGAGGGGAACAATACCGGGTCCACCATGTACCCGCAATCGGCTCGTCCACTCCTCGAATCGGGTTTCACATGTCGCTCTCAGCACCGAGAAAACACATGGTGGACGCACTGAAATATCATATCAAGGGTAACCGGGTTTTTAAAGCAATGACATGTTCTCTTTTGAAATATCCACGGTTCCCAAAATCCAGAAATATCATGGAAACAGCAACTCTCAATGCGTATAATCAGTAAGCATGATGTATGTGACATGTAAAAGAAATGTAAGCATATCAGTCTGTCATGCAAGAATCATATCCTGAATGCAACAGTATTACAGTGTAGTGACATGGCAATTATCGATGATGAAGTGTGTGAGCCGGCAAACACTGTACGTGGAACATACGCATCATCGATAATGGTGCTGGTGTCCTAGCAGCATGACTGTAATATATCAATAAACACAGGCAATGCAATGCAAATAGCATGAATATGCGGAAATCGAATAATCAGCGCAACAGTAAAGAACCTGCCTCAATAAATATATCATGCAGTCTTGCCTTATGAAAAAGGACGAATCAGGGGGTTTTGTTAAAATAAGGGCTACGGTGTTTTAAGAAAACATGTGTCGTTTGAAAATATCCGTAGAGTCCCTTTTGCTTATCTTTAAAATATCTTCAATTCGTTAGTTTTGAAATAGGTATGACTCGGGTCTAGTCTAACGCCTACTATGCGAACTACGGACCCAACAATCAAGTCAATCGGGAGGGGTATGAAAACCACCTAAATCTGAGTCAAAATCACATTATCTCATCACATAACAGGTATCACTACCATCATATCACATCTCAAACACGAACTCTGTCATATCGCCGAATCTCACGGCCTCAATCAAATCTTATCGACTCATCTCAATCACACGTATCATCCTCAAATCCCGTATATGAACACATAGTCCCATACCCATGTGTAGATATACACACCTCCATATGCGCACAGATAAATGAAAGAATGTATGCAAGTATATGTGTACGTGTATGTGTGAGTGCAACCACTACTCTAGGGTTTGCACTATACTAAACCAATACATCCTTATTATCAATAATTCCATTATTACCATTAATAATCCTAACAACACATAATAAATATATGTGTGTATACGTATTCGTATACATTACCATGGACTGCGGGGGTGCTATACGCCATCCACCCGACTTCTCCCTGTAGATATAATCTACTCACCTTGCTTCTCATGTGCCGATGCCGATGTCGCCATCTTCATCTTCTTCGCCTCAATATCACGTAGGGTATCTACAAGTATATCACAACGCTAAAGCACATGAAAATCACATCGGAAACCAAAATAGCACACGCTACTCGCATAGGTAAAAACCTATCGTCTCGCATGTAAACACGTTCAATATCCACTTGTCGTTGACGTCCAAACGCCACCCGACAGAAACGAATCACCAAATACCAAAATACATGCTAAAACAAGTCGTAAATCATACGCTAACTCAAGAAAATCAACCCAGATTTTACCCTAACTGGAATCAGTCAAAACTAGACATACCCAGGATCAATACTACTGGAAATAGGGCCATGCACCAAAATCGAGACGGTTTCCTCCTGCTCTGGCCGCAAATTGCGGCCAGAAGGAATTAATTGGTGACCAGGGTTTGGAGTTGGGGGCTAGGGTTTGGTGTGGTGGTTCCATGGTGCCTGCACATCTCACTGTCAACCCAGTTTTATTTTTGGGGTCTCGGGGTGATAGCAGATTCCTAAATACGATCACAGATTCACTGTTTTTCCCGATATCGATTCCGTAAATCCGTATTCTGTGTTCTAAGTTCAGGTTAGGTCCAATCTATCATCACACTAGGAGTTCTAGGGTCACCACAAGCCTCAATTTCACTTTTGATTTCAGGTCTAACCCTAAACCCTAACTAGAATTCTCCAAAGTCCACAAACGACACCATATCGATATGAAACTAGTATTGATGCACAAGAAATGAAATATTACTCTAATAGGTCCAGAAATTACCTCTTTTGGCAACTCAAGAAAATTCTTGAGTTTCTCAAAGTCCTCCAAATCCAATCTTGCTAGGTGCGATGTGTAGCTAGTGAGCTCGGGAACATTTTTTATGAAATAGGAATAGGGTTTTGGGGTGGACTTCATGGTGGATCGAGGGTTTCATGAAGAGGGGGAGAGAGGGAGAGGGGCAGCAGCAGCTCAAAGAGAGGGAGAGGAGAGAGAATGAGAAGGGAAAAAATGATGGGGGATGGTTGAAAAAGAGGGTTGACCTAGTCTTCTCTCTCTCATGATCATTCCAACCTTTTTCTTTCTTTCCTATTCTTTTCCTTTTCTTCTCCCACCATGGTACACCCTAAGCAACCATGCACCCAAAACATGTAACAAGTGTGGAAAATGATATGTGCACATTTTTGCACAAAAAAGCTAAAAATCCGATTAGCGATTTTTAATCGCGATTAGCACTAAATTAGCATATAACTAATCTTAAAAACTTTAAAATGGCATAATTACATAAAATACCCTATTTTAGAATTTTCCATAATTTTTCCCCATTTATTTGTACTTAATTATACCAGAATATTAAAATATTCATTAAAATAATATTAAATTATAAAAATTCCCAAAAATAATATTTTATTATTTTGAAACGTTACAATCTAGCCCCCTTAAAGAAATTCGGTCCCCGAATTTAAATTTAAACCCCCAAATACTAAAACATTTCAATACCAATTCCAAGTCGTTGGGGCTCCGAATCATCAATACATAAAACATCATAGCGCAATGCATGCGCATGAGTACGCAGATAACTCAAAAGCAAAACTCCATCAAACATCCCGCAATCATTGGAGTCATGGTAAAGACACAAATGTCAAATCCAATACAAAACCAATATGATATAGATCAGAACTATACATGTAGACATCCAGTCTATACATGTGAATAGCTGATGTAAATACATGCCAAATCTTTTTAAATCGCCGTCCGAGGCACGTAACACTGCACAATGGCGGACGTTTTTCATAAGAAAATAACTATATTCGTATATATCCTTTGTTTAATAGGTACGTTCCGCCGTTTTGAAAACAATTTAGAAGGGTTTCCTTATTTTTAAAACGTTTCGTGTCATATCGGACACGTAGGTATACATATACCGAGACCATAGCTCGCTCTTTGGAAGTCCCTTCGATAACTATCAATGCATGCAAAATATATCCAGGTACTGTCCTCTGACTAGTCCTGCTCAGTATGAAAACAAATATCCAATATCATAAAAATGTACCGCTCCAAAAGGAATAAATCCCAAAAATGCACATAACACTACCCTGTGCGTCTGGTGCGCACGGAAATCAAAATTTATATATGTGCCATACAGGTGCACAAAACAACATTTAGGTTCAACGGGTGTGCACGAAGTATCTGTCATAGGCAACGTGTGTGCCCGACAGCCAAATCAGGTGCATCTGACATACACGAAGAATCTCGATTTAGTGCATCTGGTGTGCACCAAGATCGTATCTCAAAACATGCGCCCAACATGCGCGAAAATCGAAATCGGTGCACCCATCATGCACGAATGAAAGTCTAAACCCTGCGCACTCAATCATGCACGGAATCACGAAATCCAATGGCAAACGCCGAACATGCGTAAGTCCGGTCAAAAAGCACGGAGTGCAAGAATCAACATCAATATCAGAATCAAAATCGACATATCGAATGACATCAAATCGAAGTCAGGTGCAACCGTAGTGCACAAAATATAAATCCGGTGCAACAAGGGCACGAAATATAAATCTGATGCGATAAACGCAAGAAACATAAAACTAGTGCGACAAACGCACGAAATATAGAACTGGTGCATCCCATGCACAAATATCAAGCAATAACTCAAATGCATGAGCAGCAACACCAAGTGTACCCAGGTATAAAGGAAATCATAAACGTGTGCAACTGCGTGCACAAAACACATATCAATGCACTACAAGCATATATAAGCTGTACCGAGTGCAAAATCAAATCGTGTGCGTAACATATGCACAACATCAAATCAACCGTATGAAATCCATGAAGTCATAAGCAGGTACAGCCAAGGCACGAAACAATATACAATGCGGCTTAATCAAAATCAGGTGTACCGCGATGGACAATCTCACAACCGCGTGCAAAAATCAAATCAAAACACTAAAAGTACATGAAAACTATGCTGGAATCGTAAATCAAATCACCGGCATAAAATAGGCATGAAATCACAATCAATACCTCAAGAGTAATAACTATGCGCAAGGCATAAATACCCAGTAGGTGCAACCATGGTGCAAGAAAACAAATACCATGAAACTCAGTCATCAAGACTAAATCATGCGAATAGATCACCCAAAATACCGAAATCCACAGTGATGGATACGTGATAGTCAAATCACAAAATCACAAATCATAAATATCGCCGTCGGTATATCCTCCTTCGAAGTCGAGAAGGTGCCGGTACATCCAATGCTAGCGGCGCAAGATATCTACTTGCCTCTTGCTCGCGGCTGGCGTCCTCTGCCTCTGGTTCCTTATCTTCCCTGTGGATTACCAATCTCGCAATCCATCGGCTCATCGGCCCGGTCAGGTGTGCTAACGGGAACGATTCCGTTCTGGCACTCCTCTGGTTATCTCTCGGTCAATCCTCACGACCGCTCGTAAAGCAGCACATCTCTGGCGCCGACCTCTGGTCCTCTGAATGCACATCACACATCGGCTCCTGGTGCAAATATTATTGTAGCAGTGTACTGGAAGGAATCCTGCTCAAGGTCTCTTCTGATCTTGCCTAAGCCAAACTGTACGGAGGCTGGTACTCTGGCATAATCTTTTCTCGCTCTCTGGATATCCGCGTCCTTAGTACAACATCTACTCGAAAGCTGGTCGCATCCCTGCGCCTCTGTATGCATATCCAACCTTTAATCTTAATGAGGAATAGTAACAGCTCGTCTGCATCTCGCACGAACTTCTTGTCCCGCTTGTCTGTATCATCGTCCATTTCAACGTCGCGTCTCTATCTGCGCACTGCAATGCCCTTGGCTACGGTCCATCCGAAGCCCCTCACAAGGACTCGAAATCACGAACTCGGTATCTTCATCACTCAGTAGGAGATATCTAGCCGATCACGTCCTCAACGTGCGTATCGCATCTCTGATGTCAGCGGAGTGGAACGTCATCTCGTCGAAATCTCATGCGAACTCTTTACTCCACTCTGCTTCAATATCGACTGATCCGGACTCATCTCATCGTGGCTACACAGACTGCGCTCCAACGGCTCTGCTCGTATCTGGAGTCTCCCAAGCAGTGTCCCATCACATGATATCCGAATGATGTCGAATCGTCCGATCGACTCGTCAGAACCTCATAATCCCCCAAGAGCTCAACATCTCGGGTACAATTTAATAGTATCGAGTACATACCACAGCATCGGTGGTCCAGCCGTAGAAGGGCAAACCCAAGCCTCACTAATGGCGCCGCGGAACTGCCGCAAACCCTAAGGTTCAAAGGCTTTCACACGGTCATTATGTCGAGTTAGGGTTTCATTCTTCTAGAGGGTCCATAGATTCGCTTGCATGTTTTTCCGAATACTTTAAACTTGGAAAATGGGTTCCTGACATTCGATCGTCCCTATCGACTCTCAACGAATCTGCATAAAGTCGCCTCTAGCTGGAATCAATCTACCTGATGACCTCGCATCGGGGTAAGCGAACGAACCACATGTCCTAGTCACTCATCCTCGGTGACTAGCGACTCACCGTCATATCTCTAAGTATATGCTCATGCTGCAGTGGCTCCAATCATCTGGGCGATATCTCATCATTCGCAGCAACAACTGGCTCATTCGTCTATACGCTAAACAGCGCCTCAATCGTCCTGGATAAGCGATATATCAATGGTCATCACATCCTGGCTGGCCTTTATCAGTGGCTCAATCCTCTGGTACCGATCGGTACGCCCGAGAAATCTCGTAACAGCGATCAGTCCAACGCTCATGGCGCGAAAACATAATAAGACGACGCCTCAATATGCAATCGTATGTCTCTGGAAACACGCCCTGGTCAGTCCCCATCCACGACGAGCTCATGCTGACGCAACTCGAGCCGTAGCTCACTCTGCCCGTGCAATCGTGGCAGCAAAACCATAACCAGTATCGATAAGGATAGATCATAGGAAGGAATATAATACGGTGCAAGGAAATGTACATCCTAAGGTTTCTTAAGCGGAGTGGCGTGTCGTAAGTATGCCGCGGAACATACGTACGGTACGTCCCTCTACTCAAGCTACCTACTCCATCAATCAAGGGTCATCCTATGCGACGAAAGTTCGGGTATAATACCCCCTCGACTAAGTCTAAGTTCCGTAAGGTCAAGCCTAAGTTCCGTATATAGATAACGCCCTAGGCTCCACATAGTCAAACTTAGACTCGAACTTAGGTCAACCTGGCTCTGATACCAACTTTGTCATGACCCGAAAGAGCACATGACTGGACCTTAAACCATATGAAGTCTATAGGACCCCATCTGATCCAAGTAAGCCAAAAGCCTAGAAATCTAAAACCATTTTAAGGAGTAAATAAGGAAAAATGGTTTTAAGAAGTAAAGAAATCATGTTTTGAAAATCAAAGCTTTTAAATAACTAAACCGAATATGCATTTTTAAAATGTGTAACCTTTCCTGAAAATTTCGGCAGAGTTTCCTTTGTAAAAACTGGCCCCGAACGGGGTACAACAAGAATAATATATATGAAATGATAAAAGGTATCCCTAAGCGGGAGCTAGCTCTTCGTCAATCGACGGTCACAACCACGCAAGCAATAATAATATACAACGCCAAAGGGCGAGGATCAAAACCCAAAAAGAAACTCAAAACAGCCAGAAAATCGTAATACTGCAAGCGCGACCCTAAGGTCGAAATAATACATCACTGTTTTCTAAGTCTGAAACAATATACAAATTTTGGTTGATGGAATTTCTAGATACAATGAATAATACAGGAACAATGGCGGTTCTGATACAAAAGAACCCACCTACCAACGCAAGTCACCCATATAAAAGCAGTGTGCCAGAAATGCTGCTATAGAATATGTACGGCAAAAACCTGCAAGGACCGCGGCACAACGGGGGTGAGTTGCCAACTCGTGAATAGAAAATATCTACAAGCAGAGATCGAATGTATGACCCATCCTAGGTCAATACGATCAGATATATATATAAACCTCAATATGAACAAGTCTGAAGCATGCTAAACTGGCAATGTAATCTCTATACATGAGTGTAGTGCCAAGTGCTCGTGCCAGTGCCTCAGGTAATAGCATATCATAAATGTGAGGTATAATCAATGAAATCAATCTGCATGTACGTGGATCCCGTCCACTCGTCACCCAATGACAATAACCATCATGCATGTAAATATCATCAGCATATGCATGGAAATATGAGGATATAAACCACCCGTGTCCCTCGCGACACGTCGAAATCATGGAACCGGAGTGCCCAGCATCGACACTCGAAAACATCATGAAAACTGTGCCCAGCATCGGCACGTAAATCCACATATATATCGGGCTCCGTCAGTCCGGACCAGCCCACGGGCTCCGTCTGCGGAATCGGCCCTCGGCCCCAGCAGTACGCCCATATCCATCTGTCGACTCTGGTCGGTATCCTCCGGATAACGGCCAGGTCCAACTAATCACCGGTAGGTACTCGCCCGCCTCCAGGCTCAATCGGCAAAATCCTTCGATCATCTTGCCGAGGGGAACCATACCGGGTCCACCATGTACCCGCAATCGGCTCGTCCACTCCTCGAATCGGGTTTCACATGTCGCTCTCAGCACCGAGAAAACACATGGTGGACGCACTGAAATATCATATCAAGGGTAACCGGGTTTTTAAAGCAATGACATGTTCTCTTTTGAAATACCCACGGTTCCCAAAATCCAGAAATATTATGGAAACAGCAACTCTCAATGCGTATAATCAGTAAGCATGATGTATGTGACATGTAAAAGAAATGTAAGCATATCAGTCTGTCATGCAAGAATCATATCCTGAATGCAACAGTATTACAGTGTAGTGACATGGCAATTATCGATGATGAAGTGTGTGAGCCGGCAAACACTGTACGTGGAACATACGCATCATCGATAATGGTGCTGGTGTCCTAGCAGCATGATTGTAATATATCAATAAACACAGGCAATGCAATGCAAATATCATGAATATGCGGAAATCGAATAATCAGCGCAACAGTAAAGAACCTGCCTCAATAAATATATCATGCAGCCTTGCCTTATGAAAAAGGACGAATCAGGGTTTTTTGTTAAAATAAGGGCTACGGTGTTTTAAGAAAAGATGTGTTGTTCGAAAATATCCGTAGAGTCCCTTTTGCTTATCTTTAAAAGATCCCCAATTCGTTAGTTTTGAAATAGGTATGACTCGGGTCTAGTCTAACGCCTACTATGCGAACTACGGACCCAACAATCAAGTCAATCGGGAGGGGTATGAAAACCACCAAAATCTGAGTCAAAATCACATTATCTCATCACAAAACAGGTATCACTACCATCTTATCACATCTCAAACACGAACTCTGTCATATCGCCGAATCTCACGGCCTCAACAAATCTCATCGACTCATCTCAATCCCACGTATCATCCTCAAATCCCGTATATGAACACATAGTCCCATACCCATGTGTAGATATACACACCTCCATATGCGCACAGATAAATGAAAGAATGTATGCAAGTATATGTGTACGTGTATGTGTGAGTGTAATCACTACTCTAGGGTTCGCACTATACTAAACCAATACATCCTTATCATCAATAATTCCATTATTACCATCAATAATCCTAACAACACATAATAAATATATGTGTGTATACGTATTCGTATACATTACGACGGACTGCGGGGGTGCTATACGCCATCCACCCGACTTCTCCCCGTAGATATAATCTACTCACCTTGCTTTTTATGTGCCGATGCCGCCATCTTCATCTTCTTCGCCTCAACATCACGTAGGGTACCTACAAGTATATCACAACGCCAAAGCACATGAAAATCACATCGGAAACCAAAATAGCACACGCTACTCGCATAGGTAAAAACCTATCGCTCGCATGTAAACACGTTCAATATCCACTTGTCGTTGACGTCCAAACGCCACCCGACAGAAACGAATCACCAAATACCAAAATCCATGCTAAAACAAGTCGTAAATCATACGCCAACTCAAGAAAATCAACCCAGATTTTACCCTAACTGGAATCAGTCAAAACTAGACATACCCAGGATCAATACTACTGGAAATAGGGCCATGCACCAAAATCGAGACGGTTTCCTCCTGCTCTGGCCGCAAATTACGGCCAGAAGGAATTAATTGGCGGCCGGGGTTTGGAGTTAGGGGCTAGGGTTTGGTGTGGTGGTTCCATGGTGCCTGCACATCTCACTGTCAACTCAGTTTTATTTTTGGGGTCTCGGGGTGATAGCAGATTCCTAAATACGATCACAGATTCACAGTTTTTCCCGATATCGATTCCGTAAATCCGTATTCTGTGTTCTAAGTTCAGGTTAGGTCCAATCTATCATCACACCAGGGGTTCTAGGGTCACCACAAGCCTCAATTTCACTTTTGATTTCAGGTCTAACCCTAAACCCTAAATAGAATTCTCCAAAGTCCACAAACGACACCATATCGATATGAAACTAGTATTGATGCACAAGAAATGAAATATTACTCTAATAGGTCCAGAAATTACCTCCTTTGGCAACTCAAGAAAATTCTTGAGTTGCTCAAAGTCCTCCAAATCCAATCTTGCTAGGTTCGATGTGTAGCTAGTGAGCTCGGGAACATTTAGGGTGGACTTCATGGTGGATCTAGGGTTTCATGAAGAGAGAGAGAGAGGAAGAAGGGCAGCAGCAGCTCAAAGAGAAGGAGAGGAGAGAGAATGAGAAGGGAAAAATGATGGGGGATGGTTGAAAAAGAGGGTTGACCTAGTCTTCTCTCTCTCATAATCATTCCAACATTTTTCTTTCTTTTCTATTCTTTTTCTTTTCTTCTCCCACCATGGTACACCCTAAGCAACCATGCACCCAAAACCTGTAACAAGTGTAACAAGTGTGGAAAATGATATGTGCACATTTTTGCACAAAAAAGCTAAAAATCCGATTAGCGATTTTTAATCGCGATTAGCACTAAATTAGCATATAACTAATCTTAAAAACTTTAAAATGACATAATTCCATAAAATACCCTATTTTAGAATTTTCCAGAATTTTCCTCATTTATTTGTACTTAATTATACCAGAATATTAAAATATTCATTAAAATAATATTAAATTATAAAAATTCCCAAAAATAATATTTTATTATTTTGAAACGTTACACGACCCCGCTTCTATGACAGCTGCAACTTTCCTCGGATTATGTATCTGGTTGACGCTTCTGCATTAGACCCGTCGCAGCGAGAGGCTCGGCGACTGGTCCTCCGCCCGCGTATGGTTGGGGACAGCATGACCTTTGTCGATAGAGTCTTGACTATCGGCAAGGAATCTACTAATATGGTGCAACCGTTGCGTGAAAATTTTCAAAGACGCGGCTTCCATGTTGAGGGCTCGAGAAATCTTGCATCTGTATTCTATCAGGCCGGGCTTTTTAGTGTTTAGACAGAATGCCTCGGTATTGTTTATGAGATACAATCTGCACCGCTTCGCTCAATAGTCGGGTTATAATCAGGGTGTTCCTCTCGAGGAATTCTTAGTCGAGTTAGCTGCTACAGAGGAGGGTATTCGCAGCATGCTGCACCATTTTATACGATTAAATATGGGGTCCCATTTTCTCATTAGCGAGCCGAGCTATGTGCCGAAAGCTTCGAACGCTTGCATGGCGTGGTACCAGCATGCGACGGGTGCTGTGATCAGGGAGGAAAGGCGGCTATTGCTCGATCATAAGGATGCAGTCTCAGCTGGTAACCCAGTGGTCCCTTTAAAGCGATGGACCGCCGTTCGTCCCTCCTTAAGAGAAGTTACTACGGCTGTGGACCCATGAGATTTCCCTGAGAATCTTCAATCGAGTGTTTCCACAACTGCGGTAGCCGTGGCATCCCCGGAATTTGGCATTAGTTCAGAAATCGGGACCCGCCGTCCGAAGATGCCTGTCAAGCGGAAGCTCTTATCATCAGCCGTTGGTGTCCGTTCGCAGAAAAGGAAGAAGTCACTATTCTTTGCCGACGTCGTATTCGGCTAGGAGCCCCAGGCTCCCTACAGTGAGGGCTTGTGCGAATACGGTGCCAATGAAGGTTTGTTCGACATGCCTGCAACCGATTCTGATCTACAGGCTTTCGTCGTAGCTTCCGAGCGACCGGCTCGCGAGGAAGCGGCGTTGATATCTACCGCGGAGTCAGGTATTCTTCAGTTATATTCTTCCGCGCCTATCCCTTCTCTCCTTATTATGTATTAACACTTTCTTCTCCAACAGGTATTTCTGCCGAAGAGGCTCTCGCGGTTCCCTCAGGACGTTCGAGGAGAAAGAGAGGCTTCGTGCTTCTTTGGGCCTTGGTATAATTCATTTCATTACGCCTTTACTCTTTTTATTCATGATCTGACCCTTCTCTTCGCCCTATTGCAGGAACTTTCGCAACTCAGGTTGTTTCAAGTGTTGTGCCAATCCCGAGCGGCGATGCAGCAGAGCTTCCAGAGCCACCGACTATGGACACGGCCATCCTAAAGTCACCACAGGAGGTGTTGCTGAAGCAGCCGATGATGGATGTCGTAGCGGCTCCGGAGGCAGAGCTCGGTTCGGATGACGACGTCATCCTGTCGGAAGTCTTAAAGAGGTCAATCCTCACTGCTCAGGCTGAGAGAAAGCGCAGGAAGCATGCAGTGAGGGAACGCGATGCTGTTTTGGCCGTGGATGCAGGATCAAACAATATTCTTCCTACTGACATTCCTTCGGAGGATGTTCCTTCTGCCCTGTCTACTGCCTATAGACAGGTTGCACGTGCAGCTCGGGAAGAAACTGAAAAACTACTTCAAGGTAACGTAATGCCCAGTCTCCTATTAGAACTTGGTCATCGAATTCTAATATACGTATTTTCTTTTAAGCAGAAGGTAGTCCTGACGATGGTATGGCAGGTGAAACGCCGATGATTACAGAGCCCGAAGTGGCCGCTTATTCTTGGGAATCTGGGACTGTCCAGACTGCTTCTCTTTCTCCTTGTGTCTCTTTGGTATCGACGGGTGTTGCAAGCATTAAAACGGCCCTCTTCGAATCAGGGGATGAAGCTATGGGTGCAGGATCTATTTCCCCGAGAGAGAGTGAGGAAGCCGTTATACTTGGTGATGCTTCCGGCGCGGTTTCGGTCTCTGATCTACCAGGTACTCCTTGGGTTTTTTTTTGAGTTTTTCAATCCTGTTAAGACCTTCTAATGATATTTCGTTTGTCTTGAGCATAGGCGTGGTAAACCCTGAAGCTGTGCTGGCTGAAGAAGTGCCGCCGGCCGCCATTTTGACGGTCGCGGTCCCTTTGCTTTCTTCTGCGCCTCCTCAAATCTTGGAAGGTATGGGTTTCTCACTTATTTGCTTCACTATGGATGCAATCCTCCTTGTATTGACTGTATATTGTCGCGACTCTGCTGGAGTACTTTTCGACCATTTGTACCAGGTGTTGAACCCGCATTTTTCTTTTCAGTCGGAAATCGTTCCACCTTCTGGTATTGTTCAGTATATTCTTCACCTAATGTTTCTCCTCCTTTTTTATGAGTAGACTTATTGTTGCTAAGCCTTCTTTATATTGACCACAGTATCACGGGTCGGAGGAGGAAGCGAAAGAATAGCCACGCCTCCGATACTCCCTGCTCTGCCGCCTGCAACAACCGGTGCGATAAATTCCATCCGTTGGGTGTTTTCTTTGTCTTCCGAGTTGAAATTTGATCGTAATTCATTTCGCAGCGATTACACCGACTCCAGCTCCTTTTGAGTCTTGCATTCCCATGCTCGCGGGGCCCTTCGCTAAACGTACATCTTCCAGGGGCGCAGCGAATAGCCGGCGAACGTTAAGCGAGTTTATCGAAGATCTCAATGCCGAGGCCCTCATTTTTGCTACGGATTTTTCCGACGAATGCAATCCAATGCTGGCAACGCTCGTAAACTTCTATAATGAAGATCTAGTCGGTTCTTGGGTTGATTATTGCAGGAAGATCGAGGCTTGCCTGCACGAGATTGAGCTTAAGCGTCTCGCTCCTGAGGTGTTGGCCTCGAACTCTCAGCGGGCTCCATGGGTCGAGCAGAATGTCCCCTTCATTTGCTATTTTGATCAAGAGGCGGCCCTAAGGCAAAAGGAACATGAGGCGGCTTCCGGCGAATCCGTCCAATTGCGTACCCAGGTTGAAGCGAATGCTGCGCAGCTAAAAGCTATTTTCGACAACCTCCAACGATGTATTTCGGATGGGTTGACGCTAAGGCAGAAGTTTGACTTAACCGAGTGAGTCACGTAGGACTGCGAAGCTGCCAAGCAAGAAATCGATGAAAAACTTTCATGCTTTTTGCAGCAACGGACTCAAATCGAAACGTAGTTGGTAGCTTTAGCTAAACACGAGAAGAAATTAAGGCGAGTGCACGAGCGGTTCGTCAGTTTGTTGAAGATGCCTCCTCCTTAATAAATGTCATTATACCCACTTCATTGTACTGATTATAAACTTCCGATTCATGAATAACTTGTATTCATTTTGATCCCTGTATGAAATGTATCTTGTATTCACTTGAATTCATGAATAAAAGACATATTTTATTTCATACTGGCATTTCTCTTTTCTTCGATGGCTTGATCTGGTGTGAAGTAGTTTATATATTCATTTCAGAGTTTGTAGTTTATTCACTCATCCCGGAGTCTTTAGTTTATGAATTCATTTCGGTGGTTGTTTAGTTTACCTTCCTTGGGCATGTAGGAAAACCTGTTCTAACGTCACAGTTAACCCCTGCTCTTTACGACAGAGATCCGTTAGGGTCTGTGGTACTAGGGTTTTTGTCCGTCGTACCGTCGCGTTGGCTGATGCATTTCCCGATATGCAGACTTTACGCTGTTGTTTGAGTAGCCCCGCGACTGTCGTGTCTCTGATCCCTTCGGGGGCTGGACAAGACGTCTTCAAGTAATCTCCTTGGGTCATATTACCATCGGAAGAGCAAACGTTAGGAATTTTCCATAACGCTTTTTACTTGAGGTTATGCTCAGTTTGGGAGTCCCGATGAGTCATAACCACTCCGTGCCAGTATAGGATGATCTCCGATTGTCTTTCGGGTTTTATTTGAGTTGCCGTCAAGACCCTGAAGCTAGGAATTTGGCCTTCGCTTTCTTTGTTGACACCGTGCCTGCTGTAATGAGACGAATGTCGAGGTGATCTCTATGTTGTCTGTGAACCGTCGAGATTTGGAACTAGGAACTTTGCCATGGCTCCATTTTGTTTTGACCCAGGGGTCGCTTGTTGACGTCGCGTCTGCATCCTGTTGGAGTGAGAAGAAGCGCCGTTGTTGATCTCTAGGCTGTCTGTGAACCGTCGAGATTTAGAACTAGGGACTTTGCCATGGGTCCATTTTGTTTTGACCCTAGGGTCGCTTGTTGACGTCGCGTCTGCATCCAGTTGGAGTGAGAAAAAACGTCGTTGTTGATCTCTAGGCTGTCTGTGAATCGTCAAGATTTGGAACTAGGGATTTTGCCATGGCTCCGCTTTGTTGACGTTGCGTCTGCATTCTGTTGGAGTGAGAAGAAATGCCGTTGTTGATCTTTAGGCTATCTATGAACCGTCGAGATTTGGAACTAGGGACTTGTCACGACTCGAAATAGCACGTGACTGACACTTAAATCATGTGAAGTCTATAGGACCCCACCTAATTCAAGTAAGCCAAAAGCCCAGAAATATAAACCATTTTAAAGAAGAAGTGAAGGAAAACTTGTTTTAAAGCAAGTGGTTTTAATAAAATAAGTGGCATTAAACATTTAAAAGCAACATCATATTTTTCCGAAAATTTTGGCAGAGTCTCCTTTGTAAATACTGGCCCCAAACGGGTACAAATAGGAATATACAAGTAAAGAATAAAAGCATCCCTAAGCGGGAGCTAGCTCTTCGCCAATTGGCGGAAACAACCATGCAAACAGTAAAATATACAACGCCGAAGGGCGAGGATCATAACTCACAAAAAGTAAGGAGCTCACATCATCAAGGAAGCCAGAAAACCATAATAGTACAACGCGCGACTCTAAGGTCGAAAGAATAACAACTGGTTTTCTAAGTCTCTCAAATAATACAAGTCTGGTTGATGGAGTTAGTAGATACAACTGAAATAAATAAAAGTACAACAGTGGTCACGATGCAAGTGAACCCACCTACTAAAGCAATCATCCGGAAGGAAGCAGTGTGCCAGCAAGCCGCAACGAAACCTGTACGACAAAACCTGCAAGAAACTGTGGCACAACGGGGGTAAGTTGCCAACTCGTGAGTAGAAGACATCACCGAGCAGAAATCGCATGTATGACTCTCTCCTAGGTCATACAATAATATCCTCATAAAATATAACCTGAAAACATCTAATAGTGGCAAGGGTATACATCTAACATAAGTAAAATACAAAGTGCTCGTGTCAGTGCCTCAGATAGCAACATGTCAATATATGATGTATGAATATATTAAGAATGAAAGTAAATACATCTTGTACAAGAGAACCGTTTTCTTATCTCAGTGAGATTTCTGTATAAAAATCGAAGTATCATCAATGAAATCAACAGAGAATCCGTGTCAAGCATCGACACAAAATATATATCCCAATATCTCAATATCTCGGGCTCCGGCAATCCGGACTGGCCCGTATTATCAAATCTCAATATCTCGGGCTCCGTATGATCAGGATCGCCCCATAACTCCGAACGGTATCCTCCGAGTCTCTATACAATCACCGGTCTGTAGTGCTCCTCTGCCGGGCTCAGCGCCTTTCTATACGATCTTCTTGCCCCGGGGTACCGCACTGGGTCCAGCATGCACCCACAGACGGTCCTTCCCCTACCTCGAATTGGGTGTATGATACCGCTCAAGAACCGAGAAAACTCATGCTGGACATCACAAATATCATATCACGAGAAAACCACAAATTTCTATCTTTTGAAATGAAAATGAGTTTATAAATTCTTGCGGTTTCTCCAAATCCAGAAATCTTATGGAAAATCTGAATCCCAAAATCAAGAGTCAATAGACAGTGAATACCGGCATAAAGCCCCACGATATTGCATAACAGAAAGAATGTATAAGTGCATGAAATATCTAAATAAGGAATGCAATATCTAAATTAGCATATGCAGCCAGCGTACTAGTAATATATTGAAACTACCAGCTAGCAATTTATACCAATGAAGTAATGTTTTTCTAGTGTGTACGTGACATGCAAATTACCGATGATGATGTGTGTGAGCCGGCAGTAAGAGTACGTGGAGCATACGCATCATCGGTAATGGTGCTGGTGTCCTGACCACATGGGTTCATAATAACAAGAAAACACATTATAAGCCTACAATGAGATGTGAATAGCATGAACATACGGAAAATGAATAGTAAACGCAACACCGAAGAATATGCGTTTCTATACACGAGTCATACAGTTTTGGCATTTGAAATAGCACGAATCGTGGTTTTGTTTTGAAAATAGGGGCTACGGTGCTTTTAAGAAAAGGTACGTCCTTTGGAAAATCCGTAGTATCTCTCGGCCTGTCTTTAAAATACTCACGATCGTTAGTTTGAAAATAAGTATGACTCGAGCCCAGTCTAACCTCTACCAAGTAAACTACATGACGAAGCTAAGAGACTAAACGAAAGGGTAAGGAAGTCCACCTAAGTCCGAGTCGACATATCTAGTAGTCGGTGATCCCGCCTCAATAGCGTCACGTACGATAAAATATATAGTACGACATCCTCAAATCAAGAGTGCGGATCAATCATCATGTTTATACCTCGTACGGTAAAATCCATCGTACGGCATCCCAAATCGGGGAACGGGTCAAATATCACAATTTCCTCATTATTCATATGGTATCATTATCATAAATCATGAACTAAGTGTACTGATCTAAAGTCTAGTACATTCCAATACCATCAATATATCCGCGTGTGTATGAAAACACATCGCCCATCGATCCACTATAATCTCATGTCGTATATCATAACACGACCCAAATCACATAACCGATCTCACGGCATCATGCCCAATCATATCGACTCTCCTCCGAGTATCAAATACTATCCTCATCATCTGTGTATACGTATATGTATGTATGCGTGCGTGCGTGTGTGTGTATGTATGTATGTACCAACACATCCACATATATACACACACACACATATAAACATATATACCTAAACATATCACGTGTGTGCATGTGTGTGTGTGAATCTCTACTCTAAGGTTTCGCAACTAAGAAACTAACTAAATGCACTATTCCTAAAACCTTTCTTGCTAATTATTCACGTCTCACAAAACACACACACACACACACATATCATACCCGTATGCTACACTATGAAACTGCGAGGGTGCTATACGCCATCCACCCGATTTCCCCCGTAGATATATATCTACTCACATTGATCTTTGCTTGCCGAAGTCGATGTCACCATGCTCCTCCTTTTTATCCGAAGTCCACGTGAGGGTGCCTACACATACAAACACATAGTATCGTAAACGGAAATCGCACACGAAGACCAAAACGACACACGTATCACACATAGGTAAAAACCTATGGTCTATTCATGCAAATCAACCAAACAACACCCGATATTGATGTACAAACGTCAAGTGACCGATACAAAGCACAAATATTAAAACTTCAAGTCATTAAAACCCACAAAACATAAACAACAACATAGAAAACTGGTCCCAGATTTTAGGTCAGGTGAAAAGAGTCTAAACAAGCAATGCAGAGGGTTAGTCTATGAGATAAGTGAGATACAGAACCAACCTACACACCAAAACCCACCAAAGACCCGGCGACACTACCCTGAAAACCAGCCTGCTCGGCCATACCTGCTGGATTGGTTTCGTATTTGCAGGGTGGTCTCCTAATGGCCCATCTAGGTCTCTGGGGTTGCTAGTTTTTCTTGTAATAGTCTCAGGTCACTCTAGATTCCCTGTAGGCACAATTTAGCCACAAAACCGACACGGAAGTTTCTATATTAAGTTTTAGGGTTAGTCACTGGTTTGATCTGGATTTTTAACACTAAGGGGGGGGGGGGTTGTAGTAACCAATTACACCCAATTGCACCATCATAACTCATGAAATCCTCAAAACCTCGTCTTGGAATTTTATAAGATCACTAAACCTCACTAAATGGATTCTAAACTAATCTAGAAGCTATAGAAACTCAATTACTAAGCTAAGGGTGAAAGAATTATCTCATTTGGCAACTCAAGAATTTTCTTGAGTTGCCCCATGTGCTCAAAATCTCATCTTATTTAGTCCCCCATGCTTGTAGTGAGCTTGTGCTTAATTTTAATGAAAGGGATAGATGGTTTTGAGTTGGGGATGGAGGTGTTGTGAGGAGGTAGAGGTGGTGGGGGGAGAGGGCGGCCATTGAAGAGGAGGAAGAGAAAAACTGTGAAGAAAATGGAATGAAAAGAAATGAGGCCATGGTCAAAGGAACCCCTCACCCTCTCTCTCTCTCTTCTCTCTCTTGCTCATACTATATTCTTTATTCTTATTCTTTTCCTTTTTTTTTAAAATAATGTAAAAAACTAAATGAAGCCATGCACAATTTAGGATTTAAGCCAAATTTTCAAAAATGTAACAAGTGTTAGCAATATGACATGGTGCATGTCACATGCACAAAACCGATTTAATGCAAGATTAGTGAAAATTAATCGAGTTTAGCATTTAACCCAATTACGAATAATTATGTAAAAATCCATAAATGCTCATATCATATAAACACCTTCAATTCAAAAATTCTTATAAATTTCCAAATATTTTTCCAAACTATTGGTATATAATTATACCCCTTTCATTAAAGGTAATCTTCATACTTTATGATATTTATAATAATTCATTATTTAATTATCTAAATTCCCAAAAATAATATTTTATTTTCTGAAATGTTACAGTCTCCCCCCTTAAATAAATTCGGTCTCCGAATTTAAATTTAAAATCCCCACGAAATACTAAAACATTTCAGCAAAACAATCAAGTCGTCGGGGCTCCGAAATTATCAATACTTAAAACACATATTAGCGCATTGCATGCGCATGAAAACAGGTATATAACTCAAATCAAAACTCCGTCAAGTATCACGCAATCATCGGAGTTATGGTAAAGATACTAATGTCAAAGTCCAATACGAAAACCAACATGATATACATCAAAACTATAACATGCACATAGTACACATTGTTGTAAACTTGTCAAAACATCATAAAGAAATGCATGCCAAACTCTTTTCAAGTTGTGTGCGATGCGTATATCACAGCACAAGTAGCGGACGTTTAGTGTAAGAAAATAACTATATATATATATATATATATCCTTTGTTTATCATACATGTCCCGCCGTTTCGAAAATAATTTAGAAGGGTTTCTCTTGTAAAATATTTCGTGTCATCTCGGACACGTAGGTAAATACTGAGCTATAGCTCCCTTTTGAAAATCCCTCCGGTAACTATTGATGCATGCAAAAACATATTCAGGTACTGTCTTCTGACTAGTCCTGCTCAGTTACTATACTAAATAGTAAATGTCATAAAAACGTACTGCTCAAAGGAAATCGTACCCAATAGTATATGTCATAATGCCACATGCGTCTGGTGCGCACAGAAATTGAAATCCATGAATGTGCCATACATGTGCACAGAAACAAAATCTAAGTGTAATGGGTGTGCACGAAAACACCTGTCAAGGGCAACGGGTATGCCTGACAACAATATCAGGTGCACCTGATATGCACGAAGAATCCCGATTTAGTGCATCTGGTGTGCACCAAAATCGCATTAAGCGCGCCAAGTATGCGCAAGAATCCAACTCAAGTGCACAAGGTGCACGAAAACAAATATCGAATATCACAATCGAAATCGACGGTATACAACATACCTCAATCCAAATCAGATAACCGTGGCATATAATCTCACAACCACGTGCATCAGCGTGCACAAAATCGAATCAAAGTACTAAAGTGCATGAAAACTACACCGAAGGCGCAAGTCAAATCGCATACATACCATAGGCATGAAATCAAAATCAAACATCTTGAATGACATCAAATCGAAGTCAAGTGCAACTGTGGTGCACAAAATCTCAATCATGCAAATAAATTGCCCAAAATACCGAAATCCAAAATGACGGACACGTGATTTTCGAATCACCAAATCGCAAATCGTAAACACTGTCGTCGATATGTCCTTTCTTCGAAGTCGAGAAGGTGTCGGTGCATCCAAAGCTAGTAGAGCAAGATATCTACTTGCTTCCTGTCCATAGTCTGGCGCCTTGTGCCCTTAGGCTCTCGTCTCTCACTGCGGATTACCAATTACATAACTCCTCGGCTCAACGGCTCAATATGGAAATGATGACGGAAACAGTTCCGCTCTGGCACATCTTCTGAAGATTTCTGGCCAACTGGGTGTGCGTAATACGACCGATCTTGGGTCCAAATCTTCTCATTTAGTATTCCAGAAAGATTCTGTCGGGGTCTCTCCCAAATCTCCTTTCTGCCAAACTGCCCGGAAGTTATCACTCTTTACTAAATCTATTTCTTATTCCGGAACAGCTGCATACTCATCATGGCTTCTTCTGGAAGATATATCCATATTCAATGCCTCTGCATGCGTATCATATCTCTGATGTCAATGGAGTGGAACGTCATCTCGTCAAAATCTCGTACGAACCTCTTACTCCACTTTTCTCTAATGTCGACTGATTCGGACTCGTCTCTTCATAGATGTATGGACTGCGCTACAAACGGCTATACTCATATCCAGAGTCTTCTTTCTGAAACTACAAACCCGACAGCTCAATATCTTGTGGTAGGTATCTGGCCAACTATGCCCTTGGAAACTCTTCCAACTCGTCGGAGGAATACTCTTCATTCGTCCGTTTTCTATCGACTCTCAACGTGCCCGTGTGAAGTCTTATCTAGCTGAAATTAATCAATTTGATAACCTCGCATCGGGGTATGCAACGAACCACATGTCCTAGTCATTCATCCATGGGTGACTAGCGATCTTTTATCATATCCCTAAGTACAAACTCGTGCTGCAATAGCTTCAAACATCTGGGGCGATATCTTGTCAGTTGTAGCAACAATTGGCTCATTCGTCCGCACGCTAAACAATGCCTCAATCCTCAAGAATAGATGATACATTAACGTTCATCACCTTCTAGACGGCCTCTAGCAGTGGCCCAATCCTCTGGTGTTGATATGCACATTTGAGAAATCTTAATAAAAACAATTCATCAAAACGCTCATGCCGCGAAAAATACAATAAAACGACACATCTATGCAATCGTGTGTCACCGGAATTATGCCCTGGTTAGTCCTCGTCCAAGACGAGCTAATGCTGACTGCAACTCTAGCCGCGGCTCTCTCTGCCGTTGCAACCGTGGTAACAGAAACCACAAACCGATATCGATGAGGATAGATCGAACGAACGAATAGAATACGGTGCAAGGATATGTACATCCTAAGGTTTCTTAAGCGGAGTAGCGTATCGTAAGTATGCCGCGGAACGTACACACGGTACGTCACTCTACTTAAGTCACCTACTCCATCAACCAAGGTGAACCTATGCGACGAAAGTTCGGGTCTAATACCCCCTCGACCAAGTCTAAGTTTCGTAAGGTCAAGCTTAGCTTCCGAATATATATATACATATACGCCCTAGACTCCGCATAGTTTAACCTAGACTCGAACCAAGGTTAAACCTAGTGCTCTGATACCAACTTTGTCACGACCCGAAATAGCACGTGACTGGCACTTAAATCATATGAAGTCTATAAGACCCCACCTAATTCAAGTAAGCCAAAAGCCCAGAAATCTAAACCATTTTAAAGAAGAAGTGAAGGAAAACTTGTTTTAAAGCAAGTGGTTTTAAAAAAATAAGTGACATTAAATATTTAAAAGCAACATCATATTTTTCCGAAAATTTCGGCAGAGTCTCCTTTGTAAATACTGGCCCCAAACGGGTACAAATAGGAATATACAAGTAAAGAATAAAAGCATCCCCAAGCGGGAGCTAGCTCTTTGCCAATTGGCGGAAACAACCATGCAAACAGTAAAATATACAACGCCGAAGGGAGAGGATCATAACTCACAAAAAGTAGGGAGCTCACATCATCAAGGAAGCCAGAAAACCATAATAGTACAACGTGCGACTCTAAGGTCGAAAGAATAACTGGTTTTCTAAGTCTCTCAAATAATACAAGTCTGGTTGATGGAGTTGTTAGATACAACTAAAATAAATAAAAGTACAGCGGTGATCACGATGCAAGTGAACCCACCTACCAAAGCAATCATCCAGAAGGAAGCAGTGTGCCAGCAAGCCGCAATGAAACCTGTATAGCAAAACCTGCAAGAAACTGTGGCACAATGGGGATGAGTTGCCCAATCGTGAATAGAAGACATCACAGAGCAGAAATCGCATGTATGACTCTCTCCTAGGTCATACAATAATATCCTCATAAAATATAACCTGAAAATATCTAATAGTGGCAAGGGTATACATCTAACATAAGTAAAATACCCAGTGCTCGTGTCAGTACCTTAGGTAGCAACATGTCAATATATGATGTACGAATGTATTAAGAATGAAAGTAAATACAACTTATACAAGAAAACTGTTTTCTTATCTGTCACGACCCAGAATTTGGCCCGTAACCGGCACTTAAACTACGTAACGTCTACAGGCGTACGCAACTCAAGTAAGCTGAAACCCAGAAATCTAAACCACCCAAAACTGGATCAACGGAGAAAACATAGTTTTAAACATTCGGAAATTTTCAAGTAAAAATCTTTAAGTTTAGTTTTCGTTCTTAAAAATTTCGGCAGCACCTCCTTTGTAAAAACTAACCCCAAAAACGGGTACAACACAGATAATAATAAAAGCATCTCAAACGGGAGCAAATCACGCCCAATGGGGGAGACAACCACCACAACATATATACGACACCGAAGCAAAGAAATATAAAAGAAAACTGCATAAAGAAGTAAAACTTTTCAACAAAACCGGCTCCCACGAGCACGGCACCCAAAGTCACCACAAACTATAACACCGAATCCTCACAAGTCGTCTCTAAGTCATATACAATATAGTGGTAGATGGAGAATACTAGATCCAACAAAAGATATACAAGGTATAAACAGATAACCGCAAACCCACCTAAAAGCAAGGCCTCACAGCCAACCGTAGCGGTATCCGCAAAAGTAGAGATGATAAGACGCCATGCCGCGACTACTCAGAGGATAAGTCCTGCAAAACACTGTGGCACAATGGGGGTGAGTTGCCAACTCGTGAATAGTAAATAACATCATACTGTAATCACAAGTATGTACGAACAACGATCTATCTATCACATGTAATCCGATAACATAAGTAAGATAAGTGAATATGCAACAATCATGTAAAGGTACATCATCAGGGTACTACAACTACATGAAGCAATGCATACCAACATAATCCTGAGTGTAGGATGATATAATATAAAATCTCATGCAAAATCATCAGCATGGAAAAACACCAGTTTCCCTCACTGACACATCAAATCCCAAATCCTCAGGCACCGCATCCTCAGATCGGCCCTCGCATCCTGTAAAAAAATTATGGAAACCTGAGTGTCTAACATCGACACCCGAAACATCATGAAAACCCGTGTCTAGCATCGACACGTAAATCCCCATAACTCAGGCACAATCACCATGACTGGCCCTGACGATATGTCATACATCACTCCGGTCGGTATCCTCACGATAACCGCCGAGTCTAAATACAATCACCGGTAGGTACTTGCCTACCTTCCAGGCTCATCGTCTGTACCACGAACATCTTAACGAAGGGAGCCGTATCGGGCCCTACCATGCACCCACACACGGCCCACTCACTCCTCGCATCGGGTATATATCACAAATCTCAGAACCGAGAAATCTCATGGTGGACGCATCAAATATCATATCAAGAGAAACCGGGTTTTCAAACAATACATAGTTTCTTGAAAATACCCCCATGGTTCTTAAATCCATAAATCATATGAAATCTATATCTCAATGCGTAAAATCCATATAAAACTGATATATGCAACATAAAATATCAATATGAGCATATAAAGGGAAAACCGCTCTTTAAATTGAATCTAGCTTTAAAACATATCATGCGGTTCCCAAATCCTTCGAAAACAAATGCAGTATCATATGAGGTGTACATGTAAGTGTAGCAAGGTTTAAGTATCTACATGTAATCAAGTATGTGGGTGTACATGTTAATATGTATGCATGATGTATAAGTAGCTATAGCCAGATATACGTGAAGTGGAATAAGGGTCACTACCTCAACTATTCCTGCCCAATGCAATATCACGTATGTATGAGTCCACAGTATTTCATACGCACAATAGAATAAGAGTTACTACTCCAATAATTCCTATCCACTACCATATCACGTATGTAGGTGTTTGTGCGTGTCATGGCAATTACAGACGGTGTGGGTGTAGCATACAATTTAGTGCTCGTGCAACATGAACCGTCAGTAATGTGTTATATCTAAAGGTACGAGTCAAGTACAACAGATAATGCTATGCAATGACATTCATATGAAAGTAACTAATATGCAAATACATGCAGCTATCATATTATATTCTCCCCGACGCATAACGCCATACGAGCGATTTCCCCGTAGATGTTAAATCTACTCACCGATGGTTCCAGCTATGAAAATCCGACCACCTGCTTCCCCTTATCCACAGCACCCAAAGTCCCTGCTTGCGAACCTAAAATTTCATAAATACAACACATAAGCTAAATATCCTATAATGACGAAAAGAAAACGAAACGCGATGAAAACGCCCGGAAAATTACACAGCGTGCTTAATGTATCTATCGCGCACGACATCGGCCAAAACCCTAACCGGGGTCGCTAAACTACAAAACACAAAGTCTAGACCCCGATCGTCCTGATCGCGCAAGACAACATAAATAATTACGAGGAATACAATAGATATAACCTCGCAACGACCAATCGAACCCACGTTGGAAAAACCCCGAAACCTAGTAAGCAACCTATCGCAATATTTCGCACTAGTTTCAAGCTAACGCATATCTAGTGATTACAAACACCTTAAAATAGATTAACTAAGATATCTAAACCATTCCTTTACTTTTAACACTCGCTAATTATGTTTTAGCAAAAACCTAGTAAGCAAATTGCATAATTAAATAAAGTATTCATTAGCAAAAATTAACATTTTCTACTAGGTTAATCTTTTCCAAAACACAAATTGAAACTTTAAATGAACACTAATCACTTAAAAAAACTAACCCTACCATTAATTTCTTAAAACAATTATAAATGAATTAATCATGATTTAAAAGTTAAACTAAACACATAATTAGCTAACTAAATTAGCTAGATTAAGATTAAAACAATTATATAAGGATTAAGGTAAGAATTATACCTCCCCGAAAACACCAAAATGAAACTTAATCCATCATCTTAGCATAAAAAACTAAGCTTTGTTGAAGATCCAAACTAGTTTAGTGAAGGAAAATGATGCTTTTATTTTATTTAGGATTTTTGTGGATTTATTTTGGAATTTTGAAGCATTTTAGAGTGAAAGAGAACAAGAAATGCGCTAGGAAAAGTTTGAGGGTAGAAATATGGGGATAAGGCTCGGCCATGGGTTGATTGGGGGGGGGGGGGTGTTTGTGTGATTAAAATGAGTCTTAAGCAATAAATGCTCATTAAACGAAAAATGCCACCTTTCTATCTTTTCTTTTCTTTTTTAAATCAAATCCTTTTGCACAAAAGAAAAGTCTAGATATTTGAAAAGAAGCTTCTAAAATAATTCTAGTGATAATATTCAATTTAATCTCAAAAGAAGAATTTCCCGATTTATGTGCCCAAAATACCGCTTAAAACAATATTTTATTTGGGAAAAATTCTATCTGAACCAAAACCTCCCAAATACTCCCAAAGTTCGCGCACAAGCTTTATTTTAGCTAAACTAGGTGCCGGCAAGCTTATACGGACGTTTGATCGAAATCGGGTTAAAACGGGAAAAACCGACAATTTTGCCCTAAAACGGGAAAACTCGCAAAACGATTTCTAAAACGTTACAATCTCCCCTCCTTATAGAAATTCGGTCCCCGAATTAAAATTTAACTACGCGTACCTTCAAAGAGATGAGGGAATTTCTTCCGCATCTCGCTCTCGGCCTCCCAAGTGATCTCCTCACTAGTCGGGCTACGCCAAAGAACCTTCACAGATGACAAGACCTTTGACCGAAGTTTCTTCACCTGCCGATCCAATATAACTACTGGCTGCTTGGTGAACGAAAGATCGCGCTCAAGCTGAACGGTCTCGTGCTGAATCATGTGAGAAGGATCATGAAGGTATCTACGAAGCATCGACGCATGGAAAATGGGGTGAACATCCGGAAAACTAGGCGGGAGCGCCAAACGATAAGCAACAACCCACTCGCTCAAGAATCTCGAAAGGACCTACAAATCTGGGACTGAGCTTCCCCCTCTTCCTAAATCGCATAACGCCCTTTATCGGAGAAATCCTCAGGAATACATGATCACCCACTGCGAACTCAAGTCTGCGACGACGAAGGTCGGCATAAGACTTTTGCCTGCACTGGGCTGCTCTCATCCTGTCCTGAATCAGCTACATCTTCTCCGTAGTCTCCTTTGTAAATACTGGCCCCAAACGGGTACAAATAGGAATATACAAGTAAAGAATAAAAGCATCCCCAAGCGGGAGCTAGCTCTTCGCCAATTGGCGGAAACAACCATGCAAACAGTAAATTATACAACGCCGAAGGGAGAGGATCATAACTCACAAAAAGTAAGGAGCTCACATCATCAAGGAAGCCAGAAAACCATAATAGTACAACGTGCGACTCTAAGGTCGAAAGAATAACTGGTTTTCTAAGTCTCTCAAATAATACAAGTCTGGTTGATGGAGTTGTTAGATACAACTGAAATAAATAAAAGTATAGCGGTGGTCACGATGCAAGTGAACCCACCTGCCAAAGCAATCACCCAGAAGAAAGCAGTGTGCCAGCAAGCCGCAATGAAACCTGTACGGCAAAACCTGCAAGAAACTGTGGCACAACGGGGGTGAGTTGCCCACTCGTGAGTAGAAGACATCACAGAGCAGAAATTGCATGTATGACTCTCTTCTAGGTCATACAATAATATCCTCATAAAATATAACCTGAAAATATCTAATAGTGGCAAGGGTATACATCTAACATAAGTAAAATACCCAGTGCTCGTGTCAGTACCTTAGGTAGCAACATGTCAATATATGATGTACGAATGTATTAAGAATGAAAGTAAATACATCTTGTACAAGAAAACTGTTTTCTTATCTGTCACGACCCAGAATTTGGCCCGTAACCGGCACTTAAACGACGTAACGTCTACAGGCGTACGCAACTCAAGTAAGCTGAAACCCAGAAATATAAACCACCCAAAACTGGATCAACGGAGAAAACATAGTTTTAAACATTCGGAAATTTTCAAGTAAAAATCTTTAAGTTTAGTTTTCGTTCTTAAAAATTTCGGCAGCACCTCCTTTGTAAAAACTAACCCCAAAAACGGGTACAACACAGATAATAATAAAAGCATCCCAAACGGGAGCAAATCACGCCCAACGGTGGAGAAAACCACCACAAAATATATACGACACCGAAGCGAAGAAATATAAAAGAAAACTGCATAAAGAAGTAAAACTTTTCAACAAAACCGGCTCCCACAAGCACGGCACCCAAAGTCACCACAAACTATAACACTGAATCCTTACTAGTCGTCTCTAAGTCATATACAACATAGTGGTAGATGGAGAATACTAGATCCAACAAAAAATATACAAGGTATAAACAGATAACCGCAAACCCACCTAAAAGCAAGGCCTCACAGCCAACCGTAGCGGTATCCGCAAAAGTAGAGATGATAAGACGCCCTGCCGCGACTACTCAGAGGGTAAGTCCTGCAAAACACTGTGGCACAATGGGGGTGAGTTGCCAACTCATGAATAGTAAATAACATCATTGTTGGGGTAAAAATTTACACCCCCGTTGACCGAGTCAAAGTCAAGGTCGACCCCAAGCCAGGTGGACCCAAGCCCAGGTCAAGCGGGCCCAAGTCCAAGTCGAGCCCGCGGCCAGCCTCCTCCATGATAAAATATAGATCATGTAATAAATAATTTTTATGTAATTTTTTATACATGATTGTATTTAAAATGGGCATAAAGCCAATATTTCGTAGGCCCATGGCTTATGTGCAAAAATGAAATGGCACATGAGCCATGGGATGGCTAAAATGCCATTTTTGTAAAGCCCAAGGGGCTATATGCAAATATGTAAGCCTATAAAAGGCAAAATGATGATGAATAAAGTAACACTTTTCATTCCAAAAAAAATTAGAGCTGAGCTCTTTCTTCCTTCTTCAAGGTTCCAAAACCTTCTTCTTTCTTTTGAATTAAATCAAGAGTTTTACTCTTCCTTTTTCAAAACTAAATAGTTTTCCACCACCAAACCCACAAAGGGGAACTTGGATCTGTCATCAGATCTTAAAAAGGAGAGATTTTGAGATTTCACATCTCTTGATCTTCAAGATCCAGCAAGCAACAGGAGGAAGAAGAAGAACCCCTTCCATTAACCCCCAAAAAAAGAAGAAAAACACATTCAGGAGTCCAACTCCTCTCTGATTTCTCTTCTGAGAAATTTTTTTAGGCTAAAAGCCTGTTGTGCCTCACCTGCGCGCTTGCGCAAGTGCGCAAGGCGCCCGCGTGACGACACGTGGCGCGCGCGCTTGCGCAACTGCGCAAGTGCGCAAGTCGCCCGCGTGCCGACACGTGGCGCGCGCTTGCGCAACTGCGCAAGGGCGCAAGTCGCCCGCGTGCCGACACGTGGCGCGCGCGCTTGCGCAACTGCGCAAGTGCGCAAGTCGCCCGCGTGCCGACACGTGGCGCGCGCTTGCGCAAGTGCGCAAGTCGCCCGCGTGCCGACACGTGGCGCGCGCGCTTGCGCAACTGCGCAAGTGCGCAAGTCGCCCGCGTGCCGACACGTGGTGCGCGCTTGCGCAACTGCGCAAGTCGCCCGCGTGCCGACACGTGGCGCGCGCGCTTGCGCACCTGCGCATCCCTTGGATGTCTTTTCCCCCTCTTTTTGTGTACATATACACATATATACATATGTATACAAATTTATACATACACGTACCCCCGTAAAAACTCTGCGTGGCTCCCGATATGTCCAAACCCCCCTTTTCAAAACACAACACACGTACACTGCACATTGAGTTCGCATGACCAGTTTAACCCGTTAATCGGAGGTTCCCTCGCTCCAAAGGCGATGGGTAATTAACGGCAGCTTAGTCCGCGGCTGCCGGAGATTCGGATCCCCACAATCATTAAACCCCCGCCTACCCTAGACAGGGGGAATCTGTAGTATGCCTGACAAGTGCTCGCGTATTCCCATCTCACTGGGATGACGAAAAACACCCTACAATCATACTGTAATCGCAAGTATACACGAACAGCGATCTATCTATCACATGTAATCCGATAGCATAAGTAAGATAAGTGAATATGCAACAATCATGTAAAGGTACATCATCAGGGTACTACAACTACATGAAGCAATGCATATCAACATAATCCTGAGTGTAGGATGATATAATATAAAATCTCATGCAAAATCATCAGCATGGAAAAACACCAGTGTCCCTTACTGACACATCAAATCCCAAATCCTCAGGCACCGCATCCTCAGATCGGCCCTCACATCCTGTAAAAAAATTATGGAAACCTGAATGTCTAACATAGACACCCGAAATATCATGAAAACCCGTGTCTAGCATCGACACGTAAATCCCCATAACTCAGGCACTGTCACCATGACTGGCCCTGACGATATGTCATACATCACTCCGGTCGGTATCCTCACGATAACCGCCGAGCCCAAATACAATCACCGGTAGGTACTTGCCCACCTTCCAGGCTCATCGTCTGTACCACGAACATCCTGCTGAGGGGAGCCGTACCGGGTCCCACCATGCACCCGCACACGGCCCACTCACTCCTCGCATCGGGTATATATCATAAATCTCAGAACCGAGAAATCTCATGGTGGACGCATCAAATATCATATCAAGAGAAACCGGGTTTTCAAACAATACATAGTTTCTTGAAAATACCCCCACGGTTCTTAAATCCATAAATCATATGAAATCCATATCTCAATGCGTAAAATCCATATAAAACTGATATATGCAACATAAAACATCAATATGAGCATATAAAGGGAAAACCGCTCTTTAAATTGAATCTAGCTTTAAAACATATCATGCGGTTCCCAAATCCTTCGAAAACAAATGCAGTATCATATGAGGTGTACATGTAAGTGTAGCAATGTTTAAGTATCTACATGTAATCAAGTATGTGGGTGTACATGTTAATATGTATGCATGATGTATAAGTAGCTATAGCCAGATATATGTGAAGTGGAATAAGGGTCACTACCTCAACTATTCCTGCCCAATGCAATATCACGTATGTATGAGTCCACAGTATTTCATACGCACAATAGAATAAGAGTTACTACTTCAATCATTCCTATCCACTACCATATCACGTATGTAGGTGTTTGTGCGTGTCATGGCAATTACAGACGGTGTGGGTGTAGCATACAATTTAGTGCTCGTGCAACATGAACCGTCAGTAATGTGTTATATCTAAAGGTACGAGTCAAGTACAACAGATAATGCTATGCAATGACATTCATATGAAAGTAACTAATATGCAAATACATGCAGCTATCATATCATATTCGCCCCGACGCATAACGCCATACGAGCGATTTCCCCGTAGATGTTAAATCTACTCACCGATGGTTCCAGCTATGAAAATCCGACCACCTGCTTCCCCTTATCTACAGCACCCAAAGTCCCTGCTTGCGAACCTAAAATTTCATAAATACAACACATAAGCTAAATATCCTATAATGACGAAAAGACAACGAAACGCGATGAAAACGCCCGGAAAATTACACAGCGTGCTTAACGTATCTATCGCGCACGACATCGGCCAAAACCCTAACTGGGGTCGCTAAACTACAAAACACCAAGTCTAGACCCTGATCGTCCCGATCGCGCAACACAACATAAATAATTACGAGGAATACAATAGATATAACCTCGCAACGACCAATCAAACCCACGTTGGAAAACCCCCGAAACCTAGTAAGCAACCTATCGCAATATTTCGCACTAGTTTCAAGCTAACGCATATCTAGCGATTACAAACACCTTAAAATAGATTAACTAAGCTATCTAAACCATTCTTTTACTTTTAACACTCGCTAATTATGTTTTAGCAAAAACCTAGTAAGCAAATTGCATAATTAAACAAAGTGTTCATTAGCAAAAATTAACATTTTCTACTAGGTTAATCTTTTCCAAAACACAAATTGAAACTTTAAATGAACACTAATCACTTAAAAAAACTAACCCTAACATTAATTTCTTAAAACAATTATAAATGAATTAATCATGATTTAAAAGCTAAACTAAACACATAATTAGCTAACTAAATTAGCTAGATTAAGATTAAAACAATTATATAAGGATTAAGGTAAGAATTATACCTCCCCGAAAACACCAAAATGAAACTTAATCCATCATCTTAGCATAAAATACCAAGCTTTGTTGAAGATCCAAACTAGTTTAGTGAAGGAAAATGATGCTTTTATTTTATTTAGGATTTTTGTGGATTTATTTTAGAATTTTGAAGCATTTTAGAGTGAAAGAGAACAAGAAATGCGCTAGGAAAAGTTTGAGGGTAGAAATATGGGGATAAGGCTCGGCCATGGGTTGATGGTGGGGGGGGGGGTGTTTGTGTGATTAAAATGAGTCTTAAGCAATAAATGCTCATTAAACGAAAAATGCCACATTTCTATCTTTTCTTCTTTTTTAAATCAAATCCTTTTGCACAAAAGAAAAGTCTAGATATTTGAAAAGAAGCTTCTAAAATAATTCTAGTGATAATATTCAATTTATTCCCAAAAGAAGAATTTCCCGATTTACGTGCCCAAAATACCGCTTAAAATAATATTTTATTTGGGAAAAATTCTATCTGAACCAAAACCTCCCAAATACTCCCAAAGTTCGCGTACAAGCTTTATTTTAGCTAAACTAGGTGCCGGCAAGCTTATACGGACGTTTGATCGAAATCGGGTTAAAACGGGAAAAACCGACAATTTTGCCCTAAAACGGGAAAATTCGCAAAACGATTTTTAAAATGTTACAATCTCCCCTCCTTATAGAAATTCGGTCCCGAATTAAAATTTAACTACGCGTACCTTCAAAGAGATGAGGGAATTTCTTCCGCATCTCGCTCTCAGCCTCCCAAGTGATCTCCTCACTAGTCGGGCTACGCCAAAGAACCTTCACAGATGGCAAGACCTTTGACCGAAGTTTCTTCACCTGCCGATCCAATATAACTACTGGCTGCTTGGTGAACGAAAGATCGCGTTCAAGCTGAACAGTCTTGTGCTTAATCATGTGAGAAGGATCATGAAGGTATCTACGAAGCATCGACACATAGAAAATGGGGTGAACATCCGGAAAACTAGGCGGGAGCGCCAAACGATAAGCAACAGAACCCACTCGCTCAAGAATCTCGAAAGGACCTACAAATCTGGGACTGAGCTTCCCTCTCTTCCCAAATCGCATAACGCCCTTCATCGGAGAAATCCTCAGGAATACATGATCACCCACTGCGAACTCAAGTCTGCGACGACGAAGGTCGGCATAAGACTTTTGCCTGCACTGGGCTGCTCTCATCCTATCCTGAATCAGCTGCATCTTCTCCATAGTCTCCTGCACTAGCTGGGGTCCCAAAACCAGACTCTCACTAAGCTCGGTCCAACAGACTGGCGATCTACACTTCCTACCATATAAAGCCTCAAAAGGTGCTATCTGAATAGTCTCCTGAAAGCTGTTGTTGTAGGAGAACTCAATCAACGGCAAGTGGCGATCCCAACTGCCACCAAAATCAAGCACACTTGCAAGGAGCATATCCTCCAGAGTCTGAATAGTCCGCTCCGACTGGCCATCGGTCTGTGGATGAAAAGCGGTGCTAAAACTCAACCAGGTACCCAAAGCTTCTTCCAAAGACGGCTAGTAAACTGGGTGCCTCTGACGGATACTATGCATGTGGGAACACCGTTCAAACGCACAATCTCATCTATGTACAACTGAGCATACTGAGCATAACCGAAAGTGGTCTTCACTGGAAGAAAGTGAGCCGCTTTTGTCAACTGGTCTACAATAACCCAAATGGAGTCATACTCTCGACTGGTCCCGGATAGACCCATAATGAAGTCCATGGAAATCTGCTCCCATTTCCACTCCGGAATGGGTAAAGGCTGCAACTCTCCAGCCGGTCTCTGATACTCAGCCTTGACTTGCTGACAAGTCAGGCACCTCGAAACGAAGTCCGATATATCACGCTTCATCCCTTCTCACCAGTAGAAGTCCCTCAAGTCACGGTACATCTTGGTGGAACCTGGATGAACGCTAAAGGCCGACTGATGTGCCTGCTCTAGGATCTTGCGTCTCAACCCATCATCATCTGGTACACACAAGCGAGTCCCGCATCGTAGCACACCCTGGTCATCAATCATGAACTCCGAAACTCTTCCCTGCCGAACAAGCTCAAGAATCTCAGTCAAACGGGCATCACTAGGCTGCGCCTCACGGATACGATCAAGTAGTAGTGGACGGGCGCGGACATGAGCAAGCTATCCCCTAGCAGAAGTGAACTCGAACTGCACTCTACCATCACACAAGAGCTGCCAATCTGCAGAAGATTGACGCTGAACTGCGCTCTACTGGGACAAGCTACCCCCGGGCCTACGACTCAAAGCATCAGCTGCCACATTCGCCTTGCCCGGGTGATAAAGGATCTCACAATCATAATCCTTCACTAGCTCCATTCATCGGCGCTGTCTCAAGTTCAGATCCCGCTGCTGGAAGATATACTTCAAACTTTTGTGATCCATGAAGATCTGACACGTCTCTCTGTACAAGTCGTGTCTCCAAATCTTCAACGCAAAGACTACCGCGGCCATCTCAAGATCGTGAGTGAGGTATTTCTGCTCGTGCTTCTTCAGCTGCTTAGAAGCGTAAGCAATCACTCTATCGTGCTGCATCAATACACAGCCGAGCCCCACTCGAGAAGCATCACAATAAACAACATAGCCACCTGATCCAGAAGGTAAAGATAGAACTGGTGCTGTCGTCAACCGAATTTTCAACTGCTGAAAACTCTGCTCGCACGCATCAGTCCAAAGAAAAGGAACTCCCTTCCGGGTCAGTCCAGTCAGCGGTCCAGCGATACTCGAGAAATCCTGCACACAACGGCAATAATAACCAGCTAAGCCCAAAAAGCTGCGGACCTTAGTCACCGATACAGGTCTGGGCCAAAGCTGTACAGCCTCGATCTTCCTCGGGTCCACAAGAATACCATCACCAGTCACCACATGACCCAGGAAGTCAACTCTATCAAGCCAAAATGCGCACTTTGAGAATTTAGCATACAGCTGGTGCTCTCTCAATATCTACAAAGAAATCCTCAAGTGCTGCTCATGCTCCTCACGACTCCTAGAATAGACCAGTATGTCATCAATAAACACTATAATGAACTGGTCGAGGAACAATCTGAAAATCCGGTTCATCAGATTCATGAACGCTGCTGGTGCTTTGGTGAGTCCGAACGACATCACTAAAAACTCATAATGCCCATAGCGCGTACGTAAAGCAGTCTTCGGAATGTCATCATTCCGAACCCGCAACTGATGATAACCCGAGAGCAAATCAATCTTTGAAAAATGTTTTGCACCCTAGAGCTGATCAAATAAATCGTCAATGTGAGGTAAAAGATACCTATTTCGCACCGTAACTCGGTTTAGCTGACGATAATCCACACATAGCCTCAAACTGCCGTCCTTCTTCTTGACGAACAGAACAGGAACTCTCCACGGCGAAACACTCGGACGCACAAGTCCCAAATCAAGCAACTCTTGCAATTGATCTTTAAGCTCTGCCGGAGCCATCCGATAAGGCGGTATGGAAATAGGCTCCATGCCAGGAATCGGATCAACGCAGAACTCAATATCGCGCTCTAGCGGCAACCCAGGTAACTCATCGGGAAACTCTCGCATGGTAGAAACCTGGTCCAACGACTCCACTGTGGCTCCAGTACCATGAATGAAAGCCAAGAATCCCCGACATCCCCTCCTCAAAAGCTGACTAACGCACACGACAGAAACCAAACTATGAGGGGCAGCACCACGGTCCCCCTGCACAACAAACACTGACTCGCCGAGAAAACAAAATCTAACTGTCTTCTCGCGGCAGTCCACGGACGCATAGCAAGTAGCTAGCCAGTCCATGCCCAACAGAACGTCGAAGTCCAACATCTCAAGAAGGATCAAGTCGACGGACAGATCTCTGTCTCCTAAACGGACAACACACGATCGGAACACGTGTCGCGCAACAAAAGACTCTCCCACAGGAGTGGTCACGACTAGTGGCTGATCCAGCAAACACGACTCTCGGCCTAACCTCGGCACGAAGTGCGTAGAAACATACGAATGCGTAGATCCCGGATCGAAAAGAACATGTGCATCATAAGAACATACAAAAAGGGTACCTGAAACCACAGCATTGGACGCCTGAGCGTCCTGGTGAGTCAAGGAAAAAACCCGTGCTTGCCCTCTACCGGCTACTGGCTGTCCTCTGCCTTTGCCACCTCGTCCTCTCGGCACAAAACCACCGTGACCACGACCTCTCTGAGCAGGAGTCTGACGCGGCGCAACAACAGGAATAAGAGGCAACGCTCTCTGAGGCGGAGAAGGTGGTAAGGTAACCTGGGGTATTGCTGGCCCTCTCTGATGCACCACGGTACAATCCCTCACTAGGTGCTGTAAACTGCCACATCCAAAACACCCACGTGTCGACGGCTGACCCTCGTAGGAAAAAATACTGAACAACTGGCTACGTCCCACGTCTATGCTACTCCCAGTGTCTGATCGATCTCTGTCTCGGAATCTAAACCTCTGCCTCCTGGCTGCTATACCAATACAAGCCTTCTTCGGTTCCGGAATAACCGATGACTCAGCTAGACGCTCCTCCACCAAAAGGGCTGCATCCATAGCTGCCGCATATGTGTCGCAATGTTGAATGCTGATGGCTAGGAACAACTGGGTAAGCAGTCCTCGAACAAACCTCTTCACCCTCATCTCCTCAGTCGCCACCAAGTACGGAGCATACACAGACAGCTCGGTAAACAGTACATCATACTCAGACACCGCCATCCCCGGAGTCTGACGTAACGACTCAAATTTGCGCGCTCGTGCATCCCTGACTCTTGGTGGAAGAAAACGGGCGAGAAATACTGTCACAAACTCAGCCCAGGTCAAAGGAGCAAGTCCCGCGGCTCTGCCCCTCTCCAAGGACTCACACCACTTCTGGGCCAGACCCTCCATCCGGAAACTCGCAAACTCTACCCATCTCTCATCGGAGCATCGGAGTGAGCGACAAATCCTGGCCATCCGGTCGATGAATGACTGCGGATCCTCAGTAACATCTGTACCAGTAAACACCGAAGGCCTCAGCCTCATGAACTCCGTCAGTGACACGGTAATAACCTCCGGAGCTGTAACTGCGACTGCCAGAACTGTAGGTACCATCGTGGTCCCGGCAACGGGTGGAACAACATCCTGCCCCTGTGCTCGAATGGCCTTTACCAAAGTCCCCACAATCTGGCGCAAGTCCTGCATACTAGCCCTAATCATAGCAATGTGCTCCGGTACCACAGGCGTATCGCCCTGGTCAGTCCTCGTCTCAGACGAGTCGACTCTTACCTCGGCCCTCGCGGCCGCTCTCTGTGCCCTCGTAGTCTTCGGCGGCATATAGGCTGGAAATAGAAACAAGATTCGATAAGGAAATGGAAATCGAATCACAAAGATGTATATCAATCACGGAAGGAATTTCAATCAATAAGTCCTAAGGTCACTTAGGCGGAGTACTGTGTCATAAGTATGCCGCGGAACATACACACGCTACGTCACTCTGCTTAAGCTACCTACTCCATCATACCCAGGTCATCCTACACTCCGAAAGGTAAAACTTAGCGCTCTGATACCAACTTTGTAACGACTCAGAATTTGGCCCGTAACCAGCACTTAAACTACGTAACGTCTACAGGCGTACGCAACTCAAGTAAGCCGAAACCCAGAAATCTAAACCACCCAAAACTGGATCAACGGAGAAAACATAGTTTTAAACATTCGGAAATTTTCAAGTAAAAATCTTTAAGTTTAGTTTTCGTTCTTAAAAATTTCGGCAGCACCTCCTTTGTAAAAACTAACCTCGAAAACGGGCACAACACAGATAATAAACAAAGCATCCCAAACGGGAGCAAATCACGCCCAACGGTGGAGCCAACCACCACAACATATATACGATGCCGAAGCGAAGAAATATAAAAGAAAACTGCATAAAGAAGTAAAACTTTTCAACAAAACCGTCTCCCACGAGCACGGCACCCAAAGTCACTACAAAATATAACACTGAATCCTCACAAGTCGTCTCTAAGTCATATACAACATAGTGGTAGATGGAGAATACTAGATCCAACAAAAGATATACAAGGTATAAACAGATAACCGCAAACCCACCTAAAACCAAGGCCTCACAGCCAACCGTAGCGGTATCCGTAAAAGTAGAGATGATAAGACGCCCTGCCGCGACTACTCAGAGGGTAAGTCCTGCAAAACACTGTGGCACAATGGGGGTGAGTTGCCAACTCATGAATAGTAAATAACATCATACTGTAATCGCAAGTATACACAAACAGCGATCTATCTATCACATGTAATCCGATAGCATAAGTAAGATAAGTGAATATGCAACAATCATGTAAAGGTACATCATCAGGGTACTACAACTACATGAAGCAATGCATATTAACATAATCCTGAGTGTGGGATGATATAATATAAAATCTCATGCAAAATCATCAGCATGGAAAAACACCAGTGTCCCTCACTGACACATCAAATCCCAAATCCTCAGGCACCGCATCCTCAGATCGGCCCTCATATCCTGTAAAAAAATCATGGAAACCTGAGGGTTTAACATCGATACCCGAAACATCATAAAAACCCGTGTCTAGCATCGACACGTAAATCCCCGTAACTCAGGCACTGTCACCATGACTGGCCCTGACGATATGTCATACATCACTCCGGTCGGTATCCTCACGATAACCGCCGAGCCCAAATACAATCACCGGTAGGTACTTGCCCACCTTCCAGGCTCATCGTCTGTACCACGAACATCCTGCTGAGGGGAGCCGTACCGGGTCCCACCATGCACCCGCACACGGCCCACTCACTCCTCGCATCGGGTATATATCATAAATCTCAGAACCGAGAAATCTCATGGTGGACGCATCAAATATCATATCAAGAGAAACCGGGTTTTCAAACAATACATAGTTTCTTGAAAATACCCCCACGGTTCTTAAATCGATAAATCATATGAAATCCATATCTCAATGCGTAAAATCCATATAAAACTGATATATGCAACATAAAACATCAATATGAGCATATAAAGGGAAAACCGCTCTTTAAATTGAATCTAGCTTTAAAACATATCATGCGGTTCCCAAATCCTTCGAAAACAAATGCAATATCATATGAGGTGTACATGTAAGTGTAACAAGGTTTATATATCTACATGTAATCAAGTATGTAGGTGTACATGTCAATATGTATGCATGATGTATAAGTAGCTATAGCCAGATATACGTGAAGTGTAATAAGGGTCACTACCTCAACTATTCCTGCCCAATGCAATATCACGTATGTATGAGTCCACAGTATTTCATACGCACAATAGAATAAGAGTTACTACTCCAATCATTCCTATCCACTACCATATCACGTATGTAAGTGTTTGTGCGTGTCATGGCAATTACAGACGGTGTGGGTGTAGCATACAATTTAGTGCTCGTGCAACATGAACCGTCAGTAATGTGTTATATCTAAAGGTACGAGTCAAGTACAATAGATATTGCTATGCAATGAAATTCATATGAAAGTAACTAATATGCAAATACATGCAGCTATCATATCATATTCGTCCCGACGCATAACGCCATACGGGCGATTTCCCCGTAGATGTTAAATCTACTCACCGATGGTTCCAGCTATTAAAATCCGACCACCTGCTTCCCCTTGTCTGCAGCACCCGAAGTCCCTGCTTGCGAATCTAAAATTTCATAAATACAACATATAAGCTAAATATCCTATAATGACGAAAAGACAATGAAACGCGATGAAAACGCCCGGAAAATTACACTGCGCGCTTAGCGCATCTATCGCGCACGACATCGGCCAAAACCCTAACTGGGGTCGCTAAACTACAAAACACCAAGTCTAGACCTCGATCGTCCCGATCGTGCAAGACAACACAAATAATTACGAGGAATACAATAGATATAACCTCGCAACGACCAATCGAACCCACGTCGGAAAAACCCCGAAACCTAGTAAGCAACCTATCGCAATATTTCGCACTAGTTTCAAGTTAACGCATATCTAGCGATTACAAACACCTTAAAATAGCTTAACTAAGCTATCTAAACCATTCCTTTATTTTTAACACTCGCTAATTATGTTTTAGCAAAAACCTAGTAAGCAAATTGCATAATTAAATAAAGTGTTCATTAGCAAAAATTAACATTTTCTACTAGGTTAATCTTTTCCAAAACACAAATTGACACTTTAAATGAACACTAATCACTTAAACAAACTTTAACCCTAACATGAATTTCTTAAAACAATTATAAATGAATTAATCATGATTTAAAAGCTAAACTAAACACATAATTAGCTAACTAAATTAGCTAGATTAAGATTAAAACAATTATATAAGGATTAAGGTAAGAATTATACCTCTCCGAAAACACCAAAATGAAACTTAATCCATCATCTTAGCATCAAAAACCAAGCTTTGTTGAAGATCCAAACTAGTTTAGTGAAGAAAAATGATGCATTTATTTTATTTAGGATTTTTGTGGATTTATTTTGGAATTTTGAAGCATTTTAGAGTGAAAGAGAACAAGAAATGCGCTAGGAAAAGTTTGAGGGCAGAAATTTGGGGATAAGGCTCGGCCATGGGTTGATGGGGGGGGTGGTGTTTGTGTGATTAAAATGAAGAAAATTCTAGTCTTAAGCAATAAATGCTCAGTAAACGAAAAATGCCACCTTTCACTCTTTTCTTTTCTTTTTTAAATCAAATCCTTTTGCACAAAAGAAAAGTCTAGATATTTGAAAAGAAGCTTCTAAAATAATTCTAGTGATAAGATTCAATTTATTCCCAAAAGAAGAATTTCCCGATTTACGTGCACAAAATACCGCTTAAAAATAATATTTTATTTGGGAAAAATTCTATCTGAACCAAAACCTCCCAAATACTCCCAAAGTTCGTGCACAAGCTTTATTTTAGCTAAACTAGGTGCCGGCAAGCTTATACGGACGTTTGATCGAAATCGGGTTAAAACGGGAAAAACTGACAATTTTTCCCTAAAATGGGAAAATTCGCAAAACGATTTCTAAAACGTTACATTATCTCAGTGATATTTCTGTATAAAAATCGAAGTATCATCAATGAAATCAACAGAGAATCCGTGTCAAGTATCGACAAAAAATATATATCCTAATATCTCAATATCTCGGGCTCCGGCAATCCGGACTGGCCCGTATCATCAAATTTCAATATCTCGAGCTCCGCATGATCAAGATCGGCCCATAACTCCAAACGGTATCCTCCGGATATCCGCCGAGTCTCCATACAATCACCGGTCAGTAGTGCTCCTCTGCCGGGCTCAACGCCTTTCTATACGATCTTCTTGCCCCGGGGTACCGCATCGGGTCCAGCATGTACCCGTAGACGGTCCCTACCTCTGCTTCGAATCGGGTGTATGATACCGCTCAAGAACCGAGAAAACTCATGCTGGACATCACAAATATCATATCACGAGAAAACCACAAATTTCTATCTTTTGAAATGAAAATGAGTTTATAAATCCTTGCGGTTTCTCCAAATCCAGAAATCTAATGGAAAATCCGAATCCCAAAATCAATAGTCAATAGACAGTGAATACCGGCATAAAGCCCCACGATATTGCATAACAGAAAGAATGTATAAGTGCATGAAATATCTAAATAAGGAATGCAATATCTAAATTAGCATATGCAGCCAGCATACTAGTACTATATTGAAACTACCAGCTAGCAATTTATACCAATGAAGTAATATTTTTCTAATGTGTACGTGACATGCAAATTACTGATGATGATATGTGTGAGCCGGCAACAAGTGTACGTGGAGCATACACATCATCGGTAATGGTGCTGGTGTCCTGACCACATGGGTTCATAATAACAAGAAAACACATTATAAGCCTACAATGAGATGTGAACAACATGAACATACGGAAAATGAATAGTAAACGCAACACCGAAGAATATGCGTTTCTATACACGAGTCATACAGTTTTGGCATTTGAAATAGCACGAATCGTGGTTTTGTTTTGAAAATAGGGGTTACTGTACTTTTAAGAAAAGGTACGTCCTTTGGAAAATCCGTAGTATCTCTCGGCCTGTCTTTAAAATACTCACGATCATTTGTTTGAAAATAAGTATGACTCGAGCCCAGTCTAACCTTTACCAAGTAAACTACAGGACGAATCTAAGAGACTAAATGAAAGGGTAAGGAAGTCCACCTAAGTCCGAGTCGATATATCCAGTAATCGGTGATCCTGCCTTAATAGCATCACGTACGATAAAATATATAATACGACATCCTCAAATCAAGAGTGCGGATCAATCATCATGTTTATACCTCGTACGGTAAAATCCATTGTACGGCATCCCAAATCGGGGTACGGGTCAAATATCACAATTTCCTCATTGTTCATATGGTATCATTATCATAAATCATGAACTAAGTGTAATGATCTAAAGTCTAGTACATTCCAATACCATCAACATATATCCGCGTATGTATGAAAACACATCGCCCATCGATCCACTATAATATCATGTCGTATATCATAACACGGCCCAAATCACATAACCGATCTCACGGCATCATGCCCGATCATATCGACTCTCCTCCGAGTATCAAATACTATCCTCATCATCCGTGTATACGTATGTGTGTGTGTGTGTGTACATACACACACACACACACACCAACGCATCCACACACACACACACATACACACATATACACACATATAAACATATACACCCAAACATATCACTTGTATGCATGTGTGTGTGTGAATATCTACTTTAGGGTTTCACAACTAAGAAACTAACTAAAGGCACTATTCCTAAAACCTTTTCTTGCTAATTATTCACGTCTCACAAAACGCATATATATATATATATATATATATATATATATATATATATATATCATACTTGTATGCTACACTACGAAACTGCGGGGGTGCTATACGCCATCCACCCAACTTCCCCCGTAATTATATATCTACTCATATTGATCCTTGCTTGCCGAAGTCGATGTCGCCATGCTCCTCTTTATTATCCGAAGTCCACATGAGGGTGCCTACACATACAAACACATAGTATCATAAACGGAAATCGTGCACGGAAACCAAAATGGCACACGTATCACACATAGGTAAAAACCTATGGTCTACTCATGCAAATCAACCAAACAACACCCGATATCGACGTACAAACGTCAAGTGACCGATGCAAAACACAAATATCAAAACTTCAAGTCATTAAAACCCACAAAACATAAATAGCAACATAGAAAACTGGTCCCAGATTTTAGGTCAGGTGAAAAGAGTCTAAACAAGCAATGTAGAGGGTTAGTTTATGAGGTAAGTGAGATATAGAACCAACCTACACACCAAAACCTACCAAAGAACCGGAGACAATACCCTGAAAACCGGCCTGCTCGGCCATACATGCCTGGATTGGTTTCGTATTTGCAGGGTGGTCTCCTAATGGTCCATCTAGGTCTCTGGGGTTGCTAGTTTTTCTTGTAACAGTCTCAGGTCACTCCAGATTCTCTGTAGGCACAATTTAGACACAAAACTGACACGGAAGTTTCTAAATTAAATTTTAGGGCTAGTCACTAGTTTGATATGGATTTTTAACACTAAGGGGGGTTTGTAGTAACCAATTACACCCAATTGCACCATCACAACTCATGAAATCTTCAAAACCTCGTCTTAGAATTTTCCAAGATCACTAAACCTCACTAAATGGATTCTAAACTAATCTAGAGGCTATAGAAACTTAATTACTAAGCTAAGGGTGAAAGAATTGCCTCATTTGGCAACTCAAGAATTTTCTTGAGTTGCCCCATGTGCTCAAAATCTCATCTTGTTTAGTCCCCCATGCTTGTAGTGAGCTTGTGCTTAATTTTAATGAAAGGGATAAATGGTTTTTAGTTTGGGATGAGGGTGTTGTGGGGAGGTAGAGGTGGTGGGAGGAGAGGGCATCCATTGAAGAGGAGGAAGAGAAAAATTGTGAAGAAAATGGAATGAAAAGAAATGAGGCCATAGTCAAAGGAACCTCTCACCCCTCTCTCTCTTCTCTCTCTTGCCCATACCATATTCTTTATTCTTATTCTTTTCCTTTTCTTTTTTTTAAAACAATGTAAAAAACCAAATGAAGCCATGCACAATTTAGGATTTAAGCCAAGTTTTCAAAAATGTAACAAGTGTTAGCAATATGATATGGTGCATGTCACATGCACAAAAACAGATTAATGCAAGATTAGTGAAAATTAATCGAGTTTAGCATTTAACCCAATTACGAATAAGTATGTAAAAATCCATAAATGCTCATATCACATAAACACCTTCAATTCAAAAATTCTTATAAATTTCTAAATATTTTTCTAAACTATCGGCATATAATTATACCCCTTTTATTAAAGCTAATCTCCATACTTTAAGATATTTATAATAATTCATTATTTAATTATATAAATTCCTAAAAATAATATTTTATTTTCTAAAATGTTACACTTTGCCATGGCTCCGCTTTGTTGACGTCGCGTCTGCATCCTGTTGGAGTGAGAAGAAACGTCGTTGTTGATCTCTAGGCTATCTGTGAACCGTCGAGATTTGGAACTAGGGACTTTGCTATGGCTCCGCTTTGTTGACGTTGCGTCTGCATCCTGTTGGAGTGAGAAGAAACGCTGCTGTTGATCTCTAGGCTGTCTGTGAACTGTCGAGATTTGCCTCTCCTTCTGATGGAGCTTGGTGGGAAAATGTGGTTTCCTTTTCGTTTGTGCTCATAGATTGTATACGAAGGTCGATGTGGACTTACCTGCAGGGCAAAAGTTTCATTTTCATTCATTCATTTTTTTATTTCTTTCTGCGACGCTCTATCATTTCAGCTTTTTATATCACGAAAGTCGCGATTACCCAATCATTTCGGCTTTTTATTGCGGTGCCTAATGATTTTGGCTATTTTTATATGCATATATTTTACTCGCTGATTTTTATTGCGAGTTGCCTCATCATTTCGGCTATTTCATATGCATTTATTTTTGCTCGCTGATTTTTGTTGCGAGTATGGAACTTGAGATTTGATATCAATATTGACATCAGCATCGCTGCGACTGGAATATTTCCAGGAGCGACTCATCATTTGCCGTGAAATGACTTGGAATTTGATACTGATTTAGGCCTCAACATCGCTACAACTGGGATATTTTCAGGAGTGAATCATCATTTGCCTTTGTCGATTTGAATAAGGTGGCTTAGCAAACAGGGTTAGGATCCTGTCGACTAAGGCTTTTTGACTTCATGAGCCGTAAGGGTATCATAAAGGTATTTCTCCCCATGAGTCGTGAGGATCTCATAGGTGTATGTTCTCCTTAGAAGTCGTGAGGACTTCTAAGTGGTGTTCTCTCTTATAAGTCGTAAGGATCTCATAAGAGTATTTTCTCCTTATAAGTCGAGAGGACTTACAAGTGTCGTTCACCATATCAGGACATTCCTCGTGGTTGGTGGCACTTGTTGGGGGAAACGTTTATTTGTACCCGTGGATTGTATACAAAGGCCAATATCGGGCCGCTTGTAGGGCAACTTAGAGAGTATGACGGCTTAAGGACATGTTTGGATCCTTTTAACTTAAGACGTTGAATCCTATGAGCCGTGAGGATCTCATAGGGAGAGTTCTCCTTATGAGTCGAGAGGATCTCCCAAGTGAAAATTTTACGAGATTGAGCCCTTTCGGGTTTTCACAAGCTCGCCGGTAGCCCTGCCGTTTTTTACTCACGGTGCCCTTTCGGGTTTTCATCCGTGCCCATTTTGCTTGTGGACGTACCTTTTTTTAACAACGAGATTGCGCATTTTCAGGTTTTCACAAGCTCGCAAGTAGACCTGTTGTTTTTACTCACGACGCCCTTTCGGGTTTTCATCCGTGTCCATTTCGGTTGTGGACGTACCTTTTTTTTAACAACGAGATTGCGCCTTTTCAGGTTTTCACAAGCTCGCCGGTAGCCCTGCTGTTTTTACTCACGACGTCCTTTCGGGTTTTCATCCGTACCCATTTCGCTTATAGATGTACCGTTTTTTTTACCCCTCCGTTTGCCAATGGAACTTGGGGGGACTTCACCACCGGGGCAGCTATGTAGCCAATGTGACTTAAGTTGTAGTTTTAGCTGTTAGGATTTATGGACTTGAATTCCATTATCGCCATGTTTGAGGCGGCGTATTAGTTTAAGGACATTACGGTCCATTATTAGTTTAGAGACATCTCGGTCGGGGATGTCGCCATGTCTGGGGCAATGGTTAGTTTTAAGGACATTTCGGTCTGTGGTGTCGCTATGTCTGGGGTGATGGTTAGTTTTAAGGACATTTCGGTCCGTGGTGTCGCCATGTCTGCGGCGATGGTTAGTTTAAAGATATTTCGCTCCGTGGTGTCGCCATGTCTGGGGCGATGGTTAGTTTAAGGACATTTCGGTCCGTGGTGTCGCCATGTCTGGGGCGATGGTTAGTTTAAGGACATTTCGGTCTGCAGAGTCGCTTTTCACCTCTTCGCCTAGGAGGGACGTAGAAGGTCTGCAGCTCTTGCACGCCGTATGTATTGAGCGCATCAAGTTCTCTGTAATGCCGCTTCGGAACTATGGTGATTTGTAAACTCTGATCATCTCCAGTAACGGTTTGTGCTGACGGGCGAACAGAGAACACGGTGTTGACATCGTCCTCGGAGTCACTGCTAAAGACCAAAATAGGAGCAGATGGTCCAGGCCTGTTGCCTTGGGGTTGCCCCGAGTAGACTATCTCTTCATCCTCCTCGGTATCGCTCCTAAAGATCGGAATAGTTGCGACGTCTTTTCGTTGGTTCTCCGGCTTATGACACATTTCCGTGTTTTTGAAGTCTGGAAGGAAGTGCTTTGCGTCTTCATATTTTCGGACTTCGTTTACGGAGAATGAGTTTAGCTCCCCTGTAACGGTGTACTCGAGGTCGTCTTTGAAATACTTCATACACTGATGCTGTATAGAAGGGATGACGTTGTACTCGTGTAACCAAGGCCTGCCGAGCAGAGCGTTGTAGAAAGTCTTGGTGTCGATGACATGAAATTTGATGTCAGTGACGAGTAGCCCAAAGCATAACGTCAATATTACGGACCCAAGCATCCGTGATGAATATGAGTCGAACCCGGAGATAGTGATTTTGTCCCGAGCCAGGTGATGAACGTTCATGCAAATCTCCTTCAGTACCTTCATGTTGAGAAGGTTGACGGAGGACCCGTTGTCAACCAGGATCTTCCTTATCTTGATGTCGTGGAAGTACCCGGTGACATATAAAGGACGGTTGTGCTCGCACGTTCCGAAGAGATCTTCATCGCCGAATGTAATGTCAGCTATATGAACCTCTGCCAGCTCTTCCTTCATCTTTTCTTCTGCAAGGAAAGCTTGGAACTGATCGGGCTCCTGTAATGCCCTGATCAGAGAATCTCTTGCTTCTTTGGACAGGAGGAGAGCATTCACTATGCTCAATTGTGAGGGTATCTTCCTCAAATATGCCAGGACATTGTAATCCACCTTGTTTTTCTTAGGCGGGTCCTTGACTGCGAGCTCTTCGACGACTCTATCATCGAGGGCAATTTCCTTAGAGACTTTCTCCTTCCCCTTATCTCTTTCGTTCGAACCCTTATTTGTAGGCCCGAGGTTCTTTTCAGGCAACGTGCGGTTACTCAGCTGAATGTTCTCGCAATTCTTCTCCTCCTGTTCTTTTCCAAAGGTGGATTCTTTGAAGAGAGGTTCGAGGGTTATTTCTTCCTCGTAATCGCTCCCGAATGTAAGAACTTGAAATTTTCCTTTTGTTGAACCGGTATCAACCATATGAAAGTTGCCAGCCATTCCTGTTGCGCTTATTTGTTGTCGACGGGTTTTGCTCTTCATCTGCTTGAAGTGTTGCCGGCGAGCAACGTATCCTTGCCACCACTTCTTGAAGGCATTGCACTCTTCGGTGGGGGTGTGTGACCCTCCGATGATATAAGCAATAGTTCGGATGTACATTCGCTTCGTCGAGGCACATACTCATGGGAGTGTTTTCCATGAGAGGAGGCAGCTTCATTCCCATTGACAGAGCTTTGGCGAACTGCTTATCTGTTTTGATCCTGCCCTTGTTTGTAGCAGGTGTGTTTTGGCTTGGGTGGAGTATTTTACGACTCATCCTTAACGCAGCTTCTTCATCCTGACACCGACGCTTGGCCTTTTCGTATATGGCTGTTTTACGTTCTCGGTCAGCTTTGCTCTTTTGAAGGGCTTCGTTTAGCAGCCTGTCAATTTGGTCTTCTGATAGTCCTAGGGATTTTGGCGCCGGTCTTGCCCCCAGTTCCTCTGCATTTCTTTCCAATGCCATGGGAGTTTCTTCGTCTTTAAACGACGAGTAAGAGACTATGTGGCAACTCGCTACATAATCTTCGGGTTCTTCTGACGAGTCGTTTCCCTTATCAATGTCACTGTCTCCGTTCTCAAGGATATGGTTGAGAAACTCTTCGAGAGTGACTGGGGTCTGTGCCTTCTGGTTGTATTCCTCTAGTGCGTTGATGTATTTTTACAGCTCCGTGTACTTTCCATCGTACTCGGCAGGCTGCACAAGTTTCTTGGTCTTCTTCTTTTTCTTCGAAGACTTTGAAGGATTGATGGGTGTTTTGCCCATCGTTACCAGCTTTCGGTATTGGGCACAGTTTAAGCATTCCCTTAATGATCTCGGGTTCCAGTGGGCTTTTCCACCTGATTGCCAGACATGCTTGAAGGTCCTTCAACATTCTTTAAGTTTTAGCTGAAAGGACAACTTCCCATGGAGTTTCTTCTACAAACGAGCAAGATGCCCCGGCGTATCCACCTTTTTAGGAGCGTTCCTCTATGGCGGGTTCACTCTCCAATTCTCTGACAGCGCAAATTTCCCTTACTGCTCCTCGACCCAGTTCTTGAAGATATAGCAATCCTCAATGGGGTGGCTCACCATTCGGTGATAGGAGCAGTAGTTGGGATTGTTGACGTCACCGGGCTGCGATGGACGTTTTGGGTCCAGCAGAGTGATCATTTTGTTGCGTACTGCTAGTTTGAATTGTCTCCTCATTTTATCACGGGGAAACGAGTAAGCAAGTCCTAACTTCTTTTCCAGGGATTGGCGCGGGCACGCGTTGTTTTGGCGAGCAACCGGTTTCGGGTCACTCGGTTGTTGTTGAGTGTTGGCAACGAAGGTGGCTTTTCCTTTGCCCTTTTCATGCCGAGGATCCATTTTTGAAGAGGACGGCCTATGGCCCATCTGGTCTATTTGGGCCAGCTTGTCGATCAAGGCCTGGAAGGTGGTCGGCTTGAAGAACATCATAAATTGGGATACAGTCGCTTGAGGATCGAGGGTCCCTACGAACATGCCCACGACAGGAGCTTCTTCGATGCGTTGTTCGCATTTCGACCATAGGTTCCACTACCGGATTGCATATTGAACCCAGGTCTCTCCTGTCTTCACCCTGGAATTGATTAATGCTGTGATCGGGGTGCGCTCGCTTGCGCTGGCAAACCGCTGTGTGAATAGCAGCTCCATTTCTGTGAATGTTTTGACGGAGTCATTTGGTGTCATGACCCAAAATTTGGCACGTAACGGCCCTTAAACTACGTAACGTCTACAGGTGTAACGCAATTTAAGTAAGTCGAAAACCCAGCAATCTAAACAATCAAAAGTAGTAAGTGATAAGAACATTGTTAAAACTTTTGAAAATCTCGAGTACAAATTCTTTAAAGTCCAATTTTTTGTTTCTTAAAAATTTTGGCAGCACCTCCTTTGTAAAAACTAACCCCAAAAATGGGTACAACATAAATATAAGTAAGGCATCCCCAACGGGAGCAAATCCACACCCAACGGCGGAAAAAAAACCACCACAACAGATATACGACGCCATAGCGAAGAAATAAAAGACGACATAAGTAAAACTGCATAAAAGACATCTAAGTTACCAAAAATATACAATATGGTCCTCACATCTCGTGTCTAAGTCAATACATGAGAATGGTAGATAGAGAGTACAAGATATAAAGATATACAATGAGCAACATCGGATAACCGTAAAACCCACCTATAGCAAACTGCACGCAGTCAGCCGTAGCGGTACCCGCTGCAAAAGATGATACGATAGGTAGAAGCCCTGCCTAGACTACTCTGAGGAACCACCTGCAAACCCTGTGGCACAACGGGGGTGAGTTGCCAACTCGTGAATAGTAAATAATATATGCAGGTAATCGCAAGTATGCATGTACAGCGCGAATCTAATACATGCAAGCTGATAGCAATAAAAGGACATATGTATGCAGCAATCATGAAATGTACTCTATCAGGTACAACTAATACATGAAGCAATAAATGGAAATATGTTTATGCAACAGTCATGAAAGGTACTCTATAAGCAATGCATATAAAATAAATGAGGAGTATGGAATAAAACATGTCATCCTCACGGAATCCTGACCTCGTGGCAGGACCAAAGTCCATCAAGACAACGTAAATCCCAAATTTCCTCCAACTCAGCCCCCAAATTGGCTCTCATATCCTGTAAGATCATATATATAACCAGTATCCAACCTCAAGTAAGTCTCATATAATCAGTATCCAATCTCAAGTAAGTCTCATATAACCAGTATTCAATCTCAAGTAAGTCTCATATAACCGGTATCTAATATCGAGTATGTATCATGTAACCTGAGTGTCCAACATCGATACCCAAAAACATCATGAAAACAAGTGTCTAGCATCGACACATAAATAATCATCTCTGATGCGCCGTCACCTGGGACCGGCCCTCTTACGTCATGTACGTACATCCTATGAACCTGGGTAAGCACCACCCGAAATCTACAAGGTATGTGCGTACATAACCTCGATCAATATCCCCCAGATATCCGTCGAGTCCAAATACTATCACCGGATGGAAAACGCCCCCAGCCGGGCTCAACGGCATGGACCTTCGATCTTCTTGTCCCGGGGAACTAACCGGGTTCCACCATGTACCCGCACACGGCCCACGACACCTCCTCGCATGGGGTATATATAAGCTCAGAACCGAGAAATCTCATGGTGGAAGCTGAAATATCATATCAAGAGAAACCGGGTTTTTCAAATAATGCATAATTTCATGAAACAATCACGGTCCTCAAATCCAGAAACATCAAGTAATGAATAAGTATAACTGCATGAATCAATACATATATATTAGCGTCCCATTCCATTAATATATATATATATATATATATATATATATATATATATATATATATATATATATATATAACAGCGTCCCATTCCACTATTATATATACTTAGGAGTAAAAATATCAGAGAACATCATATGAAATCCATGAATATAACATATGCAACATGAAACAGTAATATGAGCATATAAAGGAAAATTGCTATTTAACTGCACAAGTTAATATATATAATGCGGTTTCTAATCTCTCCAAGTCCATACAACATCAAATAAATGTGAACATGTAGCTATAGCCAGGTATGCGTAACCATGTTGGCATAGCAAGATATGTGTATTTACTATCAATAATGATGTAATACCCTCCAGGTATATGTAAGTATGTATGCAAGATGTACATGTAGCTATGTCTCATATGTGTATATACCTATCACTAATGGTACAATACCATATAGATATATGGGTAACTAGCATGTAAGCATGTCAAGACATATGTATAAGCATGTAGGTATACAGGTATGCTATATGTCATATGCATAAGGAAAATAAAGATCATGTCTCAATGTCCTTAAGCAATACAGTATCACATATGTATAGGTGTTGTGCGTGTCATGACAATTATCGACGGTGTGTGTGTAGCATACAATTAGTGCTCGTGAAACATGAACCGTCAATAACGGTGTTGTGTCTCATTAATACTAAGTCCATGCACAATAGGAAATGAGATATGCAACAAAGGTATACATGCACAATCAATATCCGTATACATCTAACTAATAGTCATATCATTTAGTCTAGCCCAGAGCATAACGCCATGTGGGCGATTCCCCTGTAGATGTTAAATCTACTCACAACAATCCTGGCTAAGTAAAGCCAACTATTCACTTTTCCTTCTTCGCAGCGCCCGAAGTCCCCGCCTGCGATCCTGAAAGCATATAACAATATAATAAGTATATATTAGCAATTGACCAATAACACGTACCAACTACGTTTGACCGACGCACCAACTCCAAACATACTCTCAAGTGTTCGTCAAGTGGCTAACGCGCGTAGCGACACTACGAAACCAACTCAAGAGCAAAAGCTACACAAAAACATGAACGACATCGGCACAACCCTAGCTAGGAACGCAAAGCGACACAACTACCAAGCCTAGATCCTGGTCGTACCGATCACGCATTCACAACACAAGATATAGCGTGGAATCAATATATTCAAAAGACACCCACGCCTAAATTATCCGGAAATCCAGTAAGCAACATTTCATCATTTTATCACAAAACTACAAGTTTTACCAAAACTAGAATGTACAACCATCACAATATAGCATGATTAAACCATTCATACCCATACTATACTTTTTAATCTCACTTAATTAGGATTAGTAAAATTTTAGTTTGCTAATTAGCTTAATTATACAATTAAGAAATATCATTTAACAAACTAGCAACTAGGTTAAGTTTTCATCAAGCTTAACTTATCAATTAACCCTTTTTACTAATCAAAACCCTAACTTGATTATCCAAAACCATTTTCTTGAATTTCAAAACATGAAATTGAAAGCTTAAATTAACATCTAATAAGCTAATCTAAAGTATTAAACAACAAAAAGAGATTAGGGTTAGGGTTTTATACCTCCACAAAGATACAAAATCAAGCAACTAGAAATCCAATTTTGCCTCCAAAAAGCTAACTTTAAAGAAGACCCAAGCTTGATATGTGATGAAGAATGATGGGTTTTGATTTGTATTTGAGTTTATATGAATTATTTAGGATTTTTGATGATTTATTTGGAGTTTGAAGTGATGAAATGGGGTGAAGAACAACAAAGGGCAGCAGGGGGGGGGGGGGAGTGCTCGACCATGGAGAAAGAAGTGGAGGGTTTTGTGATGTGTGTGGAAATTTCTAGCAAAAAAAATGTAATAAAAGCTTATTAATGCAAAATGCCACCTTTCTTTTCTTTTCTTTTCTTTTAAAAAACCAATTCCTTTATCACAAAATATCTAGATATTTAGCAAGAATGGATTAAGACTAATTCTAGTGATTAGTTTAGCATAGATTCTCATTAGAAGTAATTAACCCAAACCAAAAATGTAATTACCACTAATAAAATGCACAAATAAAGTATTAAAATAATAATTTAATTAGGGAAAAAATATTAAAATGCACAAAAATTACCAGTGGCTCACAAAAACCCGCAAACTAGCAATATTCTAGCTAAACTAGGTGCAGTGCATTCTATACTGCAAAAAGATCGCTTCTAGGTTTTTACGGAAAATACGATTTATATTACCTAAAAACGGAAAATTCGCAAACGATTTCTAAAACGTTACATTTGGGAGCTCCGAATACCATTCAAACGTCGTCTCTGACAAGCTGCCAATGAACTGGCGAAGCAGCAATTTGTCATCACCTCCAGTATTTCCGCATAACACTCTGAACTGGGCGACGTGCTGATGCGGATTGCCTGTCCCTTTGTATAAGTGGAACTTGGGGATCGTATATCCCGACGGGTACTTGATTTGATCGTACCAGCCTTGATAAGGTCGCACGGTTCTGACGACTTGGCTGCCAGCCGCTTCGCTTGCCTGATGAGCTCGTATTTGCTGAGCTATGTAGTTATCGAGGACAACTTTGGAGATCATTTTCTCCCTGGCTGCTGATAAAGCCGGAAGAGGGTTTGATATTTCCCCTTTGTCATCCTTGATAATTATCGATGGGTCTTCCGTTAGAGGTTCTGGTTGGATCATCATTCCAACCATGTCTTGGAACATGAGCGCCATCTGTTTTATATTAGCCGCTTGTTCCGCGGACTCCTTATCCTTTCTTTCTATTACCTTTCGCAGGAACTCCGTATCGGTCTCTTGCTCCTGGCTCTGTTTAGACGTTGCTTCCGGGCATTCTTTTTGCCAGGTGAGTGCTGCCATTTTCGTCAGCATCTCCTAGAGCTTTTGCTGCTGCTCCTGAGCTTTCTTCACCGACCGAGTTTGCGGCCGATGACCCACGGAAGCAAGACTCTCCTCTTTCCCGGAAGCCATGTATACCGTGTGCACGATCATGCCCCCAGACTTGGGGCGTTTGGATCCAGCACCCTTAGGATTTGTCGCCGGTGGTGGTAGATTCTCTGGCCTTCTCTTTTTGTGAGAAGTCAAAGTTGAAGGAGCCAATGTAACAGGCGCCTTCGTGAAAGAATTCCCTTGCTGCGTGGTGGAGGGATGGTCCTCCTCTTGCCGAGCCTTTGTTTTCTTCAGTCGGCGAGGACAGTCTTTGCTGATCAAAGAATCTTGGACCTTCCGCCAGACCCTGTGGACCCGGGAGGACAGCCGCTGAGGGGGCTACTTCGGCGGTGCCTGTATCATGTTTTCAACAGGTGGTGGAGATTTCTTCAACACTGCGGTCGGAGAGTTCTTTCGCAACCTCCTTAGCGGTTCAAAGTTGTTCCCAGTTGGAACAACAGCGTCAACTTCTACCATTGGAGCTGGTGGAGTAAGTCCATAGGGGGAGTTTCCCCCAGCTTTCCTCACTCGGCACCAGTGGCGTCGTCGAGCATGCCTTGCAGATGGGATTGCCTCAGTCATGGGAGCGGCTTCGTCATGCCCCCTGCTATGATGAAGGGGTACTGCTGGTGCCGGCCTGTTGAAGACCGACATCCGTTGAGAGGGGACGACCAATCTTTCGAAGGACGACCTTCTGGTAGGGGGAGCAGTTTTGATGACTTTGCCGGAAGCAGGAGTTGGAAAAGTCAATCTTGTGAAGACCGATCCTTTAGTAGGAGAAGCCCCTTCGACGACTTCACCCGCCGGAGCTGGAACGGCTATTTGTTTTGTGATAACCCTTTCGGGTGCTGCGAGCCTCTTTGCGGGCCCACTTGAGCTTTGGTTCGGCCTGTTGAAGACCGAGGTAGCAGACTTTGAAGACCCGTTGAGAGGGCTCGTAGTGGTTGCAAGTCGATCAAAGACCTACTTCTCGGGAGCTTCCTGTGGTGGCACTGGGGCGCTGAAGCTAGCTGGCAGGAGCATGGTCTCGAAGAATAATCCAGTGGTGGCCTAAGTCACCTGCTCTACTAGCATTGAAAAAATGCAGGCCGCATTTGGCCCGTAAGCCACTCCTCCTGTTGGGGCAGAGCGAGAGTTGCTGTTGCAGGTACACTTGGAAGCCATTGATCTTCTTTTCTCTGCACAAGAGTAAGACAGCAAATCTTAGTATCTCGAATCCAGGGGCAACCATAGTAAAGTGCGATTTTGTTCGCGAAACACGATCTAGCAGTGTGGAGTGGAAAGAGGAAAAGGTCCCACCGGGCGTACCAGAATTTTTTTACCGCCGAAAACAGAGACAAAACCGGGATGGATCGTCTTACCTGAATTTGGGGGCAGATGCTATTTGGGTTTATCCGTCCACCTCTCTAAAGATGCCAAGTTGATTTATGGCACCGTGGATCGGAGGTTTGGACGGATGCAGCCGTTGTAGCAGACTTCGTCAGATTCCCCCTCGTTTGTGAGGGGTTTTTGATTGTGAAGACGCTCTTCCCTGCAGGCGCAAGCTCCTGCAGTTAATTACATTACCGCATCATGATAATCACTTTCTCCTGCTCCGGAAGTTCACTTCATGTCGTGTGTGTTTGTTTTATTTTTGATTGCCCGTGGATTGTATACGGAGACTAATTTATGTTGTCGCCCGTAGGGCGTGGATTAGTCCAAATCCGTATATCTTAGATTAGGGTTTGGGTTGATTTAAGGCTCATTAATCTCGTTTGAGATTAAGATCAACTTAAATTTTTGTTAAGGATATGTTAGTCCAATTTTAGACTAAGATCTGCTTAACAGGGTTTTAGGATCATTCAGATCCAACAAAAGGGCATTTGGACTCTATTGTTTTAGTTTAAGGATGTTACGGTCCATTGTTAGTTTAAGAACGTTTCAGTCATTAGATCACCATTTTTGAGGTGATGGTTTAGTTTAAGCACGTTACGGTCTGTAGTAGTTTGAGGACGTTACGGTCCGTAGATCACCCTTTTTGAGGCGAGAGTTTAGTTTAAGGACGTTTCGGTGCGTAGTAGTTTGAGGACGTTACGGTCCGTAGATCACCCTTTTTGGAGGTGAGGGTTTAGTTTAAGGATGTTTCGGTCCGTAGTAGTTTGAGGACGTTATGGTCCGTAGATCACCCTTTTTTGAGGTGAGGATTTAGTTTAAGGGCGTTTTGGTCCGTGGTAGTTTGAGGACGTTACGGTCCAGAGATCACCCTTTTTGAGGTGAGGGTTTAGTTTAAGGTGTGCACATCATCTTGGGAAGTGCACCCAAAAGCAGTTGGTTGTTGGGACCCGCCACCTCTCTGAAGACGTTGAGGAATTACAACGATATGCATCAGAGGTATGGAGATATGTACCCTTGAACCAATTCCCGTATCTGAGGGAAGAGATCATGGTGGACCATCTGAGAATCATTAGACATTTTTGGGGGACTAAGATTAACGTAGGAAATGTGGGATCAACATCATTTTGGATATCATGAATCATGTTTGGGAAGCAATGAACCCATGGGCTCAGTTGATCTGAATTAGGGACCTAGCCAACTTGGGCTTGACCCACTCAGTTTTCTTTTTTTTTTTGAAAGAAGTGCTAAACACTGGTTTTGGCTCAGTCCCCTTTTCTTGCAAAAAGTGCTGAGCATTTATGTGAGTTCTGACACTCACACTTTACTCTCTCTTTTTTGTCTCTATATGGAGTGTTGAACACTCTTTATAGTGCCTACGTGCGAAGCACGCGAGGCGCTAGGCGCTGAATGATGAGTGTCAAGCACTTTTATATTCTGTGGTGCCCACGTGAGGGTCACGTGAGGAGATGGCGCCGCACCACTGAGTGCTAAGCACTCCTTATTTTATAGCACCCACGTGAGGGGCACGTGAGGCACTGGGCGCTGAGCGCCATCCACTGAGTGCTATGCACTCTTTATTTTGTAGCGCCCACGTGAGGGGCACGTGAGGCACTGGGCGCTATCCACTGAGTGCTAAGCACTCCTTATTTTGTAGCGCCCATGTGAGGTGCTCGGTTCTTTTCCTTGTATATTTTGTTATGAGGAGTTCAATTTCCTTGTTCTTTTCTGAATCTTTGATCTCCAAGAACAAGTTCGTCCCAATGAGAATTAAATTCTCAACTTATGGAAGACTTGTCTTGTGGATCTTAGATTTAGAGAAAGAACTAAGTTCTTCTTTTTAAAAGGGTCAAACCCTTCAATAGGTAAACGAGATGCTTTGATCTCTCTTCTTTTTTATTTACCTAGAGTTTTATCTCTGAGAAGGGAGATCTTCTTTTTTCATTTTTGAAGCTTTCTGCTTTGTTCTTTTTTTCTCAAAGCTTATGGGGGGGGGTTCCTCTATGTTAGACTTGAAGTCTTGGGTTCTTTATATAGTAGAGGCAAGTCTGTTGATTAGTTGAAGAAATCTCTCATTGAGAGATCCTAATTGATTTGGGGATTTTACCCACCGTTGGATCTTTGATCCAAGGACTTCTGTTTTACAGAAGGTATTTTTCTTGATTTTAACAAGATTAGGGAAATATTTTCCCATACAGAATTTATTCTGTAGACCATTGGATTTTTAATCCATCGGTACCCTATTTTACAGAGAGTAATCTTCCTTGTTTAGAAAAATTTGAGCAATATTTCCTCAACAGAATTTAATTCTGCATTCTAATGATTTATCATCTCCGTTGGATCTTTGATCCAACGACTCTATTTAACAGAGAGTAGAATTTAATTCTACAAGGCGCCGGCGCTCACGTGTTGTGCACGTATGGTGCCAATAAGAGTTTTTAACTCTGGCGCTGGCGTCCTCATGGTAGACACATAAGGCGTTGCATCTTGAGTTTTGTGTGCTTTGTACACCGGCGCTGCTCATATAAGAGTTTTTAACTCTGGGGCTGGCACCTTTGTGGCAGACACGTGAGGTGCTGCCTCTTGAGTTTTGAACAAAGCTTTGCTCTTTTATTGGGGAAACAAGGGGTGGATAACATCAGACCTAACCCGATAAGTCATGTCGGTGTCAAGCTTATCACCCACCGAGAAACTACTGATCTACAATCAATAAATCTCATCCACCATGGGCAGCGATTTATAGTGATAGCCAATCGAACACAGCACGACATCGACTTCTTATCCAGGAGAGACGAATCCCTGACGATCGCTCACTGCCTCTTTGTGGATCGAAACTATACCCAACTAAAACATGTTTGCATAACTCAGTAGAGCCGTGGTAGGGCAACAATCTAAGTACAGTGGGAACTCACATGAGATAAATAACGATCTCAAGTCAACAGGCTATCTATAATCACATCACAAGAGAACTGCTATCTGACGATATGTATAGTACTATCTAGAAGTTCTTGGCGAGTCTGTCCGGTGTACCCACCTCCAGTGAGCACATATATGCAATTTTAGGTGCAACACACCAATGGCCGTGAGACCTACCACCGCCCCTTGTTAGTGTTTAGAAATATGTACACTAGTCTATTCTGAAATATTGATGCCCAGTCTCGATACTCCCATGACTAGGGACATGTAAGGATGTGCTTATCAACTACCCAACTCTCACAATATGATCGCTATCATAAAGCTGGTAGTTAAGCAAAGATCCTATGGGCTTTATTACTATGTATTAGTGACACATAATAAAACGTATACATATACATGATAAAGACAAACCAGATAGTATACTATCATATCGAGCAAGAGTGTTATACCTGTATAGGCCCTCCTTCAATTATCATAATCTTTTACTTTTGATTACAATAATTGCCTTGAGGGCATTTGTTTACCGCCGGAGACAGGTCTGAGATGCCGGGAGGACGTCTAGCCTGAATACGGAGGCATATACTATTTGGAATATATCCATTCACCTTTCCGAAGATGCCAAGTTGATTTATGGTACTGTATATCGGATGTTTGGATAGATGCGACCGTTGTAGCGAGACTTATCAGATTCCCTCTCATTTGTGAAGGGTTTTTGATTGTAGGGACGCTCTTCCCCGCAGGCACAAGCCCCTGCAGTTAATTACGTTATCACAACGCGATAACAACTTCCCCCTTTTCCGGTATTTCACTTTGTGTCTTGTTATGTATTGTTTATTATGGGGTTGTCCTTAGATAATATACAAAGACTAATCTTGTCATGCCCGTAGGGTGCAGATTAGTCTAAATCTATATATTAGATATGAGATTTTGAACGTAAGACGTGGATATCATATAAATGAGGTCCGTCGGTTCATGGGACATATGGGTTTGATCTAAAGATCGTTAGTCGTATATCAGACAAAAATCGACTTAGGAACAGTAAGCATATGGGCTCAACTAATCATCAGATCATATATGAATAGCCATGGATTGTATATGGTAGTCAATATGGAGACAGTCTGTAAATCCCCGTTCCCATCAATAATTTTTTTTTATATTTCCCAAATCCCCCGAATGTTTTCCTATTTTTCCTTGTATTATTTTGTGTGAAATCGGCTGCTTAGGTTTTAATAATTGACTTTTTCTAAACCTTTAAAACCCCATCCCAAAACCAAAACTATATATATATATATATATATATATATATATATATATATATATATATATATATATATATTCCCCTGGCCCAACAGAACTAATTAAAAACTAAATAAATAAATTAACTAAACCAGCCCAGCCCAACAGAGAAAATTAAATGAATTAATTCCCTCACCGGCCCAAGCCCGCGCCCAACTCCCAGCAACCCGACCTGACCCGTTAGCAATCCTTTCTTCCCCACTTCGTGTCATATTTCCCGCTCCTTTTCTCTTTGATCGCTGCGCTCCCCACGTCGCCGCCCACGTCGCCTCGCCAACGCCCCCGCTCACAACCACATTTCCACGCTCGTCGACCACGACCGCGCGCGCTCCTCAACCCCTCCTCGTCTCTCTAGCTCTCTCCCTCCAAACCGCCGAGCTCGAGCCCCCTGCACACCCTCCTCGCCACCGAGTCTCCCCTGCACATCATCACGCCGACGAGCTTCCCACTGCCTCGTCGACCCCTCTGCATCATCAGCATCATCTTCTACCAACCCGAGCACACCCACTGCCTCCTCTCTCTCCTTGGCCACCAAGCCTCGAGCCTCAAACCCCCTCTGCGCCTATCGCCGGAGCTACCTCCGCCGACCACCTCCAACCTCAGCACACTCCCAGGAGATCCACAGCACCTCACTCCGCCTCCAGCGATCACGAGCCATCCCCCGGGCAACTCCGACGACGAACCCAAACTCGAGCCGAGACCGTGAACCCAAACCGTGCCGTTCGTTGCACGTTCGTGCCGTTGCCACTGCCGTGCGTCGTCAACGCGTCTCCAGGCAAGTACCCTACTTGCTACATGCTAGATTATTCTGTTACAAATCAAAATCGTATTAATTCCGTGTTTACAATACGTGAGAATTTAAATGACACAAGTGTTTGATGCAAAACCCGAACGAAAACCTTCCATTAAACTGACAGAACTTGACCATATAAGCCGGCCCGTGTGGTAACGAGCATCATGTTAAAATTTGACTGGAAAAGATAATCGTTACTGACATGAACGATCATCCCCGATCATGCCCGTTAAAACTGTAAATTTCCCGCGCCTGAAACTTGTAAAAATCATGATTAATTGTGTACACATTGAAATGATGCGTTAGAGGGCTCAAATCGAATCCGACTCAACGATCTGGAACCCCATAAAAGTTTTAAATTGTTTCTATACTGAAAATATGACGGAAACTGATTCGGAGAGCGACTTTGGACCGCAGTCCAAAGCAGCTCTGGCTGTTGATTTCTATCTTGTAATGCTTACCCCTTTGCTGCCTGAACTTGTACATTGCGAAACCCTACACTTTAGTGAATATGAAACCGTTATCTAAATAATGAAAGTGGTTTCACCCCTTTTTACCGTCGTTTACTATTTAAACTGTAATTTAAACGAGCAGGACGTATAGCAGTCCCAAACTGAAACAGAACTGACACCCTATGATTGTACAGTGTATAACTTCTGACGTAGAGGCGCGATCGAGAATCCGTCTGATGCGTTTGAAAACCTATTGAAAAACCTAAATTTTGTTCAACTATAGAATCGCTAAATTCTGATCCCAACATGGTGAAAATTGTGTTGCGAAACAGATGTTCAGTTCAGAAACTGAATTTCCAGCAGCTAGCACTTAAAATGAAACGGCTGTAACTTACAAACCCGAAATCCGATTGCACTGAAATAAATTTTTCTGAACTTACGACTGAGTCTACTTGGTACCGTATTTGTATCATTTCACTTAATTTTGAACGTATGATTTACTGCAATTTTTATAAGCTCATAAGGTGCATAATAGTTCATATTACATATGACTTGTTAACTGCATAAATGCACATATATTACCCGATTGCCATACACACGGTGATAATGCGTGTTATTATTCAGTGTACAATGCATTATCGTGCGTGAATGGTATTGGTTTAGGAGTGTCAAGTACGCCAATGGAAAAGTGAATGATTCGTGACAGTGAATAATACAGTGAACAGTGACAAAACAGTGTTATTGGTGTATACTTGTACACGACTAGACCATACTCATCAATAGTGTAAACCTGGGGAAAAAGGGGAAATTGAAGTGGAAAGCGCATCTTATTTAGCGAGGACAGTGATTTAGAGGATGATCATTCGAACAACGACTCTTATATATATTAGGTAGGGCCTAGCGGTCCGGCTGACAGGGTTATATCCCGGGCGATGCGGGCCGTAGTCTTGGGTATGTACGAGACCCTCGTTAAACATGATCCTCCTTTCCACAACTCGATTTCAAACATGACTTAGAGACTGATAGGGACACAGATCATACTTTGCATCAGTTAGTGACATAGTGATTACCTGCATTTTACTTCCACTGTTATTATCTTATTTGTCTGTTTCATGTCACTATTATAATATTGCTATTGCGTCACTCTGACGACCTGAGTATGCATGCTCAGACCTCGAGGAAGAACCGGCACAGGGGTCGGACTTACCCTTCGAGCTAGCGGAGATTTAGTCAGGAGTACCTCTTTCATCTTTTCTGCTTTCCCTAAAGAGACCTTGTATTCGAACTTGGTTAGTAGTTCTTTTCTTGTTTTATTGTAAATTGTGAACAATGAAAGTTGATGTAATAATTTAGTGATGTATTTCCTTTACTTTTGTGCTTTGTTTACTGATTACCATGTAATGCTAGAAGCCGAAGTGTGACTACGGCGGGATTATTCCTTGACCGTAGGAGCATTGCTGGCCTAGTCATCCCTCGTTTTCCGTATTTTGGGAAGCGGGGCATGACATGGTTTTGTTGGTATCAGAGCCGCGTTTAGTAGTAAGGGATAACATTAACTACACTTTATTACGTTATTTTCGCTTCACTATTCTTGACTTCCATCCTTGTATCTAATCATATCCTTTTAATATCTTCCAGCGATATGACGCCCCCGAACGACCACTCTTCGGACTCAAGTTCTCAGGATCGCACGGAGAGGATACTTAGTGCACTGACGACTCTCGCAGAAGCTCAGGAGAGAAAGACATACCTACTCACCGAGGGACTCAGGGCTATTACCGCTGTAGGGGGACCCTCCGCCCTCATTACCGCCCCCGAGGGCACTGCTCCACCAGTTCTTTCTGCCACGGCCGGCACCGTATCAGACTTTCGGAGGTTATATCCTGCTGCATTTACGGGACTAGCCGAGCCACTTGAGGCCGAGCAATGGCTGGTTAACATGGAGAACCTACTGACGGCTGCCAGGGTACCAGATGAAGATAAAGTGAATGTGATAAAGATCCAGTTGGAAGATGAAGCCCGTACATGGTGGTCAGCGGAAGAAAGCAGACTAGAAAGGCCAATCGAATGGAGCAAGTTCAAGGAGTGTTTCTTGGACCACTATTTCCCTTCCACCGCCAAGGCAGAGATGAAAGAAAGATTCATCCTACTGAAACAGAATGGCCGTCCCGTGGACGTATATGCGGCAGAGTTCAACCGTCTGAGCCGATTTGCTCCGTACATGGTCGCTTCATAGGCCACCAGGGCCAGGCACTTCTTACAGGGACTAGATTTCGAGCTGCAGCAGTTGATCGCGTCACTCGAGTTGCAGACTTTTGCACAAGTACTCAACGAGGCACGAATTCAGGAGAAGCTGATCAACAAATTCAGGAAGCCCCCAGTTGTTCCAGCACGCACCCACCCACCCACCTTCTCGAGAAGTCCTACCAGTTCACAGGCCTGGAACAGCACGGATGAAGCGTCCATTCGTGCCCCAGCATCGCCTATAGAGCAAGAATGTAGTTTGCGGTTACTGCAACAGAGATGGGCACACCCAGAAGGACTGTCGCCGTGCCAAGGGACAATGTTTGATTTGTGGATCCAGTCAGCACAGAGTTAGCGGTTGCCCTGAGTGAGCAGAGATACAAGGAGGGTCTGGACCACAGCAGCAGAGATCACAGGAGCAGAGGCAACCCTACACAGGCCGCGGTCAGGGACGGGCTTTCACCTTGACCGCCGAGCAGGCAGAGGCTTCAGGCGAAGTTGTCACAGGTATTCTACTCGTACATCCCATGCCAGCTAGAGTACTATTTGATTCCGGAGCATCGCACTGTTTCATATCTGCACATTTCGTTGATACACACTCCATACCACATAAACCATTAACCAAGGGTTGGGAAATACATACGGGTAATGGTGTTATAGTATCTAGTCGAGAATGTAGATCATGTCCGGTTGTAGTGTGTGGCAGGGAATTCTATGCGAATTTCCTTTTGATTGGGACAGGCGGCTATGACGCAATTCTCGGGATGGATTGGATGAGTACCTTCCATGCAGTTATTGACTGCCGAGCAAGGAATGTGATCTTCTGCATTCCCAATCACCCGGAGTTTAATTTTGAAGGAGGGAGCGAATCTTTGGAGCCAGCCAAGTATAGAGCCAAGCCAAAGGAGTTGACAGCTATGGAGATTGATGAGAGCTCAGCACTAGTGATTGTTCGGGACTTTCTGGACGTGTTTCCTGAAGATTTACCAGGTCTACCACCTCCACGCGTCTTGGAATTCTCGATCGATTTGACTCCAGGTACAGCACCAGTTTCCAAGGCCCCTTACAGAATGGCACCGGTTGAGTTGGCAGAATTAAAGAAGCAAATTGAAGAACTCCTGGAAAAGGGATTTATCCGGCCAAGCGTTTCACCGTGGGGTGCACCAGTTCTGTTGGTGAAGAAGAAAGATGGATCGCTGCGGATGTGTATAGACTATCGAGAGCTGAACAAAGTCACAATAAAGAACAAGTACCCAATTCCGCGCATCGACGACTTATTCGATCAGTTAAGTAGGGCCAAGGTATTTTCGAAGTTGGATCTCCGTTCTGACTATCATCAAATCAGAGTAGCGGCCGAGGACATATGCAAGACGGCTTTCAGGACCCGATACAGACACTATGAGTTCCTTGTGATGTCGTTCGGTGTTACCAATGCTCCAGCGATATTCATGGATTTGATGAACATGGTGTTTACAAAGTACTTGGACACGTTTGTCGTAGTATTTATTGACGACATACTAGTCTACTCGAAGACCCGGAAGGAGTACGTCGAGCATTTGCGCACGGTTCTACAAATTCTTCGAGAAAAGAAGCTGTATGCGAAATTGAGCAAGTGTGAATTCTGGCTCGACAAGGTTCAGTTCTTGGGACACATTGTTTCGGGCGAAGGCATCTCAGTGGACCCGACAAAGATAGAATCTGTCAGGGATTGGCCAACACCGAAGTCAATTGCCGAGATCAGAAGCTTTCTGAGATTGGCAGGGTATTATCGGCGGTTCGTCCAAGACTTTTCAAGGATCGCTGAACCGTTGACAAGGTTGACACGGAAGGTTGTACCATTTGCGTGGACAGAAGGATGTACCCGGGCATTTGAGACACTGAAGCAGAAGTTAACCACGGCGCCCATTCTTACAGTGCCAGATAATTCCAGTGGTTTAGTGATACATAGTGATGCCTCAGGGAAGGGCTTAGGCTGTGTTCTGATGCAGCATGGTTGGGTGGTTGCTTACACCTCTCGACAGCTGAGAAATCACGAAAGGAATTATCCTACGCATGACTTGGAGTTAGTTGCAGTGGTCTTTGCATTGAAGATTTAAAGGCACTACCAGTTGGGCGAGAAGGTGGAGGTGTACATGGATCATAAAAGTCTGAAGTACGTCTTCACTCAGAAGGAACTAAACATTTGGCAGCGCCGATGGCTAGAACTGATGGCAGATTACGACTTGGACCTTCAGTATCACCCGGGGAAAGTAAATGTTGTACCAGATGCTCTCAGTCGTAAGCCAGCGGTCATGATGTTGACCATTCAGAGGAGCATCATTGAGGATTTCCAGAGACTCGAGCTTGAAGTCGTTACACCGAGCACAATCAGGCAGTTTTGGCAACTTAAGGTGCAGTCTTCTCTTGTGGATCGCATCAAGGTTGCACAAGCGGATGATCCTCGATTGCAAAATTTCAGAGCGCAAGTAGAAGCCGGGCTGAGAACGGACTTAATCATATATGAAGACGGTTCTCTGAGATTCGGTAGCAGGCTCTACATACCCAAGGGGAATGTTCGAGAAGAGGTACTAGATGAAGCTCATTGTTCAGTTTATTCTGTTCATCCGGGAGGTACGAAGATGTATCGAGATCTAAAGCAGCATTTTTGGGGGAACGGGATGAAGCGAGAAATTGCGCAGTTCGTATCCAGGTGCTTGGTATGCCAACAGGTGAAGGCGGAACATCAGAGGACCGCAGGATTGTTACAACCGCTTCTGATACCAGAATGGAAGTGGGAGCACATTTTTATGGATTTCGTGACGGCCTTACCACGGAGCCCTAGGGGCAACAACGCCATTTGGGTTATCGTCGACCGCCTCACGAAAGCTGCACACTTCTTACCTTTCCGAGTGGGACAGTCAACAGAGTCACTGGCAGAGATATACATGCAGGAGATAGTGCGACTTCACGGAGTTCCGGTCAGCATTGTGTCAGATCGAGACACCGGATTTGTTTCACACTTTTGGAGGAGCTTACAGGAGAGTTTGGGGTACCCGCCTCAAGTTCAGTACAGCTTATCACCCGCAGACGGACGGAAAATCCGAGCGTACGATTCAGACGCTCGAGGATATGTTGAGGGTCTGCATGTTAGATTTTCAGGGTTCCTGGGAAGACCATCTGCATCTAGTCGAGTTTTCTTATAACAACAGTTACCAGGCTAGCATTCAGATGGCTCCCTTCGAAGCACTTTACGGGAGGAAGTGTCGATCCCCAGTTTGTTTGGATGATATGGGAGAACGAAGATTACTGGGTCCCGAGCTTATTGTTCAGACAGTCGACAAGGTCCAAATGATCAGGCAGCGTATTAAGACGGCTCAGGATTGACAGAAGAGTTGGACGGATACTAGCAGGAGAGCGCTGGAATTTGAAGTCGGAGATCACGTGTTCCTGAAGATTTCCCCTACCCATGGAGTTATCAGGTTCGGAGGTCGCGGGAAACTCAGTCCCCATTTCATCGGACCTTTTGAGGTGCTAGAGCGAGTAGGAGAGGTTGCCTACCAACTTGCCTTGCGTCCATCGCTAGCTGGTGTGCACAATACCTTCTACGTGTCTCAGTTGCGGCGTTATTTTCGGGACGAGAGCCATGTTCTGGACTATTCGGAGTTAACTTTGGGTACCAACCTATCTTACGAGGAGAGGCCTACCAACATTCTCGACCGCAGAGAGAAAGTGCTGAAGAATAAGGTCATTCCGTTAGTCCGAGTGTCTTGGGGCGGTCGTTCCCCAGGAGAATCTACCTGGGAGCATGAGGAAGATATCCATGTTTTCCACATCTCTTTGTTTAGTACTGTTGTTTTGTTGTCTCTTTAAATTTCGAGGACGAAATTTTTGTAAGGGGGTATGATGTAAATCCCCGTTTCCATCAATAGAATTTTTTTATATTTCCCAAATCCCCCGAATGTTTTCCTATTTTTCCTTGTATTATTTTGTGTGAAATCGGTTGCTTAGGTTTTAATAATTGACTTTTTCTAAACCTTTAAAACCCCAGCCCAAAACCAAAACTATATATATATATATATTCCTCCGGCCCAACAGAACTAATTAAAAACTAAATAAATAAATTAACTAAACCAGCCCAGCCCAACAGAGAAAATTAAATGAATTAATTCCCTCACCGACCCAAGCCCGCGCTCAACTCCCAGCAACCCGACCCGACCCGTTAGCAATCCTTTCTTCCCTACTTCGTGTCATATTTCCCGCTCCTTTTCTCTTTGATCACTGCGCTCCCCATGTCGCCGCCCATGTCGCCTCGCCAACGCCCCCGCTCGCGACCACGTTTCCACGCTCGTCGACTACGACCGCGCACGCTCCTCAACCCCTCTTCGTCTCTCTAGCTCTCTCCCTCCAAACCGCCGAGCTCGAGCCCCCTGCACACTCTCCTCGCCACCGAGTCTCCCCTGCACATCATCACACTGACGAGCTCCCCACTGCCTCGTCGACCCCTCTGCATCATCAGCATCATCTCCTACCCACCCGAGCACACCCACTGCCTCCTCTCTCTCCTCGGCCACCAAGCCTCGAGCCTCGAACCCCTGCTGCGCCCATCGCCGGAGCTACCTCTGCCGACCACCACCAACCTCAGCACACTCCCAGGAGATCCGCAGCACCTCACTCCGCCTCCAGCGATCACGAGCCATCCCCCGGGCAACTCCGACGACGAACCCAAACTCGAGCCGAGACCATGAACCCAAACCGTGCCGTTCGTTGGGCGTTCGTGCCGCTTCCGCTGCCGTGCGTCGTCAACGCGTCTCCAGGCAAGTACCCTACTTGCTACATGCTAGATTATTCTGTTACAAATCAAAATCATATTAATTCCGTGTTTACAATACGTGAGAATTTATATGACACAAGTGTTTGATGCAAAACCCGAACGAAAACTTTCCATTAAACTGACGGAACTTGACCATATAAGACGGCCCGTGTGGTAATGAGCATCATGTTAAAATTTGACTGGAAAATATAATCTTTACTGACATGAACGATCATCCCCGATCACGCCCGTTAAAACTGTAAATTTCCCACGTCTGAAACTTGTAAAAATCATGATTAATTGTGTACACATTGAAATGATGCGTTCAAGGGCTCAAATCGAAGCCGACTCGACGATCTGGAACCCCATAAAAGTTTTAAATTGTTTCTATAATTAAAATATGACGGAAACTGATTCGGAGAGAAACTCTGGACTGCAGTCCAGAGCAGCTATGGCTGTTGATTTCTATCTCGTAATGCTTACCCCTTTGCTGCCTGAACTTGTACATTGCGGAACCCTACACTTCAGTGAATATGAAACCGTTAGATAAATAATGAAAGTGGTTTCACCCCTTTTTACAGTCGTTTACTATTTAAACTGTAATTTAAACGAACAGGACGTATAGCAGTCCCAAACTGAAACAGAACTGACACCCTATGATTGTACAGTGTATAACTTCTGACGTAGAGGCGTGATTGAAAATCCGTCTGATGCGTTTGAAAACCTATTGAAAAACCTAAATTTTGTTCAACTATAGAATCGCTAAATTCTGATCCCAACAGGGTGAAAATTGTGTTGCGAAACAGATGTTCAGTTCAGAAACTGAATTTCCTGCAGCTAGCACTTAAAATGAAACGGCTGTAACTTGCAAACCCGAAATCCGATTGCACTGAAATAAATTTTTCTGAACTTATGACTGAGTCTACTTGGTACCGTCTTTGTATCATTTCACTTAATTTTGAACGTATGATTTACTGCAATTTTTATAATCTCATAAGGTGCATAATAGTTCATATTACATATGACTTGTTAACTGCATAAATGCACATATATTACCCGATTGCCATACACACAGTGATAGTGCGTGTTATTATTCAGTGTACAATGCATTATCGTGCGTGAATGGTATTGGTTTAGGAGTGTCAAGTATGCCAATGGAAAAGTGAATGATTCGTGACAGTGAATAATACAGTGAACAGTGACAAAACAGTGTTATTGGTGTATACTTGTACACGACTAGACCATACTCATCAATAGTGTAAACCTGGGGAAAAAGGGGAAATTGAAGTGGAAAGCGCATCTTATTTAGCGAGGACAGTGATTTAGAGGATGATCATTCGAACAACGACTCTTATATATATTAGGTAGGGCCTAGCGGTCTGGCTGACATGGTTATATCCCGGGCGATGCGGGCCGTAGTCTTGGGTATGTACGAGACCCTCGTTAAACATGATCCTCCTTTCCACAACCACAATTTCAAACATGACTTAGAGACTGATAGGGACACAGATCATACTTTTCATCAGTTAGTGACATAGTGATTACCTGCATTTTACTTCCACTGTTATTATCTTATTTGTCTGTTTCATGTCACTATTATAATATTGCTATTGCGTCGCTCTGACGACCTGAGTATGCATGCTCAGATCTCAAGGAAGAACCAGCGCAGGAGTCGGACTTACCCTTCGAGCTAGCAGAGATTTAGTCAGGAGTACCTCTTTCATCTTTTCTGCTTTTCCTAAAAAGACCTTGTATTCGAACTTGGTTAGTAGTTCTTTTCTTGTTTTATTGTAAATTGTGAACAATGAAAGTTGATGTAATAATTTAGTGATGTATTCCCTTTACTTCTGTGCTTTGTTTACTGATTACCATGTAATGCTAGAAGCCGAAGTGTGACTACGGCGGGATTATTCCTTGACCGTTGGAGCATGGCTGGCCTAGTCATCCCTCGTTTTCCGTATTTTATGAAGCGGGGCGTGACACAGTCCTCATGGCAAAACATATCAGTTTAAGGACATTGTGGTCCAATATTTGTTTAGGAACGTTTCTGTCCAACATTCCCGTGTTCTGGATGAAGTATTAGTTTTAGAACGTTTCGGTCCATCTTTCATCTTATGTGCACGTGTATATTTTACGTGAGCACTGTATATGATTCGAAGGTAGTGAACAATGGTAACATGGGATGTGCCCAATATTAGGGTGCGATCAAATTCGAAGGCATTTATATTTCCCTCAAAAATATACATATACATATGTGTATAAAACCGGAGCTCAATATGAGATTCACATTTATATGGGGTGAATGTCAATATGAGGTATGCACATTAATATGGAAGTGCAGAAATATGGGGTGTATCAATATGAGGATCAGGATATTCCCTGTCTTAATGAAATTTCATATCTTTCATTAAGTTGGGATGAGAAAAGAGTTGTAAGTTGTTGGGACCCGCCACCTCTCTGAAGACATTGAGGGATTACAACGATGTATATTAGAGGTGTGGAAAGGATGTACCCTTAAAGCAAATCCCGAATATGAGGGAAAAGATCATGCCGGAACGAATGATCGTTAGTCTTATATGAGACTAAGATCAATTTGGAATGATATGGGTGAAAGATCGATGAAAGATTGTTAGTCGTATATGAGACTAAGATCAATTTGGACATCATTGATATGTTGATCAATTGATCATATATGAGAAGCATAAGCTTCTATACTCAGTTTATTTTAACCAAGTAGTCAAGCAAAAGATTGTTGTCCATGTGTGCATATGCATATGTGCGCATATACATGTATCAATTTTAATGAGGTTGCGCACGTGCATATCATGATGGTTGCGCACTTGCTTGTGATCAGGGACTGCACACATACATATCATTGGTTCGCACTTGTGTGTCAGGTCAAATTTCCATACGCGCATGTATATATGTGTGCACCATCTTTCATTTGCATACACGTGCATATCACGTGTTGCGCATGCTTTCAAAGGCGACATTCATCAAGTGCGATCACGTAGATATCACGTGATGCGCATGTCTGTATAGAAGAATTTTTATCAAATGCGCACACAAGGATATCAAGTTATGCACATGCCTTCATAGGAAATGTTCATCAAGTGCGCACGTGCATATCACGTGACGCGCATGTCCGCGCAGACGATTTTTATCACGTACGCACTTAGTTTGGGTGCGCATGTTTGCAGAAAGCAAAGGCTTTTAGAAAAAGCAATGGTTTATGTTCTTTGATTTTCTGGTGATGCTATCATCACAAGACCATTTTTATGTTCATGGCCAAGTCATATTTTGATTAGGATATCGGATCTTTAAGATCGATCTCTCATAAAAGTGTGAACTTTTATATGAGAGCGATCGAATATGAAATCCTTTGATTTCTTTTATGATGAATTAATGGATTTGATAAAAAGTGAAAGCTTTTATGAAAGAAGCAATGGTTTCTGTGATCAAAGAGAAATATTTCTCTTTTTATTATGTTCTCACCCTTTCTTCTTTTTTTGATTGAAGAAGATGAGTTTTCTTTTTTGCAGAAGATTATGGATGGGTCTGTTCTCCTTTGATTTCTCATGGGTTATTTATATAGGACATGAGAAATATCAATCGGTTTGAGAGAATCTCTCATTTAGAGATCTCAATTGATTTCATAATCAAGTGGTGATATTTAATTACCTTTGAATGGAGATCATGGATCTTAACAGAAGATTTCTTTTCTAGTTAAGGACTTGATTACTTATCAACAAAATTTATTTCTTGTTAGAAGCATCTGTTTCAAGGAACATACATGCACTCTTGTGATCTTTGACACATGTGCATGTGCATCACAAGTATAGGTGTGCACGTATGATTCAACTTGGCAATCTTGCCAAATGCGCATATAGGTGCGCAAAACTTGGACGTTGCACATGTGATTCAACTTGGCCATCTTGCCAAGTGCGCATGTATAGGTGTGCACAAATTGGGCTGAGTCGTTTGACTCATGCGCACGTGTGTTGCACGTCGCAAATATATGATTTGTCTTGGCTATCTTGCCAAGTGCGCATGTATAGGTGCACACTACTTGAATATGGAAACAAATGCATGTTTTGGCCAAAATTTTTGACAGGAACAACACTATAGCCAACAATCTCCCATTTGCACTTAAGGCTAAATATTGCAGTATCGCATACCCATAGCTCGTGTGCTACCGAATACTCAACTTCTCTACTAACAGTTTCACAAACCGTGTTCGAGAAATAGCCTTAATGAGTGGATCCACTACAGCGCTTCTTACTTTCTCTCTCTATATCTTAATTTCGTGAAGATCAACTATCTCTCGAACTAAGCAATACCCTACCTTAGAATTTTTCTGGATACCTGATGGGACCAAGTTCATAAATGAATAATTTTATCTAACAAACTTCTTGGGCTGTATCATCCGCTGATCATAATCAGCAACATGTGCTATGTCTACCTCAATATTCTTCTTGGTATTCCGTCTAACATATTGCTCTTCAGAAGAGGATAAATTTATAACTCTGACAGCCACTCTGTCATCTAGGTCAACCTGGAAGGTAGAATCGGTAATCGCCTCCCAAAGGAGGCAGCTATTACCATACCCTAAGAACATCCTGATATGTTCTTCACCTCTTCCTTTATTTCTCCAGGATTAATATTTGCTTACTAGACTAAGTGCAAAAGCAACTTATGATCTGGAACATGACATCGCATAATTGACTCAATTGCATAAGCAAGTGATATGTCATTCATGCGATTTCCTCTCCAAATCAGTCTGGAAGACTTCTCTTTAGAGAGGGTGACTCCATCACCTGTTAATAAACTACTATGCTAGGAGTCGTTCATTCTAAACCCTTTTAGAATTGTGTCCAAGTATCCGGATTGAGACACTTCCCAAATCCCGATCTATCGACATAGATCTAGTCACCAGAATCTCTGATATATTATACAGAACCTATGTAGAGAAACATTTGTGAAAACCGAAATTTGACCGATTGTAGTATAGGAATATCACTTCCTATCTAGAGTATATCATCCATGACTATATTCCTAACATCCTTCTTAACAGGTTCATCTATTATTTTGATGAAGTCAAACAATTTAAATATCACATCAAAATAGATGATCCGTCTCCACTATGCCTGCTTTAGTCTAAAAATAGGCATAAGCAACTTGCACAACTTCCACTGCTCCCACTGATTACGACAACCCTCTGGCAGAGTTATATACACGTGCACTTCTAAATTCCCATTTAGAAAGACGTTATAGTTATCACCTGCCAGATCTCATAGTCATGAATAGCAGTAGTGGAAAGTAACATACTTATGAACTTCAGTACAGACTTTGAAGAAAAAGTTTCATCCCAATCCACAACGGGTATTTGATGAAAACTCTCTAATACAAGTCTAGCCTTACTAGGTTACTACCTTTCCACCTGCACTGATCTCGAAAGATCTATTTACTCCTAATGGGTTTTACCCCTTCAGGAGCACCCAGCAAATTCCATAATTTGTCGAAGTGCATGGAGTCCAACGTGGATATCTGGCATCTGGCCATCATCTGGAAGTCATCACTTCCCAATTGCCAGCTGATAATTAGTAGAGCCATCATAACCATGATGAAAACCTCCATGTAACCATCTACGAGGAAACCGAAGCACCTCTAGGGTAGCTGAGGTTACCTACTAAAATCCGCGGAGTGGCTAAGGTTTGTCGGGTCCAAACGAATCCTTAGGTTCTACTAAATTTTCAGTAATCGTTTCTGGTTCTGGAATCACTTCAAGTCCTATCGCTCTCACTAATTTTTTATGCAAAAAGAAGCCATTTTTATAAAAAGGTTGCGAGTCAAGAATAATGCAATTATTGATCTTGTAAATGGTAGAATTTAAACCCTTGTGAAAGCATGGGATAACCTATAAACTGCCCTTACTGAAGCGTGCCATGAGTTCGTCTGGATTCTGCTTTTAAATAAAAACTGATTAACCTCATATCTTAACTACCATAAGACACTAATTTAGAATCAAAGACACTAATTTAGACGGAACCAGATTCAAAATATTATGCAACTGTGTCCAGTGCATATCCTCTAAATGGAAAAAGGCCATACAATATTACTTATCAAGGAGCTCACCTACGGATGAGTAACCTGTGAGAGAAATAATATTCTCATTATTAGTATAACAAAATACCTAGTATAAGTATCTACATTTTCGATCACTTCGAAAAATCTTGATACTTCCAACGTCTGGTTCTCTACTTTATTCTTATAGTTATAAACTTATCAAAATCTTTGGACTTTATATTTCAACAAATGCGTGTCTAAAACCAGATAAATCATAGATAAAATAGAATGAAGTATGAGTACCAACCTCTTATCCCGAAAGACACTGGACAACATATATTACCATGTATAAGTCCAAAGTGTTTATTAACTCAAACTCCGTGTGTTGTAAGTTGAGAACCGTACTTTGGTTAAGAACAGCTATACCGTTATTCAATACATCTTATCTTATCTTTAATTGATAAAGGCAGATGTCTAGGACACAATTTTCAAAAATTTATATCTCACTTTATAAAATAAAGACACAGATATATTATTTTAAAAATTGGTGCATAACAACGGTTATTCAAAACCGAATATTTGCCGTAAGGCAAAATCAGGTGATTTAATGCAACATCACCAATTTCTACGAATTCCGATATTAAGAATCAAATCACCCAATTCCCAATATTCTACTCCTTCTCAGCATCTGTAATGCCATATAGATGTGAGATTCCAATCCAGTATATACATACCCTGGAGTCAGAATTAATTGGGAAAACAGTTTTTAATAACTATATAGAAAAACTGAAACATGAAAATGTTTCAAGAGGTGGCCGGGTAGCCCTAGTAATGCCCTTTCCAATGCTCAGATTTACGACAGTAATTGCAATTTCCTTTACCCTCATTTCGATCCCTTTATATGTCTTCGCTTCTTACCTTCTATACACCATACTTATACTTGTTGGTTTTCTTTCTTCTCTACCTTTCGGCACCAGTCTAAGGTTTGAAAGAAGACTATCTAACAAGCGTAACATGTGTACTCTTCTAATACAAGGAGCTCTCAATTAGAAAGAAGGTAAAGGAGTGGAGACAACTGAATTATACAATTCAATTTCTCAAGAACCCATGGACATCCTCAACTGAAGCAACTTCGAGTTCGTATATAACTATACGAGATGGCCATTCTAACCATATGGATATCCGTAGTGATACAGAGTGTTTTGGAGAATGCAAAATGTAAAGTAGGAACGACAAAGATATATATGCGACTCAGTCTTGAATCATGACAAACCAAAGCCAGATTGTAAAAAGGTTCAGTTAACTTGGTTTACGAGTTATAGCTTAAGGTCAGTCATGGTTGCTGCCAGAGAGAGAGAAAAAAGAAACACTCAACGTGCACTCTGTTTCCCCCAATAAAAGAGCAAAGCTCTGTTCAAAACTCAAGAGGCTGCGCCTCACGTGCCTTCCACGAGGGCACCGGCGCCAGAGTTAAAAACTCTTATATGAGCAGCGCATATATGTAAAGCACACAAAACTCAAGAGGCAACGCCTCACGTGTCTGCCACGAGGGCGCCAACGCCATAGTTAAAAACTCTTATATGAGCAGCGCCCGTGTGCAAAGCACACAAAACTCAAGAGGCAACGCCTCACGTGCCTTCTATGAGGGCGCCAGTGCCTCACGTGCCTTCCACGAGGGCGCTAGCGCCAGAGTCATTGGCGCCGCACGTGCTCCTCACATGGGCGTTAATGTGCAAAGCACATGAAAGAATTAAAACCTTAATAAGCACCCACGTGCACAGCACATGAGCGCCGACGTCTTGTAGAATTAAATTCAACTCTCTGTTAAACAGAGCCATTGGATTAAAGATCCAACGGAGATGATAAATCATCAGGATGCAGAATTAAATTCTGTTGAGAGGAAATATTCCTCAAATCTTTCTAAATAAGAAAGATTGCCCTCTGTAAAACAGGGTACCGTTGGATTAAAAATCCAATAGTGATCAAGGAATCACCAATCTACAGAATAAATTCTGTATGGGAAAATATTTCCTTAATCTCGTTAAAAACAAGAAAATACCTTCTGTAAAACAGAAGTCTTTGGATCAAAGATCCAACAGTGGGTAAAATCCCCAAATCAATTAGGATCTCTCGATGAGAGATTTTTTCAACTAATCAACAGATTTGCCTCTACTATATAAAGGACCCAAGACTTCAAGTCTAACAGAGAGAAACCCCCCATAAGTTATGGAAAAAACAAAGTAGAAAAGCTTCAAAAAGGAAGAAAGAAGATCTCCCTTCTCAGAAAAAAGCTCTAGGTAAATAAAAAAAGAAGAAGAGAGATCAAAGCATCTCGTTTACCTAGCGAAAGGTTTAACCCTTTTAAAAGAAGAACTTTGTTCTTTCTCTAGATCTGAGATCCACAAGACAAGTCTCTCACAAGTTGAGAATTTAATTCTCATCGGGACGAACTTTTTCTTGGAGATCAAAAATTCAGAAAAGAACAAGAAAATTGAACTCCTCAGAACAAAATATACAAGGAAAAATCACCGCCTAGCGCCCAACACCCACCGTCTCACGTGGACGCCTCAGAAAATAAGGAGTGCTTAGCACTCAGTGACTAGCGCTCAATGCCCAGCATCTCACGTGACCCTCACATGGATGCCTCAGAAAATAAGGAGTTCTTAACACTCAGTGTGCGGCGCCCAACGCCTCACGTGTCCCTCACGTGGGCGCTACAGAACATAGAAGTGCTTGACACTCACTAGGCAATGCCTTGCATCTCATGTGTTTCGCACGTGGGCGCCATAAAGAGTGCTCAGCACTCCATAAAGAGACAAAAAAGAGTAAAGTGTCTAACACTTATTGGGCAAATCCTCATGACTGAAAACTCCACATGGTTATGTGTGAGTGTCAGAACCTACATAAGTGCTCAGCACTTTTTACATAAAAAGAGGGACTGAGCCCAAACAAGTGCTTAGCACTCCTTTTCAAATAAAAAGAAAACCGAGTGGACTGAGCCCATGTGCTCAATACTTACCAAACTGATCTTAGTCCCAAATACGACTATCGATCTTCCAACTGATGATATCCCAAAACGATATTCATCCCACATTCTCCTGAGGAAATCTTAGTCTCAAAATACGACTAATGATTTCTGGGATTACCACTGATTCCTTTTTTCCCTCAAATACGGGAATTGGTTCAAGGGTACATCACTCTACACCTCTGATACATTTCGTTGTAATTTTTCAACGTCTTCAGAGAGGTGGCGGGTCTCGACAACCAACGGCTCTTTGGTGCACTTCCCAAACTGACGTGCACACCACAACTCAAACCACACCCCGAACTGGGTGCATCCCATATCATCGTTGCTCATCCCGACACGTAACAAATACACGTGCGCACAAGATGAACAACGGACCGAAACGTTCTTAAACTAACAACGGACCAAAACGTTCTTAAACTAACAACGGACCGTAACGTCCTTAAACTAACAATGGACTGTAACGTCCTTAAACTAAAACCACACCTCAAAAATGGTGATCTACAGACCGAAATGTCCTCAAACTACAATGTTGCCTCCAAAATGGCGACAACGGACTGTAACGTCTTTAAACTAAAACCTCACTTAAAAAATGGTGATATACAGACCGAAATGTCCTTAAACTATAACTTCGCCTCCAAAATGGCGATAAGGGACTGAAACGTCCTTAAACTAAAAAAAAACAGAGCCCAAATGCTCTCTTGTTGGATCTGAAACAAAAATGATCTTAACACCCTGTTAAGTAGATTTTAGTCTCAAATGGGACTAACGTATCCTTAACAAAAAACCAATCGAGTCCCAACTGCTCACAAACATTTAAGTCGATCTTGATCTCAAAACAGATCAATGATTCTTAAATCAACCCAAACCCAAATATAAGATATACGGATTTGGACTAATCCACGCCCTACGGGCGACAACATAAATTAGTCTCCGTATACAATCCACGGGCAACCAAAAATAAAAAAAACACACACAACACTAAGTGAACTTCTAGAGCAGGAGAAAGTGGTTATCGCGATGTGGTAACGTAATTAACTGCAGGGGCTTGCGCCTGCAGGGAAGAGCGTCCCTACAATCAAAACCCCATCATAAACGAGCAGGAATCTGACGAAGTCTGCTACAACGGCCGCTTCCATCCAAACCTCCGATACATGGTGCCATAAATCAACTTGGCATCTTTGGAGAGGTGGACGGATAAATCCAAATAGCATCTGCCCCTAAATTCAGGCAAGACGATCCATCCCGGTTTCGTCTCTATTTTCGGCGGTAAACAGATTCCGGCACGCCCGGTGGGACCTCTTACTTTTTCTACTCCTCACTTCGTGTGTCATGTTCGCGAATAAAATCGCGGTTTGCTATGGTTTCCCTTGGATTCGAGTTACTAAGATTTGGTGTCTTGTTCTTGTGTAGAAAGAGAAAATAAGATCAATGGCTTTCAAGTGTACCTGCAACAGCAACTTCCGCTCCGCCTCGACTGGAGGAGTGACTTACGGGCCTAATGCGGCCTCCATCTTTTCACTACTGGTAGAGCAGGTGACTCAGGCCACCACTGGATTATTCTTCAGGACTATGCTCCCCCCAACAAGCTTCAGCGCCTCAGTGCCGCAAGAGGAAGCTCCAAAAAAGTCGGTCTTTGATCGACTTGCAACCGCTACGGCCCCTCAACGGGTCGTCCAAGTTTAGCATCTCAGTCTTCAACAGGCTAAGCCAAAGCTCAAGTGGGTCCACAAAGAGGCTCGCAATACTCGAAGCGGTTATCCCAAAACGGATAGCCGTTCCAGCTCCGGCAGGTGAAGTCGTCAAAGGGACTTCTCTTACTAGAGGATCGGTCTTTGCAAGATTAGCCGTTCCAACTCCTGCTATGGGCCAAGTCATCAAAAGAGCTTCCCCTACCAGAAAATCGGCGTTCAAATGATTGGCCATTCCTTCTCAACGGATGCCAGTTTTCGACAGGCTGACACTATCAGTAGCCCCTCATCAAAGCCGGGGGCACGATGGAGCCGCTTCCACAACTGAGATGGTCCCATCTGCAAGGCACGCTCGACGTCGCCACTAGCGCTGGGTGAGATGAGCTGGGGGCAACTCCCCCTCTGTACTTACTCCACCATCTCCAATGGTGGAAGTTAACGCTGCTGTTCCATCCGGAAACAACTTTGAACCGCTAAAGAGGGTGCACAAGAACTCCCCAACCATGGTGTTGAAGAAATCTCCACTTCCTGCTGAAAACATGATGCAGGCAAAGTCGGAGCGGCCCCCTCAGCGGCTGTCCTCCCGAATCCACAAGGTCTGGTGCAAAGTCCAAGATTCTGTGATCAATAAAAACTACTCTCGTCAACCGGAGAAAATGAAGGTTTGACAAGAGGAGAATCATCCCTCCAGCATACAACGAGGGACTTATTCCACATAGGCGCCTGTTACAATGTCTCCTTCAACTTCGACTTCTCACAAAAAGAGAAGGCCGGAGAATCTCCCACCGCCGGCGGCAAATCCCAAGGGTGATGGATCTAAATGCCCTAAGTCTGGGGGCATGATTGTGCACACGGTTTACATGGCTTCCGGAAAAGAGGAAAGCCGTGCTTCCGTGGGTCATCGGCCGGAAACTCGGTCATTAAAAAGGGTCAGGAGAAACAATAAAAGCTCCAGAAGATGCTGACAAAAATGACAGCACTCACCAGACAAAAAGAAAGCCCGGAAGCAGCATCAGAACAGCGCCAGGAGCAGGAGAACAATACGGAGTTCCTGCGAAAGGTACTTGAAAGAAAGGATAAGAAGGCCGCAGAATAGGCTGCTAATATAAAACAGATGACGCTCCTGTTCCAAGACATGGTTGGGATGATAATCCAGCCAGAACCTCCAGTTGAAGACCCGCCGATAATTATCGAGGACGACAGAGGGGAAACATCAAACCCTCTTCCAGCTTTATCGACAGCCAGGGAGGAAACAATCTCCAAAGCATCCCTTGATGATTACATAGCTCAACAAATACAAGCTCATCAGGAAAGTGAAGCGGCGGGCCAAGTCGTCAGAACTGGACGACCGTACCTAGGCTGGTACGATCAAATCAAGTACCCTCCAGGATATACCATCCGTAAGTTCCACATGTATAAGGGGATATGCAATCCTCATCAGCACGTCGCTCAGTTCAGAGCTCTATGCGGTAATACTGGAGGCGACGATAAATTTCTACTTCGCCAGTTCGTTGGTAGCCTGTCAGAGACGGCGTTTGAATGGTACTCGGAGCTCCTAAATGACTCCATCAAAACATTCACAGAGATGGAATTGCTGTTCTTGCAGCGGTTCGCCAGCGCAAGTGAGCGCACCCCGATCACGACATTAATCAATTCCAGGGTGAAGCTTGGAGAGACTTGGGTTCAATACGCAATCCGGTGGTGGAACCTATGGTCAAAATGCGAACAACGCATCGAAGAAGCTCCTTCCGTGGGCATGTTCATAGGGAATCTGGATCCTCAGGCGACTGTGTCCCAGTTCATGACGTTCTTTAAGCCGACCACCTTCTATGCTTTGATCGATAAGTTGGTCCAAATGGACCAGATGGGCCATGGACCTTCCTCTTCAAAAATGGACCCTCGGAATGCAAAGGGTAAAGGGAAAGCGACCTTCGTTGCCAACACTCAACAGCAACTGAGTGACCCGAAACCGGTTGCTCGCCAAAACAATGCACGCCCGCGCCAATCCCTAGAAGAGAAGCTAGGAAGTGCTTACTCGTTCCCCTGTGATAAAACGAGGAGATTGTTCGAACTGGCAATGCGTAACAAACTCATCACACTGCCAGATCCGAGACGTCCACTGTATCCCGGTGGTGTCAACAGTCCCAACTACTGCTCCTACCACAGAGTAGTGGGCTACCCAATTGAAGATTGCTACTGTTCCCCTCCGAATGGCGGCCAAGACATGGACTGTCTTGCTTGAGATTCGGGGCAGATGCTAATTGGTGCTATCCGTCCACCTTTTCGAAGATGCCAAGTTGATTTATGGCACCGTGTATCGAAGGTTTAAACGGATGTGGCCGATGTAGCAGACTTCGTCAGATTCCCCCTCGTTTGAGGGGTTTTTGATTGTGGGGACGCTCTTCCCTGCAGGCGCAAGCTCCTGCAGTTAATTACGCTACCGCACCGCGGTAACAACTTTCTCCTTCTCCAGCTGGTCAATTCGTGTCGTGGGTGTTTGTTTTGTTTGTACTTGCCCGTGGATTGTGTACGGAGACAAATTTATGTTGTCGCCCGTAGGACGTGGATTAATCCAAATCCGTATTTTCTTAGATTTGGGTTTGGGGTTTGGTTTAAGGACACGTTAGCCATATTTGAGGCTAAGATCAACTCAAACGTTTGTTAAGGATACGTTAGTCTGAGACTAAGATCAACTTAACGGGATCGTTTAGATCCGACAAAAGGGCGTTTGGGCTATATTGTTCCAGTTTAGGGACATAGTGGTCCATTGCATGTATGGCCGTCGGGACCCATCACCTCTCTGACGACGTTGAAGGATTACAACGACATATATCAGAGGAATTCAGAGATGTACCCTTGAACCAAAGTCGATTGGGGGACCTGTAGTCCAATTTGGGACTAAAGTCTGTTTGGAGGTTTTGGTTTAAAGATGCGTTAGCCATATTTGAGGCTAAGATTAACTTAAACGTTTGTTAAGGATACGTTAGTCTGATTTGAGACTAAGATCAACTTAACGGGATCGTTCAGATCCGACAAAAGAGCGTTTGGGCTATATTGTTCCAGTTTAGGGACATAGTGGTCCATTGCCAGTTTAGGGACATGGTGGTCCATCTCCAGTTTAGGGACATAGTGGTCCATCGGTAGTTTAAGGACTTTGCGGTCCATAGGTAGTTTAAGGACGCATAAGTCCATGGGTTTAAGGACCCCACAGTCCATATGGGTGTGTTTAAGGACGCATTAGTCCGTTAGTTTAAGGACGCATAAGTCCGCGGGTTTAAGGACCCCACAGTCCGTATCTTGGTTTAAGGACGCATAAGTCCATGAGTTTAAGGACCCTACAGTCCGTGTTGATGTGTGGTTGTCGGGACCCGTCACCTCTCTGAAGACGTTGAAGGATTACAACGACAAATATCAGAGGAGTTCAGAGATGTACCCTTGAACCAATGAGTTGGTTGAAAGAGCAGATGTACTCAGTTCAAGATGATTTGAGGACTTATGGCCAGTTTGGGCTAAGTCCAATTATGTTTGAAATATTGGCCCTCTGTTGGTCCATTGAAGGAGAGGCTTTGCCTCTAGAAACTTAGCCAATTGGGCTAAAGCTAGTGTTAAACACTAAAGACCAACAGTGTTGAACACTGGGAATAAGATTAGCAAGTTAGTGTTAAACACTAAAAGATAACCAGTGTTAAACACTAACAACAGGGCTTTCAAATTAGTGTTAAACACTAAAGCAAATCAGTGTTAAACACCGGTAATCAGAGATTTCAAATTAGTGTTAAACACTAAAGCAAATCAGTGTTAAACACTGGGAACAAAGTCTTCAGATTAGTGTTAAACACTAAGGAAAGAGGGGTCACGTGTGGACACGTGAGAGCGCCCTGATTTCCCTTATTTTATTCTGCAGATCAGTGTTTAACTCTTTTAATTCTGACGGCCATCACGTGTGAGCACATGATGGAGGCCCCCGCTCTGGTCTGTTAGAATGCTTATTAGGGGTCACGTGGTGACACGTGAGGGCGCCCTAAATGTGGAGCCAGATCTCCTTTTGGTTTATCCTCAAATCTGCGAATAAGTGTTAAACACTTTTGTTTTTATTTTAGAGCATCACGTGTTGGCACGTGATGGGGATTTATGCGCTGACTGTTAAAACGTTTGCTAAGGGGTCACGTGGTAAACACGTGAGAGCGCCTAAAGCCTTCATTTCCATTGATCTTTCTTTCTGCATTTTGGGAGCCACGTGGGAGCACGTGATGGCATCAAAAAGTGGGGCCAGATCCCCTTTATTTTGTTCTGCAAACAAGTGTTAAACACTTTTAACTTTCATAGCCATCACGTGTGGGCACGTGATGTATAATCATGCCCTGATTTATTAGAACATTTATTAGGGGTCACGTGGTAACACGTGAGAGCGCCCAGAATTGTTTCTGCCTTTGCTTTTGTTCTATATATAATGAGGGTCACGTGGGAACACGTGAGGCATTGCCTCAAAGCTTTCCTCTTCTCATTTTTGGGGGATCTGTTCAGGGGTCACGTGGGGCACGTGACCTTTGTCTTTTCATGCACAGAGATCTTTTAAGTCTCCTTATCTTTAAGAATTAAATTCTTATTTAGGGTAAAACCCTAATTTTTGTTTTGGAGGAATTAAATTCCTATTGTGAAAGAATTAAATTCTTATTTAGGGTAAAACCCTAATTTCTTTTTAGGAGGAATTAAATTCCTGTGAGTTTGGGAGAATTAAATTCTCAAAACTCAATTCCCCTTCTAAGTTTAGGATCTGCATGGCAGGATCTCGACCCGATGAGAATTAAATTCTCATCCTATGGGGAGATGTGCTCTGTACAGATCTTCAACTAGAAGAAGAACTAAGTTCTTTTCTTTAAATAAGAGTTAAACTCTTTTGAGAATTAAATTCTCTTTTGAAGCCTCTCTTTTCTTACCTAGAGTTTTTCTTTTGCAGAGAATTAAATTCTCCTCTCTTTGCTTTTCTTTTCTTTTGAGAATTAAATTCTCCTCCCTCTGTTTTTCTCTCAAAAAAGTAGATCCCCCTTTTCTCTTCTTTTCTTGGCTCCTATTTATAGGAGAAGGAAGAGAATCAATTTGTTTAGCAAATCTCTCATTAAGAGATTTGATTTGTATGTTGAGAGATTTGATTTGCATTCATCATTAATCTGGGCCTTTAGATTGTTAAGTGAATTTTATTCACCATTGGATTTTAAATCCAAAGATATCCATTTGTTATCTCGGTCAGATTTATGGGGGAAATCTTTCCAAGTCCAAGATCTTTCCATAAATTGGTGATATTTAATCACCCTTGGATCTTTAATCCAACGGTCCCCATAATCCTTTTCCATTTGGAAAGATTTGGAAGCTTTTAGAATTTAATTCTATTAACTGTAAGGCTTTTGTAGCCAGTCACGTGCTGACACGTGACCCTTGGTCACGTGTGAGCACGTGACCCCCAATTGGTTTTTTAACGGCCGCTTGTTTATGTTGTTGTTTTAACCATCACGTGTCAACACGTGACCATTGGTCACGTGTAAGCACGTGATACCTCGTTGAGGTATTTTTTGACTTTTAGAATTAAATTCTATTCATTATTTTAGAGGCTTTAAAAGTCCATCACGTGTCTGCACGTGACCCATGGTCACGTGTGAGCACGTGATGCCCGATTGGGGTCTTTTTTGAGTTTTTATTACATCTTTTAGCTCCTCCAGCGGGTTCTTAAAGGTCCATCACGTGTGGATACGTGTTGCCTCATAACTTTTGATCCCGGATGAATTACGAGGCCCATAATATATCAAATCGAAGGGTTTTTCGAGATGCTTCCAATGCCATCAGAATTTAATAGTTCCTCCTTCGGGAACTTATCAAAATAAAGCCCGGAAGATATTGGTTCGCATTTCCTTAAGCGTATCGCTTCCATTTGATACCTTGGACTCTTCTGCGCAGAAATTTTCGGCGGGAACAAATGCCCCCCACTATTTTGCCCACGTAAGTATATACGTGGGTGAAGTAGTGCAGAGTAATGCATGGCGTATGACCAGTTTCGGATTGGTATATAACTTTCAGGATCTTGATCTGAGAAGATAACGAGCGGACACAAGCGTCGTCATTTATCATTGACTCAAATCTTGACTCTTAAGAGATATAGTTCCAAACCCTTAACTCCATTAGCCGCATCCTTTTATCTCTTTATGTCTTACTCTGGCGTGGAGTAGTTTATACGCTTATGAGTAAGTTCTCCATTTCAGTGGCATGCAGCTTTGGCAAGTGTGGCTCATAGATGGTCCATCTTGACCTCTTTGCAGGGCAGTGATGGCTTATGAGACAGGGTTAGGATCTGCCACCTAAGACTTTTCAACTTTATGAGCCGTGAGGGTCTCATAAAGACTTTTCTCCCTACGGATCGAGAGGATCTCGTAGGTGTATTTTCTCCTTAGGAGTCGTGAGGAATCCTAAGTGTGTTTCTCTTATAAGTCGTAAGGATCTTGTAAGAGAATTTTTCCCTCTTACGAATCGAGAGGACCCGTAAGCGGTTGTTCCCCTCCTTGTCGAAATTCGACTTCAGAGAGTGAGACCCGTGGATAGTATGCAAGAGACCATTTTGGGCCGACTTGCAGGATCCCAGTGCTTAGGAAACAGGTTTTTTAATCCCTACTGCCTAAGGCTTTATCTCACGAGTCGAGACGAATCGAGAAGTTCTCGCAAAGACATCAATTTCCTCACGAGTCGAAACGAATCGAGCAGATCTCGCAAGAATATCCTAACGTCACAGTTAACCTCTGCTTTTTACGACAGAAGTCCGTTAGGGTCTGTGGTACTTAGGGTTTTGGCCGTCGTACCGGCGCATTAGCTGATGTATTCCTCGATAGGCAATCGTGCTGTTCGAGTAGCCCTGCGACTGCCGTGTCTCTGATCCCTTCGGGGGCTGGACAAGACGTCTTCAAGCAATCCTCCTTGGCAGTTTGACCGTCGGAAGAGCAAGCGTTAGGAATTTGCCATGCCGCTTTTTACTTGAGGTTAGGCTCATTTTGGAGAGCCCCGATGAGTCATAACCACTCCGCGCTGGTGTGGGATGATCTCCGATAGTCTTTCAGGCTTTATATGACTTGCCGTTAAGACCCTGAAGCTTGGAATTTGGCCTTTGCTTCGTTTGCTGGCATTGTGTCCTCTGTATCGAGACGAATGTCGTGGTTGTCTCTAGACTGCTGATGAACCGTCGAGATTTGGAACTAGGGATTTTGCCGTGGCTCTTTTTGGTGATGTCGCGTCTGCTGTATCGAGACGAACGTCGAGGTGGTGACCACTCCATGTGGGATGATCTCCGGTGGTCTTTCAGGCTTTATATGACTTGCCGTTAAGACACATGAAGCTAGGAATTTGGCCTTCGCTTCGTTTGCTGGCATCGCGTCCTCTGTATCGAGACGAATGTCATGGTTGTCTCTAGGTTGCTGGTGAACCGTCGAGGTTTGGAACTAGGGATTTTGCCGTGGCTCCTTTTGGTGATGTTGCGTCTACTGTATCGAGATGAACGTCGAGGTGGTGACCACTCCGCACTGGTGCGAGATAATCTCCGATTTTCTTTCAGGCTTTATATGACTTGCCGTCAAGACCCTGAAGCTAGGAATTTGGCCTTCGCTTCGTTTGCTGGCATCACGTCCTCTGTATCGAGACGAATGTCATGGTTGTCTCTAGGTTGCTGGTGAACCGTCGAGGTTTGGAACTAGGGATTTTGCCGTGGCTCCTTTTGGTGATGTTGCGTCTACTGTATCGAGACGAACGTCGAGGTGGTGACCACTCCGCACTGGTGCGAGATAATCTCCGATTGTCTTTCAGGCTTTATATGACTTGCCGTTAAGACGCATGAAGCTAGGAATTTGGTCTTCGCTTCGTTTGCTGGCATTGCGTCCGCTGTATCGAGACGAATGTTGTGGCGGTGACCACTCCATATGGGATGGTCTCTGATTGTCTTTCCGGTTTTATATGAGTTACCGTCAAGACGTTGAAGCTAGGAATTTGGCCTTCGCTTCGTTTGCTTTGGTGTGTCCTAATCCTGTTGGAGGAAGAACGTTGTTGTTGACATCTCGTCTACTGTATCGAGACGAATGTCGTGGTGGTGACCACTCTATGTGGGATGATCTCTGATTGTCTTTCCGGTTTTATATGAGTTACCGTCAAGACGTTGAAGCTAGGAATTTGGCCTTCGCTTCGTTTGCTTTGGCGCGTCCGAATCCTGCTGGGGGAAGAACGCTGGGGTGACATTTCATCTGCTGTATCGAGACGATCGTTGAGGTGGTGACCACTCCGCGCTGGTGCGAGATGATCTCTGATTGTCTTTCAGGCTTTATATGACTTGCCGTCAAGACCCTGAAGCTAGGAATTTGGCCTTTTGCTTCATTTGCTTTGGCGCGTCCGAATCCTGCTGGGGGAAGAATGCTGGGGTGACATTTCATCTGTTGTATCGAGATGATCGTCGAGGTGGTGACCACTCCGTGCTGGTGAGAGATGATCTCCGATTGTCTTTCAGGCTTTGTATGAGTTGCCGTCAAGACCCTGAAGCTAGGAATTTGGAATTTGCTTCATTTACTTTGGCGTTGCGTCTGCTGTGTCAAGACAAACGTCGAGGTGGTGACCACTCCGCACTGGTGCGAGATGATCTCCGATTGTCTTTTCGGTTTTATATGAGTTACCGTCAAGACGTTGAAGCTAGGAACTTGGCCTTTGCTTCGTCTGCTTTGACCGTAAGGTCTTTTGTTGACGCTGCGTCCGCATCCTGCTGGATCGTGAAGGAACGCTGCTGTTGACATTGTATCTGCTGTAACGAGACGAATGCTGAGGTGGAGCTAGGATTTTGCCGTCACTCCGCTTTGCTGACCATGGAGTCTTTCGTCGATGTTGCACTGCATCCTTCTGGACTGCGGAGGAACACTGTCGTTGACATCTCGTCTACTGTAAAGAGACGAATGCTGAGGTGGAGCTGGGATTTTGCCGTCACTCCGCTTTGTTTCGACCATGAGGTCTTTTGTTGACGTTACATCCGCGTCCTGCTGGACTGTGAAGGAATGCTGTTGTTGACATCTCGTCTGCTGTAACGAGACGAATGCTGAGGTGGAGCTGGGATTTCACCGTCACTCCGTTTGATGGTGTAACATCTGTGTCCTGTTGGAATGAGGAGGCACACCGTTGTTGGTCTCCAGGCTGCAGATGTGGCCATTGAGATTTGGAACTAGGGCCTTTGCCATGGCTCCGTTTCGTTGCGACTCTGAGGTCGATTGTTGACGTCATGTCTGTATCTGGTTGGAGTGAGGAGAAACGCCGTTGGTGATCTCTAAGTTGTCGATGTTGACGTCGAGACCCTGAAGCTCAGGATCTTCGTTTGCTTCATTTGTTGACATCGTGTCTGTAATATTGCGACAAATGTCGAGATTGTCTCTAGGTTGTCTATGAACCGTCGAGATTTGGCTTCGCTTTCTGATGGAGCCTGTTGGGAAGGTATGGTTCCCTCTTTATCTGTGCCCCTGGATTGTATACATGGATCGATGTGATTTCACCTGTAGGGCAAAAAGTTTCATTTTTTCAATTTTTTTTTCTTTCCGCGATGCTCTATCATTTCAGCTTTTTATATCGCGAAAATCGCGATTGCCCAATCATTTCGGCTATTTTTCGCGGTGCCCCAATCATTTCGGCTATTTTTCTTTTTACTCGCTGCTTTTTATTGCGAGTTGCCCAATCATTTCGGCTATTTTGCATGCATACATTTTTACTTGCTGATTTTGTTTGCAAGTTGCCCCATCATTTCGGCTATTTCGTATGCATTTTTTTTTTGGCTCGCTGATTTTTTTTTTGCGAGTAGGGGATTTAGGATCTGATACCAATCTTGGCATCAGCATCGCTGCGACTGGAATATTGCCAGGAGTGAATCATCATTTGCCGTAAAAGGACTTGGAATTTGATACCGGTCTAGGCATCAGCATCGCTGCAACTGGGATATTGCCAGGAGCGAATCATCATTTGCCTTGAAAGGGCTTGGAATTTGATACCGGTTTAGGCATCAGCATCGCTGCAACTGGGATATTTCCAGGAGCGAATCATCATTTGCCTCTGTCGATGTTGAATAAAGGTGGCTTAGTAAACAGGGTTAAGGGTCCTGTCGACTAAGGCTTTTGACTTTATGAGCCGTAAGGGTCTCACAAAGGTATTTCTCCCTACAAGTCGTGAGGATCTTGTAGGTGTGTTTTCTCCTTAGGGATTGTGAGGATTCCTAAGTGTATGTTCCCCTGTAAGTCGTAAGGATCTTACAAAAGGATTTTCTCCTTATAAGTCGAGAGGACTTACAAGGGTTGTTCACCATATGGATATATCCCTAGTCACGGGTGTGACTTTGTTAGGGAAATGTTTATTCGCGCCCGTGGATTGTATACAAGGGCCAGTATTGAGCCGCTTGTAGGGCAGTATCGAAGGTTTTGGGGGTTGCTTAAGAACAGGTTCAGATCTCTGTAACTTAAGACTTTCAAATCTTATGAGCCGTGAGGGTCCCATAAGAGAGTTCTCCTTACGAGTCGTAAGGATCTCGCAAGTGTATTTTCTTCTTAGGAATCGTGAGGATCCCTAAGTGTGTTGCTTCCTTGTGAGTCGTAAGGATCTCACGCGGGTGGTTTCTCCTTATAAGGTCGAGAGGACCCTGTAAGTGTCTTTTAACGAGGTTGCGCCCTTTCGGGTTTTCACAAACACTCGCCGGTAGCCCTGCTGTTTTTACTCACGGAGCCCTTCCGGATTTTCATCCGTGCCCATTTTGCTTATGGACATACCGTTTTTTTTATTCTTTCTCTTTTTTTTTTATTCTAACGAGGTTGTGCCTTTTTGGGTTTAAACAAGACTCGCCGGTAGCCCTGCTGTTTTTACTCACGGAGCCCTTACGGGTTTTCATCCGTGCCCATTTTGCTTGTGGACATACCGTTTTTTTTTTATAACCACGCCGGCCTGAGGATGCCGCGGGTTGATAGTAGTTTAACGACGTTTCGGTCATTTGCAAGTTTTAGGACATTGTGGTCCGTCGTTAGTTTAGGGACGTTTCGGTCCGACGCCAGTTTTAGGACATAGTGGTCCATCATTAGTTTAAGGACGTTTCGGTCCGCCGTCGCCGTATTTGAGGCGAATCTCTAGTTTACTGAATTTTCGGTCTATGGGGCTTTCCCTATGAATGAGCATGATGCCCCCGGCATATTCACCTTTTTCGGAGCATGTTGTTGTGGCGGGTTTACTTTCCACTTTTCGGGCAGCGCGAACTTGTCCTGTTGGTATTGGTCCTCAATCCATCCCTTAAAGACGAAGCAATCTTCGATTGGATGGCTTACCGCTTGGTGGTAAGGGCAGTAATTTGGATCGTTGACATCGCCTGGCTGCAACGGACGTTTCGGACTCGGCAGGTTGATGAGTCTGTTCCGCACTGCCAGCTCGAACAATCTCCTCGTTTTATTCTGAGGAAACGAGTAAGGACGTCCTAGTCTCTCCTCGAGGGATGGGCGTGGACGCACGTTGTTTTGGCGAACAACTGGCTTTAAGTTGCTCGTCTGTTGCTGAGTATTGGCAACGAAGGTTGCTCTCCCTTTGCCCTTTTCATTCCAAGGCTCTGTCTTTGAAGAGGAAGGCCTATGGCCCATCTGGTCTATTTGGGCCAGCTTGTCAATCAAGGCCTGGAAGGTGGTCGGCTTGAAGAACATTATGAACTGGGAGATGGCCACTTGAGGGTCAAGAGTGCCCACGAACATGCCCACCGCCGGCGCTTCTTCGATCCGTTGTTCGCACTTCGACCATAAGTTTCGCCACCGTACTGCGTATTGAACCCACGTTTCGCCTGGCTTTACCCTGGCGTTAATCAGTGCTGTTATCGGGGTGCGCTCGCTGGCGCTGGCAAATCTTTGTGTAAACAATAGCTCCATCTCCGCAAATGTTTTGACAGAGTCATTAGGTAGCTCCGAATACCATTCAAAGGCCGTTTCTGTTAAGCTGCCGACGAATTGGCGAAGCAACAGTTTGTCGTCGCCTCCAGTGTTGCCGCATAAGGCTCTGAATTGAGCGGCATGCTGATGTGGATTCCCTGTCCCCTTGTACACATGGAATTTAGGGATCGAATATCCCGGCGGGTAACTAATTTGGTCATACCAGCCCGGGTAGGGTCGTCCGGTTCTAGCAATTTGCCCAGCCGCTTCATTTGCCTGGTGAGCTATTATTTGTTGAGCTATATGGTCATCCAGTGCGGCCTTGGAAATGGTTTCTTCCTTGGCTGCTGAAAGAGCCGGAGGAGGATTCGATGTCTCTCCTTTGTCATCTTCAAGGACAATCGGAGGATCTTCAGCAGGAGGATCTTGCTGGATCATCATCCCTACCATATCTTGGAAGAGAAGCGCCATTTGTTTTATGTTAGCCGCTTGCTCTGTGGCTTCTTCGACTTTCTTTTCGAGGACTCTGCGTAGGTAGTCAGCGTCAGTTTCTTATTCATGATGCTGCTCTGATGATGCCTCCGAGCTTTCTTTTGGCCCAGTAAGTGCGACCATTGCAGTCATCATCTCCTGAAGCTTCTGTTGTTGCTCCTGGTCTTTCGTTACGGATCGGGTGAGCGGTCGGTGACCCGTCGAAGCACGGCTTTCCTCCTTTCCAGAAGCCATATAAACAGTGTGCACCACCATGCCCCCAGACTTGGGGTGTTTGTGCTCAGCGCGTTTACGGTTCGCCATGTTCACAGGGGCTTTTTGCGGCCTCCTTTTCTTTTGAGTGCTCAAAGTTAAAAGGGCCGTTGTAGTGGGCACCCAAGTGGTTGTTGCTTTTTGTGGCTTGACAGAGTGATCCTTCTCCTGCCGCACCTTCATCTTTTTCTGTCGGTGGAGATAGTTTTTATCAATCACTGACTCTTGGACCTGTCGCCAGACTTTGTAAATTTTAGAGGACAGCCGTTGAGGGGGCTGCTCTAGCTTCTTCTCTGGAGTGTTCTCCACAGGTGAAGGAGTTCGTTTCAACATCGCAGTAGGAGAATTTATGCGCACCTTATTCAGCAATTCAAAGTTGTTCCCGGTTGGAACAGCAGCATCGATCCCCACCATCGGAGCTGGTGGCGTAAATCCAGAGGGGGAGTTGCCCCCAGCCTCTCTTACTCGATGCCAGTGGCGACGTCGGGCGTTTCTTGCGGATGGAGTCACCTCCGTTGTTGGATAAGCTTCTTCCTGCCCCCTGCCCTGGGTAGGGGAAGCAGCTTTGAGGACCTCGCCTGGAGCAACCGGAATAGCCAGCCTTGTAAAAACTGACTTCTCGGAAGGAGAAACCCTTCCAATGATTTCGTCTGCTTGAGCCGGGATAGCTATTCGCCTTGGGATGGTAGTTTCGGGTATCGCAGGTTTGCAGACGTTCTGGCCCAGTCCGTTGAAAACTGAGGTATTGAAACTGGGCGACCCGTTGAGAGGGGTCGCGGCAGTGGTAAGCCGATCAAAGACCGACTTCTTTGGGGCTTCTTGCAACGTCATTGTGGTATTGAAGCTCAACGGTGGGAGCATGGTCCCGAAGAATAATCCAGTAGTGGCCTGAGTTACCTGCTCCACTGGCATCTTGAAAAGGGAGGCCGCTTGGGGCCCATAAGTCACTCCTCCAGCAAGGACGGAGCGAAAGTTGCAGTTGCAGGTGGTGCAGTTTGAAGCCATTGATCTTCTGTTTTCTGCACGGAGCAAGACACCAAATCTTAGTATCTTGAATCTACAGGCAACCATATCAAACCGCGATTCGTTCGCGAACACGACACACGAAGTGTGGAGTGGAAAGAGGAAAAGGTCCCACCTGGCGTGCCAGAATCTGTTCCCCTCCGAATGGCGGCCAAGACATGGACTGTCTTGCCTGAGATTCGGGGCAGATGCTAATTGGTGCTATCCGTCCACCTCTTCGAAGATGCCAAGTTGATTTATGGCACCGTGTATCGAAGGTTTAAACGGATGCGGCCGATGTAGCAGACTTCGTCAGATTCCCCCTCGTTTGAGGGGTTTTTGATTGTGGGGACGCTCTTCCCTGCAGTTAATTACGCTACCGCACCGCGGTAACAACTTTCTCCTTCTCCAGCTGGTCACTTCGTGTCGTGGGTGTTTGTTTTGTTTGTGCTTGCCCGTGGATTGTGTACGGAGACAAATTTATGTTGTCGCCCGTAGGACGTGGATTAATCCAAATCCGTATTTTCTTAGATTTGGGTTTGGGGTTTGGTTTAAGGACACGTTAGCCATATTTGAGGCTAAGATCAACTCAAACGTTTGTTAAGGATACGTTAGTCTGAGACTAAGATCAACTTAACGGGATCGTTTAGATCCGACAAAAGGGCGTTTGGGCTCTATTGTTCCAGTTTAGGGACATAGTGGTCCATTGCATGTATGGCCGTCGGGACCCATCACCTCTCTGACGACGTTGAAGGATTACAACGACATATATCAGAGGAGTTCAGAGATGTACCCTTGAACCAAAGTCGATTGGGGGACCTGTAGTCCAATTTGGGACTAAAGTCTGTTTGGAGGTTTTGGTTTAAGGATGCGTTAGCCATATTTGAGGCTAAGATCAACTTAAACGTTTGTTAAGGATACGTTAGTCTGATTTGAGACTAAGATCAACTTAACGGGATCGTTTAGATCCGACAAAAGAGCGTTTGGGCTCTATTGTTCCAGTTTAGGGACATAGTGGTCCATTGCCAGTTTAGGGACATGGTGGTCCATCTCCAGTTTAGGGACATAGTGGTCCATCGGTAGTTTAAGGACTTTGCGGTCCATAGGTAGTTTAAGGACGCATAAGTCCATGGGTTTAAGGACCCCACAGTCCATATGGGTGTGTTTAAGGACGCATTAGTCCGTTAGTTTAAGGACGCATAAGTCCACGGGTTTAAGGACCCCACAGTCCGTATCTTGGTTTAAGGACGCATAAGTCCATGAGTTTAAGGACCCTACAGTCCGTGTTGATGTGTGGTTGTCGGGACCCGTCACCTCTCTGAAGACGTTGAAGGATTACAACGACAAATATCAGAGGAGTTCAGAGATGTACCCTTGAACCAATGAGTTGGTTGAAAGAGCAGATGTGCTCAGTTCAAGATGATTTGAGGACTTATGGCCAGTTTGGGCTAAGTACAATTATGTTTGAAATATTGGCCCTCTGTTGGTCCATTGAAGGAGAGGCTTTGCCTCTAGAAACTTAGCCAATTGGGCTAAAGCTAGTGTTAAACACTAAAGACCAACAGTGTTGAACACTGGGAATAAGATTAGCAAGTTAGTGTTAAACACTAAAAGATAACCAGTGTTAAACACTAACAACAGGGCTTTCAAATTAGTGTTAAACACTAAAGCAAATCAGTGTTAAACACCGGTAATCAGAGATTTCAAATTAGTGTTAAACACTAAAGCAAATCAGTGTTAAACACTGGGAACAAAGTCTTCAGATTAGTGTTAAACACTAAGGAAAGAGGGGTCACGTGTGGACACGTGAGAGCGCCCTGATTTCCATTATTTTATTCTGCAGATCAGTGTTTAACTCTTTTAATTCTGACGGCCATCACGTGTGAGCACATGATGGAGGCCCCCGCTCTGGTCTGTTAGAATGCTTATTAAGGGTCACGTGGTGACACGTGAGGGCGCCCTAAATGTGGAGCCAGATCTCCTTTTGGTTTATCCTCAAATCTGCGAATAAGTGTTAAACACTTTTGTTTTTATTTTAGAGCATCACGTGTTGGCACGCGATGGGGATTTATGCGCTGACTGTTAAAACGTTTGCTAAGGGGTCACGTGGTAAACACGTGAGAGCGCCCAAAGCCTTCATTTCCATTGATCTTTCTTTCTGCGTTTTGGGAGCCACGTGGGAGCACTTGATGGCATCAAAAAGTGGGGCCAGATCCCCTTTATTTTGTTCTGCAAACAAGTGTTAAACACTTCTAACTTTCATAGCCATCACGTGTGGGCACGTGATGTATAATCATGCCCTGATTTATTAGAACATTTATTAGGGGTCACGTGGTAACACGTGAGAGCGCCCAGAATTGTTTCTGCCTTTGCTTTTGTTCTATATATAATGAGGGTCACGTGGGAACACGTGAGGCATTGCCTCAAAGCTTTCCTCTTCTCATTTTTGGGGGATCTGTTCAGGGGTCACGTGGGGCACGTGACCTTTGTCTTTTCATCCACAAAGATCTTTTAAGTCTCCTTATCTTTAAGAATTAAATTCTTATTTAGGGTAAAACCCTAATTTTTGTTTTGGAGAATTAAATTCCTATTGTGAAAGAATTAAATTCTTATTTAGGGTAAAACCCTAATTTCTTTTTAGGAGGAATTAAATTCCTGTGAGTTTGGGAGAATTAAATTCTCAAAACTCAATTCCCCTTCTAAGTTTAGGATCTGCATGGCAGGATCTCGACCCGATGAGAATTAAATTCTCATCCTATGGGGAGATGTGCTCTGTACAGATCTTCAACTAGAAGAAGAACTAAGTTCTTTTCTTTAAATAAGAGTTAAACTCTTTTGAGAATTAAATTCTCTTTTGAAGCCTCTCTTTTCTTACCTAGAGTTTTTCTTTTGCAGAGAATTAAATTCTCCTCTCTTTGCTTTTCTTTTCTTTTGAGAATTAAATTCTCCTCCCTCTGTTTTTCTCTCAAAAAAGTAGATCCCCCCTTTTCTCTTCTTTTCTTGGCTCCTATTTATAGGAGAAGGAAGAGAATCAATTTGTTTAGCAAATCTCTCATTAAGAGATTTGATTTGTATGTTGAGAGATTTGATTTGCATTCATCATTAATCTGGGCCTTTAGATTGTTAAGTGAATTTTATTCACCATTGGATTTTAAATCCAAAGATATCCATTTGTTATCTCGGTCAGATTTATGGGGGAAATCTTTCCAAGTCCAAGATCTTTCCATAAATTGGTGATATTTAATCACCCTTGGATCTTTAATCCAACGGTCCCCATAATCCTTTTCCATTTGGAAAGATTTGGAAGCTTTTAGAATTTAATTCTATTAACTGTAAGGCTTTTGTAGTCAGTCACGTGCTGACACGTGACCCTTGGTCACGTGTGAGCACGTGACCCCCAATTGGTTCTTTAACGGCCGCTTGTTTATGTTGTTGTTTTAACCATCACGTGTCAACACGTGACCATTGGTCACGTGTAAGCACGTGATACCTCGTTGAGGTATTTTTTGACTTTTAGAATTAAATTCTATTCATTATTTTAGAGGCTTTAAAAGCCCATCACGTGTCTGCACGTGACCCATGGTCACGTGTGAGCACGTGATGCCCGATTGGGGTCTTTTCTGAGTTTTTATTACATCTTTTAGCTCCTCCAGCGGGTTCTTAAAGGTCCATCACGTGTGGACACGTGATGCCTCATAACTTTTGATCCCGGATGAATTACGAGGCCCATAATATATCAAATCGAAGGGTTTTTCGAGATGCTTCCAATGCCATCAGAATTTAATAGTTCCTCCTTCGGGAACTTATCAAAATACAGGACGGAAGATATTGGTTCGCATTTCCTTAAGCGTATCGCTTCCATTTGATACCTTGGACTCTTCTGCGCAGAAATTTTCGGCGGGAACAGCCACGTCTTCAAAAACTGGGTTAAGGACCAGTACCGTCAAGGGAAATTCACGCTGTCAGAAAACTGGAGGGTGAACCCTCTACAGAGGCACACTCCTAAAAAGATAGACACGCCGGGGGAATCATGCTTGTTTATGGAAGAAGCTCCATGGGCAATTGTCCTTTCAGCTAAAACTAAAAGAATATTGAAGTATCTTCAAATATGTTCGGCGATCAAATGGAAAAGTCCGCTGGAGCCTGAGATCATTGAGGGGATGCTTAAACAGCGCCCAACACCGAAAGCTGGTAATGATGGGCAAGACTGCCAGGCCAAGCCTTCGAAGTTTTTGAAGGCAAAGAAGAAGACCAAGAAGCCCACGCAGCCTGACGACAAGCGCACAAACCTGCAAAATTACATCGACACGCTGGAAGAGTACAACCAGAAAGCGCGGACCCCAGTCACCCTCGTAGAGTTTCTCAACCATATACTTCAGAACGGAGATAGTGACGATGATGACGTGGGAAATGGCTCGTCGGGAGAAACCGAAGATTATGTAGCAAGTTGCCACATGGTTTCTCATTTGTTGTTAAATAATGAAGAAACTCCCTCGGCGTTGACAAGCAACGCAGAGGAACTGGGGGCAGGATCGGTGCCAAAATCCCTAGAACTGTCAGAAGACCCAATTGACAGGCTGCTAAACAAAGCTCTTTAAAAGAGCAAAGCAGACCGAGAATGTGAAACGGCCATATACGAAAAGTCCAAGCGCGGCGTCAGGCTGAAGAAGCCGCGGTAAGGATGAGTCGTAAAGTACTCCAACCGAGCCAAAGAACACCTTCTACAAACTAGAGCAGGATCAAAGCAGAGAAGCGGTTCGTCAAAGCCTTGTTAATGGGAATGAAGCTGCCCCGTCTCATGGAAAACACTCCCGGGAATACGTGCTTCGACAAAGCGGATGTATATCAGAACTACTGCTTATACCATCGGAGGGTCACATACCCCACCGAAGAGTGCAATGCCTTTAAGAAGTGGTGGCAAGGATACGTTGCTCACCGGCAACACTTCAAGCGGATGAAGCGCAAAACCCGTCGACAACAAAGAAGTGCGACAGATGAGCGTGAAGGAACGGCTGGCAACTGTCATATGGTTGATACCAGTTCGACAAAAGGAAAATCTCAAGTTCTTACATTTGGGAGAGATTCTGAGGAAGAAATAACCCTCGGCCCTCTCTTCAAAGAATCCACCGCTGGAAAAGAAGAAGAGGAGAAGAACTGTAAGAACATTCAGCTGCGTAGCCGTACATTGCCTGAAAAGAACCTCGGGTCTACAAACAAAGGTTCGAGCAAAAGAGACAAGGGGAAGGAAAAAGTCCCTGAGGAAATTTCCCTTGATGATAGAGTCGTCAAAGAGCTCATAGCCAAGGACCAGCCTAAGAAAAACAAGGTAGATTACAATGTCCTGGCAGATCTGAGAAAGATACCTTCATAACTAAGCATACTGGATGATCTCCTCCTGTCCAAAGGGGCACAAGACTCTCTGATCAAGGCACTGCAAGAGCCTGATCAGTTCCAAGCTCTCTTTGAGAAAGAAAAGATAAAGAACGAGCTGGCGGAGGTTCACACGGCTGACATCACATTCAGCGATGAAGATCTCCTCCTTGGAACGTGCGAGCACAACTGTCCTTTATATGTTACCGGGTACTGCCACAACATTAAGATAGGGAAGATCCTGGTCGACAAAGGGTTCTCCGTCAACCTTCTCAATATGAAGGTGTTGAAGGAGATTTGCATGAACGTTCAGCACCTGGCTCGGGACAAAATTACTATCTCCGGGTTTGACTCACAGTCATCATGGACGTTTGGGTCCGTAATATTGACATTATGCTTTGGGCTTCTCGTCACTGGCATCAAATTTCATGTCATCGTCGCCAAGACTTGCTACAACGCTTTGCTCGGCAGTCCTTGGTTGCACGAGTAAAACATCATCCCTTCTACACAACACCAGTGTATGAAGTATTTCAAAGATGGTCTTGAGTACAACGTTACGGGGGAGCTAAATCCATTCTCCGTAAACGAAGTCCAAAAATATGAAGATGCCAAGTACTTCCTACCGGACTTCGAAGATACGGAAAGATGTCATAAGCCAGAGAATAAACGGAAGTCCGTTGTCACTATCCCAATCTTTAGGAGTGACACCGAGGAAGACGAGGAAATAGTCTACTCGGAGCAACCCCAATGCAACAGGCCCAGACCATACACTCTTATTTTGGTCATTGGCAGTGACTCTGAGGACGAAACTAACGCCGTATTCTCCACTCGCCTGTCAGCATAAACCATTACTGGAGCTGATCAGAGTTTACAAATCACCATGGTTCCACCACGGCATTATAAAGAACTTGATGCGCTTGATACATACAGCGTACAGGAACTGCAAACTTTTTACGTCCCTTCCAGGCGAAGAGGTGAAAATGTTCAATCTACGGAGACCAGAGTGGAGAAAGAAGTCTGGCATAGCGCCGATTTTGTGCTTGACAGGCTTCAACCAATCTGTCTGCCCAGATATTACACAGAGGGATTGAAAAGGTTATTAAGATGCTAAGGCATACCCTTCAGACAAACCACTCGACAAGCCTAGTTCTACAACATGATTTGGGACGCCCCTGGGACTCAGCGAAAGATGCCCGACGGGAGGATGGAGGCGGCTGGGCTCGGATACATTCGGACAAATAAACTGGAGTGATTCCACAATTGCCGCGTCATAAATGGCTTCGGTAAAGAAGGGAATGTTTTTCAAAATGGTTATAACATTGAACCAAAGTGAGATCCTGCCGTAAGTGCGTCAAGTCCATCGTTCGAGGAGCAGGTTGCCAAGCTAATAAATGAAGCCAGTCAAAAGGTTCGGGATGACCACAGCCGCGAAATGGCCATTTACGAAAAGGCCAAGACTCAGCGTCTCATTCAGCAGTCTGCGAAAAAGCCCTTCGCCCTCAGCCCGCTGTAGGTTCTTGCGATAAGGAAAAGGCCCGATACAGAGGCAAAAACATGGTGGAGAATGAGAATAACGTTCGAAAACAGCGAAGCAGACCCAAGAAGCCATGCGATCGAGTAAAAGTCAGTTGGAATCCGTCTTTTATAAAGAAGATGGGACGGGAATACTCTTTCCCTTAATACAAGATAAGAAAAATATTCAACCTTGTCATCAAGCATCAAATGATGACGCTCCCGGAGCCTCGTTACCCTGAACAGATAAATGAGGTCCATCACTCGGATTATTGCTCCTACCATCGAGCAATAGGACATCCCCTGGAGAACTGCTTCACCTTCAAAGATTGGGTTGAAGATCAGTATCAACTGTAAGTCCATGTCACGCACCCCACGAGCTTGCGGGGAGGCGGAATATATGAAAAACGATTATCAAAGCTTCGTAACACGGACTTGAGCGCATGAATCGTATCTAAACCGTTACTAGCAAACTACGAAAGGTTTAACTACTCGGATTCGAAGTTATACCTCACGTTACTTGTCCTTCGGGTCTTCATCGCGGTCCTCCACTCCTCGTAGGGTCCTTGGAACATCGGCACCTCAACGGCCTCCTCGAATCAAAGATGATCCACCCGAGAGCTCCTACGCCAAGCTTTATCTCTAACTTGAGATAACTAGGTTGCTCAAAGTGCCAATCTAAGCTACTTAGGGGATATAGAGTGAGGTTATGGATGTATTAGTCTAGCTAACCCTTGATCTCAACACATGAGAGGTTAGGGTTAGGGTTTCAAGAATGAGAGAGCTTGAGGAGAGAGAAGGTGATGATAAAAATGAATTGAAAAATGAACTCATTAGAATATATATCAACCATAACAATTTATCAAATAAATAATATATATGATTAATCATCATGGTTGATGCATTCACCTTGTGTGATTCATCTCATGAGTCATTAGCTTCATAAATGAAGCATTAACTCCATGGATGAATCATACAAATGAGTCATTAAGCAATAAATGCTTATGCCACCTTAACCCCCAAGTCACCATGCTTCTAGAAGCTTCCCAGAAAATTACGAGAACGCCCCTCCAATCCGTGAAAATACGGAAAAACTTTAGACTGTATAAATCCAATAACCTGATACTAGAAACTAGCTTAAACCAAAGCCGACTAGTAAAAACTGTCCGAACGTCGTACGTGCGTAAACACACATATGCGTCCGAACCCTTGTCGCAAAACCATACGACCTCTATATCGTTTCGCCTGGAGCAGGGAAACTCTATGTGTGGGACTCTAAAGACTCGACACTACGCTGGCAGTGGGTTTAACCACAGACCGCAAGCGGCACTAGCTGTACGTAACGGTCCCCAGGTAGATGTCGATAAGAAGGCCGGTGAGGAAAACCATCCGAACTCCTACTGAGCCTGATGTGACAATCTCCGTACAGTCCGGTCTGTTCGTCTAAGACTATCGCATATCGAGCCTAGGGGGCGGCAAGCGTCAGTCCCCTAATAGCTGTATAAGTCGTGTCGGAGCGTAGCCCATTACACCCTGAGAAACTACTGGTACCTACCAGTAAATCTCACTTGCCCTGGTCAGGGACTTTGCGTAATGGCTCTCTGACACAGTGCGATATCAACTCTCAATACCGGGAGAGACGAATCCTGTCTAACCGCCACTGCCTCCAAGTGCTCGGGACTGCACCCAACTGCTACCTGTTTGCACGACTCTTTTGAGCCGTGGTAGGGTAGCAATATAAGAACAGTAGGACACACTCGAGGCGAAGTAGCAGTGTCAAGTCTGCGGACTATGCTGTACTCATGTCACCTGGGAACTGTTAACTGATGAAGGGTATAATACCAACCAATCTGTTCCCCTGCGAGTCCTGTCCGGTGTACCCGTAACCTAACGAGCACCTGTATACTATCTCTAGTACGACGTACTGACGGCTGTGGGACAGACCATCTCCCCAATTGGGATGAGAAGCGTACACACTTAGTCTACTCCGGAATATCGATGTCCTATCTCGATAATCCAACGACCAGGGACCTGTATAGGATGTTGCTTACAGACTACCCAGCTCCCACTAGTGTGACTGCCATCACGACGCTGGTAATCAAGCAAAGATCCTATGGGCTCTACTAATATGTATAAGTGATACGTTACAAGAAACTTATGCACATATTAAAGTAGACACAAACCAAGTAGCATACTACCATTTTAGCAAGACTGTTATATACAACTGTGAATATCCCAAGCTTCCATTAAGTAATATACAACCTAGTATGATACAATAATGGCCCCTAGGGCATATACACTAACATCAACAAGGCATGTTCGCTTTATCCGACAGCTGGAGGGTGGCCCCACCGCAAAAGCATGAGCCAAAGAGAACCTATATCGTGAAGGTAGGACCAGCTTAACACTAAGAATGGAAGCGAACTCGTACTTGCCACATGATAACACTCTCAAAGGAGGGAGAGCACGAGAATATGGATGAATTCTTCAAGTGCTTCATAAATGAGTATGAGGAGGAGGTGGTCTCAGAGTTTCCACCAGCTCTAAAAGAGCTGGAAGATGGGATACACACTACGGCAGACAACCTGAGGAAAATCGACTTAGGCACGGAAAATGAGCCGAGACCCACGTTTCTCAGTGATCTGTTGTCTAAAAAACAGGTGGCCACACTAAAGGAAGTACTCATGCAATATAAAGACTGCTTTGTATGGAACTGCTCCGAGATGCCGGGACTAGATCCAGAGATAGCTGTACATAAACTGGCTATATCGCCAGACATTAAGCCAGTCAAACAAGCACCAAGAAGAATGCAGCTCGAAATCGTGATGCGTATCAATGCCGAAGTCAAGAAACTAATTGACTTTGGCTTCATCCAAGAAGTTCAGTATCCCGATTGGATTGCCAACATTGTTCTAGTGATGAAGAAAAATATGACAGTGAGCATCTGCATGGACTTTCGGGACCTTAACAAAGCTTGTCCGAAGGATGACTTCCCAGTACCTGTTATCGAGTTGATGATCGATAACACGTCCACTCATGAGGTCTTCTTCTTCATGGATGGATCTTCTGGCTACAATCAAATAAAATTGTATCCTAAAGACCAAAAGAACACCGCCTTCCAGACTCTGCTAGGCATATTCTGCTATAAGGTGATGCCCTTCGTTTTGAAGAACGCAGGCGCTACCTACCAGAGGGCTACGACGAAGATCTTCGATGACCTCATACATGAGATTGTCGAATGCTATATTGACGACCTTGTAGTGAAAACCAAATCGTACGAGGAGCACTGGGAACATCTGAACATAGTGTTCCAGCGTCTTCGGAAATACAATCTAAAGATGAATCCTCTGAAATGCGCGTTTGGAGTCTCCTTAGGAAAATTCCTATGATTCATCATACGACACCGAAGCATCAAAATAGACCCATCAAATATCAAGGCGATTATGGAAATTCTCATGCCAAGAACTCTTACACAACTGCGGTCTCTCCAAGGAAAGCTCGCGTATATCCGGCGGTTCATAGCTGACCTCTCCGGCAAATGCCGCCCCTATAGCCATCTAATGAAGAAGGGGAACCCATTCGTTTGGAATTGTAAGTGCCAAAGTGCACTGGAGGAAATCAAGGAATACCTGCAGAACCCGCCGGTACTGACCGCTCCGGTCAAAGGAAAGCCCATCATCCTGTACACAACGGCCCTTGAAGGTTCTCTAGGCGCGTTATGGGTACAGGAGAACGACTATGGGAAGGAGAGAGCTCTCTACTATTTGAGTTGAGTTCTCCTGGGGGCAGAAAACAACTACTCCCCCATCTAAAAGCATTGCCTGGCACCGATCTTTGCTATAACGAAGCTCAGACACTACGCCTTGGCACATGAGGTCCATCTCATATCAAAGGTGGATCCTCTCAAATATTTGATGTCAAGAGCCATACTAACAGGAAGGCTTTCTAAATGGGCCCTCATCTTGATGGAATTGTCAATAACATATCGACCCTTCAAAGCAGTGAAAGGCCGGGCCATCGCCGACTTTCTCGCTGAGCATTCGATACCAGCCGATTCTCTTTTAAATTGCGAATTGCCAGATGAACATGCGTTCGACGCAATTGAAGGGGAGAAGGAAGGAAATAATGCCCGATAGGAACTATACTTCGATGGAGCATCTTCCTTGAAAAAGCGAAAGCAAAGCACCCCCATAATCAAAGATGGGGTGGGTCTTATCCTCGTGACTCCACATAGAAGGATAATGCGTTTCACCCTTTCCTTAACAGAGCCGAGGACAAACAATGAGGCTGAGTACGAAACTTTGATAGCGGGTCTTAAGATTGCTGTCGACATGGGAATCGAAAACCTCCTCATATATGGAGACTCCCAGCTAGTCGTTAGCCAAGTAAATGGCGACTATCAGACTTGTAAACCGGAGTTGGTAAAATATGGCGAAAGAGTGCAGCAACTGCTCTTCTACATCCTGAAAAGTATACCGCGCCTGGAAAATAGCAAGGTGGATGCGTTAGCCAAGCTCTCTAAAGAACTGGCCGACGAAAACCTCGATGGCGTAAGGATCATCGTGCAAAGCCGCCGGATTCTCGCTCCAGCAGAAATATCTCTGGAGTCATTTGAAAGAAAGGAAGTAACCAAACAAGCAGCCTTCTAATTAGAGGATATAGAAAAGGCTAAGGATTGGAGATAAGTCTTCATAGATTAATTCAAATCCCATCGAACACCCGAAAACGCATCTTCAAGACATCAGCTCATGAAACGATCTCTGTCTTTTGCCTTCGTCAATGATACTCTATATAAGAGATCGTTCGACAGTTTATGGTTAAGGTGCCTGGGGCCAGAAGAAGCAAGGAGAGTCGTCCAAGAAACCCACGACAGACTCTGCGGTTCTCATCAAGCCGGGCCAAAGATGAAACTGAAAATCAAGAGAATGGTGGCCCACAATGATTCAGGACTGCCTCGAATATGCGAAGCAGTGTCACTCGTGCCATATTCATGGAGACTTCATCCACCGGCATCCAAATCCGCTACACCCAACACTGGCTAGTTGGTCGTTCGAAATGTGGGGAATCGATATAAGTGGGCCCATCGAACCAGCGTTATCCAAAGGACATCGGTTCATATTAGAAACAACCGATTACTTCTCTAAGTGGGCAGAGGCAGTACCGCTAAAGGAAGTGAAGACGGAGAACATCCTCCATTTTTTCAGGACACATGTCATCTACCTGTTCGGTACTCCGTGACGGATCATCGCGGATAATGGACCTGCCTACAGAAGCCATAAGATCAGCCGCTTCGCACAGCAGCATAATATAGACTGGAGATACTTTTCAGTCTATAATCCCCGAGCTAACGGTCTAGCTGATACTTTCAATAAGACCTTGACGAAGATCATAAAGAAAAAGGTGTCCAAAAATAAAATGGACTGGCACGAGAGACTGCATGAAGCTCTCTGGGCGTATCAAACCACGTTCAAAACAGCTACGAATACAACGCCATATGCGTTGGTATTCGGCACGGAAGCGGTACTTCCCTTGGAGATAGAGCTACCCTCTCTAGGAGTGGCAGTTCGATACGAGCTGACGGATGAAGAAAATGCCCATCTTCGGCTTGAGAAGCTCGATGCCCTTGATGAAACTCGTCTCATGGCGCAGCAAAACCTGGAGGCTTACAAAGCAAGGATGACACGCTCATACTAAAGACTAACCAGACTAATAACATTCCTCCAAGGCGAACTCGTGCTAGTTGTAAAAAGACCTATGATCCCTAACTGTGCAAAGCGGAGGAAGTTCGAGCCGAAATATGAAGGCACGTACATCATAGATAAGGTCTACCAAGGTGGGGCCTACTTTCTCATGGATATGCATGGCGAAAGATCCTTCCGGCCAATAAACAGCCGGTTTTTTAAGAAATACTACGCTTGACAAGTCATGACTCAGGTTAACGATAGATGATGACGATCGTGTCCACTCGCTATCTTCCTGAGTCAAAACTCTAAAAGTAGTATCCAACAGAATTTCCGCCCCAGACATGGCGACAATGGACCGAAATGTCCTTAAACTAACCGTTGCCACCAAAATGGCGACAACGGACCGAAATGTCCTTAAACTAACCGTTGCCACCAAAATGATGATAGTGGACCACTACGTCTTTAAACTGACAATGGACCATTACGTCTTTAAACTGGCAATAGACCACTACGTCCTTAAACTGGCAATGGACCGAAATGTCCTTAAACTAGTACTCCGCCTCAAACATAGCGCATCGACCCAAATACGGTGATATCTTCTCTTGGGATCTATGTTGCAATCAAAACTCCAACGGCAAAGACTGCAACCCAAGTTAAAAAAAAATTAGAATGTCCACAAGCGAAATGAACACGGATGAAAACCCGAAAGGGCGCCTTGATTAAAAACAGCAGGGCTACCGACGAGTTTGTGAAAACCTGAAATGGTGCAATCTTGTTGTTAAAAAAAGGGTATTTCCACAAGCGAAATGGGCACGGATGAAAACGTGAAAGGGCGCCGTGAGTAAAAATAGCAGGGCTGCCGGCGAGCTTGTGAAAACCCGAAAGTGCGCAATCTCGTAAAATCTTCACTTACGTGATCCTCTCGATTCGTAAGGAGAAATCCACCTATGAGACCCTTACGACTTATAGGATTCAAAGTTTTAAGTTACAGGGATCCAAACCTGTCCTTAAGCAGTCGTATTCCCCAAGTTGCCCTACAGGCAGTACAATGGTAGCCCTTGTATACAATCTACGGACATAAATAAACGATTCCCCCACCAAGTTCCACAAATCACGAGGAATGTCCTCATATGTTGAACGACACTTGTAAGTCCTCATGACTTATAAGGAGAAAATACTCTTATGAGATCCATACGACTCATAAGGGAACATACACTTGGGGATCCTCACGATTCCTAATAAGAAAATACACCTACGAGATTCTCACGACTCGTAGGGAGAAATACCTTTATGAGACCCTTACGGCTCATAAAGTCAAAAAGTCTTAGTTAGCAGGATCCTAACCCTGTTTGCTAAGCCACCTTTGTTCAAACCCAAAAAAGGCAAATGATGATTCGCTCCTGGCAACATCCCAGTGGTAGCGATGCTGACGCCTAAATTGGTATCAAATTCTAAGTCCTTTCGAGGCAAATGATGATTCGCTCCTGGCAATATTCCAGTCGCAGCGATGCTGCTTCCTGAACAGGTGTCAATTTTCAAGTCCTTTTACGGCAAATGATGATTCGCTCTTGGCAATATTCCAGTCGCAGCGGTGTTGATGCCAATATTGGTATCAGATCTCAATTTCCATACTCGCAACAAAAATCAGCGAGCAAAAATAAATGCATATGAAATAGCCGAAATGATGGGGCAACTTGCAATAAAAATCAGCGAGCAAAATATATGCATATAAAAATAGCCGAAATGTTTGGGAAACTCGCAATAAAAAGGAGCTAGTAAAAAGAAAAGAATAGCCGAAATGATTGGGCACCGTGATAAAAAGCCGAAATGATTGGATAATCGCGACTTTAGCGATATAAAAAGCTAAAATGATGGAGCATCGCGGAATGAAATAAAAAAATGATAAAAATTTTGCCGTACAGGTGAGTCTACACCGACCCCTGTATACAATCCATGGGCATAAACGAAAAGAGAACCATATTTTCCCACCAGGCTCCGTCAAAGGGAGAGCCAAGTCTTGACGGTTCACAAAACAACCTAAAACTATCTCAACACTCGTCTCGTTACAGCAGACGAAGTGTCAACAACGACGTTTCTTCTCATTCCAGTAGGATGCAGACGCGACGTCAACAAATGACTCCAGGGTCAAAAACAAAGCGGAGCCATAGAAAATTCCTTAGTTCCAAGTCTCGACGGTTCACAAACAACTTAGAGACCACCTCGACACTCGCCTCGTTACAGCAGACGCAGTGTCAACAACGGCGTTTCTTCTCACTCCAGCAGGATGCAGACACGACGTTAACAAAGACTCCAGGGTCAAAAACAAAGCAGAGCCATTGCAAAGTCCCTAGATCCAAGTCTCGATGGTTCACAAACAACCTAGAGACCACCTTGACACTCGTCTCGTTACAGCAGACATAGTGTCAACAACGACGTTCCTTCTCAATCCAGCAGGATGCAGATGCAACGTCAACCAACGGCCCCATGGTCAAAGCAAAGCAGAGCTATAGCAAAGTCTCTGGATCCAAGTCTCAATGGTTCACAAACAACCTAGAGACCACCTCGATACTCATTTCGTTACAGCAGACGTAGTGTCAACAACTGCGTTCCTTCTCACTCCAGCAGGATGCAGACGCGACGTCAACTAACGACCCCAGGGTCAAAGCAAAATGGAGCCATGGCAAAGTCCCTAATTCCAAGTCTCTAAAGTTCACAAAAAACCTAGAGACCACCTCGACACTCATCTCGTTACAACAGACGCAGTGTCAACAACGGCATTTCTTCTCACTCCAGCAGGATACAAACGCGACGTAAACAAAACGGAGCCATGGCAAAGTCCCTAGTTCCAAGTCTCGACAATTCATAAACAACCTAGAGACCACCTCGACACTCATCTCATTACAGCAGACGATGTCACGACCCAAGTTTGGATGTGACCGGAACTTAGATTGTATCATATCTAAAGATATGCACACGGTCCAAGTAAGCCGAAAACCAAGATCAAATCCTTTTTGCGGAATTCTTTATATAGAAAAAATTAGTTTTTAAGTAAAAATCGCATGTTATGAAAGTTAAAATATTAAACAAGTGTAAGGTGTTAAGTGGTTGTATCCCTAGTTGGGATCAACAATATCAACAGCGGAAAATAAAACCACAGTATCTAGAGTATCAATACGAATCTCATACATAAAGAAATGAAACCACAATTTATAGAACTAAACGATCTCAACTGTCAATAATATACACATCATCTCACACTAAGTCATATACAGGTCTGATGGAGATTTTCTAGATACAAAATACAATACTCAAAATAGAAAGTTACTACATATGTAACATACCTATCAAAAGATGTAATAAAGCTGCAAAAGTAGATATGCACCGCAGCTAACCGTCCACTCTACCCTTGCAAGGAACTGTGGCACAACGGGGGTGAGTTGCCAACTCAGTGAATATAACTAACATATAACGGTTAATAATGTAAATATGACGTTCATACTAACTGAGATGTGAACAAGTATGATGTATGATTATATGTCAAAATCAAAAATCTATAATATGAATCTCATAGTCCAAACTAAAATCTCATCATTTATTCTCAATAAAATTCATTTCCCCGTGTCCATCATCGACACAAAACTTCCATTTTTCATAGACATCATTCCTCGAATGATCCTGAAATCAACCAAGTCCACTATGTATCCGACTGTATTCCCCACCGACTCAGTCTGGATAAAACTGTAAATCCGTAACCGTATATCCACCGACTCGGTTCGGAGCAATACTATAAATCCATAACCGTATATCCACCGACTCGGTTCGGAATAAAACCAAATCATAAAAACGTCTCAGGGTGTACATGTCACATCAATCATGAAAATCACTGGATCTATGTAATAGTATTCAAAACTCAAACCATAAATCCTCAATACTTCAATTACCTCTTACATCAACATAGAATACTCAGATATTAAAAATGATATTAATGATGCAATTTACCACTACTATTGGAATGTAAGATACGATATGAATCATTTAAACAAAAAATTTGCTAAGTGTAAAAGTGACATGGTAATATCGACGAGGTGTGTGTAACATATAAGATGTGCACGTGGCATGACTCGTCGATACTTGTGTAGTGTTCTAGCAACTAAACAAGTATATGTGAATGATAAATGCATATGGTCAATTTGGCATAACAAAATAATGTATTGAGTTAAATAAAACTACGGGCGTATTATGCCATCTTTACACAATTCCCCGGTAGATGTTTAGTCTACTCACCGGAAACGTCGAATCTATTCAGGAATTGCCAATCCTTTCCCTTCCCTTGCTGCCTCCGCAAATCCCGTATTCGAATCTAATATCACAATTTAATTTACATAAGCAAACAGCTACTCCGACATGACGGAAATGAAAAACACCCGTTCCCACGTACTAGTTATATTGTATATGACTATATCGAGTTATTAACCACTTAATCTTACTGGATTTTTAACTCAAATCTGTATCGCAACTGAAAACAGTTCGCGATACGTTTTAACCGTATCGTATTTTGTGTTTTAGATAACTTTTCCGATATTAACTTCCAGATTTTATCTGTAGTGAAACTAATTTATTTAAACAATACCAAAATGGCTAAAATGATCTACTGAAACCTACACAATCACCAAAAACACCCTAGCTACCCACAAATCCGGCGACGCCGGATTTCCTTTCTTGGTCGCCGGCCCAAATCCGAGCCCTCTGGTTCATGATCCTATGGGTTATTCTAAGTGTTTCATACATCATTTTAGCACTGTTTTGTTAAGTTAATTATCTTCCAAGTATTAGCAGATTTCAACAGAGCTTATATTTTACTAAAATACGATATTATGGAACTTTGTTCAATTCAATTTAACTAAGCTACAGAACTAAATCTCCTACCGTGTTTAAGAAGTTTACCCTCCAAATAGTTGTTGGAATAACCCCTCCAAGATGCTAAGTCCCTCCTAACTTGATGGTGAACAAATCCTAGAACATAGCTTCATTCTTCTTCTTCCTCTTGTTCTTTCTTTTTTTATTTCTCTATTTTTATTTTGATTTCAGAAATTTCAGAATTCTAAATTAACTATGATCTGAACATATCCTATATATGATAAGAAGGAAGGGTGAGGTGGTATGAGGAGATGTCAAGGGTTGAAGGGTGTTCATTTCATGCAAGGAGGATGTGTGAGTTGAGTGTTGTGCATGCAAGCATGAGGTGCACTAGCCTTATCTTCATAATATGATTTAATTTGAAATTAAATTCTGAACTAAAATGAGTTTCCATCCCATTTTCATTTACACCCTTAACAATTTTCTATTTGCACAATAATCCTAAACTTTGCCTAAAAACCCCTCACAACTTAGTTTATTATAAAACACCCATTTTATTAAAATAAAGCTAAAATTGTCACTAAAACCCTTATAACTTATTTATGTTGCATACTAAAATTTTAATTTAAATTGTTTTACATAGAACTTATAAAAATTGACTTATTTGTTTTTAACAACTTTGTGATTTATCAAATTATTATTAAATTAATTAAATTTATTTATTTCTAAATTTTCAAAATGCTACAATATTCCCCCCTTAAGAAAATTCGGTCCCCGAATTTAAAATAATTAACTAAACATACCTTCGAAAAGATGTGGAAATTTCTTCCGCATCGCATCCTCAGTCTCCCAAGTAATCTCCTCGCGATTATTTCCTTGCCAAAGAACCTTCATAGACGGAAGTACCCTTGATCGTAGTTTCTTTGCCTACCTATCTAGAATAGCGACTGGCTGCACTGTGTAGGATAAATCCGGCTCAAGCTGTAAGGTCTGATGCTGGATCGCGTGAGATGGATCATGAAGAAACCTCCGAAGCATCGAAACGTGGAACACCGGATGCAAGTCGGGAAAACTCGGTGGAAGTGCTAAGTGATAAGCCACAGCACCCACTCTCTCCAGAATCTCGTAAGGTCCGACATATCTGGGGCTGAGCTTCCCCTTCTTCCCGAAACGCATCACACCTTTCATTGGAGATACCCGAAGGAACCCATGATTTCCCACTCCAAACTCGAGTCTACGACATCGTCGATCTGCATTGGGCCGCCTTCATTCTATCCCGTATCAACTGAATCTTCTCTGTAGTCTCCTGTACTATCTGCGGTGCCAATATGCAACTCTCGCTCAGTTCCGTCCAGCAAACGGGTGATCGACATTTCCTCCCATACAAAGCTTCAAAGGGTGCCATCTGGATCGTCTCCTGAAAGCTGTTGTTGTATGAGAATTCTATCAAAGGTAGGTGACGATCCCAACTACCACCAAAATTAAGGCTACAAGCCCGAAGCATATCCTCTAGTATTTGAATGGTCCGCTCCGACTGACCATCTGTCTGTGGGTGGAAAGCTGTACTAAAGTTCAACCGTGTACCTAAACCTTCTTGAAGTTTCTGCCATAGCCTGCTAGTAAACTGGGTACCCCTATCTGAAACTATGCACGTCGGAACTCCATGCAGACGTACAATCTCATCGATATAAATCTGAGCATACTGCGTAAAACCATACATCGTCTTCACTGGGAGAAAATGAGCTGCCTTTGTCAATCTATCAACAATCACCCAAATGGAATCGTACCCTCTGCTAGTCCTGGGTAGACCCACCACAAAATCCATGGAAATCTGTTCCCATTTCCACTCTGGAATGGGTAAGGGCTGCAACTCTCCGGCTGGCCTCTGGTGTTCTGCTTTGACTTGCTGACAAGTCAAGCATCTCGAAACATATTCCGCAACATCCCTCTTCATTCCTTCCCACCAGTAAACATCCTTCAGATCATGATACATCTTGGTGGAACCAGGATGAATATTGTATGCTGATTTATGGGCCTCCTCTAAAATCTCACGCCTCAATCCGTCAGAATCTGGCACACAGAGACGAGTCCTAAAACGTAATACTCCATGATCATCAATCATAAACTCCGTCTCCCTGCCCTGCCTAACCTGATCCATAATCTCCATCATACGAGTATCTGTGGGCTGTACCTCTCGAATGCGATCCAATAACTAAGGTCGGGTGCGAACATGTGCTAGCTGGCCTCCTACCGATGTGAACTCAAACTGTATATGACTATCACATAAGATCTGCCAGTCTGTAGAAGACTGTCTTTGCAAGATGCGCAAATGAGATAAGCTACTTCCAGGCCTCTGACTCAAAGCATCTGCTACAACATTCGCCTTACCTGGATGGTACAAGATCTCACAATCGTAATCTTTCACCAATTCCATCCACCTACGTTGCCTTAGGTTCAGATCTCTCTGCTGAAAAATATACTTTAAGCTCTTATGATCTGTGAAGATTTGACACGACTCTCCATACAAGTAATGCCTCCAAATCTTTAATGCGAATACCACAGCAGCCATCTCTAGATCATGAGTGGGGTAGTTTTGTTCGTGCCTCTTCAACTGTCGAGAGGCATAAGCTACAACCCTGCCGTGCTGCATCAACACACAGCCTAAACCCACTCTAGAAGCATCACAATACATAACAAAACCTCCTGACCCGGAAGGTAAAGATAATACAGGTGCAGTCGTCAAGCGCGTCTTCAATTGCTAGAAACTCTGCTCACACGCATCTGTTCACTGAAATGGAACCTCCTTCCTATTTAATCCGGTCAAAGGTGCAGCGATCCGTGAAAAATCCTGCACGAAGCGTCGGTAATAACCTGCCAGACCTAAGAAACTCCGAACCTCTGTAACTGACACAGGTCTGAGCCAGTGCTGTACCGCTTCAATCTTCTTTGTTCCACACATATACCCTCTCTCGTAACTATGTGACCCAAGAACTCCACACTATTGAGCCAAAACGCACACTTAGAGAATTTTGCAAACAGCTAATGCCCCTTCAAGGTCTGCAACGTAATACGCAAATGCTGCTCGCGCTCCGTCCGACTCCGAGAATAAACAAGAATGTCATCTATGAACACTATAATAAACCAATCAATGAAGGGTCTAAAGATACGGTTCATCATATCCATAAAAGCTGCTGGAGCGTTGGTGAGTCCGAACGACATCACCAGAAATTCATAGTGCCCATATCTCGTACGAAACGCAGTCTTCGGAATATCGTCTTTCCGAACCTTCAACTGGTGATACCCTGACCGTAAATCGATCTTTGAGAAGTAACCAGCTCCCTGCAACTGATCGAATAAGTCATCTATATGTGGTAGTGGGTACCTGTTTCGCACAGTGACGCGATTCAGCTGTCGGTAGTCGATGCACAGTCTCATACTACCATCCTTCTTCTTTACAAATAAGACAGGAGCTCCCCATGGTGATACACTGGGACGAACAAGTCCTCTATCTAACAACTATTGCAACTGGTTTTTGAGTTCCGTCAATTCCGTCGGTGCCATTCAATATGGTGGTATAGAAATAGGCCCCGCACCCGGAATCAAGTCAATGCAAAATTCAATATCACGATCGGGTGGCAATCCTGGTAACTCAGCAGGAAACACCTCAGGAAATTCTCGTGCGATCGGAACCTGGTCCAATGGAATCTCCATGACCCCTAAGTCCTGAACAAATGCCAAGAACCCATGACAACCCTTCTTCAAGAGTCGCCCCGCACAAAGAGTAGAAATCATGTTGGCAGGAATTAATTTAAATCCCCCTGCACAACAAACACCGGTTCACCTGGAAAATAAAATCTAACCACCTTTTCCCGACAATCTACATATGCATAACAGGCGGCCAACCAATCCATACCAAGGAGTATATCAAAATCTAACATATCCAGGAGAATCAGATCAACTAGTGAATCTCTATCACCAATACGCACAGAACACGATCTGAATACGTGCCGAGCTATAAAGGAATCTCCCACCGGGGTAATCACCACTAATGGTAACTCTAACAACGATGACTCTTTCCCCAAAGAAAGTGCAAATCGTGAAGATACATAAGAATGTGTAGAACCGGGATCAAATAAAACATGTGCCTCTAACGAGCATACTGTAAGAGTACCTGTCACGACTGCATTTGATTCCTGGGCATCCTGTAGAGTCGGCGCAAATACTCGTGCCTAGCCCCTGCCCGCATCCTATCGTCCTCTACCTCTATCTCCTCGACCTCTCTGAGAACGTACCGCAAAGCCTCGACCTCGTGGTGCAACTGCCTGGCGTGTAGCGCCAACTGGGGGAGGAAGTAAAGCCATCGGCGTAGAAGGTGGAAGGTGTAAAGCAGCCTGTGGAGTAACAGTCCCACTATAACGTGTACACCCTCTAGCCGTATGCCCTGGACGCCCGCAATTATAATATGTAAGTGGGGTCCCCTGATCCTCTGGGTATGAACTGAACATCTGGCCCTGAGTCCAACCTCGCCCGAAACTGCGGCCTGGAGTATATCTTCCTCTTCCTCCACCAAACTGTCTAGCCAGTGGCCCGGTCGGCCTACTCCTCTTTGGCTCCGGAACAACTACCGCCTCTCTCAACCGCTCCTCTACTCGTATTGCTGCATCCATGGCCTGCGCATACGTATCAAAATGCTGGGAGCCGATCGCCAGATATAACTGCGTATCCAGACTCCTTAGGAACCTCTTCACCCGAAGCTCCTCCGTAGGTACTAAATATGGAGCATAGCGTGACAACTGGGTGAATCGTAAATCATAATCTGCCACCGAAATACTTGCCGATTTCCGCAATGCTTCAAAACTGCTAGCTCTAGCGTCCCTCACACTCTGGGGAAGAAATCTGGCAAGAAAAACCGTGGAAAACTCGGTCCACGATATCGGAGGAAGGCTCGTGGCTCGCCCTCTCTCTATTGACTCACACCACTCTTGTGCAAGTCCCTCCAAAGGAAAGCTAGTCAGCTTAACTGATCTCGCATCAGAACATCGCAATGATCTGCCAATCCTCGCCATCCTATCAAGAAAGGACTGAGGATCTTCCGCTACATCGGTCCCCGTAAATACTGGAGGTCTCAATCTCAAAAACTCTGCAAGTGATACCTCCATCACTTTCGTATCTACAAGTGCTACCGTCTGCGTAGACTGTACCTCGGACTCTTCTACGGTCGGTGCTGGATCCTGTCTCAGTACTCGATTGTCCTCAGCTAACTGTCCCACCACTCGCTGCAACCCCAACATGCCCTCCTCAATCCTAGTCATGCGATCTGGAGGAGGAAGATCAACATGCTCATGCACCGCCGGAACGTCCGGTGTACCGGTCGTCGTCACAGGCGGACTCGCCCTAGCTGCATCTCTGGCTGCGGCTCGCCTAGCCCGCGTAGCCATAGCAACTGGAACAAGAAACGAGAGTTGATAAGGCGTATGAATAGGAATAATCAATAATGGAGAATCGACGGAAGAATAAATCAAGATATACATCCTAAGGTTAGTTAGGCTGAATACGATAACGTAAATATGCCGCGGAACATACGTACGGTACTGCATTCATCCTAATTCACCTACTCCATCAAACCCAAGTCATCCTAACTCATGGACTCACGTCAACCTATTTTAATCCCCTACTCAATTCCGTAAGGTTATTCCTACGCTCTGATACCAACTTTGTCACGATCCAAGTTTGGATGTGACCGGCACTTAGATTGTATCATATCTAAAGATATGCACACAGTCCAAGTAAGCCGAAAACCAAGATCAAATCATTTTTGCGGAATTCTTTATATAGAAAAAATTAGATTTTAAGTAAAAATCGCATGTTATGAAAGTTAAAATATTAAACAAGTGTGAGGTGTTAAGTGTGGTTGTATCCCTAGTTGGGATCAACAATATCAACAGCGGAAAATAAAACCACAGTATCTAAAGTATCAATACGAATCTCAGACATAAAGAAATGAAACCACAATTTATAGAACTAAACGATCTCAACTGTCGATAATATACACATCATCTCTCACACTAAGTTATATACAGGTCTGATGGAGATTTTCTAGATACAAAATACAATACTCAAAATAGAAGGTTACTATATATGTAACCTACCTATCAAAAGATGTAATAAAGCTGCAAAAGTAGATATGCACCGCAGCTAACCGTCCACTCTACCCCGGCAAGGAACTGTGGCACAACGGGGGTGAGTTGCCAATTCAGTGAATATAACTAACATATAACGGTTAATAATGTAAATATGACGTTCATACTAACTGAGATGTGAACAAGTATGATGTATGATTATATGTGAAAATCAAAAATCTAAAATATGAATCTCATAGTCCAAACTGAAATCTCATCATTTATTCTCAATAAAATTCATTTCCCCTTGTCCATCATCGACACAAAACTTCCATTTTTCACAGACATCATTCCTCGAATGATCCTGAAATCAACCAAGTCCACTATGTATCCGACTGTATTCCCCACCGACTCAGTCTGGATAAAACTGTAAATCCGTAACCGTATATCCACCGACTCGGTTCAGAATAATACTATAAATCCATAACCGTATATCCACCGACTCGGTTCGAAATAAAACCAAATCATAAAAACGTCTCAGGGTGTACATGTCACATTAATCATGAAAATCACTGGATCTATGTAATAGTATTCAAAACTCAAACCATAAATCTTCAATACTTCAATTACCTCTTACATCAACATAGAATACTCAGATATTAAACATGATATTAATGATGCAATTTACCACTACTATTGGAATATAAGATACGATATGAATCATTTACACAAAAAATTTGCTAAGTGTAAAAGTGACATGGTAATATCGACGAGGTGTGTGTAACATATAAGATGTGCACGTGGCATGACTCGTCGATACTTGTGTAGTGTTCTAGCAACTAAACAAGTATATGTGAATGATAAATGCATATGGTCAATTTGGCATAACAAAATAATGTATTGAGTTAAATAAAACTACGAGCGTATCACGCCATCTTTACACAATTCCCTGGTAGATGTTTAGTCTACTCACCGGAAACGTCGAATCTATTCAGGAATTGCCAATCCTTTCCCTTTCCTTGCTGCCTCCGCAAATCCCGTATTCGAATCTAATATCACAATTTAATTTACATAAGCAAATAGCTACTCCGACATGACGGAAATGAAAAACACCCGTTCCCATGTACTAGTTATATTGTATACAACTATATCGAGTTATTAACCACTTAATCTTCCTGGATTTTTAACTCAAATCTGTATCGTGACTGAAAACAGTTCGCGATACGCTTTAACCGTATCGTATTTTATGTTTTAGATAACCTTTCCGATATTAACTTCCAGATTTTATCTGTAATGAAACTAATTTATTTAAACAATACTAAAATGGCCAAAATGATCTACTGAAACCTACACAATCACCAAAAACACCCTAGCAACCCACAAATCCGGCGACGCCCGATTTCCTTTCTTGGTCTCCGGCCCAAATCCGAGCCCTCTGGTTCGTGATCCTATGGGTTATTCTAAGTGTTTCATACATCATTTTAGCATTGTTTTGTTAAGTTAATTATCTTCCAAATATTAGCAGATTTTAACAGAGCTTATATTTTACTAAAATACGATATTATGGAACTTTGTTCAATTCAATTTAACTAAGGTACAGAACTAAATCTCCTACCGTGTTTAAGAAGTTTACCCTCCAAATAGTTGTTGGAATAACCCCTCCAAGATGCTAAGCCCCTCCTAGCTTGATGGTGAACAAATCCTAGATCATAGCTTCATTCTTCTTCTTCCTCTTGCTCTTTCTTCCTTTTTTTTTCTCTATTTTTATTTTGATTTCAGAAATTTCAGAATTCTAAATTAACTATGATCTGAACATATTTTATATATGAGAAGAAGGAAGGGTGAGGTGGTAGGAGGAGGAGTCAACGGTTGAAGAGTGTTCATTTCATGCAAGGAGGATGTGTGAGATGAGTGTTGTGCATGCAAGCATGAGGTGCACTAGCCTTATCTTCATAATATGATTTAATTTGAAATTAAATTTTGAACTAAAATGAGTTTCCATCCTATTTTCATTTACACCCTTAACAATTTTCTATTTGCACAATAATCCTAAACTTTACCTAAAAACCCCTCACAACTTAGTTTATTATAAAACACTCATTTTATTAAAATGAAGCTAAAATTGTCACTAAAACCCTTATAACTTATTTATGTTGCATACTAAAATTTTAATTTAAATTGTTTTACATAGAACTTATGAAAATTGACTTATTTGATTTTAACAATTTTGTGATTTATCAAACTATTATTAAATTAATTAAATTTATTTATTTCTAAATTTTCAAAATGCTACAGACGAAGTGTCAACAACGGCGTTTCTTCTCACTCTAGCAGAATGCAGACGTGACGTTAACAAACGACTTCAGGATCAAAAACGAAATGTAGCCATAGCAAAGTCCCTAGTTCTAAGTCTCGACAGTTCACAAAACAACCTAGAGATCATTTTGACACTCGCCTCGTTACAGCAAACACAGTGTCGATAAAGGAAGCGAAGGCCAAATTCCTAACTTCCAGGTCTTGACGGCAACTCAAATAAAACCTGAAAGACTATCGGAGATCATCCAAACCAGCGCGGAGTGGTTATGACTCATCGGGGCTCCCAAATTGAGCCTAACCTCAAGTAAAAAGCGGCATGGCAAAATTCCTACCGCTTGCTCTCTCGACGGTAATATGGCCTAAGGAGATTACTTGAAGACATCTTGTCCCGCCCCTGAAGGAATCAAAGACACGACAGTCATGGGGCTACTCGAACAGCAGCGTAAAGACAGCATATCGGGGAATACATCAGCCAATGCGATGGTTCAATGGACAAAAACCCTAGTACCACAAAACCTAATGGACCTCTGTTGCAAAGAGCAGGGGTTATCCATGCGTTAGGGAAAGTTTGCGTACAAGCCTAAGTGAGGTAAACTAAACAAGCTCCGAAATGAGTTCATAAACTAGAGACTCCGAAATGAGTGAATAAACTACAAACTCCGAAATGAGTCCATAAACTAGAGACTCCGGGATGAGTGAATAAACTACAAACTCCGAAATGAGTATATAAACTACTTCACACCAGATCAAGACACCGAAGAAAAGAGAAATGCTAGTATGAAATAAAATATGTCTTTTATTCATGAATTTAAGTGAATACAAGATACATTTCATTCATGAATCAAAATGAATACATGTTATTCATGAATCAGAAGTTAACAATCAGTACAAGAAAGGGGGTACAATGACACTTATTAAGGAGGAGTCATTTTCAAAAAACTGACGAACCGCTCACGCGCTCCCCTCAACTCCTTCTCGCGTTCAACTACGGCGGCCAACTCCACTTTGATTTGATCCCATTGTTGCAAGCAGGATGAAAAATTCTCATCCAATCATGCTTGGCAGTTTCGTAATCCTGTGTGACCCGCTCGGTGAAGTCAAGCTTCTGCCTTAGCGCCAATCCGTCATAAATACATCGTTGAAGGTTTTCAAAAATAGATTTCAGCTGCGTAGCATTCGCTTCATCCTGGGTCCGCAATTGGACGGATTCTCCGGAAGCCGCCTCATGCTCCTTTCGCCTCAGGGCTGTCTTTTGTTCAAAATAGCGAATGAAAGAGACACTCTGCTCGACCCATGCAGCCCGCTGAGAGTTCAAAGTCAATACCTCGGGAGCGAGACGCTTACGCTCAATCTCATGCAGGCAAGCCTCGATCTTCCTGCAATAATCAACCCAAGAACCGATGAGATCTTCATTATGGAAGTTCACGAGGATCACCAGCATTGGATTGACTTTGTTGGCAAAATCCATAGCAGAGGTGAGGGCCTCGGCGTCGAGATCTTCAATAAACTCGCTTAACATTCACCGGCTATTCACTGCGCCCCTGGAAGATGGACGTTTAGCGAAGCGCCCCGTGGGCATAGGAATGCGGGACTCAAAAGGAGATGAAGCCGGTGTAATCACTGCAAAATAAATCACGGTCGGGTTTCAACTCGAAAGACAAAGAAAACACCCGAGGTACGGAATCTACCGTACCGGCCGTTGAAAGTGGCAAAACAGGGAGCACCGAAGGCGTGGCTATTCTTTCGCTTCCTCCTCCGAGCCGTGATACTGTGGTCAATATAAAGAAGGCTTAGCAACAAGAAGTATACTCATAAAAAAGAAAAACACTAGGTGAAGAGTCTGCTGACCAATACCGGAAGGTGGAACGACTTCCGATTGAAAGGAAAAATGCGGGTTTAACACCTGGTATTAATGGTCGAAAAGTACTCCTGCAGAGTTGTGGCAATATACAGTCAATACAAAGAGGATTGTATCCACAGTAAAGCAACTAAGTAAGAAACCCATACCTTCCAAAATTTGAGGAGGCACAGAAGAAAGCGAAGGAACCGCTACCGTCAAAGTAGCGGCCGGCGATACTTCTTCAGCCGGCACAGCTTCAGGGTTTACCGGACCTGTGCTCAAGACAAATGAAATATCATTAGAGGGGCTTAACAGGATTAAAAACTCAAAGATAACAACCCAAGGAGTACCTGATAGGTCAGAGACCGAAACCGTGCCGAAAGCGTCACCAAGTGTAACGGCTTCCTCATTCTCTCTTGGGGGAGTAGATTCCGCACCCATAGCTTCATCCCCTGACTCGACAAGGACCATCGTAATGCTTGCGACACCCGCCGATACCAAGGAGCCACAAGGAGAAAGAGAAGCAGTCTGGATAGTCCCAGATTTCCGAGAAAGAGTGGCCACTTCGGGCTCTGTAATCATCGGCGTTTCACCTGCTATGCCACCGTCAGGACTCGGCCCTGTTTAAAAGAAAATGCGTATGTTAAATAAATAGACAGGAGGGGAGGAGCTGTTATTAAGGACCGTGCGTTGTTCTACCTTGAAGTAGTCGTTCATTCTCTTCACGAGCTATACACGCAACCTGTCTATAGGAAGTAGACAGGGCAGAAGAAACGCCTACCGAGGGAATATCAACAAGCGGAACATTGCTTGAGCCTGCACCTACGGCCAAGACAGCATCGCGTTCCCTCGCCATGTGCTTTCTGCGCTTCTTCTCAGCCCGAGCCGTGAGAACCGACCTCTTTAAAACTTCCGACAGGGGGACGTCGTTGTCCGAACTGAGCTCTGCCTCCATAGCCGCTACGACGTCCATCATTGGCTGCTTTAGCAACGCCTCCTGTGGTGACTTTGGGATGGCCGCGGCCATAATCGGTGGCTCTGGAAGCTTTGCTGCATCCCCGCGCGGGATTGGCACTACACTTGAAACAACTTGGGTTGTGGTAGTTCCTACAATAAGGCGAAGAGAAGGATCAGATCATGAATAAAAAAATGAAGGTGTAATGAAACGAATTATACCAAGGCCTAAAGAAGCGCGGAGCCTCTCTCCCTCCTCGAACGTCCTGAGGGAAGCCGCGAGAGCTTCTTCGGCAGAAATACCTGTTGAAGAAGAAGTATTAATATAAGCATAATAAGGAGAGAAGGGATAGGTGAATAAGAATGTAAATGAAGTATACCTGACTCCGCAATAGAGATGAACGCCACTTCCTCGCGAGGCAGTCGCTCGGAAGCTGAGAGGGCAGCCTATAAATCACTATCGGTTGTAGGCGTGTCAAACAAACCCTTATTGGTGCCATATTTGCACAAGCCCTCACTGTAAGGAGCATGGGGATCATGGCCGAATACGACGTCTGCAGAGAATAGAGACTTCTTCTTCTTCTGCGAACGAACACCAACGACCGACGATAAGAGCTTTCGCTTGACAGGCCTCTTTGGACGGCGGGTTCCGACCTCTGAACCGATGCTCGGGTCTAGAGACACCACGGCTACCGCAGTTGTGGGAACATCCGGCTGAAGCTTCTCAGGGAATGCTCATGGGACCACAGCTGTAGTAATTTCTCTTAAAGAAAGACGAACGGTGGTCCGTCGCTTCAAAGGGAACGCTGGATTACCGGCTGGGACGACATCCTTGTGATCGAGTAACAACCGCCTTTCCTCCCTGATAACAGCACCTGTCGAATGTTGGTACCACGCCACATAAGCGTTCGAAGCTTTCGACACATAGCTCGGCTCGCTGACGAGAAAATGGGACCTCATATTTAATCGCATAAAATGGTGCAGTGCGCTGTGAATACCCTCTTCCATAGCAGCCGGCTCGAATAAGAATGCCTCGAGAGGAATACCTTGATTATAACCCAGCTGTTGAGCGAAGCGGTGTGGGTTGTACCTCATGAACAACACCGAGGCGTTCTGTCTAAACACTAGAAAGCTCGGCCTGATAGAGTACAAGTGCATAACCTCCCGGGCCCTCAATGCAGAAGCCCTATCCTTAAAAGTATCGCGCAACGTTTGGACCACTTTGGTGGATTCTTTGCCGATAGTCAAGACTTTATCGACAAAGGTCATACTGTCCCCAACCATGCATGGCCGAAGGAGCAATTTCCGAGCCTCTCGCTGTGACGGGTCTGGAGCGGAAGCGTTAACTAGGTACATGACCCGGGGGAAGTTGTAGCTTTCATAGAACTGGGGTCGTTTGTCAATGCCAAAGGCACCCAGTACGTGCATCTCAATCCATGATGTGACGTAATGCAACGGGAGATACCCGGGCTTTACCCCCGGTTGAGTAGTGTCGGCTGCTAAACTCAAGCTGTGGTATTGATGAGCTAACTCCACGACCCCAACAGCCACGTGCGTCCCTGCGACAATGCGATAGGCCAGATAAAAGACAGACGACCTCATATAGCGGGGGTGCATGGGAAGCGTGAACCAACTCAGCCATAGGCCAATGAACCCTAAAAAGAATGACTCTTCGTCAACACCCGGGGCAGCGATCTCCGCTAAAGGGACAACTGGAGTGTCCGAGATAAAGAAAGTCTTTAGATCCGCTTCCTCCGTCGACAAGTTATCTAAACCAAACCCGAGAGAGTCGTCGAGTTTAGATAATTTCGGGGCCTACTTAGACAGAACATCCGGACGAAGAAAGCGGGCGATAAAATCTCCGAAGCTAACCCCATGCCCGCCAGACTTTAGGAATAAATTCTCGTACATATTCAACACCTTAATCAAGCTGGGGAACTGGTGTTGAACGGCGTTTTCCGGGGTAAGGCCCGTTACCACTGACTTAGTGGCGAAGATGTACTCATTAGGGGGAAGTATCTTCTCATAGTGCTCCCCTCTGACGGGTAAACCGGAGATCTTCGCGAACTCTTCCAATGAAATCGAAACTTCCCGATCTGATAAGAGAAAAGTGTGGGTTATGATGTTCCATTGTTCCAAAAAAAGACTTGATCCACCATACATGGGGAGCGTGGTAATAAAAGAGAGATGAGTAGATTGCGGGGTACAACCCGGTCTTCAGCAGCAGTGACTTCTTGGCTGACAGGATATACCGATCCCACTGTAGATAACCGGCTGAATAACGGGACGTTAATCCTATCATATAAACTTTCCCCCAAGGGCGCGACTCGCCTTGACATTTGCGTTGAAAGTCTACCTTAGCACCACCATGAGGTTCTAGAGGCATCAAGCATGCCAAATTTTAAATTTTATTAGGTGCTGATTGGTAGGGATTCTGCGTGTTCAAGTTTAGTTAATTACCGCAATCAAGACGGTTTCGCTTGTAGCTAGCCGGTTGAGTACGGGTCATCCGCAGGGAGATGAGAATCTTTTTCTAAGTGCTTTAACGAGTTAAATCCGGTTTATCATATTTTGTTGTGATTAATTAAGTGGTAAAGTGATATGTAAAGAGAGCTTGTTAGGGTTAGGATTAGGTTAGTTTGAGTTAGGAGTCTCCCACATCTTTCGTTGCCCCTCTTAATATCGGTGTTACGGTAATCGGCAACAACGGGGATTAGCACGACTAGGAAGGAACTTGCGAGTATAAGCTAGGCTTTCCAACGCATAAGTTCTTCCTTTTGGTGCTTGTCCGTCCGTTCTTGGCTCTTAGCCATAACCTCCGGTTAATTCAACCACAACCGGTCTCACTACGGAATCACCGCTATCATGTAGGATAGGGTGCCGTAAGGAGCGGATTGTGGTTCAATTAACGGGAGTTGAATTAAGCTGTTGGGCAAGGAAAGAGTGAGAGAGATTTCCTTCTCTCAAACTTCCCTTATCCTACCCTAACAAGTATGAAACTACTCACACATCATGATACAGAAAAATAAAAAAAAATAAAAGAGGAGGATAGAAAGAAAGAGATTAGAAGATAACAACTAGCTATTTGCGACCTCATCTTGGCGAGGATCAAGCGTAAGCATCATGGTCGTTTTAAGGATAAAGTAAAGAGAGAAGAAAGAAAGAACAAGAAATAACAACAACTAGTTAACAAATTAAAATTACAACAATTAACAAGATAATAAGACAAGCAAAATAATGAAAGAGTCTTCTTTATTCATCATTCTTCACTCACAAAGCTCACTACAAGTTTTAATGGAGAAGAGATGAGAAGAGGAAGAAGAAACACAACTAAACCTAGAAAAGAAAATACAAGATTATGGACCCTTTCCTTCACAAAGTTCTGGGCTATTTATAGGCAGGGAAAATGAAATCTAGGGCAACCAACTGCCTCTTTACAAAAGTTCCAAACTACCCCTGAAAGCCCATCTTCTAACTCCACAGTATGGCCGCGGATCCGCGGCCTAAGCCTCCTTATGCCGCGGATCCGCCGCACTCTGGTGGAGTCAGGGCATGGGCTTCTTGGTACTTTCCTGGTCTGCTGTCCCCTCTTGTCTGGTACATGTATTTTATGAAAATACTTCCACATTTCTTCCAGAATTTCTGTTGAGGGAAAGGTGTTTTGAAGTGGACTTTTTGTCATGATTTCCTCGAGCTCCGCGTAGATTTCTTGGATCTTGTGCTGCCATTGAGCCTTGTGCATGAAAACGACATTGATTCGACATTTTGTCTTCTTAAACTGGTATCTGGCAACATACGGATGAAGAGCGGAGACCGTGTTTTCTCAGTGGTTGGCAGGAACCCGGATTTTGTCGTGTTTTCCATGAATTTCACCGTTTTAGAACCGAGAACCTGTATCCTGCAATTGACTAGCAAACACGGCTCAAGAGTATCTACCGATAAGCAATGTGATAAAAATTGGGCAGTATAAAAATGCAAAAATCTGATATGAACAAATACCCCCAAACTTATCATTTGCTCGTCCTGAGCAAAACCAATTTATTCACAAAAAATTTCCTAACCTCACTTTCGCAGGGAACGCGATTGCACTGAGCATGTGCAACAAGCCGTTAAACCTCTAGGTGTCCCTAGTAGGAGGAGTGTTGTCTCCTGAGGGTTTTCAGCGGATACTACCCACAAAATCCGGTCAAGTTGGTTTTGTCAAATAACTAAGATTCAAACCCTAAAGTTTTGTTTCAGAAAATAACAATTCTATAATCCCAAGTCTAGACTATCAAACCCTTATTTTTCACACCTCGCTTCTTATTTAACTACAGCTTTTATATGTCTTTACGTGCAGTGCAAATAGTGTCGTTAAGTTCCAGAAGGATCGATTAAAGTCATCATGTCGCACAATAAAGCCCAGATAACAATTTTAAAAGGATCACATAAGTTTTATAAAGAGTTAAGCATTTTTCAAGTTTCGTTTTCCAGTAAGGTTTCAACTTCAGAATTTCTATCTTCCTTAACAGGAAACTAAGTCGTATTTTTCACTCCACCTTTTTCTTGTTTTAATTTCATACACACCTCTGTGAACGTGCAATAGTCTTTATCATAGAATAAAACCTTCATATCTCCGTTAAATTTTTTTATAAAAGCCTGTCTTTTATCAAGATTATTCTCACACAAAGAACCGTTAGGAATTTTAACTCGGAGAGAACACTTGCTTGACTTTGTTTTAATCTGGACTTTCTAGGCTTCTTAGCGAGCTTTGGGCCAATGCACCCAAACCAGTTGGTTTTAGGGCATTAGGTGTAGAAACACCCCGGCGGACTTAATTACTCAAGTTACCCAGGTCCAAAAACAAAAGACAGTTTGGCGTGAAAACCAGATGATTTAATACGAACGGAGATATAACCGGCAGTTCAATTATTTTTTCGGATAAAAGACGTGTTTAGTGTGTTTGGTGTGTAATCATTCCAATCAAGTTCCAGATGGGTTATTTTTCAGACTTAGTTCCAATTATGGCATCAATAACATTCCTTCATATTCGCTTTACTTCATAAACTATTCTTGACATTACTTATTTCAGAACAAACCTATTTGATCCTCAGAAAATCATTTATCTGTTTAAAAGTTTTTAAACATAAAAGACTTGCCATCTAATTTCCAAAAACTCACGATACGTGTAGTGTGATGTAAAGACGTATATCAACTATAGTTATCTTCAAAGGAGAGTTATCTTTCAGGTTTTCAAAATCTAAACATAAGATTTAGTTATTCTTATTTTATCAAACAAAACCGTCGAAATGTTGAATCAGAGTCCTCCCACTAGCTAACTTGACAGAAAAGTTTTTATATTTTTAGAAAATTTTCAGATTTTTATGGATTTTATGGATTTTAATATGCAGATGCAAAATATACATATGAATGCGAAGGTAAGAAATGCGTACCGAGCGTACCCCCAAACTTAAACTGGACAGTGTCCTCACTGTCATTGCATGAAGAGATCATTTGAAGGGTCAAAATTGTCGGTTAGCGATACACAATTTGTATTTTGTTTTTGTTTTTAAAGAAAAGAAAAAAGAAAAAGATTGGAAAAGATTATCCACAAATATATACAAAAGGCTTTATACATACCCCCAAACTTATTTGGAACAGTGTCCACTGTTCTTGGCTGGATAACCGAGGTTTGGTGGTAGGCAGAGGAAGATCATGCAGGGTAAACCGGCTCCTGTAAGAACAGGAGCTCCTCTGTTGGTTCGGCGCTAAGGTACGGTTTGAGTCGGTATCCGTTCACTTTGAAAAATGAACCGTCCTTTGGATTTTCCAAATCCACAGCGCCCTGCGGATAGACATTCCGCACACAATACGGCCCTTTCCAGCGAGATCTGAGCTTTCCTGGATGGAAGTGAAGTCGGGTGTCGTAAAGCAGTACCTGCTGACCAGGTACGAAGGTTTTGCGCAAAAGGTGTTTATCGTGAAACACCTTCGTTCGATTCTTAACGACAACCGCGTTATCGTAAGCCTCATCCCTAAGCTCACTCAGTTCGTTCAGTTGCAGCTTCCGATGGCTGCCCGCATCCTCGAGAGACAGATTCAACTCTTTTATCGCCCAAAATGCGCGATGCTCTATTTCGACAGGTAGGTGGCAGGCTTTTCCGTACACAAGCCGATAGGGAGACATGCCAAGGTCGGTCTTATAAGCGGTTCGAAATGCCCAAAGGGCATCAGTGAGTTTCAGCGACCAATCCTTACGGTTCTTGGAAACCGTCTTCTCCAGTATCTGCTTGATTTGCCGATTTGAACCTTCGGCCTGCCCGCAGGTTTGGGGGTGGTAGGGCGTGGATAGCTTATGATTAATGGAGTATTTCCGCATCAAGGCCTCGAAAGTCTTGTTGCAGAAATGACTTCCATTGTCGCTAATGATCGCTCGGGGGTGCCTAAACCGGGAGAAAATGTTTTCTTTAAGGAACCTAACGACAACCTTGTTGTCGTTAGTCCGGCTGGGCACAGCCTCGACCCATTTAGAGACGTAATCAACAGCGAGAAGGATGTACAAGTTCCCGAAAGAGCTGGGAAACGGCCCCATGAAATCTATCCCCCAAACATCGAAAATCTCCACAACCAAGATCGGTTGGAGCGGCATCTCGTTCCTCCGGGATATCCGGCCCATGTGTTGGCACCGGGAGCAAGTCTTGCAATAGTCATGAGCGTCTTTGAAGAGTTGTGGCCAGTAGAAACCACATTGCAAGATCTTCTCAGCTGTCTTTCTGGGGCCAAAATGCCCGCCACACGCTTGATCGTGGCAAAACGACAGCACACTCTTGAATTCCTCATTAGGGACACACCGACGAATAATCTGGTCAGGACAGTACTTGAACAGATAGGGTTCGTCCCAGTAAAAATGTTTTACTTGGGATAAGAAGCGAAGTCTGTCCTGACTTGACCATTCAGTCGGTAGTAATCCCGTGGCCAAATAGTTCACAATATCTGCGAACCAGGGTTCGCAAGATACTGTCAAGAGCTTTTCATCCGGGAAAACGTCGTTGATCGGAATTGGAAGCGAAGGCGAAGAAGAAAGTCGTGAGAGATGGTCGACAACTACGTTTTCACATCCTCGTTTGTCCTTAATGACAAGGCCAAATTCTTGAAGCAAGAGGATCCAACGGATTAACCGAGATTTTGCATCTTTCTTCGCAAAAAGATGGCGCAGAGCAGAATGGTCGGTGTAGACAATGACTGGAGAGCCGATGAGGTAGGGCCTGAACTTTTCTAAAGCAAATACAACAGCCAAGAATTCCTTCTCAGTTGTTGTATAATTGAGTTGGGCGTCGTTCAGGGTTCGGCTCGCATAATAGATTACGTGCGGCATCTTGTTGATGTGTTGTCCAAGGACAGCACCAATGGCAAAGTCGGATGCATCGCACATAATCTCAAATGGGTGCGTCCAGTCAGGTGAAGAAAGAACGGGAGCAGAAGTGAGTGAGCGTTTTAGTGACTCGAATGCAGTCACACAGCTCGAGTTGAAGTCAAATGGTGTATCCTTGGCCAGCAAAAGAGTCAAGGGCCTAGCAATTTTGCTAAAGTCCTTGATAAACCGTCTATAGAAACCGGCATGGCCAAGGAAGGCTCGGATATCTCTGACGCATCGGGGAGGAGGTAGATTGGAAATGACCTCAATCTTTGCTTTGTCAACCTCTATGCCATTTTGCGAGATGATATGTCCTAAGACAATACCTTCGCGCACCATGAAGTGGCATTTCTCCCAATTCAAAGTGAGATTCTTGTCCTTACATCGGGTAAGGACAGCGTCAAGATGCAGCAAACACTCGTTGAAGGAATCGCCGAAAATGGAGAAGTCATCCATGAAAATCTCCAGAAATTTTTCCACCATGTCTGAGAAAATTCCCATCATACACCGCTGGAAGGTAGCGGGCGCATTGCATAACCCAATGGGCATGCGACGATATGCAAACGTGCCGAAAGGACAAGTGAATGTGGTCTTGTCCTGGTCTTTTTCGGCGATGGGAATCTGATTATAGCCGGAGTAGCCATCAAGAAAGCAGTAGTACTCGTGTCCGGCCAATCGTTCAAGCATCTGGTCAATGAAAGGTAGCGGAAAGTGGTCTTTCCGCGTTGCGGCGTTGATTTTTCTGTAATCAATGCACACTCGCCACCCAGTTTGGGTGCGAGTAGGGATTAACTCGTTCGCCTCGTTGGTTATGACCGTGATGCCCGACTTCTTGGGGACAACATGAATGGGGCTAACCCACTGGCTATCAGAGATAGGGTAAATGATATCACTATCTAGACATTTTACGATCTCCTTCTTCACAGCCTCTTTCATGACTGGATTGAGACGTCTTTGTGGATCCCGGGCTGGTTTGGCATCATCCATCAGATGAATGTGATGCTCAACGATAAGGGGACTAATCCCCTTGATGTCCGCCATGGACCAGCCAAAAGCTTTCCTGTTGCTGTGCAAGACCGCGAGAAGGGCTTTCTCTTGCTCGGGAGCTAGAGAAGCCGAGATGATGACAGGGAGGGTCTCGTTCTCACCTAAGTAAGCGTACTTAAGGTGAGACGGCAAAGGCTTGAGTTCGAGCGTTGGAGGTGAAACGATGGAAGGCAAGATTGGTGCAAGGGTCTCGAACTCAAAGGACTCCAGCAAAGGTTCAAAACGAGTGTAGGCGACCGAGTCGGATGGTTCAGGTAACTCATCCGAAAATTCGAAAGATTCAAACTCGGGTTGTGCGCGGCTAAGATCGTTTGAAAACGTGAAACACTCGTAGTCGTTGTCGGGCGCAGAAACAGCAGCAGGTTCGAAGAGAAACACACTAGTGGCGTCAAGATTATCGTGATCAAACAGAAACTCTTCGAATTCACACTCTTCTGGGGTGATCTCCTGGATCGAGCAGACGTCCAGTATATGAGCATTAGGTTCGGCGGGCTGATTCCCCAACCTAAAAATGTTGAGTTCAATCGTCATGTTTCCAAAAGAGAGGTTCATCGAACCATTACGACAATTGATCACAGCATTTGAGGTTGCAAGAAATGGGCGACCGAGTATCACCGGAATTTGATTCCGGGGGTTAGCTACAGGCTGTGTGTCTAATACAATGAAGTCAACGGGGAATATGAAGTCCCCGACTTTTATTAACACATCCTCTAGCTCACCCCTAGGATGGGTGATCGATCGGTCGGCCATTTGGAGAGTGCAGTGCGTGGGTTTCAGCTCTCCGACGCCTAATTGCTCGTATACTGAATACGGAAGCAGGTTAACACTGGCACCAAGATCTAATAGTGCGCGGTTGATGTTCTTATCCCCAATAGTAATAGAAATCGTAGGACAGCCAGGGTCCTTCCGTTTTTGTGGTAAAGATTGGGTAAGGGCATCACTCACAGCACTAGCTAAGAAAACTTTCTTGGGTACCTGAGACTTCCTCTTTTTCGTGCACAAGTCCTTTAAGATTTTCGCATAAGACGAGACTTGTTGGACAGCATCTAAAAGAGGAATGTTAATGTTAACCTGCTTAAATAACTCCAGAATCTTCTCCATTTGAGGATTTTGTTTATTAGACCTCAACCGGTTTGGAAATGGAACATTTTTAAAATTGGTTGAGTCTAATGCTGGAGGAGGAGATTGTGGAGTTGGAACGGATCCCAGAACAGGTGTTTTCGTGGAGTGAGAAGTGGGTCCGTTCAGAGCAGAAGAAGAAGCAGAAGGAGAGCCTTTTGAAGAATGGAGAATAGGCTCAGAAGACGAAGAAGCAGGAGAAGAAGACGAAGAAGAAGAAGAAGCGGACGGGGTGTCATCGTTGATCCGTTTGCCAATGTTGTTTTGCAGCATCCTTCCCGATCTCAATGTGGTCACGGCACTCACATTATGGTTCTGTTGTTCAAGAGCAACATGTGTATTATGTGGGTGACCGGGATTTGGGAGTGGCTGGGACGGGAGCTTCCCCTTCTCTCGCTCGCTTAAGGCCGCATTCAGTTGTGCAATCTGGGCCTCGATGGTCTTGATGCTTTGCCCGTAAGCGGCAGTGTGTTGCACTAAGGACTGAATGGAAAACTGGATGTTGGCGGTGGACTGAGTCGATTGTTTAACGAACGCCTCCAGACTTCGTTCGAGCGAGGAAACCTTATCGTTGTTTGACGGAACAAAATTGTTTGGTGGATAAGAATTGTTGGGTGCAAAGTTGTTCGTCTGATTTTGGAATGGTTGGGGTTGGAAGGGCTGCTGAAACTGAGTTTGTTGTTGCGCTTGTTGTTGCGGCGGAGGGGCCCTTTGGAAATTGTTGCCCTGGAATTGATTCTGATTCTGATTCCATGCGAAATTGGGATGGTTCCTCCAACCGGGATTGTAGGTGGAAGAGTATGGATCATTCCTCGGTCTTTGCTGGAATGCAGCATTAACCTGATCCTGTCCTTGCGAGGGTGGATTGTAAGGACACTCTTCGGTCAAGTGGGAAGGATCGGAACAACAAGCGCAAATGGTACGAAAGGGGAGAACAGGGGCAGGAGCAGGAGAAGAAAATTTGCTCTCTATTGCAGCTATTTCAGCTTTCATCGCAATAGAGACATCAAGTTGGTGAATTCCTACCCTAGACTGACCGGTAGAAGTGGAGGTAGAAGAAGAAGAAGTCGGTCTGGTGCTCTCCCACTGTAGCGTTTGCTCCGCAAGGTCGTCAAAGAACTGCCACGCTTCCTCGTCAGATTTCGATAGGAAGTGGCCCTGACAGATGGTTTCCAACAACTGCTTCGTTGCTGGGTTCAGGCCCTCGTATAAGGTTTGGCAAAGTTGCCATTTCTCTATACCGTGGTGAGGACACTGAACAAGAAGGTCTTTGTACCGGTCAAAGCACTTCCAGAAAGGTTCAGAAGGAAGCTGAGAGAATTGGTTGATTTCATTTCGAATCCTTGCAGTTTTATGATTCGGATAAAATTTCTTTAGAAACGCTTTTACAAACTCGTCCCAACTGGTTATGGAGTGGGAAGCGGTGCTATACAGCCATTTTTCAGCAAGATCGCATAAAGTGAACGGAATGACCCGTAGACGTATAGCATCGTCCGACAGTTGGGTAGTTTTCATCATGGCACAGACGTTTTGAAATTTATTGATGAAGATATAGGCATCTTCAGATTCAAGCCCATGAAATCGTGGAAGCATGTTGATGAAATGGGGCTTAATTTCAAAGTTGTCCCCATTGGCCGGCGGAAGAGAAAGGCAGGTGGGAAGTGCAGAACGGGTGGGATAGAAACGATCCTGGAGCGCGATTCGCTGCGTCGCTACAACAGGCGGTGGTGGTGGGATATTGGTCTCCGTAGGAGGTGGAGCCAATCCAGCGGTAGTCAAAGAGATGTTCGGATTGAATCCTGACATCGCGGAAGAAGAGGTTGGTGAAGGTGAAGGTGAAGATGTATGAACAGAATTCCGGTCAACGTCGGAGTTGGCCGGCAAAGGAAGGGGTGAAAGAGGAGAGGACGGAGTATCGACGTCTGAGTCGATCGCGTAGTCGGTAGCGACTAACGTAACGCGGACTAGACGGGCGCTAGTGTCCCGAGTCCAAGCGGACATACACTAAACGAGTTTAGTATAGTCAAAGCGGAGAAGGTGAGGGTAAGAAAACATCAATGGAGAAAGGTGATGGGTGGTGGGTGAAAAATGGATTTTGGTGACAAAGGGTAAGTTTTTATAAAAGTTTTTGATTTTTCTTTTTTTTTTGTTTTGTTTTTAGAAAGAGATTTACAGAAATATGTACGGACTTACGGCTTTAATTAATCACAAACAAGATATGCACAATCTCACCTAGATCTACGGTCGCCTAGGTCAACTAGACCTGCTCCTAACTGTTCCAGAGGGCTAGAAAAAGGACCTCAAACCGCCTCTTCTCCGTCTAATGCGGCCAGATAAGTGCGAGGTAAGTGGGAGGTTGTCCAACGCTTTCGCGAAGTTCCTTAATTAAATAACCACTTGCCTTCGTCACACTTGCCTAGGCACCGCAAAAGTCAGATAGGATAAACGGCCGATGCCTGTAACTAGTCCTCTGTCCTAATGAGCGCGAAGTCCTTAGGGCTGAGTCTAGTATTTTTTAATTTTTAACAATGGTCAATGCATATGCTTTTTGTGATTTTTGGGGTCCTGGGAAGGGTGATGAAATCCCCACCCAATCTGAATTGGTTTCAAGCCCCTTAAGTCCGTATTAAAGAAAGCAAAGCGGTAACAAATCAACTGCAAACAATTTTTATTTTTAGCGCGGCGCAAAGAATCCTGCACAAGAACAGTTTATTGGAAGGGGGAGAAGAGTTTGAGCAAAGAAATCTGCAGAAAACATAATTTATTGGAGTCCAGAGGAGTGGGGAGGAAGCAAGAAAGACTTACAGAGATTTTGAGTCGACGAGGCCACCAAGTGGCCGTGGTTCCGCGGCCTAAGCCCTCTTTTGCCGCGGATCCGCGGCAGGAACAGGGACTTGGGCTTCTGGGTTTCTGGTGTGAGCTCATGTGTTTGTCCTCTGCTTGTCTGGATTTTCTGAATTTTTATTTGCTCACCGTACCTGCTCCAGATCTTGACAGTAGACCGTTTGTTCCGTTTTGATCCGTCGCGGTGTAGCCGCGAAATGTGGGTCTATCTTCCCACGTCTTTGGCACTGAACTTGAACTCCGTATTATCCTGCACACTTACACAAAAACTAATCAAAAATAACAAGATGATTTTTTTTTACAAAGTATATTGTTTTTCGGTTGTTTTTATATTCACAAGTTAACCCGAAATTACACAAAGAAATAAACTACCGTCTCCCCGGCAACGGCGCCATTTGATTGGTAGGGATTCTGCGTGTTCAAGTTTAGTTAATTACCGCAATCAAGACGGTTTCGCTTGTAGCTAGCCGGTTGAGTACGGGTCGTCCGCAAGGAGATGTGAATCTTTTTCTAAGTGCTTTAACGAGTTAAGTCCGGTTTATCAGATTTTGTTGTGATTAATTAAGTGGTAAAGTGATATGTAAAAAGAGCTTGTTAGGGTTAGGATTAGGTTAGTTTGAGTTAGGAGTCTCCCACATCTTTCGTTGCCCCTCTTAATATCGGTGTTACGGTAATCGGTAACAACGGGGATTAGCACGACTAGGAAGGAACTTGCGAGTATAAGCTAGGCTTTCCAACGCATAAGTTCTTCCTTTTGGTTCTTGTTCGTCCGTTCTTGGCTCTTAGCCATAACCTCCGGTTAATTCAACCACAACCGGTCTCACTACGGAATCACCGCTATCATGTAGGATAGGGTGCCGTAAGGAGCGGATTGTGGTTCAATTAACGGGAGTTGAATTAAGCTGTTGGGCAAGGAAAGAGTGAGAGAGATTTCCTTCTCTCAAACTTCCCTTATCCTACCCTAACAAGTATGAAACTACTCACACATCATGATACGGAAAAATAAAACAAAACAAAAGAGGATGATAGAAAGAAAGAGATTAGAAGATAACAACTAGCTATTTGCGACCTCACCTTGGCGAGGATCAAGCGTAAGCATCATGGTCGTTTTAAGGATAAAGAAAAGTGAGAAGAAAGAAAGAACAAGAAATAACAACAACTAGTTAACAAATTAAAATTACAACAATTAACAAGATAATAAGACAAGCATAATAATGAAAGAGTCTTCTTTATTCATCATTCTTCACTCACAAAGCTCACTACAAGTTTTAATGGAGAAGAGATGAGAAGAGGAAGAAGAAACACAACTAAACCTAGAAAAGAAAATACAAGATTATGGACCCTTTCCTTCACAAAGTTCTGGGCTATTTATATGCAGGGAAAATGAAATCTAGGGCAACCAACTGCCTCTTTACAAAAGTTCCAAACTACCCCTGAAAGCCCATCTTCTGACTCCACAGTATGACCGCGGATCCGCGGCCTAAGCCTCCTTATGCCGCGGATCCGCCGCACTCTGGTGGAGTCAGGGCATGGGCTTCTTGGTACTTTCCTGGTCTGCTGTCCCCTCTTGTCTGGTACATGTATTTTATGAAAATACTTCCACATTTCTTCCAGAATTTCTGTTGAGGGAAAGGTGTTTTGAAGTGGACTTTTTGTCATGATTTCCTCGAGCTCCGCGTAGATTTCTTGGATCTTGTGCTGCCATTGAGCCTTGTGCATGAAAACGACATTGATTCAACATTTTGTCTTCTTAAACTGGTATCTGGCAACATACGGATGAAGAGCGGAGACCGTGTTTTCTCAGTGGTTGGCAGGAACCCGGATTTTGTCGTGTTTTCCATGAATTTCACCGTTTTAGAACCGAGAACCTGTATCCTGCAATTGACTAGCAAACACGGCTCAAGAGTATCTACCGATAAGCAATGTGATAAAAATTGGGCGGTATAAAAATGCAAAAATCTGATATGAACAGGTGCTAAGTTAGACTAACAAGATCTTTACTAGATTATTAGGGTTTGCCTGTGTGATATGATGAACTAAAGGGAAGAAAAGAGCATACAACCTTTGTAGTTCGAGTCCTTCTCTTCAATAGCTCCGGGTTGAAGTCCACGCGCTCTACTAGGCTCCTCTTCGAGTTGAAAGAACCTCCTTTGTGATCTTCGCACCAAAGACGATCCACCCGATATCCACTAGCTCAAGCTAACTCTTCACTAATCTCATTAGTGAAGGCAACACTCCACATCAAATTGCTAATCTAATGTGAGATGGTGAAGTAAGGGTTTAGTTTGCTCACTAGGGTTTTCACAAGTTCAATGATTCACATCACATGTGAGGGTTTGAACTTGGAAGTGAGGTGAAGAAAATTGTAAAGAGCAAGAGGAAGCAAGAGCTCATGAAATGGCTAAGGCATGAAGAAAATGGAAAAGTGATGAGATTAAAATCAAATGACTCTCTTTTTCCTCACTTATTCAAGCATGGAATAAAATTGCAATTCTAAATTGCAACCATGCTTGAATAGTGAGTCAAGACTAATATAGAAATAATAAAACCCATGCCTTACTCATTCCACAAATATCTCCACAATTTACACTTCATTTTTCTATTTTCTCAAAATAGAAAAACATGTTATGCTTCATATAATAATATATATTTATATATATCAAATATATATATATATATATACATATATATATATATATATAAAGCAATTAGTGAGCTAATGATATTAGTTAATATATAATTATATCAAGTATAATTTACATCAAATTATTAAATCAACACTTGATTTAATAATCCGGTTATATCACATATGACCGACTAATATCATTTATCTGTTTATCACATTATCAAATCAACACTTGATTCGATGATCTGGTTATATCACATATAACCTAACCGATAACTGCCAGATTACAATACGGTATCACATACTCGTATTTAATCAGGCCCACACACATCATATATGTGTCCAACTTCGTTTCGCTTGAACCAGGAAACTTTTCTATGGGACTTTAAAGACTCATCAATACGCCAGCAGTAGGTGATGATCACATCAGTCACCTACAAGCCGTCAGCAGTACTAGCTGGAAGTAACGGCTACCCGGGTATTGAGCGATATGAAGATCAACAAGAAAGCTCGTCCATACTCTCCATGAAGCCTATTAGTAACACTACCGTACAGTCTGGTCTCTTCGTCTGATATGTCGCATATCATGTCTAGGGATGTCAAACATCAGACCCCAATAACGTGATAAGTCATGCCGATGTCTGGCCTATAACGGTTCGAGAAACTACTGATAACTCTTATCAGTAAATCTCAGCAGCAGCCCTGGCCAGGGACTTCCAGTTATAACCAATCGAGCATAGCGCAACATCAACCCCCAATACCGGGAGAGACGAAACCCCTCCTATCGCTCATTGCCTCCATGTGACTTGGGACTGTACCTAAAATCCACCTGTTTGCACGACTCCTTTGAGCCATGGTAGGGAGGAAATCAAAGCACAGTGGGAGCCACACAAGACTCTATGACGATCTTGGGTCTACAGACTAACCTGTACCAATGTCACCAGAGGACTGCTATCTGACGATAGGTATACTACCAACTAGGAGTCCTCGGCGAGTCCGGTTCGGTGTACCCATTCTTCAATAAGCACATGTATACAATCTTTGATGTCACACACCAATGGTTGTGGGATCAACTATCGCCATCTAAGGGACAAGAAACGTAGACACTAGTTTACTCTGGAATATCGATGCCCTAGTCTCGATATTTCCTCGACTAGGAACTGATTAAAAGATGTACTTTTGTACCACCCTGTCCCCACTAGTATGATCTCATCATAGTCTTGGTAGTCAAGTACATATCCTAAGGGCTTTATCAACATGTGAGAGCAAGAAAATAAAGAATACCAGTCAACATATTAAGATAAAGAGTAACTAGATAGCATACTATCATGTCGAGCAAGAAAGTCCTCTATATATATGTCCAAGCATCCACTATAATATACATCACATGTACAATAATGGCCTCTAGGGCATACATATTCCTAACATGCGTCGCCCCAAAATGTCTAAGGCCGTCGGTGGCTGTACAGGTATCGATGCCATGGAAGGTTGAAGACGACCTTCCGAGGTCCAGTTAACCTCTTCTACGGCTTAAGTCACTTGAGGCGGATCAACACAGTGAAAAGCTGGGATCGGCTCCGAAGGCGTTGCACAAGAAAAACTGCACCGACCCCGGATAATTTGACTATACCGTGACCTCCACAGGCGAAGAGATTTTTGCTCTGGGTCATGGTCCTTAATAAGCGCAAAGACTTCCCGATCCACGGGCGCGTCAGCAATAGCTCTATCTGAACGTATGAAAGGGAAGGAGGAATCGAAAGCCATAGTACCTGCACAAAATCAGAAAGGTTAGCTTTCGACACTATGTTTAAGACTCTAACACTCTTTGGTACAAAAAAATTGTACTGCATCGCAGTTCAAAAGAAAGGGACAAGGGGGGTCCACAAAATTAAGGTAATGCCCCATCAATAATGGGGCAGTCACTCATTTAAGTATAGAATCCAAAAGGATTCTTATTTAATGAGAAAACAATCATTGGACTGAGGAGTTAAACTTCTTCGAGAGCTGTGCTATGCAAACAGATTTCATATCCGTCAAGAAAATTAAGAGGGGAATAAAATTCCGCAAATTTTTTTTTAGAGCCATGCTCTGTAGAACAATGGGGGATAACATCCCAGAACCCTCAAAAGCAAAGCTTTATAACAGGGTAAAACCCCAAAGATCTTCAAGATCCGCAAGAAAATTTTTAGAACTCTAAGCGATCTTTCTAAAAGAAGAGCAAAGCTCTGATTAACGGGTGAAGAAACCCTAAAACATTTTTTAAGATCTACGATCTAATCACTACAAAAGAAGAGCAAAACTCTATTAATGAGTTAAAACCCTAGAACATGAGGAGATTTCCTCAAGAGTTTGGTCATAATCCTTACCAAAATTTTTGACAGAGTTCTGACTCTAAAAGGGTTTCCTTGGGCAGAGATCTAAGCTCTGGAAAGATAATTAAATTATCAGAAAGAAGAATGTTAGGGAAGATGAACAGTAGTCATCTTAAGGGCCGAAGGCCCTACTTATAGGCACAGGAAGACGGTTCAACTTCCAAGAATCCAACGGTGGAAAAGGTGCCACCGTTGCACTCACGTGTGAGCCGCGTGAGCGCAATAGGGGGGCATTTGTTTCCCCCAATAAAAGAGCAAAGCTCTGTTCAAAACTCAAGAGGCAGCGCCTCACGTGCCTTCCACGAGGGCACCAGTGCCAGAGTTAAAAACTTATATATGAGCAGAGCCTGTGTGCAAAGCACACAAAACGCAAGAGCAGCACCTTACGTGCCTTCCACGTGGGCGCTAACGCCAGAGTTAAAAACTCTTATATGAGCAGAGCCCATATGCAAAGCACACAAAACTCAAGAGGCAGCGCCTCACGTGCCTTCCACGATGGCACAAGCGCCAGAGTCATTGGCGTCGCACGTGCTCCTCACATGGGCGACAATGTGCAAAACACATGAAAGAATTAAAAGCTTAATAAGCGCTCACGTGCACAGCACATGAGCGCCGACGCCTTGTAGAATTAAATTCTACTCTCTGTTAAACAGAGCCGTTGGATCAAAAATCCAACGGAGATGATAAATCATCAGGATGCATAATTAAATTATGTTGAGTGGAAATATTCCTCAAATTTTTCTAAACAAGAAAGATTGCCCTCTATAAAATAGAGTACCGTTGGATTAAAAATCCAATGGTGATCAAAGAATCACCAATCTACAGAATAAATTCTGTATGGGAAAATATTTCCCTAATCTCGTTAAAAACAAGAAAATACCTATTGTAAAACAGAAGTCCTTAGATCAAAGATCTAATGGTGGGTAAAATTCCCAAATTAATTAGGATCTCTCGATGAGAGATTTCTTCAACTAATCAACAGACTTGCCTCTACTAAATAAAGGATCCAAGACTTCAAGTCTAACAGAGAGAAACCTCCCCATAAGCTTCGAAAAAAACAAAGCAGAAAAGCTTCAAAATGGAAAAAAGAAGAAGATCTCCCTTCTCAGAAAAAAACTCTAGGTAAAAAAAAAAGAAGAGAGATCAAAACATCTCGTTTACCTAGTGAAGGGTTTAACTTTTTTAAAAGAAGAACCTAGTTCTTTCTCTGGATCTGAGATCCACAACACAAGTCTCCCACAAGTTGAGAATTTAATTCTCATCGAGACGAACTTGTTCTTGGAGATCAAAGATTCAGAAAAGAACAAGGAAATTGAACTCCTCAGAACAAAATATACAAGGAAAAATTACCACCTAGCGCCCAGCGTCCAGCATCTCGCGTGACCCTCACGTGGACGCCTCAGAAAATAAAGAGTGCTTAGCACTCAGTGAACTAGCGCTCAGTGCCCAGCGTCTCATGTGACCCTCACGTCGAAGCCTCAGAAAATAAGGAGTGTTTAGCACTCAGTGTGCGGCACCCAGCGCCTCACGTGTCCCTCACGTGGGCGCCACATAATATAGAAGTGCTTGACACTCAACAGGCAATGCCTAGCACCTCACGTGTTTCATACGTAGGCACCATAAAGAGTGCTCAGCACTCCATAAAGAGACAAAAAAGAGTAAAGTGTTTAACACTTATTGGGCAAATCCCCATGATTGAAAACCCCGCATGGTTATGTGTGAGCGTCAATACCTACATAAGTGCTCAACACTTTTTACATAAAAAGAGGCACTGAACCCAGACAAGTGCTTAGCACTCCTTTTCAAATAAAAAGAAAACTGAGTGGACCGAGCCCATGTGCTCAATACTTCCTAATCTGATCTTAGTCCCAATTACGACCATCGATCTTTCAACTGATGATATCCCAAAACGATATTCGTCCCATATTCCCCTAAGGAAATCTTAGTCTCAAAATATGACTAATGATTTCTGGGTTTACTACTGATTCCTTTTCCCCCTCAAATATGGGAATTGGTTCAAGGGTACATCTCTCTACACCTCTGATACATGTCGTTGTAATTTCTCAACGTCTTCAGAGAGGTGGAGGGTCCCGACAACTAACGGCTCTTTGGTGCACTTCCCAAACTGACGTGCACACCCTAAATCAAACCACACCCTAAAGTGGGTGTATCCCATATCATCGTTCCTCATCCTGACATGTAACAAATACACGTGCGCGCAAGATGAACAAAGGACCGAAACGTCCTTAAACTAACAACGGACCGAAACGTCCTTAAACTAAAATCTCACCTCAAAAATGGTGATCTACAGACCGAAATTTCCTCAAACTACAACGCTGCCTCCAAAATGGCGACAATGGACTGTAACGTCTTTAAACTAAAATCTCACCTCAAAAATGGTGATCTACAGACCGAAATGTCCTCAAACTATAACTTCGCCTCTAAAATGGCGATAAGGGACCGAAACGTCCTTAAACTAAAACAACAGATCCCAAATGCTCTCTTGTTGGATCTGAAACAAAAATGATCCTAACACCTTGTTAAGTAGATCTTAGTCTCAAATGGGACTAACGTATCCTTAACAAAAACCAATAGAGCCCCAAATGCTCATAAACATTTAAGTCGATCTTCATCTCAAAACAGATCAACGATCCTTAAATCAACCCAAACCCAAATCTAAGATATACGGATTTAGAATAATCCACGCCCTATGGGTGACAACATAAATTAGTCTCCATATAAAATCCATGGGCAACCAAAAATAAAACAAACATACACGACACGAAGTGAACTTCTGGAGCAGGAGAAAGTGGTTATCGCGATGCGGTAACGTAATTAACTGCAGGGGCTTACGCCTGTAAGAAAGAGCGTACCCATAATCAAAAACCCCTCACAAACGAGGAATCTGATGAAGTCTGCTACAATGACCGCATTTGTCAAAACCTCCGATACACGGTGCCAATCAACTTGGCATCTTCGGAGAGGTGGACCGATAAATCCAATAGCATCTGCCCCCAAATTCAGGCAAGACGACCTACCCAGTTCGTCTCTATTTTCAGCGGTAAACACACTCTATCAAGATTATATTGGTTTATTAATACATCTGATCAGGATGGCTTCCACCGTTTCCTCGAATTCTCCTTCAAACCCTAAAAGAAGAACTAGTCGGGATCATTTACACCTTATAAGTTTGCTAACCGTTCAGCCAGGCTAGTATTGGTACTCCGAGGGTGGCTGCCCATGCTTTCACATGAACCTAATTAAATAACCCTATTTTCGCAAAGGTATAACCTCATTAACACCTTTCTAGACACTTAATGGGTTATGTCACGCCCCGCTTCCCAGAAGACGGAAACGGTGACGTGGCAAGCCCGCAACATATTACTATGAAAATACGTTAAGTGTAATTAAGAAATATAATAATAAGCAAGAATGACGAGAGTAATAAAATGAAACAACAATTTTATTTACATTCAACATTACATACAGTTTTCTGGAAATAAAAGATACAATAATAATGCAAATTCTTAAATAATAGCATAACGAAAGTAAGTACAGGTAGTAAGAAGCTAGTAGTCTGGCTGAGTAGCAAACTGGTCCATGTCCTCCTGGCTCGGCTCTATATTCTCAGAGTCCGATCCTCCCAACGAACATTCGAAAGAAAGAAACAGGGAGGAATGTCGTTAGCAAACTAGCACTCGGTAAGTCTCAAAAAAAGTAAGAGAAGATAGTATATAATGTGAATAGAAACCAAATGAACAGTGGACGATAAAGTTGTATATGATCATTCACAGGTATAAAATAGTTATTCTAACGTGGTTATTTGTAGTTTGATAAAGAAGATATTCATGTATACGAGAGGATTCCATTTTACCCCATGGACTATGGTAACATGTAGTACAAAGCCCCATCATAACTCACGGGACAACGGCACATGAATTCATGTAGGTTTCTTTTAAAGTGACCTTTCGTGCCATGATATACGTTCCGTACCAATCTACCCCTTTATTCCCGCGTATTGTATTGTATAGATTAAGATTACAGGTCTTGGCCAAATCCATAGATATAAAATGTACAGGTTCATGTTCAAGATGTAATCATGTATTCAGGTATTCATGTCAAGTTCATGTCAAGTTATAACCATGGTTCGGTCATGTCGAGTCAAGTATTCAAGTTTGAGTTTGATATTTGAATTCGAGTGTTCAGGTTCATGATCAAGTATTCAAGTTCGTATTTGGTTTTGGATTTTGATTTGAGTTTGGATTAAGGTTGGAGTCAGAATCTTATGAAAGGATTTAGTTCTTGAAGTTCTTAAGTTCGGGAGTAATCGGGCAACTGCTGCATATTGACGATAGGATTTATGTCTTTTTCCAAGACAATTGTCGTTGATAACTCCGTTAAACTTGTCTAACTTGAATAATAAGCACTCACTGTTGGATATGTATGCCCTAGAAGCCATTATTGTATATGTATACATGTAGATGCTTGGACATATATATATACAGGGCAATCTTTCTCGATATGATAGTATGCTATTTGGTTTGTCTTTATCTTAACATGTGAATATGTTTTATATGTTATTACGTATCATTTATACATGTTGATAAAGCCCGCTGGATCATTGCTTGACTACCAGTGTTGTGATGGCAATCATACTTGTTGGAGCTGGGTAGTCGATAAGTACATCCTTATATGTCCCCAGTCATGGGAGTGTCGAGACAGGGCATCGATACTCTAGAGTAGACTGGTGTATACATTTTGAGACCCCGACGAGAGGCGATGGTTGGTCCCATAACCATTGGTCTTTAGCACTTAAGATCGTATACAGGTGCTCACTGGGGGTGAGTACACTGGACGGACTTGCCGAAAACTGGCCAGATGGTATTATACCGATCATCAGATAGCAGTTCTCTGATGACATGAGTGCAGATAGTCTGTTAACCCGAGGTCGTCATTTGTCTTGTGTAAGTTCCCACCGTGCTTTGATTACTACCCTACCATGGCTCTACTGAGGCATGCAAACAGGTTTTAGTTGGGTACAGTCACGAGCCATATGGAGGCAGTGAGCGATTGTCGGAGATTCATCTCTCCCGGTATAGGGAGTCGATGTCACGCTGTATTCGATTGGACAATACCATAAGTCTCTGGCCAGGGCGGAATGAGAATTACTGATAGGTAAATCAGTAAATTCTTCGATGGTTTTGAGCCACATCGACACGACCTGTCAGGTTATTAGGGGTCTGCCATTTTCCACCCCTAGACCCGGCATGTAATACTCTCAGACGAATAGACTGGACTGTACGGAGATTGTCACGGATGGGCTCAGTAGGAGTTCGGATGAGTTTGTTCGTCGGCCTTCTTTTCGACAGGTACCTGGGTAGCCGTTACGTATATCTAGTGCCACTGACGTTCTTATGGTTAAACCCACTTCCACCGTACTATTGAGTCTTTAGAGTCCCACATAGAGGGTTTTCCTGATTCAGGCAAATCGATGTAGAGGCCGTATGGTTTTACGTGCAGGGTTTCGATCACATACGTGTATAGGCTACACGTATTTTTTCGGACGGATAATACTAGCAGGATTGGAATTAAGACGCATTCTAGTATTAGACCATTTGAGGTTTCGATCATATACATGTACAGACTACACGTATTTTGTTCGGACGGATAATACTAGCGGGCTTAGGATTAAGCTGCATTCTAGTATTATACTATTGGATTAATTTATCTCTTGGTATTCGTATTTTTTATAGTACGAATACGAGTATGTATATACGGTGGGAGTATTCTAGTAATTTCACTAGAATGCGTCTAGAAGAACACACTTCATTTTGATTTAAATCTATTTATCTAATTAGATAATGAGGTGGAAGGAGGAGATATTTGTGGCATGGTTTGAAATATGGCTAATTATTTTGTTTATTCATTTGTTCTTATTATTCAAGTATGGTTGCAATATTCTATGTGAAATATTGCATGCTTGATTTTTTCTAAGACTTAGCCATTTTACACAATGCTAATTCATTTTATACTTGCCTTTCTCTTTCCTCTCTTGCTCTCTTCTTCTTCCCAAGACCACAGCCCTCTCATTTGTTTAGAATCCATGATTTTGAGAGATAATACAATCCAATTAACACTCTACATCTTCTAAGCTACCTAGATTAGCAAACTAGGTACTTTAGTTACCTCAAGTTTGAGGTTGGAGCTTGAACTATAAACTCTCGGGTGGATCGTTTTCGACACAAGGAAGCCGACGACCAAGCTCGATCCCGATGGAAAAGGAGCTCAAGAAGAGGAAAGGAAGACCTAAAGGAATTGGTTCATATAGGTATAATCACTTCATAGTAAATTAGTTCCTATGAATGTTTTTGTTATTTAAGGCTTAAGGTAGATCTTGGGATTAGCCGGTGTTGCAAGTTTTAAAAATTGTTTATAAAATTCTGCCTCTCTACAGACCCAATAGAGTGTGAGACACCACTTAACATGGTATCAGAGCCACTCCATAAGCCTTAGATAACTCGTAGCGATGTTAGAAATACGCCGTTTTTGTCGCGCACGAACTGCCGACAAAAACAATTCCAAAAATTGATATTTTGAGATATTTGCACATTCCGCAGGCTCACGGTTTGAACCAAGAAGCTGCGGAGTGGAGAATGGGTACCCAAGGGATATCCCGGGGGGACCAAAGGCTGGGCCCACCCCCTAAGACCACCACAAGGAGGCCTTGGGGTGGTGACCAGAGAGCACCCCAAAAGGGTGCTCTCGGGTCTGCCTTCCCTTAGGGGCCATCTCATAGTAGCTCCCAAGGGTGGTTACCCCCCTGAGGCCCCTTGGTTGACAATTAATTTTTCCCCCTTCACCTCCGTGAAGATTTGGGCAGGTTTCGAGTTCATTTCGACCCCCGGATTGGCTTAAAACGATCGTTTTTAGAACTTTAGCTCACTGCTTTTTCATGGTTTTGGAAATTGGTTTCATTTGCTAATTGCGCGCGGAATTATAACGTTGTGGTTTTATTTAATTGCTTTTATGATGTGTACTTGTGTTGTTTAACGTCTTCTAATCGCTATACATCAATTAGAAGGGGTTGCATGCATCTTGTTTATCTGTGGTGTTTGTTGTGATATCTTTGAAATGGTTTTGTCGGATTGTCATGATAGATAGCCCATTGTGCAATGTTTGTAGTGAAGTTTTGATTCATTTCTATATTCATTATTATGGGGCGAGCGTCCGACATGTGGACTGCCGGGTTGAGGTCGATGTCACCACTGTATATATTTTTCTTTCCTGTACTAGGGTTACCCCGCGGTGGAGTGCTCGAGTAGCCAGGTTTTAGAGGCAACACGCTTCCATCTCATGGCGTTGAGACCGGAGTGCCTCACTCTATAATTGGCGGGCTACTTGCCGAACTCGTAGGGGTTATAAGATGACCCACGAAGGAGCGCTCAAGTTACCGGATTCCGCGAAGTGTTGGGTAGCACATTCACCTTGTTGACTGGGGTTGCCTCTCTTCAGGAATTGGTGGGTAACTTGCCATGCTCGTAGGGACCTTGGTTATACATTGTATATCTATCCACACGACCGGGGAACGTCGGGTTTCATTTTTGGCTCTAATGAAACCCGGGGTTCCAAATTTATCCGCTTTTCCATATTGCTTATCGCTTGTCTGTGATGTTGCTTTTATCATGACTGGGATGAATGTTATATATATATATATATATATATATATATATATATATATATATATATTAGTAGATGTTGTATATGTTTTGCATCTGCGCTAGTCCAGCCCCCGCTCTGCCGTTATTTAAGTAACCTAACGGTGCATGATGGGGCCCCGTGGCAAAAACGGATGGTATATGCGTACATTGTATTTTCGTTTTTTCTAGTGTGATAGGTTTTAATTGACGGGACCGCATTAATTTTGATTAATGCAAGGAAAATAAACCTAAAAGATGTTGTCGGAATAAATTTTGAAAAACTATAGTCATATTCTTTCGCTTTGCATAATGGTATTCGTTTAGGAATATCCAGCACCTCGTTCAAGAAGGCAAAAGCCTAGATCCCTTCACGGGGAGTGACCTCTTGAGAAAAAGTTTATGTTACTATAGATTACTCGGTTTTCTCTAAAACCACTTGTTTTTAAAAGCGGAGCCTAAACCACTCCTTTTCAAAACTACTCGGTTCCTTTAATGATATCAAGTTCATTACGTTAAAGGTTTTCGACAAAAACCAGCCGTAGCCCTCCGTCGTTTCAGATAATTAGTACTTAGTATTCGTGCTGCGTTTGTTGATTATTCGTCAAGACGTAGTGTACGGTAGCTAAGTAATGATTATTTGTAGCATAGATAATGCGATTGGTTAGGACAGTCGTATGATTTTGTTGATTATTCGTCAAGGATCATGCGGGTGGGTTTAATGCAATCTTGGATAACGAAGGGTTGAACTTGACTAGGATATTCTGATTTGTTGATTATTCGTCAAGGTCACTAAGGTCCTAGGGGCAAAAACTACATCGGGAGTTTCAAATATACAGGAAACTTGCCGGTGATGCATTCCTTCTGGAGTATGGTATCTAGAGTGGCTTCCATCTAGGTTATCACGCGATGATAGTTAGATCCTGATCCCACTGATGAGTAGGATTACTCTTGGGAAATATTTTTCATTTCATAATTAGCTAACCTATTAGGTGTCTAGAAAAGTGTTAACGGGACTACGCCTCTTCGGAAATGGGGTTTATTCTAATTAGGTCCATATGAGAGCACGGGGAACCTCTCTCGCAGTACCAACACCCACCTGGCTGAACGGTTAGTGAACTTGTAAAAGTGTTAATGATCCCAGCTAATTCTCCTTTTAGGGTTTGAAGGGGAATTCGAGGAAACAGTGGGAGCCATCCTTTTTAGATAAAATAATAACTAATATAAACTTGCAAGAGCGCACGCTGAGTGTTTTCTTTGCTTTCTCTCCAGGTAGTAACAATGTCATGCCTTAATCAAGATAATAATATGTATGACTTGACCGACTCGAATTCTTATTCGGGACTGGGAAACGTCGGTTCGGTTCTAACTTGTGACGAATGTCATGAGATTGAGCAAGGGAAAAAGGATTGCATGAATTCCTTGATAAACCTAACGAAGAAGAAGAATATTATTGCGTCTCCATCAGGTGTTCTTATTATTGAGAACTGTTTTTTGGTCAGTCCTACCTCCTGAGTACTAGATACCGGACCAGGATCTCATATATGTAATTTATTGCAGGGACTGAGAAAAAGTAGGATGATTGGACCTGATGATATGTCCTTTAGAGTAGCGAACGGAGCATAAGTTGATGCTGCCGCCGTCGGTGAATATCACCTTGTATTGCCAAGCAGCAATATAATGATTTTGAACTGCTACTATGTACCTTCCATGCTTTGCAACACATATTGGTTTCTTTACTTGATAAAGATGGATATAACTTTGTTCTAGATAGAAATATCATGAACATTTACCTTAATCAGGTATTGGTTGCAGAAGGTACACTGTGTAATGGTATCTACGTTTTAAATCAAAACACGGTTTTCAATATACAAAATACACACAAGAGGAAGAGTTCAGAAATGAACGAAACTTACTTATGGCATTGTAGACCTGGTCATATCAATGAGAAAAGACTATCTAAGTTACATAAGGATGGTTATCTGAATCCGTTCGAATTTTCATCCTATGAAACTTGTCAGTCTTGTCTCAAAGGAAAGATGACCAAATCTCCATTCACCGGACACGGAGAAAGAACAACAGAGCTCTTGAGACTCATACACGGTGATATATATGGTCCAATGTCTATACATGCAAGGGGTGGGTTCTTATACTTCATCACATTCACTGACGATCTCTCTAGGTTCGGATATGTGTATCTTTTGAAACACAAATCTGAAATTTTTGAGAAATTCAAGAATACAGAAATGAAGTAGAGAACCAGAATGGTAAAAGTATCAATATCCTCCGATCTGATAGAGGAGAGAAGTATTTAAGCACGAAATTCCTAGAATACCTAAAAGAGAACGGTATTCTCTCTCAGCTTACTCCTCCGTATACACCAAAGCACAACGGTGTATCGAAACGGAGGAACCGTACCCTATTGGATATGGTTCGCTCCATGATGAGTAGTGTTGATCTGCCTCTTTCATTTTGGGGACATGCGCTTCAAACAACAACAAATCTTTTGAATCAAGTTCCGACCAAATCCATGCCCATCACTCTATATGAAATATGGAGTATTAAGAAACCATGTCTTAAATTCATTAAGATATGGGGCTGTCCGGCTTATGTTAAAACGTAAAAACCGAACAAACTGGAGGCACGACCAGTTCTATGTAAGTTTGTGGGATATACTAAGAATTCACTAAGATATATGTTCTACCACACTAAGGAACAGAAGGTGTTTGTATCTCGCCAAGCTACATTTTTGAAAAGGGAATTTCTTGCAAAAGAAATTAGTGGGAGTACGGTAGAACTGGATGAAATTCTTGAATCATAAACTGTAACTGAAGATTTGGTGAAACCGCTAGATTCAATAGTACCCGACGAACCTCAACCACTCTGCAGATCTAGTAGGATATCTCATCCACACGAGAGATACTACGGTTTTCTCATAGACAGAAATCAAGAGGATTGCATTTTGGAAGAAGATGATCCTACTAGTTTCAAGTAGGCTATTACCAGTAGGGACTCTGTTAAATGCTGGATGCTATGTTATCCGAAATGGAGTCCATGTACACCAATAAAGTTTGGACCTTGAATATTGCTTCTCCTGAAGTAAAACCCATTGGATGCAAATGGATCTTCAAAAAGAAGATTGGTGTAGATGGACAGGTGGAAACCTATAAGGCTAGACTTGTTGCAAAAGGTTTTCGTCAAAGACCAGGTGTGGACTATGACGAAACCTTTTCTCCAGTGGCTATACTCAAATCCATTTGGATCCTACTTACCACTGCTGTCTTCCATGATTTTGAAATCTGGTAGATGGACGTAAAAATGACTTTTCTAAACGGAAGTTTGGAAGAGTGCTTTTATATGGATCAACCGGAGGGATTCATGGATAGTGGGAGAAGTGGGAAGATGTGCAAGTTGCTTAAATCCATCTAGAAGGTATCGTGGAGCTGGAACATCTGTTTTGATGAAACAGTCAAGGAATTTGACTTCATCAAAAACGAGGATGAGCCTTGTATCTATAAGAAGATTGTAGGATAAATTGTCGTATTCCTAGTCTTGTACGTGGACGACATTCTTTTGATAGGAAATGATATTCCTATGTTACAATCGGTCAAGCTGTTCTTGTCATAAAGATTCTCCATGAAAGACAAGGGTGGTGCCTCCTACATTCTGGGGATAAAATTCTACAGAGATAGATCTAAGAGATTGTTGGGACTTTCATAGTCCAGATACATAGAGTCTGTACTAAAGAGATTTAGTATGGAAGACTCCAAGCATGGTAATATACCCGCATTGCATGGAATCGCCCTCTATAAAGAGATGTCTCCTAAGACTGATGAGGAGAGGGTTCGCATGATCATTATACCCTACGCTTCGGTGGTAGGATCTATAATGTATGCGATGCTATGTACCAAACCAGATGTAGGTTACGCGCTTAGTGTAGTGAGCCGGTATCAGTCGAACTCAGGAGAGAACCACTATATAGCAGCGAAGAACATTCTTAGGCATCTGAGAAGGACTAAGGAACTGTTCCTCGTATACGGTAACGGGGACCTCCAGGTAGAGTTCTTTACCGACTCGAGTTTCTAGAGTGACAAGGATAACAGGTCCATCTCGAGTTTTGTGTCTACCCTCAACAGAGGGGCGGTCTGTTGGAAGAGTTTCAAACAGGACACCGTTGCAGAATTGACGATGGAGGCTAAATGCATTGCTGCAAACGATGCCGTAAAAGAAGCTGTCTGGATTAAGAAGTTCATTACTGAACTTCAGGAGGTTCTATCCATTTTTGATCCAATATGTTTGTATTGCGACAACAATGGGTCTATGGCTTTAGCAAAGGAACCACGGTCCCATCAGAAATCCAGACATATCTTGAGGCGGTATCACCTGATCAGGGAGATCGTTGATCGCCGGGAGATCAAGGTGCAGAGAGTAGACACAAGAAAATACGGCGGATCTATTCACCAAAGCCCTTCCTCAAGCACAGTTCGAGAGACTATTTGAGATGTTGGGTATGTGATACACCAAAAACTGGCCCTAGTGCAGACGTTGGGTACTCGATATGACAATATATGGCCTTAGTGCAAGTAGAAGATTGTTGGATATGTATGCCTTAGAGACCATTATTGTATATGTATACATGTGGATGCTTGGACATATGTATGTACAGGACAATCTTGCTCGATATGATAGTATGCTATTTGGTTTGTCTTTATCTTAACATGTGCATATGTTTTACTTGTTATTACGTATCATTTATACATGTTGATAAAGCCCGTAAGATCATTGCTTGACTATCAGCATTGTGATGGAGATATTACTTGTGGGAGCTAGGTAGTCGATAAGCACATCCTTAAATGTCCCCAGTCGTGGGAGTATCGAGACAAGGCATCGATACTCCAAAGTAGACTGGTGTATACGTTTTTAGACCCCGACGAGGGGCGATGGTTGGTCCCTCAATCATTGGTCTTTTGCATCTAAGATCATATACAGGTGCTCATTGAGGGTGAGTACACTTGACGGACTCGCCGGGAACTGGCTAGATGGTATTATACCGATCATCAGATAACAGTTCTCTGGTGACATGAGTGCAGATAATCTGTCGACCCGAGGTCATCATTTGTCTTGTGTGAGTTTCTACTTTGCTTTGATTACTACCCTACCATGGCTCGACTGAATCGTGCAAACATGTTTTAGTTGCGTACAGTCCTGAGCCATATAGAGGAAGTGAGCGATTGTCGGGGATTCGTCTCTTCCGGTATCGGGAGTCGATATCGCACTGTGGCCAACACCATAAGTCCCTGGCCAGGGCGGATTGAGAATTACTGATGGGTAGATCAGTAGATTCTCGGATGGTTTTGAGCCACATCGGCACAACCTGTCAGGTTATTAGGGGTCTGACGTTTTCCAGCCCCTTGATCCGGCATGCGATACTCTCAGACGAACAGACTGGAATGTACGAAGATTGTCACGGATAGGCTCGGTAGGAGTTCGGATGAGTTTGCTCGTCGGCCTTCCTTTTGACAGGTACCTGGGTAGCCATTTCGTACAGCTAGTGCCGCTGACATGCTTATAGTTAAAACCACTGCCAACATACTGTCGAGTGTTTAGAGTCCCACATAGAGAATTTTCTTGGTTCAGGAAAATCGATGTAGAGGCAGTATGGTTTTACGTGTAGGGTTTCGATCACATATGTGTACAGGCTACACGTATTTTGTTCGGACGGATAATACTAGCGGGCTTGGGATTAAGCCACATTCTAGTATTATACCATTTGGGGTTTCGATCATATACATGTACAGGCTACACGTATTTTGTTCGGACGGATAATACTAGCAGGCTTAGGATTAAGTCGCATTCTAGTATTATATTATTGAATTAATTTATCTCTTTATATTCGTATTTTTTATAGTACGAATACATGTATGTATATACGGTGGGGGTATTCTAGTAATTTCACTAGAAGAAGACACCTCATTTTGATTTAAATCTATTTATCTAAATAGATAATGAGGTGGGGGGAGGAGATATTTGTGGCATGGTTTGAAGCATGGCTAATTCTTTTGTTTATTCATTTGTTTTCACTATTCAAGTATGGTTGCAATATTTTATGCGAAATATTGCATGCTTGATTTTTTCCAAGACTTAGCCATTTTTCACAATGCTAATTCATTCTATACTTGCCTTTCTCTTTCCTCTCTTGCTCTCTTCTTCTTCCCAAAACCATAACCCTCTCATGTGTTGTGAATCCATGGTTTTGAGAGATAATACAATCCAATTAACACTCTACATATTCTAAGCTACCTAAATTAGCAAACTAGATACTTTAGTTATCTCAAGTTTGAGCTTGGAGCTTGAACTATAAACTCTCGGGTGGATCGTCTTCGATACGAGGAGGCCGACGACTATGTTTTTGAATTTAAGACTTGGGTTCATATAGGTATAATCACTTCATAGTAGATTAGTGCCTATGAAAGTTTTTGTTATTTAAGGCTTAAGGTAGATCTTGGGATTAGCCGGTGTTGCAAGCTTCAAATTTTTTTTTGAAAATTCCGTTTCTCTACGGACCCAGTAGAGTGTGTGACGCCGCCTAACACTCACTTTCTCCGGCTCTCTGAGGCTCAAGAGAAATAATACCGCTTAAACTTATATTAATTTTGAGTCCTTAAATATATATTTGTTTGTTGTTTACTTTGTATTTATATTATTTGCATTTCTCGGGAGGGGGGGTTGTGAAAAATATTTTAATGTTGTTTAGAAATAAATCTCGAGATGATTTATAATATTTAGAGTTTTCATGAACATGTATTTTAATTTTTTGTGGTATTTTAGTGATAAAACCTAGATTTTAAAATTTTATGGTATTTTTATGAAAACTACTACTATTGGAAATTTGTTGGTATTTTATTAAAATTCTAATCTTTCATTTTAAAAAAAAATATAGTTTCATAGTTTGTTTTTATTGAAAATACGGATTCATAGTTTTATATAATTTTCCAAAGTTTAGTTTTGTTTAGAAAAGTCGTATTTCTTAAAAACCGCATTTTTATTTTCTTTCGAGACCGAATACTCCGTGAGAAGTTCTGCATTTCGCTCTACTATTCTCAAGATGTGTGATAATCCGCACCATCCATTAGCGGGTCCCCTAACGAGATTTGTAGAGGCGCAATTGCCAAGAATTCAAATATATTGATTAAAAGAAACATTTTTGTAAAACTGTGGTATTTTAATGGAAAAATTATTCTCTTGAATTAGCCATACATCTATACCTCATGCTATGAATCAAAAGCATGCGTGTAGGGTAGGTCGTCACCTCATAAATTTTTCTAAAGGTATTTATGCTAATTATCGAAATAATGGTTATACTAAAATTCATGATATTTTTCTGAAAAATTCATTTTTTGATTATTTCTCATGAAAATTTTTATTACACTAAAAGCTAAATGATGTGAATAAGGTTAAGAGAGGTGTTAAGATATTAGTTTGACCTAACTTTCTTATCAAGTGGATTAAAAATGTAAAAAAAAATATTATATCAGCGCTAACTCCACTTTGTCGATGTGTTTTTAGAAGGAGATTTAAGATGAAAAGAATTAAAGAGAGACAGGGCTTACGGTTTTATAACTTCGAGAAAAGAGTAAGGAAAAGAGAGGGGGCTCTGTGGTGTCATGGTAGCTCTTGGAACGATTTCGATCTTCAACGAAAAAGGCTTGATTGCTAACTCCTTTTTAACTAGTCTTACTCCACTTGTACTAAGGGATTTTTCAGAGAATTTTGATAGAAATTTCAGAATGGGGGAGAGCCAGGGTATGGAGTGGTATTTATAGGGTAAAAATGAGAGAGGGTGTGAAATAAATGAATTAAAAATAAATTAAATGGTGTTAATTAAGGATTTGAAAGGTCTATGTTTGATTGCAGGAAAATCAAACAGTGCAGGAGAGTAGAGCGAAGCTGAAGAGGTGTGTGTGCAAATCACGGAGACATTTGGCTAAGATCGGACCGCCGGTAGCGGCCAAAATGATGATTTGGGCGGTCGGATTTGCTCCATTTGCCTTAAGATTCATGCCACGTGTTTAACTCATAATTAAAATCTCATTTACCTTTTTTGATTTTTCTGAAACCTTTCGATTCTTCATGTATTGCATGTGCAACCGTTGGACTTTCGAAAAATTAAAAAGAAAAATCATAAAAAATAATTGGGACTGATGGGATTCGAACACACAGGCTATGTCACAGCATTGTAAAGGCTTTACCAGTGAGCTACAAATTGCTTCTTGTTTTTATTGAACAAAAATAACTTATAACTTCTAATCATGCCGAAATACCCTTTCTATATATTTGAATAAATTACATTTATACAGGGATTTCAAAGTCGTTACATTCTACCCTTATAAAAATTTCGTCCTTGAAATTTATATAAAAGACTAATCTTCGAATAGATGAGAGTATAATGCACGCATATCATCTTCTCACACCCATGTCAATTCTCCTCGCGATTCCTTTCTCTACATCTCCCGGACCAAGTTCACTTCCTTATTCCGTAAGCTCTTCACCTTTAGATCCAAGATCTCGACTGGCTGTTGCTCGCAAGTCAGATCGGTCTGTACAGTGAGCTCTAAGTGATCAAATATGTGTATGGGGTCACTTACATATCGTCGTAGTTGGGATATGTGGAATACATTGTGCACTCATTCCAATAAGGGTGGTAGTGCCAAACGGTATGCCACTTTTCCAACTCGTTCAAGTATATCGAACGGTCCGATGTACCTTGGGCTAAGTTTACGCCTCTTGCCAAAACGTATCACTCCTCTGTTCAGAGAGATCTTTAGGAATACATGCTCTCCAGGTTGGAACTCTAGGTGTCGACACTTTGCATCTGCCCAATGTTTCTGTCGGTTTTGGGATATGCTCATTTTTCCATTGATCGTGCGAACTACATCCTTAGTTGCCACGATCATCTCTGGTCCAAGGAGTTTACGTTCTCCAACGTCGTCCCAACTCAGCAGGGAATGACACTTCTGTCCATTGAGTGCTATGAATGGTGTCATCCCAATACTTGCCTGGAAGCTGTTGTTATATGAAAACTCCACAAGGTGTATTGATCTTTCCACGAACCTCCCAAATATAACAAACAAGCGCTCAGCATGTCTTCCAGGATCTGAATTGCTCGCTCGGACTGTCCGTCTGTTTGTGGATGGTACGCCGTGCTGAAATTCAGACTCATTCCCAAGCTAGCTTGCATACTCTGCCAAAATTATGATCGGAATCTCGTATCACAATCGGAGACGATGCAAACAGGTACTTTATGTAATCTTACGATCTCCTGCATGAGTTTATGGGTATCAAATATGGTACATTTTGAAGATATAAATTTTACTTTAGATTTATACTTACCTCCATGTACTTCTTTGCTAACGTCTCGGTTAACTGGCCAACTCGGAATGGAATAAAGTGAGCCAACTTGGTGAGTCGATCCACAATAACCCAAATCTCGTCGTTATCCTTCTTTCTGCGAGGGAGGGCAGTCACAAAATCCATGGTAATGTGCTGCCATTTCCATTCTGGGATTGGTAACGGCTGAAGTAGACTAGCAGTTCTGTGATGTTCGGCATTTACTTGCTGACATACTAGACACTTTTCTACGCTCCTTGCTGCTTCTCGCTTCATTCCATGCCATCAGTAGTATTGCCGTAGATCTTTGTACATCTTTATGCCGCCGGGGTGTATAGAATAAGAAGAGCTGTGAGCTTCTTTTATCAACTGTTCTCGAACAGGGCCGACTGGCATACATAAACGGTTTCCATATCGTAAAGATCCATTTTCATGGATAATGAAGTCAGTTCGTAGTCCACTTTCTACTTGTTCTCGGATCTTTTGTAGCTTGGCATCATTTGCTTGAGCTTCCTTGATCTGATTTGTAGGGTTATGTAGCACGGCAGCAAGGTTTCGGGTGGCATCGTCCATACCAAATTAAAATTTTGTCGTTCTAAATAACCATAACCCTAGGTTCTTAACTAAAGAATTATACGGAATCAATAAAGCAAACATCTTTACAACTAAGTGCTTAGGGATTACAACTTTTGTAGTCCGTTCCTTCGCTTCATAAGCTCCGAGTAGTGGTCCCTTCCCTGCGATCATCAAGCTCCCGAACTCTTGAGAGGCTCCATGAAGTGAATGATGCATCTTTGCGTGAAGTCTTCACTATCCAAGATGATTTACCATGAGGAGTCACAAACCCAAGCAATCTCTTCACTAATTAGGGATTAGTGAAGCTAACACACTAATCTATATGGATAGTATAGAAGAGAATGATGAAGTGGGAATTTTGCTCTCTTTAGTTTTCTTTTTCTCACAATCTTTCATCACATGAAAAAATCTAGCAAGCTTTTGAGAGCAAGAAGAAGATGAAGAAGTGATGAATGAATTATTGTGGTGAGGTTAGAAATGCAACCATGGGTTAATATGTGTCATCCTTAACCCTTGTAGAGACTTAACCATGAGCTAGGGTTAAAGGTTAGGATGATAAATATCTTAAGCTTGACAAAAGAGTGGACTTGGTCAAAGAACCTACAAGCTTCTACAAGCTTTGAACCATGACTAAATACCACAATTTTGAATTTGCTTAATAATAAATATAAACCCTAATCTTAACCCTAGCATGGTTTAACTCTCATAAACCCTAGTTGCATTTATAACCTAGCATGTTACAATTATACATATCACTTATATATATAATTATGTAACAAAAGAAAAGAATACAATAAACATATATCATATATATATCAATGTATCCTAAGTGAGAAAAAGAATTGCTTAAGTGAGCTTATATTAGTTAATGTAATATAATATATCACATATATAATTATACATTAAATTATTAAATCAATACTTGATTTAATAATCCGGCTATATTACATATAACCGACTAATATAATATGTATCAATTTATCGAATCAACACTTGATCCGATAACCCGGCTATATCACATATACCCGACCGATATCACATATCGCGAGAATAGAATACTGTATCACATATCGTATTAATCTCGGTCCCGCACATATCACATATGTGCTCCTACTCCGTTTCGCCTGAGCCAGGAAACCTCTGCGTAGGACTCTAAAGACCAGTCAATACGCCGGCAGTAGGTGATGATCATATCAAACACGCACAAGCTGCAAGCGGTCAGCTAAATGTAACAGCTACCCGGGTATCGAGCAATCAGAAGATCAACAAGCAAGCCTGCATACACTTTTATAAATCCAATCAGTAACACTACCGTACAATCCGATCTCTTCGTCTGATATGTCGCATATCCAGTTTAGGGGTGGTGAACGTCAGACCCCAGTAACCGATAAGTCATTTCTATGTGAGGCTCATAACGGGTTGAGAAACTATTGATAACACTTACCAGTAGATCTCCATATCAGCCCTGGCTAGGGACTTCCAGTTATAGCCAATTGAGCACAGCGCAACATCAACCCCCAATACCGGGAGAGACGAAACCCCTCCTATCGCTCATTGCCTCCATGTGATTCGGGATTGTACCCAAAAGCCACCGTTTTGCACGTTCTCTGAACGTGGTAAGGTGGAAATCAAAGCACAGTGGGAATCATACAAGACTCTATGACAATCTCGGGTCTACAGACTAACCTGTACCAGTGTCACCAGAGAACTGCTATCTGACGATAGGTATAATACCATCTAGGAGCTCTCGGCGAGTCCGTTCAGTGTACCCAGTCTCCACTGAGCACCCGTACACAATCTTTGATGTCAAATACCAATGGATGTGGGATCATCCATCGCCCATCATATAGGTCAATATGTGTATACGCTAGTCTACTCTGGAGTATCGATGCCATGTCTCGATACACCCTCGACTAGGAACAATTATAAGATGTACTCGTGGACTACCCTGGCCCTACTAGTATGATCTGTATCATAGTCCTAGTAGTCAAGTACATATCCTAAGGGCTTTATCAACATGTAAGAGCAAGACAGTAATACAATATAAGTCAACATGTTAAGACAAAGTAAAACTATATAGCATACTATCATGTCGAGCAAGAAAGTCCTCTCTATATATATCCAAGCATCCACCATAACATACATCATATGTACAACAATGGCCTCTAGGACATATACATAACTAACAATCTCTCACTTGCACTAAGGCCAGCTGTTGTAGTATCCCATACCCAACATTCCGAAGAGTCTCTCAAATTGTATCTGGGGTATGGCCTTCGTGAGTGGATCCGCATTGTTGTCCTTCATGATAACTCTCCTGGCCTCAATATCGCGTCGATCAACTATCTCCCGGATCAGGTGATACTGCCTGAGAATATGCCTGGATCTCTGATGGGACCTAGGTTCATTGGCAAAAACCACAGCTCCATTGTTATCACAATACAAAGGTATTGGATGTTCAATGGACAAAACCACTCCAAGTTCAGTTATGAACTTCTTCATCCAGACAGACTCTTTGGCAGCAGCATTGGCAGCGATGTATTCAGCCTCTATCGTCGAGTCTGCCACGGTTTCCTGTTTGGAACTCTTCCAACACACCGCCCCTCCATTGAGGGTAAAGACAAATCCCGAGTGCGACTTAGAGTCGTCCTTATCACTTTGGAAGCTCGAATCGGTAAAGGACTCCACCTGGAGTTCTCCGTTACCATAAACCAAGAACATCTCTTTAGTTCTTCTTAAGTACTTGAGAATGTTCTTCACAGCTGTCTAATGACTCTCTCCTGGATCTGCTTGATACCTACTCACTATACTTAGTGAGTATGCAACATCGGGTCTGGTACATAGCATCGCGTACATGATAGAGCCTACTGCCGAAGTATAGGGTATCCCTTGCATGCGAGCTCTCTCCAAATCTGTAACACCTTAGGATGCTATTAGTGGTTGATTATGTGAAAATATGGTTTTAGTAAAAATGTTTACCAAAATGGTTTTTAAATATTTTATAAAATTTAATGAATATTTTATTAGAATTTAATTGGGCTTGCACACACATGTGCATGTTAACCTAGGGCTAATTTGGGGTTAAACCATGCTTAGTAGCCATGGTGCTTTAACCTTGTCATTAGGTAAAATTGGAATTTAAATTAAGTAATTTAGTTTCAAAAAAAATTAATATATTGAATTTCCTTTTGGGTTGACTTGAGAAGGAGAGAGAGGGCATGGGAGACAAAGCATGCTTAGCATTAAATGAGGGGAGAGAAAATGCTATGCTTTGTCCCCTAACCCCCCTATCACTCTCTCTACTCTTTTTCAAAAAAAAAAAACCTTATTTTTCCTCACTTCACACACTCTCTCCCTCTCTCTTTTTCTGTCCAGCAGCAGCCCCCCCTCTCCCTCATTATTCTTCCTCTTCTTCCCTTCATTTAAGCCCCATTCTCTATTAAAAATCCCTTCCCTCTTCACTAAACCTCTTGTGTAAGCACTTCTTGTGAGTTCTTGAGGTAAATCTTTGCCTTTGAAGGCAAGGTTAGCAAGTTGAGCCATCACTAAACCCCTTTGAAGTATAAAGCTTACCCTAATCCTTTTCTTTTCTAAACTGTTAATTATTTAACTTAATTTAGGGTTTAAATGGTGTATTAGTGCTAGTTAAGTGATTTATATGTAGATTAGGTCAAGCAATGGTTTTTATGGCCTTATTAGCTTAACTAAGTGTAGTTAGTGCTGTTAAATCCAAGTTTTTGTCTCAGGTTACACCAAAACCCCTTGATGTATTAATTTTAGTGTTTAATTAGTGTTTAGTGAAGGTTTATTGCCGTTTTGAGATCTGCTTTTGACCCGGGTGCTTCAGGGAAAAGTTGAGTTTACTGGAGCATGTTCACTAGACCTAGACCACACACACGGAGCACGGGACTCTAATTCCTACACCAGGCCGTAGAAAAATCCTTTCTGGCCGCAAATTGCGGCCAGAGGGGTGAGTTGGGTGTCGGGGTTTGGGCTGGGGGAGTATGCTACATATTTAAGGTGTTTGGTATATGCAACTTTTCTTAATTCTGTTCGTATCAAAATCTGGAACTAAATACCTTGTTTTTAATACTTTTAAACTTGCGCAACACGTAGGTTTTATGAGTGGGTTTGGTGGTTGCTGTGTGTTACAGCGTGTCGAGGTAGTTTCAGATGCGTATACACACGTTTTGGCGTATCGAGTACACACACGGTTAGCTAGCGGCGCGAGTTTCTCGTTTGGTTTTGATATCGTGTTTTTGCGGGATTTTAGCTTATGTGTATTACTCTGTGTAAATTCTAAGTTCGCAGGTGGGTACTTCGGACGCCGCAAAAAAGGGGAAGCAGGTAGTCGGCTACACTTAGCACGAGATCACTGTGAGTAGATCTAACATCTACGGGAAAATCGCCAATATGGCGTTATGCATCAGGGCTTGATAGGATATTGTAGCCGCGTGTTATATTATATATTTATGTTAGTCCTGCATACGTACCATTGTAGCATACCCCTCTTTTGTTGTATATAGACATAGTATTTATGAGACACCACACTGATACTAACGGTTCATGCTGCACGAGCACAATTTGCATGCTACACACACACCGTTGGTAATTGCCATGACACTCGCACTATAGAATTGCTATGAACCATACATCGTTTAGCTTACCTCATCATCAATGATTAGATATGATTCTGTTCCTTTGCGTGCATACATATTATACACTCATTCTTGCGCATGTATATCTTGTGCATTCATACCTACACATTTCATATACATAGATGATGCTGGCTTTGATTTCTAGAAAATGGGAATCGCATGAGATATTTTCAAAACTGGATCCATTTAAAAGAGTGGTTTTTCCTTTCTACTTGTTGTACAAGTTTATGCGGCATACGACACATTGCATGGATTTACGCATTGAGTTTTAGATTTCATGTGATTTCCGAATTTGAGAACCGTGCTACTATTTTAAGAAAGTATGCACTGTTTTGAAAACCCGGTTTCTCTGCATTTGATATTTCAATTCGTCCACCATGCGTTTTCTCGGTTCTGAGACGTGTGACATGTGAAATCCTATTCGAGGAGGAGGATGATCCGTTTGCGGGTTCATGGTATACCCGGTATGGTACCTCAGGGCGAGAGAGAGATTTCGTGTGGATAACGATGAGCCTGGCAGAGGGACTACTACCTACCGGTGATTGGTTAGACCTGGCGGTTATCCGGAGGATACTGATCAGAGTCGAGAGATGAATACGGGCTGACCCGTACTGCCGGGGCCAAGGGCCGATTCTGCAGACGTAGCCCGATATATGAGGATTTGCGTGTCGATACTGGACACGAGTATTTCATGATATTCTCGAGTGCCGATGTTGGGCACTCATGTTTTCATGATATTTACAGGATATGAGGGCCGATTAGATTGACGGCGCCTGAGTTTTATTGGGATTTGGGGTGTATTTGATGGACACCGGGTATTTTGCCACGATGATGATTCGTGCAGATGATATTTTATCCCATGCTCAGCATTCATAGATATACATTGCATCATGTAGTTGTAGTACCTGACAGAGTACCTTGCATGATTATTGCATACCCAGATTACCATATTGATGTTATCAGATTGCACATGTTAGACTATCGCAGTACGTGCATACCTGTGATTACATTTATATGTTATTTACTATTCACGAGTTGGCAACTCACCCCCGTTGTGCCACAGCGTTTGCAGGTCCACCCTCAAAGTAGTTGCGGCAGGGCTACCTCATTGTATCTTTTTGGCTACGGATACCATTGCAGTTGGCGAGTGAGCCGTTTTGCCTTTAGGTGGGTTTTGTGGTATCCATTTATTTCCATTGTACTCTCTATTGTATCTAGTACTCTCCATCTACCATTTCATGTATTGACTTAGAGACCAGTTGTGAGGACGATGTATATTATTTTGTACTCTGGATGTCGAGCTCGTGTGACCTGGCTTTATTTATGCAGTTCTTCACTTATATTGTTCATTCTTCGCTACGGCGTCGTATACTATTATTGTGGTGGTTGTTTCCGCCGTTGGGTGTGATTGTTCATGTTTGGGGATGCTTTATTCTAATTGTATGTCATTTTACTTATATCATGTCTTGTACCCGATTCCGGGGCTAGTTTTTACAAAGGAGGTGCTGCCGAAATTTTTAAGAAAATAACTCAAACTTTAAAAATTTTTACTCGAGTTTTCTAAATGTTTTAAACCAATGTTTTCAACACCCACTACTTTTAATGGTTTTGATTTCTTAGTTTCGGCTTACTTAATCGCGTTACGCCTGTAGACGTTACGTGGTTAAGTGCCGGTCACGGGCCGAACTTTGGGTCGTGACAAAGTTGGTATCAGAGCGTTGGTTTTACATTTCGGAGTGTAGGATGACCCTGGTATGATGGAGTAGGTAGGTGAAGCAGAGTGGCGTAGCGTGTATGTTCCGCGGCATACTCATGACACGGTACTTCGCCTAAGTGACCTTAGGACTTATTTGTTGAAATTCCTTCGTGATTATATACATTTTGTGATTTGATTTCCGTATTCTTATCGAACCTTGTTTCATTTCCAGCCATTATGCCGCCGAAGACTATGAGGGCGCAGAGAGTGGCCGCGAGAGCCGAGATTAGAGTTGATTCGTCCGAGACGAGGACTGACCCGGGCAGTACACCCGTTGTATCGGAGCAGATTGTTCCCCTTCGACGGACCATGCTGCTATGTTAGGGCCCAGTATGCAGGAGTTACGCCAGATGATGGGGTTGTTAGTTGAGGCCCTTCGAGAGCAGCGACCAGAGGTAGTTCCACCCATTACAGGGACCGCGATGGTATCTATAGTTCAGGCAGTTGCTCCTGCAGCTACAGAGGTGATCGCAGTATCGTTATCAGAGTTTATGAGGCTGAAGCCTCCGGTCTTCACAGACACCGATGCAGCCGAGGATCCACAGTCTTTTATCGATCGGATGGCCAGGATATGCCATTCATTGAGGTGCTCCAACGCGATATGGGTTGAGTTCGCGAGCTTTCGCCTGGAAGGTCTTGCGCAGAAGTGGTGCTAGTCGACAGAGAAGGGCAGAGCAGCAGGTCTTCCTCCCATGACCTGAGCCGAGTTTGTGACGGTATTTCTTGCCCGTTTCCTTCCACAGAGTGTCAGAGATTCTATAGCGCACAGGTTCGAGTCCTTACGACAGACTCCGGAGATGACAATGGCAGAGTACGATGTACTGTTTACCGAGCTATCTATGTATACCCCATATTTGGTAGCTACTGAGGAGATGCGGGTCAAGAGGTTTGTTCGAGGCCTGCTTACCCCGTTGTTTCTTGCGATCAGCGCACAGCATTGCGAGACCTATGCAGCAGCTGTGGATGCAGCCCTGTTAGTCGAGGAGCGTCTTGCTGAGACTTCGGTAGTTCCAGAACCGAAGAGAGTTCGTACTGATATGTCTTCCCAGAGGCTGATGGGTAGGCGCCACGGCAGACCGCCTCCACGCCGTGATGATTACAGAGGTTCAAGACGAGGTCAGTTATATAACACCTATCAACAGGGCCGGCAGTCACCGTCTAGATGTTTCCGGTGCGGAAGTACTTATCATCAGGTTCGAGATTGTCCAGAGCCACGTGAGGGCAAGACAGCAGTACCGTGTGTCACTTTACCACGTTCACCACCTCAGAGAGTGTTGCCTCTTACACCTGCTATTGCTCCGTGTCAGACTTATGCACAGAGAGGTCGTGGCCGTGGAGCGTTCGTTCAGAGAGGACGGGGTGACCGAGGTAGAGGACAGCCAGTTGCTGGCAGAAAACACCCAGTCGCAGATGGAGGGCAGGCACGGGTTTTCGCCTTGACGCATCCGGACGTGCAAGCGTCCAATGCAGTGGTCTCAGGTACTCTTTCAGTATGTTCTATTGACGCACACGTGTTGTTTGATCCGGGATCCACGCACTCGTACGTTTCCACACACTTTGTGCTGAGTTTAGGCAGAGAGTTAGGTTTGCTTGACCAGCCGCTTGTTATGACCATTCCCGTTGGCGAGTCGTTTGTTGCGAGGCACGTATTCCGGTCGTGTGTTGTATGTTTTGGTGAGAGAGAGTTTCCTGTCGACTTGATCCTTCTTGATATGTTGGACTTCGACGTTCTCTTGGGGATGGACTGGTTAGCCACGTGCTACGTGTCTTTGGACTGCCGTGAGAAGACAGTTAGGTTTTATTTTCCCGGCGAGTCGGTTTTTGTTGTGCAGGGGGACTGTGGTGCCGCCCCTCACAGTTTGATTTCGTCTCTTCGCACTAGACAGCTTTTGAGGAAAAGATGTCAGGGATTTCTAGCGTATGTTAGCGATACTAGAGCTGCAGAGGTTCCTTTGGACCGGATCCTGATTGTTAGTGAGTTCTTTGATGTGTTCCCTGACGAGCTGCCTGGGCTACCGCCTGAGCGCGATATTGTTTTCTGCATTGACTTGATTCCCGGCACGGGGCCTATTTCCATACCGCCTTATCAGATGGTCCCGATGGAGCTTAGTGAGTTGAAGGGTCAGTTGCAAGATTTGCTGGATAAAGGGCTTATTCGACCTAATGTGTCTCCTTGGGGTGCTCCTGTCCTGTTCGTCAAGAAGAAGGACGGCAGTTTGCGCTTGTGTATTGATTACCGTCAGCTGAACAGGCTTACCGTACGGAACAGATATCCTTTACCACGTATCGATGACTTGTTCGACCAGCTTCATGGTGCGGGATACTTTTCGAGGATTGACTTGCGATCAGGATACCATCAGTTGCGAGTCCGGCAGGAGGATATTCCGAGGACGGCTTTTCGCACGCGTTACGGCCACTATGAGTTTTTGGTGATGTCGTTCGGACTCACCAACGCCCCAGCAGCATTTATGGACTTGATGAACCTCGTCTTTAGGATGTATCTTGATTAGTTCATCATCGTATTCATCGACGATATCTTAGTGTACTCCCAGAGCCGAGAGGAGCATGAGCAACACTTGCGTATTACGTTGCAGACCTTGAGGGAGCATCAGATGTTCGCTAAATTCTCCAAGTGCGCATTCTGGCTCGACATTGTAGACTTCTTGGGTCACGTGGTGACGAGAGGTGGCATATGTGTGGACCCAAAGAAGATCGAGGCCGTTCAGCAATGGCCCAGACCAGCATCAGTTACGGAGGTCCACAGCTTCCTAGGACTGGCCGGCTACTACCGACGATTTATTCAGGACTTCTCCCGTATCGCTGCACCATTGACCGGATTGACCCAGAAGGGAGTTCCTTTTGATTGGACGGAGGCGTACGAGCATAGCTTTCAGCAGTTGCAGAATCGTTTGACTACGGCGCCGGTGTTATCTTTGCCTTCGGGATTGGGCGGATTTGTGGTCTATTGTGACGCTTCTCGAGTAGGACTAGGGTGCGTATTGATGCGGCACGACAAGGTTATCGCTTACGCTTCTCGGCAGCTGAAGAAACATGAACATAACTACCCCATTCATGATTTGGAGTTGGCTGCAGTGGTGTTTGCACTCAAGATCTGGAGACATTACCTATACGGCGAGGCGTGCCAGATATTCATGGACCACAAGAGCTTGAAGTATATATTACAGCAGCGAGACCTGAATCTGAGACAGCGCCGTTGGATGGAGCTAGTGAAGGACTACGATTGTGAGATCCTTTATCATCCGGGAAAGGCGAATGTAGTGGCAGATGCTTTGAGTCGGAGGCCCGGAGGTTGTCTATCTTGTTTGAGCGCAGTGCAGAGGCAGTCATCGGCAGATTGGCAGATTCTATGCGACAGCCGAGTGCAGTTCGAGTTTACTCCGACCGGGGGACAGCTTGCGCATATCCGTGCACGTCCACAGTTTCTTGACCGTATCCGCGAGGCGCAGCCCAGTGATGACCGTATTTCAGAGATCAGGGGGCAGATTAGATAAAGCAGAGACTTCGAGTTTGTGATCGATGATCAGGGGCTACTGTGATTTGGGACTCGACTATGCGTACTAAATTCTGAGGGACTGAGGCGTGAGATTCTCAAGGAGGCGCATCGATCGGTGTACTGCGTTCATCCAGGTTCCACCAAGATGTACCATGATCTGAGGGATGTTTACTAGTGAGAAGGGATGAAGAGGGACGTCACAGACTTTGTGTCGAGATGCCTGACTTGTCAGCAAGTCAAGGCCAAGCACCAGAGGCCCGCAGGAGAGTTGCAGCCTTTGCCCATTCCGGAGTGGAAATGGGAGCAGATTTTTATGGACTTCATTGTGGGTCTACCCAGGACCAGTCGATGGTACGACTCCATTTGGGTTATCGTTGATCGATTGACGAAAGTGGCTCACTTCTGCCAGTGAAGACCACTTTTGGATTTGCTCAGTACGCCCAGATATGCATCGACGAGATTGTATGATTGTATGGCATCCCGACTTGTATCGTGTCCGACCGAGGCACCCAGTTCACCAGCCGACTGTAGCAGAGAGTTCAGGAGGCTTTGGGCACCCGCTTGAGTTTCAGCATAGCATTCCATCCGCAGACCGACGGCCAGTCAGAGCGGACTATTCAGACTCTTGAAGATATGCTTCGAGCTTGTATTCTAGATTTCGGTGGCAGCTGGGATCGTCATTTGCCCTTAGTGGAGTTCTCCTACAATAATAGCTTCCAAGATACGATTTAGATGGCACCTTTCGAGGCTTTGTATAGGAGGAGATGTCGATCGCCCGTCTATTGGACAGAGCTCAGCGAGAGCAGTATTTTGGGGCCGCAGATCGTACAGGAGACGACCAAGAAGATACAGTTGATTCGAGAAAGGATGATGACAGCTTAGAGTAGGCAGAAATCGTATGCTGACAGATGCCGTCGCAGACTCGAGTTCGCAGTTGGCGATCATCTTTTTTTGAGGGTCTCTCCGATGAAGGGCGTGATGAGATTTGGGCGGAAAGGGAAGCTTAGTCCCAGATTTATAGGTCCCTTTGAGATCCTCGAGCGTGTGGGCACAGTGGCATATCGTTTGGCTCTTCCACCCGACTTCCCAGATGTTCACCCCGTATTCCATGTGTCGATGCTTCGCAGATACCTTCATGAACCTTCTCACATGATTCAGCATCAGACCGTTCAGCTCGAGCGCGATCTTTCGTTCACCGAGCAGCCAGTAGTGATATTGGACCGGCAGGTGAAGAAGCTTCGATCAAAGGTCTTGCCATCTGTGAAGGTGCTTTGGCGCAGCCCGAATGGTGAAGAGATCGCTTGGGAGGCCGAGGGCAAGATGTGGAAGAAATTCCCTCATCTCTTTGAAGGTACGTGTAGCTATATTTTAAATTCGGGGACGAATTTCTTAAAGGGGGGAAGATTGTAACACCTTAGGATGCTATTAGTGGTTGATTATGTGAAAATATAGTTTTAGTAAAAAGGTTTACCAAAATGGTTTTTAAATATTTTATAAAATTTAATGAATATTTTATTAGAATTTAATTTGGCTTGCACACACATGTGCATGTTAACCTAGGGCTAATTTGGGGTTAAACCATGCTTAGTAGCCATGGTGCTTTAACCATGTCATTAGGTAAAATGGGAATTTAAATTAAGTAATTTAGTTTCAAAAAAAATTTGATATATTGAATTTCCTTTTGGGTTGACTTGAGAAGGAGAGAGGGAATGGGAGACAAAGCATGCTTGGCATTAAATGAGGGGAGAGAAAATGCCATGCTTTGTCCCCTAACCCCCTCTCACTTTCTCTACTCTTTTTCACCAAAAAAAAAAAACCCTCATTTTTCCTCACTTTACACACTCTCTCTCCCTCTCTTTTTCTGTCCAGCAGCAGCCCCCCTCTCCCTCATCATTCTTCTTCTTCCTCCCTTCATTTAAGCCCCATTCTCCATTAAAAATCCTTTCCCTCTTCAATAAACCTCTTGTGTAAGCACTTCTTGTGAGTTCTTGAGGAAAATCTTTGCCTTTGAAGGCAAGGTTAGCAAGTTGAGCCATCACTAAACCCCTTTGAGGTATAAAGCTTACCCTAATCCTTTTCTTTGCTAAACTTTTAATTATTTAACTTAATTTAGGGTTTAAATGGTGTATTAGTTCTAATTAGGCGATTTATGTGTAGATTAGGTCAAGTAATGGTTTTTATGGCCTTATTAGCTTAACTAAGTGTAGTTAGTGCTGTTAAATCAAAGTTTTTGTCTCAGGTTATACTAAAAACCCCTAATGTATTGATTTTAGTGTTTAATTAGTGTTTAGTGAAGATTTATTGCTGTTTTGAGATCTGCTTTTGACCCGGGTGCTTCAGGGAAAAGTTGAGTTTACTGGAGCATGTTCACTAGACCAAGACCACACACACGGAGCACGGGACCCTAATTCCTACACCAGGCCGCAGAAAAATTCTTTCTGGCCTCAAATTGCGGCCAGAGGGGTGAGTTGGGTGTCGGGGTTTGGCTGGGGGAGTCTGTTACATATTTAAGGTGTTTGGTATATGCAACTTTTCTTAATTCCGTTCGTATCAAAATCTAGAACTAAATACCTTGTTTTCAATACTTTTAAACTTGTGCGACACGTACGTTTTATGAGTGGGTTTGGTGGTTTCTGTGTGTCGCAGCGTGTCAGGGTAGTTTCAGACACGTATACACACATTTTGGCGTATCGAGTACATACGCGTTTAGCTTGCGACACGAGTTTCTCGTTTGGTTTTGATATCGAGTTTTTGCAGGATTTTAGTTTATGTGCATTACTTTGTGTAAATTCTAGGTTCGTAGGCGGGTACTTCGGACGCCGCAAAGAAGGGGAAGCAGGTGGTCGGCTACACTTAGCACGAGATCACTGTGAGTAGATCTAACATCTACGGGAAAATTGCCCGTATAGCCTTATGCGTTAGGGCTTGATAAAATATTGTAGTCGCGTGTTATATTATATATTTATGTTGGTCCTGCATATGTACCATTATAGCATACCCCTCTTTTATTGTATATAGACATAGTATTTATGAGACACCACACTGATACTAACGGTTCATGCTGCAAGAGCACAATTTGCATGCTACACACACCGTTAGTAATTGCCATGACACTCGCACTATAGAATTGCTATGAACCATACATCGTTTAGCTTACCTCATCATCGATGATTAGATATGATTTTGTTCCATTGCGTGCATACATATTATACACTCATTCTTGCGTATGTATATCTTGTGCATTCATACCTACACATTTCATATACATAGATGTTGCTGGCTTTGATTTCTAGAAAATGGGGACCGCATGAGATATTTTCAAAACTGGATCCATTTAAAAGAGCGGTTTTCCCTTTTTACTTATTGTACGAGTTTATGCGGCATACGACACATTGCATGGATTTACCCATTGAGCTTTAGATTTCATGTGATTTCCGAATTTGAGAACCGTGGTATTATTTTAAGAAAGTATGTACTGTTTTGAAAACCTGGTTTCTCTGGATATGATATTTCAGTGCGTCCACCATGCGTTTTCTCGGTTCTGAGACGTGTGACATGTGAAACCCGATTCGAGAAGGAGGATGATCCGTTTGCGGGTTCATGGTGGACCCGGTATGGTACACTGGGGCGAGAGAGAGATTTCGTGTGGATGACGATGAGCCTGGCAGAGGGACTACTACCTACCGGTGATTGGTTAGACATGGCGGTTATCTAGGGGATACTGACCAGAGTCAAGGGATGGATATGGGCCGACCCGTACTGCCGGGGCCAAGGGCCGATTCCGCAGACGGAGCCCGATATATGAGGATTTACGTGTCGATACTGGACACGAGTATTTCATGATATTCTCGAGTGCCGATGTTGGGCACTCATGTTTTCCATGAGATTTACAGGATACGAGGGCCGATTAGATTGACGGCGCCTGAGTTTTACTGGGATTTGGGGTGTATTTGATGGACACAGGGTATTTTGCCACGATGATGATTCGTGCAGATGATATTTTATCCCATGCTCGACATTCATAGATATGCATTGCATCATGTAGTTGCAGTACCTGATAGAGTACCTTGCATGATTATTGCATACCTAGATTACCATATTGATGTTATCAGATTGCACATGTTAGAGTATCGCAGTATGTGCATACCTGTGATTACCTTTATATGTTATTTACTATTCACGAGTTGGCAACTCACCCCCATTGTGCCACAGTGTTTGCAGGTCCACCCTCAGAGTAGTTGTGGCAGGACTACCTCATTGTATCTTTTTGGCTACGGATACCATTGCAGTTGGCGAGTGAGCCGTTTTGCCTTTAGGTGGGTTTTGCGGTATCCATTTATTTCCATTGTACTCTCTGTTGTATCAAGTACTCTCCATCTACCATTTTATGTATTGACTTAGAGACCAGTTGTGAGGACGATGTATATTATTTTGTACTCTGGATGTCGAGCTCGTGTGAGCCGGCTTTATTTATGCAGTTTTATCTTTTATGTTGTTCTTACTTATATTATTCATTCTTCGCTACGGCGTTGTATACTATTATTGTGGTGGTTATTTCCTCCGTTGAGCGTGATTGCTCCCGTTTGGGGATGATTTATTCTAATTGTATGTCATTTTACTTATATCATGTCTTGTACCCGATTTCGGGGCTAGTTTTTACAAAGGAGGTGCTGCCGAAATTTTTAAGAAAATAACTCAAACTTTAAAGATTTTTATTCGAGTTTTCTAAATGTTTTAAACTAATGTTTTCAACACCCACTACTTTTAATGGTTTTGTTTTTTGGGTTTCGGCTTACTTAATCGCGTTACGCCTGTAGACGTTACGTGGTTAAGTGCCGATCACGGGCCGAACTTTAGGTCGTGACAAAATCAGTCTTAGGAGACATCTCTTTGGAGAGAGTGAGTCCAGAGATCGTGGGTAAATTCCCACGCTTGGATTCTTTCATACTAAACCTCTTTAGTATGGTGTCAATGTACCTGGATTGAGACAATCCCAGTATCCGTTTAGATCTATCTCTATAGATCTTAATCCCGAAAATGCAGGAGGCATCACCTAGATCTTTCATTGAGAATCTTTATGATAAAAAGAGTTGGCCGAGTGCAGCATAAGAACATCATTTCCTATCAAGAGTATGTCATTCACGTACAATACGAGGAAGACAACCTTACTCTCTGCCACCTTCTTGTAAGTACAAGGTTCATCTACGTTCTTAATGAAGTCAAACTCTTTGACTACCACATCAAAATAGATGTTCCAACTCCGCGATGCCTGCTTTAACCCGTAGATGGATTTAAGCAGCTTGCACACCTCTCCGCTGCTCCCACTTTCTATGAAAGCCTCTAGATGAGTCATGTATATGCACTCCTCTAAATCCCCATTCAGAAAGGCGGTCTTTATATACATTTGCCAGATTTCGTAGTCATGGTATGCAGAAATGGCAAGTAAGATCTGGATGGACTTAAGCATAGCCACTGTAGAAAAGGTTTCATCATAATCCACATCTGGTGGTTGACAAAAACCCTTTGCAACAAGTCTAGCTTTGAAAGTCTCAACTTTTCCATCTACACTAAGTTTCTTCTTAAAGATCCATTTTCTCCCAATGGGTTTTACCCCTTCAGGAGCAACTTCCAAAGTCCATACTTTGTTGGTGTACATGGATTCCATCTCAGAACGCATTGCATCCAGCCATTTCACAGAGTCACCACTTGTGATGGCCTGCTCGAAGCTAGTCGGGTCATCATCTTCCATGATGCAATCCTTGCTCCCACCATCAATGAGAAAACCGTAGTATCTCTCAGGTGGATGAGAAACCCTTCTAGATCAGCAGAGAGGCTGGGGTTCGTCAGGAACTATTGAATCATCTGGTTCCAACAAATCATCAGTTGTAGTTTGTGTCGCTGGAACTTCTTCCAGCTCTACCTCTTCGCCACTAATTTCTTTTACAAGAAATTCCTTTTCTAAAAAGGTGGCATATTGAGAAATAAACACCTTTTTTTCCTCACCGTGGTAGAAGATATATCCATAAGAATCTTTTGGATATCCCACAAACTTACACAGACCTGATCTTGCCTCGATCTTGTCCGGATTTTACTTTTTAACATAGGCCGGACAACCCCATATCTTAACTCGTTTAAGAGATGGTCTCTTCCCATTCCATATCTCATATGGAGTGGTAGGCACCGTTTTGGTTGGAACTCTATTCAATAGGTATGCAGCCGTCTCCAGCGCATAACCCCAAAAGGAAAGAGGTAACTCAGCGGTGCTCATCATAAAGCGTACCATATCTAATAGAGTGTGATTCCTCTGTTCCGATATACCGTTGTGCTGTGGTGTATACGGAGGAGTAAGCTGAGAGAGAATCCCATTCTCTTTTAGATAGTCCCGGAACTCATTGCTCAAGTATTCTCATCCTCGATCAGATCGAAGAATCTTAATACTTTTACCCGTTTGGTTCTCGACTTCGTGCGTATATTCTTTGAATTTCTCAAAAGTTTCAGACTTGTGTTTCAACAGGAACACATGTCCGTATCTTGAGAGATAGTCAGTGAATGTAATGAAGTACAAAGAACCATTCCTGGAATGGTCACTACCTGGAGAGAGAGAGAGAAGAAAACACTTTAGCGTATGCTCTTACAAGATTAAATTGGTTATTATCTTATCTAATCAGGATGGCTCTGTTCATATCATAATATTGCATTATTATATTCCCCATTCCTAGTCATTTTACAAATAAACAGGTGCTTTTGACCCATGTCTGCTAATTAGTTGCAGGTTACAGGTTCTTGGAATAAAAACAGTGAAAAAGACAAAAGACGAAACAAAAGTGAGACTTCGACCAACAAACAGAGAATCTTGATAAAGCCTACACAAAGATCAGTTCACAAAGCATAAGGCAGCGCAAGATTCAAGACTTCGTCACAAAGCAACGGTAAAAGTTCACTACAATTATTCACTGTGGAATCTGGAAGAAGCCTAGAAGCTAACCTGAGAAAAGAACCAAAGAAATAGGGAGACAAAAACACCCAGAAGCATTGCAGAAAACACGAAGCACTAAACACCCAACTTGGCCGCGGAACCGCGGCCAAGGCATGCTATTGGCCGCGGAACCGCGGTCGGGTTAGGCCCGTGTCGGTGGAAAAAAATTCGGTGCGCTGCGGATCGTTGACTTGGTCTTTTTCTTAGGGGGTATTTTTGTAAAATCAGACATGACGCGATTGTAACCTAGGGTTTCTATGAATCTATAAATAGAGACCCTAAAACCTTTTCTAGGGTATGCCTCTTTTCATTTCATAAATTCAGATCTGTACTGTGTTAATATTTGGAGAGAGCCATCAATAAAAATTAGTAAGTTCTTTTAATTTCATTGCTTTAGTTTACTTTTAATTTAGAATGTTCTTAAATTCCCTAATGAGCGAGTAGTCTCCTCGCTTGTTAGGGTTAGTTTTAGGGAAAGGTTTGAGAGATGAGATCTCTCACCCCTTTCTTGCCCCATCACACATAATAATTAGAACTCCATGCATACACGCACACACTGCTCCCTGCGGCACCTTACCCCTCGGGGTAACGGTGATACCGTAGTATAAAGGACCGGTTGAGCATGTTTTCCATGGAGGTTAGGGTAAGGATCGATAAAGGAATGACAAGAACCTAAAGGAAGAAACACCGTTTCTTCCCGATGGTACTAATCCTTTTTATTGATAATTAACATAACACCTAATAGATCTAAAATAGGGTATTGAAAGCGGTGAGGAAACTTCAATCTCCCAACTTACCCTAGACCTAACCCTAGCAAGACTTAGATCTAGATAATCTTAGTATAAATCAATTTAGGTTTTAGAAATAATCAAATCCGACACCCATCGGAATTAACTCGTAAAAGCAATTAGGAAAATACAAAATCCCTGTGGACCGACCCGTACTCACCGGCTAGCTACCAAGCGATGCCGTTCTTGATTGCGGTAACATATATTTTTTTGATCTATAAAATCTCTTTAAATCAAATGGCGCCATTGCCGGGGATGGCGTAGTATTTCCTTTTTGCAATTTCGGGTTAATCTAAATTAAAAAATCATAAAAACATAAAAGAAAAAATTATAAATTTTTTTATCATTTATTGTTTGAAGGATATTTTTTGTGAATCTTTGCAGGATCGACGGATCTGGAAAAATCCATTGTGCGAAATAGAAAACGGGAGATCCGAACAGAAGGGGATTTCAAAAACAGAACAGCAGAAACAATCTTGGGATCTGAACCAGCCTCTTGACCGCGCTTCCGCCGCGCAAACCTAGATTTGACCGCACATCCGCGGCAAGAAGGTGATATCATCCACACCAAAATTTTCTCGGGATCTGAACTGTTAAGACGACCGCCCTTCCGCCGCCATAGCCAGCTTCCAACCGTGGATCCGCTGCAGGTTAAACTCTTCAGCACGTGGGTAAAATTCTCGGGATCCGTGCAGCCTGTTCCACCGTGCAACCGCCGCGCATTGCCTATTCCGACCACGGAAACGCGGCTATCTGGTGACTTCAGCATGTGGATCCTCTCTGTAAGTCTTCTGATTTTCTCCTCTGTAAATCCCGATATATCTTTTGTCAAATCTCCTGCAGGATTCTTTGCGCTTAAAAAATCTTTCCCCTTCCAATAACAAATCTTGTGCAGGATTCTTTGCGCCGTGCTTAAAAAGAAAATTGATTGCTAATGAATTACTGTTTTGCATATCTTTAATCGGACTTTAAGGGGCTTGAGACCAATCCAGATTTGGCGGGGATTTCATCACCCTTCCCAGGACCCCAGAAATCACATAAGGCATTTGCATTGACCAATCTTTAATTAAAAATACTAGACTCATCCCTAAGGACGTCACGCTCAATAGGACAGAGGACTAGTTGTAGGCAACGGTCTTTGATCCTAACCTGACTTTGCGGTGTCTAGGCAAGTGTGTCTAAGGCGAGTGGTTACTTAATTAGGGCCACTACTTGTAGTGGAGAGCCTCCCACTCGCCTGGCACTTACCTGGCCGCAATTGGCGGTGAAGAGGCAGTTTGAGGTTCTATTTCTAGCCCTTTGGAACAGTTAGGAGCTGTCTAGCTGACCTAGGTGACCCTAGATCTAGGCCTGATTGTGCATTTTTGGTTGATCGAAAGTGTGTCTTAGCCCTTTATCGAAAAATCTTTTTTGCAAAAAGTTCCAAATTAAAAAAGAAAAAAAAGGGGAAAAGGAATTTTTTTTTTAAAAAACTTGAAACTTGTCGCTCAAAATCCTTGCACCCCACCACCACCCACCTTCTTCTCATTGACATTTTCTTACCTCCACATTCTGTTTTTCACCTTTTTGACTACACTACCTCTTTAGTGTATGTCACTTTGGACTAGGGACACTAGCGCCCGATTAGTCCGTGTTTCGTTGGTACCGACTGACGAACCTTTCGACTCCGAAGTCGAAATTCCTTCCACCTCCTTACCTCCACCTTCAAATTCTTCTTCCGAAGGTATGTCGGGATATAATCCCAACAACACCTTACCCACGGGACTGATTCCACCTCCGTTAGGTGCGAATAACCCGAACCACCCGTCTGTTGTAGCGCCCCAACGAATCGCGCTCCAGGATCTCTTCTACCATGTCCGCACCTCCTTACCTACCTGTCTTTCACCCCCACCGGCAAATGGGGAAAATTTTGAGATAAAACCCCACTTCATCAATATGCTGCAAAAATTTCACGGATTGGAATCCGAAGATGCCTATATCTTTATCAATAAATTCCAAAACGTTTGCGCCATGATGAAAACAACCCAATTATCAGATGATGCTATAAGGCTAAGGGTCATTCCTTTCACCTTATGTGACTTAGCCGAGAAGTGGCTATACAGCACAGCATCACATTCAATTAGAAATTGGGACGAGTTTGTTAAAGCTTTTCTTAAAAAGTTTTATCCTCATCACAAGACTGCGAGAATTCACAATGAGATAATACAATTTTCCCAGCTTCCTTCCGAACCATTTTGGAAGTGTTTTGAAAAATTCAAGGACCTACTTCTTCAATGCCCTCACCATGGGATCGAAAATTGGCAACTTTGCCAAACATTATATGAGGGATTGAACCCGGCAACGAAGCAATTGCTAGAAACCATTTGTAAAGGTCACTTTCTAACCAAATCTAGTGAGGAAGCATGGCAGTTTCTCGAGGATCTTAGTGAACAAACAATTCAGTGGGAGAGCACAAAGACCACCTCATCTTCTTCTATTGGTCAATCTAGGGAAGGCATACATCAATTAGATATGTCGATTGCTATGAAGGCCGAGATGGCCACACTTACGAAAAAGCTAGAAGCCATTGAGACCAAACTCTCATCGACTTCTCCTGCCCTTGCTTTACCCCCACGAACTGTTTGTGCTTGTTGTTCGGATCCATCACACCTTACCGAAGAGTGTTCTTACAATCCACCTGTTCAAGGACAAGATCAAGTCAATGCTGCCCTTCAGCAACGACAAAGAAATGATCCTTACTCTTCGACCTATAATCCGGGTTGGAGGAGTCACCCAAATTTTGCTTGGAATCACAATCAACAATTCCAAGGAAACAACAACTTTCAAAGGCCTCCTCCTCCACAACAACAAGCACCCGAACAAACTCAATACCAGCAACCTTTCCAACCACATCCTTATCCAAATAAAACTAATAATTTTTTTCAACCAAATGATGATAAGGTTATCTCGCTCGAAAAAAGTCTAGATGCGTTTCTCAAACAATCTACAGAATCTGCAGCAAGGTTGGAAAATTTCATCCAGTCTTTGGTGCACAACAATGCTTCATACGATCAAAGCATCAAATCTATTGAGGCACAAATTGCACAACTAACTGTTGCGTTGAGCGAGAGAGAAAAGGGAAAGCTTCCATCTCAACCATTGCCTAATCCCGGTCACACACACAACGCACATGCATATCAAAATCATAATGTAAATGCGGTGACCACGTTGAGATCTGGAAAAGTGTTGGAAAATAACGTGGGTACTAGTGATGACACCCCCGCCGGTGGTTCTCCTTCTTCTCCTTCTTCTTCATCTTCTTCTCCTTCTTCTTCATCTTCTTCTTCTTCACCTTCATCCTCTCCGCTAGAGCCTATTCTTCATTCTTCAAAAGGCTCTTCTTCTTCTAATCCGAACGGACCCACTTCTCACAACATGAACACACCCACACTGGGATCCGTTCCAACTCCACATTCTACTCCACAGACATTGGACTCAACAGATTTTCAACATGCTCCATTTCCAAACAGGTTGAGTCCTAATAAACCAACTCCACAAATGGAGAAGATTGTGGAGTTATTTAAACAGGTTAGCATAAATATACCTCTCTTGGATGCAATCCAACAAGTCCCTTCATACGCGAAAATCTTAAAGGGCTTATGCACCTCGAAGAGAAAATCTCAAATACCCAAGAAAGTTCTAGTGGCTAGTGCAGTGAGCAATGTTATTAACCCACCTCAACCCTTACCCCAAAAACGAAAAGACCCTGGCTGTCCTATGATTTCAATAACAATTGGGGATAAGAAAATCAATCGAGCACTTTTAGATCTTGGGTCTGGTGTTAACCTGCTTCCCTACTCCGTGTTTGAGCAATTAGGGGTTGGAGAGTTGAAACCCACTCGTTGTACTCTCCAAATGGCTGATCAATCAATCACCCATCCTAGGGGTGAGCTAGAGGATGTGTTGATCAAAGTTGGGGACTTCATATTCCCCGTTGATTTTATTGTTATGGACACACAACCTGTTGCTAACCTACGGAACCAAATTCCGGTGATCCTCGGTCGACCATTTTTAGCTACTTCCAATGCCGTAATAAATTGTTGCAATGGCTCCATGACTCTATCCTTCGGGAAAATGTCTAGTGAGTTCAATATTTACAAGTTAGGAAGTCTGCCCCCCATGCCTAAAACTAGTACACGAGAAGTTTGCTCTATTCACGAAATCACGCAGGAGGACTGCGAGCTTGAAAGATTTCTGTTTGATGAGAACATTTTTGACGCTACTAGTGCGTCCCTCCTTGAATCTACCACAGTTGACACAACCGATATTGATTATGAATGTTTCACTTTTTTGGATGATTTTGATGACTCACCGCCCGAATATGAGACTTTTGAATTTTTGGACGAGTTAGTTGAACCATCCGAATCGGTTGTTTGCAGTGATTTCGAACCAGTGTTCGAGTCCTTTGAGTTCGAGGTAGATTCCCCAATTTTACCTATGATCGTTTCGCCTCTGAAACTCGAACTCACTCCTTTGCCATCTCACCTTAAATATGCTTACATAGGTGAGAATGAGACCTTTCCCGTTATCATATCGGCCTATCTAGCCTTTGAGCAAGAGAACGCCCTTTTAATGGTCTTACAAGATAAGCGGCAAGCTTTCGGCTGGACTATGGCGGACATCGAGGAGATTAGTTCCCTCATAATTGAACATCATATGCATATGATGGATGATGCCAAGTCGATAAAGGATCCACAGAAACATCTTTGGGATAGTGTGGATTCTTAACTTCCTCCTTTAGAAGTCGAACCACCCCCTTTTCTTTTAATAAGCTACGAGAATGCCAATTTTCCACTGATTGCTGATCATTCCCATTCTCGTTTTCATTCATCACCACCTCCCATCTATTCACTTCCACACTTTCCATACCACCACTTCTATCTTCCCCAATTCTTTTTGGATCGGTACAACATGTTCTTCCACCAACCGATACTCTATACAGATAAATTTTTCGATTGGTTGGTATTGAAGTTTGGTCTTTGCAAAGTTTGGCAATGACGTTTAACATTGTTTCAATGAAGTTTGGAGAGGCCTTTCTGTATATATATTTTTGTTTTTCTTTTAATAATAAAAAAATAAAATAAAATTATAAATAAATAAACAGAGGAGTGCCGACATTCTCAACCCTCTTGGTGTAGCATGACAGTGCGGACACTGTCAAAGTTAAGTTTGGGGGTATGCTCGGTAAGCCTTCTTCCTTCGCATTCATATGTACATTTTGCATTTGCATTACTTATATTAAAACCCATAAAAATTGAAAATTTCAAAAATTATAAAAATTAATGTATTCAATTTTGGCCTTATTTGACTTGAGTTTGACAAATAGGTTAAGTAGCTAGGAACAACTAGATCTTAGACTTAGTAAATTAAAAACCCTAAAAATAATCTTTCTTAAAGTTTAACGGTAGAAAGTGTATGTCTTTGTAGTTTATTTAGAAATAGGCAAATTTTGAGTTCACTTCTTGGGCTAAGTTAAAACAAGGGAAGAGTATTGATATTTTTATTAAAACTATAAGTTTGAAAAATAATTCCTAAGTTTAAGCCTAAATTCTGAAATATACCCTACAAATTGCATAAACACGCACCTTGAAACTTGGGATAGTAAAGGAGACCTTGAAATGCTCTTGTCTAAAGTCCTTAGTACGAAGAAAATGAAATTAAAATACAAGCGTGAATAAAGAGATAATAAAAAAATGAACACTGGTTTTTGTGATTACTTAAGGCTGCAAAAATAGAAAATTATTTAGCGAGGGTTTTTCATCACCTAGTGCCTTAGACCAACTGGTTTGGGAGTCACTGCTAAAGCCTTAGGTGTTACAAGACTAGGAATTACGCTTTAAAATGCAAACGCATTTTGTAATCGGTCGTTGGTACCTCAAGAAGTATTAACGGTCGCATGAATGATGTGTGAGCAAAATTAATTTAAAATTTCACCAATTAAGAAGTGCTTTGGACAACGGACAAGAGTATGATTGCTTGATTTGAATTTCCAAGTGTAGGGGTGATATACACACACACGTAGGGGTATGTGATTGGGATTTAAATAAGAGATATGAATGAAGAATAGGACTTGTATCTTTAATAGAGATGATAAAAATTCCTAAGATGAGATGAAACTCTAGAAGGAAAACTTAAAAGATGCCGAAAACTAAGTAAAGTCTGCAGAACATATATAATTTTAAGTTAAATAATAAGGAAGCGTGAAGAATATGGGTGGATAATTTACGAGTCGAAGATAATAGAATCCCTTGTTAGAAAACTTAATTGGAGAATTAAAGTTAATGGGCCTAATTGATAGGATTTGTGGGTAGTATCCGCTGAAAACCCTCAGGAGACAACACTCCTACTAGGGACACCTAGAGGTTTAACGGCTTGTTGCACGAGCTCAGTGCAATCGCGTTTCCCTGCGAAAGTGAGGTTAGGTTTTTGTTGAGAATAAAACTAGGTTTGCTCGAGGACGAGCAAAAGATAAGTTTGGGGGTATTTGTTCATATCATAATATTGCATTATTATATTCCTCATTCCTAGTCATTTTACAAATAAACAAGTGCTTTTGACCGATGTCTGCTAATTAGTTGCAGGTTACAGGTTCTTGGAATAAAAACAGTGAAAAAGACAAAAGACGATACAAAAGTGAGATTTCGACCAACAAACAGAGAATCTTGATAAAGCCTACACAAAGATCAGTTCACAAAGCATAAGGCAGCGCAAGATTCAAGACTTCGTCACGAAGCAACGGTAAAAGTTCACTACAATTATTCACTGTGGAATCTGGAAGAAGCCTAGAAGACAACCTGAGAAAAGAACCAAAGAAATAGGGAGACAAAAACACCCAGAAGCATTGCAGAAAACACGAAGCACTAAACACCCAACTTGGCCGCAGAACCGTGGCCAAGGCATGCTATTGGCCGCGGAACCGCGGCCGGGTTAGGCCCGTTGATTGGTTCGAAAGAGTGCGTTTGTAGTAGTTAACCGCAATCAGAACGGTGTCGCGGTAGCTAGACCGAGGTGAGTACGGGTCGTCCTCTGGGAAACGTTGAATCTTTTATTCTTACTTTAGATGTGTTGAGAAAGGGGAGGAATAAAGAATATTGAAGAAAGGTTGTAGGATCTAGATCTACGTTTAAACACTAATGCAAAATATAGATCTAGATTAACTACAGATGTAAGTTTATATAAGAGGAGGGCTTGTAGGGTTCATTAGGATTTAGTAGTTATGGATGATTAATTAAAAATTACTCTTTTTATCCTTTAATAGATTTAAAACTAGAACGACGATGATGCATGTAGATTAGGGTTTCTGGAGGGAAAAGGAATCCTACTCTTAACCCCTATCTCGACACGGAACTCCGTTCATATCTAGCCTTTACCAAAACAATCATTAATCTAATCTCTAATCGCGGTCGGGACTAACAATAAATTGTTAGCACGCCCGATTAGGATGTTAATGATTCTTTTGATAAAGTTTATAAACTTTATAGGACTTAAAAAGAGTTTAGAGATGTTCATCATCCATTAGCCTACCCTAATCCTACGAACCCTAACAAGCGGAGAATTACTCGCGCATGTTGGGAGAAAAAGAGATGGAGAGAAATTGCATAATTAAACTACGAAGAAATAGAATAAGAAAAAGAAAGCTACCTTTATTAATCAACAATATTCATTACATTTTGATTCCTTAGAAAATGATTACAAAGACTAGTTTGCTTCTCGATCTCTTCCAAGGAGGTAGACGAACCGTTGATGATCAGCCTGGATGCGTGAGCCGTCTTGGACTTCGTGATCTCGTCGACTTAATGATTTTTCCAAGAGGGTCTCAGTCCTTATTTATACCCAAAAAGCCAGAACCTTAGATGCCTAAATTGGGGAATAGCAGTTATGATCCAACCAAAAAAATGACAGCCTCTATCTACTCTTCCACGCGGCGGATCCGCGGCATCAAGGGGCTCGGGCCGCGGATCCGCGGCCTGATGATCTGGACCGTCGATTTGGTTTCCTTGATTATTCTTCTCATGACACGTGTGAATCTCTGGAACCTTCAGAATTTGGAAATCTTTTCTTTTCTTCTGCCAGAATTGATTTCTTAATTTTGATTTCTTAATTAGGCAGGTTAGCTTTAACAACTTGATTTCCTTGATTTAAGACCTGAAAATTCTGCACAACAACTTAAATAATATTTAGTAGACTTTGTTCTACTAGGATTAGGTCAATAATATTATATACATTTTCCTACCAAATGCTAATTATAATATATCAACACATGAAAAATATTATTTTTACACATAAACCCTCACATGTATGATATATTATAATAAAGAGCTTTTTTTAATATGAAAATGGTAGGAAAAATGTAATAACAAATGTGCAGTTTTATCAACTGAACAAATACCCCCAAACTTATCTTTGATCGTCCCGAGCAAACTAGTTTATTCAAGAGAGAAAAAAGAAATGAGAAAACTAAGCACACTTTCGTAGGCAAACACGATTGCATTGAGCACATGCAACAAGCCGTTAAACCTCTAGGTGTCCCTAGTAGGAGGAGTGTTGTCTCCTGAGGGTTTTCAGCGGATTACACCCACAAAATCCAATAATAAAAGAGAGATAGTGAAATTTACATATAAAGATAAGAACCATAAAAGAAAGACTTTGAAAATAAGAGTTTCCAACTACACTAGCTTTTCAGTTGTCATGAGCCCTATCTTAATAGTCATGAAAAGATGTTATAAATCACATTATCCCTCAATAAAACATCGTCTTAATTCTTCATTCCTACCTTTCATCCAAACATCGATCATATACCCCTACGTGTGTGAAATGGACATCCTTACACTCGGAGAATTCAATTCAAGCTATCATACTCTTGTCCATCTACCTCAGTACTTTTTAACTTGATGAATATTTAGATTTGCTCACACATTTTCATGCGACCGTTAATACTTCTTGAGGTACTAACCGACCGATTACTCACGTGCTTGCTAATTAGGTGATAATATTTTCCTCGTCTTGCACCACCTAAGGCTTAGCAGTGACTCCCAGACCAGTTGGTCTTAGGGCACAAGGAGAAGAGGCACCCTCGCTATATATTTTTTTTATTGCTGCCTTGGCGATAACAAAACCAGTGTTCATTTTTCTTTTCACCATTTTTATATTTTCTTCATTTTTTATTTCCTTCATACTTTGGCTTTTAGACAAGAGCATTTCAAGGTATCCTCTACTATCCCGAGTTTCAAGACGTGTGTAAGTGCATATAGTAGGGTATCAACATTCAAATGATTGGCTTCCAGAATAGAAATTATTTTTCAGACTTATTTTTATCCTCAGATTAGTGACTTCCTTCATCTTACTAACCCTTGGGACAACAGCTCATAACTACTTATTACTAGTTCGTTTAAGAAAACTTCTAATTTTCTTGGTTTTCTTAAACTATTCTTATCTTTTGGATGTAATTTTTCACTTTCTACTCTTTTGTTATAAAAAAATTTTATTTTATTTTATTTTTTAAATTTTTGAAAATGTTGTGCTTATGCAAAATATGATGCAAATTGACGTGTAAATAAGCACAAACCTCCCCCAAACCTGTTTACAGCAGTGTCCTCACTGATGTCATTCGTTAAGCTCAAAAACCTGTAGACTTAGGAGGAAAAACGGGACAAGAAATAATGCAAGTGAAATCCTCCCCCAAACTTATTTCTTGACTCACAATCTTATAAAAATTCTTTTCAAGAGCCAAAATATTCCCCCCCCCAAACTTGAGTAAAATAGTATTAGGCAATTAAAATCATTGGGGGGGGATAAAGTTAGTGGTCAAAGTAAAGCCTTACAAAGACCAAAAGTCAACACCAACCATTCAAAAAATTTATCGATGAAGTACCAAGGTTGGTGGAAGAACATGTCACCTTTTGACGTGAAGAAGTGGGGAGGTGATAAGAGGTGTGATGGAAAAGGATTGCGTCTCAATTTGGAGAGACGACACAGTGATAGTGATGATGGATTACTCGCATTATCCAGAAGAATTGGTGGAGGTTCAATTTCTTTATCTTGGAGTGGATTCATCTCAACACCCGGATCTTTTAAAAATGTGAGTTCATCAGTCATTTGCTCGTCCCGAGCAAAGCCAATTTATTCACAAAAAAAATTAAATTCCTAACCTCACTTTCGCAGGGAACGCGATTGCACTGAGCATGTGTAACAAGCCGTTAAACCTCTAGGTGTCCCTAGTAGGAGGAGTGTTGTCTCCTGAGGGTTTTCAGCGGATACTACCCACAAAATCCGGTCAAGTTAGTTTTGCAAAATAACTATTATTCAAACCCTAAAGTTTTGTTTCAGAAAATAACAATTCTATTATCCTAAGTCTAGACTATCGAACCTTTATTTTTCACATCTCGCTTCTTATTTAACTTAAGATTTTATATGTCTTTACGTGTAGTGCAAATAGTGTCGTTAAGTTCCAGAAGGGTCGAATAAAGTCATCATGTCACACAATAAAGCCCAGATAAGAATTTTGAAAGGATCACATAAGTTTTATAAAGAGTTAAGCATTTTTCAAGTTTCGTTTTCCAGTAAAATTTCAACTTCAGAATTTCTATCTTCCTTAACAGGAAACTAGGTCTTATTTTTCACTCCACCTTTTTCTTGTTTTCATTTCATACACACCTCTGTGAACGTGCAATAGTCTTTATCATAGAATAAAACCTTCATATCTCCGCTAAAAATTTTTTTTTATAAAAACCTGTCTTTTGTCAAGATTATTCTCACACAAAGAACCGTTAGGAATTTTAACTCGGAGAGAACACTTGGTTGACTTTGTTTTAATCTGGACTTTCTAGGCTTCTTAGCGAGCTTTGGGCCAATGCACCCAAACCAGTTGGCTTTAGGGCATTAGGTGTAGAAACACCCCAGCGGACTTAATTACTCAAGTTACCTAGGTCCAAAAACAAAAGACAATTTGGCATGAAAATCATGATGATTCAATACGAACGGAGATATAACCGGCAGTTCAATTATTTTTTTGGATAAAATACGTGTTTAGTGGGTTCGGTGTGTAATCATTCCAATCAAGTTCCAGATGGGTTATTTTTCAGACTTAGTTCCAATTAAGGCATCAATAACATTCCTTCATATTCACTTCACTTCATAAACTATTCTTGATATTACTTATTTCAGAACAAACCTATTTGATCCTCAGAAAATCATTGATCCATTTAAAAGTTTTTAGACATAAAAGACTCGTCATCTAATTTCCAAAACTTACGACACGTGTAGTGTGATGTAAAGACGTATATCAGCTATAGTTAACTTCAAAGGAGAGTTATCTTTCAGGTTTTCAAAATCTAAACATAAGATTTAGTTATTCTTATTTTATCAAACAAAACCGTCGAAATGTTGAATCAGAGTTCTCCCACTAGCTAACTTGATAGAAAAGTTTTTATGTTTTTAGAAATTTTCAGATTTTTATGGATTTTATGGATTTTAATATGCAGATGCAAAATATACATATGAATGCGAAGGTTAGACATGCGTACCGAGCGTACCCCCAAATTTAAACTGGACAGTGTCCTCACTGTCATTGCATGAAGAGGTCATTTGAAGGGTCAAAATTGTCGGTTAGATATACACAATTTTTCTTTATTTATGTTTTTTAAAGAGTAAAAATGGAAAAGAATATCCACAAATGAATACAAAATGGTATATACATACCCCCAAACTTATTTGGAACAGTGTCCACTGTTCTTGGCTGGATAACCGAAGTTTGGTGGTAGGCAGAGGAAGATTATGCAGGGTAAACCGGCTCCTGTAAGACCAGGAGTTCCTCTGTTGGTTCGACGCTAAGGTACGGTTTTAGTCGGTGTCCATTTACTTTGAAAAATGAACCGTCCTTTGGATTCTCCAAATCCACAGCGCCATGCGGATACACATTCCACACAAAATACGGCCCTTTCCAGCGAGATCTGAGCTTTCCTGGATGGAAGTGTAGCCGGGTGTCGTAAAGCAGTACCTGTTGACCAGGTACGAAAGTTTTGCGCAAAAGGTGTTTATCGTGAAACACCTTCGTTCGGTTCTTAACGACAACCGCGTTATCGTAAGCCTCATCCCTAAGCTCGCTCAGTTCGTTCAACTGCAGCTTCCGATGGCTGCCCGCATCTTCGAGAGACAGATTCAGCTCCTTTATCGCCCAAAATGCGCGATGCTCTATTTCGACAGGGAGGTGGCAAGCTTTTCCGTACATAAGCCGATAGGGAGACATGCCAAGATCGGTCTTATAAGCGGTTCGAAATGCCCAAAGGGCATCAATGAGTTTCAACGACCAATCTTTTCGGTTCTTGGAAACCGTCTTCTCCAGTATCTGCTTGATTTGACGATTTGAAACTTCGGCTTGACCACAGGTTTGGGGGTGGTAGGGCGTAGATAGCTTATGATTAATGGAATATTTCCGCATCAAGGTCTCGAAAGTCTTATTGCAGAAATGAGTTCCATTGTCGCTAATGATCGCTCAGGGGTGCCCAAACCGGGAGAAAATGTTTTCTTTAAGAAACCTAACGACAACCTTGTTGTCGTTAGTTTGGCTGGGCACAGCCTCGACCCACTTAGAGACGTAATCAACAGCGAGAAGAATGTACAAGTTCCCGAAAGAGCTGGGAAACGGCCCCATGAAATCTATCCCCCAAACGTCGAAAAGTCCACAACCAAGATTGGTTGGAGCGGCATCTCGTTCCTCCGGGATATCCGGCCCAAGTGTTGGCACCGGGAGCAAGTCTTGCAATAGTCATGAGCGTCTTTGAAGAGTTGTGGCCAGTAGAAACCACATTGCAAGATCTTCTCAGCTGTCTTTCTGGGGCCAAAATGCCCGCCACATGCTTGATCGTGGCAAAATGACAGCACACTCTTGAATTCCTTGTCAGGGACACACAGACGAATAATCTGGTCGGGACAGTACTTGAACAGATAGGGTTCGTCCCAGTAAAAGTGTTTTACTTGGGATAAGAAGCGAAGTCTGTCCTGACTTGACCATTCAGTCGGTAGTAATCCTGTGGCCAAATAGTTCACAATATCTGCGAACCAGGGTTCGCAAGATACTCTCAAGAGCTGTTCATCCGGGAAAACGTCGTTGATCGGAATTTGAAGCGAAGGCGAAGAAGGAAGTCGTGAGAGATGGTCGGCAACTACGTTTTCACATCCTCGTTTGTCCTTAATGACAAGGTCAAACTCTTGAAGCAAGAGGATCCAACGTATTAGCCGAGATTTTGCATCTTTCTTCGCAAAAATATGGCGCAGAGCAGAATGGTCTGTGTAGACAATGACTGGAGAGCCGATGAGGTAGGGCCTGAACTTTTCTAAAGCAAATACAACAGCCAAGAATTCCTTCTCAGTTGTTGTATAATTAAGTTGGGCGTCGTTCAGGGTTCGGCTAGCATAATAGATTACGTGTGGCATCTTGTTGATGTGTTGTCCAAGGACAGCACCAATGGCAAAGTCGGATGCATCGCACATAATCTCAAATGGGTGCGTCCAGTCAGGTGAAGAAAGGACGGGAGCAGAAGTGAGTGAGCTTTTTCATGACTCGAACGCAGTCACACAGCTCGAGTTGAAGTCGAATGGCGTGTCCTTGGCCAGTAGAAGAGTCAAGGGCCTAGCAATCTTACTAAAGTCCTTGATGAACCGTCTATAGAAACAGGCATGGGCAAGGAAAGCTCAGATGTCTCTGACGCATATGGGAGGAGGGAGATTGGAAATGACCTTAATCTTCGCTTTGTCAACCTCTATGCCATTTTACGAAATGATATGTCCTAAGACAATACCTTCGCGCACTATGAAGTGGCACTTCTCCCAATTCAAAGTGAGGTTCTTGTCCTTACATCGAGTAAGAACAGCGTCAAGATGCAGCAAACACTCGTTGAAGGAATCGCCGAAGATGGAGAAATCGTCCATGAAGATCTCCAGAAATTTTTCCACCATGTCTGAAAAGATTCCCATCATACACCGCTGGAAGGTAGCGGGCGCATTGCATGACCCAAAGGGCATGCGACGATATGCAAACGTGCCGAAAGGACAAGTGAATGTGGTATTGTCCTGGTCTTTTTCGGCGATGGGAATCTGATTATAGCCGGAGTAGCCATCAAGAAAGCAGTAGTACTCGTGTCCGGCCAATCGTTCAAGTATTTGGTCAATGAAAGGTAGCGGAAAGTGGTCCTTCCGCGTTGCGGCGTTGAGTTTTCTGTAATCAATGCATACTCGCCACCCAGTTTGGGTGCGAGTAGGGATTAACTCGTTCGCCTCATTAGTGCTGACCGTTATACCTGATTTCTTGGGGACAACGTGAATGGGGCTAACCCACTGGCTATCAGAGATAGGGTAAATGATACCGCTATCCAGACATTTTACGATCTCCTTCTTCACAGCCTCCTTCATGACTGGGTTGAGTCGCCTTTGTGGATGTCTGGATGGTTTGGCATCATCCATCATATGAATGTGATGTTCAACGATCAGGGGACTAATCCCCTTGATGTCCGCCATGGACCAGCCAAAAGCTTGCCTATTGCTGTGCAAGACCGCGAGAAGGGCTTTCTCTTGCTCTGGAGCTAGAGAAGCCGAGATGATAACAGGGAGGGTCTCATTCTCACCCAAGTAAGCGTACTTAAGGTGAGACGGCAAAGGCTTGAGTTCGAGAGTTGGAGGTGAAACGATTGAAGGCAAGATTGGTGAAAAGGTCTCGAACTCAAAGGATTCCAGCAAAGGTTCCAAACGAGTGTAAGCGACCGAGTTGGATGGTTCAGGTAACTCATCCGGAAATTCGAAGGATTCAAACTCGAGTGATGAGTGGCTAAGATCGTTCGAGAAAGTGAAACACTCGTAGTCATTGTTGGGCGCTGAAACAGCAGCAGGTTCGAAGAGGAACGCACTAGTGGTGTTAAGCTTATCGTGATCAAACAGAAACTCCTCGAATTCACACTCTTCTGGGGTGATCTCCTGGATCGAGCAAACGTGTAGTATATGAGCATTAGGTTCGGTGGGCTGATTCCCCAACCTAAAAATGTTGAGTTCAATTATCATATTTCCAAAAGATAGGTTCATCGAACCATTGCGACAATTGATCACAGCATTTGAGGTTGCAAGGAATGGGCGACCGAGTATCACCGGAATTTGATTCCGGGGGTTAGCTACAGGCTGTGTGTCTAATACAATGAAGTCAACGGGGAATATGAAGTCCCCGACCTTGATTAACACATACTCTAGCTCACCCCTAGGATGGGTGATCGATCGGTCGGCCATTTGGAGAGTGCAGTGTGTGGGTTTCAGCTCTCCTACACCTAGTTGCTCATATACTGAGTACGGAAGCAGGTTAACACTGGCACCAAGATCTAATAGTGCGCGGTTGATGTTCTTATCCCCAATGGTAATAGAAATCGTAGGACAGCCAGGGTCCTTCCGTTTTTGTGGTAAAGATTGGGTAAGAGCATCACTCACAACACTAGCCAAGAAAACTTTCTTAGGTACCTGAGACTTCCTCTTTTTCGTGCACAAGTCCTTTAAGATTTTCGCATAGGACGGGACTTGTTGGACAACATCTAAAAGGGGAATGTTGATGTTAACCTGCTTAAACAACTCCAGAATCTTCTCCATTTGTGGATTTTGTTTAGTGGACTTCAACCAGTTTGGAAATGGAACGTTTTTAAAATTGGTTGAGTCCAATGCTGGTGGAGGAGATTGTGGAGCTGGAACGGATCCTAGAGCTGGTGTTTTCGTGGAGTGAGAAGTGGGTCCGTTCAGAGCAGAAGAAGAAGAAGAGCCTTTTGAAGAATGAAGAATAGGCTCAAAAGACGAAGAAGGAGAAGAAGAAGAAGAAGCGGCCGGGGTGTCATCGTCGATTCGTGTGCCAATGTTGTTTTGCAGCATCCTTCCCAATCTCAATGTGGTCATGGCACTCACATTATGGTTCTGTTGTTCAAGAGCAACATGTACATTATGTGGGTGACCAGGATTAGGGAGTGGCTGGGAAGGGAGCTTTCCCTTCTCTCGCTCGCTTAACGCCGCATTCAGCTGTGCAATCTGGGCCTCGATGGTCTTGATGCTTTGCCCGTGTGCAGCAGTGTGTTGCACCAAAGACTGAATAGACGACTGGATGTTGGCGGTGGATTGTGTCGATTGTTTAACGAACGCCTCCAAACTTCGTTCTAGCGAGGAAACCTTATCGTTGTTTGACGGAACAAAGTTGTTTTGGGGAAAAGAATTGTTGGGTGCAAAGTTGTTCGTCTGATTTTGAAAAGGTTGGGGTTGGAAGGGCTGCTAAAACTGATGTTGAGTTTGTTGTTGCGCTTGTTGTTGTGGAGGAGGTGGCCTCTGGAAATTGTTGCCTTGGAATTGATGTTGATTCTGATTCCAGGAGAAATTGGGGTGGTTCCTCCAACCGGGATTGTAGGTGGAAGAGTATGGATCATTTCTTGGTCTTTGCTGAAATGCAGCATTAACCTGATCCTGTCCTTGAGATGGTGTATTGTAAGGACACTCTTCGGTCAAGTGAGAAGGATCGGAACAATAAGCACAAATGGTACAAAGGGGAAGAACAGGGGCAGGAGCAGGAGATGAAAATTTGCTCTCTATCGCTTCAAGTTTTCTCGTTATTGCAGCCATTTCAGCTTTCATCGCAATAGAGACATCGAGTTGGTGAATTCCTACCCTAGACTGACCGGTAGAAGTGGAGGTAGAAGAAGAAGTCGGTCTGGTGCTCTCCCATTGTAGCGTTTGTTCCGCAAGGTCGTTGAAGAATTGCCACGCTTCCTCGTCAGATTTCGATAGGAAGTGGCCCTGACAGATGGTTTCCAACAACTGCTTGGTTGCTGGGTTCAGGCCCTCGTATAAGGTTTGGCAAAGTTGCCATTTCTCTATACCGTGGTGATGGCACTGAACAAGAAGGTCTTTATACCGGTCAAAGCACTTCCAGAAGGGTTCAGTAGGAAGCTGGGAGAATTGGTTGATTTCATTACAGATCCTCGCGGTTTTATGATTCGGATAAAATTTCTTGAGAAACGCTTTCACAAACTCCTCCCAACTGGTTATGGAGTGGGAAGCGGTGTTATACAGCCATTTTTCAGCAAGATCGTACAAAGTGAACGGAATGACCCGTAGCCGTATAGCATCGTCCGACAGCTGGGTCGTTTTCATCATGGCACAAACGTTTTGAAATTTGTTGATGAAGATATAGGCATCTTCAGATTCAAGCCAATGAAATTTCGGAAGCATGTTAATGAAGTGGGGCTTAATTTCAAAATTATCCCCATTGGCCGGTGGAAGAGAAAGACAGGTGGGAAGTGCAGAACGGGTGGGATAAAAACGATCCTGGAACGCGATTCGCTGCAACGCTACAACAGGCGGTGGTGGTGGGTTATTTTCCTCCATAGAAGGTGGAGTCAATCCTGGGGTAGTCAAAGAGATGTTTGGATTAAATCCTGACATCGCGGAAGAAGAGGTTGGTGATGGTGAAGGCGAGGATGTATGAACAGAATTCCGGTCAACGTCGGAGTTGGCCGGCAAAGGTAAGGGTGAAAGAGGCGTGGACGGAGTTTCGACGTCTGAGTCAATCGCGTAGTCGGTAGCGACTAACGTAACGCGGACTAGGCGGGCGCTAGTGTCCCGAGTCCAAGCGGACATACACTAAATGAGTTTAGTATAGTCAAAGCGGAGAAGGTGAGGGTAAGAAAACGTCAATGGAGAAATACGATGGGTGGTGGGTGAAAAATGGATTTTGGCGACAAAGGGCAAGTTTTTATAAAAGTTTTTGATTTTTTTCCTTTTTTTTTTTAGAAAGAGCTTTACAGAAATATGTACGGATTTACGGCTTCATGCAATCACAAACAAGATATACACAATCACACCTAGATCTAGGGTCACCTAGGTCAGCTAGACAGCTCCTAACTGTTCCAAAGGGCTAGAAACAGGACCTCAAACCGCCTCTTCTCCGCCAATTGCGGCCAGGTAAGTGCCAGGTAAGTGGGAGGCTCCCCACTACGTAAGTAGTGGTCCTAATTAAGTAACCACTTGCCTTCGACACACTTTCCTAGACACCGCAAAGTCAGGATAGGATAAACGGCCGATACCTGTAACTAGTCCTCTGTCCTATTGAGCGCGAAGTCCTTAGGGCCGAGTCTAGTATTTTTTAATTAACAGTGGTCAATGCATATGCTTTTTGTGATTTCTGGGGTCCTGGGAAGGGTGATGAAATCCCCACCCAATCTGAATTGGTTTCAAGCCCCTTAAAGTCCGTATTAATGAATGCAAAGCAGTAACAATCAACTGCAAACAATTTTTATTTTTTTAGCACGGCGCAAAGAATCCTGCACAAGAACAATTTATTGGAAGGGGGAAGAGAATTTGCGCAAAGAATGCTGCAGAAAACACAGTTTAGTGGAGTCCAGAGGAGTGGGGGAGAGGAGAGAGATACTCACAGAAAAAATGGCACCCTGAAGGCACCAAACGGCCGCGGTTCCACGGCCAGAGGGCTCTTAAACCGCGGTTCCGCTGCAAAAATGATGAGTTGGGCCTTCAAATTTCTTGCTGGTGCTGGTCTGGGTATCCTATGCTTGTCTGGATTTCCTGAATCTTGATTTGCTTACTGTATCTGCTCCAGAATCTTTCAGTAGACCGTTTTTCCGTCTTGAATCTGTCGCGGTGTTGCCGCGAGATATGGGTCTATCTTCCCACGTCTTTGGCACTGAACTCGAACTTCGTATTATCCTGCACACTTGCACAAAAACTAATAAAAAATAACAAGATGATTTTTTTACAATGTATTTTTTTTGTTTTGTTTTTCGTTAGCTTTATATTCACAAATTAACCCGAAATTACACAAAGAAATAAACTACCGTCTCCCCGGCAACGGCGCCATTTGGTTGGTAAGGTTTTTGCGTGCTAAGTTTATTACCGTAATCAAGACGGTTTCGCTTGTAGCTGTTGGAGATAGTGCCCTCAGATTCAATTATTCGATCACAGGCACGTGATTACAATGATTGATGGAGGACCTAACCCGATAGGACAGTCTTACTCGAGATGATAGTATGCTATCTGGTTTACCTTTATCATCGTGTACTGCTTTAGGTGACCTGACAAGTCGCTATTACACGTTGGTAGAGCCCCTAGGATTCTTGCTTGACCACCAGCAGTATGAGGGCGATCATATAAGTGGGAGCTGGGGTCTATAAGCATATCCTTAAATGGTCCCTAGTCGTGTGAGTTTCGAGACAGGGCATCGATACTCCAGAGTAGACTAGTGTATACAGTCGAGACCCCGACGAGGGGCGGTGGCCAGTCTCACAAGCCACTGGTGTCAGTTGGATCACCTAAGATGTATACAGGTGCTCATTGGGTTATGAGTACACCGGACAGGACTCGCCGGGAACATGCTAGTTGGTCATATAACAGACGTCAGATGGCAGTTCCCTGGTGACATGTGTGCAGGTTAGTTCATCGACCTGGGGATCGTCATTTGTCTCGTGTGAGTTCCCACTGTACTTTGATTACTACCCTACCACGGCTCAAAGGAGTCGTGCAAACAGGTTTTAGTTGGGTACAGTCCCGAGCCACATGGAGGCAGTGAGCGTAGGTTCGTCTCTCTCGGTATTGGGGGTGAGGTCGTGCTGTGTCTAGGAGAGCCATTACACGAATCCCTCGGCCGAGGCAAGGAGATTTACTGGTAGGTATTCCAGTAGTATCTCAGGGTGTTCTGGGCTGCACTCCGACACGACTTGTACCGCTTTTGGGGGTCTGACTTTTACCAACCCCTTAGGCCCGCCATGCGATGCTCATAGACGAACGGACTGGACTGTACGGATATTGTCACTGACAGGCTCAGTAGGGTTGTCTGGCTGAGTTCGCTCACAGACGTCCCTTTTAGTTAATACCTGGTAGCCCGTTACGTATTGGCTTATACCTCTGACGTGCTAGTGGTTAAATCCACAACCAAGGTGTTGACGAGTCTTTAGAGTCCCCCACATTCAGTTACTCAGCTTTCGGGCGAAAAGTTGTAGAGGCCGTATGGAGATATGGCAAGGTCCGATCAGATACGTGCGGTATTGCACGGATCAGGATCGGACAGTTTGTACTATTGGCCGTATGGATATATGGCAGGGTTCGATCAGATACGTGCGGTATTGCACGGATCAGGATCGAACGGATTTTACTAGCCGGCTTTGGTATAAGCCGGATCCTAGTATAGTACAGTGTAGATTTTGTCTCATTGCATTTGTATTTCGGTCGAAATACAAATGCGGGTGTGTATGCACAGTATCGGGGTTTTCCTGTAATTTATTACGGGACCAGTTTTATGGAGTTGCCAGTTTGCTTTCCGTTTCGGCCAATTTCCTTTGTATCGTTCATTGGCCGAAGATTGGTGGAGGAGGGCTTATTTGCATTTGTGCAAATAAGCATTTGTGGAGGGGGTCTTTGCATATTCTTGTATCATGATAATTCCTCCACCATTTGACTTCTTCTTCTTCTCATCATGGCTTGACTTTTGTGTCATCATGGTTTTTGATGATTGGTTGGTGGAGTATGGATTTGGTTGTTGATGATGGATGATCATTGGTGTTTGAGTGTTGGACTTTTCTTGCTATCATTTCTTTTCACATGATAAGCTTTCCTCTCTCTCTCTTGCATGATATGAGAAGGCCCCCATTATTTTTTAGGGTCTCCCTCATTCTCACTCTCCTTCTCCTCTAGTGATGACCGGCCACCATGAGGGTGGGCTGTCCAAAATTTCAGTGGGGGGTTTTTGGTTCATTTGATGTTCCAAAAATCCCCAAAGTTCCTCCACATTGTTCTTGTATCATCCCTCCACCGAAAGGCAATTTCTACAACCCCAAAATGAGACTTGTACACTACATTCTACAGCAAATCTTGGGCACGTCGACTAGCCAGCTTCGTGCCCGAGTTGCCTCGGCATTGAGGTGGGAGCCCGTAAAAGAAGTTGGCGATGTGGTGCACTTCCGGCGACGAGGTGGAGACCGGAGCTTCCGCAGGAGATCGGGACGACGACGAGAAGACCGGAGGACTTGGATCAGTCGGTATATCTCTCTTCCCCATCTTGTAGTTAGCTAGGACTAATTAATGGTTCGATCCGGGTTTTAGTGCGCGGTGGTGCCGGTTTGCTAAGTCCGCAAAATTAAAGTTTATCACCGTTTCCGCATTTTGGCCTCGGGATGGAGGCCGGGGCGCCGCCGTGCACTTACAGTAGCTAGCCGGTTGAGTACGGGTCGTCCGCAGGGAGATGGGAATCTTTTTCTATGTGCTTTCACGAGTTAAGTCCAAATGTCCAGGTTTGTTTTTAGATTACTTATATGCTAAAATGATATGTAAAGAGAGCTTGTTAGGGTTAGGATTAGGTTAGTTTGAGTTAGGAGTCGCTCACTTCTTTCATTGCCACTCTTAATATCGGTGTTACGGTAATCGGCAACAACGGGGATTATCACGACTAGGAAGGAGCTTGCGAGTATAAGCTAGGCTTTCCAACGCATAAGTTCTTCCTTTTGGTGCTTGTCCGTCCGTTCTTGGCTCTTAGCCTTAACCTCAGGTTAATTCAACCACAACCGGTCTCTCTACGGAATCACTGCTATCATGTAGGATAGGGTGCCGTAGGGAGCGGATTGTGGTTCAATTAACGGGAGTCCGATTTAAGATGTTGGGCAAGGAAAGAGTGAGAGAGATTTCCTTCTCTCAAACTTTCCTTATCCTACCCTAACAAGTATGGAAACTACTCACCCATTACAAGAAAAATGAAAATAAAACAAAGGAGAAAGATAGAAAGAAGGAGGTTAGAAGATTACAACTAGCTATTTGCGACCTCACCTTGGCAAAGATCAAGCGTAAGCATCATGGTTGTGTAAGGATAAAGCAAAAGAGAACAAGAAAGAAACAAATAGCAAATAACAACAACTAATTTAGCAAATGAAAAATTACAAGCAATAATAGTTAACAAAATAAAAAGACAAGCATGGTAAGAACAAGAACTCATTTATTCATTCTTCACTCACAAAAGCTCACTACAAGTTTTTAATGGAGAAGAGATGAGAGGAGGAAGAAGAACAACACATGTAACCTAAAATCTAAATACAAGAATATGGACCCTTGGCTTTGGCAAGTTCTGGACTATTTATAGGCAGGAAACAGAAATTCTAGGGCAACATTCTGGATAGACATGAAAAGACCAAACACCCCCTGAAAACTCAACAGATGCGGCGCCTGTACGGCCGCGGATCCGCGGCCTAGACCCCCTATTGGCCGCGGATCCGCGGCCCTATGGTGGAGTTGACTTGTCAACTTTGGTGGGTTTCTCTGGTATGTTGTGCCCTTTATTCTGGTATATGTTTTTTCTCAGAATTTCTTCACGATTTTTCCATAATTTCTGTTGATCAAAAGGTGATGTGATGTGGATCTTTTTGTCATGATTTCCTCGAGCTCCGCGTAGATTTCTTGGATCTTGTGTTGCCATTGAGCCTTGTGCATGAAAATGACATTGATTTGCCATTTCGTCTCTTAAACTGGTGTGTGGCAACATACGGATAGAGAGCGGAGACCCGTGTTTTATCTGTGGTTGGCAGAAACCCGGGTTTTGTCGTGCTTTTCCATGAATTTCACAGTTTAGAGCCGAGAACATGTATCCTGCAATTGACTAGCAAACACGGCTCAAGAGTACCTACCGATAAGCAATGTGATAAAAATTGGGCGGTATAAAAATGCAAAAATCTGATATGAACAATCAGCGAAAATTTCCTCAAATCTTTCATCGATTCCCCGAAGAATGATGTCATCAGAAAAAATGGGGTGATCGTCAGACTCTATAAAAAGTTCCTCATCAGCGTTAGATGTTGACCCGGACAACTCGGTGGAAGAGTCCGTGTCAATCAACAACATATGAAAAGAGTCAGTATCATGAGGTTGATCAAATTCGCCGCTGTCGACATCCATTAATTCGACAGAACACACATGAGCATAGGGTTCGGAGGGTTCACTTCCCAACTTGTAAATGTTAAGCTCAATTGACTTCTTTCCAAAGGATAGGGTCATGGAGTCGTTTCTACAATTGATTACTGTGTTGGAAGTGGCCAAAAAGGGTCGACCGAGTATCACCGGGATTTGATTGCGTGGGTTTGCCACAGGTTGTGTATCAATAACGATAAAGTCCACAGGAAATATAAATTCCCCGACATTGATTAACACATCCTCTAGCTCACCCCTAGGTTGGGTGATAGATCGATCGACCATCTGAAGAGTGCAATGCGCAGGTTTTAACTCTCCGATCCATAATTGCTCATAAACAGAATACGGAAGCAAGTTAACACTAGCACCAAAATCGAGTAGAGCACGATTGATATTTTTACCCCCAATAGAAATAGAAATTGTAGGACTTCCGGGGTCCTTTCGTTTCTTGGGTAGTTGTTGTGTAAAAGCTGTGCTCACATTACTCGCAAGGAAAACTTTTTTAGGTACTTGAACTTTTCTCTTCCTAGTGCACAAGTCCTTTAGGATTTTCGCATATGACGGAACTTGTTGAATAGCATCTAGGAGAGGAATGTTTATGTTAACTTGCTTAAAAATTTCCACAATCTTCTCCATTTGTGGACTTGGTCTGTGTTGGATATAGTGCCTTCAAAGTCAATTATTGGATCGCAGGCACGTGATTGCAATGATTGCGGAGGACCTATACCGGTGGGACAGTCTTACTCGAGATGATAGTATGCTATCTGGTTTTTCTTTATCAGTCGTGTACAGGTTCAGGTGACTGATCACTGTTACATTTTGATAGAACCCTTAGGATCTTGCTTTGCTACCAACAGTATGATGGCGATCATATACGTGAGAGTTGGGTGGCTTATAAGCATATCCTTAATTGTGGTCCCTAGTCATAGGAGTTTCGAGACAGGGCATCGATACTCCGGAGTAGACTAGTGTATACAGTCGAGACCCCGACGAGGGGCGGTGGCCGGTCTCACAAGCCACTGGTGTCAGTTGGATCACCTAAGATGTATACAGGTGCTCATTGGGTTAAGAGTACACCGAATAGGACTCGCCGGGAATCTACTAGTTGGTATTATACTTATCGTCAGATAGCAATTCCCTGGTGACATGTGTACAGGTTAGTTCATCGACCTGAGGTCGTCATTTGTCTCGTGTGAGTTCCCACTGTGCTTTGATTTCTACCCTACCACGGCTCAAAGGAGTCATGCAAACAGGTATTTTTTGGGTACAGTCCCGAGCCACATGGAGGCAAGTGAGCGGATCGGCAGGGGATTCGTTTCTCCCGGTATTGGGGGTGAGATCGTGCTGTGTCTAGGAGAGCCATTACACAAAGCCCATGGCCATGGCAGGAGATTTACTGGTAGGTACTCCAGTAGTATCTCAGGGTGTTTTTGGGCTACACTCCGACACGACTTATACTGCTTTTGGGGGTCTGACGTTACCAGCCCCCTAGGCAGATATGCGATACTCATAGACGAACGGACCGGACTGTATATACATTGTCACTGTTAGGCTCAGTAGGGTTTCCGGATGAGTTCGCTCATCGGCCTCCCTTGAGGTCAGTCCATGGGCAGCCGTTACGCACAGCTAGTGCCGCTGACGGCTTGTGGTTAAACCCACTGCCAGGGTACCGACGAGTCATTAGAGTCCCCCACAGATAGTTTTCCAAGTTCGGGCGAAACGTTGTAGAGGCCGTATGGTTTTATGGCAGGGTTCGGAAAATGCACGTGCGTTTACGCACGTGCCATTTTTCGGGAAGATAATACTGGTGGGCTTTGGTTTAAGCCGGATCCGAGTATTATATTGAGTAGATATAATATCTTTGTCTCAGTTGCATTTTTATTCGGTCGTAATACAAATGCGGGTATTTTTATACAGTTACGCGGTTATACTGAAATTCGTTTCAGGATTGCTTTTGGAAGTTGCCAGTTTCCAGTTTCCAGTTTTCTATCGCCCGTCTTTTAACATTCGGTTAAAGACGGATTTATCTTTTCTTGGATGAGGGTGAGTCATGCTTCTAGAAGGTTCTAGAAGTGGTGATAAGGCTTATGACTCATATGTTGCATTAATGATTTTGGTGACAAGGTTAAGTGATTCATTAGTTTCATTTAATGTGTTCATACTTGATGTATCATGACTCATGGTTATGATAAGCTTCATGTTTATTTTCACCCTCCTTTTTTGCTCCTACCCTCACCTCCCTTGCTCCATATATATTGGCTGGCCCCTCCCCTTGAGAAGAGAGATTGATTTTTGATTAAAAAGACTATGGTTTTGGATGTATGGAAATTTGATAACTCATTTCTCATTCCATTTCATTTCGAGTGGCAACTTCATTAACCGTTCGTCCACGGCTTTGGACGAAGTGAGACAAAGTATTCTACTCATTCTCTACATCAATCTTGGTCATCTCTTTTAGCAAACTTGATGACCGAGTTGCCTCGAGTCAGAGGCGGGAGCCCGTTTAAAGATCCGTTGGCGTGGTACCGCCTGGACGAGCAGATCGGAGATCGACGAGATCGGAGCAGCCGCAACGGAGCGTGGGATGATGATTAAAGAATGAAGGACTCGGATCGTTCGGTATAACCTTTCTACTCTCTTTGTAGTTTGTTAGTTTAGCAATAATGGCAGATCCGGGTTATAGTATACGATAGCGCCAGTTAAAAAGTTTTTGTTCCGCATTTGGCGTCTGTTAGACGGCCGGGGCGCTACCGTAGACTTACAGTGGTATCAGAGCCTCACCATTTTGCTTTACTAACTTTTGCTAACACGTTTAAAACATCGATCGGACCGAATATCAAAAACTACCACTTTCCAAGTTCTGAGTTTCTGTCGATTTTAAAAGGGTTCTAAAAATAATTTTACATATCAAAGAAAATTCAGCAGGGTTTTCTAAGCACGTGGTACAAATTTGGGCACGTGACCTTATAAGACCGCCGCGGAATCGCGGTCAAACCTAGGGTTTGATCGCGCATCCGCGGCCAGTCTGTATGATCATTGCTCCAAATTTGTACAGTGTCTTAGTCCGTGGAAATTGTGGTTTTTGGTATATATCTTTTGGGCCCAGATTTTGTTTCTGTACAGCAGATGCTTGTGGGACCCACTTCGGGATATTTAGTCGATCGAAATTTAAACATGTTAGTATACAGTACTTACATTATATCTCCGACCGTGAATGTCATTTGATCGGTAAACCGCGTCTGACTTTTAGACGGGTTTGCGAACGTGACATTCGCGTTGATGTTCTGTGTTGTGCTGTGATTTTGCGGATTTGTCGTGGTGGATAGCAGTCTGCAATGGTAGTGCAGTTTGGATTTATTTGTACATTTGATATTGCGGGGCGAGCGTCCAACATGTGGACTACCGTCACTGCCTGTTGTATAATATTCTTTTGGGGCACGACCGGGTTGAGGTCGATGTACCCGTTGTACATATTTTTCATTTCTGTACTAGGTTTTACCCTGCGACGGAGTGCACGGATAGCCGGGTTCTGGAGGGCAACGGGTCCGCATCTCATGACTTTGAGAGGCAGAGGGGCCTCACTCTGGAATTGGCAGACTATTAGCCGCACTCGTAGGGGGTACAGGTTGACCCAAGGAGGGGTGCTCAAGCTACCGGATTCCGTGAAGTGCAGGGTGGTCCATTCACTTTACTTTAGGGGGCTGCCTCGCTTCAGGTTTTGGCGGGTAACTTGCCGCACCCGTAGGGGTCTAGGTTTCATTGCACAGGCTATCCACACGACCAGGGGAACGTCGGGTTTCAGCAGCGGCTCTGTGAAACTCGGGGATCCCAGATTATCTGTATTGTTCTGTGATGCTTATTACTTTTCTGTAATGTTGCATATTATCACGCCTGGAGCGATTATTGTATATTGGTATATATACTAGTAGATTTTGTATATGTTTTGCACCCGCGCTAGTTCAGTCCCCGCTCTGTCGTTAGTTAAGTAACCTAACGGGTGATGACGGGACCCAGTGACGAATGCGGATGGCATATACGTACATTTTATTTTCGTTCTTTTCTGGTGTGATTAATTGATGGGACTGCGTTGATTCTGATCAATGTAAAGGAAAACAAACCTATTTGGAGTTGTTGGAACAGTTTTAAAAAGTGTTATTACAAAGACGTTTCCTTTTGTTTTGCATAACGGTATTCGGTTGGAATATCCTGCACCTCATTCGACGAGGCAAGGGCCGATATCCCTTCACCGGGAATGACCCCTTAGGCAGAAGTTTGCGTCAGGGTAATAACTTCACTATAGTCGATTACAAGTTGCTTTGCATCGCGGTATTCAGTGGAATATCCTGCACCTCATTCCACGAGGAAAGAGCCGAGATCCCTTCACCGGGAATGACCTCTTTAGCAAAGGTTTTCGCCACTATATTTTATAAAAAGCTATCAGGTTCCTTCAGCGATATCAAGTTCGTTACGTTAAAGGTTTTTCGCCAAACACCAGCCGTAGCCCTCCGTCATTTCTTTTGGGTATTCAGTAGTATTCAAGCTATGTATTTTGACTTAACGCCAAGGCATAGTGTTTGGTAGCTGCTAGGTATTCATTTGTTGCATAGATAGATGAGTTGGTTTGGGACAGTCATTCTGCCATTTTGACCTAACGCCAAGGGCATGTGCGGGTGGGTTCAAATTAACAAGATAGTGACGGGTAGAACTTGGCATGTGACTTATGACATTTTGACCTAAAGCCAAGGTCATAAGAGCATGGGGCAAAAATCATTATCGGGAGTTTCTAAAGAAACTGAAACTTGCTAAGTATGTGCATACCTTCTGGAGTATGAGTAACGTGGATGCATTCCATCACGTTATCATGCGATGAGAGTTGGATCCCGATTCCCACTGATGAGTTGGTTTACTCTTCGGGTGATCCCGATTGATTCTTCTTTAGTTTTGGAGGAGAATTTGACAGTACAGTGGGAGGTTTCCCGATTAGATAAAGTGATAACCATTCTGATCTAGGTTAGAGTGCACGCAGAGTGTTTCTTTTCTCTCTCTCTCTGGCAGCGACCATTGACCGACCCTAGACAATGACTCAGTGACCAAGTTAACCGAACCTTCTTAAAATACTGACTTTTGGATTGTCTGAGTTGCATAAGTCATTGCCACTCCTTCTTTTACCCTTTGAATTTCTCAGAACATCCCGTATTACTACGGACATCCACTTCCAGTGGATAGATCCATCGTATGGTTATATACGAACTCGAAGGGACTTCTTCGAGGATGGATCCAGGTTCATGAGAAATAGAATTGGTTTATTCAGTTGTCTTTTATTATCACCTTCTCTCAGGTTGCGAGGTCTCCTTGGTTTAGGAGTGTACACCTATTATGCTTACTGGATAGTCTTCTTCCAAACCATAGGCTGGTGCCGAACGGTAGGGAAGGAAGAAAACCATTTAGCCTAACGATGGTGTACAGAAGGAAATGAATAAAGACAAATAAAGGGATTTGGAGAGATGGCAAAGAATTATACGGTTACAGTCTTGAATTGGATTATGGAAGAGGCATTACTATGAATACTAGGGTACCCTTACGAAACATTTTCATGTTTCAGTGCATTGTTAAAAGAAAACTGTTTTCCCGATTAGATACTTACTCCAGGGTATGTATTTACCAGGTTTCATTCTCATATCTGTATGGTTTTACAGATGATGAGTGGGAGTAAGTTATTGGGAATTAGGTAATTATCCTCATTATATCGGAATTCGTTGTAATTGGTGATATTTGAGGAAATCGCCTGGGTAAAGTTTTCAACCTACGACGCACAGGTTTTGAGTTATTCAACTAAGCGGACTTATACAGAGTATTGCATGTTGTCCAGTGTCCATCAGGACAAAGGGATAGGTCATCGTACCATGTTCTATTTACTTATGACTTCTCTAGTTTTTAGACAAGTGTTTCGTAGAAATACAAGGTCTAAGTTTTGAGAAGTTGTGGGTATAAGAATAAAGTAGAGAACCAGGTGTCACAAGTATCGGGATTCTTCAAAGAGATCGAAGATGTAGATTCTTGTGATTGATATTCAGATGATAGTAATGGTTTTGAGAAAACTTGTTTCTCTTTCAGGTTACTCATAATTGGTTGGATTCCTAAGTTGAGTAATGTTGATTAGCCTATTTCCATTAAGTTGATATGCACTGGAGACAGCTGCATGATTTGAATCTGGTTCCAATTAAATAAGTGCTAAAGTTTCTATATTGGATATAGAATGGTTTATACCTTAACGATGTTAAGGTACGGGGAGTTGTCCGGCTTATGCTTAAAACCAGACTCTGGATAACTCAGGGCACATTTCTGTAATGGCTGTTTGTGGGTTGACCCAGGCTATGACGAGGGTTGATTTTCTACCATTTGAAAGATCAATAGTGATATTGTTCTTGACTCACCACAGTTTAAGTAAAATGTATTTTTTCAGAAAACAGTAGTGGGAGTATGGTGGAACTGGAAGTGATTCCAGAACCGCAAACGATTACGGAAAATTTAATAGGACCTAAAGATTCAATCAGGTTTGACATTCCATTAGCCACTCCGCAGATATGGTGGGTAACCTCAGACACCCAAGAGGTACTCCGGTAGCCTCAAGGACGGTGACAGGGAGGTTCTTATCTATCCAGACTTGACACTACTGTTGTTCCAGGCGATGAGACCCGGTAGGAGGGTTGTTGTGGTCAGTGGGAGCAGCGGAAGCATAGTGGGCAAGTAGCTTATGTCTATTTATAGACTTGAGCAGATATAGCGGAGAAAGATCATCTAATTTTGATATGACAATCATGTGTTTGACTTCATCAGAATAGGGGATGGATCTGTTGAGAAGGTAGTAGGGTGTGATGTCATGGTATTTGGATGACACACACAGAGTAGGAAGTAAAATTCCTATACTACGATCGGTTGTACTGTGGTCGTCACACAGTTGTTTCTCCAGACAGGATATGGATATAATATCTGACATTCTGGTTTCTAGATCTATGGTTTTAGATCTAGATTTGGGTAGTTTCCCAATGTGGGTACTTTGACAGTATTCTGATAGTATTTAGAATAGTTGACTCCTGGCATGGAGGTGTACCTGCAGGGCATGGAGTCACCCTCTCTAAAGGTGTCTTACAGACTAAAGGGGAGAGGGATGAGCATGATTGGCAGATCACTTGCTTAGGCAATTGAGTCAATTGTGAGATGTCAAGTACCACACCAGATGTTGTTTTTGCACTAGATGCAATAAGTTTGTATTAATCCAATCCTGGATAAACATAAGGAAGCAGTTTTAGAACATAAGTGCATGTTCTATGGATTTGATGACTTCAGCCTCTTTTGGAGACGGTTATCATTCCAGGCTTCAAAGGTGACATGGTTGACAGAGTGATTGTCAGAGTTATAGTTTTCCCTCTTACAAGGGACAGTATTATGGACAGGTGGTCCAAGAGGATACTGTGGGAGGCTTGGTGCTGGATATTGATTCTGTTCAGTTATCGATACAGTCTAAGAAGTTTGGATTTGGAGTTCATTTATGAACTAGGTCCCATCAGATATCCAGACATATTCTAAGACAGGTATTACTCAATTCGGGAGATGGCTTTCTCCACGAACTTGAGATTAAGAGAGACGTAGAAAGAAACATCGGGGCAGATCCACTCACTGAGGCTATTTCTCGAACACAATAGTTTTACGAACGAGCTTTGTGAAACTGATTAGTAGAGGAGTTGGGTGTTCGGTTTCACACGGGCTGTGAGTAGTCGACATCGCAATAATTAGCCTTAAGTGCAAGTAGGAGATTGTTGGATATAATGCCCTCAAAGTCAATTATTAGATCGCAGGCACGTGATTGCAATGATTGCGGATAACCTATACCGGTGGGACAGTCTTACTCGAGATGATAGTATGCTATCTGGTTTGCCTTTATCAGTCGTGTACAGGTTCAGGTGACTGATCACTGTTACACTTTGATAGAGCCCTTAGGATCTTGCTTTACTACCAACAGTATGATGGCGATCATATACGTGAGAGTTTGGTGGTTTATAAGCATATCCTTAATTGTGGTCCCTAGTCGTGGGAGTTTCGAGACAGGGCATCGATACTCCGGAGTAGACTAGTGTATACAGTCGAGACCCCGACGAGGGGCGGTGGCCGGTCTCACAAGCCACTGGTGTCAGTTGGATCACCTAAGATGTATACAGGTGCTCATTGGGTTATGAGTACACCGGACAGGACTCGCCGGGAATCTGCTAGTTGGTATTATACTTATCGTCAGATAGAAGTTCCTTAGTGACATGTGTACAGGTTAGTTCATCGACCTGAGGTCGTCATTTGTCTCGTGTGAGTTCCCACTGTGCTTTGATTTCTACCCTACCACGGCTCAAAGGAGTCGTGCAAACAGGTATTTTTTGGGTACAGTCCCGAGCCACATGGAGGCAAGTGAGCGGATCGGCAGGGGATTCGTCTCTCCCGGTATTGGGGGTGAGATCGTGCTGTGTCTAGGAGAGCCATTACACAAAGCCCACGGCCGTGGCAGGAGATTTACTGGTAGGTACTCCAGTAGTATCTCAGGGTGTTTTTGGGCTACACTCCGACACGACTTATACTGCTTTTGGGGGTCTGACGTTACCAGCCCCCTAGGCAGATATGCGATACTCATAGACGAACGGACCGGACTGTATATACATTGTCACTGTTAGGCTCAGTAAGGTTTCCGGATGAGTTCGCTCATCGGCCTCCCTTGAGGTCAGTCCATGGGCAGCCGTTACGCACAGCTAGTGCCGCTGACGGCTTGTGATTAAACCACTGCCAGGGTACTAACGAGTCATTAGAGTCCCCCACAGATAGTATCCCAAGTTCGGGCGAAACATTGTAGAGGCCGTATGGTTTTATGGCAGGGTTCGGAAAATGCACGTGCGTTTACGCACATGTCATTTTTCGGGAAGATAATACTGGTGGGCTTTGGTTTAAGCCGGATCCGAGTAGTATATTGAGTAGATATAATATTTTTGTCTCAGTTGCATTTGTATTCGGTCGTAATACAAATGCGGGTATTTTTATACAGTTACGGGTTTATCCTGAAATTCGTTTCAGGATCGCTTTTGGAAGTTGCCAGTTTCCAGTTTCCAGTTTTCTATCGCCCGTCTTTTAACATTCGGTTAAAGACGGATTTATCTTTTCTTGGATGAGGGTGAGTCATGCTTCTAGAAGGTTCTAGAAGTGGTGATAAGGCTTATGACTCATATGTTGCATTAATGATTTTGGTGACAAGGTTAAGTGATTCATTAGTTTCATTTAATGTGTTCATACTTGATGTATCATGACTCATGGTTATGATAAGCTTCATGTTTATTGTCACCCTCCTTTTTTGCTCCTACCCTCACCTCCCTTGCTCCATATATATTGGTCGGCCCCTCCCCTTGAGAAGAGAGATTGATTTTTGATTAAAAAGACTATGGTTTTGGATGTATGGAAATTTGATAACTCATTTCTCATTCCATTTCATTTCGAGTGGCAACTTCATTAACCGTTCGTCCACGGCTTTGGACGAAGTGAGACAAATTATTTTACTCATTCTCTACATCAATCTTGGTCATCTCTTTTAGCAAACTTGAGGACCGAGTTGCCTCGAGTCAGAGGCGGGAGCCCGTTTAAAGATCCGTTGACGTGGTGCCACCTGGACGAGCAGATCGGAGATCAACGAGATCGGCGCAGCCGCAACGGAGCGTGGGATGATGGTTAAAGAACGAAGGACTCGGATCGTTCGGTATAACCTTTCTACTCTCTTTGTAGTTTGTTAGTTTAGCAATAATGCCAGATCCGGGTTATAGTATACGATAGCGCCAGTTAAAAAGTTTTTGTTCCGCATTTGGCGTCTGTTAGACGGCCGGGGCGCTACCGTAGACTTACAGTCTGTTACCCCTTAACCTGTTTGGATAAGGTGCTTTATCAATAAGGGTTTGGTCCAACATTGGAGAGGATTGTGGGGATGGAGAGGATCCCAGAATTGGTGTGGGGATCGTTTTAGGTAGATTCGAGGAAATGGGCGAAGGGTTCGAGCCTTGGGGAAAACGGAGAATAGGCTCGGGTGAAGGTGGGAGACTAGACGAATTAGGGGAAGAAGAAGAAGCTGGGGTATCATTGGTGTCACTATCATCACATTGCTCACCCACTCGGTTATTCAGCACTTTTCCCGATCTCAACGTAGTAACAGCACTCACATTATAACTTTGTGAGTGGCCAGGATTAGGTATGGGTTGAGATGGGAGTTTCCCTTTCTCTCTCGCACTCATTGCGGCGTTCAACTGTGCAAGTTGGTTTTATATTGATTTAATACTCTTGCCGTGGGAGGCGGAGTCTTTCTGTATGGTATCAATAGAAGACTTCATCTCAGTCGACAATTGCATGGAATGTTTCATGGACAAATCCAAAGTTTGTGCAAGTGAAGAGTTGTCAGTACCGGCCACTTGTGGTGTAGAAGTGTTGGCCGGATTTTGGAAATTTTATGACTGAAAGGAGAGCTGATTCTGTGGTTGTGGTTTCTATGGAGGAGGTCTTTGATAATTGCTTTGTTGGTTTTGATTCCAAGCAAAGTTAGGATGATTCCTCCATCCTTGATTGTACGTGGAAGAATAAGGATCGTTTCTAGGTCACTGCTGAAAAGCAGCATTAGTTTGAAACGATGCATTCATAGGACATTCTTCCGTTAAGTGTGAAGGATCCGAACAGCAACCACAGACGGTCTTAGGAAGCGTGACCTGATTTAGGGAGAATGATGAGAACTTGTTCTCAATAGCGTCGAGTTTCTTCTGTATCGCTGGCATTTCGGCTTTCACTGCGATAGAAACATCGAGCTGGTGAATACTTCCCTTAGAATAAGGTGGTCTTACGCTTTCCCACTGCAAAGTGTGTTCAGCAAGGTCTTCCAGATATTTCCAAGCTTCGCCGTCATCTTTAGACATGAAATTGCATTGACAATTTGTTTCAAGCATCTGCTTTGTCGCTGGATTAATGCCCTCATATATAATTCGGCATAAATCCCATCTATTGATTCCATGATGAGGACATTGGACAAGCAGATCTTTGAAACGTTCAAAGCACTTCCAAAATGGTTCATTGGGAAGCTGGGTGAACTGGTTGATCTCGCTCCTAACACGGGCGGTCTTATGGTTTGGGTAAAACTTCTTAAGAAATGCTATTACGAATTCATCCCAATTAGTGATAGAGTGTGCGGCAGTATTATAAAGCCATTTTTCTGCCAATTCGCACAGTGTGAATGGGAGAAGACGCAAGCGCGTAGCATCCACGGTCAATTGTGAAGTACCCATCATTGCGCATACGTTTTCGAATTTAGTGATGAAAACGTACGCATCTTCCAACTCAAGCCCGTGAAATTTGGGCAGCAGATTGATGTAGTGGGGTTTAATTTCAAAATTATCCCCGTTAGCTGGTGGAATAGATAGACAAGTAGGAAGGGGACTACGGATAGGATAGCATCTTTCTTGGAGAGAGATGCGTGGTGGATTCTGCGCACCTACGGGCGGTGACAGCGTGGTGTTATAATCTGATGGAGTGCCGTCCATCTCGGTCATGGTGTGTGGTGGGGGAAAAGAAGATGAAGAAGTACCGACTTCGGCGTCGATAGCAGAAATGCGGACAAGACGGGCACTAAGATCCCGTGTCCAGCCAAGCATGCACTAAGCGGGTTTAGTGCAAGTGGCAGCATGTGTGTGATTTAAAATTGGTTTGTTTTGAAAAATGTGGGACACAAGACAAATCACTCTAAAATGCACAAGCAACCCTAGAACTAAGGTCACCTAGGTCCAGTCTCTAAACCGCTCCTAGACTTCCAAAGGACAAGCCGTAGGATCAATCCTTTACCACCTCTTTACTACTCTTGTGGCCAGGTAAGTGGGAGGTATCCGCTATACGAATCACCGAAATTAGCGGGCCTAATTTGTAAACCACTTGCCTTAGTCACACTTTCCTAGGCACCACAAAAGTAATGCGGATAAGCGATAGATTACCCACGACCTTCATCTGTCCATAATGAGCGCGACAGTCCTTAAAGTCTGGTCTAGATATTTTTTAAATTATTGTAGGGTTGATGCAGATGCTCGGTTTGTGATTTGTGGGGCTTAGTAAGGGTGATGAAATCCCCACCTAATCTTGATTTGGTCATTGCCCCTTAAAGTCCATATTAAAATATGCAAAACAAAACCAATCACAAAACTTTTGCAAAAATATTTTTGAGCGGCGCTATTTTGCAAAGAATCCTGCAGAAAATAGATTTTATTGGATTTGAGAGGAGAGAAATGTTAGTTGTATGTATGCCCTAGAGGCCAGTATTGTACAGTTGATGTATATTATATTGGATGCTTGGACATATATAGAGATGACTTTCTTGCTCGATATGATAGTATGCTATTTAGTTACTCTTTATCTTAACATGTACACTAGTCTCTTTAAACTGTCTTATAGTTACATGTTGATAAAGCCCTTAGGATGTGTACTTGACTACGTGGACTATGATGCAGATCATACTAGTGGGGACATGATAGTCCATAGGTACATCCTTCAAGGTCCCTAGTCGTGGGTGTATCGAGACGGGGCATCGATATACCAGTGTAGACTAGCGTATACGCTTCTCGACCCATGAGATGGGCGATGGATGATCCCATATCCATTGGTGTTTGACATCAGAGATCGTGTACGGGTGCTCAGTGGAGACTGGGTACACTGGACGGACTCGCCGAGAACTCCCAGATGGTATTATACCTCACGTCAGATGGCAGTTCTCAGGTGACACTTGTGCAGGTTAGTCTGTAGACCCGAGATCGTCATAGAGTCTTGTGTGATTCCCACTGTGCTTTGATCTCCACCTTACCACGTCCATGAGGGCATGCAAAATGGTGGTCTTTGGGTACAGTCCCGAGTCACATGGAGGCAATGAGCGATAGGAGGGGTTTCGTCTCTCCCGGTATTGGGGGTTGATGTTGCGCTGTGCTCGATTGGCCGTAACAGGGAAGTCCCTGGCCAGGGCTGATCAGAGATTTGCTGGTAAGTGTTACCAGTAGTTTCTCGACCCGTTATGAGCCTCACATCGGCACGACTTATCGGTTATTGGGGTCTGACGTTTACCACCCCTAGACTTGATATGCGACATATCAGACGAACAGACCGGACTGTACGGTAAGTGTTACTGGTTGGATTCACAGGAGTGTGAGCGGGCTGGCTCGTCGATCTTCTGATCGCTCAATACCCGGATGGCCGTTACGTTTAGCAGACCGCTTGCGGCTTGTGGGTGCTTGATATGATCATCATCTGCTACCGGCGTATTGACGAGTCTTTAGAGTCCTACACAGAGGTTTCCTGGCTCAAGCGAAACGAAATAGGAGCGCATATGAGATATGTGCAGGACCGAGAATAATGCGTGTATGTGATACCGCATTTCATTCTCGCGATGAATGTTTCGATTGGTTGTATGCGATATGACCTAGTTATCGAATCATTGATTCGATAAATCGATACATTAGATACTAGTCGGTTATGTGCGACATAACCGGATCATTGAATCAAATGTTTATTTAATGATTTAATGTATAATTATATATTTGATATATTACTTTGCATTAACTAGTATTGGTTCACTTTATATGGATTTTCTCACTTGATGTGCAAGAAGTATATGTGATATACTTTTGTGCACATATATGTATCATGTTTGATGATACTTGATCATTTAGTTAAGTGTATAGAAGTAAACCATGGTTAAGTGATGATTAGGGTTTTGCTTTTCCATTTATTTATTTGTTTATTTATTTAGAAAAGGTTTAGATGAGAATGGTGGCTTTCTTTGTCTCTTATTGAAGCTTCATGAAGCTTTGACTTATGCAACCATTCTTGTCTTCATGCTTAACCCTAACTCATCCAAGTAACCATGGTATATTCTCTACACTTAACCTTAGTTAGGATATGATAAGTATTGTTTTCTTTTTCATTTTATAATAACTTATCATATTCTTTCTTCTTCTTGATCATCTTCTTCTTCAAGAAAAGCTTAAGCCCATCAATGGCAACTTGAGCAAAAGTGAGTGAAATCCAATTCTAAAGTGAACCCACCTCCTATTTCTTCACCCTCTACCTCTTGCCAAGTTGTTTTGGGTGTTTTCTTCACAAGTTTCACAAATTTGTGAAGTCGGAGCTTGAACTTGTGATGCCTCGACGTAGATCATCTTCGGCACGAAGCCGACGACCTAGTCCGCCCAATTCTCCGATGAAGCCGACGTTTGAGTTCGGGATTCGAGATGGACAGCGAGAGGAGGCCTACGTGGAGCTTAGGAAGTGGACAAACGGATCTACAAAGGTTGTAGCCTCTCTCCTTTAGTTAAGATGTTAACTAGATTCGTATTTCGCCTAAACTTCTAGCCGACGATCCGTATTAGGGTTTCTCGGCACCCTTAAAATTTTAAATTGGCATGGTTGATGCCTTGTGAGACCTCTATAGTGTGCCTAGGAACCCTTCAAGAAAAGGAGTTAAGAAAGATACCAGAGAAGTTTAAACCCTAGATCCCCCAATTGCACCGCGCTTCCGCCGCAGATGTCCTCCTTTGACGCGGTTCCACCGCAGGAGAGAAGGATCTGTTGATGAAATTTTTTCTGTGCTCCTCTGAATCTCTAAGAATGTCTCTTTCTTCTGTTTTCCTTAATTTTGTGACTCCAGATCTCGTTGCAAAATTCACGCACAAATTGTTAAATATGTAATTTGCAGTTTCGTGTTAATAATGATATGAATCGGCTAAGAATTCAACACAAATAGTAAGAATAAAAAATTACGCACGTATCCCCGGCAACGGCGCCATTTGATTGGTACGAAAGAGTGTGTTTGTAGTAGTTAACCGCAATCAGAACGGTGTCGCGCGTAGCTAGACCGAGGTGAGTACGGGTCGTCCTCTGGGAAACGTTGAATCTTTTATTCTTGCTTTAGATGTGTTGAGAAAAGGGAGGAATAAAGAATATTGAAGAAAGGTTGTAGGATATAGATCTACGTTTAAACACTAATGAAAAATATAGATCGAGATTAACTACGGATGTAAGTTTATATAAGAGGAAGGCTTGTAGGGTTCATTAGGATTTAGTAGTTATGGATGATTAATTAAAAATTACTCATTTTATCCTTTAATAGATTTAAAACTAGAACGACGATGATGCATGTAGATTAGGGTTTCTGGAGAGAAAAGGAATCCCACTCTTAACCCCTATCTCGACACGGAACTCCGTTCATATCTAGCCTTTACCAAAACAATCATTAATCTAATCTCTAATCGCGGTTGGGACTAACAATGAATTGTTAGCATGCCCGATTAGGATGTTAATGATTCTTTTGATAAAGTTTATAAACTTTATAGGACTTAAAAAGAGTTTAGAGATGTTCATCATCCATTAGCCCACCCTAATCCTACGAACCCTAACAAGCGGAGAATTACTCGCGCATATTGGAAGAAAAAGAGATGGAGAGAAATTGCATAATTAAACTACGAAGAAATAGAATAAGAAAAAGAAAGCTACCTTTATTAATCAACAATATTCATTACACTTTGATTCCTTAGAAAATGATTACAAAGACTAGTTTGCTTCTCAATCTCTTCCAAGGAGGTAGACGAACCGTTGATGATCAGCCTGGATGCGTGAGCCATCTTGGACTTCGTGATCTCGTTGACTTGATGATTTTTCCAAGAGGGTCTCGGTCCTTATTTATACCCCTAAAGCCAAAACCTTAGATGCCTAAATTAGGGAATAGCAGTTATGATCCAACCAAAAAAATGTCATCCTCTATCTCCTCTTCCACGCGGCGGATCCGCGGCATCAAGGGGCTCGGGCCGCAGATCTGCGGCCTGATGATCTGGACCGTCGATTTGGTTTCCTTGGTTATTCTTCTCATGACACGTGTGAATCTCTGGAACCTTCAGAATTTGGAAATCTTTTCTTTTCTTCTGCCAGAATTGATTTCTTAATTTTGATTTCTTAATTAGGAAGGTTAGCTTTAACAACTTGATTTCCTTGATTTAAGACCTGAAAATTCTGCACAACAACTTAAATAATATTTAGTAGACTTAGTTCTACTAGGATTAGGTCAATAATATTATATACATTTTCCTACCAAATGCAAATTATAATATATCAACACATGGAAAATATTATTTTTACACATAAACCCTCACATGTATGATATATTATAATAAAGACCTTTTTTAATATGAAAATGGTAGGAAAAATGTAATAACAAATGTGCAGTTTTATCAACTGAACACCCGTGTCGGTGGAAAAAAATTCGGTGCGCTGCGGATCGTTGACTTGGTCTTTTTCTTAGTGGGTATTTTTGTAAAATCAGACATAACGCGATTGTAACCTAGGGTTTCTATGAATCTATAAATAGAGACCCTAAAACCTTTTCTAGGGTATGCCTCTTTTCAGTTCATAAATTCAGATCTGTACTGTGTTGATGTTTGGAGAGAGCCATCAATAAAAATTAGTAAGTTCTTTTAATTTCATTGCTTTAGTTTACTTTTAATTTAGAATGTTCTTAAATTCCCTAATGAGCGAGTAGTCTCCTCGTTTGTTAGGGTTAGTTTTAGGGAAAGGTTTGAGAGATGAGATCTCTCACCCCTTTCTTGCACCATCACACATAATAATTAGAAGTCCATGCATACACGCACACACCGCTCCCTGCGGCACCTTACCCCTCGAGGTAACGGTGATACCGTAGTATAAAGGACCGGTTGAGCATGTTTCTCATGGAGGTTAGGGTAAGGATCGATAAAGGAAGGACAAGAACCTAGAGGAAGAAACACCATTTCTTCATGATGGTACTAATCCCTTTTATTGATAATTACCATAACACCTAATAGATCTAAAATAGGGCATTGAAAGCGGTGAGGAAACCTTCAATCTCCCAACTTACCCTAGACCTAACCCTAGCAATACTTAGATCTAGATAATCTTAGTATAAATCAATTTAGGTTTTAGAAATAATCAAATCCGACACCTATCGGAATTAACTCGTAAAAGCAATTAGGAAAACACAAAATCCCTGTGGACCGACCCGTACTCACCGGCTAGCTACCAAGCGACGCCGTTCTTGATTGCGGTAACATATATTTTTTTGATCTATAAAATCTCTTTAAATCAGGCTCCCACTGCTTTTATCAAATCTTCCTTCAAACCCTAAAAGGTAAGACTAGCCGGGATTAATTACACTTTACAAGTTCGCCAATTTTTCAGCCAGGCCAGTGTTGGCACTTTGAGGGAGGTTCCCCGTGCTTTTTCATGGACCTAATTAAAATAAACCTCATTTTCCCAGAGGCATAACCCCGTTAACACCTTTCTAGACACCTACTTGATTGGATAATTGTCATGTGTAAAACTCTCTCAGGAGTAACTCTTACTCGCAGTGGGTATCGGAATCCAACTATCTCATAGAAGGTATGCAATCTCATTGCAAATTTCAACACTTGAAATTCCCGATAATACTTTTACCCCTAGTGACTTATGACCTTAACTATGGTCAACAAATCATAAGCCCTAGTCAAGTTCTACCCGTCATTTCTTGATTAATTAGACCCACCCACGTGACCCTTAACTATGGTCAACAAAGTCATATGATTGTCCTAATTAATCACATCATATGCTTTATAGGAAGACATCACTTAGCTACCGTACACTGCGCCTTAACTATGGTCAACAAACGCAGCACGAATACTAAGTACTCTATTTCCTAAAATGACGGAGGGTTACGACAGATTTTTCAGAAAATCTTTTTCGTAATGAACTTGATATCGTTGTAGAAACAAGTGATTTGAAAAGGAGTATTTTTTAGGCTTTTACTAGTTTCGCTAAAGAGGTCACTCCCAGTGAAGGGATCTCGGCTCTTTCCTTATCGAATAAGGTGCAGGATATTTCACAAATACCACTATGCATCAGCAAGAACTATAGAAGCAATCAAAAACAAAACCGAGTGAGTTGTAGCATCTGCTAGTTTTGCTAAAGAGGTCACTCCCGGTGAAGGGATCTTGGCTCTTTCATTATCAAATAAGGTGCTGGATATTCTACAAGGAATACCGCTATGCAAAGCAAAAACTAGAACTACCCTTCTGAAAATTTGATTCTACAATATCTTTTAGGTTTCTTTTTATTTCATTAATCTCATTAACGAAGTCCCATCATTTATGCTTCCTAAGCATCACAGAAGAAACGAAAATACAACGTACGCTTATGCCATCCGCATTCGCCACAGTGTCCCGTTATGCACCGTTAGGTTACTTAACTAACGGCATACCGGGGCGGGACTAGCGTGGGTGAAAAACATAACCAACATTTATTATATATCATATATACAATAACAAAGCATTCATCTCACGCATATAAAATGATCACATCACAGAATATCAGCAGCAGAAGATAACATATGAAATATTGGATATACTAGGAAGTCCGTGTTTTATTTTGAGCCTGTATAAAACACGGATTCCAAGGTCGCGATGAATAGCCAACCCGACATCTCTAGACCCTTATGAGAGCGGCAAGCAACCCTACCAATTCTAGGGTTAGGGACCCAGACTCGACTCCTCGAGTTGGTCTCCCACTGGACCCTAGAACCCGGTTGCTTATGCTCTCCTCCTTGGTTCTATCCTAATGCCGAAAAGTAAATAATATACAATGGTGATATCATCCTCAACCCGGAAGTGCCCCAATAAAAAAATAATACATACAATGAATTTTACATGAATGAAAATAAAAACCCTCATCTCGCATAAAACCCCCGGCTATTCAAATCACGATGATCCAATATAACATATCATGGCAACACATAACATCACATGTCATCAACGCAAGTAAATATGCGTATCCTAATTGTCGTTGATATATAGCAATGAAACCGGCGATACACCACATATTACACTTACGGTCGCAGAAAAGAAAGTGAAAAAGTACAACATTTGGAATCCGCAATCACCTTAGACATCATAAACCCGAATTATCACATATTGCGGATTTCATGCCTAACTATATGAATTCCACATATTGTATCATATTCCAGATAACTAGACAATGTTAAACTTTCCGATCGAATGAACAAACACCCAAAATTTCCTAAATAGCTCAACACTTGAGCGGAGTTCAAAAGGTCCCAGAACATGCCACACTCCTATAAACCGGCCGTAAAAGGGTCAACCAATGCCCCACATGTGGCACCGCTGAACTACTAGAAACTCTAGGGTTTAGTGGCGGTTCTGACGGTCACATAATCGAGTTAAGGTTTCGTTCTTCTAGAGGGTCCACAGGATCGCTTGCATGATTTTCTGAAAGTTTTAAACTAAGGAAAAATCCAACACTTGGAAAAATTTCCAGCAAGGGTGAGTTATTGATACCCGTTTGAACTTTTTAACACCATCTAAATTAACCCGAAAACAAACTAGAATTACGAATATGAAACACTCCGAATTGCCTCTGTAAAAAGATAACATCACATGCAAATTTAGCAAAAACAAACAACACCTGAAGTACCAAACCCCAGAGACTGGAACACAGTGAAAACTTGAACCCAAAACCAAACACTGAGGCCGAGCAAGCCGGTCCCAGAGGAAAAGTGGCCGCCATTTTCCGAGCTCTAGTGTTCAATTTTGTACTGTGTTCATATTGTATCACATACAGCATTCTGCAGTTGTTTAAAAAAAAATTGACACATGGAAAAAATCGACAGAAACTAAGGTTTTTAAACGGTTGTTTCGGAGTTGTTTCGGTTTCGTAATCCTACACAATCCGTCTAATTCTCTAGCTAGGCTCTGATACCACTATAGGGTTATTTAGCACGGCATCAAGGTTTCGGGTGGTATCGTCCATGCCAAATTAAAATTTTACCGTTCTAAATAACCCTAACCCTAGGTTCTTAACTAAAGAATCATACGGAATCGATAAAGCAAACATTTTTACAACTAAGTGATTAGGGATTACAACCTTTGTAGTCCGTTCCTTCGTTTCATAAACTCCGAGTAGTAGTCCCTTTGCTGCGATCATCAAGCTCCCGAACTCTTGAGAGGTTCCATGAAGTGAATGATGCATCTTTGCTTGAAGTCTTCACTATCCAAGATGATCTACCTTGAAGAGTCATAAACTCAAGTTATCTCTTCACTAATTAGGGATTAGTGAAGCTAACACACTAATCTATATGGCTAGTATAGAAGAGGATAATGAAGTAGGAATTTTGCTCTCTTTAGTTTTCTTTTTCTCACAATCTTTCATCACATGAAAAAGTCTAGCAAGCTTTTGAGAGCAAGAAGAAGATGAAGAAGTGATGAATGAATTATTGTGATGAGTTTAGAAATGCAACCATGGGTTAATATGTGTCATCCTTAACCCTTTTAGAGACTTAACCATGAGCTAGGGTTAAAGGTTAGGTTGATAAATATCTTAAGCTTGACAAAAGAGTGGACTAGGTCTAAGAACCTACAAGCTTCTACAAGCTTTGAACCATGACTAAATACCACAATTTTGAATTTGCTTAATAATAAATATAAACCCTAATCTTAACCCTAGCATGGTTTAACTCTCATAAACCCTAGTTGCATTTATAACCTAGCATGTTACAATTATACATATCACACACACAGACACACACACACACACACACACACACACACACACATAATTATGTAACAAAAGAAAAGAATACAATAAATATATATCACATATATATCAATGTATCCTAAGTGAGAAAAAGAATTGCTTAAGTGAGCTTATATTAGTTAATGTAATATAATATATCACATATATAATTATACATTAAATTATTAAATCAATACTTGATTTAATAATCCGGCTATATTACATATAACCGACTAATATAATATGTATCAATTTATCGAATCAACACTTGATCCGATAACCCGTCTATATCACATATACCCGGCCGATATCACATATCGCGAGAATAGAATACGGTCATATCGTATTAATCTCAGTCCCGTACATATCACATATGTGCTCCTACTCCGTTTCGCCCGAGCCAGGAAACCTCTGCGTAGGACTCTAAAGACTCGTCAATACGCCGGCAGTAGGTGATGATCATATCAAACACCCACAAGCTACAAGCGGCCATCTAAATGTAATAGCTACCTGGGTATTGAGCGATCAGAAGATCAACAAGCAAGCCTGCATACACTCCTATGAATCCAATCAGTAACACTACCGTACAGTCCGGTCTCTTCATCTGATATGTCGCATATCCAGTCTAGGGGTGGTGAACGTTAGACCCCAGTAACCGATAAGTCGTGTCGATGTGAGGCTCATAACGGGTCGAGAAACTACTGATAACACCTACCAGTAGATCTCCATATCAGCCCTGGCCAGGGACTTCTATTTGTAGCCAATCGAGCACAGCGCAACATCAACCCCCAATACCGGGAGAGACAAAACCCCTCCTATCGCTCATTGCCTCCATGTGATTCGGGACTGTACCCAAAAGCCATCGTTTTGCACGTTCTCATGAACGTGGTAAGGTGGAAATCAAAGCACAGTGGGAATCACACAAGACTCTTTGACGATCTCGGGTCTACAGACTAACATGTACCAGTGTCACCAGAGAACTGCTATCTAACGATAGGTATAATACCATCTAGGAGTTCTCGGTGAGTCCGTTCAGTGTACCCAGTCTCCACTGAGCAACCGTACACTATCTTTGATGTCAAACACCAATGGATGTGGGATCATCCATCGCCCATCATATGGGTCAAGATGCGTATACGCTAGTCTACTCTGGAGTATCGATGCCACGTCTCGATACACCCTCGACTAGGAACAATTATAGGATGTACTCGTGGACTACCCTGGCCCTACTAGTATGATTTGTATCATAGTCTTAGTAGTCAAGTACATATCATAAGGGCTTTATCAACATGTGAGAGCAAGACAGTAATACAATACAAGTCAACATGTTAAGACAAAGTGAAACCAGATAGCATACTATCATGTCGAGCAAGAAAGTCCTCTCTATATATATCCAAGCATCCACTATAATATACATCATATGTACAACAATGGCCTCTAGGACATATATATAACTAACATGATTTACAAGAGTGTACTGGACGTATAAGTTCATCAAATATGAAGAGTTACCTGGCATAACTATTTCGATCTCCAATCCGTGTAATTCTTGTTGTAGCTTCCATTGAGCGGTGAGGTTCATTGCTAATGGCTGACGACTAAGGATATCAGGAACTACATTCACTTTCTCAGGATGATACTGTAAGTCGATGTCGAAGTCCGCCATGAGTTCTAGCCATTTTCTCTGCCGCATGTTGAGTTCCTTCTGAGTAAATGCATACTTTAGACTCTTGTGGTCAGTGTATATATCCACTCGTTCTCCCAAAAGATAGTGGCGCTAAATCTTTAGTGCGAAGACCACTTCTGCCAGTTCCAGATCATGTGTTAGATAGTTGCGTTCATGAACTTTTAATTGCCTTGATGCAAAAGCCACAACTTTTCCATGCTGGTGTAGAACACATCCTAATCCTTTACCGGACGCATCATAATGCATATCGAATCTGCCAGATTGATCCAGTATTACGATGATAAGAGCGGAGTTTAACCTTGACTTGAGTTCTACAAAAGCCCTCTCAAATGCTTCTGACCACACGAATGCTTCGTCTTTACGTGTGAGCTTGGTCAAGGGTACTGCGATCTTTGAGAATCCTTCAATGAAGCGTCGGTAGTATCCTTCTAAGCCTAAGAAACTTATTATATTTTTCACCATCTTTGGTGTCGGCCAGTCGCTGACAGCTAACACCTTAGCTAGATCTATAGAGATTCCTTCGCCTGAAATGATGTGTCTGAGAAATCAGACTTGATCTAGCCAAAATTCACACTTACTGTACTCAGCGTAGAGCTGATGTTGTCATAATGTCTCCAGGACAATTCGTAAGTGCTCATCGTGCTTTTTCCGATTCTTTGAATACCCCAGGATGTCGTCAATGAAGATAACAACAAACTTGTCTAAGTAATCTCGGAAAACTTGGTTCATCAAGTAAAGATGGCAAGTGCATTGGTCATTCCAAATGGCATTACGGGATATTCATAATGACCATAACGAGTTCTAAATGCCGTCTTCGGGATGTCAGACTCCTTGACCTTCACCTGATGATATCCTAAACGAAAATCTAACTTTGAAAAAACACAAGATCTACTTAATTGATCGAAAAGGTCATTGATGAAAGGTACTGGATACTTGTTCTTAATTGTCACTTCGTTCAGAGCTCGATAATCCACACACATCCTGTAGGTACCTTCCATCTTTTTCACTAGTAATACTGGTAATCCCCAACTTGAAGTACTGGGTCTGATCCAACCTTTCTTCAGTAGTTCGTCCAACTGAATACGGATCTCCTTCAATCCCTCCAGACTTAATTGGTATAGAGCTTTGATTATAGGTTGTGCACCAGGTTGTAAATCAATACTAAATTCAAGAGCTCGATCGGGAGGCAAACCTGATATATCTCCAGGGAACACATTCTCGAACTCCCGAAGTATCTCAGGTTTTTCTTCTTCAGCTGGTAGAGAGAACACTTCTGCATTCTTTGGTTTTGCACGGTAGCTTCCTGACTCCAAGGTTTTGTCTCTACTTTTGAAATAGAAGACTGGATGATCTGGTATCTCAAATACTACTCTCCTTTGACGGTAGTCAATAGTAGCATAAAATACTCTCGGCTAATCCATTCCCAACACAACATCGAAATTTGGTATGTGCATTACTTTGAAATTTGCGTAGAATTCTCGACTACAAACTACAACTGGGCACTGATCATAACCCAAAGTTTCCTTCAAGACTCTATTCCCAGAACTGACATTCCAGTTTGAAATGAGTTGCTTTACGGAAATCGCATGTGTTCTCACGAATCGTTGTGACATGAAGTAGTGTGAAGCTCCGGTGTCGAAAAGAGTGAGTGCAGGAAATGTGGCTCCTAGTATGGTACCTAAGTTGTGTGAGATTGTGTTTAGATATAGGGAAAGTATAACGATGCACAAGAATTGAAAAGTTGAAAGGATGAGAGAATTTACCGGTGATGACTTGTCATGTGGCTTCGGCCTCCTCGACTGTCTTTATAAAAGCCTATTGTCTTGGTACATTCCTCCTCGCCGGAGGCACATTCCTCTGCCCTTGAGACATGTTTCTTTATGCCTGATGGAATTGACGCTGAGGCTGTGCAAGTGGTACACGTGGAGCCGGTGTAGGAAAAGTTAGGCGAGGTGCAAGTGCCTGAATGGCTAGCCTATGCAGAGCTGGAATTGCAGGTCTAGGTGCTGGTGCTGTGTTACTACGATATGGGCACGCTCCTATAGTGTGAGTAGATGCGCCACAAATCAAACACAAGGCATTTACATGCCTGCGGTCCTTCTCCAAGTGTCCAGTTGTCTTGCAGCAGAAACAGAAATCTGGACTGGACTGGTTAAACGATCCTCCTGGCCTCTTGGGTGCAAAAGTCGGCCTAGAAGTGGCTTCTCCTGTCTTTTGGATAGCAGGGCATTTGATTCTGGCTGCTTGAGGCTTACACTTCTTCTTGACCACAACTTCATAACGACGTGCTACCTTCAGTGCGAGTTCATGAGTTGGATAGTCGCCTGTGGCTAAAGCCACCAGAATCTCCAGGGCTAAGCCTTATTGGAATTGTCTAGCCCGAATTTCATCGGTAGGGATCAAGTATACCATGAATCTAATAAGATATTGATGCCAGGATAGTGATATGTTTTACGGAATAGAATTTGATACGAATTCTTTACCTGCTAATTATGATGAATTCGACATCATATCCATCCACTGATTTTACCTACTTGGAGCCTTGTTGCAGGTGGATGAACTGTTGTTCTATCTCAAAACGAGCAGTCTTGGGGAAAAACTTTGCATCGAAAAAATCACAGAACGTCTTCCACTCTATTGGTTGTGTGAGACCGGCTTTCCACCAGACTCTTGTATTGTTAGAGAGCTGGAGTTTGGCCACACGAACCTAAGCTAGGTCCGGTACCTATGCTACTGCAAGGTCGTCCTCGATATTTTGGGCCTATTTTTCAGCTTCAAGAGGACTCTCTTTCCTTGAAAAGTTCTTAGGATGCAACACCCTAAATTGCTTTACTCCAAGTGCTTCGGCTTCAGGGCGGTTCATGAGAATAGCAGTCTGCTGCTGCTGGCCCTCCAAAAGACTTTTGATGGCTTCTAAAAGTACTGTCAGTTCATTGATCGAAACAGCAACGTTAGGGGAGGTGGTAAAGAAGGTGGTGGTGTGTTGCCATTGACGTTGGTGCTGGTATTGTTGGGAGAATTCATCATCTTGATAGAAAAGAAAAGGTTAAGATAGATTCAAAAAAATTGAAAAGGAATGTATAGCTGCTGATTCTTATAATTCTTATGATATATTGCTTAAGACTTCATGCAGAACTGATCTGCATGGGCCACCAACAAAACCTGCCACGCCCCGCTTCCCAGTATGAATATGAAAATACGTTAAGCGTAATTAAGAAATATAATAATAAGAAAGAATGACAAGAGTAATAAAATGAAACAGCAACTTTATTTATATTCAACTTTACATACAACTGTCTAGAAATAAAAGATACAATAATACTGCAAATGCGTAAACAATGGCATAATGAAAATAAGTACAGGTAATAAGAAGCTAGTAGTCTGGCTGAGTAGCAAATTGGTCCGAGTCCTCCTGACTCGGCTCTATGTCCTCAGAGTCCGGTCCTCCCGACAAACATTCCAAAGAAAGAAAACATGGAGGAATGTCGTCAGTGAACTAGCGCTCGGTAAGTCCCAAAAGAAGTAAGAAAAGATAGTATATAATGTGAATAGAAACCAAATGAACAGAGGACGGTAAAGTTGTATATGATCATCCACAGGTATAAGATAGTTATTCTAATGTGGTTATTTGTAGTTTGATAAAGAAGGTATTCATATATACGAGAAGAGTTCATCTTACCCCATGGACTATGGTAACATGTAGTACAAGGCCCCGTCATAGCGTACGGGACAACGGCACACGAATTCATGTAGGTATCTTTTAAAGTGACCTCTCGTGCCACGATATACGTTCCGCACCAATCTACCCCTTTATCCCCGTGTATTGTATTGTATAGATTAAAATTACAGGTCTTGGCTAAATATATGAATATAAAATGTACAGGTTCGTGTTCAAGATGTAATCATGTATTCAGGTATTCATGAAACTTCATGTCAAGTTATAACCATGGTTCGGTCAAGTCGAGTCAAGTATTCAAGTTTGAATTTGATATTTGAATTCGAGTGTCCAGGCTCATGATCAAGTATTCAAGTTCGTGTTTGATTTTGGATTCTGGTTTGAGTTTGGATTCAGGTTGGAGTCAGAATCTTTTGAAAGGATTTAACTCTTCAAGTTCTTAAGTTCGAGAGTAATCGGGCAACTGCTGCACATGGACGGTAGGATTTGTGTCTTTTTCGAAAACAATTACCATTGATAACTCCATTAAACTTGTCTAACCTGAATAGGCAAGCACTCACTTTCTCCGGCTCCCTGAGGCTCAAGAGAAATGATACCGATTAAATCTATATTAATCTAGACTCCTTAAATAATATTTTTTGTTGTTTACTTTGTATTTGTATTATTTGCATATCTCGAGGGGGTTTTGTGAAAAATACTTTAATAATGTTTAGAAATAAATCTCGAGATGATTTATAATATTTAGAGTTTTCTTGAACATGTATTTTAATTTTTTGTGGTATTTTAGTGATAAAACTTAGCTTTTAAAAGTTTATGATACTTTTATGAAAACTACTACTATTGGAAACTTATTGGTATTTTATTAAAATTCTAATCTTTCATTTTTTTAAAAATATAGTTTCATAGTTTTTTTATTGAAAATACGGATTCATGGTTTTATATAATTTTCCAAAGTTTAGTTTTGTTTAGAAAAGTTGTATTTCTTAAAAACCGTATTTTTATCTTTTCGAGATCGAATACTCCGTGAGGAGTTCTGCATCTCGCTCAATTATTTCCAGAATATGCGATAATCCGCACCATCCATTAGTGGGTCCCCTAACGAGAGGCGCAATTGCTAAGAATTCAAAAATATCAATTAAAAGAAATCTTTCTGTAAAACTGTGGTATTTTAATGAAAAACTTATTCTCTTGAATTAGCCATATATCTATACCTCGTGCTATGAATCAAAAGTGTACGTGTAGGGTTGGTCGTTACCCCGTGAATTTTCCTAAAGGTATTTATGCTAATTATCGAAATAACGGTTATACTAAAGTTCATGGTATTTTTCTTAAAAATTCATTTTATGATTATTTCTCATGGAAAAGTTTATTACACTAAAAGATAAATGATGTAAATAAAGTTAAGAGAGGTGTTAGGATGTTAGTTTGACCTAATTTGCTTATCAAGTGGATAAAAATGTAAAAAAAATATTATATCAGCGTTAACTCCACTTTGTCGATGTGCTTTTAGAAGGAGATTTGAGATAAAAAGAATTAAAGAGAGAAGGGGCTTACGGTTTTATAATTTCGAGAAAAAGTAAGGAAAAAAGAGGGGGCTCCGTGGTGTCGCGGTAGCTCTGGGAACGCTTCGATCTTCAATGAAAGAAGTTTGATTGCTAACTCCTTTTTAACTAGTTTTACTCCACTTGCATTTAGGGATTTTTGAGAGAATTTTGATAGAAATTTTGGAATGGGGGAGAGCTAGGGCATGGGGTGGTATTTATAGGGTAAAAATGAGAGAGAGTGTAAAATAAAATGAATTAAAAATAGATTAAATGGTGTTAATTAAGGATTTGAAAAGTCTCTATTTGATTGCAGGAAAATCAAACAGTGCATGGGGAGTAGAGGGGACTGAAGAGGTGTGTGTGCAAAACACGGAGACATTTGGCCAAGATCGGACCGCTGGTAGCGGCCAAAACGACGATTTGGGCAGTCTAATTTGCTCCATTTGCCTCGAGATTCGTGCCACTTGTTTAACTCGTAATTAAAACCTTATTTATCCTGTTCGATTTTTTTGAAACTTTTCAATTCTCCGTGTATTGCATGTGCAACTGTTGGGCTTCCGAAAAGTTAAAAAGAAAAATCATAAAAAATAATTGGGACTGATGGGATTCGAACACACAGGCTATATCACAGCAATGTAGAGGCTTTACCAGTGAGCTACAAATTGCTTCTTGTTTTTATTGAACAAAAATAACTTACAACTCCTAATCAGGCTTAAATACCATTTCTATACATTTGAATAAATTACATTTGTACAGGGATTTCAGAGTCGTTACATTTTATCCTCCTTATAAAAATTTCGTCCTCGAAATTTATATAAAGGACTAATCTTCGAATAGATGTGGGTATCATGCACGCATGTTGTCTTCTTGCTCCCATGTCAATTCTCCTGGTGAGTCCTTTCTCCACATCACCAAGACCAAGTTCACTTCCTTTTTCCGTAAGGTCTTCACCTTTCGATCCAAGATCCTGACTGGCTGCTGCTCACAAGTCAGATCGGTCTGTACAGTGAGCTCTGAGTAATCAAGTATATGGCTGGGGTCGCTCACATATCGTCGTAGTTGGGTTATGTGGATTACATTGTGCACTCTTTCCAATGAGAGGGTAGTGCCAAACAGTATGCCACTTTCCAACTCGTTCAAATATGTCGAACGGTTCGATGTACCTTGGACGGAGTTTACGCCTCTTGCCAAAACGTATCACTCCTCTATTCGGAGAGATCTTCAGGAACACATGCTCTCCAGGTGTCGACGCTTTGCATCTTCTAAATGTTTCTGTCGGTCTTGGGCTATGCGCATTTCTTCTCTGATCGTGCGAACTACATCCACAGTTACCACGATCATCTCTAATCCAAGGAGTTCACGATCTCCAACGTTGTCCCAACTCAGCAGGGAACGACACTTCCGTCTGTAGAGTGCTGGGAATGGTGCCAACTCAATGCTTGCCTGGTAATTATTGTAATATGAAAACTCCACAAGGTGTAGGTGATCTTCCCACGAACCTCTGAAGTCTAACATACAAGCTCTTAGCATGTCTTCCAGGATATGAATTGCTCTTTCGGTCTGTCCGTCTATTTATGGATGGTACGCCGTGCAGAAATTCAGACTCGTTCTCAGGCTAGTTTGTATACTCTGCCAAAATTGTGATCGGAATCTCGCACTACGATCGGAGACGATGCAAACAGGTATTCTATGTAATCTCATGATCTCCTGCATGATTTTATGGGTATCAAATATGGTACATTTTGAAGGTATAAATCTTACGTTAGATTTATACTCACCTCCATGTACTTCCTTACTAACGTCTCGGTTGACCGGCTAACTCGGAATGAAATAAAGTGAACTGACTTAATGAGTCGATCACAATAACCCAAATCGCGTCGTTACCTTTCGTGCTACGAGGGAGAGCTGTCATGAAGCCCATGGTAATGTGCTGTCATTTCCATTCTGGGATTGGTAATGGCTGAAGTAGACCAGCAGTTCTGTGATATTCAGCCTTCACTTGCTGACATACTAGACACTTTGCTACACTCCTTGTTGCGCCACGGCAGCGCCCCGGCCGTCTTACCGAGGCCAAAATGCGGAATCAAAAATTTTCCTTACTTGGAAACTGGCGCTACCGCGGACAATTAACCCGGATCGTAACCATTAACCTAATGCTAGCTAACAAGAGATGGGAAGAGAAGTATACCAAGTGATCCGAGTCCTCCGGTCTTCTCGTCATCGTCCCGATCTCCCGCGGAAAGTCCTGTCCCCATGTCGTCGCCTCCTCGCCGGAAGGGCACCACGTCGCCTGCATCTTTTACGGGCTCCCACCTCAATACCGAGGTAACTCGGGCACGAAGCTGGCAAGTCGACGTGCCCAAGATTTGCTGTAGAATGTAGTGTAGATGCTATATCTCATTTGGGGTTTTAGTTGCCATGGAGGATGGAGGAGGAGGTTAGGAAAATTGGTGCTTTCAATTTTCTAGCAAGAAGGATAGAGATGAAGAATTCCTCACATAACCAAAAATGAACTCTCTCATTCTTTTTCTCTCAAGTGAAGCCTCTTCTCTCTTGTGAGAATGGTGGAGGAATGAATATGAATCAAATAACAAGAAGGGAGGTGAGTGTAGGAGATGCAAAAGGGTGACCACATCAAAAGTAAGCTTCACATCAAAAGGTAATGATAATTCTCTCAAATCAATTTCTAATCACTTCTAATCTCAAAAAGCAAGCCATCATGAAAAGCAAAGATGCTTAATCTTTCATAATGCCACAAAAGCAAGAAACCCCTCCACAATGTGTTATTTGCAAACTTGCAAATAACACCCTCCATCGGAAAAGTCCGGCCGGGAAAGAACAAAGGAAAACCGGCCAGAACAGAATGCAAACTGGCAACTCCAGAAAACTGGTCCCGTAATAAATTACAGGAAAACCCCGATACTGTGTATACACACCCGCATCTGTATTCCGACCGGATACAAATGCAATGAGACAAAATCTACACTGTACTATACTAGGATCCGGCTTAAACAAAAGCCGGCTAGTAATATCTGTCCGATCCTGATCCGTGCAATACCGCACGTATCCGATCGAACCCTGCCATATATCCATACGGCCACTAGTACAAACTGTCCGATCCTGATCCGTGCAATACCGCACGTATCTGATCGGACCCTGCCATATCTCCATACGGCCTCTACAGCGTTTCGCCCGAAACTTGAGTAACTGTCTGTGTGGTGGACTCTAAAGACTCGTCAATACTATGACTGTGGATTTAACCACTAGCACGTCAGAGGTATTAGCCATACGTGACGGGCCACCAGCTATTGACCAAAAGGGACGTCGATGAGCGAACTCATCCTGACACCCTACTGAGCCAGTCAGTGACAATATCCGTACAGTCCGGTCCATTCGTCTATGAGTATCGCATGGCGGGCCTAGGGGGTTGGTAAAAGTCAGACCCCCAAAAGCGGTACAAGTCGTGTCGGAGCGTAGCCCAGAACACCCTGAGATACTACTGGAATACCTACCAGTAAATCTCCTGCCTCGGCCGAGGGCTTTGTGTAATGGCTCTCCTAGACACAGCGCGACCTCACCCCCAATACCAGGAGAGACGAACCCCTGCAGATCCGCTCACTGCCTCCATGTGGCTCGGGACTGTACCCAACTAAAACCTGTTTGCACGACTCCTTTGAGCCGTGGTAGTGTAGTAATCAAAGCACAGTGGGAACTCACACGAGATAAATGACGATCTTAGGTCGATGAACTAACCTGTACACATGTCACCAGGGAACTGCTATCTGACGTCAGGTATAAGACCAACTAGCATGTTCCCGGCGAGCCCTGTCTGGTGTACTCATAACCCAATGAGCACCTGTATACATCTTAGGTGAACCAACTGACACCAGTGGCTTGTGAGACCGGCCACCGCCCCTCGTCGGGGTCTCGACTGTATACACTAGTCTACTAATGGAGTACCGATGCCCTGTCTCGAAACTCCTACGACTAGGGACCATTTAAGGATGTGCTTATAGACTACCAGCTCCCACGTATATGATCGCCCTCATACTGCTGGCAGTCAAGCAAGAATCCTAGGGGCTCTATCAACGTGTAATAGCGACCTGTCAGGTCACCTAAAGCAGTACACGATGATAAAGGTAAACCAGATAGCATACTATCATCTTGAGTAAGACTGTCCTACCGGGATAGGTCATCCCTCAATCATTGCAATCACGTGCCTGTGATCCAATAATTGACTCTGAGGGCACTATCTCCAACAATCTCCCACTTGCACTCAAGGCTAATTATTGCAATATCGCATACTCACAGCTCGTGTGATACCGAACACTCAACTCCTCTACTAGTCAGTCTCACAAAACTCGTCTGCGAAACTATTATGTTCGAGGAATAGCCTCAGTGAGTGGATCCGCCTAGATGTTTCTTTCTATATCTCTCTATATCTCAAGTTCGCGGAGAAAGCCATCTCCCGAAATGAGCAATACCTGTCTTAGAATGTGTCTGGATGTCTGATGGGACCTAGCTCATAAATGAACTCCAAATCCAAACTTCTTAGACTGTATCATCAACTGAACTTAATCAGTATCCTGCGCCATGCCTTCCCTCAGTATCCACCTGGATCACCTGTCCAAAATACTGCCCTTCGTCAGAGGGAAAACTATAACTCTGACAGCCACTCTGCCATCCAGGTCACCTTGGAAGCCTGGAATGATAACCGTCTCCTAAAGGAGGCTGCTGTTATCATATCCCTAGAACATCAACTTATGTTCTAAAACTGCTTCCGATTGTTTCTCCAGGATTGGATGAATATCAACTTATTGCACGTACTGCAAGAACAACATCTGGTGTGGTACTTGACATCTCATGATTGACTCAATTGCCTGAGCAAGTGATCTGCCAATCATGCACACCCCTCTCTACTTTAGTCTGTAAGACACCTTTAGAGAGGGTGACTCCATCACCTGCAGGTACACTACCGTGCCAGGAGTCGTCCATTCTAAATACTCATAGAATGCTGTCAAGGTACCCAGATTGGGAAACCACCCAAATCTAGATCTAAAACCATAGATCCAGTAACCAGAATGTCTGATATATAATATCCACGTCCTGTGTGGAGAAACTACTGTGTGACAACCAAAGTATAACCGATCGTAGTATAGGAATATCACTTCCTACTCTGTGTATGTCATCCATATACCATGACATCACACCCTACTACCTTCTCAACAGATCCATCCCCTATTCTGATGAAGTCAAACCTATGACTGTCACATCAAAAATAGATGATCTATCTCCGCTACATCTGCTCTAGTCTATAAATAGACATAAGCTACCTGTCCACCAATGCTTTCGCTGCTCCCACTGACTACGACAACCCTCTGGCAGAGTCATATAGACTTACACTTCTAAAGCTAGTTTAGAACGACGCTATACTCATCCTCCTGCCGGGTCTCACAGTCTGGAACAACAGCAATGGTAAGTCTGGGTAAACAAGAACCTCCCTGCCACCGTCCTTGAGGCTACCTGAGTACCTCTCGGGTGCCTGAGGTTACCCACCATATCTGCGGAGTGGCCAATGGAATGTCAAGCCAGATTGAATCTTTAGGTTCCTATCAAATCTTCAGTAATCGTTTATGGTTCTGGAATCACTTCCAGTTCTACCATACTCCCACTACTGTTTTCAGAAAAAATCCATTTTTAATAAAACCGTGGCGAGTTTAGAACAATATCGCTATTGATCTTCCAGATGGTAGAAAGTCAACCCTCGTCATAGCCTGGGTCAACCCACAAACAGCCATTACAGAAACGTGCTTTGAGTTATCCAGAGTCTGGTTTTAAGCATAAGCCGGACAACTCCCCGTACCTTAACAATGTCAAGATATGAACTGTTCTATATCCAATATAGAAACAGAGGCACTGATTTAATTGAACCAGATTCAAATCATACAGCTGTCTCCAGTGCATGTCAACTAAATGGAAGGAGGCTGATCAGCGTTACTCAACTTAGGAATGCTTCCAATTATGAGTAACCTGAAAGAGAAGCAAGTTCTCTTAACCATTACTATCATCTGAATACCATACACAAGTATCTACATCTTCGATCACCTTGAAGAATCCCGATACTTGCAATACCTGGTTCTCTACTTTATTCATATACCTATAACTTCTCAAAATTCGGACCCTATGTTTCCACGAAACACCTGTCTAAAAACTAGAGAAGTCATAAGTAAACCGAATATAATACGAGGACCAATCCCTCTGTCCTGATGGACGCTAGACAACATACAATACTTTGTATAAGTCCCTTGAGTCTGATAACTAATTCACTGTGTGTCGTAGGTTGAAAACTGTACTTATGGTTAAGAAGAATTACACCGCTGTTTAATGCTCCTTACCTAACCATCCACTGATATAGGTAAATGTCGTAGACATAATTTCAAAAAGGTATATCTCACTCTATAAAAATAGACGTACAGATATATCAATTTGAAATTGGTGCATAACAGCGGATATTCAAAACCAAATAATTGACGTCCGGCAAACAACCCAGGTGACTTCCTCAAATATCACCGATTACAACGAATCCTGATATAATGAGGATGATCACCCAATTCCCAATAACTTACTCTCACTCATCATCTGTAAAACCATACAGATGTGAGAATCATACCTGGTAAATACATACCCTGGAGTAAGCGACTAATCGGGAAATCAGTTTTCCATTAACAGTACACAGTGAAACTGAAACATTGAAATGTTTCGTCGGGGTATCCTGGTATTCCTAGTAATGCCTCTTCCATTATCCAGATTCACAACTGTAACCGTATAATTCTTTGCCACCTTTCCAAATCCCTTTATATGTCTTTAGTCATTACCTTCTGCACACCCCTTTAAGCCAAATGGTTTTCTTCCTTCCCTACCGTTCGGCACCAGCCTATGGTTTGGAAGAAGACTATCCAATAAGCATAAAAGGTGTACTGTCCTAATCCTAGGAGCACTCTCAACGCGAGAGAAGGTGAAGATAAAAGACACCTGAATGTACTTTATTCCTATTTCTCCTGAACTAGGATCCATCCCCGAACTGGAACAAGTTCCTTTCGAGTTCGTATATAACCATACGATGGATTATCCAATAAACTGGGATCTTCGTAGTAATACGGAGTGTCCTGGAGAAATACAAAGGTGATTTAGAATTGGCGAAGAAATACTTGGTTTGTTCGTGAATAGTAGTCGCACTTTACTTTGCCCTCTTACTAATCCATTTCTTTGTCTTTACTTAATACCTTCTGTACACCGTTTAGGCTAATTGGTATTCTTCATTCCCCACCGTTCGGCACCAGCCTAAGGTTTGGAAGAAGACTATCCAATTTGCGTAATAGGTGTACTATCTCCTAAGCCAAGGAGTACTCGCAATCTGAGAGAGAAGGTAAAAGGAAAAGACAACTGAATAGTCATATTCGTTTTCTCCAGAACCGGAAACCATCCTCGAATTCCTTCGAGTTCGTATATAACCATACGATGGTTTTGTCCAATGGAAGTGGACGTCCGCAGTAATACGGGGTGTCCTGGAGAAAAGAGTAAAAGTAGGAGTGGCAAAGAGCTCTGCAACTCTGACAATCCAAAAGCCAGTGTTTTAGAAGGTTCGGTCAATTTGGTCACTGAGTCATAGTCAAGGGTCGGGTCAATGGTCGCTGCCAAAGAGAGAGAGAAAAGAAACACTCAGCGTGCACTCTAACCTAGATCAGAATGGTTATCACTTTATCTAATCTGGAAACCTCCCACTGTAACGTCAAATTCTTCTCCAAACCTAAAAGAAGAATTAGTCGGGATCACCCGAGGAGTAAACCAATTCATCAGTGGGAATCGGGATCCAACAATCATTGCATGATAACGTGACGGAATCCGCTCACGTCATCACACTCCAGAAGGTATGCGCATATCTGGAAAGTTTCAGTTCTTTTGAAACTCCCGATGAAAGTTTTTACCCCTAGGACCCAAGTGACCTTGACTGAGCCAACATATCAAAGGATCCTAGTCAAGTTCAACCCGTCATTATCTTGATTGCATTAGACCCACCCGCACGAGTCCTTGACTGAGCCAAAATGACCGTACGACTTTCCTAACCAATCACATATCCATAAGACAGAAAAGCATTACAGAGCTACCGCACACTACGCCTCGGCTGAGCACGACATACGTAGTACGAATACTAAGCAATACTAATCTGAAATGACGGAGGGCTACGGCTGGTTTTTGGCGAAAAACCTTTAACGTAATGAACTTGATATCGTTGAAGGAACCGGATAACTTTTTAGAAAAATATAGTGACGAAAACCTTTGCTAAAGAGGTCACTCCCGGTGAAGGGATCTCGGCTCCTTCCCCGTAGAATGAGGTGCAGGATATTCCAACTGAATACCACGATGCAAAGCAAGAAGTAATCGGCTATAGTGAAGTTATTGCCCTGACGCAAACTTCTGTCCAAGGGGTCACTCCCGGTGAAGGGATCTCGGCCCTTGCCTCGTCGACTGAGGAGCAGGATATTCCAACTGAATACCACAATGCAAAACAAAAGAGAACGCCCTTGCAATAACAGCTTTTTTGAAAAAATGTTCCAACAACATCAGAATAGGTTTGTTTATCTTGCATTAATCCGAATCAACGCAGTCCCATCAATTGATCACACCAATAAAGAACGAAAATAATGATGTACGTATATGCCATCCGCATTCGCCACTGGGTCCCGTCATCACCCGTTAGGTTACTTAACTAACGACAGAGCGGGGACTGGACTAGCGCGGATGCAAAACATATACAACATCTACTAGTATATATATAATATATAATTTTCGCTCAAGGCGTGATAAAATGCAACATCACAGAAAAGTACAGCATCACAGAACAATACAGATATCTGGAAGCCCCGGGTTTCACAGAGCCACTGCTGAAACCCGACGTTCCCCTGGTCGTGTGGATAGCCTGTGCAATGAAATCCTAGACCCCTACGGGCGCGGCAAGTCACCCGCCAAAACCTGAAGCGAGGCAGCCCCCTTCAGTACCGTGAATGGACCACCCAGCACTTCACGGAATCCGGTAACTTGGGCACCCCTCCTGGGTCAACCTGTACCCCCTACGAGTGCGGCGAATAGCCCTGCCAATTCTAGAGTGAAGCCCCCTCCGTCTCAATGCCATGAGATGCGGGCTTGTTTCCCTCTAGAACCCGGCTATCCGTGCACCCCACCGCGGGGTAATCCTAGTACAGAAAGTAAAATATACATACAACGGGTACATCGACCGCAACCAGGTCGTGCCCCAAAAGAATAATACAAACAGGCAGTGACGGCGGTCCACATGTCGGACGTTCGCCCCGCAATATCAAATGTACATAATACAACAAAACTGTACTAGCATTGCATCCAGGCTATCCCCCACGACCGATCCGCAACATCACAGCAAAATCACAAAACATCAACGTGAAAGTCACGTTCGCAAATCCGTCTAACCGGGCTATAGCAGTTAGACGGGATTTACCGATCAAGTGACATTCACGGTCGCAGATATAATGTAAATACTGTGAACTAGCAAGTTTAAAATATCCGATCGGACAAAATATACCAAGTGAGACCCAAAGTATTACTGTAGCACTTGCAGAAAATCTGGGCCCAAACAAAATATACCAAAACCCTTATTTCCAGCCCACAAGCCCACTGTAAAAATATGGTGAAGTGATTCTAACTTCCTGCGGCGGAACCGCGGCCAAAGAGGGGTTATGGCCGCGGTTCCTCGGTCGTACGGAATGATTAGGTTACCAAATTTTTCCAGTGTTCTTAGGATTCTCTGTACATCATTCTGCAACAACCTGAAAAATTTTTGGACTCCAAAAAATTTCGACAGAAACTGATGTGAAGGAAAAATACGGTTTTTGGGATTTTTTTTCGATCGGGTGTTTAAACATACTAGAGCAAGCTAGACTAGGTTAATGGCGTGGCTCTGATACCATGTTGCGCCACGGCAGCACCCCGGCCGTCTTACCGAGGCCAAAATGCGGAATCAAAAATTTTCCTTACTTGGAAACTGGCGCTACCGCGGACAATTAACCTGGATCGTAACCATTAACCTAATGCTAGCTAACAAGAGATGGGAAGAGAAGTATACCAAGTGATCCGAGTCCTCCGGTCTTCTCGTCATCGTCCCGATCTCCCGCGGAAAGTCCTGTCTCCATGTCGTCGCCTCCTCGCCGGAAGGGCACCACGTCGCCTGCATCTTTTACGGGCTCCCACCTCAATACCGAGGCAACTCGGGCACGAAGCTGGCAAGTTGACGTGCCCAAGATTTGCTGTAGAATGTAGTGTAGATGCTATATCTCATTTGGGGTTTTAGTTGCCATGGAGGATGGAGGAGGAGGTTAGGAAAATTGGTGCTTTCAATTTTCTAGCAAGAAGGATAGAGATGAAGAATTCCTCACATAACCAAAAATGAACTCTCTCATTCTTTTTCTCTCAAGTGAAGCCTCTTCTCTCTTGTGAGAATGGTGGAGGAATGAATATGAATCAAATAACAAGAAGGGAGGTGAGTGTAGGAGATGCAAAAGGGTGACCACATCAAAAGTAAGCTTCACATCAAAAGGTAATGATAATTCTCTCAAATCAATTTCTAATCACTTCTAATCTCAAAAAGCAAGCCATCATGAAAAGCAAAGATGCTTAATCTTTCATAATGCCACAAAAGCAAGAAACCCCTCCACAATGTGTTATTTGCAAACTTGCAAATAACACCCTCCATCGGAAAAGTCCGGCCGGGAAAGAACAAAGGAAAACCGGCCAGAACAGAATGCAAACTGGCAACTCCAAAAAACTGGTCCCGTAATAAATTACAGGAAAACCCCGATACTGTGCATACACACCCGCATCTGTATTCCGACCGGATACAAATTCAATGAGACAAAATCTACACTGTACTATACTAGGATCCGGCTTAAACCAAAGCCGGCTAGTAATATCTGTCCGATCCTGATCCGTGCAATACCGCACGTATCTGATCGAACCCTGCCATATATCCATACGGCCACTAGTACAAACTGTCCGATCCTGATCCGTGCAATACCGCACGTATCTGATCGGACCCTGCCATATCTCCATACGGCCTCTACAGCGTTTCGCCCGAAACTTGAGTAACTGTCTGTGTGGTGGACTCTAAAGACTCGTCAATACTATGACTGTGGATTTAACCACTAACACGTCAGAGGTATTAGCCATACGTGACGGGCCACCAGCTATTGACCAAAAGGGACGTCGATGAGCGAACTCATCCTGACACCCTACTGAGCCTGTCAGTGACAATATCCGTACAGTCCGGTCCGTTCATCTATGAGTATCGCATGGCGGGCCTAGGGGGTTGGTAAAAGTCAGACCCCCAAAAGCGGTACAAGTCGTGTCGGAGCGTAGCCCAGAACACCCTGAGATACTACTGGAATACCTACCAGTAAATCTCCTGCCTCGGCCGAGGGCTTTGTGTAATGGCTCTCCTAGACACAGCGCGACCTCACCCCCAATACCGGAAGAGACGAACCCCTGCAGATCCGCTCACTGCCTCCATGTGGCTCGAGACTGTACCCAACTAAAACCTGTTTGCACGACTCCTTTGAGCCGTGGTAGGGTAGTAATCAAAGCACAGTGGGAACTCACACGAGACAAATGACGATCTCAGGTCGATGAACTAACCTGTACACATGTCACCAGGGAACTGCTATCTGACGTCAGGTATAAGACCAACTAGCATGTTCCCGGCGAGTCCTGTCCGGTGTACTCATAACCCAATGAGCACCTGTATACATCTTAGGTGAACCAACTGACACCAGTGGCTTGTGAGACCGGCCACCGCCCCTCGTCGGGGTCTCGACTGTATACACTAGTCTACTAATGGAGTATCGATGCCCTGTCTCGAAAATCCTATGACTAGGGACCATTTAAGGATGTGCTTATAGACTACCAGCTCCCACGTATATGATCGCCCTCATACTGCTGGCAGTCAAGCAAGAATCCTAGGGGCTCTATCAACGTGTAATAGCGACCTGTCAGGTCACCTAAAGCAGTACACGATGATAAAGGTAAACCAGATAGCATACTATCATCTTGAGTAAGACTGTCCTACCGGGATAGGTCCTCCCTCAATCATTGCAATCACGTGCCTGTGATCCAATAATTGACTCTGAGGGCACTATCTCCAACACTCCTTACTACTTCTCGCTTCATTTCAAGCCACTGGTAGTGTTGCCGTAGATCCTTGTACATCTTTGTGCCGCCGGGATGTACAAAATAAGGAGAGCTGTGAGCTTCTTTCATCAACTCTTTTCGAACAGGGCCAACGGGCACACATAAACGGCTTCCATATCTCAAGGATCCATCTTCGTTGATGAAGTCAGTTCTTAGTCCACTTTCTACTTGTTCTCGGATCTTTTATAACTTGGCATCATTTGCTTGAACTACCTTGATCTGATTTACAAGAGTGGACTGGACGTGTAAGTTCATCAAATATGAAGTGTTACCTGGCATAACTACTTCGTTCTCCAATCTGTGTAATTCTTGCTGTAGCTTCCATTGAGCGGCGGGGTTCATTACTAATGGCTGGCGACTAAGAGCATTAGGAACTACGTTCACTTTCCCAGGATGATATTGTAGGTTGATGTCGAAGTCCACTATGAGTTCTAACCATCTTCTTTACCACATGTTGAGTTCCTATTGAGTAAATACATACTGGAAACTCTTGTGGTCAGCGTATATATCCACTTGTTCTCCTAAAAGATAGTGGCGCCAAATCTTCAGTGCGAAGACCACTGCTGCCAGTTCCAGATCATGTGTTGGATAGTTGCGTTCATGAAATTTTAATTACCTTAATAAAAAAGCCACAACTTTTCCATGCTATTGTAGAACATACCGGACGCATCACAATGCACATCGAATCCGCCAGATTGATCCGGTATTACGAAGATAGGAGCAGAGGTTAACCTCGACTTGAGTTCTACAAAAGCCTTCTCACATGCTTCTGACCAAACGAATGCTTTGTATTTACGTGTGAGCTTGGTCAGGGGTGTTGTGATCTTTGAGAATACTTCAATGAAGTGTCGGTAATATCCTACTAAGCCCAAGAAACTTCTTATATCTTTCACCATCTTTGGTGCCGGCCACTCGCCGACAGCTGACATCTTAGCTGGATCTACAGAGATTCCTTCGCCTGAAATGATATGTCTAAGAAATCTGACCTGATCTAGCCAAAATTCACACTTGTTGTACTTCGCATAGGGCTGATATTGTCGTAATGTCTCCAGGACAATCCGTAAGTGCTTGGCGTGCTTGTTCTCCGCCGAAAGACGCGACCGGGACGTTAGGACGTCTGGCCTGAATTTGGGGGCAGATGCTATTTGTTTTTATCCGTCCACCTTTTCGAAGATGCCAAGTTGATTTATGGTACTATGTATCGAAGGTTTAGACGGATGCGGCCGATGTAGCAGACTTCGTCAGATTCCCCGTCATTTGAGGGGGGGTTTGATTGTGGGGACGCTCTTCCCTGCAGGCGCAAGCCCCTACAGTTAATTACGCTACTGCATCGCGGTAACCGCTTTGTTCTTCTCCATTTGGACACTTCGTGTCGTGTATGTTTGTTTTGTTTTTGGTTGCCCGTAGATTGTATACGGAGACTAATTTATGTTGTCGCCCATAGGGCATGGATTAGTCCAAATCCTTATTTTCTTAGATTTGGTTTTGGGGTTGGGTATAAGGATGCGTTAGTCTCATTTGAGATTAAGATCAACTTAAACATTTGTTGAGGATACGTTAGTCTAATTTTAGACTAAGATCAACTTAACGTTTGTTAAGGATACGTTAGCCTAATTTCAGACTAAGATCAACTTAACAGGATCATTTAGATCCAACAAAAGAGCATTTGGGCTCTATTATTTTAGTTTAGGGACATTGCGGTCCAGTTTAACGACGTCATTGTCTATATAGTTTAGTTTAGGGACGCTGCAGTCCATAAGTTTAAGGACATCATAGTCCATGAGTTTAAGGACCCCACAGTCCGTAAAGTTTAAGGACGTCATAGTCCAAGAGTTTAAGGACCCCACAGTCCGTGGAATGTCTGGTTGTCGGGACCCGTCGCCTCTCTGAAGACGTTGAAGGATTACAACGACAAATATCAGATGAGTGAAGAGATGTACCCTTGAACCAATATTGGTTGGGAGATCTGTAGTCCAATTTGGGACTAAGATCAAAGATTTATAAGCATATGGGCTCAATTTAATCTGAATTGGGGGATTTATGGCCTACTTGGGCTCATCCCATTCAGTTAAAGTGTTTGAACACTTATTTGGACTCAGTCCATTCATTTTTGAACAAAATGTTAACATTTGTTTGGGCTCAGGCCCTTTTTTGTTCAATAATGCAGAGCATTAATTTTGGGTTCTGACACCTCTTCTTCTTTTATCTTTTAATTGAGTGTTGGACACTCTTCATAGCTCTGGGGCTTTTATTTAAAGAACACTTTATGCTCCCTCGGCGCACACGTAAGGAGCATGTGGTGCGCTTGGCGTTGTGCGCCAGTTAATGAGCGCAGTGCGCTTCTTGTAAAATAGCGCACACGTGAGGAGCACGTGGTGCACTTGGCGCTATGCGCTAGTTAATGAGCGCGGTGCGCTTCTTGTGAAATAGCGCACATATGAGGAGCACGTGGTGCGCTTAGCGCTATGCGCCAGTTAATGAGCGCAGTACGCTTCTTGTGAAATAGAACACACGTGAGGAGCACGTGGTGCGCTTGGTGTTGTGCGTCAGTTAATGAGCGCAGTGCGCTTCTTGTGAAATAGCGCACACGTGAGGAGCACGTGGTGCGCTTGGCGTTGTGTGCCAGTTAATGAGCACAGTGCGCTTCTTGTGAAATAGCGCACACGTGAGGAGCAAGTGGTGCGCTTGGCGTTGTGCGCCAGTTAATGAGCGCAGAGCGCTTCTTTTAATTTGGAGCGCTAAGGCTCTGCAGCGCTATGCGCTAAATTTGGAGCGCTGGGGCGCTTCTTTTAATTGGAGAGCTATGGCACTACAGCGCTATTCGCTAAATTTGAAGCGCTGAGGCGCTTCTTTTAATTAGAGCGCTAAGGCTCTTTTAAGCAGCTCTGCTATCTGAGAATTAAATTCTCTCATATAAAAGACTTTGTCTCATGGATTTAAGAACAAAATTCTTATTTTATAGGAGATGTTTCAATCTCTTATGTTTTTTTGTGAAAGGCCTTGCCCTTATGGATCTGTGGTCCTAAGAGAATTGAATTATTCTCCCCCCTTTTATAATGAGATGTTATGATCTTTTTGTGAAAGACAATTTGTCTTATAGATCTATGATCTGGCAAAAGAATTAAGTTCTTTTTCTGATAAGATACTTTGATCTCTTTGTTTTACCTTGAAGAAATTCTTCTTCTGCAGAGAGCTTGTTCTTCTCTTTGAACTTTCTAAAATTTGGGGGGGGGGGGTTTCCTCTCTCTTAGACTCGAAGTCTTGTAGCCTTTATATAGTGAAGGCTGATTTATTGAATCGGTTAAGGAGATATTTTCTCTAATTGAATTGGGGATGTTTCCCCCGTTGGATTTTTGATCCAAGGGCTTCTGATTTACAGAAGGCAATCTTCTTGTTTTTAACAAAATTGGGAAATTTTTCCATACAGAATTTATTCCGTATTTTGGTGATTTTTAATCACCCTTGGATCATTGATCCAACAGTGCTATGATTTTCAGAGCATAATCTTTTCTGTTTGGAAAGATTCTGAGGCATGTTTCCTTAACAGAATTTTATTCTGGTCAATTGATGATTTTTAATCATGTTCGTTGGATCTTTGATCTAAGAGCCGAGAACATTTTGTTATATTGCTAGCCCTCACGTACTTTGCACGTGGTGCGCTGCTTAGAGTGCGGCGCTCTTAGCGCTAGCGCTTACGTGCTTTGCACGTGGTGCGCCGTTTAGAGTGCAGCGCTCTTAGCGCTAGCGCTCTTAGCGCTAGCGCTCATGTACATTGCACGTGAGCGCTGCCTCATAGTCTTTGACTCTCAGCGCTGGCGCTGCGAGCGCTGGCGCTGCTAACGCTGGCGCTCTCGTGCTTTGCACGTGAGCGCTACATCAGAGTCTTTGACTCTTAGCATTGGCGTTGCTATGAAGCGCTGCTTCATTTCAAATTTCAAAATTTGGACAGAGCTTTGCTCTGATTGGGGAAACAAATGCCCCCCACAGTTGCGCTCACGTGGCCTACACGTGAGTGCAGCGGTGGCAGCATCTCTGCCATTGGATCAATTTGGAAGTTGAAACGGCTCTCAATGCCTATAAATGGGACCTTTTGCCCTTGAGATGATCTCTGTTCATCTTCTTACTTTTTTTCTGAGAATTATTTCTCCTTCAGAGCATAGCTCTTCGTCTTAAGAATTTTCTTAGGGACAGAACTCTGTCAAAAATAGGTAAAGATTAAATCTTTGAAGGGATTAGTTAATAAGCTAGGGTTTCACCCATTAACAGAGCTTAGCTCTTTTCAAATCATTTAGATTTTTAGGGTTTCTCAATAGAGCTTTGCTCTTCATAGATCTAAAGAGATCTTTCTCGGAGTTTCTTAACCTATTAACAGAGCTTTGCTCTTTCAAATCATATAGATTTGTTAATCTTTTATGAAGAACTCTTAGAGTTTGTTCATAGATCTTGAAGATCTCGGAATTTTTAATTCATTAAAAGCTTTACTTTAAGTTTTCTGATAGGTTATTCCATCACTTTTACAGAGCATGGCTCTTCAAAAATTTTCTTGAGGAATTTTTATTCCTTTCATCATCAGAGTTGATAGATGTCACTCTGTAGTAGAGCACTGCTTTCAATGGGAGATTTACTCCTTGGCTCGAGGGGCCTTCATTAAATGAGAATCCTTTGAGGATTTCCTCATTTAATGACGGTCTCATCAAATGATGAGACTGTTTTATTAATGATGAACTGTTATCTAGATTGTGTGGGTCCCCTTTGGTCCTCTTTCACTGCATTGCAGTGTGGTACGAAATTAAAGTACCAAGTGCCAGAACTTGAGCTGTAGCATCGACGGCAAATAATTTTTTTGTTCTTTTTCGTGCAGGCACTATGTCTTTCGACACTTCATTCCCGTTCGTCTGTTCGGAAGGCGGATTCCCTGAAGTGCCTATAGATAGGGAATTCTTCGCGTTGATCAAAGCTCATGACCCGGAGTGAAAGAATCTTCATCTGTGGGGTAGATGGTACAGTCAAATCATCAAAGCTCGACGGAGCTTTTCTTGCGCGACACCTACGGAGCCTATTTTGGCGATCCCTTATGCAAATGCACCCCCGATATACTATGCCGTAGAGGAGGTCAATTGGACTTCAGAGGGTCTTCTTCAGTCTTCTGTGGCTGCAATACCCGTACAGCCGCTGGTGGCTTTGGATACTCTAGGACAGCGTATATGCCAGGGTGAGTCGCGTCCTTGGGGACAGCCGTATATGATAGGACTAATTCCACGTCATCCAGCTGGTTATTTGCAATGGGCCCGCTATATTTTGTCGGCCAAGAAGTCGTAGCTGCTGAAGCTCAGGTTGTATCCCCCGATTTACGCTTCTCTCTTTCAATATTCTACGCCTCCTGCATGGTGGGTCAAGGAATTTCTGGAGCAATGGAATATTCCGACCCACACCTTCCTCCTGTTGGATCGAGAAGTCACAATTTCTTTAGAGGAGTTTGCAGAGGTCTCCGGTTTACCTGTTAGGGGAGAACATTAGGAGGAGTTGCTTCCTCCGAACGAGTACATCTTTGCCATCAAATCAGTGGTAATGGGTCTTACCCCGGAGAACGCTATTCAACACCAATTCCCGAGTTTGATAAAGGTGTTGAATAACTATGAAAGCCTTTTCCTCGAATCCGGAGGCCGTGGGGTTAATTTCACAGATTTCATCGCTCGTTTTCTCCGCTCAGAAGTCCTGTCAAAGGAAGCCGCGAAATTTGCCAAACTCAACGATCCTTTTGGTTTTGGTTTGGACAAACAGCCGGCAGCGCAGGCGGATCAGAGGAATTTCTTTCTCCCCAACACCCTGGTCGTCCCTTTCACAGAGCTTGCAGCTCCTGGGATCGACGAAGAAGCGTTCTTTTTGGGGTTCCTCGTGTTAGTTATATGTATGCCCTAGATGCCATTACTGTACATAGGATGTATATTGTAGTGGATGCTGGGACATATATAGGGAGGACTTTCTTGCTCGACATGATAGTATGCTATCTGGTTGCACTTTACCTTAACGTGTATACTGATTGTCTCTCTGTTACATGTTGGTAAAGCCCTTAGGATATGTACTTGACTACCTAGACTATGATGCGGATCATACTAGTGGGGACATGGTAGTCCATAAGTACATCCTTCAAGGTCCCTAGTCGTGGGTGTATCGAGACGGGGCATCGATATACCAGAGTAGACTAGCGTATACCTTCTCGACCCATACAGATGGGCGATGGATGATCCCATACCCATTGGTGTTTGACATCGGAGATGATATACGGGTGCTCAGTAGAGACTGGGTACACTGGACGGACTCGCCGAGAACTCCCAGATGGTATTATACCTCACGTCAGATGGCAGTTCTCTGGTGACACTGGTACAGGTTAGTCTGTAGACCCGAGATCGTCATAGAGTCTTGTGTGATTCCCACTGTGCTTTGATTTCCACCTTACCACGTCCAAGAGGGCGTGCAAAACGGTGGCTTTTGGGTACAGTCCCGAATCACATGGAGGCAATGAGCGATAGGAGGGGATTCGTCTCTCCCGGTATAGGGAGTTGATGTTGCACTGTGTTCGATTGGCTATAACCGGAAATCCCTGGCCAGGGTTGCTGAGATTTACTGGTAAGTGTTACCAGTAGTTTCTCGAATTGTTATAGACCTCATATCGACACGACTTATCGAGCTATTGGGGTCAGACGTTTACCACCCCTAGGCAAGATATGCGACATATCAGACGACGAGACCGGACTGTACGGTAAGTGTTACTGGTTGGATTCACAGGAGTATGAGCGGGCTTGCTCGTCGATCTTTTGATCGCTCAATACCCGGGTGGCCGTTACGTTTAGCAGACCGCTTGCGGCTTGTGGGTGTTTGATATGATCATCACCTGCTGTCGGCGTATTGACGAGTCTTTAGAGTCCTACACAGAGGTTTCCTGGCTCAAGCGAAACGAAATTGGAGCGCATATGAGATATGTGCGGGACCAAGAATAATGCGTGTATGTGATACCGTATTTCATTCTCGCGATTTGTAACATTGATCGGTTATATACGATATAGCTGGGTTATCGGATCAAGTGTTGATTCGATAAGTTGCTACTATTGATATTAGTCGGTTATATGCGATATGACCGGATCGTTAAATCAAGTGTTGATTTAATGATTTAATGTATAATTATATATATGATATATTACTTTACATTAACTAGTATTGGTTTATTTTAAATAGATTTTCTCACTTGAAGTTCACAAGTTGTATATTTGATATACTTTTGTGCACTTGTTTGTATCATATTTGATGATACATGCTCACTTGGGTTTGTGTAAAGATTAAACCATGGTTGTGTAATGGTTAGGGTTTTCATATTATTTATTTATTCATTTATTTATTTATTTATTTTTGGCAAAAGAAAAGAAAAATGGTGGCTTTCTTTGTTTGTTCTTGTAGCTTCATGAAGCTTTGACCAAGTGACCATTTTGTCTTCATGCTTAACCCTAACCATTCCAATTAACCCTAGTTCATTCTCTATACTTGACCATGGTTGGATTATGATAAGTATTCATTTATTTTCTATTTGAAAATAACTTATCATAACATATTCCATCTTCTTCTTCTTCTTCAACAAGAAGAAGCTTGCTACCAACAATGGCAAGTTGAGCAAATGAGTGAGAAATCCAATTCTAAAATGAACCCACCTCCTATTTCTCCATCCTCTACCTCTTGCCAAGTAGTATAGGGTATTTTCTTCACAAGTTTCATGACTTGGTGAAGTGGGAGCTTGATCTAGTGATGCCTCGACGTAGATCATCTTCGGCATCGTAGTCGATGACCTAGCCCGCCCATTTCTCCGATGAAGCCGACGCTAGAGCCCGGGATTCCATTTGGACAGCGAGGAGACTCCATTGCGGAGCTATGAAGGTGGAGGACCGGATCTACAAAGGTTGTATTTCCGTTCTTTTAGTTAAGTTGTTAACTAGTTTCATTTGTCGCCTAAAATTCTAGTCAACGATCGCATTAGGGTTTCTCGGCACTTGTAAAATCTGAAATTGGCATGGTTGATGCCTTGTGAGACCTCATTAGCGTGCCTAGGAACCCTACAATGGTATCAGAGCCTAGCTAGAGCCTTAGGCGATGCGTAGACGGAGTTAGAAGTCCGATCGAACCGAAACCCTATTCAAAAAATGCTCTCTGGACAATTTTTAAAAACTGGGTTTTTTCCAGATTAAAATATCTTAAAAAATTCAGCAGGACGATATAAGAATTATGGTGCAAAACGAGATCATGATCCCTCTAAGGTGCGGCGGAACCGCGGCACGAGCTTGCCTCGTGCGGCGGTTCAGCGGCCAAGTTGTCACGTCAGCTTTTCAAATTTGTACAGTAATTCCTATAATTTAGTTCTGTATTTTCTGGGATATTTTAACCTTTACTCAACAGTTGAGCATTCTGGGGTTGTTTTGGGGATTCGATTATTTGATCGGATTGTCTAATTTTGTCTGTGTGTCTTTCCGGATAATTTTTGAATATGTTAAAAAGTTCGACCGGATATAAATACCCACTTTTTCCCCTGCCGGGAAATTTCCAATTGTTGGATTTTTCCGTGGTTTAAAGACGTTCTGAGTAGTGCAAGTAACGCGATGGTCCCTCTAGAAGACAACAAACCTTAACTCGATTATGTGACCGTCTTGAACTGCCCTTTGAACTTTCGGGTTTGGGGCAGTACGGCGTGCCACATGTGAGGCGTTGGCTTGACTCTTCTACGGCTGGACCGTTGGTACTGAGGCACGAAGTGAATGTTTTTAAACCTATTTCATGTGTTGAGCTGTATCGGGAAAACTTGGGTGTTTGACTGTTCGATCGGAAAGTTTAACATTTTCTGTTTATCTGGAATGGGATACAATAATTGGAATTCACAAATGGTTATGAGATAACTGAATGAATGTTATAAACATAGCAGTTTAGTCTCACTTGATCGGTTGCCACGGAATTTTGATGTGATCAAAAGTCCGTCGCAATCACGTAGTGTACGCGGATACTCGCCGGGTAAACTTAATAGACAGCTACACCCCATAGCCCCGACCAAGTGACTGTAGAAGAACCCCATCGCCGAAAGCATCCGTTTGGGTGCTCGCGGTAGCGGTGTTCCGCCTTGGTGCACTTCGTCGATGGTATCGGGGGTGCGACCGCCTACTAAAGTTTGCGACGAGCATTCGATCAGTTTTTCGGGAATCTGGTTGAATTGCCCGACTTGATATTGAAAAGTGTTTTCGATTTTGAGACTAAAATGCGGGGTTTATAATTGTTAGGCATGTGATGTCTAAGAATTCATTTGATTAGGCATGCGATGTCTATGGAGGTTGCGGATTCCAACTGTTGTAGTTTTACACTTTCTTTTCTGTGACCGTAAGTGTAATATGTGATATCGCCGGTTTCGTTGCTATATGTCAACGACAATTGGGATGCGCACATTTACTTACGTTGATGACATGTGATGTTATGTGTTGCTGGATATGTTATATTGGATCGTCGTGTTTGAATAGCCGGGGTTTTTTTATGTGAGATGAGTGTTTTTCATTTTCATTCATGTAAAAACTTATATGTAATATTCTTTTTTTTGGGGCACTTCCAGGTTGCGGAAGATGTCACCGTATGTATATTATTTACTTTTCCGCACTAGGATAGACCCAAGGAGGAGGGCACAAGTAACCGGGTTCTAGGGTCCAGTGGGAGACCAACTCGAGGAGTCGAGTCTGGGTCTCCTAACCCTAGAATTGGTAGGGTTGCTTGCCGCTCTCGTAGGGGTCTAGGGGTGTGGGTTTTGGCTATTCATCGCGACCGTGGAATCTGTGTTTTATACTGGCTCGTATTGAAAACACGGACGTCCTAGTATATCCAATATTTCATATGTTTCTTCTGCTGCGATATCTGTGATGTGATCATGTGATGTTCTGTGATAGATACTGTACATAGTATATATGATATATTATATAGATGTTACTTATGTTTTACACCCGCGCTAGCCCTGCCCCGCTCTGCCGTTAGTTACCTAACCTAACGGTACATGAAGGGACATCGAGGCGAATGCGGATGGCATAAGTGTACGTCGTATTTATCTGTGATGTTTAGGTAACTTAAATGATGGGACTTCATTAATGTGATTAATGAAAATAAAAGAAACCTAAGATGTTGTGGAATCGAATTTCTAAATAAAACAGGTAGCTACAGTTCTTGCTTTGCACAGCGGTATATATGATATATCATGCACCTTATTCGATAAGGAAAGGACCGAGATCCCTTCACCGGGAGTGACTCCTTTAGCAATAACTGGCAGATGCTACAACCATCGGTTTGTCTTTTGATTGCTTCTATAGTTTCTGCTTTGCACAGTGATATATATGATATATCCCGCACCTCATTCGATGAGGAAATGACCGACGATCCCTTCACCGGGAGTGACTCCTTTAGCAAAACTAGAAAAGCCTCAAAAACACTCCATTTTAAAATCATTCGATCCTACAACGATATCAAGTTCATTACGCAATAGGTTTTCAGAAAAACCTGTCGTAGCCCTCCGTCATTTCAGATAAGTCCTACTTAGTATTCGTGCTACGTTTGTTGACCTCCGTCAAGGCGTAGTGTGCGGTAGCTAACTAGTATTTATCTGCTTATGCATATGATGCAGATTGGGTTAGGGTAGTCGTACGGCCTTGTTGACCTCCGTCAAGGGTCGTTCGGATGGATTTGATTCAATCAAGAAATGACGGGTTGAACTTGACTAGTAGCCTATGGTTTGTTGACCTCCGTCAAGGTCATAGGGTGCTAGGGGCAAAATTATCGGGAATTTCAAGTGTTGAAATTTGCAATGAGATTGCATACCTTCTATGAGATAGTTGGATCCCGATACCCGCTGCGAGTAAGAGTTACTCCTGGGAGAGTTTTACACATTACAATTAGCCGATCAAGTAGGTGCCTAGAAAGGTGTTGACGAGGTTACGCCTCTGGGAAAACGAGGTTTACATTAATTAGGTTCGTGCGAAAGCACGGGGGACCTCCCTCAAAGTACCGACACTGGCCTGGCTGAAAGATTGGCGAACTTATAGCGTGTAATTAATCCCGGCTAGTCTTTCCTTTTAGGGTTTGAAGGAAGATTTGATTAAAAACAGTGGGAGCCATCCTGATTAGATAAAATAATAACCAATCTATTCTTGAAAGAGCGCACGCCGAGTGTTTTCTTCTCTCTCTCTCCAGGTGGCGACCATATCATGCCTTAATCAAGATAATAAAACGGATATATTGACCGAACCCGCTTGTTATACTGAGCTGGGGAACGTTGGTCCCGCTCCAACTTATAAATGTTATAAGACAGAGCAGGAAATTGGGGAATACCAGATTTCCCGTGCCGCCCAAACGAGGAAAGTGCATATGATGCATCATCTTCGGGTGTGTTCGTTACAAAGAACTGTTTCTTAGTATCCTCTGAATCCTGGGTATTTGATACCGGATCAGGATCCCAGATATGTAATCTGTTACATAGGGCTACAGAAAGGTAGAGAACTGAGAACGGGTGATAAGTTTCATGAGACAGAAAACGGGGCAAGTGTTGCAGCCAAGTCTGTTGGTCACTGTCACCCTGTATTACCAATACATTGATTCTGAACAAATTCTATTAGATACCGAACCTGATATACAAAATCATATCAGTCTCTTTATTAGTAAAGAAATGATATAATTTTGTATTGTTGGATAATGTTTTGAACATTTCCTATATCAAAAGTTGATCGATTCAGGCGCGTTATCTAATAGCATTGATGTTCTAAATCAAACTACAGTTCTTAGTATACGGAACACACACAAGAGGAAGAGTTCAGAAATGAACGGATCCTTCTTAAGGTATTGTAGACTAGGTCATATCAATGCGACCTGACTAGCTGGAGTTACATAAAGATGCATATTTAAATTAGTTTGAATTTACATTTTGTGAAACTCGCCAGTCATGTCACAAAGATAAGATGACCATAGCTCTGTTTATTGGAAACAGAGAAAGAGTTAGTGAACTCTTGGGATAATACATGTTGATGTATGTAGGTCCCCTGTCTACATATGCCAAGACCGGTTCTTTGTACTTCATTACATTCTCTGATAATCTCTCAAGATTCAGACATATGTTTCTGTTGAAACACAAGTCCGAACCTTTTGAGATATTCACAGAATATAAGATAGAAGTAGAGAACCAAAATACGGGTATAAGTATTATGTCCTTTGATGTGATCGAGGAGGAGAATACTTGTGCATGGAATACCTGGACTATTCTAATGGAGAATGAGATTCTCTCTCAGCATTACTCCTCCGTATACACCATAGCAAGATGGTATATCGGGGCGGAGCAATCACACCCTATATGATAAGGTGTGCTCTATGATGAGTACTACTGAGTTACCTATTTCCTTTAGGGAGTTATGCACTTGAGAAGCTGCATACCTATTGAATAGGGTTCAAATCAAATCAGTTGCCTACCACTCCATATGAGATATGGAAAGGGAAGAGCCCATATCTTAAGTTAGTTAAGATTTGGGGTTGTTCGGCCTATGTCTAAAAGCAAAATCCGGACAAGCTCGAGGCAAGGTTTGTTATGTAGAACTGGAAATGTTCCAGCTATACAAACTGCAGCTGATGATTTGGTAGAACCGAAGGATTCAATAGTAACCAACGAACCTCAGCCTCTCCGCCGATCTAGTAGGGTTCCTCACCCACCTGAGAGTTACTTCTGTTTCTCTATGACAGTGGGAGCGAGGATTGCATCATGAGATGATGACCCAACTAGTTTCGAGCTGGCCATCAGGAGTGAGACTCTGTAAGAATGGCTGGATGTTTAGCGATCTGAGATGGAATCCTTATACACCAGCAAAGTATGGACTTTGGCTGCTATATCTGAAGGGTTAAATCCCCATCAGGAGCAAGTATATCTTGAGAAGATTACTTGGTGTACATAGAAAAGTTGAGACTTTCAAAGCTAGACTTGTTAAAAGTTTGCATCATTTACCAGGCGTGGATTATGATGAAACCTTTTCTAAGGATCTATGCTTAAGTCCATCCAGATCCTACTTGCCACGGCTACATACCATGACTACGATATCTGGCGGTTGGGTGTCATGACAGCTCTTCTAAAATGATGTTTTGGAAGAGAGCGTCTATAAGTACACAGCCAGAGGGCTTCGTAGACAGTGGGAGCAGCGGAAACGTGTGCAAGATGTTTTATGTGATGAAGCAAGCATCGCAGAGTTGGAACATCTGTTTTGATGAGTTAGTCAAACAGTTTGACATCATCAAAATGGTAGATGAATCTTGTATATACAAAAAGGTAGTGGGGAGTATGGTGGTGATCCTCGTAGAGTACCTGGATGACATACTCTTGATAGGGAAAGGAGTTTCCTATGCTACGCTCGGTCAATCTCCGCTTATCACTAAGATTCTCCATATAGGATCAAAATGATACCTCCTAAATCCTGGGTTTGGATCTATGAGATAGATCTAATTGGATATTAGGATACTCACTAGCTGTAGTGAGATGGTATCAATCGATCCTGGGAAGAATCACTGGAAAGGTTCCAGGGTGATAAAGACGACTGAATGTCAGTCACAGGCAGTGTCTTTACCCTCAGTAAAGGGACGGTATGTTGGAAGAGTTCCAAACTAGATACCGTGGCATACTAGAAGATAAAGGCTGGATACATCGCTACTTAAGATGCTACCAAAGAGGCAGTCTGGGTGTATATTAGTTCATGAGATGAACTTCGTTCCTCCCATTGTATGACAATGGAGTTGTGGCTTATGCCAAGGAACACCCGTCCCATCAGTGATCCAGACATATTCTAAGGCAGTATCACCTGATCATGAAGATGGCTGATCTCCAAGGTGATCGAGGTTAGGAGAGCAGACTCAGAGGATAAAGCGGCGGATCCACTCACGAAGGCCTATTCCCAGAGAGAGACTTTTATGGGATGGTTGAGTATGAGATACTGCAACCACTGCTACAGATGGCCCTAGTGCAAGTGGTAGATTGTTAGTTATATGTATACCCTAGAGGCCATTACTGTACATAGGATGTATATTGTAGTGGATGCTGGGACATATATAGGGAGGACTTTCTTGCTCGACATGATAGTATGCTATCTGGTTGCACTTTACCTTAACGTGTATACTGATTGTCTCTCTGTTACATGTTGGTAAAGCCCTTAGGATGTGTACTTGACTACCTAGACTATGATGTGGATCATACTAGTGGGGACATGGTAGTCCATAAGTACATCCTTCAAGGTCCCTAGTCGTGGGTGTATCGAGACGGAGCATCGATATACCAGAGTAGACTAGCGTATACCTTCTCGACCCATACTGATGGGCGATGGATGATCCCATATCCATTGGTGTTTGACATCGGAGATGATATACGGGTGCTCAGTAGAGACTGGGTACACTGGACGGACTCGCCGAGAACTCCCAGATGGTATTATACCTCACGTCAGATGGCAGTTCTCTGGTGACACTGGTACAGGTTAGTCTGTAGACCCGAGATCGTCATAGAGTCTTGTGTGATTCCCACTGTGCTTTGATTTCCACCTTACCACGTCCAAGAGGGCGTGCAAAACGGTGGCTTTTGGGTACAGTCCCGAATCACATGGAGGCAATGAGCGATAGGAGGGGATTCGTCTCTCCCGGTATAGGGAGTTGATGTTGCACTGTGTTCGATTGGCTATAACCGGAAATCCCTGGCCAGGGTTGCTGAGATTTACTGGTAAGTGTTACCAGTAGTTTCTCGAATTGTTATAGACCTCATATCGACACGACTTATCGAGCTATTGGGGTCTGACGTTTACCACCCCTAGACAAGATATGCGACATATCAGACGACGAGACCGGACTGTACGGTAAGTGTTACTGGTTGGATTCACAGGAGTATGAGCGGGCTTGCTCGTCGATCTTTTGATCGCTCAATACCCGGGTGGCCGTTACGTTTAGCAGACCGCTTGCGGCTTGTGGGTGTTTGATATGATCATCACCTGCTGTCGGCGTATTGACGAGTCTTTAGAGTCCTACACAGAGGTTTCCTGGCTCAAGCGAAACGAAATTGGAGCGCATATGAGATATGTGCGGGACCGAGAATAATGCGTGTATGTGATACCGTATTTCATTCTCGCGATTTGTAACATTGATCGGTTATATGCGATATAGCCGGGTTATCGGATCAAGTGTTGATTCGATAAGTTGTTACTATTGATATTAGTCGGTTATATGCGATATGACCAGATCGTTAAATCAAGTGTTGATTTAATGATTTAATGTATAATTATATATATGATATATTACTTTACATTAACTAGTATTGGTTCATTTTAAATAGATTTTCTCATTTGAAGTTCATAAGTTGTATATTTGATATACTTTTGTGCACTTGTTTGTATCATGTTTGATGATACATGCTCACTTGGGTTTGTGTAAAGATTAAACCATGGTTGTGTAATGGTTAGGGTTTTCATATTATTTATTTATTTATTCATTTATTTATTTATTTCTTTTTGGCAAAAGAAAAGAAAAATGGTGGCTTTCTTTGTTTGTTCTTGAAGCTTCATGAAGCTTTGACCAAGTGACCATTTTGTCTTCATGCTTAACCCTAACCATTCCAATTAACCCTAGTTCATTCTCTACACTTGACCATGGTTGGATTATGATAAGTATTCATTTATTTTCTATTTGAAAATAACTTATCATAACATATTCCATCTTCTTCTTCTTCTTCTTCAACAAGAATAAGCTTGCTACCAACAATGGCAAGTTGAGCAAATGAGTGAGAAATCCAATTCTAAAATGAACCCACCTCCTATTTCTCCATCCTCTACCTCTTGCCAAGTAGTATAGGGTGTTTTTTTCACAAGTTTCATGACTTGGTGAAGTGGGAGCTTGATCTAGTGATGCCTCGACGTAGATCATCTTCGGCATCGTAGTCGATGACCTAGCCCGCCCATTTCTCCGATGAAGCCGACGCTAGAGCCCGGGATTCCATTTGGACAGCGAGGAGACTCCATTGAGGTGCTATGGAGGTGGAGGACCGGATCTACAAAGGTTGTATTTCCGTTCTTTTAGTTAAGTTGTTAACTAGTTTCATTTGTCGCCTAAAATTCTAGTCAACGATCGCATTAGGGTTTCTCGGCACTTGTAAAATCTGAAATTGGCATGGTTGATGCCTTGTGAGACCTCATTAGCATGCCTAGGAACCCTACACCTCGGGCTATGGCTAAGCTGGTTTGTGCTTTCAATGCATCCTCGCCATATGAGGCCGTCCGTTTTTTATCCAGCTCACCGAATGGTTGCTGGGATGCAAGTAGCCGTCGGGGTCGCTGGGTTAGCCCATTTATATCACGGCTTCAGCTTGGCGGCAGATACTACTAAACCAGGGGTGCAGCACGTGAACTTCTCGATGCATTATTTTATGGCGTGGATCAATCTGCATTTACTTGGCGTTTTCGGTATCCACAAAAGGCCTTGCTTCTATGACAAGTGTAAGTTCCCTCGGATCATGCGGTTAGTTGACGCGTCCATTGTAAATCCGACACCACGAGAAGCTATGGGTTTGATCCTTCTTCCGCGAACGGTTGGAGATGGCATGACCGTTATCGATAAGATTCTAACCATCGGCCAAGAATCCGCAAAAACGGTGCAGCCATTGCGGGACATCTTTAAAGATGGGGCCTCTATCTTGAAAGCTCGGGAGATTCTTCATTTATACTCCATCAGGCCGGGCTTTCTCGTATTTAGGCAGAATGATTCGGCGTTGTTCATGAGATACAATCCGCATCGTTTCGCCCAGCAATTAAGCTATAATCAGGGCATCCCTCTTGAGGCCTTCTTGGCAGAACAGTTGCTACTGAAGAGGGTATCCGGAGCGCGTTGCACCACTATATGCGGTTGAACACCGGCTCTAATTTCTTTATTAATGAGCCGAGTTGTGTTCCAAAAGCCCTGAACGTATATGTGACGTGGTTCCAGCATTCGATGGGCGCCGTTATTAGAGAGGAAAAGAGATTATTGCTTGACCGCAAGGGCACCGCCCCAGCAGGTAATCCAAATGTTCCTCTGAGGCGACAGACCATCATCCGTCCTCCCTTAAGAGAAGCCGCTGTGGCTGTGGTACCACGTGTTACAGGTGATCTGCCTCTACCCCATATGCCTGAAAAAGCGGTAGCCACGGCGTCTCCCGAGTCCGATGTGGGTGCGGAGATTGGAACTCGTCGTCCAAAGGTGCCCACCAAGCGCAAGCTTGTGTTATTGGCTGTCGGCACTCGTCCGCAGAAGAAAAAGAAGTCTATACTTTCTGCGGACGTTGTATTTGGCCAAAAGCCCCATGCTCCTTACAACGAGGGTTTGAGCGAATACGGGACCAATGAAGGCTTATTCATGGCGCCAGATGATACCGATCTGGAGGCTGCCCTTGCAGCTTCCAAGAAATTAGCTAGCAACAAAGCAGGAATGATTACCCTCGCACAGTCAGGTAGACCTCAGTCGTATCTTTCCGCGATTGCTTTAATTATTATACTTTGACTGACGCTTTCTTCTTCAACAGGTATCTCTACTGAAAAGGTTCTCGCAACTTCCCTCAAGACTTTTGAAGAGGAAGAGAGGGTTCGCGCTTCCTTTGGCATTGGTACATTTCGTCTCACTGTGCCTTCATTCCCACCTTTTTTTATGGGTAAACTAACTCTTTTTTTCATCTTATTGTAGGGACTACCTCGACTCAGGTTATCCCGAGTGCAGTGCCAATCCTGCAAGGCGACGCTGCAACGCTTCCCGGGCCGACTGCCGAAATCCCATTTCCCTCAGTATCGCCGAAAGAAGCTTCGCTTAAACAGCCGATGACGGACGCCGTAGAGGTTCCAGAGGCAGAACTCGGTTCGGACGATGACGTCTCCTTGACGGAGGTCTTGAGGAGGCCAGCTCTCGTGACTCAAGCTGAAAGGAAGCGCAAGAGGCGTGCAGCGAAAGAACGCAATGCCGCCTTGGCTATAGGTGCAGGCTCGAGCACTGCTTCCCCTGTCCCCATTTCTCCAAAGGGTGCTCCGGTTGCCCTGTCTACCGCTCATAGACAGGCGATACGCGCGGCTCGGGAAGAAATTGAAAAGCCGTCCCAAGGTAACGTAATACTGGGTCCTTTTATTAGAGCTCGATCTTCAGATTCTCATATATCATACCCTGCAGGGCCAAGTCCTGATGAGGAGGTAGTAGGTGAGATGACGGCAACCACCGAGCCTGTAGTGGCTACTCTCTCCCAGGAGTCCGGGACTGCTTCAATTGCCGCTCTTTCCGCCTGCGGTTCCCTGCCATCGCCTGGCATTGTGAGTGTCATGACAGCTCTCGTAGAATCGGGGGATGAATCCATGGGCGGCGAAACCCTTCCAATGGAGGAGAGAGAAGCAGTCTCTGCGCCTAGTGATGCTCTTGTCGCGGTTTCGATTGGCGACTCATCAGGTAGATTTTGGGTCATTGTTTTCCTTTTTATTCCGCAGTCCCTTTTAATTACTTCTGACGACATTTATTTTGTTTCTAATTCAGTTGTGGTGAGCGTCAAGGTTGTGCTACCCGAAGAAGCATCACCGGTTGCTGTTCTGACGGTCGCCGACCCTTCGCCTTCTCTCGTGTCCTCTCAAATGCTGGAAGGTATGAGTTGGCGATTTGTCTAAATTAAATTGTGGACGTCATCTTCCTTGTACTAACCATGCATCGTCGTAAACTTGCAGGAGTTCTCTTCGATCATCTTTATCAAGTGTTGAACCCATATTTCTCCTTCCAGTCGGAAGTTAGTCTGCCTGCTGGTGCCGGTGAGTATCCTTTCTAACCGACGTCTCTTCTTTTCTTTAATGGGTGACCCTGCCATTGTTAACTTTAATTGATTACAGCACTACAAATTGAAGGAGGGGACGGGAGAATCGTCGCACCACCAGTACTCCCAGCTCTGCCACCTGCCGTAGCCGGTATATTAGCCTTCATCGCTCTTGCATCTTTTTAATCTCTTAAGCCGATATCTGACTATGATTTGTTTTGCAACAATCAGAGCGACTCCAGCTCCCTTCGTGTCTCAGATTCCCATGCTGGCAGGGCCTTTTGCTAAATGCCCTTCTTCCTGGGGTGCTGCTAATAGCCTGCGGATGCTAAGCGAGTTCATCGAGGACCTTAACGCCGAGACCTTTGCATCTGCTACAGATTTTGCTGCTAAAGTTAATCTCATGTTAGCGATGCTCGTGAACTTCCATAGCGAGGGCGTCATTGAATCTTGGATTAACTATTGCAGGAAGATCGAGGCCTGTCTGCATAAAATTGAGCTCAGGCGTCCCGTTCCAGAAATATTGGCTCTGAATTCTCAACGGGCTACATGGGTTGAGTAGAGCGTTCCCTTATTCCGCCATTTCGAACAAGAAGCGACCTTGAGGCGGAAGGAACGCGAGGAGGCTTCAAGTGAATCCGCCCGGCTGCGCACCCAAGTTGAAGCAAACGCTGCGCAGTTGAGAGCCATCTTTGACAATTTGCAACGATGTATTTCGGACGGGCTAGCACTAAGGAAAAATCTCAACCTTATGGAGCGGGTTATGCAGAATCGCGAAATTGCCCAACGGGAAATCGATGAGAAACTTTCGTCTGGCTTGCAGCAACGGGCTCGAGTCAAAGCGGTGCTGGTCGCAGCGTCTGACCATGAAAAGGAGTTGAGAGGAGCGCGCGAGCAACTGGCTGATTTATTGAAAACGCCTCCTTCTCAATAGTTGCCTTTGTATCAATTAATCATTTATAATCTTTGAATAACATGTATCCATTTTTTATTCTTTTATATGATTCGTCTTGTACTCAATTGATTTCATGAATAAAAGATACACATTTCTTTTCTCCCACTGTTGCTTTCTTCTTTTGTTGTGTTGTTGCCATGTGATTTTAGCAAGTGTGGCCTGTAGATAGTAGGTAGCTGTCCATTTTGGACTTCTTGCAGGGTATCGATGGCTTGGGAAACAGGTTCAGGTCTGCTGCCTAAGACTTTTCAATTTTATGAGCCGTGAGGGTCTCATAAATACTTTTCTCCATACGAGTCGTGAGGATCTCATAGGTGTATTTTATCCTTAGGAATCGTGAGAATTCATAAGTGTGTTTTTCTCTTGAGAGTCGTAAGGATCTCAAAAGAAAATTTCCCCGCTTACAAGTCGAAGGGACTCGTAAGTGGTTGTTTCCCTCCTTGTCGATGTTCGGCTTCGGAGAGTGTGGTCCGTGAATCGTATGCAAGCACCCATCTTAGACTGACTTGCAGGGCCCCAGTGCTTAGGAAACAAGTCCTTATCCTCAATGCCTAAGGCTTTTCCCTACGAGTCGAGACGAATCGAGAAGTTCTCGCAAGGACACTAATTTCGTCACAAGTCGAGACGAATCGAGAAGTTCTCGCAAGAATGTCCTAACGTCACAGTTAACCTCTGCTCTTTACGACAAAGGTCTGTTATGGTCTATGGTACTAGGGTTTTGTCCGTCGTACCATTGCGTCGGCTGATGTATTCCTCGATAGGTAATCTTGCTGTTCGAGTAGCCTTGCAACTGTCGTGTCTCTGATCCCTTCGAGGGCTGGACAAGACGTCTTCAAACAATCTTCTTAGACAGTTTGACCGTTGGAAGAGCAAGCGTTAGGAATTTTGCCATGCCGCTTTTTACTTGAGGTTAGGCTCAGTTTAGGGAGCCCCGATGAGTCATAACCACTCCGCGCTGGTGTGGGATGATCTCCGATAGTCTTTCAAGTTTTATTTGAGTTGCCGTCAAGACCCTGAAGCTAGAAATTTAGCCTTTGCTTCATTTGCTGGCATTGCGTCTACTGTATCGATACGAATGTCACAGTTGTCTCTAGGTTGCGTATGAAACGTCGAGGCTTGGAACTGGGGATTTTTCCATGGCTCCATTTTTTTGACCTTAGGGTCGTTTGTTGACGTCGCGTCTGCATCCTGCTGGAGTGAGAAGAAACGACGTTGTTGACATTGCATCTGCTGTAATGAGACGAATGTCGAGGTGGTCTCTAGGTTGTCTGAGAACTGTCGAGATTTGGAACTAGGGACTTTGTCGTGGCTCCGCTTTGTTGACGTTGCGCCTGCTGTAACGAGACGAATGTCGAGGTGGTCTCTAGGTTTTCTGTGAACCATCGAGATTTGGAACAGGGACTTTGCCGTGGCTCCGCTTTGCTGATGTTGCGTATGCTGTAACGAGACGAATGTCGAGATGGTCTCTAGGTTTTCTATGAACCGTCGAGATTTGGAACTAGGGAATTTGTCGTAGCTCAGCTTTACTGACGTTGCGTCTGCTGTAACGAGACGAATGTCGAGGTGGTCTTTAGGTTGTCCGTGAACCGTCGAGATTTGGAACTAGGGACTTTGCCATGGCTCCACTTTGCTGACTTTGCATCTTTTGTAATGAGACGAATGTCAAGGTGGTCTCTATGTTGTCTATGAACCATCAAGATTTGGAACTAGGGACTTTTCCATGGCTCCGAGGTTGATTGTCGCGTTTGAAACCTGCTGGAATGAGGAGAAACGCTGTTGTGGGTCTCCAGGCTGTAGATGCGGCCATCGAGACTTGGCTTTCTTTCTGATGGAGCTTGGTGGGATGATATGATTCTCTCTTTGTTTGTGCCCCTGGATTGTATACAGAGATCGATGTGAGCTCATCTGTAGGGCAAAAAGTTTCATTTTCATTTTTTTTATTTCTTTCCGCGATGCTCTATCATTTCAGTTTTTTGTATCGCGAAAGTCGCGATTACCCAATCATTTCGGATATTTTGCACGGTGCCCAATCATTTCGGCTATTTTTTGTTTTTACTCACTGCTTTTTATTGCGAGTTGCCCAATCATTTCGGCTATTTCTATATGCATATATTTTACTTGCTGATTTTGTTGCAAGTTGCCCTATCATTTTGGTTATTTCATATGCATTTATAGCTCGCTGATTTTTGTTGCGAGTATTGAGTTTGGAATCTGATGCCAATCTCAGCATCAGAATTGCTACGACTGGAATATTGCCAAGAGCGAATCATCATTTGCCGTGAAAGGACTTGGGATTTGATATCGATTTAGGCATCAATATCGCTACAACTGGGATATTGCCAGGAACGAATCATCATTTGCCTCTGTCGATTCAAACAAAGATGGCTTAGCAAACAGGGTTAGGTACCTGTCGACTAAGGCTTTTGACTTAATGAGCCGTAAGGGTCTCATAAAGGTACTTCTCCCTACGAGTCGTGAAGATCTCGTAGGTGCGTTTTCTCCTTAAAAATCATGAGGATTCTTAAGTGGATGTTCTCTTATAAGTCGTAAGGATCTTACAAGAGTGTTTTCTCCTTATAAGTCAAGAGGACTTACAAGGGTCGTTCACCGTGTGAGCATATCCCTAGTCGCTGGTAGGACTCTGTTAGGGAAATATTTATTTGTGCCCGTGGATTGTATACAAGGGTCAATATTGAAATGCTTGTAGGGCAAAATCAGGGTGTATGACAGCTTAAGAACATGTTCAAATCCCTGTAGCTTAAGGCTTTTGAATCCTATGAGCCGTGAGGGTCTCAAAGGGGAATTCTCCTTACGAGTTGTGAAGATCTCGTGAGTGTGTTTTCTCCTTAGGAATCGTAGGGATTCCTAAGTGTGTTGCTCCCTTGTGAGTCGTAAGGATCTCACACAAGTATTTTCTCCTTACAGGGTCGAGAGGACCTTGCAAGTGTCTTTTAACGATATTGCGCCCTTTCGGGTTTTCACAAACTCACCGATAGCCCTGCTGTTTTTACTCATGGAGCCCTTTCGGGTTTTCATCCATGCCCATTTCGCTTATGAACGTACCGTTTTTTACAACTTCAGCCTGAGTATGCCGGGGGTTTGTAGTAGTTTAAAGACGTTTTGGTCCGTAGTTAGTTTTAGGACATTTCGGTCCATCGTTAGTTTAGGGACGTTTCAGTCCGTAGTAGTTTATAGACGTCTCGGTCAAGCGTAGTATTTCTTCAAGAAATGGTCATTTATTGGTCTGAAGGGTCTTTCGCCTTGCACATCCATGAGAAAGTAAGCCCCACCCTGGTAGACTTTGTCAATGATGTACGGGCCTTCGTAGTTTGGCTCGAACTTCCCTCGTTTGGCACGATTGGGGATCATAGGTCTCTTGACCACTAGCACGAGTTCGCCTTGGCGGAATGTTCTCGGCATAGTCAATCTCTCGTACGTGCGCGCCATCTTTGCTTTGTAAGCTTCCAAGTTTTTCTGCGCCATGAGCCGAGGTTCATCAAGGGCGTCAAGCTCCTCAAGCCGAAGATGAGCATTCTCTTCGTCTGGTAGCTCGGAGTGAACTGCCGCTCGCAGAGAGGGTAACTCTATCTCCAAGGGAAGTACTGCTTCAGTGCCGAATACCAATGCATACGGCGTTGTGTTTGTGGCCGTTTTGAACGTAGTTCAATACGCCCAGAGAGCTTCATGCAGTCTCTCGTGCCAGTCCTTATTATTTTTGGACACCGTCTTTTTCACGATCTTCGTCAAGGTCTTGTTGAAAGCCTCAGCCAGACCATTAGCTCGGGGATTGTAGACCAAAGAGTATCTCCAGTCTATGTTATGTTGTTGTGTGAAGCAGCTAATTTTGTGGTTTCTGTAGGCCGGCCCGTTATCAGAGATAATCCGTCATGGAGTGCCGAACCGATAGATGACGTGTGTCTTGAAGAAATGGAAGATATTCTCCGTCTTCACTTCTCTTAGCGGTATGGATTCTGCCCACTTAGAGAAGTAATCGGTTGTCACCAATATGAACCGATGTCCTCTGGACGATACTGGTTCGATGGGCCCGATTATGTCAGTTCCCTACATTTCGAACAGCCAACTAGCCACCGTCGGGTGTAGCGGATTTGGATGTTGATGGATAAAGTCCCCATGAATCTGGCATGAGTAGCACTGCTTCGCATATTCGAGGCAGTCTTGGATCATTGTGGGCCAATAGTAGCCCATCCTCTTGATCTTTAGCTTCATCTTCGGCCCGGCTTGATGAGAACCGTAGAGTCCGTCATGAGTTTCTTGGAAGACTCTCCTTGCCTCTTCAGGTCCCAGGCATCTTAGCCATAGAGAGTCGAACGATCTCTTATACAGAGTATCATTGACGAAGGCGAAAGACAGAGCTCTTTTCATGAGTTGATGCCTTGAGAACACATCTTCAGGCGTCCGACGGGATTTGAAGTAGTCTATAAAGACTTCTCTCCAATCCCTAGCCTTTTCCTGGTCCTTTATTTATAGGGTCGTCGGCTTAGTCGCTCCCTTTTCTTCGGACGACTCGAGAGATATTTCTGCCGGTGCAAGAACCCGATGGCTTTGCATAATGATCCTCACGTCATCGAGGTTTTCGTCAGCCAGTTCTTTAACGAGTTTGGCTAACGCATCGGCCTTAATATTTTCCGTGCGTGGTATGCTTTCCAGGGCGTAGGAAGGGATTTGAGTCAGCAATTGCTGCACTCTCTCACCGTATTTTACCAACTCTGGTTTGCATGCTTGATAGTCGCCATTTACTTGACTAACGACTAGCTGGGAGTCTCCGTATATGAGGAGGTTTTCAATTCCCATGTCGATAGCGATCTCGAGACCTGCTATCAAAGCTTCATATTCAGCTTCATTGTTCGTCCTCGGCTCTATTAGGGAGAAGGCAAAGCGCATTATCCCTCCTTGTGGAGTCACGAAGATGAGGCCTACCCCCGTTTTGATTATAGGGGTGTTGTGCTTTCGCTTCTTCATGGAAGATGCTCCATCGAAGTAGAGTTCCCATCGGATATCACTCCCTTCTCTCTCCCTGACGATCGTGTCAAATGCGTGCTCGTCTAGCAATTCATAATTTAAAGGTGAGTCGGCAGGTATCGGATGCTCAGCGAGAAAGTCGATGATGGCCTGGCCTTTCACTGCCTTGAGGGGATGATAAGTTATCGAGAATTCCATCAGGAGGAGGGCCCATTTAGCGACCGTCCCGTTAGTATGGCTCTCGACATCAAATATTTGAGAGGATCCACCTTTGATATGAGATGGACCTCATGCACCAAAGCATAGTGTCTAAACTTCGTTATCGCGAAGATTAACACCAGGCAGTGCTTTTCGATAGGGGAGTAGTTGTTTTCTGCCCCCAGGAGAACTCGACTCAAATAGTAGAGGGCTCTCTCTTTCCCTTGGTCATTTTCCTGTGCCCATAGCGCACCTAAGGAACTTTCAAGGGAGGTTGTGTACAGGATGAGGGGCTTTCCCTTGACCGGAGCAGTCAGTACCGGCGGATTCTGCAGGTATTGTTTGATTTCATCTAGTATGCTTTATCATTTGCGATCCTAGATGAATGGGGTCCCCTTCTTCATTAAATGATTGTAGGGGCGGCATTTGCCGGAGAGGTTAGCTATGAACCGTCGGATATATGCGAGCTTTCCTTGGAGAGACCGCAGTTGTTTGAGAGTTCTTGGCGGAGGCATTTCCATGATCTCCTTGATCTTCGACGGTTCTATTTCGATGCCTCGATGTCGTACGATGAATCCCAGGAACTTGCCTGAGGAAACTCCGAATGCGCATTTGAGAGGGTTCATCTTCAGGTTGTATTTCCGAAGCCGTTAGAACACTATCTTTAGATGCTCCCAATGTTCCTCATGCGATTTGCTTTTCACCACAAGGTCATCGATATAGAATTCGACGACTTCATGTATGAGGTCATCGAAAATCTTCGTCATGGCCCTCTGGTAGGTAGCGTCGGCATTCTTCAAGCCGAAAGGCATCACTTTGTAGCAGAATATGCCCAGAGGAGTTCGGAAAGCGGTATTCTTCTGGTCTTCGGGATGCATTTTTATTTGATTATATCTTGATGAGCCGTCCATGAAAGAGAAGACTTCATGAGTGGACATGTTATCTCTCATCAGCTCGGTAACCGGTACGAGGAAGTCATCCTTCGGACAGGTTTTGTTGAGGTCTCGAAAGTCCACGCAGATGCGCACCGTCCCATTTTTCTTCATCACTGGGACAATTTTGGTGATCCAGTCAGGATATTGCACCTCTTGGATGAAGCCGGAGTCGATCAGCTTCTTGACCTCGGCGTTGATGCTCATTTCAAGTTCGAGGCGCATTCTCCTTGGTGCTTGTTTGATTGGCTTGATGTCCGGAAATATCGCCAATTTGTGCACGGCGATTTCTGGATTTAGTTCCGGCATTTCGGAGTAGTTCCATGCAAAACAGTCTTTATACTGCATAAGCACGTTGATTTGTCAAAGAATATTTATAACCGCAATCATGAACGACGTCGCTTGGTAGCTAGCCGGTGAGTACGGGTCGGTCCACAGGGATTTTTTGTATTTCCTAATTGTTCTTACGAGTTAATTCCGATTGTTTTCGAATTGATTAAATCTAAAAACTAAGTAGATCTAGACTAGGACTAGAATCTTGCTAGGGTTAGGTTTAGGTTAAGTTTGGAAAATCAATGTTCCTCACTGCTTTCAATGCCCTAAATTAGATCTCTTTAGGTGTTATGGTAATTATTAATAAAGGGGACTAATACCATCGGAAAGAAACGATGTTTCTTCCTCTAGGTTCTTGTCCTTCCTTTCTTAATCCTTACTCTAACCTCCATGGAAAACATATACAACCGGTCGTTTATACTACGGTATCACCGCTACCTCGTAGGATAAGGTGCCATAAGGAGCGGTGTGTGCATGTATGCATAGAGTCCTATAAAAATATATAATGGGCTAGAAAGGGGTGAGAGATCTTCATCTCTCAAACCTTCCCCAAATTTAACCCTAACAAGTGAGGAGACTACTCACTCATTAGGGAATTGAAAAACAATGTCTAACTATCTAACTAGGGCAAATAATAAAGATCTATGCTAGGGCAAGAAAGAAATTACCTAGGGCATGGAAATAAAATTTAACTAAGGCAATGAAAAGAAAACTTACTCCTAATTTTTATTTGATGCTCTCTTCCTTCTTTACAGAAATTTACAGATCTGAATTTAGATAGATGAAATGAGGCACAAGAAGAGGCGTGACCTAAAACAAGTTTTTGGGCTTCTATTTATAGAGCATAGAAAACCCTAGGGTTACAATCGACGCACGTCTGCTTTTACAAATATACCCCTAGGAAGACTAGTCAACGCGCCGCCAGCTTCCAAATTTTTCGGCACCAACACGGGCTATACACGGCCGCGGAACCGTGGCCATAGGCCAGGTTTGGCCGCGGTTCCACGACTAAATGGAGGCATCTTGGGCTGAGATTTTCTGGTTGACTTCTGGTTGACTTTGTCTTCTTGTTTCTTTGGTTGGTTCTTTAGAATATCTACTAGTTCTATTCCAGATCTCCACAGTGAGTAATGTAGTAAACTTTTACCATTCGCTTCGTGTCGAAGTCTTGAACCTTGCGCTGCCTTGTACTTTGTGAACTGATCTTCGTTTATTCTCCAACTGTAGGCTTGATCAAGATTCTTCCATTTGTTGGTCGTAGTCTTACTTTTGTATCGTCTTTTGTCTTTTTCACTGTTTTTGTTCCGAGAACCTGTAACCTACAACTATGTAACAGACATGGGTCAAAATCACCTGTTTATTTGTAAAACGTATAAGAATGGGGAATATAATAATGCAAAATTATGATATGAACAAATTCCCCCAAACTTATCTTTTGCTCGTCCTCGAGCAAATCTAGTTTTATTCTCGAAAAAGACCTAGCCTCACTTTCGCAGGGAAACGCGATTGCACTGAGCTCGTGCAACAAGTCGTTAAACCTCTAGGTGTCCCTAATAGGAGGAGTGTTGTCTCCTGAGGGTTTTCAGCGGATACTACCCACAAAATCCTATCAATTCGGCCTATTAACTTTTATTCTCCAATTAGGTTTTCCAACAAGGAATTCTATTATCTTCGATTAAAAAATCATCCACCCGTATTCTTCACGCTTCCTTATCATTTAACTTAAGATTATATATGTTCTGTATACTTACTTAGCTTTCGACATCTTTTAAGTTTTCCTTCTAGGGTTTTATCTAGGAATTTTTATCATCTCTATTAAAGATATAAGTCCTATCTTCATTCCTATCTCTTATCTAAACCCTAATCACATACCCCTACGTGTGTGTGTACATCACCTCTACACTTGGAAATTCAAATCAAGATATCGTACTCTTGTCCATTGTCCAAAGCACTTCTTAATTGGTGAATTTTTAGATGAATTTCGCTCACACATCCTTCATGCGATCGTTAATACTTCTTGAGGTACTAACGGCCGATTACAAAATGTGTTTGCACATTAACGCGTAATTCCTAGTCTTGTAACACCTAAGGCTTTTAGCAGTGACTCCCAAACTAGTTGGTCTAAGGCACTAGGTGATGAAGCACCCTTGCTAAATATTTTTTCTATTAATGCAGCCTTAAGTAATTACAAAAACCAGTGTTCATTTTTTTTATTATCTCTTAGTTCACACTTGTATTTTTATTTTATTTCCCTTTATACTAAGGACTTTAGACAAGAGCATTTCAAGGTCTCTCCTACTATCCCAAGTTTCAAGGTTCGTGTTTGTGCAATTTTGTAGGGTATATATTTTCAGAATTTAGACTTAAGCTTAGGAATTATTTTTCAAACTTATACTTTAATAAAAATATCAATACTTTTTCCTTGTTTTAACTTAGCCCAAGAAGTCAACTCGAAATTTGCCTATTTCTAAATAAACTACAAAGACATATACTTTCTACCGTTAAATTTTAAGAAAGGTTATTTTTAGGGTTTTTAATTTACTAAGTCTAAGATCTAATTGTTCCTAGCTAGTTAACATTTTTGTCAAACTCAAGTCAATTATGGCCAAAATTGAATATTTTAATTTTTATAATTTTTAAATTTTTTCAATTTTTATGGGTTTTAAAATAAGTATGCAAATGCAAAAAAATACACATGAATGCGAAGGAAGAAAGCTTACCGAGCATACCCCCAAACTTAAACTTGACAGTGTCCTCACTGTCATGCCACACCAAGAGGGTCAAAATGTCGGTACTCCCTTTTTTATTTATTTATAATAATTTTTATTATTATTTTTTTATTGTTAAAAGAAAAACAAAAAATATATATACAACAAGGTTCCCCCCAAACTTAAGTGACACAGTGTTTCCACTGTTCTAAGCGTTAAAGTTCATAGTTAGGGAGGAGAAAAATCAAACTATACAAGGCCTTACACAGACCAAAGGTTAGCACCAACCATTCAATAATTCTATCGTGATAATGGTGGGGTTGGTGAAAGAATGGAGTGTAAAGATAAGAAATGAGAAGCACAGGAGACCGTATGGGAAGAAGGGTGGAATATGGTCTCGGTGGAGGAGAAGAATGGCGGAAAAGAGAAAGAAGTATAATACGAACTTGAGGGTGTAAATCGAGTGAATAAATTAGCGCAAATTGTGATGACCGATGTGTTAAAAGCGATTGTGCTAATCTATCAAACCGTCGAGAAATGGGGTCAAATCCCTCAAGATTCGTAAGAAAACATGGGTACGTTGAACTTGGTAAACCAAACATTGAAAGTGAAAGCGTAACGAATTCTTGCTCGGTCGAAACGATAGGAAGGACGAAAGGGAGTGATTCAGGGATAGTCATATTCTCACCTAAGCAAACTGTCTCGAACTCAAAGGATTCCATCAATGGTTCGAAATGACTGTACGCAGCCGAGTTTGATGGTTCAACTAACTCATCTGAAAATTCAAAGGACTCAAACTCGGGCGGTGAGTTTTCAACATTGTCCGTAAAAGTGAAACACTCGTAATCGTTATCGGCTGTGAGAAGAGTGTCAGATTCAAGGAGGAACGCACTAGTGGCGTCAAATGTGATGTGATTGAACAGAAATTTTTCAAACTCACAGTCCTCCTGCATGATTTTTTGCGTGGTCAGTACGATGGAAAGGATGGAGGGTGATTTAGAAAGTATAACAGTTAAAGGTTTAGGAGGATGAATTGGAAAATCCGACACATCAAACAAAAATGGTTCATCCTCAATACTATCCTCAATACTCTCCTCAATACTATCCTCATAATTCTCCTCAAAAATTATCTCATCCATGCAATTATCATCAAAATCAAAACGCATATGAAGCTCGGAAGAAACATTTAATGACTTGGGATGATGAATTGGAGATAAAATTTCAGTCAAATCTACGGGTTCATCATCCAAAATATTCCCGGCGTCAATATCCTCAATCAAGTGAAAATCAATTTTTTCAGACACCTCATCAAAAGCATGGATATTTATCAATTCAGGTTCTAGATTGGAGGTGTAGAATTCAAAAGGATTAGGTGTGGTTTCACTTGAAAGAGACTCTTCACAATCTGGCAAATCAAGCACTACAAAGTCGCACAACTCATTAAATGTTTTATTTTCAACTGATGAACCATTTGGGACACTTGTTTGAAAACTGGAGTTGTGGAATTCAATTGGTAATGGGTAGGTTTGATTTGGAAGGGCGTACAACTCACTCTCTCCTCTCAAATTCTCACTCTGTCCAACCGCCTCATCATACATTGGAAGATTTGGAGCTAGTTGGAAACTAGCTACCGGTTCACTAGGTTGCATAAGGGCGGCAATAGACGCATCCAAATTCATCATCTGTTTGTTTGTCGCTTCAATATAAGCTTCCAACGACTGTTCCAAACTAAACATGGGTTGTGAAGGGGTTTCAGTAAAAGATTCAAAATTGTTTGGATACATGAAACTCCCAAATGGCTGTGTAGAAGTAATATCTAAGGAAGGTGCGGAAGTCGGGTAGGACTGGTAGGAATTGAATGGTTGGACAGGAGTAAGATCAACATTTGGATAAAAAGGTGAATGGACTTGTTGATCTCAAGAATTGGATGTGTTGAAACGAGTGAAAGATCGGTTACGAGATTGTTCTATATGTTCAGCAATAGACATGGGTTTCGGAGTTACAACAGGACTCGAAAAAGGAGTATTAACGTAAGAAGGTGGTGAAGGTTGACACGGTTGATACAAAGTGGATTGCAGAGTCCATCTGTTTCTCCTAGACGCTTCTATTCGATCTTTCAAAGAAATTTTGGGCATGGAGGTGTCGTCCGTAATTCGACCAAAACAATTCGCGTATGAAGCAAAGTTTGGTTCAGGGTACCAAAGTTCGGCAAGAGATTTGTGAGGTGGGGTACCCATGATGTAAGAAAAGAGAAGAAAAAGAATGTGGGAAGTGAGGTGCACGGATTTCTTAGCGACAAGTTGCAAGTTTTTGTAAAAAAAATTCTTTTTTTTTCTTTTTGGGTTTTTTTTATGTAGAGCTTTTTGCAAAAAAGATTTTCGATAAAAGGCTTAGACACACGTTCAATCAACCACAAATTCATAATCAGGCATAGATCTAGGGTCACCTAGGTCAACTAGACAGCTCCTAACTGTTCCAAGGGCAAGAAGTAGGACCTCAAACCGTCTCTTCACCGCCAATTGTGGCCAGGTAAGCACAAGTATAGAAAGGAGGGATCCGCTCACGAATCACCGTGAGACGGGCCTTTTAAAGTTACCTTTCACTACCTGTCTAGCCTAGGCACCACAAAGTCAGGTTAGGATCAATGGTCGATGCCTACAACTATTCCTTTGTCCTATTAAGCACGAAGTCCTTAGGGCTGAGTCTAATCTTTTTTAATTAATTGAAGGTCAATGCAATATGCCTTATGTGATTTTTGGGGTCCTGGGAAGGGTAATGAAATCCCCACCTAATCTGGATTGGTGTAAAAGCCCCTTAAAGTTAGTTTTAAAATATGCAAAGCAATAAACATAATCACTTGCAGACGATTTTTTTTAAGCGCGGCGCAAAGAATCCTGCACAAGATCAATTATTGGAAGGGGGGAGATTTTTTTAGCGCAAAGAATCCTGCAGGCAAATTTACAGAGGAGATACCAGGGGTTCAGAGGAAGAAGAAAGGGAGCTCACTGAGATTTTTCCACGTGCTGACTCGACCCCACAACCGCGTTTCCGCCACCAAAGAGGGGTTACTGCCGCGGTTCCGCGGTACAATATGCAGTTCGATTCCCGAGAATTTTTTCACGTGCTGACGTCACTCCATTGTCGCGGTTCCGCCGCCAAAGCGTGCTTCCTGCCGCGGTTCCGCGGTCTGATATATGGCTCGGTTCCCAAAAAAATTTCTTCCCTTCTGGTTTGACTTTTCTCTGTTGTTCGGATCTAGGGTTTTCTGTTTTGATCTCTGGATTTTTCCAGATCTGAATCTGTTCGTCAATCCTGCAAAATTCAAACAAAAATACCCTTCACAAAATAACAAGATGATAAAAAAATTTATATTTTTTAATTTTTTAGTTTTTACGATTTTTTAATTTTATATTAACCTGAAATTACAAAAGGAAAATAATAACGCCATCCCCGGCAACGGCGCCATTTGATTGATCTCAAAGAATATTTATAACCGCAATCAAGAACGGCGTCGCTTGGTAGCCAGCCGGTGAGTACGGGTCGGTCCACAGGGATTTTGTGTATTTCCTAATTATTCTAACGAGTTAATTCCGATTGGTGTCGGATTGATTAAATCTAAAAACTAAGTTTATCTAGACTAGGATTAAAATCTTGCTAGGGTTAGGTTTAGATTAAGTTTGGAATTGCAAAGATTTCCCACCGCTTTCAATGCCCTAATTATGATCTATGAGGTGTTATGGTAATAATTAATAAAGTGGATTAGGACCATCGGGAAGAAACGGTGTTTCTTCCTCTAAGTTCTTGTCCTTCCTTTCTTAATCCTTACCCTAACCTCCATGGAAAACAAGCTCAACCGGTCGTTTATACTACGATATCACCGCTACCTCGTGAGATAGGGTGCCGTAGGGAGCGGTGTGTGCATGTATGCATGAAGTTCTATAAAAACGTGTGATGGGCAAGAAAGGGGTGAGAGATCTTCATCTCTCAAGCCTTCCCCAAATCTAACCCTAACAAGCGAGGAGACTACTCACTCATTAGGGAATTAAAAGACATGTTCTAAACTAATTAACTAGGGCAGATAATAAAGATCTATGCTAGGGCAAGAAAGAAATTACCTAGGGCATGGAAATAAAATTTAACTAGGGCAATGAAAAGAAAATTTACTCCTAATTTTTATTTGATGCTCTCTTCCTTCTTTACAGAAATTTACAGATCTGAATTTAGATAGATGAAATGAGGCACAAGAAGAGGCATGACCTAAAACAAGTTTTTGGGATTCTATTTATAGAGCATAGAAAACCCTAGGGTTACAATCGACGCACGTCTGCTTTTACAAATATACCCCTAGGAAGACTATTCAACGCGCCGCCAGCTTCCAAATTTTTCGGCACCGACACGGGTTATACACGGCCGCGGAACCGCGGCCATATGCCAGGTTTGGCCGTGGTTCCGCGGCCAAATGGAGGCATCTTGGGCTGAGATTTTCTGGTTGACTTCTGGTTGACTTTGTCTTCTTGTTTCTTTGGTTGGTTCTTCAGAATATCTTCTAGTTCTCTTCCAGATCTCCACAGTGAGTAATGTAGTGGACTTTTACCATTCGCTTCGTGTCGAAGTCTTAAACCTTGCGCTGCCTTATACTTTGTGAACTGATCTTCGTTTATTCTCCAACTGTAGGCTTGATCGAGATTCTTCCATTTGTTGGTCGTAGTCTCACTTTTGTATCATCTTTTGTCTTTTTCACTGTTTTTGTTCCGAGGACCTATAACCTGCAACTATGTAGTAGACATGGGTCAAAAGCACCTGTTTATTTGTAAAACGTATAAGAATGGGGATTATAATAATGCAAAATTATGATATGAACACACTTCTCTTAGAGTAGCTACTTGTTCTTCGGACAGCAGCTCACTGACGAACATAGGCCTCGGGTCGTTTGCCGTCCTTAAGTCGATTTTCCTTAGGTTGTCTGTAGTAGTATGTATCCCATCTTCCAGCTTTTTTGGCGCTGGTGGAAGTTCTGAGATCAACTCATCTTCATCCTCATTTTCGAAGCACCAGGAGAGGTCATCCATATCCTCGCCTATTCCTTCTTCTGACAGCGTTATCACGTGACAAGTACGAGATCGTTCCAAGACCGATGTTGATCAGGTTCTACTCTCGCTATGTGTGTTGCTTTAGGCACATGCCTTTGCGGTGGGGCTACCTTCCAACTGTCGGATAGAGTGAATCTGCCAAGTTGGTATTGGTCTTCGATCCAGTTCTTGAAAGTGAAGCAGTCTTCGAGAGGATGTCCTATCGCTCGGTGATAGGAGCAATAATACTGGTGAAAGACCTCGTCTGCTTGTTCGGGGTGCTTAGACTCCTGGAGGGTAATCATTTGATGCTTCATGACAAGATCGAATATCTTCCTTGTCTTGTCTTGGGAAAAAGAATATGCTCGATCCATCTTCTTTATAAGAGACGGATCCCGGCTTCTCAATTTTCGATCGCGTGACTTCTTGGACCCGCTTTGTCGCTGTCGAACGTTTTTTCCGTTCTTGAGTTTGTTTTTGCCTCCACTTTGGGTCTTTTGTATGACGGGTTGGCGATGAAGAACATCATCATTCTCCGCAGTCCGCTGAAGGAGGCGTTGCGTCCTGGCTTTCTCGTAGATGATCATTTCGCGGCTATGGTCATCTCGGGCCTTTTGACTCGCTTCCCTTATTAGCTTGTCCATCTGTTCTTCGAACGACGGACTTGGCACTTTCATGGCGGGACCTCGTTTTGGTTCAGGGTTAGCGTCTTCTAATAGAGCATCTCCTTCTTCATCGAAGTCATGTATAACGTAACAGCCATAGAATCGCTCCCGTTTCTTGGATTGAACATATCCAAGCCCGATCTTTCCATTCTCCCATTGGGCAATTTTCGCTGAGTTCCAGGGACATTCCAGATCCTGTTGTAGAACTGATCCTGTCGAGCAGTCTGTTTGAAGGGTACGCCTTGGCGCCTCAACAGCCTTTTTAATCCTTCTGTATAGTATCTGGGCAGACGGATGGGCCGAAGCCTGTCAAGCGTAGAACCGGCACCATACCAGATTTCTTTCTCTACTTTGGTTTCCGTGGATCGATGAAAGAGGATCGCCTTTTCATCTCTTCGCCTGGGAGGGACATAGAGTATCCGCGGTTCTTGTACACTGTAGGTATTAAGTGCGTCGGGCTCTTTGTAATGCTCTTGCGGAATAATGGTGATTTGCAAACTCTGATCATCTCCAATGAAGGCTTGCACTGATGGACAAGCCGAGTATACTGTGTTGACCTCGACTTCAGAGTCACTGCCAAAGACCAGAATAGGGGTAGACAGTCCCGGTTTGTTGTATTGGGGAGGTCCCGAATAGACTATCTCTTCTTCCTCCTCGGTATCGCTTCCGAAGACCGGAATGGTGGTGATAGCTTTTTGTTTGCTCTCCAGTTTGCGACATATTTCTGTGTCTTCGAAGTCTGGCATGAAGTACTTGGCATCTTCATATTTGCGGACTTCGTTCACCGAGAATGGGTTTAGTTCCCCTGTCACGGTGTACTCAAGACCATCTTTGAAATACTTCATACACTGATATAGTGTAGAAGAGATGATGTTGTACTCGTGTAACCAAGGCCTGCCGAGCAAAGCGTTGTAGCAAGTCTTGGCGTTAATGACATGAAACTTGATGTCAGTGACGAGCAGCCCAAAGCGTAATGTCAGTATCACAAACTTGAGCGTCCGTGATGACTGGGAGTCAAAACCGGAGATAGTGATTTTATCCCGAGCGAGGTGTTGAACGCCCATGCAGATTTCTTTTAGCACCCTCACATTTAGAAGATTGACAGAGGACCCATTGTCAACTAGGATCTTCCCTATCTTAATGTCATGGCAATACCCGGAAACATATAGGGGAAGGTTGTGCTCGCATGTTCCGAGGAGGAGGTCTTCATCGCCAAAAGTGACGTCAGCAGTGTGAACTTCTTCCAGCTCGTCCTTCATCTTTTCTTCGGCAAGGAAAGCTTGAAACTGGTCAGGCTCTTGTAATGCCTCGATCAGAGAATCTCTTGCCACTTTGGATAGCAGAAGGGCGTCGAGAATGCTTAGCTGTGAGGGTATCTTCCTCAGGTGTGCCAGAACGTTGTAATCCACCTTGTTTTTCTTTGGCGGGTCCTTAGCTACCAGCTCTTCGATGACTCGGTCATCGAGGGTGATATACTCAGGGACCTTTTCTTTCCCCTTATCCTTTTTGTTCGATCCCTTGTTTCCGGGTCCGAGATTTTTTTCAGTTAACGTGCAATTGCGCAGCTGAATGTTCTCACAGGTCTTCGTCTTTTCTGTTTCGGAGATGGATTCCTTGAAGAGAGGGCCAAGGGCTATTTCTTCATCCGAATCGCTCCCGAAGGAGATAACTTGCGATCCCCCAGAATCAACCATGTGACAACTGCCGGCAGTTCTTTTATGCTCATCGGTCGCGCTTCTTTGTTCTCGACGCGTCTTGCGCTTCATCCGCTTGAAATGCTGCCGGTGGGCAACATATCCTTGCCATCAGTTTTTAAAAGCATTGCATTCTTCGATAGGATGTGCAATCCTTTGGTGGTATAAGCAGTAATTAGGATGTACATCCATTTTGTCAAAGTTTATCCTACCATGAGTGTTTCCTTTAGGGGCTGGCAGCTTCATCCCTATTGATAGGGCTTTAGCGAATCGTTTCCTTGTTTTAAGCCTATTTTTGTCTACGGTGGATGTGCTTTGATCTGGTGGGAGTGTTTTAAACCTTTCGTCCAGTCGCCAGCATTTGGCTTTTTCAAATATGGCCATTTCACGCTCTCGATCCGCTTTGCTTTTCTGACGGGCTTCATTCAGGAATAGGTCGATCATCTTGTCAAACGGTTCTATGAGTTCAGGCTCGGGATTTGCCCCAGTTTCTCTGCATCCTGAGCTTCTTCACCGTTTATTAACGAGTGAGAGATCACGTGGCAGCTTGCTACATAATCCTCAGGTTCATCTGAAGAGTGTTCTCCCTCATCTTTAAAGATGTGGTTGAGAAACTCTTGGAGTGTGACCGGGGTTCGCGCCTTCTGGTTATATTCTTACAGTGCGTCAATATGTTTTTGTAGGTCCGTGCGCTTTTCATCAGGCTTCACGGGCTTTTTGGTCATCTTCTTCTTCTTCGAAGACTTTGACGGCTAGGCTTGAGCGTTTTGATCATTGCCATCAATTCTTGGCGTCGGGCGCGACTTCAGCATTCCTTCAATAACCTTGGGTTCCAGCGGACTTTTCCACCTGATTGTCGGGCATGTTTGGAGATCATTCAGCATTCTTTTCGTCTTGGCTGAAAAAGCGACCTCCCATGGAGCTTCTTCTATAAAAGAGCATGATGACCCCGGTGTGTCCACCTTTTTAAGAGCGTGTGGTTGTGGCGTGCTTACTTTCCAATTCTCGGACAGTGCGGATTTGCCTTGTTGGTATTGGTCCTCAATCCAGCCTTTGAAGACGAAGCAATCTTCGATTGGATAGCCTACTGCTCGATGATAGGGGCAGTAATTAGGGTTGTTGGCGTCACCCAGCGGCAACGGACGTCTTGGATCTGGCAGATTGATGAGTCTGTTACGCACTGCAAACTCGAACAGTCTCTTTGTTTTATCCTGTGGAAATGAGTAAGGACATCCCAGTCTCTCGTCGAGGGATTGGCGTGGACGCACATTGCTTTGGCGAACAACCGGTTTTAAGCCGCTCGGATGTTGTCGAGCATTGGCGACAAAGGTCGCTTTCCCTTTGCCCTTTTCATTCCGCGGTTCTGTCTTTGAAAAGGAAGGCTTATGACCCATCTGGTCTATTTGGGCCAGCTTATCAATCAAGGTCTGAAAGGTGGTCGGCTTGAAGAACATCATGAACTGGGATATGGTCGCCTGCGGATCCAGAGTACCCACGAAAATGCCTACTGCAGGCGCTTCTTCGATGCGTTGTTCGCACTTCGACCATAGATTTCGCCATCGTATCGCGTACTGGACCCATGTTTCGCCCGGCTTCACCCTAGAGTTAATTAATGTTGTGATATGGGTGCATTCGCTGGCGCTTGCGAACCTTTGTGTAAACAGCAACTCCATTTCTGCAAATGTCTTAACGGAGTCATTCGGAAGCTCAGAGTACCATTCAAACGCTGTCTCCGACAAGCTGCTAACAAACTGGCGAAGCAGTAGCTTATCATCACCTCCGGTGTTACCGCACAGAGCCCTGAATTGAGCCACGTGTTGGTGTGGATTTCCCGTCCCCTTATATATGTGGAATTTAGGGATCGTATCTCATGGCGGATATTTTATTTGATCGTACCAACCCGGATAGGGTCGTCCAGTTTTAATGATTTGGCCAGCTGCTTCGCTTGCCTGATGAGCTCGTATCTGTTGAGCGATATAGTCATCCAGGACGGCTTTAGAAATGGTCTCCTCTTTGGCTACTGAACAAGCCGGAAGAGGGTTCGATGTCTCTCCCCTATCGTCTTCAAGGATAATCGGAGGGTCTTCAGCTGGAGGATCCGGCTGTAACATCATCCTGACCATGTCTTGGAACAAAAGAGCCATTCGTTTTATGTTGGCAGCTTGTTCTGCTGCCTCTTTGTCCTTCTTCTCGAGGATTCTGCGGAGGAACTCAGCATCATTTTTTGGTTCATGACGCTGCTCTGACGATGTCTCCGGGCTTTCTTTTGGCCCAGTGAGTGCGGCTGTTTCCCCCAATCAGAGCAAAGCTCTATTTTTGAAATTCAAAATTCAAAAGATGAAGCAACGCTTCAGATCCAGCACTAGGGGCGATGCACACCACGTGTCAAACACGGATACCCTGGCGCCAGGTGCGCTGCGCCCTAGGCAGCACACCCCCAATCAGAGCAAAGCTCTGTTTTAAAATTCGAAAAAAGTTGAAGCAACGCTTCAGATCCAGTGCTCTGTGCTGCACGCCACGTGTCAAACGTAGGTGCGCTAGCGCAGTTGCGCTGCGCACCACGTGTAAAACGTAGTTGCGCTGCGCTCTGCGCTGCGCGCCACGTGTCAAACGTAGGTGCGCCAGCGCTGGAATTAAGAATTCCCCACCGTTAGATCAAAAGATCTAATAATAATAAATTATTAATTAATTAGAATTAAAATTCTAATATGGAAAGATCTTTCCAATCTTTTTGAAAACAAGAAGATTTCCTTCTGTAAAACAGAAGCCCTAGGATCAAAGATCCAATTGTGGGAAAACATCCCCAAATAAACCAGAGAAAGATCTCTTTAACTGATTTAACAAATCAATTTGCCCTATATAAAGGCCCCAAGACTTCAAGTCTGATATAAAAAAACCCTACAAACTTTGAGAAAACTCAAAGAAAGAAGAGCAAGCTCTTAGCAAAAGAAGACTATTTTTTCAAGGTAAAAAATGATTCTTAAACAAAGCGATGAAATCATCTCATAAAAAGAGAAGAATTATCTTCTTAAAAGATCATAGATCTACAAAAGACCAAGGTCTTATATAATAAGAGATCAAAAGATCTCATCATAAAAAAAAAGCAAAAGAAGTATTTACTTCATTCACATATCATTGATCTACAAAGACAAAGCCCTTTTAAAAATAAGAACTGTTGTTCTTGAATCTTGAGGCAAAGCCTCCTTTAAAAAAAGAGAAAAGAACATAAACTTGTTCTCTGATCATAAATTTGATCAAATGCGCTTTGCGCTATTAAAAAGTGCCTTGCACTCATTAACTGCGCTTTTGCGCTCCTCGGACTGGCGCTCAGCGCCAAAATGTGCCACGTGTCAACCACAGATGCAACTTGCGCTTTGCGCTTCTGAAACAGCGCACTGCGCTCATGGACTGGCACAAAGCGCCAAGCGCGCTACGTGTCATTCACGTGTGAGCCACCAAACTGGCGCAATGTGCCCATCATCTGGCGCTTAGAGCCAAGCGCGACACGTGTCTTTTTCATGTGCGCTACTTGGCAGAAGCGCAATGCTCTCTTTAATTGGCGCAAAGTGCCTGGCGTGCCACGTGGCGCGCTGTCAGAACACACATTGTTATGATGAATGCTATGGATTCAATGCAAGACAAAAAAGTGTCAGGATCTAATACTCAGCATTATTAAAAAGGCCAAGCCCAAATAAAGGCTCAACAGCCCAGAACAATAAAATGTCAAACATTTGTTGGACTTAGCCCAAGACTGACCATAAGTCCTCAACCCATATTAATTGAGCTCATCTGCTCATAAATATTTTAACAGATCTTAGTCCCAAATTGTACTACAGATCCCAATCAACTTCGGTTCAATGGTACATCTCTGAACTCCTCTGATATTTGTCGTTGTAATCCTTCAACGTCTTCAGAGAGGTGACGGGTCCCGACAACCACACATTTCACGGACTATGACGTCCTTAACCTTGACTGTGAGGTCTTTAAACTCACGGACAATGATGTCCTTAACCTCGACCGTAATTTCTTTAAACTAACATTTGACCGAGATGTTTTTAAACTAACAATGGACCAACATGTCCTTAAACTGGTATTGGACCACCATGTCCTTAAACTGGTAATCGACCGCAATGTCTTTAAACTAAACAAAAGAGCCCAAATGATCCTTTGTTGGATCTAAATGGTCCCGTTAAGTTGATCTTAGTCTAAAATTAGACTAACGTATCCTTAACTTAAAACCCCCTCGTTAAGTAGATCTTAGTCTAAAATTTAGACTAACGTATCCTTAACCAATGTTTAAGTTGATTTTAGTCTCAAATGAGACTGACGATCCTTAAACCCAACCCCAAACCCAAATCTAAGAAAATACGGATTTGGACTAATCCACGTCCTACGGGCGACAACATAAATTAGTCTCCGTATACAATCCACGGGAAACCAAAAATAAAACAAACACCCACGACAAGAAGTGACCATCTGGAGAAGGAGAAAGTGGTTACCGCGATGCGGTAGCGTAATTAACTGCAGGGGCTTGCGCCTGCAGGGAAGAGCGTCCCCACAATCAAAAACCCCTCAATGATGGGGGATCTGACGAAGTCTGCTACATTGGCCGCATCCGCTCACACCTTCGATGTACGGTGCCATAAATCAACTTGGCATCTTCGAAGAGGTGGATGGATAGCACCTAATAGCATCTGCTCCGAAATTCAGGCCGGACGTCCCAACGTCCCGGTCGCGTGTTTCGGCGGGGAACAGATTCTGGCACGCCCGGTGGGACCTTTTCCTCTTTACACTCCATACTTCGTGTGTCGTATTCATGAACGAATCGCGGTTTGCTTTAGTTGCCCCTGGATTCGAGGTACTAAGATTGGGTGTCTTACTCCGTGCAGAAAATAGAAGATCAATGACTTTCAACTACACAAATTGCAACAACTGCAACAACTCTCACTCCATCCCCGCTGGAGGAGTGACTTACGGGCCCCAAGCGGCCTCCCTTTTCAAGATGCCAGTGGAGCAGGTAAATCAAGCCACCACTGGGCTATTCTTCGGGACCATGCTCCCACCCATGAGCTTCAATGCCCCAATGTCGTTGCAAGAAGCTCCAAAGAAGTCGGTCTTTGATCGGCTTACAACTACTGCGGCCCCTCTCAACGAGTTGTCCAGCTCCAACGCCTCAGTCTTTGACAGACTGGGCCAACGCTCATTTGGGCCCATAAAGAAGCCCGCAATACCAGAAAAGGTTATCCCAAAAAGGATAGCCATTCCTATTCCCGAAATCGCCAAGGCGGCTTCTTCTGCCAAAGGGTCGGTCTTCACAAGACTGACTGTTCCGGATCCCGCTCCAGGCGAAGTCCTCAATGCCGCTTCCGATGCCCAGAGGTCTGTCTTTGACAGATTGGACATTGCTTCTCAATGGACATCAGTCTTCAAAAGGCTGACGCCGGCGATAACCCTTCGCCAAAACAGGGGGCATGATGATGCCACCTCCATAGCTGAACCAACTCTATCTGCACGACATGCTTGTCGTCGCCACTGGCGCCGAGTAAGGAAGGCTGGGGGCAACCCTCCTTCTGGACTGACTCCGCCGGCTCCAACTGTGGAAATCGATGCTGCTGTTCCAACTGAGAATAGCTTTGAACCCCTAAGGAGGGTGCGCAAAAACTCGCCAACTGCCGTATTGAAAAGATCTCCTCCACCTGTGGAGAATTCCCCAAAGGCGAAGCTGGAGCAGCCCCCTCAATGGCTATCCTAAAAATTTACAAGGTCTGGCGTCAAGTCCTAGACTCCGTGATAGATCAAGACTATCTCCGCCGACAGAAAAAGATGAAGGTTCGGCAAGAGAAAGACCACTCTGTCAAGTCACAAAAGGCGACAGCTACTTGGGTACCCACTACAACGGCCCCCTCAACTTTGACCGCCCATAAGAGGAGAAGGCCGGAGAAAATTCCCATGTCTGCGACAAACGTCAAGGGCACTGAGCCTAAACACCCTAAGTCTGGGGGCATGGTGGTGCATACCGTCTATATGGTCTCCGGAAAAGAGGATAGCCGTATCTCCACAGGTCATCGACCGCTTACGCGATCTATAACAAAGGCCCAGGAGCAACAACAGAAGCTCCAGGAAATGCTAACATAGTTGGCCGTACTTACTGGGCCAAAAGAAAGTCCGGAGACGTCCTCGGAGCAGCTCCAGGAACAAGAAATTGATGCTGAATTCCTCCGAAGAATCCTCGAGAAAAAGGACAAAGAGGCAGCGGAAGAAGCTGCCAATATAAAACAAATGGCGTTCTTATTCCAAGACATGGTCGGGATGATGTTACAGCCGGATCCCCCAGCTGAAGATCCTCCGATTATCCTCGAAGACGACAAAGTGGAGACGTCAAACCCTCTTCCAGCTTGTTCAGCAGCCAAGGAGGAGACCATCTCTAAAGCCACGCTCGATGATTATATAGCTCAACAAATACGAGCTCATCAAGGGAATGAAGCGGCCGGCCAAGTCGTTAAAACTGGGAGACCATATCCAGGCTGGTATGATCAAATAAAGTATCAGCCAGGATATACGATCCCTAAATTTTATATATACAAGGGGACAGGCAATCCCCATCAACATGTCGCTCAGTTCAGAGCTTTTTGCGGCAATACTGGAGGTGATGACAAATTGTTACTTCGTCAGTTCGTCGGCAGCTTGGTGGAGACGGCGTTCGAATGGTATTCGGAACTGCCGAACGACTCTGTCAAAACTTTTACAGAGATGGAATTGCTGTTCACCCAGCAATTCGCGAGTGCTAGTGAACGCACCCCAATAACGACATTGATCAATGCCAGGGTGAAACCTGGAGAAACCTGGGTTCAGTACGCCATTCGATGGTGGAATCTATGGTCAAAATGCGAGCAGCGCATCGAAGAAGCTCCGGCGGTAAGCATGTTCGTAGAGACCCTCGACCCTAAAGCGACCATCTTCCAACTCATGATGTTCTTCAAGCCGACCACCTTCCAGGCATTGATTGACAAGCTGGCCCAAATGAACCAGATGGGTCATAGGCCTTCGTCTTCAAAGACGGAGCCTTCGAATGAAAAGGGCAAAGGGAAAGCAACCTTCGTCGCCAACGCTCAACAACAGCCGAGTAACTTAAAGCCGGTTGTTCGCCAAAATAACGTGCGTTCATGCCCATCCCTCGAGGAGAGACTGAGACTTCCTTACTCGTTTCCCCAGGATTAAACGAGAAGACTGTTCGAGCTAGCAGTGTGCAACAGACTCATCAATCTGCCGAATCCAAAACGTCCGTTGCAGCCAGGTGATCTCAATAATACTAATTACTGTCCTTACCATCAAGCAGTAAGCCATCCAATCGAAGATTGCTTTGTCTTCAAAAATTGGGTTGAAGTCCAATATCAACAGGGTAAGTTCGCGCTGTCCGAAAATTGGAAGGTGAACCCGCTACAACTCCACGCCCCTTAAAAAGTGGGCATGCCGGGGGCATCGTGCTCATTCATAGAGAAAGCCCCATGGACCGAAAATTCCGTAAACTAGAAATTCGCCTCAAATACGGAAGCGAGGGACCGCTATGTCCTAAAACTGGCTATGGACCGAAAAGTCCGTAAACTAGAAATTCGCCTCAAATATGGCAGCGAGGGACCGCTATGTCCTAAAACTGGCTATGGACCGAAACGTCTGTAATCTAGAAATTCACCTCAAATATGGCAACAATGGACCACTATGTCCTAAAACTGGCTATTGACCGAAACTAACGATGGACCGAAAAGTCTGTAAACTAGAAATTCGCCTCAAATATGGCAACCAAGGACCGCTATGTCTTAAAATTGGCTATTGAACGAAATGTCTCTAAACTAACGACGGACCGAAACGTCTTTAAACTAACGATGGACCACTATGTCCTAAAACTGGCTATTGACCGAAACATTGATAAACTACTACAGACCGCAGAATCCCAAGGCTGACCAAAAAAAATAATAAATAAAAATAAAAAAATGGTACGTCCATAAGAAAAACGGGCACGGATGAAAACCCAAAAGGGCTCTGTGAGTAAAAACAGCAGGGCTACCAGCAAGTTTTGTGAAAACCCGAAAGGGCGCAATCTCGTTAAAAGGCACTTGCAAGGTCCTCTCGACCTGGTGAGGAGAAAATACCTGCGTGAGATCCTTACGACTCACAAGGGAGCAACATACTTAGGGATCCCCACGATTCCTAAGAAGAAATTACACTTAGGAGATCCTCACGACTCGTAAGGAGAACTCCCCTTTGAGACCCTCACGGCTCATAGGGTTCAAAAGCCTTAAGCTACAGGGATCTGAACCTGTTCTTAAGCCATCACAATCTCCAATGCTGCCCTACAAGCGGTTCAATGCTGACCTTTGTATACAATCCACGAGCACGAATAAACATTTCCCTAAGAAAGTCCCACCAGAGACCGGGGATATGCTCGCATAGCGAACGACACTTGTAGGTCCTCTCGTCTTGCAAGGAGAAAACACTCTTGTAAGATCCTTACGACTTACAAGAAAACACACACTTAGGAATCCTCACGATTCCTAAGGAGAAAACGCACCTACGAGATCCTCACGACTTGTAGGGAAAAATACCTTTATGAGACCCTTACGGCTCATGAAGTCAAAAAGTCTTAGTCGACAGGACCTTAACCCTATTTACTAAGACACATTTGCTCGACATCGACAGAGGCAAAGGATGATTCACTCCTGACAATATCTCAGTTGTAGCTATGATGATGCCTAAATCGGTATCAAATCCCAAGTCCTTTCATGGCAAATGATGATTCGCTCCAGGCAATATTCCAGTCGTAGCGATGCTGATGCTGAGATAGGCACCAGATTCCAAGTTCCACACTCGCGATAAAAAAATCAGCGAGCCAAAAATGCATATGAAATAGCCGAAATAATGGGGCATCTTGCAACAAAATCAACAAGTAAAAATATATGCATACAAAAATAGCCGAAATGATTGGGCAACTCGCAATAAAAAGTAGCGAGTAAATACAAAAATAGCCGAAATGATTGGGCACCGTGAAAAATAGCCGAAATGATTGGGCAATCGCAAACTTCGCGATATAAAAGATGAAATGATAGAGCATCGCGGAAATAAAAAAAATGAAAGAATAAAACTTTTGCCCTACAGGTGAGTCCATACTAACCCCTGTATACAATCCATGGGCATAAACGAAAAAGGGAACTATATGTCCCCCACCAGATCCTGTCAAAAGGGAAAGTCAGATCTCAACAGTAACATCTGCATCCCAGAAGATCAGCAACGGTGTTCCTTCTTATGCCAGCAGGGCACGGAAGCGACACAACGACAATCAATCTTGGAGCCACGGCAGAGTCCATAATTCCAAGTCTCGATGGTTCACAGACAACCTAGAGACCATCTCGACATTCGTATCATTACAGCAGACGCAACGTCGGCAAAGCGGAGTAACGGCAAAATCCCAGCTCCACCTTAGCATTCATCTCGTTACAGCAGACGCAATGTCAACAATGGCGTTCCTTCATAGTCCAGCAGGATGCAGATGCAACGTCAACCAAAGACCTCATGGTCGAAACAAAGCGGAGTGATGGAAAAATCCTAGCTCCGCCTTAGCATTCGTCTCGTTACAGCAGACGCAATGTCAATATCGGCATTCCTTCGCAGTACAGCAGGATACAGATGCAACGTCAATGAAAGACCCCATGGTCGAAACAAAGCGGAGTGATGGAAAAATCCTATCTCCACCTCGACGTTCGTCTCGATACAGCAGACGCGATGTCACTACAGTGTCCTTCCTCCAACAGGATTCGGACACGCCAAAGCAAACGAAGCGAAGGCCAAATTCCAAGCTTCAGGGTCTTGACGGTAACTCATATAAAACCTGAAAGACTACCGGAGATCATCCCACATGGAGAGGTCACCACATCGACGTTCGTCTCGATACAGCAGACAAAATGTCACCACAGCGTTTTTCCTCCAGCAGGATTCAGACGCGACAATCAAAAAACGGAGCCACGGCAAAATCCATAGTTCCAAGCCTCGACGGTTCACTCGCAACCTAGAGACAACCACGACATTCGTCTCGTTACAGCAGACGCAATGCCAGCAAACGAAGCGAAGGACAAATTCCTAGCTTCAGGGTCTTGACGACAACTCATATAAAACCTGAAAGACTACCGGAGATCATCCTACACCAGCGTGGAGTGGTCGCCACCTCGACGTTTGTCTCGATACAGTAGACGAGATGTCACCACAGTTCTTCCTCTAGCAGGATCTAGACGCAACAATCAAACAACGGAGCTACAGCAAAATCCCTAATTCCAAACCTCGACGGTTCACCTGCAACCTAGAGACAACCGCAGCATTCGTCTCGTTACAGCAGACGCAATGCCAGCAAACGAAGCAAAGGCCAAATTCCTAGCTTCAGGGTCTTGACGGTAACTCATATAAAACCTGAAAGACTATCGGAGATCATCCCACACCAGCGCGGAGTGGTCGCCACTTCGTCATTCGTCTCGATACAGTAGACGAGATGGCACCACAGCGTTCTTCCTCCAGCAGGATCTAGACATAACAATCAAACAACGGAGCCACGGCAAAATCCCTAGTTATAAACCTCGACGGTTCATCCGCAACCTAGAGACAACCGTGACATTCGTCTCGTTACAGCAGACGCAATGCCAGCAAACGAAGCAAAGGCCAAATTCCTAACTTCAGGGTCTTGACGACAACTCATATAAAACCTGAAAGACTATCGGAGATCATCCCACACCAGCACGGAGTGGTTATGACTATCGGGGCCCTCCAAAATGAGCCTAACCTCAAGTAAAAAGCGGCATGGCAAAATTCCTAACGCTTGCTCTTCTGACGGTCAAACTGCCTAAGAAGATTGCTTGAAGACGTCTTGTCCAGCCCCCGAAGGGATCAGAGACACGATAGTCGCAAGGCTACTCGAACAGCAAGATTGCCTATCGAGGGATACACAGGCGACGCGACGGTACGATGGGCAAAACCCTAGTATCACATACCCTAACGGATCTCTGTCGTAAAGAGCAAAGGTTAACTGTGACGTTAGGACATTCTTGCGAGAACTTCTCGATTTGTCTCGACTCGTAAGGCAAAGCCTTAGGCAATGAGGATGAGGACCTGTTTCCTAAGCACTGGGGTCCAACAAGTCGGTCCAAAATGGACTCTTGCATACTATTCACGAACCACACTCTCCAAAGTCGAATCTCAACAAGGAGGGAAACAACCATTTACGAGTCCTCTCGACTTGTAAGAGAGAAAAATTCTCTTATGAGATCCTTACGACTCTCAACAGAAAACGCAGTTAGGAGTCCTCACGACCCCTAAGGAGAAAATACACCTACGAGATCCTTTCGACTCGTAGGGAAAAAGTCTTTATGAGACCCTCACGGCTCATAAAGTTGAAAAGCCTTAGGTAGCAGATCTGAACCTGCTTCCTAAGCCATCACTACTTCTTGAAGTATTCAAGACAGAATGTTCTATATCACCTACAGGCTATGCTTACTTAAGGAATATGCCAATAACAAAGCAGAAAATGAAAGGAAGGAGGCAAAAGATTTTTCATTCATACTCGGAGAATTCTTACATCAATAAAGACAATAAACAAAAGCAGCATTATTGAAATGTTTACAAGGGTATAACCTCAGATTCAGGGCATGAATTGAGAAATTCAAAAGTAAGGCCATCTAAAGTCTTTCTGGCTTTCCTCATCATTCTTGTATGCATCCTTTCGCGATCGCGAGCATCGATGTCCTCACCGATATCCTCCACCCTCTGATAAGCAGAGAGTATCGCCGCTTGTTGAAAAGTTTGATGCAGAATGTCGATGAGATTGTCTCGCCTCTTCTTTGTGATTAGACCCATCAAGTACATCGAGTGCACCTTATCCTCGGCACCGTCCAATGCTTTGAGCGGCATGCCTAGATAGAATAAAGGGAGCATTTACCAGATCGCCTTCATGATAAGCTTCAGGAGAGAGGAACGACGAGGAACCAGTCAACCGTTATACGCAACAAAGCGACCTATAATTTCGGCGCACTGGGCGTTGGTGAATTCTTGGTTTTGAGCACGACCGAGTGAGCGGATGTCTCCGTAAGAAATGATTTCATCGAGATCATACAAATGAGCGGCCATGACGTCTGAAAAGAAGATCAATAAGGGTTAGTAGACAGGCTGATTAGGATAAAAGCTTATCGAAACAAACAAGGCAATTTAAACAAGTACTGATGAAATCACCCAATGAATTTAATCCTGTGAAATTAATAAGGGAATCCTAAAAAGGATTTCACATTTAAAGAAAAGGTTCCTCGGGCTAAGGAATTAAACTCCTCGAGAGCAATGCTCTACAGACAGGAATGACACCGGTCAAAGTCAATTATGAGGGTAATTAAAAATTCTTCGAGAATGCTAAGAGCCTCACTCTGAAGAAATTATGAAATAACCATCAGAAGATTTAAAATAAGAGTTTTAATGAATTAAAAATTCTGAAATCTATGAACAAACTCTAAGGGTTTTTTATGAGCAAAGCTTTGTTCATTAATGGGCTAAGAAACCCAAGAAAAGATCTGCTTAGATTCATGGATTCCAAGAGAGCAAAGCTCTATTAATGAAACCCTAAATGGGTTTTCTTTAGATTAAAGATCTTTGAAGAGCAAGGCTCTGTTAATGGGTAAAACCCTGATTTATTAAAAAAAAATAAACTTTACCTAAGTTTTGATAGAGTTCTGACTCTTGAAAAGTTCTTAAACTGAAGAGCAATGCTCTGAATGAAAATTCTCAAGAAGAAGATGGAAATCATCTAAAAGACCAAAGGTCCTATTTATAGGCATTGAACCACCTCTTCAACTTCTGAGTTGATCCGAGGGCTCAGATGTTGCCACCGCTGCACTCACGTGTGCGCCACGTGAGCACAACGGTAGGGGCCATTTGTTTCCCCCAATTAGAGCAAAGCTCTGTTTTTGAAATTCAAAATTCAAAAGTTGAGGCAACGCTTCAGATCCAGCGCTAGGGGCGCTGCACACCACATGTCAAACACGGATACGCTGGCGCCAGGTGCGCTGCGCCCTAGGCAGCGCACCCCCAATCAGAGCAAAGCACTGTTTTAAATTTCAAAATTCAAAAAAAGTTGAAGCAACGCTTCCGATCTAGTGCTCTGCGCTGCGCGCCACGTGTCTAACGTAGGTACGCTAGTGCAATTGCGCTGCGCGCCACGTGTCAAATGTAGGTGCCTAGCGCAGCTGCGCTGCGCTCTACGCTACACGCCACGTGTCAAACGTAGGTGCGCCAATGCAAGGTGCGCCAGCACTGGAATTAAGAATTCCCTACCGTTAGATCAAAAAATCAATTAATAATAAATTATTAATTAATTAGAATTAAAATTCTAATATGGAAAGATCTTTCCAATCTTGTTGAAATCAAGAACATTGCCTTCTGTAAAACAGAAGCCCTAGGATCAAAGATCCAACGGTGGGAAAACATCCCCAAATCAACCAGAGAACGATCTCTTTAACTGATTTAACAAATTAATTTGCCCTATATAAAGGCCCCAAGACTTCAAGTCTGATATAGAAAAAAAAACCTACAAACTTTGAGAAAACTCAAAGAAAGAAGAGCAAGATCTTAGCAAAAGAAGAAAATTTCTTCAAGGTAAAAAATGATTCTTAAACAAAGAGATGAAATCATCTCATAAAAAGAGAAGAATTATCTTCTTAAAAGATCATAGATCTACAAAAGACCAAGGTCTTCTATAATAAGAGATCAAAAGATCTCATCATAAAAAATAAAGCAAAAGAAGTATTTACTTCATTCACAGATCATTGATCTACAAAGGCAAAGCCCTTTTAAAAATAAGAACTGTTGTTCTTGAATCTTGACGCAAAGCGTCCTTTAAAAAAAGAGAAAAGAACATAAACTTGTTCTCTGATCATAAATTTGATCAAATGCGTTTTGCGCTATTAAAAAGTGCCTTGCACTCATGAACTGCGCTTTTGCGCTTCTCGGACTGGCGCTCAGCGCCAAAATGTGCCACGTGTCAACCAAAGATGCAACTTGCGTTTTGCGCTTCTGAAACAGCGCACTGCGCTCATGGACTGGCGCAAAGCGCCAAGCGCGCCACGTGTCATTCACATGTGCGCCACGTGTCATTCACATGTGCGCCACCAAACTGGCGCAATGCGCCCATCATCTGGCGCTTAGCGCCAAGCGCGACACGTGTCCTTTTCGTGTGCGCTACTTGGCAGAAGCGCAATGCGCTCTTTAATTGGCGCAAAGCGCCTGGCGTGCCACGTGGCGCGCTGTCAGAACACATATCGTTCTGATGAATGCTATGCATTCAATGCAAGACAAAAAATGTCAGGATCTAATGCTCAGCATTATTAAAAGGGCCAAGCCCAAATAAAGGCTCAACAGCCCAGAACAATAAAATGTCAAACATTTTTTGGACTTAGCCCAAGACTGGCCATAAGTCCTCAACCCATATTAATTGAGCTCATCTGCTCATAAATATTTTAATAGATCTTAGTCCCAAATTGGACTACAGATCCCAATCAACTTTGGTTCAAGGGTACATCTCTGAACTCCTCTGATATTTGTCGTTGTAATCCTTCAACGTCTTCAGAGAGGTGACGGGTCCCGACAACCACACATTTCACGGACTATGACGTCCTTAACCTTGACTATGAGGTCTTTAAACTCACGGACTATGATGTCCTTAACCTCGACCGTAATGTCTTTAAACTAACATTTGACCGAGATGTCTTTAAACTAACAATGGACCAACATGTCCTTAAACTGTTATTGGACCACCATGTCCTTAAACTGGTAATCGACTGCAATGTCTTTAAACTAAACAAAAGAGCCCAAATGCTCCTTTGTTGGATCTAAATGGTCCCGTTATGTTGATCTTAGTCTAAAATTAGACTAACGTATCCTTAACTTAAAACCCCTTCGTTAAGTAGATCTTAGTCTAAAATTTAGACTAACGTATCCTTAACAAATGTTTAAGTTGATTTTAGTCTCAAATGAGACTGACGATCCTTAAACCCAACCCCAAACCCAAATCTAAGAAAATACGGATTTGGACTAATCCACGTCCTACGGGCGACAACATAAATTAGTCTCCGTATACAATCCACGGGCAACCAAAAATAAAACAAACACCCACGACACGAAGTGACCATCTGGAGAAAGAGAAAGTGGTTACCGCGATGCGGTAGTGTAATTAACTGCATGGGCTTGCGCCAGCTGGGAAGAGTGTCCCCATAATCAAAAACCCCTCAATGAGGGGGAATCTGACGAAGTTTGCTACATCGGCCGCATCCGCTCACACCTTCGATGTACGGTGCCATAAATCAACTTGGCATCTTCGGAGAGGTGGATGGATAGCACCTAATAGCATCTGCCTCGAAATTCAGGCCGGACGTCCCAACGTCCCGGTCGCGTGTTTCGGCGGGGAACAGATTCTAGCACGCCCGTTAGGACCTTTTCCTCTTTCCACTCCACACTTCGTGTGTCGTGTTCGCGAACGAATCGCGGTTTTCTTTGGTTGCCCCTGGATTCATGGTACTAAGATTCAGTGTTTTGCTCCATTCAGAAAATAGAAGATTGGTGACTTTCAACTGTACAAATTGCAACAATTGTAACAACTCTCACTCCATCCCCACCAGAGGAGTGACTTACAGGCCCCAAGCGGCCTCCCTTTTCATGATGCCAGTGGAGCAGGTAAATCAAGCCACCACTGGGCTATTCTTCGGGACCATGCTCCCACCCATGAGCTTCAATGCCCCAATGTCGTTGCAAGAAGCTCCAAAGAAGTCGGTCTTTGATCGGCTTACAACTACTGCGGCCCCTCTCAACGGGTCGTCCAGCTCCAACGCCTCAGTCTTTGACAGACTGGGCCAACGCTCATTTGGGCCCATAAAGAAGCCCGCAATACCAGAAAAGGTTATCCCAAAAAGGATAGCCATTCCTATTCCCAAAATCGCCAAGGCGGCTTCTTCTGCCAAAGGTTCGGTCTTCACAAGACTGACTGTTCCGGCTCCCGCTCCAGGCGAAGTCCTCAAAGCCACTTCCCCTGCCCAGAGGTCTGTCTTTGACAGATTGGACATTGCTTCTCAATGGACATCGGTCTTCAAGAGGCTGACGCCGGCGATAAACTTTCTCCAAAACAAGGGGCTTGATGATGCCACCTCAATAGCTGAACCAACTCCATATGCACGACATGCTAGCCGTCGTCACTAGCGCCGAGTAAGGAAGGCTGGGGGCAACTCTCCTTCTGGACTGACTCCGCCGGCTCCAACGGTGGAAATCGATGTTGCTGTTCCAACTGGGAACAGCTTTGATCCGCTAATGAGGGTGCACAAAAACTCGCCAACTGCCGTATTGAAAATATCTCCTCCACCTGTGGAGAATTCCCCAAAGGTGAAGCTGGAGCAGCCCCCTCAACGGCTATCCTCTAAAATTTACAAGGTCTGGCGTCAATTCCAAGACTCCGTGATAGATCAAGACTATCTCCGCCGATAGAAAAAGATGAAGGTTCGGCAAGAGAAAGACTACTCTGACAAGCCACAAAAGGCGACAGCTACTTGGGTGCCCACTACAACGGCCCCCTCAACTTTGACCGCCCATAAGAGAGAAGGCCGGAGAAAAATCCCATGTCTGCGACAAACGTCAAGGGCACTGAGCCTAAACACCCTAAGTCTGGGGGCATGGTGGTGCATACCGTCTATATGGTCTCCGGAAAAGAGGATAGCCGTATCTCCACAGGTCATCGACCGCTTACGCGATCTATAACAAAGGCCCAGGAGCAACAACAGAAGCTCCAGGAAATGCTAACATAGTTGGCCATACTTACTGGGCCAAAAGAAAGTCCGGAGACGTCCTCAGAGCAGCTCCAGGAATAAGAAACTGATGCTGAATTCTTCCGAAGAATCCTCGAGAAAAAGGACAAAGAGGCAGCGGAAGAAGCTGCCAATATAAAACAAATGGCGTTCTTATTCCAAGACATGGTCGGGATGATGTTACAGCCGGATCCCCCAGCTGAAGATCCTCCGATTATCCTCGAAGACGACAAAGTGGAGACGTCAAACCCTCTTCCAGCTTGTTCAGCAGCCAAGGAGGAGACCATCTCTAAAGCCACGCTCGATGATTATATAGCTCAACAAATACGAGCTCATTAAGCGAATGAAGCAGCCGGCCAAGTCGTTAAAACTGGGCGACCATAACCAGGCTGGTATGATCAAATAAAGTATCCGCCGGGATATACGATCCCTAAATTTCATATATACAAGGGGACAGACAATCCCCATCAACATGTCGCTCAGTTCAGATCTCTTTGCGGCAATACCGGAGGTGACGAAAAATTGTTACTTCGTCAGTTCGTCAGCAGCATGGCGGAGACGGCGTTCGAATGGTATTCGAAACTGCCGAACGACTCTGTCAAAACTTTTACAGAGATGGAATTGCTATTCACCCAGCGATTCGCGAGTGCTAGTGAATGCACCCCAATAACGGCATTGATCAATGCCAGGGTGAAACCTGGAGAAACCTGGGTTCAGTACGCCATTCGATGGCGGAATCTATGGTCAAAATGTGAGCAGCGCATCGAAGAAGCGCCGGCTGTAGGCATGTTCGTGGGGACCCTCGACCCTCAAGCGTCCATCTCCCAATTCATGATGTTCTTCAAGCCGACCAACTTCCAGGCCTTGATTGACAAGCTGGCCCAAATGGACCAGATGGGCCATAGGCCTTCATCTTCAAAGACGGAGCCTTGGAATGAAAAGGGCAAAGGGAAAGCAACCTTCGTCGCCAACGCTCAACAACAGCCAAGTAACTTAAAGCCGGTTGTTCTCCAAAATAACGTGCGTTCACGCCCATCCCTCGAGGAGAGACTGAGACGTCCTTACTCGTTTCGCCAGGATAAAACGAGAAGACTGTTCGAGCTAGCAGTGCGCAACAGACTCATCAATCTGCCAGATCCAAAACGTCCGTTGCAGCCAGGCGATCTCAACAATCCTAATTACTGCCCTTACTACCAAGCAGTAAGCCATCTAATCGAAGATTGCTTCGTCTTCAAAAATTGGGTTGAAGACCAATATCAACAGGGTAAGTTCGCGCTGTCCGAAAACTGGAAGGTGAACCCGCCACAACCTCACGCCCCTAAAAAAGTGGGCATGCCGGGGGCATCATGCTCATTCATAGAGAAAGCCCCATGGACCGAAAAGTCCGTAAACTAGAAATTCGCCTCAAACATGGCAGCGAGGGACCGCTATGTCCTAAAACTGGCTATGGATCGAAAAGTCCGTAAACTAGAAATTCGCCTCAAATATGGTTGCGAGGGACCGCTATGTCCTAAAACTGGCTATGGACCGAAACGTCCGTAAACTAGAAATTCACCTCAAATATGGCAACAATGGACCACTATGTCCTAAAACTGGCTATTGACCGAAATGTCTCTAAACTAACGATGGACCGAAAAGTCCGTAAACTAGAAATTCGCCTGAAATATGGCGACCAAGGACCGCTATGTCCTAAAACTGGCTATTGACCGAAATGTCTCTAAACTAACAACGGACCGAAACGTCTTTAAACTAACGATGGACCACTATGTCCTAAAACTGGCTATTGACCAAAACGTCGATAAACTACTATAGACCGCAGAATCCCAAGGTTGACCAAAAAAAATAAAAAATAAAAATAAAAATAAAAAAATGGTACGTCCATAAGCAAAACGGGCACGGATGAAAACCCGAAAGGGCTCCGTGAGTAAAAACAGCAGGGCTACCAGCGAGTTTTGTGAAAACCCGAAAGGACGCAATCTCGTTAAAAGACACTTGCAAGGTCCTCTCGACCTGGTGAGGAGAAATACCTGTGTGAGATCCTTACGACTCACAAGGGAGCAACATACTTAGGGATCCCCACGATTCCTAAGGAGAAATTACACTTACGAGATCCTCACGACTCGTAAGGAGAATTCCCCTTTGAAACCCTCACGGCTCATAGGGTTCAAAAGCCTTAAGCTACAAGGATCTGAACCTGTTCTTATGCCATCACAATCTCCAATTCTGCCCTACAAGCGGTTCAATGCTGACCTTTGTGTACAATCCACGGGCGTGAATAAACTTTTCTCTAATAAAGTCCCACCAGAGACTGGGGATATGCTCGCATAGCGAACGACACCTGTAGGTCCTCTCGACTTGCAAGGAGAAAACACTCTTGTAAGATCCTTACGACTTACAAGAAAACACACACTTAGGAATCCTCACGATTCCTAAGGAGAAAATGCACCTACAAGATCCTTACGACTTGTAGGGAAAAATACCTTTATGAGACCCTTACGGCTCATGAAGTCAAAAAGTCTTAGTCGACAGGACCTTAACCCTGTTTACTAAGCCACATTTGCTCGACATCGACAGAGGCAAATGATGATTCGCTCCTAGCAATATTCCAGTTGTAGCGATGCTGATACCTAAATCGGTATCAAATCCCAAGTCCTTTCATGGCAAATGATGATTCGCTCCTGGCAATATTCCAGTCGTAACGATGATGATGATGAGATTGGCACCAGATTCCAAGTTCCACACTCGCGATAAAAAAATCAGCGAGCCAAAAATGCATATGAAATAGCCGAAATGATGGGGCATCTTTCAACAAAATCAACAAGTAAAAATATATGCATACAAAAATAGCCGAAATGATTGGGCAACTTGCAATAAAAAGCGGCGAGTAAATACAAAAATAGCCGAAATGATTGGGCACCACGAAAAATATCCGAAATGATTGGGCAATCGTGAACTTCGCGATATAAAAGCTGAAATGATAGAGCATCGCGGAAATAAAAAAATGAAAGAATAAAACTTTTTCCCTACAAGTGAGTCCATACTAACCCCTATATACAATCCATGGGCATAAACGAAAAAGGTAACTATATGTCCCCCACCAGATCCTGTCAAAAGGGAAAGTCAGATCTCAACAGTAACATCTGCATCCCAGAAGATCAGCAACGGTGTTCCTTCTTATGCCAGCAGGGCACGGAAGTGACACAACGACAATCAATCTCGGAGCCACGGCAGAGTCCAAAGTTCCAAGTCTCGATAGTTCACAGACAACCTAGAGACCGTATCGACATTCGTCTCGTTACAGCAGATGCAACGTCGGCAAAGCGGAGTGACGGCAAAATTCCAGCTCCACCTTAGCATTCGTCTCGTTACAGCAGACGCATTATCAACAATGGCGTTCCTTCATAGTCCAGCAGGATGCAGATACAACGTCAACCAAAGACCTCACGGTCGAAACAAAGCGGAGTGATGGAAAAATCCTAGCTCCACCTTAGCATTCGTCTCGTTACAGCAGACGCAATGTCAACAACGACGTTCCTTTGCAGTCTAGCAGGTTACAGATGCAACGTCAACGAAAGACCCCATGGTCGAAACAAAGCGGAGTGATGGCAAAATCCTAGCTCCACCTCGACGTTCGTCTCGATACAGCAGATGCGATATCACTACAGCGTCCTTCCTCCAACAGGATTCGGACACGCCAAAGCAAACGAAGCGAAGGCCAAATTCCTAGCTTCAGGGTCTTGACGGTAACTCATATAAAACCTAAAAGACTACCGGGAATCATCCCACATGGAGAGGTCACCACCTCGACGTTCGTCTCGATACAGCAGACAAAATGTCACCACAGCGTTCTTCCTCCGGCAGGATTCAGACGCGACAATCAAACAATGGAGCCACGGCAAAATCCATAGTTCCAAGCCTCGACGGTTCACCCGCAACCTAGAGACAACCATGACATTCATCTCGTTACAGCAGACGCAATGCCAGCAAACGAAGCGAAGGCTAAATTCCTAGCTTCAGGGTCTTGACGGCAACTCATATAAAACCTGAAAGACTACCGGAGCTCGTCCCACACCAGCGCAGAGTGGTCGCCACCTCGACGTTCATCTCGGTACAGTAGACGAGATGTCACCACAGCGTTCTTCCTCCAGCAGGATCTAGACGCAACAATCAAACAACGGAGCTACGGCAAAATCCCTAGTTCCAAACCTCGACGGTTCACCCGCAACCTAGAGACAACCGCGACATTCATCTCGTTACTGCAGACGCAATGCCAGCAAACAAAGCAAAGGCCAAATTCCTAACTTCAGAGTCTTGACGACAACTCATATAAAACCTGAAAGACTATCGGAGATCATCCCACACCAGCGCAGAGTGGTCGCCACCTCGTCGTTCGCCTTGATACAGTAGACGAGATGTCACCACAGCGTTCTTCCTCCAGCAGGATCTAGACGCAACAATCAAACAACGGAGCTACGGCAAAATCCCTAGTTCCAAACCTCGACGGTTCACCCGCAACCTAGAGACAACCGCGACATTCGTCTCGTTACAGCAGATGCAATGCCAGCAAACGAAGCAAAGGCCAAATTCCTAGCTTCAGGGTCTTGACGGAAACTCATATAAAACCTGAAAGACTATCGGAGATCATCCCACACCAGTGCGGAGTGGTTATGACTCATCGGGGCTCTCCAAAATGAGCCTAACCTAAAGTAAAAAGCGGCATGGCAAAATTCCTAACGCTTGCTCTTCTGACGGTCAAACTGCCTAAGAAGATTGCTTGAAGAGGTCTTGTCCAGCCCCTGAAGGGATCAGAGACACGATAGTCGCAAGGCTACTCGAACAGAAAGATTTCCTATCGAGGGATACACAGCCGACGCGACGGTACAATGGGCAAAACCCTAGTACCAAAGACCCTAATGGACCTCTGTCGTAAAGAGCAAAGGTTAACTATGACGTTAGGACATTCTTGCGAGAACTTCTCGATTTGTCTCAACTTGTAAGGTAAAGCCTTAGGCAATGGGGATGAGGACCAATTTCCTAAGCACTGGGTTCCTACAAGTCGGTCCAAAATGGACTCTTTTATACTATTCACGGACCACACTCTCCAAAGTCGAATCTTGACAAGGAGGGAAACAACCATTTATGAGTCCTCTCGACTTATAAGAGGGAAAAATTCTCTTGTGAGATCCTTACGACTCTCAAGAGAAAACGCACTTAGGAGTCCTCACGACCCCTAAGGAGAAAATACACCTATGAGATCCTCTCGACTCGCAGGGAGAAAAGTCTTTATGAGACCCTCACGGCTCATAAAGTTGAAAAGCCTTAGGTAGCAGATTTGAACCTGCTTCCTAAGCCATCACTACTTCTCTAAGTATTCAAGACGGAATATTCTATATCACCTACAGGCTACGCTTACTTAAGGAATATGCCAATAACAAAGCAGAAAATAAAAGGAAGGAGGCAAAAGATTTGTCATTCATACTCGGAAAATTCTTACATCAATAAAGACAATAAACAAAAGCAGCATTGTTGAAATGTTTACAAGGGTATAACCTCATATTCAGGGCATGGATTGAGAAATTCAAAAGTAAGGCCATCTAAAGTCTTTCTGGCTTTCCTCATCATTCTCGTATGCATCCTTTCGCGATCGCGAGCATCGATGTCCTCACCGATATCCTCCACCCTCTGATAAGCAGAGAGTATCGCCGCTTGTTGAAAAGTTTGATGCAGAATGTCGATGAGATTGTCTCGCTTCTTCTTTGTGATTAGACCCATCAAGTACACCGAGTGCACCTTATCCTCGGCATCGTCCAATGCTTTGAGCGGCATGCCTAGATAGAATAAAGGGAGCATTTCACAGATCGCCCTCATGATAAGCTTCAGGAGAGAGGAACGACGAGGAAGCAGTCGACCGTTATACGCACCAAAGCGACCCTTAATTTCGGCGCACTGGGTGTTGGTGAATTCTTGGTTTTGAGCACGACCGAGTGAGCGGATGTCTCCGTAAGAAATGATTTCATCGAGGTCATACAAATGAGCGGCCATGACGTCTGAAAAGAAGATCAATAAGGGTTAGTAGACAGGCTGATTAGGAGAAAAGCTTATCGAAACAAACAAGGCAATTTAAACAAGTACTGATGAAACCACCCAGTGAATTTAATTCTGTGCAATTAATAAGGGAATCCTAAAAAGGATTTCACATTTAAAGAAAAGGTTCCTCGGGCTAAGGAATTAAACTCCTCGAGAGCAATGCTCTGCAGACAGGAATGACACCTGTCAAAGTCAATTATGAGGGTAATTAAAAATTCTTCGAAAATGCTAAGGGCCTCGCTCTGAAGAAATGATGGAATAACCATCAGAAGATTTAAAATAAGAGTTTTAATGAATTAAAAATTCTGAAATCTATGAACAAACTCTAAGAGTTTTTCATGAGCAAAGCTCTGTTCATTAATGGGCTAAGAAACCCAAGAAACGATCTCCTTAGATCCATGGATTCCAAGAGAGCAAAGCTCTATTAATGAAACTCTAAATGGGTTTTCTTTAGATCAAAGATCTATGAAGAGCAAGGCTCTGTTAATGGGTAAAACCCTGATTTATTAAAAAAAATTAAACTTTACCTAAGTTTTGATAGAGTTTTGACTCTTGAAAAGTTCTTAAACTGAAGAGCAATTCTCTGAATGAAAATTCTCAAGAAGAAGATGGAAATCATCTAAAGGACTAAAGATCCTATTTATAGGCATTGAACCGCCTCTTCAACTTCTGAGTTGATCCGAGGGCACAGATGTTGCCACCACTGCACTCACGTGTGCGCCACGTGAGCGCAACGGTGGGGGGGCATTTGTTTCCCCCAATTAGAGCAAAGCTCTGTTTTTGAAATTAAAAATTCAAAAGTTGAAGCAACGCTTCAGATCCAGCGCTAGGGGTGCTGCACGCCACTTGTCAAACACGGATACGCTGACGCCAGGTGCATTGCGCCCTAGGCAGCGCACCCCCAATCAAACCAAAGCTCTGTTTTAAAATTCAAAATTCGAAAAAAGTTGAAGCAACGCTTCAGATCTAGTGCTCTGCGCTGCGCGCCACGTGTCAAACGTAGGTGCCTAGCACAGCTGCGCTGTGCTCTGCGATGCGCGCCATGTGTCAAACGTAGGTGCCTAGCGCAGCTGCGCTGTGCTCTACGCTGCACGCCACGTGTCAAACGTAGGTGCGCCAACGCAAGGTGCGCCAGCACTGGAATTAAGAATTCCCCACCGTTAGATTAAAAAATCAAATAATAATAAATTATTAATTAATTAGAATTAAAATTCTAATATGGAAAGATCTTTCCAATATTGTTGAAAACAAGAACATTGCCTTCTGTAAAACAGAAGCCCTAGGATCAAAGATCCAACGGTGGTAAAACATCCCCAAATCAACCAGAGAACGATCTCTTTAACTGATTTAACAAATTAATTTGCCCTATATAAAGGCCCCAAGACTTCAAGTCTGATAAAGAAAAAAAACCCTACAAACTTTGAGAAAACTCAAAGAAAGAAGGGCAAGCTCTTAGCAAAAGAAGACTATTTCTTCAAGGCAAAAATTGATTCTTGAACAAAGAGATGAAATCATCTCTTAAAAATAGAAGAATTATCTTCTTAAAAGATCATAGATCTACAAAAGACCAAGGTCTTCTATAATAAGAGATCAAAAGATCTCATCATAAAAAAAAAAGCAAAAGAAGTATTTACTTCATTCACAGATCATTGATCTACAAAGGCAAAGCCCTTTTAAAAATAAGAACTGTTGTTCTTGAATCTTGAGGCAAATCCTCCTTTAAAAAAAGAGAAAAGAACATAAACTTGTTCTCTGATCATAAATTTGATCAAATGCGCTTTGCGCTATTAAAAAGTGCCTTGCACTCATGAACTGCGCTTTTGCGCTCCTCGGACTGGCGCTCAGCGCCAAAATGTGCCAGGTGTCAACCACAGATGCAACTTGCGTTTTGCGCTTCTGAAACAGTGCACTGCGCTCATGGACTGGCGCAAAGCGCCAAGCGCGCCACGTGTCATTCACATGTGCGCCACCAAACTGGCGCAATGCGCCCATCATCTGGCGCTTAGCGCCAAACGCGACACGTGTCCTTTTCGTGTACGCTACTTGGCAGAAGCATAATGCGCTCTTTAATTGGCGCAAAGCGCCTGGCGTGCCACGTGGCACCCTGTCAGAACACACATTGTTCAGATGAATGTTATGCATTCAATGCAAGACAAAAAATGTCAGGATCTAATGCTCAGCATTATTAAAAGGGCCAAGCCCAAATAAAAGCTCAACAGCCCAGAACAATAAAATGTCAAACATTTGTTGGACTTAGCCCAAGACTGGCCATAAGTCCTCAACCCATATTAATTGAGCTCATCTGCTCATAAATATTTTAACAGATCTTAGTCCCAAATTGGACTACAGATCCCAATCAACTTTGGTTCAAGGGTACATCTCTGAACTCCTCTGATATTTGTCGTTGTAATCCTTCAACGTCTTCAGAGAGGTGACGGGTCCCGACAACCACACATTTCACGGACTATGACGTCCTTAACCTTGACTGTGAGGTCTTTAAACTCATGGACTATGATGTCCTTAACCTCGACCGTAATGTCTTTAAACTAACATTTGACCGAGATGTCTTTAAACTAACAATGGACCAACATGTCCTTAAACTGTTATTGGACCACCATGTCCTTAAACTGGTAATCGACCGCAATGTCTTTAAACTAAACAAAAGAGCCCAAATGCTCCTTTGTTGGATCTAAATGGTCCCGTTAAGTTGATCTTAGTCTAAAATTAGACTAACGTATCCTTAACTTAAAACCCCCTCGTTAAGTAGATGTTAGTCTAAAATTTAGACTAACGTATCCTTAACAAATGTTTAAGTTGATTTTAGTCTCAAATGAGACTGACGATCCTTAAACCCAACCCCAAACCCAAATCTAAGAAAATACGGATTTGGACTAATTCACGTCCTACGGGCGACAACATAAATTAGTCTCCGTATACAATCCACGGGCAACCAAAAATAAAACAAACACCCACGACACGAAGTGACCATCTGGAGAAGGAGAAAGTGGTTACGCAATGCGGTAGCGTAATTAACTGCAGGGGCTTGCGCATGAAGGGAAGAGCGACCCCACAATCAAAAACCCCTCAATGAGGGGGAATCTGACGAAGTCTGCTACATCGGCTGCATCCGCTCACACCTTCGATGTACGGTTCCATAAATCAACTTGGCATCTTCGGAGAGGTGGACGGATAGCACCTAATAGCATCTGCCCCAAAATTCAGGCCGGACGTCCCAACGTCCCGGTCGCGTGTTTCGGCGGGGAACAGATTCTGGCACGCCCGGTGGGACCTTTTCCTCTTTCGACTCCACACTTCGTGTGTCGTGTTCGCGAACGAATCGTGGTTTGCTTTGGTTGCCCCTGGATTCGAGGTACTAAGATTGGGTGTCTTGCTCCGTGCAGAAAATAGAAGATCAATGACTTTCAACTGCACAAATTGCAACAACTGCAACAACTCTCACTCCATCCCCGCTGAAGGAGTGACTTACGGGCCCCAAGCGGCCTCCCTTTTCAAGATGCTAGTGGAGCAGGTAAATCAAGCCACCACTAGGCTATTCTTCGGGACCATGCTCCCACCCATGAGCTTCAATGCCCCAATGCCGTTGCAAGAAGCTCCAAAGAAGTCGGTCTTTGATCGGCTTACAACTACTGCGGCCCCTCTCAACGGGTCGTTCAGCTCCAACGCCTCAGTCTTTGACAGACTGGGCCAACGCTCATTTAGGCCCATAAAGAAACCCGCAATACCAAAAAAGGTTATCCCAAAAAGGATAGCCATTCCTATTCCCAAAATCGCCAAGGCGGCTTCTTCTGCCAAAGGGTCGGTCTTCACAAGACTGACTGTTCCGGCTCCCGCTCCAGGCGAAGTCCTCAAAGCCGCTTCCCCTGCCCAGAGGTCTGTCTTTGACAGATTGGACATTGCTTCTTAATGGACATCGGTCTTCAAGAGGCTGACGCCGGCGATAACCCTTCGCCAAAACAGGGGGCATGATGATGCCACCTCCATAGCTGAACCAACGGATATCACGTCTGGCGTCGAAATAACGTTGTGATGCAAACTCACGTGCACAGGACTTGACCTGGCTGAGCAACTGTGTGACGTGGTCACAGGGCTGGACAACGACGGTGACTGGGTCGTCTGGATCGCCGGCGACATGCGCAACTCCGGCGAGACGGCCGGCTAAGAAAGAAAGGAAGAAAAGAAATAAGAAGAAGAAGAAGAGAAGGAAGTGGAGGTTGTTGGGGTTTGCGGAGTTCTGGGGATGGACAGAGGGGATGGTAGAGACGACGAGGTGACGGGGATGAAGGGCTGTCGTCGGCGAGGTGTTATGAGGTTTGAAGGTGATCGGGAAAGGTGCAGGGTCATCGGTGGTGGTGTTCTTGGGTGCTGCGGAGGCAAGAAGGTGAAGAAAAGGTCGGTGGTGACGGTGGTGCAGGTGATGAAGAAGAGAAACGAGGAAGAGAGAGTGAGGTGTGGGTTTTATAATAGTTATATATATATATATATATTAGAGAGAGAATGAATGGTGGGGACGGGGGTTAATAGAAGAGAGAGAGAGACAGAGAGAGGTAGGGATTCAATGATTAAATATAATTAATATATTATATAATAGTATTATATATATTATTAGTTTTAATATATATATATATATATATATTGTAGGATTTTACAGATAATATCATATTGCTCCGAATATTACCCGTAACCATTCAAAAATCTAGTTTTTAAATATGGAGAATATATGTAAAAGTTTAAACCATAATGTGATATTCCGTCAAAAAAAATATATACCCCTAAGTATAGATTTACGTAATTATACTTAGCGATAAAAAACGAGTCTGTTTTAACAATTAGGGTATGAACATGATATATGGGTGTGATGACATGCAAGGCTAGATATCAAAATATATTATTTGGTTTTTTTGTATTATTAAAATATATGTGAAATATAGTATATGTGTATCATATCTAGATTTGCATGGATTCTCGATACTAGCAAATATTTGATGTAATCTTGAATCATGATGGGTTTCAAACATGCGGTCGGGTCGGTTAATAACCACAACTACTTATTGCACTATCTGCATCTAAAACCAACAATAGGAAAGAAAGTTACCGCAAGGTTTGAAATACCCCAAAATATATAGTATAAGTGCACTAGGGTGTTACAAGTAATACAGGTGATCCCCAACTTGAAGTACTGGGTCTGATCCAACCTTTCTTCAGTAGTTCGTCCAACTGAATACGGATCTCCTTCAATCCCTTCAGACTTAATCGGTATTGAGCTTTGATTACAGGTTGTGCACCAGGTTGTAAATCAATAATAAATTCAAGAGCTCGATTGGGAGGCAAATCTGATATGTCATCAGGGAACACATCCTCGAACTCTTGAACTATCTCAGGTTTTTCTTTTTCAGCTGGTAGAGGGAACACTTCTGCATTCTTTGGTTTAGTATAGTAGCTTCCTGACTCCAAGGTTCTGTCTCCACTTTTTAAATAGAAAACCGGATGATCTAGTATCTCAAATACTACACTCCTTTGACGGCAGTCAATAGTAGTATAAAATACTCTCAGCCAATTCATTCCCAACACAACATCGAAATTTGGTATGTCCAGTACTTTGAAATTTGCGTAGAATTCTCGACCACAAACTACGACTGGGCACTGATCATATCCCAAAGTTGCTTTCAAGACTCCATTCCCGGAACTGACATTCCAGCTTGAAATGAGTGGCTTCACGGAAATCACATGCATTCTCACGAATCGTTGTGACATGAAGCAGTGTGAAACTCCAGTGTCAAAAAGTGCGAGTGCAGGAAGGGTGGCTACTAGTATGGTACCTAAGTTGTGTGAGATTGTGTTTAGATATAGGGAAAGTATAACGATGCACAAGAATTGAAAGGTTGAAATGATAGGAGAATTTACCGGTGATGACTTGTCATGTTGCTTCGGCCTCCTCGACCGTCATTATAAAAGCCTGTCGTCTCGGTACATTCCTACTTGCCGGAGGCACATTCCTCTGCCCTTGATGCACGTTTATCTGTGCCTGATGGATTTGATGCTGAGGTTGTGCAGGTGGTCCACGTAGAGCTAGTGTAGGAGAGCTAGACGGAGTGCAGGTGCTTGAATGGCTGGCCTATGCGGAGCTAGAATTGCAGGTCTAGGTGCCGGTGCTGTATTACTACGATATGGGCATGCTCGTATAGCGTGAGTAGATACGCCACAAATCAAACACAGGCCATTTGCACACTTGCAATCCTTTACTAAGTGTCCAGTTCTCTTGCAGCAGAAACAGAAATCTGGACTGGACCGGTTAAATGATCTTCTTAGCCTCTTGGGTGTTAGTTATATGTATGCCCTAGAGGCCATTACTGTACATGCAATGTATATTATAGTGGATGGTTGGACATATATAGAGAGGACTTTCTTGCTCGACATGATAGTATGCTATCTGGTTGCACTTTATCTTAATATGTACACTTATTGTCTCTCTATTACATGTTGATAAAGCCCTTAGGATGAGTACTTGACTACCAGGATTATGATGCGGATCATACTAGTAGGGCAGAGTTATTCCGTAAGTACATACTTCAATTGTTCCTAGTCGAGGGAGTATCGAGACGGGGCATTGATATTCCAGAGTAGACTAGCGTATACGCTTCTCTACCCATATGATGGGTGATGGATGATCCCATATCCATTGGTGTTTGACATCAGAGAAGGTATACGGCTGCTCAGTAGAGACTAGGTACACTGGACGGACTCGCCGAGAACTCCTAGATGGTACTATACCTCACGTCAGATGGCAGTTCTCTGGTGACACTGGTACATGTTAGTCTGTCGACCCGAGATCGTCATAGAGTCTTGTGTGGTTCCTACTGTGCTTTGATTTCCACCTTACCAAATTCAAGAGATCGTGCAAAACGGTGGTTTTTGGATACAGTCCCGAGTCACATAGAGGCAATGAGCGATAGGAGGAGATCGTCTCTCCCGGTATTGGGGGTTGATGTTGTGCAATGCTTGATTGGCCATAACAGAAAATCCCAGGCCAGAGTTGTTGAGATCTACTGGTAAGTGTTATCAGTAGTTTCTCGAACCGTTATGGACCTTGCATCAGCATGACTTATCAGGCTATTGGGGTCTGACGTTATACCATCCACAGGCTGTGATATGCGACATATCTGACGAAGAGACCGGACTGTACGATAGTATTATTGATTGGATTCGCAGGAGTAGGAATAGACTTTCTTGTTGATCTTCTGATCGCTCAATACCCGGGTGGCCGTTACATTTAGCAGACCGCTTGCGGCTTGTGGGTGAATGATATGATCACCACCTACTGCCAGTGTATTGACGAGTCTTTAGAGTCCTACACAGAGGTTTCCTGGTTCAAGCGAAACGAAATAGGAGCACATATGTGATATGTGCAGGACCGAGATTAAATGCACGTATGTGATACCGCATTCTATTCTAGCGATATGTGATATCGGTCGGTTATATGTGATATAGCCGGGTTATCGGATCAAGTGTTGATTCGATAGGATATTACATTTGATATTAGTCGGTTGTATGTGATATAGCCGGATTATTAAATCAAGTATTGATTTAATAATTTAATGTATAATTATATATGTGATATATTAATTTAAATTAACTAATATTAGCGCACTTAAACATTTCTTTTTCTCACTTGTGTGCATATAGTATATATGTGATATATATTAATGTACATTATTTTGTGTCATGCTTGATGCCATATGCTTCATGGGTGTATGAGACTCACACCATGCTTATAATAATGTGAGGTTTTATTTATTTAAAGTAATTCAGTATTAGTTGGAAATTGTCATGCTTGGAAGCTTGGAGAAGTTTAAAGTAACTTTAACTTAGTCCACTAGTTTTGTTTTACTTGTAGATATTTATTAACCTAACCATTATTGTTAGCCATGGTTTATTCTCTACACGAGTTAGTGTATGACACTAACTCACCCATGGTTGCTATTCTCACCTCATGAGTTTCATTCTCATCTCCACTTCATCTTCTTCTTCATCAAGAGAAAGCTTTCTAGCTTTTCTCAAGATGATGAAATATTGTGAGAAAAGTAAATCTAAAGTGAGAAAAATTCCTATTTCATCATCCTCTACTATATTATCCATTTATTTTAGGGTGTTTGCTTCACTAATTTCATATTAGTGAAGAGGTAGCTTGAGTTGGTGTCTCCTCGACGTAAATCATCTTCGGTCTCGAAGACTTCAAGCAAGCTTGTTCCGTTCATCTTGTGGAGCCTTTCTAGAGTCCGGGAGTTCACTACATGGAGCGAAGGGACCACTACATGGAGCGAAGGGACTACTACACGGAGCTATTGAAGTGAAGGACCGGTCTACAAAGGTTGTATTCCTTGTTCATTTTGCATGTAAAGTTTTTTGCATGCTTGATTCGTCTAAATCTCTAGTTTAGATTCTAGCGTTAGGGTTCTTTAGCACGCCAAATTTTTTAAAATGGCATGGTCGATACCTCCCGAAACCCAGCGGTCGCCTAGGGAACCCTACAGCGGTATGAGAGCCATGCTAGAGAATTATACGATATTTGTTAGATTACGAAACTGAAACTACTCCGAAATATGCAACACTAAAACCTAGTTTCTGTCATTTTTTAAATGGTGTCTAAAAATTTTTTAAGCAATTGCAGAATGTTACATGTGATGTGACATGAACACAGGAGAAAATTGACCCCTTCTCGCCTGAAAAAGGCCGGCCACATTAGCAATATTTCCGGCCTGGCCGGTCCTGGTGAGGGTTCTGGGCTTTAATTTTTTAGGGTGTTCCAGTCTCTGGGTTTTGGTATTTCAGGTGTTGCTTATTTTTGCTAAAATTGCATGTGATGTTATTTTTATGCAAAGGCAATTCGGAGTGTTTCGTAATCGTAATTCTAACATCTATTCGGGTTATTTAGACGACGTTAAAAATTTCGAACGAATATCAATAACCCATTTTTTCCTCGCTGGATATTTTCCAAGAGTTGGATTTTTCCAAGTTTAAAATCTTCAGAAAATCATGCAAGCGATTCTGTGGACCCTCTAGAAGAACGATACCCAAACTCGACTTTTTGGATCGCGGAACTGCAGTCATACCCTAGGGTTTGCGGCAGTTCTGCGGCAACATGAGTGAGGCATGGGTCGGCCCTTCTACAGATGGTTCATAGGTGTTGTGGCATGTTCTGGGTACTTTTTAAACTCCGCTCAAGTGTTGAGCTCTTCGGGAAATTTTGGGTGTTTGTTGATTCGATCGAAAAGTTTAACATCGTCTAGTTATCTGTGATTGTGATACAATATTTGGAATCCACAATATATAGTTATGTGATAACTAGTTTGAATTTTATAAATCTAGCAATTTAGTCTCATTTGATCGATTGCCACTGAATTTTAATGCGGATCAAAAGTCCGTCGCAATTACGTAGCGTACGCGGATACTCGCCGGGTAACCTTACTAGATAGACACGCCCAATAGCCACGACCAAGTGACTGTAGGAGAATCCTGTCGCCAAAAGCATCTGTTCGGGTGCTCGCGGCCGCGGTGTTCTGCCTAAGTGCACTTCGTCGACGGTATCGAGGGTGCGGTCGTCTACTAAAATTTCCGACGAGTATTCGATTAGGTTATCGAGAATCTTGTTGAATTATCCGACAGGTTGTTGGAAAGCGTTTTCAATATCGAGACTAGAATGCAGGGTTTATAATTGTTAGGCATGCGATGTCTAAGGAATTCATTTAGTTAGGAATGAAATCCGAAGTATGTGATACATTGGGTTTATGATGTCTAAGGTGGTTTCGGATTCCAATTGTTGTAGTTTTTCACTTTCTTTTCTGCGACCGTAAGTGTAATATGTGGTGCATCGTCGGTTTCGTTGCTATATGTCAACGACAATTGGGATACGCATATTTACTTGCGTTGATGACATGTGATATTATGTGTTGCTATGATATGTTATATTGGATCGTCGTGTTTTGAATAGCCGGGGTTTTTTTATGTGAGATGAGAGTTTTTCATTTTCATTCATGTAAAAACTTGTATGTAATATTCTTTTATTGGGGCACTTCCGGATTGAGGATGATGTCACCATTGATGTATATTATTTACTTTTCCACATTAGGATAGACCCAAGGCGGGGAGCACAAGTAACCGGGTTCTAGAGTCCAGTGGGAGACCATCTCGAGGAGTCGAGACCGGGTCTCCTAACTCTAGAATTGGTAGGGTTTCTTGCCGCTCTCGTAGGGGTCTAAGGATGTGGGTTTGGCTATTCATCACGACCGTGGAATCCGCGTTTTTTACTAGCTTAATTTAAAACACGGAATTCCTAGTATATTCATTATTTCATATATGTTCTTCTGTTGCCGATACTTAGTGATGTGATCGCTTGATATATTAAGACGAATGCTTATATTATATATATGATATATAATTAATATTGCTGCTTTTATTTCTTCTGTGATGCTTAGGAAGCATAATTGATGGGACTTTATTAATGAGATTAATGAAAGAAAAAAACCTAAAGATATTGTAGAAACTTGTTTTAAAAAAACTGATAGCTCTAGTTATTGCTTTGCATAGCGGTGTTCCTTATAGGATATCCAGCGCCTTATTCGATAAGGAAAGAGCCGAGATCCCTTAACCGGGAGTGACCTATTTAGCGAAACTAGCAAATATTACAACCCAGTCGGTTTTATCTTTTGATTGCTTTTTTAGTTCATGCTTTGTATAGTGGTATTTGTGAAATATCCAGCACCTCATTTGATGAGGAAAGAGCCAAGATCCCTTCACCGGGAGTGACCTCTTTAGCGAAACTAGTAAAAACCTCAAAAACACTCCTTTTTAAAATCACTCGATTCTACAACGATATCAAGTTCATTACGCAAAAGGTTTTCTTAAAAACCTGTCGTAGCCCTTCGTCATTTCAGATAGGTATTACTTAGTATTCGTGCTACGTTTGTTGGCATGCATCAAGGCGTAGTGTGCGGTAGCTAACTAGTGCTTAACTGCTGTATATGATGCGATTGGATTAGGGTAGTCGTGCGACTTTGTTGGCCTGCGTCAAGGGTCGTGCGGGTGGGTTTAATTTAATTATGAAATGTACGGGTTGAACTTGACTAGCGAACTATAGTTTGTTGGCTTGCGTCAAGATCATAGGACGCTAGGGGTAAAATATTATCAGGAATTTCAAGTGTTTAAATTTGAAATGAGATTGCATACCTTCTATGAGATAGTTGGATCCCAATACCCACTGAGAGTAAGAGTTACTCCTGAGACAGTTTTACACATTACAATTAGCCGATCAAGCAGGTGTCTAGAAAGGTGTTAATAGGGTTACGCCCCTGGGAAAATGAGATTTATTTTAATTAGGTCCGTGCGAAAGCACGGAGAACCTCCCTCAAAATACCGACACTGGCCTGGCAGAAAGATTAGCGAACTTGTAGGATGTAATTAATCCCGGCTAGTCTTACCTTTTAGGATTTGAAGGAAGATTTGATAAAAACAGTGGGAGCCATCCAGATTAGATAAAATAATAACCAATCTAATCTTGCAAGAGCGCACGCAGAGTGTTTTCTTCTCTCTCTCTCTTTTGGTAGCGACCATGTCACGTCTTAATCAAGATAATAATATGGATGTATTGACCGAACCTGCTTATTATACTGCGCTGGGGATCATTGGTTCCGCTCTATCTTATAATTGTTATAAGTCCGAGCAGGAAATAGGGGAATACCAGAATTATTTTGCCACCCAAATGAAGAAAGAGCATGTTGATGCATATTCTTCGGGTGTTTTTTGTTACCGAGAACTGTTTCTCGGTACACTCTACATCCTGGGTATGTGATACCGGATCAGGATCCCGCATATGTAATATGTTACATGAGCTACAGAAAGGTAGAGAACTAGGATATGGTGATATATCTCTAAGTGTTAGAGAATTGTGCAATTGTTGCAGCCAAATAAGTTGGCAGATATCACCTTGTATTACCAAATGGAAAATACATTGATTCTGAACAAATGTTATTACATACCGAACCTGATATACAACATTACATCGGTTTCTTTAATAAGTTAAAGAAGGATATAATTTTTTATTGGAGGATAATGTTGTGAACATTTTCCTGAATCAAGAGTTGATTGGATCAGGCACGTTATTTAATAGTATATACGTTCTAAATCAAACCGCGGTTCAAAGTAATTAGAACACACACAAGAAGAGTAGTTCAGAAATGAATGAATCCTTCTTGTGGCATTATAGATTAGGTCATATCAATACGACATAATTAGCTAAGTTACATAAGGATTTGTTCGAATTTTCATCTTATGATACTTGCCAGTCTTGTCTCAAAGGTAAAATGACCAATACTCCGTTTACTGGAAATGGAGAAAGAGTTGCTAAACTCTTGGGACAGATACATGATGATGTATACAGTCCTATGTCTACACATGCCGGGGTTGGTTCTTTGTACTTCATTACATTCATCGACGATCTCTCAAGATTCTGACATGTGTTCCTGTTGAAACACGAGTCTGAAACTTTTGAGAAATTCAAGGAATATAAGCTGAAGTTAAGAACCAGACGGGTAGAAGTATTAAAGTTCTTCGATGTGATCGAGGCGGCGAATACTTGGGCATGGAGTTTCTGGATTTTCTAAACAGAGAATAGGATTCTCTCTCAACTTATTCCTTCGAGTACACCACAGCACAACGGTGTATCGGGGTAGAGGTATCGCACCCTATGAGATATGGTACGCTTTATGATGAGTACTGCTGAGTTGCCTGTTTCCTTTTGGTGTTATGCACTTGAGAAGCTGCATACCTATTGAATAGGGTTCCATCTAAATCAGTGCCTACTACTTCATATGAGATATGGTATGGGAAGAGACTATGTCTTAAACGAGTTAAGATATGGAGCTGTCCGGCTTATGTTGAAATGCAAAATTCGGACAAACTCGAGGCAATGTCAGTTCTGTAAGTTTGTCGAATATTCCAAACATTCATGAGGGAATATCTTCTACCAAACTGAGGAGCAAAAGGTGTTTTGTTTCTCAGCATGCCACCTTTTTTTAGAAAAAGAATTTCTTATGAAGAAATTTATGGTCATGAGGTAGAACTAGATGTAGTGCCAGCTGAACAAACTAACAGCTGATGATTTGGTGAAAGCAAAGGATTCAATAGTCTCCAACGAACCTCAGCCTCTCCGCGAATCTGGTAGGGTTCCTCATCCCCCTGAGAGATACTATGGTTTTCTCAATGACAGTGGGAGCGAGGATTGCATCATGGTAGATGATGACCCAACTAAGTTCAGGCAGGCCATCACGAGTGGCGACTCTGTGAAAAGACTGGATGATATGCGATCAAAGATGGAATCCATGTATACCAACAAAGTATGACTTTGCATGTTGCACCTGAAGGGGTAAAACCCATCGGGAGCAAGTGGAGCTTGAGAAGATTCTTGGTGTAAATGGAAAAGTTGAGACTTTCAAAGCTATGCTTAAGTCCATAGGATTAAAGCACGCATCGCGGAGTTAGAACATCTGTTTTGATGTGGCAGTCAAAGAATTTGACTTCATCGAAAAGGTAGATGAACCTTGTATATACAAGAAGGTTGTAGATGTCTTCCACGTATTGTACGTAGATGACATACCCTTGATAGGAAATGGTTTCCTATGCTACACTCGGTCAAGCTCCTCTTATCACGAGGATTCTCCATGGAAGATCTAGATGATACCTACTACATCTTGTGGACTATGATCTATGTTGATAGATCTAAGTGGATGTTGGGAGTGTCCCAAATCCAGGTACAATAACACCGTATTAAAGGGGTTTAGTATGGAAGATTCTAAGTGTGGTGGTCCGCCCACTTACTCAAGAATCACTCTCTCCAAAAAGATATCTTCCAAGACTGATTTGGAAAGAGCTCGCGTGCAAGGGATAACCTATGTTTCAGTAGTAAGCTCTATCATGTATGCGATGTTATGTACCTGTAGCTAACTCACTAGGTGTAGTGATCAGGAATCAATCGGATCTTGGGAGAATCACTGGACAGCTATGAAGGACATTCTTAAGTACTTAAGAAGCACTAAAGAGATGTTCTTAGGGTTTTGGTAACGATGAACTCCAGTGGGGGTCCTTACCAATTCGGGCTTCCAGAGTGATAAGGTCGAAAGTCGGTCACGGGCTTTGTCTTTACCCTCAGTGGAGGGAAGGTATATTGGAAGAGTTCCAAGCTATATACCGTGACATACTAGACGATAAAGGCTGGATACATCGCTGCCAACGATACTACCAAAGTGGTTGTCTGGACATTTCTTATTCATGAGATGAACAAGGTTCCTACCATTGAGCGTACAATAACTGTTATTGTGACAACAATGGAGTTGTGGCCTTGGCCTAGGAACGCAGGTCCCATCAGCGTTCCAGACATATTCTGAGGACAGTATCACCTGATCAGGGAGATGGTTGATCTCCAAGGGATTGAGGTTAGGAGAGTTGACGCGAAGGAAAACACGGCGGATCCACTCACAAAGTCATTTCCCTAGAAAGACTTTTATAGGATGTTGAGTATGAGATACTACAACAAATAGCCTTAGTGCAAGTGGGAGATTGTTAGTTATATGTATGCCCTATAGACTATTATTGTACATGCGATGTATATTGTAGTGGATTCTTAAACATATATAGGGAGGACTTTCTTGCTCGACATGATAGTATGCTATCTGGTTGCACTTTATCTTAACATGTACACTTATTGTCTCTCTATTACATGTTGATAAAACCCTTATGATGAGTACTTGACTACCAAGATTATGATGCGGATCATATTGCGGCAGAGGTAGTCGGTAAGTACATATTTCAATTATTCCTAGTCGAGGGAGTATCGAGACGGGACATCGATATTCCAGAGTAGACTAGCGTATACGCTTCTCGACCCATATGATGGGCGATGGATGATCTTATATCCATTGGTGTTTGACATCAGAGAAGGTATACGGGTGCTCAGTGGAGACTAGGTACAATGGACGGACTCGCCGAGAACTCCTAGATGGTATTATACCTCACGTCAGATGGCAGTTCTCTGGTGACACTGGTACAGGTTAGTCTATCGACCCGAGATCATCATAGAGTCTTGTGTGATTCCCACTATGCTTTGATTTCCACCTTACCACGTTCAAGAGATCGTGCAAAACGGTGGTTTTTGGATACAGTCCCGAGTCACATTGAGGCAATGAGCGATAGGAGGGGATTCGTCTCTCCCGGTATTGGGGGTTGATGTTGTGCTATGCTTGATTGGCCATAACAGGAAATCCCTGGTCAGGGTTGCTGAGATATACTGGTAAGTGTTATCAGTAGTTTCTCGAACCGTTATGGACCTTGCAGCGGCATGACTTATTAGGCTATTGGGTCTGACGTTATACTACCCCCAGGCTGTGATATGCGACATATCTAATGAAGAGACCGGACTGTATGGTAGTGTTACCGATTGGACTCGCAGGAGTATGAGCAGGCTTGCTTGTTGATCTTCTGATCGCTCAATACCCGGATGGCCGTTACGTTTAGCAGACCACTTGCGGCTTGTGGGTGACTGATATGATCACCACCTACTGCCGGCGTATTGACGATTCTTTAGAATCCTATACAGAGGTTTTCTGGCTCAAGCGAAATGAAGTAGGAGCATATATGTGATATGTGCGGGACCGAGATTAAATGCGCATATGTGATACCGCATTCTATTATCTCGATATGTGATATCGGTCGGTTATATGTGATATAGCCGGATTATCGGATCAAGTGTTGATTCGATAGGATGTTACATTTGATATTAGTCGGTTGTATGTGATATAGTCGGATTATTAAATCAAGTGTTGATTTAATAATTTAATGTATAATTATATATGTGATATATTAATTTATATTAACTAATATTAGCTCACTTAAACATTTCTTTTTCTCACTTGTGTGCATATAGTATATATGTGATATATATTAATGTCAATTATTTTGTGCCATGCTTGGAAGCTTGGAGAAGCTTAAAGAATCTTTGACTTAGTCCACTAGTTTTGTTTTACTTGTAGATATTTATTAACCTAACCATTATTGTTAGCCATGGTTTATTCTCTACATGAGTTAGTGTATGACACTAACTCACCCATGGTTGCTATTCTTACATCATGAGTTTCATTCTCATCTCCACTTCATCTTCTTCTTCATCAAGAGAAAACTTTCAATCTTTTCTCAAGGTGATGAAATATTGTGAGAAAAGTAAATCTAAAGTGAGCAAAATTCCTACTTTATCATCCTCTACTATATTAGCCATTTAGTTTAGGGTGTTTGCTTCACTAATTCCATATTAGTGGAGAGGTAGCTTGAGTTGGTGTCTCCTCGACGTAGATCATCTTCGGCCTCGAAGACTTCAAGCAAGTTTGTTCCGTTCATCTTGTGGAGCCTTTCTAGAGTCCAGGAGTTCACTACATGGAGCGAAAGGACTACTACACGGAGCTATTGAAGTGAAGGACCGGTCTACAAAGGTTGTATTCCTTATTCACTTTGCATGTAAAGTTGTTTGCATGCTTGTTTCGTCTAAATCTCTAGTTTAGATTCTAGCGTTAGGGTTCTTTAGCGCGCCAAATTTTTTAAAATGTCATGGTCGATACCTCCCGAAACCCAACGGCCGCCTAGGGAACCCTACAGAGGTTGTGCAGGTGGTCCACGTAGAGCTGGTGCAAGAGAGCTAGGCGGAGTGCAGGTGCCTGAATGGCTGGCCTATATGGAGCTGGAATTACGGGTCTAGGTGCCGGTGCTGTGTTACTACGATATGGGCATGCTTGTATAGCGTGAGTAGATATGCTACAAATCAAACACAGGACATTTGCACACTTGCAGTCCTGCGCTAAGTGGTCAGTTCTCTTGCGGCAGAAACAGAAATCCGGACTGGACCGGTTAAACGATCTTCTTGGCCTCTTGGGTGCTAAAGTCGGCCTAGAAAAGGCTTCTCCTGTCATCTGGGTAGTAGAGCGTTTGATTATGGCTGCTTGAGACTCACCCTTCTTCTTGACCACAGCTTCATAACGGCGTGCTGCCTCCAGTGCGAGTTCATGAGTTGGATAGTCGTTGTGGCTAAAACCGCCTGAATCTCCGGGGCTAAGCCCTGTTGGAATCGTCTAACCCGAATCTCATCGGTCGGGATCAAGTGTACTGTGAACCTAATAGATGTTGATGTCAAGATAGTGATGTGTTTTACGGAACAGAATTTGATACGAATTCTTTACCTGCTAAGCATGATGAATTCGGCATCATATCCACCCACTGATTTTACTCACATGGAACCTTGTTGCAGGTGAATGAACTATTGTTCCATCTCAAAACGAGCAGTCTCGGGGAAAAACTTCGCATCGAACAGATCGCGGAACATCTTCCACTCTGTTGGTTCTGTGAGACGGCTTTCCTCGGCTTTCCACCAAACTCTTGCATTGTCGGTGAGCTGGAGCTTGGCCACACGAACCCAAGCTAGGTCTGGTAGCTGCGCTGCTGCAAGGTCGTCCTCGATATTTTAGGCCCATTCTTCAGCTTCAAGAGGACTCTCTTTCCCTGAAAAATTCTTAGAATGCAATGCCCGAAATTGTTTTACTCCAGGTGTTTCGGCTTCAGGGCAGTTCATGAGAATAGCAGTATGCTACTGCTGACCCTCCAAAAGACTTTTGATGGATTTTGGAAGCATCGTCTGTTCATTAATCGGAGCAGCAACGGTAGGGGAAGGTGGTAAAGTAGGTGGTGGCGTATTGGTATTGACGTTGGTGCTGGTGTTGTTGGGAGAATCCATCATCTTGATAGAAAAGAAAAGGTTGGGATAGATTCAAGAAATTTGAAATGCAAGGAATGTATAGTTGCCGATTTTTATAATTGTTGTGCTATATTGCTTAAGACTTCATACAGAACTGACCTGCATAGGCCACTACCAAAACCTGTTACGCCCCGTTTCCCAGTAGACGGAAATGGTAGCGTAGCAAGCCCGCAACGTATTACTATGAAAATACGTTAAGCGTAATTAAGCAATATAATAATGAGAAAGAATGACAAGAATAATAAAATAAAACAACAACTTTATTTATATTCAACTTTACATACAACTGTCTAGAAATAAAAAATACAATAATAATGCAAATGCTTAAATAATGGCATAATGAAAATAAGTACAGGTAGTAAGAAGCTAGTAGTCTGGCTGAGTAGCAAACTGATCCAAGTCCTCCTAGCTCGGCTCTATGTCCTCAGAGTCCGGTCTTTCCGACGAACATTCCAAAGAAAGAAAACATAGAGGAATGTCGTCAGCGAACTAGTGCTCGGTAAGTCCCCAAAAAAGTAAAAGAAGATAGTATATAATGTGAATAGAAACCAAATGAACAGTGGACGGTAAAGTTGTATATGATCATTCGCAGGTATAAGATATTTATTCTAACATAGTTATTTGTAGTTTGATAAAGGATGTATTCATATATATGAGAGGAGTCCATCTTACCCCGTAGACTATGGTAACATGTGGTACAAGGCCCCGTCATAACCCATGGGACAATGGCACACGAATTCATATAGGTGTCTTTTAAAGCGACCTCTCGTGCTACGATATACGTTCTGTACCAATCTACCCCTTTATCCCCATGTATTGTATTGTATAGATTAAGATTACAGATCTTGGCCTAATCCATGGATATAAAATGTACAGGTTCATGTTCAAGATGTAATCATGTATTCAGATATTCATGTTAAGTTCATGTCAAGTTATAACCATGATTCGGTCAAGTCGAGTCAAGTATTCAACATTGAATTTGATATTTGAATTCGAGTGTTCAGGTTCATGATCAAGTATTCAAGTTCGTGTTTGATTTTGGATTCTGCTTTGAGTTTGGATTCATATTGGAGTCGGAATCTTATAAAATGATTTAGTTCTTGAAGTTCTTAAGTTCGGGAGTAATCGGGCAACTGCTGTATATGAACGGTAGAATTTGTGTTTTTTTCCAAGACAATTGACGTTGATAACTCCGTTAAACTTGTCTAACTTGAATAAGTAAGCACTCACTTTCTCTAGCTCCTTGAGGCTTAAGAGAAATGGTACTACTTAAACCTATATTAATCCAGAGTTCTTAAATATTTTTTTTATTGTTTACTTTGTATTTATATTATTTGCATTTCTCGAGGCAGTTTTGTGAAAAATAGTTTAATGTTGTTTAGAAATAAATCTTGAGGTGATTTATAATATTTAGAGTTTTTATGAACATTTATTTTAATTTTTTATGGTATTTTAGTGATAAAACCTAACTTTTAAAAGTTTATGGTATTTTTATGAAAACCACTACTATTGGAAACTTGTTGGTATTTTATTAAAATTCCAATCTTTCATTTTTTTTATAAATATAGTTTCATAGTTTGTTTTTATTGAAAATACGGATTCATAATTTTATATGATTTTCCAAAGTTTAGTTTTATTTAGAGAAGTCATATTTCTTAAAAATCGTATTTTTATTTTCTTTCGAGACCGAATACTCCGTAAGGAGTTCAGCATCTCACTTTACTATCTTCAGGATATGCAATAATCTGAACTATCCATTAGCGGGTCCCTTAACGAGGGTTGTAGAGATGCAATTGCCAAGGGTTCAAAAATATCTATTAAGAGAAATCTTTTTGTAAAACCGTGGTATTCTAATGAAAAAATTATTCTCTAGAATTAGCCATACATCTATACCTCGTGCTATGAATTAAAAGTGTGTGTATGGTGTGTGGTAGGTCGTTACTCCATGAATTTTCCTAAAGGTATTTATGCTAATTATCGAAATAACAGTTATACTAAAGTTCATGGTATTTTTCTGAAAAATTCATTTTATGATTATTTCTCATGGAAAATTTTATTACACTAAAAGCTAAATGATGTGAATAAGGTTAAGAGAGGTGTTATGATATTAGTTTGACCTAATTTGCTTATCAAGTGGATTAAAAATATAAAAAAATATTATATCAGCGCTAACTCCACTTTATCGATATGCTTTTAAAAGACGATTTGAGATGAAAAGAATTAAAGAAGGAAGGGGCGTATGGTTTTATAATTTCGAGAAAAGAGTAAGGAAAAGAGAGGGAGCTCCATGGCGTCGCGGTAGCTTTCGAAACGACTTCGATTTTTAATGAAAGAGTCTTAATTGCTAACTCCTTTTTAACTAGTCTTACTCCATTTGCAATTAGAAAATTTTAAGTGAATTTTGATAGAAATTTCGGAATGGGGGAGAGCTAGGGCATGGGGGGTTATTTATAGGGTAAAAATGAAAGAGAGTGTGAAATACAATAAATTAAAAATAGATTAAATGGTGTTAATTAGGAATTTGAAAGGTCTCTATTTAATTGCAGGAAAATCAAATAGTGCAGAAGAGTAGAGGGAAAAGTTAAAAAGAAAAATTATAAAAAATAATTAGGAATGATGGAATTCGAACACACAGGCTATATCACAGCAGTGTAGAGGATTTATTAGTGAGCTACAAGTTGCTTCTTATTTTTATTGAACAAAAATAACTTATAACTTCAAATCAGGCTGAAATACTCTTTCTATACATTTAAATAAATTATATTTGTATAGGGATTTCAGAGTCATTACAGGTTAACTTTGTGAAGTGAAAATCTCCTGAGAATAATACCTACTCATCAGTGGGAATTGGGAACCAACTCTCATTGTGTGATAAGTTTGACGGAAGTCGACCAAAATTACCGCACTACAGAAGGTATGCACATACTAAGCAAGGTTCCCTTATATTTGAAACTTCCGATATCGTTTTTACCCCAAATGTCTTATGACCTTGACGGAAGCCGACCAAAATTACCACACTTCAGAAGGTATGTGTATATTAGACAAGTTTCCCTTATATTTGAAACGCCCGATATCATTTTTACCCCAGTGTCTTTTGATGAGACGTACTTATGGACATGGATCCATTTCCTGTTTCCCTCCAGCCAATGAGAAGTGTTTGCTTTTGCTTTGGTTAAGAGTATCAAGGCTTAAGCTACTTATAACTATTAAAGGGGTGGGTTTTTTTTTTGAAATAGTACGAATTTAAAAATTAATTATTAAAATATGGTGGTTTAGTTTAAAATTTGCAAAATAGGACGGTTTCGCCCCCCACCCCCCCACCCCAGCCCACCCCAGAATACGGGGCGGGTTCCTACAACCCGTCCCCTATACATTAATATAGAGGGCGGGTTCTAGGAACCCGCCCCTATATTAATATAATTATAATTATATAATTATAATTATAATTATTTTTAAAAAAATTTAAAAATAAATAAACGTAAAAAATATTTGAATAAAATAATAAAATTTTATTATATCAATATTTTTTACAGAATGAATCCGTCAAAATTTACAATACAAAAAAATCCTATCCGATTTCTATCTTGACGGTCAAATTTATAATATCAAAATGAATCCGTCAAATTTACAATATAAAAAAATCCTATCTGTTTGTAAAATATAAATTCTATATCGACGGTCAAATTTATAATAACAAAATGAATCCGTCAAATTTATAATACAAAAAATCTTCCGGTGCACTTGTCACGATTTCGAAGGTCCCGCCCCTAATGACTGTCCTGGACATCTGGTCCTATAATGGCCTGGTTGTTTGCATAGGCTACATCTGGCGTGCCTTTGCTGAAGATCAGCATCCATTGTCATTCGATCTCGACGCCTTCCGGGCCTTATATTTTTTCCGGCGGTAATACTGTCGGTGTTTGTCTGTTCGCAGTATAATAGTGCCAATAGCGACTGTCCGGTATAAGATGAAATTTTGGATCGTATGCGCCTTGGTAATTGGAAACTGTATAGTAATGGGAAGCAAAATTGTAATGTGAGTTATGCATGCTGCTCGCAGCAGCAATTGCGTGCGCACAAGGTAAATGTTGTTGCTGGAAAAGACCGCATGTACACGAAGAGAGCCCTTCATCTCTAAAGTTCACGGTATATTGATTCCCATTACTGCCCGTTACTTGAAACTCCGCCGTGTCAAACCTTTCGGATCTGTAGTATTGTGCTCTGCACTCTCTTTTCCGGAATATATCTTCGTAATACGCGGTGAGCGGAGTCTCCATCGCCAAGGACTTTTCTCTTCTGTGCACAAAGTAAGTATTCATCCGGAAAAAGGTTCGAACAATCAACCCCTGTATCGGTAAGCCTCTAACGCCTTTAAGGACCCCGTTGAAGCTTTCAGACATATTAGTCGTCATTAGTAGATATTTGCACCCATGATCATGTGCTTGTGACCACATACGTACTGGATACTCATCTAACCATGCTTTCGCGGCTTGACTCATCTCCCCAATTTTCGTCATGTACATGTCATGAACATTAGGGTCAGGCGTTTCACCGGCTTTGTACATAAGCTTATGTAGATCCGAATTTTTAAATTTTCTATTAAAATTTTGCCTGAAGTGCCGTAGGCAAAACCTATGTGGGGTCGTCGGAAATACATATCTCATTGCAGCTAGTATTCCTAGATGTCTATCAAATATGATGCATAAATCTGTTTTATCAATAACAGATGGGATATTTTTGAGTTGACGAAAAAACCATGACCAGGATGATGTATTTTCACCCTCGACAATAGAAAATCCCAACGGAAATATACCGTTATTAGCATCAACACCTGTAGCAATTAACATGCAGCCTCTGTACTTACCGTATAGATACGTACTATCAACGCACAATACCGGCCGACAGTGTGTGAAACCAGCCGTACATGGACCAAAGCACCAGAAAATTCTTTGAAACCTGACAGAGCCTTCGACATCTGTTTCTGTGGTTTTTAACCGGTATATGGTCCCCGGATTTGATGCTTTCATGGCTTCCATAAAAGGGACTAGTGAGTTGTACGAGCTTTCCCAGTCCCCAAATATCTTGCATAAAGCCTTTCTACGAGCATCCCATGCCTTCACATACGAAATCTGAATTTTATGCTCTCCGCTAACCAAGAGCCGTATCTCTCGGGGAGTCATCGCCACATCTGTATGGATTAGTGGCATGATTAGCGAGCAAATGTAAGATGAAGTGTAATTCTGGTGATCTTGTAACATAATAGAATTGATGCAAGTATGTTCTTGGTTGTATTTCGTGACCTTCCAAGCTTTGGCTCTTTTGGAATAACATGCATGCAATCTCCACTTACATTCAGGAGCTTTCATACATACTACCGTATAGTATGTCTTATTTGACTCTTCGGTTTTAAATGTAACGTTTTGCTGAATAGACTACGACTTCAGCTTACAAATAAGATCTCATTTTTCCTTAAACAAATTCCCGACACTGACGCAATCTTCGCTTGCTGCTGTCGCTTCCAAATAGGGTGTCGTATTTACTTCTGCCACGGCTAAGTCTACCCAACTATCATCTTCCAACGGATCGAGGCCGGGATCTTCTAGTTCGACAAAATCATTATTCGCAACTATACCATCAAAGAATGCTACCTCATTCAATCCAGCGGCATATTCCACGCTATCCTCCCCCTGATGACCTTCACCGATTTCATCATCATCGCTGCCACATATATCAATGTCACCCGTAGCAACATAAGGCTCGGGTGCAATATATGATGGTTGTGTTCGGTGTAATGTAGATGGTTCGGGGTGAGAAGACCAGAAAGATGTGGACGGACATGCTTGGAATGCGCTACTTGGATCGTGTTGGAATGATGCGGAGGTGTAGGAAAATCTGCGTTTAGTATATAAATTGTTATTATAATATTATTCCTTAATATTTTCGTAAATAAATCATCACTTGTTTCAGATTTATTTACCTGTGAAAGGTTGTGTATGGTAATCCTTGTTGTTCTTCTGGGGTGCATGTAACTGCAGCAGTCGACTGGGAGAACCTGAATTTATGGATTTATAAAATGTTTGAATATTAGTATCTTGGTATTACTAAAATGTTTGAATATGGATTTATAAAATGTTTACCCATGAGTTTGAAGGTTTGAATAATGTTGTGTATAGTCATATCCACCGAGACTGACGGTATCATCGTTAACCATGTGACCATACCTCCAGGAACTATCTCCAGCATTACCATCAAAATTACCCGTTGGAGGGACATCTGATACTTCCAATTGCTCCTTCTGAACCAAAAGTTCAAAAGAATGCTGGGTGTTTGACAGACCGAAATCTATCATCGAAGATATTGATGCATCGTCTATAATTTCAACCAATGCATTTCCACTAAACATAGGCCATATACAACTTAACTTAACCCTAATTTCACGGGGATCGTATTTCGTGATTTTGAACACTTTATTCTCTAGTTCATTAAAAGTCGTTGATGGTTCTAATCGCATGATTCTTGCGGACCCGCCCATATACTCGGGACCTTGTGCACTTGTGATAATCCGGCCATCGTATTTACATACAACAAATAAACTTGAACTTGCCATAATCTGCATCAAACAATATCAAGCCAACAATAAAAAAAGCGTTAACAACTTCATACAATCACAGTCAAACCATGTACAATCATACCTAGAGCTATGGTCTTCAAAGTCCACTAGACTGCTCCTAACTGTTCCAAACTGACAAGTTGTGAGATAACCCTCAAATCGCCTCTTCACTGCCAATTGTGGCCAGATAAGCACAAATGAGGAAAGGAGGGATCCGCTCACGAATCACCGTAAGACGGGCCTTTTAAAGTTACCTTTCTCACTTGTCTAGCCTAAGCACCACAAAATCAAGTTTAGATAAACGATCGAATGCCCACAACCTTCCTCTGTCCTATTGAGCATGACAGTCCTTAGTTGGCTGAGTCTAGATATTTTTTAATTAAACTCGAGGGTAATGCGTATACTTTTAGTGATTTTTGGGGTCTTAGGAAGGGTGATGAAATCCTCACCCAATCTGAATTGGTGTTATAGCCCCTTAAAGTCCGTATTATTTATGCAAAACAGTAATAAACATAAATCGAAAACACTTGCAAACAACTTATTTTGGCGGCGGCGCAGAGAATCCTGCACAAAAACAGTTTTATTGGAGAGAGAAAGAGAGTTTGCACAAAGAAGAAACTTGCAATAAGTTTGCATTGACTTATATATATTCAGTTTTACAAACTATATTTTTTATGTTGTGTTGAAACAAACATTTTATAATACAAAATAATAAATATCAAACTGAACAAGATATTAGTACATATAGAAAATATAATGGATGTTATTATTCGTAACTGGATATTCTTGACCAAATTGAAATCGGTTGTGTGTTGGAATTCTAAGCATTCAAAACAAGACTTTGTTTCTTTTGATTTTTTATTTTTGATTTTTTTAGTTTTTAGATCCTGAGCTCATTTAAGTTAGATGCATTGCCAAATTTCCGGTGCCAGTAAAGGTTTTTAATTGATTTTTTTTAGATTAAACTTAAATCGCAATAAGTTGGTGTGTTAGAGCAGGCCAAGATGAATTTTTCCTCGAATGCTTTTAAAATTCAAAAGCTGGGGGAACTTATTAAGGTAGCTGTATAGTTCCATATGCTTTGTAATTAGATGCCAATATTATTTCCAGTTCTATCATCGTTTTTTAATAGCTCAAGGCGTAATATTTAAGATTGTTCAGATTGATGTTAACAGAACATTAGCCATCACATGTATTTTTTTATGCCAATCAGGAATTTTGTTGGTAGTGGGATTAATAAGAACATCCTTCAAAGGTCACTTTGGATTATTGTAGTCTTCAAATAATTATTGGTTATGACATTATATATCAGTTTCAACTAATCCTTCTAGAGATTAAGCTATTGAAAGCATCAATTGACCGAACATGTATTGGAAGGACATTAAATTTTAATTTATATTACTTTTTTTTTGCAGAAGAACATTGAATATCAAAGATTGTTCTGGAAGAAAAGGAGTCATAAAAAATACTTTGTGAACTGTTTTCGAAGTCTATATTTGTTGATCTTTTTCTCAAGGATCCTGGTATATATAATTGGGAAGATGCTAGAAAAGATTGGCTTACCTCCAATACTTTGTGAACTGTTCCGTCTTGATCCTATCCAGCAGCTCCTCCCTCCCGACTATGGTACTGAACTTGACCTTCTTCCTAAACTCCACACTTACACAAAATAAGGGTAAGTGGATAGTTGTGTATAGGATAGAGCGTAAATGGATAGTTGTTGTATAGCAGAGAGCTATTTATAGGATATGAGGGCGGGTTCCTGAAACATGCCCTCATATAATTATTGAAGAGGGCGGGTTCTAATAACCCGCCCTCTTCCTTCTGCAAACACGCCAAAAAATGATGGGACAACACACAGACAAAAAAAGTGATGCGACACAACGGAATATCATATAATTATTGAAGAGGGCAGGTTCTAATAACCCACCCTCTTTGTTTTAATAACACGGACGAAAATATAATTATTGAAGAGGGCGGGTTTTAATAACCCGCTCTCTTCCTTCTGCAAACACGATAAACCAAAAATGATGGGACAAAAAAAAATGATGTGACACAACGGAATATCATATAATTATTGAAGAGGGCGGGTTCTAATAACCCGCCCTCTTTAATAACACACGACAAACACCAGACAACACAATATTAAAAAATATATAAAAACTAAACTGATTTGACACCACAGAAATATAATTATTGAAGAGAGCGGGTTATTAGAACCCGCCCTCTTCCTTCTGCAAACAATGATGGGACAACAGACAAAACAAAGTGATGTGACACAACGGAATATAATATAATTATTGAAGAGGGCGGGTTCTAATAACCCGCCCTCTTTGTTTTAATAAACACAATATTAAAAAATATAAAAAAAACTGATTTGACACCACAAACATACTAAATATAATTATTGAAGAGGGCGGGTTCGTGGAACCCGCCCTCTTCCTTCTGCAAACACGACAAACACAAAAAACTGATTTGACAATACAATATAAAAAAACTGATATGACAACACTAATCGTTAAAGAGGGCGGGTTCCCTCCCTCCTTTCCCTATAAAATCCACCCTCCCCACCCTCCAGTGTGCCTTTCATCAAACTTTCATCAAATTAACTCTTTCATCAAATTAACTATGTCCCTTCTCATATCTAAAATCGTCTCAATGGAGAATCAACCATTCGACAAATCTCTGCTCGTTCATCAAAACGAACACAGATCTTTTAATATATTACACGGAGAGGAAATATTCTAAACTTAGTAATTATTTTTAATTACCCCTTTCTTTTAATTCTAATAGTTGAAAATAACATTATTTAATTTTGCAGGATGGGGATAATCTCACCGTCGTCACCCATAGTTCAGACAAGTGGATAGTTACCGACCAACGAATAACCCAGCGGCTTCGACGGGCCGGATTTTATGAAGCTTCATTGCTTCGTCATATCCAAATCGACCACGCCCTCGTTACCTCTCTAGTTGAGCGCTGGAGAAAAAAGACCCACATTTTTCATCTAAGATGGGGTGAGGCCACTATCACACTCCAGGATATTGGCCTCTTACTCGGTTTATGGGTCAATGGGCTTGGATTGGTCGGAGGAAAAATTGTTGGTCTAGATACCGACCACCCATACTGGGATGCATATGCCAAGTCTGTTCTCGGATAGGTAAATTTTTTTATTTTGATTCCCCTATTTAGTGTACCTATTGCATGTTGTACATTATTTGTAGCTTTAATATTTCACAAAAAATGCTAATATTAGGCATCAGGAGGCTACAGTAAGGGGTATAAGATCAGTTTAAACTGGCTAAAAGATACATTTAGTAATATCCATGATGAAGCCACCGATGAAGTCTTGGATAGACATGCACGTGCCTACATTCTGTACATGATCGGTTCTTGGTTGATGACGGACCAATCGGCAACGCATGCCCATCCGTTATACCTTGGCTTCCTTACAGATTTTGATGTGTGTGGCCAATATACTTGGGGAGCAGGGGTTCTGGCCTTTCTTTACAAGGAACTCGATAAGGCATGTGCTCCAACGAAGAATAAAATTTGTGGATGCATTACATTACTTCAGGTAAATTCCTTGTTTTTCACAGCTAGAAATTTGCAAAATTGTAATATTGGTTTTCTCTCTTATCATCTGAAACTTTATTTATAGATCTGGTTATGGGAGCATATGTATATGGGAAGACCGGATCGAGTTAAAATAACTGGCTTGGATACCCCTGGAAAGCCGCTCGGCTGTTGGTGGAATGACAAGAAAGCGTATAAGGCTCCTCGTCGAGTACTAAGGTACTATAGAGATGAGTTGGATCGTATGGAGGCGATTCAGGTAACCATAACTTAGGTAATTAAGTTTGTTTTAAAATTTTGAAATACCTTCATCATAATTTTTGTACTATGTTATTTGTTCAGTTCATGTGGACGCCTTATACAGCAGATCGTCTGCAAAGATTACCAGGCATCTGTATCGAAGGAGAGCCGGTTTGGCGGGCTCGATGCCCACTCCTTTGCATTAATGTCGTTGTCATGCACCTTCCGGACCGGGTGTTACGACAGTTTAATAGATCGCAACATATTCCTGTCCCGCCGCCATCGCCTATGACAATAGAGGGAGACATGCGAGGAGGAAAGGCGGAGCGTGATTGGAGAGAGCATTATCATCAATATTTGCTGAGATGGGAGGATAGACAGTATAATATTGCCTTACAGCAAATAGGTGACCAAACAGCCACCGACGCTACCAAAGCATATCTACAGTGGTATAAGCGTGTCACCATAAGATATTTTTCTGCCCCCTAACAACTTCCCAAACATCTCGCGGTACGAGCCTAGAGGCCACGTGGAACGAGATTTGGTAAGTTGAATTCTTTATATTATATTACTTTTTAATATCCGGCGGTATGAGTCAATACTTATTTCTTATTTTTAATGTAACGACAGGCTCGTGGGTTGCATCTTATACAAACAATGGTGCAGGAACCATACCCGACTGATGCTGGTCCGGCAACTCAGGCTCTATTTTCAAGTGCAGACCAATTAATTGGTGGTGTATTCGGTTCATATAATATTCCTCAACATTTTATCGCCGGCACCAGAGCAGCAGTATCAGCCGGCACCGGAGCCGCAGTATGAACCGGCACCAGAGCCGCAGCATGAGCCGACACCAGAGCCACAACATCACGGAGATCCAGCGCAGCAGGATCAGTAGTTTGGATCACCATACCGTCAGCAGCAACCCTGGCATACCGGACAAGCGCAACAACATCAGTCTTGGGGTCAGGTTTTGCAGAACAGCCGTCTTGGGGGTCAGGTTTTGCGCAACAACAACAATCTTGGGGGTCGGGATTTGCGCAATCATGGGGTCCAGGTTTTGTGCAACAGCAGCCGCATGAAACCGGGACAGGTTCTTCGCTATAACTGCCCAGTTGGGACACGGATTTATCGTCCTACATACAGTTGTTGGGAGGCAGCACATATCCGACACCTGTCCCACATTCAGGTTCAGGATTTGCGGAACAACAGTCTGTCCAAGACGCTGCTGAAAACGAAGCTGAAGCCGAAGCCGAACCCGAACCCGAAGCAAAAGAGCAGCCGCCGCCGCCGCCATCTACCCAAGAAACTGATGGGTCCTCCAGTCATCTCAGGTGTCATAGGCTTATGTCAAACCTCCTCGGATTTCATAAGGGAAAGGGAAAAGGAAAACGTTAGTTATTTACATTTTACAATTATATAGGATTTTTTGGTATTATAAATTTGACGGATTCATTTTGATATTATAAATTTGACCGTCGAGATAGAAATCGGATATGATTCTTTTGTATTGTAAATTTTGACGGATTCATTCTGTACAAAATATTGATATAATAAAATTTTATTGTTTTATTTAAATATTTTTTACGTTAATTTATTTTTAACATTTAAAAAAAAATTATAATTATAATTATATTTATAATTATAATTATATTAATATAGGGACGGGTTCCTAGAACCCGCCCTCTATATTAATATATAGACCTCTATATTAATGTATAGGAACCCGCCCCCCTATTCTGGGTTAGATTGGGATGGAGTGGGATCGGATGGTGGGGGGCGAAACCGTCCTATTTTGCAAATTTTAAACTAAACGATCTTATTTTAATAATTAATTTTTAAATTCGTACTATTTAAAAAAAAACCCAAAGGGGGTGTGATGTGAGTGAGGCCCACAAGTGGCGTCCAGGACAGCTGGATCCTGGCTGTATCCAAGCATGGGAACGTGGGATGAGGGATCAAGAATTTTGCAATCTTTAATAATATAATATAATAATGTATGTTGTCTAGTTCTGCATTTACATCTTAGACTTTAGCACATGCAATCAAGTGAACGGAAAATGGACGACTATCGGTAGTATGAAAGATGATACCATCGATCGTGCGTGCTAGAAGTGTAGAAATCTCATGAAAATTGATACGTAGGGTATGCATGACATGTAGATCACGGTGAACGTTCTGGATTAGTGAAATACCTGGGATATGATATTATAAAGTGCGTCTCATATGTCGGCCCACTTCAATAGTATATATATAGAAACATAACACAAGGGTTTCTCATTTCCTCTGGCAGCTGAAATTTTCTTGTATCTTTTATCTTCTTTGCTCGAAGCTTCTGAGCACAAAAGTCTCAGTTTTCCCCCCAAAAAATTTTAGATCTGTAATCTCCTCGCTAGGATCAACCAAGGAAATCAAGATCGCCACTTGCCAAGCTTGCAGCCACTTGAGCACCGTAAATCATCAGATCCGAGATCTCCAAGTAGATATCCATGTACTCCCACTCAAATCTGAGTTATCTATTTGAAATCCATGCTTTTTCGTTTAGATCTACACAGGTAATCTCCAGGTAAGTAAAAAAAAAATCATCTTTTTCCAATAGTCTTCAAAACAAAAAATAAAAACGAACAGATCTAAATATCTAGCATATGCATGTGAACTTGGGTCGATGTTTACTAGCTTGGCCTGCTGCTGGCATGTGTTCATTCGCCTGTGTTTGTAATCTAGAATTTGGATTTTCATACTTGAACCACACATACCTCCATCTCCCTCCCTCTCCCTCCTTCACCAATGGCCGATGCAGTCGTAGAACTCATTGGCAACAAGCTCTACGAAGCCATTCAAAAAGAAGCAAGATTGCAGAGAGGCGCGAGGAATGCCTTGGCAGACGTGCAGAAAGACCTCACCAAGATGCGCGCCCTTTTAGAGCGAGCGGATAAGATGTCCGACACCAATCCCCTAGCAAAAGATTGGGTGAAGAACGTCCGAGCCTTAGCATACGAAGCAGAGGACTGCATCGAAGAGTTCACAGCCCGGTACGACCGCCGCGGCAACGTCTGTAGCCGCACCCTCCACAGGATGAAGGCGCGGCATCAGATCAGCAAGCGAACCTTAAATCTGAGGACCAGGCTCAAGGACCTAATGGCTGAAACCGAAACCCTTAGATTGGGAGATCCGCAAGCTGGTACAAGTGTGTCGACTACCGCCAGATACGATCCGAGACTGGCAACGATGCATGGCGGTGAAGACTATCTTGTGGGCGTGGACGAACCTGTGGACACGTTGGTCTGGTGGCTGTTGGACAAAAAGGAGACAGGTCGGAGGGTGGTGGCGGTGTACGGATCAGGAGGGTTGGGGAAGACGGCTCTGGTTTACCGGGTCTGGAAAAGCAGGAATGTGAGCAGCGACGGGCACTTCGACTGCCTGTTGTGGCTCACCGTTTCCCAATCCTTTGATGAGGTGGAGTTCACGAGGACCATGTCCAGGAAACTCTTTGTTACTGAGAAGGTGGATGATACGGCAGGCACCAAGGAGCTCTCGGAGAAGATTTATGGACATTTGTCGAGCAAGAGGTATTGCTTGTCATGCCCTCAAACTACATATATGCATTTGGTCATGTTTCTATGTTAGTATAGACCCTGTGATACAATTTATATTAATCAAAAATCAAATACCCCATAGTAATTAACAAGAACATATAGGCATGAATCCAAGACAACATCTCATCCACACCGAATTTAAAATCCCCTTTTCTTTAACGTTGCATTTTTCTTACCCTTTTCAACACATATTTTGACAAGAACAGCTTCACCCAAAAGCTAAGCCATTTGGTTGTGAGAGAACACACACACACACACACACACACACACACCCACCACTTTTGTAAACTAACCCCTGCAATTAAAAAAAATATGGGGGATCCCTTGCATCTATGATTACATTAGAAACAATCTAGCATGAATATAGTTCAAATTTCTTATAAATCACAATAGTTAAACTGAATAGGGGTTGTTTATTTAGCGGGTATATTACAATTGCAGGTACCTAATTGTTGTTGATGATGTATGGGACACAAATGCATGGGACTACATACAGCACCTGTTTCCTGAAAACAACAATGGTAGCAGGGTTATGGTGACCACAAGATACAGAGTTGTTGCTTACCGAAGCTGCTCCCCGAATTACCATCGATTTGTGTATGAGCACAAGCCTCTTTCCCATGAGCACTCACAGGAGCTCTTCTTCAGGAAGGTTTTCGGTAAATACGAATCATGCCCTGCGCATCTCAACGATGTTGCCGATGAAATCTTGAACAAGTGTCGCGGCATGCCGCTTGCTATTAATTCCATCGGAAGCCTTCTCGCGAGCAAGCCGGATAGGACCTCGAGAGAGGAATGGTTTAAGTTTCGCGACCATCTTGGCTCGGAGCTGCATACAAACTCTCAGATGGACCCGCTGAGAAAGATAATGGAAATTGGCTATGATGATTTGCCTTATAACCTGAAGCCCTGCTTCCTGTCTATAAGCATTTTTCCTGACGATAGCAGCATCGACTGCAAGATCATGCAGGGGTTCTGGGTTGCAGAAGGCTTTGTGCAGCCGTGTTCTGACATGACAGCCGAAGACGTGGCAGAAGCGTATGTTAACGAACTCTTCAACAGAAGCCTGATCCAAGCCACAGAGATTAGCGATTTGGGAAAGGTCAAAACCTTCACTGTCCACGACATCATGCTTGAGTTCATCGTTGCAAAATCGAACAAGGAGAGCTTTGGCATTCGGCTGAGGGAGCACAGCAAGCCCAACACACAAGAGCACTCTATATGGCGTCTGTCCTTTCACGAACCCAGTGTTCTGGAACAAGTCATTGGGGACCAGCGCTTAGCCCGTGCACGCACTCTGATCAAGTTGGGGGATGAGCTGCCGAGCTCTGGTTTCTCGAAGCTGAGGTTCTTGAGGGTGCTGGTCATCAGATCCTGTTACCGAATCACTAATGATCAGCTGTCGGAGATTTCTAAGTTGCGGCTTTTGAAGTATCTAGACATGAGGCATTCAAAGTTGTTGGGTAACACGCTACCTAGCTCCTTCAGGGAGCTTCAAAACCTCGAGATGCTCGACATTAGGGTTCAGAACAACATCATTATGCCCGACCACATAGTCATGCTCAAGAAACTGCGCCGCCTTAAATGCAACAAATTCTTGCCTCCCAAAGGATTTGGGGCTTTGAAAGCACTAGAGACTGTAGATGAGGTGTATTTCAATCCAAGTGTGATTAAGGAGCTGGAGAAGCTTACCCAACTGAAGAGATTATCTGTGGTTGGCCTCACCGAAGAAAATGTTAAGAATTTCGGTATCCTCTTGAAAATGAGCAGCTGCCTAACGTCTTTGAAGGTTGCAGGAAACGACAGTTTTTATCGGTCAGTCAAATATGTCGAACACAGCGAAGCTGCTCAGATGCAGGAGTATCTGGGGGAAGTAGTTCACCCACATCCTTATTTCGCTCCTGGTTTTACAACCATGGATAAATCCCTCGATTTAGATTACTTTTCCTCGCCGCCTCCATCCCGTAGAAGCCTGCGTATAACTCTCAAGTTGGATAGACTACCGAAATGGATAAGCTCGCTCAGGAATCTGTCTAAGTTGGTTCTAAAGCACACCTTCCTAAAGGACGACGCAATTCATGTCATTCAATTTCTACCCAGCCTCTCGGTGCTCCAGCTCCGTGAGCATTCTTATATTACACCTGTGTTGCGATTTTGTGGTGGCGGGTTTCAAAGCCTAAAAGTGTTGACTCTATCAAAGTTGCACAATTTGGAGGTATTGGTGTTTGAAGATGGCACGATGCCTCAACTTACAATTATCTCCCTCCATGCATTAGATTCGTTGCAGTCACTGCAAAATATTAGCCACGAAAGCCTCCCTAGGCTAAAGGAAGTTCGTTCTTGGACTAATCAGCAGCAGCTTGCTGATATGCTGCAGCAAGCTGTCGAATCACATCCCAGCAACCCAAAGGCCGTAGAAAGATCCCCGAATTTTTTTGGCCATCGAGACAGGCTAGATATTGCTGATAGCTGCTGCATTTGTTGACCCTCTTTACTCTCGATCTTCAGCCAACATGATTGATTTTTGCTCATTGCTTCCTTCAGCAAGATCTTGGTTTTTCTGCTGTGGACGGATTTAAAAAGAGCCTGTTGGTGAACTGGATAAATAGCTAGTAGACTATCATTGTTGAATTTTCATTACTGAAAAAGCTAGCTGTATTTGTTTTAGTTGTGTTTTCTGTTTTGCATCTCTTGTTACTACGTATTTTCAATAGAACATTTTATAAAACTATGTTTCCATATGAATCCTTGTGTCATTGCTTTCTATTTAGCATTATGTAGTGTAATCAGACCTGTTTTTTGACACATCTATACCCTTTTCACTTACATAATCATATTTCAATTTCTTGCAAAACCTTCTTCTGATCAAAATTATAATGCCCTAATTTCAGAATCCAGGTTTAGTGATTACTTTGGGTCAACAAATCTCAGATATGAATCATCGCAAACATTAGTAGTGTCCAATCTCGGTAAAGAATGGCCATTTGAATGAATAAGATTATGAGAGTAACAAATCCCATTTTGATCCATTCGAATGAAATAAGATAAAGAGCAAGTGGAAATAGTAATTACCTTGTTGTATCCATCTATTTGGAGCTGACCCAACCCAAGGTAAATAGTGCTGATATCCAAGTCCACACATTAAAAATTACTGCAAAGTGGTTATATAAGGGTAAATTGTCAAAACCCACATGCAGATTGTCACGCTGACAAAATACCCTTGCCTCGAAGCGGTTGTTAATAACCCTTCAAAAAAGTTTTCAGTTGTCAAAAAACTCCATGCCTGTGGTATGTTTATAGCTGCTTGCTATATCTAGATATTACGCGATATCTATACAGTTGTCTATGATATGCATGATCTATTTAGATATAGCATGCAACTATACAGATACTGCATGAAAATTTTCCGGGTGTTTTTATCAGCAGGAAAACCCGCTTGTTTTTTTTTTTTTTTGACAATTTATCCATTAAATCAAGGCAAATTGATGATCTGCTCCGCATCTTGTTCTATGTGTCAATACATGAATTATCCTTTTTTCTTTCTTTATTTTTAGCCAAAGTCCGTACATCTATAATATTTAGATGACTTCAAAGACTTTCAAAATGTGCGTCTAATATTTGCAAAACGGATGGCTAGTAAATTGTAATGCTTCATAAAAGTGGGTTGTAAATTGTAATGCACAAATATTTAGAAGGCTCGTAAATTGAAATGCATTTAATATTTGCTAACATGTTATGGTCAATTGATGAGTGGGCTGATGAAGAAACTCATTCAGATAACTAAATTAAGAACTTTACTTTGCTCCATCCAAATTTTACCCATGTACCACCTCAATTAATATGTAGGTAAAATTGACGATGAAATATTCTTATGTCCAATTAAATTGCTTCATGTTGGTTCATTTTTCAACAAAGTAATTTCAAATCGATACATTTTCGCATGCGTCCTCTCTCTCGGCCATAACGTGTTAGCCTTTGACACAACGGTGAATGATAAAGCTATACAATCGATCACCAAAGGTAGACTCTAAATCATATTTCAAGATATATTACAAGAATTTGAAGAATGCCATTACCACGTTAGAACCACACTCTTTAGAGATTTCAATTTCCTCCTATATTGTGATAATTGCTTTGGAACCAAAAGCTTATAGTTACCTCTTTTGAAATGACCTACTCGTAATTGATGTTCCAATAAGTTTGGATAACATTTCAAAGTTGTGGTCTTAAATGTAGGACCAAGACATACCATATAATAAACACACTCGCTAAGGCTTACAATGATGACGGATAGATTTGCAAGGCTCTGCAAAAATTACCGTTTCAAATGCATAACCAAATATCATAGTATCCCATGTTATAGTACCACACTCTTTAGAGCTTTCAATTTCATTCCATACTTTTTCTGGAACCAAAAGCTTTTAGTTAGCCCTTTTGGAACTACTTATTTACTTATTCGAAATTGATGTTCCAGTACTTTTGGATAACATTTCAAATTTATGGTCTTAAATGCAGGTTCAAGATATAATGAACACATTTACGCTTTTTATCTTTCGCTGTCATCATTCTCTCAAACCCCTAAATGAAGAAAGAGAGAAAGAATAGCTTATAAGAGACGGTTATCCACAAATCTCGGCATGGCATCGGCACACACTATAAGAGACAGATTAGAATGGGGTTTATAAAGAAAACCTTGCCTAGGTGCATGCTTCAAATAGCGGAGAATGCGTTCAACGGTCCGGAGATGGGAAACTAAGGACACCTGCATAAACTGGCTCACTGTGCTGACTGCAAAGGATATGTCTGAACGAGTAACCGTGAGATAGATTAGCTTCCCAACTAACCGTTGATACCGACCCGAATCGGAAAGTGGTTTGTCATCAGATAAGCTAACGCGAGAAAGCTTTACTGTTGTACCATGGGGGTATCAGCAAAGGTGAAAGCCAAGAAATCCTATTTCTGTAAAAAGATCGAGAGTATACTTCCATTGTGAGAGAAATAATGATCACTTATTTCGAGATACCTTTATACCAAGAAAGTACCGTAGAGGACTAAGATCTTTGGTGTGAAAATGTGAGGCCAAATAAGTTTTGACCTCAGATATACCCTTGGAATCATCTACAGTGATGATTATATCATCAACATAAATAAGGAGAATAACCATTCCTTTTTTCCGTCTATGTATAAAAAAAAAGATAGATTTACCGAGTTTCTTGTGAAATTTATCTTTTTAGGACCATGCTGAATTTATTGAGCCACGCCCGAAAAGATTGTTTTAGACCATAGATAGATTTTTTAAGATGACATACAAGAGACTCTCGCTCACGCTCAAAACCAGAAGGCTGCTGCATATAAACCATCTCGGAAGATCGCCATTGAGAAAGGCATTCTTCACGTCTAGCTGATGTAGAGGCCAATCACGGGTAACCGCAAAAGAGATCAAGACACGAATAAGAGTGAGTTTAGCCACCGGAGAAAAATTCTTAGCATAGTTGATACCGTATTTCTGAGTATAACCTTTGGCAACAAGATGAACTTTCAAACGAGATGCCATCAGAATTATGTTTGATATCAAAGACCCACCGGCAACCAACCATCTTTTTCTGTGAAGGGAGGCTGATCAGATTCCAAGTATGATTAGACCTCAGTGCCTGTAATTCTTCCATTAAAGCACTATGCCAATCTGGATGACTTATAACTTCCTAAACAGAGTTAGAAAAGGAAACAATAGCCAAGGAAGAGACAAACTGATATGGAACTGGAGTAAGACGATGATATGAAATAAATGAAGTAAGAGGAAGAGAAGCAGTGCATGTTCATTTAGCTCTGCGAAGAGCCATTGGTAAGTCGTCGCAAAAACCATCAGAAAGAGAGAGAGGTGAAGGCTCGTCAGCTTCCAGCTGTATATATGAAGGAGGAGATTCAGTATATGTAGTTGAATGTATCTCTGCTCTCGGTTGACGACTATAAAAATGCGTAACCAGAGGAGGAGGATGAGGAACTTCGACAGGAGTAGATTCAGTCTGAATTGGTTGGTCATATAGAGGTATACGAAATGGCGGCGGCGGCGGGACATGAGAAGGACTTTTTGCTGGAGGGGTAAAAAGGCCGATCCTCAAGAAAGGTGGCATCACGAGAGACTACGATATTGGATATAGAAAGAAGCAGGAAAACGTAACCTTTTTAAGTCCTAGAATAACCAACATATATATATTTGACAGCCTTATGATCCAATTTATCATAAGTTAATCGGTGATTATGAATGTAGCAAACACATCCAAAAACTTTAGGAGGAAGGGAAAAAGGGTCTTAATCGGAAAATAAAATAGAGAACGGTATTTGGTTTTGAAGAATCGTGGAAGGCAAGTAATTAATCAAAAAACATGCAGTAAATAAGGCAAAATTCCAAAGGCGTTTTGGGACATACATGTCAAGCATAATAGAATGAGTAACGTTAAACAGATGGCGGTTTTTTCTTTCAGCAATGTCATTTTGTTGTGTATATGAGCATGAAGTTTGATGAATAATCTCACAGGATTAGCAAAACGTTTGAAAAATACTACTCATTTATTCTTTTGCATTATCAGTTCTTAGAGTTTTAATATACATATTAAACCGATTAACCACTTCATTAATAAATATTTTAAACACATGCGGTAATTAAGATCGATCACATAAAAGAAATAGCCATATCGTTCTAGAGCGATCATCAATAAAAGTGACAAAATATTTGTAGCCAAATATGCTAGTATGCTTGTAAGGACCCCAAATATCAGAATGGACTAACTCAAATATCCGAAAACTACGTTTATTAACTAAAGGAAAAGAGAAATGAAAATGTATCCCCAAAATACACGACTCGCATGAAAAATCAGATAAAGAGAAATCATGTAACATAGTACGTAGCATAGGAACAGATGGATATTCAAGACGTCGATACCATCAAATGGTAGAAATAGCAGCAAATGCGGAAAGTGGCACATCCAAGTAGTACAATCCATTAACTTCTTTACCCCACCAATCTGCTCCTTTGTCTGGTTGCTCTGAATCACAAAGTAATTAGAAGAGAAAGCTATTGAACAGTTGCAATCATTGGTAAAGCGATGGAAAAATAAAAGATCTGTACGAAGTGAAAGAACAACTAAGACATTTTTAAACAGTAAAGAAGATGTCACATAACTATTGGTACAACTACGAATAGGAATGACTTCCCGTTGGCAATGGAAATGAATTTATGCAAAATGGAAAACACAAAGTTAGAAGCCGTATAAGTCATGTGGTCTGAAGGTCCGGAGTCAAGGACCTAAGGGTTTGACTGAGATACTAGAGCTATACCTAATGTGGTTAAGTTGACAGTAAAAACATAAGAGAATACATTGCAGGTGCTGCAAATCTTCTAGAGAGATCTGCGAGGATCATGACACTGGCTGTTGGGTCGCTGTGGATGGAAGAGCCGTACTCTATCGTCCAGTAGGAGTCTGATCCAGATAGACATGTTTCACCCAACAGAATTGATTTATATGGTTTGTACGACCGCAATGAGAGCAATAAAGGGAACTGCGACCACATCCGCGATCCCGTCCTCCATAACCCCGAATACCAATAGGAGCTTGGTCATTACCAGAGGGAGATCCTCGGCCACAGCCCTGAGCAACACGGGCAGAAGATGGAGCCTCCACTGTAGAAGCACATGGTGAAAGGACACAATAAGTAGCAGTGAGAATATTAATCAGGATAGACGTACCGTCCTGAGAGAAAAAAGGAGTGAACTCCATCCAAGTGAGACTTCATCTTAGCCAAGTAAAGAGTCCCAATAAGAGACTCATGCTGCCTCTTGGTAATGGCTGGATCAGAGGAGATGAGTTGATATATGTTCCATTCTCCTAGAAGACCCCGGAACCAGGACCCAAAGACATGCAGATCATTATCTGAAGTAGCGGTAATGAGTTCATTGAAGATATCATATAGCCGCTGAAGGCTATCTTCCGAAGAGTAAAAAGATTTGAGATGGAACCACATTTCCTTCGCAGTAGGGAGATACATAATAACCCGATAATAGCTGGACTCTATAGAGTTTGTAAGCCAAGCGCCGACTTTGCTATCATTTTAAGACCAAGATAAACACTGCATATCGGAGGTTGGTGGAGCTTCTTAAAAGAGATGGTGATGAAAGCCTCTGTTTTTAGGGCTCGTTCAATGGCGTGCGTTCATTCTAAAACATTATTAGAGCAAGACGGTGTCAAGGTAGTAAGACAGAGATTTGTAATTGGAAGAAGAAGGATCAATGTTATTGTCTGTCATATTGAACAATGCACACAAAGAGCACAAGCAATAAAAAGTGCAGATCTAGCACATAAAGAGCGAGAGAAAGATACACATCTCAAGATCAATTCATCACGGGATTTCGAGTCAGCGGGAAAATCAAGCAAGACGAGGACAAAGGCATCGAGGCCTGGAGGCGAGGCGTCCTGAAGGCGATGCGAGGTGATCTGGAGGCTAGGCGAGGTCCAGAGAGGCGATGCCAGGCGATCTGGAGGTGTCGAGGGCCCGAGGTGATGCGAGGTGAAGCGGGGTCTGGGGGCGAAGCGGTCTGAAGGTGAGACGAGTCGAAGGCTGAGGCTTGGAGAGGACGGGAGGAGGAGGCGAGAGGAGAGAGAGAGAGGAGGGCTACAGCTAGGTTTTCCCCCCTTAAGGATTAGGGTTGGGGTTTAGAAGACATGTTCTGATACCATATTAAATGTTAAAAGAGAGGAGAATTAGATATTTTATTATGTGACCAATGGTCTATTTATATAGGGATTACTTACTTGATATTCAAGTATCATGGTACAATGCACCCTAATAACAACATATTCTAAACTATTCCAACAAAATTTATTCCTGTTTACTATCGTGATGGATGAGATTACTAGAACTATACAGGATGAGGTACCTTGGTGTATATTATTCGCTGATGATATTGTTTTGGTAAATGAGAAGAAAATTGAGGTTAATGCCAAATTGTAGTTATGGAGGCGAACGTTGGAATCTCGGGGTTCAGATTGAGCAGGTCCAAGACATCATATATGCAATAAAAATTTAGTAAACAGAGAAGTAGAGACCACAGTGGTATAACACTGGATGGATAAGAGATATCATCGATCGATCAGTTTAGATATCTAGGTTTCATCATCCCAAAGGATGAGAAGATCGATGGCAATGCCAACTAAAGGATCCCGATTGGGTGATTGAAATGGAGGAGTGCAATATAGATTTTGTGCGATCGCAACTTTTTGTTAATTAATGTTGAATGAGAAGTTTTATCGGAGCGCTCTTCGGCCTGCCTTATTATATGGTACAGAATACTGAACTTCTAAGAAGTATCATATACAGAAGATTCACGTAGCGGAAATGCGCATGTTTCGTTGGATGTGTGGTAACGCCAGAAAAGATAAGGTGCAAAATGAGAATATTAGTGCAAAAGTTGATATAGCACCTATGGAGGAGAAGATGCGGGAAAACCGGTTAAGATAATTTGGTTATGTATGACGCAGGCCTATGAAAGCACCGGTTTGACGAATGAATTTTCTCGATATAAGTAATGTTAAAAGGACGAAAGGGAGACCGAAAAAACGTGGATGGAGGTAATACGAAAAGATATGTTTTCCAAAGGCCTCGATGAAAGTATATTGTTCGATAGAAGTGAGTGGAGGCGGAGGATTCATATGCTGGACATGGCATGATTCTCATGTTGGTTCATGTAGCCTACCCATATGCTTGAGATAAAAAAGCTCAGTTGTTGTTGTTGTAGTCTTAGAACCAGAAAACTGTAAGGTTATGTTTTGCGAAGTTACATTTTTCTGCGAAGAATACTGATGGAGGCGCGTTTCCGGTCTCCTTCAGATGTTGTCTCCCGTTGATCTGCCGATAGCTGCGATTGACGGCTGGGATTTGATCTCTTGCAATGTGTGGATCTCAATGGGTTGGAGGAGATTTGCGCCGAGTACCTGTAAGGAAGTCCCGGGGTGGTTTGGTACCACCGAGGACCCTCCGACGATCAAGTCAGTAATAAGATCCGAGCAGAGTAACGGCTTAGTGGAGTAAAAAATGGCTTACTTGATCCCTCTGGGAGAGGGGTTTATATAGCGGCAGCAGCATGCAGGGGCAGACGCGAGAATCACGCTGGCCGTTATGCTCCCGACGTCACGCCCGCGTGATAAGCGGATCTTCCCATTAATGGCGAGACAGGCTCGTTAATGGCGTGGAACGTGGGATGTGTCCGGCGGAGATCTCATGCATGACGAGATTCTCAGAGCGGCGGTTACGCGTGCGAGTGGCACCGTCGGTCGGTCGATGAGACCGAGGAAAATGGCCTCGGCGGGAGAGCTCGGGGGCGAGCGGGAGAGCCGAGGCATCTTGGTCCTGTGATAGCTCGGAGGAGAGTTGGGAGGCCGATGAAGCCAATTTGTGCATGGGGCTCTGAGGAGAGCCAGCTTGTGCTTGCGGGTCGGGCACAGGGATGGCCTGGTTGGCCCCTGTAGGCTCTTTTTTCTGAGCTTTGGGACGCGTCATCTGATCTGGGAGATCGCCGATATCGAGCATCATCAAATACGCTCGGCTCATGCGACACATTTTGTTTTGATCTCTCTTTAAGACACGGCTGTACATTAATGCAACACAGTTACCTTAAACCTGCACATTCACAAAGATTTAAAGTGAGAATACAATATTTGATCAAATCCATACAGGGGTATGTGGACATATATATGCCTGCATGAAAATTCTACTCATTATACTCCTACACTGATTTAAATTTAACCTGCCAGCAGTATCTAAATTAGATGTCAAACTAAAAAAAACTAAGATTATACAAAACCGACATTAAACTTGAGGGAATCGGAATCTAACACAGAATAATGCGGAGACAAAGAGGGAGGGTACCATGGTTAAGTTTATCTACACTAACTTGGTTATTCCTAAGGTGATTTATTTTTATGGTGAGGATAAAGGTGGATAATTAGCCACCCCAGTTCATTGATAAATGGAAAAAAAAACATTTCTTAAGGAACTTTAGGTCTATTAGCGACGCCTAGTCGACTGCTCGAGAAAGATTGGGTTGAAAGGAGGTATTGGGTAGTTGGGATGATTCCTAGACCGGCATTGTGATACGCAGGTTTATTCTTAATGGGATATCTATACAACAAGCCCGGGTACAGTCATAAGAAAAACAAGCGAAACTCGACTTTGAGAAAGCTTATGGCAATGTCCAACTGGACAAAGGAATTAACTTCTTAAGCAACTGGAAACCCTTTTGATGGATATATGTCCTTGATAATATCTTGAAGGCTGTGAAAGATTTTAAAGTTCTGTAGGTTAAGAAAAAAAGAGTAGAATATCAGGAACACGGTGTTATTCCAATTTTTAACAGTACATAATATCCATCCTCCAAAATGACGAACGACTAGCTCGTAATGGTTGTTTTGGAAATACTAGTAACCAAGTGTATTCAGGCAGATGACAATCAGAAATTACACGGAAGTAAAGTTGATGGAGCTCCTTTTCGGGTCTCCGTCATATGTTGTCTTCCGTTGATCTCGTAGTGGACTTAGTTGATTATCTTCCTTCTCGTGTGGGTCTCAATGGGTTTTTGGAGGAGGAAGTGAGGTGAGAGAGTGGCTGCCGATTACCTGCAAAGAAGTGCCGGGGTGGTTTGGTACCACCAAGGACCCTCCGACGCTCAAGTTAGTGATGAGATCCGAGAAGAGTAACGGCATAAAAGTGTAAAAGATGGCTTACTTGACCCCTCTGTGATGGGGGTTTATATAGTGGCGGTAGCACACAGTGGCAGGCGCGAGAATCTCGCCGGCAGTTACGCTCCCGACGTCATGCCCGCGTAATAAGCGGATCGCCAGTTAATGGGGATCGTGATGGCGTGGAACGTGAGATGTTGCCGGCGGAGAATCCGCGTATGGAGAGATTTGCGGAGCGGTGGTTACGCCTGTGAGTGGTGGAGTTGGTCGGTTGGAGGGACCGAGGAAGACGGCCTCGGCTGGGGAGCTCAGAGGCGAGCACGAGGGCCGAGGTGTCTCGGTCTTGCGGCAGCTCGGGGCGAGCTGAGAGGCCGAGGAGGCCAATTTGCAAGGGGTTTGAGGAGAGCCAGCTTGGGCTTACAGGCCGGGTACGGGGGTGGCCCGGTCGGTCCCTGTGGGCCCTCTCTTCTGAGTTCTGGGACACGTCATCTACCACGTGTCCTAATCTTGGAGATCGCCAATATTGAGCATCATCATTAGCCCCCCACTCTTGTCCCGACCAGCTAGTGGGTTGGGTCAAGAGTGGATTGCCGGGCCGTCTAGGGTAAGCTCCCTCCTAAGGTTTCGTCGGGACGCGTCCCCGGGCTGTCAGCTGTCTTTTCTGCCGGCTTATCGGGCGAGATCTCTGCATTTAGGGAAGGTGCGTCAGTTCGTGCGTCTTGCCACTGAAGTGACGGTCCACGTGTCGAGCGTCGGTTGGCCGATGCGGCGTGTGCAGACCTGTGGACTGATGGGGCGCAGCCCAGTGTGGGCGTGACATGTGGAGCGATCGGTCGTCGAGTTGATTTCGATCACTTGCCGAGTGTGCCAAGCGCTGCTGAGAAGGAGGCATCTCCATGGCCTCGAAGTCGAGGGGGGATTACTCAGACTTGCATAGACCTGATGTCTCTTGTTGGGGCTTCGGATCCGCTGCATGTGATGGGCTCAGTGGCCTCGTTATGAGGGCTACAAAACCGCAGCGTCTGTTGGGCAGGAGGATGCCTGCTGGGGATGACCGAGTAGGGAAGTTGCTCGGTTGATCTTGGCGAGAGCCTTGACCCCTGGCGTTGCGAGTAGGGAAGCTACTGGCCAGGGATAGTCGAGTCTGGAAGGACTTTGATCCTTGTCTTTGTTGGGTAGGAAGCTACCCACCGGGATGCGCCGAGTAGGAAGGGGCTCGGCGGCCTCGCGAAGAGGACTTCAGATCCTCAGCGTCTGGTGGGCAGGAGGACACCCGCTGGGGATGCGCTGAGCAGGAAGGAACTTGGTGGCCTCGCGATGAGGGCTTCAGACCATCAGCGTCTGAGGGGCAGGAGGATTCTCGCTAGGATGCGTCGAGCAGGAAGGAACTCGGCGGCCTCACGATGAGGGCTTGAGATCCTCAGCATCTGATGGGCAGGAGGATGCCCGCCGGGGATACGCTGAGCAGGAAAGAACTCGGCAGCCTCACGATGAGGGCTTGAGATCCTCAGCATCTGATGGGCAGGAGGATGCCCGCTGGGGATGCGCCGAGCAGAAGGAACTCGGCGGCCTCGCGGTGAGGGCTTGATATCCTCAGCGTCTGATGGGCAGGAGGATGCTCGCTGGGGATGCGCCGAGCAGAAGGAACTCGGCGGCCTCACGGTGAGGGCTTGAGATCCTCAGCGTCTGATAGGCAGGAGGATGTCCGCTGGGGATGCGCCGAGCAAGAAGGAACTCGACGGTCTCGCGATGAGGGCTTCAGGCCATCAGCGTCGAAGGGGACGTGGGAGGCCTGCTAAGGATGGCCGAGCAGGGTAGCTACTCGGTGCCTCTTGGCGAGGGCTTTGATCCTTGACGCTGGAGGGTCCGTGAGAGGCCTGCGAAGGATGATCGGGCAGTGAAGCTGCGCGGTTGCCTCTTGGCGAGGGCGTTGATCCTTGACGCTGGAGGGGTCGTGAGAGGCCTGCGAAGGATGACCGGGCAGTGAAGCTGCGCGGTTGCCTCTTGGCGAGGGCTTTGATCTCTAGCGTCGTGGGTAGGCAACTACCAGCCTGGGATGATTGAGCGGGGTAGCCGCTCGGATGCCTCTTATGAGGGCTTTGATCCCTGGCGTCGTGGGTAGGGAGCTACCAGCCGGAGATGACCGAGCGAGGGTCGGGCTTGGTTGCCTCTTGCGAGGGCTTTTGACCCTTCAGGATGGGGACCGAGCAGGGTTGCTGCCCAGTGCCTCTTGGCGAGGACTTTGATCCCTGTCGGTTGTGGTAGGAAGCTACCAGCCGGGGATAGCCGAGCAAGGACCCGACTGCCTCTGTGAGGACTTTGGTTCTTGGCGCGGGAAGAGCTATAGAGCTGTAAGAAGCCTACCAAGGACCCTTGGCCGGGCAGGGTTACTGCCCGGTGCTTCTTGGCGAGGGCTTTTGTCTTGAAGGATAGCCGAGCGAGGGATCCTCGGGCTCAACTGCCTCTGGGAGGGCTTTTTGATCCTTGGCGTTGCGGTAGGGAAGCTACCCGCCAGGGATAGCCGAGCGAGAGATCCTCGGGCTCGATTGCCTCTGGGAGGACTTTTTGATCCCTGGCGTTGCGGTAGGGAAGCTACCCGCCAGGGATAGCCGAGCGAGGGATCCTCGGGCTCGACTGCCTCTGGGAGGGCTTTCTGATCCCTGGTGTTGCGGTAGGGAAGCTACCCGTCAGGGATAGCCGAGCGAGGGATCCTCGGACTCGACTGCCTCTGGGAGGACTTTCTGATCCCTAGCGTTGCGGTAGGGAAGCTACCCGCCAGGATAGCAGAGCGAGGGATCCTCGGGCTCGACTGCCTCTGGGAGGGCTTTCTGATCCCTGGCGTTGTGGTAGGGAAGCCACCCGCCAAGGATAGCCGAGCGAGGGATCCTCGGGCTCGACTGCCTCTGGGAGGACTTTCTGATCCCTGGCGTTGCGGTAGGGAAGCCACCCGCCAAGGATAGCCGAGCGAGGGATCCTCGGGCTCAACTGTCTCTGGGAGGACTTTCTGATCCCTAGCGTTGCGGTAGGGAAGCTATCCGCCAGGATAGCAGAGCGAGGGATCCTCGGGCTCGACTGCCTCTGGGAGGGCTTTCTGATCCCTGGCGTTGCGGTAGGGAAGCCACCCGCCAAGAATAGCCGAGCGAGGGATCCTCGGGCTCGACTGCCTCTGGGAGGACTTTCTGATCCCTGGCGTTGCGGTAGGGAAGCCACCCGCCAAGGATAGCCGAGCGAGGGATCCTCGGGCTCGACTGCCTCTGGGAGGACTTTCTGATCCCTGGCGTTGCGGTAGGGAAGCTACCCGCCAGGGATAGCCGAGCAGGGTAGCTGCTGGGCTGCCTCTTAGTGAGGGCTTAAATCTTTGGGCGAGGTGGCCCTCGAGCCGCCGTGGCGAGCCCCCTCTGTGTGACCCCGTCAAGGAAGGGAGTGTCGGTCTATTCGGCCGGTGAGGGCGTTGATGACGGTCGTCGGAGGAGGTTTACCCGCGCCTCCGGTGAGAGGGGGGGCGGCGGCTGGTATCCGGATCTTCAGGGTGATCGCTTGCCATGGGGATGGAGATCGGAAGTCCAACTTTGTTTTTTTTTTTTGTGGAGTTTCGGTTCCCACAGACGGCGCCAACTGATGGAGCTCCTTTTCGGGCCTCCGTCAGATGTTGTCTTCCGTTGATCTCGCAGTGGACTTAGTTGATTATCTTCCTTCGCGTGTGAGTCTCAATGGGTTTTTGGAGGAAGAGGTGAGGTGAGGGAGTGGCTGCCGATTACCTGCAAAGAAGTCCCGGGATGGTTTGGTACCACCAAGGACCCTCCGACGCTCAAGTTAGTGATGAGATCCGAGCAGAGTAACGGCATAAAAGTGTAAAAGATGGCTTACTTGACCCCTCTGTGATGGGGTTTTATATAGTGGTGGCAGCACACAGTAGCAGGCGCGAGAATCTCGCCGGCAGTTACGCTCCCGACGTCACGCCCGCGTAATAAGCGGATCGCCAGTTAATGGGGATCGTGATGACGTGGAACGTGGGATGTTGCCGGCGGAGAATCCGCGCATGGCGAGATTTGCGGGGCGGTGGTTACGCCTGTGAGTGGTGGAGTTGGTCGGTCGGAGGGACCGAGGATGACGGCCTCGGCTGGGGGAGCTCAGAGACGAGCACGAGAGCCGAGGAGTCTCGGTCTTGCGGCAGCTCGGGACGAGCTGAGAGGCCGAGGAGACCAATTTGCAAGGGGTCTGAGGAGAGCCAGCTTGGGCTTGCAGGCCGGGTACGGGGGTGGCCTGGTCGGTCCCTGTGGGCCCTCTCTTCTGAGTTCTGGGACACGTCATCTGCCACGTGTACTAATCTTGGAGACCGCCAATATTGAGCATCATCAAAAGTAAAGAACAATGATTTGAGGCAGCAGTGTCGGCATGTTGCCAAATGACTTAGTGTACTATTCGCCAATCAAGATTACCTGTCAAGGGGATCTGATTCAGAAACTTTTTTAAATAGATAGTTGCTGCAAGTCCTTTCAGCCATGGTAATTAAATCTCAGTCCATCCCGATCCCAAAAATGACCATCCAAGTACCGATACCGAGATTGATACCGAGTTCTTAAACCTTGCTACCAGGTTTACCGATTGATTAGTGGGGTTCCATTATTATGTTTATTAGTGGTTTTTGTGAACTTATTACTGAGGGAATATTTTGGTCCCTTACAGCATTAAGTACTTAAAGAGTACCAAAAAGTAAATATTTAGATGTATCTATAAAAACTATTCTAGACATCATTAATTCCTTAAAAGTTGTCAAAATTTTAATAGTGATTTTTGGTATTTTTCTTAAAAGAGTTCAACAATTTTAAAAAATTCTTGTAATCAAACGATCAATGACACAATATTTCGATAAAGACGAGTCCAAGTGCATTGGTCCATTTGAGATATTAGAACGAGTTGTTGCAGTGGCATACAAGGCTGCATTCCTCCTGAGTTGTCCAGCGTCCACAATATGTTTCAAATATCAATGTTGACAAAGTATATATGTGCCAGATTCATCTCACATAATAGAATACAAATCATGACAAATTAGAGATAATCTCTCCTATGCCAAAGTTCCAGTGCAAATTCTTGACGAAAGGAGGAACAAGTCTTGCTCAGAAGGGTGATTAATTTGGTTAAAGTCCTATGGAATTAGAATTCCGACAACGAAGCCACTAGGGAAATCAAGGAGAAGATAATACAAAAATACTTTTTTCTGCCACAATTTGTCTATCCAAAAGTTCTAAAGAGATAAATACCATGGGCCCACCCGTTTAACACTATTGTCTAGGTGTTGTGAGTCCTACCATTTTGTCTTTTGGATAAATTTTTGGATATACAAATTGCGAGTAGGAAAAATATTGCTCGAGATAATATAGAGATGCCCGCACTTGTTCGAGAATCGAGGTATGTAAGCTCAAGTTTTGAGGATGAAACTTTTGTTTACGGCGGATATGATGGTCCCCCCCCCGCCCCCCTATTTGTAAAAAGCACAAAGAACACATTCAAATAAGAAAATTTAATAGTGCAATCGATAAAAGATTAAAAAAAATAGAAAGAAAAAAAAACCCTTCTCTAAATTAATTTCTTTTTAACGTGAGCCATTGTGATTTTTTTTTTAGCCGGAGGAAACGAAAAGTTGCTAAACATATCAAACACAATAGCATTAAACATCTCAAGAGCAAGCTTCTGTTGTATTATTATTTTCCACTTAGAATCAAATCAATTGAGGTTTTTTTCTTAAGATAATCAAGATTGAGTTGTTTTTAAGCACCGGAAGAAGACTCCTCGCCATTTTCTTTTTCTGTAAAGGAAAAAAAGAAACACATTGATGACATTGAAACAAATAGTTTTGTGACTTATCTATATATCCAAATCTAATCTATCTAAAAGACTCTACTAAATGAAAATGAGCAAAAGTTGTGGTAGTCCCCGTTTGACATATGCACTCTTTTTATTTTTATTTGCTTTTTCACATGATGTAAAACTTATTTGATGATAAGAGTAGATTTCATAAGAAAAAATATAGCAATATCATGTTATCTTCCACACCATTTATTACGATTTTCTCTCTCATGTTATTAATTTACATTATTCTTTAAAATTTAAGCTCATTTATTAGTTATTATTTAAAAATTGAGTAGTAAAAGGAGACTCCTCGTCTTTCATCCAAAAAGTCGGCAATTCTAATTAAGTGTTTTTTGGGGATTTTTATTTTTGTAGAAAAGTCATCGTATTCCATTAACAAATATTTTGGAAAAACATATTACATAACTAGTTAAGCTTTTTGATATGATAAGGACGCTATAATTACATCAGAATTAATGAAAAGCTAATAATGAATTTAATTAAGAAAGAACTTATATTTATTTCAATATTTTAAAAGCTGAAGTAAGTTATTAATGTTGATGATAAAATTTTAGGGATTTTCACTAAAAAAGCCCTTCATATTTCGCTAAATACTTAAAAAAAACTTCCATACTACATATTTAATTAAAACACCTCTCATACATTTAAATTGAACCAAAAAAACCCCAACAAGTTAGAAAAAGAATATTTTTGATATTCATTATTCCGTTAGGAGGTTAACAGTGAGTATCATATAAAGGTTTTAAAACCTTCCCATCCCTTCTTATTTTTCCAATTTTCTTAGTTTTCCTTCTAAATTGGCTTTAAGATTAGGATTTTGATAAAAAAAACTCTTAAATTGATCATGAAAACCGGCCGGTCTTTCTCAACCTTCTCTAGCAACAAGTTTATTGAGTGCGGTTGTGATATGTGTAATTTATTGCACAATTTTATGTCCTTATTTATCTCATTTGATATATTTAATACAGCTCAAGATGTGTTTTGATGATAATTGCATATTATAGGGTCTCAAGCAAAAACACACAAAAAACGATTTACACGCATTCAACGTAATCAAGTTAATAAAGAAACTGATACAAAAGATGAGCTAAAGAACCAAGCAGACATCCAAAGGATTTAACACATGGGATCAAATGACCAGACCAAAACTGAGCCAGTGTGGGACCCACAGTTCAGCTAAAAGCTTAATTAGACCGGTTTAAAGCCGCTAAACTTTGAGAAAGCTTCTGAAATTTCACGTGCGACTCATGAGTTCATAATTATTTATTTTTATCTCTTGTAATTGGACAAGAGCCCTATATATACCGCTGTAGATTTATTTTAGAATTTTATCTCTTCTTTTACTCTTCAAGCCGTTTAGGGTTTGCTTGGAGAAGATCAAAAAGGTTTGTAAGGATTTTTAGTTACTTTAAATTAAGAATTCTAATTATTCTTGTTTTGCTTTTTATTTAATTATGAGTAGCTAGTTTATTATGTACCAAGGGTGATGAATCTAGGTAGACTATGTGTAGGATGATTATGATGAGTTTTTCTATATGCTTTCATTGATGGATCTTGATTTATATGATATGATCTTTTATTTGTTGTTTTTCTTTGATAAGTTATGATGCACTTGCTTATAATTTATGTTTGGTTGATGCAAAGTGCAGATCTATATCATGTTAAATTAAAATTGATAAAAACTAGATTTTTACGATACAAGTACAGGTTTTGAATGCATCTTTGATGGGATATCATGTGATGCATATATCTCATACTTAGTCACACAAAATTTTATGTTTGTTATTATAGAGATTTACTTAACCTAATAACAGTCATAAATTATGATATTTAATTGATGAGTGATTTTGCCAAATTGTTTATGCTTTCTTTTGATTGATGAATTATGTTGGATGTCATATTATTTATGCTTTTGTTGTCTAATTCTTGAATATTAAAAATAGGATTTTTACTTGAAAAACAAATCTTGAATTTGCTTCTCATACATTTATTTAGAGGATGTTACCCTTTTATTAATTAATTTTATTAAAGTCTTTATTTTTATTTTTGCAATTAGTTATAAAATAATCATCCTTTCATAAAAAAAGATTTAATTTTTAATTCACCTGGATTTAGTTAAATACCTCTTTTCTGTGGATTCGATCTGCTCTTGCACACGTGCTACAATGCGACCGTGCACTTGTGGATATAATAATAGGACTACTAAAAATAACCTATTAAGTTTTTGGCGCCGTTACATGAGAACCTGGGTTTATTGAATTGAATTTAATGAAATATATTTTTTATTTATAATTATTTTTATTATTTTTAGTTCTATTTTACATTTTGCTGGTTTTGAAAAAAATTAAATATTTTTTTCTTAGTTTCTATTAATTTTTTCTTTATTAAATTATTTAAGTTTAAAAAAAATAATTTCAAAATAAATATTAATTTAAAATATTAATTTTTTTAAAATAAAAAAAAGAAATGGATGACGAACATGCAAAATCATGTTTATATGATTTATATTATCCAGTTAATCGATCACTTGGATCTTGCATTAGAGCAAATACATATAGGAACGGTTTTAATTCACTTGATACAACTATAGCCACCAATGATGTGAGGTTAAATGCTACGCTAGATTTTATTATGCAAAAGATAGAGGTTTTAGAAATTAACAATTGGGTTCCTAGTAATAAATCTTTTCAATCTTTTTACACTAATTACCAAGATCCATGTCATTCTTATAAGGAGTGTCCATTCTTTGATTGGAGGACCCAACCAAATTATTGTTGGAATGAAGGTATGTATTCGGAAGTTTCTAACTACAATTTAGGCCAACAATTCTTACCAAACTCTTACTATAATGTTGATTCTCCATTCAATTCAATTCAAACTGGCACAACTTTCACTCCACAAAATTTCATAAACCAAACATTCCTATTATATCTATACCATGATGTTGACGCTCTTTACGATCAAATCTAATCCTACCAAATTTTCACACCTTTTTTAAATGCTGACAAGAAATAAAGAGTTTCACGTTGCAATCTGAATTTAAATCTTTCATTGAAACTTTTCACAAATCAGGTTTAATTTAGAAAAAGGGTTAGCAGATTTTACATCCAACGTGGCTGCATTCATGCAAATGTCTGAACAAACACTTATAATCCAAGAGGAAACAAAGAAAATGCATGATATGCTTGATATACATATCGCTGCTATGAGTAGTGAGAGAGCACAAGGGTCCTTTCCTAATCAAACCGACATTAATCCTAGTAACCTCGACATCTTAGATTTGGAAAGCCAATCAACCAGGTTATACAATCAGCCGATTGAGGATATTATAATCGACGAAATGTTTGAAGTCGAGAAGTTTGATTTTACCGATTGCTGCAAGAAATTTTTTGGGGACAATACTTTTGATTTTGATTGATGAAGCTTGTATAAATTTTTTGAGGAAGATGTTGATGAAGAACCAATAATAACAGGTAATATTTTTGAGAAGCTCTTAAATAAAGAAGCCACATCTGTGGATGAAACAAGCCCACCCATGAGTAAATTTGAGGAGAAGGAAACTGTATTGCAAGATCAGGGATATGACAAAATTTTTAGAAAAAAGTCTACAAGAATAATAGAGAATAGGGAGTCAGCCGATGTCAACGATTGTTACTTCAGACATGATTTTGAGGAGAATTTTAAGAATGGACTCAACCTGATGGATGAGTTAGACTCACCAAATTATCAAGTAAATTGAGAACATCCTCTCGAGCCTTTAGCAGATGAACCTAACCATATAATACTTTCGGTCATCACTATATCCAATCAATCCAAAGTGCAAGATAAAATTTTATCTTTGACTCCGATAACTGGATCACTAATTATCCCATTTGTTCAAACAACTCTTGAGGACTTTGATCGCATCCTTCGAAATAGTAATAAATTAGTGCAGTTTGCAAACTCCAGATTTAGACTTCGAACCATTATGACCGATTAGTTTATTCAGCTAAGATAAATTTACAAGTTTGTTCACCAACATACAAATACCACGTTAATTCCGTGTATATCAAGTTTAGATTGTTAGTTGATACTTATTGTTATAATTTGTTTTATTACTTCTGCATGATCATAAACAAAATTTTTGAGTGGTTAATATTAACGTTTAGATTAGACAAAGCGTTATGTAAATTAAATTTCTTTTCTTTTTCTTTATTTTATTTCTTTTTTAGGGTTTTAGTTTTTTATATAAAAATTATCTTAACTCTCCCCACTTATTTATACACTTTATTTGATGCCAAAACCCAACATAAAAATAAGAAATAAGAAATAAGTTGCAGGGTATGCGGTACAAAGCAGGGATTGGAATTCCATTATCATACAGCATATCAGTGGCCGGCCACCGCCCGTTAGCGGTTAGATGAGAGCAGAATCTCCCAAATTTTTGGGATTTGTAAATTTGTTCTTTATTAACCCTGTTTATCAATCTTAATGGGTTCATCTGTGCCTGGATTAATTTCACTACATTATTTTATAGTTGTGTTAGCATTGAACATTGTAGTGTTTGTTCTTTACTCAATTGTGAGTGTGACTAGTAAGATGAGTGAGGGATCTATATTGAGGATAATGTCGAAAATAAGCGTGGGGGTGGTTTGCATGGTTTTTTCTTCTTTTCATTTTTCTTAATTTTTCTTTTTTGTAGGTTTAAATTTTTTTTAAAAAAAATGTGTTTTCGAGTCAAGTTAGATAGTGGGGGTATACTTAGATTCAAAATCTGAAGATTTAGGTTGATAGGTTAGAAATAACTAGTGCTTAAGTTTAGAAAGTGAAAACGCGAAAAATAATCCTTTTAGAATCTAATGGTAGCAAATATACACCTTTTCTATACACTACACATGTCTTGGGTCATTGGGAACTAGATCAAAGGCTTAAGGCTTGAAATGTCCCCTACCTAGATAAAAAAAATATATGTAAAAAGAAAGAAAGAGAAAAGAAGCAAAAGACGTGTATAGTAGGTAGTCTAAACTACTAAAGGGTGCCGAATTTTTTTTTATGCGGTATAATAAGTTTAGTTTTGTGATTGCTTAGGATGAATAAATATTCAGTCTTTAGGGGCGCTTCATCACCTAGTGTTTTAGACCATCTGGTTTGCGAGTCACTGCTGGAGGTACTTGGTAGCTGCAAGACTAGATATCATAAAACCAACACAACGAGTAATTGGTTGATTCAAGCCTAAGCAAGCCGGGGTGAGCGCACTGAAAGGTGTTGTTTATAAAATGTAATTGAATAAAATGGAGACATTGATGGTTTTGATTCGACACTCTTGAGGCCGATGGACACCATCTCGCATGAATACAAAGGTGTATAGAAGCTTAAGTTAGGCTATAGTGATGAGTGAAAAATAAGGTTGTATGTAACAACCTTGTTTTTATTATAATACTTTTTAATTAACAAAAATATATTTGTTTCGAAATGATTCGTTTTCTAAAAAGAAAAGGTTTTGAAAGAATTTTTTAAAAAGATTTATTTTGATTTCTTTTAATATAAAGAATTTATTCGATTTTTTTTGAAAAGGAGAATTTTAAAAGGAGAATTTGTTTTATTGAAAGAAAAATATTAATTAGTTTAAGAAAATGATTTATTCCATTTATCTTTTAAGTTATTCTCTTTTGAAACTCTCTATATATTTGTTTTTATTATACGCAATAATAAGCTTGTATCCCATTGGTTAATCCATTTCATTGCTAGTCCATAGATTATAGGTTTGAATTTCAATTTTTTAAAACCCGTTCATAATCTACAAATGACGTCTTATCTTTTTAACTCCCAAAATTGATTCATAATAAATTAGATTATTATGAAGAATTATGGTGAAAATAAATCCCTCTTTATATTTCATATTCCTCCTTCCTTCTCATTCTTCCACAAAAATTCAGAAAATCAATAGCTAAAGCTCATAGCTCCCCTTTCTTCTATTTTGCTTCCTTTGGGTCTCATAGCCGCCAGAGTTTCTTTCTACCGTTAGGATAAAAAAATGGCGAGCCGGTTGTTATACCGACTCACACAATCCGTAAGTTCCCTCCGTCTCTCTCTCTCTCCCCCTCTTAGCTTTCCTCTCGATGAATCTCTTCCGCTTGCTATGCCTTTACATTGTTTATACTTGCATATAACTTCGGTAATTCTCATGTTTAAATAACGAATACAAAACAAAGTGATAGTATAATCCCTTATGTTAATTTTAATATATATGTCATGAATGATTCATTTGCATGTCTGCATGCTTTCCATATTTTATTGCTCGCTGTTTTTATTTTATTTTATTTATTTTTAAGAGAAAATAGAGTTTCAAATAAATACCATGTTCTTGTCAATCTCAAATACGATCCCGGAATACTTGGATCTTTCCAATAAAATTTTAGGGACCAAGATATATTTTTAATAGCCGATATTTACAAGAAAAACTAGGTCTAACTATTCTATAGATTTTTACACACGCTTTTAGTTAAAAGAGATAATTTCAGATCGAACCGCAAAATGATTTAGGAATTACGTCGCTATTTTTAAACACAGAAAACTGCTTTTATCGGTCATCTTTGAGGACACCTAACTCGATCTACCGATGTCCAATTTAGCAAACTCAAGTGTTTTAGAAATCTAGATCGAAAGATCTAGATTTTCTTAGTTATACCGATTCTCTAAAAACCGACGTAAAATATAGAAAACCGCGTCATAAAATTATGTGATGAATCTGGACAGAATTCGTCTTGATTCATGCACTGTTTTTAAATACGACATAACTTGAGCATCAAGAATCCAAATCGTGCGGAACTTAATTGTTTGGATAAGTAAAATGAAAGACCTAAAAGTTTCTAGTAATTTCCAAAACCTGAAAATCGACGGAAAATAGCTCAAACTGTGTTTTAAAAATGTGTGATGGTGCTGGACAGATTTTGATATATTCTGTGCGACGATACGAAAATATGTATATCTCCCAAACCACTAGTCGTAATTAGGTGAGATTTGAACTCATGTTTGCATAACACTTATGGCTATATTTTTCTTTTATAATCTGAATTTGATTGACTTGAGTAATTAGTCATACATAAAACTTCTTTACATCATTATTTCTGATCGTTACTTGAATAATATACTTATCTCATTTCATGCTCTGTGACTGCTTATTTATTTTATCTACATGACTTGTGTGATAAAACCTATTGCATGCTTGACTCGACTCGACTCAAAACCATGAATACGTAATGACTTGATATGAATACTTGAACTTGATATGAATATTTGAAATTGACATGAACTCGACTTGAACTTGTAACCCTCAACATATTCATGGATTCGTGTAAGACTTGTATCATTATTCACAGTTTAACATACGCAAGGTGTTGGGGTAGTTTGAGTGTGAATCTAATGGAATCTCAGGGGTCTCATTACTAACATTCATTTTGCCGTGTTACCGGGTTAAAACGGTATATTCATGTTGTTGTGATATCGGGCTGAAATAGTACATTACTAACTCTTAATTCAGACTCGTGTTTCCTTACCCCTGGGCCCTATCCTTGGGTTTGAGAATACTCCCGCGGTACTTGACGCCCACATCGAACTAACATTAGGTTAGATTACCTTTGTAGACACCTTTTAGGATACATTGACATTCACTTCATGTTCACTATATACATTTATTACATGCTTATGTTGACTAACATATACTATACTACATTACTATGCTTATGTTGTTAGGAATATGTATGTCCTAAAGGCCATTATTGATGATATAGTGGATGCTTGGGCATATATATATATAGGACTCTCTTGCTCGACATGATAGTATGTGATCAGGTTATCTTTATCTTAACATGTAGACTGGTATTCTTTACTGTCTTGCTCTCACATGTTGATAAAACCCTTAGGATATGTACTTGACTACCAGGATTATGATGATATCATACTAGTAGGGCCAGGGTGGTCCACAAGTACATCCTTTAATCAGTTCCTAGTCGTGGGAATATCGAGACCAGGGCATCGATATTCCAGTGTAGACTAGTGTGTACGTTTCTTGTCCTTTAGAGGGCGATGGTTAATCTCACAACCATTGGTGTGTGACATCAAAGATTGTACACATGTGCTCATTGGAGAATGGTACACCGAACATGACTTGCCGAGGACTTTTATATGGTAGTATACCTATTGTCAGATAGCAGTCCTCTGGTGACACTGGTACAGGTTAGTCTGTAGACCCGAGATCGTCATAGAGTCTTGTGTGGCTCACACTGTGCTTTGATTTCCTCCCTACCACGGCTCAAAGGAGTCGTGTAAACAGGTGGATTTTGGGTACAGTCCCGAGTCACATGGAGGCAATGAGCGATAGGAGGGGTTTCGTCTCTCCCGGTATTGGGGGTTGATGTTGCGCTATACTCGATTGGTTATAACTGGAAGTCCCTGGCCAGGGTTGCTACTGAGATTTACTGATAAGTGTTATCAGTAGTTTCTCGAACCGTTATAGGCCAGACATCGGCATGACTTATCACGTTACTGGGGACTGACGTTTACCACCCCCAGACATGATATGCGACATATCATACGCAGAGACCGAACTGTACGGTAGTGTTACCAATAGGCTTCATAGAGACTATGGACGAGCTTGCTTGTTGATCTTCATATCGCTCAATACCTGGGTAGCCGTTACGTCCAGCTAGTACCGCTGACGGCTTGTGGGTGACTGATATGATCATCACCTACTGCTGGCGTATTGACGAGTCTTTAAAGTCCCACACAGAAGTTCCCTGGTTCAAGCGAAACGAAGTAGGACACATATGTGATATGTGTGTGGGCCTGATTAAATACGTGTATGTGATACCGTATTGTAATCTGGCAGTTATCTGTTATCGGTTGGGTTATATGTTATATAACCAGATTGTCGAATTAAGTGTTGATTTGATAATGTGATATACAGATAAATGATATTAGTCGGTCATATGTGATATAACCGGATTATTAAATCAAGTGTTGATTTAATAATGTGATATATATTATATGTGATATAATTATATCTTAACAAATATCATTAGCTCACTAATTATTCTTCATTATATATATATATTAATATATATGATATATAATAATAATAATGATGATGATGATGATGATGATGATGAAGCATGGCTTGATTTTCTATTTTTGAGAAAAATAGAAATGAGGTGTAAATTGAGAGCATGGTTGCAAGCATGTGAGTTATATTTGTTTATTCATCTTGACTCACTATTCAAGCATGGTTGCAATTTTATATTGCAAAATTCCATGCTTGAATGAGTGGGGGTCAAGAGTTGCCATTCATTCTAGTGCTCATTTCAACATTTAGCATATTTCTTGCTTTTTCTCCCATGGTTGCTATCTAGCTTCTTCTTCTTCCTCAAAGTCTTAGTTCAAGCTTCAACCCTCACATGTGATGTGAATCATGAAGCTTGAACACAATCTTGTGAGCTTTTACATCCCCTACTTCACCATCCCACACCAAACTAGCAATTTGGTGTGGTGTGTTTCCTACACTAAAGGAGTTTAGTGTAGAGTTAGCTTGAGCTAGAGGAATTTCGGGTGGATCGTCTTTGGCGTGAAGATCACGAAGGAGGTTTGTTCAACTCAAAGAGGAGCCTTGTAAAGTCGCGTGGACTTCAATCCGGAGCTTTAGAAGAGAAGGACTTGAACTACAAAGGTTGTATGCTCTTTTCTTCTCTTTAGTTCATCACATCACAAAGGCAAAACCTTAATAATCTAGTAAAGATCTTGTTAGTCTAACTTAGCACCTAATAAAAATTAAAATTTGGCATGCTTGATGCCTCTAGAACCTCATGGTGGTGCTAAGGTCGACTTTCATATGTATCATATAGTTGCCATGTATATTACCATATTATAGTTGTTCATGTGTTTATGATTTCCATTCATGCTATATTACGCATTGTTGTTGGGGTAAAAATTTTCACCCTTTTTGTCCAAAAATTCAAAGTCAAAAAATCAAGGTCAACACTCAAGTAAGTAGGCTCAAGCCTAAATCAAGCGGGCCCGAGCCTAAGAAAAGTGGGCCTGAGCCCAAGCATGGGGGCCAGCCCCATGCTAAAAGGAATTGGGCAATAAATAAATTTAATGTAATATTTAGGAAATAAATGTAAATTATATGGGCAAGAAGCCAAATATTGTAAAGACCATGGTTTATGTGCAAAAAGAAATGAGCACACAAGGCATGGGGAGGCATAAGTGTCATTTTGTAAAGCCCAAGGGCCACAATGTAAAGTGTGTAGTCTATAGAAAGCAAACATCATGAAGAAAATGATAACTTTGATTTCTCAATCAACCAAGGCTCCGAGCCTCCTCTCTCTCCTCAAGGTTCTTCATCTTCTTCATTTTTCAATTAAATTTAAAGATTAACCTCTCCTTTTCAAAAACTAGATATAGTTTAGCCATAAATCCATAGAGAGAAGAGTGAATTCTCCATCAAATTCCAAAAAAGAGTGATTTTTACATCCTTTCTTCTTCCTCCTCAAGATCCAAATAGGAAAGAGGAAGAAGAAGGAAAACCCATCTCCAAAACCCCCATTTTTGTAAGATCCAAGGTTTGGAGAAGGGAAAAGGACCCATTTCCGTCATCCAAGATTCAAAATCCAGAGATTCGAAGATCAAGAGAGTTTTTTAGACCAGATTAGAAGAAGGGTGGGGGTGACCCCTGTTTACCGCCGAAGACCGGACTGAGACGCGGATGATGTCTAGCCTGAATTTGGGGGCAGATACTATTTGGACATATCCATCCACCTCTCCGAAGATACCAAGTTGATTTATGGAACTATATATCGGAGGTTTGGATAGATGCGACCGTTTTAGTAGACTTTATCAGATTTCCCATCATTTGTGAGGTGTTTTTGATTGTGGGGATGCTCTTCACTGCAGGCACAAGCCCCCGCAGTTAATTACGTTATCGCATTGCGACAACCACTTTCTCCTTCTCCACTAGTTCATTTCGTGTCGTGTTATGTCTGTTTTATTTTGGTTGTCCGTGGATTGTATACGGAGACTAGTTTATGTTATCGCCCGTAGGGCGTGGATTAGTCTAAATTCGTATATATTAGATTTTGGTTCGGGTCAATAATTTGCTTAACGGGGTCCACGTTGGTAGTTTGGTTTGCCAACGGGAATGAACTTAGGACGTATTTCCCACATTTGTAAGGTCCATCGGTTCATATGAAACTTGAGTTTGATCTAATGATCGTTAGTATTATTTGAGACTAAGACCGATTCAGGAACAAATGAGCATATGGGCTCAATTATTTTAGTTTAAGAATATCACGGTCCAACATTCCTATTTTAGGGACGAAGATTAGTTTAAGGACATCTCGGTCCAACATTCCCATTTTGGGGACGAATGTTAATTTAAGGAAATTTTGGTCCAACATGACCGTGTTTGGGGCGACGCTATAGTTTAGGGATATTTCGGTCAAACATTCCCATTTTTGGGACGAATGTTAGTTTAAGGACATTTCGGTTCATTATCGCCGTGTTTGGGGCGAATGTCTAGTTTAGAGATATCTCAGTCCATTATTCATCTTGCGCGTACGTGTATTTGTTACGTGGCGGAGTGAACGATGGTGGCATGGAATGTGCCCAATTTAGGGTGCAATCCAATTTGAGGTGTGCACGTCAATTTGGAAGTGCATCAATATAGGATGTATCTTTCCCTGTCTTGATGAACTTTTATATCAAGTTGGGATGGGAAAAGAGTTGTTGGTTGTCGGGATCCGCCACTTCTTCGAAAACGTTGAGGAATTACAACGATATATATCAGAGGTGTGGAAAAATTTACCCTTGAGCCAAATCTCGTATTAGAGGGAAAAAATCATGGTGGACCTAAGAATCGTTAGTCATATTTGAGACTAAGATTACCTTATGAGATATGTGATGAATATCATTTTGGATATCATCAATGAGAGATCATTAGTCATGTTTGAGACTAAGATTAGTTTGGAGATCATGAGCATGTGGGCTCGGTTGATTTAAAATCAAAGAGGAAGCACAAGCTTCACAGACTTAGCCAATTTGGGCTAAGATTGAGTTTCTATACTACCCAGCAGTGCTAAGCACTAAGATATACAGCGCTTACGTGTGTTTCACGTAAGGTGCTGGAGTAGTGCTAAGCACTAGTTTTCTCTGGCGCTCACGTGTGTTTCATGTGAGGCGCTATGCTTTTGACCTTAGGCGCTTACGTGCTTTTCATATGAGGCGCTGAGTTTTTAGCCTTGTGCGCTCACGTGCTTTTCATGTGAGGCGCTGAGTTTTTTTTGGAGAATTAATCTTTGTTGATGTTTTTAGAGAACTTTAACCTCTGTTGATGATATTTTGTCCACTAACGGTCACCAAGATCACTATTTTGAGGATCTTGGATTGGGTTCTTTAAGAACTAAGTTCTTGATTTAAAGGAACTAAGTTTCCGGAATCTAAAACTCCATTTTTTTTCTTTTCAACCTTGTTCTTCTCTGAATCTTTGATTCTCAAGAACAATATCTTCCCGATGAGAATTAAATTCTCAACTTGTGGGAGACTTGTCTTGTGGATCTCAGATCCAGAGAAAAAACTAAGTTCTTGAAAATGGTTAAGCCTTTAAATATAGTATGATAGGTAAAAGAGATATTTTGATCTCTTCTTTTTCCTTTACCTAGGATTTTATAGGAGGAGGATCTTCTTCTTCGAAGAGAATTAAATTCTCTGTTGCCGAATTTTTTGGAGAGCCTTATGTATTTGTTTTTACAGAAGCTTGTGGGAGTTCTCTCCTTTTTTTTTATATCGAGTCTTTCTCCTTTTCCCCTAGATTTAATCTCTTTGCTCTTTTATATAGGAGAAGAGAAAATCCATTTTTTTTCCAGAAAATCTCTCATTGAGAGATCATGATTGATTTTATAATCAATTAAATTGATCTTAAAGATCAATCGGTGAATTTTATTTACTGTTGTGTTTTTAATCCAAAGACTCTCTGTTTAACAGAGAAAATTTCTTGTTTGTTATAGAATTTTTATTCTTTCATATGAATATCTTGTTTATTTAATATGATTAGGAAGATATTTTTCTAACCATAGAATTTAATTTTTTTTATATGAATATCTTGTTTGTTTAATAAAATTAGGAATATATTTTCCTAATATAGAATTTTATTCTATCATATGAATATCTTGTTTGTTTAAGAAGATTGGGAAGATATGTTCCTAACATAGAATTTAATTCTGTTTAACAGAGAAGATTTTTCTTATTTTAGAAAGACCAGGGAAATATTTCCCACATAGAATTTAATTCCATCAGATAGTTAAATTGGTGATTTTATCACCATTTGATTTTAAATCCATAATTCTCTGTTAGAGAAAGATCTTTCCATATTAGAAAGATCAGAGAAAATATTTCCCAAAAAATAGAATTTAATTCTATATAGGGAGGCGCTCTCATGTGTTTAACACGTGACCCTGGTATGGGTTTTAGCCTGTTTTATTTAGCGCTCATATGCTTTGCATATGAGCGTTTATGTGTTTAACACGTGAGGCTGGTTTGACCTTTAGTTACTTTTATTCTCAACGCTTATATGTGTTGGGGTCAAAAGTTACACCCCGATCGACCAAGTCAAAACCAAGGTCAACCCCAAGTCAAGTGAGTCCGAGCCCAAGCTAAGTGGGCTGAAGCCCAAGCCACGACTAAGTATGGAAGAGGCCGGCTCCATACCAAAAAGGATGCAATAAATTATTCTAAATGTAATTTTTAAAAATAAATGTATGTAAAATGGGCAGAAAGCCAAAATTTTGTAAACCTTATGATTTATGTGCAAAAAAAAGCATATAAGCCATGGGGTGGCATAAGTGCCGTTTGGCAAAGCTTAAGGGGGCTATATGTAAAGTGTGTAGCCTATAAAGGCATACATGATGAAAAAATTAAGGACAACTTTTCATTCTCTCAAATTCTAGGGTTTGTGTCTCTTTCTCCTTCCTGAAGGTTCTAAACCTTCTTTCTTTTTTTGAATTAAATCAAGAGTTCAACCCCTCTTTTTCCAAAAAGAAACTGTTTTTCACCGTAAGACCCTTAAAGGGGAACTTGGATCTTTCATCAAATCCCCAAAAGGGGAGATTTTTTTGAGTTTCATCTCTCTTTTTCTTCAAGATCCAGCCAACGGAGAGAAGGAAGAAGGAGACCCTTTCCTAAAAATCCAATTTCGGGAAGATCTAAGGTTCAAAGGAAGATTCAGGGCCAAAGGAGAGAAGAAAGGGGTCCCCTCTGACCATCTTCAAAGATTTCTAGGAGTTTAACTCCATTCAAAATATGTTGGACTTTAACTCCATAAACAAAAACCTTTTTAGGAGTTTAACTCCAAATCTATACATAAGTCCTTTGGGAGTTCAACTCCCAGCCCGGGGACTAAGCCCCCTTTTCCGTTGGTGTTTCCAACGATCACGTGCTGTGCACGTCACCCACGGGCGTCCAGCGGTCGCATGCCGTGCATTTGACCCGTGGGCGTCCAGCGTCGTGTACAGGGTACATGACCTACGGACGCTCAGCGACCACGTGCGCTTCACGGGATCCACGGGCGCTCAGCGCCCAGCGGTCGCGTGCCGCGCACGTGATCCGCTGGCGCTCAGCGGTCGCGTGTCGCGCACGTGACCCACGAGCGCTCCGCGCCTAGCGGCCGCGTGCCACACACGTGACCCGCTGGCGCCCAGCGGTCATGTGCAGGGCACGTGACCCAACGCCATGCACACGTCTTTAAGACGCTCCTCACCCCTCATTTTCCATGCACTCCACACCCAAAATACGTCTCCCATAAACTCTGCGAGGCCCCCGATATATCCAAAACCATTTCAAAACTCAACACAAGCACACGGCACATTGAGTTCACATGACCAGTTTGATCCGTCAATCGAAGGTTCCCTCGCTCCAAAGCGAGGGATAATTAACAACAGCTTAGTCCGCGGCTGCCAGAGATTCAGATCCCCACGATCAATAAACCCCGGCCTACCTTAGGCAGGGGAATCTGTATATGCCTGATAAGCGCGCGCGTATTCTCATCTCAATGGGGTGATGAAAAACACCCTACAGGTTCTGGCACGCCCGGTGGGACGTTTCTCTCCTCCCATATCTCGAGTTAAATATTCATGTGAACTCAATCAACATATATATCGATTGCCTGTACTGAAGTCATTTTTTTCCTTTCTTGTGTGTACAGGTTAACAGCTTTCATTTACAATCTCAAACTTAGCAATCATGTCTCCCAAGACGAGCTTCATGTCTGACGCGACTCTGATCCAGCACATGGTCAAGATCAATACTCGCGTGGTTCTCCCTGCAAGTCTCAGCCGGCAATGGGAGGAGTCACCCCGTCAATTTGGTTCCATTATCATCTACCCTGCAGGAAGCGCTCATCTGGCGGAGGTCATGGCAAACCAGATGGCCAAACTGGTTGTTTCTCCCAATCAGAGCAAAACTCTGTTTGAATTTCAAAATTCAAAAATTGAAGCAACGCTTCAGATTCCTTGCGCTGTGCGCAGCGCGCCACGTGTCAAAAGCAGACACGCCAGCGCAAGGAGCGCTGTGCCCAAGGCAGCGCACCCCCAATCAGAGCAAGGCTCTGTTTTAAAATTCAAAATTTTAAAGGAAGCAACGCTTCAGATAGCTTGCGCTCTGCGCTGCGCGACACGTGTCAAGCGCAGACGCGCTAGCGCAGTTGCGCTGCGCGACACGTGTCAAGCGCAGGTGAGCTAGCGCCAACTGTGCCAGCACTGGAATTTAAATAATAAATTATTTAATTAATCAGAATTAAAATTCTAGAAAGAACTTTCTAATCTTATTAAAATAAGAAGATTATCTTCTGTAAAATAGAAGCCTTAGGATCAAAGATCAAACAGTGGGGAAATATCCCCAGATCAATCATAGAAAGATCTCTGTAACTAACTTAACAAACCAATTGGCCCTATATAAAGGCCCCTAGACTCCAAGTCTCAAGCATATAGACATACACACAGACAAAAAAGAGAGAACTCTCTGAAAAATTTAAAAGGCAAGCCTTTGAAGAAAGAAGATCATCTTCTTCAAGGTAAAGAATTTGATTCTTGAAGAACAGAGATGAAACTATCTCATTAAAAAAGAAGAATTTCTTCTAAAAAGATCAAAGATCTAAGAACAAGATCAAGATCTTCAATATAAAAAAGAAAAAAAAGATCAAAAAAGATCCAATCATAAAAGATTAAAGAAGTAATTTACTTCACCCCTAGATCTTTTGATCTATATAAAGGCACATCGTTTTGATGAGAATCAGAACCATTGGTTCTTGAATCTTGAGGTAGAACCTCTTTAGAACAACAAAGAACCTGTTTCTTTGATCTTAATTAGATCATAATGCGCTCTGCGCTGTTGTACAGTGCCCTGCACTCTTAAATTGCGCCTTTGCACTCCTTGGACTGGCGCAAGTCACCAGAGAGCGCCACGTGTCAATCACAGAACAATCTGCGCCTTGCGCTTCTAAAACAGAGCACTGCGCTCTTGGATTGGTGCACTGCACCAGAGCGCGCCACGTGTCTGCAGCGCACTGGCGCAGCGCACTGCGCTAACTGACTTGCGCTTGGCGCAGAGCGTGACACGTGTCACCTCCACATGCGCTAGCGTATTGCGCTTTTTTTAATTGGCGCAAAGCGCCTGACAAGCCACGTGGCGCACTACCAGACCATTATAAATGTTGTGCATTATTTAAAAGGGCAGAGCCCAAGTAAAGGCCTAACAGACCAAATATAAATGCTATGCATTTGATTACAGAGCCCAATGCTGTGCATTATTCAAAGGGCCAAGCTCAAATAAAGGTTCAACAGTCAGAACAATAAAATGTTCAATTCATATCAACTGAGCCCATATGCTCATAAACCCTCAAACAGGCTTTAGTCCCAAATTGGACTATAGATCTCCCAACTAACATTGGTTCAAGGGTACATCTCTGAACTCCTCTGATATTTGTCGTTGTAATCCTTCAATGTCTTCAGAGAGGTGACGGGTCCCGACGGCCATACATTCCATGGACCACCATGTCCTTAAACTAGTAATCGACCACAATGTCTCTAAACTAAACAATAGAGTCCAAATGCTCTCTTGTCGGATCTAAACGATCCCGTTAAGTCGATCTTAGTCTCAAATTAGACTAACGTGTCCTTAACGAACGTTTAAGTTGATCTTAGCCTCAAATAAGGCTAACGAATCCTTAAACACACTCCCCCCAAAACCTAAATCTAAGAAAGATACGGATTTGGACTAATCTACGTCCTACAGGCGACAGTACCAATTAGTCTCCGTATACAATCCACGGGCAACCATAAACAAAACAAACACCCACGATACGAAGTGACCAGCTGGAGAAGGAGAAAGTTGTTACCGCGATGCGGTAGCGTAATTAACTGCAGGGACTTGCGCCTACAGGGAAGAGCATCCCCACAATCAAAACCCCCTCAAACGAGGGGGAATCTGACAAAGTCTGCTACATCGGCCGCATCCGTTTAAACCTTCGATACATGGTGCCATAAATCAACTTGGCATCTTCGGAGAGGTGGACGGATAACTCCAATTAGCATCTGCCCCGAATCTCAGGCAAGACGTCTGTCATGCGCCGTCTTTCGGAGGGGAACAGATTCTGGCATGCCCGGTGGGACCTTTTCCTCTTTCCACTCCACACTTCGTGTGTCGTGTTCGCGAACCAATCGCGGTTTTCCAATGGTTGCCCTTGGGTTGCGAGGAACTAAGATTTGGCGTTTTTCTTGCTGCAGAAATCAAAGGATCAATGGCTGGCACTTGCTCAAAGTGTTCCACATTTAACTGCAACCTACGCTCCGCCTCGACTGGGGGCATAACCTACGGGCCTCAGGCGGCTTCCTTATTCACGATGCCCGTAGAACAGGTCACCCAAGCCACCACAGGGTTGTTTTTCGGGACCATGCTCCCGCCAGCGAGCTTCACCGTTCCTGTACCCGCATCGGAAGCTTCCAAGAAGTCGGTCTTCGATCGACTTGCTGCTACCACGGCCCCTCTTAACGGGTCGTCCGATTCTAACTCCTCGGTCTTCACCAGGCTGAACTCGAGCTCCAAAGGGCCTACCAAGAAGCCCATAATACCTGAAGTGGCCATCCCAAAGGAGATAGCTATCCCTGCTCCTGAAGTCGTCAAGGCGGCTTTTCCTGCCAGAGGGTCGGTCTTTACAAGACTGACTGCTCCCATTCCCGCTCTCGCTCAGAAGTCTGTTTTTGACCGGTTGGACATGGCTTCTCAACGGACGTCGGTCTTCAAGAGGCTGACACCAGCAATGACCCTTCACCCGCACAAGGGGCAAGACAAAGCCACCGCTGAACCAACCCCAACAACTCGTCACACTCGACGTCGCCATTGGCGCCGAGTAAGGAAGGCTGGGGGCAAATTCCCCTCCGGGCTAACTCCACCGGCTCCAACGGTGGAAATTAATGCTGCTGTTCCAACCGGGAACAGCTTTGAGCTGCTGAACAGGGTACGCAGGAATTCGCCAACTGCTGTGCTCAAAAGATCTCCTCCACCGGTAGAGACCATCGTAGAAACAAAGCCGGAGCAGTCCCCTCAACGACTGTCTTCCAAAGTTTACAAAATTTGGCGACAAGTCCGAGAATCGGTGAGTGATCCGAATTTCTCCCACCAGCATAAGAAGTCGAAAGTACGACAGGAAGAAAGCCGTCCTGTTAAGCTCCAGAAGACGACGGCTACCTGGGTGCCCACAGCAACGACCCCCTCAACTTCGATCGTCTACAAGAGGAGAAGGTCGGAGAAAGTCCCCACGCCTGCCACAAATGTCAAAGGCAGTGAGCCTAAACGCCTTAAGTCCAGGGTCATGGTGGTACATACCGTCTACATGGCGTCCGGAAAAGAGGATAGCCGTATATCCACAGGTCATCGACCACTTACGCGATCAGTGACTAAGGCTCAAGAGCAGCAGCAGAAGCTCCAAGAGATGATGACCGCGATGGCCGCACTCACCGGGCCAAAAGAAAGCCCAGAAGCATCCTCGAATCAGTGCCAGGAGCAAGAAACCGATGCCGAATTCCTTCGGAGAATACTTGAAAAGAAGGACAGAGAGGCTGCAGAATAAGCAGCCAATATAAAACGAATGGCCTTTCTGTTCCAGGACATGGTGGGTATGATGATCCAACAGAATCCCCCCGCTGAAGATCCTCCGATTGTCCTCGAAGATGACAAAGGAGAAACGTTAAATCCACCTCCGGCTCTTTCAACAGCCAAAGAGGATACAATCTCTAAAGCTGCCCTGGATGATTATATAGCTCAGCAGATACGAGTTCACCAGGCGAACGAAGCGGCCGGACAAATTGTTAAAACTAAGCGACCATATCCGAGCTGGTATGATCAGATAAAGTACCCGCCGGGCTACACAATCCTGAAATTCCATGTCTACAAGGGGACAGGAAATCCCCATCAACATGTCGCTCAGTTCAGGGCTCTTTGTGGCAATACCTGGGGCGATGGTTAGCTTTTGCTCCGTCATTCGTCGGCATCTTATCGAAGACGGCGTTTGAGTGGTACTCCAAGCTTCCAAACGACTCTGTCAAAACTTTCGCAGAGATGGATCTGCTATTCACTCAGCGATTCGCGAGCGCCAGTGAACGCACCTCGATAACAGCTTTGGTCAATGCAAGGGTGAAGCCGGGCGAAACTTGGGTTCCATACGCAATCCAATGGCGAAACTTGTGGTCAAAATGCGAACAGCGCATCGAAGAAGCACCAGCGGTGGGCATGTTCGTGGGCACCCTAGACCCTCATGCAACTATTTCACAGTTCATGATGTTCTTTAAACCGACCACATTCCAGGCTTTAATCAATAAGCTAGCCCAGATAGATCAAATGGGTCACAGACCGTCTCCCCCGAAGCTGGAACCGCGGAACGACAAGGGTAAAGGGAAGGCAACCTTCGTTGCGAACACCTAACAACAGCCCAGTGCCCCGAAGCTAGCGGATCAACTGGAGGAGAGACGACTCTATTACAATGAGAAAATGAAGCGCCCTTACTCATTCCCGCGGGAAAAATGAAGAGGTTGTTCGAGCTGGCAGTGCGCAACAGGCTTATCAACTTACCAAATCCAAGGCGACCGCCGCAACTCAGCGAGGTGAATAATTCCAATTATTTCCCTTACTACCAAACGGTAAGCCATCCGATTGAGGATTGCTTCGTCTTTAAGGGATGGATTGAGGATCAATACCTACAAGGAAAGTTTGCATTGTCTGAGAAATGGAAGGCAAACCCGCCACAACCGCACACTCCTAAGAAGAAGGATACACCAGGGGCAACGTGCTCTTTTGTTGAAGAAGCCCCATGGGAGGTTGTGCTCTCAGCCAGGACCAAAAGGATACTGAATGATCTTCAGACATGCCCGGCGATCAAGTGGAAGAACCCGCAAGAACCCCAGATCATCGAAGGGATGCTGAAGCCGCGCCTAACTCTAAAGATTGGCGGCGATGGCCAAAGCTCGCATACCCAGCCGTCGAAATCTTTGAAAAAGAAGAAGAAATCCAAGAAGCCCGGGAAGCCTGGCGATGAGCGCACGGACCTGCAGAAACAGATCGACGCGCTGGAGGAGTATAATTAGAAGGCGCGGACTCCAATCACGCTCCAAGAGTTCCTCAGCCACGTCCTTGAGGACGAAGATGATGGAGAAGACTCGTCGGATGGGTCTGGGGAGTACGTGGAAAGTTGCCACGTGATCTCTCACTCATCGATAAACGATGAAGAAATTCCTTGCACTGAGAAGATGGGAGCAGATCCTAAGCCGAAACTTCTTGGGCCATCGGATGAAATAATTGATGCATTCCTGAACACGGCTCTTTCGAAAAGTAAAGCTGATCGGGAATGCGAGACGACCATATTTGAAAGAGCCAAATGTCGGCGACTAGACGAAAGAGTCGAGACACTCCCGCCGAATCAAGGAACATCCGTCGCGGATAAAAACAAGTTCAAGACGAGGAAAAGCTTTGCTAAAGCCATATCAATGGGAATGAAGCTACCACCCTCCGAAGGAAACACTCCCAGTGAAGCAGAGATGCATCCTAGCTACTGCTCGTATCATCAAAAGATTTCGCACCCCATTGAAGAGTGCAACGCTTTTAAAAGATGGTGGGAGGGATATGTTGCTCACCGGCAACATTTTAAGCGGATGAAACGCAGAACTCGTCGGGAGCAAAGAAGTACGCCAGAGAAGCATAAAAGAACTATCGGTAACTGTCGCAGGGTCAGCGCCGGGGAATCGCAGGTTCTCACTTTCGGGAGCGACTCTGACGAGGAAATAGCTCTGGGCCTTCTTTTTAAAGAATCCACCTTGGGGAAGGAGGAAGAACCGAAGGCCTGCGAAAACATTCAGCTGCGCAATCGCACGCTTCCAGAAAAGAATCTCGGACCCACGATGTAACACCCAGCCCTTTTTATACCAATATACGTATCTCTCTTTAACTTATAAAGTTCTTTTATTATTTATGTTATTTATAATTATTGATTTATTTTAAAACCTTTTTAGCCCAAACCCAATCTATAGATTTATTCTTCATCAAAATATATTTTCCTATATTACTATATTTCTAGTTTTCTAACTCTAGTTGTTTTATATGCTAATCTAAAACCCTAGTTCTAAATATTATCCTAAACCCCAAGCCCATTCTTTCAAATTCGTTTTCTTTTCTTTATTCCAGCCCTTTGTAAATTTTCTCATTAGTTATTTTATTTTATTTAAACCCTATCACCTATCTATCTTAGACTTTTCCCAAACTCTTTTATTGCTATTTCCAAGCCGGCCTCTTTCTTTTTCCTATTATTTTAATCCCTTAGCCCAACTAAAATTTTCCTTACTTATATCTTTTTCTTGTTATAAAAACCCACAGCCCAATCTTTTTTCCACTCTATTTCTTTAAGCCCTGGCCCCCAAACGACTCTGTCAAAACTTTCGCAGAGATGGATCTGCTATTCACTCAGCGATTCGCGAGCGCCAGTGAACGCACCTCGATAACAGCTTTGGTCAATGCAAGGGTGAAGCCGGGCGAAACTTGGGTTCCATACGCAATCCAATGGCGAAACTTGTGGTCAAAATGCGAACAGCGCATCGAAGAAGCACCAGCGGTGGGCATGTTCGTGGGCACCCTAGACCCTCATGCAACTATTTCACAGTTCATGATGTTCTTTAAACCGACCACATTCCAGGCTTTAATCGATAAGCTAGCCCAGATAGATCAAATGGGTCACAGACCGTCTCCCCCGAAGCTGGAACCGCGGAACGACAAGGGTAAAGGGAAGGCAACCTTCGTTGCGAACACCTAACAACAGCCCAGTGCCCCGAAGCTAGCGGATCAACTGGAGGAGAGACGACTCTATTACAATGAGAAAATGAAGCGCCCTTACTCATTCCCGCGGGAAAAAACGAAGAGGTTGTTCGAGCTGGCAGTGCGCAACAGGCTTATCAACTTACCAAATCCAAGGCGACCGCCGCAACTCAGCGAGGTGAATAATCCCAATTATTGCCCTTACCACCAAACGGTAAGCCATCCGATTGAGGATTGCTTCGTCTTTATGGGATGGATTGAGGATCAATACCTACAAGGCAAGTTTGCATTGTCTGAGAAATGGAAGGCAAACCCGCCACAACCGCACACTCCTAAGAAGAAGGATACACCAGGGGCAACGTGCTCTTTTGTTGAAGAAGCCCCATGGGAGGTCGTGCTCTCAGCCAGGACCAAAAGGATGCTGAATGATCTTCAGACATTCCCAGCGATCAAGTGGAAGAACCCGCTAGAACCCCAGATCATCGAAGGGATGCTGAAGCCGCGCCTAACTCTAAAGATTGGTGGCGATGGCCAAAGCTCGCATACCCAGCCGTCGAAATCTTTGAAAAAGAAGAAGAAATCCAAGAAGCCCGTGAAGCCTGGCGATGAGCGCACGGACCTGCAGAAACAGATCGACGCGCTGGAGGAGTATAATCAGAAGGCGCGGACTCCAATCACGCTCCAAGAGTTCCTCAGCCACGTCCTTGAGGACGAAGATGATGGAGAAGACTCGTCGGATTGGTCTGGGGAGTACGTGGAAAGTTGCCACGTGATCTCTCACTCATCGATAAACGATGAAGAAATTCCTTGCACTGAGAAGATGGGGGCATATCCTAAGCCGGAACTTCTTGGGCCATCGGATGAAATAATTGATGCATTCCTGAACACGGCTCTTTCGAAAAGTAAAGCTGATCGGGAATGCGAGACGACCATATTTGAAAGAGCCAAATGTCGGCGACTAGACGAAAGAGTCGAGACACTCCCGCCGAATCAAGGAACATCCGTCGCGGATAAAAACAAGTTCAAGATGAGGAAAAGCTTTGCTAAAGCCATATCAATGGGAATGAAGCTACCACCCTCCGAAGGAAACACTCCCAGTGAAGCAGAGATGCATCCTAGCTACTGCTCGTATCATCAAAAGATTTCGCACCCCATTGAAGAGTGAAACGCTTTTAAAAGATGGTGGGAGGGATATTTTGCTCACCGGCAACATTTTAAGCGGATGAAACGCAGAACTCGTCGGGAGCAAAGAAGTACGCCAGAGAAGCATAAAAGAATTACCGGTAACTGTCGCAGGGTCAGCGCCGGGGAATCACAGGTTCTCACTTTCGGGAGCGACTCTGACGAGGAAATAGCTCTGGGCCTTCTTTTTAAAGAATCCACCTTGGGGAAGGAGGAAGAACCGAAGGCCTGCGAAAACATTCAGCTGCGCAATCGCACGCTTCCAGAAAAGAATCTCGGACCCACGATGTAACACCCAGCCCTTTTTATACCAATATACGTATCTCTCTTTAACTTATAAAGTTCTTTTATTATTTATGTTATTTATAATTATTGATTTATTTTAAAACCTTTTTAGCCCAAACCCAATCTATAGATTTATTCTTCATCAAAATATATTTTCCTATATTACTATATTTCTAGTTTTCTAACTCTAGTTGTTTTATATGCTAATCTAAAACCCTAGTTCTAAATATTATCCTAAACCCCAAGCCCATTCTTTCAAATTCGTTTTCTTCTCTTTATTCCAGCCCTTTGTAAATTTTCTCATTAGTTATTTTATTTTATTTAAACCCTATCACCTATCTATCTTAGACTTTTCCCAAACTCTTTTATTGCTATTTCCAAGCCGGCCCCTTTCTTTTTCATATTATTTTAATCCCTTAGCCCAACTAAAATTTTCCTTACTTATATCTTTTTCTTGTTATAAAAACCCACAGCCCAATCTTTTCTCCACTCTATTTCTTTAAGCCCTGGCCCCCTTCCTTTCTTATTTATCTTTGAATTTTTATTCCTCAAGCCCGGCCTTTCCTTTCCTTTTCTATTTATTTTTGGTTTATTCCTTCAGCCTGGCCCCAAGCCCATTCCCTTTTATTAACCAAATTTCCTTTTTCCTTTATAACCCAGCCCAGGCCCACTCTCGCTCCAGCCCGCTCGCCTCCTACCCGACCCGCTCCTACAGTGTCATCTCCCCAACGGCTACTTCCTGATTTCCCGCGCGCGATCCGCCTTCTCCGATGCCTCCTTCGCCTACGCTCGCGCTCTTGTCGGCCACGTTCGCGCGCCGTTACTCCCCAAAAACGCGCGACCCTCGTCTCTCCTTCTCTCCCCCACGTCTTTCCCCCCCCTCTCTTTCCCTTCCCGTCTCTCCCTCGAACCCACTGCACACCCATCCCCTATCACCGAGCACCCAACGCCGCTCGTACTGACGGCGACAACCACGACCTCTTACCCTCCTCCCTCGTTCACTACCCCACACCAACAGAACTCCCTCGCTACCTCACCCCTCAATCGAGCTCCACCCCCTGCACACCTTCGCCACCGAGCCTCACCCGCTTCCCTCGACGACGACGACGACCCCACCACCTCGTACTCCCCCTCGACCTCCTCCACATCGCCAACAACACCCTCGACCAAGCACTTCCTTCCCCCTTCAGTTCCCTCACCCGACTTCTCTCTCCCTTTGATCTCCCTCACACTCTCTGTTCTCTCTCTCTCTCTGTGCTCTCTCTCTCTCTCTGTTCTCTCCCTCTCTCTCTTCCTCTACACTCTCTTTCTCTGTTCTATCACTCTCAATCTCTCACTCTCTGTTCTCTCTCTCTCTTTCTCACTTTCTGTCTCTCTCTCTCTCTCTTCCTGCACACTCTCTCTCCCTAATCCCTACTCTCTCTCTCTACATCTCACTCTCCCCCTCTCCGCAACATCTCTCTACAACTCCATAACTAATCATCGACGGAGCCATAACATCGCCGAGCTCGCCGTCGTCTCGGGTACAAGTCGTGGTACTAGCCGTCACCGTGCCAGTTCGTCGCGCGCCCGTATTGTACTTCGCCGCCGTGCGTCTCCAGGCAAGTTCTCTACTTGCTACATGCTACTTTAAGATAATTACAAATTATAATCGTGTATATCCCATGTTTTACTTTCTGTTAAATATTACGTCGCAACTGTTCGATGCATGTCCTCAATGGAAATCATCATTTAATTTGGCGGAATTCAATTGTATAATCTGGCCCGTATGGCTGTGGATCTAGTGTGTGAATTTCGTTGGAAAATATGACCGTTAATGACTAAAACGACTACCCCCAAGTTTATCTGTAAAACTGGAAATTTCTTGTACCTGAAAACCATTAAAATCACCATAAATTATATACATACTGGAATGATGCGTTCAAGGGCTCAAATCGAAGCCGACTCGACGAACTATAACCCTATGTAAGTTTCTAAATATTTCTGTACTTAAACTGTGACGATATTTGGATCGGAGTGCGACTCTGGACTGCAGTCCAGGGCGACTCTAGTTGCTGTGTACTGTTCCGTAATGGGTACCATACTGTTTCCTTAACTCGTAGGTTGCGGAACTCCGCTGTTTATTATAGGTTGATCTGTTATCTAGACAACATAAGTGGTTTCATCCTGTTTCTTTATCGTTTGTTATTTAATCTGTAATTTAATAGATGAGGACGTATAACAGTCCCAACAGAATCAGAATTGACATACTAGTATTGAACAGTGTATATCTCCTGACATACAGACGCGATTGAAGATCTGTCTATTGTGTTGAAAACCTTATTGGAAAACCTAGATTTCATTCAACTGTAGGGTCACTAAATTATGTTCCCAACTGGGATTAAAATGCGTTGCGAAACAGACTTCCGATTCTGAAACCGGATTTCCAGCCGTGAACGCTTAAAATGAAATGGCTATAATTAATGATCCTGGAACCCGATTGGCATGAAACCAAATTCGCTGGATAGATAACTGAACATACTATTTATTCCCCATTCATCGTTTGACTAAACTATAACCGTATGATTTATTATAAATATTGCAAGTGGTAGGTTACTGATTCGTGGCATCCTAATCGTGCTTTACATACTGTTTACGCATCATATCATACATATGTCACTGCATTGATAACTTAGTGATAATGTGCATTACCCAGTGTTAGGTATTAGTGATGATTGTGACAAGTACGTTAGTGATCGTGTATAAGTGAATAAGTGAAAGTAATACGTACTTGTACACAATCAGTGAATCTTATGATTTTATTGCATTGTCGACGTCTGTGGGACGCGTGTACGTGTAACTATAAGTGGTATGGGACACGTATGGAAACTCTTGCATGGGTGTCACAGATAAGACATCATACTCTGCCATTTATCTTAGGTATTAGTCGGGACGTGCTTGATGGAGGTCCTGCCTCCAATTCTCGCACAGACTTGTCACATACCGACTGGTATCTAGGGTTATGGTTAGCGTGTGATGTAGACCACGGGGTGTGGGGTAGTTTGAGTGTGAGTTCAACAGAATCTCGGGAGTCCCTTGCCGGCTTATATATATATGGAGATATATGGAGATTTACAAGGTACATGATTATTACCGTGAGTTACATGTTGGGCCCGTGGTCCCTTGCCCTTGGGTTCTACCCTTGGGTGGATGACACTCGCGAGTGGTTGACTCTCACACTTGGACTGACGATAGGTTTAGTGACCTGTACAGTGAGACTTAGAGACTGATAGGGATGATATCATCGATATACATACTTACTGTGTTGACATACGTGGCATATCATTCTACTGCTTTTACTGTTCCGCTGCATTGATTACTGCATGTTCATACCTATACCGTCATTGATTTACTGTTATATATATCTATTATCACTGTTAGAATTGTCACATGAATTTATATATTATATTGCTATTGTGTCTCTCTGACGACCTGAGTATGCATGCTCAGTGTGAGGAGAAGATTTAGCCTGGACCAGGATTAGACGTACATCACGGACATCTTGATTATCTATCCAGGGTTATACCTTTTGTTTCCCATCAGGTCAGTTCTTTATATTGTTTCGTTCCAGTTACTGCATTTCTTATTACCTGTGCATTATTTACTGTTTACCACATAAAGCTAGAAGCCGAAGTGTGACTACGGCAAGATATTTCCTCGACCGTAGGAGCATGGCTGGCCTTGTCTACCCCTCGTATTCCGTATTTTGGGAAGCGGGGCGTGACATGGTTTAGTTGGTATCAGAGCCCAGGTTTTGCTTCGATTGGGATTGCAGTTTTCCGTGTAGAGCTTGACAATCTAAGACATCCCTCTGTCTATATTGTAAACTTGATATCTTTGATCCATATTCACATTGAGTGTTATGCTATCCATTCGCTAGGGTTTCAGGTGACTTGGCAAAGTTTCGTGGTTGTAATTGTGAACTACATCACGGTTACACTACCATACTCTGTTTAAGTGACTTAGAGTCATACAGTTGATTTTCCACTTGTAATGAAATTCATCACATCTGATATTCTTGAATCTTTGTCCAATCCGTATTACATTTTGATTCTTATAGTTTGTGCCTTATATCATCCTCAAAATTATTGTCTCAGGATCATATCTTCCAACGACTCTTCATCTAACTCCACTCCCCAGATTCAGACCATTGAGATTCTGGGTGTACTGCAAGGTCTGAAGGAAACCCAGGAGCGGACGAACGACTTGTTAACTGAAGGACTGAGAGGGAAGGTGAATCAAGCACCAGCGGGAGTCCCAAATTGTAAAGGGATCCCTGTTAGACGAGGAAAAGAGAAGAAGATGAAGCGCCAATTTGTTTCCCCGCGACAGAAGCAGCAGAAGACCCCATGTTGTGGGTACTGTAAGAGGCCAGGACATCTTCAGAGGGATTGTCGCCGCGCCCAAGGGAAATTTCTGATTTGCGGATCCAGCGAACATCTTATCAACGGTTGCCCCAAAAGGAAGGAGCTACAAGGGGGAGACTCATCCACACTCTCCACTTCTGCCAAGTGATGATTATTACGTAGTTTGAACCTCGAGGATAAGGCGGACCCAGCGCAGGATTCAACTCGCGTGGCGAGAATGCAGCGGTCTAGCAATCAAAGAAGAATTTTCATGTTTTCTAATTTCAGTAATAATGTTGTCATCCTCTTATAAGCATTTCTTTTCGTTTGAAATCTTGTATCCGTCGAACTTTAGTTGAATGCAATAAAACTTGAATCGTAATATATGTATCATTCTCTTGTTCTTCCACTTATTCATACTATTCATTATCACAGCATTTTAATCCTGATTTTTCAGTTCCTGCCACCGCATATCTTTCTATACTTCGTACACTTAGCTATTTTCTTAATGTATTCCACTGTCTAATCATGACTTTCCTTTTCAGGCCATGGCCTATCCTGGAGCAGCGCCGCATCTAGATGAGGATGCACAGTCATGCGTTTCCTTAGACCGCACGCTGATAAGTTCTGACGATGAGATCAACGGCTCCCAGGTCAATTTCGGAAACAACGATTCAGAGGACGAAGGAGCAGCCGCCCCAGAGTTTGACATGATAGGCGATTCCGACGAAGAGGAAGAAGACCCTGAAGAGAACCCGATGGAGGAAAATCCCGTGGAAGAGAATCACATGGAATCAGACCTCGATGAAGAAGCTCCAGCCGAGAAAGAAGGACCAGAAGGACAAGACCCTGCTGTGGAAGAACTCCCAATGGCGGTCACCGCGAGGCGCTATGGAAATGGACGCCCCTACCTGAGCGCGCGAGCCTACCACAACCTGCTGAATCTCCACAACCGCGACTGACGGGATTCCTTTTAGATGTTGTCTTCTTTGGCCAAATAAGATCTGTGTATAGTTTAGGGCCACCTTTCATCTTTGAGAATGCTTTGTTTAAAATCTTCTGGAATAAAATAAATTGCCGAGTTCGCTAATCTTTCGATCTTCTTAGTTTACTTGTTGCTTGATTATTTCTTCTATACAATTATTTTCTCTACTGAGATCTGTCCACCCTACTCCTTACATTGTCTTAAACCTCACTGAGATTAACTAGTACCACACCCGATCTTTTAGAAGTCCACCCTTCATCTTTCGTCTGTGCCTCGTTTGAGATCCTTCTGGGATAAGAACAATTTTTGTGAAATTTCCGAGTTCGCTAACTCTTCAAATTTTTGATTCATATGATCTACCGACCGTTATCCTCCCCATACTCTTCCTCTTGCAGTCCTTTGTTCCTGTGCTGACCCGATCCCAATCTTTTTAACATTCAGCCTAAAGCCGCCACACTCCGACCTTCTGAATGAGCCACTCTTCCTTGTAATCCCTACCCTAGCTAGCCCTATATATATATTTTTTGTGTTTTCCTTTTACCCTATATATATTTAGGGACTTTATTATTCGAAATTTGGTTTTCACTATCTTGTATTTGTCGAAGAGTGCGTGTTATTGACTACTTAGTTTTATGTATTTTAAGTACATTACTATTATCCTCATTTTCAGTAGCGCAACCTTACACCGGGCATATTTTGTTCCATGTTCCCCATTTTCGCTATGTGAGTTTTCTAAGTTATTTTAAAACTATTTGATCGATACATTATCCTAAAATGTTTTAACCTACCGACAAATCTTTCACTACTTTATTATCATTACTTTATTTTCGGGTGTTGTGCTTATGTCTACCATTATAAATGATTGTGCCTTATACTCATTATTTCTGCCGTGCTACCTTTGATATACTTATACGTGCGCATATTTGTGTTTCGATTTTATCGAGTACGCCTCGAATATCATTGTTCGTTATTGTTGTTATCGCTATTCTCGTATACATATAGGTTGCCTTTGTAGTTGTTCCTGTCTTATACTTATTTAAACCTATATTTTTGTATGTTGTTCTTACATATATAAACCTTCAAATTTCCTCATCTACCTATTTCAAGTAAAGCATTGTGTTAGTTTGCAATATAATAACTTTCGCTTATGTTTGTACAACTTAACGTTTAGTTTTAAATTTCGAGGACGAAATTTTTATAAGGGTGATATGATGTAACACCCAGCCCTTTTTATATTAATATACGTATCTCTCTTTAACTTATAAAGTTCTTTTATTATTTATGTTATTTATAATTATTGATTTATTTTAAAACCTTTTTAGCCCAAACCCAATCTATAGATTTATTCTTCATCAAAATATATTTTCCTATATTACTATATTTCTAGTTTTCTAACTCTAGTTGTTTTATATGCTAATCTAAAACCCTAGTTCTAAATATTATCCTAAACCCCAAGCCCATTCTTTCAAATTCGTTTTCTTTTCTTTATTCTAGCCTTTTGTAAATTTTCTCATTAGTTATTTTATTTTATTTAAACCCTATCACCTATCTATCTTAGACTTTTCCCAAACTCTTTTAATGCTATTTCCAAGCCGGCCCCGTTCTTTTTCCTATTATTTTAATCCCTTAGCCCAACTAAAATTTTCCTTACTTATATCTTTTTCTTGTTATAAAAACCCACAGCCCAATCTTTTCTCCACTCTATTTCTTTAAGCCCAGGCCCCCTTCCTTTCTTATTTATCTTTGAATTTTTATTCCTCAAGCCCGACCTTTCCTTTCCTTTTCTATTTATTTTTGGTTTATTCCTTCAGCCCGGCCCCAAGCCCATTCCCTTTTATTAACCAAATTTCCTTTTTCCTTTATAACCCAGCCCAGGCCCACTCTCGCTCCAGCCCGCTCGCCTCCTACCCGACCCGCTCCTACAGTGTCATCTCCCCAACGGCTACTTCCTGATTTCCCGCGCGCGATCCGCCTTCTCCGACGCCTCCTTCGCCCACGCTCGCGCTCTTGTCGGCCACGTTCGTGCGCCGTTACTCCCCACGACGCGCGACCCTCGTCTCTCCTTCTCTCCCCCACGTCTTTCCCCCCTCTTTCTTTCCCTTCCCGTCTCTCCCTCGAACCCACTGCACACCCATCCCCTATCACCGAGCACCCAACACCGCTCGCCCTGACGGCGACAACCACGACCTCTTACCCTCCTCCCTCGTTCACTACCCCACACCAACAGAACTCCCTCGCTACCTCACCCCTCAATCGAGCTCCACCCCCTGCACACCTCCGCCACCGAGTCTCACCCGCTTCCCTCGACGACGGCGACGACCCCACCACCTCGTACTCCCCCTCGACCTCCTCCACATCGCCAACAACACCCTCGACCAAGCACTTCCTTCCCCCTTCAGTTCCCTCACCCGACTTCTCTCTCCCTCTGATCTCCCTCACACTCTCTGTTCTCTCCCTCTCTCTCTTCCTCTACACTCTCTTTCTCTGTTCTCTCCCTCTCTCTCTCTTCCTCTACACTCTCTTTCTCTATTCTCTCACTCTCAATCTCTCACTCTCTGTTCTCTCTCTCTCTCTTTCTCACTTTCTATTCTTTTTGTCTCTCTCTCTCTTCCTGCACTCTCTCTCTCCCTAATCCCTACTCTCTCTCTCTACATCTCACTCTCCCCCTCTCCGCAACGTCTCTCTACAACTCCATAACCAATCATCGACGGAGCCATAACATCGACGAGCTCGCCGCCGTCTCGGGTACAAGTCGTGGTACTAGCCGTCACCGTGCCAGTTCGTCGCGCGTCCGTACTGTACTTCGCCTCCGTGTGTTTCCAGGCAAGTTCTCTACTTGCTACATGCTATTTTATGATAATTACAAATTATAATCATGTATATCCCATGTTTTACTTTCTGTTAAATATTACGTCGCAACTGTTTGATGCATGTCCTCAATGGAAATCATCATTTAATTTGGCGGAATTCAATTGTATAATCTGGCCCGTATGGCTGTGGATCTAGTGTGTGAATTTCGTTGGAAAATATGACCGTTAATGACTAAAACGACTACCCCCATGTTTATCTGTAAAACTGAAAATTTCTTGTACCTGAAAACCATTAAAATCACCATAAATTATATACATACTGGAATGATGTGTTCGAGGGCTCAAATCGAAGCCGACTCGACGAAATATAATCCTATGCAAGTTTCTAAATATTTCTATACTTAAACTGTGACGATATTTCGATCGGAGTACGACTCTGGACTGCAGTCCAGGGCGACTCTAGTTGCTGTGTGCTGTTCCGTAATGGGTACCATACTGTTTCCTTAACTCGTAGGTTGCGGAACTCCGCTGTTTATTATAGGTGAATCTGTTAGCTAGACAACATAAGTGGTTTCATCCTGTTTCGTTATCGTTTGTTATTTAATCTGTAATTTAATAGATGAGGACGTATAACAGTCCTAACAGAATCAGAATTGACATACTAGTATTGAACAGTGTATATCTCCTGACGTACAGACGCGATTGAAGATCCGTCTGTTGCGTTGAAAACCTTATTAGAAAACCTAGATTTCATTCAACTGTAGGGTCGCTAAATTCTGATCCAAACTGGGATTAAAATGCGTTGCAAAACAGACTTCCGATTCTGAAACCGGATTTCCAGCCGTGAACGGTTAAAATGAAATGGCTATAATTAATGATCCTGGAACCCGATTGGCATGAAACCAAATTCGCTGGATAGATAACCGAACATACTATTTATTCCCCATTCATCATTTCACTAAACTATAACCGTATGATTTATGATAAATATTTCAAGTGGTAGGTTACTGATTCGTGGCATCCTAATCGTGCTTTACATACTGTTTACGCATCATATCATACATGTCACTGCATTGATAACTTAGTGATAATGTGCATTACCCAGTGTTAGATATTAGTGATGATTGTGGCAAGTACGTTAGTGATTGTGTATAAGTGAATAAGTGAAAGTGATACGTACTTGTACACAATCAGTGAACCTTATGATTTTATTGCATTGTCGACGTCTGTGGGACGCGTATACGTGTAACTATAAGTGGTATGGGAAACTTATGGAAACTCTTGCATGGGTGTCACAGATAAGACATCAGACTCTGCCATTTATCTTAGGTATTAGTCGGGACGTGCTTGATGGAGGTCCTGCCTCCAATTCTCGCGCAGACTTGTCACAGACCGACTGGTATCTAGGGTTATGGTTAGCGTGTGATGTAGACCACGGGGTGTGGGGTAGTTTGAGTGTGAGTTCAACAGAATCTCGGGAGTCCCTTTCCGGCTTATATATATATGGAGATATATGGAGATTTACAAGGTACATGATTATTACCGTGAGTTACATGTTGGGCCCGTGGTCCCTTGCCCTTGGGTTCTACCCTTGGGTGGAGGACACTCGCGAGTGGTTGACTCTCACACTTGGACTGACGATAGGTTTAGTGACCTGTACAGTGAGACTTAGAGACTGATAGGGATGATAGCATCGATATACATACTTACTGTGCTGACATACTTGGCATATCATTCTACTGCTTTTACTGTTCCGCTGCATTGATTACTGCATGTTCATACCTATACCGTCATTGATTTACTGTTATATATATCTATTATCACTGTTAGAATTGTCACATGAATTTATATATTATATTGCTATTGTGTCGCTCTGACGACCTGAGTATGCATGCTCAGTGTGAGGAGAAGATTTAGCCTGGACCAGGATTAGACGTACATCACGGACATCTTGATTATCTATCCAGGGTTATACCTTTTGTTTCCCATCAGGTCAGTTCTTTATACTGTTTCATTCCAGTTACTGCATTTCTCATTACCTGCGCATTATTTACTGTTTACCACATAAAGCTAGAAGCCGAAGTGTGACTACGGCAAGATATTTCCTCGACCGTAGGAGCATGGCTGGCCTTGTCTACCCCTCGTATTCCGTATTTTGGTAAGCGAGGTGTGACACACGAGTAGAAAAGATAAGGGAAAGGAAAAGGTCTCTGAGGATATCGCCTTAGATGACCAAGTCATGAAAGAGCTGACTGCGAAAGACCCACCAAAGAAAAGTAAGGTGGACTACAATGTTCTAGCGCACCTGAGGAAGCTACCCTCTCAGCTCAGCATTCTCGACGCCCTCCTATTATCAAAAGAAGCAAGAGATTCATTAATCAAGGCACTGCAAGAGCCCGAGCAATTCCAAGCTTTACCCGCCCCCATGTTGATCTTCGGCAGCGACTCGGAAGACGAGGTTAATGCTGTGTTCTCCGGTTGGCCGTCAATAAAAGAATTCACTGGTGATAATCAGAGTTTGCAAATTACCATGATTCCGCGGGAGCACTACAAATATCTCAATGCACTTGAAGCTTATAGTGTGCAAGACCTGCAGACATTTTACGTCCCTCCCAGGCGAAAGGGTGAAAAGGCGATCCTATTTTACCGGTCCACGGAAATAAGAGTGGAGAAAGAAATCTGGCACGGCGCGGATTCTATACTTGACAGGCCCCAACCTATCCGTTTTCTTAGATATTACACGAACGGACTAAAAAGGCTATTGAAGCGCCAAGGGGTACCCTTCAAATAGACCATTCGACAAGCTCGGTTCTACAACAGGATTTGGGATATCCCTGGAACTCAGCGCAAGCTGCCCAACGGGAGAATGGAAATGCTCGGGCTCGGATATGTGAAATCCGGGAAATGGGAACGAGTTCATGGTAGCTACGCCATATATAACTTCGATGAAGAAGATGATGCCCTGTCAGAAAACGCCGACCCTGCACCAAAACAAGATCTTGCAATCAAAATGCCGAGTCCGTCATTTAAAGAACGAATGGACAAGCTTATCAGGGAAGCGGGTCAAAAGGTTCAAGACGACCATAATCACGAAATGGCCATCTACGAGAAAGCCAGGACGCAACGCTTTCTTCAGCAGGCTGTGAAAGACGAAAATGCTCTTCCCTGTCAATCTGTTGTGCAAAAGGCCCGACGCAGAGGCAGAAACAAGTCAAAGAGCGGAAAAGGTGTTCGGCAGCAACAAAGTGGGACCAAGAAGCCACGCGATTGGGAATAAAGCAATCCGGATTCATTCCTTATGAAGAAGATGAGTCGAGCGTACTCTTTTTCTCAGAACAAAACACGGAAGATACTTGATCTCGCTATAAAACATCAGATGATTACACTTCCGGAGTCCAAACACCCCGAGCAAGTCAACGAGACCTCCCACCCAGATTACTGTTCTTATCACCGAGCAATAGGATATCCTCTCGAAGACTGCTTCACCTTCAAGAACTGGGTTGAAGATCAATATTAGCTTGGCAAATTCGCTCTATCCAACAGTTGGAGGGTAACACCGCCGCAGAAACATGAACCCATTCCCACGAGGATGGACCCAGATCCACATCGGTCTTGGAAGCGAGCTCGTACTTGTCATATGATAACGCTATCAAAAGAAGAGCTTGAGAATATGGATGATCTCCCCTGGTGCTTCGAAAACGATGATGACGAGGTGGTCTCAGAACTTCCACCGGCACCGAAAGAGCTGGAAGACGGAATACATACCACTGCAGATGAGCTCAAGAAAATTGACTTGGGGACGGCAAACGACCTGCGACCAACATTCGTTAGTGAGCTGTTATCTGAAGAAAGGGTGGCTGCGCTAAAAGACGTGCTTATGCAGTATAGAGATTGCTTCGTATGGAACTATTCCGAGATGCCAGGACTAGATCCAGAAATTGCTGTCCACAAATTGGCGATATCCCCGGACGTCAAGCCGATCAAATAAGCACCGAGAAGAATGCGGCTCAAACTTGAGATGAGCATCAACGCCGAGGTCAAGAAGCTGATCGACTCTGGCTTCATCCAAGAGGTTCAGTATCCTGATTGGATCGCCAACATCGTCCCGGTGATGAAGAAAAATAGGACAGTGCGCATATGTGTAGACTTTCGGGATCTCAATAAAGCTTGCCCAAAAGATGACTTCCCAGTACTGGTCACCGAGCTAATGATAGACAATACCTCTACTCACAAAGTCTTCTCCTTCATGGACGGATCGTCAGGATACAATCAGATAAAGATGCATCCCGAAGACCAGAAGCACACTGCTTTCCAGACCCCTTTAGGCATATTCTGCTACAAGGTAATGCTCTTCGGTCTAAAGAACGCCGGTGCCACCTATCAGAGGGCCATGACAAAGATCTTCGATGACCTCATACATGAAATCATCGAATGCTATATCGACGACCTCATGGTTAAAAGCAAATCATACGAGGAGCATCTCGAGCATCTTAAGATCGTATTTCAACGCCTTCGGCAATACAACTTGAAGATGAACCCTCTCAAATGCGCATTCGGGGTATCCTCAGGTAAATTCCTAGGATTCATCGTCCGACACCGAGGTATCGAGATAGATCCGTCAAAGATCAAGGCGATCGTGGAAATGCCCCCGCTAAGGACTCTCAAGCAATTGCGGTCTCTCCAAGGGAAACTAGCGTATATCCGGCGATTTATAGCCAATCTCTCTGGCATGTGCCGTCCTTATAGTCACTTGATGAAGAAGGGAACCCCATTCGTCTGGGATCACAAATGCCAAGGCGCACTGGAAGAAATCAAGCAATACCTGCAGAATCCGCCAGTACTGGCCGCTCCGGTCAAGGGAAAGCCTCTCATTCTTTATACAACAGCCTTCGAAGGTTCCTTAGGCACATTATGGGCACAAGAGAACGACCAAGGGAAGGAGAGAGATCTCTATTATTTGAGTCAAGTTCTACTGGGGGCAGAAAGCAATTACTCTCCCATCGAAAAATACTTCCTGGCGTTGATCTTCGCAATAACGAAACTCCGGCACTATGCGTTGGGGCATGAGGTCCGTCTCATATCGAAGGTGGACCCTCTTAAATACTTGATGTCGAAGGTCATATTGACGGGGCGACACGCTAAATGGGCCTTGCTCTTGATGGAGTTCTCAATAACTTATCAGCCTCTTATGGCGGTGAAAGGCCAAGCCATCGCCGACTTCCTCGCTGAGCATCCAATACCTGCCGATTCTCCTTTGAATTGCGAGCTGCCAGACGAACATGCGTTTGATGCGATTGACTGTGGTGATGCCCGATGGGAACTTTATTTTGATGGAGCGTCTTCCATGAAGAAGTGCAAACAGAACACGCCCGTAATCAAATCGGGGGTAGGCCTCATCTTCGTGACCCCACAAGGAGGGATAATGAGCTTCGCTTTCTCCTTAACAGAGCCGAGGAAGAACAATAAAGCTGAATACGAAGCTTTGATAGTAGGCCTCGAGATCGCCATCGACATGGGAATTGAAAACCTCTTCATATACGGAGACTCCCAACTGGTCATCAGTCAAATAAATGGCGACTACCAAACATGCAAACCAGAGTTGGTGAAGTACGGCGAAAAGGTGCAGCAACTGTTGACCCAAATTCCTTTCTACACCTTGGAAAGCATACCGCGTACGGAAAATAGCAAAGCGGATGCATTAGCTAAGCTCGCTAAAGAACTAGCCGACGAGAACCTCGATGACGTAAGAATCGTGGTACAAAGCCATCGGGTTCTTGCTCCGGCAGAAATATCTCCGGAATCATCCGAGGAAAAGGAAGCGACTGAGCAGACGGCCTTGCAAATAAATGACCAGGAAAAGGCTAAGGATTGGAGAGAAGTCTTTATAGACTACTTCAAATCCCGTTGAACGCCTGAAGATGCATCCTCAAAGCATCAGCTCATGAAGCGAGCCCTATCTTTCGCCTTCGTCAATGACACTCTATACAAAAGGTCATTTGATTCTCTGTGGTTAAGATGCCTGGGACCTGAAGAAACAAAGTGAGTCATTCAGAAAGTTCATGACGGACTCTACGGTTTTCACCAAGCAGGCCTAAAGATGAAGTTGAAGATTAAAAGGATGGGCTACTATTGGCCCACGATGATTCAGGACTGCCTCGGGTATGCGAAGCAATGCCACTCGTGCCAGATTCACGGGGACTTCATCCATCAGCATCCAAATCCATTACATCCAACGGTGGCTAGTTGGCCGTTTGAAATGTGGGGGATTGACATAATCGGCCCCATTGAGCCAGCATCGTTCAGAGGACATCGGTTCATTTTAGCAACAACTGATTACTTCTCCAAATGGGCAGAAGCAGTACCGCTGAGGGAAGTGAAGACCGAGAACATCCTCCATTTCTTCAAGACGCATGTCATTTATCGGTTTGGAACTCCGCGACGGATTATCTCCGATAACGGGCCAGCCTACAGAAGCCATAAAATAAGCCGCTTCGCACAACAACATAACATAGATTGGAGATACTCTTCAGTCTATAATCCCCGAGCTAACGGTCTAGCTGAGGCTTTCAACAAGACCTTGACAAAAATCGTGAAAAAGAAGGTGTCCCGAAATAAGGACTGGCACGAGAGACTGCATGAAGCTTTCTGGGCATATCGAACTACGTTCAAAACGGCTACGAACACAACTCCATACACATTGGTATTCGGTACAGAAGCGGTACTCCCCCTCGAGATAGAGCTACCCTCTCTACGAGTGGCAGTCCATTACGAGCTAACGGACGAAGAGAATGCTCACCTTCGCCTCGAGGAGCTCGATGCCCTTGATGAAACCCGGCTCATAGCGCAACAAAATCTGGAGGCTTATAAAGCAAAGATGACGCGCTCATATGAAAGATTGACCAGGTCGAGGACATTCCGCCAAGGCGAACTCGTGCTAGTGGTCAAAAGACCTATGATCCCCAATCGCGCCAAGTGGGGAAAATTCCAGCTGAATTACGAAGGCCCGTACATCATAGACAAGGTCTACTAGGGTGGAGCCTATCTACTCATAGACATGCATGGCGAAAGACCTTTCAGACCGATAAACGGCCGCTTTCTGAAGAAATACTACGCCTAACGAGTTACGACCTAGGTCAATGATAGATGACGACGACTATGTCCGCTCGCTATCTTCCTAATCCCAAACTCTATAAGTAGTGGCCGGTCAGCGGACCGAAACGTCCTTAAACTAACAGCGGACCGAAACGTCCTTAAACTAATGACGGACCACTATGTCCTAAAACTCGCTGTTGACCGAAATGTCGAGAAACTATGGTGGATTGCAGCATCTCAAAGCCGATACAAAAAAAGAATAAAAAAATAAAAAAATAAAAACGGTATGTTCATAAGCAAAATGGGCACGGATGAAAACCCGAAAGGGCTCCGTGAGTAAAAACAACAGGGCTACCAGCGAGTGTTTATGAAAACCCGAAAGGACGCAACCTCGTTATATAAAAAAAGGAAAAAAAGGAAACGATATGTCCATAAGAAAAATGGGCATGGATGAAAACCCGAAAGGGCTCCGTGAGTAAAAACAGCAGGGCTACGGCGAGTGTTTGTGAAAACCCGAAAGGGCGCAGCCTCGTTAAAAGACACTTACAGGGTCCTCTCGACCTTGTAAGGAGAAACCACCTGCGTGAGATCCTTATGACTCATAAGGGTGCAATACACTTAGGAATCCTCACGATTCCTAAGGAGAAATTACACTTGCGAGATCCTCATGAATCGTAAGGAGAATCCCCTTATGAGACCCTCACGGCTCATAAGATTTGAAAGTCTTAAGTTACAGAGACCTGAACCTGTTCTTAAGCAACCCCCACAACCTTCGATATTGCCCTACAAGCAGCTCAATGCTGACCCTTGTATACAATCCATGGGCGCGAATAAACATTCCCCTAACAAAGTCCCATCCGTGACCAAGGATATGTTCGCACGGTGAGCAACCCTTGTGAGTCCTCTCGACTTATAAGGGGAAAACTCTATTGTAAGATCCTTACGACTTAAAAGAGAACATACACTTAGGAGTCCTCACAATTCCTAAGGAGAGAATGCACCTACGAGATCCTCATGACTCGCAGGGAGAAATACCTTTATGAGACCCTCACGGCTCATAAAGTCAAAAGCCTTAGCCGATAGGATCCTAACCCTGTTTGCTAAGCCACCTTTGTTCGACATCGGCAGAGGCAAATGATGATTCGCTCCTGGCAATATCCCAGTTGTAGCGGTGCTGATGCCGAAATCGGTGTCTAATTTCAAGCTTGCAGCAAAAAACCAGCAAGCCACACATGCATGCGAAATAGCCGAAATGATGGGGCAACTTGCGAAAAAATCAGCAAGTAAAAATGTATGCATGCGAAGTAGCCGAAATGATTGGGCAACTCGCAATAAAAAATAGCGAGTAAAAATAAAAAAATATCCAAAATGATTGGGCATCGCGAAAAATAGACGAAATGATGGGCAATCGCGACCTTCGCGATATAAAAGCTGAAATGATAGAGCATCGCGGAAAAATATAGAATAAAAATAAAAATGAAATTCACGCCCTACAGGTGATATCATGTCAATCCCTGTATACAATCCAGGGGCGCAAACAAAGAAGGAATTACACTCCTCCTCCCCAGGTTTCATCATCAGAAGAAGCCAAATCTCGATGGTTCACAGACAGCCTAGAGACCACCTCAGCATTCTTCTCGATACAGCAGACGCAATGTCAACAACAACGTTCCCTCGCAGTCCAACAGGATGTAGATGCAACGTCAACGAAAGACCCCATGGTCGAAACAAAGCGGAGAGATGGAAAAATCCCAGCTCCACCTCACCACCGCGACATTCATCTCGATACAGCAGACGCAATGCCGGCAAACGAAGCGAAGGCCAAATTCCTAGCTTCAGGGTCTCGACGGTAACTTATATAAAACCTGAAAGACAATCGGAGATCATCCCACACCAGCGCGGAGTGGTCACCACCTCGACGCTCGTCTCGATACAGCAGACGAGATGTCACCCCAGCGGTCTTCTTCCAGCAGGGTTCAGACGCGACAATCAAACAACGGAGCCACGGCAAAATCCCTAGTTCCAAACCTCGACGGTTCACCAGCAACCTAGAGATAACCGCGACATTCGTCTCGATACAGCAGACGCAATGCCATCAAACGAAGCGAAGGCCAAATTCCTAGCTTCAGGGTCTCGACGGTAACTCATACAAAACCTGAAAGACCATCGGAGATCATCCCACACCAGCGCAGAGTGGTTATGACTCATCGGGGCTCTCCAAAATGAGCCCAACCACAAGTAAAAAGCGGCATGGCAAAATTCCTAACGCTTGCTCTTCCGACGGTCAAACTGCCTAGGAGGATTGCTTGAAGACGTCTTGTCCAGCCCATGAAGGGATCGGAGACACAACAGTCGTAAGGCCACTCAAACAACAAGATTGCCTATCGAGGAATGCATCAGCCAACGCGACGGTACGACGGACAAAACCATAGTACCACAGACCCTAAAGGACCTCTGTCGTAAAGAGCAGAGGTTAACTGTGACGTTAGGATATTCTTGCGAGAAATGCTCGATTCGTCTCGACTCGTGAGGTAAAGCCTTAGGTAGCGGGGATTAAAAAAAACCGTTTCCTAAGCACTGGGGCCCTGCAAGTCGGTCCGAAATGGACTCTTGCATACTATTCACGGGTCACACTCTCCAAAGTTGAATCTCGACAAGGAGGGAAACAACCGCTTACGAGTCCTCTCGACTCGTAAGAGGGAAAATTCTCTTATAAGATCCTTACGACTCATAAGGAAAAACACACCCGGGAATCCTCACGATTCCTAAGGAGAAAATACACCTACGAGATCCTCTCGGCCCATAGGAAGAAAATTCTTTATGAGACCCTTACGGCTCATAAAGTTGAAAAGTCTTAGGTGGCATATCCTAACCCTGTTTTCTAAGCCATCACCACTATACAAAAAGCATAAGATTGACAGTTATATACTATCTACAGATCGCACTTGCTGAAATTGCATGGCAAGCAACACAGCAAAAAAAGAGAGAAGAAAGCAGAGAAATGACACAAGATATTATGAAGAATGTATATCTTTTATTCATGAATTCGATTGAGTACAAGATACATTGTGTTAAAGAATAAAAGAAACAAATACATTTTATGCACAATTATAAATGATACAAGATTGTCATTGAGAAGGGAGCGTTTTTAACAAATCCGCAAGTTGCTCTCGCACTTCCTTCAGCGCCTTCTCCTGATCGGCTGCCGCAGCCAACTCTGCTTCCACCTGGGCCCGCTGCTGCAAGTAGGATGAAAGTTGTTCTTCGACGGCTCGCTGAGCTGCTTCACGACCTTGGGCATCACGCTCAACGGTATCGAGCTTCTGCTTCAATGTTAACCTGTCGAAGATACTTTGCAGGAGGCCCTTGAAGATAACTTTCACCCGAGCAGCGTTCGCGTCGACCTCAGCACGCAGTCGAGCAGACTCGCTTGAGGTTTCTTTGCATTCCCTCCACTTTAAAGCCGCTTCTTGGTCAAGATGGCGGAAGTAAGAAGCGCTCTGCTCGATCCACGCCGCCCGTTGAGTGCTCGTGGCCAAAATCTTGGAGGTAGGACGCATAAGCTCCAGCTGATGCAGGCAGGCCTCGATCTCCCTACAGTGATTAACCCAAGACTCGACGACGCCTTCATTGTGGAAATTTACAAGCGTCACCAGTATCGGATTAACCTCGGCAGCGAAATCTGCGGCAGATGTGGGAGCTTCTGCGTTAAGCTCCTCGACGCATCCGCTCAGCATACTCAGACTCATCGCAACACCCTTTGAGGATGGATGTCTGGAGAATGGGCCTGCCGGCATCATGATGCGAGACTCGAATGGGGATGAAATCAGAACGACAGCTGCAAAACAAAACACAATCAAATGACGGTTCAAGAAATATAGAAAGGTCATCAATGATGGAATCTACTATACCAGCTGCAGTAGGTGGCAAAGCCAGGAGGACCGGTGGCGTGACTGATCTTGCATCTCCTCCTTCGATCTGTAGCACTGCAATCAGGGCAAGGAAGAATCAGAAATAATTCCATTATTGAAAAAAAGAAAGGGAATTAATTGAAAACTATACTCACCAGCGCCACTGAAGGAAGCAAGCTCCGACAGGAAGGAGAAGTGTGGGTGTAGCACCTGGTACAGGTGATCAAAAAGCACTCCTGCAAGGACGCAATAGTACAACATCAGTACATAAATTGTGCAGCCAAGATAAGACTGATGGGTCGCAAATCCATACCTTCCAACATCTGCGAAGGTACGAAGGAGGGTAGAGAGATGGCCACCGTCAGGGCGGTAAATGACTGCGCTCCCTCAGGTAAAGTAGCATCAGCACTAGCCACACCTGCATTAGAAAACAAGATAAGCCCTGTCAGGAAGGATTGTAGAATAAAAAAAGGGGGACGGTAACCCAAAATTTACCTGATGAGTCGCCAGCCGAAACGGCGGCGTCTACCTCCTCCATCGGCATGGGTTCACCTCCTGTTGCCTCATTGCCAGACTCTACAGGAGCCGTCGTCGTGCTCGCAAGGCCAGGAGACGGCGAAGGACCGTAAGCAGGGAGAGCGATGATTGGAGCGGTGCCCGACTCTTGAGAAAGAGCGGCCGTCTCGTCCTCAGCGATCATGCCCGTTTCTCCCGCTACACCCTCGGGCTCGGCGGTCGCAGCCGTCTTGTCCACCACTTCCATGGGTTCATCGGTCGCAGCCGCTCTATCCGCTGCTGCCTCAGGCTCGGTTATAGCAGCCGTCTCATCTGCCGCCACCTCGCGCTCAGCAGTGGTGGCCGTCTCGGGCATAGTAGTCGTGACTGTCTCATCAGCCACTAGCTCAGGCCCGGCGACTACGGCTGCGTCGCCTACCGTCGCCTTGAGATCAGCTGCTACCTTCTCCACCGTCCCCTCAGGCTCGACGGTCGCCGCTGCTCCTTCAGCAGGACCCGACCCTGCAGGACAAGATGTATAAGAACCGATAGTTTTACAACTTTTACAACAATGCCTTTTGATTAAAGATCCAATCATAAAAGATTAAAAAAGGAATTTACTCTACGAAGAAACCCTCGTTGGTTCCATACTCACTTAAGCCTTCGGTGAGAGGGGCCTGAGGCTCTAAGCTGAGGACGGCATCAAGAGAAAGAACCGACTTCTTCTTCCTCTTCTGCGTGCGAGCCCCGGGTGCACCCAAAATCAACTTACGTTTCGTAGGCACCTTAGGACGGCGGGTCCCGATGTCCGAGCCCACGCCGAATTCAGGCGAAACCACATTCACCGTCTCCACCGGAGCATGGAGCCCTGGGGGCACTTCTACCGTATCACGGGGCAATCCGCGCGGAGGACTTAGCACACGCGGAGGCTCATCTCCAGCATATCCTCTCAGCGGAGGAACGACATGGGTCCTTGGCTTTAGGGGGGCTTTGCGATCGCTGGTGGGGGGCACACCCTTGCGGTCAAGCAGCAGCCGCTTCTCTTCTCGGATAACAGCACCCATCGCGTGCTGATACCAAGCCCCGTACACGTTTAGGGCCCTTGGAACGCAACTCGGCTCGCTAATGAAGAAATGGGAGCCCGTGTTTAACCGCATAAAGTGGTGCAGCGCGCTCCGTATTCCCTCCCTGGTGGCCGCTGGCTCTTCCAAAAATGCCTCCAATGGGACCCTCTGGTTATAGCTTAGCTGTTGGGCGAACCGATGGGGGTTGTACCTCATAAAGAGCGCCATATCATTCTGCCTGAACACCAGGAAGCCCGGCTGGATGGAGTATAAGTGAAGAATCTCCCGGGCTTTCAATACGGAGGCCCCGTCCTTGAAACTATCACGCAACGCCAACACCGACTTAGAGGTCTCCGGGCCGATGGTCATGACCTTGTCCATGAAAGAAATGCCTGCTCCGACCGTGCACGGACGAAGAAGCAACCCCCTAGCCTCCCGCGGAGGCGGATTCACAATAGAAGCGCCGACCAGCCGCATGACTCTCAGGAGTCTGCACTTCTCGTAGAACGATGGCCTCTTGTGAATACCAAAAACCCCGAGCACATGCATTTCTATCCATGAAGTAAAATAGTGCATCGGGAAATTGGCGGGTTGCACCCCTGGTTCATTTGCGTCCGCCACCACGCTGAGACCATGGTACAGGTGGGCCAACCCGGCGATTCCAATCGACAATTGTATGCCAGCCACCATCCGATGCGCTGGGTAGAAGACAGACGGCCTCATGTAGCACGGGTGCATGGGGAGCGCGAACCAGCATAGCCATAATCCCAGAAACCCGAGAAAGAAGGTCCCTTCGTCGATGCCCGGAGCGACGATTTCCAATAAGGGCATGATTGCAGCATCGGGAAGGTAAAAACCCTTTTGGTCGTCCTCCAGTGCTGGTCGATGATCTAAGCCAAAGCCGAAGGGGTCGTCAAGCTTGGCGAACTTTTCGCCCCGTTGTGATAGAATCTCCGGTCGAAGAAAGCGGGCGATGAAATCTGCAAAACTAACTCCCCGGCCTCCCGATTCCAAATAGAGACTTTCATACATATTCAGCACCTTTACCAGGCTCGGAAACTGATGTTGAATAGCATTCTCCAGTGTTAGGCCCATTACCAGCGGCTTGATGGCGAAGACATATTCATTCGGAGGAAGTAGCTCCTCATAGTGCTCTCCCTTCACCGGCAAACCGGAAATTTTAGCAAATTCTTCCAAAGTGATGGAAACTTCCCTATCCGTTAGAAGAAAGGTATGTGTGGGGATGTTCCATTGCTCCACGAATGCCTTAATCCACCACGTCGGGGGAGCAGAATATTCAAACAGCGAGGTGTAAACTGCATGATACAGACCGATCTTCAGCAAATGCGCCTTCTTCGCTGATAAGATGTACCTGGCCCACTGCAAGTACCCGACCAAAAGTCGAGGGGTCAATCCAATGTTATAGGGTTGTCCCCAGGGGCACGACTCACCCTGGCATATGCGCCGCCCCAAAATATCCACGGCTGCCGGCAGCTGCACGGGTATGGCAGCAATCGAAGGTTGAAGAAGATCCTCCGAATTCCAATTTACAACCTCCACGGCATAGTTTACCGGGGGTGTATCGGCGTATGGGATCGGCTCGAACGGCGTCGCACAAGAAAAGCTTCGGCGACCTTTGATGATTTCGCTGTACCATCTACCCCACAGGTGAAGGTTCTTATACTCCGGGTCGAAATCTTTAATAAGAGCAAGAACCTCCGGGTCCACTGGCGCCTCAGGAAATCCTTCCTCTGAGCGGAAGAACGGGAATGAAAGATCAGCAGACATGTTGCCTGCAAGAAAAAGCGAAATTCAGTTGTCAGCATCATAAGTTAATTTTAAAAATTCCAACGCTTGGTACTTTAAAATTTATACCACACTGTAATGCAGTGGAAAGGGGTCCAAAGGGGGACCCACAAAATCCAGATGACAATGCATTAGTTAATAAGACAGCCTCATCATTGGATGAGACTGTCAATTAATGAGGAAATCCTCAGAAAATATTCTCATTAAATGAGAAATCCCTTGAGACAAGGAGAAAATCTCCCTTCTCAGAGCAAAGCTCCGTCACAGAGTGACACTTGTCAAACTCTGGTCACAAGAGAATAAGATTCCTTAAAGAGCCTAGCTCTGTAATAATGATGGAAAAATCCATCAAAAGGAAAATTAATTCTTAAAAATTAAAGTTCTGGGATCTTAAAAATCCATGAAAAACTCTTAAGAGTTCATCATCAGAAGATCAAAAGATCTATATTCTGTCAATGAGCAAAGCTCTGTTCATGGGCTAAGAAACCCTGAAACAAATTCTTGAGAGCAAAGCTCTGTTTATGAAACCCCAAAAGGGATTTCTTTAGATCAAAAGATCTATAAGAGCAAGGCTCTATTAATTAAAGTTGATTTAATTAAGTTTAAATTTCTACCTAAAATTTTCTAGAGTTCTAACTCTGAAGTTCTTAAAAACGAGAGCAAAGCTCTGAAAATAACAATCTTGAGAAGATGATAATCATCTGAAGAGGAACAAGGGTCCTATTTATAAGCGCTAAAGCGCCTCTTCAACTCCTGAGTTGATCCAATGGTCTGGATGTTGCCACCGCTGCACTCACGTGTGCGCCACGTGAGCGCAACGGTGGGGGGGGGGCATTTGTTTCCCCTAATCAGAGCAAAGCTCTGTTTGAATTTCAAAATTCAAAAATTGAAGCAACGCTTCAGATTCCTTGCACTGCGCACAGTGCGCCACGTGTCAAAAGTAGACACGCCAGCGCAAGAAGCGCTGCGCCCAAGGCAGCGCACCCCCAATCAGAGCAAGGCTCTATTTTAAAATTCAAAATTTTAAAGGAAGCAACGCTTCAAATAGCTTGCGCTCGGCACTGCGCGCCACGTGTCAAAGAGTGGTGCGCTAGCGCAGTTGCGCTGCGCTCTGTGCTGCGGACACGTGTCAAGCGCAGGCCCGCTAGCGCAATTGCGCTGCGCGACACTTGTCAAGCGCAGGCGCGCTAGCGCTAACTGCGCCAGCACTGGAATTTAAATAATAAATTTTCTAATTAATCAGAATTAAAATTCTAGAAAGATTGTTCCCGCCAAAAATTTCTGCACAGAAGAGTCCAAGGTATCAAATGGCAGCGATACGCTTAAGGAAATGCGAACCAATATCTTTCGACCTGTATTTTGATAAATTCCCGAAGGAGGAACAGCTAAATTTTGATGATATTGGAAGCATCTCGAAAAACCCTTCGATTTGATATATTATGGGCCTCATAATTCATCCGGGATCAAAAGTTATGAGGCATCACGTGTCTACACGTGATGGACCTTTAAGAACCCGCTGGAGGAGTTAAAAGATATAATAAAAACTTAAAAAAGACCCCAATGGGGCATCACGTGCTCACACGTGACCATGGGTCACGTGCAGACACGTGATGGGCTCTTAAGGCCTCTAAAATAATGAATAGAATTAAATTTTAAAATCTGTTCCCTGATTAAAAATCAGAAGTTACCTCAATAAGGTATCACGTGCTCACACGTGACCAATGGTCACGTGTTGACACGTGATGGTTAAAACTGAAGTATAAACAAGCGGCCGTTAACGAACTCAATTGGGGGTCACGTGCTCACACGTGACCAAGGGTCACGTGTCAACACGTGACTGGCTTCGAAAGCCTTCCAGTTAATAGAATTAAATTCTAAAAGCTTCCAAATCTTTCCAAATGGAAAAGGATTATGGGGACCGTTGGATTAAAGATCCAAGGGTGATTAAATATCACCAATTTATGGAAAAATCCTAGACAAGAAAAGATTTCCCCAAATCTCACCGAAATAACAAACAGAATATCTTTTGAATTTAAAATCCAACGGTGAATAAAATTCATTGAATGATCTAAAGGCTCATATTAAATATGAAAACAAATCAAATCTTTCAATGAGAGATTTGCTAAACAAATTGATTCTTTTCCTTCTCCTATAAATAGGAGCCAAGAAAAGAAGAGGAGGAGAACCTTTTTGGAGAGAAAAACAGAGAGAGGAGAATTTAATTCTCAAGAGGGAAGAAAAGAAAAGAGAATTTAATTCTCAACAAAGAAAACCCTAGGTGAGAAAAGAGAAAAAGATCAACTTCAAAAAGAGAATTTAATTCTCAAAAATTTAAGAGTTTAACTCTTCTGCAAATAAATAACTTAGTTCTTTTTCTGGTTAAAGATCTGTACAGAGCACATCTCCCCATAGGATGAGAATTTAATTCTCATCGGGTCGAGATCCTGCCATGCAGATCCAAAACTTAGAAGGGGAATTGAGTTTTGAGAATTTAATTCTCCCAAACTCACAGCAATTTAATTCCTCCTAAAATGAAACTGGGGTTTAACCCTAATCAAGAATTTAATTCTTTTACATATCTGGGAATTTAATTCCTTTAAAAAGAAATTAGGGTTTTACCCTAAATAAGAATTTAATTCTTTCACAATAGGAATTTAATTCCTCCAAAACAAAATTAGGGTTTAACCCTACAGAGAATTCAATTCTTAAAAGATCTCTGTTCATGAAAAGAACTAGGGTCACGTGTCCCCACGTGACCCCTAAAAAGATCCCAAAAAATAAAAAGGAAGAAGCTTTGAGGCAATGCCTCACGTGCTCCCACGTGACTCCCAAAACGCAGAAAGAAAAAGCAAAGGAAATGAAAGCTTTGGGCGCTCTCACGTGTTATCACGTGACCCCTCAGCAAATGCTTTAACAATTGGCGCACAGATCCCCATCACGTGCCAACACGTGATGCTCTAAAATAAAAATAAAAAGTGTTTAACACTTAATTGCAGAACGAAGAAAAGGGTCTGGTCCCCCTTTGAGCGCTCTCACGTGTCCACACGTGACCCCTCTGTCTTTAGTGTTTAACACTAATTTGGGGATTATATTTCTAGTGTTTAACACTGATTGTTTCTAGTGTTTAACACTAAATTGAAGATTATATTTCCAGTGTTTAACACTGATTGTCTTTTAGTGTTTAACACTAATTTGAGGGATCTATTTCTAGTGTTTAACACTGTTTTCTCTAGTGTTTAACACTACTTTCAGCCAAATTGGCTAATTTTCCAGAGGCAAAAGTCCCTCCTCCAAATGAATATCAAAATTGAGGAAATCAAAGACAAAATGTTGTCAGAGCCCCCAAACCTCTGTTTAGCACTGCTGAATGATGAGGGGCTGAACCCAGACAAATGTCTAATGGCCCAAAGGGCCAATATTATAATTGGACTTGGCCCAAACTGGCCATAAGTCCTCAAATCATCTTGAATTGAGCACATCCGCTCTTTCAACCAACTCATTGGTTCAAGGGTACGTCTCAGAACTCCTCTGATATTTGTCGTTGTAATCCTTCAACGTCTTCAGAGAGGTGATGGGTCCCGACAGCCATACATTTTATGGACCACCATGTCCCTAAACTGGCAATGGACCACCATGTCCCTAAACTGGCAATGGACCACCATGTCCCTAAACTGGAACAATAGAGCCCCTAAATGCTCTTTTGTTGGATCTAAACGACCCCGTTTAAGTTGATCTTAGCCTCAAATATGGGTAACGTATCTTTAAACCTTCAAACAGACTTTAGTCCCAAATTGGACTATAGATCCCCTAATCAACTCTGGTTCGAGGGTACATCTCTGAACTCCTCTGACATCTGTCGTTGTAATCCCTCAACGTCGTCAGAGAGGTGACGGGTCCCGACGGCCATATATTAAATGGACCACTATGTCCCTAAACTGGAACAATAGAGCCTCCAAATGCTCTTTTGTCGGATCCAAACGATCCCGTTAAGTTGATCTTAGTCTCAAATTGGACTAACGTATCCTTAACGAACGTTTAAGTTGATCTTAGCCTCAATATGGCTAACGTATCCTTAAACGAAAACCCCAAACCCAAATCTAAGTAAATACGGATTTGGACTAATCCACGTCCTACGGGCGACGACATAAATTAGTCTCCGTATACAATCTACGGGCAACCACAAACAAAACAAACACCCACGACACGAAGTGACCAGCTGGAGAAGGAGAAAGTTGTTACCACAATGCGGTAGCGTAATTAACTGCAGGGGCTTGCGCCTGCAGGGAAGAGCGTCCCCACAATCAAAAACCCCTCGAGCGAGGGGGAATCTGACGAAGTTTGCTACATCGGACGCATCCGTTTAAACCTTCGATACACGGTGCCATAAATCAATTTGGTATCTTCGGAGAGGTGGACGGATAGCACCAATTAGCATCTGCCCCGAATCTCAGGCAAGACGTCCATGTCTTGGCCGCCATTCGGAGGGGAACAGATTCTGGCACGCCCGGTGGGACCTTTTTCTCTTTCCACTCCACACTTCGTGTGTCGTCTTTCGCGAACCAATCGCGGTTTGTCAATGGTTGCCCTCAGGTTTCAAGTTACTAAGATTTGGTCTTTTGCCTGGCGCAGAAATCAAGCATCAATGGCTTTCAACTGCTCGACTTGCTCCAAATGCAAATGCAACCGACGCTCTACCCCACCTGGAGGTGTGGCTTACGGGCCTCAAGAGGCCTCCATCCTTGCTATGCCGGTGGAACAAGTGACTCAGGCTACCATCGGTCTGTTTTTCAGGACCATGCTCCTGCCAGCAAGCTTCACCATTCCAGTGCCCGTACCGGAAGCGCAAAAGAAGTCGGTCTTCGATCGGCTCACTACTACCACGGCCCCTCTCAACGGGTCGTCCAATGTCAAGCCGGCGGCCTCGGTCTTTACCAGGCTGAACCTGAACTCTGATGGGCCTGCCAAGAAGCCCATGGCCCCTGACGTGGCCATTGCAAAGAAGACAGCCATCTCTATTCCTGAAGTCGTCAAGACGGCTTCTCCTGCTAAAGAGTCGGTCTTTTCAAGGCTGATTATTCCGGCTCCCGTTCCTGCTCGAGGGTCCGTCTTTGACAGATTGGACATCGCCACTCAAAAGACATCGGTTTTCAAGAGGTTGGCATCAGCGGCGCCTCATCTAGACAGGGGGCAAGACAAAACCATCCCCATCGCCGAACCAGCCCCAACAGCTCGACACGCTCGACGTCGCCACTGGCGCCGAGTAAGGAAGGCCGGGGGCAACCCCCCCTCTGGGCTAACTCCACCGGCTCCAACGGTGGAAATTAATGCTGCTGTTCCAACTGGGAACAGCTTTGAACTGCTCAATAAGGTGCGCAGAAACTCTCCGACTGCCGCGCTGAAAAGATCTCCTCCACCCTCGGAGAATGTTATAAAAACAAAGCCAGAGCAGCCCCCTCAACGTCTGTCCTCCAGAATTTACAAGGTCTGGCGACGGGTTCAGGACTCAGTAATCATTCAAGATCACTCTCACTGGCAGAAGAGGGTGAAAGTTCAAGAAGAAAAGAACCGTCCTGTCAAACCGCAAAGGACGACAACCACTCGGGTGCCCGCTACAACGGCCCCTTCCACGTTGACTACTCACAATAGAAGAAGGCCGGAAAAAGTCCCCACGCCGGCAGCAAATGTCAAAAGCGGTGAACCAAAACGCCCTAAGTCCCGGGGCATTGTGGTCCATACCGTCTATATGGCGTCCGGGAAAGAGGACAGCCGTACATCTGCAGGTCATCGACCGCTTACGCGATCGGTGACTAAAGCTCAGGAGTAGCAGCAGAAGCTCTAAGAAATGATGAATGCGATAGCCGCACTCACTGGGCCAAAAGAAAGCCCCGAAGCGTCCTCAGATCAACGCCAGGAGCAAGAAACTGACGCTGAATTCCTTCGCAGGATACTGGAAAAGAAGGATAAAGAGGCTGCGGAACAAGCAGCCAATATAAAACGAATGGCCCTTCTATTCCAGGATATGGTGGGTATGATGATCCAGCAGGATCCTCCTGCTGAAGATCCTCCGATCGTCCTTAAAGATGACAGGGGAGAAACGTCAAATCCTCCACCGGCTCTGTCAACAGCCAAGGAGGAGACAATCTCCAAAGCTGACCTGGACGAATATATAGCTCAGAAGATACGGGTTCATCAGGCGACTGAGGCAGCCGGTCAGGTCGTAAAAACGGGGCGACCATATCCGAGCTGGTATGATCAGATCAAGTAGCCTCCGGGCTATACAATACCGAAATTTCATGTTTATAAGGGGACGGGAAATCCCCACCAGCATGTTGCCCAGTTCAGGACGCTTTGTGGAAACACCGGCGGTGATGATAAATTGTTGCTTCGCCAGTTCGTCGGTAGCTTATCAGATACACCATTCGAGTGGTACTCCGAGCTCCCAGACGACTCTATCAAGACATTTGCGGAGATGGAGCTGCTGTTTACCCAGCGTTTCGCAAGCGCCAGCGAATGCACTCCGATAACAGCACTGATCAACGCCAGGATAAGGCCAGGCGAAACATGGGTTCAATACACAACACGATGGCGGAATCTGTGGTCGAAATGCGAACAACGCATCGAAGAAGCGCCAGCGGTAGGCATGTTCGTGGGCACTCTTGATCCGCAACCAACCATCTCGCAATTCATGATGTTCTTCAAGCCAACTACTTTCTAGGCCTTGATCGACAAGTTGGCCCAAATGGATCAGATGGGACATAAACCGTCTCCTCCAAAGCCAGACTCTCGAACTGAGAAAGGGAAAGCGATCGTTGTTTCCAATACTCAACAACAGCCGAGCAACTTAAAGCCGGTTGTCCTTCGAAACAATATGCGTCCACGTCCATCCCTTGAGGAGAGACTGGGACGTCCTTACTCGTTTCCTCAAGATAAAACGAGGAGACTGTTCGAGCTGGCAGTGCGCAACCGGCTCATCAATATGCCGAGTCCAAAACTTCCGTTGCAGCCAGGCGATGTCAACGATCTTAATTACCGCCCTTACCACCAAGCGGTAAGCCATCCAATCGAAGATTACTTCGTCTTTAAGGGATGGATCGAGGATCAATACCAATAGGACAAGTTCGCGTTATCCGAAAACTGGAAGGTGAAACCGCCACAACCTCACGCCCCTAAAAAGGTGAACATGCCGGGGGCATCGTACTCATTCATAGGGGAAGCCCCATGGGAGGACGTTCTTTCAGCCGAGACGAAAAGAATGCTGAAGGATCTCCAAACATGCCCGGCGATCAGGTGGAAAAATCCACTGGAACCCGAGATCATCGAGGGAATGCTGAAACCGCGCCTAACTCCAAAAACTGGTGGTAATGGTCAAAGTGCTCGCACCCAGCCGTCAAAGTCTTCGAACAAGAAGGAGAAGACCCAAAAGCCCGTGAAGTTTGATGACAAGCACGCGGAACTGCAAAAACATATTGACGCACTGGAAGAATATAATCAGAAGGCGCGGACCCCAGTCACACTCCAAGAATTCCTCAGCCACATCCTTAAGGACGGAGATGATGACAAAGACTCGTTGGATGAACCTGAGGATTATGTGGCAAGCTGCCATGTGATCTCTCACTCGTCGATAGACGATAAAGAAGCTCCTTACATAGAGAAGCTGGGGGCAGATCCTGAGCCAGAACTTCTAGGACCATCAGACGAAATGATTGATGCATTCCTGAACGAAGCCCGTCTTCAAAGCAAAGCTGATCGAGAGCGTGAGATGGCCATATTCGAGAAAGCCAAACGTCGGCGACTGGACAAAAGGGTCGAAACACTCCTACCAGATCAAAGTACATCCGCCGCAAATGAAAGTAGGATCAAGATAAGGAAACGATTCGCCAAAGCCATATCGATGGGGATGAGGCTGCCCTCTTTTAGAGAAAATTCTTCTGGTGGTATACATCTTGATGAAGCGGACGTACATCCTAACTTCTGCTTATATCATCAGAAGATCGCACATCCTACTGAAGACTGCAACTCCTTTAAGTGTTGGTGGCAAGGGTATGTCGCTCACAGGCAACACTTCAACAGGACAAAGCGTGAAGCTCGTAGACAGCAGAAAAATGCGACAGATGAGCGTACAAGAATTGCTGGCAATTGTCCTAGGGTTGATCCCGAGGGACCGCGAGCTCTCACCTTCGGGAGCGACTCCGACGAAAAAATAGCCCCCGGTCCTCTCTTCAAGGAATCCATCTCTGAAATGAAAGAATTGAGGTGTTGCGAGAACATTCAGCCGTGCAATCGCACCCTACCCGAAAAGAATCTCGGACCCGCAAACAAGGGATCGAATAAAAGGGATAAGGGGAATGGAAAAGCGACCTTCGTCGCCAACGCTCAACAACAGCCGAGTAACCCGAGACCGTTTGGTCGTCAAAACAACAAGCCGCGATACCTCAATGAGAAATTGAAACGTCCTTACTCGTTTCCCAAAGATAAAACAAAGAGATTGTTCGAGCTAGCGGTGCGCAGCGGGCTCATCACTCTGCCAGATCCAAAACGTCCGTTGCAGCCAGGTGACCTTAACAATCCTAACTATTTTCCCTACCACCAAGTATTGGGTCATCCGATCAAAAACTGCTACGTCTTCAAAAACTGGGTTGAAGACCAATACCAACAGGGCAAGTTCGCGCTGTTCGAAAACTGGAAGGTGAGCCCGCCACAACCACATGCTCCGAGAAAGATGGATATGCCGGGGGCATCATGCTCATTCATAGGGAAAGCCCCATGGACCGAAAAGTCCGTAAACTAGAAATTTGCCTCAAATACGGCAACGGCGGACCGCAATGTCCTAAAACTTGCATATGACCGAAACGTCGTTAAACTACTACCAACCCGCGGCATCCCCAGGCCGACGTGGTTAAAAAAAAAAAAACAAAAAAAAAACGGTATGTCCGTAAGCAAAATGGGCAAAGATGAAAACCCGAAAGGGCTCCGTGAGTAAAAACAGCAGGGCTACCGGCGAGTGTTTGTGAAAATCCGAATGGGCGCAACCTCGTTAGAAAAAAAATAAAATAAAAAGAATAAAAAAAACGGTATGTCCATAAGCAAAATGGGCATGGATGAAAACCCGAAAGGGCTCCGTGAGTAAAAACAGCAGGGCTACCGGCGAGTGTTTGTGAAAACCCGAAAGGGCGCAACTTCTTTAAAAGACACTTACAGGGTCCTCTCGACCTTGTAAGGAGAAACCACCCGCGTGAGATCCTTACGACTCACAAGAGAGCAACACACTTATGAATCCTCACGATTCTTAAGAAGAAATTACACTTGCGAGATCCTCACGACTCGTAAGGAGAACTGTCTTATGGGACCCTCACGGCTCATAAGATTTGAAAGTCTTAAGTTACAGAGACCTGAACCTGTTCTTAAACAACCCCCACAACTTCCGATACTGCCCTACAAACGGCTCAATGCTGACCCTTGTATACAATCCACAGGCGCGAATAAACGTCTCCCTAACAAAGTCCCTATCCGCGACTAGGGATATGTCTACATGGTGAACAACCCTTGTGAGTCCTCTCGACTCATAAGGAGAAAACACTCTTGTAAGATCCTTACGACTTATAAGAGAACATACACTTAGGAGTCCTCACGAGTCCTAAGGAGAAAACGCACCTGCGAGATCCTCACGACTCGTAGGGAGAAACACCTTTATGAGACCCTTACGGCTCATGAAGTCAAAAGCCTTAGTCGACGGGATCCTAACCCTGTTTGCTAAGCCACCTTTGTTCGACATCGACAGAGGCAAATGATGATTCGCTCCTGGCAATATCCCAGTTGTAGCGATGCTGATGCCTAAATCGGTATCAAATTCCAAGTCCTTTCATGGCAAATGATGATTCGCTCCCGGCAATATTCCAGTCGTAGCGATGCTGATGCTAAGATTGGCATCAGATTCAAAGTTACACACTCGCGATAAAAAAATCAGCGAGCCAAAAATGCATATGAAATAGCCGAAATGATGGGGCAACTTGCAACGAAATTAGCAAGTAAAAATGTATGCATACAAAAATAGCCGAAATGATTGGGCAACTCGCAATGAAAAGCAGCGAGTAAAAATAAAATAAATAGCCGAAATGATTGGGCACCGCGAAAAATAGCCGAAATGATTGGGCAATCGCGACTTTCACGATAAAAAAGCTGAAATGATAGAGCATCGTGAAAATAAAATAATGATATAAAAAAAATAATGAAACTTTTGCCCTACAGGTGAGATCACATCGATCCCTATATATAATCCAGGGGCACAAAAAAAGAGGGAACTATACCTTCCCGACAGGCTCCATCAGAAAGCGAAGCCAAATCTCAACGGTTCATAGTCAACCTAGAGACAACCTCGACATTTGTCGCAATATTGCAGATACAATATCAACAAACGAAGCAAAGGAAGATCCCTAGCTTCTGGGTCTCGACGTCAATATCGACAACTTAGAGATCACCAACGGCGTTTCTCCTCACTCCAACCAGGTGCAGACGTGACGTCAACAACCGACCTCAAAGTTGCAACGAAACAGAGCTATGTCAAAGTCCCTAGCTCCAAATCTCAATGGCCACATCTACAGCCTGGAGACCAACAACGGTGTGCCTCCTCATTCCAGCAGGACACGGATGCTACACCATCAAACGGAGCTACAGCATAGTCCTTAGTTCCAAATCTCGACGGTTCACAGACAACCTAGAGACCATCTCAGCATTCGTCTTGATACAGCAGATGAGACGTCAACGACAACGTTCCTCCACAGTCTAGCAGGATGCAGATGCAACGTCAACAGAAGACCTCATGGTCGAAACAAAGCGGAGTGACGGCAAAATCCCAGCTCCACCTCAGCATTCGTAATGATACGGCAGACGAGATGTCAACGACGACGTTCCTCCGCAGTCCAGCAGGATGCAGATGCAACGTTAACAAAAGACCTCACGGTCAAAACAAAGCGGAGTGACGGCAAAATCCTAGCTTCACCTCAGCATTCGTCTCGATATAACAGACGAGATGTCAACAACGGCGTACCTTCGCAGTCCATCAGGATGGAGATGCAACGTCAACAAAAGACCCCATGGTCGAAACAAAGCGGAGTGACGGAAAAATCTCAGCTTCACCTTGACGTTCATCTCGATACAGCAGATGAGATGTCACCACAGCGTCCTTCCTCCAACAGAAGCCGGACACACCAAAGCAAACGAAGCGAAGGCCAAATTCCTAGCTTCAGGGTCTTGACGGTAACTCATATAAAACCTGAAAGACTATTGGAGATCATCCCACATCAGTGCGGAGTGGTCTCTACCTCGACGTTCGTCTCGATACAGCAGACGGGATGTCACCACAGCGTCTTTCCTCTAACAGGATCCGGACACGCCAAAGCAAACAAAGCAAATGCCAAATTCCTAGCTTCAGGGTCTCGACGGTAACTCATATAAAATCTGAAAGACTACCGGAGATCATCCCACGTAGAGTGGTCACCACCACGACGTTCGTCTCGATACAGCAGACGAGATGTCACCACAGCGTCCTTCCTCCAACAGGATCCGGACATGCCAAAGCAAACGAAGCGAATGCCAAATTCCTAGCTTCAGGGTCTTGACGGTAACTCATATAAAACCTGAAAGACTACCGGAGATCATCCCACATGGAGTGGTCACCATTTCAACGTTCGTCTCGATACAGCAGATGAGATGTCACCACAGCGTTCTTTTTCCAGCAGGATTCAGACGCGACAATCAAACAACGGAGCCACGACAAAATCCCTAGTTCCAAACCTCGATGGTTCATTAACAACCTAGAGACAACCGTGACATTCGTCTCGATACAGAGGATGCAATGCCAGCAAACGAAGCAAAGGCCAAATTCCTAGCTTCAGGGTCTTAACGGCAAGTCATATAAAGCCTGAAAGACTATCGGAGATCATCCCACACCAGCGCGGAGTGGTTATGACTCATCGGGGCTCTCCAAAATGAGCCTAACCTCAAGTAAAAAGCGGCATGGAAAATTCCTAACGCTTGCTCTTCCGATGGTCAAACTGCCAAGGAGGATTGCTTGAAGACGTCTTGTCCAGCCCCCGAAGGGATCAGAGACACGGCAGTCGCAGGGCTACTCGAACAGCACGATTTCATATCGAGGAATATATCAGCTGATGCGACGGTATGACGGCCAAAACCCTAAGTACCACTGACCCTAACGGGCTTCTGTCGTAAAGAGCAGAGGTTAACTGTGACGTTAGGATACTCTTGCGAGAAATGCTCTATTCGTCTCGACTCGTGAGGAAATTGATGTCTTTGCGAGAACTACTCGATTCGTCTCGACTCGTGAGGAAAATCCTTAGGCATTAGGGATTAAAAAACTTGTTTCCTAAGCACTGGGACCCTGCAAGTCGGCCCAAAACGGTCTCTTGCATACTATCCACGGGTCTCACTCTCCAAAGTCGAATCTCGACAAGGAGGGAAACAACAGCTTACGGGTCCTCTCGACTCGTAAGAGGGAAAATTCTCTTATAGGATCCTTACGACTTATGAGAGAAAACACACTTAGGAGTCCTCACGACCCTTAAGGAGAAAATACACGTACGAGATCCTCTCGATCCGTTAGGAGAAAAGTCTTTGTGAGACCCTCACGGCTCATAAAGTTGAAATGTCTTAGGCTACAAGGACCCTAAACTTGTCTCCTAAGCCCTCAATTTGGTGACCATGCATAACTTTGCACCACTTCACCCACGTACATACTTACGTGGGCAAAGTAGTGGGGGGCATTTGTTCCCGCCAAAAATTTCTACGCAGAAGAGTCCAAGGTATCAAATGGCAGCGATACGCTTAAGGAAATGCGAACCAATATCTTTCGACCTGTATTTTGATAAATTCCCGAAGGAGGAACAGCTAAATTCTGATGATATTGGAAGCATCTCGAAAAACCCTTCGATTTGATATATTATGGGCCTCATAATTCATCCGGGATCAAAAGTTATGAGGCATCACGTGTCTACACGTGATGGACCTTTAAGAACCCGCTGGAGGAGTTAAAAGATATAATAAAAACTCAAAAAAGACCCCAATGGGGCATCACGCGCTCACACGTGACCATGGGTCACGTGCAGACACGTGATGGGCTCTTAAGGCCTCTAAAATAATGAATAGAATTAAATTCTAAAATCTGTTCCCTGATTAAAAATCAGAAGTTACCTCAATGAGGTATCACGTGCTCACACGTGACCAATGGTCACGTGTTGACACGTGATGGTTAAAACTGAAGTATAAACAAGCGGCCGTTAACGAACTCAATTGGGGGTCACGTGCTCACACATGACCAAGGGTCACGTGTCAGCACGTGACTGGCTTCGAAAGTCTTACAGTTAATAGAATTAAATTCTAAAAGCTTCCAAATCTTTCCAAATGGAAAAGGATTATAGGGACCGTTGGATTAAAGATCCAAGGGTGATTAAATATCACCAATTTATGGAAAAATCCTAGACAAGGAAAGATTTCCCCAAATCTCACCGAAATAACAAACAGAATATCTTTTGGATTTAAAATCCAACGGTGAATAAAATTCACTGAATGATCTAAAGGCTCATATTAAATATGAAAACAAATCAAATCTTTCAATGAGAGATTTGCAAAAAAAATTGATTCTTTTCCTTCTCCTATAAATAGGAGCCAAGAAAAGAAGAGAAGGAGAACCTTTTTGGAGAGAAAAACAGAGAGAGGAGAATTTAATTCTCAAGAGGGAAGAAAAGAAAGGAGAATTTAATTCTCAACAAAGAAAACCCTAGGTGAGAAAAGAGAAAAAGATCAACTTCAAAAAGAGAATTTAATTCTCAAAAATTTAAGAGTTTAACTCTTCTGCAAATAAATAACTTAGTTCTTTTTCTGGTTGAAGATCTGTACAGAGCACATCTCCCCATAGGATGAGAATTTAATTCTCATCGGGTCGAGATCCTGCCATGCAGATCCAAAACTTAGAAGGGGAATTGAGTTTTGAGAATTTAATTCTCCCAAACTCACAGGAATTTAATTCCTCCTAAAATGAAACTGGGGTTTAACCCTAATCAAGAATTTAATTCTTTTACATATCTGGGAATTTAATTCCTTTAAAAAGAAATTAGGGTCTTACCATAAATAAGAATTTAATTCTTTCACAATAGGAATTTAATTCCTCCAAAACAAAATTAGGGTTTAACCCTACAGAGAATTCAATTCTTAAAAGATCTCTGTTCATGAAAAGAACTAGGGTTACGTGTCCCCACGTGACCCCTAAAAAGATCCCAAAAAATAAAAAGGAAGAAGCTTTGAGGCAATGCCTCACGTGCTCCCACGTGACTCCCAAAACGCAGAAAGAAAAAGTAAAGGAAATGAAAGCTTTGGGCGCTCTCACGTGTTATCACGTGACCCCTCAGCAAATGCTTTAACAATTGGCGCACAGATCCCCATCACGTGCCAACACGTGATGCTCTAAAATAAAAAAAAAGTGTTTAACACTTAATTGCAGAACGAAGAAAAGGGATCTGGTCCCCCCTTTGAGCGCTCTCACGTGTCCACGCGTGACCCCTCTGTCTTTAGTGTTTAACACTAATTTGGGGATTATATTTCTAGTGTTTAACACTAAATTGAAGATTATATTTCCAGTGTTTAACACTGATTGTCTTTTAGTGTTTAACACTAATTTGAGGGATCTATTTCCAGTGTTTAACACTGTTTTCTCTAGTGTTTAACACTACTTTCAGCCAAATTGGCTAATTTTCCAGAGGCAAAAGTCCCTCCTCCAAATGAATCTCAAAATTGAGGAAATCAAAGACAAAATGTTGTCAGAGCCACCAAACCTCTGTTTAGCACTGCTGAATGATGAGGGGCTGAACCAAGACAAATGTCTAATGGCCCAAAGGGCCAATATTATAATTGGACTTGGCCCAAACTGCCCATAAGCCCTCAAATCATCTTGAACTGAGCACATCTGCTCTTTCAACCAACTCATTGGTTCAAGGGTACATCTCAGAACTCCTCTGATATTTGTCGTTGTAATCCTTCAACGTCTTCAGAGAGGTGATGGGTCCCGACAGCCATACATTTTATGGACCACCATGTCCCTAAACTGGCAATGGACCACCATGTCCCTAAACTGGCAATGGATCACCATGTCCTTAAACTGGAACAATAGAGCCCCTAAATGCTCTTTTGTTGGATCTAAACGATCTCGTTTAAGTTGATTTTAGCCTCAAATATGGCTAACGTATCTTTAAACCTTCAAACAGACTTTAGTCCCAAATTGGACTATAGATCCCCTAATCAACTCTGGTTCGAGGGTACATCTCTGAACTCCTCTGACATCTGTCGTTGTAATCCCTCAACGTCGTCAGAGAGGTGATGGGTCCCGACGGCCATATATTAAATGGACCACTATGTCCCTAAACTGGAACAATAGAGCCTCCAAATGCTCTTTTGTCGGATCCAAACGATCCCGTTAAGTTGATCTTAGTCTCAAATTGGACTAACGTATCCTTAACGAACGTTTAAGTTGATCTTAGCCTCAATATGGCTAACGTATCCTTAAACGAAAACCCCAAACCCAAATCTAAGTAAATACGGATTTGGACTAATCCACGTCCTACAGGAGACGACATAAATTAGTCTCCGTATACAATCCACGGGCAACCACAAACAAAACAAACACCCACGACACGAAGTGACCAGCTGGAGAAGGAGAAAGTTGTTACTGCAATGCGGTAGCGTAATTAACTGCACGGGCTTGCGCCTGCAGGGAAGAGCGTCCCCACAATCAAAACCCCTCGAGCGAGGGGGAATCTGATGAAGTTTGCTACATCGGACGCATCCGTTTAAACCTTCGATACACGGTGCCATAAATCAACTTGGTATCTTCGGAGAGGTGGACGGATAGCACCAATTAGCATCTGCCCCGAATCTCAAGCAAGACATCCATGTCTTGGCCGCCATTCGGAGGGGAACAAAGATCTTTCTAATCTTATTAAAATAAGAAGATTATCTTCTGTAAAACAAAGGCCTTAGGATCAAAGATCCAACGGTGGGGAAATATCCCCAGATCAATCAGAGAAAGATCTCTGTAACTAACTTAACAAACCAATTGGCCCTATATAAAGGCTCCTAGACTCCAAGTCTCAGGCATATAGACATACACACAGACAGAAAAGAGAGAACTCTCTGAAAAATTTGAAAGGCAAGCCTTTGAAGAAAGAAGATCATCTTCTTCAAGGTAAAGAATTTGATTCATGAAGAACAGAGATGAAACCATCTCTTTAAAAAAGAAGAATTTCTTCTAGAAAGATCAAAGATCTAAGATCAAGATCAAGATCTTCAATATAAAAAAGAAAAAAAAGATCAAAAAAGATCCAATCATAAAAGATTAAAGAAGTAATTTACTTCACCCCTAGATCTTTTGATCTATATAAAGGCACAGCCTTTTGATGAGAATCATAACCATTGGTTCTTGAATCTTGAGGTAGAACCTCTTTAGAACAACAAAGAACCTGTTTCTTTGATCTTAATTAGATCAAGATATGCTCTGCGCTATTGTACAGTGCCCTGCACTCTTAAATTGCGCCTTTGCGCTCCTTGGACTGGCGCAAGTCACCAGAGAGCGCAACGTGTCAATCACAGAACAATCTGCGCCTTGCGCTTCTAAAACAGAGCATTGCGCTTTTGGATTGGCGCACTGCACCAGAGCGCGCCACGTGTCAGCAGCGCACTAGCGCAGCGCACCGGCGCAGCGCACTGCGCTAACTGACTTGCGCTTGGCGCAGAGCGTGACACGTGTCACCTCCACATGCGCTAGCGCATTGCGCTTTTTTTAATTGGCGCAAAGCACCTGAAAAACCACGTAGCGTACTACCAGACCATTATAAATGCTGTGCATTATTTAAAAGGGCAGAGCCCAAGTAAAGGCCTAACAGGCCAAATATAAATGCTATGCATTTGATTACAGAGCCCAATGCTGTGCATTATTCAAAGGGCCAAGCTCAAATAAAGGTTCAACATCCAGAACAATAAAATGTTCAACTCATATCAACTGAGCCCATATGCTCATAAACCCTCAAACAGGCTTTAGTCCCAAATTGGACTATAGATCTCCCAACCAACATTGGTTCAAGGGTACATCTCTGAACTCCTCTGATATTTGTCGTTGTAATCCTTCAATGTCTTCAGAGAGGTGACGGGTCTCGACGGCCATACATTCCATGGACCACCATGTCCTTAAACTAGTAATCGACCGCAATGTCTCTAAACTAAACAATAGAGTCCAAATGCTCTCTTGTCGGATCTAAACGATCCCGTTAAGTCGATCTTAGTCTCAAATTAGACTAACGTGTCCTTAACGAACGTTTAAGTTGATCTTAGCCTCAAATAAGGCTAACGAATCCTTAAACACACCCCCCAAAAACCCAAATCTAAGAAAGATACGGATTTGGACTAATCCACGTCCTACGGGCGACAGTACCAATTTGTCTCCGTATACAATCCACGTGCAACCATAAACAAAAAAACACCTACGACACAACGTGACCAGCTGGAGAAGGAGAAAGTTGTTACCGCGATGTGGTAACGTAATTAACTGCAGGGGCTTGCTCCTGCAGGGAAGAGCGTCTCCACATTCAAAAACCCCTCAAACGAGGGGGAATCTGACAAAGTCTGCTACATCGACCGCATCCGTTTAAACCTTCGATACATGGTGCCATAAATTAACTTGGCATCTTCGGAGAGGTGGACGGATAACTCCAATTAGCATCTGTCCCGAATCTCAGGAAAGACGTCTGTCATGCGCCGTCTTTCGGAGGGGAACACTGGTGTCAAGGGGCAAGAGGCCGAACGTTGTGATTGCCAAGGCACCACAGCCCAAACGTAAAACGGTGTCCGAACGACTCTCTGGTGCTCCAGCTGGGGGAAAAATTACTGGAACAAAGGGCATTATCGAACGTCGTGGACAAGCACCGGAGGCACCTCTGATGATTGCACAATCAGGCGTATCTCCAAAGCTCTCCATCGCTCGGTTTACGGCGGCTCCCCAAAGAGCCGAAGCCTACCAAGTGCTCAAATCAGAAAAGTTAAGGCAGAAGCGGCTTAGATATAGAGCCAATAAGAGGGCCAGGACTCCGGCCAAGTGGAATCTTGTGAGGTTCCAAGAGCAGGGTTACCCCGCGACGACGGCCGAGTCGGCCGTAAAATTCAGCAATTCCTTCAAACTTCTTAAGTAGGTTCAGAAAAACGCCATGACCGCCAGAATCAAGGAGACAACAGTCCGAATGTTTCTACAAAGAGACGTGTCCCAGCCTCAATAGAGAAAGCATGACACTGTCTCTTCAAGTGTCTATCAGGCGCTTTGTGCCGCGCGAAAGCAGCGGGGCAAATACAGAAAAGAAGCGCCGTCACTACTCATGAATCCGGTCAGTCCAGCCATCTTGTCCATTACCGAAACAGAAGGACCCCAACAACGGTCCACGAAATCCGTTGCCAATAATGAAAAGACGGCCGGATATATTATTCATACAGTTGGTGGGCGCGTCCCATCGACAACTTGCGCAACAAAAACAAGGATGGGGCTACCACATCCCAAGCACAATCTAGCTTGAATGTGGTTGCTTTTTCCCAAGATCAGCCGCCTCCGCTGGACGATGAAAACCTTCTCGATGAGGCCGATAGGCAGAAGGACCCCTCAGTCTATATGGAGTCAAGCTCGGACAGCAAGGAAGTGTCACGACCCGAAATGGCACGTGACTGGCACTTGAATCATGTGAAGTCTATAGGACCACACCTAATTCAAGTAAGCCAAAAGCCCAAAAATCTAAACCATTTAAAAGATAAAGTGAAGGAAAACTTGTTTTAAAGCAAGTGGTTTTAATAAAATAAGTGGCATTAAACATTTTAAAGCAACATCATATTTTCCCGAAAAATTCGGCAGAGTCCTTTGTAAATACTCGCTCCAAACGGGTACAAACATGCACAATATACATAATGAATAAAGGCATCCCCAAGCGGGAGCTAGCTCTTCGCCAATTGGCGGACACAACCACGCAAGTAATATAATATACAACGCCGAAGGGCGAGGATCAAAACTCAGAGAGAAAACCAATATCCTCAAGAAAACCATAATAATACAAGCGCGACTCTAAGGTCGAAAGAATATATACTGGTCTTCTAAGTCTATCAATAATAAAAGTCTGGTTGATGGAGTTTACTAGATAAAACTGAATATAAATACAGATACTACGGTGGTCAAGATACCAGTGAACCCACCTACCAAAGCAATCACCCGGAAGGAAGTAGTGTGCCAGCAAGCCGCAACGAAACCTGTACGACAAAACCTGCAAGAAAATGTGGCACAACAGGGGTGAGTTGCCAACTTGTGAGTAGAAAACATCACCGAGAAGAAATCGCATGTATGACTCTATCCTAGGTCATACAATAATATATCATCAATATATAACCTGAAGCATCTAAATAATGGCAAGGGTAAACATCTATATATAAGTGTAATACCAAGTGATCGAGTCAGTGCCTCAAGTAACAACATATCATATATATGATGTATGAATGCATGAAAACAGAATACATCTAAATGAGAAAACTGTTTTCTTATCTTAGTGAGATTTCTTCTTAAAAATCGAAATATCATCAATGAAATCAACAAGGAATCCGTGTCAAGCATCGACACAAAATATATATCTCAATATCTCAATATCTTAGGCTCCGTCAATCCAGACTGGCCCATATCATATAATATCAATATCTCAATATCTCGGGCTCCAGCAATCCGGACTGGCCCCGGGCTCCGGCAATCCAGACCTGCCCCGGGCTCCGGCAATCCGGGCTGGCCCAAATCATCAAATCTCCCAACTACGTCGGTATCCTCCGGATATCCGCCGTGTCATAAATAACCGGTCGGTAGTGCTCCCCTGCCAGGCTCAACGCCATTATCTGTTAGTTATATGTATGCCCTAGAGGCCATTACTGTACATACGATGTATATTGTAGTGGATGCTAGGACATATATAGGGAGGACTTTCTTGCTCGACATGATAGTATGCTATCTGGTTGTACTTTATCTTAACATGTACTCTGTTTGTCTCTATGATACATGTTGATAAAGCCCTTAGGATATGTACTCGACTACTGGGACTATGATGAGATCATACTAGTGGGGCCACGATAGTCGACGAGTACATCCTATAACTGTTCCTAGTCGAGGGTGTATCGAGACAGGGCATCGATGCACCAGAGTAGACTAGCGTATATGCATCTTGACCCATATGATGGGCGATGGATGATCCCATATCCATCGGTGTTTGACATCAAGGATGGTGTACGGGTGCTCAGTGGAGACTGGGTACACTGGACGGACTCGCCGAGAACTCCCAGAAGGTATTATACCATACGTCAGATGGCAGTTCTCCGGTGACACTGGTACAGAGTAGTCTGTTGACCCGAGATCGTCATAGAGTCTTGTGTGGTTCCCACTGTGCTTTGATTTTTATCATACCACGTCCAAGAGGGCGTGCAAAAAGGTGGCTTTTGGGTACAGTCCCGAATCACATGGAGGCAATGAGCGATAGGAGGGGATTCGTCTCTCCCGGTATAGGGAGTTGATGTTGTGCTGTGTTCGATTGGCTATAACCGGAAATCCCTGGCCAGGGTTGCTGAGATTTACTGGTAAGTGTTATCAATAGTTTCTCGAACTGTTATAGACCTCAAATCGACACGACTTATCAAGCTACTGGGGTCTGACGTTTACCACCCCTAGGCGAGATATGCAACATATCAGACGACGAGACCGGACTGTACGGGAGTGTTACTGTTTGGATTCACAGGAGAAGTTACAGGCTTGCTTGTTGATCTTCTGAGCGCTCAATACCTGGGTAGCTGTTACGTTTAGCTGACCGCTTGCAGCTTGTGGGTGTTTGATATGATCATCATCTACTGCCGGCGTATTGACGATTCTTTAGAGTCCTACACAGAGGTTTCTTGATTCAGGCAAAACGGAGTAGGAGCACATATGTGATATGTGCGGGACCGAGGATAATGCGATATGTGATACCGTATTCTATTCTCGCGATATTTGATATCAGCCGGGTCATCGGATCAAGTGTTGATTCGATGAATCGGTACGGATAAATATTAGTCGGTTATATGCGATATAGCCGGATTGTCGGATCAAGTGTTGATTTGATAATTTAATTTATAATAATATATTTGATATATTAAATTACATTAACTAATATTTGCTCACTAAAAGATTCTTTTTCTCACTCGGGTAATACATTGATATATATGCGATATATGTTAAATGTATTATTTTATTTTGTTACAATAAATATTGTATATGTGATATATAATATTGTAACATATTATAATTATTAATGCAACATGATTAGAGGAGTTTAAACATGATTAGGGTTTGGATTAGGGTTAAACCTTCTAGTTGATTCTAGAAGCTTTTACTTTGTCATGATAAAGATATTTGTGTTGATCTTTATCCATGACTCACACTTAACCCAACCCAAACCCTAACCCTAGTTAATTCTCTACAAAGGTTCACTTGACCATGGTTGCATAATTCTATCATATGATTATTTTCCTATTCATCACAAATGATTTATCATCTTCTTCCTCCTTCATTCTTCCATGGAAAAGCTTGCTTGTTTTTCCAAAGGTGATGAATAAATATGAGAAAAAGATAAATAAATAGAGCAAAATTCCTACTTCATCATCCTCATCTTCCCTTGCCATTTAGATGAGGGTGTTCACATCATTTCATGAGTGTTAGCTTGTGTTAAAGAAACTTCGAGGTAGATCATCTTAGTATCGAAGATCGGAAGCAAAGGTTGCGTCTTTCTCTTCGTGGAACCTCTCGAGAGTCCGGATCCCGATGATCGCAGCGAAGGGACCACAACACGGAGCATATGAAGTGAAGGACCGGATCTACAAAGGTTGTAATCCCTCTCACTTAGTGTTAAAATGTTTAGCATGCTTCTTTTCGCCTAATCTCTAGTCTAAAGTTCCGTATTCGGGTTGTTCGGCACGGCTAAATTTTTATTCGGGCATGGTTGATGCCTCGTAGACCCTTGTGCGCGTGCCTAGCAACCCTACAGTGGTATCAGAGCCAAGCTAGAGCTTTAGGCGAAGTCTGAACGAAGTTTAAAGTCCGATCGAAACCTGAAACCCCGATAAAACATGCTCTCTGGAAATTTTCTAAAAATTGGGATTTTTCCACATTAAAAATATCCAAAAATTACAGTAGGTAATTACAAGAATTACTGTGAAGCACGTGAGCGTAATTCGACAAAATAGCCGCGGAACCGCGGCCCCACCCCAGCTTGTGCGGCGGTTCCGCGGCCACGTGATCGATTCTGCGCACGTGCTTTTCACAGTAACTCCTATTTTCTAATGTTGTATTTTCTGGAAATTTTTATTGTTATTTATTCAACTGTTGAATTATCTAGGTTGTATTGGGGAATTAAAGTTTTGATCGGATATTATAACTTTGTTCAGTCTTGTCCGGATAATTTTAGAAACTGTTAAAAAGTTCGAACGGATATCAATAACTCACTTTTTCCCCTGTCGGAAAATTTTTCAAAAGTTGGATTTTTCCTCGTGTTTAAGAATGTTCTAAGTCGTGCAAGTAACTCGATGGACCCTTTAGAAGACAACAAACCTTAACTCGATTATGTGACCGTCTTGAACTGCCTTTTGAACCTTAGGGTTTGGGGCAGTACGGCGTGCCACATGTGAGGCGTTGGCTTGACCCTTCTACGGCTGGACCATTGGTACTGTGGCATGTGATGGACGTTTTTAAACTGTTTTCAAGTGTTGAGAAATATTGGGGAAATCTTGGGTGCTTGATGATTCGATCGGAAAGTTTAACTTTTTCTATTTATCTGGAATGTGATACAATAATTGGAATTCACAAGTAGTTATGAGATAACTAAAATGAATGTTATAAATCTAGCGGTTTAGTCTCAGTTGATCGGTTGCCACGGAATTTTGATGTGATCAAAAGTCCGTCGCAATCACATAGCGTACGCGGATACTCGCCGGGTAAACTTAATAGACAGCCTCACTCCATAGCCCCGACCAAGTGACTGTAGGAGAACCCCGTCGCCGAAAGCATCCGTTCGGGTGCTCCCGGTAGCGGTGTTCCGCCTTGGTGCACTTTGTCGACGGTATCGGGGGTGCGGCCGTTTACTAAAGTTTGCGACGAGCATTCGATCAGGATGTCGGGAATCTTGTTGAATTGCCCGACTTGATATTGAAAAGAGTTTTCGATAAAGAGACTAAAATGCGGAGTTTATAATTGTTAGGCATGTGATGTCTAAGGAATTCATTTGGTTAGGCATGTGATGTCTAAGGAGGTTGCGGATTCCAACTGTTGTAGTTTTACACTTTCTTTTCTGTGACCGTAAGCGTAGTATGTGGTGTATCGCCGGCTTCGTTGCTATACATCAACGACAATCGGGATACGCATACTTGCTTACGTTGATGATATGAGATATTATGTGTTGCTGTGATATGTTGTATTGGATCGTCGCGTTTGAATAGCCGGGGGTTTTATGTGAGATGAGAGTTTTTTCTTTTTCATTCATGTAAAATTCATTTGTATGTAATATTCTTTTATTGGGGCACTTCCAGGTAGCGGAAGATGTCACCGTTGTATATTATTTACTTTTCCGCATTAGGTAGACCCAAAGAGGGGAGCACAAGTAACCGGGTTCTAGGGTCCAGTGGGAGACCATCTCGAGGAGTCGAGACCGGGTCTCCTAACCCTAGAATTGGCAGTGTTACTTGCCGCTCTCGTAGGGGTCTAGGGATGTGGGTTTGGCTATTCATCGCGACTGTGGAATCCGTGTTTTATACTGGCTCGTATTGAAAACACGGACGTCCTAGTATATCCAATATTTCATATATGTTCTTCTGCTGCAATGTTCTGTGATGAGATCATATTACTGCCTGAGACGAATGTTTATATTATATATATATGAGATATATGTTATATTGCAGATTTCGTTTCAAAAAGAGATGCTTACGAAGCATAATTAAAATGGGACTTCATTAATGAGATTAATGAAATAAAAGAAACCTAAGATGTTGTAGAAACTTGTTTAAAAACTGGTAGCTACAGTTCTTGCTTTGCATAGCGGTGTTCCTTGTAGAACATCCAGCACCTTATTCGATAAGGAAAGGACCGAGATCCCTTCATCGAGAGTGACTCCTTTAGCAATAACTGGCAGATGCTACAAACTCGGTTTGTCTTTTGATTGCTTCTATAGTTTCTGCTTTGCACAGCGGTATATATGATATATCCCGCACCTTATTCGATGAGGAAAGGGCCGACGATCCCTTCACCGGGAGTGACCCCTTTAGCAAAACTAGAAAAGCCTAAAAAACACTCCATTTAAAATCACTCGATTCTACAAAGATATCAAGTTCATTACGCAAAGGGTTTTCTGAAAAACCCGTCGTAGCCCTCCGTCATTTCAGATAAGTACTAGTTAGTATTCGTGCTACGTTTGTTGACCATGTTAAGGCGTAGTGTGCGGTAGCTGATTAGTGCTTATCTGTATAAGCATATGATGCGATTGGATTAGGGTAGTCGTGCGACTTTGTTGACCATGTTAAGGGTCGTGCGGATGGGTTTAATTCAATCGGGAAATGACGGGTTGAACTTGACTAGCACTTATGATTTGTTGACCATGTTAAGGTCATATAGCTGCTAGGGGAAAAATATTATTGGGAATTTCAAGTGTTGAAATTTGCAATGAGATTGCATACCTTCTATAAGATAGTTGGATCCCGATACCCGCTGCGAGTAAGAGTTACTCCTGGGAGAGTTTTACACATTACAATTAGCCGATCAAGTAGGTGTCTAGAAAGGTGTTAACGGGGTTACGCCTCTGGGAAAACGAGGTTTACTTTAATTAGGTTCGTGCGAAAGCACGGGGGACCTCCCTCAAAGTACCGACACTGGCCTGGCCGAAAGATTGGCGAACTTGTAGCGTGTAATAAATCCCGGCTAGTCTTTCCTTTTAGGGTTTGAAGGAAGATTTGATTAAAACAGTGGGAGACATCCTGATTAGATATATTAGATAACCAATCTAATCTTGCAAGAGCATACGCTGAGTGTTTTCTTCTCTCTCTCTCCAGATAGCGAAAATATCACGCCTTAATCAAGATAATAAAACGGATATATTGACCGAACCCGCTTGTTATACTGAGCTGGGGAACGTTGGTCCCGCTCCAACTTATAATTGTTATAAGACAGAGCAGGAAATTGGGGAATACCAGATTTCCCGTGCCGCCCAAACGAAGAAAGTGCATGTTGATGCATCATCTTCGGGTGTGTTCATTACACAGAACTGTTTCTCAGTATCCTTTACGTCCTGGATATGTGATACCGGATCAGGATCCCGTATATGTAATCTATTACATGGGCTACAGATAGGTAAAGAACTGAGAACGGGTGATTAGTTTCATGAGACAGAAAACGGTGCAAGTGTTGCAGCCAAGTCTGTTGGTCACTATCACCCTGTATTACCTGAATACATTGATTCTGAACAAATGTTATTAGATACCGAACCTGATATACAAAATCATATCAGTCTCTTTATTAGTAAAGAAAGGAGATAATTTTGTATTGTTGGATAATGTTTTGAACATTTCCTATATCAAGAGTTGATCGGTTCAGGCACGTTATCTAAAAACATTGACGTTCTAAATCAAACCACAGTTCTTAACGTACAGAACACACACAAGAGGAAGAGTTCAGAAATGAACGAATCCTTCTTGAGGCATTGTAGACTAGGTCAAATCAATGCGACCTGACTGGCTGAAGTTATATTTAGATGCATATTTAAATTAGTTTGAATTTACATCTTGTGAAACTTGCCTGTCATGTCACAAAGATAAGATGACCACAGCTCTGTTTATTGAAAACAGAGAAAGAGTTAGTGAACTTTTGGGATTGATACATGCTGATGTATGAAAGTCCCCTATCTACATATGCCAAGATCGGTTCTTTGTACTTCATTAGATTCTCTGATAATCTCTCAAGATTCAGACATATGTTCCTGCTGAAACACAAGTCCGAAGCTTTTGAGATATTCACAGAATATAAATTAGAAGTAGAGAACCTAAATACGGGTAAAAGTATTATGTCCTTTGATGAGAGCAAGGAGGAGAATACTTGAGCACGGAATTCCTGGACTATTCTAAAGGAGAATGAGATTCTCTCTCAGCATTACTCCTCCGTATACACCATAGCACGATGGTATATCGGGACGGAGCATAAGCACCCTATTTGATATGGTGTGCTCTATGATGAGTACTACTGAGTTTCCTATTTCCTTTTGGGAGTTATGCACTTGTGTAGTTGCATACCTATTGAATAGGGTTCAAATCAAATCAGTTGCCTACCACTTCATATGTGATATGGAAAGGGAAGAGCCCATATCTTAAGCTTGTTAAGATTTGGGGTTGTCCGGCCTATGTCTAAAAGCAAAATCCGGACAAGCTCGAGGCAAGGTCTGTTATGTAGAACTGGAATGGTTCCAGCTATACAAACTGCAGCTGATGATTTGGTAGAACCAAAGGATTCAATAGTTACCAACGAACCTCAGCCTCTCCGCCGATCTAGTAGGGTTCCTCACCCACCTGAGAGATACTTCGGTTCCTCTATGACAGTGGGAGCAAGGATTGCATCATGAGATGATGACCCAACTAGTTTCGAGCTGGCCATCAGGAGTGGGACTCTGTAAGAATGGCTGGATGCTTATCGATCTGAGATGGAATCCTTATACACCAACAAAGTATGGACTTTGGTTGCTTTATCTGAAGGGTTAAATCTCCATCAGGAGCAAGTATATCTTGAGAAGATTACTTGGTGTACATGGAAAAGTTGAGACTTTCAAAGCTAGACTTGTTAAAGGTTTGCATCATAGACCAGGTATGGATTATGTTGAAACCTTTTCTAAGGATCTATGCTTAAGTCCATCCAGATCCTACTTACCACGGCTACATACCATGACTACGATATCTGGTGGTTGGGTGTCATGACTGCTTTTCTAAATGATGTTTTAGAAAAGTGCGTCTATTAGTACACCGCCAGAGGGCTTCGTAGACAGTGGGAGCAGCGGAAACGTGTGCAAGATGCTTTATAGGATAAAGCAGGCATCGCGGAGTTGGAACATCTGTTTTGATGTGGTAGTCAAAGAGTTTGACTTCATCAAAATGGTAGATGAACCTTGTATATACGAAAAGGTAGTAGAGAGTATGGTGGTGATCCTCGTAGAGTACGTGGATGACATACTCTTGATAGGGAAGGAGTTTCCTATGCTACGCTCGGTCAATCTCCGCTTATCACAAAGATTCTCCATATAGGATCAAAGTGATACCTCCTAAATCCTGGGTTTTGGATCTATGAGATAGATCTAATTGGATGTTAGGATAATCACTAGTTGTAGTGAGATGGTATCAATCGATCCTGGGGAGAATCACTGGAAAGGTTCCAGGGTGATAAGGACGACTGAATGTCAGTCGCAGGCATTGTCTATACCCTCCGTGGAGGGACGGTATGTTGGAAGAGTTCCAAGCTAGATACCGTGACATACTAGACGATTAAAGGCAAGATACATCGTTACCAAGAATACTACCAAAGAAGCAGTCTGGATATATATAAGTTCATAAGATGATCTTCGTTCCTACCATTGTGTGACAATGGAGTTGTGGCTTTAGCCAAGGAACTTCTGTCCCATCTGAAATCCAGATATAATTCTTAGGCAGTATCACCTGATCATGGAGATGGTTGATCTCCAGGGAGATCGAGGTTAGGAGAGTAGACACAGAGGACGACAGCGCGGATCCACTCACAAAGGCCTTTTTCCCAGTAGAGACTTTTATGGGATGGTTGAGTATGAGATACTTCAACCGCAGCTAATTGTTGGGTATGCGATACCATAACAGATGGCCCTAGTGCAAGTGGGAGATTGTTAGTTATATGTATGCCCTAGAGGCCATTACTGTACATACGATGTATATTGTAGTGGATGCTAGGACATATATAGGGAGGACTTTCTTGCTCGACATGATAGTATGCTATCTGGTTGTACTTTATCTTAACATGTACTCTGTTTGTCTCTATGATACATGTTGATAAAGCCCTTAGGATATGTACTCGACTACTGGGACTATGATGAGATCATACTAGTGGGGCCACGATAGTCGACGAGTACATCCTATAACTGTTCCTAGTCGAGGGTGTATCGAGACAGGGCATCGATGCACCAGAGTAGACTAGCGTATACGCATCTTGACCCATATGATGGGCGATGGATGATCCCATATCCATCGGTGTTTGACATCAAGGATGGTGTACGGGTGCTCAGTGGAGACTGGGTACACTGGACGGACTCGCCGAGAACTCCCAGATGCTATTATACCATACGTCAGATGGCAGTTCTCCGGTGACACTGGTACAGAGTAGTCTGTTGACCCGAGATCGTCATAGAGTCTTGTGTGGTTTCCACTGTGCTTTGATTTCCATCATACCACATCCAAGAGGGCGTGCAAAAAGGTGGCTTTTGGGTACAGTCCCGAATCACATGGAGGCAATGAGCGATAGGAGGGGATTCGTCTCTCCCGGTATAGGGAGTTGATGTTGTGCTGTGTTCGATTGGCTATAACCGGAAATCCCTGGCCAGGGTTGCTGAGATTTACTGGTAAGTGTTATCAATAGTTTCTCGAACTGTTATAGACCTCAAATCGACACGACTTATCAAGCTACTGGGGTCTGACGTTTACCACCCCTAGGCGAGATATGCAACATATCAGACGACGAGACCGGACTGTATGGGAGTGTTACTGTTTGTATTCACAGGAGAAGTTACAGGCTTGCTTGTTGATCTTCTGAGCGCTCAATACCTGGGTAGCTGTTACGTTTAGCTGACCGCTTGCAGCTTGTGGGTGTTTGATATGATCATCACCTACTGCCGGCGTATTGACGATTCTTTAGAGTCCTACACAGAGGTTTCTTGACCCAGGCAAAACAGAGTAGGAGCACATATGTGATATGTGCGGGACCGAGGATAATGCGATATGTGATACCGTATTCTATTCTCGCGATATTTGATATCAGCCGGGTCATCGGATCAAGTGTTGATTCGATGAATCGGTACGGATAAATATTAGTCGGTTATATGCGATATAGCCGGATTGTCGGATCAAGTGTTGATTTGATAATTTAATTTATAATAATATATTTGATATATTAAATTACATTAACTAATATTTGCTCACTAAAAGATTCTTTTTCTCACTCGGGTAATACATTGATATATATGCGATATATGTTAAATGTATTATTTTATTTTGTTACAATAAATATTGTATATGTGATATATAATATTGTAACATATTATAATTATTAATGCAACATGATTAGAGGAGTTTAAACATGATTAGGGTTTGGATTAGGGTTAAACCTTCTAGTTGATTCTAGAAGCTTTTACTTTGTCATGATAAAGATATTTGTGTTGATCTTTATCCATGACTCACACTTAACCCAACCCAAACCCTAACCCTAGTTAATTCTCTACAAAGGTTCACTTGACCATGGTTGCATAATTCTATCATATGATTATTTTCCTATTCATCACAAATGATTTATCATCTTCTTCCTCCTTCATTCTTCCATGGAAAAGCTTGCTTGTTTTTCCAAAGGTGATGAATAAATATGAGAAAAAGATAAATAAATAGAGCAAAATTCCTACTTCATCATCCTCATCTTCCCTTGCCATTTAGATGAGGGTGTTCACATCATTTCATGAGTGTTAGCTTGTGTTAAAGAAACTTCGAGGTAGATCATCTTAGTATCGAAGATCGGAAGCAAAGGTTGCGTCTTTCTCTTCGTGGAACCTCTCGAGAGTCCGGATCCCGATGATCGCAGCGAAGGGACCACAACACGGAGCATATGAAGTGAAGGACCGGATCTACAAAGGTTGTAATCCCTCTCACTTAGTGTTAAAATGTTTAGCATGCTTCTTTTCGCCTAATCTCTAGTCTAAAGTTCCGTATTCGGGTTGTTCGGCACGGCTAAATTTTTATTCGGGCATGGTTGATGTCTCGTAGACCCTTGTGCGCGTGCCTAGCAACCCTACATTATCTACGACCATCTTGCCCCGGGGTACCCCACCGGGTCCACCATGCACCCGCAGACGATTCCTCCTCCTCCCCGAATCGGGTGTATGATACCGCTCAAGAGCCGAGAAAACTCATGGTGGACACCTCTTAATCATATCATGAGAAAACCGTAAATTTCTATCTTTTGAAATGAAAATGAGTTTATAAATCCTTGCGGTTTCTCCAAATCCAGAAATCTCATGGAAAATCCAAATCCCAAACTCTAAAATTAATAACGGTGAAATACCGGAATAAAACCCCATGATATTGCATAACAATGAATATACATATACATGCACGAAGTGTCTAAGTAAAAAATGCGATATCAAACTAGCATATGAAAGCAAACGTACAAGTACTAAGTCGAATCTACCAGCTAGCAGTTATACAATGAAGAAATGTTTTCTAATGTGTACGTGACATGAAAATTACCGATGATGATGTGTGTGAGCCGGCAAGAAGGTGTACGTGGAGCATACGCATCATCGGTAATGGTGCTGGTGTCCTGACAGCATGGGTTCATAATAACTAATGAAAACACAATTAAGCATGCAATGCGATGTGAACAACAAGAATATACGGAAAATGAATAGTAACGCAACATATAAGAATAAACATTTATAAGTACGAGTCAAACAATTTTGGCATTTGTAATAGCACGAATCGTGGTTTTTAGAAAATAGGGCCTGTCTTTAAAATACTCATAATTCGTTAGTTTTGAAAACAAGTATGACTCGAGCCCAGTCTAACATCTGTAAGTCAACGTTACACACTCCACAAGATGCGAAGAGGCGGAATAGGAAAAACAATCATTTTGTTCAAAGTAACATCGACTATCAAACGGATCTTTGCTAAACCCTAACTAACAAACTATCTAGAAGTGCTAAACTACTATGATTGATGATTATACCTCAAGATACTAGTCCTTCTTGTTCTTGTTGTTCACCTCCTCGTCGGCCTCCTCGATGTAATAGAAGATCCACCCGAGAGTTCCTTCTTCAAGCTTTAACCTCTAACTTGAGGTAACTAAGTGGCTAGGATTGCTAATCCAACTGACCTAGAAGATATAGAGATAGATTAAGGATCTATTAGTCTTGCTAACCCTATGGATCTCAACTCATGAGAGGATTAGGGTTAGGGTGAAGAAGATGAGAGCTTGAGGAGAGAGAATGTGTATATGATAATGAATTAAGCTTAAGTCATTTGGATAATTATGAAGCATGAAAAAATATCTAAACAATAATAAATATAATCAACAACCATGCTTCATTAATTACCATGAGATGAATCACCTCATGACTCATGGTATAATTAATGAAAATTACACATCACCTCTCCACCTCATTTAGTTTAATTCACAAATGAATTAAAACTAAATGAGTCACCTATCTTCTAGAAGCTTCTCGACTAATTACGAGAATGCCCCTCCCATCTGTATTTACGAAAAACACGGATATACTGAGACTGCATAAATCCAATAATCCAATACTAGAATCTGGCTTAAACCAAAGCCCGCTAGTATAATCTGTCCGAACATCATACGTGCACAAGTACACGTATATGTCCGAACCCTGTCGTAAAACCATACGACCTCTATATTGTTTCGCCTGAAGCAGGGAAACCCTCTGTGTGGGACTCTAAAGACTCGACACTATGCTGGCAGTGGGTTTAACCACAGGCCGCAAGCGGTACTAGCTGTACTTAACGGTCCCCAAGTAGATGTCGATAAGAAGGCCGATGAGGAAACCCATTCGAACTCCTACTGAACTTGATGTGACAATCTCCGTACAGTCCGGTCTGTTCGTCTAAGACTATCGCATATCGGGCCTAGGGGGGCGGCAAGCGTCAGTCCCCTAAAAGCGGTATAAGTCATGTTGGAGTGAAGCCCATTGCACCTTGAGAAGTTACTGGAAAACCTACCAGTAAATCTCGCTTTCCCTGGCCAGGGACTTTGTGTAATGGCTCTCCAAACATAGCGCGATATCAACCCCCAACCCCAGGAGAGACGAATCCTATCTAACCGCCACTGCCTCCAAGTGCTTCGGGACTGCACCCAACTGCTACCTGTTTGCACGACTCAGTCGAGCCGTGGTAGGGTAGAAATCTAAGAACAGTGGGAACACACTCGAGGCGAAGCAGCAGTGTCAAGTCTATGGACTATGCTGTACTCATGTCACCTGGGAACTGTTAACTGACGACGGGTATAATACCAACCAATAGTTCCCTGTGAGTCCTGTCCGGTGTACTCGTAACCCAACGAGCACCTGCATACTATCTCCAGTACAACGTACTAATGGCTGTGGGACAGACCATTTCCTCTGCTGGGACGAGAAGCGTACACACTAGTCTACTCCGTAGTATCGATGCCCTGTCTCGATAATCCTACGACTAGGGACCTGAAAAAGGATGTGCTTGTAGACTACCCAGCCCCCACTAGTGTGACTGCCATCACAACGCTGGTAGTCAAGCAAGATCCTATGGGCTCTATCAATATGTATTCGCGATATGCTAAAAGAAACATATACTCATATTAAGATAGATATAAACCAAGTAGCATACTACTATGTTGAGCAAGACTACACCTGTGAATATCCCAAGCGTCCATTAAGTAATATACAAACTAGTATGATACAATAATGGCCCCTAGGGCATATACACTAACAATCTCCCACTTGCACTAGGGCCATGTACTGGCGTATCGCAGACCTATCATCTCGAATAGCCTTTCGAACTGTGTCTGAGGTAAGGCCTTTGTGAATGGATCTGCAGTGTTCTCCTCTGTAGCAACTCTCCGGACCTCGATCTCCCGGCGATCTATGATCTCCCTGATCAGGTGATACCGCCTCAAGATGTGTCTGGACTTTTGATGGGACCTGGGTTCCTTCGCTAAAGCTATAGCCACGTTGTTGTCACAATACAGAGGTATTGGATCAACAATGGATATAACCACCTGAAGTTCTGTTAAGAACTTCTTTACCCAGACTGCTTCTTTTGTGGCATCAGAAGCTGCGATATACTCTGCTTCCATCGTCGAGTCAGCAACGGTGTCCTGTTTGGAATTCTTCCAGCACACCGCCCCTCCATTGAGGGTAAAAACATAACCTGACATGGACTTGGAGTCATCCTTGTCACTCTGGAAGCTGGAGTTAGCAAAAGCCTCGATCTGGAGGTCTTTTCTACCGTAAACCAAGAACATATCCTTAGTCCTTCTCAGGTACTTAAGAATGTTCTTTACTGCTATCTGGTGCTTCTCCCCTGGGTCTGACTGATACCGGCTTACCACGCTTAGTGCATAAGCTACATCTGGTCTGGTACATAATATCGCATACATTATAGAGTCTACCGCAGAAGCGTAGGGTATAACTGACATGCGATCCCTTTCCAAATCAGTCTTGGGAGACATCTCTTTGGAGGGGGTGATTCCGTGACAAGCCGGTAAATTACCGCGCTTGGAATCTTCCACACCGAATCTTTTCAGTATAATGTTGATATACTTGGACTGTGAAAGTCCCAACATCCTCTTAGATCTATCACGATAGATCTGGATCCCCAGTATGTAATAGGCATCACCTAGGTCTTTCATGGAGAACCTGTGTGACAAGAATCCTTTGACAGATTGTAGCATAGGAATTTCATTTCCTATCAAGAGAATGTCATCCACGTACAAGACGAGGAATACGACAGTTCGTGCTATAATCTTACTATATATACATGGTTCATCTGGATTTTTGATAAAGTCATATTCTTTGACTGTTTCATCAAAACAGATGTTCCAACTCCGCGATGCCTGCTTTAGTCCATAAATGGACTTAAGCAACTTTCACACTTTCCCGCTGCTCCCACTCTAATTGAAACCTTCCGATCCATATAGACGCACTCGTCCAAATTTCCATTTAGAAAAACCGTCTTTACGTCCATCTGCCGGATCTCATAATCATGGAAGGCAGCAATGGCAAGAAGGATCCGAATGGATTTGAGCATAGCCACTGGAGAAAAAGTTTCGTCATAGCCCAAACCAGGCCTTTGATGAAAACCCTTTGCAACAATTCTAGCCTTATAGGTTTCCACCTGTCCATCTACACCAATCTTCCTTTTGAAGATCCACTTGCATCCTATGGGTTTTACCCCATCTGGAGCAAAGTCCAAAGTCCATACTTTGTTAGTGTACATGGACTCCATCTCGATCCGCATTGCATCCAGCCATCTTACTGAGTCGCCGCTCTGGATGGCCTGCTGGAAGCTAGTAGGTTCATCATTATCAATGACGCAATCCTCTCTATCCCCGTCTATGAGAAAACCGTAGTATCTCTCAGGCGGATGAGATGGCCTATTACTTATGCGGAGGGGTGCGGGAATGTCCTGTTCTTCTGGAACTTCTGGTTCTACCAAGCTTTCAGTAGTAACTTGTGGTTCTGGAATTTCTTCCAGTTTTATTGCGCTACCACTTGTTTCCTTTTCTAAAAACTGCTGTTCTAGAAAATGGGCATTACGAGAAACAAAAACCTTTTGTTCCTCTGCGTAATAGACAAAATACCCCTTGGAGTTCTTTGGATATCCCACAAACTTATACTGTACTGAGCGTGCCTTGAGTTTGTCCGCATGCTGCTTTTTAACAAAAGCTGGACATCCCCATATCTTCAGATACTGAAGATAGGGTTTCTTCCCACTCCACATCTGATATGGTGTGGTAGGCACCGTCTTGGAAGGAATTCTGTTCAAAAGATATGCAGCTGATTCTAGTGCATAACCCCAGAAAGATCGCGGTAACTCAGCATTACTCATCATGGAACGTACCATATCCAATAGGGTTCGGTTCCGTCTCTCCGATACACCGTTGTGTTGTGGAGTGTATGGAGGAGTAAGCTGAGAGAGAATTCCATTCTCTTTTAGGTAACCCAAGAACTCGGCACTTAAGTATTCACCACCTCGATCAAATCTTAGTGTCTTGATACTTTTGCCGGTTTGGTTTTCTACTTCATTCCTATATTCTCGGAATTTCTCAAAGGTCTCGGATTTATGTTTCATCAAGAAAATGAATCCCTACCTAGAGTAATCATCCTTAAAAGTAATGAAATATGAAAAACCGCTTCTTGCATGTGTAGACATTGGACCATATACGCTGTGTATGAGTCCTAAGATGTCGCTCGCTCTTACTCCATGTCCAGTGAACGGAGTGTTTGTCATCTTTCCTTTGAGACATGATTGACAAGTGGCATAAGATTGATATTCGAACGGATCCAATTATCCTTCTTTATGTAACTTAGTTAACCTTGTTTCATTGATGTGACCCAGTCTACAATACCATAAGAAAGCCTGATTTATATCTGGAGACTTCCTTTTTAGTGTGTTCTGGACATTGAAAATCTGTAATTGGTTTAACACGTATATACCGTTATCTAGTGTACCGGACCCAATCAAACCATGATTAAGGTGGATGTTAACAACATCGCTTACAAACGTGAAATCATAACCTTCTTTTGATAACAACGATACTGATATGATATTACACGTTAAACTAGGTACACAAAAACAGTTGCGCAAAACCAAAATATGTCCACTCGTCAATCCAAGGTGATAATCCCCTATGGACACAGCATCCACACTCGCTCCGTTAGCAACCTGGAGGGTCATATCACCAACCTTTAGTACTCTACGGCTTCTCAGTGCTTGCAATGAATTGCATATATGAGATCTTGATCCAGTATCCAATACCCAGGAAGTAGAGTTGATTGACGGACAATTTTCAATTACAAACACACCTGAAGCCGAAGCCACAACTTGCCTCGGGTCCTGGTTCTTAGCAATCCAAGCTTTGCAATCCTTCTTCCAATGGCCTTTTCTACGACAGTGGAAGCACTCGTCCTTTGCTACTACTGGCACCGCAACCTTTGCCTTTCCCTTGACTCCTACCTTACCAACACCACCTCTTGGTTTGGTAGCGGCCTTCTTCTTCCTTCCTTCGGCCCTTGCCTTGGACCTGGAAGAGGAAGCACCACGCACAAACATAGCGGGTGTTTCCCTTGCTTTCTGCAAGATGCCATCTACACTCCTCAACATGTTAAGGAGTTCGGGAAGTTCAACTTCTTTACCTTGAATATTGAAATTCAAGATAAACTGGGCGTAGGTAGAAGGAAGGGACTGAAGAACCAAGTCTGTATACAACTCGTTCTCTAATGTTGTCCCGAGGTCCGCGAGCTCCTCAATATAGCCAATCATCTTAAGGACATGTTCTCCTATAGATGATCCGACGGCCAGCCTCGACTGAAACAAGTTCTTTGAGGTCTCGTATCTAGCTATACGAGATTGCTCTCCATACAGTTCCTTGGTGTGGAGAAATATGGTTTCAAGATCTATATTCTCGTGCCTCCTCTGATGTTCATTATCCATAGAGGCAAGCATGATGCATTTGGTCTTCGTGCAGTCTAACTCCCAGGTCTTGCGGATTTCCTTATCCGCGACACTGGATTCTAGACCTGGGACGGCAGGAGCTTTAGTAGTAAGGACATACCCTAATTTGTCATAGGTGATTGCCATCTTGACATTCCTGAACCAATCTTTATAGTTTGGCCCTGTCAAAATATTTTTATCTAATAAAAACTTAAGGCCCGTCATGTTCTGGGTCGCTGCAATTAGGGGAGAGAGAAGAAAACACTTTAGCATGATGCTCTTGCAAGTTTAGAGTGGTTTTTAGTTTATCTAAACAGGATGGCTCCCACTGTTTCTCGAATCCTTCCTCAAACCAAAAAGAAGAACTAGTCAGGACTATTCTCACTGTACAAATACTTGCTTAACCGTTCAGCCAGGCCGGTGTCGGTACTTCGAGGGAGGTTTTACGACGCTTTTGCTAAGTTCCTTAATTAAATAACCTCTTTTTTCTGGGGGCGTAGCCTCGCTGACACCTTTCTCGACACCTACTTGGTTTATAGCATTGATCGTTAAGTGAAAGAATCTCCCGATGAGTATCATATACTCAAAGTAGGATCCGGACCCAAATATCATCGTGTGATAAAACTGAAGGAATCCTACCAAAATTATCACACTCAAAATGGTATGCAACTCTAGCAAGTTTCAGTTTCTTTAGAAACTCCCGATGTGGATTTTTGCCCCATGCTCTTATGACCTTGGCGTTGGTCAAAATGTCATAAGTCACATGTCAAGTTCTACCCATCATTATCTTATTAATTTGAACCCACCCGTACATACTCCTGACATTGGCCAAATGGCCGTACGACTGTCCCAAACCAACTCATCTATCTATGCAACAGATGAATACCCAGCAGCTACCAAACACTATGCCTTGGCGTTGGTCAAAATGCATAGCTTGAATACTACTGAATACCCAAATGAAATGACAGAGGGCTATGAATGGTTTTGGCGAAACCGTGAACGTAGTGAACTTGATATGATCGAAGGAACCTGATAGCTTTTAAAAGAAGTGGTTTAAGCTCCGCAATTAAAAATCTGTCGTTTTAAAAATAACCGAGTGGTTTCTTTTAAATTATTCCAACGATTCAACTTTGTTTATTTTCTTTGCATTAATATAATGCGTCCCATCAATTAACCTATCATTGCAGAAAACAACGAAAATACAACGTCCTCTTATGCCATCCGCATTCGCCACTGGGCCCCGTCATTCACCCGTTAGGTTACTTAACTAACGACAGAGCGGGGGCTGGGCTATCGCGGGTGCAAAATATAAGTAACGCCTACTAGATATCATATATAGATATTGTACATTCGTCAGATGTAATAATAGGCATTCCAGATCACAGATGAACATATTGGATATTCTAGGAATCCGCATTTCCTTTGAGCCTGCAATGAAAAACGGATTACATAGTCATGATGAATAGCCAACCCCACCCTAGACCCCTACGGGTACGGCAAACTACCTGCCAAGTACCCGAAGTGAAGCGGTCTCCCTTAACGACGTGAGTAGGCCACTAAGCACTTCAAAGTACCCGGTAGTTTGTGCACCCCACCTTAGGTCTATCCTAGGAGCAGAAAACAGTAAATGAAATAATACAACGGTGGCTTCAACCTCAACTTGGATGTGCCCTGAAAAAGAATATTACAATAAATTACAATTTACATATGAATGAAAGAAACACTCGTCTCACATCCCCGGCTATCCATTCACGACAATCCAACAAGTTCATATTCATAAACATAAATTAACCATTACAGAAATGTGCAACCCCCTGCTAACCGACATATAGCAATTAGGGGAGTTTTATGAACACATTAAACACAACACAGATATAATCTAGTTAGCCAAAGTTCTTAGAATTTCGATCAAGCATCACATATGAATCTACTCCAAATAATTCTCTATGCACATAAAACCAGAGCAGAAACAAAACATCCCAGAAAACACAACATCAACCCAGAAGAATAACTGAGCAAATTTGGGTTGACTCGGTGTCAACTCGGCCGCGGATCCGCGGCGGTTCGCTTGGATCGGCCGCAGTTCCGCAGCTGTTTAGCCGAGTCACGATCCCAAATTTCTTCACAATTCTTAAAAAGCCCTGCTTGTATTTTTAAAGGTCCCTGAAAAATTTTTAGACCCCAATTTAAAATCGGCAGAAACTTAGTGAAAACGTCGTTTTTTCGGGATTATTTTACGATCGAATTTCTAAAGACTTTTCTAACATGTTAGTTATGTTTAGCTAGACTCTGATACCACAGTAAGTCAACGTTACACACCCCACAAGAGGCGGGGAGGCGGAATAGGAAAAACAATCATTTTGTTCAAAGTAACATCGACTATCAAACGGATCTTTGCTGAACCCTAACTAACAAACTATCTAGAAGTGCTAAACTACCATGATAGATGATTATACCTCAAGATACTAGTCTTTCTTGTTCTTGTTGTTCACCTCCTCGTCGGCCTCCTCGATGTAATAGAAGATCCACCCGAGAGTTCCTTCTTCAAGCTTTAAGCTCTAACTTGAGGTAACTAAGTGGCTAGGATTGCTAATCCAAGTGACCTAGAAGATATAGAGATAGATTAAGGATCTATTAGTCTTGCTAACCCTATGGATCTCAACTCATGAGAGGATTAGGGTTAGGATGAAGAAGATGAGAGCTTGAGGGGAGAGAATGTGTATATGATAATGAATTAAGTTTGAGTCATTTGGATAATTATGAAGCATGAAAAAATATCTAAACAATAATAAATATAATCAACAACCATGCTTCATTAATTACCTTGAGGTGAATCACCTCATGACTCATGGTGTAATTAATGAAAATTACACATCACCTCTCCACCTCATTTAGTTTAATTCACAAATGAATTAAAACTAAATGCGTCACCTATCTTCTAGAAACTTCTCGACTAATTACGAGAATGCCCCTCCCATCCGTATTTACGAAAAACACGGATATACTGAGACTGCATAAATCCAATAATCCAATACTAGAATCTGGCTTAAACCAAAGCTCGCTAGTATAATCTGTTCGAATATCATACGTGCACAAGTACACATATATGTCCGAACCTTGTCGTAAAACCATACGACCTCTATATCGTTTCGCCAGAAGCAGGGAAACCCTCTGTGTGGGACTCTAAAGAATCGACACTACGCTGGCAGTGGGTTTAACTACAGGCCGCAAGCAGTACTAGCTGTACGTAACGATCCCCAGGTAGATGTCGATAAGAAGGCCGATGAGGAAACCCATCCGAACTCGTAAGGAGCCTGATGTGACAATATCCGTACAGTTTGGTCTGTTCGTCTAAGACTATCGCATATCGGGCCTAGGGGGCAGCAAGCGTCAGTCCCCTAAAAGTGGTATAAGTCGTGTTGGAGTGAAGCCCATTACACCTTGAGAAGTTACTGGAAAACCTACCAGTAAATCTCGCTTTCCCTGGCCAGGGACCTTGCGTAATGGCTCTCCAAATACAGCGCGATATCAACCCCCAACACCGGGAGAGACGAATCCTATCTAACCGCCACTGCCTCCAAGTCCTTCAGGACTGCACCCAACTGCTACCTGTTTGCACGACTCAGTCGAGCTGTGGTAGGGTAGCAATCTAAGAACAGTGGGAACACACTCGAGGCGAAGCAGCAGTGTCAAGTCTACGGATTATACTGTATTCATGTCACCTGGGAACTGTTAACTGACGACGGGTATAATACCAACCAACAGTTCCCTGCAAGTCCTGTCTGGTGTACTCGTAACCCAACGAGCACCTGCATACTATCTCCAGTACAACGTACTAATGGCTGTGGGACAGACCATTTCCCCTGCTGGGACGAGAAGCGTACACACTAGTCTACTCCGGAGTATCGATGCCCTGTCTTGATAATCCTACAACTAGGGACCTAAAAAAGGATGTGCTTGTAGACTACCTGCCCCCACTAGTGTGATTGCCATCACAACGCTGGTAGTCAAGCAAGATCCTATGGGCTCTATCAAAATGTATTCACGATATGCTAAAAGAAACATATACTCATATTAAGATAGATATAAACCAAGTAGCATACTACTATGTTGAGCAAGACTGTTAATACAACTGTGAATATCCCAAGCTTCCATTAAGTAATATGCAAACTAGTATGATACAATAATGGCCCCTTGGGCATATACACTAACAACATCTACCTGATAAACTACAGGACTAAACTAAGAGACTAATCGAAAGAGTAAGGAAATCCACCAAAGTCTGAGTCGATATATATATATATCTAGTAGTCGGTGATCCCGCCTCAATAGCGTCACGTACGATAAACGTACAATATGACATCCTCGAGTCAAGAGTGGGGATCTATTATCATAATCATATCTTGTACGGTAAATCCATCGTACGGCATCCCAAATTTGGGGTACGGGTCAAATATCATATATAACTCATTATTTATCTGGTATCCTTATCATCATATCCTGAATTAGGGGTACTGATCTAAAGTCTAGTACATTCCGATACCACCAACATATAACCGCGTGTGTGTGAAAACACATCGCCCAACGATCCACTCATATATCATGTCGTATATCATAACACGACCCAAATCACATCACCGATCTCACGGCATCATGCCCAATCACATCGACTCATCTCCAAGTATCATATACTATCCCCATCATCCGTGTATACGTATATGTATACACACACACACACATACACCCCCCAATGCATCCACACACACACACACACACACACACATATGTACATACATACATACATTTAACCATATACACCCCATATATATCACGTGTGTGCATGTGTGTGTGTGTGTATAACAACTATACTCTAGGGTTCGCGACTAAGAAACTATACAATAAGCACTATCTTCAAATTACACTAAAACTAACCCGTGAACACCTAAAGCCTATCTTGATAATCATTTAGTCTCACAATACACACACACACACACACACATATATATAACGTATTCGTATATTACACTACGAAACTGCGGGGGTGCTATACGCCATCCACCCAACTTTCCCTGTAGATATATATCTACTCACCTTGATCCTTGCTTGCCGAAGTCGACGTCGCCAGGCTTGTCCTTATCGTCCGAAGTCCACGCGAGGGTGCCTACACATATAAACACATAGTATCGTAAACCGAAACCGCGCACGAAAACCAAAACGTCACACGGATCGCACATAGGTAAAAACCTATGGTCTACTCATGCAAATCAACCAAATCACACCCGATATCGACGTACAAACGTCAAGTGACCGATAAAAAACAAAAATATCAAAAGTTCAAGTCGTTTAAAAGTCATAATTCAAAACAACAACTCAAGAAAATGGTCCCAGATTTTGTTTCAGGTAAAATTATTCAAAAGAAGCAATGCAGTGGGGTTGTATATGAAGTAACTGAGCTACAGACCAAACCTAGACACCAGATACCACATTTTGGCCAGCCACATACCCTAAATTTCCGGCCTGCTCGGCCAAAGGGGCTTGGTTGGGGTTTGTATTTGCAGGGTGGCCTTTTTGTGGTCCATCTAGGTTAGTGGTATTGCTAGTTTTTCTAGTAAAAGTCCCGGGTCACTCCAGATTTCCTGCACCCACAATTTAACACAAAGCTGACATTTCGGTATCTAACTCGTATTTTTCAGTCTAGGCTCTGCTTCATCTAGGTTTTTAACACTAAGGGGGGTTTGTGGTCACCAATTACACCTCAATTGCATCTTCACTACCCAAAATCCCCTAACCATCCTCTAGGAATTTCCAAGTATCACTAAACTACACAATATCACTTTTAAAACAACTTGGATGCTAAAGAAAATAGATTACTACTCTAATGGTGAAAGAATTACCTCATTTGGCAACTCAAGAATTTTCTTGAGTTGCCTTAAGTGCTCAAAATCCAAACTTTTTTGGTTCCCCATGCTTGTTGTGAGCTTGTGCACAAATTTAATGAAGGGAAAGAAGTGTTTTGATGTGGTTTTGGAGTTGATATGAGGAGTTTGAGGAGGTGGAGGGAAGAGGGCAGCCAAGTGAGGAGAAGGAGAGGAAAAAGAAGAAGAATGAAGGAATTGAAGAAAATGGGCCATGGTCAATGAACCCCTCACCTCTCTCTCTCTTCTCTCTCTTGCCCATACCCTTGTTTATTCTTTTTCCTTTTTTTTTAAAACAATAGAAAACCCAAATGAAGCCATGCACAATTTAAGATTTAAGCCAAGTTTTCAAAAATATAACAAGTGTTAGCAAATATGATATGGTGCATGTCACATGCACAAAACACCATCAATGTATGATTAGTGAACAATAATCAAGTTTAGAAATAAACTTGTATATAATAAATTATATATAATAATTCATAAAATGTCTAAATCTCATAATTTCTTTAAAAATCAATATTCAAGGTAATTTCCTAATATTTTTTCCAATCTATTGGTATATGATCATACCATAACATTAAAACTAATCTCCATTCATTAAAATATTCATAATATTTATTATTTTAATTATTTAAATTCCCAAAAATACTATCTTATTTTTCTGAAATGTTACAGGAAGAGCCGACTTTCTGCCCCAGGACCGCAGAGCAAGAGCTGCTTCAAGAGCTTCGAAAACAGCTCAGGAGCAAAAATAAAAAGATGGCCAAGCTCTATTAAAAAATTGACGACATAACGAACGTTATGATGCAGCTCATGGCTCAAATTGCTCAGGCGCCTCCCCATCAAGCACAAGTCTTTACTCATGAGCCGGGTGATGACAACCCGAAACAACCGATGCCTGTCCCCTTGGGTCCAAGATTGGGCAAGCAGAATGAAAGACGGCCACATTCCGCTTCTAGGGATGCCTTGGCCCCAGATAGTGCCATCCCGCTAACACAAGATCAGATAATGGATTTGGTCACTAGCAAGGTTAAAACATTGGTGGCCGAAGCCGAAGCTCAGAATGAAATTGGCAGTAGTGGGCGGCCATATCCTGCACAGTACGATCTGATCGAGTTCCCGAGCGGCTATGTCATTCCTAAGTTCGGATGATTTGACGAGACGGGAAACGCAAATCAGCACGTCGCCCACTTTAAAGCATCGTACGGAAATACAGGGGGCAATGACGCGCTCCTTCTTCATCAGTTTGTCAATAGCCTGACCGGTGTTGCTTTCGACTGGTATGAGAGCATACCAGATGGGTTCGTCATTACTTTTGCCCAAATGGAGTCTCTGTTTCGGCAAAGGTTCATGAGTGTCAGTGATAAAATCTCCATTGCTGACCTTGTGAGAACCAAGCTGGGAAACAACAAAAGCAACATAGACTTTATTACCTGATGGCGCAACCTTACTGTTAAGTGCGAACCGCCGCTAGAGCAGGACCAGTTCGTCAGCCTCCTCATTGGGAACCTCAGCAATTGGATGGTCCCATTCTTGTGTACAACAGCCCTCAAGACGTTTCAGGAGCTAACCAAGAAAGTTCAAATGCTGGAACGCTCGAAGCAAGAGTCTACCCCGGACTCTCAGAAAGACAAGACTTGGAAAAGCAAGTGGGACGACAACCGTAGAAGCGGGAATTCCAGCAACACCAATGTCTTCAATACGTCCGACAATGAAGACAAGCGAAAGGCAGGCGAATCCAAAACCAACTGGTCTCGAAAGCCAGTGCTGGGAGGAGAAGGGCCTTCCCTAGAGGAGAAAAAGAACAAGGTTTACTCTTTCAGGTGGGACAAGGTCCGAAAGATATTCAAAGATGCCCTGAACAATGGTCTACAATTGCCGGAGTCGAAAAGACCTCACGAAGCAAAAACGACCGACAATACTCTATATTGCCCGAACCACCGAGTAGTGAGCTATGTGATCGAGGATTGCTATATTTTCAAAGACTGGGTTGAGAAGTGATTGTTGATTTTAAAGAAGTGTAGTAACCGCAATCAATAACGGTGTCGCGTGTAGCTAGATCGAGATGAGTACGAGTCGTCCTCAGGGAAACGTTGAATCTTTTAATCTTACTTTAGGCGTGTTGAAAAAAGGGGAAGAATAAAGAATGGTGAAGAATGGTTGTAAATTCTAGATCCACGTCAAACACGGATGCAGGATATAGATCTAGATTAACTACGGATGTAGGTTTTATATTAGAATGGGGGCTTGTAGGGTTCGTTAAGATTTAGTAGTTATGGATGATTAATTTAAAGATCACTCCTTTTATCCTTTAATAGATTTAAAACTAGATCGACAGTGATGCATGTAGATTAGGGTTTCTGGAGGGAATAGGGTTCCCACTCTTAACCCCTACCTTGACATGGATCTCCGTTCATGTCTAGCATTTACCAAAAAAATCGTTAATCTAATCTCTAATCGCGGTCGTGGATCCCAATGAATTGGTAGCGCACCCGATTAGGATGTTAATGATTCTTTTGGTAAAGTTTATAAACTTTATAGGACGTGAAAAGAGTTTAAGGATCTTCATCATCCATTAATCTACCATAATCCTACGAACCCTAACAAGTGGAGAATTACTCGCGCATGCTGGGAAAAGAAAAGATAGAAATCATGAAGAAAATAAAATGCAATAGAAAAAAACTACCTTTATTAATCAAGAAGGTCAAGTACACTTTGTTCCTTTAGAAAATGATTAAAGAACCCTAGTTTGCTTCTCGATCTCTTCTTAAGGAGGTAGATGAACTGTCGATGATCAACCAGGATTCTTGAGTCGTCGTGGACTTCATGATCGCGTCGGTTTGATAAAGTTTACAAGAGGCTCTCGGTTCTATTTATAGTGACAGAAGTTGAAAACCCTTGATTCTATAAGTTAGGGTTTGTTGAGACAATCCTGCGTAGAAAATCCCATATCCTAACTCCCCTAACAGGCCGCGGATCCGCCGCCAATAGTGGGTTTTGGCCGCTGTTTAGCCGCGCTTTAGTGGGATCTTTGGCTCAAATTTCAGGGGCTTCATCTCTCTGACACATGGTGATCTTTTGAATATATGGACTTTGAAAATCTTCTCTAAGTCTCTGCCAGAATTGATTTCTTCGATTTACTTGAATATTTCGGCAGATTTGATCTCGCCAACTCGGATTTCCTTGATTTCAGTCCTGAAATAATTTCTGCACAATATCTCAATAAATAATGTTAGTAGAATTTATTTTTATTGAGATATTATCTTAACCATTTGACATGATATTATAGTTTTAAGAGAATTGGTCAAAAATATTTGATATGGTATGCATATTTAAATGGACTAAATATTACATAGATATTATATGCTTACATTTTCCTTCATAATGTTAATTATAATATATAAACATATGAAAATAGTATTTTTACAGATAAACCATCATATGCGTCATATTTATAATAAACACCTTTTATTATATAAGAATAGTAAGGAAAATATCATATCAAATACACAATATTTTCGACTGAACAAATACCCCAATATATAACTTTGATCGTCCCGAGCAAACTATTTATTCAAGAGAAGGAGAAAAAAAAGAAAAACCTAAGTAGCACAATTTCGTAGGCAACACGATTGCACTGAGCACGTGCAACAAGCCGTTAAACCTCTAGGTGTCCCTAGTAGGAGCAGTGTTGTCTCCTGAGGGTTTTCAGCGGATTACACCCATAAAATCCTATAATAAAGAAAGATGGTGAAAGTTACATATAAAGATAAGAACTTATAAAAGAAAGAACTTGAAAATAAGAGTTTCCAACTATACCAGCTTTTCAGTTGCTATGAGCCCTATCTTAATGGTCATGAAAAAATGTTAGAAATCACATCATCCCTCAATAAAACATCGCCTTTAGACTTCCTCCCTATTTTTCTTCCAAACATTGATCATATACCCCTACGTGTGTGTAAAAGACATCTCTACACTTAGAGAATTCAATTCAAACTATCATACTCTTGTCCATCTTCCTTAGTACTTTTTAGTTAGTGAATATTTTCGATAAAATTGCTCACACATTCTTCATGCGACCGTTAATACTTCTTGAGGTACTAACCGACCGATTACAAAATGTGCTCGCGTATTAAGGCGTAATTCCTCGTCTTGCACACCTAAGGCTTAGCAGTGGCTCCCAAACCAGTTGGTATAAGCCACTAGGCGATAAAGCACCCTCACTATATTTTTTTATGCTTCCTTGGTAATTACAAAACCAGTGTTCATTTTTTTTACCTCTTATATTTTATTTTATTTTCCTTCATACTAAGGCTTTTTGACAAGAGCATTTCAAGGTATCCTCTACTATCTCAAGTTTCAAGATGTGTGTAAGTGCGTAAAGTAGGGTATCAACATTCAGATGTTTGGCGTCAAGAATAAGGACTATTTTTCAGACTTAGATCTATCCTCAGATTAGTGATTTCCTTCATCTTACTGACCCTTGGGACAACGGCTCATAACTACTTATTACTAGTTTCGTTTACGAAAACATCTAACTTTCTTGCTTTTCTTAAACTATTCCTATCTTTCATATGTAAATTTTCACTTTCGAACTTTCATTATCAAATTTTTTTGTGTGCTTATATATAGTATAATGAAAAGTAATGCGTGAATAAGCACAAACCTCCCCCAAACCCGTTTTTAGCAGTGTCCTCACTGATGTCATATGTTAAGCTTAAAAAAAACTATAGACTTGGGAGGAAAAGTAAAGGGGACAAGAAATAATGAAAGTGAAATCCTCCCCCAAACTTATTTTTGGCTCACAATTTTGTAAAATTTTTCTTTCAAGAGCCAAAATATATCCCTCCCCCCAAACTTGAGTAAAATCGTATTATGCATTTAAAATTATTGGGGGGGTGTTAAAGTTATAGGTCAAAGTAAAGCCTTATAAAGACCAAAAGTCAACACCAACCATTCAAAAATTTTATCGGTGAAGCACCAAGGTTGGTGGAAGAACATGTCGCCTATTGACGTGAAGAAGTGGGGAGGAGATAAGAGGTGTAATGGAAAAGTTTTATGTCTCGGTTTGTAGAGACAAAACAATGATGATGGATTACTCGCATTATCATTCTTGATAAGAAGAAGATATGGCGGTTCAACTTCTTTGGGTTGGGGTTGATTCATCACAACGCCCATGTCTTCTAAGAATGCGAGTTCTTCAGCGAAGATTTCTTACAAACTTTCATCGATATCCCGAATAATAATCTCATCGGAAAGAACGGGATGATACTCGTACTCCATAAAAGGTTTACATTTAGCGTTAGATGTTGACCCGGACAACAACGTCATAGCGGAGTCGAGATCAATATCATGAAGCTGTTCAAATTCGCTACTGTCGGAATCCATCCTTTCGACAGAACATACTTGAGCATAGGGTTCGGAGGGTTCACTGCCCAACTTGTAAATGTTAAGCTCAATTGACATCTTTCCGAAGGATAGGGTCGAAGATCCGTTTCGATAATTTATTATTGCGTTGGAAGTCATAAGGAAAGGTCGACCTAAAATCACCGGAATTTGGTTTCGTGGGTTCGCTACAGGTTGTGTATCTATAACGATAAAGTCCACAGGAAATATAAATTCCACGACTTTGATTAACACATCCTCTAGCTCACCCCTAGGTTGGGTGATAGATCGATCGGCCATCTGAAGAGTGCAATGCACCGGTTTTAACTCTCCGATCCCTAATTGCTCATAAACAGAATACGGAAGCAACTTAACACTAGCACCTAAATCGAGTAGAGCACGATTGATATTTTTACCTCCAATAGAAATAAAAATTGTAGAACTGTAGGGTCCTTTCGTTTCTTGGGTAGTTGTTGTGTAAAAGCAGAGCTCACATTATTCGCAAGGAAAACTTTTTTAGGTACTTGATTTTTTCTCTTCCTAGTGCACAAGTCCTTTAGGATTTTCGCATAAGAAGGAATTTGTTGAATATCATCTAGGAGAGTAATGTTTATGTTAACTTGCTTAAAAATTTCCACAATCTTCTCCATTTGTGGACTTGGTCTGTTGCCCCTTAACCTGTTTGGATAAGGTGCTTTATCAATAAGGGTTGGGTCCAACATTGGAGAGGATTGTTGTAACATTTCAGAAAATATAAAATATTATTTTTGGAAATTAATATTAAAATAATATATTTCGCGAAAACTACCGATTTGGGAATTTGGGGTTTTCTTGTGATTCGCTACAAGATTACTTTTGAAGTAGTCATTATATTTTCTTCCGATTTAAATATTTGGTTTAATTTTGGACTAGGCAATTTTTGTGTGCTGGGATAAATTTTCGAAATTGGTTGCTAGCATTTATTGGGCATGGGCAGCATATGGTTGTTTGATGCGGTGTCTTATGTATTAAAGTTTATTGTCTTTGTGAGGATATTTTTTTTGATGAGATATTTTATGTGGTGTGAGGTGGCTTTTGTTTTTGGGGAGGTGGCAGTGGATGATTGTGGAAGGGTTTTTTAATGTGCTGTGCATTCATTTGGTGAGATGATTGATTTTCATGAGCGGAATTGATTTATTACACACACATTTTGTACAACACAAATTCACAGTGAGCTTTCTTCTTTGGCCGAGCATTCTTTACTGGCCGAGAGCATTAATGGCAGAGCCCATTTTTTTTTTGTGAGAGTTCAATTGGTTTTTCTCCATGCTAAATCCTTTGCTCACAATTTCCTTCCATGGCAACTTCATTTACCTCCACCCAAATACTTGGGTGCCTTGAGACAAAGTATCCTACACTCTCTCTACTTCTTCTTGGGCATCTAGGCGAGCAAACGGGATGTCCGAGTTGCCTCGGTTTTGAGGCGGGAGCCCGTATAAAGAATCCTCGACGTGCGTCCTCTTCGACGAGCGTGACCGGAGAGCGAACTTTGTCAAGGCAGCCGTAACATGTTAAGGACTGAGATTGAAGACCGAAGAACACGGATCGATCGGTATAATTTCTTAAACCACTTTACAGTTTACTAATATAGGGTTATTGGTACGATTGGGGTTTTAGGCTTGGTGGTTTTCACGAATAGCGACCTCAGTTAGGATTTTGGCTGTGTTTTCCGGTATTGGGATTTCTTGGTTTTGCGACTTGATATTGTATTTGGTCGTTGGACGTTTGTACGTCAACGACGAGGGTTGTTTGGTTGTTTTGCATGCGTAGGCTATACGTTCTAATCTATGAGCGCACCGCGTGTCGTATTGGATTTCGGAACTTGATTTTAATGGTATTACGATACGTGTTGATATTGTAGGTACATTCGCGTGGATTCCGAGACGACGAAGCGCATCGACTACGGCTAAGTGAGGAGTTCAGCAGGTGAGTAGATTTATATCTACGGGGGAAGTCGGGTGGATGCCATATAGCACCCCTGCAAACTTTGATATAGAATATCGTTTGATTATTATATCCTGATAAATGATATGCGACAGACATGATTATAGGATTTGATAACGATAATATGGTAAAAGTTGACACTGATGAACTTATGGACATATGAGAATATGAAATGAGAGGTGAGTCATGATAGGTGCGAATTGAAAGAGAACAAGTATGACGTTATATAATGTGATGTGAGATATTAATGTGATGAACGGGTATACGATATGATATGATGACTTAGTGTGATATGTCGTTATATGGATGCGAGTCGATATGAGATTTGCGGATACCTTTGCCGGTCCCCTGATACGAGATTGGTACGGACGTGACTTGAGAGATAGGTATATATATATGGATAATGATGTGCATAATGAGTGGTATGCCGTATGAGACATAGATCCGTACCCCCATTGTTGTATAGGTTGATAGAGTCCCTAATTGTTTAATGCCGCCGTACGATAGATTACCGTACGCGATGAGTTTTACCTGTTGATTTATCCATACCCTTGTTTAGAGGATGTCGTACAATGGATTGTACCGTACGTGATGTTGTGAGGCTGGATGCCGATTGATAGATTCACCGACTCGGATACATATTGTAGACACGTATACCTTATCGCATTTAGCTGACGATGTACTTTATGCTACGTTCATGTTATTCGCATTGCATTCTATATACCTGTGCTAGTACACCTACACCATTATCTATGATGCGTATGTTACACTTACACAGATTACTGGCTCACACACTTCATCATCGATAATTGCTATGTCACTACACAGTAGTAATGCTACATCATGCCATGATATACTTGCTATAACTATATGTACTTTATGCACTTATACTTACATGTACACCCACTTACCTTGATAGGGTTACATATACCCTATGTGGTATTATATTGTCATTGACATGGAGACGTTGATTATTGTGCTATTGCGCACGTGAAATGCATCATACATACCTGCTTACATGTAGATACACATATACCTTGCTATGATTATAGGTTCACCATAATATGATGCTGCACTTAATTTCGGAGGATTTGGGAACCGCATAATATATTTTAAAGCTGGATTTATTTAAAAGAGTGGTTTTCCCTTAATAGCTCATATTGCTGTCTTATGTTGCATATATCAGTTTTCATGGATTTTGGAATTGAGATATGGATTTCATATGATTTATGGATTTGAGAGCCGTGGGGGTGTTTTTTCAAGAAACTTTATGTATTGTTTGAAAAACTCGATTTCTCTTGATATGATATTTCAGTGCGTTCACCATGAGTTTTCTCGGTTCTGAGACTTGTGTTATATACCCGATTCGAGGAGCGGATAGTGTAAGTCTACGGTAGCGCCCCGGCCGTCAATCCGAGGCCAAATGCCGAACAAAAACCTTATACAAACTGGCGCTATCGTAGTCTTTAACCCGGATCGAACCATTAACACTAAACTAGCAACTACAAAATGGTTAGAAAGGCTATACCGATCGATCCGTGTCCTTCGGTCTTCAGCCACCATCCCTATCTCCTCGCGGCGTCTCCGATCTCCGGTCTCCTCGTCGGATGGGCAACACGTCAAGAAGTCTTTTTACGGGCTCCCGCTTCAAACCGAAGCAACTCGGACATGAAGTTTACTAGCCGACATGTCCAAGGTGATGCAGAGAATGTGTGTGATAACTTTGTCTCAAGCATCCATTGATTCTCAACACTTGAGAGTGTATGGATGGAGGTTGAAGATGAAGCCATGGTGGAACTTGTGAGCTAGAGGAAGAAGAAGAAGATGAAGAGTGTTATTGTGTGAGATAATAATGTGAGGAGAAATAGAATGATCAACACAAGAGCTAACCCCACTCATTTGTGGCTGCCCTCTCTCTCCTCCCATCACAATCTCACCCAATAATCAATCACAGAAAATTAAATGGCTAAAAAAATAAGACCATGAGTCACCAAATTGCACATGCTTCATTTAATAACCTTCATCATCACTTCCACTCACAATTTCCACAAGTAAACATTAATCCAAATGTTTACAACAATAAAAAGATATGGCATCAACTAAAATAAACTCATGACGGATCAAGTATACCCCTCACCTGTATATACATACCTGCATCCGCATTCCGACTGAATGTGAATGCAATGAGACTAAAGTAATCCAACAAATCTGATACTAGGATCCGGTTTAAACCAAAGCCCACTAGTATGATCCGTCCGATCATGATCGGTACACAAGTGCACGTATATGATCGAACCCTGCCATAAAACCATACGACTTATACAACGTTTGGCCCGAAACTTGGGAAACTATCTGTGTGGGACTCTAAGGACTCGCCAATACGCTGGCAGTGGTTTAACCACAAACACGTTAGTGATACTAGCTGTACGTAACAGCTACCCATGTATTGACCAAAAGGGAGGCTGATGAGCGAACTCATCCTGGAACCCTACTGAGCCTGTTAGTGACAATATCTGTACCATCCGGTCCGTTCGTCTATGAGTATCGCATATCGGGCCTAGGGGCTGGTAAGCGTCAGACCCCCAATACCGGTATAAGTCGTGTCAGAGTGTAGACCAGAACACCTTGAGATACTACTGGAATACCTACCAGTAAATCTCACTTGCCTTGGCCAAGGACTTCGTGTAATGGCTCTCCTAAACACAGTGCGATCTCACCCCCATCCGCTCACTGCCTCCATGTGGCTCGGGATTGTACCCAACTAAAAGCTGTTTGCACGACTCCTTTGAGCCATGGTAAGGTAGTAATCAAAGCACAGTGGGAACTCACACGAGACAAATGACGATCTCAGGTCGATGGACTAACCTGTACACATGTCACCAGGGAACTGCTATTTGACGACAGGTATAATACCAACTAGCAAGTTCCCGGTGAGCCCTGTCCGGTGTACTCATAACCCAATGAGCACCTGTATACGTCTTAGGTGAACCAACTGACACCAATGACTTGTGAGACCAGTCACCGCCCTTCGTCGGGGTCTCGATCCGTATACACTAGTCTACTCTGGAGTATCGATGCCCTGTCTCGAAACTCCCTCGACTAGGGACCCTTTGAGGATGTGCTTATAGACCCCAGCTCCCACGTATATGATCGCCATCATACTGCTGGCAGTCAAGAAAGAATCCTATGGGCTCTATCAACGTGTAATAGTGACCTGTAATGTCACCTAAAGTATGTACACGATGATAAAGACAAACCGGATAGCATACTATCATCTCGAGTAAGACTGTCCTACCGGTATAGGTCCTCCCTCAATCATTGCAATCACGTGCCTGCGATCCAATAATTGATTTTGAGGGCACTATATCCAACAATCTCCCACTTGCACTTAAGGCTAATTATTGCGATGTCGCATACTCACAGCCCGTGTGATACCGAACACCCAACTCCTCTACTAATCAGTTTCACAAAGCTCGTTTGCGAAACTATTGCGTTCGAGAATTAGCCTCAGTGAGCGGATCCGCCCTGATGTTTCTTTCTATGTCTCTCTTAATCTCAAATTCACGGAGAAAGCCATCTCCCGATTTGAGCAATACCTGTCTTAGAATATATCTAGATATCTGATGGGACATAGTTCAATAATGAACTCCAAATCCAAACTTCTTAGACTGTATCGTAAACTGAGCTTAATCAGTATTCTGTGCCATGCCTCCCTCAGTATCTGCTTAGACCAGCTGTCCAAACTACTGTCCCTCGTTAGAGGGAAAACTATAACTCTGACAGTCACCCTGCCAACCAGGTCACCTTGGAAGCCTGGAATGATAACTGTCTCCCGAAGGAGGCTGTCGTTATCAAATCCCTAGAACATTCACTTATGTTCTAAAACTGCTTCTGAATGTTTCTCCAGGATTGGATTAATATCTTAACTTATTGCAGCTAGTGCAAAAACAACATCTGGTGTGGTACTTGACATCTTATGATTGACTTAATTGCCTAAGCAAGTGATATGCCAATCATGCACATCCCTCTCCCCTTTAGTCTGTATGACACCTTTAGAGAGGGTGACTCCATCACCTGCAGGTACACCACCATGCCAGGAGTCGTCAATTCTAAAACACCTTTAAAATGCTGTCTAAGTACCCAGATTAGGACACTTCCCAAATCTAGATCTAAAACCATAGATCTAGTGATCAGAATGCCTAATATTATATCCAAATCCTAGGTGGAGAAACCACTGTGTGACAACCATAGTATAACCGATCATAGTATAGGAATTTCACTTCCTACTATGTGTATGTCATCTAAATACCAGGACATCACACCATACTATTTTCTTAACAGATCCATCCCCTATTCTGATGAAGTCAAAACCCATGACTGTCACATCAAAAATAGATGATCTATCTCCGCTATAACTGCTTTAGTCTATAAATAGACATGAGCTACTTGTCCACTATACTTCCGCTGCTCCCACTGACTACAACAACCCTCTGGAAGAGTCATATACACGTGCACTTCTAAAGCTAGTTTAGAATGACACCATACTCATTCTCCTGCCGGGTCTCATAGCCTGGAACAACAGTAGTATCAAGTCTGGGTAAACAAGAACCTCCCTGTCATCGTCCTTGAGGATACCGGAGTACCTCTCGGGCGCCTGAGGTTACCCACCATATCTGAGGAGTGGCTAATGGAATGTCTAACCTGATTGAATATTTAGGTTCTTATTAAATTTTCAGTAATTGTTTGCGGTTCTGGAATCACTTCCAGTTCTACCATACTCCTACTTCTGTTTTCTGAAAAAATCCATTTTAATAAAACTGTGGCGAGTCAAGAACAATACCACTATTGATCTTCCAGATGGTAGAAAATTAACCCTCGTCATAGCCCGGGTTAACCCGCAAACTGCCATTACTAAAACATGCCTTGAGTTATCCAGAATCTGGTTTTAAGCATAAGCCGGACAACTCCATATACCTTAACATCGTTAAGATATGAGCCATTCTATATCTAATATAGAAATAGATGCATATATTTAATTGGAACCGGATTCAAATCATGCAGCTATCTCCAGTGTATGTCAACTAAATGGAGAGAGGCCGAACAACATTACTCAACTTAGGAGTGCAACCAGATATGAGTAACCTGAAAGAGAAACAAGTTTCTCAAAACCATTACTATCAACTGAATACTTTACACAAGTATCTACATCTTCGATCACTTTGAAGGATCCCGATACTTGCAACACGTGGTTCTCTACTTTATTCTTGTACCTATAACTTCTCAAAACTTGGACCTTATATTTCTACGAAACACTTGTCTAAAACTTGAGAAATCACAAGTAAACAGAATATAGTATGAGCACCAACCCCTCTGTTCTAATGGACACCGGACAACATACAATACTCTGTGTAAGTCCCCTGTGTTGAATAACTCAAACCCTGTGCGTCGTAGGTTGAAAACTGTATTATGGTTATGAAGAATTTGTTAGTTATATGTATGCCCTAGAGGCCATTACTGTACATAGGATGTATATTGTAGTGGATGCTGGGACATATATAGGTCGGACTTTCTTGCTCGACATGATAGTACGCTATCTGGTTGCTCTTTATCTTAACATGTATACTTATTGTCTCTCTGTTACGTGTTGATAAAGCCCTTAGGATGTGTACTCGACTTGCAGGACTATGATGTAGATCATACTAGTGGGGCCTGGGTAGTCCATGAGTATATCCTTCAATGTTCCTAGTCTTGGGAATATCGAGATGGGGCATCGATATTCCAGAGTAGACTAGCGTATATCTTCTCGACCCATGTGATGGGCGATGGATGATCCCATATCCATTGGTGTTTGACATCAGAGATGGTATGCGGGTGCTCAGTGCTGACTGGGTACACTGAATGGACTCGCCGAGAACTCCCAGATGGTATTATACCTCAAGTCAGATGGCAGTTCTCTGGTGACACTGGTACAGCTTAGTCTGTTGACCCGAGATCGTCATAGAGACTTGTGTGTCTCCCACTGTGCTTTAATTTCCACCCTTCCACGGCTCCACTGAGTCATGCAAACAGGTGGTTTTTGGGTACAGTCCCGATTCATATGGAGGCAATGAGCGATAGGAGGGGATTCGTCTCTCCCGGTATTGGGGGTTGATGTTGCGCTATGCTCGACTGGCCATAACTGGAAATCCCTGGCCAGGGTTGCAGTGATTTACTGATAAGAGTTATCAGTAGTTTCACGCTTGTTATGGTCCTTACATCGGCATGACTTATCAAGCTACTGGGGTCTGACGTTTACCACCTCTAGGCGAGATATGCGACATATCAGACGATCAGACCGAACTGTACGGTAAGTGTTACTGGTTGGATTCGCAGGAGTGTGAGCAGGCTTGCTCGTTGATCTTCTGATCGCTCAATACCCGGGTGGCCGTTACGTTTAGCAGATCGCTTGCGGCTTGTGGGTGATTGATATGATCACCACCTACTGTCGGCGTATTGACGAGTCTTTAGAGTCCTACACAGAGGTTTCCTGGCTCAAGCGAAACGAAATAGGAGCGCATATGAGATATGTGCGGGACCGAGAATAATACCAGTATGTGATACTGTGTTCTATTCTCGCGATTTATATCACCGGACGGTTATATGTGATATAGCCGGGTTACCGAATCAAGTGTTGATTCGATATATTGATACGCTTGATATTAGTCGGTTATATGCGATATGACCGGATCATTAAATCAAGTATTGATTTAATGTATAATTATATATTTGATATATTACTTTACATTAACTAGTATTGGTTCACTTAAGATTGATTTTCTCACTTGATGTGCACAAGTTGTATATGTGATATATTTTTGTGCACTAGATTGTATCATGTTTGATGATATATGCAAACTTGGGTGTGTATGACTTACACCATGTTTAGGTTAATGGTTTAGGGTTTTTGTTTATTTTTGGTAAAAACAAAATGGTGGCTTTCTTTGTTTTTTGCTTGAAGCTTCATGAAGCTTTTAAGCATCTTTGACAAAGTCTAACCATTTTGTTTTGCATGACATTTTCACTAACCTAACCATTAACTTAAACTCTAGTTTAGTCTTTACAAAGGTTAACTCACCCATGGTTGCATTATGATAGACTTCACTTGATTATTCATTTTATTATTATTCATATCTTTTCTTCTTCTTCTTCTTCTTCTTCTTCATTTCAAGAAGAAGAAAGCTTACTAGAAAATTTCAAGTGAAGATTAAGAGTGAGAAATCCAAATCTAAAGTAAACCCACTTCCTATTTCTTCATCCTCTACCACTTTCCATGTAGTATAGGGTGTTCTCTTCACAAAGTTTATGACCAAGTGAAAGAATAGCTTGAGTTTGAGTCTCCCCGACGTAGATCATCTTCGGCCTCGAAGTCAACGACCTAGCCCGCTCATTTCTCCGAAGAAACCATCGCTAGAGTCCGGGATCCCGGTGATCGCAGCGAAGGGACGTCAACACGGAGCTATTGAAGTGAAGGACCGGATCTACAAAGGTTGTAATCCCTTTCACTTGCAGTTAAAGTAGTTTGCTTGCTTTCCGTTTCGCCTTACCTCTAGTATACGATCTTGCATAGGGTTGTTCGGCACATAAATTTTTATTTTTGGCATGGTAGATGCCTTGAAGAACCTTGTTAGTGTGCCTAGGAACTCTACAGAATTACACCGCTGTTCAATACTCCTTACCTAACCATCAACTGATATAGGTAAATGTCATGGACATAATTTCAAAATGTTATATCTCACTTTATGAAATAAACGTACAGATATATCAGTTTGAAATTGGTGTATAACAACGGATATTCAAAACCAAATATTTGTCGTCCGGCAAAAACCCAGGCGATTTTCTCAAATATCACCAATTACAACGAATTCCCATACAATGAGTATGATCACCTAATTCCTAATAACCTACTCCCACCCATCATCTGTAAAACCATACAGATGTGAGAAGCACACCCGGTAAATACATACCCTGGAGTAAGGATTTAATTGGGAAATCAGTTTTCAATTAACAACGCATAGTGAAACTGAAACATTAAAATGTTTCGAAGGGGTATCCGGGTATTCCTAGTAATGCCTCTTCCATTATCTGATTCATGACTGTAACTGTATATTTCATTTTCCATCTCTCCAAATCCCTTTATTTATCTTTACTCATTACCTTCTGTACACCCCCTTAGGCTAAATGGTTTTCTTCCTTCCCTACCGTTCGACACCAGCCTATGGTTTGGAAGAAGACTATCCAATAAGCGTAATAGGTGTACTCACCTAATCCAATGAGTACTCGCAACCTGAGAGAAGGTGATGATAAAAGACAACAGAATAAACCTTATTCCTATTTCTCCTGAGCCAGAATCCATCCTCGAACTGGAACAAGTTCCTTCGAGTTCGTATATAACCATACGATGGATTTATCCAATGGAAGTGGATGTTCGTAGTGATACGAGGTGTTCTGGAGAAATGCAATGGTGAAGTAGGAGTGGCGATGAGATACTCGGTTTGGTCGTGAATGATAGCAGTTGCAATTTACTTTGCCTTCTTTCTAATCCCTTTATTTGTCTTTACTTATTACCTTCTGTACACCACACTTAGGCTGATTGGTTTTCTTCATTCTCTACCATTCGGCACCTGCCTATGGTTTGGAAGAAGACTATCCAATAAGCGCAATAGGTGTACCCTCTCCTAATCCTAGGAGCCCTCACAACCTGAGAGAAGGTAAAAGGAAAAGACAACTGAATAGTCCTACTCAATCTCTCCAGAACTAGAATCCATGCTTGAATCCGGAACAAGTTCCTTCGAGTTCGTATATAACCATACGATGAATTTATCGAATGGAAGTGGATGTTCGTGGTGATACGGGGTGTTTTGGAGAAATGCAAAGGGTAAAAGAAGGAGTGGCAATGATGTATGCAACTGAGACAATCCAAAAGCCAGTATTTTAAGAAGGTTAGGTTAACTTGGTCACCGAGTCATAGTCTAGGGTCGGGCCATGGTCGCTGCCAAAGAGAGAGAGAAAAGAAACACTCTGTGTGCACTCTAACCTAGATCAGAATGGTTATCAATTTATCTAATCCGGATGTCTTCCACTGTATCCTAAAATTCTCCTCCAAACCTGAAAGAAGAATTAGTCGGGATCACCCGAAGAGTAAACCAACTCATCACTGGGAATCGGGATCCAACTATCATCGCATAATAACCTGATGGAACCACTTACATTATCACACTCCAGAAGGTATGCGCATATCTGGCAAGTTTCCTGTATGTTTGAAACTCCCGATGTGATTTTTACCCCATGCTCTTATGACCTTGACGAAGGTCAACAAATCATAAGTCACATGTCAAGTTCTGCTTGTCATTGTCCAGGTTAATTTGAACCCACCCGTATAAGCCCTTGACGAAGGTCAACAAGGCTATACGACTGTCCCAAACCAACGCATCTATCTATGCAACAGAAAGGTAACAAGCAGCTACCATACACCATGCCTTGACGAAGGTCAACAATCATAGCATGAATACTAAGTGCTACCCGTCTGAAATTACGGAGGGCTACGGATGGTTTTTGGCGAAAAAACTTTAACGTAATGAACTTGATATCGTTGAAGGAACCAGATAACTTTTTACAAAAATATAGCGGAGAAAACCTTTGCTAAAGAGGTCACTCCCAGTGAAGGGATCTCGGCTCTTTCCCCGTAGAATGAGGTGCAGGATATTCCAAACTGAATACTACGATGCAAAGCAAAAAGTAATCGACTATAAGGAAGTTATTACCATGACGCAAACTCCTATCCAAGGGGTCACTCCCGATGAAGGGATCTCGGCCCTTGCCTCGTCGAATGAGGTGCTGGATATTCTGACTGAATACCACTGTGCAAAACAAAAGAGAACGTCCTTATAATAACAGCTTTTTGATAATTGTTCCAACAACATCGAATATGTTTGTTTTTCTTGCATTGATCTGAATCAATGCAGTCCCATCAATTAATCACACCACAAAAGAACGAAAATATAATGTACGTATATGCCATCTGCATTCGCCACTGGGTCCCTTCATCACCCGTTAGGTTACTTCACTAACGACAGAGCGGGGACAGGATTGGCGCGGGTGTAAAACATATACAACATCTAATAGTATATATATCAATATATAATAATCGCTCCAGGCGTGATAAATGCAACATCACAGAAATGTAATAAGCATCACAGAACAATACATATATCTGGGAGCCCTGGGTTTCCTTTGAGCCGCAAGCGAAACCCGACGTTCCCCTGGTCGTGTGGATAGCCTATGAAACGAAAACCTAGACCCCTACGAGTGCGGTAAGTTACCCGCCAAAACCTGAAGCGAGGCAGCCCCTTCAGCAAAGTGAATGGACCACCCAACACTTTAAGAAATCTGGTAACTTGAGCACCCCTCCTCGGGCCAACCTGTACCCCCTACGAGTGCGGCGAATAACTCACCAATTCTAGAGTGAAGCCCCCTCCGTCTCAAAGCTATGAGATGCGAGCCGTTGCCCTCTAGAACCCGGCTATCCGTGCACTCCACCGCGGGGTATTCATAGTACAGAAAAGAAAATATGTACAACGGTGACATCGACCTCAACCCGGTCGTGCCCCAAAAGAATAATATACAAACAGGCAGTGATGGCAGTCCACATGTCGGACGCTTGCCCCAGGATATCAAATGTACAAATATATCCAAACTGTACTAACATTGCACCAAGCTATCCACCACGACAAATCCGCAACATCACAGCACAACACAGAACATCAATGTGAATGTCACGTTCGCAAACATGTCTAAAAGAGCTATAGCAATTAGACAAGATTTTCCGCTTAAGTGACATTCACGGTCGCAGATATAATGTAAGCACTGTGAACCAACTTTTTTAAAATTTCGATCGACAAAATTTCCCGAAGTGGGCCCCAAGTACAAATCCAGTACTGTAATAAATCTGGGCCCAAACAAAATATTCCAGAAATCACAATTCCACATGAAAGACACCCAGAAGAAAAATGGTGCACTGAATCGACTATTCCGCCGCGCAACCGCGGCCAACATGGTGGTTCCGCCGCGGTTCCGCGGTGTGATGGTACGATCGCGCTTCCAAATTTCTTCCAGAGTCTTAAAAAAGCCTGCACGTTTTTCTGACATACCCAAAATAATTTTTAGACCAGTTTAAAAATTCGGCAGAAACTTGAAATTTGGAATTTCAGTTTTGGAAAATTCCGTCGATCGATGTTTTAAACATGATAGAACAAGCTAGTAAAGCTTAATGGCGTGGCTCTGATATCATGTAAGTCTACGGTAGCGCTCCGGCCATCAATCCGAGGCCAAATGCCGAACAAAAACCTTTTACAAACTAGAGCTATCATAGTCTTTAACCTGGATCAAACCATTAACACTAAACTAGCAACTACAAAAGGATTAGGAAGGCTATACCGATCGATCCATGTCCTTCAGTCTTTAGCCACCATCCCTAGCTCCTCGCGGCATCTCCGATCTCCGGTCTCCCCGTCGGAAGGGCACCACGTCAAGAAGTCTTTTTACGGGTTCCTGCTTCAAACCGAAGCAACTCGGACATGAAGTTTGCTAGCCGACATGTCCAAGGTGATGTAAAGAATGTGTGTGATAACTTTGTCTCAAGCAACCATTGATTCTCAACACATGAGATTGTATGGATGGAGGTTGAAGATGAAGCCATGGTGGAACTTGTGAGCTAGAGGAAGAAGAAGAAGATGAAGAGTGTTATTGTGTGAGATAATAATGTGAGGAGCAACAGAATGATCAACACAAGAGCTAACCCCACTCATTTGTGTCCACCCTTTCTCTCCTCCCATCACAATCTCACCCAATAATCAATAACAAAAAAATGACATGGCTCAAAAAATAAGACCATGAGTAACCAAATTGCACATGCCTCATTTAATGACCTTCACCATCACTTCCACTCACAATTTCCATAAGTAAATATTAATCCAAATGTTTACAACAATAAAAAGATATGGCATCAACTAAAGTAAACTCGTGACGGATCACAATAATACCCCTCACCTGTATATACATACCTGCATCCGCATTCCGACTGAATGCGAATGCAATGAGACTAAAGTAATCCAACAAATCTAATACTAGGATCCGGCTTAAACCAAAGCCCACTAGTATGATCCGTCCGATCATGATCCGTGCACAAGTGCACGTATATGATCAAACCCTTCCATAAAACCATACGGCCTCTACAACGTTTCGCCCGAAACTTGGGAAACTATCTGTGGGGGACTCTAAAGACTCGTCAATACGCTGGCAGTGGGTTTAACCACAAGCACGTCAATGGTACTAGGTGTACGTAACGGCTACTCATGTATTGACCAAAAGGGAGGTTGATGAGCAAACTCATCCTAGAACCCTACTGAGCCTGTCAGTGACAATATCCATACAGTCCGGTCCGTTTTTCTATGCGTATCGCATATCGGGCCTAGGGGGCTGGTAAGCGTCAGACCCCCAATACCGGTATAAGTTGTGTCGGAGTGTAGCCAGAACACCCTGAGATACTACTGGAATACCTACCAGTAAATCTCACTTGCCTTGGCCAAGGACTTCGTGTAATGGCTCTCCTAAACACAGCGCGATCTCACCCCCAATACCGGGAGAGACGAATCCCCTATCGATCCGCTCACTGCCTGCATGTGGCTCGGGACTGTACCCAACTTTGCATGACTCCTTTGAGCCGTGGTAAGGTAGTAATCAAAGCACAGTGGGAACTTACACGAAACAAATGAAGATCTCAGGTCGATGGACTAACCTGTAGACATGTCACCAGGGAACTGCTATCTCACGACAGGTATAATACCAACTAGTAAGTCCTGCGAGTCCTGTCCGGTGTACTCATAACCCAATGAGCACCTGTATACGTCTTAGGTGAACCAACTGACACCAATGGCTTGTGAGCTAGCCACCGCCCCTCGTCGGGGTCTCGATCCGTATACACTAGTCTATTCTGGAGTATCGATGTCCTGTCTCGAAACTCCCTCGACTAGGGACCCTTTTAAGGATGTGCTTATAGGCCCCAGCTCCCACGTATATGATCGCCGTCATACTGCTGGCAGTCAAGCAAGAATCCTATGGGCTCTATCAATGTGTAATAGTGACCTGTAATGTCACCTAAAGCATGTACACAATGATAAAGACAAACCAGATAGCATACTATCATCTCGAGTAAGACTGTCCTACCGGTATAGGTCCTCCCTCAATCATTGCAATCACGCGCCTGCGATCCAATAATTGACTTTGAGGGCACTATATCCAATAGATGGGCACTGTCTGCGGGTACATGGTAGACCCGGTACGGTTCCCCGGGGCAAGATATGTTGTTTGTTGTATAGACGATGAGCCTGGCTGGCAGGGCAAGTACCTACCGGTGATAGTATTTGGACTAGGCGGTTATCGTGGGGATACCAACCGTAGTGATGTACGGACATGACATTAGGACCAGTCGTGGTGATGGCGCCTGAGTTATGCGGATTTACGTGTCGATACTGGACACGGGTTTTATGATGTTTCGAGTGTCGGTGTTAGACACTCAGATTTCCATGATTTTTTACGTATCGTCGATGGACATACGTGGTTGATATCCTTATACACACACACACATACATACAAGTATATGTTTTCATGATGTTTCTGGTGTCGATGTTTGACACTCAGTTTACATGAGACTTACAGGATATGAGGGCTGATCTAAGGATGTGGTGCCTGAGGATTTTGGGATTTGATGTGTCAGTGAGGGACACACATTGATTTATATCCTCATATTTACCTGCATATATTTTCATGATATTTACATGCATGATATTGTTGTGTCATTGGTTGACACGTAGATGAGATACACATGCATACTGGTATTGATTATATTGGTTGGATGAGATCCACTTGCTGATAGGCATTGATTATGTTGTTGGCACATATGCGGATACGTCACCCTAGATATCATAGTATTACCTTTATGATATAGTTGACCTAGGAATCGTTATTTATTTCGATTTCTATCTGATGATGTTTTTTACTCACGAGTTGGCAACTCACCCCCGTTGTGCCACAGTTCTTGCAGGTTGACCACATGGATCAGTAGCGGTATCACTGGCATACAGCTGCTTTTGGGTGATTTGCTTTTGGTAAGTGGTACATGTTGGATCGTACCCCTCTTGTATTATTATTTCTGTTGTATCTAGTCAACTCCATCAAATCAGAAACTAGTAATTGTATATGTTGAAGACTTAGAAGACTTGTAGTTGCGAGACTTGAGCGATGGGTTTTATGTTCGCTTTTGGGGTTGATGTCTTGCTTTACTTTAACCTTGGTTCGAGTCTAGGTTTGACTATGTGGAGTCTAGGGCGTTTATATTTTGGAACCTAGGCTTGACCTTACGGAACTTAGACTTGAACATGGGGGTGTTAGACCCGAACTTTCGTTACATAGGCTGACCTGATTGATGGAGTAGGTAGCTTGAGTAGAGTGACGTACCGTACGTATGTTCCGCGGCATATTTACGATACGATACTCCACTTAAGAAACCTTATGATGTACATATTTTGAGATCTGTGATTCTCTTCATACCCATGATTATACATCCATTTGAGATCCTTGATTCTATTCATTTCCATGATCATACTCTCATTGATTTGATTCCTCCTTATGATCATGTATCCATTTTTGGGATCTATTGACTATTTTCATCCCTTTGATCTATTTTCTTTGATACTTGATTGAGGATTCCTGTCGCCATGGTTTGAGCGCAGATTGAGCTGCTGCTCGTGATGCGGTCAGGGTGAGCTCGTCGTGGACGAGGACTGACCATCGTGTTTTCTGGTGACATGGAAACGTATCGATTTAGTGTTGTGTTGTGACCTCTCGTTGAGACGAGTGTTCGGTTTTGTACCGGATGATCGGGCCATTGTTAGAGGCTGCCTAATAGGAGAGGACTGTTGATGTACAACATACCCCAAAGATGGTGATGTCATCTACCGTGCAGACAGATAACCTAGCTGTTGCTGAGATTGATGTGATGTCGCTTCCAGAGCTTACGAGCTAAGATCGCTGGAGCTTCTAGGCATAGATGCGACATGTGATAGCTAGTCTATCTTGAGTTGAGAGATAAAGTGATTCGTTAGATTTGATGTGCCGGTGCAGGCCCAGTTGAGTTGAAGATTTCCAGTGTGGAGAGTCTTACTCCGATCTAGAGTAGATCGATCCAGAGATGGCGTTGTTCGTCGGATGATCCGATAGGAGATCAGTAAGATGACCAGTTACGGATAGAGGACCTCACCCAGATGCGTTGTGAGTTGATCGAGAATGAACGAGTGTAGAGTATTCCTCCGATAGTTGGGACGAGTTCCCGAGGACGTGTTCGGCAAGATATCTTCGACAGAGTGATGAAGATACCGAGTTAGTAGTTCGAGTCCGTATGAGAGACTCCAGATTGACTGGAGCCGAGAACAATTGCGGTACGCAGATAGCATGATGCGACGTCAAAATGGACGATAATAAAGATGAGTGGAACAAGAGGTTCGTGCGAGATGCTGACGAGCTGTTGTTACTCCCCGTTGAGATTTGAGATCGGATGTGTATACAGGAGTGTTGGAATACGACCAGTTCCCAAAGAAATGTTGTGCTGAGAACGCAGATGTCCAGAGAACTAGAAAAGATTATGTAAGAGTACCAGCCTCCGTATAGTTTGGCATAGGCGAGATCGAAAGAGACCCTGAGCAGGCTCCTTCCAGGACACTGCTGCAATAAGATTTGCACCGAGGATCAGATGTGTCACGTGTATTCATAGGACCAGAGGCCGAAGGCAGTGACGTGCTGCCTTATGAGTGACCATACTATTTGACCTGAGGAGTGCCAGTGCGGAATCGTTTCCGTTAGCACACCTGACCGGGCCGATGAGCCGATAGATTGTGGGATTGGTAATCCGCAGAGAAATGAGAACCCAGAGACAGAGGACGCCAGACCGTGAGCAGGAGGCAAGTAGATGATCTTGCTCTGCCAGTTTTGGACGCACCGATATTTTTTTCTGACATTGTAGGAAGTGTATCTCAATGTCATTTATTGCGATTTGCGTTTGTGATCCGAGTATCACACTTATATCGCTTGGATTTGAGTTTTGATGATTGAGTTACATGATATTGTTTTCATGCACCATGGCTGCACCTACTGGGTATTTACATTTTGTGTATAGTTATTGCACTTGATATACGTTTTACACACCGTTGTGTTGGTTTATCAGTTGTGCATATTTATTGCACTTGATATCGGTTTTGTACCTTGGCTGCACATGTTTATGATTTCGTGGACATCGTACGGTTGATTTGACATTTTTCATGTGGTACGCACTCGATTTGATTTTTGCACTCGGTATAGATCACATATGCTTGAAGTGCATTGATACGTGTTTTGTGCCCGCAGTTGCACACGTTTATGAGTTTTATACATCTTGGTACACTCGGTGTAGTTTTCATACGCATTTGAGTTATTGATGAGTTTCCTTGTAGTTGTGCACAGGATTTGTATTTCGTGCACTGGATGCACCGGATTTGATATTTCATGCACTGGATGCACGTGATTTGTATTTCGTATGCAGGATGCACCCGATTTGTATTTTTGTGCATTCGTTGCACCGGATTCGTATTTCGTGCATTGCTTGCACTAGATTTGCATTTCATGCATTTGTTGCACCAGGTGGGTATTTCGTGCATTGGTTGCACCCGATTTATGTCTTTGAGCATTTGTTTACCAGATTTGTGTTTTCGTGCGCGTGTGTACTTGATGTTCGTTTTCGTGCATGCTACTGCACTAGATACTTTTTACGAACCTGTCGTGCTTGGGTTGGATTTTTTTGCACATATTAGGCGCTTGGTATTGGATTCTGTGCGTATCGGATGTGTTTGATTGAGATTTATTTCGGGCATCTGGGATGCACTTGATTTAGATTTTCATTCGTGCATGACAGATGCACTTGATTTGGACTTTCGCGCACGTTGGGCGCATGATATGATTTTGTGCACACCTGATGCACTCGATTGGGGTTTTCGTTCGTGCATGTTAGTTGCATTGGATTGAGATTTTCATGCACTATAGATGCACTAGTTGTTGTTGTTGTGCACGCCGGTTGCATTGGACAGATGCTTTCGTGCACACTCGTTGCACTTAGTCTTACTTTTGTGCATATTGTGGCACCTGTATTTGAATTTGATTTCTGTGCGCACTAGACACACCTGATTATTGAACACGCCTTTTGAGGCTGATTTAGCTCTTGATCCCATTGTTTTTATGATGGGCACTATATTATGTAGTAGCCGAACATGACTGAACCGAGGACAGTACCTGAGTACTTTGTATGCATTAAAAGTTTAACAAGAGGTTTTCAAAAAGGAGCTATAGTCTCGCTATTTCTTACGTGTCCGCAAGCGACACGAACGTTTACAAAAGAAAACCTTTTGGGATATTTCAAAAATGCGGAACGTATATTTGAGAAAACATATATGAAAGTATATTATTACTTTACAAATGAGCGTCCGTCACTTGTGCCGTGAGTTACGCATCACACGGCAATTCAGAAAAAGATTTTTGCATATATTTTATTCGGTATTTAGAGATTTTTCAAGGATGCGTACTATATATGTATTATAGTATTTGATTAGTGCATATGGGATTTCAGTAGTGGATTTTGAGATCTGAATCTACTTTGTGACTCCGATGATATGCGTGCAAGTCCGATAATTTGCGTGGCGCTTGACGGAGTTCGGTTTTGAGTTTCGTACTCATTTTTTTCGGTGCACAGGATGCGCTGGGGTATTTCTGTATCTTCCGTGATTTCGGAGCCCCGTTGATTGAGCTGATTATTGAAATGTTTTAGCATTTGGGGGTTAAATTTAAATTCGGGGACCGAATTTCTTTAAGGGGGAAAGATTGTAACATTTCAAAAAATATAAAATATTATTTTTGGAAATTAATATTAAAATAATATATTTCGCAAAAACTACCGATTTGCAAATTTGGGGTTTTCTTGTGATCCGTTACAAGATTACTTTTGAAGTTGTCATTATCTTTTCTTTCGATTTAAATATTTGGTTTAATTTTGGACTAGGCAATTTTCGTGTGCTGGGATAAATTTTCGAAATTGGTTGCTAGCATTTATTGGGCATGGGCAGCATATGCTTGTTTGATGAGGTGTCTTATGTATTAAAGTTTATTGTCTTTATAAGGATATTTTTTTCATGAGATATTTTATGTGGTGTGAGGTGGCTTTTGTTTTTGGGTTGGTGGCAGTGGATGATTGTGGAAGGGTTTTTGAATGTGCTGTGCATTCATTTGGTGAGATGATTGATTTTCATGAGTGGAATTAATTTATTACACACACATTTTGTTCAACACAAATTCACAGTGCGCTTTCTTCTTTGGCCGAGCATTCTTCACTGGCCGAGAGCATTAGTGGCGGAGCCCATTTTTTTTGTGAGAGTTCAATTGGTTTTCTCCATGCTAAATCCTTTGCTCACAATTTCCTTCCATGGCAACTTCATTTATCTCCACCCAAATACTTGGGTGCCGTGAGACAAAGTATCCTACACTCTTTCTACTTCTTCTTGGGCATCTAGGCTAGCAAACGGGATGTCCGAGTTGCCTCGGTTTTGAGGCTGGAGCCCGTATAAAGAATCCTCGACGTGCATCCTCTTCGACAAGCATGACCGGAGAGCGAACTTCGTCAAGGCAGCCGTAACATGCTAAGGACTGAGATTGAAGACCGAAGGACACGGATCGATCGGTATAATTTCTTAAACCACTTTACAGTTTACTAATATAGTGTTATTGGTATGATTGGGGTTTTAGGCTTGGTGGTTTCACGAATAGTGACCCTAGTTAGGATTTTGGCCGTGTTTTCCGGTATTGGGATTTCTTGGTTTTGCGACTTGATATTGTATTTGGTCGTTGGACGTTTGTACGTCAACGACGAGGGTTGTTTGGTTGTTTTGCATGCGTAGGCTATAGGTTCTAACCTATGAGCGCACCGCGTGCCGTATTGGATTTCGGAACTTGATTTTAATACTATTGCGATACGTATTGATATTGTAGGTACATTCGCGTGGATTCCGAAACGACGAAGTGCATCGACTACGGCTAAGTAAGGAGTTTAGCAGGTGAGTAGATTTATATCTACGGGGGAAGTCGGGTGGATGGCGTATAGCACCCCCGCAAACTTTGATATGAAATATCGTTTGATTATTATATCCTGATAAATGATATGCGACGGACATGATTATAGGATTTGATAACGATAATATGGTAAAAGTTGACACTGATGAACTTATGGACATATGAGAATATGAAATGAGAAGTGAGTCATGATAGGTGCGAATTGAAAGAGAACAAGTATGACGTTATATAATGTGATGTGAGATATTAAAGTGATGAACGAGTATACGATGTGATATGATGACTTAGTGTGATATGTCGTTATATGGATGCGAGTCGATATGAGATTTGCGGATACCTTTGTCGGTTCCCAGATACAAGATTGGTACGGACGTGACTTGAAAGATAAGTGTGTGTGTTTATATATATATATATGGATAATGATGTGCATAATGAGTGGTATGTCGTACGAGACTTAGATCCATATCCCTATTGTTGTATAGGTTGATAGAATCCCTAATTGTTTAATACCGCCGTACGATAGATTACCGTACGCGATGAGTTTTACCTGTTGATTTATCCATATTTTTGTTTAGAGGATGCCGTACGATGGATTGTACCTTACGTGATGTTGTGAGGCTGGATGCTGATTGATAGATTCACCGACTCGGATACATATAGTAGACACGTATACCTTATCCCATTTAGCTGACGATGTACTTTATGCTACGTTCATGTTATTCGCATTGCATTCCATATACCTGTGCTAGTACACGTACACCATTATCGATGATGCGTATGTTACACTTACACAGATTACCGGCTCACACACTTCATCATCGATAATTGCTATGTCACTACACAGTAGTAATGCTACATCATGCCATGATATACTTGCTACAACTACATGTACCTTATGCACCCATACTTACATGTACACCCACTTACCTTGATAGGGTTACATATACCCTATGTGGTATTATATTGTCATTGACATAGAGACGTTGATTATTGTGCTATTGCGCATGTGAAATGTATCATAGATACCTGCTTACATGTAGATACACATATACCTTGCTATGATTATATTTTCACCTTAATATGATGCTGCACTTGATTTCGGAGGATTTAGGAACTGCATAATATATTTTAAAGCTGGATTCATTTAAAAGAGCGGTTTTCTCTTAATATGCTCATATTGCTGTCTTATGTTGCATATATCAGTTTTCATGGATTTTCGCATTGAGATATGGATTTCATATGATTTATGGATTTGAGAGCCGTGGGGGTGTTTTTCAAGAAACTTTATATATTGTTTGAAAAACCCGGTTTCTCTTGATATGATATTTCAGTGCGTTCACCATGAGTTTTCTCGGTTCTGAGACTTGTGTTATATACCCGGTTCGAGGAGCGGATAGTCACCGTCTGCGGGTACATGGTGGACCCGGTACGGTTCCCCGGGGCAAGATATATTGTTCGTGGTATAGACGATGTGCCTGGCTGGCAGGGCAAGTACCTACCGATGATAGTATTTGGACTCGGCGGTTATCATGAGGATACCGACCGGAGTGATGTATAGACATGACATCAGGGCTAGTCGTAGTGACGACGCCTGAGTTATGAGGATTTACATGTCGATGCTGAACACGGGTTTCATGATGTTTCGAGTGTCGGTGTTAGACACTTAGGTTTCCATGATTTTTTACATATTGTCGATGGACATACGTGGTTTATATCCTTATACACACACACACATACAGGTATATGTTTTCATGATGTTTCAGGTGTCGATGTTTGACACTCAGGTTACATGAGACTTACAGGATATGAGGGCCGATATGAGGATGTGGTGCCTGAGCATTTTGGGATTTGATGTGTCAGTGAGGGACACACGTTGATTTATATCCTCATATTTACCTGCATATGTTTTCATGATATTTACATGCATGATGTTGTTGTGTCATTGGTTGACACGTAGATGAGATACACATGCATACTGGTATTGATTATATTGGTTGGATGAGATCCACTTGCTGATAGGCATTGATTATGTTGTTGGCACATATGCAGATACGGTCACCCTAGATATCATAGTATTACCTTTATGATATAGTTGACCTAGGAATCATTATTTATTTCGATTTCTACCTGATGATGTTTTCTACTCACGAGTTGGCAACTCACCCCGTTGTGCCACAGTTCTTGCAGGTTGACCGCATGGATCAGTAGCGGCATCGCTGGCAAACAGCTGCTTTCGGGTGATTTGCTTTTGGTAAGTGGTACTAGTTGGATCATACTCTTCTTGTATTATTATTCCTGTTGTATCTAGTCAACTCCATCAAATCAGAAACTAGTAATTGTATATGTTGAAGACTTAGAAGACTTGTAGTTGCGAGACTTGAGCGATGGGTTTTATGTTCACTTTTGGGGTTGATGTCTTGCTTTACTTTATTTCCTTGTATGGATCTTCGCCGTTGGGCGTCGTATATATATATATATATATATATATATATATATATATATATATATATATATATATATATATATTATGCTTGTGGTTGTTGTTTCCATCGTTGGGCGTGTTTGCTCCCGTTTGGGGATGTTTTATTATATTATGTGTTGTACCCGTTTTCAGGGCTAGTTTTTATTAAGGAGGTGCTGCCCAAATTTTTCAAAAGACAAAACATGATTTATTATACCTTTATTTCAAAGCTTCACCTCTTTATTTCTTAAAAAGGTTTAGATTTCTGGGTTTCAGCTTACTTGAATTACGTCACGCCTTTAGACGTTGCGTGATTTAAGTGCTGGTCACGAGCTAATATTTCGGGTCGTGACAATTGTGGGTATGGAATGGATCCCAGAATTGGAGTGGAGATCGTTTTAGATAGAATTGTGGAAGTAGGCTGAGGGTTCGAGCCTTGTGGAACAGGAGAATAGGCTCGGAAGAAGGTGGGAGACTAGACGAATTAGGGGAAGAAGTAGAAGCCTTGGTTTCAATTGATTCCTCATCATCAATCTGTTCACCCATTTGATTATCTAGCACTCTTCCCGATCTCAACGTGGTAACGACACTCACATTATAACTTTGTGAGTGGCCAGGGTTAGGTATAGGTTGAGATGGAAGTTTCCCTTTCTCTCTCGCACTCATCGCGGCATTTATTTGTGCAAGTTGTGCTTCTATCGATTTTATATTTTCACCGTGGGAGTTGGTGGTCTGTGTTAAAGTTCGAATAGAAGACTTTATTTCATCCGTCGATTGCATGGAATGTTTAATAAACATATCCAAGCTTCGTTCAAGTGCAGATGAGTTTTCAGTCCCGGCCGTTTGGAAATAATTGTTGGCAAGGTTTTGAAAAGGTTGCGATTGAAAGGGGTGCTGAATCTGTGGTAGTGGTTGCTGTTGCTATGGAGGAGGACCTTGATAATTGCTTTGGAACTGGTTTTGATTTTGGTTGGTTTGGTTTTGGCTCTAAGAAAAATTAGGATGATTTCTCCACTCCTGATTGTATGTAGAAGAATAAGGATCGTTTCTAGGTCTCTGCTGAAAAGCAGCATTAATTTGTTGTTGACCTTGAAACGGTGCTTCATCGGACATTCTTCAGTCAAATGTGATGGATCGGAACAACAACCACATACGGTCTTGGGGAGCGTTACCTGGTTTAGGGAGACTGATGAGAATCTGTTCTCTATAGCGTCGAGTTTCTTTTGCATCGCTGCCATTTCGTCTTTTACTGTGATGGAAACATCGAGCTGATGGATACCTCCTCTAGATGAAGGTGGTCTAACGCTTTCCCACTGCAAAGTGTTTTCAGCGAGATCTTCCAGATATTTCCAGGCTTCACCATCGTCTTTGGACATGAAATTGCGTTGACACATGGTTTCAAGTATCTGCTTTGTCGCTGGATTAATGCCTTCATATATAATTCGGCACATATCCCATCTATGTATTCCATGGTGAGGACATTGGACAAGCAGATCCTTGAACCGTTCAAAGCACTTCCAAAATGGTTCATTGGGAAGCTGGGTAAACTGGTTGATTTCGCTCCTAACACGGGCGGTCTTATGATTGGGGTAAAATTTCTTAAGGAATGCTATCACAAATTCATCCCAATTGGTAATAGAGTGCGCGGCAGTATTATAAAGCCATTTTTCTGCTAAATCGCACAAAGTGAAAGGGAGAAGACGCAAGCGCATAGTATCCACTGAAAGTTATGAAGTACCCATCATTGCTCATACGTTTTCGAATTTAGTGATAAAAACATATGCGTCTTCAGACTCAGGCCCGTGAAATTTGGGCAATTTGTTGATGAAGTGGGGTTTAATTTCAAAATTATCCCCATTGGCTGGTGGAATAGATAAACAGATAGGAAGGGGACCACGTATAGGATATCATCTCTCTTGGAGAGAAATGCGCGGTGGATTCTGCGCACCTACGGGCGGTGGCAGGATGGTGTTATAATCTGATGGAGTACTGTCCATCTCTGTTAATGTGGTGGGTGGTGGGGGAAAGAAGATGAAAAAGTACCGACTTCGAAGTCGATAGCAGGAATGCGGACAAGACGGGCACTAGAATCCTGTGTCCAGCCAAGCATGCACTAAACAGTTTAGCACAAATGGCAGCGTGTGTGTGATTTAAAATTGGTTTGTTTTAAAAAGTGTCGGACGTGAGACAAATCACACAAAAATGCACAATCAACCATAGAACTAAGGTTACCTAGGTCAAGTCTCTAGACCGCTCCTAGACTTCCAAAGGACAAGCCGCATGATCAATCCTCTATCACCTCTTTACTACTCTCGTGGCCAGGTAAGTGCAGGTAAGTGGGAGGTATCTGCTATACGAATCACTGAAAATAGCGGGCCTAATTAAGTAACCACTTTCCTTAGACACACTTGCCTAGACAACACAAAAGTAATGCGGATAAGCGATAGATTACCCACGACCTTCCTTTGTCCGTATTGAGCGCGACAGTTCTTAGAGTCTTGTCTAGATATTTTTTTTAAATTAATGCAGGGTTGATGCGGATGCTCGTTTTTGTAAGTCTACGGTAGCGCCCCAGCCATCAATCCGAGGCCGAATGCGGAAACAAAACCTTTTTAGGAAACCGGCGCTATCGTAGTCTTTCACCCGGATCGAACCATTAACGCTAAACTAGCAACTACTTAAAAGATAGAGTGGCTATACCGATCGATCCGTGTCCTTCGGTCTTTGGCCACCACCCTAAGCTCTTCGTGGCATCTCCGATCTCCGATCTCTTCGTCGGAAGGGCACCACATCAAGCAGTCTTTTTACGGGCTCCCACTTCATCCGAAGCAACTCGAATATGAAGTTTGCTAGCTGACATGTCCAAAGCGATGTAGAGAATGTGTGTGATAACTTTGTCTCAAGCATCCATTGATTCTCAACACATAAGAGTGTATGGATGGAGGTTGAAGATGATGCCATTGATGGAAATGGTGAGCTAGAGGAAGAAGAAGAAGAGGCTTTTCTTTTCTTAATGTGTCGGAATGATAATGTGAGCAAGCATAATGAATCCAAGAGCTAACCCCTTGCCTCATGGCTGACCCTTCTCTATCCACTTATCATTTCAACACATTAATCAAAATAAAATGTGACAAATGCACAAATAAAGAGACCACGATGCTCCACTTATGTACATGTCACAATAAATGCTCCTCATGATGAAATCCACTCACAATTTCCACCAAAACATTAACCCAAATGTTAATGACAATAAAAAGAACGACATCATCTAAAGTAAACTCATGACGGATCATAAGAATACCCTCACCTGTATATACATACCTGCATCCGCATTCCGACTGAATGCGAATGCGATGAGATGAAATCAATCCAACAAATCTAATACTAGGATTCGGCTTAAATCAAAGCCCACTAGTATGATCTGTCCGATCATGATCCGTGCACGACTGCACGTATATGATCGAACCCTGCCATATATCATACGGCCTCTATAACGTTTCGCCCGAAACATGAGAAACTGTCTGTGGGGGACTCTAAAGACTCGTCAATACTCTGGCTGTGGATTTAACCACTAGCACGTCAGTGGTACTAGCTATATGTAACGGGCTACCAGGTATTGACCAAAAGGGAGGTCGATGAGCGAACTCATCCTGACACCCTATTGAGCCTGTCAGTGACAATATCCGTACAGTCCGTTCCGTTCGTCTACGAGTATCGCATGTCGGGCCTAGGGGGCTGGTAAACGTCAGACCCCCAAAAGCGGTACAAGTCGTGTCAGAGTGTAGCCCAGAACACCCTGAGATACTACTGGAGTACCTACCAGTAAATCTCTTGCCTTGGCCAAGGACTTCGTGTAATGGCTCTCCTAGACACAGCGCGATCTCACCCCCAATACCGGGAGAGACGTAACCCCTGCTGATCTGCTCACTGCCTCCATGTGGCTCGGGACTGTACCCAACTAAAACCTGTTTGCTCCTTTGAGCCGTGGTAGGGTAGTAATCAAAGCACAATGGGAACTCACACGAGACAAATGACGATCTCAGGTCGATGAACTAACTTGTACACATGTCACCACGGAACTGCTATCTGACGCTAGGTATAATACCAACTAGCATGTTCCTGGCGAGTCCTGTCCGGTGTACTCATAACCCAATGAGCACCTGTATACATCTTAGGTGATCCAACTGACACAAATGTCTTGTGAGACCGGCCACCGCCCCTCGTCGGGGTCTCGACTGTATACACTAGTCTACTAATAGAGTATCGATGTCCAGTCTCGAAACTCCCACGACTAGGGACCTTTTAAGGATGTGCTTATAGACTACCCAACTCTCACGTATATGATCGCCATCATACTGCTGGTAGTCAAGCAAGAATCCTAAGGGCTCCATCAACGTGTAATAGTGATCTGTAATGTCACCTAAAGCTGTACACGATGATAAAGGCAAACCAGGTAGCATACTATTCTCTATCAATGTGTAATAGTGAACTGCAATGTCACTTCCAGCATGTACATGATGATAAAGACAAACCAAATAGTATATAATCCTCTTGAGTAAGACTGTCCTACCAGTATAGGTCCTCCCTCAATCATTGCAATCATGTGCCTACGATCCAATAATTGACTTTGAGGGCACTATATCCAACAATCTCCTACTTGAACTCAAGGCTAATTTTTGCGATGTCGCATACTCACAGCCCGTGTGGTACCGAACACCCAACTTCTCTACTGATCAGTTTCACAAAGCTTGTTTGTGAAGCTATTGCGTTCGAGAAATAGCCTTACCTAGTGGATCCGTTCTGATATTCCTTTCTATGTATCTCTTAATCTCAAGTTCGCGGAGAAAGCCATCTCCCGAAATGAGCAATACCTGTCTTAGAATATGTCTGGATATCTGATGGGACCTAGTTCATAAATGAACTCCAAATCCAAACTTCTTAGACTGTATCATCAACTGAATTTAATCAGTATCCTGCTCCATGCCTCCTTCAGTATCCGCTTGGATCACCTGTCCAAACTACTGCCCCTCATCAGAGGGAGAACTATAACTCTGACAGTCACTCTGTCAACCAGGTCACTTTGAAAGCATGGAATGATAACTGTTTCCCGAAGGAGGCCGTCGTTATCAAATCCCTAGAACATCTGCTTATGTCCTAAAGCTGCTTCCAAACGTTTCTCCAGGATTGGATCAATATCAACTTATTACAGCTAGTTCAAAAACAACATCTGGTGTGGTACTTGACATCTCATGATTGACTCAATTACCTAAGCAAGTGATATGCCAATCATGCACATCCCTCTCCTCTTTAGTCTGTAAGACACCTTCAGAGAGGGTGACTCCATCACCTGCAGGTACACCACCATGCCAGGAGTCGTCCATTCTAAATACCTTTAGAATACTGTCTAATTACCCAAATTGGGACACTTCCCAAATCTAGATCTAAAACCATATATCTAGTAACCAGAATGTATGATATAAATCCAAATCCTATGTAGAGAAACCACTGTATGACATGTTAGTTATATGTATGCCCTAGAGGCCATTACTGTACATAGGATGTATATTGTAGTGGATGCTGGGACATATATAGGGAGGATTTTCTTGCTCGACATGATAGTATGCTATCTGGTTACTATTTACCTTAACGTGTACATTGATTGTCTCTCTGTTACATGTTGGTAAAGCCCTTAGGATGAGTACTTGACTACCTAGACTATGATGCGGATCATACTAGTGGGGACATGGTAGTCCATAAGTACATCCTTCAAGGTCCCTAGTCGTGGGTGTATCGAGACGGGGCATCGATATACCAGAGTAAACTAGCGTATACCTTCTCGACCCATACAGTTGGGCGATGGATGATCCCATATCCATTGGTGTTTGACATCAGAGATGATATACGGGTGCTCAGTAGAGACTGGGTACACTGGACGGACTCGCCGAGAACTCCCAGATGGTATTATACCTCACGTCAGATGGCAGTTCTCTGGTGACACTGGTACAGAGTAGTCTGTTGACCCGAGATCGTCATAGAGTCTTGTGTGGTTCCCACTGTGCTTTGATTTCCACCTTACCACGTCCAAGAGGGCATGCAAAACGGTGGTTTTTGGGTACAGTCCCGAATCACATGGAGGCAATGAGCGATAGGAGGGGATTCGTCTCTCCCGGTATAGGGAGTTGATGTTGCGCTGTGTTCGATTGGCTATAACCGGAAATCTCTGGCCAGGGTTGCTGAGATTTACTGGTAAGTGTTACCAGTAGTTTCTCGAACTGTTATAGACCTAATATCGACACGACTTATCGAGCTATTGGGGTCTGAGTTTACCACCCCTAGGCGAGATATGCGACATATCAGACGATCAGACCGGACTGTACGGTAAGTGTTACTGGTTAGATTCACAGGAGTGTGAGCGGGCTTGCTCGTCGATCTTCTGATCGCTCAATACCCGGGTGGCCGTTACGTTTAGCAGACCGCTTGCGGCTTGTGGATGCTTGATATGATCATCATCTGCTACCGGCGTATTGACGAGTCTTTAGAGTCCTACACAGAGGTTTCCTGGCTCAAGAGAAACGAAATAGGAGCGCATATGAGATATGTGCGGGACCGAGAATGATACCAGTATATGATACTGTATTCGATTCTCGCGATTTGTGACATTGATCAGTTATATGCGATATAGCCGGGTTATCGGATCAAGTGTTGATTCGATAAGTTTTTATTGTAGATATTAGTCGGTTATATGCGATATGACCGGATCATTAAATCAAGTGTTGATTTAATGATTTAATGCATAATTATATATTTGATATATTACTTTGCGTTAACTGGTATCGGTTCACTTAAGATGGATTTTCTCACTCACTTATGCACATTGTATATATGATATAGTTTTGTGCATTTGGTTGTATCATGTTTGATGATGCAAGATTGCTAGGGTTTGTGTAAAGAATTAAACCTAGGTTAAGTAAATGGTTAGGGTTTTATTTATTCATTTATTCATTCATTTATCTATTTATTTTTGGATGAAAAGAATGAGAAAAGAAAACAAATGGTTGCTTTCTTAGAAGCTTCTTCAAGCTTCATGCAACTTTGACCAAAGCAACCATTCTTGTCTTCTTCTCTAACCCTAACCATTCAACCTAACTCAAGTTAATTCTCTACACATTACCTTGGTTAATATTATGATAAGAATGGTTTTATTATTCTTTTGAATTAACTTATCATAATATTCTTCCTTCTTCTTCTTCATCTTCTTCAATGAAGAAAGCTTCACTTCATCAATGGTGATTGATGAAAAAGAGTGAGAAATCCAATTCTAAAGTGAACCCACTTCCTATTTCTTTATCCTCTACCTCTTGCCAAGTAGTATAGGGTGTTTCCTTCACAAGTTTTCATGGCTTGGTGAAGGTGGAGCTTGATCTAGTGATGCCTCGACGTAGATCATCTTCGGCATAGTCGTCGATGACCTAGCCCGCTTTTTCTCCGATGAAGCCGATGCTAGAGCCATGGTTCGATTTGGACAGCGGAGAGGACTTCATCATGGAGCTATGGAGGTGGAGAAACGGATCTACAAAGGTTGTATTTCTGTTCTATTAGTTTAGTTGTAAACTAGTTTCATTTGTCGCCTAAAATTCTAGCCAACGATCTTGTTAGGGTTTCTCGGCACCGTTAAAATTCGAAATTGGCATGGTTGATGCCTTGTGAGACCTCTTTAGAGTGCCTAGGAACCCTACAGTGGTATCAGAGCCTAGCTAGAGCCTTAGGCGACGCGTAGACGAAGTTTGAAACCCGATCGACCCGAAACCCTAATATCAAAGTGCTCTCTGGACTTTTTCTAAAAACTGGGTTTTTTCCAGATTAAAAATTCTTAAAAAATTCAGCAGGAAAAGCTAAGAATTACGATGCAAAATTTATCGAGTGAAGCTGCTACAGTGCGGCGGAACCGCGGCAGAAGCATGGCTTCTGCGGCGGTTCTGCGGCCAATAAGAGTGATCACTGTTTAATATTTGCACAGTAATTCATGTTTTCAGGTGCTGAGTTTTCTGGGAATTTTTAATATTTATTGAAGAGTTGAATTTTCTGGGGTTGTTTTGGGGATTCGATGACTCGATCGGATTATCAGATTTTGTCTATGTGGCTTCCGGATAATTTTTGAATATGTTAAAAAGTTCGACCGGATATAAATACCCAAATTTTCCCCTGCCGGGAAATTTCCAATTGTTGGACTTTTCCGTAGTTTAATGACGTTCTAAGTAGTGCAAGTAATGCGATGGTCCCTCTAGAAGACAACAAACCTTAACTCGATTATGTGACCGTCTTGAACTGTCCTTTGAACCTTCGGGTTTGGGGAAGTACGGCGTGCCACATGTGAGGCGTTGGCTTGACCCTTCTACGGCTGGACCGTTGGTACTGAGGCACGAACTGAATGTTTTTAGACTTGTTTCATGTGTTGATCTGTATCGGGAAAACTTGGGTGTTTGAATGTTCGATCGGAAAGTTTAACATTTTCTAATTATCTGGAATGTGATACAATAATTGGAATTCACAAATAGTTATAAGATAACTGAATGAATATTATAAACATAGCACTTTAGTCTCACTTGATCGGTTGCCACGGAATTTTGATGTGATCAAAAGTCCTTCGCAATCACGTAGCGTACGCAGATACTCGCCGATAAACTTAATAGACAGCCTCACTCCATAGCCCCGACCAAGTGACTGTAGGAGAACCCCGTCGCCGAAAGCATCCGTTCGGGTGCTCGCGGTAGCGGTGTTCCGCCTTGGTGCACTTCGTCGACGGTATCGGGGTTGCAGCCGTCTACTGAAGTTTGCGACGAGCATTCGATCAGGATATCGGGAATCTTGTTGAATTGCCCGATTATGTATTGAAAAGTGTTTTCGATTTTGAGACTAAAATGCGAGGTTTATAATTGTTAGGTATGCGATGTCTAAGGAATTCATTTGATTAGGCATGCGATGTCTATGGAGGTTGCGGATTCCAACTGTTGTAGTTTTACACTTTCTTTTCTGTGACCGTAAGTGTAATATGTGATATCGCCGGTTTCGTTGCTATATGTCAACGACAATTGGGATGGACATATTTACTTACGTTGATGACATGTGATGTTATGTGTTGCTGGATATGTTATATTGGATCGTCGTGTTTGAATAGCCGGGTTTTTTTTATGTGAGATGAGTATTTTTCATTTTCATTCATGTAAAAACTTGTATGTAATATTCTTTTATTGGGGCACTTCCAGGTTGCGGAAGTTGTCACCTTTTGTATATTATTTACTTTTCCGTACTAGGACAGACCCAAGGAGGAGGGCACAAGTAACCGGGTTCTGGAGTCCAGTGGGAGACCAACTCGAGGAGTCGAGGCCGGGTATCCTAACTCTAGAATTGGTAGGGTTGCTTGCCGCTCTCGTAGGGGTCTAGGGGTGTGGATTTGGCTATTCATCACGACCGTGGAATTCGTGTTTTATACTGGCTCGTATTGAAAACACGGATGTCCTAGTATATCCAATATTTCATATGATACTTCTGCTGCGATATCTGTGATGTGTTCATGTGATATGTTCTATGATGGATACTGTATATAGTATATATGATATATTATATAGACATTACTTATGTTTTACACCCGCGCTAGCCCTGCCCCGCTCTGCCGTTAGTTACCCAACCTAACGGTGCACGAGGGGACATCGAGGCGAATGCGGATGGCATAAGTGTACGTCGTATTTATCTGTGATGTTTAGGTACTTAAATGATGGGACTTCATTAATATGATTAATGAAAGAAAAGAAACCTAAGATGTTGTAGAATCGAATTTCAAAATCAAAATAGGTAGCTACAGTTCTTGCTTTGCACAGCGGTATATGTGATATATCCTGCACCTTATTCGATAAGGAAAGGACCGAGATCCCTTCACCGGGAGTGACTCCTTTAGCAATAACTGGCAGATGCTACACACTCGGTTTGTCTTTTGATTGCTTTTAAGAGTTTTGCTTTGCACAGTGATATATATGATATATCCCGCACCTCATTCGACGAGGAAAGGACCGACGATCCCTTCACCGGGAGTGACTCCTTTAGCAAAACTAGAAAATCCTCAAAAGCACTCCATTTCAAAAATCATTTGATTCTACAACGATATCAAGTTCATTACGCAATAGGTTTTCAGAAAAACCTGTCGTAGCCCTCCGTCATTTAAGATAAGTCCTGTTTAGTATTCGTGCTGCGTTTGTTGACCTTGTCAAGGCGCAGTGTGCGGTAGCTAACCAGTATTTGTCTGCTTATGCATATGATGCAGATTGGGTTAGGGTAGTCGTGCGGCCTTGTTGACCTTGTCAAGGGTCGTGCGGGTGGGTTTGATTCAATCAAGAAATGACGGGTTGAACTTGACTTGCGGTCTATGGTTTGTTGACCTTGTCAAGGTCATAGATCGTTCGGGGCAAAATTATCGGGAATTTCAAGTGTTGAAATTTGCAATGAGATTGCATACCTTCTATGAGATAGTTGGATCCCGATACCCACTGCGAGTAAGAGTTACTCCTGGGAGAGTTTTACACATTACAATTAGCCGATCAAGTAGGTGTCTAGAAAGGTGTTAACGAGGTTACGCCTCTGGGAAAACGATGTTTACATTAATTAGGTTCGTGCGAAAGCACGGGGCACCTCCCTCAAAGTACCGACACTGGCCTGGCTGAAATATTGGCGAACTTGTAGCGTGTAATTAATCCCGGCTAGTCTTTCCTTTTAGGGTTTGAAGGAAGATTTGATAAAAACAGTGGGAGCCATCCTGATTAGATAAAATAATAACCAATCTATTCTTGCAAGAGCGCACGCTGAGTGTTTTCTTCTCTCTCTCTCCAGGTAGCGACTATATCACGCCTTAATCAAGATAATAAAACGGAATATTGACCAAACCCGCTTGTTATACTGAGCCGGGGAACGTTGGTCCCGCTCCAACTTATAATTGTTATAAGACAGAGCAGGAAATTGGGGATTACCAGAATTCCCGTGCCACCCAAACGAAGAAAGTGCATATGATGCATCATCTTCGGGTGTGTTCATTACAAAGAACTGTTTCTCTGTATCCTTTACGTCCTGGGTATATGATACCGGATCAGGATCCTGCATATGTAATCTGTTACATAGGGCTACAGATAGGTAGAGAACTGAGAACGTGTGATAAGTTTCATGAGGCAGAAAACGGGGCAAGTGTTGCAGCCAAGTCTGTCGGTCACTGTCACCCTGTATTACCAATACATTGATTTTAAACGAATGTTATTAGATACCGAACCTGATATACAAAATCATATCAGTCTCTTTATCATTAAAGAAATGGTAAAATTTTGTATTGTTGGATAATATTTTGAACATTTCCTATATCAAAAGTTGATCGGTTCAGGCACGTTATCTAAAAGCATTGATGTTCTAAATCAAACTACAGTTCTTAGTATATGGAACACACAAAAGAGGAAAAGTTCAGAATTGAACGATTCCTTCTTAAAGGTATTGTAGACTAGGTCAGATCAATGTGACCCGACTAGCTAGAGTTACATAAAGATGCATATTTAAATTAGTTTGAATTTACATCTTGTGAAACTCGCCAGTCATGTCACAAAGATAAGATGACCATAGCTCTGTTTATTGGAAATAGAGAAAGAGTTAGTGAAATCTTGGGATTGATACATGTTGATGTATGTAAGGTCCCCTGTCTACACATACCAAGACCGGTTCTTTGTACTTCATTACATTCTCTGATAATCTCTCAAGATTCAGACATATGTTCCTGTTGAAACACAAGTCCGAACCTTTTGAGATATTCACAGAATATAAGTTAGAAGTAGAGAACCAAAATACGGGTATAAGTATTATGTCCTTTGATGTGATCGAGGAGGAGAATACTTGAGCACGGAAATCCTGGACTATTCTAAAGGAGAATGAGATTCTCTCTCAGCATTACTCCTCCGAATACACCATAGCACAATGGTATATCGGGGCGGAGCAATGACACCCTATTTGATATGGTGTGCTCTATGATGAGTACTACTGAGTTACCTTTTTCCTTAGGGAGTTATGCACTTGAGAAGTTGCATACGTATTGAATAGGGTTCCAATCAAATCAGCTGCCTACCGCTTCATATGTGATATGGAAAGGGAAGAGCCCATATCTTAAGTTAATTAAGATTTGGGGTTGTCCGGCCTATGTCTAAAAGCAAAATCCGGACAAGCTCGAGGCAAGATCTGTTATGTAGAATTGGAAATGTTCCAGCTATACAAACTGCAGCTGATGATTTGATAGAACCAAAGGATTCAGTAGAATCCAACGAACCTCAGCCTCTCCGCCGATCTAGTAGGGTTCCTCACCCACCTGAGAGATACTTCGGTTTCTCTATGAAAGTGGGAGCGAGGAATGCATCATGAGATGATGACCCAACTAGTTTCGAACTGGCCATCAAGAGTGGGACTCTGTAAGAATGGCTGGATGTTTAGTGATCTGAGATGGAATCCTTATACACCAACAAAGTATGGACTTTGGGTGCTATATCTGAAGGGTTAAATCCCCATCAGGAGCAAGTATATCTTAAGAAGATTACTTGGTGTAGATGGAAAAGTTGAGACTTTCAAAGCTAGACTTATTAAAGGTTTTCATCATTGACCAGGTATGGATTATGTTGAAACCTTTTCTAAGGATCTATGCTTAAGTCCATCCAGATCCTACTTGCCACGGCTACATACCATGACTACGATATCTGACGGTTGGGTGCCATGACTGCTTTTCTAAATGATGTTTTAGAAGAGTGCGTCTATAAGTACACAGCCAGAGGTCCTCGTAGACAGTGGGAGCAGCGGAAACGTGTGCAAGATGTTTTATATGATAAAGCAGGCATCACGGAGTTGGAACGTCTGTTTTGATGTAGTAGTCAAAGAGTTTGACTTCATCAAAATGGTAGATGAACCTTGTATAAACAAAAAGGTAGTAGGGAGTATGGTGGTGATCCTCGTAGAGTACGTGGATGACATACTCTTGATAAGAAAGGAGTTTCCTATGCTACGCTCGGTCAATCTCCGCTTATCACAAGGATTCTCCATAAAGGATCAAAGTAATACCTACTAAATCCTAGGTTTTGGATCTATGAGATAGATCTAATTGGATAATAGGACACTCACTAGTATGTAGTGAGATGGTATCAATTGGTCCTGGGGAGAATCACTGGAAGGGTTCCAGGGTGATAAGGACGACTGAAAGTCAGTCACAGGCATTGTCTTTACCCTCAGTAAAGGGACGGTATGTTGGAAGAGTTCCAAGCTAGATACCGTGGCAAACTAGACGATAAAGGCTGGATACATCGCTACTTAAGTTGCTACCAAAGAGGCAGTCTGGATGTATATTTGTTCATGAGATGAACTTAGTTCCTCCCATTGTGTGACAATGGTGTTGTGGCTTATGCCAAGGAACGTCCGTCCCATCAGTGATCCAGACATATTCTAAGGCAGTATCACCTGATCATGGAGATGGCTGATCTCCAAGGTGATCGAGGTTAGGAGAGAAAACTCAGAGGATAACACTGCGGATCCACTCACGAAGGCCTATTCCCAGAGAGAGACTTTTATGGGATGGTTGAGTATGAGATACTACAACCACTGCTACTGATGGCCCTAGTGCAAGTGGAAGATTGTTAGTTATATGTATGCCCTAGAGGCCATTACTGTACATAGGATGTATATTGTAGTGGATGCTGGGACATATATAGGGAGGACTTTCTTGCTCTACATGATAGTATGCTATCTGGTTACTATTTACCTTAACGTGTACATTGATTGTCTCTCTGTTACATGTTGGTAAAGCCCTTAGGATGAGTACTTGACTACCTAGACTATGATGCGGATCATACTAGTGGGGACATGGTAGTCCATAAGTACATCCTTCAAGGTCCCTAGTCGTGGGTGTATAGAGATGGGGCATCGATATACCAGAGTAGACTAGCGTATACCTTCTCGACCCATACAGATGGGCGATGGATGATCCCATATTCATTGGTGTTTGACATCAGAGATGATATACGGGTGCTCAGTAGAGACTGGGTACACTGGAGGGACTCGCCGAGAACTCCCAGATGGTATTATACCTCACGTCAGATGGCAGTTCTCTGGTGACACTGGTACAGAGTAGTCTGTTGACCCGAGATCGTCATAGAGTCTTGTGTGGTTCCCACTGTGCTTTGATTTCCACCTTACCACGTCCAAGAAAGCGTGCAAAACGGTGGTTTTTGGGTACAGTCCCGAATCACATGGAGGCAATGAGCGATAGGAGGGGATTCGTCTCTCCCGGTATAGGGAGTTGATGTTGCGCTGTGTTCGATTGGCTATAACCGGAAATCCCTGGCCAGGGTTGCTGAGATTTACTGGTAAGTGTTACCAGTAGTTTCTCGAACTGTTATAGACCTCATATCGACACGACTTATCGAGCTATTGGGGTCTGACGTTTACCACCCCTAGGCGAGATATGCGACATATCAGACGATCAGACCGGACTGTACGGTAAGTGTTACTAGTTGGATTCACAGGAGTGTGAGCGGGCTTGCTCGTCGATCTTCTGATCGCTCAATACCCGGGTGGCCGTTACGTTTAGCAGACCGCTTGCGGCTTGTGGATGCTTGATATGATCATCATCTGCTACCGGCGTATTGACGAGTCTTTAGAGTCCTACACAGAGGTTTCCTGGCTCAAGAGAAACGAAATAGGAGCGCATATGAGATATGTGCGGGACCTAGAATGATACCAGTATATGATACTGTATTCGATTCTCGCGATTTGTGACATTGATCAGTTATATACGATATAGCCGGGTTATCGGATCAAGTGTTGATTCGATAAGTTGTTACTGTAGATATTAGTCGGTTATATGCGATATGACCGGATCATTAAATCAAGTGTTGATTTAATGATTTAATGCATAATTATATATTTGATATATTACTTTGCGTTAACTGGTATCGGTTCACTTAAGATGGCTTTTCTCACTCACTTATGCACATTGTATATATGATATAGTTTTGTGCATTTGGTTGTATCATGTTTGATGATGCAAGATTGCTAGGGTTTGTGTAAAGAATTAAACCTAGGTTAAGTAAATGGTTAGGGTTTTATTTATTCATTTATTCATTCATTTATCTATTTATTTTTGGATGAAAAGAATGAGAAAAGAAAACAAATGGTTGCTTTCTTAGAAGCTTCTTCAAGCTTCATGCAACTTTGACCAAAGCAACCATTCTTGTCTTCTTCTCTAACCCTAACCATTCAACCTAACTCAAGTTAATTCTCTACACATTACCTTGGTTAATATTATGATAAGAATGGTTTTATTATTCTTTTGAATTAACTTATCATAATATTCTTCCTTCTTCTTCTTCATCTTCTTCAATGAAGAAAGCTTCACTTCATCAATGGTGATTGATGAAAAAGAGTGAGAAATCCAATTCTAAAGTGAACCCACTTCCTATTTCTTTATCCTCTACCTCTTGCCAAGTAGTATAGGGTGTTTCCTTCACAAGTTTTCATGGCTTGGTGAAGGTGGAGCTTGATCTAGTGATGCCTCGACGTAGATCATCTTCGGCATAGTCGTCGATGACCTAGCCCGCTTTTTCTCCGATGAAGCCGATGCTAGAGTCATGGTTCGATTTGGACAGCGGTGAGGACTTCATCATGGAGCTATGGAGGTAGAGAAACGGATCTACAAAGGTTGTATTTCCTTTTTTTAGTTTAGTTGTAAACTAGTTTCATTTGTCGCCTAAAATTCTAGCCAACGATCTTGTTAGGGTTTCTCGACACCGTTAAAATTCGAAATTGGCATGGTTGATGCCTTGTGAGACCTCTTTAGAGTGCCTAGGAACCCTACATGACAACCACAATATAATCGATCGTAGTATAGGAATATCACTTCCTACTCTGTGTATGTCATCCAAATACCAGGACACCACACCCTACTACTTTCTTAACAGATTCATCCCCTATTCTGATGAAGCCATAACCCATGACTGTCACATAAAAAATAGATGATCTATCTCCGCTATATCTGCTTTAGTCTATAAATAGACACAAGCAACTTGTCCACTATACTTCCGCTGCTCCCACTGACTACAACAACCCTCTGGCAGAGTCATATACACGTGCACTTCTAAAGCTAGTTTAGAACGACGCTATACTCATCCTCCTGCCGGGTCTCATAGCGTAGAATAAGAGTAGTGTCAAGTCTGGGTAAACAAGAACATCCCTGTCACCGTCCTTGAGGCTACCGTAGTACCTCTCGGGTGCCTGAGGTTACCCACCATTTCTGCGGAGTGGCTAATTGAATGTCAATCCAGAATGAATCTTTAGGTCCTATTAAATTTTCAGTAATCGTTTGCGGTTCTGGAATCAATTCCAGTTCTACCATACTCCCACTACTGTTTTCTGAAAAAGTCCATTTTATTTAAAACTGTGGCGAGTCAAGAATAATATCACTATTGATCTTCCAGATGGTAGAAAGTTAATCCTCGTCATAGCCCGGGTTAACCCACAAACTACCATTACAGAAACGTGCCTTGAGTTATCCAGAGTCTGGTTTTAAGCATAATCCGGACAACTCCATATACCTTAATATCGTTAAGATATGATCCATTCTATATACAATATAGAAACAGAGGCACTGATTTAATTGGAACCAGATTCAAATCATGCAGCTGTCTCCAGTGCATGTCTACTAATTGGAATGAGGCCGATCAGCGTTACTCAACTTAGGAATGCATCCAGATATGAGTAACGTAAAATAGAAACAGGTTTCTCAAAACCATTACTATCAACTGAATACCAAACACAAGTATCTGCATCTTCAATCACCTTGAAGAATCCCGATACTTGCGACAACCGGTTCTCTACTTTATTCTTATACCTATAACTTCTCAAAATTTAGACCTTGTATTTCTACGAAACACTTGTCTAAAAACTAGAGAAGTCATAAGTAAACAAAATATAGTACGAGGACCAACCCCTCTGTCCTAATGGACACCGGACAATATACAATGCTTTGTATAAGTCCCCTGAGTTGAATAACTCAAACCCTGTGTGTCGTAGGTTGAAAACTGTACTATGGTTATGAAGAATTACACTACTGTTGAATGCTCCTTAGCTAACCATCAACTGATATAGGTAAATGTTATGGACATAATTTCAAAAATTTATATCTCACTTTATTAAAATAAACATACAGATATATCAATTTGAAATTGGTGCATAACAACGGATATTCAAAACCAAATATTTGCCGTCCTGCAAACACCCAGGCGATTTCCTCAAATATCACCAATTACAACGAATCCCGATATAATGAGGATGATCACCTAATTCCCAATAACTTACTCCCACTCATCATCTGTAAAACCATACAGATGTGAGAATCATACCTGGTAAATACATACCCTGGAGCAGGGGTCTAATTGGGAAATCAGTTTTCTATTAACAACGTACAATGAAACTGAAACATTAAAATGTTTCGTAGGGATATCCGGGTATTGCTTGTAATGCCTCTTCCATTATCAGATTCATGACTGTAACCGTATATCTCTTTGCCATCTCTCAGAATCCCTTTATATGTCTTTAGTCATTACCTTCTGTACACCCCCTTAAGCTAAATGGTTTTCTTCCTTCCATACCGTTCGGCACCAGCCTATGGTTTGGAAGAAAACTATCCAATAAGCGTAACAGGTGTACTCTCCTAATCCTAGGAGTACTCGCAACCTGAGAGAAGGTGATGATAAAAGACAACTGAATAAACCTTATTCCTATTTCTCCTGAACCGGAATCCATCATCGAAAAAGTTCCTTCGAGTTCATATATAACCATATGATGGATTTATCCAATGGAAGTGGATGTTCGCAGTGATACAGGGTGTTCTGGAGAAATCCAAAGGCGAAGTAGGAGTGGCGATGAAATGTGTGGTTTGGTCATGAATGATAGCAGTTGCAATTTACTTTGCCCTCTTTCTAATCCCTTTATTTTTCTTTACTCATTACCTTCTGTACACCACACTTAGGCTAATTGGTTTTCTTTATTCCCTACCTTTCGGCACCTGCCTATGGTTTGGAAGAAGACTATCCAATAAGCGTAATAGGTGTAGCCTCTCCTAATCCTAGGAGCCCTCACAACCTAAGAGAAGGTAAAAGGAAAAGACAACTGAATAATCCTATTCAATCCCTCCAGAACCAGAATCCATCCTCGAATCTAGAACAAGTTCCTTCGAGTTCGTATATAACCATACGATGGATTTATCTAATGGAAGTGGATGTTCGTAGAGATACGGGATGTTCTGGAAAAATGCAAAGGGTAAAAGAAGTAGTGGCAATGATGTATGCAACTCAGACAATCCAAAAGCCAGTATTTTAAGAAAGTTCGGTTAACTTGGTCACTGAGTTATAGTCCAGGGTCGGGCCATGGTCGCTGTCAAAGAGAGAGAAAAGAAACACTCAGTATGCACTCTAACCTAGATCAGAATGGTTAATCACTTTATCTAATCAGGATGTCTCCCACTGTATCCTCAAATTCTCCTCCAAACCTGAAAGAAGAATTAGTCGGGATCACCCGAGGAGTAAACCAACTCATCAGTGGGAATCGGGATCCAACTATCATTGTATGATAACCTGATTGAATCTACCCAAGTCATCACACTGCAGAAGGTATGCGCATGCCTGTCAAGTTTCAGTTTCTTTAGAAACCCCCGATATGATTTTTACCCCTAGGACCCTAAGTGACATTGAAGGAGACAACAAATCAAAGATTCCTAGTCAAGTTCAACCCGTCAATATCTTGATTGCATTAAACCCACCCGCACGAGCCCTTGACGGAGTCAACAAGGCCGCACGACTGTCCTAACCAATCACATATCCATGCTACAAATAAGCACCACTCAGCTACCGCACACTACGCCTTGACGGAGTCAACAAACGTAGCACGAATAGTAAGTAACACTAATCTGAAATGATGGAAGGCTGCGGCTTTTTTTTTAGCGAAAAACCTTTAACGTAATGAACTTGATATCGTTGAAGGAACTGCATAGCTTTTTACAAATATATAGTGGCGAAAACCTTTGCTAAAGAGGTCACTCCCGGTGAAGGGATCTCGGCTCTTTCCCCATAGAATGAGGTGCATGATATTCCAAACTGAATACCACGATGCAAAGCAAAAAGTAATCAACTATAGTGAAGTTATTACCCTGACGCAAACCTCTGCCCAATGGGTCACTCCCGATGAAGGGATCTCGGCCTTTGCCTCTTCGAATGTGGTGCTGGATATTCCAAACTGAATACCACTGTGCAAAACAAAAGAGAACGTCCTTGCAGTAACAGCTTTTTGAAAATTGTTCCAACAACATCGAATAGGTTTGTTTTCCTTGCATTGATCCGAATCAACACAATCCCATCAAATAATCACACCACAAAATAACGAAAATATAATGTACGTATATGCCATCCGCATTCGCCATTGGGTCCCGTCATCACCCGTTAGGTTACTTAACTAACGACAGAGCGGGGATTGGACTAGCATGGGTGTAAAACATATACAACATCTACTAGTATATATATCAATATAAAATAATCGTACCAGGTGTGATAAATGCAACATCACAGAAAAGTAATAAGCATCACAGAACAATACAGATAATCTGGGTCCCCGGGTTTCCTTTGAGCCGCAAGTGAAACCCGACATTCCCCTGGTCGTGTGGATAGCTTGTGCAATGAAATCCTAGACCCCTACGGGTGCGACAAGTTACCCGCCAAAACCAGAAGAGATGCAGCCCTTTTCAGCAAAGTGAATGGACCACCCAGCACTTCACGGAATCCGGTAACTTGAGCACCCCTCCTGGGTCAACCTGTACCCCCTACAAGTGTGGCGAATAGCCCGCCAATTCTAGAGTGAAGCCCCCTCCGTCTCAAAGCCATGAGATGCGGGGCCGTTGCCCTCTAGAACCTGGCTATCCGTGCACTCCACCGCGGGGTAAACCTAGTACAGAAAATAAAATATGTACAACGGGTACATCGACCTCAACCCGGTCGTGCTCCAAAAGAATAATATACAAACAGGCAGTGACGCCAGTCCATATGTCGGACGCTCGCCCCGCGATATCAAATATACAAATAAAACTAAACTGTACTAACATTGCACCAAGCTATCCACCACGACAAATCCGCAACATTACAGCACAATACAGAACATCAACGTGAATTTCACGTTCGCAAATCTGTCTAAAAGAGCTATAGCAATTAGACAAGATTTAGTGCTCTAATGACATTCACGGTCGCAGACATAATGTAAGTACTGTAAACTAACGTATTTAAAATTCCGATTGACAAAACTTCCTGAAGTGGGCTCCAAGTGCAAATCCAGCACTCAAATGAATCTGGGACAAAAATATATATCACAAAAATTATATTTCCATTAACTAAAGCCCCAGAAAAAATTTGGATTACTGTAGCCCAAATAGGGCCGCGGAAGGGCCGCCATATGCGACATTACGCGGCGGTTCCATGGTGGAATTTTGGTGTTAGATCTCCAAACTTTTTCTGTTGCTTTAGTTATGACTGCATGTATTTTTAAGATGCCAAGAATAATTTTTTGAACAACTTTGAAATTCGACAGCAAGCACACTAAAATGAAAATACGATTCTGAAATTTCGATCGATCGATGTTTTAAACATGTTAGAACAAGCTAGTAAAGGTTAATGGCGTGGCTCTGATACCATGTAAGTCTACGGTAGCGCCCCGGCCGTCAATCCGAGGCCAAATGCGTAAACAAAAACTTTTTAGGAAACCGGCGCTATCGTAGTCTTTCATCCGGATCGAACCATTAACGCTAAACTAGCAACTACTTAAAAGATAGAGTGGCTATACCGATCGATCTGTGTCCTTCGGTCTTTGGCCACCATCCCAAGCTCCTCGGGGCATCTCCGATCTCCGGTCTCCTCGTTGGAAGGGCACCACATCAATGAGTCTTTTTACGGGCTCCCGCTTCATCCGAAGCAACTCGAACATGAAATTTGCTAGCCGACATGTCCAAGGCGATGTAGAGAATGTGTGTGATAACTTTGTCTCAAGCATCCATTGATTTTCAACACATGAGAGTGTATGGATGGAGGTTGAAGATGATGCCATTGATGGAAATGGTGAGCTAGAGGAAGAAGAAGAAGAGGCTTTTCTTTTCTTAATGTGTTGGAATGATAATGTGAGCAAGCATAATGAATCCAAGAGCTAACCCCTTGCCTCATAGCTGCCCCTTCTCTCTCCACTTATCATTTCAACACATTAATCAAAATAAAATGTGACATATGCACAAATAAAGAGACCATGAGTCACCACTTATGTACATGTTACAATAAATGCTCCTCATGATGAAATCCACTCACAATTTCCACCAAAACATTAACCCAAATGTTAATGACAATAAAAAGAACGGCATCATTTACAGTAAACTCGTGACGGATCACAAGAATACCCTTACCTGTATATACATACCTGCATCCGCATTCCGACTGAATGCGAATGCGATGAGACGAAAGCAATCCAACAAATCTAATACTAGGATTCGGCTTAAACCAAAGCCCACTAGTATGATCCGTCTGATCATGATCCGTGCACGACTGCACGTATATGATCGAACCCTGCCATATATCATACGGCCTCTACAAGGTGTCGCCCGAAATATGAGAAACTGTCTGTGGGGGACTCTAAAGACTCGTCAATACTCTGGCTGTGGATAACCACTAGCATGTCAGTGGTACTAGCTGTATGTAACGGGTCACCAAGTATTGACCAAAAGGGAGGTCGATGAGCGAACTCATCCTGACACCCTACTGAGCCTGTCAGTGACAATATCCGTACAGTCTGTTCCGTTCGTCTATGAGTATTGCATGTCGGGCCTAGAGGGTTGGTAAACGTCAGACCCCCAAAAGCGCTACAAGTCGTGTCGAAGTGTAGCCCAGAACACCCTGAGATACTACTGGAGTACTACCAATAAATCTCTTTCCTTGGCCAAGGACTTCGTGTAATGGCTCTCCTAGACACAGCGCGATCTCACCCCCAATACCGGGAGAGACGTAACCCCTGCCGATCCGCTCACTGCCTCCATGTGGCTCGGGACTGTACCCAACTAAAACCTGTTTGCACGACTCCTTTGAGCCGTGGTAGGGTAGTAATCAAAGCACAATGGGAACTCACACGAGACAAATGACGATCTCAGGTCGATGAACTAACTTGTACACATGTCACCAGGGAACTGCTATCTGACGCTAGATATAATACCAACTAGCATGTTCCCGGCGAGTCCTGTCCGGTGTATTGATAACCCAATGAACACCTGTATACATCTTAGGTGATCCAACTGACACCAATGGATTGTGAGACCGGCCACCGCCTCTCGTCGGGGTCTCGACTGTATACACCAGTCTACTAATGGAGTATCGATGCCCAGTCTCGAAACTCCTATGACTAGGGACCTTTTAAGGATGTGCTTATAGACTACCCAATTCTCACGTATATGATCGCCATCATACTGTTGGTAGTCAAGCAAGAATCCTAAGGGCTCCATCAACGTGTAATAGTGACCTGTAATGTCACCTAAAGCTGTACACGATGATAAAGGAAAACCAGGTAGCATACTATTCTCTATCAATGTGTAATAGTGAACTGCAACGTCACTTCCAGCATGTACATGATGATAAAGACAAACCAGATAGTATACAATCCTCTTGAGTAAGACTGTCCTACCGGTATAGGTCTTCTCTCAATCATTGCAATCATGTGCCTGTTATCCAATAATTGACTTTGAGGGCACTATATCCAACAGTTTTGTGATTTGCGGGGCCTAGGAAGGGTGATAAAATCCCCACCTAATCTGAATTTTGGTCTTGCCCCTTAAAGTCTATATTAAAATATGAATAAACAAACCAATTACCAAACTTTGCATAAAGATTTTTGAGCGGCGATATTTTGCAAAGAATCCCGCAGAAAAGATATTTTACTGGATTTCAGAGGAGAGAGAAAGATATAGAAAAGATACCAGAGAAGTTTGCAACCCTAAATCCCTAATTGCACCGCGGTTCCGCCGCCAATAGGGTATTTGTGCCGCGCAACCACCACCGACTAGGAAGATCTGATGAAGATTTTTGCTACGTGGTCTTCCTTGCTCCTCTGGATCTTGATGAATGTCTCTGAATCTCTGTTTTCTCAAATCTGTGACTCTAGATCCCCTTGCAAAATCCACACAATAATCGTTTAATATACAATTTGCAGTTTTATTTATTTATGATATGGATCGAATAAGAATTCAACACAAATAGTAAGAAAAATAAATTACGCACGTATCCCTGGCAACGACGCCATTTGATTGTTGATTTTAAAGAAGTGTAGTAATCACAATCAATAATGGTGTCGCGTGTAGCTAGACCGAGATGAGTACGATTCATACTCAGGGAAACGTTGAATCTTTTAATCTTACTTTAGGTGTGTTGAAAAAAGGGGAAGAATAAAGAATGGTGAAGAATGGTTGTAGATTCTAGATCCACGTCAAACACGGATGCAGGATATAGATCTAGATTAACTACGGAAGTAGGTTTTATATTAGAATGGGGGCTTGTAGGGTTACATAAGATTTAGTAGTCATGGATGATTAATTTAAAGATTACTCCTTTTTTCCTTTAATAGATTTAAAACTAGATCGACAGTGATGCATGTAGATTAGGGTTTCTGGAGGGAATAGGGTTCCCACTCTTAACCCCTACCTTGACATGGATCTCCGTTCATGTCTAGCCTTTACCAAAACAATCGTTAATCTAATCTCTAATCGCGGTCATGGCTCCTAATGAATTGGTAGCGCGCCCGATTAGGATGTAATGATTCTTTTGGTAAAGTTTATAAACTTTATAGGACGTGAAAAGAGTTTAAGGATCTTCATCATCCATTAACCTACCATAATCCTACGAACCCTAACAAGTGGAGAATTACTCGTGCATGTTAGGAAAAGAAAAGATAGAAATCTTGAAGAAAATAAAATGCAATAGAATAAAACTACCTTTATTAATCAACAAGATCAAGTAAACTTTGTTCCTTTAGAAAATGATTACAAAACCCTAATTTACTTCTCGATCTCTTCTTAAGGAGGTAGATGAACCGTCGATGATCAACCAGGATTCTTGAGCCGTCGTGGACTTCGTGATCGCGTCGGTTTGATAAATTTTCCAAGAGGCTTTCGGTTCTATTTATAGTCACAGAAGTTGAAAACCCTAGATTCTATAAGTTAGGGTTTGTTGAGATAATCCTGGGTAGAAAATCCCATATCCCAACTCCCCTAACTGGCCGCGGATCCGCCGCTAATATTGGATTTTGACCACGGTTTAGCCGCGCTTTGGTGGGATCTTTGGCTCAAATTTCTGGGGCTTCATCTCTCTGACACATGGTGATCTTTTGAATATATGGACTTTGAAAATCTTCTCTAATTCTCTGCCAGAATTGATATCTTTGATTTACTTGAATATTTCGGCAGATTTGATCTCGCCAACTCGGATTTCCTTGATTTCAATCCTCGAATAATTTCTGCACAATATCTCAATAAATAATGTTAGTACAATTTGTTTTTATTGAGATATTATCTTAATCATTAGACATGATATTATAGTTTTAAGAGAATTGGTCAAAGATATTTGATATGGTATGCATTTTAAATGGACTAAATATTACATAGATATTATATGCTTACATTTTCCTTTATAATGTTAATTATAATATATAAACATATGAAAATAGTATTTTTACAGATAAACCATCATATGTGTCATATTTATAATAAACACCTTTTATTATATAAGAATAGTAAGGAAAATGTCATATTAAATGCATAATATTTTCGACTGAACAAGAGGCAGTATAAGACTGGAGATATCGAGCTGTCCAAGAGCGTGTTGGTGAACAATCAAGTTGTAACCACCAACTTTATATAGACAGAAGCTGAAGCTTTCTAGGAGCAAACAACTGAACCCGCTGCCCTGAGGAATGAATCCGTCTTGCTGCAGCCTCCGTGGAGGGCGCACATATCTAGTAAGACGAAGAAGATGCTAAAACTACTTCAGAAAGAGCCCAGAACAGAATGGGAAGGGAAGAAGACGCACACCATTCCAGCTGCCAATTCGGCTCCATCAGGCTCAATATCCAAAAAGCTCAAGAAGAAGAAAAGTGCAGCTCGACGCGAAAAAGAGTTTGCAGGGAGATCGATCATTCAAAAATATATCGATTTCCTCGAAGACTATGAACGGAAGGAAAGAACTCTAATTCAATTGAAGGAGTTCTTCCCTGTAGAAGTGACTGGGATTCTGGAGGAGCTAGAAGAAGAATCCAATGAAGAGATCCCCATAGTAACCTGCTACGCCATCTATCTTGGCAGCGACTCGGAGGAGGAGCTCTGTTTTCCCGAAGAGGACGAGGAGCTCGCCACAAAGGCCAACCAAATCCGGCTCAGAAGCGGCATGGCTCTACCGCCAAATCAGGGCAACACCTCAAAAGGAAAGGAAAAACATATGGCTAATGAGGAAGATGGCAGAGAACCGGCTAATGAAAACTCAAGTCCTTCCTCAGTAGATTATAATGTCTTGGATCATCTTCGAAAGCTTCCGTCTTTCCTAAGCATCTACGATACCTTGGTCCTATCTAAGGAGCTTACAGATGTTCTCATTCATGCTCTACAAAACCCTGAGTGGTATCAGGCTCGCTTTGAGGAAATTAATATGAAAGAAGCCCAGTACGCTCTGCATGCTGCCTGTTTACCGCCGAAAGCCGGGAAATACAGACGTCTTGCCTGAATTTGGGGGCAGATGCTATTTGGTTTTATCCGTCCACCTCTCCGAAGATGCCAAGTTGATTTATAGCACCGTGTATCGGAAGTCTGGATGGATGTGGCCGTTGTAGCAGACTTCGTCAGATTTTCCCTCGTTTGCGAGGGTTTTTTGATTGTGGGGACTCTTCCTTGCAGGCACAAGCCCCTGCAGTTAATTACGTTACCGCGTAGCGATAACCACTTTCTCCTGCTCTAGAAGGTCACTTTGTGTCGTGCGTGTTTGTTTTATTTTGTTGCCCATGAATTGTATACGGAGACTAATTTGTGTTGTCACCCGTAGGGCGTGGATTAGTCCAAATCCGTATTTTCTTAGATTTGAGTTTGGTTTGATTTAAGGATCATTAATCTCATTTTGGGATTAAGATCAACTTAAATATTTGTTAAGAATACGTTAATCCGGTATTGGACTATGAACTACTTAACCGGATTTTTGGGGTTATTTTTGATCCAACGAAAGAGCATCTGGGCTATATCGTTTTAGTTTCAGGACGTTGCGGTTCACGACTAGTTTAAGGACATTACGGTCCATTGTTAGTTTAAGACATTACGGTTCGTTGTTGGGATGTGCCCGTCCACTAAAAAGTTGTTGGTTATCGGGACCACCACCTCTCTAATGACGCTGAAGAATTACAACGACATTTATCAGAGATGTGAGGAGATGTACCCTTGAACCAATGTCCGTTAGAAGATCAATAGTCGTGTTTGTGACTAAGACCAATTTAAAAAACGGTGAGCACATGGGCTCGGTTGATCTGAATTAGGGATTTGTTCAACTTGGCCTCAGCCCACTCAGTCTTTGAATGAAGTGTTAAACACTTGTTTGGGCTTGGTCCCCTTTCTGTGCTAACAATGCTGAGCATTTATATAGGTTCTGACGCCCACACTTTATCTTGCTGCTCCTTTTTTTTGTTTTTTATGGAGTGTTAAACACTCTTTATGGCACCCACGCGTGGAGCCCGTGAGGCGCTTGGCGCTGAGCGCCAACCGTTGGACACTGATTGATGAGTGCAGAGCACTTCATGCTGAATAGCGCCCATGTGCGGGGCACGTGGGATGCTTGACACTGAGCGTCAACCACCGAGTGCTAAGCACTCTATATTAAGCAGTGCCTACGTGAGGGGCACGTGAGGCGCTTGGCGCCGAGCGCCAACCGCGGAGTGCTAAGCACTCTTTATTGAGTAGCGCCCAGTGTGGGGCACGCGAGGCGCCTGGCGCTGAGCACCAACCGCTGAGTGCTAAGCACTCTTTATTGAGCAGCGCCAATGTGTGGGGGCACGTGAGGCACTTGACGCTGATTTTTTCCGTGTATTATGTTCTGAAGAGTTCAATTTTCTGTTCTTCTCTGGATCTTCAATCCCCAAGAACAAATTCATCCCCATGAGAATTAAATTCTCATTTGTGGGAGACTTGTCTCATGGATCTCAAATCCAGGGAAAGAACTATGTTCTTTTTTTAAGGGTTAAACCCTTAGATATGCAGATGAGATGCTCTGATCTCTACTACTTTTATTTACCTTGAAGAAAGTTCTTCTTCTTTCTTCTCTCTTAAAACTTTTTTTTTGCTTGCTCTTCTTTTTGAACCTGAAGTTTATGGGTGGGGGGTTCCTCTGTACAAGACTTGAAGTCTTGGGGCCTTTATATAGTGGAGGCAAGTTTGTTGATTTAGTTAAAGAAATTTCTCATTGAGAGATCCCTAATTGATTTGGTGATTTTATCCACCGTTGGATCATTGATCCAAGGACTTCTGTTTTACAGAAGATATTTTTCTTATTTTTAGAAAGATTGGGAAAATATTTTCTATACAGAGCTTATTCTGTAGTTTGGTAATTTTTAATAACCATTGGATCTTTAATCCAACGGTGCTATGTTTTACAGAGCGTAATCTTTCTTGTTTAGAAAGTTTGGGGAAAATATTTTCCCCTACAGAGCTTATTCTGTAGCTTGGTGATTTTTAATCACCATTGGATCTTTAATCCAATGGTGCTCTGTTTTACAGAGCGTAATCTTTCTTGTTTAGAAAGATTAGAGAAATATTTTCCCATACAGTGCTTATTCTGTAGCTTGGTGATTTTTAATCATCATTGGATCTTTAATCCAATGGTGCTTTGTTTTACAGAGCATAATATTTCTTGTTTAGAAAGATTTGAGGAATATTTCCTCAACAGAATTTAATTCTGTATTTTGATGATTTATTATCTCCGTTGGATCTTTGATCCAATGGCAGAGAACTTTTAGTTTTGGCACGGGCGCCCTCGTGCAAGGCACGTGAGGCACTGCCTTAGAGTTTTTAATTCCTGGCGCTGGCGCCCTCGTGCAAGGCATGTGAGGCGCCGCCTCAGAGTTTTTAACTCTTGGGCGCTGGCGCTCTCGTGCAAAGCACGTGAGGCGCTGCCTCAGAGTTTTTTACTCTCGGCGCAGGCGCCCTCGTGCAAGGAACGTGAGGCGCTGGCGCCCTCCTGAAGGTGTCTTTTTTCCTTCTTTCTTTGCTTTTCCTGAGTCAAACTTTTCTTTTCCTATACTTGGAAATAGTTCCATTATGCACAACATTTTCTGTGCCTAGAATTAAATGTCTCCCTTCATAATCTGAAGCAATGTTTCTCTTCTCTTTCACTTTCAGAGAATTATTTTAACAGAGAATAGTTATGGCTTGTAATCGTTCACATGCTCGCCGGCAGCCATGGGAAGTACCCATTGAGGAAATTGTTCCTCGTTTTGCTGCCCTCTTGGTGAACCCTGCTCTTACGGATGACCAATACGATATGGTGCTGCACGAGCTCTTGACTCGTAGAGGATCTCCTCTCCCCATCGGCTCCATTTGGCTCTGGATGGTCTTCTTGTCCATGCTCGTTGATATTCTCCCTCATCCAGCGAAGATGACTCTGGGGATACTCGACGCAGCGAAGGACAAGATCGAGTGCTTTCATGAGGCACTTTTGATTACCATGGCTCTGAGGGATCGCTCTGTTCAGCTGCTAAGCCAGATACGGGCTCAGCGGGACATCATGTCTATCTTCGCTGATGGGCACGGTGCTAATCGATGGGGAGCGACTTTTCGTGAAGATCGCCGCTTTGCCATGGTGGAGAAAACAAAGAGGGAGTTAGAGAATTTTATCCATAGTTTTATGAATCTCTGTACTTTCGATCCCATGTATGGTGATCTATTTCATGTAGAATAACATGTTCAATTAAATGCTTTCTTTTTTTCGTTGACCACCAAGTGCTCACTTTCTAACACCTATTCTTCCTCTGATGCGTGTATGTATGTATACGAATGAGCCCGATTTCACACATATCTTTAAACAAAACTTAAACCGGTGTAAACAGGAACAAATAGCTCTTGGTCGAAGATTTTGGCGGGAACAAATGCCCCCCACTATTTTGCCCACGTAAGTATGTACGTGGGTAAAGTAGTGCAGAGTTATGCATGGCCATGGAATTAAGGGCTTAGGAGAAAAGTTTAGGGTCCTTGTCGCCTAAGACTTTTTTCGTCTTCATGAGCCGTAAGGGTCTCAAGAAGGTTATTTCTCCCTACGAGCCGAGAAGACCCCGTAGGTGTATTTTCTCCTTAGGAGTCGTGAGGACTCCTAAGTGCGTTCCTTCCAGAGAGTCGTAAGGATCTCACAAGAGAATTACCCCTTATAAGTCGAGAGAACTTGTAAGTGTTTTTTTCTTTGTCGATATTTGACTTTGGAGAGTGTGGTCTGTAGATAGTCTGTCTTGACTTCCTTGTAGGGCAGCGATGGCATAGGAAACAGGTTCAGATCTGCCGCCTAAGACTTTTCAATTTTATGAGCCGTGAGGGTCTCATAAAGACTTTTCTCCCTATGAGTCGAGAGGATCCTGTAAGTGTATTTTCTCCTTAGAAGTCGTGAAGACTTCTAAGTGCGTTTTCTCTTGAGAGTCGTAAGGATCTCATAAGAGAATTTTCCCCCTAACAAGTCGAGAGGACTTGTAAGTGGTTATTTCCCTCCTCGTCGATATTCGACTTTGGAGAGTGTGGCCCGTGAATAGTATGCAATAGTCCATCTTGGACCGACTTGTAGGGCCCCAGTGCTTAGGAAACAGGTCCTTATCCCTATTGCCTAAGGCTTTTCCCTACGAGTCGAGACGAATCGAGAAGTTCTCGCAAGGACACTAATTTCCTCACGAGCCGAGATGAATCGAGAAGTTCTCGCAAGGGTGTCCTAACGTCACAGTTAACTCCTGCTAATAGAAGTCCGTTAGGGTCTGTGGTACTAGGTTTTTTACCCGTCGCACCGTCACGTTGGCCGATATATTCCCCGATATGAAATCTTGCTGTTCGAGTAGCCCCGCAACTGTCGTGTCTCTGATCCCTTCGGGGGCTGGACAATACGTCTTCAAGTAATTGTAATGCCTTAGATTTCGGTTAGTGTTCGTTTAGACGTTAATGCGGGTTTACTGTAAAAAGTTTACCAATTCGGGTTCCTCACATTTTATAACATTTAATTAATAATTTATCATTATTTGTTATAAGCATGCACGCACGTGTGCACGTAAAATGTGAGGATTTGTTGTGCTAATCTTGTTCTTTGCAACCTTGACACTTATCCCTAATCTAATCCTATTGCTTTAATTCTTAACCTTAACCCTAATCCTTAACCATTCCTTAGATCTTTTGTGAGAAGAGGGGAGATATTTGTTGGATGAGAGGAGGTGGCAAGATGAGTGTATGAATGCATTAATGGTTCATTAATATTGTGGTTATACTCACATTCCTCTCTCATGTCCTCACACTCTCTCTCATTTCTCTATCTCTTTTCTTTTTCTCTCATTCCTCTCTCAACAAACTGAACGCATCATTACCTTTCATCAAATCCATCACAAAATTCACAAATCTTCATCAAAATCACATCTTTATCTTAGTTTTTGCCTCATGGGTGCCGTGGAACATGAAAAGCTTGGATTTTTGAGTTCTTTTGTGTCGGTATTGATCTCTTTTTGTTCTTTAAGTGTTTGTTGTGCAGCGTAGCCTTGTAGTTTCTGTTTCTATCGCATATCGTATCGTTTCGGGTAAATATCGTATTTTTAGTGTTGATTTGGGGTCTCGGATGATCTGCTGTTAAACTAAGTATTTGTTACAAAAGTTGGCATGACAGTAAGTTAGTGTAGAGACCTAGAACCTACCCCCAAAATAAGAGTCAATTCCTCCAGGTTTAGGCCGCAGTTTTATTGGTTCTGGCCGCAAATTGCGGCCAGACTGGGGAGTTGGGGTTTGGGTTTTTGGTGTAAGGGTCTCTGGGGTTATTTGTAGTCTCATGGTACTTGCAATTATTACAAATTATTAGCACAAAAAAATCTGGGACCACTTTTCATATTTCTAGTGTTTCGTTTCGCGCGATACGTTATCCGATACGATGCGTGTTCCATGTTGCTGTTGCTCTGAGTTGGTTTCGTAGTGTCGCTATACGCGTTAGCTACAACACGAACCCTTTAGAGTACGTATGTGTGTCGTGTTGGTCCGTGTAGATTGTATGTATTTTAGGTTTGTTATTAATATATACTTGTTTTGTTGTTTTAATGTTGCAGGTTCATAGGCGGGGACTTCGGACACTGCTACAAAGGGAAAACAGGTGGTAGATTTTACCTAGCTTGGAGCGTTGGTGAGTAGATTTAACATCTATAGTGGAATTGCCCGTATGGCATTATGCGTCTGGGCTAGAGATGTTACTTTTTTCGCATATTCTATGTCATATTTAGAATTTACGCATTCACCCGACTGCTTAGTTATTGTTGTGCTTGGACTAGTATCCTTAGGACACTGCACTATTATTGACGACTTATGTTGCACGAGCACTGATTTTATGCCCCACGGTCAATAATTGCCATGACACGCACAACCCACTTATAGATATGATATTCCTTGGTTAGGGACATTGTGACATTGATTCATATTTCTTATCGCATATGACATATAGCATACCTGTATATCTACATGCTTACACATATGCCTTCTTATATTTACATGCTAGTTACCTGTATACCTATAGAGTATTGTACCATTAGTGATAGGTACATACACACTTTATGACATAGCTACAGGTATACCTTGCACACATATTTCACTTATACCCAGGGGGTATACTACATCATTACTTATAGGTAGATAATATATCTTGCTATACATTATTGTTTACACATATACCTTGTTGTAGCTACATGTTTACCTTTATTTGATATTATTTTAGAATTGGAGAAATTAGGAACCGCGTTATAATTATATTAACTTGTTGCAGTTAATTAGCGGCTTTTCCTTTATATGCTTACATTTCAGTTTTATGTTGCATATATTATATTCATGGATTTTAGCATTGAGATATGGATTTTTCATTATGTTTTCTGGATTTGGGGACCGTGGGAGTTCATGAAATTATGCATTATTTGAAAAACCCGGTTTCCCTTGATATGATATTTCAGCATCCACCCTGAGATTTATCGGTTCTGATTATATACTCCATACGACGAGTCGGGTGCCGTATGAGGGTACATGGTGGGCCCGGTATGGTTCCCCTCGGCAAGATGATCGATGGACTTTGCCGATTGAGCTTGGAAGGTGGACAAGTACCTACCGGTGACATTACCAATGACTCAGCGGTTATCATGTGGATACCGATGGGAGTCATGTACGTATAGATACGTCGAAAGACGAGGGTCAGAGCTAGGCACTCGTGCTTTCGGTATAGCGTATGATACGTAGCTATCAGGGTGCCAGTCTTAGTAACAGCACCTGATAGATCAACATTTCTGTGTCGATGCTTGACACATTGGTTTCATGATATTTCTTTTTACTCCTAAGTATATATAACAGTGGAATGGGACGCTGTTATATATGCCTTTGCACCAATATTAGTGGAATGGGACGCTAGTATATGTGTATTGATATCAATTTATATACATCATCATACTTATTCATGCAAATATATATTTAGGGTGTTAGAATTTTACTTGATATTGGATTTGGGATATAGGAGATTTATTTGAGATTTGATACAGGATATATATGAGATTGCTGATTTGTACATTCGGGATATATGAGATTTATTCGATAGTGTACATTCAGGATTTGTGAGACTTATATGATATGAGAGCCAATTTGGGGGCTGATTTGAGGAATTAGGATTTGGATTGTCTTGTTGGATTGTGATCTTACCACGATGTCAGGATTCCGTGGGAATGACATATTTCATTCCATACTCCACATTTATTGTTTATGCACTGCTTCATGTATTAGTAGTACATGTTAGTGTACTTTTCATGACTGTTGCATTTACATACCTTTATTTATATGCATTGCTTCATGTGTAGTTGTACCTGTTAGTGTACCTTTCATGATTGTTGCATATATATATTTTCATATCATTATTTCATAATTATTGCATACAGATTGTCATATTATTGCTTCATGTATTAGTTGTACCTGCTAGTGTACCTTTCATGATTATCGCATTCATATGACCTTTTATTGCTTTTAGCTTACATATGTTAGATTCGCGCTGTACGTGCATACTTGCGATTACCTGCATATGTTATTTACTATTCACTAGTTGGCAACTCACCCCCGTTGTGCCACAGTTGTTTTGCAGGGTGTTCCCCAGAGTAGTCGAGGCAGGCTATTCATCTATCTTATCATCTTTTGCTGCGGATACCGTTTCAGCTCATAGTGTGCAGTTTTTCTTAGGTGGGTTTTGTGGTTATTCGTATTGTTGTATTGTATATTCATTGTATCCTTGTACTCTCCATCTACTATATTTTCTTGTTGACTTAGAGACTCGGTGATGACAATATTGTATATTATTTTGTGACTTGTTGTCTTTTATACAGTTTCCTTTCTATCATCTTTTATTTCTTTGCTACGGCGTCATATATTTGTTGTGGTAGTTGTTTTCCGCCTTTGGGCGTATATTTGCTCTCGTTTGGGGATGCTTTATTTATGTTTATGTTGTACCCATTTTTGGGGCTAGTTATTATAAAGGAGGTGCTGCCAAAATTTTAAAGAAAGAAAAGTTGGACTTTTAAGGAATTTGGGTTGCGATTTCAAAGGTTTTAAAAATTGTTCTTATTTCTTACTACTTTTGATGGTTTAGATTTCTGGGTTTTGGCTTTGTTTTACTACGTTACGCCTGTGGACGTTTCGTAGTATTACGGCCATCACGTGCCAATTTCGGGTAGTGACAAATTTGGTATCAGAGCGCTAGGTTTTTACCTTTCGGAGTGTAGGTGGACCTTGGTATGATGGAGTAGGTAGCTTAAGCAGAGTAACGTAGTGTGTGTATGTCTGCAGCATACTCACGATGCGGTACTCCGCCAAAGTGACCTAAGTACAATTGCTTGAAACTCCCTCCTTGATGATTCATATCTGTGTGATTCGATTTCCGTGTTCTTGTCGAATCTTATTTCTATTTATAGCCTTGCCGCCGATGACTATGGGGACTCAGAGTGATACAGCGAGGGCCGAGGTCAGAGTTGGTTCGAGTTAGACGAGGACTGGCCAGGATGGCACGCTCGCTGCACAGGAGCTGACGGATCCGCCTTTGACAGATACTATCGCTCGGCTTATGGCAGAGATGCAGGACATGCGCCAGACAATGAGTTCATTGGTTGAGGTCGTTCGAGTGCAGCGACAGGAGGTTGTCACCCCTGTTACTCAGTTATTCCTTGCGATCAGCATGCAGCAGTCCGTCACCTACATAGCACCAGTGGATGCAGCCCTAGTTGATGAGGCACGCCTTCCAGAGACTTTGAGAGTTCCGGAACAGTAGAGGACTCGTACTGGTGTACCAACCCAGGGACATAGGCCTAGTCTTCGAGACAGATTTCATGACCGTTGTGGGAGTAGCAGAGGCTTAGGGCGAGGACCGTCGTTCAGCTCTCATCCCCAGGAGGGTCAGCAGTTATCGCATGGATGTTTTCGATGTAGGAGCCTTTATCACCTCATCAGGAGTTGTTCCCTAACACCTCGTCAGGGTGATATTCTGAGATGTCAGGGACGCGGAGGGTTCTCTCAGAGGGGTCAGTCTAGCAGAGGAGGAGTTCATCTTATTGCGGGTAGAGGGCAGACACGACAGTTTGCTTCTACTCATCGGGACGCGAGGGCGTCCAATGCAGAGTTTTCAGGTATTCTAAATTCATATGTTCTTACATGTACCTGTTTATTTTGCAGACTTTGTACCATGGCTGGGACGATGAGAGTCATCTTAGTTAGATCAGCCGTTTGTTGTGTTAACTTCTGCCAGAGATTTTTTTGTTGCGCGACACGTAATTCGGTCGTGTGCCAATCGGATAGGAGATAGAGATTCGTCCGTTTTTTTGATCCTTCTAGAGATGTTGGATTTGACGTTCTCCTGGGCATGGACTGGTTATCTACATGCTAGACGTCTGTGGACTACCGTGAGGAAACAGTCAGGTTTTGTTTTCCCGGAAAGTCAGTTCTTGTTGTGCGGGATGACAGTGGTGTCGCCTCTCACAGCTTGAATTCAGCCTTTTTCGCTAGTCGGATTTTGAGGAGATGTCATGGATTCTTGGCGTTCATTCATGATACCGGAGCCACAGTTGGTTCTTGGACCGGGTTCCTTCGTGCGAGAGTTTTCCGACGTTGTTCCAGATGAGCCGGCAAAGCTTAAGGAGCTTAAGGATCAACTGCAGAGTTGTTTGTTGGAGTTTTTGTGCGTCTGAGTGTTTCGAATTAGGGAGCTTCTATTTCTGTTCGTCAAGGAAAAAGACAACAGATTGTGGATGTGTATGGATTGATTGTCAATTGAACCGACTTACGGTGCGGATAGGTATCCTTTACCTCGCATTGACGATTTCTTCGATCAACACCAGAGTGTGAGACATTTTCTAAGTTTGTTCGGGATCAGGTCATCATGGTTGCGGGTTCGTAGTGATGACATTCCGAAAACTGCCTTGTGCGTACTACGGGCTTTGTGTGTTTTGGTGGTGTCTTTGGATTCACCAATGCCCTAGCAGCATTCGTTGATATGATGAACCAGATTTCTTCAGGCCGTTCCTCGACTAGTTATTATTGTGTTAGTGACGACATTCTGGTCTACTTCTGTTGGATGTATATGCCCTAGAGGCCAGTATTGTGTATGTATATATATGGATACTAGAGATATGTATGTGCAGAACAATCTTGCTCAGTTTTATAATATATTATTTGACTTGTCTTTATCGGGATATGTGTATTTATTTGTATTGTTATTATATCTGGTTTGCACATATTGATAAAGACTCGATACGGTACTATACTATTGTGGTTTTTCTTTATCTTAACATGACATATGTCATACTCGTTATTACATATTGCGGTTACATATAGATAAAGCCCCTAGGATCTTGCTTGACTACCTGCGTTGTGATGGCGATCATACTTGTGGGAGCAGGGTAGTCTATAAGAACATCCTTAAATGGTCCCTAGTTGCGTGAGTATCGAGCTGGGCATTGATACTCCAGAGTAGACTAGTGTATACGTTTCTACCTCGTCGGGGGATGGTTGGTCCCGCAGCCATTGGTCTGATGTACCCAAGATCGTATACAGGTGCTCATTGGGGTGAGTACACTGGACGGACTCATCGAGAACTTCCATGTGGTACTATACCTATCATCAGATCAAAGTGTAAGTTCACGGTAGCACCCCAGCCATCTAACAGACGCCAAATGCGGAACAAAAACTTTTTACAAACTGGCGCTATCGTGTACTATAACCCGGATCTACCATTAAAGCTAAACTAACAAACTACAAAGTGAGTAAAATGTTATACCGAATGATCCGAGTCCTTCGGTCTTCAACCATCATCCCACGCTTTGTTGCGGATGCTCCGATCTCCTGAATCTCCAGTCTCCTTGTCCAGGTGGCACCACGTCGACGGATCTTTAAACGGGCTCCCGACTCTGAACTGAGGCAACTCGATCATCAAGTTTGCTAAAAGAGATGATCAAGATTGATGTAGAGAATGAGCAGAACACTTTGTCTCGTTGCGTCCAATGCCATGGACGACCGGTTAATGATGTTGCCTTTTTAAATGATATGAAATGAGAAATGAGCTATGAAATTTCATGAACCAAAACACATAAACTTTTAATCAACAACCATATATTTTTTTACAAAGGGGATGCCTGAAATGGAGGGGAGGAGCCGGCCAATTTATCAAGAGGAGGGAGGTGAGTGTAGGAACAAGAGAGGGGGTGACCATAAGCATGAATCCTTATCACTTCATTAAAGGAAAGAATGAATCACTAATGACACCATACATAACAATAAATGCAACCAAATGAGTCATTAACTTAGTCATCCATTCAATTAATGCAAGTGAATGATTCATGAACCTAGTCACCATCTAGAAGCTTCTAGAACCACAACTCACCCTCGAAAAGATAAATCCGTATTAAACCGAATGTTTAATATGGCTGATAGAAAACTGGAAACTGGCAACTTCCAAAAGTGATCCGGAAACGAATTTCAGGATAACCCCGTATCAGTATAAACATACCCGCATTTGTATTACGACCGAATACAAATGCAACTGAGACAAAGATATTATATCTACACAGTATAATACTCGGATCCGGCTTAAACCAAAGCTCATCAGTATTATCTGCATGAAATATGACACGTGCGAAAATGCACGTGCATTTTCCGAACCCTGCCATAAAACCATACGGCCTCTACAACGTTTCGCCCGAACTTGGGAAACTGTCTGTGGGGGACTCTAATGACTCATCAACATACTGGCACTGGGTATAACCACTAGCATGTCAGAGATACAAGCTGTACGTAACGGTTGCTTATGTATTGATTGGAAGGGAAGCTGACGAGCGAGCTCATCCAGAAACCCTACTGAGCCTGACAGTGACAATATCCGTACAGTTCGGTCCGTTCGTCTAAGAGTATCGCATATCGAGTCTAGGGGGGTGGATAAAGTCAGACCCCTAATAACGCGATAATTCGTGTCGGTATGAAGCCCATCACCTCCTGAGAAACTACTGATCCAAATCAGTAATTCTCCACTACCTCGGCCGAGGATTTCTAGTGATGGCCACCCGTGCACTGTGCGACATCAACCCCCAATACCGGGAGAGACGAATCCCCGACGATCCGCTCACTGCCTCCATGTGGTTCGAGACTGTACCCAAAAAATACCTGTTTGCACGTCTCCTTTGAGCGTGGTAGGGTAGAAATCAAAGCACAGTGGGAACTCACACGAGACAAATGACGATCTCAGGTCGACAAACTAACCTGTACACATGTCACCAGGGAACTGCTATCTGACGATATGTATAATACCAACTAGCATGTTCCCGGCGAGTCATGTCCGGTGTACTCATAACCCAATGAGCACTTGTATACATCTTAGGTGAACCAACTGACACCAATGGCTTGTGAGACCGGCCACCGCCCCTCGTCGGGGTCTCGACTGTATACACTAGTCTACTCTGGAGTATCGATGCCCTGTCTAGAAACTCCCACGACTAGGGACACTTTAAGGATGTGCTTACAGACCCCAGCTCCCACGTATATGATCGCCATCATACCGCTGGCAGTCAAGCAAGAATCTTGTGGGCTCTATCAACATGCAATAGTGAACTAAAGCATGTATACGATGATAAAGACAAACCAGATAGCATACTATCATCTCGAGCAAGACTGTCATATCGGTATAGGTCCTCCATCAATCATTGCTATCACGTACCTGCGATCCAATAATTGACTTAGAGGGCACTATATCTAACAATCTCCCACTTGCACTTAATGCTATTATTGCGATGACGCATACTCATAGCCTCAGTGAGTGGATCCGCCCTGATATTTTTTTCTATGTCTCTCTTAATCTCAAGTTCGCGGAGAAAGCCATCTCCCGAATCGAGTAATACCTGTCTTAGAATATGTCTGGATATCTGATGGGGCCTAGTTCATAAATGAACCCTGAATCCAAACATCTTAGACTGTATTGATAACTGAACCTAATCAGTATCGCGCACCATGCCACCCACAGTATCCTCTTGGACCACCTGTCCATAATACTGTCCCTCGTCAGAGAGAAAACTATAACTCTGACAATCACTCTGTCATACATGTCACCCTTGAAGCCTGGAATGATAACCGTCTCCCGAAGGAGGCTGCCGTCATCAAATCCGTAGAACATACACTCATGTTCTATAACTGCTTCCTTATGTTTCTTCAGGATTGGATTAATATAAACTTATCGCAACTAGTGCAAATACAACATCTGGTGTGGTACTTGACATCTCATGATTGACTCAATTGCCTAAGTAAGTGATCTGCCAATCATGCACATCCCTCTCTCCTTTAGTTTGTAAGATACCTTTAGAGAGGGTGACTCCATCACCTGCAGGTACACCACCATACCAGGAGTCATCTATTCTAAAATACCATTAGAATACTGTCAAAGTACCCTGATTGGGAAACTACCCAATTCTAGATCTAAAACCATAGATCTAGTAACTAGAATGTCTGATATTATATCCATGTCCTTTGTGGAGAAACAACTGTGTGACGACCAAAGTAAAACCGATCGTAGTATAGGAATTTTACTTCCTACTCTGTGTATGTCATCCAAATACCAGGACATCACACCCTACTACCTTCTTAATAGATCCATCCCCTATTTTGATAAAGTCAAAGCCATGACTGTTACATCAAAATTAGATAATCTTATCTCCGCTATATCTGCTCAAGCCTATAAATAGACATAAGCTACTTGCCCACTATGCTTCCGCTGCTCCCACTGACTATGACAACCCTCTGGCAGAATAATATATACGTACACTTCTAAAGCTAGTTTAGAACGACGCTATACTTATCCTCCTGCCGGGTCTCATTGTCTGGAACAACAGTAGTGTCAAGTCTGGGTAAACAAGAACCTCCCTGTCACCGTCCTTGAGGCTACTGGAGTACCTCTCGGGTGTCTGAGGTTACCCACCATGTCTGTGGAGTGGCTATTGGAATGTCAAACCTGATTGAATATATAGGTTCTATTAAATTTTCCGTAATCGTTTGCGGTTCTGGAATCACTTCCAGTTCTACCATACTCCTATTACTGTTTTCTGAAAAAGTCCATTTTAATAAAACTGTGGCGAGTCAAGAACAATATCACTATTGATCTTCCAGATGGTAGAAATGTCAACCCTCGTCAAAGCCAGGGTCAACCCACAAACTGCCATTACAGAAACGTGCCTTGAGTTATCCAGTGTCTGGTTTTAAGCATAAGCCGGACAACTCCCCGTATCTTAACGTCGTTAAGATATGAACCATTCTATATACAATATAGAAATAGAAGCACTAATTTAACTGGAACCAGATTCAAACCATGTAACTTTCTCCAGTGCATATCAACTTAATGAAGAGAGGCTAATCAACATTACTCACTTAGGAATCCATCCAATTATGAGTAACCTGAAAGAGAAACAAGTTTCTCAAAACCGTTACTATCAACTGAATACCAGTCACAAGAATCTACATCTTCAATTTCTTTGAAGAATCCTGATACTTGCGACACCTGGTTCTCTACTTTATTCCTATACCCACAACTTCTCAAAACTTAGACATTGTATTTCTACGAAACACTTGTCTAAAAACTAGAGAAGTCATAAGTAAACAGAATATAGTATGAGGACCTACCTCTTTGTCCTGACAGACACTGGACAACATACAATACTCTGTATAAGTCCGCTGAGTTGAATAACTCATAACCTGTGCATCGTAGGTTGAAAACTGTACCCAGGCGATTTCCTCAAATATCACCAATTACAACGAATTCCGATATAATGAGGATGATCACATAATTCCCAATAACTTACTACCACTCATCATCTGTAAAACCATACAGATATGAGAATGAAACCTGGTAAATACATACCCTGGAGTAAGTATCTAATTGGGAAATCAGTTTTCCATTAACAATGCACTGAAACATGAAAATGTTTCGTAGGGGTATCCTGGTATTCTTAGTAATGCCTCTTCCATAATCCAATTCATGACTATAACCGTATATTTCTTTGCCATCTCTCAAAATCCCTATATTCGTCTTTATTCATTACCTTCTGTACACCATCGTTAGGCTAAGTGGTTTTCTTCCTTCCCTACCGTTCGACACCAGCCTATGGTTTGGAAGAAGACTATCCAGTAAGCATAATAGGTGTACCCTCCTAAACCAAGGAGTACTCGTATCTTGAGATAAGGTGATGATAAAAAATAACTGAATAATACCTTATTCTCTTAAAGGTGAAATAGAAGTGGCGATGAAGTACGTGGTTTGGTCGTGAATGATAACAGTCGCAATTTACTTTGCCCTCTTTCTAATCCCTTTTTTTTGTCTTTACATATTACCTTCTGCACACCTTACTTAGGCTAATTGGTTTTCTTCATTCCATACCTTTCGGCACCTGCCTATGGTTTGGAAGAAGACTATCCAATAAGCGTAATAGGTGTACTCTCCTAAACTAAGGAGCCCTCACAACCTGAGAGAAGGTGATAATAAAAGACACCTGAATAAACCAATTCAATTTCTCATGAACCTGGATCCATCCTCGAAGAAGTCCCTTCGAGTTCGTATATAACCATACGATGGATCTATCCAATGGAAGTGGATGTCCGTAGTAATACGGGGTGTTCTGAGAAATGCAAAGGGTAAAAGAAGGAGCGGCAATGACTTATGCAACTTGGACAATCCAAAAGCCATTATTTTAAGAAGGTCCGGTCAACTTGGTCACTGAGTCATAGTCTAGGGTCGGTCAAAGGTCGCTGCCAAAGAGAGAGAGAAAAGAAACACTCTGCGTGCACTCTAACCTAGATCAGAATGGTTATCACTTTATCTAATCAGGAAACCTCCCACTGTTATCTCAAATTCTCCTCCAAACCTGAAAGAAGAATTAGTCAGGATCACCCGAAAAGTAAACCAACTCATCAGTGAGAATCAGGATCCAACTATCATCGCATGATAACTTGATGGAAGCCACTCAAGTTATCACACACCAGAAGGTATGCGCATACCTGGCAAGTTTCAGTTTATATTTGAAACTCCCGATATGTTTTTTGCCCCATGCTCTTATGACCTTGGCGTTGGTCAAAATATTATAAGTCACATGCCAAATTCTATCCGTCACTATCCAGGTCAATTTGAACCCACCCGTATATGCCCTTGACGTTGGCCAAAATGGCAGAACGACTATCCCAAACCAACTCATCTATCTATGCAACAGATGAATACCCAGCAGCTACCAAACACTATGCCTTGGCATTGGTCAAAATACATAGCTTGAATACTACTGAATACCCAAAAGAAATGACGGAGGGCTATGGCTGGTTTTTGGCGAAAAACCTTTAACGTAATGAACTTAATCTTGTTGAAGGAACCTGATAGGTTTTTATAAAAATATAGTGACGAAAACCTTTTGCTAAAGAGGTCACTCCCGGTGAAGGGATCTCGACTCTTTCCTCGTGGAATGAGGTGCAGGATATTCCAACTGAATACCGCTATGCACAACAACTTGTAATCGACTATAATGAAGTTATTATCCTGACACAAACTTCTGCCCAAGGGGTCTCTCCCGGTGAAGTGATATCAGCCCTTGCCTCGTCGAATGAGGTGCAGGATATTCCAACCGAATATCACTATGCATAATAAAAGGAAACGTCTTTGTAATAACACTTTTTAAATTTGTTCCAACAACATCAAATATAGGTTTGTTTTATCCTTGCATTGATAAGAATCAACGCAATCCCATCATTTAATCACACCAGAAAAGAACGAAAAATAAAATGTACGTATATGCCATCCGCATTCGCCACTGGGTCCCGTCATCACCCGTTAGGTTACTTAACTAACGACAGAGCGGGGACTGGACTAGCGCGGGTGTAAAACATATACAACATCTAATAGTATATATACCAATATACAGTAATCGCTCCAGGCGTGATAATATGCAACATCACAGAAAAGTAATAAGCATCACAGAACAATATAGATAATCTGGGATCCCCGGGTTTCACAGAGCCGCTACTGAAACCCGACGTTCCCCTGGTCTTGTGGATAGCCTGTGCAATGAAACCTAGACCCCTACGGGTGCAGCAAGTTACCCGCCAAAACCTGAAGCGAGGAAGCCCCTACAACAAAGTGAATGGACCACCCGACACTTCACGGAATCCGGTAACTCGAGCACCCCTCCTTGGGTCAACCTGTACCCCCTACGAGTACGGCGAACAGTCTGCCAATTCTAGAGTGAGGCCCCTCTGCCTCTCAAAGCCATGAGATACGGACCCGTTGCCCTCCAAAACCCGGCTATCCGTGCACTCCGTCGTGGGGTAATCCTAGTACAGAAAAGAAAATATATACAACGGGTACATCGACCTCAGCCCGGTCGTGCCCCAAATTAATATTATACAAACAGGCAGTGACGGCAGTCCACATGTTGGACGCTCGCCCCGCAATATCAAATGTACAAATAAATCCAAAAAGCACTACCATTGCACACTGCTATCCACCACGACATATCCGCAACATTACAGCACAACACAGAATATCAACGCGAATGTCACGTTCGCAAACCCGTCTAAAAGAACTATAGCAATTAGACGCAATTTACCGCTCAAATGATATTCACGGTCGGAGATATAATGTAAATACTGCATACTAACAAGTTTAAAATTTTGATCGACAAAACTTCCAGAAGTGGGTCCCACGTACATCTGCTGTACAGTAACAAAAACTGGGCCCAAAAGAATATTTCCAGAAACCATAATTTATCATGTAGAAGTCCCAGAAGAAAAATTACCCACTGATTCACCAAGACGGCCGCGGATCCACGGTCAAAGCAAGGAGTTGACCGCGGTTCCGCGGCCGTACGGTCGAAACAGTGGGTCATTTTTCTGCTGTGTTCTATTAAAAGCCTGCTCAATTTTCTGGTATGCTTAAAATAATTTTTAGACAAGATTTAAAATCAACAGAAACTTTAACCCAGAAAATTGCAGTTTCGAAATTCCGTTCGATCGATATTTTAAACACGTTAGCACAACTTAGTAAAGCTTAATGGTGAGGCTCTGATACCACTGTAAGTCCATGGTAGCACCCCGGCCGTCTAACAGACGCCAAATGTGGAACAAAAACTTTTTACAAACTGGTGCTATCGTGTACTATAACCCGGATCTGCCATTAAAGCTAAACTAACAAACTACAAAGTGGGTAGAAATGTTATACCGAACGATCCGAGTCCTTCGGTCTTCAACCATCATCCCACGCTTTGTTGCGGCTGCTCCGATCTCCTGAATCATCAGTCTCCTCGTCCAGGCGACACCACGTCGACGGATCTTTAAACGGGCTCCCGCCTCTGAACCGAGGCAACTCGATCATCAAGTTTGCTAAAAGAGATGATCAAGATTGATGTAGAGAATGAGTAGAACACTTTGTCTCGTTACGTCTAATGCCATGGACGACCGGTTAATGAAGTTGCCTTTTTAAATGATATGAAATGTGAAATGAGCTATGAAATTTCATGAACCAAAACACATAAACTTTTAATCAACAACCATATCTTTTTTTACAAAGGGGATGCCTCAAATGGAGGGGAGCGGCCGGCCAATTTATCAAGAGGAGGGAGGTGAGTGTAGGAACAAGAGAGGGGGTGACCATAAGCATGAATCCTTATCACTTCATTAAAGGAAAGAATGAATCACTAATGACACCTTGCATAACAATAAATGCAACCAAATGAGTCATTAACTTAGTCATCCATTCAATTAATGCAAGTGAATGATTCATGAACCTAGTCACCATCTAGAAGCTTCTAGAACCACGACTCACCCTCGAAAAGATAAATCCGTATTAAACCGAATGTTTAATACGGCTGATAGAAAACTGGAAACTGGCAACTTCCAAAAGTGATCCTGAAACGAATTTCAGGATAACCCCGTATTAGTATAAACATACCCACATTTGTATTACGACCGAATACAAATATAACTGAGACAAAGATATTATATCTACACAGTATAATACTCGGATCCGGCTTAAACCAAAGCCAATCAGTATTATCTGCCTGAAATATGACACGTGCGAAAACGCACGTGCATTTTCCGAACCCTGCCATAAAACCATACGGCCTCTACAACGTTTTGCCCGAACTTGGAAAACTGTCTGTGGGGGACTCTAATGACTCATCAACATACTGGCACTGGGTATAACCACTAGCACGTCAGAGGTACAAGCTGTACGTAACGGTTGCCTATGTATTGATTGGAAGGGAAGCTGACGAGCGAACTCATCCAGAAACCCTACTGAGCCTGACAGTGACAATATCCGTACAGTCCGGTCCGTTCGTCTAAGAGTATCGCATATCGAGTCTAGGGGGGTGGATAAAGTCAGAGCCCTAATAACGCGACAATTCGTGTCGGTATGAAGCACATCACCTCCTAAGAAACTACTGATCCAAATCAGTAATTCTCCACTACCTCGGCCGAGGATTTCTAGTGATGGCCACCCATGCACTGTTTGACATCAACCCCTAATACCGAGAGAGACGAATCCCCGACGATCCGCTCACTGCCGCCATGTGGCTCGGGACTGTACCCAAAAAATACCTGTTTGCACGTCTCCTTTGAGCGTGGTAGGGTAGAAATCAAAGAACAGTGGGAACTCACACGAGACAAATGGCGATCTCAGGTCGACAAACTAACTTGTACACATGTCACCAGGGAACTGCTATCTGACGATATGTATAATACCAACTAGCATGTTCCCGGCAAGTCCTGTCCGGTGTACTCATAACCCAATGAGCACCTGTATACATCTTAGGTGAACCAACTGACACCAATAGCTTGTGAGACCGGCCACCGCCCCTCGTCGGGGTCTCTACTGTATACACTAGTCTAGTCTGGAGTATCGATGACCTGTCTCGAAACTCCCACGACTAGGGACACTTTAAGGATGTGCTTACAGACCCCACTTCCCACGTATATGATCGCCATCATACTGCTGGCAGTCAAGCAAGAATCCTATGGGCTCTATCAACATGCAATAGTAAACTAAAGCATGTATACGATGATAAAGACAAACCAGATAGCATACTATCATCTCGAACAAGACTGTCATATCGATATAGGTCCTCCATCAATCATTGCAATCACGTACCTGCGGTCCAATAATTGACTTAGAGGGCACTATATCCAACAGGAAGTTCTCAGGTGACATGTGTACAGGTTAGTCCTTGGACCCGAGATCGGCATTTATCTCGTGTGAGTTCCCACTGAACTTTAATCACTATCCTACCACGGCTCTACTGAGTCGTGCAAACAGGTTTTGGTTGGGTTCAGTCCCGAGCCACATGGAGGCAGTGAGCGATTGTCGGGGATTCGTCTCTCCCGGTATAGGGAGTCGATATCGCACTGTGATTCGATTGGTCAGGACCATAAGACCTTGGCCAAGACAGATGGAATTTATTAATAGGTTGATCAGTAGTTTCCTGGATTGGTCCTGAGCCACATCGGCACGACTTATCAGGTTATTAGGGTCTGACATTTATCATTCCCCTAGACTCGGTATGCGATACTCTTTGACAAAGAGACCGGACTGTGCGGATATTGTCACGGATAGGCTCAGTGGGAGTTCGGACGAGCTTGCTCGTCGGCCTTCCTTTTCGACAGGTACCTGGTAGCCGTTACGTATAGTTAGTGCCGCTAACGTGCTTGTGGTTAAAACCACTGCCAGAGTACTGTCGAGTCTTTAGAGTCCCACACAGAGGGTTTCCCTGATTCAGGCGAAATGGTGTAGTTGTCGTATTGGATACGTGTAGGGTTCGATCGATTGATGTACTTTGTACTCGGACTTTCGATCGGACAGTTGGTAATAGTAGCCGGCTAGGGTTTGAGCCGGATTATTAAATCAGGTATTGATTTGCTAATTTACATATATGTATTTTGATATGTATATTCTAGTATTACGTTCTTCGTGTTATTCTATCTCTTTGGGCGTTCGGATTTTTATCTGATTGTCGGTTTATATGTACAGCAGACTGAAATCCGTATTTATTACAGATTTCCTTCTAGAAGGTGGCCACCTCATTTAGTATTTTCCATTTATTTCATAAATGGAAATGAGGTGTAAAGTGAGAGGAATGGGAGGAATGGAAATGACCATGCTTCAATAGTGAACAAATGAATTTATAATTCATTTGTAGTTACTATTGAAGCATGGTTGTGGATTTTTTATTCTAAAAATTCATATACAAAACATTGATATTGATTTTCTCTCTCCAAGGATGCTTCATAATTTCTTGAGCTTTCATTCCTCTATTTCTCTCTAGCCTCCTCCACCTTCATCTTCTTCCTCTTCACCACCTTCTCATGAGTTGAGAATCAAGTGAAGAGGTAAGAAAGAGATAGCTTGACACTTAGAACTCTAAACTACACCCTAGATTACTTGGTTTAGCAAACCAAGTTCTCTAGTTGTTCCTTTTGTTATATAGTTAGGAGCTAGAGCCATGGATCATACTCCCCGGGTGGATCATCTACGACAAAAGGAAGCCGGAGAACAAGCTCGATCCCGGATGACCGATGGAGCCGGAGATGGTGATTGAACAAGTTCAAGGAGGCCACTTGGAGCATATGATGAAGAACGAAGACCTAAGGACTCAAACATCTTGGTATAACCCTTCATCATAGTAGATAGCTCTTCTATCTTTGCTAGTTAGTTTTATGGTAAAGATCCGGATTTCGAGTTATCTTTGCGCCCCTTTTTAAAACCTTAGAAAAAATTTTGTTCCGCAAACCGCCTCGTTTGGAGGCTCGGGCGTGAGTATAACCCAACATGGTATCAGAGCCATGCCATAAAACCTATACTAGCTTGTTTAAACGTGTTTAGAATAAGGATCGACCGAATTTTTCAAAAACCGCATTTCCATTCATGGGTTTTTTGTCGATTTTTAAATGTGCTCGAAAAATCAATTTTATGGTCTCAGAAAATCATGGAGGCTTTTTTAAGAACCCACAAGAAATTTGAGCCCCTGAACCCATACTTTCACCGCGGAACCGCCGCATAATGCCACACTTGGCCGCGGTTCCGCTGCAGTATATGGGCCTCTTGGCCACAAATTTCTTCTGGGCCTCTAAATTGTTGGGATTGTGGTTTCTGGATAATTATTTTTGGGCCCAGATTTGTTACAGTGTTGGTTTAATACTTGGGGCCCATTTGGAAAGTTTAGTCGATCGTAATTTTAAAATACGTATTTTATTTTCAGTACATTCACTTTTATCTGTGACCGGGAATGTCACTCGATCGGTAAAACTCGTCTGATTGCTATATGTTCCTTTAGACGAGTTTTACGAACATGACATTCGCGTTGATGTTGTGTGATTGTGCTGTGATTGTGGTTGGATTGTCGTGGTGGATAGAGTGTGGTGCAATATTAGAAATACAGTTTATAATTCATTTGTACATTTGTTATTGCGGGGCGAGCGTCCGACATGTGGACTGCCGTCTTTGCCGTTTGTATATTATTTTGGGGCACGACCGGGCTGAGGTCGATGTCACTGGTTGTATATATATATATATATATATATATATATATATATATATATATATATATATTGTACTAGGATTACCCCACGATGGGGTGCACGAATAGCCGGGTACTATAAGGCAACAAGCCCGCATCTCAAGGTGCTGAGACGGAGGGGGCTTCATTCTAGAATTGGCCGGCTATTCGCCGCACTCGTAGGGGGTACAGGTTTTCATTGCACAGGCTATCCACACGACCGGGAACGTCGGGTTTTATTTGCGGCTCAAATGAAACCCGGGGCTCCAAGATTATCCACCATTCTGTATTGTTATATGTGATGTTGTTTATTATCATGCGTGGGACGAATGTTATATATATACTTATATATATACTAGTAGATGTTGTATATGTTTTGCACCCGCGCTAGTCCAGCCCCCGCTCTGTCGTTAGTTAAGTAACCTAACGGGTGATGACGGTGCCCCGTGGCGAATGCGGATGGCATATACGTACATTTTATTTTCGTTCTTTTCTGGTGTGATAGGTTACAAATTGATGGGACCACATTAATTTTAATGCAAGATAAAAAACCTAAAAAGATGTTGTTGGAACCAGATTTTAAAAACTGACATTACAGACGTTCTCATTTGCTTTGCACAGTGATATCCAGTTTGGAATATCCAGCATCTCATTCGACGAGGCAAGGGGCAAGATCCCTTCACCTGGGGTAATAACTTCACTATAGACGATTATTTTTGCTTTGCACAGTGGTATTTAGTTTTGAATATCCTGCACCTCATTCGACGAGGAAAGAGCCGAGATCCCTTCACAGGGAGTGACCTCTATAGCAAAAGTTTTCGCCACTATATATTTACAAAACTACTCAGGTTCCTTCAATGATATCATGTTCATTACGTTAACGGGTTTTTCGCCAAAAACCCAGCCGTAGCCCTCCATCATTTCTTATAAGTTATACTTAGTATTCGTGCTGTGTTTGTTGACTGTGTCAAGGCGCAGTGAACGGTAGCTGAGTATTGCTTATTTATGGCATACAATGCGATTGGTTAGGACAGTCGTGTAACCTTGTTGACTGTGTCAAGGGTTATGCGGGTGGGTTTAATGCAATCAAGATAATGACGGGTTGAAATTGACTAGGACTCTTTGATTTGTTGACTGTGTCAAGGTCACTTAGGTCTTAGGGGAAAAAACCACATCGGGAGTTTCAAACATACAGGAAACTTGCAGATTTTAGCATACCTTCTAGAGTGTGGTGACTAGAGTGGATTCCATCTAGTACATCACACAATGATAGTTGGATCCCGATCCCACTGATGAGTAGGATTACTCTCGGGAGATTATCACACTTAACAATCAATGCTATAAACCAAGTAGGTGTCTAGAAAGGTGTTAACGGGGCTACGCCTCCAGGGAAAAGAGGTTATATAATTAAGGAACTTCGTGAAAGCGTTGGAAAACCTCCCTCGAAGTACCAACACCGGCCTGGCTGAAAGGTTAAGCAAGTATTGTGACGTGCGATTAATCCTGACTAGTTCTTCTTTTAGATTTTGAAGAAGAATTTGAGGAAACAGTGGGAGCCATCCTGATTAGATAAATTAATAAACCAATCTAATATTGCAAGAGCGCACGCTGAGTGTTTTCCCCCTCTCTCTCTCCAGGTAGCAACCATTTCACCCTAATCAAGATAATAAAATGTATCGCTTGACCTATCCGAATTCTTATTCGGGGCTGGGGAATGTCAGTTCTGTTAGTTATATGTATGCCCTAGAGGCTATTACTGTACATATGATGTATATTGTAATGGATGCTTGGACATATATAGGGAGGACTTTCTTGCTCGACATGATAGTATGTTATCTGGTTGTACTTTATCTTAACATGTACTCTGATTGTCTCTATGTTACATATTGATAAAGCCCTTATGATATGTACTCGACTACTGGGACTATGATGAGATCATACTAGTGGGGCCACGGTAGTTGACGAGTACATCCTATAACTGTTCCTAGTTGAGGGTGTATCGAGACAGGGCATCGATACACCAGAGTAGACTAGCGTATACGCATCTTGACCCATATGATGGGCGATGGATGATCCCATATCCATCGGTGTTTGACATCACGGATGGTGTACGGGTACTCAGTAGAGAATGGGTACACTGGACGGACTCGCCGAGAACTCCCAGATGGTATTATACCTCACGTCAGATGGCAGTTCTCCGGTGACACTGGTACAGGTTAGTCTGTAGACCCGAGATCATTATAGAGTCTTGTGTGATTCCCACTGTGCTTTGATTTCCATCATACCACATCCAAGAGGGCGTGCAAAAAGATGGCTTTTGGGTACAGTCCCGAATCACATGGAGGCAATGAGCGATAGGAGGGGATTCGTCGCTCCCGGTATAGGGAGTTGATGTTGTGCTGTGTTCGATTTGCTATAACTGGAAATCCCTCTCCTGGGTTGCTGAGATTTACTGGTAAGTGTTATCAGTAATTTCTCGAACTGTTATAGACCTCATATAGACACGACTTATCAACCTACTGGGGTCTGACATTTACCACCCCTAGGCGAGATATGCGACATATCAGACGAGGAGACCGGACTGTACTGGATTGTTACTGATTGGATTCGCAGAAGTATGTACAGGCTTGCCTGTTGATCTTCTGATCGCTACCTGGGTGGCTGTTACGTTTAGCTGACCGCTTGCAGCTTGTGGGTGTTTGATATGATCATCACCTACTGCCGGCGTATTGACGATTCTTTAGAGTCATACATAAAGGTTTCTTGACTCAGGCAAAACGCAGTAGGGGCACATATGTGATATGTGCAGGACCGAGGATAATGCGATATGAGATACCGTATTATATTCTCGCATTATTTTGATATGAGCCGGATCATCGGATCAAGTGTTGATTCGATGAATCGGTACACGATATATTAGTCGGTTATATTTGATATAGCCGGATTGTCGGATCAAGTGTTGATTCGATAATTTAATGTATAATAATATATATGATATATTGCATTACATTATATAATATTGGCTCGCTTTATTGATTCATTTTCTCACCGGATAATATATTGATATATATGCGATATATGTTAATTGTATTATTTTCTTTTGTTACAAAATATATTATATATGTGATATATAATATTGTAACAAGATATGATTACTAATGCAACATGTTTAGTGGAGATTAAACAAGGTGAGAGTTTGATTTGGGTTAGTTCTTTCTTGATGCTTCTAGAAGGTTTTATTTTGTTTTGAGCTAAGATATTATGGTTGATATTTTGTAGTGACTCATTCTTAACCCAACCCAAACCCTTAGCCCTAGTTAAATCTCTACAAGTGTTAGCCTTGTCATAGTTAACCATAGTTGCATTATTAATCATTATGATCTTTTCATTATTCATCACAAAAGGATTTAATTCAATTATTCTTCTTCTTCTTCTTGCTTGAGCTTTCAGAAAGCTTTCTAGGTTTTGAGTTTTGTGATGATTAGTGTGAGAATTTGAAAATAAAAGAGAGCAAAAATACTACTTAATCATCCTAATCTATCCTAACCATTTAGATTAGTGTGTTCACTTCATTTGAGAGTGAGAGCTTGTGTTTAAGAAACTTCAAGGTAGATCATCTTAGTTATCGAAGATCGGAAGCAAGTTTGCATCATTCTCTTCGTGGAGCCTCTTTAGAGTCCGGATTCTTGATGATCGCAGCGAATGGACCTCAACACGGAGCTTATGAAGTGAAGGACCGTACTACAATGGTTGTAATCCCAAACTCTTAGATGTTAAAGTGTTTAACATGCTTTATTTCACCTAATCTCTAGTTCAAAGACCTTGGTTAGGGTTGTTCGGCACGGCTAAAATTTAAATCGGGCATGGTTGATGCCTTGTAGAACCTTATTAGAGTGCCTAGTAACCCTACAGTGGTATCAGAGCCAAGCTAGAGCTTTAGGCGAAGTCTAAACGAATTTTACAGTCCGATCAAACTCCGAATACCCGTAAAACCCTAGTTTCTGGAAATTTTTCAAAAAGTTAATTTTTTCATATTAAAAATACTCAAAAAAATCAGCAGGGAATTCTATGGAACTGTGTGAAAAACGACAACGTAATTCGCCCAAGGCGCCGCGGAACCGCGATATGAGCATGGGTCGCGCGGCGGTTCCGCGGCCGTACAGTGAAATCATTGTTTGCTTTTTGCACAGTAAAGTCCCTATGTATTTCCTGATGCTTCTGGGTATTTTTAATTCTACTCAAGTGTTGAGTTTTCTGGGTTGTATTGGGAGCTCGTTGATTCGATCGGAAAGTATAACTTCGTTTAGTTTGTCTGGGTAATTTTTAGAACGTGTTAAAAAGTTCGAACGGATATCAATAACTCACTTTTTTCCCCTGCCGGAAAATTTCCAAGTGTTGGATTTTTCCGTAGTTTAAGAACGTTCTAAGTTGTGCAAGTAATGCAGTGGACCCTCTAGAAGACAACAAACCTTAACTCGATTATGTGACCGTCTGAACCGCCTCTAAACTTTAGGATTTGGGGCAGTACGGCGTGCCACAGGTGAGGCGTTGGCTTGACCCTTCTACGGCTGGACCATTGGTACTGTGGCATGTGATGGATGTTTTTAAACTAATTTCAAATGTTGAGAACCATTTGGGAAATCTTAGGTGTTTGATTATTCGATCGGAAAGTTTAACATTGTCTATTTATCTGGAATGTGATACAATATTTGGAACCCACAAGTAGTTATGAGATAACTAATTTGAATGTTGTAAATCTAGCAGTTCAGTCTCAGATGATCGGTTGCCACGGAATTTTGATGTGATCAAAAGTCCGTCGCAATCACGTAGCATACGCGGATACTCTCCGGGTAAACTTAATAGACAGCCATGCCCCATAGCCCCGACCAAGTGACTGTAGGAGAACCCCGTTGCCAAAAGCATCCATTCGGGTGCTCGCGGCAGCGGTGTTCTGCCTTAGTGCACTTCGTCGACGGCATCCTGGGGTACGGCCGCCTACTAAAGTTTGCGACGAGCATTCGATCAGGATGTCGGGAATCTTGTTGAATTGCCCGACTTGATATTGAAAAGAGTTTTCGATAATGAGACTAAAATGCGGGGTTTATAATTGTTAGGCATGAGATGTCTAAGGAATTCATTTGGTTAGGCATGCGATGTCTATAAAGGTTGCGGATTCCAACTGTTGTAGTTTTACACTTTCTTTTCTGCGACCGTAAGTGTAGTATGTAGTTGTATCGCCGGTTTTCGTTGCTATACATCGACGACAATCGGTGTATTCATACTTACTTACGTTGATGATATGTGATGTTATGTGTTGCTGTGATATGTTATATTGGATCGTCGTGTTTGAATAGCCGGGGGTTTTTTGTGAGATGAGAGTTTTTCATTTTCATTCATGTAAAATTCATTTGTATGTAATATTCTTTTATTGGGGCACTTCTGGGCTGAGGATGATGTCACCATTGTATATTATTTACTTTTCCACATTAGGTAGACCCAAGGAGGGGAGCACAAGTGACCGAGTTCTAGGGTCCAGTGGGAGACCATCTCGAGGAGTCGAGACCGGGTCTCTTAACCCTAGAATTGGCAGTGTTGCTTGCCGCTCTCGTAGGGGTCTAGGGATGTGGGTTTGGCTATTCATCGCGACCGTGGAATCCGTGTTTTATATAGGCTCGTATTAAAAACACGGACCTCCTAGTATATCCAATATTTCATATATGTTCTTCTGCTGCAATGTTCTGTGATGAGATCATATTACTGCCTGAGACGAACGTTTATATTATATATATGAGATATATATTATATATTGTTGATTTCGTTTCATATCTGATGCTTGTGAAGCATATTAAAATGGGACTTCATTAATGAGATTAATGAAATAAAAGAAACCTAATGATGTTGTAGAAACTTGTTTAAAAACTGGTAGCTCTAGTTCTTGCTTAGCATAGCGGTGTTCCTTGTAGAACATCCAGCACCTTATTCGATAAGGAAAGAGCCGAGATCCTTTCACCGGAAGTGACCTCTTTAGTGAAACTAGCAGATGCTACAAACTCGGTTTGTCTTTTGATTGCTTCTATAGTTTTTGCTTTGCACAGCGGTATTTGTGAAATATCCTGCACCTTATTCGATGATGAAAGAGCCGACGATCCCTTCACCGGAAGTGACCTCTTTAGCAAAATTAGAAAAGGCCTAAAAAGACACTCCATTTAAAATCACTCGATTCTACGATGATATCAAGTTCATTACGCAAAAGGTTTTCTTAAAAACCTGTCGTAACCCTCCGTCATTTTAGGAAGTAGAGTACTTAGTATTCGTGCTGTGTTTGTTGACCTTAGTTAAGACATAGTGTACGGTAGCTAAGTGATGTCTTCCTATATAGCATATGATGCGATTAGTTAGGACAGTCATGTGACTTTGTTGACCTTAGTTAAGGGTCATGTAAGTGGGTCTAATTAATCAAGAAATGACGGGTAGAACTTGACTAGTGCTTATGATTTGTTGACCATAGTTAAGGTCATAAGTCACCAGGGGTAAAATATTATTGGGAATTTCAAGTGTTGAAATTTGCAATGAGATTGCATACCTTCTATGAGATAGTTGGATCCCGATACCCACTGCGAGTAAGAGTTACTCCTGGAAGAGTTTTACACATTACAATTAGCCGATCAAGTAGGTGTCTAGAAAGGTGTCAATGGGGTTACGCCCCTGGGAAAACGAGGTTTACTTTTAATTAGGTCCGTGCGAAAGCACGGGGAACCTCCCTCAAACTACCGGCACTGGCCTGGATGAAAGATTGGCGAACTTGTAGCGTGTAATTAATCCTGGCTAATCTTTCCTTTTAGAGTTTGAAGGAAGATTTGACTAAAACAGTGGGAGACATCCTGATTAGATATATTAATAACCAATCTAATTTTGCAAGAGCATACGCTGAGTGTTTTCTTCTCTCTCTCCAGGTAGCGACCATGTCACGCCTTAATCAAGATAATAATACGGATGAATTGACCGAACCCGCTTGTTATACTGAGCTGGGGAACGTTGGTCCCGCTCTAACATATAAATGTTATAAGCCAGAGCAGAAAATAGGGGATTATCAGAATTCCCGTGCCGCCCAAAAGAAGAAAGTGCATGCTGATGCATCTTCTTCGGGTGTGTTCATTACACATAACTGTTTCTCAATATCCTTTACGTCCTGAGTATTTGATACCGGATCAGGATCCCACATATATAATTTGTTACATGGGCTACAGATAGGTAGAGGACTGAGAACGGGTGATAAGTTTCATGAGATAGAAATGGTGCAAGTGTTGCAGCCAAGTCTGTTGGTATGTTGCAGCCAAGTCTGTTGGTAGTTATCACCCTGTATTAACAAATACATTAATTCTGAACGAATGTTATTAGATACCGAACCTGATATACAACATCATATCAGTCTCTTTATTAGTAAAGAAGGATATAATTTTGTATTGTTGGATAATGTTTTGAACATTTCCTATATCAAGAGTTGATCGGTTCAGGCACGTTATCTAAAAGCATTGACGTTCTAAATAAAACTACAGTTCTTAGTATACAGAACACACACAAGAGGAAGAGTTCAGAAATGAACAAATCCTTCTTGAGGTATTGTAGACTAGGTCATATCAATATGAACCGACTAGCTAAAGTTACATTTAGATGCATATTTAAATCTGTTTGAATTTAAATCTTGTGAAACTTGCCGGTCATGTCACAAAGATAAAATGAACACAGCTCTGTTTATTGGAAACAGAGAAAGAGTTAGTGAACTCTTGGGATTGATACATGATGATGTATGAGGTCCCCTGTCTACACATGCCCAGACCGGTTCTTTATACTTCGTTACATTCACTGTTTATCTCTCAAGATTCAGACATATGTTCCTGTTGAAACATAAGTTTGAACCTATTGAGATATTCACAGAATATAAGTTAGAAGCAGAGAACCAAAAACGGGTATAAGTATTATGTCCTTTGATGAGATCAAGGAGGAGAATACTTAAGCATGGAGATTCCTGGACTATTCTAAAGGAGAATGAGATTCTCTCTCAGCATCACTCCTCCGTATACACCATAGAACGATGGTATATCGGGGCGGAGCAATAGCACCCTATGTGATATGGTGTGCTCTATGATGAGTACTACTGAGTTTTCTATTTCCTTTTGGGAGTTATGCACTTGAGAAGCTGCATACCTATTGAATAGGGTTCAAATCAAATCAGTTGCCTACCACTTCATATGTGATATGGAAAGGGAAGAGCCCATATCTTAAGTTTGTTAAGGTTTGGGGTTGTCCGTCCTATGTCTAAAAAGCAAAATCCGGACAAGCTCGAGGCAAAGTCAGATCTGTAGAAGTTTGTTGGATATCCCAAGCATACTCAAGGGAATATCTTCTACCTAACCGAGGAACAAAAGATATTTTGTTTCTCAACATGCCACCTTTGTGAAAGGGAATTTCTTGTGGAAAAATTAGTGGTCGTGAGGTAGAACTGAAAGGAGTTCCAGCTATAAAAACTACAGCAGATGATTTGGTAGAACCAAAGGATTCAATAGATTCTAACGAACCTCAGCCTCTCCGCTGATCTAGTAGGGTTCCTCACCCACCTGAGAGATACTTCAGTTTCTCTATGACAGTGGGAGTGAGGATTGCATCATGAGATGATGACCTAACTATTTTCGAGCTGGCCTTCAGGAGTGGGACTTTGTAAGAATGGTTGGATGCTTAGCGATCTGAGATGGAATCCTTATACACAAACAAAGTATGGACTTTGGTTGCTTTATCTAAAGGGTTAAATCCCCATCAGGAGCAAGTATATCTTGAGAAGATTACTTGGTGTACATGGAAAAGTTGAGACTTTCAAAGCTATGCTTAAGTCCATCCAGATCCTACTTGCCACTGCTACATACCATGACTATGATATCTGGTGGTTGGGTGTCATGACCGCTTTTCTAAATGATGTTTTGGAAGTGAGCGTCTATAAGTACACAGCCAGAGGGCCTCGTAAACAGTGGGAGAAGCAGAAACGTGTGCAAGTTGTTTTATGCGATAAAGCAGGCATCGCGGAGTTGGAACGTCTGTTTTGATGTAATAGTCAAAGAGTTTGACTTCATCAAAATGGTAGATGAACCTTGTATATACAAAAAGGTAGTAGGGAGTATGGTGGTGATCCTCGTAGAGTACATGGATGACATACTCTTGATAGGGAAGGAGTTTCCTATGCTACGCTCGGTCAATCTCCTCTTATTATAAGGATTATCCATATAGGATCAAGGTGATACCTCCTAAATCCTGGCTTTCGGATCTATGAGATAGATCTAATTGGATGTTAGGATTCTCATTAATTATAGTGAGATGGTGTCAATCGATCCTGAGGAGAATCACTGGAAAGTTTCTAGGGTGATAAGGACGACTGAATGTCAGTCGCAGGCATTGTCTTTACCCTCAGTGGAGGGACGGTATGTTGGAAGAGTTCCAAGCTAGATACCGTGACATACTAGACGATTAAAGGCAAGATACATCATTACCAAGGATGCTACCAAAGAGGCAGTCTTGATATATATAAATTCATGAGATGAACTTCGTTCCTACTATTGTGTGACAATGGAGTTGTGGGTTTAGCCAAGGAACTACCGTCCCATCAGAAATCCAGATATAATTCTTAGGCAGTATCACCTGATCATGGAGATGGTTGATCTCCAGGGAGATCAAGGTTAGGAAAGTAGACACAGAGGACAACAGCGCGGATCCACTCACAAAGGCCTTTTTCCCAGTAGAGATTTTTATGGGATGGTTGAGTATGAGATACTTCAACCACAGCTAATTGTTGAGTATATGATACCACAACAGATGGCCCTAGTGCAAGTGAGAGATTGTTAGTTATATGTATGCCCTAGAGGCCATTGCTGTACATATGATGTATATTATAATGGATGCTTGGACATATATAGGGAGGACTTTCTTGCTCGACATGATAGTATGCTATCTGGTTGTACTTTATCTTAACATGTACTCTGATTGTCTCTATGTTACATGTTGATAAAGCCTTTAGGATATGTACTCGACTACTGGGACTATGATGAGATCATACTAGTGGGGCCACGGTAGTCGACGAGTACATCCTATAACTGTTCCTAGTCGAGGGTGTATCGAGACAGGTCATCGATACACCAGAGTAGACTAGCGTATACGCATCTTGACCCATATGATGGGCGATGGATGATCCCATATCCATCGCTGTTTGACATCAAGGATGGTATACGGGTGCTCAGTAGAGACTGGGTACACTGGACGGACTCGCCGAGAACTCCCAGATGGTATTATACCTCATGTCAGATGGCAGTTCTCCGGTGACACTGGTACAGGTTAGTCTGTAGACCCGAGATCGTCATAGAGTCTTTTGTGATTCCCACCGTGCTTTGATTTCTATCATACCACATCCAAGAGGGCGTGCAAAAAGGTGGCTTTTGGGTACAGTCCCGAATCACATGGAGGCAATGAGCGATAGGAGGGGATTCGTCTCTCTCGGTATAGGGAGTTGATATTGTGCTATGTTCGATTGGATATAACTGGAAATCCCTGGCCAGGGTTGCTGAGATTTACTGGTAAGTGTTATCAGTAGTTTCTCAAACTGTTATAGACCTCATATCGACACGACTTATCAAGATACTGGGGTCTGATGTTTACCACCCCTAGGCGAGATATGCGACATATCAGACGACGAGACCGGACTGTACGGGAGTGTTACTGATTGGATTCGCAGGAGTATGTACAGGCTTGCTTGTTGATCTTCTGATCGCTCAATACCTGGGTGGCTGTTACGTTTAGCTGACCGCTTGCATCTTGTGGGTGTTTGATATGATCATCACCTACAGCCGGCGTATTGACAGTTCTTTAGAGTCCTACACAGAGGTTTCTTGACTCAGGCAAAACGGAGTAGGGGCACATATGTGATATGTGCAGGACCGAGGATAATGCGATATGAGATACCATATTATATTCTCGCGTTATTTTGATATGAGCCGGATCATCGGATCAAGTGTTGATTCGATGAATCGGTACATGATATATTAATCAGTTATATTCGATATAGCCGGATTGTCGGATCAAGTGTTGATTCGATAATTTAATGTATAATAATATATATGATATATTGCATTACATTATCTAATATTGGCTCGCTTTATTGATTCATTTTCTCACCGGATAATACATTGATATATATGCGATATATGTTAATTGTATTATTTTCTTTTGTTACAAAATATATTATATATGTGATATATAATATTGTAACATGATATGATTACTAATGCAACATATTTAGTGGAGATTAAACAAGGTGAGGGTTTGATTTGGGTTAGTTCTTTCTTGATGCTTCTAGAAGGTTTTATTTTGTTTTGAGCTAAGATATTATGGTTGATATTTTGTAGTGGCTCATTTTTAACCCAACCCAAACCCTTAGCCCTAGTTAAATATCTACAAGTGTTAGCCTTGTCATAGTTAACCATGGTTGCATTATTAATCATTATGATCTTTTCATTATTCATCACAAAAGGATTTAATTCAATTATTCTTCTTCTTCTTCTTCTTGCTTGAGCTTTGAGAAAGCTTTCTAGGTTTTGAGTTTTGTGATGATTAGTGTGAGAATTTGAAAATAAAAGAGAGAACAAATACTACTTCATCATCCTAATCTATCCTAGCCATTTAGATTTGGGTGTTCACTTCATTTGAGAGTGAGAGCTTGTGTTTAAGAAACTTCAAGGTAGATTATCTTAGTTATCGAAGATCGGAAGCAAATTTGCATCATTCTCTTCGTGGAGCCTCTCTAGAGTCCGGATTCTTAATGATCGCAGTGAAGGGACATCAACACGGAGCTTATGAAGTGAAGGACCGTACTACAATGGTTGTAATCCCAAACTCTTAGATGTTAAAGTGTTTAACATGCTTTGTTTCGCCTAATCTCTAGTTTAAAGATCTTGGTTAGGGTTGTTCGGCACGGCTAAAATTTAAATCGGGCATGGTTGATGCCTTGTAGAACCTTATTAGAGTGCCTAGTAACCCTACAAGTTCGGCTCTAACTTATGACAACTGTCATAAGTATGAGCATGGGAAAGAGGAAAGTTTGAATTCTTTGACAAACCTATCGAAGAAGAAACATACTGTTGCGTCTTCTTCAGGTGTTCTTGTTATTGAGAACTGTTTTTCGGTCAGTCCTACCTCCTGGGTACTCGATACCGGATCAGGATCTCATATCTTTGATATATTGCAGGGACTGAGAAAAAGTAGGATAGTTGGACCTGGTGATATGTCCCTCGGAGTGGGGAATGGAGCACAAGTTAATGCTGCTGCCGTCGGTGAATATCACCTAGTATTGCCAAATAGCAATACTATGATTTTGAACAATTGCTACTATGTGCCTTCCATGCTTTGCAACATCATATCAGTTTCCTTACTTGATAAAGATGGATATAACTTTGTTCTTGATAGAAATATCTTGAACATTTACCTTGATAAGGCATTGGTTGCAGAAGGTACACTGTGTAATGGTATCTATGTTCTAAATCAGAACACCGTTCTCAATGTACAAAACACACCCCAGAGGAAGAGTTCAGATACGAACGAATCCTACTTGTGGCATTGTAGACTTGGTCATATCGGAAAGAAAAGACTGAGTAAGTTGCATAAAGATGGATTTTTGGATACGTTCGAGTTTTCATCTTATGAAACTTGTCAATCTTATCTCAAAGGAAAGATGACCAAATCTCCGTTCACCGGACATGGAGAAAGAGCAACAGAGCTCTTGGGGCTCATACACAGTGATGTATGTGGTCCAATGTCTATACATGAAGGGGTGAGTTCTCGTACATCATCACATTCACTGACGGTCTCTCTAGGTTCGGATATGTGTATCTTTTGAAACAAAAATCTGAAACTTTTGAGAAATTCAAAGAATTCAGAAACGAAGTAGAGAACCAGACTGGCAAAAGTATCAATATCCTCCGATCTGATAGAGGAGGGGAGTACTTAAGCACGGAATTCCTAGATTACTTAAAAAAGAATAGAATTCTCTCTCAACTTACTTTTCCGTATACACCACAGAACAACGGTGTATCAGAGCGGAGGAATCGTACCCTATTGGATATGGTTCGCTCCATGATGAGTAGCGCTGAGTTACCTCTTTCATTCTGGGCATATGCACTTCAAACAGCAGCACATCTTTTGAATCAAGTTCCATCCAAATCCGTGCCTAAAACTCCATACGAAATATGGAGTGGTAAGAGTTTTTATCTTAAACGTATTAAGATTTGGGGTTGCCCAGCTTATGTCAAAAAGAAGAACCTAGACAAACTTGAGGCACGGTCAGTTTTGTGTAAGTTTGTGGGATACCCAAAAGATTCTAATGGGTATCTATTCTACCATGCAGAGGAACAGAAGATTATTGTTTCCAGGAACGCCACATTTTTGGAAAAAGAATTTCTTGTTAAATATATTAGTGGCAGCACGGTAGAACTGGATGAAATTCCAGAGACACAAACTATAACTGAAGATTTGGTGGAACCGCTAGATTCAGTTAAACCCGACGAACCTCAGCCACTCCGCAGATCTAGTAGGATTTCTCATTCGCTCGAGAGATACTACGGTTTTCTCATAGAAGGGGATCGAGAGGATTGCATCTTGGAAGAAGATGATCCTACTAGTTTCAGGCAGGCCATTATCAGTAGGGACTCTGATAAGTGGCTGGATGCTATGCAATCTGAAATGGAGTCCATGTACACCAATAAAGTGTGGACCCTGGAAGTTGCTCCACCGGGGGTAAAACCCGTTGGATGCAAATGGATCTACAAGAAGAAACTTGGTATAGATGGGCAGGTGGAAACCTATAAGGCTAGACTCGTTGCAAAAGGTTTTCGTCAAAGACCAGGAGTGGACTATGACAAAACTTTTTCTCCAGTGGCTATGCTCAAATCCATTAGGATCCTTTTTGCCATTGCCGCCTTCCATGACTACGAGATCTGGCAGATGGACGTAAAAACGGCTTTTCTAAACGGAAGTTTAGAAGAGTGCGTTTATATGGACTAGCCGGAAGGTTTTGTAGATAGTGGGAGCAGCGGAAAAGTGTGCAAGTTGCTCAAATCCATTTATGGATTGAAGAAAGCATCGCGGAGCTGGAACATCTGTTTTGATGAGACAATCAAAGACTTTGACTTCATCAAAAACGAAGACGGGCCATGTATTTATAAGAAGATTGTAGGACGAACTGTCGTATTCCTAGTCTTGTACGTGGACGGCATTCTTTTGATAGGAAATGACATTCCTATACTACAATCGGTCAAGCTATTCTTATCACAAAGGTTCTCTATGAAAGACTTAAGTGATGCCTCGTACATTCTGGGGATTAAGATCTTCAGAGATAGATCCAAGCGACTACTGGGACTTTCACAGTCCAGGAACATAGAGACCGTACTAAATAGATTTAGTATGGAAGATTCCAAGCACGGTAACATACCCGCATTGCACGGAATCACCCTCTCCAAAGAGATGTCTCCCAAGACTGACGAGGAGAGGATTCGCATGAGCACTATACCCTACGCTTCGGCGGTAGGATCTATAATGTATGCGATGCTATGTACAAGACCAGATGTAGCTTACGCGCTGAGCGTGGTAAGCCGGTATCAGTCAGACCTAGGTGAGGACCACTGGACAGCAGTAAAGAACATTCTCAAGTACCTGAGAAGGACTAAGGAGATGTTCCTGATTTATGGTAATGGAGACCTCAGGGTCGAGTCCTTTACCGACTCAAGCTTCCAGAGTGACGAGGATGACAGCAAGTCTGTCTCGGGTTTTGTGTTTACCCTCAACGGAGGGGCGGTGTGTTAGAAGAGTTCCAAACAGGATACCGTCGTAGACTCGACGATGGAGGCTAAATACATTGCTGCAAGCCATGCCGCAAAAGAGGCGATCTGGATAAAGAAGTTCATAGTCGAACTTCAGGTGGTTCCGTCCATTGTTGATCCAATACCAGTGTATTGTGACAATAATGGGGCTATAGCTTTAGCGAAGGAACCATGGTCCTATCAGAAATCCAGGCACATCTTAAGGCGGTATCATCTGATCAGGGAGATCATAGATCGCCAGGAGATCGAGGTCCGGAGAGTGGATACGAAGGACAACACGGCGGATCCATTTACAAAGGCCCCCCCTCAAGCACAGTTCGAGCTATACTTTTTGGGATGTTGGGTATGCGATACGCCAGCAGCTGGCCTTAGAGCAGACGTTGGGTATTCGGTACGCCAATCACTGGCCTTTAGCGCAAGTGGGAGATTGTTGGATGTATATGCCCTAGAGGCCTGTTCATACCAGAATATTGCATTTTATACCGCCCATTCTTACGCTCATTTGTTTATAGGCAGGTGCTTTTAATCAGTGTTTGCTACATATTTGCAGGATACTGGTTCTCAGCTTTAAACAGTGAAATTCATGGAAAAGTACGACAAATTCCGGATTACTGCCAACCACAGATAAAACATGGGTCTCCACTCTCTATCCGTATGTTTCCACACACCAGTTTAAGAGACAAAATGGCAAATCGATATCATTTTCATGCACAAAGCTCAATGTCAACACAAGATCCAACATATCTACGCGGAGCTCGAGGAAATCATGGCAAAAGATCCACATCACATCACCTTTTGATCTACTGAAATTCTGGAAGAAATGTGAAGAGCTTCTGAGAAACAACATATACCACACTGAAGAGTACTGAAAACCAGGAAAACTCACCAAAGCAAATGACTCCTCTTTATGGCCGCGGTTCCGTGGCATAAGCATGCTTAGGCCGCGGATCCGCGGCCATGTGGGCCCCTCAATTGTTTATTTTTCAGGGGTAGTTTGGGAACTTCATCTTGGGTCAGAATTTGGCCCTAGGGTTTCAGCACGCTGCCTATAAATATCCCAGAACTTGCCAAGCCATGGATGTTCTTTTTCATGCCCACTTTTTGTTAGTTTTTAGTTTAACTTCTTCTTCTTCTTCATCTTTCCTCCATTAAATTGTTGTGAGAGCTTTTGAGTGGATGTTAAATGAAGATGAGGGTTATTTTGTATCATTCTTTTGCTTAGCTTCCCCCTTGAGCTCTCTACTTTAACTTGATCTTGCAACATCTTAAGTGAGCTTGCAAGTTTAAGCTTTGGTCATTGATCTTAAGGGGTTGTATCATTTTGTTCTCTCTTTTGTGCTTCATTCTCTATGAGTTCTTTGCCTTTTCTTGATCTTGCAACCTCTTAATTGAGCTTGCAAGTTTAAGATTTGGTTATTGAACCCATGTCTTGTTTTGGGTTCTATGGTTCCTAGTTTCATTTCTTGCTCATTTATTTTCTTGCACTTAAATTCCATGCACTTTTAATTACTTGCTTGTAATCTTTTCTTTTCTTTGTTTATCTTTTCTTTTGCTCTTTTTGGTTCGTTTTGTGAATGGTTGTAAATTGCTGTTGTTAAGAATAAATATAACATTGTAAGTTAAGGTTTCATTCCTCATTTCCTTTTCCCGTTATTTTCCTTTGAACTCCGCCCAAACATTACGCAAGCGCTCCGTTAGGCACCCTACCCTACCAAAGTAACGGTGACTCCTAACCGCGACCGGTTGCATTCGGTTTGGCCGGAGGCGAAAGCAAGAGACAAGAACGGAAGGACAAGGGTAAATAAGTCGGATTCCACAAATACCATGCTTAAATCCCCTAATCCACGTTGTTGCCGATTGCTCTAGCTTCAATTGGTCAAGACTCGGCTCAAAAGTTTTGAGTGCGGATTTCCTTAGCTTACACTTTCGTATCTTTTTCTTAACAACTTTATACTTGCATATAACACTTAGGATAGAATTGAACAAAATATACACATTCTTTATTGACTCGTCTAAAACTCGAACGGACATACAACCATCTCCCTGTGGATCGACCCGTGCTCAACCGGCTAGCTGCATAGCGACACCGTCCTGATCGCGGTTATAACTTTAGAACTTTGAACATCCGACACGCCAAAAGCGTGCGATCAAGGCCAGTATTGTATATGTATAAATATGGATACTAGGGATATGTATGTGCAGAACAATCTTGCTTAGTTTTATATTATATTATTTGACTTGTCTTTAACGGGATATGTGTATTTATTTGTATTGTTATTATATCTGGTTTGCATATATTGATAAAGACTCGATACGGTAGTATACTATTATGGTTTGTCTTTATCTCAACATGGCATATGTCATACTCGTTATTACATATTGCGGTTACATGTAGATAAAGCCCTTAGGATCTTACTTGACTACCTGCGTTGTGATGGCGATCATACTTGTGGGAGCAGGGTAGTCTATAAGCACATCCTTAAATGGTCCCTAGTCGCGTGAGTATCAAGACTGGGCATTGATACTCCAGAGTAGATTAGTGTATACGTTTCTACCCCGTCGGGGGATGGTTGGTCCCGCAGCCATTGGTCTGATATACCCAAGATCGTATACAGGTGCTCACTAGGGTGAGTACACTGGACGGACTCGCCGAGAACTTCCATGTGGTACTATACCTATCGTCAGATGGAAGTTCTCAGGTGACATGTGTACAGGTTAGTCCTTCGACCCGAGATCGGCATTTGTCTTGTCTGAGTTCCCACTGAACTTTGATCACTACCCAACCACGGCTCTACTGATTCGTGCAAACAGGTTTTGGTTGGGTTCAGTCCCGAGCCATATGGAGGCAGTGAGCGATTGTTGGGGATTCGTCTCTCCCGCTATAGGGAGTCGATATCGCACTGTGATTCGATTGGTCAGGACCATAAGACCTTGGCCAAGGCAGATGGAATTTACTGATAGGATGATCAGTAGTTTCCTGGATTGGTCCTAAGCCACATTGACACGACTTATTAGGTTATTAGGGTCTGACGTTTACCATTCCCCTAGACCCGGTATGCGACACTCTTTGACGAAGAGACCGGACTGTGCGGATATTGTCACGGATAGGCTCAGTAGGAGTTCGGACGAGCTTGCTCGTCAGCCTTCGTTTTCGACAGGTACCTGGGTAGCCGTTACGTACAGCTAGTGCCGCTGACGTGCTTGTGGTTAAATCCACTGCCAGAGTACTGTCGAGTCTTTAGAGTCCCACACAGAGGGTTTCCCTGATTCAGGCGAAATAGTGTAGTTGCCGTATTGGATACGTGCAGGGTTCGATCGAATGATGTACTTTGTACTCGGACTTTCGATCGGACATTTGGTAATACTAGCCGGCTGGGATTTGAGCCGGATTATTAAATCAGGTATTGATTTACTAATTTACATATATGTATATTCTAGTATTACGTTCTTCGTGTTATTCTATCTCTTTGGGCGTTCGGATTTTTATCTGATTGCTGGTATATATGTACAGTAGACTGAAATCCTTATTTATTACAGATTTCCTTCTAGAAGGTGGCCACCTCTTTTAGTATTTTCCATTTATTTCATAAATGGAAATGAGGTGTAAAGTGAGAGAAATGGGAGGAATGGAATTGACCATGCTTCAATAGTGAACAAATGAATTTATAATTCATTTGTAGTTACTATTGAAGCATGGTTGTGGATTTTTTATTCTAAAAATTCATATACAAAACATTGGTATTGATTTTCTCTCTCCAAGGATGCTTCATAATTTCTTGATCTCTCATTCCTCTCTTTCTCTCTAGCCTCCTCCACCTTCATCTTCTTCTTCTTATGAGTTGAGAATCAAGTGAAGAGGTAAGAAAGAGATAGCTTGATACTTAGAACTCTAAATTACCCCTAGATTACTTGGTTTAGCAAACCAAGTTCTCTAGTTGCTCCTTTTGTTATATAGTTAGGAGTTAGAGCCATGGATCATACTCCCCGGGTGGATCATCTACGACAAAAGGAAGCCGGAGAACAAGCTCGATCCCGGAGGACCGATGGAGCCAGAGATGGTGATCGAACAAGTTCAAGGAGGCCACTTGGAGCATATGATGAAGAACGAAGACCTAAGGACTCGAACATCTTGGTATAACCCTTCATCATAGTAGATATCTCTTCTATCTTTGCTAGTTAGTTTTATGGTAAAGATCCGGGTTTCGAGTTATCTTTACGCCCTTTTTTAAAACCCAAGAAAAAATTTTGTTCCGCAAACCGCCTCGTTTGGAGGCTCGGGCGTGAGTATAACCCAACAACTTCAATGAGTTTTAAGGGACAGGAGTAGCACTTGAGGATTTGTTTTGCAGACATTGGGAGAGCCCTAGCTGTTTGCTAGATTCTCGGAGTGTTCCTTCAAGCTTGTTTGTATTGACTCCTAGGTCTTTTAATTACGGGAAACAGTTTTGTATGGTTCCGAAGAAGGTCGTGGCCGTATAGCATAGGCCCAGACTTGTGTGCAGGACGGAGGTCTGCAGATTTTTGGGCTTAGCAGGTTTTTACCGCCGTTTCTTGCTAGATTGCTAGTGTAGTGCTGCACCGTTGACTGAACGGACCGAAAAGGAGGTTTCTTTTCTTTGGACTGAGGCATGTGTGCGGAGTTTTTCAGCAGTTGAAGACTCGGTTAATAACTGCATCAATTCTTTCTTTGCTTTCTGGTTTGGGCGACTTTGTTGTTTAACTGTGATGTTTCGCGAGTGGGGCTCGATTTTGCGCTGATGCGGCATTATAGAGTTATCGCTTTTGCTTCCTTACATTTGGAGGAAGTACGAGCAGGATATCCCACTCATGATCTGGAGATGGCCGCGGTGGTTTTGCGTTGGAGATTTGGAGACACTACTTGTTCGGAGAGTCGTGTCAGATTTTCACGGACCACCAGAGCTTATTGTACATCTTCCTGCAGCGGATTTAGATTGTTTTGATAGTCTTCTGCAGATTTACAGTTTTGTTCGATCGTTGAGTACAGCCTAAGTTCGCCTCTACTGAGGGGACAGCTTGCTCATGTCCGCGCCTGACCACTTTCTTTAATCGCTTTCACGAGGCACTGCCCGCCGATGCGCGTTCGTCAGAGATACTTGAGCATACTCGGCTGGGTAATGATTCAGAGTCCTTGATTTTTGACCAAATGTGCTACGTTTAAGGACGTGTTTGGGTATATGATAATATTGGGTAGAGACGCGAAATCCTAGAGCAGGCACATCTGTCAACTCTCTAGACTCATTCAAGTTCCACCAACATTGACGTGACTTGTGAGATAGTTACGGGTAGACAGGGATGTAAAGAGAAGTTTCGGGTTTCGTTTCAAGGTGTCTGTCTTATGGTGTGGTTTGGTTGAGCATCTGAGACCGGCTGGAGAGTTGCAACCTTTAACCGTTCCGAAGTGGGAGTGGGAGCAGATCTCCACGAATTTCGTTATGGTGTCAACCCAGGTTTAGTCAGGGTGTGACTCCATTCGGATGCTTGTTGTCCGTTTTTGCTCAGTTTGCTCAGTTGTTCTTTGTTAAGTTTGTGCGTTGCACGGAGTTCCTTCATGATTCGTATCCAATGAAGGCACCCTGTTTGCTTGCCGTCCGGGGCAGGAGCTTCAGGAAGCCTTGGGTACTGGTTGAGCTTTAGCTCCATTTTTCCATCCGCAAGATGATAGTTTTGTGAGAGCGGGCTATACCTACTTTGGAGGATATGCTTGTGCGTATGTACTAATTGTTGTCGGCAGTTGGGATCGTCGCTTGCCATTGTTAGGGTTCTCCTTCGATAGCTGTTATCAGGAGTCACTCCAATTGGCAACCTTTAGGTTTAGGGGTTAGGTCGTGTCGATCACCAATCTGTTTTTCTGACTCTGCGCAGTAGGATTTTTGGACCCCAGCTAGTCTAGAGACTTCGGAGATGATCCAGTTGGTTCAGGTCAGGATGAGAGTAGCCCAGTGCAGACAGAGGTCTTATGCCGACCGTGATGGTCACAGACCTGAGTTCGCAGTGAGAGATCATGTATTCCTACGGACTTTTCCGATGAATGACGTGTTGAGTTTTGGGAACCTTATCCCAAAATTGTAGGTCCTTTTGAGATTCTTAAAGCGAGTTAGTTTCGTTGCCTTTAATTTGGCTTTTCTGCCCAGATTATTGAGTATTCACCCCATATTCATTGTGTCGATACTTTGCAATTACCTTCATGACCTTTCTCACATGATTCAGCACCAGACCATTTAGCTTGGACGCGATCTTTCGTTCACCAGTAGCCAATTGTGTTAATGGCTCGGCAGGTGAAGAAACTTCGGTCAAGGGTGTTAGTTATATGTATGCCTTAGAGGCCATTATTGTACATAAGATGTATATTATAGTGGATGCTGGGACATATATAGGTAGGACTTTCTTGCTCGACATGATAGTACGCTATCTGGTTGCTCTTTATCTTAACATGTATACTTATTGTCTCTCTGTTACATGTTGATAAAGCCCTTAGGATGTGTACTCGACTTGCAGGACTACGATGTAGATCATACTAGTGGGGCATGGGTAGTCCATGAGTACATCCTTCAATGTTCCTAGTCGTGGGAATGTCGAGACGGGGCATCGATATTCCAGTGTAGACTAGCGTATATCTTCTCGACCTATATGATGGGCGATGGATGATCCTATATCCATTGGTGTTTGACATCAGAGATGGTATGTGGGTGCTCAGTGGTGACTGGGTACACTGAACGGATTCGCCGAGAACTCCCAGTTGGTATTATACCTCACGTCAGATGGCAGTTCTCTGCTGACACTGGTACAGCTTAGTCTGTTGACCTGAGATCATCATAGAGTCTTGTGTGTCTCCCACCGTGCTTTGATTTCCACCCTACCACGGCTCTACTGAGTCGTGCAAACAGGTGGTTTTTGGGTACAGTCCCGATTCACATGGAGGCAATGAGCGATAGGAGGGGATTCGTCTGTTCCGGTATTGGGGGTTGATGTTGCGCTATGCTCGACTGGACATAACTGGAAATCCCTGGTTAGGGTTGTAGTGATTTACAGGTAAGAGTTATCAGTAGTTTCACGCTTGTTATGGACCTTACATCGGCATGACTTATCAAGCTGCTGGGGTCTGACGTTTACCACCCCTAGGCGAGATATGCGACATATCAGACGAACAGACCAGACTGTGCGGTAAGTGTTACTGATTGGATTCGCAGGAGTGTGAGCAGGCCTGCTCGTTGATCTTCTGATCGCTCAATACCCGGGTGGCCGTTACGTTTAGCAGACCGCTTGCGGCTTGTGGGTGTTTGATATGATCATCACCTACTGCTGGCGTATTGACGAGTCTTTAGAGTCCTACACAGGGGTTTCCTGGCTCAAGCGAAACGGAGTAGGAGCACATATGTGATATGTACGGGACCGAGATTGATACGATATGAGATACCGTATTCTATTCTCACGATTTGTGACATTGATCGGTTGTATGCGATATAGCCGGGTTATCGGATCAAGTGTTGATTCGATAAGTTGTTACTTTTGATATTAGTCGGTTATAGCCGGATTATTAAATCAAGAGTTGATTTAATAATTTAATGTATAATTATATATTTGATATATTACTTTACATTAACTAGTATTGGTTCACTTAAGATTGATTTTCTCACTAGATTGTGCACATTGTTTATATGTGATATATGCAAGTGTACATGTTTGTATCATGCTTGATGATACATACAAGATGGGTGTATGAGACTTATATCAAGTTTAGGTTAAATTAGGGTTTACTTATTTCCTTAAGAATAACAAGAGAGAGGAGACTTTAGTCAATGTTATCAAGCTTGTAGAAGCTTGTATGCAACATTGACAAAGTCAACTCTTTTGTCATTTCCTTAGGATATTAGTTAACCCAACCCTTAACCTCATACTTTGGTTAATTCTCCACATGATTTAAGCATGAAGGCTTAACTCAACCATGGTGCAATAATTAAAAGGATAAGTTTTCATTTGGATTCAATTATTCTTTATTCTTTCTTCTTCTTCTTCTTCATCAAGCTCCATAAAAAGCTTGCTAGCTCCAATGGTGCCATGAGAAAAAGAGTGAGAAAATCAATTCTAGAGTAAACCCACTTCCTACTTCTTCATCCACTACTACTTGCCATGTAGTATAGGGTGTTCTCTTCACAAAGTTCATGACCAAGTGAAGAAATAGCTTGAGTTTGAGTCTCCCCGATGTAGATCATCTTCGGCCTCGAAGTCAATGACCTAGCCTGCTCATTTCTCCGAAGAAACCATCGCTAGAGTCCGGGATCCCAATGATCGCAGCGAAGGGACGTCAACACGGAGCTTTAGAAGTGAAGGACCGGATCTACAAAGGTTGTAATCCCTTTCACTTGTAGCTAAAGTAGTTTGCTTGCTTTTAGTTTCGCCTTACCTCTAGTATACGATCTTGCATAGGGTTGTTCGGCACATAATTTTTTTTGATTATGGCATGGTAGATGCCTTGTAGAACCTTGTTAGTGTGCCTAGGAACCCTACAAAGGGTCTTGCCATCTGTGAAGGGTTTTCTTGGACGTAGCCGTATAGTGAGGTGATCACTTGGGAGGCTGTGAACGAGATTTGAGAATTTGTAATCTTCTCTTTGAAGGTACGCTTAGTGAGAATTTTAAATTCGGGGACGAATTTTTATAAGGGGGGAGATTGTAACGCCTTAGATTTTGGTTAGTGTTCGTTTAGACGTTAATGCAGGTTTACTGTAAAAAGTTTACCAATTTGGGTTCCTCATATTTTATAACATTTAATTAATAATTTATTATTATTTGTTATAAGCATTCACGCACGTGTGCACATAAAATGTGAGGATTTGTTGTGCTAATCTTGTTCTTTGCAACCTTGACACTTAACCCTAATCTAATCCCTTTGCTTTAATTCTTAACCTTAACCCTAATCTTTAACCATTCCTTAGATCTTTTGTGAGAAGAGGGGAGATATTTGTTGGATGAGAGGAGGTGGCAAGATGAGTGTATGAATGCATTAATGGTTCATTAATGTTGTGGTTATACTCACCTTCCTCTCTCATATCCTCACACACTCTCTCATTTCTCTATCTCTTTTCTTTTTCTCTCATTCCTCTCTCAACAAACTGAACACTTCATTACCCTTCATCAAATCCATCACAAAATTCATAAATCTTCATCAAAATCACATCTTTATCTTGTTTTTTGCCTCGTGGGTGCCTTGGAACATGCAAAACTTGGATCTTTGAGTTCTTTTGTGTAAGTATTGATCTCTTTCTGTTCTTTGAGTGTTTGTTGTATAGCGTAGCCTTGTAGTTTCTGTTTTTATCGCGTATCGTATCGTTTCGGGTAAATATCGTATTTTTAGTGTTGATTTGGGGTCTCGGATGATCTGCTGTTAAACTAAGTATTTTTTGCAAAAGTTGGCATGACAATAACCTAGTGTAGAGACCTAGAACCTACCCTCAAAATACGAGCCAATTCCTCCAGGTTCAGGCTGCAGTTTTATTGGTTCTGGCCGCCAATTGCGGCCAGACTGGGGAGTTGGGGTTTGGGTTTTTGGTGTAGGGGTCTCTGGGGTTATTTGTAGTCTCATGGTACTTGCAATTGTTACAAATTATTAGCACAGAAAAATCTGGGACCACTTTGCATATTTCTAGTGTTTCGTTTCGCGCGATACGTTATCCGATACGATGCATGTTCCGTGTTGTTGTTGCTCTGAGTTGGTTTCGTAGTGTCGCTATACGCGTTAGCTACAACACGAACCCTTTAGAGTATGTATGTGTGTCGTGTTGGTCCGTGTAGATTGTATGTATTTTGGGTTTGTTATTAATATATACTTGTTTTGTTGTTTTAATGTTGCAGGTTCGCAGGCGGGGACTTCGGACACTGCTACAAAAGGAAAACCTGTGGTAGATTTCACCTAGCTTGGAGCGTTGGTGAGTAGATTTAACATCTACAGGGGAATCGCCCGCATGGCGTTATGTGTCTGGGCGAGAGATGTTACTTTTGTCGCATATTCTATGTCATATTTAGAATTTGCGCATTCACCATACTGCTTAGTTATTGTTGTGCTTGGACTAGTATCGTTAGGACACTGCACTATTATTGACGGCTTATATTGCACGAGTACTGATTGTATGCCACACACACCGTCAATAATTGCCATGACACGCACAACCCACTTATAGATATGATATTGCTTGGTTAGGGACATTGTGACATTGATTCATATTTCTTATCGCATATGACATATAGCATACCTGTATATCTACATGCTTACACATATGCCTTCTTATATTTACATGCTAGTTACCTGCATACCTATAGAGTATTGTATCATTAGTGATAGGTACATATACACTTTATGACATAGCTACATGTATACCTTGCACATATATTTCACTTCTACCCAGGGGGTATACTACATCATTACTTATAGGTAGATACATATATCTTTCTTTACACATATATACCTTGTTATAGCTACATGTTTAGCTTTATTTGATGTTATTTTAGAATTGAAGAAATTAGGAACCGCGTTATAATTATATTAACTTGTTGCAGTTAATTAGCGGATTTTCCTTTATATGCTTACATTTCAGTGTTATGTTGCATATATTATATTCATGGATTTTCGCATTGAGATATGGATTTTTCATGATATTTTCTGGATTTGGGGACCGTGGGAGTTCATGAAATTATGCATTATTTGAAAAACCCGGTTTCCCTTGATATGATATTTCAGCATCCACCCTGAGATTTATCGGTTCTGATTATATACTCCATATGAGGAGTCGGGTGCCGTATGAGGGTACATGGTGGGGCCCGGTACGGTTCCCCTCGGCAAGTTGATCGATGGACTTTACCGATTGAGCCTAGAAGGTGGGCAAGTACCTACCGGTGGCATTACCAATGACTCAGCGGTTATTATGTGGATACCGATGGGAGTCGTGTACGTATAGATACGTCGAAAGACGAGGGTCAGTGCTAGGCACTCGTGCTTTCGGTATAGATTATGATACGTAGCTACCACGGTGCCAGTCTTGGTGACAGCACCTGATAGATCAGCATTTCTGTGTCGATGCTTGACACATTGGTTTCATGATATTTCTTTTTACTCCTAAGTATATATAACAGTGGAATGGGACGTTGTTATATATGCCTTTACACCAATATTAGTGGAATGGGACGCTAATATATGTGTATTGATATCAATTTATATACATCATCATAGTTATTCATGCAAATATATATTTAGGGTGTTAGAATTTTACTTGATATTCGATTTGGGATATAGGATATTTATTTGAGATTTGATACAGGATATATATGAGATTGCTGATTTGTACATTCGGGATATATGAGATTTATTCGATAGTGTACATTCAAGATTTGTGAGACTTATATGCTATGAGAGCCAATTTAGGGGCTGATTTGAGGAATTGGGATTTGGATTGTCTTGTTGGATTGTGATCCTACCACGATGTCAGGATTCCGTGGGAATGGCATATTTCATTCCATACTCCATATTTATTGTTATGCACTGCTTCATGTATTAGTAGTACATGTTAGTGTACCTTTCATGACTGTTGCATTTACATACCTTTATTTATATGCATTGCTTCATGTGTAGTTGTACCTGTTAGTGTACTTTTCATAATTTTTGCATATATATATTTTCATATCATTATTGCATGATTATTGTATACAGATTGTCATATTATTGCTTCATGTATTAGTTGTACCTGCTAGTGTACCTTTCATGATTATCGCATTCATATGACCTTTTACTGCTTTTAGCTTACATATGTTAGATTCGCGCTGTACGTGCATACTTGCGATTACCTGTATATGTTATTTACTATTCACGAGTTGGCAACTCACCCCCGTTGTGCCATAATTGTTTTGCAGGGTGTTCCCCAGAGTAGTCGAGGCAGGCTATTCATCTATCTTATAATCTTTTGCTGCGGATACCGTTTCAGCTCATAGTGTGCAGTTTTGCTTAGGTAGGTTTTATGATTATCCGTATTGTTGTATTGTATATTCGTTGTATCCTTGTACTCTCCATCTACTATATTTTCTTGTTGACTTAGAGACTCGGTGAGGACGATATTGTATATTATTTTGTGACTTGTTGTCTTTTATACAGTTTCCTTTCTATCGTCTTTTATTTCTTCGCTACGGCATCGTATATTTGTTGTGGCGGTTGTTTTCCGCCTTTGGGCGTGTATTTGCTCCCGTTTGGGGATGCTTTATTTATGTTTATGTTGTACCCATTTTTGGGGCTAGTTATTATAAAGGAGGTGCTGCCAAAATTTTAAAGAAAGAAAAGTTGGACTTTTAAGGAATTTGAGTTGCGATTTCAAAGGTTTTAAAAATTGTTCTTATTTCTTACTTCTTTTGATGGTTTAGATTTCTGGGTATTGGCTTTCTTTTACTACATTACGCCTGTGGACGTTGCGTAGTATTATGGCCGTCACGTGCCAATTTCGGGTCATGACAGTAATCTTCCAGGTGATATTATCGTCGAAAGAGCAAGCGTTAGGGATACTCAATGTTGCTTTTTACTTGAGGTTAGGCTCAGTTTGGGAGCCCCGATGAGTCATGACCACTCCGCTCTGGATTGGGATGGTCTTCGGTAGTCTTTCAGGTCTTATTTGAGTTGCCGTTAAGACCGTGAAGCTAGGGATCTTCCTTTGCTTCGTTGGTTGACATTGTGTTTGCAATATTGCGACGAATGTTGAGGTTGTCTTTGGGTTGTCTTTGAACCGTCGAGATTTGGAACTAGGGGACTTTGCCATGGCTCCATTTGTTGATGTCGCGCCTTTATCCTGTTGGAGGGAGGAAGAACGCTATTGTTGATCTCTAGGCTGTGGATGCTGCCGTCGAGGCTTGGAACTAGGGTCTCTGCCATGGCTCCGAGGAAGTATCTAGGTTGTCTGTGAACCGTTGAGATTTGGAACTAGGGGACTTTGCTGTGGCTTCGAGGTAGTCTCTAGGCTGTCTGTGAACCGTTGAGATTTGGAACTAAGGGACTTTACCGTGGCTCCGTTTTGCTAACGTCGTATCTACTTCTGGTTGGAACGAGAAGGAATGTCGTTGTTGACTTTTAGGCTGTAAATGTTGCCATCGAGATCTGGCTTCCCTTTGACGAAGCCCGGTGGGGTAATATGGTTCCCTTTCCGTTGTGCCCAAGGATTGTATACTGGGGTTAACGTGATCTCACCTGTAGGGCAAAAGTTTCATTTTTTTCTTTCCGTGATACTCTATCATTTCAGCTTTTTATATCGCGAAAGTCGCGATTGCCTAATCATTTCGGCTATTTTTTCGCGGTCCCAATCATTTCGGCTGTTTTTTTTACTCGCTGCTTTTTATTGCGAGTTGCCCAAACATTTCGGCTATTTTATATGCGTACATTTTGTTCGCCGATTCTTACCGCGAGTTTCCCTATCATTTCGGTTATTTCATATGCATTTTTGCTCGCTGATTTTTATTGCGAGTATGGAACCTGAGGTCTGATACCAATCTTAGCATCAGCATCGCTGCGACTGGAATATTGCCAGGAGCGAATCATCATTCGTGAAAGGGCTCGGAATTTGATAACGATTTAGGCATCAACATCGCTACCACTGGGACACTGCCAGGAGCGAATCATCATTTTCCTTTATCGATTCGAACAAAGGTGGCTTAGCAAACAGGGTTAGGATTCTGTCGACTAAGGCTTTTGACTTCATGAGCTGCAAGGGTCTTGTAAAGGTGTTTCTCCCTACGAGTCCTGAGGATCTCGTAGATGTGTTTTCTCCTTAGGAGTCGTGAGGATTCCTAAGTGTGTGTTCTCTTATAAGTCGTAAGGATCCTACAAGAGTGTTTTCTCCTTATAAGTCGAGAGAACTTACAAGTGTCGTTCACCACAAGATGACATTTTATCATGACCCAAGTTTGGATGTGACCGGCACTTAGATTGTATCATATCTAAAAATATGCACACAGTCCAAGTAAGCCGAAAACCTAGATCAAAAATCCTTTTTGCGGAATTCTTTATATAGAAATTTAGTTTTAAGTAAAAATCACATTTTATGAAGTTAAAATATTAAACAAGTAAAAAGTGTTAAGTTTGGTTGCATCCCTAGTTGGGATCAACAATATCAACAGCGGAAAATAAAATCTCAGTATATAGGACATCCATACGAATCCCAGACATAAAGAATAGAAATAACAATTTATATAACTAAACGATCTCAACTGTCAAATAATATACATATAACCATCTCTCACTCTAAGTCATATACAGGTCTGATGGAGATTTTCTAGATACAAAATACAATATCAAAAGAGAAGGTTACTACATATGTAACCCACTTATCAAAGATGCGATAAATGCGGAAAGAGTAGATCTGCACCGCTGCTAACCGTCCACTCTACCTCTGCAAGGAACTGTGGCACAACGGGGGTGAGTTGCCAACTTAGTGAATATAACTAACATATAACGGTTAATAATGTAAATATGACGATCATACTAACTGAAATGTGAACAAGTATAATGTATGATTATATGTGGAAATCATGAATCTATAATACGAATCTCATAGTCAAAAATGAAATCTCATCATTTATCCCCAATAAAATTCATTTCCCCGTGTCCATCATCGACACAAAACTTTCATTTCTCACAGGCATCATTCCTCGAATGATCCTGAAATCAACAAAGTCCACTATGTATCCAACTGTATTCCCCACCTACTCAGTCTGGATAAAACTGTAAATCCGTAACCGTATATCCACCGACTTGGTTCGGAATAAAACTATAAATCCATAACCGTATATCCACCGACACGGTTTGGAATAAAACCAAATCATAAAACATCTCATGGTGGACATGACACATCAATCATGGAAATCACTGGATTTATGTAGTAGTATTCAAAACTCAAAACTATAAATCCTCAATAATACATTTACCTCTTATATCAACATAAAATACTCAGATATTAAACATGATATTAATGATGCAATTTACTACTATTATTGGTGTGTAAGATACGATATGAATCATTTTAACAAGAAATTTGCTAAGTGTAAAAGTGACATGGTAATATCGACGAGCTGTGTGTAACATATAAGATGTGCAGGTGGCATGACTCGTCGATACTCGTGTAGTGTTCTAGCAACTAAGCAAGGTATGTTTGAATTATGAATGCATATTGTTAATTTAGCATATCAAATAACTCATTTATTTAAATGAAACTACGGATGTAAAACGCCATCTTTACAAAATTCCCCGGTAGATGTTTAGTCTACTCACCGGAAAACGTCGAATCTATTCAGGAATTGCCAATCCTTTCCCTTTCCTCGCTGCCTTTGAAAATCCCGTATTCGAATCTAACATCACAATTTAACTTATATAAGGAAACGACTACTCCGACATGACGGAATGAAAAAAACTCGTTCCCACGTACTAGTTATATTGTATACGACTATATCGAGCTATTAAACACTTAACCTTACTGGATTTTAACCCCAACCTGCATCGCTACAGAATTTAAATCGCGATGCGTCTTAACCGTGTCGTATATTGTGTTTTTAGATATCTTTTCCGATATCAGTTTCCAGATTCTAAATTCGGTGAAACTAACTTGTTTAAATAACACCAAAATGACCAAAATTATACACTGAAACCTATCCAACAAGCTAAACCCACCTAGCTCCCCATAAATTCGGCGACGCCGAATTTTTCCTTTTGGTCGCCGGCCCAATTCCGAGCCCTCTGGTTCGTGATCCTATGGTTTGCTCTAGGTGTTACATACATCATTTTAGCACTGTTTTGTTAAGTTGATTTTTCTCTGAATAATAGCAGATTCAACAGAGCCTATCTTTTACTTAAAATACGAAATTATATAACTTGTTCATTTCAATTTAAACTAAGTACAGAACCTTAATTTCCTACTGTGATTAAGAATTTACCTACAATAAGTTGTTGGAATAACCCCTCCAAGATGCTAAGCCCCTTGTCCTAGCTTGATGATGGGAAAACCTAGAACCTAGCTTCCTTCTTCTTCTTCTCTCTTTTTCTTTCTTATTTTCTTAAATTTTGTTTTTCTTTCAGAAATTTTTCCGATTTTTACATGGTAATTGATCTGAACTTAGCATATATATAAGAAGAGGGAAGGTTGAGGTGGTAGAAGGAGGTGTCAAGGGTTAAAGAGTGCCATTCTCATGCAAGGAGGAGGTGGGGTGTGTGTGCGTGCATGCAAGTAAGAGGTGTTCATGCCTTATCTTCATATTTTGTTTTAATTCACAATAAAATTCTGAGCTAAAATGTTTTCTACCCCTTTTTCATTTACACCCCTAACAATTTTCCATTTGCACAAAAATCCTAACTTTACCTAAAACCCCTCACAACTTAGTTATTATAAAACACTCCTTTCACTAAAATGAAGCTAAAATTATCACTAAAACCCTTATAACTTATTTATGTTGCATACTAAAATTTTTATTTAATTTGTTCTACATAGAATTTATGAAAATGACTTATTTGCCTTTAATAACCTTTTGATTTATCACATTATTATTAATTTAAATAATTTTATTTATTTCTAAATTTTCAAAATGTTACAATATCCCCCCTTAAGAAAATTCAGTCCCCGAATTTAAAATAATTAACTAGACATACCTTCGAAAAGATGTGGAAATTTCTTCCGCATCGCATCTTCGATCTCCCAAGTAATCTCCTTGCGATTCTTTCTTTGCAAAAGAACCTTTACAGATGGAAGTACCCTTGATCGTAGTTTCTTTGCCTACCTGTCAAGAATAGCGACTAGCTGCACTGTTTAGGATAAATCCGGCTGAAGCTGTAAGGTCTGATGCTGGATCGCGTGAGATGGATCGTGAAGATACCTTCGAAGCATCGAAACATGGAACACCGGATGCACGTCAGGAAAACTCGGTAGAAGTGCTAAACGATAAGCTACAGCACCCACTTTCTCCAGAATCTCGTAAGGTCCGACATATCTGGGGCTGAGCTTCCCCTTTTTCCCGAAACGCATCACACCTTTCATCGGAGATACACGAAGGAACACATGATCTCCCACCTGAAATTCGAGTCTACGACATCGTCGATCTGCATACGATTTCTGAATGCACTGGGCCGCCTTCATTCTATCCCGTATCAATTGAATCTTCTCTGTAGTCTCCTGTACTATCTGCGGTCCCAAAATGCAACTCCCGCTCAGTTCGATCCAGCAAACGGGCGATCGACATTTCCTCCCATACAAAGCATCAAAGGGTGCCATCTGGATCGTCTCCTGAAAACTGTTGTTGTACGAGAATTCTATCAAAAGTAGGTGACGATCCCAACTACCACCGAAATCAAGGCTACAAGCCCGAGGCAAATCCTCTAGTGTTTGAATGGTCCGCTCCGACTGACCATCTGTCTGTGGGTGAAAGCTGTACTAAAACTCAACCGTGTACCCAGAGCTTCTTGAAGTTTCTTCCATAGCCTGCTAGTAAACTGGGTACCCCTATCAGAAACTATGCACATCGGAACTCCATGCAGACGTACAATCTCATAGATATAAATCTGAGCATACTGTGCAAAACCATACGTCGTCTTCACTGGGATAAATTGAGCCGCCTTTGTCAATCTATCTACAATCACCCAAATGGAATCCTACCCTCTACTAGTCCTGGGTAGACCCACCATGAAATCCATGGAAATCTGTTCCCATTTCCACTCTGGAATGGGTAAGGGCTGCAACTCTCCGGCTGGCCTCTGGTGTTCTGTCTTGACTTGCTGACAAGTAAGACATCTCGAAACATATTCCGCAACATCCTTCTTCATTCCTTCCCACCAGTAAACATCCTTCAGATCATGATACATCTTGGTGGAACCAGGATGAATACCGTATGCTGACCTATGGGCCTCCTCTAAAATCTCACGCCTCAATCCGTCAGAATCTGGTACACAGAGACGAGTCCTAAAATGTAATACTCCATGATCATCAATCAAAAACTCCGTCTTCTTACCCAGCCTAACCTGATCCATAATCTCCATCATACGAGTATCTGCGGGTTGTGTCTTTCGAATACGATCCAATAACTGAGGTCGGGTACGAACATGTGCTAGCTGTCCTCCTGTCGGGGTGAACTCAAACTGTATACGACTATCACATAAAATCTTCCAGTCTGTAGAAGACTGTCTCTGCAAGATGCGCAAATGAGATAAGCTACCTCCAGGTCTTCGACTCAAAGCATCTACTACAACATTCGCTTTACCTGGATGATATAAGATCTCACAATCGTAATCTTTCACCAGTTCCATCCATCTACGCTGCCTTAGGTTCAGATCCCTATGCTGAAAAATATACTTTAAGCTTTTATGATCTGTGAAGATTTGACACGACTCTCCATACAAGTAATGCCTCCAAATCTTCAATGCGAATACCACAGCAGCCATCTCTAGATCATGAGTAGGGTAGTTTTGTTCGTGCCTCTTCAACTGTCGAGAAGCATAAGCTACAACCCTGCCGTGCTGTATTAACACACAGCCTAAACCCACTCTAGAGGCATCACAATACACAACAAAACCACCTGACCCGGAAGGTAAAGATAAGACATGTGCAGTTGGAAAGCGCGTCTTCAACTGCTGGAAACTCTGCTCACATGCATCTGTCCATTGAAATGGAACTCCTTCCTAATCAATCCGGTCAAAGGTGCAGCTATCCGTGAAAAATCCTGCACGAAGCGTCGGTAATAACCTGCCAGACCTAAAAAACTCCGGACCTCTGAAACTGATACAGGTCTAGGCCAGTGTTGTACCACTTCAATCTTCTTTGGGTCCACACATATACCCTCTCTCGTAACCACGTGACCCAAGAACTCCACACTATCGAGCCAAAAATCACACTTAGAGAATTTTGCAAACAGCTGATGCTCTTTCAAGGTCTGCAACGTAATACGCAAATGCTGCTCGTGCTCCGTCCGACTCCGAGAATAAACAAGAATGTCATCTATGAACACTATAATAAATTGATCAATAAAGGGCCCAATGATGTGATTCATCATATCCATAAAAGCTGCTGGAGCGTTGGTGAGTCCGAAAAGCATCACCAGAAATTCATAGTGCCCATATCTTGTGCAAAACCCTCAACTGGTGATACCCCGACCGCAAATCAATCTTCGAGAAGTAACCAGCTCCCTGCAACAGATCGAATAAGTCATCTATACGTGGTAGTAGATACATGTTTCGCACAGTGACGCAATTCAGCTGTCGGTAGTCGATGCTCGGTCTCATACTACCGTCCTTCTTCTTTACAAATAAGACAGGAGCTCCCCATGGTGATACACTGGGACGAACAAGCACTCTATCTAACAACTCTTGCAACTGGCCTTTGAGTTCCTTCAACTCCGTCGGTGCTATTCGATAGGGTGGTATAGAAATAGGCCCCGCACCTGGAATCAAGTCAATGCAAAATTCAATGTCACGATCAGGCGGTAATCCTGGTAACTCAGCAGGAAACACCTCAGGAAATTCTCGTGCAATCGGAACATGATCCAATGGAACCTCAGCGACCCCTAAGTCCTGAACAAAAGCCAAGAACCCATGACAACCCTTCTTCAAAAGTCGCCTCGCACAAGGAGCAGAAATCATGTTGGCAGGAGTTATTTTACTATCCCCCTGCACAACAAACACCGGTTCACATGGAAAAAAAAATCTAACCGCCTTCCCCCGACAATCTACATAGGCATGACAAGCGGCCAACCATTCCATACCAAGAAGTATATCAAAATCTAAAATATCCAGGAGAATCAGATCAACTAGCGAATCTCTATCACCAATACGCACAGAACATGACCTAAATACGTGCCGAGCTATAAAAGAACCTCCCACCGGGGTAATCACCAATAATGGTAACTCTAACAACGACGACTCTTTTTCCAAAGAAAGTGCAAATCGTGAAGATATATAAGAATGTGTAGAACCGGGATTAAATAAAACATGTGCCTCTAGCGAGTATACTGTAAGAGTACCTGTCACGACTGCATTTGATGCCTGGGCATCCTGTGGAGTCAGCGCAAATACCCGTGCCTGGCCCCTGCCCGCATCCTATCGTCCTCTACCTCTATCTCCTCGACCTCTCTGATAATGTCCCGCAAAGCCTCGACCTCGTGGTGCAACTGCCGGGCGTGTAGCGCCAACTGGGGGAGGAAGTAAAGCCATCGGCGTAGAAGGTGGAAGGGGTAAAGCAACCTGTGGAGTAACAGTCCCGCTATAACGTGTACACCCTCTAGCCGTATGCCCTAGACGTCCGCAATTATAACATGTAAGTGGGGTCCCCTGATCATCGGGGTATGAACTGAACATTTGGCTCTGAGTCCAACCTCGTCCGAAACTGCGGCCTGGAGTATATCTTCCTCTACCTCCACCAAACTGTCTAGCCAGTGGCCCGGTCGACCTACTCCTCTTTGGCTCCGGAACAACCACTGCCTCTCCCAACCGCTCCTCTACTCATATTGCTGCATCCATGGCCTGCGCATACATATCAAAATGCTGGGAGCCTATAGCTAAATACAACGGCGTGTCCAAACTCCTTAGAAACCTTTTCACCCTAAGTTCCTCCGTAGGTACTAAGTATGGAGCATAGCGCGACAACTGGGTGAATCGTAAATCATAATCTGCCACTGACATACTCGCCGATTTTCGCAATTCTCCAAAACTGCAAGCTCTAGCGTCCCTCACAGTCTGGGAAAGAAATTGTTGGATATAGTGCCCTCAGAGTCAATTATTGGATCACTGGCACGTGATTTCAATGATTGAGGGAGGACCTATACCTGTAGGACAGTCTTAATCAAGATGATAGTATGCTATCTGGTTTATCTTTATCATCGTGTACTGCTTTAGGTGACATTACTGATCACTATAGCGCGTTGATAGAGCCTTTGGGATTCTTGCTTGACGGCCAGCAGTATGATGGCAATCATATACATGGGAGCTGGGGTCTATAAGCACATCCTTAAAGTGGTCCCTAGTCGTGGGAGTTTCGAGACAGGGAATCGATACTCCAGAGTAGACTAGTGTATACGGTCGAGACCCCGACGAGGGGCGGTGGCTGGTCTCACAAGCCACTGGTGTCAGTTGGTTCACCTAAGATGTATACAGGTGCTCATTGGGTTATGAGTACACCGGACAAGACTCGCCGGGAACATGCTAGTTGGTATTATACCTGACGTCAGATAGCAGTTCCCTGGTGACATGTGTACATGTTAGATCATTGACCTGAGATCGTCATTTGTCTCGTGTGAGTTCCCACTTTGCTTTGATTACTACCCTACCACGGCTCAAAGGAGTCGAGCAAACAGGTTTTAGTTGGGTACAGTCCCGAGCCACATGGAGGCTGTGAGCGGATCTGCAGAGGTTCGTCTCTCCCGGTATTGGGGGTGAGGTTGCATTGTGTCTGGGAGAGCCATTACACGGAGTCCTTGGTCATGGCAGGAGATTTACTGGTGGGTATTCCAGTAGTTTCTCAGGGTGTTCTGGACTACACTCTGACACGACATGTACCGCTTTTGGGAGTCTGACTTTTACCAACCCTCTAGGCCCGACATGCGATGCTCATAGACGAACGGACCGGACTGTACGGATATTATCACTGACAGGCTCAGTAGGGTGTCAGGATGAGTTCGCTCATCGACGTCCCTTTTGGTCAATACCTGGTAGCCCGTTACGTATGGCTAATACCTCTGACGTGCTAGTGGTTAAATCCACAGTCAAAGTATTGACGAGTCTTTAGAGTCCCCCATAGACAGTTTCTCAAGTTTCGGGAGAAAAGCTGTAGAGGCCGTATTGATGTAAGTCCACGGTAGCGCCCCGGCCGTCTAACAGATGCCAATATGCGGAACAAAACTTTTACGACTGGCGCTATCGCGTACTATAACCCGGATTTGCCATTAAAGCTAAACTAACATATTGTAAAGTGGGTAGAAATGTTATACCGAACGATCCGAGTCCTTCGGTCTTCAACCATCATCCCACGCGTTGTTGCAACTGATCCGAACTTGCTCGATCTCCGGTCTCGTCGTCCAGGTAGCACCACGTCGACGGATCTTTAAACGGGCTGCCGCCTCTGAACCGAGGCAACTCGATCGTCAAGTTTGCTAAAAGAGACGACCAAGATTGATGTAGAGAATGAGTAGAATACTTTGTTTCGTTACGTCCAAGGCTATGGACGAACGGTTAAAAGAAGTTGCCATTTGGAATCGGGTAAATGGAAATTGAACTATATGAAATTTCCATACACTAAACTATCATAATCTTTTGTAAAAATGAATCCCTTAACCTCCACAAAAGTGGCCGGCCATATTTATCAATCAAGGGGGGTGAGTGTAGGAGCTAGGAGGGTGATCATAAGCTTTGAACTTATCATAACCATTTATGATAAAGGATGACACACTAAAAGTAATAAATGCAAACCAATCACAATTAACCTAGACACCCTGTCATTAAATGCACCATTAATGACCAAATGACACACCAAGCCACATCACCACTTCTAGAAGCTTCTAGAAGCACGACTCATCTCAAGGAGAAAAGATAAATCCGTATTTAACCGAATGTCAAATACGGCTGATAGAAAACTGGAAAATGGCAACTTCCAAAAATCATCTCGAAACGAATTTCAGGATAACCCCGTATCGGTATAAACATACCCGCATTTGTATTACGACCGAATACAAATGAAACTGAGACAAAGATATTATATCTACACAGTATAATACTCGGATCCGGCTTAAACCAAAGCCCACCACTATTATCCGCCCGAAAAATGACACGTGCGAAAACGCATGTGCATTTTCCGAACCCTGCCATAATACCATATGGCATCTACAACGTTTCGCCCGAACTTGGGAAACTGTCTGTGGGGGACTCTAATGACTCATCAATATACTGGCACTGGGTATAACCACTAGCACGTCAGAGGTACAAGCTGTACATAACGGTTGCCTATGTATTGATTGGAAGGGAAACTGACGAGCGAACTCATCCATAAACCCTACTGAGTCTGACAGTGACAATATCTGTACAGTCTGGAACATTCGTCTATAAGTATCGCATATAAGGCCTAGGGGGCCGGTAAACGTCAGACCCCAACAGCGATATAAGTCGTGTCAGAGAGTAGCCCAGAACACCCTGAGATACTAGTGGAATACCTTCCAGTAAATCTCGATTACCCTGGCCAGGGATTTCGTGTAATGGCTCTCTTAAACACAGCGCGATCTCACCCCCAATACCGGGAGAGACGAATCCTCGATGATCTGCTCACTGCCTCCATGTGGCTCGGGACTGTACACAAAATATACCTGTTTGCACGACTCATTTGACCTGTGGTAGGGTATAAATCAAAGCACAGTGGGAACTCACACGAGACAAATGACGACCACAGGTCGATGAACTAACCTGTACACATGTCACCAGGGAACTGCTATCTGACGCTAGGTATAATACCAACTAGCAAGTTCCCGGCGAGTCATGTCCGGTGTACTCATAACCCAATGAGCACCTGTATACATCTTAGGTGATCTAACTAACACCAATGGCTTGTGAGACCGGCCACCGCCCCTCGTCGGGGTCTCGAATGTATACACTAGTCTACTCTGGAGTATCGATGTCCTATCTCGAAACTCCCACGACTAGGGACTCTTTAAGGATGTGCTTATAGACCCCCGCTCACACGTATATGATCGCCATCACACTGCTGGTAGTCAAGCAAGATTTTAAGGGCTCTATCAAAGTATAACAGTTATAAAGACAAACCAGATAGCATGCTATCATCTCGAGTAAGACTGTTTTATCGGTATAGGTCCTCCCTCAATCACTGCAATCACGTACCTGCGATCCAATAATTGACTTAGAGGGCACCATATCCAACAATCTCGCACTTGCACTTAAGGCTAATTATTGCGATGTCGCATACTCACAGCCCGTGTGACACCGAACACCCAACTTCTCTACTAATCAGTCTCACAAAACCTGTTTGTGAAACTAATGTGTTCGAGAAATAGCCTAAGTGAGTGGATCCGCTGCGGTGTTTCTTTCTGTATCTCTCTTAATCTCAAGTTCGCGGAGAAAGCCATCTCCCGAATCGAGTAATCCCTGTCTTAGAATATGTCTGGATCTCTGATGGGACCTAGTTCATAAATGAACTATAAATCCAAATTTATTAGACTGTATTGTTAACTGAACCTAATCAGTATCGCGCACCATGCCTCCCACAATATCCTCTTGGACCACCTGTCTATAATACTGTCCCTCTTTAGAGAGAAAACTATAACTCTGACAATCACTCTGTCATCAATGTCACCTTTGAAGCCTGGAATGATAACCGTCTCCCGACGGAGACCGCAGTCATCAAATCCGTAGAACATATACTTATGTTCTAAAACTTCTTGCTTATGTTTCTTCAGGATTGGATTAATATAAACTTATTGCATCTAGTGCAAAAAACAACATCTGGTGTGGTACTTGACATTTCACGATTGACTCAATTGCCTAAGCAAGTGTTCTATCAATCATGAACGTCCCTCTCCTAATTAGTCTGTAAGACTCCTTCGGAGAGGGTGACTCTATCACCTGCAGGTACACCACCATGCCAGGAGTCATCTATTCTAAAACTATTAGAATATAGTCAAAGTACCCACATTGGAAACTACCCAAATCTAGATCTAAAACCATAGATATAGTTACCAGAATGTTTCATATTATATCCATATCCTTTGTGGAGAAACAACTGTGTGACGACCAAAGTACAACCGATCGTAGTATAGGAATTTTACTTCCTACTCTGTGTATGTCATCCAAATACCAGGACATCACATCCTACTACTTTCTTAACAGATCCATCCCCTATTCTGATGAAGTCAAACCCATGACTGTCACATCAAAAATAGATGATCTATCTCCGCTATTTCTGCTCTAGTCTATAAATAGACTTAAGCTACTTGCCCACTATGCTTCCGCTGCTCCCACTGATTACGACAACCTTCTGGCAGGATAATATATATACGTGTACTTCTAAAACTAGTTTAGAACAACACTATACATATCCTCCTGCCAGGTCTCATAGTCTGGAACAACAGTAGTGTCAAGTCTGGGTAAACAAGAACCTCTCTGTCACCTTCCTTGAGGCTACCTGAGTACCTCTCGGGTGTCTGAGGTTACCCACCATATCTGCGGAGTGGCTAATGGAATGTCAAACCTGATTGAATATATAGGTCCTATTAAATTTTCCGTAATCGTTTGTGGTTCTGGAATCACTTCCAGTTCTACCATACTCCCACTACTGTTTTCTGAAAAAATCCATTTTATTAAAACTGTGGCGAGTCAAGAACAATATCACTAATGATCTTCCAGATGGTAGAATATTAACCCTCGTCAAAGCCAGGGTCAACCCACAAACTGCCATTACAGAAACGTGCCCTGAGTCATCCAGTGTCTGGTTTTAAGCATAAGCTGGACAACTTCCTTTACCTTAACATTGTTAAGATATGAAGCATTCTATATCTAATATAGAAACTTTGGCACTTATTTAATTGGAACCGGATTCAAATTATGCAGCTGTCTCCAGTGCATAATGACTTAATGGAGAGAGGCTAATCAGTATTACTCAACTTAGGAATCCATCCAATTATGAGTAACCTGAAAGAGAAACAAGTTTCTCAAAACCATTACTATCAACTGAATACCAATCGCAAGAATCTACATCTTCGATTTCTTTGAAGAATCCCGATACTTATGACACTTGGTTCTCTACTTTATTCCTATACCCATAACTTCTCAAAACTTAGAGATTGTATGTCTACGAAACACTTGTCTAAAAACTAGAGAAGTCATAAGTAAACAGAACAGAGTACGAGTACCTACCCTTTTGTCCTGATGGACATTGGACAACATACAATACTCTGTATAAGTCCGTTGAGTTGAATAACTCAAAACATGTATATCGTAGGTTGAAAACTGTATCCAGTCGATTTCCTCAAATATCACCAATTACAACGAATTCCGATATAATGAGGATGATCACCTAATTCCTAATAACTCACTCCCATTCAACATCTGTAAAACCATACAGATGTAAGAATCATACCTGGTAAATACATACCCTGGAGTAAGTATCCAATCGGGAAATCAGTTTTCTATTAACAATGCACAGTGAATATGAAACATAAATATGTTTCGTAGGGGTATCATGGTATTCATAGTAATGCCTCTTCCATAATCTAAATCATAACTTTAACCGTATATTTCCCTGCCATCTTTTCAATTCCCTTTATTTGTCTTTAGTCGTTACCTTCTGTACACCATCATTAGGCTAAATGGTTTTCTTCTTTCCCTACCGCTCGGCACCAGCCTATGGTTTAGAAGAAGAATATCCAGTAAGCATAATAGGTGTACCCTCCTTAACCTAGGAGTACTCGCAACTTGAGAGAAGGTGATGATAAAGGACAACTGAATAATCCTTGTTCCTATTTCTCCTGAACCATAATCCATCCTCGAAAAATTTCCTTCGAGTTCGTATATAATCATACGATGGATTTATCCAATGGAATTGGATGTTCATAGAAATACGGGTTGTTCTGGAGAAATGAAAGGTGAAGTAGGAGTGGCGATGAAATACTTGGTTTGGTCGTGAATGTTAATAGTCGCAATTTACTTTGCCCTCTTTCTAATTCCTTTATCTTGTCTTTACATATTACCTTCTGCACACCCTACTTAGGCTAATTGGTTTTCTTCATTCCCTACCTTTCGGCACCTGCCTATGGTTTGGAAGAAGACTATCCAATAAGCGTAATAGGTGTACTCTCCTAAACCAAGGAGCCCTCGCAACCTGAGAGAAAGTGATAATAAAAGACAACTGAATAAACCAATTCTATTTCTCCTGAACCTGGATCCATCCTCGAAGAAGTCCCTTCGAGTTTGTATATAACCATACGATGGATCTATCCAATGAAAGTGGATGTCCGTAGTAATACGGGGTGTTCTGTGAAATACAAAGGGTAAAAGAAGGAGCGGTAATGACTTATGCAACTATAGACAATCTAAAAGCCAGTATTATAAGAAGGTTCGGTTTAACTTGGTCACTGAGTTATAATCTAGGGTCGGTCAAAGGTCGCTGCCAAAGAGAGAGAGAAAAGAAACACTCTGCGTGCACTCTAACCTAGATCAGAATGGTTATCACTTTATCTAATTAGGAAACCTCCCACCGTGATCTCAAATTCTCCTCCAAACCTGAAAGAAGAATTAGTCGGAATCACCCGAGGAGTAAACTAACTCATCAGTAGGAATCGGGATCCAACTATCATCGCATGATAACGTGATGGAAGCCACTCAAGTTATCACACTCCAGAAGGTATGCGCATACCTGACAAGTTTCCTGTATGTTTGAAACTCCCGATGTAATTTTTTATCCCATGCTCTTATGACCTTGACGTAGGCCAACAAATCATAAGCCACATGTTAAGTTCTACCCGTCGTTGTCCTGATTAATTTAAGTCATCGTACATGCCTTTGACGTAGGCCAACAAGGCTGTACGTCTGACATAAACTAATGCATCTATCTATGCAACAAATGAATACCCAGCAGCTACCAAACACTATGCCTTAACGTAGGCCAACAAACATAACTTGAATACTACTGACCATCCATAAGAAACGACGGAGGATTACGGCTAGTTTTTGGCGAAAAACCTTCAAATCTCGTTGAAGGAACATGATAGCTTTTTTATAAAAAAATATAGTGGCGAAAAAACTTTTGCTAAAGTGGTCACTCCCGGTGAAGGGATCTCGGCTCTTTCCTCGTGGAATGAGGTGCAGGATATTCTAACTGAATACCGCAATGCAAAGCAACTTGTAATCGACTATATTGAAGTTATTACCCTGACGCAAACTTCTGCCCAAGGGGTCACTCCCGGTGAAGGGATCTCGGCCCTTGCCTCGTCGAATGAGGTGCAGGATATTCTAACTGAATACCGCTATGCAAAACAAAAGGAAACGTCTTTGTAATAACTCTTTTTAAAATTTGGTCCAACAACATCAAATATAGGTTTGTTTTATCCTTGCATTGATAAGAATCAATGTAGTCCCATCAATCAATCACACCAGAAAAGAACGAAAATAAAATGTACATATATGCCATCCGCATTCGTCACTGGGTCCCGTCATCACCCGTTAGGTTACTTAACTAACGACAGAGCGGGGACTGGACTAGCGCGGGTGTAAAACATATACAACATCTAATAGTATATATACTAATATACAATAATCGCTCCAGGCGTGATAATATGCAACATTACAGAAAAGTAATAAGCAATACAGAACAATACAGATAATCTGGGATCCCCGGATTTCACAGAGCCGCTGCTGAAACCCGACGTTCCCCAGGTCGCGTGGATAGCCTGTGCAATGAAACCTAGACCCCTACGGGTGCGGCAAGTTACCCTCCAAAACCTGAAGCGAGGTAGTCCCCACAATATAGTGAATGGAACACCCGGCACTTCACGGAATCCGGTAAATTGAGCACCCCACCTTGGGTCAACCTGTACCCCTTACGAGTGCGGCGAATAGTCTGCCAATTCTAGAGTGAGGTCCCTCTGCCTCTCAAAGCCATGAGATACGGACCCGTTGCCCTCCAGAACCCGGCTATCCGTGCACTCCGTCGCGGGATAAACCTAGTACAGAAAAGAAAATATATATACAACGGGTACATCGACCTCACCCCGGTCGTGCCCCAAAAGAATAATATACAAACAGGCAGTGACGGCAATCCACATGTTGGACGCTCGCCCCGCAATATCAAATGTACAAATAAATCGAAACAGCACTACCATTGCACACTGCTATCCACCACGACAAATCCGCAACATCACAGCACAACACAGAACATCAACGCGAATGTCACGTTCGCAAACCCGTCTAAAAGAACTATAGCAATCAGACGCGGTTTACCGATCAAATGATATTCCCGGTCGGAGATATAAAGTAAGTACTGAAAACTAACACATTTAAAATTTCAATCGACAAAATTTCCCGATGTGGGCCCCATAAGCATCTGCTGTACAGTAACCAAAACTGGGCCCAAAAGAAATATACCAAAAACCACATCTTCCTATATAGAAGCCACTGTACAATTTTGGTTCACTGTTCCCACTAAACCGTCGCGGATGCGTGGTCAAACCCTAGGTTTGACCGCGGATCCGCGGTGGTTAAGTGGGATCACGTGACCAAATTTGTACGGTATGCTTAGAAAAGCCTGCTTGTGTTTCTGTGACATGCAAAATGAATTTTAGAACAGTTTAAAAATCAACAGAAACATCGAACTAGAAAATTATGATTTCGGAAATTCCGTTCGATCGATCTTTTAAACACGTTAGCACAAGTTAGTATATCTTAATGTTAGGTTCTGATACCACTGTAAGTCCATGGTAGCGCCCCGGCTATCTAACAGACGCCAATATGCGGAACAAAACTTTTACGACTGGCGCTATCGCGTACTATAACCCGGATCTGCCATTAAAGATAAATTAACATATTGTAAAGTGGGTAGAAAGGTTATACCGAACGATCCGAGTCCTTCGGTCTTCAACCATCATCTCACGCGTTGTTGCAACTGATCCGAACTTGCTCGATCTTCGGTCTCGTCGTCCAGGTGGCACCACGTCGACGGATATTTAAACGGGCTCCCACCTCTGAACCGAGGCAACTCGATCGTCAAGTTTGCTAAAAGAGACGACCAAGATTGATGTAGAGAATGAGTAGAATACTTTGTCTCGTTACGTCCAAGGCTATGGACGAACGGTTAAAAGAAGTTGCCATTTGGAATCGGGTAAATGGAAATTGAACTATATGAAATTTCTATACACTAAACTATCATAATCTTTTGTAAAAATGAATCCCTTAACCTCCACAAAAGTGGCCGGCCATATTTATCAAGCAAGGGGGGTGAGTGTAGGAGCTAGGAGGGTGATCATAAGCTTTGAACTTATCATAACCATTTATGATAAAGGATGACACACTAAAAGTAATAAATGCAAACCAATCACAATTAACCTAGTCACCTTGTCATTAAATGCACCATTAATGACCAAATGACACACCAAGCCACATCACCACTTCTAGAAGCTTCTAGAAGCACGACTCACCTCAAGGAGAAAAGATAAATCCGTATTTAACCGAATGTCAAATACGGCTGATAGAAAACTGGAAACTGGCAACTTCCAAAAATCATCCCGAAACGAATTTCAGGATAACCCTGTATCGGTATAAACATACCCGCATTTGTATTATGACCGAATACAAATGAAACTGAGACAAAGATATTATATCTACACAGTATAATACTCGGATCCGGCTTAAACCAAAGCCCACCAGTATTATCCGCCCGAAAAATGACACGTGCGAAAACGCACGTGCATTTTCCGAACCCTGCCATAATACCATACGGCATCTACAACGTTTCGCCCGAACTTGGGAAACTGTCTGTGGGGGACTCTAATGACTCATCAATACACTGGCACTGGGTATAACCACTGGCACATCAGAGGTACAAGCTGTACGTAACGGTTGCCTATGTATTGATTGGAAGGGAAACTGACGAGCGAACTCATCCATAAACCCTACTGAGTCTGACAGTGACAATATCTGTATAGTCTGGAACATTCGTCTATAAGTATCGCATATAGGACGTAGGGGGCTGGTAAACGTCAGACCCCCAATAGCGATATAAGTCGTGTCAGAGAGTAGCCCAGAACACCCTGAGATACTACTGGAATACCTTCCAGTAAATCTCGATTACCCTGGCCAGGGATTTCGTGTAATGGCTCTCCTAAACACAGCGCGATCTCACCCCCAATACCGGGAGAGACGAATCCCCGATGATCTGCTTACTGCCTCCATGTGGCTCGGGACTTTACCCAAAATATACCTGTTTGCACGACTCCTTTGACCCGTGGTAGGGTATAAATCAAAGCACAGTGAGAACTCACACGAGACAAATGACGACCACAGGTCGATGAACTAACCTGTACACATGCCATCAGGGAACTGCTATCTGACGCTAGGTATAATACCAACTAGCAAGTTCCCGGCGAGTCCTGTCCGGTGTACTTATAACCCAATGAGCACCTGTATACATCTTAGGTGATCCAACTAACACCAATGACTTGTGATACCGGCCACCGCCCCTCATCGGGGTCTCAAATGTATACACTAGTCTACTCTGGAGTATCGATGTCCTATCTCGAAACTCCCACCACTAGGGACACTTTAAGGATGTGCTTATAGACCCCAGCTCACACGTATATGATCGCCATCACACTGCTGGTAGTCAAGCAAGATCCAAAGGGCTCTATCAAAGTATAACAGTGATAAAGACAAACCAGATAGCATACTATCATCTCGAGTAAGACTGTTTAATCGGTATAGGTCATCCCTCAATCACTGCAATCACGTACCTGCGATCCAATAATTGACTTAGAGGGCACTATATCCAACAATTGATATATGGCAGGGTTCGATCATATACGTGCGGTATTGCACGAATTATAATCGGACTGATAATACTAGCGGGCTTTGGTTTAAGCCGGATCCTAGTATTGTACAGTGTAGATTATGTCTCATTGCATTTGTATTCGGTCGGAATACAAATACGGGTATGTATATACAATCGCGGGGTTTTCCTGTAATTTATTACGGGATCAGTTTTTTGAAGTTGCCAGTTTACATTCCGTTTCGGCCAGTTTTCCTTTGTTCCTTCATGGCCGAATTTTTGTGATGGGAGGGGCTTATTTACAAATGTGCAAATTAGCAAAGTGGAGGGTGTTATTTGTGATATGTGGCTTCATGATGGTTCTAGCTTCATTAGATTATTTTTGCATCTTTTCCATTGCTTTATGGTGATGGGATTTGATTAGGAAATGAAAGGATTTTGTTGTGACAAAATTTCCTAATTATCATCACATTTTCTTACACTCACCTCATTCCTTCTCTTGTGCTCACCCCTTGGTTTTTCCCTCCCAATATTTTTGGCCGGCAACTAGAGAGATGGGTGAGATTTTTGGTGTGAGGAATTTTTAGATCTCATTTCATTTTTCCCTTGCAAGAAAAATGAGAGCTCCATTTTTCCAAAGTTCATTTTTCTTCTTCCCTCCTTCAATGGCAACTTCAACAACCCCATGAGACAAATGCTTCTACACTTAGTCTACGGCATTCTTGGACATGTTGGCTTGCCAACTTCATGTCCGAGTTTCCTCGGTCCAGAGGTGGGAGCCAGTAAAAAGACTCGGTGATGTGGTGCCTTTTCCGGTGAGGAGATGAAGACCGAAGATTCCGCGAGGAGATCGGGATGGAGGCCGAAGACCGAAGGACACAGATCGCTCGGTATAGCATTCTACTCATTCTCTAGTTAGCTAGCATTAGGTTAATGGTCCGATCCGCGATTATAGTACGCGGTAGCGCCAGTTTACAAGTTAAGAAAAGTTTTTCGTTTCTGTATTTTGGCCTCGGACAGACGGTCGGGGGCGCTACCATGCACTTATATGGTATCAGAGCCACGCCATTAACCCTTACTAGCTTGCTTTAGCGTGTTTAAAACTTCGATCGAACAAATATTCCAAAACCGCGATTTCAAGAGCATCAGTTTCTGTCGATTTTATTTGTGCTCGAAATTTTTTTTTGAGTGTTGCAGAAATTCGTGCAGGTGATTTTAAGAATTCTGTAAAAATCTGGTAGTGTGTTGCTACAGGAAGACCGCGGAACCGCGGCCAAACCCATGTTCCGGCCGCGGTTCTGCCGCAGTCAAGGGTCAACACAATACCATTTTTCTACAATGACCTTTATACTTGGAATTGAGGTTTTTGGTATATTCTGTTTGGGCCCAGATTTATTTTGAGTGCTACAGGTGTGCTTGGGGCCCACTTCGGGAAATTTAGTCGATCGAAAATTTTAAATATGTTAGTTCACAGTATTTACATTATATCTGCGACCGTGAATGTCATTTGATCGGTAAATCCTGTCTAACTGCTATAGCCCTTTTAGACGGATTTGCGAACGTGACATTCACGTTGATGTTCTGTGTTGTACTGTGATGTTGCGGATTTATCGTGGTGGATAGCCTGGATGCAATGATAGTACAGTTTGGTTGTATTTGTACATTTGATATTGCGGGGCGAGCGTCCGACATGTGGACTGCCGCCACTGCATGTTTGTATATTATTCTTTTGTGGCACGGCCGGGCTGAGGTTGATGTACCCGTTGTATATTTTACTTTCTGTACTAGGATTACCCCACGGAGGGGTGGACGGATAGCCGGGTTCTAGAGGGCAACGGGCCCGCATCTTATGGCGTTGGGACGGAGGGGGCTTCACTCTAGAATTGGCGGGCTATTCGCTGCACTCGTAGGGGGTATAGGTAGACCCAAGGAGGGGTGCCCAAGTTACCGGATTCCGTGAAGTGCTGGGTGGTCCATTCACTTTGTTGAAGGGGGCTGCCTCGCTTCAGGTTTTGGCGGGTAACTTGCCGCGCCCGTAGGGGTCTAGGATTTCATTGCACAGGCTATCCACACGACCAGGGGAACATCGAGTTTCAGTAGCAGCTCTATGAAACCCGGGGATCCCAGATATCTGTATTGTTCTGTGATGCTTATTACATTTCTGTGATGTTGCATTTTTATCACGCCTTGAGCGAATATTATATATTGATATATATACTAATAGATGTTGTATATGTTTTGCATTCGTGCTAGTCCATTCCCCGCTCTATCGTTAGTTAAGTAACCTAACGGGTGATGACGGCACCCAGTGGCGAATGCAGATGGCATATACGTACATCATTACTTTCGTTCTTTATTGGTGTGATCAATTGATGGGACTGTATTGATTCGGATCAATGCAAGCTAAACAAACCTATTCTGATGTTGTTGGAACATTTTTCAAAAAGCTGTTATTGCAAGGACGTTCTCTTTTGTTTTGCACAGTGGTATTCGGTTATGAATATCCAGCACCTCTGTCGACGAGGCAAAGGCCGAGATCCCTTCACCGGGCGTGACCCCTTGGACAGAAGTTTGCGTTAGGGCAATAACTTCACTATAGTCGATTACTTTTGCTTTGCATCGTGGTATTCAGTTGGAAAATTCTGCACCTCATTCTACGGGGAAAGAGCCGAGATCCCTTCTCCGGGAGTGACCTCTTTAGCAAAGGTTTTCGCCACTATATTTTTATAAAAAGCTATCCGGTTCCTTCAACGATATCAAGTTCATTAGGTTAAAGGTTTTTCGCTAAAACCATTCGTAGCCCTCCCTCATTTCAGATGGGTAGCACGTAGTATTCATGCTATGTTTGTTGGCCTTCGTTAAGGCATAGTGAATGGTAGCTGCTTGTTACCTTTCTGCTGCATAGATAGATGCGTTGGTTTGGGACAGTTGTATAGCTTTGTTGACCTTTGTCAAGGGCTTGTACGGGTGGATTCAAATTAACCTGGACAATGACGGGTAGAACTTGACATGTGACTTATGATTTGTTGACCTTCGTCAAGGTCATAAGAGCATGGGGTAAAAATCACATCGGGAGTTTCTAAAGAAACTGAAACTTGCCAGATATGCGCATACCTTCTGGAGTGTGATAACGTGAGTGGATTCCATCACGTTATCATGTGATGATAGTTGGATCCCGATTCCCACTGATGAGTTGGTTTACTCCTCGGGTGATCCAGACTAATTCTTCTTTCAGGTTTGAAGGAGAATTTGAGGTTACAGTGGGAGGTTTCCTGATTAGATAAATTGATAACCATTCTGATCTAGGTTAGAGTGCACGCTGAGTGTTTCTTTTCTCTCTCTCTTTGGCAGCAACCATGACCCGACTCTTGACTATGACTCAGTGACCAAGATTAACCGAACCTTCTTAAACACTGGCTTTTAGATTGTCAGAGTTGCATACCTCATTGCCACTCCTTCTTTTACCCTTTTCTCCAGGACACCCCGTATTATTACAAAAATCCACTTCCATTGGATAAAACCATCGTATGGTTATATATGAACTCGAAGGAACTTGTTCCAGATTCGAGGATGGTTTCCGGTTCTGGTGAAAATGAATAGGAATATTCAGTTGTCTTTTCCTTTTACCTTCTCTCAGGTTGCGAGTGCCCCTTGGATTAGGGGATAGTACACCTATTACGCTAATTGGATAGTCTTCTTCCAAACCATAGGCAGGTGCCGAAAGGTGGGGAATGAAGAAAACCAATTGTCCTAACGATGGTGTACAGAAGGTATTAAGTAAAGACAAATAAAGGGATTAGTAAGAGGGCAAAGTAAATTGTGACTGCTATTCATGACCAAACCAAGTATTTCATTACCACTCCCACTTCACCTTTGTATTTCTCTATGACACTCCGTATCACTACGAAGATCCACGGTTATTTAGATACTCCATCGTATGGTTATATACGAACTTGAAAGGAACTTGTTCCAGTTCGGGGATGGATTCTGATTCAGGAGAAATAAGAATAAGGTTTATTCAGTTGTCTTTTATCTTTACCTTCTCTCGCGTTGCGAGTGCTCCTAGGATTATGACAGTACACCTATTACGCTTATTGGATAGTCTTCTTCCAAACCATAGGCTGGTGCTGAACGATAGGGAAGGAAGAAAACCATTTAAGCCTAAAGAGGGTGTACAGAAGGTAACGACTAAAGACATATAAAGGGATTTGGAAAGGTGGCAAAGAAATATACGGTTACAGTTGTGAATCTGATAATGGAAGAGGCATTACTAGGAATACCCGGATACCCTTCAAAACATTTACATGTTTCAGTTTCACTGTGTATTGTTAAAAGAAAACTGATTTCCCAATTAGACACTTGCTCCAGGGTATGTAATTACCAGGTTTGATTCTCACATCTGTATGGTTTTGAATATCCGTTGTTATGCACCAATTTCAAATTGATATATCTGTACGTCTATTTTTATAGAGTGAGATATGCCTTTTTGAAATTATGTCCATGACATTTACCTATATCAGTGGATGGTTAGGTAAGGAGCATTAAACAGCGGTGTAATTCTTCTTAACCATAAATACGGTTTTCAACCTACGGCACATAGGGAATGAGTTATTAGACTCAGGGGACTTATACAAAGTATTGTATGTTGTCTAGTGTCCATGACGACAGAGGGGTTGGTACTCGTACTATATTCTGTTTACTTGTGACTTCTCTAGTTCTTAGACATGTGTTTCGTAGAAATGCAAGGTCTAAGTTTTGAGAAGTTATAGGTATAAGAGTAAAGTAGAAAACCAGATGTTGCAAGTATCGGGATTCTTCAAGGTGATCGAAGATGTGGATACTTGTGTATGGTCTTCAGTTGATAGTAATGATTAAGAGAACTTGCTTCTCTTTCAGGTTACTCATAATTGGAAGCACTCCTAAGTTGAGTAATGCTGATCGGCCTCTTTCCATTTAGTTGACATGCACTGGAGACAGCTGCATGATTTGAATCTGGTTCAATTAAATCAGTGCCTATGTTTCTGTATTGGATATAGAACAGTTTATATCTTAAAGATGTTAAGGTACGAGGAGTTGTCCGGCTTATGCTTAAAACCAGACTCTGGATAACTCAAGGCACGTTTCTGTAATGGCTGTTTGTGGGTTGACCCGGGCTATGACGAGATTTTCTACCATCTGGAAGATCAATAGTGATATTGTTCTTGACTCGCCACAGTTTTAGTAAAATGGATTTTCCAAAAAACAGTAGTGGGAGTATGGTAGAACTGGAAGTGATTCCAGAACCGCAAACGATTACTGAAAATTTGATAAGATCCTAAAGATTCAATCTATTTTGACATTCCATTGGCCACTCCGCAGATATGGTGGGTAATCTTAGGCACCCGAGAGGTACTCCGGTAGACTCAAGAACGGTGGCAGGGAGGTTCTTGTTTACCCAGACTTGGCATTGCTGTTGTTCTAGACTGTGAGACCCGGCAGGAGGATGAGTATAGCGTCGTTCTAAACTGGCTTTAGAAGTGCACGTGTATATGACTCTGGAAGAGGGTTGTCGTAGTCAGTGGGAGCAGCGGAAGCATAGTGGAAAAGTAGCTTGTGTCTATTTATAGACTAAAGCAGATATAGCGGAGATATATCATCTATTTCTGATGTGACAGTCATAGGCTTGATTTCATCAGAATAGGGGATGGATATGTTAAGAAGGTAGTAGGGTGTGATGTCCTGGTATTTAGATGACATACACAGAGTAGGAAGTGAAGTTCCTATACTACGATCGGTTATACTTTGGTTGTCACACAGTAGTTTCTCCACATGGGACTTAGATATTATATCAGACATTCTGGTTACTGGATCTATGGTTTTAGATCTAGATTTGGGTAGTTTCCCAATTTGGGTACTTAGACAGCATTCTAAAGGTGTTTTAGAATGGACGACTCCTGGCACGGTAGTATACCTGCAGGTAATGGAGTCACCCTCTCTAAAGGAGTCTTACAGACTAAAGGGGAGAGGGATGTGCATGATTGGCAGATCACTTGCTTAGGCAATTGAGTCAATCATGAGATGTCAAGTACCACACCAAATGTTGTTCTTGCAGTAGATGCAATAAGTTGATATTGATCCAATCCTGGAGAAACATTCGGAAGCAGTTTTAGAACATAAGTGAATGTTCTAAGGATATGATAACGACAGCCTCATTCGGGAGACAGTTATCATTCCAGGCTTCCAAGGTGACCTGGATGACAGAGTGGCTGTCAGAGTTATAGTTTTCCCTCTGACGAGGGGTAGTAGTTTGGACAGGTGGTCCAGGTGGATACTGAGGGAGGCATGGCGCAAGATACTGATTAAGTTCAGTTAACGATACAATCTAAGAAGTTTGGATTTGGAGTTCATTTATGAACTAGGTCCCATCAGACATCCAGACATATTCAAAGACAGGTATTGCTCATTTCGAGAGATGGGTTTCACCGAGAACTTAAGATTAAGAGAGACATAGAAAAAAACATCAGAGCGGATCTACCCACTGAGGCTATTCCTCGAACGCAATAGTTTCACAAACGAGCTTTGTGAGACTGATTAGTAGAGGAGTTGGGTGATCGGTATCACACGAGTTGTGAGTATGCGACATCGCAATAATTAGCCTTGAGTGCAAGTGGGAGATTGTTGGATATAGTGCCCTCAGAGTCAATTATTGGATCACATGCACGTGATTGCAATGATTGAGGGAGGACCTATACCGGTAGGACAGTCTTAATCAAGATGATAATATGCTATCTGGTTTATCTTTATCATCGTGTACTGCTTTAGGTGACATTACTGATCATTATTGCGCGTTGATAGAGCCCTTGGGATTCTTGCTTGACGGTCAGCAGTATGATGGCGATCATATACGTGTGAGCTGGGGTCTATAAGCACATCCTTAAAGTGGTCCCTGGTCGTGGGAGTTTCGAGACAGGGCATCAATACTCCAGAGTAGACTAGTGTATACAGTCGAGACCCCGACGAGGGTTGGTGGCCGGTCTCACAGCCACTGGTGTCAGTTGGTTCACCGAAGATGTATACAGGTGCTCATTGAGTTATGAGTACACCGGACAGGACTCGCCGGGAACATGCTAGTTGGTATTATACCTGAAGTCAGATAGCAGTTCCCTGGTGACATGTGTACAGGTTAGTTCATTGACCAGAGATCGTCATTTGTCTCGTGTCGTGCAAACAGGTTTCAGTTGGGTACAGTCCCGAGTCACATGGAGGCAGTGAGCGGATCTGCAGGGGTTCGTCTCTCCCGGTATTTGGGGTGAGGTCGCGCTGTGTCTAGGAGAACCATTATACGAAGTCCTTGGCTAAGGCAGGAGATTTACTGGTAGGTATTCCAGTAGTATCTCAGGGTGTTCTGGACTACACTCCGACAAGACTTGTACCGCTTTTGGGGTCTGACTTTTACCAACCCCCTAGGCCCGACATGCAATGCTCATAGACGAACGGACCGGACTGTACGGATATTGTCACTGACAGGCTCAGTAGGGTGCCAGGATGAGTTCGCTCATCGACGTCCATTTTTTTCAATACCTGGTAGCCCGTTACGTATGGCTAATACCTCTGACGTGCTAGTGGTTAAATCCACAGCCAAAGTATTGACGAGTCTTTATAGTCCCCCACAGACAGTTTCTCAAGTTTCGGGCGAAACGCTGTAGAGGCCGTATTGATATATGGCAGGGTTCGATCATATACGTGCGGTATTGCACGGATTTTGATCGGACGGATAATGCTAGCGGGCTTTGGTTTAAGCCGGATCCTAGTATTGTATAGTGTAGATTTTGTCTCATTGCATTTGTATTCGGTCGGAATACAAATATGGATATGTATATACAGTCACGGGGTTTTTCTGTAATTTATTACGAGATCAGTTTTTTGAAGTTGCCAGTTTACATTCCGTTTCGGCCAGTTTTCCTTTGTTCCTTCATGGCCGAATTTTTGTGATGGGAGGGGCTTATTTGCAAATGTGCAAATTAGCAAAGTGGAGGGTGTTATTTGTGATATGAGGCTTCATGATGGTTCTAGCATCATTAGATTCTTTTTGCATCTTTTCCATTGCTTTATGGTGATGGGATTTGATTAGGAAATGAAAGTATTTTGTTGTGACAAAATTTCCTAATTATCATCACATTTTCTTACACTCACCTCATGCCTTCTCTTGTGCTCACCCCTTGGTTTTTCCCTCCCAATATTTTCTGCCGGCCACTAGAGAGAGGGGTGAGATTTTTGGTGTGAGGAATTTTTAGATCTCATTTCATTTTTCCCTTGCAAGAAAAATGAGAGCTCCATTTTTCCAAAGTTCATTTTTCTTCTTCCCTCCTTCAATGGCAACTTCAACAACCCCATGAGACAAATGCTTCTACACTTAGTCTATGGCATTCTTAGACATGTCGGCTTGCCAACTTCATGTCCGAGTTTCCTCGGTTCAGAGGTGGGAGCCCGTAAAAAGACTCGGTGATGTGGTGCCCTTTCCGGTGAGGAGATGAAGACTGAAGATTCCGTGAGGAGATCGGGATGCAGGTCGAAGACCGAAGGACACGGATCGCTCGGTATAGCATTCTACCCATTCTCTAGTTAGCTAGTATTAGGTTAATGGTCTAATCCGGGATTATAGTACGCGGTAGCGCCGGTTTACAAGTTAAGAAAAGTTTTTCGTTTCCGCATTTTGGCCTCGGACAGACGGCCGGGGGCGCTACCGTGCACTTACAGAAATCTAGCAAGAAAGACCGTGGAAAACTCGGTCCACGACATCGGATGAAGACCCCTAGCTCGCCCTCTCTCCATCGACTCACACCACTCCTGTGTAAGTCCCTCCAATCGAAAGCTAGTCAGCTCAACTGACCTCGCATCAGAACATTGCAATGATCTGCCAATCCTCGCCATCCTATCAAGAAAGGACTGAGGATCTTCTGCTGCATCGGTCCCTGTAAATACCGGAAGTCTCAATCTCATAAACTCCGCAAGCGATACCTCCATCACCCTCGTATCTACCAGTGCTACCGTCTGCATAGGCTGTACCTCGGACTCTGCTACGGTCTGTGCCGGATCCTGTCTCGGTACTCGAGTGGCCTCAGCTAACTGTCCTACCACTCGCTGCAATCCCAACATACCCTCCTCAATCCTAGTCAAGCAATCTGGAGGAGGAGGATCAACATACTCATGCACCGCCGGAACGTCCGGTGTACCAGTCGCCGTCACAGGCGGACTCGCCCTAGCTGCATCTCTGGCTGCGGCTCGCCTAGCCCGCGTAGCCATAGCAACCGGAATAAGAAACGAGAGTTGATAAGGCTTACGAATAGGAACAATCAATAACGGAGAATCAACGGAAGAATAGATCAAGTACATCCTAAGATTAGTTAGGCTGAGTATGGTAACGTAAATATGCCGCGGAACATACGTACGGTACTGCACTCACCCTAATTCACCTACTCCATCAAACCAAAGGTCATCCTAAATCATGGACTCACGTCAACCTATTTTAATTCCCTACTCGATTCCGTAAGGTTACTCCTAAGCTCTGATACCAACTTTGTCACGACCCAAGTCAGGATGTGACCGGCACTTAGATTGTATCATATCTAAAGATATGCACACAGTCCAAGTAAGCCGAAAACCAAGATCAAAAATCCTTTTTGCGGAATTCTTTATATAGAAATTTAGTTTTAAGTAAAAATCACATTTTATGAAGTTAAAATATTAAACAAGTAAAAAGTGTTAAGTTTGGTTGCATCCCTAGTTGGGTTCAACAATATCAACAGCGGAAAATAAAATCTCAGTATATAGGACATCCATATGAATCCCAGACATAAAGAATAGAAATAACAATTTATAGAACTAAACGATCTCAACTGTCAAATAATATACATATAACCATCTCTCACTCTAAGTCATATACAGGTCTGATGGAGATTTTCTAGATACAAAATACAATATCAAAAGAGAAAGTTACTACATATATAACCCACCTATCAAAAGATGCGATAAAAGCGGATAGAGTACATCTGCACCACTGCTAACCGTCCACTCTACCCCTGCAAGGAACTATGGCACAACGGGGGTGAGTTGCCAACTCAGTGAATATACTAACAAATAACGGTTAATAATGTAAATATGACGATCATACTAACTGAAATGTGAACAAGTATAATGTATGATTATATGTGAAAATCATGAATCTATAATAAGAATCTCATAGTCAAAACTGAAATCTCATCATTTATCCCCAATAAAATTCATTTCCCCGTGTCCATCATCGACACAAAACTTCCATTTCTCACAGGCATCATTCCTCGAATGATCCTGAAATAAACAAAGTCCACTATGTATCCAACTGTATTCCCCACGGACTCAGTTTGGATAAAACTGTAACTCCATAACCGTATATCCACTGACTCAGTTCGGAATAAAACTATAAATCCATAACCGTATATCCACCGACTCGGTTTGGAATAAAACCAAATCATAAAACATCTCATGGTGGACATGACATATCAATCATGAAAATCACTGGATTTATGTAATAGTATTCAAAACTCAAAACCATAAATCCTCAAATAATACATTTACCTCTTATATCAACATAAAATACTCAGATATTAAACATGATATTAATGATGCAATTTATTACTATTATTGGTGTGTAAGATACGATATGAATCATTTTAATAAGAAATTTGCTAAGTGTAAAAGTGACATGGTAATATCGACGAGGTGTGTGTAACATATAAGATGTGCATGTGGCATGACTCGTCGATACTTGTGTAGTGTTCTAGCAACTAAGCAAGATATGTGTGAATTATGAATGCATATTGTTAATTTAGCATATCAAATAACTCATTTATTTAAATGAAACTACGGATGTAAAACGCCATCTTTATAAAATTCCCCGGTAGATGTTTAGTCTACTCACCGGAAAACGTCGAATCTACAGGAATTGCCAATCCTTTCCCTTTCCTCGCTGCCTCCGAAAATCCCGTATTCGAATCTAACATCACAATTAAACTTATATAAGGAAACGGCTACTCCGACATGACGGAATGAAAAACACCCGTTCCCACGTACTAGTTATATTGTATACGACTATATCGAGCTATTAAACACTTAACCTTACTGGATTTTAACCCCAACCTGCATCGCTACAGAATTTAAATCGCGATGCGTTTTAACCGTGTCGTATATTGTGTTTTTAGATATCTTTTTCGATATCAGTTTCCAGATTCTAAATTCAGTGAAACTAACTTGTTTAAATAACACCAAAATGGCCAAAATTATATACTGAAACCTACCCAACAAGCCAAACCCACCTAGCTCCCCATAAATCCGGCGACGCCGGATTTTTCCTTTTGCTCGCCGGCCCAATTCCGAGCCCTCTGGTTCATGATCCTATGGTTTGCTCTAGGTGTTACATACATCATTTTAGCACTGTTTTGTTAAGTTGATTTTTCTCTGAATAATAGCAGATTCAACAGAGCCTATCTTTTATTTAAAATACGAAATTATATAACTTGTTCATTTCAATTTAAACTAAGTACAGAACCTTAATTTCCTACCGTGATTAAGAATTTACCTACAATAAGTTGTTGGAATAACCCCTCCAAGATGCTAAGCCCTTTGTCCTAGCTTGATGATGAGAAAACCTAGAACCTAGCTTCATTCTTCTTCTTCTTTCTCTTGTTCTTTCTTATTTTCTTAAATTTTGCTTTTCTTTCAGAAATTTTTCCGATTTTTACTTGGTAATTGATCTGAACTTAGCATATATATGAGAAGAGGGAAGGTTGAGGTGGTAGAAGGAGGTGTCAAGGGTTAAAGAGTGCCATTCTCATGCAAGGATGAGGTGGTGGGTGGGTGTGTGCTTGCAAGTAAGAGGTGTTCATGCCTTATCTTCTTATTTTGTTTTAATTCACAATAAAATTCTGAGCTAACATGTTTTCTACCCCTTATTCATTTACACCCCTAACAATTTTCCATTTGCACAAAAATCCTAACTTTATCTAAAAACCCCTCACAACTTAGTTATTATAAAACACTCCTTTCACTAAAATGAAGCTAAAATTATCACTAAAACCCTTATAACTTATTTATTTTGCATACTAAAAATTTTATTTAATTTGTTTTACATAGAATTTATGAAAATAACTTATTTGCCTTTAATAACCTTTTTATTTATCACATTATTATTAATTTAAATAATTTTATTTATTTCTAAATTTTCAAAATGTTACACATTCCTTATCGTTGGTGGGACTTGGTGGGAGAAACGTTTATTTGCGCCTGTGGATTGTATACAAGGGTCAGTATTGAACCGTTTGTAGGGCAAACTGGGGGATGCGATGGCTTAAGAACATGTTCAGATCCCTGTAACTTAAGGCTTTCGGATCCTATGAGCCGTGAGGGTCTCATAAGAGGGATTCTCCTTACGAGTTGTGAGGATCCCGTATGTGTAATTTCTCCTTAGGAATCGTGGGGATCCCTAAGTGTGTTGCTCCCTTGTGAGTCGTAAGGATCTCACGCAGGTATTTTTTCCTTACAAAGTTGAGAAGACCTTGCAAATGTGCATGAATTTTTTTACGAGTCCACGCCTTTTTGGGTTTTCACAAACTCGCCGACAGTCCTGCTGTTTTTACTCACGGAGCCCTTTCGGGTTTTTATCCGTGCCCATTTCGCTTGTGGACATACCATTTTTTTTAATGAAACTCTCGAAAATAGTTTCGTCGCATGCGACCCATCTGTTTACCAGTGGGATTTGAGTCGCAGTTCTCACCGCTGGGACTTGTGGACTTGAACTTCGCTATCGCCGTGTTTGAGGCGACATTGTTAGTTTAGGGACATCTCGGTCCATTGTTAGTTTAAAGATATCTCGGTCCAATGTTAGTTTAAGGACATCTCGGTCTATAGCTAGTTTAAAGACATCTCGGTCCGTAACTAGTTTAAGGACATCTCGGTCCGTAACACTTTGAGGCAAGGTTTCGCTGGATATTACTTATGGGGTTTGGACTCAGGAAGATAGCGAGCGGACACGAGCGTCGTCATCCGTCATTAACCTGAGCCGTAACTTATCAAGCGTAGTATTTCTTAAGGAACCGGCCGTTTATTGGCCGGAAATGTCTTTCGCTATGCATATCCATGAGCAAGTAGGCTCCACATTGGTAGACCTTGTCTATGATGTACGGGCCCTCAAAGTTCGGCTCGAATTTCCCCCGTTTAGCACGGTTGGGGATCATAGGTATTTTTACGACTAGCACGAGTTCGCCTTGGCAGAATGTTCTCAACCTAATCAGTCTTTCGTATGAGCGCATCATCCTTGCTTTGTAAGCTTCTAGGTTTTGTTGCGCCATGAGACTAGTTTCATCGAGGGCATCGAGCTCTTCAAGCCGAAGATGGGTGTTTTCTTCATCCGTCATTTCATACCGAACCTCCACTCGTAGAGAGGGTAGCTCTATCTCTAAGGGAAATACCGCTTCCGTGCCGAATACTAACGCAAACGGCATTGTATTCGTGGCCGTCTTGAATGTGGTCCAATAAGCCCAAAGAGCTTCATGCAATCTCTCGTGCCAGTCCTTTTCATTTCTGGACACCATTTTCTTTATGATCTTTGTCAAGTTCTTGTTGAAAGCCTCGGCTAGACCGTTAGCTCCGGGATTATAGACCGAAGAATATCTCCAATCTATATTATGTTGTTGTGCTAAGCGACTGATTTTATGGCTTCTGTAAGCTGGCCCGTTATCAGAGATAATCCGTCATGAGGTGCCGAACCGATAGATGACATGTGTCTTGAAGAAATGGAGGATGTTCTCCATCTTCACCTCTCTTAACGGTATTGCTTCTGCCCACTTAGAGAAGTAATCGGTTGTTTCTAGTATGAACCGATGTCCCTTGGATGATGCTGGTTCGATGGGCCCGATTATATCGGTTCCCCACATTTCAAACGGCCAGCTAGCCAGCATTAGGTGTAGTGGATTTAGGTGCTGGCGGATGAAGTCCCTATGAATATGACACGAGTGACACCGCTTCGCATATTCGAGGCAGTCCTAAATCATCGTGGGCCAGTAGTAACCCATTCTTTTGATCTCCAGCTTCATCTTTTGCCCAGCTTGATAGGAACCGCAGAGTCCGTCATGAGTTTCTTGAACGACCCTTTTTGCTTCTTCTGGTCCTAGACACCTTAGCGACAGACAATCGAACGATCTCTTATATAAAGTATCATTGACGAAGGTGAAAGACAGAGCTCGCTTCTTCTTGAGCTAATGTCTTGATGATGAGTCTTCGGGCATTCGATGGGATTTGAAGTTTTCTATGAAGACTTCTCTCCAATCCTTCGCCTTCTCTTCATCCTCCAATTGGAAGGCCTCTTGTTCTGTTGCTTCCTCTCCTTTAGACGTCTTCGGAGATATTTCTGCTGGTGCGAGAATTCGACGACTTTGCACAATGATCCTTACGTCATCGAGGTTTTCGTCGGCAAATTCTTTAGTTAGTTTGGCTAACACATCTGCCTTGCTATTTTTTGCACGCGGTATGCTTTCCAGGGTGTAGGAGGGGATTTGCGCCAGCAATTGCTGCACTCTCTCTCCATATCTGATCAGTTCCGGTTTGCATGTCTGGTAATCGCCATTTACTTGGCTAACGACCAGTTGGGAGTCTCCATATATGAGGAGGCTTTCGATGCCCATGTCGACAGCAATCTCAAGACCTGCTATCAAAACTTCATACTCAGCCTCATTTTTTGTTCTTGGCTCTGTTAAAGAAAGGGAAAAATGCATTATCCCTCCTTGTGGAGTCACAAAGATAAGGTCCACCCCAGCTTTAATCATGGGAGTACTTTGCTTTCGCTTCTTCAAGGAGGACGCTCCATCGAAGTAGAGTTCCCATCGGGTATCATTCCCTTCTTTCTCCCTATCAATTGCGTTAAACGTGTGTTCGTCCGGTAACTCGCAGTTCAAGGGAGAGTCGGCAGGTATCGGATGTTCAGCGAGGAAGTCGGCGATGGCCTGGCCTTTTATTGCCTTGAGGGGTTGATATACTATCGAGAACTCCATCAAGAGGAGGGCCTATTTGGCAAGCCTTCCTGTTAGCATGGCTCTTAACATCAAATACTTGAGAGGATCCACCTTTGATATGAGATGGACCTCATGTGCCAATGCATAATATCGAAGCTGTGTTACCACGAAGATTAGTTCCAGGCAATGCTTTTCGATGGGGGAGTAATTGTTTTCTGCCCCCAGGAGAACCCAACTCAAATAGTAGAGAGCTCTATCCTTTCCTTGATCGTTCTCCTGTGCCCATAGCTCGCCCAACGAACCTTCGAGGGCTGTTGTGTACAGGATGAGAGGCTTTCCCTTGACCGGAGCGGTCAGTACCGGCGGGTTCTACAGATATTGCTTAATTTCGTCCAGTACGCTTTGGCATTTGCGATCCCAAACGAATGGGGTTCCTTTCTTCATTAGATGACTGTAGGGACGGCATTTGCCGGAGAGGTTAGCAACGAACCGCCGGATATACGCAAGCTTTCCTTGGAGAGACCGCAGTTTCTTGAGAGTTCTTGGTGAAGGCATTTCCATAATCGCCTTGATCTTCAACGGGTCTATTTCGATACCCCGGTGTCATACGATGAATCCTAGGAATTTGCCCGAGGAAACTCCAAACGCACATTTTAGAGGGTTCATCTTCAGATTGTATTTCCGAAGGCGCTGGAACACTTCCTTCAAATGCTCTCAGTGCTCCTCGTACGATTTTCTTTTCACCACGAGGTCATTGATATAACATTCGACAATCTCGTGTATGAGATCATCAAAGATCTTCGTCATGGCCCTCTGGTAAGTGGCGCCAGCGTTCTTCAGACCGAAGGGCATCACTTTGTAGCAAAATATGCCCAGCGGAGTCCGGAAAGCAGTGTGCTTTTGGTCTTCAGGATGCATCTTGATTTGGTTGTACCCTGAGGATCCGTCCATGAAGGAGAAGACTTCATGGGTGGATGTGTTATCGATCATCATCTCGGTAACCGGCACTGGGAAGTCATCTTTCGGACAAGCTTTGTTGAGATCTCTAAAATCTACGCAGATGCGTACTGTCCCATTTTTCTTCATTACCGGAACGATATTGGCGATCCAGTCAGGGTATTGAACTTCTTGGATGAAGCTGGAGTCGATTAGCATCTTGACTTCGGCATTGATACCCATCTCAAGCTCGAGCCGCATTCTTCTTAGCGGCTGTTTGACGGCTTGGCGTCCGCCGATATCGCCAGTTTATGCACAGCTATCTCTGAATCTAATCCCGGCATTTCGGAATAGTTCCATGTGAAGCAGTCTTTATACTGCATAAGCACGTCTTTTAACGTAGCCACCTATTTCTCAGACAGCAGCTCACTGATGAACGTTGGCCTTGGCTCATTTGCCGTCCCCAAATCGATTTTTCTCAGGTTATCTGTTGTAGTGTGTATTCCATCTTCCAGCTCTTTTGGCGCCGGTGGAAATTCTGAGATTATCTCGTCCTCATCTTCATTTGCGAAGCATTGGGAGAGGTCATCCATATTCTCATACTCTCTTTCCTTTGAGAACGTTATTACGTGGCAGGTACGGGCCCGTTTCCAAGACCGATGTTGCTCTGATTCCATTCTTTCCCTATAGATTGCTTTTGGCTCATGCTTTTGTGGCGGGGTTAGCCTCCAACTGTCAGATAGAGCAAACTTGTCTTGCTGATACTGGTCTTTAACCTAGTTTTTGAAGGTGAAGCAGTCTTCAAGAGGATGTCCTATTGCTCGGTGATAGGAGCAATAAGCCGAGTCATGGACCTCGTCTATTTGTTCGAGGTGCTGAGACTCCGGGAGTGTTATCATTTGATGCTTCATGACAAGGTCAAAGATTTTCTTTGTCTTCTCTTGAGGGAAAGAGTACTCCCGACCCATCTTTTTCATAAAAGACGGGTTCCGGCTGACTTTTTCTCGCTCGTGGGCTTCTTGGATCCGCTTCGCTGTTTTTGAACGCCGTCCTTGTTCTTCACCTTGCTTTTACTTCTGCATTGGGCTTTGTTCTTGCCACGAGAGCGTACAGTGGGTTGGGGGTGAGAGGCATCGTCATCCTCCGTAGCCTGCTGAGTGAGGCGTTGCGTCCTGGCTTTCTCGTAGATGGCCTTTTCGCGGTTGTGGTCATCCCGAACCTTTTGACCCGCTTCCCTTATTAGCTTGTTAATCTTCTCTTCGAATGACGGACTTGATATTCGTACAGCGGGATTTCGCTCTTTTCTAATATCAGCGTTATTTGGAAAGACATTCTCTTTTTCATCAGAATCATTTATAACATAGCAGCCATGGAATCACTCCCTTTTATTGGACCGAACGTATCCAAGGCCGGTCGTCTCCTTTCTCCCGTTGGGCATCTTCCGCCGAGTCTCGGGAATGTCTCAAATCTTGTTATAGAACTGGGCTTGTCGAGCAGTCTGTTTGAAGGGTACGCCATGGCGTCTCAATAGCCTTTTCAGTCCCTCTGCGTAGTATCTAGGGCAGAAGGATTGGTTGAAGCCTGTCAAGCGCAGGTTCAGCACCGTGCCATACTTCTTTCTCCACTTTAGTCTCCGTGGATTGGTAGAAAAGAATCTCCTTCTCACCCTTTTGCTTAGGAGGGACGTAGAAGGTCTGCAGCTTTTGCACGCTGTACGTGTCAAGTGCATCAAGTTCTTTGTAATGTCGTTGCGAAACCATGGTAATTTGTAAACTTTGGTCAGCTCTAGAAAAAGTCTGCACTGACGGGCAGACGGAGAACACTGTGTTGGCCTCGTCCTTAGAGTTACTGCCAAAGACCAGCATAGGAGCAGATGGTCCTGGCCTATTGCCATGTGGTTGTCCCGAGTAGACCATCTCTTCATCCTCCTCGGTATCGCTCCCAAATATCGGGATAGTGGCGATGGATTTTTGTTTATTCTCTGGTTTGCGACATCTTTCCATGTCTTCGAAGTCTGGTAAGAAGTACTTGGCGTCTTCATATTTGCGAACTTCATTTACGGAGAATGGGTTCAGCTCCCCTATAACCGTGTACTCGAGGCTGTCCTTGAAGTACTTCATACACTGATGTTGTGTAGAAGGGATGATATTGTACTCATGTAACCAAGGCCTGCCGAGCAAAGCGTTGTAGCAAGACTTGGCATCAATGACATGGAACTTGATGTCAGTGACGAGCAGCCCGAAGCGTAATGTCAGTATTACAGACCTGAGCATTTATGATGATTGAGAGTCAAAACCGGAGATGGTAATTTTATCCCGAGCCAAGTGCTGAACGTTCATGCAAATCTCCTTCAGTTCTCTTACATTGAGAAGGTTGACGGAGGACCCGTTATCGACCAGGATCTTCCCTATCTTGATATCGTGACAATACCCGGTTACATACAGCAGACAGTTATGCTCGCACGTTCTGAGGAGAAGATCTTCATCGCTGAAGATGATGTCGGCCGTATGGACTTCTTCCAGCTCGTCCTTCATCTTTTCTTCTGCAAAGAAGGCTTGAAATTGGTCGGGCTCTTGTAACGTCTTGATCGGGGAATCTCTTGCCTCTTTAGACAGGAGAAGGGCATCTAAAATGCTTAATTGTGAGGGTATCTTTCTCAGATTTGCCAGGACGTTGTAATCCACCTTGTTCTTCTTGAGCGGGTCCTTGGCTGTGAGCTCCTCGGCAACTCTATCATCGGGAGCAATCTCCTCAGGGACTTTTTTCTTCCATTTGTCTCTTTCGCCCAAACCTTTGTTCAATGGTCTGAGATTCTTTTCAGGCAACGTACGGTTACGCAGCTGAATGTTCTCACAGCTCTTCATCTCCTCTTCTTTTTCGGAGGTGGATTCCTTGAAGAGAGGGCCGAAGGCTATTTCTTCATCAGAATCGTTTCCAAAGGTAAGAACTTGAGGTTTTGCTCTTGTCTAGGTGTCATCAACTATATGGCAGTTACCGACTGTTCCTTTATGCTCATCTGTCGTGCTTCTCTGCTCCCGACGGGCTTTGCGCTTTATTCGCTTGAATTGTTGTCGATGGGCAACGTATCCCTACCACCACTTGTTGAAGGCATTACACTCTTCGATAGGGTGTGTGATCTTCCGATGGTATAAGCAGTAGTTCGGATGTACATCCTATTTGTCGGGGCACGTGCTCCCGGAAGTATTTTCTTTGAAAGGTGGCAACTTCTTTCCTATTGACAGAGCTTTGGTGAGATGTTTCCTTTTCTTGATTCTGCTCTTGCTAGTGGCAAGGGCACTCTGATCCGGTTGAGGTACTTTATGGCTTCTCATCACTGGAACTTTTCGGCCTGATACTGACGCTTAGCCTTTTTGTAAATGGCCGCCTCACGTTCTCGATCAGCTTTGCTCTTTTGAAGAGCTTCGTTCAGCATCTTGTCGATGAGGTCATTCGACGGTTCCATGAGTTTTGGTTCTGGATCTGCCCCCAGTTTCTCTACGTCAGGAGCTTCTTTTTCATTTATCGACGAGTGAGAGATCGTGTGGCAACTCGCTACATAATCCTCGGGCTCTTCTGAAGAATCGTTTCCTTCATCAATGTCACCGTTTCCATTATCAAGAACATGCTTGAAGAATTCTTCCAATGTGACCGGGGTCCATGCTTTTTGGTTGTATTCCTCAAGTGCGTCAATGTACTTTTGCAGACCCGTACGGTTGCCGTCGAGCTGCACGGGCTTCTTGGCCTTCTTCTTTTTCTTTGAAGACTTCAGAGGCTTTTCATGGAGATTTTGCCCATCGCTACCAACTTTCAGCGTTGAGCGTGGTTTCAGAATTCCATTAATAATTTCAGGCTCCAGCGGGCTTTTCCACCTAATCGCCGGACATGCTCGATGATCCTTCAGCATTCTTTTAGTCTTAGCTGAAAGGACAACTTCCCATGGAGCTTCCTCTACCAATGAGGATGATGCCCTCGGCGTGTCAACCTTTTTAGGAGCGTGCTGCTGCGGCGGGTTTACCTTCCAGTTTTCGGACATCGCGAACTTGCCCAGTTGGTACTGGTCTTCGACCCAGTTTTTAAAGAAGTAGCAATTTTCGATTGGGTGGCCCACTATTCGGTGGTATGGGCAGTAATTGGGATTGTGGATGTCGCCCGATTGCAGCGGATGTCTTGGATCCAGCAGAGTGATGAGTCTGTTGCGCACTGCCAGTTCGAATAGTCTCCTCGTCTTATCCCGGATGAACGAGTAAGGACGTCTCAACTTTTCTCCAAGGGATCTTAGTTTATTGTTTTGGTGAGCAACCGGCTTTGGGTCACCCGGTTGTTGTTGAGCGTTGGCGACAAAGGTCGCTTTCCCTTTCCCCTTTTCATTCCGGAGATCCGTTTTTGAAGAGGACGGCCTATGGCCCATCTGATCCATTGGGGCCAGCTTGTCAATCAAGACCTGGAAGATGGCCGGCTTGAAGAGGTCCATATACGAGGACGCCTTTGAATTTGGGTCAAGGGTGTCTATGAGCATTCCCATGGCTGCAACTTCATCGATGCGTTGCTTGTATTTGACCAGAGATTTCGCCATCTGGTAACATATTGATCCAAGTCTCATTTTGTTTAACCCTTTCGTTGATCAACGCCGTCACGGTAGTATGTTCGTTCTCATTAGCGAATCCCTGACAGAAGAGCATATCCATTGTAGGGTTGCTATGCACGCGCACAAGGGTCTACAAGGCATCAACCATGCCAGATTGAAAAATTAGCCGTGCCGAACAACCTAAATACGGATCTTTAAACTAGAGATTAGGCGAAAACAAACATGCTAAACACTTTAACACTAAGTGAGAGGGATTACAACCTTTGTAGATCCGGTCCTTCACTTCATATGCTCCGTGTTGTGGTCCCTTCGCTGCGATCATCGGGTTCCGGACTCTCGAGAGGTTCCACGAAGAGAAAGATGCAACCTTTGCTTCCGATCTTCGATACAAAGATGATTTACCTTGAAGTTTCGTTAACACAAGCTAACACTCATGAAATGATGTGAACACCCTCATCTAAATGGCAAGGGAAGATGAGGATGATGAAGTAGGATTTTTTCTCTCTTTATTTATCTTTTTCTCGCATATTTTCATCACAAATATCAAAGCAAGAAAGCTTTGTAAGCAAAGAAGAAGAAGGAAGAAGATGAACAATATGATAGAATTCCTTTTGTGATGAATAATGCAAAGGAGATAATGATGAATAATGCAACCATGGTTGACTAAACCTTTGTAGAGAATTAACCAAGGCTAGGGTTTGGGTTAGGTTAAGAATGAGTCACTTGAAAATATCTTTCACAAAACAAAACCAAAATCTTCTAGAATCATCTAGAAATCTTAACCCTAATCCAAACCCTAATCATGTTTAAACTCCACTAAACATGTTGCATTAGTTATAATATCATGTTACAATATTATATATCACATATATAATATTTATTGTAACCAAATAAAATAATACAATTAACATATATCGCATATATATCAATGTATTACCCGAGTGAGAAAAAGAATCTTTTAGTGAGAAAATATTAGATAATGTAATTTAATATATCATATATATTATTATACATTAAATTATCGAATCAACATTTGATCCGACAATCCGGCTATATCGCATATAACCGACTAATATTTATCCGTACCGATTCATCGAATCAACACTTGATCCGATGACCCGGCTGATATCAAATATCGCGAGAATAGAATACGGTATCACATATCGCATTATCCTCGGTCCCGCACATATCACATATGTGCTCCTACTCCGTTTTGCCTGAGCCAAGAAACCTCTGTGTAGGACTCTAAAGAATCGTCAATACGCCGGCAGTAGGTGATGATCATATCAAACACCCACAAGCTGCAAGCGGTCAGCTAAACGTAACAGCTACCCAGGTATTGAGCGCTCAGAAGATCAACAAGCAAGCCTGTACATTCTCCTGTGAATCCAAACAGTAACACTCCCGTACAGTCCGGTCTCGTCGTCTGATATGTCGCATATCTCACCTAGGGGTGGTAAACGTCAGACCCCAGTAGCTCGATAAGTCATGTCGATATGAGGTCTATAACAGTTCGAGAAACTACTGATAACACTTACCAGTAAATCTCAGCAACCCTGGCCAGGGATTTCCGGTTATAGCCAATCGAACACAGCACAACATCAACTCCCTATACCGAGAGAGATGAATCCCCTCCTATCGCTCATTGCCTCCATGTGATTCGGGACTGTACCCAAAAGCCACCTTTTTGCACGCCCTCTTGGACGTGGTATGATGGAAATCAAAGCACAGTGGGAATCACACAAGACTCTATGACGATCTCGGGTCAACAGACTACTCTGTACCAGTGTCACCGGAGAACTGCCATCTGACATGAGGTATAATACCATCTGGGAGTTCTCGGCGAGTCCGTCCAGTGTACCCAGTCTCTACTGAGCACCCGTACACCATCCTTGATGTCAAACACCGATGGATATGGGATCATCCATCGCCCATCATATGGGTCAAGATGCGTATACGCTAGTCTACTCTGATGTATCGATGCCCTGTCTCGATACACCCTCGACTAGAAACAGTTATAGAATGTACTCGTCGACTACCGTGGCCCCACTAGTATGATCTCATCATAGTCCCAGTAGTCGAGTACATATCCTAAGGGCTTTATCAACATGTAACATAGAGACAATCAGAGTACATGTTAAGATAAAGTACAACCAAATAGCGTACTATCATGTCGAGCAAGAAAGTCCTCCCTATATATGTCCAAGCATCCATTACAATATACATCGTATGTACAGTAATGGCCTCTAGGGCATATATATAACTAACAATCTCCCACTTGCACTAGGGCCATCTGTTGTGGTATCGCATACCCAACAATTAGCTGCGGTTGAAGTATCTCATACTTAACCTTCCCATAAAAGTCCCTACTGGGAAAAAGGCCTTTGTGAGTGGATCCGCGCTGTTGTCCTCTGTATCTACTCTCCTAACCTCGATCTCCCTGGAGATCAACCATCTCCATGATCAGGTGATACTGCCAAAGAATTATATCTGGATTTCTGATGGGACGGTAATTCCTCGGCTAAAGCCACAACTCCATTGTCACACAATGGTAGGAACGAAGTTCATCTTATGAACTTATATATATCCAGACTGCCTCTTTGGTAGCATCTTTGGTAACGATGTATCTTGCCTTTAATCGTCTAGTATGTCACGGTATCTAGCTTGGAACTCTTCCAACATACCGTCCCTCTACTGAGGGTAAAGACAATGCCTGCGACTGACATTCAGTCGTCCTTATCACCTGGAACCTTTCCAGTGATTCTCCTCAGGATTGATTGATACCATCTCACTACAACTAGTGAGTATCCTAACATCCAATTAGATATATCTCATAGATCCAAAACCCAGGATTTAGGAGGTATCACTTTGATCATATATGGAGAATCCTTGTGATAAGCGGAGATTGACCGAGCGTAGCATATGAAACTCCTTCCCTATCAAGAGTATGTCATCCACGTACTCTACGAGGATCACCACCATACTCTCTACTACCTTTTTGTATATACAAGGTTCATCTACCATTTTGATGAAGTCAAACTCTTTGAGTACCACATCAAAACAAATGTTCCAACTCCGTGATGCCTGTTTTATCATATAAAACATCTTACACACGATTCCGCTGCTCCCACTATCTACGAAGGCCTCTGGCTGTGTACTTACAGACGCTCTCTTCTAAAACATCATTTCAGAAAAGCAGTCATGACACCCAACCACCAGATGTCGTAGTCATGGTATGTAGCCGTGGCAAGTAGGATCTGGATGGACTTAAGCATAGCTTTGAAAGTCTCAACTTTTCCATGTACACCAAGTAATCTTCTCAAGATATACTTGCTCCTGATGGGGATTTAACCCTTCAGATAAAGCAACCAAAGTCCATACTTTGTTGGTGTATAAGGATTCCATCTCAGATCGATAAGCATCCAGCCATTCTTACAGAGTCTCACTCCTGATGGCCAGCTCGAAACTAGTTGGGTCATCATCTCATAATGCAATCCTCACTCCCACTGTCATAGAGAAACCAAAGTATCTCTCAGGTGGGTGAGGAACCCTACTAGATCGGCGGAGAGGCTGAGGTTCGTTGGAAACTATTGAATCCTTTGGTTCTACCAAATTATCAGCTGTAGTTTGTATAGCTGGAATATTTCCAGTTCTACATAACAGACCTTGCCTCGAGCTTGTCCGGATTTTGCTTTTAGACATAGGCCGGACAACCCCAATCTTAACCAACTTAAGATATGGGCTCTTCCCTTTCCATATCAAATATGAAATGGCAGGCAACTGATTTGATTTGAACCCTATTTAATAGGTATGCAACTTCTCAAGTGCATAACTCCCAAAAGGAAATAGGAAACTCAGTAGTACTCATCATAGAGCACACCATATCACATAGGGTGTTATTGCTCCGCCCCGATATACCATCGTGCTATGGTGTATACGGAGGAGTAATGCTGAGAGAGAATCTCATTCTCCTTTAGAATAGTCCAGGAATTCCGTGCTCAAGTATTCTCCTCCTTGATCTCATCAAAGGACATAATACTTATACCCGTATTTTGGTTCTCTACTTCTAACTTATATTCTGTGAATATCTCAAAAGCTTCGGACTTATATTTCAACAGGAACACATGTCTGAATCTTAAGGATTATCAGAGAATGTAATGAAGTACAAAGAACCGGTCTTGGCATGTGTAGACAGGGGACCTTCATACATCAGCATGTATTAATCCCAAGAGTTCACTAACTCTTTCTCTGTTTCCAAAAAACAGAGCTGTGGTCATTTTATCTTTGTGACATGACCGGCAAGTTTCACAAGATGTAAATTCAAACAAATTTAAATATGCATCTTAATGTAACTTCAGCTGGTCGGGTCGCATTGATATGACATAGTCTACAATGCCTCAAGAAGGATTCGTTCATTTCTGAACTCTTCCTCTTGTGTGTGTTCCGTATACTAAGAACTGTAATTTGATTTAGAACGTCAATGCTTTTAGATAACGTGCCTGAACCGATCAACTCTTGATATAGGAAATGTTCAAAACATTATCCAACAATACAAAATTATATCCTTCTTTACTAATAAAGAGACTGATATGATGTTGTATATCAGGTTCGGTATCTAATAACATTCGTTCAGAATCAATGTATTCAGATAATACAGGGTGAAAGTGACCAACAGACTTGGTTGCAACACTTGCACCGTTTTCTGTCTCATGAAACTTATCACCCGTTCTCAGTTCTCCACCTATCTGTAGCCCATGTAACAGATTACATATGCGGGATCCTGATCCGGTATCTCATACCCAGGACGTAAAGGATACTGAGAAACAGTTCTCTGTAATGAACACACCCGAAGAAGATGCATTAGCATGCACTTTCTTCGTTTGGGCGGCACGGGAAATCTGGTATTCCCCAATTTCCTGCTCTGTCTTATAACAATTATAAGTTAGAGCAGGACCAACGTTCCCCAGCTCAGTATAACAAGCGGGTTCGGTCAATATATCCGTATTATTATCTTGATTAAGGCGTGATATAGTCGCTACCTGGAGAGAGAGAGAGAAGAAAACACTCAGCGTATGCTCTTGCAAGATTAGATTGGTTATTTAATATATCTAATCAGGATGTCTCCCACAGTTTTAATCAAATCTTACTTCAAACCCTAAAAGGAAAGACTAGCCTGGATTAATTACACGCTACAAGTTCGCCAATCTTTCGGCCAGGCCAGTGTCGGTACTTTGAGGGAGGTGCCCCGTGCTTTCGCACGAACCTAATTAAGTAAACCTCGTTTTCCCAGAGGCGTAACCCCGTTAACACCTTTCTAGACACCTACTTGATCGGCTAATTGTAATGTGTAAAACTCTCCCAGGAGTAACTCTTACTCGCAGCGGGTATCGGGATCCAACTATCTCATAAAAGGTATGCAATCTCATTGCAAATTTCAACACTTGAAATTCCCAATAATATTTTTCCTCTAGCATCCTATGACCTTGACGAAAGCCAACAAACCATAGGCTACTAGTCAAGTCCAACCCGTCATTTCCCGATTGAATTAAACCCACCCGCACGACCCTTGACGAAAGCCAACAAAGTCGCATGACTACCCTAACTCAATCGCATCATATGCTAGCAGATAAGAATAAATAGCTACCGCACACTACGCCTTGGCGAAAGCCAACAAACGCAGCACGAATACTATGAAGTACTTATCTGAAATGACGAAGGGCTACGACAGGTTTTTAAGAAAACCCTTTGCGTAATGAACTTGATATCGTTGTAGAATCGAGTGATTTTAAATGGAGTGTTTTTGAGGCTTTTCTAGTTTTGCTAAAGGGGTCACTCCCGGTGAAGGGATCTTCGGCCCTTTCCTCATCGAATAAGGTGCGGGATATATCATATATATCACTGTGCAAAGCAGAAACTATAGAAGCAATCAAAAGACAAACCGAGAGTTGTAGCATCTGCCAGTTATTGCTAAAGGAGTCACTCCCGGTGAAGGGATCTCGGTCCTTTCCTTATCGAATAAGGTGCAGGATGTTCTACAAGGAACACCGCGATGCAAAGCAAGAACTGTAGCTACCAGTTTTTAAAAAAGTTTCTATAACATCTTAGGTTTCTTTTATTTCATTAATCTCATTAATGAAGTCCCATTTTATTATGCTTCACAAGCATCTCTTTTGAAACGAAATCTGCAATATAACATATATCTCATATATATAATATAAACATTCGTCACAGGCAGTAATATGATCTCATCACAGAACATTGCAGCAGAAGAACATATATGAAATATTGGATATACTAGGACGTCCGTGTTTTCAATACGAGCCTATATAAAACACGGATTCCACAGTCGCGATGAATAGCCAAACCCACATCCCTAGACCCCTACGAGAGCGGCAAGTAACACTGCCAATTCTAGGGTTAGGAGACCCGGTCTCGACTCCTCGAGATGGTCTCCTACTGGACCCTAGAACCCGGTTACTTGTGCTCCCCACCTTGGGTCTACCTAATGCGGAAAAGTAAATAATATACAACGGTGACTTCTTCCGCAACCTGGAAGTGCCCCAATAAAAGAATATTACATACAAATGAATTTTACATGAATGAAAAAGAAAAACTCTCATCTCACATAAAACCCCCGGCTATTCAAAACGCGACGATCCAATATAACATATCACAGCAACACATAATATCTCATATCATCAACGTAAGCAAGTATGCGTATCCCGATTGTCGTTGATGTATAGCAACGAAGCCGGTGATACACCATATACTACGCTTACGGTCACAGAAAAGAAAGTGTAAAACTACAACAGTTGGAATCCGCAACCTCCTTAGACATCGCATGCCTAACCAAATGAATTCCTTAGACATCACATGCCTAACAATTATAAACCCCGCATTTTAGTCTCTTTATCGAAAACTCTTTTCAATGTCAAGCCGGGAATTCAACAAGATTCCCGACGTCCTGATCGAATGCTCGTCGCAAAATTTAGTAGACGGCCGCACCCCCAGATGCCGTCGACGAAGTGCACTAAGGCGGAACACCGCTGCCGCGAGCACCCGAACGGATGCTTTCGGCGACGGGGTTCTCCTACAGTCACTTGGTCGGGGCTTTGGGGCGTAGCTGTCTATTAAGTTTACCCGGAGAGTATCCGCGTACGCTACGTGATTGCGACGGACTTTTGATCACATCAAAATTCTGTGGCAACCGATCATTTAAGACTGAACTGCTAGATTTATAACATTCAAATTAGTTATCTCATAACTACCTGTGGATTCCAAATATTGTATCACATTCCAGATAAATAGACAATGTTAAACTTTTCGATCGAATAATCAAACACCCAAGATTTCCCCAATATATCTCAACACTTGAAATCAGTTTAAAAACATCCATCACATGCTACAGTACCAATGGTCCAGCCGTAGAAGGGTCAAGCCAACGCCTCACATGTGGCACGCCGTACTGCCCCAAACCCTAAGGTTCAAAAGGCAGTTCAAGACGGTCACATAATCGAGTTAAGGTTTGTTGTCTTCTAGAGGGTCCACCGCGTTACTTGCACGACTTAGAACGTTCTTAAACATGAGAAAAATCCAACTTTTGAAAAAATTTCCGACAGGGGAAAAAGCGAGTTATTGATATTCGTTCGAACTTTTTAACAGTTTCTAAAAATTACCCGGACAAACACAAAGACGCAGATAAAGTTCCCGATCGAATCATCAAATCCCCAATACAACCCAGAAAATTCAACAGTTGAATAAATATTAAAAATTCCCAGAAAATACAGCAGTAAAAGATAAGAATTACTGTGCAAATTTCAAATGCTGAAGTGACTAAATGGCCGCGGAACCGCCGCACAAGCCATGCTTGTGCCGCGGTTCCACCGCGCTTTGGTGGAATCAGGCGCACGTGCTTCACAGTATTTCTTACAATTCCCTGCTGAATTTTTTAGGTATTTTTAATATGGAAAAAATCACAGTTTTGAAAAAATTCCAGAGAAGGGGTTTTATCGGGTTTTCCGGGTTCGATCGGACTTTAAACATCGTCTAGACTTCGCCTAAAGCTCTAGCTTGTCTCTGATACCACTGTAGGGTTGCTATGCACGTGCACAAGGGTCTACGAGGCATCAACCGTGCCCGATTGAAAAATTAGCCGTGCCGAACAACCCAAATACGGATCTTTAAACTAGAGATTAGGCGAAAACAAACATGCTAAACACTTTAACACTAAGTGAGAGGGATTACAACCTTTGTAGATCCGGTCCTTCACTTCATATGCTCCGTGTTGTGGTCCCTTCGCTGCGATCATCGGGTTCCGGACTCTCGAGAGGTTCCACAAAGAGAAAGATGCAACCTTTGCTTCCGATCTTCGATACAAAGATGATCTACCTTGAAGTTTCGTTAACACAAGCTAACACTCATGAAATGATGTGAACACCCTCATCTAAATGGCAAGGGAAGATGAGGATGATGAAGTAGGATTTTTTCTCTCTTTATTTATCTTTTTCTCACATATTTTCATCATAAATATCAAAGCAAGAAAGCTTTGTAAGCAAAGAAGAAGAAAAAAGAAGATGAACAATATGTTAGAATTCCTTTTGTGATGAATAATGCAAAGGAGATAATGATGAATAATGCAACCATGGTTGACTAAACCTTTGTAGAGAATTAACCAAGGCTAGGGTTTGGGTTAGGTTAAGAATGAGTCACTTGAAAATATCTTTCACAAAACAAAACCAAAACCTTCTAGAATCATCTAGAAAGCTTAAACCTAATCCAAACCCTAATCATCTTTAAACTCCACTAAACATGTTACATTAGTTATCATATCATGTTACAATATTATATATCACATATATAATATTTATTGTAACCAAATAAAATAATACAATTAACATATATCGCATATATATCAATGTATTACCCGAGTGAGAAAAAGAATCTTTTAGTGAGCAAATATTAGATAATGTAATTTAATATATCATATATATTATTATACATTAAATTATCTAATCAACACTTGATCCGACAATCCGGCTATATCGCATATAACCGACTAATATTTATCCGTACCGATTCATAGAATCAACACTTGATCCGATGACCCGGCTGATATCAAATATCGCGAGAATAGAATACGGTATCACATATCGCATTATCCTCGGTCCCGCACATATCACATATGTGCTCCTACTCCGTTTTGCCTGAGCCAAGAAACCTCTGTGTAGGACTCTAAAGAATCGTCAATACGCCGGCAGTAGGTGATGATCATATTAAACACCCACAAGCTGCAAGCGGTCAGCTAAACGTAACAGCTACCCAGGTATTGAGCACTCAGAAGATCAACAAGCAAGCCTGTACATTCTCCTGTGAATCCAAACAGTAACACTCCCGTACAGTCCGGTCTCGTCGTCTGATATGTCGCATATCTCGCCTAGGGGTGGTAAACGTCAGACCCCAGTAGCTCGATAAGTCGTGTCGATATGAGGTCTATAACAGTTCGAGAATTTACTGATAACACTTACCAGTAAATCTCAGCAACCCTGGCCAGGGATTTCCGGTTATAGCCAATCGAACACAGCACAACATCAACTCCCTATACCGGGAGAGACGAATCCCCTCCTATCGCTCATTGCCTCCATGTGATTCGGGACTGTACCCAAAAGCCACCTTTTTCCACGCCCTCTTGGACGTGGTATGATGGAAATCAAAGCACAGTGGGAATCACACAAGACTCTATGACGATCTCGGGTCAACAGACTACTCTGTACCAGTGTCATCGGAGTACTGCCATCTGACGTGAGGTATAATACCATCTGGGAGTTCTCGGCGAGTCCGTCCAGTATACCCAGTCTCTACTGAGCACCCATACACCATCCTTGATGTCAAACACCGATGGATATGGGATCATCCATCGCCCATCATATGGATCAAGATGCGTATACGCTAGTCTACTCTGGTGTATCGATGCCCTGTCTCGATACACCCTCGACTAGGAACAGTTATAGGATGTACTCGTCGACTACCGTGGCCCCACTAGTATGATCTCATCATAGTCCCAGTAGTCGAGTACATATCCTAAGGGCTTTATCAACATGTAACATAGAGACAATCAGAGTACATGTTACGATAAAGTACAACCAGATAGCGTACTATCATGTCGAGCAAGAAAGTCCTCCCTATATATGTCCAAGCATCCATTACAATATACATCGTATGTACAGTAATGGCCTCTAGGGCATACATATAACTAACATCCATTTCGTTGAAGCTCTTCATGAAATCATTTAGGGGTTCTGCACACCATTCGAAGGCGATGCCTGCCAGACCGCTGACGAACTATCAGAGGAAAAGTATATTATTCTCTATAGTTTTACCGCACATGATTTAAATCGCGCTATGTGCTGGTGAGGATTCCCCGTTTCTTTGTATATGTGGTGTTCCCCTCCGAACGGCGGCGACGACGTGAGGACACCTCGCCTGAGATTCGGGGCAGATGCTATGTGGTTTTATCCGTCTACCTCTCCGAAGATGCCAAGTTGATTTATGGCACCGTGTATCGGAGGTTTAGACGGATGCGGCCGATGTAGCAGACTTCGTCAGATTCCCCCTCAGGGTGAGGGGTTTTTGATTGTGGGGACGCTCTTCCCTGCAGGCGCAAGCCCCTACAGTTAATTACGCTACCGCATCGCGGTAACAACTTTCTCCTTCTCCAGAATTTCACTTCGTATCGTGTGTGTTTGTTTTGTTTGTGGTTTCCCGTGGATTGTATACGGAGACTGAGTAATGTCGTCGCCCGTAGGACGTGGATTAGTCCAAATCCGTATTTACTTAGATTTGGGTTTGGTGTTTTTAATTTAAGGGTGCATTAGTCGCGTTGCGACTAAGATCAACTTAAACGTTCGTCAAGGATACGTTAGTCCTGTTTTGGACTAAGATCAACTTGACGTGATGATCGATTTAATATCTGGCAACCGGGACTCGTCACCTCTCTAATGTCGTTGAAGGATTACAACGGTAGATGTCAGAGGAGTTCAGAGATGTACCTTTGAACCAAGGTTGATTTGGAGTTTTATAGTTCATTTAAATGTCTAAGGATACGTTAGCCTTATTTGGGGCTAAGATCAACTTAAACGGGACCGTTTAGATCCGGCAAAAGAGCATTTGGAGGCTCTATTGTTCCAGTTTAGGGACATAGTGGTCCATAGGTAGTTTAGGGACATTGCGGTCCATGCTCCAGTTTAGGGACGTGGTGGTCCATATTCCAGTTTAAGGACGTGGTGGTCCGTTATTAGTTTAGGGACGTTTCGGTCCGACATTAGTTTAGGGACGTTTCGGTCCGACATTAGTTTAGGGACGTTTCGGTCCGACATTAGTTTAAGGACGTTTCGGTCCATCAATCCCATTTTGGGATGAATATTAGTTTAAGGACGTTTCGGCCCATCGTTAGTGTAAGGACGTTTCGGTCCGACACTAGTTTAAGGACGTTTCGGTCCATGAGTTTAAGGACCACGCAGTCCGTATACGTATGTGGTCGTCGGGACCCGTCACCTCTCTGACGTCATTGAAGGATTACAACGACGGGTGTCAGAGGAGTTCGGAGATGTACTCTCGAACCGGAGATAAATTGATTTAAGAGAGCAATCTTGCTCAGTCAATTTAGTTTGAGGACTTACGACCATGATTGGGCTAAGTCCAGTTGAAAAATATTCAACGCTTTTATTTGTTTTTGGTCTGTTAGACCTGTGCTAGGGCTTGGCCCATTTTTAAATAATGCATTGCATTATTTTCTATTTTTTTGTTTGGGCTCTGCCCATAAAAGATGCAGAGCATCAATTTATTTTGGGCTCTGCTCATTTATGAATGATGCAAGGCATCTACTTTGTTTGGGCTCTGCCCCTTTTAAAATGCATAGCATTTTTATTATTTTGTTTGGGCTCTGCCCATTTATAAATGATGCAGAGCATCAATTTAATTAGGCCTGCATGGTCTTTTTGATTTGGGCCTGGCCCTTTAAGAAATGCACTGCATTTGTGCAAAGCACTAAGAATCTTTTTAGATTCAAAACAGAAGTGCAAAGCACTTTTTGATCCTTTGATCTAAACAAGTTTTTCCTTGTTTCAGAGAACCAAAGGTTCATAACAAGTGCAAGGCACTATTTTTATTTTTATTTTATTTGTTTATTTTTTTTATTGAAGATCCATGAACTTGTTCTTAAATCACTGATCTGTTCATAAGTGAAATTTCTCTTCTTTCAAAGGTTTTTATCTTTTTTATTCTTGAGGAGTTCTTCAGAGTCCTCTTTCTCTCTTTTTAGAAATCTTCCTTTTGAATTGAGGTCTGGGGTCCCTTTTATAGTGCTCATAAATTAGTTAAATTTGTTAAAAAGATCTTTCTCTGAGTGATTTGGGGAATTTTCCCCACTATTAGATCTTTGATCCAAAGGTCTCTGTTTTACAGAAGAAAATCTTCTTGTTTTTAACAAGAACAGAAAAGATTTATTCTGTTTTGTGCAACTCCCTTAGCGCGTGACACGTGGCGCGCAGCGCTTGCGCAGCTGCGCTTGCGCAGCTGCGCAGACACGTGTCGCGCAGTGCAGCGCTTGAGCAGCTGCGCTTGCGCAGCTGCGCAGACACGTGTCTCGCGGCGCGGCGCTTGCGCACCTGCGCAGACACGTGTCGCGCGGCGCGACGCTTGCGCAGCTGCGCTTGCGCAGCTGCGCTTGCGCAACTGCGCAGACACGTGTCGCGCGGCGCGGCGCTTGCGCATCTGCGCAGACACGTGTCGCGCAGCGCAGCGTTTGCGCAACTGCGCAGACACGTGTCGCGCAGCGTAGCGCTTGCGCAACTGAAAGTTGTTTCTTTTACTTTTAGTTTTTAAAAGAGCCCTGCTCTGATTGGACGCACCGTCTTGGGCGTTGCGCTGTCGTATCAACTTCTGACACATGACGCGTTGCGCGCAGCGCACAGTATTTGAAGCGTTGCTTCAAAATTTGAATTTTTTTTTGAAATTTAAACAGAGCCTTGCTCTGATTGGGGAAACAAATGCCCCCCCACCGTTGCACTCACGTGGCGCGCACGTGAGTGCAGCGGTGGCAAAACCTCAGCCTTTGGATCAACTGATAAGTTGAAGGGGCGCAGGCGCCTATAAATAGGACCCTTGGTCCTTAGAAAATTCTTACAACTTTTAAGAATTTTGATTCTCAGATCCTTGCTCTTGCCTAAGAATTTTTCAGAGCCTTGCTCTTGTTCTTTTCCCAAGAACTTCAAAGTTCAGAACTTAGAATCACTCTAGGTAATTTAACTTAGAATCACTCTAGGTAATTTAAATTAAATTAAATTTAATTAACAGAGCCTTGCTCTTATAGATCTTTGATCTAAAGAAAAAACCCCTTTAGAGTTTTATCACCAGAGCCTTGCTCTAAAAAACTTACAGATCTACAGAGATCTTGTCCATGGGTTTTAACCCATGAACAGAGCTTTGCTCTTGGATCAAATGTAGATCTTTTTAGATCTGAAAAATGAAGAATTTTTCATATGTTTCCATGGATTTTTCAATATTCCAACATTTTAATTCTTTTAAGTGTGTTAAAAAAAAATTTGATGGATCTTTCCATTATTACCAAAGAGCTATGCTCTTTTGAGGAATCTTGTTCCCCTGAGACCAGAGTTTGACAAATGTCACTCTGTGACAGAGCTTTGCTCTAAAAGAGGAGATTTTCTCCTTGTCTCTAGGGATTTCCCATTAATGAGGATATTCTTTGTGGATATTTTTCCATGAATTGACAGTCTCATCTAATGATGGGATTGTCTTATTAAATGATGCATCGTCATCCAGATTTTGTGGGTCCCCTTTTGGTCCCCTACCCACTGCATCACAGTGTGGAGTAAGATTTTAAAATGCCAAGCGTTAGAACACTAAACGGTTATTTTTGTCTTTCCATAGGAAACATGTCTGACGACTTGTCTTTCCCCTTTGTTCGCTCGGAAGGAGGGTTCCCTCATTCGCCAGTGGACCGGGTGGCGCTCGCTCTTATTAAGGATCATGACCCCGAGTGCAAAAAACTCCACCTGTAGGGGAGGTGGTACAGCCAGATCATCCAGGGTCGCCGCAGTTTCAGTTTTGCCACGCCGTCTGAACCCATAACTCCAATCCCCTATGCGGACGAACCCCCGGCGAAGTATGCCGTGGACGTTAAAAATTGGAATTCGGATGACCTCCTCCAACCCGCAATTGGTGCTATTCCCGTGCAGCCGCCGCCGGCAATAGATATTTTAGGAAGGCGAATCTGTCAGGGTGAAGCACGCCCTTGGGGACAGTCCTATAATATTGGATTGGTGCCGCGACCGCCCGCCGGATACTTGTAGTGGGCCCGATACATCTTATCGGCGAAAAGGACTCATCTGATGAAGATTGGGTTGTATTCGGCCATCTACGTCTCGCTCTTCGAGTATCCCTCTCCTCCAACGTGGTGGATCAAAGCCTTCATTGAACAATGGAATATCCCCACCCACACTTTCCTGATGGCGGATAGGGAGGTCTCAATTTCCTTGGAGGAGTTTGCCGAGCTCTCGGGTTTACCGATGAGGGGGGAGCATTACGAGGAGTTGCTACCTCCTGACGAATACGCCTTTGTCACCAAGCCGCTGGTGTTTGACCTAACTCCGGAAAACGCCGTCCAGCATCAATATCCGGGCCTGGTGAAGATGTTGGAGATCTACGAAGGACTCCATCTGGAATTGGGCGACCGGGGCGTCAGTTTCGCAGATTTTATTGCCCGCTTCATTCGCCCGGAGCTCCTATCAGAGCGGAGTGAGAAGTTTGCCCAGCTCGATGACCCTTTCGGTTTTGGCTTAGACCGCCGACCTGTATCGGTGAATGATCAAAGGGATTTTTATCTCCCCGGCGCTGCCGTCGTCCCTTTCTCAGAAATTGCCGTCCCGGGCATGGATGAGGAGACCTTTTTTTTATTGGGTTCTTGGGTTTGTGGCTATGCAGCTTTGCGCTCCCCATGCACCCGCGTCACATGCGGCCCTCCGTCTTTTACCCAGCGCATCGGATGGTGGCTGGTTTACAGTTATCGGTAGGAATCGCCGGGCTGGCCTACCTTTATAAAAGACTTAGCGTAGCGGCGGACGCTAGCGAGCCGGGGATATAGCCCGCTAACTTCCCGACGCATTATTTCAACTCTTGGATGGAAATGCATGTGCAAGGGGTGTTCGGTGTCCATAAGATTCCTCCGTTCTTCGAGAAATGCAGACTCCCGAGAGTCATGCGGTTGGTCGGCGCTTCAATTGTGTTTGCACCCCCACGGGAGTCTAGGGGGCTGCTCCTTCGTCCACATCTAGTCGGAGCGGAGATTTCCTTTGTGGATAAGGTTATAACCATAGGCTCAGAGACTGCTAAGTCAGTAGTGCCACTGCGCGATGATTTCAAGGACGGGGCTTCCGTATTGAAGGCTCGGGAAATCCTCCACCTCTACTCCATTCGGCCGGGCTATTTAGTGTTTAGGCAGAATGAGACCGTATTTTTCATGAGGTACAACCCGCACCGGTTTGCTCAGCAATCGAGCTATAACCAAGGGATCCCGATGGAAGCTTTCTTGGAAAAGCCTGTGGTCAGCCGAGAGGGGATGAAGAACGCAATGCATCATTTCACACGGCTTAACACGGGTTCCTATTTCTTCATTAGTGAACCCAGCTGTGTCCCTAAGATGCTTAACACGTACGTGGCTTGGTATGCGCATGCGATGGGCCCAATTATTTTAACGGAGAAGCGTATACTGGTTGACCGTAGGGGTGCACCTCTTGGCGGTGATCGCAAGGCCCCCTTGCAACCAAAGATCCCGGTCATTCCTCCGTTGAAAGATGCCGGAGTCGACCGACCACGCGTGTTGAGCCCCCCGCGTGGATTGCCGCTGTCTGCTACGGTGAATGCACCACAGGCGCCCCGTGTTCCTACGAAGACGGTTAATGTAATGTCGCCAGAGTCCGGCGTAGGAGCGGATATCGGGACCCGCCCCCCCAAGGTGACTGCCAAGCGCAAATCAATTCCAGGTGCATCTAGAGCTAGCGGGCAAAAGAAGAAGAAGTCGATCCTTTCTCTCGACGCGATCCTCAATTTAGAGCCTGAGGCCCCTCTTAACAAAGGAATAAGTGAATATGGCAGCAATAAGGGCTTCTTGGTAGACCCTGCAGACACCAATTTGGCGGCCGCTATTGCAGCTTCTGAGCGATCAGCAAGGCTCGAAGCGATGTTGAGCAAACTCACGGAGTCAGGTGATCATTAGCCGCTTTCCTCATCATTTCATCGCATTTTTTATTATTATTCTTGACTAATACTTTTCCCATTTTCAACAGGTGTCTCTACCGAAGAGGCTATTGCTGCCTCTTTGAAAACCTTCCAAGAGGAGGAGGAGAAACGTGCTCTAGCAGGCATTGGTACGTTCCACCCCCTTTTCTTTCATCAGAAAAATTTGTTATCTCTTCTGATGGTCAACCTAACCTTCTTCCTTTGTTTCTTTGTAGGGGCTATATTAGTTAATGCGGGGATCCTTCCCAAGCCTGTTACTGACGTCCCGGTCTCGTCGGGACTGTTGCAAGAGCCTCGACTTGACAAAACGACGAGGGATGCCTTGAAAAATTTGGAGGCATCCCTACTCACGGACGAAGACGCCTCAATGAGAGAGGCTCTGGTGAGGTCCGTCTCAACGGCCCAGGAGGAGAGAAAGCGGCTGAGGCGCGAGGCGAAGGCGCGCCGGACTGCTTTGGCTATGGGAGCGGGCCCAAGCACCATCCCTCGGGCAGATACTCCTTCCGGAGAGGCCCCTGTCGCCCTATCCACTGCTCGCCGACATGTGGCGCGTGCCGTTCGAAGCGCAAATGATAAGTCCACTTCAGGTAACATTTCCTTCAGAATTTTTATTGTGAGAGTTATAATGTCGACGGTCCTTATATCTATTATTTTGCAGTGCCGAGTCCAACCGAGGGTGAGGCGGAGACCGTTGAACCCAGGGGAACAGAGGAGGCGGTTCCTGCCGAACTTGAGCCGACAGTGGGCAACATCGTTGAGGCCATGGAGCCTGGTGCGGAGGTTGAGGGGCCTATAGCCGAGAAGGTCGTTGATGCCGAGCCTGAAGTGGCGGAAGATGAAATGATCATTACAACTGAGTCCGGGGTGATGGCGGACGAGGCACTTGAGACTGGTGACCTCGTGGTGACGGTAGATGAGCCGATAGAGACAGCGGAGCCCGAGGAAGTAGCGGGTGAGATGGGTACGACTCTTGGGGAAGAGTCAGCCGCTTCCTTCCAAGAGTCCGGCAATGCTCCAATTATTGCCCTCCCCGTCTACGATCTTCTGCCGTCTCCTGGTCGCGCGAGCACGAAGACGGTCCCCATCGAGTCGGGTGATGAGGTTACGGGTGGTGGCCTCATGTCGATGGAGGAGGGAATTGCCTCAGTTTCGGCTGGCAGCTCGTCGGGTAAACTTCGAGTTACCATCATTCCCTCTTTTTTTACATATCTTGCGATCTTTTCTAACAATTCTGTCTTTATTTTTAACGCAGGCGCGGCCAGTGCCGATGCTCCATTGCTCGAAGGAGCACCGTCAACTACTGCTTTGGCGGTGGTCATCTCCCAGCCTTCCCTCGTGCCATCGCGGATGCTGGAAGGTATGGATTTACGACTCATGAGTTAGTCTTTTAAACGTGTAGCTTATGTACTAACGTTATACCACTGTGTCCTTTCAGGAGTTCTCTTTGATCATCTATACCAAGTGTTGCTCCCACACTTCTCCTTCCCATCCGAATTCGCTTCTCCTTCTAGTGGTGCCGGTGAGCATACTTTCATTTCGATGTCTTTATTCCCCCCCCCTTTTTAGCAATGGGATGATTTCTGACTTTTCCTCTTCCTTATTGTAGTGCCACGAATTGAACGAGGGGACGCAAGACCTGCCACGCCACCGGCCCTTCCAGCTTTACCATCTGTTGCAGCTGGTATAGTAAATTTCCTTTTTGACGATTCTTTAACATCTCTTGAACCATCATCTAACAATGTTTTATTTTGCAGCTGTAAGTCCATGCTACCTCTCCCGGTACTTTCGGGCATGCGGAATTTGGTAAAAAACGATTTTTATAGAGGTGGTAACATGGACTTATAACCCGGATCTTTGTTAAACATCTAACTAACATCCTAACTACGAGTTGCTAACTACTCGGTTAGGGGGTTATACCTTGCTTGTCTTGAACTCCTTCGTCTTCAAAATCCGATGGTGGTCCGGATCGGCTTCTTCCCGTCGTCTCCGTACGCCGAAGATAGATCCACCTGAAAGCTCCAACCTTTGGCTCCTTCTTCGAACTTTGAAGAAACTAGTTCACTCGGTTTGCTAAACCTTGTGAACTAGAGTGAGTAGAGAAGAGTTTGTATTGGATTTTATCTATGGTTCTTGATTCTCAACTCATGAGACAAGAGAACCATAGAGTCAAGAGAGGGAGCAAGAGGAAGAGGGTGAGAGAAAAAACAAGAGAGCTCAAGAACAAGAGAGAGAATGAGCAAGTAAGAATGAGCCTCTCTTTTGCCTTTCACCCTCTCATAATCCAAAACAATGATAACTCATCATACCAATCAAGTGTTATGTGATGGTTGAAGCAACCATAACCATATCATTTCATGCATTCATTTTGCACAAATGAGCAAGCAAGCAAAAGTCTTTGCCATGAAATGATGGCTATGGTTATCATGATGGTCAACTAGTCAAGCCTAGTCAACCGGTCAACAAAGTCAACAAGTCAACAAAAGTCAACAAGTCAACAAAGTCAACAAGTCAACAACCATGTCACCATAATATTTAATTAATATAATTGTTAATCATATATCATATTCTCATTAGGGTTGAGCAAAAAGTCAAATAGTCAACGGTCAACTGTCAACAACCCTAATGAGAATCCGCTGCCTCTGTCTCCCCGTCAACTGTGCATACACACCCGCATCCGCGTTCCGAGGAACACGAATACAAACTGGATAAATCCAATCCCAATACGTACACTAGGATCCGGCTTAAACCAAAGCCCGCTAGTGTAAACTGTCCGAACACTGTACGTGCACAAGTGCACGGATGTGACCGAACCCTGTCGCAAAACCATGTGACCTCTACTCTTTTGCCTAAAGGCGAAAAGCTTTCTGTGTGGGACTCTGAAGACTCGACACTACGCTGGCAGTGGGTTTAACCACAGACCGCAAGCGGCACTAGCTGTGCGTAACGGTCCCCAGGTAATGCCGACAAGAAGACCGACGAGGCGAAACCCATCTGAACTCCTACTGAGTCTGAATGTGACATTCTCCGTACAGTCTGGTCTGTTCGTCTGATACATCGCATGGCGGGCCTAGGGGGCGGTAAACGTCAGTCCCCCAATAGCGGTACAAGTCGTGTCGGAGTGAAGCCCAAAACACCCTGAGATAACACTGGAAGCCTACCAGTATATCTCGTTTGCCCTGGCCAGGGACTACTCGTGTAATGGCTCTCCTAGACACAGCGCGATGTCAACCCCCAATACCGGGAGAGACGAATCCTGTCTAACCTTCACTGCCTCCAAGTGCTTCGGGACTGCACCCAACTACCACCTGTTTGCACGACTCCTTTGAGTCATGGTAGGGTAGTAATCAAAGTACAGTGGGAACACACTCGAGGCGAAGTGACAGTGTCAAGTCAGCGAACTAAGCTGTACTCATGTCACCTGGGAACTGATAACTGACGATAGGCATAATACCAACTAGTCAGTTCCCGACAAGTCCTGTCCAGTGTACTCGTAACCCAACGAGCACCCGCATACTCTCTCAAGTACGACGTACTGATGGCTGTGGGACAGACCATCTCCCACACTGGGATGAGAAGCGCACACGCTAGTCTACTCCGGAGTATCGATGCCCTGTCTCGATAGTCCTGCGACCAGGGACCTGCATAAGGATGTGCTTATAGATTACCCAGCCCCACTAGTGTGATTGCCATCACAACGCTGGTAATCAAGCAAAGATCCTAAGAGCTCCACTAATGTGTATAGGCGATATACTAAAATAAACACATGTACACATTGAAGTAGAAACAAACCAAGTAGCATACTACTATTTTGAGCAAGATTGTATATACAAGGTGAATATCCCAAGCTTCCATTAAGTAATATACAAACTAGTATGATACAGTAATGGCCTCTAGAGCATATACACTAACAATCTCCCACTTGCACTAAGGCCATGTACTGGCGTATCGAAGACCTATCATCTCGATCAGCCGCTCGAACTGAGTCTGGGGCAAGGCCTTGGTGAATGGATCTGCAGTGTTATCTTCTGAAGCGACTCTCCGAACCTCGATCTCCTGGCGATCCACGATCTCCCTGATCAGGTGATACCGCCTCAAGATGTGTCTGAATCTCTGATGGGACCTGGGTTCCTTCGCTAAAGCTATAGCCCCGTTGTTGTCGCAATACAGAGGTATTGGATCAACAATGGACGGAACCACCTGAAGCTCTTTCAAGAACTTCCTTATCCAGACAGCTTCTTTTGCGGCATCAGATGCAGCGATGTATTCCGCTTCCATCGTCGAGTCTGCAACGGTTTCCTGTTTAGAACTCTTCCAACACACCGCCTCTCCATTGAGGGTAAAGACAAAACCCGACATGGACTTGGAATCATCCTTGTCACTCTGGAAGCTGGAGTCAGCAAAGGCCTCGATCTGGAGGTCTTTTCCGCCATACACCAAGAACATCTCCTTAATCCTTCTCAGGTACTTGAGAATGTTCTTTACCGCTATCCAGTGTTTCTCCCCAGGGTTTGACTGATACCGGCTTACCACGCTCAGTGCATAAGCTACATCCGGTCTGGTACACAACATCGCATACATTATAGAGCCTACCGCAGAAGCGTAGGGTATAATAGACATGCGATCCCTCTCCAAATCAGTCTTGGGAGACATCTCTTTAGAGAGGGTGATCCCGTGACAAGCCGGTAGGTTACCGCGCTTGGAATCTTCCATACTGAATCTTTTCAGTATGGTGTCGATGTACATGGACTGTGAAAGTCCTAATATCCTTTTGGATCTGTCACGGTAGATCCGGATACCCAGAACGTATGAGGCATCACCCAGGTCTTTCATGGAGAACCTGTGTGACAAGAACCCCTTGACAGATTGTAGTATAGGAATGTCATTTCCTATTAAGAGAATGTCATCCACGTATAAAACGAGGAATACTACAGTTCTCGCTACAAATCTACTATAGATGCATGGTTCATCTGGATTTTTGATAAAGCCAAATTCCTTGACCGTCTCATCAAAACAGATATTCCAACTCCGCGATGCCTGCTTTAGTCCGTAAATGGACTTAAGCAACTTGCACACCTTTCCGCTGCTCCCACTCTGAATGAAACCCTCTGGCTGGTCCATATAGACACACTCCTCTAAATTTCCATTTAGAAAAGCGGTCTTTACGTCCATTTGCCAGATCTCATAATCGTGGAAGGCAGCAATGGCAAGAAGGATCCGAATGGATTTCAGCATAGCCACTGGAGAAAAGGTTTCGTCATAGTCCAAACCAGGTCTTTGACGAAAACCCTTTGCTACAAGTCTAGCTTTATAGGTCTCAACCTGTCCATCTACACCAATCTTCCTTTTGAAGATCCACTTGCATCCTACGGGTTTTACCCCGTCCGGAGCAATGTCCAACGTCCATACTTTGTTGGTGTACATGGACTCCATTTCGGTCCGCATTGCATCCAGCCATTTTACTGAGTCAACGCTCTGAACGGCCTGCTGGAAGCTAATAGGCTCATCATAATCTATGATGCAATCCTCTCTATCCCCGTTTATGAGAAAACCGTAGTATCTCTCGGGCGGATGAGTCTACCTACTACTCCTGCGGAGCGGCGTAGGAATGTCCTGTTCTTTCGAACCCTCTGGTTCCACTAAACTTTCAGTAATAGTCTGTGGTTCTGGAATTTCTTCCAGTTCTACTGCGCTCCCACTAATTTCCTTTTCTAAGAACTGGTGTTCTAGAAAGTGGGCATGACGAGAAACAAGAACTTTTTGTTCCTCTTCGCAGTAGAAGAAATATCCCTTGGAATTCTTTGGATATCCCACAAACTTGCACTGTACTGAGCGTGCCTCGAGTTTGTCCGCATGCTGCTTTTTGACAAAAACTGGACTTCCCCATGTCTTAATGTGATTAAGATGGGGCCTCTTCCCATACCACATCTCAAATGGTGTGGTAGGCACAGTCTTAGTGGGAACTCGGTTCAAAAGGTATGCAGCTAATTCTAGCGCATACCCCCAGAATGATCGCGGTAACTCAGCGTTACTCATCATGGACCGTACCATATCCAATAGGGTCCGGTTCCTTCTCTCCGATACACCGTTATGTTGCGGGGTGTATGGAGGAGTAAGCTGAGAGAGAATACCATTCTCTTTTAAATAGTCCAGGAACTCGGCACTTAAGTATTCTCCACCTCGATCCGATCTTAGAATCTTAATACTTTTGCCGGTTTGTTTTTCCACTTCATTCTTATACTCCTGGAATTTTCCAAAGGCTTCGGACTTATGTTTCATTAAGAAGACATAACCGTAGCTTGAGAAGTCATCCGTAAAAGTAATGAAGTAAGAATAACCGCTTCGCGCATGTGTAGACATTGGACCGCACACGTCACTGTGTACGAGTCCCAAGAGCTCGCTCGCTCTTACTCCATGTCCAGTAAACGGAGTCTTTGTCATCTTTCCTTTGAGACAGGATTGACAAGTGGCATACGATTGATATTCGAACGCATTCAAATATCCTTCTGTATGTAACTTCGTCAACCTTCTCTCATTGATGTGACCCAGTCTACAATGCCATAAGAAAGCCTGATTGATTTCTGGAGACTTTCTTTTGTGAGTATTCTGAACATTGAAAATCTGTGGTTGGTTTAATACGTATATACCATTACTCAATGTACCTGACCCAATCAAAACTTGATTAAGGTGAATGTTTACAACATTACTTACAAATGCAAATTCATAACCTTCTTTAGAAACTAAAGATACAGAAATGATATTACAAGTTGCGTTGGGTACAAAAAAGCAATTACGCAAAACCAAAACATGTCCATCTGACATTCCCAGGTGATAGTCCCCCACGGCTTTAGCATTCATGCTAGCTCCGTTCGCAACTCTGAGGGTCATGTCACCTGCCTTCAAAACCCTACGGTTTCTCAACGCCTGCAAAGAATTACAGATATGAGATCCTGATCCGGTATCCAATACCCAGGAAGTAGAGTTTATTGAAAGACAGTTTTCAATAACATACACACCTGAAGCTGAAGCTGCAACCTACTTCAATTCCTGTGTTCTGGCTTTCCAAGCCCTGCAATCATTCTTCCAGTGACCTTTCTTTTGACAATAGAAGCATTCTTCTTTATCCACAAGCTGCCCCGCTTTCTTTGTTGCTTTTGCTTTTCCCTTCGTATCCACTTTACTAACACCGCCCCTTGGTTTGGCGGGGGCTTTCTTCTTCTTTCCCTTGGCTTTCGCCTTGGACCTAGAAGAAGATGATCCTCCTACAAACAAAGTGGATGTTTCCCTACTTTTCTGTAGGGTGCCCTCTGCGCTCCTCAGCATGTTGAGGAGCTCTGAAAGTTCAACCTCTTTTTCTTGTAAGTTGAAGTTCAGTATAAACTGGGCGTAAGCGGAAGGAAGGGACTGGAGAACTAAGTCTGTATAGAGCTCACTCTCCAGTGTGGTTCCTAGGTCCACGAGCTCCTCAATGTAGCCGATCATCTTTAGCACGTGCTCTGCTACTGATGATCCGACGGCCATCCTTGCCGAAAATAACTTTTTCGACGCTTCGTATCTTGCGATACGAGATTGCTCTCCATACAGTTCTTTTGTATGGAAAAATATGGATTCAAGGTCCATATTCTCGTGCCTCCTCTGATGTTCGTTGTCCATCGAGGCAAGCACGAGGCACTTGGCCTTCGTGCTATCAATCTCCCAAGTCTTGCGGATTTCCTTATCCGCGACGCTGGAAGTGGGACCAGGGACAGGGAGAGCTTTGGTGGTAAGAAGATACCCCAGCTTGTCGTAAGTGATTGCCATTTTGACATTCCTGAGCCAATCTTTATAGTTTGGCCCTGTCAGTATATTTTTATCTAGAAGTAACTTAAGTCCAGTCATTTCGATTGGTCGCTGCAATTAGGAGAGAGAAGAAGAAACACTTAGCATGATGCTCTTGCAAGTTTAGAGTGGTTTTTAGTTTGTCTAAACAGGATGGCTCCCACTGTTTCTCGAATCCCTCCTTAAAACCAAAAAGGAAGAATTAGTCAGGATCAATCTCACCGCACAATACTTGCTTAACCGTTCAGCCAGGCCAGTGTCGGTACTTCGAGGGAGGTTTTCCAACGCTTTCGCGAAGTTCCTTAATTCAAGAACCTCTTTTCCCTGGGGGCGTAGCCCCGCTAACACCTTTCTAGGCACCTACTAGGTTTATAGCATTGATCGATTAGTGAGAAATTTCCCGAGGAGTAGCATATACTCACAGTAGGATCGGGATCCAAATATCATCGCGTGACGAAACTGAAGGAATCCTACCAGAATCATCACGCTCCAAATGATATGCAATACTAGCAAGTTTCAGTTCTTTTGAAACTCCCGATGTGGATTTTTGCCCCATGCTCTTATGACCTTGACTTTGGCCAAAATATCATAAGTCACATGTCAAGTTCTGCCCGTCATTATCCAGGTCCACCCGTACCCACCCGTACCCACCCTTGACTTTGGCCAAAATGGCAGTACGACTATCCCAAACCAACGCATCTACCTATGCTACACATGAATACCCAATAGCTACCAATCACTATGCCTTGACTTTGGCCAACATGCATAGCTTGAATACTATTGACCATTTATGCGAAACGACGGAGGGCTACGAATGGTTTTGGCGAAACCGTGAACGTAGTGAACTTGATTTAGTCGATGGAACGAGATAGCTTTTAAATGGAGTGGCTCAAACTCCGCATTTTAAAAGTTTGTTTTGAAAAGAACCGAGTGGTTTTTCGAAAGTGTTCCAACGACTTTTACTTGGTTTATTTTCTTGCATTAGTTCTTTTAATGCGTGATATTCTTGCATTAGTTCTTTTAATGCGTCCCATCATTTAATCCTACCATTGCAGAAAACAACCAAAATATGACGTACGCTTATGCCATTCGCATTCGCCGCTGGGCCCCGTCATTACCCGTTAGGTTACTTAACTAACGACAGAGCGAGGGCTGGGCTAGCGCGTCTGTAAAACATAAGCAACGCCTAAGTAATATCATATATAGATATACTGCAATGATAAACATTTCAGATCACAGATGAATAAATTGGATATACTAGGAACCTGCAATTCGTACGAGCCTGTAACGAAAAGCAGATTACACGGTCGCGGTGAATAGCCAATACCCCACCCAAGACCCCTACGGGTGCGGCAAACTACCCGCCAAGTACCCGAAGCGAAGCAACCTCCCTCATCCCCATGAGTAGGCCACTCGGCACTTCGGCATACCCGGTAGTTTGTGCACCCCCTCCATGGGTCTATCCTAGGAGCAAAAACAGTAAAAAGAAATTATACAATGACGGCTACAACCCCGACCCGGTTGTGCGGTCATACAAATAATATTACATCAATTTACAAATTTACATGAATTGAAAGAAAAGAAAAACTTTCGTCTCACAACCCCCCGGCTATTCACCCGCGACAATCCAACATATTCATATCCACATTCCAGCAACATTACAAATCACAGATTTGTATAACCCCCACTAATCGACATATAGCGATTAGCAGACGTTCAATACAAATATCACATTACAGAAAAACCCGTCAGCAAAAGTCTTTTAGAAGTTCGATCAAAAATACGGATTTATAGGCCCCAAAAATAAAATTTTCGTTCTGGAAAATCTGGGCAGAAAATATATATTCCAAAAATCCTAAAATACCCCTATGAGAATACTGTAGCAAAGAAAGAACAGAGAGGAGCCAAGTCGGCCGCGGAACCGCGGCAATAGCAAGCTATTGCCGCGTTTCCGCGGCTCTTTGATGGGATCACTGGACCAAATTTCTACAGTATTCACAGAAAACCCTGAGTCGATTTTAGGTGTATTTTAAAAAGGTTTTCCAGCACTTTTAAAATCGACAGAAAGTTCGAATTTCGGGGTTCATTTCGGGACTTTTCTTTGATCGATCTTCTAGCTACTTTGCTAACATGTTAGATAGAGTTTAACTAGGCTCTGATACCACTGTAAGTCCATGCTACCTCTCCCGGTACTTTCGGGCATGCGGAATTTGGTAAAAAACGATTTTTATAGAGGTGGTAACATGGACTTATAACCCGGATCTTTGTTAAACATCTAACTAACATCCTAACTACGAGTTGCTAACTACTCGGTTAGGGGGTTATACCTTGCTTGTCTTGAACTCCTTCGTCTTCAAAATCCGATGGTGGTCCGGATCGGCTTCTTCCCGTCGTCTCCGTACGCCGAAGATAGATCCACCTGAAAGCTCCAACCTTTGGCTCCTTCTTCGAACTTTGAAGAAACTAGTTCACTCGGTTTGCTAAACCTTGTGAACTAGAGTGAGTAGAGAAGAGTTTGTATGGGATTTTATCTATGGTTCTTGATTCTCAACTCATGAGACAAGAGAACCATAGAGTCAAGAGAGGGAGCAAGAGGAAGAGGGTGAGAGCAAAAACAAGAGAGCTCAAGAACAAGAGAGAGAATGAGCAAGTAAGAATGAGCCTCTCTTTTGCCTTTCACCCTCTCATAATCCAAAACAATGATAACTTATCATACCAATCAAGTGTTATGTGATGGTTGAAGCAACCATAACCATATCATTTCATGCACTCATTTTGCACAAATGAGCAAGCAAGCAAAAGTCTTTGCCATGAAATGATGGCTATGGTTATCATGATGGTCAACTAGTCAAGCCTAGTCAACCGGTCAACAAGTCAACAAAAGTCAACAAGTCAACAAAGTCAACAAGTCAACAACCATGTCACCATAATACTTAATTAATATAATTGTTAATCATATATCATATTCTCATTAGGGTTGAGCAAAAAGTCAAATAGTCAACGGTCAACTGTCAACAACCCTAATGAGAATCCGCTGCCTCTGTCTCCCCATCAACTGTGCATACACACCCGTATCCGCGTTCCGAGGAACACGAATACAAACTGGATAAATCCAATCCCAATACGTACACTAGGATCCGGCTTAAACCAAAGCCCGCTAGTGTAAACTGTCCGAACACTGTACGTGCACAAGTGCACGGATGTGACCGAACCCTGTCGCAAAACCATGCGACCTGTCGCAAAACCATGCGACCTCTACTCTTTTGCCTAAAGGAGAAAAGTTTTCTGTGTGGGACTCTAAAGACTCGACACTACGCTGGCAGTGGGTTTAACCACAGACCGCAAGCGGCACTAGCTGTGCGTAACGGTCCCCAGGTAATGCCGACAAGAAGACCGACGAGGCGAAACCCATCTGAACTCCTACTGAGTCTGAATGTGACATTCTCCGTACAGTCCGGTCTGTTCGTCTGATACATCGCATGGCGGGCCTAGGGGGCGGTAAACGTCAGTCCCCCAATAGTGGTACAAGTCGTGTCGGAGTGAAGCCCAAAACACCCTGAGATAACACTGGAAGCCTACCAGTATATCTCGTTTGCCCTGGCCAGGGACTACTCGTGTAATGGCTCTCCTAGACACAGCGCGATGTCAACCCCCAATACCGGGAGAGACGAATCCTGTCTAACCGTCACTGCCTCCAAGTGCTTCGGGACTGCACCCAACTACCACCTGTTTGCACGACTCCTTTGAGCTGTGGTAGGGTAGTAATCAAAGTACAGTGGGAACACACTCGAGGTGAAGTGACAGTGTCAAGTCAGCGGACTAAGCTGTACTCATGTCACCTGGGAACTGATAACTGACGATAGGCATAATACCAACTAGTCAGTTCCCGACGAGTCCTGTCCAGTGTACTCGTAACCCAACGAGCACCCGCATACTCTCTCAAGTACGACGTACTGATGGCTATGGGACAAACCATCTCCCACACTGGGATGAGAAGCGCACACGCTAGTCTACTCCGGAGTATCGATGCCCTGTCTCGATAGTCCTGTGACCAGGGACCTGCATAAGGATGTGCTTACAGATTACCCAGCCCTACTAGTGTGATTGCCATTACAACGCTGGTAATCAAGCAAAGATCCTAAGAGCTCCACTAATGTGTATAGGCGATATACTAAAATAAACACATGTACACATTGAAGTAGAAACAAACCAAGTAGCATACTACTATTTTGAGCAAGATTGTATATACAAGGTGAATATCCCAAGCTTCCATTAAGTAATATACAAACTAGTATGATACAGTAATGGCCTCTAGGGCATATACACTAACAGCAGCTATCGTTCCGGCTCCGATCCCTCTTGAGTCTCGTGTCCTTTCACCGGCAGGCCCTTTCTTGAAACGTCCATCTTAAAAGGGTGCCGTGATGAGTTTGGGCATGCTGAGCGGGTATATCGAAGAGTTTAACTCGGACGCTCTCCCATCTGCCGCAGATTTCGCTGTGGAAGTTAACCCAATGTTGGCGGCGCTCGTAAACTTTCACAATGAAGGCGTCGTCGAATCTTGGGTTAACCACTGCAGGGAGGTCGAGGCCTGCCTACATCGGCTGGAGTCGACGCGTCCTTCTCCTGAAGTTTTGGCCATAAGCACCCAACGGACAGCCTGGCTCGAGCAAAGCACTTCTTATTTCCGTCATTTGGAGCAAGAAGCAGCTTTACGGTTGAAGGAACGTCAGGAATCTTCAAGCGCAGCTGCTCGCTTGCACGCTGAAGTCAGGACGAATGCTGCCGAGGTGAAAGCTGTCTTTGAAGGCCTTCTGGAGCGTATTTCTAATGGGCTAGCGCTGAAGCAGAATCTTGATGCCGCCGAGCGTGATGCCCGAGGCCGTGAAGCAGCTCAGCAGGTCGTTGGGGAACAGCTTGCCTCCTTCATGCAGCAGCGGGCTCAAGTAGAGGCCGAATTGGCGGTGGCGGCTAATCAAGAGAAGGCGTGGAAGGACGTACGCGAGCATTTGATAGAGCTATTCAAGAGGCTTCCTTCTCAGTAACTCTCCTTGTATCGTTTGTACTTGTAAATAAAAGAATGTATATACATACCTATTTTTTATTCTTTGACATAATGTATCCTGTATCCAATCAAGTTTATGAATAAAAGATACACCTTTTTTGTAATATGTCATTTTCTCCGTCTTTTCTTTCTTTCATTATCAGCATGCCACCTTAGTGACCATGACGAGTATCCCGACTTTCTTAAGAAATAGCGATGGCTTAGGCCGCAGGTTCAGATCTGCTGCCTAAGACTTTTCAACTCTATAAGCCGTGAGGGTCTCATAGAGATTTTTCTCCCTACGGATCGAGAGGATCTCGTAGGTGGGTTTTCTCCTTAGGAATCGTGAGGATTACTAAGTGTGGTTTTCTCTTATAAGTCGTAAGGATCCTATAAGAGAATTTTCCCTTCTTACGAGTCGAGAGGACCCACAAGCGGTTGTTTCCCTCCTCGTCGAAATTCGACTTTGGAGAGTGAGACCCGTGAATAGTATGCAAGAGACCATTTTGGATTGACTTGCAGGGTCCCATTGCTCAGGAAGCAAGTTTTTTAGTCCCTGCTGCCTGAGGCTTCATTTGCATGTTGAGACGAATCGGGAATTTCCCGCGGAGACACTAGTTTCTCTGCGAGCCGACGCGAATCAGGAGGCTTTCGTCAAGGAGTGTTTGTATCCGTGAGTCGAGGAGTTTGCTAGGGATTATTTGTTTCCCAAGCGCCAAGGATTATTTGTTTCCTTGGGGTTTGAAACGAGTCGAGGATTCCCACGGAGGCACTGGTGGCTCTGCGAGTCGACGCGAATCAGGAGGCTCTCGTCAATTAGTGTTTGTATCCGTGAGTTGAGGAGTTTGCTAGGGATTATTTGTTTCCCAAGCGCCAAGGATTATTTGTTTCCTTGGGGTTTGAAACGAGTCAAGGATTCCCACGGAGGCACTGGTGGCTCTGCAATTCAACGCGGATCAGGAGGCTCTCGTCAAGAGTGTTTGTATCCGTGAGTCGAGGAGTTTGCTAGGGATTATTTGTTTCCCAAGCGCCAAGGATTATTTGTTTCCTTGGGGTTTGAAACGAGTCGAGGATTCCCACGGAGGCACTGGTGGCTCTGCGAGTCGACGCGGATCAGGAGGCTCTCGTCAAGGAGTGTTTGTATCCGTGAGTCGAGGAGTTTGCTAGGGATTATTTGTTTCCCAAGCGCCAAGGATTATTTGTTTCCTTGGGGTTTGAAACGAGTCGAGGATTCCCATGGAGGCACTGGTGGCTCTGCGAGTCGACGCGGATCTGGAGGCTCTCGTCAAGGAGTGTTTGTATCCGTGAGTCGAGGAGTTTGCTAGGGATTATTTGTTTCCCAAGCGCCAAGGATTATTTGTTTCCTTGGGGTTTGAAACGAGTCAAGGATTCCCACGGAGGCACTGGTGGCTCTGCGAGTCGACGCGGATTAGGAGGCTCTCGTCAAGGAGTGTTTGTATCCGTGAGTCGAGGAGTTTGCTAGGGATTATTTGTTTCCCAAGCGCCAAGGATTATTTGTTTCCTTGGGGTTTGAAACGAGTCGAGGATTCCCACGGAGGCACTGGTGGCTCTGCGAGTCGACGCGGATCAGGAGGCTCTCGTCAAGGAGTGTTATATCCATGAGTCGAGGAGTTTGCTAGGGATTATTTGTTTCCCAAGCGCCAAGGATTATTTGTTTCCTTGGGGTTTGAAACGAGTCGAGGATTCCCATGGAGGCACTGGTGGCTCTGCGAGTCGACGCGGATCAGGAGGCTCTCGTCAAGGAGTGTTTGTATCCGTGAATCGAGGAATTTGATGAAGATACTGGTTTCTTCGGAGTTGGACTGAGCCATCGAGATTTAGCTTCGTCTTCTGGCGGAGCCTGCTGGGAAAGTATGGTTCCCTCTTTGTTTATGCCCTTGGATTGTATACAGGGATCGATGTGATCTTAACTGTAGGGCCAAAGTCTTATCATCATTTTTTTTGTTTTATCTCCGCGATGCTCTATTATTTCAGCTTTTATATCGCAAAGGTCGCGATTGCCCAATCATTTCGGCTATTTTTCGCGGTGCCCAATCATTTCGGCTATTTATTTTATTTTTACTCGCTGCTTTTTATTGCGAGTTGCCCTATCATTTCGGTTATTTTGCATGCATACATTTTTATTTGCTGCTTTTTTATTGCAAGTTGCCCTATCATTTCGGCTATTTCGTATGCATGTACGGCCTATTGGGTTTTCGCTGTAAACCGATTTCGGCATCAGCACCGCTACAACTGGGATATTACCAGGAGCGAATCATCATCTGCCTCTGTCGATGTCGAACAAAGGTGGCTTAGCGACCAGGGTTAGGGTCCTGTCGACTAAGGCTTTTGACATCATGAGCCGTAAGGGTTTCACGAAGTAATTTCTCCCTACAAGTCATGAGGATCTTGTAGGTGTATTTTCTCCTTAGGAATCGTGAGGATTCCTAAGTGTATGTTCCTCTGTAAGTCGTAAGGATCCTACAGGAGGGTTTTCTCCTTGTAAAGCGAAAGGATTTACAAGGATCGTTCACTATGCGAACATATCCCCAGTCTCGGATGGATCTTGGTTAGGGAAATGTTTATTCGCGCCCGTGGATTGTATACAAGAGTCAGTATTGAGCCACTTGTAGGGCAATATCGAAAGTTGTGGCGGGGTTTGCTTAAGCACAGGTTTAGGTTTCTGTAACTTAAGACTTTCAAATCTTATGAGCCGTGAGGGTCCCATAAGAGAGGTCTCCTTACGAGTCGTGAGGTGCTCGCAAGTGTATTTTCTCTTTAGGAATCGTGGGGATCCCTAAGTGTGCTTCTCATTTGTGAGTCGTAAGGATCTCACGCGGGTGGTTTCTCCTTACAAGGTCGAGAGGACCCTATAAGTGTCTTTTAACGAGGTTGCGCCCTTTCAGGTTTTCACAAACACTCGCCGGTAGTCCTGCTGTTTTTACTCACGGAGCCCTTTCGGGTTTTCATCCGTGCCCATTTTGCTTATGGACATACCGTCTTTTTTTTTTCTTTTTATTTTCTTTTTCTCTTTTTTTTTACGAGGTCGCGCCCTTTCGGGTTTTCACGAACACTCGCCGGTAGCCCTGCTGTTTTTACTCACGGAGCCCTTTCGGGTTTTCATCCGTGCCCTTTTTGCTTATGGACATACCGTTTTTATTTATTATATTTTTTTTATTTATTATTTTTTTTTATTCATCTCGTCAGCCTAAGGATGCTGCGGTATTAGTTTAAAGACGTTTCGGTCTGTTGTTAGTTTAAGGACATTTCGGTCCGTCACTAGTTTAAGGACGTCTCGGTCCGTCATGGAGAAGGCTGGCTACTGCTTAGAAAGCTTAAGCTTAGGAAGATAGCGAGCGGACATAGTCGTCGTCATCTATCGTTGACCTAGGCTGTGGCTCATAAAGCGTAGTATTTCTTTAGGAAGCGACCGTTTATTGGCCTGAAAGGCCTTTCACCGTGCATATCCATGAGTAGATAGGCTCCACCATGGTAGACCTTGTCTATGATGTACGGGCCTTCATAGTTCGGCTCGAATTTTCCCCGCTTGGCGCGATTGGGGATCATAGGCCTTTTGACCACTAGCACGAGTTCGCCTTGGCGGAATGTCCTCGGTCGGGTCAATCTTTCGTATGAGCGCGTCGTCTTTGCTTTATAAGCTTCCAGATTTTGTTGCGCTATGAGCCGGGTTTCATCAAGGGCGTCATGCTCCTCAAGCCGAAGGTGAGCATTTTCTTCGTCCGTCAGCTCGTAGTGGACTGCCACTCGTAGAGAGGGTAACTCTATCTCAAGGGGGAGTACTGCTTCTGTACCGAACACCAACGCGTACGGCGTTGTGTTCGTGGCCGTCTTGAACGTAGTTCGATATGCCCAAAGAGCTTCTTGCAGTCTTTCTTGCCAGTCTTTCTTATTTCGGGACACCGTTTTCTTTATGATCTTTGTTAAGGTCTTGTTGAAGGCTTCAGCTAGTCCGTTGGCTCGTGGATTGTAAACCGAGGAATATCTCCAGTCTATATTATGCTGTTGCGCGAAGCGACTGATCTTGTGGCTTCTGTAAGCTGGCCCATTATCGGAAATGATCCGTCGCGGAGTTCTAAACCGATATATGACGTGCGTCTTGAAGAAGTGGAGAATATTTTCCGTCTTCACCTCTCTTAACGGTACTGCTTCTGCCCATTTAGAGAAGTAGTCAGTCGTCGCTAGGATGAAACGATGTCCTCTAGACGATGCTGGTTCGATGGGGCCGACTATATCAGTCCCCCACATTTCGAATGGCCAGCTAGCCACCGTTGGGTGTAGTGGATTTGTATGCTGATGGATGAAATCCCCATGAATTTGGCATCAGTGGCATTGCTTCGCATATTCGAGGCAATCTTGAATCATCGTGGGCCAGTAGTAGCCCATCCGTTTGATCTTCAACTTCATCTTTGGGCCCGCTTGGTGAGAACCGCAGAGTCCGTCATGAACTTCCCGGACGACCCTTTTCGCTTCGTCAGGTCCTAAGCATCTCAGCCACAGAGAATCAAATGACCTTTTGTACAGAGTATCATTGACGAAGGCGAAAGACAGAGCTCGTTTCATGAGCTGATGTCTTGTGGATGCTTCTTCGGGCAATCGGTGGGACTTAAAGTAGTCTATGAAGACTTCCCTCTAATCCTCGGCCTTTTCCGGGTCTTTTATTTGCAGAGCCATTCGCTCAGTCGTTTCCTTCTCTTCGGATGATTCCGGAGATATTTCTGCTGGGGCAAGAACTCGACGGCTCTGTACCGTGATTCTAACGTCATCGAAGTTCTCGTCAGCCAGTTCTTTAGCAAGTTTGGCCAACGCGTCTGCTTTGCTATTTTCCGCACGCGGTATGTTATCCAAAGTATAAGAGGGAATTTGGGTCAACAGTTGTTGCACCTTTTCACCGTATTTCACCAATTCTGGCTTACACGCTTGGTAGTCGCCGTTTACTTGACTGACGACCAGTTGGGAATCTCCATATATGAGGAGATTTTCAATTCCCATGTCGATGGCGATCTCGAGGCGTGCTATCAGAGCTTCGTATTCGGCTTCATAGTTTGTCCTCGGCTCTGTTAGGGAGAAAGCAAAGCGCATTATCCCTCCTCATGGAGTTACAAAGATGAGCCCTACACCCGATTTGATTATAGGGGTACTTTGTTTGCGCTTCTTCACGGAAGATGTGCCATCGAAATAAAGCTCCCATCGGGTATCATCACCGTCGATCGCATCAAACGCATGTTCATCTGGAAGATCACAGTTTAAAGGGGAGTCGGCCGGTATCGGATGCTCAGCGAGGAAGTCGGCGATGGCCTGGCCTTTCACTGCCTTGAGAGGTTGATATGTTATCGAGAACTCCATCAGAAGTAGAGCCCATTTAGCGAGTCGACCCGTCAATATAGCCTTTGACATCAAGTATTTAAGGGGGTCCACCTTTGAAATGAGACGGACTTCATGCGCCAACGCATAGTGCCTGAGCTTTGTTATCGCAAAGATCAACGCCAGGCAATGTTTTTCAATGGGGAAGTAGTTGCTTTCTGCCCCCAGCAGAACTCGACTTAAGTAGTAGAGTGCTCTTTCCTTCCCTTGATCGTTCTCTTGTGCCTATAATGCGCCTAAGGAGCCTTCGAGAGCGGTTGTATAAAGAATGAGGGGATTTCCCTTGACCGGAGCAGCCAACACCGGCGAGTTCTGCAGGTATTGTTTGATCTCGTCTAGTGCACTTTGGCATTTTTGGTCCCAGACGAACGGGGTTCCCTTCTTCATCAGGTGGCTGTAAGGACGACACTTGCCTGAAAGATTGGCTATAAATCTCCGTATGTATGCGAGCCTCCCTTGGAGAGACCGCAAATGTTTGAGAGTTCTCGGCGGAGGCATTTCCATGATCGCTTTGATCTTTGACGGATCTATTTCAATACCTCGGTGTCGAACGATGAATCCTAGAAATTTGCCTGAGGAAACTCCGAATGCACACTTGAGCGGGTTCATTTTCAAGTTGTATTGCCGAAGGCGTTGAAATACGGTCTTCAAATGCTCGAGATGTTCCTCGTATGATTTGCTTTTAACCACGAGATCGTCGATATAGCATTCGACGATTTAGTGTATAAGGTCATCGAAGATCTTCGTCATGGCCCTTTGGTAGGTGGCACCGGCGTTCTTTAAACCGAAAGGCATCACCTTATAACAAAATATTCCCAGAGGGGTCCTGAAGGCTGTGTGCTTCTGGTCTTCTGGATGCATTTTTATCTGATTATACCCTGATGAGCCATCCATGAAGGAGAAAATCTCATGAGTGGACGTATTGTCTATCATCAGTTCGGTGACTGGCACTGGGAAATCATCCTTCGGACAAGCTTTATTAAGATCCCGGAAGTCTACGCATATGCGCACTGTCCCATTTTTCTTCATCACCGGGACGATGTTGGCGATCCATTCAGGGTATTGAACTTCTTGGATGAAGCCAGAGTCGATCAGCTTCTTGACCTCGGCGTTGATATTCATCTCGAGCTCGAGCCGCATTCTCCTCGGCGCCTGTTTGACTGGCTTGATGTCCGGGGATATCGTCAATTTGTGTACAGCAATTTCTGGATCTAGTCCCGGCATTTCGGAATAGTTCCATGCGAAGCAGTCTCTATGCTGTAGAAGCACGTCCTTTAACGCAGCCACCCTTTCTTCAGATAGCAGCTCGCTGATGAATGTCGGTCGCGGGTCATTTTCCGTCCCCAACTCAATTTTCTTGAGGTTATCTGCAGTGGTATGGATTCCATCTTCCAGCTCTTTTGGCGCGGGTGGGAATTCTGAGATTATCTCGTCGCTGCTGTTTTCGAAGCACCAAGGGAGCTCATCTATGTCCTCGGGCTCTTCTTTTAATATTGTAATCATATGACAGGTGCGAATTCGTTTCCAATCCCAATGTGGAACCGGTTCTTCTTTCGTGGCCTTGGGCCCGTGCTTTTGTGGCGGTGCTACCCTCCAGTTGTCGGACAGAGCGAACTTGCCAAGCTGATACTGATCTTCGACCCAATTCTTGAAGGTGAAGCAGTCCTCGAGAGGGTGCCCTACCACTCGGTGATAAGAGCAATAGTCTGGGTGTGAGACTTCGCCTGCTTGTTCGGGGTGTTTGGACTCCGGCAGTGTAAGCATCTGATGTTTTAGAGCAAGGTCAAGTATCTTCTTCGTCTTGTCCCGCGGAAACGAGTATGCTCGACCCATTTTCTTCATAAGGGATAGATCAATAGCGCTCGACTCCCGTTTGCGTGGCTTCTTAGCCCTGCTTTGTTGTTGTTGAGCGCCTTTTTGGTCTTTCGTCTTATTTCTGCTTTTGCGCCGAGCCTTCTTTATAACAGGTTGACAGGGAGCAGCCTTTTCATCTTTCACGGCTTGTTGGAGAAGGCGTTGCGTTTTGGCTTTCTCGTAGATGACCATTTCGCGGTTATGATCGTCCCGGACTTTTTGACCCACTTCCCCTATAAGCTTGTCCATTTGTTCTTCGAACGACGGACTGGGCTCTTTTGCATCTGGAACTTTTACTGGCTCAGGATTAGCGTCCTCCCATTGAGCATCCGCTTCTTCATCGAAGTCATACACGACATAGCAGCTGTTTAGTAGCTCCCGTTTCTTTGACCGGACGTATCCAAGCCCAATTGTTTCCATTCTCCCATTAGGCAGTTTACGCTGAGTCCCGGGCACGTTCCAGACTTTATCATAGAACTTGGCTTTTCGAACGGTCTGCTTGAAGGGTATCCCCTGACGTTTCAGCAGCTTTTTCAAACCTTCCGTATAGTATCTGGGGAGGCGGATAGGCTGAAGCCTGTCGAGCGTAGAATCCACACCATGCCAAATTTCCTTTTCTACTTTGGTTTCTTCAGAGCGGTAGAAAAAAATTGCTTACTCGCTTTCTCGCCTGGGAGGGACGTAGAATGTTTGTAGCTCTTCTACATTGTAGGTATTAAGTGCATCCAGTTCTTTATGGTGTCCAAGCGGCACCATGGCGACTTGCAGACTTTGCTCTTCATCAGGGAACATCCGTATCGAAGATCGAGCAGAGAATACAGCATGGATCTCATCTTCTGAGTCGCTACCAAAGATCAACGTAGGGGCGGATGGTCCTGGCTTATTGTGTTGGGGCGGACCCGAATACACTATCTCCTCTTCCTCCTCGGTGTCACTGCCGAAAACAGGTATGGTGGCATTAGCTTTATTCTCCGGCTTGTGACACTTCTCCGTATCTTCAAAATCCGGTAAGAAGTATTTGGCATCTTCGTATTTGTGGACCTCGTTCACAGAGAATGGGTTTAGTTCTCCCGTCACAGTATACTCAAAGCCATCCTTAAAATATTTCATACACTGATGTTGTGTAGAAGGGATGATGTTGTACTCGTGTAACCACGGTCAGCCGAGCAAAGCGTTGTAGCATGTCTTGGCGTCTATGACGTGGAACTTAATGTCTGTGATGAGTAGCCCGAAGCGTAACGTCAGTATCACAGACCCAAGAGTTTTTGATGATTGGGAGTCGAACCCGGAGATGGTGATCTTGTCCCGAGCAAGGTGCTGGACACTCATGCAGATTTCTTTTAACACCCGCACGTTGAGGAGATTAACGGAGGATCCATTGTCGATCAGGATTTTGCCTATCTTAATATCGTGGCAGTATCCTGAGACATAGAGGGGGCGATTGTGTTCGCACGTCCCAAGGAGAAGGTCCTCGTCGCCGAAAGTGACATCGGCCGTGTGCACTTCCTCCAACCCATCTTTCATCTTTTCCTCGGCCAGGAAGGCTTGGAATTGTTCCGGATCTTGTAGTGCCTTAATCAATGAATCTCTCGCCTCTTTTGATAGCAAGAGAGCGTCAAGAATGTTGAGCTATGAGGGTAGCTTCCTCAGATGCGCTAAGACGTTGTAATCCACCTTATTTCTCTTCGACGGATTCTTGGCGGTTAGCTCTTCCGCAACTTGGTCATCTAGAGTAATATCCTCAGAGACCTTTTCTTTCCCTTTATCTTTCTTGTTTAAGGGTCCGAGATTCTTTTCAGGTAGCGTCCGATTGCGTAGCTGGATATTTTCGCAAACCTTGTGCTCTTCTTCTTTTCCCGAAGTTGACTCTTTAAAGAGAGGGGCGAGTTCCAGCTCCTCATCAGAATCGCTCCCGAATGTAGGCACTTGTGACCCGCCAGTGTTAACCACGTGACAATCGCCGGTAGTTCTTTCAAGCTCTTCGGTCGTATTTCTTTACTCTCGACGAGTTTTACGTTTTTCCCGCTTAAAGCGTTGTCGACGAGCAACGTATCCTTGCCACCATTTATCGAAAGCTTTACACTCTTGAGTGGGGTGCGAAATCTTTTGATGATATAAGCAATAGGAGGGGTGCGTTTCCATTTCACCAGTGATGTTTCCTTCAGAGGATGGTAGCTTCATGCCCATTGATACGGCCTTAGCAAACTTTTTCCTCATCTTGAATTGGCTTTTGTCGGTAACGGAGGTGTTTTGCTCCAGCGGGATCGTCTCAGCTCCTTTATCAAGTCGTTGGCGCTTGGCCCTTTCAAATATAGCCGTCTCGCGTTCTCGATCAGCCTTACTTTTCAATCGAGCTTCGTTAAGGAATGCGTCAATCATTTCAACTGATAGCTCAGGAATTTTTGATTCGGTATCTGCCCCCAGCGTTTTAGTGCCAGCAGTCTCCTCATCATTAGTGATCGAATGGGAAATCATATGACAGCTCGCCACATATTCCTCGGATTCATCCGATGAACTTTCTCCCTCATCTTCTTCTTGAAAGACGTGATTGAGGAACTCTTGGAACGTAATGGGAGTCCGTGCCTTTTGGTTGTATTCATCTAGCGCATCAATTTGCTTTTGTAAGTCCGTGCGCTTGTCGCCAAGCTTCACGGGTTTCTTAGGTTTCTTCTTCTTCTTTTTCGAAGATTTTGACGGCTGGTTGCGAGTGCTTGAGCCACCACCATCGGTCTTCAGAGCTGGATGTGGCTTCAACATCCCCTCAATGACCTGCGGTTCCAACGGGTTCTTCCACTTGATCGCTGGACATGCCTGAAGATCGTTTAGCATCTTCTTTGTCTTGGCTGATAATACAACCTCCCAAGGAGCTTCTTCAATGACGGAGCATGTTGCCCCCGGCGTATTCGTCCCCTTAGAGGTGCGGGGCTGCGGGGGATTCACTTTCCATTTGTCATATAACGCGAACTTGCCCTGTCGGTACTGGTTTTCAAGCCAATTTTTGAAAACGTAGCAATCTTCAATCGGATGGCCCAGTACTCGATGATAAGGACAGTAATTAGGCTCGTTGACGTCACTTGGCTGCAACGGACGTTTTGGATCCGGCAAATTTATGAGTCTGTTGCGCAACGCCAGATCGATTAACCTTCTCGTTTTATCGCGGGGAAAGGAATAAGGACGTCCCATCCTATCCTCAAGGGGTACATACGGGCGCATATTATTTTGACGAGCCACTGGCTTCGGGTCGCTCGGTTGTTGTTGAGCATTAGCGACGACGATCGCTTTTCCCTTCCCTTTGTCATTTCGGGAGTCCGGCCTTGGAAGAGGAGGTTTATGGCCCATCTGATCCATCTGTGCTAGTTTGTCGATCAATGCTTGGAAGGTAGTCGGCTTGAAGAACATCATGAATTGTGAGATGGTTGCTTGTGGATCAAGGGTCCCCACAAACATACCCACCGCGGGAGCTTCTTCAATGCGCTGCTCGCACTTCGACCACAAGTTCCGCCACCGTATAGCGTACTGAACCCACGTCTCGCCTGGCTTTACCCTAGCGTTAATCAGTGCCGTCATCGGGGTACGTTCACTGGCGCTTGCAAAACGTTGAGTAAATAGCAGCTCCATCTCCGCGAAGGTTTTGATAGAGTCATTCGGGAGCTCAGAGTACCACTCAAACGCCGTATCCGATAAACTTCCAACAAACTGGCGAAGCAAGAGCTTGTCATCACCGCCGGTGTTGCCACAGAGTGCTCTGAACTGGACGACATGCTGATGAGGATTGCCCGTCCCTTTGTAGACATGGAACTTGGGAATCGTATAACCGGGTGGGTACTTGATTTGATCGTACCAACTTGGATATGGCCGCCCCGTTTTTACGACCTGACCGGCCGCTTCGGTCGCATGATGCACCCGTATTTGCTGGGCGATGTATTCATCCAAATCAGTTTTTGAGATTGTATCCTCCTTAGCTGTGGATAGAGCCGGTGGAGGATTCGACGTCTCTCCCCTATCGTCTTCAAGAATGATCGGGGGATCTTCAGCAGGTGGATCTTGTTGAATCATCATACCCACCATATCCTGGAACAGGAGGGCCATTTTCTTTATGTTGGCTGCCTGCTCCGCAGCTTCCTTATCTTTCTTCTCTAGTACGCGCCGAAGGAATTCGGCGTCCGTTTCTTGTTCTTGACGCTCGTCTGAGGATGTTTTCGGGGTTTCTTTTGGCCCTGTAAGTGCGGCCATAGAGTTCATCATTTCTTGGAGCTTCTGCTGCTGCTCCTGAGCCTTGGTCACTGACCTCGTGTGTGGTCTATGACCTGTTGACATGCGGCTATTTTCTTTTCCCGATGCCATGTAAACCGTATGAACTGTTATGCCCCCTGACTTGGGGCGTTTAGGTTCACCATTTTTAACTTTTGCCGTTGACACGGGAGTTTTCTCTGGCCTCCTTCTTTTGTGGGCCATTGAGGTTGAAGGAACCATTGAAGGGGGCAGCCTAGCAGATGCTGTCCCCTGCTGTTTAATTGGGCGGTCTTTTTCTTTTTGCACCTTCATCTTCTTTCGTTGACGGGAGTGATCGTGTCGATCACGGAGTCTTGAACCCTCCTCCAAACTTTATAAATTCTTGAGGACAGCCGTTGAGGGGGCTGTTCCTGTTTTGTTTCCGGAACTCTCTCCGCAGGTGGGGGAGATCTTTTCAGTATAGCGGTTGGAGAATTCTTACATACCCTGCTCAGCAATTCAAAGTTGTTCCCAGTTAGAACAGCAGCGTTGACTTTCACCACTGGAGCCGGTGGAGTTAGCCCTGAGGGAGAGTTGCCCCCTGCCTTCCTCCCTCGTCGCCAATGGCGACGTCGAGCACGACGAGCCATTGGGACTGGCTCAGAGATAGAGATAGCTTCTTTTTGCCCCCTGTCTGAATGAGGCACCGCCGGTGTTAACCTTTTAAAAACTGAGGTCGTTCCTTGCGAGGTAATATCCAATCTGTCAAAGACAAATCTTCGTGTAGGGGCAGGAGCAGGAATCATTAGTCTTGAAAAGACTGACTCTTTGACGGGAGAAGCCGCCTCAATGTGTTCCAGAGCAGCGGCCGTTGCCCTCCTTGGGACAGCCATTTTAGAGTTCCTGGGCTTCTTACCGGGCCCTTCAGAGTTTTGATCCAGCCTCGCAAAGACAGAGGCTGTTGGCTTGGTGGTGGGCGACCCGTTGACAGGGGCCGTGGTAGCAGTGAGCCGGTCGAACACCGACTTCTTGTTCACTTCCGGTGCAGGTATCGGCACAGAGAAGATTGTAGGTGGGACCATGGTCCCGAAAAACAGGCCGGTGGTGGCCTGGGTCACTTGTTCTACCGGCAGAGCGAGGAAAGAGGCCGCTTGGGGCCCATATGCTACACCTCTAGGTGAGGTGGAGCGTCCGTTGCAGTGGCACTTCGCGCAGTTCGTGCAGTTAGAAGCCATGGATGCTTGAGTTCTGCGCCAGACAAAAGACCAAATCTTAGTAACATGGAAATCCAAAGGCAACCGTTAACAAACCGCGATTGGTTCGCGAAGACGACACACGAAGTGTGGAGTGGAAAGAGGAAAAGGTCCCACCGGGCGTGCCAAAATCTGTTCCCCTCTGAACGGCGGCGACGACGTGAGGACGTCTCGCCTGAGATTCGGGGCAGATGCTATGTGGTTTTATCCGTCTACCTCTCCGAAAATGCCAAGTTGATTTATGGCACCGTGTATCGGAGGTTTAGACGGATGCGGCCGATGTAGCAGACTTCGTCAGATTCCCCCTCAGGGTGAGGGGTTTTTGATTGTGGGGACGCTCTTTCCTGCAGGCGCAAGCCGCTGCAGTTAATTACGCTACCGCATCGCGGTAACAACTTTCTCCTTCTCCAGAATTTCACTTCGTGTCGTGTGTGTTTGTTTTGTTTGTGGTTGCCCATGGATTGTATACGGAGACTGAGTAATGCCGTCGCCCGTAGGACGTGGATTAGTCCAAATCCGTATTTACTTAGATTTGGGTTTGGTGTTTTTAATTTAAGGGTGCATTAGTCGCGTTGCGACTAAGATCAACTTAAACGTTCGTCAAGGATACGTTAGTCCTGTTTTGGACTAAGATCAACTTGACGTGATGATCGATTTAATATCTGGCCACCGGGACTCGTCACCTCTCTAATGTCGTTGAAGGATTACAACGGCAGATGTCAGAGGAGTTCAGAGATGTACCCTTGAACCAAGGTTGATTTGGAGTTTTATAGTTCATTTAAATGTCTAAGGATACGTTAGCCGTATTTGGGGCTAAGATCAACTTAAACGGGACCGTTTAGATCCGGCAAAAGAGCATTTGGAGGCTCTATTGTTCCAGTTTAGGGACATAGTGGTCCATAGGTAGTTTAGGGACATTGCGGTCCATGCTCCAGTTTAGGGACGTGGTGGTCCATATTCCAGTTTAAGGACGTGATGGTCCGTTATTAGTTTAGGGACGTTTCGGTCCGACATTAGTTTAAGGACGTTTCGGTCCAATATTAGTTTAAGGACGTTTCGGTCCATCAATCCCATTTTGGGATGAATATTAGTTTAAGGACGTTTCGGTCTATCGTTAGTGTAAGGACGTTTCGGTCCGACACTAGTTTAAGGACGTTTCGGTCCACGAGTTTAAGGACCCCGCAGTCCGTATACGTATGTGGTCGTCGGGACCCGTCATCTCTCTGACGTCATTGAAGGATTACAACGACGGGTGTCAGAGGAGTTCGGAGATGTACCCTCGAACCGGAGATAAATTGATTTAAGAGAGAAATCTTGCTCAGTCAATTTAGTTTGAGGACTTACGACCATGATTGGGCTAAGTCCAGTTGAAAAATATTCAACGCTTTTATTTGTTTTTGGTCTGTTAGACCTGTGCTAGGGCTTGGCCCATTTTTAAATAATGCATTGCATTATTTTCTATTTTTTTGTTTGGGCTCTGCCCATAAAAGATGCAGAGCATCAATTTATTCTGGGCTCTGCTCATTTATGAATGATGCAAGGCATCTACTTTGTTTGGGCTCTGCCCCTTTTAAAATGCATAGCATTTTTATTATTTTGTTTGGGCTCTGCCCATTTATAAATGATGCAGAGCATCAATTTAATTAGGCCTGCTTGGTCTTTTTGATTTGGGCCTGGCCCTTTAAGAAATGCACTGCATTTGTGCAAAGCACTAAGAATCTTTTTAGATTCAAAACAGAAGTGCAAAGCACTTTTTGATCCTTTGATCTAAACAAGTTTTTCCTTGTTTCAGAGAACCAAAGGTTCATAACAAGTGCAAGGCACTATTTTTATTTTTATTTTATTTGTTTATTTTTTTTTATTGAAGATCCATGATCTTGTTCTTAAATCACTGATCTGTTCATAAGAGAAATTTCTCTTCTTTCAAAGGTTTTTACCTTTTTTATTCTTGAGGAGTTCTTCAGAGTCCTCTTTCTCTCTTTTTAGAAATCTTCCTTTTGAATTGAGGTCTGGGGTCCCTTTTATAGTGCCCATAAATTAGTTAAATTTGTTAAAAAGATCTTTCTCTGAGTGATTTGGGGAATTTTCCCCACTGTTGGATCTTTGATCCAAAGGTCTCTGTTTTACAAAAGAAAATCTTCTTGTTTTTAACAAGAACAGAAAAGATTTATTCTGTTTTGTGCAACTCCCTTAGCGCGTGACACGTGTCGCGCAGCGCTTGCGCAGCTGCGCTTGCGCAACTGCGCAGACACGTGTCGCATGCGCAGCTGCGCAGACACGTGTCGCGCGGTGCAGCGCTTGAGCTGCGCTGCGCAACTGCGCAGACACGTGTCGCGCGGCGCAGCGCTTGAGCTGCACAGCGCTTGAGCTGCGCAGCGCTTGAGCTGCGCTGCGCAACTGCGCAGACACGTGTCCCGCGGCGCAGCGCTTGCGCAGCTGCGCAGACACGTGTCGCGCGGCGCAGCGCTTGCACAACTGAAAGTTGTTTCTTTTACTTTTAGTTTTTAAAAGAGCCCTGCTCTGATTGGACGCACCGCCTTGGGCGTTGCGCTGTCGTATCAACTTCTGACACATGGCGCGTTGCGCGCAGCGCACAGTATTTGAAGCGTTGCTTCAAAATTTGAATTTTTTTTTGAAATTTAAACAGAGCCTTGCTCTGATTGGGGAAACATGTGGAGTCGAAAGTATGTATTATGGCGAGTACTATATTTGATCATAGCATGCCGAATACGATCGACCAGTCTTGATTGGTCTATTTGATGCTTCACTGGCATAATGAGTTTTGACTTGCTGAGCGATATATGTGTCCGGATTTTCTTTTAGGAATCATTTCCTCCTCAGCTGTTAATGAGGTTCATAGAGGATTTGAAATGTCATCCTTATCTTTAAGACCGACTACCGGCTGTTCATCTTCCAGTGGTTCCGATTGAACCATCATTCCATCCATATTCTGAATCAGAAGGGCCATCTGGTTCATTTTAGTGGACATTTCTGCCACTTCTTCATTTCCCTTTTTCAGAGCGCGCTTTAGGAAATCAATATCGACTCCTTCTATACTCTTTCTTCGGGTGCGTCCTCGGGATTTTCCTTAGGCGATGGATTAGCGTTTGCTGCCGCCTGAGCGAGCATCTCCTGCAGCTTTTCACGTTGCAGTTGAAATTTTGTCAGGGACCGAGTTTGAGGTCGGTGACTAGTAGAAGCTCGAACTTCATCTTTGGAATCCACCATATAGACTATGTGAACTGCCATGCCCCTAGGCTTGGGATATTTGGAGTTTGCTCCGGACACTCGAGCTTTAATATGCCTCTTTTTTTTTGTGAGAAGCCACTTTGGTTTTTGGGAGGAACCGCTGTATCAGGATTCGTCTAGGTATGAGTCCCCTTGTATTTGAAAGGGGATTTGTCAGAATTTGGCTGACGTCTAGGGGAAGAGCCGCGGATGACGACAGAGACCTTCACCTGCTTCCACACCTTATATATAGAAAGTTGTTTTTAGGGAGCGAACTGGTTTCTGCTCTCGTGGGATCTCCATGGGCTGCGGAGATTTCTTCAATATTGCGGTAAAAGAATTTTGTCTGACCCTTCACAACAGTTTGAAGCTGTTCCCAGTTGGAACAACAACACTCACCACTGGGGTTGAAACATGACCATATAGAGAACTGCTCCCAGCTCATTTTTGTTGGAGATAGTGCCCTCAGAGTCGATTATTGGATCACAGGCACGTGATTGCAATGATTGAGGGAGGACCTATCCCGGTACGACAGTCTTACTCGAGATAATAGTTTGCTATCTGGTTTACCTTTATCATCGTGTACTGCTTTAGGTGACCTGACAGGTCGCTATTGCACGTTGATAGAGCCCTAGGATTCATGCTTGACTGCCAGCAGTATGAGGGCGATCATATAAGTGAGAGCTGGAGTCTACAAGCACATCCTTAATAGGTCCCTAGTCGTGGGAGTTTCGAGACAGGGCATCGATTCTCCAGAGTAGACTAGTGTATACAGTCGAGACCCCGACGAGGGGCGGTGGCCGGTCTCACAAGCCACTGGTGTCAGTTGGATCACCTAAGATGTATACAGGTGCTCATTGGGTTATGAGTACACCGGACAGGACTCGCCGGGAACATGCTAGTTGGTCTTATACCTGACGTCAGATAGCAGTTCCCTGGTGACATGTGTACAGGTTAGTTCATCGACCTGGGGATCGTCATTTGTCTCGTGTGAGTTCCCACTGTACTTTGATTACTACCCTACCACGGCTCAAAGGAGTCGTGCAAACAGGTTTTAGTTGGGTACAGTCCCGAGCCACATGGAGGCAGTGAGCGGATCTTCGGGGGTTCGTCTCTCCCGGTATTGGGGGTGAGGTCGCGCTGTGTCTAGGAGAGCCATTACACGAAGTCCTTGGCCAAGGCAGGAGATTTACTGGTAGGTATTCCAGTAGTATCTCAGGGTGTTTTGGGCTACACTCCGACACGACTTGTACCGCTTTTGGGGGTCTGACTTTTACCAACCCCCTAGGCCCGCCATGCGATGCTCATAGACGAACGGACCGGACTGTACGGATATTGTCACTGACAGGCTCAGTTGGGTGTCGGGGTGAGCTTCCTCATCGACGTCCCTTTTAGTCAATAGCTGGTGGCCCGTCACGTATTGGCTTATACCTCTGACGTGCTAGTGGTTAAATCCACAGCCATAGTATTGACGAGTCTTTAGAGTCCACCACACTTTCAGTTACTCAAGCTTTCGGGCGAAACGCTGTAGAGGCCGTATGGAGATATGGCAGGGTCCGATCAGATACGTGCGGTATTGCACGGATCAGGATCGGACGGTTTTGTACTAGTGGCCGTATAGTTATATGGCAGCGTTCGATCAGATACGTGCGGTATTGCACGCATCAGGATCGGACGGATATTACTAGCCGGCTTTGGCTTAAGCCGGTCCTAGTTTAGTACAGTGTAGATTTTGTCTCATTGCATTTGTATCCGGACGGAATACAAATGCGGGTGTGTATGCACAGTGTGGGGTTTTCCTGTAATTTATTACGGGACCAGTTTTCTAGAGTTGCCATTTTGCTTTCCGTTCCGGCCGGTTTTCCTTTGTTCTTTCCCGGCCGGACTTTTCCGATGGAGGGGGTAATTTGCAGTTTTGCAAATTACACTTTGTGGAGGATTTATTTGCATAAGGATTAATTATGAAACCATCTTTGCTTTTCTTGCATTCATTGTGATAAGAAAGGATTAGAAATGAAGTGAGGTTTGATTTGAGTTTAGTGATGATTATGCTTTGGATATGGTTACCCTCCACCTTTTACTACCATCACCTCCCTTCATGCTTCATAATCTTTTCCTCCACCATTTTTCTAAGGATGATAGTTTTTTTTCATTAGAGAAGTGAGAAGAAGAAAAGAGAAGAAGAGAGAGCTTCATCTTTGAGGGAGGTTTTCATTCTTGATCTCATTCCATGCCAAGAAAAATGCAAGCACCATTTTTCTTATCTTTGTTTCCTCCATCCTCTTCAAATGGCAACCAACCCCAAAGTGAGACATACACTCTACACTACACTTCCTACAGCAAATCTTGGACGCATCGATTCGCCAGCTTCGCGCCCGAGTTACCTCGGTATTGAGGTGGGAGCCCGTAAAAGTACCCGGCTTCGTGGTGCCCTTTCCGACGAGGAGGAGACGGACGGAGATCCCGCGAGGAGATCGGAGTGGAGATGAAGACCGGAGGACTCGGATCGTATGGTATACTTCTCTACCCCCTCTCTAGATAGCTTAGACTAGTTTAATGGCACGATCCGGGGTTTAGTGCGCGGTGGTGCCGGTTTGCTAAGTCCGCAAAATTTAAGTTTATCACCGTTTCCGCGTTTGGCCGTCGGATTGACGGCCGGGGCGCCGCCGTGCACTTACAGTGGTATCAGAGCCTCGCCATTAACTTCGTCTAGCTTCGTTTGATGTGTTTTACTTTTCCGATCGAACAAAATCCCGAAAACGCATTATTCATGCACATCAGTTTCTGTCGAATTTTTTTTGAGTGCAAAAATTTTTCTGGATGTCTCAGAGTGATGTGCAGGGAATTTTAAGGTCACTGTAAAAATTTGGTACAAAGAGCTCACCATACCGCCGCGGAAGGGCGGCCAAAACCCTGCTTTGGCCGCTCTTCCGCCGCGGATGTAACTGTTCACCCCCCCAAATTTTTGCAGTGTGTTCCTGAGTGATAAATGTGGTTTTTGGAATATTAAAATTGGGCCCAGGTTTTCTGTGAGTACTGCAGTATTGGTTTGGGGCCCACTTGTTAATTTTTGGTCAATCGGAAAATTTTAAACACATTTTTCACGGTATTTACATTATATCTGCGACCGTGAATGTCACTCGATCGGTAAATCCCGTCTAACTGCTATAGCCCGGTTAGACGGATTTGCGAACGTGACTTTCACGTTGATGTTCTATGTTTATGCTGTGTTGTTGCGGATCGGTCGTGGGGGATAGCCTGGATGCAATGCTAGTACAGTGCTGGTGTATTATGTACATTTGATATTGCGGGGCGAGCGTCCGACATGTGGACTGCCGTCACTGCCTGTTTGTATTATTATTTTGGGGCACGACCTGGTTGCGGTCGATGTACCCGTTGTATGTATATTTTACTTTCTGTACTAGGATTACCCCGCGGTGGGGTGCACGGATAGCCGGGTTCTAGAGGGCAACAAGCCCGCATCTCATGGCATTGAGACGGGGGGGGCTTCACTCTAGGATTGGCGGGCTATTCGCCGCACTCGTAGGGGGTACAAGTTGACCCAGGAGGGGTGCCCAAGTTGCCGGATTCCGTGGAGTGCTGGGTGGTCCATTCACGGAGCTGAAGGGGGCTGCCTCGCTTCAGGTTTTGGCGGGTGACTTGCCGCGCCCGTAGGGGTCTAGGATTTCATTGCACAGGCTATCCACACGACCAGGGGAACGTCGGGTTTTCAGTAGTGGCTCTGTGAAACCCGGGGATCCCAGATATCTGTATTGTTCTGTGATGCTGTACATTTCTGTGATGTTGCATTTCTTATCACGCCTTGAGCGAATATAATATATTGGTATATATATTAGTAGATGTTGTATATGTTTTTCATCCGCGCTAGTCCAGTCCCCGCTCTGCCGTTAGTAAGCTAACCTAACGGGTGATGACGGGACCCAGTGGCGAATGCGGATGGCATATACGTACGTCAGTATATTTTCGTTCTTTGTGGTGTGATTAATTGATGGGACTGCGTTGATTCGGATCAATGCAAGTTAAAACAAACCTTTTCTGATGTTGTTGGAACACTTTTCAAAAAGCTGTTATTGCCAGGACGTTCACTTTTGTTTTGCATCGTGATATTCAGTTGGAATATCCTGCTCCTCAGTCGACGAGGCAAGGGCCGAGATCCCTTCACCGGGAGTGACCCCTTGGACAGAAGTTTGCGTCAGGGAAATACCTTCACTATAGCCGATTACTTTTGCTTTGCTCCGTGGTATTCAGTTGGAATATCCTGCACCCCATTCTACGGGGAAAGAGCCGAGATCCCTTCACCGGGAGTGACCTCTTTAGCAACGGTTTTCGTCACTATATTTTTTAAAAGCTATCCGTTCCTTCGACGATATCAAGTTCTTTACGTTAAAGGTTTTCGCCAGAAACCATTCGTAGCCCTCCGTCGTTTCATATGGGTGGTCAATAGTATTCAAGCTGTGTATGTTGGCCAAAGTCAAGGCACAGTGATTGGTAGCTATTGGGGTATTCATATGCAGCATAGATAGATGCGTTGGTTTGGGACAGTCGTACTGCCATTTTGGCCAAAGTCAAGGGTATGTACGGGTGGATTCAAATTAACCTGGAGAATGACAGGTAGAACTTGACATGTGACTTATGATATGTTGGCCAAAGTCAAGGTCATAAGAGCATGGGGCAGAAATCACATCGGGAGTTTCAAAAGAACTGAAACTTTCCAGATATGCGCATACCTTCTGGAGTGTGATGATGTGAGCGGATTCCGTCACGTTATCATGCGATGATAGTTGGATCCCGATTCCCACTGATGAGTTGGTTTACTCCTCGGGTGACCCCGACTAATTCTTCTTTCAGGTTTGGAGGAGAATTTGAGGTACAGTGGGAGGTTTCCAGATTAGAAAAAGTGATAACCATTCTGATCTAGGTTAGAGTGCACGCTGAGTGTTTCTTTTCTCTCTCTCTTTGGCAGCGACCATTGACCCGACCCTAAGACTATGACTCAGTGACCAAGTTGACCGAACCTTCTTAACACTGGCTTTTGGATTGTCAGAGTTGCAGACCTCATTGCCACTCCTACTTTTACCCTTTTCTCCAGGACACCCCGTATTACTGCGAACGTCCACTTCCATTGGACAAAACCATCGTATGGTTAGATACGAACTCGAAGGAATTCGAGGATGGTTTCCGGTTCTGGAGAAAACGGATAGGACTATTCAGTTGTCTTTTCTTTTCACCTTCTCTCAGGCTGCGAGTACTCCTTGGTTTAGGAGTAGTACACCTATTACGCAAATTGGATAGTCTTCTTCCAAACCATAGGCTGGTGCCGACCGGTAGGGAATGAAGAAAACCAGTTAGCTTAAACGGTGTACAGAAGGTATTAAGTTCAGACAAAGCAAGGGATTAGTAAGAGGGCAAAGTAAATTGCGACTGCTATTCACGACCAAACCAAATATTTCTTCGCCAATCCTAAATCACCTTTGTATTTCTCCAGGACACTCCGTATCACTACGAAGATCCCATTTTATTGGATAATCCATCGTATGGTTATATACGAACTCGAAAGGAACTTGTTCCAGTTCGGGGATGGATCCTGGTTCAGGAGAAATAGGAATAAAGTACATTCAGGTGTCTTTTATCTTCACCTTCTCTCGCATTGCGAGTGCTCCTAGGATTAGGACAGTACACCCTTTATGCTTCTTGGATAGTCTTCTTCCAAACTATAGGCTGGTGCCGAACGGTAGGGAAGGAAGAAAACCATTTGGCCTAAAGGGGTGTACAGAAGGTAATGACTAAAGACATATGAAGGGATTTGGAGAGGTGGCAAAGAATTATACGGTTATAGTTGCGAATCTGGATAATGGAAGAGGCATTACTGGGAATACCAGAATACCCCAACGAAACATTTCAATGTTTCAGTTTCACTGTGTAATGTTAAAAGAGAACTGATTTCCCGATTAGATACTTACTCCAGGGTATGTATTTACCAGGTATGATTCTCACATCTGTATGGTTTTACAGATGATGAGTGGGAGTACGTTATTGGGAATTGGGTGATCATCCTCATTATATCGGGATTCGTTGTAATTGGTGATATTTGAGGATGCCACCTGGGTTGTTTGCCGGTCGGTAAATATTTGGTTTTGAATATCCGCTGTTATGCACCAATTCCAAATTGATATATCTGTACGTCTATTTTCATAGAGTGAGATATACCTTTCTGAAATTATGTCTATGACATTTACCTATATCAGTGGATGGTTAGGTAAGGAGCATTAAACAGCGGTGTAATTCTTCTTAACCATAAGTACAGTTTTCGACCTACGACACACAGTGAATGAGTTATCAGACTCAAGGGACTTATACAGAGTATTGTATGTTGTCCAGGGTCCATTAGGACAGAGGGGTTGGTCCTCGTACTACATTCAGTTTACTTATGACTTCTCTAGTTTTTAGACAGGTGTTTCGTGGAAACACAGGGTCCGAATTTGGAGAAGTTATTGGTATTTGAATAGAGTGGAGAACCAGGTGTCACAAGTATCGGGATTCTTCAAAGTGATCGAAGATGTAGATACTTGTGTATGGTGTTCAGTTGATAGTAATAATTAAGAGAACTTGCTTCTCTTTCAGGTTACTCATAATTGGAAATGCTTCCTAAGTTAAGTAACGCCGATCGGCCTCCTTCCATTTAGTTGACATGCACTGGAGACAGTTGCATGATTTGAATCTGGTTCAATTAAATCAGTGCCTCTGGTACTATATTGGATATAGTGCAGTTCATATCTTAACATTGTTAAGGTACGGGGAGTTGTCCGGCTTATGATTAAAACTAGACTCTGGATAACTCAAGGCACGTTTCTGTAATGGCTGTTTGTGGGTTGACCCAGGCTATGACGAGGGTTGACTTTCTACCATCTGGGAGATCAATAGAAATATTGTTCAAGACTCGCCACAGTTTTATTAAAAATGGATTTTTTCAAAAACAGAAGTGGGAGTATGGTAGAACTGGAAGTGATTCCAGAACCGCAAACGATTACTGAAGATTTGATAAGGAACCTAAAGATTCAATCTGATTTGACATTCCATTGGCCACTCCGCAGATTTGGTGGGTAACTTCAAGCACCCGAGAGGTACTACGGTAGCCTCAAGGACGGTGACAGGGAAGTTCTTGTTTGCCCACAATTACCATTGCTGTTGCTCCAGGTTGCGAGACCCGGCGGGAGGATGAGTATAGCGTCGTTCTAAACTAGCTTTAGAAGTGTACGTCTATATGACTCTGCCAGAGGGTTGTCGTAGTCAGTGGGAGCAGCGGAAGCATTGGTGGACAGGTAGCTTATGTCTATTTATAGACTAAAGCAGATGTAGCGGAGATAGATCATCTAATTCTGACGTGACAGTCATGGGTTTGACTTCATCAGAATAAGGGATGGATCTGTTGAGAAGGTAGTAGGGTGTGATATCCTGGTATTTGGATGATATACACCGAGTAGGAAAAGAAACTCCTACACTACGATCGGTTATACTTTGGTCGTCACACAGTGGTTTCTCCACACAGGACTTGGATATTATATCAGACATTCTGGTTACTAGATCTATTGTTTTAGATCTAGATTTGGGTGGTTTCCCAATCAGGGTACTTGACAGCATTCTAAGAGTATTTAGAATGGACGACTCCTGGAACGGTAGTGTACCTGCAGGTGATGGAGTCACCCTCTCTAAAGGTGTCTTACAGACTAAAGGGGAGAGGGATATTCATGATTGGCAGATCATTTGCTTAGGCTATTGAGTCAATCATGAGATGTCAAGTACCACACCAGATGTTGTTCTTGCACTACATGCAATAAGTTAATATTGATCCAATCCTGGAGAAACAGTCGGAGGCAGTTTTAGAACATAAGTGGCTGTTCTAGGGATATGATAACGAAAGCCCCATTCGGGAAACAGTAATCATTCCAGGCTTCTAAGGTGACCTGGACGACAAGGAGGTTGTCAGAGTTATAGTTTTCCTTCTGACGAGGGGCAGTATTTTGGACAGATGGTCCAAGGTGATACTGAGGGTGGCATGGCGCAGGATACTGATTAATTTCGGTTGACGATACAGTCTAAGAAGTTTGGATTTGGAGTTCATTTATGAGTTATGTCCCATCAGACATCCAGACACATTCTAAGACAGGTATTGCTCTTTTCGGGAGATGGGTTTCTCCGCGAACTTGAGATATAGAGAGACATAGAAAGAAACTTCTAGGCGGATCCACTCACTGAGGCTATTCCTCAACCGCAATAGTTTCACAAACGGGATTTGTGAGACTGACTAGTAGAGGAGTTGGGTGTTCGATATCACACGGGCTGTGAGTATGCGACATCGCAATAATTAGCCTTGAGTGCAAGTGGGAGATTGTTGGAGATAGTGCCCTCAGAGTCGATTATTGGATCACAGGCACGTGATTGCAATGATTGAGGGAGGACCTATCCCGGTACGACAGTCTTACTCGAGATGATAGTTTGCTATCTGGTTTACCTTTATCATCGTGTACTGCTTTAGGTGACCTGACAGGTCGCTATTGCACGTTGATAGAGCCCTAGGATTCATGCTTGACTGCCAGCAGTATGAGGGCGATCATATAAGTGAGAGCTGGAGTCTACAAGCACATCCTTAATAGGTCCCTAGTCGTGGGAGTTTCGAGACAGGGCATCGATTCTCCAGAGTAGACTAGTGTATACAGTCGAGACCCCGACGAGGGGCGGTGGCCGGTCTCACAAGCCACTGGTGTCAGTTGGATCACCTAAGATGTATACAGGTGCTCATTGGGTTATGAGTACACCGGACAGGACTCGCCGGGAACATGCTAGTTGGTCTTATACCTGACGTCAGATAGCAGTTCCCTGGTGACATGTGTACAGGTTAGTTCATCGACCTGGGGATCGTCATTTGTCTCGTGTGAGTTCCCACTGTACTTTGATTACTACCCTACCACGGCTCAAAGGAGTCGTGCAAACAGGTTTTAGTTGGATACAGTCCCGAGCCACATGGAGGCAGTGAGCGGATCTTCGGGGGTTCGTCTCTCCCGGTATTGGGGGTGAGGTCGCGCTGTGTCTAGGAGAGCCATTACACGAAGTCCTTGGCCAAGGCAGGAGATTTACTGGTAGGTATTCCAGTAGTATCTCAGGGTTTTCTGGGCTACACTCCGACACGACTTGTACCGCTTTTGGGGGTCTGACTTTTACCAACCCCCTAGGCCCGCCATGCGATGCTCATAGACGAACGGACCGGACTGTACGGATATTGTCACTGACAGGCTCAGTTGGGTGTCGGGGTGAGCTTCCTCATCGACGTCCCTTTTAGTCAATAGCTGGTGGCCCGTCACGTATTGGCTTATACCTCTGACGTGCTAGTGGTTAAATCCACAGCCATAGTATTGACGAGTCTTTAGAGTCCACCACACTTTCAGTTACTCAAGCTTTCGGGCGAAACGCTGTAGAGGCCGTATGGAGATATGGCAGGGTCCGATCAGATACGTGCGGTATTGCACGGATCAGGATCGGACGGTTTTGTACTAGTGGCCGTATAGTTATATGGCAGCGTTCGATCAGATACGTGCGGTATTGCACGCATCAGGATCGGACGGATATTACTAGCCGGCTTTGGCTTAAGCCGGTCCTAGTTTAGTACAGTGTAGATTTTGTCTCATTGCATTTGTATCCGGACGGAATACAAATGCGGGTGTGTATGCACAGTGTGGGGTTTTCCTGTAATTTATTACGGGACCAGTTTTCTAGAGTTGCCATTTTGCTTTCCGTTCCGGCCGGTTTTCCTTTGTTCTTTCCCGGCCGGACTTTTCCGATGGAGGGGGTAATTTGCAGTTTTGCAAATTACACTTTGTGGAGGATTTATTTGCATAAGGATTAATTATGAAACCATCTTTGCTTTTCTTGCATTCATTGTGATAAGAAAGGATTAGAAATGAAGTGATGTTTGATTTGAGTTTAGTGATGATTATGCTTTGGATATGGTTACCCTCCACCTTTTACTACCATCACCTCCCTTCATGCTTCATAATCTTTTCCTCCACCATTTTTCTAAGGATGATAGTTTTTTTTCATTAGAGAAGTGAGAAGAAGAAAAGAGAAGAAGAGAGAGCTTCATCTTTGAGAGTGGTTTTCATTCTTGATCTCATTCCATGCCAAGAAAAATGCAAGCACCATTTTTCTTATCTTTGTTTCCTCCATCCTCTTCAAATGGCAACCAACCCCAAAGTGAGACATACACTCTACACTACACTTCCTACAGCAAATCTTGGACGCATCGATTCTCCAGCTTCGCGCCCGAGTTACCTCGGTATTGAGGTGGGAGCCCGTAAAAGTACCCGGCTTCGTGGTGCCCTTTCCGACGAGGAGGAGACGGACGGAGATCCCGCGAGGAGATCGGAGTGGAGATGAAGACCGGAGGACTCGGATCATATGGTATACTTCTCTACCCCCTCTCTAGATAGCTTAGACTAGTTTAATGGCACGATCCGGGGTTTAGTGCGCGGTGGTGCCGGTTTGCTAAGTCCGCAAAATTTAAGTTTATCACCGTTTTCGCGTTTGGCCGTCGGATTGACGGCCGGGGCGCCGCCGTGCACTTACAATTTTATATGATGCCGATATCGACGTCGACTGTTTCTTACAGCCGGGATTTGATTAGCGTGAGGATTTTTCTGAGCTTGGCCCCTGTTTCCTTTGAGAGCTTGAATATTCTTCCCCCTGCGTCGACCTTGGTCCTTGGAAGGTGCTAGTTGTTTGAGGAATGATTCCGTCGGCAAAGCTGCTGCTTGGAGAGCCAGCCTGTGGAAGACAGACTTCCTCTGGGCTTCCTCTATCGGCATTGAGGCAGCGAGGGTGAGAGGTGGGAGTATCGACCCAAACAGAAGCCGGTTGATTTCTTGAAAAGCCGGATTGCAGATATTTGAGGCTGCAAGTGGCCCATACTTGACTCTACCGGATATGGCATAGCCTGAGTTGTTAGGGTGGGAGAAAATGCCATTCTTCATAGAGACGAAACACCGGTTTCAGTATCCCATCACCCAAGGGAACCACAAACATATATACCGCGATTATTTGATCACGGAAAAACACGACACACGAAGTGTGGAGTGGAAAGAGCAAAAGGTCCCACCGAGCATGCCAGAATCTGTTTACCGCCGAAAGCCGGGAAAGACAGACGTCTTGCCTGAATTTGGGGGCAGTTGCTTTTTGGTTTTATCCTTCCACCTCTCCGAAGATGCCAAGTTGATTTATGGCACCGTGTATCGGAGGTCTGGACGGATGCGGCCGTTGTAGCAGACTTCGTCAGATTCCCCCTCATTTGCGAGAGGTTTTTGATTGTGGGGACTCTCTTCACTGCAGGTGCAAGCCCCTGCAGTTAATTACGTTACCACGTAGCGATACCAATTTCTCCTGCTCCAGAAGGTCACTTCATGTCATGTGTGTTTGTTTTATTTTTGGTTGCCCGTTGATTATAAACGGAGACTAATTTATGTTGTCGCCCATAGGGCGTGGATTAGTCCAAATCCTTATTTTCTTAGATTTGAGTTTGGTTTGATTTAAGGATCATTAATCTCATTTTAGGATTAAGATCAACTTAAATATTTGTTAAGGATACGTTAATCCGGTATTGGACTAAGATCTACTTAATCGGATTTTTAAGGTCCTTTTTGATCCAACGAAAGAGCATCTGGGCTATATCGTTTTAGTTTCATGACGTTGCGGTCCACGGCTAGTTTAAGGACATTACGGTCCATTGTTAGTTTAAGGACATTGCGGTCCATTGTTTGTATAAGGACATTATGGTCCGTTGTTGGGATGTGCCCGTCCACTAAAGAGTTGTTGGTTATCAGGACCCACTACCTCTCTGATGACGCTGAAGAATTACAACGACATTTATCAGAGGTGTGAGGAGATGTACCCTTGAACCAATGTTCGTTAGAAGATCAATAGTCGTGTTTGTGACTAAGACCAATTTAAAAAAATAGTGAGAACATGGGCTCGGTTGATCTGAATTAGGGATTTGGTCAACTTGGACTCATCCCACTCAGTGTTTGAATGAAGTGTTAATCACTTGTTTAGGCTTGGTCCTCTTTCTGTGCTAACAATGCTGAGCATTTATATAGGTTCTGACGCCCACACTTTATCTTGCTTCTCCTCTTTTTTGTTTTTTATGGAGTGTTAAACACTCCTTATGGCGCCCTCGTGTGGAGCCCGTGAGGCGCTTGGCGCCGAGCGCCAACCGTTGGACACTGATTGATGTGTGCAGAGCAATTCATGCTGAATAGCGCCCACATACGGGACACGTGGGACGCTTGACGCTGAGCGCCAACCACTCAGTGCTAAGCACTCTATATTAAGCAGTGCTCACATGAGGGGCACGTGAGGCACTTGGCGCTGAGCGCCAACCGCGGAGTGCTAAGCACTCTTTATTGAGCAGCGCCCACGTGTGGGGCACGTGAGGCGCCTGGCGCTGAGCGCCAACCGCTGAGTGCTAAGCACTCTTTATTGAGCAGCGCCCATGTGTGGGGCACGTAAGGCGCTTGACGCTGATTTTTTTCCGTGTATTATTTTCTGAAGAGTTCAATTTTCTGTTCTTCTCTGGATTTTCGATCCCCAAGAACAAATTCATCCCCATGAGAATTAAATTCTCATTTGTGGGAGACATGTCTCATGGATCTCAAATCCAGGGAAAGAACTATGTTCTTTTTATAAGGGTTAAACCCTTAGATATGCAGATGAGATACTCTGATCTCTACTATTTTTATTTACCTTGAAGAAAGTTCTTCTTCTTTTTTCTCTCTTAAAGCTTTTTTTTGCTTGCTCTTCTATTTGAACTTGAAGTTTATGGGGGGGGTTCCTCTGTAAAAGACTTGAAGTCTTGGGGCCTTTATATAGTGGAGGCAAGTTTGTTGATTTAGTTAAAGAAATCTCTCATTGAGAGATGCTTAATTGATTTGGGGATTTTATCCACCGTTGGATCTTTAATCCAAGGACTTTTGTTTTACAGAAGATATTTTTCTTGTTTTTAACAAGATTGGGAATTTTTTTTCCATATAGAGCTTATTCTGTAGCTTGGTGATTTTTAATCACCATTGGATATTTAATCCAACGGTGCTCTGTTTTACAGAGCGTAATCTTTCTTGGTTAGAAAGATTGGGGAAAATATTTTCCCCTACAGAGCTTATTCTGTAGCTTGATGATTTTTAATCACCATTGGATCTTTAATCCAATGGTGCTTTATTTTACAGAGCGTAATCTTTCTTGTATAGAAAGATTGGGGAAATATTTTCCCATACAGAGCTTATTCTGTAGCTTGGTGATTTTTAATCACTATTGGATCTTTAATCCAACGGTGCTCTATTTTACAGAGCGTAATCTTTCTTGTTTAGAAAGATTTGAGGAATATTTCCTCAACAGAATTTAATTCTGTATTTTGATGATTTATCATCTCCGTTGGATATTTGATCCAATGGCAGAGAACTTTTAGTTCTGGCGCGGGCGCCCTCGTGCAAGGCACGTGAGGCGCTGCCTCAGAGTTTTTAACTCCTAGCGCTGGCGCCCTCGTGCAAGGCATGTGAGGCGCCGCCACAGAGTTTTTAACTCTTGGGCGCCGGTGCCCTCGTGCAAGGCACGTGAGGCGCTGCCTTAGAGTTTTTTACTCTCGGCGCTGGCGCTCGCGTGCAAAGCACGTGAGGCGCAGGCGCCCTCCTGAAGGTGTCTCTTCTTCTTTCTTTGCTTTTCCTGAGTTAAACTTTTCTTTTCCAATGCTTGGAAATAGTTCCATCAAGCACAACATTTTCTGTGCCTAGAATTAAATGTCTCCCTTCATAATCTGAAGCAATGCTTATCTTCTCTTTCACTTTCAGAGAATTATTTTAACAGAGAAGAGCTATGGGTTGTAATCGTCCACATGCTCACCGGCAGCCATGGGAGGTTCCCATTGAGGAAATTGTTCCTCGTTTTGCTACCCGCTTGGTGAACCCTACTCTTTCGGATGACCAATGCGATATGGTGCTGCACGAGCTGTTGAATCGTAGAGGTTCTCCTCTCCCCATCGGCTCCATTTGGCTCCGGACGGTCTTCTTGTCCGTGCTCGATGATATTCCCACTCATCCAGCGGAGATGACTCCGGCGATACTCGACGCAGCGGAGGACAAGATCGAGTTCTTTCATGAGGCACTTTTGATTACCACGGCTCTGAGGGATCGCTCTGTTAAGCTGCTAAGCCAGATACGGGCTCAGCGGGCCATCATGTTTGTCTTCGCTGATGGGCACGGTGCTAACCGATGGGGAGCGACTCTTCATGAAGATCGCTGCTTTTCCATGGTGGAGAAGGCAGAGAGGGAGTTAGAGAATTTTATCCATAGTTTTGTGAATCCCTGTACTTTCGATCCCATGTATGGTGATATATTTCATGTAGAATAAAATGTTCAATTAAATGCATTCTTTTTGTCATTGACCACCAAGTGCTCACTTTCTAACACCTGTTCTTCCTCTGATGCGTGTATGTGCGTATACGAATGAGCCTGATTTCACACATATCTTTAAACAAAACTTAAACCAGTGTAAACAAGAACAAATAGCTCTTGGCTGAAGATTTTGGCGGGAACACTGCCGCAGTCACGTTTAAGGATGAAGACTTTCTATTGGGAATGACTGAGTATAATCAGTCGCTTTACGTGACCGGGTACATCGACAGAGATCAGATTAATCGCATATTGATTGATCTGGGATCCTCAGTGAACATCATGAACTTGCGGACTCTGAAGAGTTTGTCAATGGACGTCCGACACCTGTCAAGGGAAAGGATTGTCATTCAAGACTTCGATCAAAATTTCCAGCAAGTTCTGGGATCCATAGCTCTGCCGATCAGGTTCGGGGACCTACAAACCGAAGCCAAAATATATGCGATCGACACCGACACGTCTTATAAAATTCTATTGGGATGGTCGTGGCTCCACGATCACGGCATTGTTCTGTCAACTCTCCACCAATGCATGAAGTATACTAAAAATGGCGAATAAAGACTCATTGGCGGAGACATCCAGCCATTCAGTGTGCACGAAGTCCGATATGAAGATTCTCGGTACTTCGTGGATTCCAAAAATACCGAGCCACGACTGACCAAAGACAGAATGACTCCGAAACTCAAAAGCAAATTCGAGCTGGCTGTCACTTTCAAAAGCAAGAACCCCCATTTGCGTCCACGTTTCGACAGTGACACCGATGAGTCCGATGCTGGAAGTACGTCCTTCCGTAAAACTCATCCTCATTTCGGTAGAGATACGGACGAGTCTGATATTGAAGGCTTTTCCGGCAGCAAAATTCGCCCTCGTTTAGGCAGTGACACTGAGGAATCAGAAGAAGAGGATCCGTCTTGCAGCAGCTGTGCAAATCGGGCTCTCATGCAAAAAGCGAAACTAAAAGAAACCATCGAGATTACAGAAGGGTCCCTAGCTATAACAAGGGTGCCGGAGCAGATGTGCAAGGAGCTAGATGCATTGTCAGTCTCCACCGTGGACCAGCTTAAAACCTTCCACATTCCTGGAAGAAAAAGTGGACAGAAGGGCATCCTGTTCTATGGGTCAAACCCTGTCACGCACCCGGATGATTTGTCTATCACGTGCCTTCCCTATGAGAGAGGCATAAGAGCCGTTCTCAATCTTAGATATTATGCGCCCGAGATGAGGGAATATTTTAGAAAGTTTGGATGTCGGTTATATCAAATGGACTCCGAAGCAAAGTTTTATGACGGGCTATGGCATCCGCCTCATGTCTGAGCACTCATCGATGGATGAATTCCAGATAGACGGGGTATAGGTTTCATTCAACCTAATTCTAAAGCATGCTACATGATCCATATTGGTGAAGCCAGCGAAGACTCAAATGATGAAGATGAGCTAGCCGAGCCAGAAGAAGCCCCTCAAGAGCTCGAAGATGGAGGGCAAGCAACCTTCGATGAGCTAACCGAGATTGATTTGGGAACGCCTGATAATCCAAGGCCGACCTACATCAGCTCACTCTTGTCAGAGGAAATAAAAGAGCAGATATTTGCCCTACTGCATGAGTTCGCCGACTGCTTTGCATGGACATACAAAGAAATGCCTGGTCTCTCCCTTAAAGTGATCGTACATAAGCTGGCTATATCTCCTGATGCTAAGCCTGTCAAACAAGCTCCTCGAAGAATGAGAAGGGAGCAGGAGGAAAAGGTCATCAAGGAAACTAAGAAACATATCGATGCTGGCTTCATCAGGGAAGAAAAATACGCAAACTGGATCGCATGCATTGTCCCAGTAAAGAAGAAAAATAGGCAGATCCGAGTTTGTTTCGATTTCAGGGACCTTAACAAGGCATGCCCTAAAGATGATTTCCCACTTCCGGTCATGAAAATGATGGTCGATGACACCTCAAATTACGAGCTATTCACCTTCATGGTCGGTTCGTTTGGGTACAATCAGATAAAAATGTCGCCTGAGGATAAGAAGCATACAACATTTCGAACCCCGATCGGCATATACTGTTACAAAGTGATTCCGTTCGGACTGAAGAACGCAGGTGCTACATATCAAAGGGCAATGACCAATATCTTTGATGACCCAATCCATAAAGTTGTCGAATGTTATGTTGATGATTTGGTCGTCAAGACTAAAACCAAGGCCGATCACATCCAAGATCTTAGAATCGTTTTTACTAGACTGGAGGAATACAATCTGAAGATGAATCCTCTGAAGTGGGCTTTTGGCGTGTCATCGGGAAAATTCCTGGGCTTCATAGTTCGACATCGAGGGTTCGAAGTTGACCCATCCAAGATAAATGCCATCATGGAGATGCCCCCCTCCGAAGAATCTGACGCAGCTAAGATCTTTTCAAGGCAAGCTTGCTTATATATGAAGGTTTATCTCAAATTTATCGGGAAGATGTAGGCCCTTCTCAAAGCTCATGAAGAAAGGAGCTCCTTTTGTCTGGGATGCCAAATGTCAAAAAGCGTTCGAAAGAATCAAACAGTACCTATTGCACCCTCCAGTGCTTGCTGCCCCTATTCTAAATAAACCGTTGATTCTCTATACTGCTGCACTAGATGAGTCACTCGGTGCACCCCTTGCCAAGAATAACAAGGAGGGAAAAGAGAATGCCCTCTACTACCTCAGTCGAACTTTAATCAGGGCGGAACACAACTATTCCCCTATCGAAAAGCAATGCCTAGCTCTGATATTCGCTGTGAAGAAGCTGATGCACTATCTGCTCGCTCATCGTGTTATACTGATCTTTAGGGTCGACCCGCTCAAACACTTAATGACCAAAGCAAGCCTAGCCGGTAGAATGGCGAGATGGGCTGTCATGCTACTTGAATTTGACATAATTTATACTCCTTAGAAAGTAGTAAAAGGGAAAGCCCTCGCCAACTTTCTTGCCGCTCATCCCATACCAGATGGGTCACTGCTCAATTGTGAGTTACCCGACGAACAAGTACTGCACCTCGAGGATGATGAGCCATGTTGGGAACTCTACTTCGACAGAGCCTCATCAATAAGGATTTCTAGCAAATCAAGCATCCCAGAGTATAAAAGCAGGGATAAGGCTAGTGTTAGTCACGCCATCGGGAGGAACCCTACGACGTTCCTTCGCTCTCACCGAGCTTCGCACAAACAACGAGGCTGAGTATGAAGCTCTGATAGCTGGTCTGGAGCTTGTCATAGAAATGGAAATCCTTCGGCTACGGATTTACGGTGACTCATAGCTTGTCATTAACCAAGTAAGCGACGACTATAAGATATACAAACCCGAGTTAGCTCGATATAGAAGCTGAGTGGTGGAACTCATGAAACGGTTCACTCACATTGAACTAATGAGAGTCCCTAGAGCGTTGAACAGAAAAGCTGACGTACTCGCTCGCCTTGCTAAATAGTTAGCAGATCCTGACATGGACGAAATTCTAATCACAGTCAGAAGCCGGCAAATTCTGTCTCCAGTCTCTTTGCGTGAAGAAGAAAGCGTAGAATAAGAGAACAATCTTGCCGAAGAAGCTTTGATCATTTAAGACGAGCCCGATTGGAGAGAACCCTTCATAGAGTACCTCCGATACGACAAGCTTCCCGAAGAAAAATCTGCGAGGATTCAGCTGAAGAAGAGAGCTCTTTGATACATGTTTGTAAATAATACACTATACCGCAGATCATATGATCAACTCTGGCTCAGATGTCTGTCATCGGCCGAAGCCCAAAAAGTCATGAAAGAAGTTCACTCAGGTGTCTGCGGAGCTTACCAATCTGGCCCCAAAATGCGGCTTCAAATTAAACGGCTTGGGTATTACTGGCCTACCATTATAAGGGATTGCGAAGAGCATGTGAAGATGTGTCATCTCTGCCAAATTGACGGTGACTTCATTCATAAGCATCCTAATCCGCTGTATCCTACGGTAGCGTCATGGCCCTTCGAAGTTTGGGGCACCGACATAGTTGATCCAATTGATCCTCCGTCATCCAAAGGACACCGGTTCATATTGGCTGCAACTGACTACTTCTCCAGATGGGCTGAAGCTGTCCTGCTAAAAGAAGTCAAGACAAAAGATATTCTGGCGTTCTTCCGGAATAATATCTTATACCACTTCGGTACACCTAGAAGAATCATTTCTGACAACGGGCCTTCTTTCAAGAGCTTCAAAATCTCAAGGTTCGCTATTCAGCACAAGGTAGACTGGAGATATTCCTTCATCTATAATCCAAGGGCCAATAGACTAGCTGAAGCCTTCAATAAAACTCTATGTAAGCTCCTGAGGAAAAATGCTTCAGCCAATAAGAGAGACTGGAATCTCAAACTTCACGAGGCGTTGTGGGCATATCGTACTACGCACCGTACTCCAACGCAGTCCACTCCAAACTCGTTACTCTTTGGAGTGGAGGCGATCCTCCCCTCGAAGTCGAAGTTCCAAGCTTAAGAATGGACGTTCAACACGAGTTAAAGGAGGAGGAAAACGTGCTCTTTCGGCTCGAAGAGCTCGACGCCCTTGAAGAAAAGAGGCTCGTAGTATAGCAAAATCTGGAGCTGTAATGAGCTCAAATGTCACGGGCCTATGACAAGATGACCCGTCTCCGCGCTTTTAAGAAAGAAGAATTGGTGTTGGTCCTCAAAAGACCGATCATCCCCAATCGACATTCCAAGAGAAAATTCGAGCCAAACTGGAAAGTACCATATGCTATCGAGAAAGTGTTTGATGGAGGATCCTACCAGCTGATAAATGCCGAGGGAGAAAGGCCCATGCCACCCATCAATGGCCGATATCTCAAGAAATACTACGTGTGATGCTCCAAGTCGCAGGAGAATTGAGCACACCGGCCCTACGGTCTGGATCATACATCCTGTAAAACCGTATACAATCCACGGGCATAAATGACCACTATCTCTGCCAAGTTCTACCGGCGAGACTACACTTAAAGTCCAATCAGCGATGAAGATCTGCCAATGTAAAAAAAAAAGAACAAGAAAAAGGAAGGAAAAAAAGGAGAAAAAAAGGTATGTCCACAAGCAAAATGGGCACGGATGAAAACCCGAAAGGGCCCCGTGAGTAAAAACAGCAGGACTGCCGGTGAGTTTGTGAAAACCCGAAAGGGCGCAAACTCGTAAAAAAGAGATGAAATACACCCGCCAAGTTCTCTCGACCTTATAAGGAGAAAATCCCCGCGTGAGATCCTTACGACTCACAAAGGAGCAACACACTTAGGAATCCCTACGATTCCTAGGGAGAAATATACCTGCGAGATCCTCTCGAATCGTAGGGAGAAAATACTTTTATGAGACCCTTACGGCTCATAAAATTGATAAGTCTTAGGTGATAGAGATCTAAACCTGTCTCCTAAGCCATCGCTTTGTTGGTTGTATGTATGCCCTAGAGGCCATTATTGTACATGTGATGTATATTATAGTGGATGATGCTTGGACATATATAGAGAGGACTTTCTTGCTCGACATGATAGTATGCTATCCGGTTGCTCTTTATCTTAACATGCATACATGTATCTTTATACTGTCTCTTTGTTACATGTTGGTAAAGCCCTTAGGATGTATACTTGACTACCAGGATTATGATGCAGATCATACTAGTGGGGCCAGGGTAGTCCATAAGTTCATCCTTTAAATGTTCCTAGTTGTTGGTGTATCGAGACGAGGCATCGATATTCCAGAGTAGACTAGTGTATACGCTTCTCGACCTATGTGATGGGCGATGGATGATCCCATATCAATTGGTGTTTGACATCAGAGAAGGTATACGGGTGCTCAGTGGAGACTGGGTACACTGAACGGACTCGCAGAGAACTCCTAGATGGTATTATACCTGACCTCAGATAGCAGTTCTCTGGTGACACTGGTATAGGTTAGTTTGTCGACCCGAGATCTTCATAGAGTTTTATGTGTCTCCCATTGTGCTTTGATTTCCACTCTACCACGGCTCTACTGAGTTGTGCAAACATGTGGTTTTTGGGTACAGTCCCGAGTCACATGAAGGCAATGAGCGATAGGAGGGGATTTCGTCTCTCCCGGTATTAGGGCTTGATGTTGCGCTGTGCTCGATTGGCCATAACAGGAAATCCCTGGCCAGGGTTGCTGAGATTTATTGGTAAGTTTTACCAGTAGTTTCTCGAACCGTTATGGCCTTACATCGGCATGACTTGTCAAGCTATTGGGGTCTGACGTATTACCACCCCCAGGCTGAATATGCGACATATCAGACGAAGAGACCGGACTGTACGGTAGTGCAACTTATTGGATTCACGGGAGTATGAGAAAGCATGCTTTTTGAGCTTCTGATCGCTCAATACCTGGGAGCCGTTACGTACAGCACGTGCCGCTGACGGTTTATGGGTATGTGATATGATCACTGCCTACTGCTAGCGTATTGACGAGTCTTTAGAGTCCTACACAGAGGTTTCCTGGCTCAGGAGAAACGAAGTAGGAGCACATATGTGATATGTGTGGGACCGAGATTAATACGTGTATATGATACCGTATTCTATTCTCATGATATGTGATATCGTTCGGTTATATGTGATATAGTCGGGTTATCGAATCAAGTGTTGATTCGATAAGTTGATAGAAATGATATTAGTCGGTTATATGTAATATAGCCGGATTATTAAATTAAGTGTTGATTTAATAATTTAATGTATGATTATATATATTTTATATATTAATTTTACATTAACTAATATTAGCTCACTTAAGCATTTTTTTCCTCACTTGTTCACATTTAATATATATGTGATATATATTATTGTGTCATGCTTGTTGCTACATGCTACATGGGTGTATGAGAATCACACCATGCTAATAATAATGTGGGGTTTTAATTATTAAGGGTAAAAAAAATTAGGTGGAAAATCATCAAGGTTAAGAAGTTTGGAGAAGCTTGTGGTAACCTTTGACTTAGTCCACTAATTTTGTCACACTCTAGATATTTATTAACCTAACCATTATCATTAGCTATGGTTTATTCTCTATATGAGTTAATATGTGATATTATCTCACCCATGGTTGCTATTCTCACTCATTCATTTTCACCATTCCATTCTCCACTTCATCTTCTTCTTCATCAAGAGAAAGCTCTCTAGCTTTTCTTGAGGTGAAGAAATATTGTGAGAAAAATTATTTTAAAGTGAGTAAAAATCCTAATTCATCAACCTACACTAGATTAGCCATTTAGTTTAGGTTGTTTTCTTCATTAATTTCCAATTAGTGAAAACGTAGCTTGAGTTAGAGTCTCCTCGACGTAGATCATCTTCGGTCTCGAAGACTTCAAGCAAGCTTGTTCATTTCGCTTTGTGTCACGCCCTGCTTCCCGGTGTACGGGCAGAGAACGCGATGAGGCCGCTACGTATTTACTCTAAAGTAAATACGCTAAGCGTATCTAAGAAATATAAATATAAATGCACAAGAGACAAGATATAATAAAAAAAAACTTTATTTATTCACATTCTTTTTTTTGCAATACATGGAAAAGTAAATACAACTGAATGAAAGTAATGCCTAAATAGTGGCATAACAGAAATGTAAAGTACTGAAAGAAAATGTGTACAATGAAGCTAGAACTCGGGGTCTTCAGCAAACTGGTCCAAATCTTCAGCGCTGGGCTCGATCTCTGGAAGATCCGAATCACCTGACGACATTAAAAAAAAAGAAAGAGAATGTCGTCAGCGAACAAATCGCACGGTAAGTCCCAAAGATAAGGGAGAAGTAGAATAGACAGAAAGAGAAGGTAGTTTTTAAAGTTGTAATATATTGTTATACTGTTGTATTTAATATTAAGGCTATTGTTTGTAGCTTGGTACAGAAGGATGCCAGTGTATACGAGAGAAGTCTCTATATGCTAGAGATTAGGGCAAATGGAATTACAAGGCTCCGTTATACAACCTGGAACAACGGCAATTGGATTCAGGTTAGGTGTCTTAATTTTGCAGTCTCGTGCCACTTCTAACACCATCCGTACCAATCTGCCCCTTAAACCCCGCTAAGTATTTATTGTATTGTATTGCAACTTGTATTGGCTTATAATATAGATTGTATAATTGAATGACTTGCTGAAACTATGATATCAGTAAATGGATGTAACTGGAGAATCATGTAAATGGAAGTATATCCATGGTTCGGTTTAGTCAATACAAATTGAATAGTTTAAACAGATAGAATATATGGATTCATATTGAATTGTAATATTGTATATTGTACTTGCATCATATTCAAATCAGATTATTTATAATGATACTCATTCTGAGTTAGAACAAATAGAAAAGAAAGAACTTGAATCCTAAATTAGGTTTTGATGTTATCGGTAACCGCTGCACATGGACGGCATGATTTGTGTCTTTTTCAAAGACGATTACCGTGTTGATAACACCGTTTGTTAATTGTCTACCTTAGATAGGCAAGCACCCATATCTCCGGCTCCCTGAGGCTCAAGAGACTGGTCCCGCTTAAACCTATATTTACTAGGGTCCTTAGGGTAATTTATAGAACTTGGGGGGGTTTATGTAAAAATAATTTCGTATAATTTTCAAAATACACCACAAGTATTTAATTATCATCTTTAGAGTTTTCATTGATGTAGATTTGATATATGTGACATTTCTAATGGATAAAACCTAATTTCATAATATAGGGTATTAAATTATAATATTGTACTTAGTATAGAATTCATGGTATTTTAATGTAAAGTGACTCTTGTGATTTTATAAAAAAGTTGGAAAATTTATATTATCACAAAATAGATATTTTAATGATACATATATATATATTTATATAAAAATAATTTTTAATATATGTTATATTTCTAGAAATCTCATTTTCTTAAGATATTCATATTTTAAATCTTCGTGACCGAATGCTCCTTGCGGAGGTCTGCATCTCGCACTACTAAGCCCGAGGATGTGCGATAATCCGCACCATCCCAAACGGGTTCCCCAAATGGGTTGTAGCGGCGCTTTGCAAAGATTTGTAAAATACTTAATCTTTTAGAAAACGGTTTTATTAGTAAATGGTATTTATTTGAAAGGTTTCGTTCTCCCGTATTCTAGATTCCCGAAAGTATTGTGCTATGTTGCATATGAGTGTTGTGAGGAGGTAAGTCATTACCTCGTGATCTACTTAAAGGTATAGCAAGATTGTGATGTTTTAATGTCAAAATGAAACTACATGGTATTTTACTGAGAAAGAGCGATAAAAGTTACAAAATGATATAGATTGTCATGAAACTTGTTCAACATGTTTGTTAATGATTAATAGTCAACATGTAATGGTTTGATATATTGGTATTTAAGAAAAAGTGAGATTTTTAGGACGAACCGAATCGGACATCGGATTAATTCCGATTCCGTCGATATTTAGAAATAAGTGTTTTTAGAAAAGAATAGAGAAGAGGGAGGTGGGACTTACGGGTTTAGAGGTTAGGAGAAAGGAAGAGGAGATGGGAGGAAGCGCCGGTGCGTTGTTTCGTCGCCGGGAACTCCTAGGGTTGTCGTCGGAAAATCGCCGAAGCTTCGCCCCTTTGCTAACTTAAATTGTACACAAATTCTCTATAGTTTTCTTGAGAGTTTTGATCAGAATTTTGGACTGAGGGGATGTGTCTAGGAGTTGTATTTATAGGGTAAGGCTAGGGTTATGGTTAGGTGAAGGGTTGTAAGGAAAAAATGTATTAAATTATAATAAAATGTATTAAAATAGAGTAATTAGGGTTTTAACGAGTCTCTGGAACCGATCCAAGAAAGTTAAGTGTGCAAGAGTACAGGGGAGACCAAAAAGCAACTTTTTCGTGTTGGGGACTCGGCGATCCGGCCGAGTTCGGCCGGCGGCGCTGGCCCGGTGAGTCACCGGCCGAATCCGGTGCCCGGAGTGTCCCTTGCCGCTTCATTATCCCTCTGGCACAGTTTGTTTTATTAGTGTAGTGGGGTTTTATGTAATATATGCACGTGTAAACTTTTGGTATTCTAAAAATTCAAAATAAAACAATATTAAAAATAATGTGGGGTGTGGGATTTGAACTCTGTTGGCCTGGTTCAGCAGTGCAAAGTCTTACCAATAAGCTGCAAGCTCTTTCTTGCTATTAAAAAGAAAAACAAACTTATAAGTTGTGCTCAGGCAAAAATACCCCTTTCTGTAATTTTGAAAAAATTTTACAGAAAGTTTGGGGTTGTTACACTTTGTGGAGCCTAACTAGAGTCCAGGAGATCACTACTTGGAGCGAAGGGACTACTACACGGAGCTTTAGAAGTGAAGGACCATTCTACAAAGGTTGTATTCCTCATTCACTTGATGTAAAGTTGTTTACATGCTAGTTTACGTCTAATTCTCTAGTTAAGATCCTTGGTTAGGGTTCTTTAGCACGCTGATTTTTTTTAAATGGCATGGTTGATGACTCCTAAAACCCAGTAGTCATGCTAGGGAACCCAACAGTGGTATCAGAGCCAAGCTAGAGAATTAGACGATATTAGTAGAATTATGAAACCGAAACAATTCCGAAACCTCGAAACAAAAACCCTAGTTTCTATTGAAATTTTTAAGTCCTCTGAAATTTTTTTAAACAGTTGCAGAATGTTACATATGATGTAATATGAACACCAGAAGAAAATGAACCCATTCCACCGGGTTTGACCCGGCGAAATGCACAATAAAACCGGCCTGGCCGGTTTGGGTAAATGGAAATGGCCTCGTTTTTGTTTGGTGCTCTAGTCTCTGGGGTTTGGTGTTTCAGGTATTGTTTGTTTTTACTAAGATTGCATGTGATGTTATCATTCTGTAAAGGCAATTCAGAGTGTTTCGTAGGTCGGAATTTTAATATCATTTCGGGTAATCTTGACGACGTTAAAAAGTTCGAACGAATATCAAAAACCCAACTTTCACCCCTCTCTGGAAATTTTCCAAAATTTGGATTTTTCCAAGTTTAAAATATTCAAAAATCATGCAAGTAATTCTATGGACCCTCTAGAAGAACAATACCCAAACTCGACTCTTTGACCGCAGAACCGTGGCCAAACCTAGGGTTTGCGGCAGTTCCACGGCGATATGAGTGAGGCATGGGTTGGCCCTTCTACGGTTGGTCCATAGGTGTTGTGGCATTTTCTGGGTATTTTTTAAAGTGTGCTCAAGTGTTGAGCTCTCTGGGAAATTTTGGGTGTTTGTTGATTCGATCGAAATGTTTAACATCGTCTAGCTATCTGTGATTGTGATATAATATTTGGAATCAACAATAATTAGTTTTGTGAAAACTAGTTTGAATTTTTTAAGCCTGGCAATTTAGTCTCATTTGATCGGTTGCCACGACTTTTTGATTCGGATCAAAACTCCGTCGCATTCTCGTGTAGTACGCGAATGTTCGTCGGGTAACATTACTGGATAACCACGCCCGATAACCCAGACCAAGTGACTGTAGGAGAACCCCGTTGCCTAAAGTGTCCGTCCGGGTGCTCGCGGCCACGGTGTTCCGCCTAAGTGCACTTCGTCGACGGCATCGGGGGTGCGGCCTTCTACTAAAGTTTCCGACGAACATTCGATCAACTTGTAGGGAATCTTGTTGGATTGCCCGACTTGATATTGAAAAGTGTTTTCAATATCAAGACTAAAATGCGGGGTTTATAATTATTAGGCATGAAATTCAGAATATGAGATATTCCGGGTTTATGATGTCTAAGGAATTCATTTGGTTAGGCATCGAATCCGAAGTATGTGATATTTCGGGTTTATGATGTTTAAGGTGGTTACGGATTCCAATTGTTGTAGTTTTTCACTTTCTTTTCTGCGACCGTAAGTGTAATATGTGGTGTATCGCCGGTTTCATTTCTATATGTCAACGAAAATTGGGATACGCATATTTACTTACGTTGATGACATGTGATGTTATGTGTTGTTGTGATATGTTATATTGGATCGTCGTGTTTGAATAGCCGGGGGTTTTTGCATGAGATGAGAGTTTTTCATTTTCATTCATGTAAAAACTTGTATGGAATATTCTTTTATTAGGGCACTTCCGGGTTGAGGATGATGTCGCCATTAATGTATATTATTTACTTTTCCACATTAGGATAGACCCAAGGAAGGGAGCACAAGTAACCGGGCTAGGGTCCAGTGGGAGACCATCTTGAGGAGTCGAGACTGGGTCTCCTAACTCTAGAATTGGTAGGGTTGCTTTCCGCTCTCGTAGGGGTCTAGGGATGTGGGTTTGGCTATTCATCGCGACCATGGAATCTGTGTTTTTTTTACTGGCTTAATTTAAAACACGGAAATCCTAGTATATCCAATATTTCATATGTTATCTTCTGCTGCTGATATTCTGTGATGTGATCACTTTATATGCTGAGACGCATGGTATATATTATATATATGATATATAATAAATGTTGCTTATGTTTTGCATCCGCGCTAGTCCCGCCCCGATATGTCGTTAGTTAAGTAAGCTAACGGTGCATAACGGGACACTGTGGTGAATGCGGATGGCATAAGCGTACGTTCTATTTTCGTTTCTTTATCTGTGTTGCTTAGGAAGCATAAATAATGGGACTTCATTAATGAGATTAATGAAAGAAAATAAACCTAAAAGATGTTGCGGAATCGAATTTGAAACTCACTCGGCATTTTTATGAAAAAGCAAGTTTCAAAATTGCGGAGCTTAAGCCACTCCTTTTGAAAAACTATTTGATTCTACAACGATATCAAGTTCAAAGCGTTAAAGGTTTTCTTAAAAACCATCTGCAACCCTCCATCATTTTAGGAAGTAGAGTACTTAGTATTCGTGCTGCGTATGTTGATCATAGTCAAGGCGTAGTGAACAGTAGCTAAGTGATGTCTTCCTACACAGCATATGATGCGATTAGTTAGGACATTCATGTGATTATGTTGATCATAGTCAAGGGTCTTGTGAGTGGGTCTAATTAATCACGAAATGACGGGTAGAACTTGACTTGTGATTATGATATGTTGACCATAGCCAAGGTCATAAGTACTAGGGCTAAAAACCATTATCGGGAGTTTCAAGTGTTTAAATTTGCAATGAGATTGCATACCTTCTATGAGATAGTTGGATCCCAATACCCACTGCGGGTAAGTGTTACTCCTGGGAGAGTTTTGCACTTTACAATTAGCCGATCAAATAGGTGTCTAGAAAAGTGTCAACGGGGTTATGCCTATGGGAAAAAGAGATTTATTTTAATTAGGTCCGTATGAAAGCACGGGGAACTTCCCTCAAAGTACTGACACTGGCCTGGCTGAAAGATTGGCGAACTTGTAGGGTGTAATTAATCCCGGCTAGTCTTACCTTTTAGGGCTTGAAGGAAGATTTGATAAAAACAGTGGGAGCCATCCTGATTAAATAAGATAATAACAAATCTAATCTTGCAAGAGCGCACGCAGAGTGTTTTCTTCTCTCTCTCTCTCTCTCTCCTAGTAGCGACCGTCACATGCCTTAAGTAAGATAATAATTTGGATGTATTGACCGAACCCGCTTGTTATACTGAGCTGGGGAACGTTGGTTCCGCTCCGTCTTATAATTGTTATAAGTCCGAGCAGGGAATAGGTAATACTGGGATTCCCATGCCACCCAATCAAGGAATGAGCATGTTGATGGATATTCTTCGAGTGTGTTCGTTACCGAGAACTGTTTCACAGTATTCTCTACATCCTGGGTATTAGATACCGGATCAGGATCCCATATATGTAATCCGTTACATGGGCTGCAGAAAGGTGGAGAACTATGATTGTGTGATATGTCTCTAAGTGTAGGGAATGGTGCAATTGTTGCAGCCAAATAAGTTGGCAAATATCACCTTGTACTACCGGATGGTAAATACATTGATTCTGAACGAATGTTATTACATGCCGAACCTGATATACAACATTACGTCAGTTTCTTTATTAAGTTAAAGAAGGATATAATTTTGTATTCCAGGATAATGTTGTGATCATTTTCCTTAATCAAGAGTTGATTGGATCAGGCACGTTATGAAATAGCATATACGTTCTAAATCAAACCACAGTTCTAAGTATACAGAACACACACAAGAGGACAAGTTTAGAAATGAACGAATCCTTCTTGTGGCATTATAGACTGGGTCATATCAATGCGACACGACTAGCTAAGTTGCATAAGGATGAATATTTAAATCTGTTCGAATTTCCATCTTATGAAACTTGCCATTCATGTCTCAAAGGTAAAATGACCAAAATTCCGTTTACTGGAAACGGAGAATAAGTTATTGAACTCTTGGGACTGATATATAGTGATGTATGTTGTCCCATGTCTACAAATGCTAGGGATGGTTCCTCATGCTTTATTATATTCACTGGCGACCTCTCAAGATTCGGACATGTATTCCTGTTGAAACACAAGTCTCAAACTTTTGAGAAATTCAAAGAATATAAGTGTAAAGTTGAGAACCAGACGGGTAAAAGTATTAAATCCTTTGATCTGATCGGGAAGGAGAATACTTAGGCACGGAGTTCCTGGATTATTCCAAAAGAGAATAGGATTCTCTCTCAGCTTACTCCTCCGTATACACCACAACACAAAGGTGTATCGGGGTGGAGGAATCACACCCTATTAGATATGGTGTGCTCTATGATGAGTACTGCTGAGTTGCTTGTTTCCTTTTAGAGTTATGCTCTTGAGAAGCTGTATACCTATCGAATAGGGTTCCGACCAAATCAATGCCTATCGCTCTATATGCGATATGGTATGGGAAGAGACCATGCCTTAAACGAGTTAAGATATGGGGTTGTCCGGCCTATGTTGAAAACAAAATCCGGACAAACTCGAGGCAAGGTCAGTTCTGTAAGTTTATTGGATATCCCAAATATTTGCGAGGGAATATCTTCTACCAAACCGAGGAACAAAAGCTGTTTTGTTTCTCAACATGCCACCTTTTTAGAAAAAGCAATTTCTTGAAAAACAAATTAGTGGTCATGAGGTAGAACTGGAAGGAGTTCCAGCTATACAAACTAGGACTGATGATTTAGTGGAACCAAAGGATTTAATAGTTTTCCAGCGAATCTCAGCCTCTCCGCGAATTTGGTAGGTTTCCTTGCCCACTTGAGAGATACTACGGTTTTCTCAGTGACAGTGGGAGCGAGAATTGCATCATGGTAGATGATGACCCAACTAGGTTCAGGCAGGCCATCACGAGTGGAGACTCTGTGAAATGGCTGGATGCTATGCGATCTGAAATGGAATCCATGTACACCAACAAAGTATGATTTTGAATGTTGCACCTGAAGGGGTAAAACCCATCGGGAGCAAGTGGATCTTGACAAGATTCTTGGTGTAGATGGAAAAGTTGAGACTTTCAAAGCTAGACATGCAGTAAAAGGTTCTCGTCATACAACCAGGTGTGGTTTGTGATGAAACCTTTTCTTCAGTGACTATGCTTAAGTCCATCAGGATTAAAGCAGGCATTGCGGAGTTGGAACATCTATTTTGATGTGGCAATCAAAGAGTTTGACTTCATCAAAATACAGATAAACCTTGTATATACAAGAAGGTTGTGGAGAATAAGATTGTCTTCTTCGTTTTGTACGTAGATGACATACTCTTGATAGGAAATAGGTTTTCTATGCTACACTCGGTCAAGCTCCTCTTATCATGAGGATTCTCCATCAAAGATCTGGCTGATCCCTTCTACATCTTAGGGATTTAATTCTATAGAGATATATCTAAACGGATGTTGGGAGTGTCCCAAATCCAGGTACATTAACACCGTACTAAAGAGATTTAGTATGGAAGATTCTAAGCATGGTGGTTTGCCCACTCATATTAGGAACCACTCTCTCAAAAAAGATGTCTCCCAAGACTGATTTGGAGAAAGCTCGCGTACAAGGGATACCCTATGCTTCGGCAGTAGACTCTATCATGTATGCAATGTTATGTACCAGACCAGATGTAGCTAACTCACTAGGTGTAGTGATCAGGATTCTATCGGATCTTGGGAGAATCACTGGAAAGCTCTGAAGGACATTCTTAAATACTTGAGAAGCACTGAAGAAATGTTCATGGTGTTTGGTAACGATGAACTCCGGTGGGAGTCCTTTACCGATTCGAGCTTCCAGAGTGATAAGGTCGACTGAAGGTTAGTCTCAGGCTTTATCTTTACCCTCAGTGGAGGGACAGTATGTTGGAAGAGTTCCAAACTAGATACCATAGAAAACTAGATGATAAAGGCTAAATACATCGCTACCAACGATGCTACCAAAGAGGATGTCTGGATATTTCTTGTTCATGAGATGAACATGGTTCCCACCATTGAGCATCCAATAACCGGTATTGTGACAACAATGGAGTTGTGGCTTTGGCCTGGAAACCCCAGTCCCATCAGCGATCCAGACATATTCTGAGGCAGTATCACCTGATTGGGGAAATGGTTGATCTCCAGGAGATCGAGGTTAGGAGAGTTGAGACGAAGTATAACACTGCGGATCCACTCACAAAGGCCTTTCGCACGAGAGACTTTCATGGGACGTTGGGTATGTGATACTACAACAAATGGCCTTAGTGCAAGTGGGAGATTGTTGGCTGTATGCATGCCCTAGAGGCCATTATTGTACATGTGATGTATATTATAGTGGATGCTTGGACATATATAGAGAGGACTTTCTTGCTCAACATGATTGTATGCTATTTGGTTGCACTTTATGTTAACATGTATACATGTATCTTTATACTGTCACTCTGTTACATGTTGGTAAAGCCCTTAGGATGTATACTTGACTACCAGGATTATGATGCAGATCATACTAGTGGGGCCAGGGTAGTCCATAAGTTCATCCTTTAAATGTTCCTAGTCGTGGGTGTATCAAGACAGGGCATCGATATTCCAGAGTAGACTAGCGTATACGCTTCTCGACCCATGTGATGGGCAATGGATGATCTCATATACATTGGTGTTTGACATCAGAGAAGGTATACGGGTGCTCAGTCGAGACTGGGTACACTGAACGGACTTGCCGAGAACTCCTAAATGATATTATACTTGACGTCAGATAGTAGTTCTTTGGTGACACTGGTACAGGTTAGTCTGTCGACCTGAGATCGTCATAGAGTCTTGTGTGTCTCTGTTCATACCGAAATATTACATTTTATACCGCCCATTCTTACGCTCGTGTGTTTATAGGTAGGTGCTTTTGATCAGTGTTTGCTACATATTTGCAGAATACAGATTCTCGGCTCTGAACAGTGACATCCATGGAAAAGTACGACAAATTCCGGATTACTGCCAACAACAGATAAAACACGGGTCTCCGCTCTCTATCCGTGTGTTGCCACATACCAGTTTAAGGGACAAGATGGCAAATCGATTGTCATGTCATGCACAAAGCTCTAGGTCAACACAAGATCCAAGAAATCTACGCGGAGCTCGAGGAAATCATGGCAAAAGATCCACATCACATCACATTGTTGTTCTACTAAAATTCTGGAATAATTGTGAAGAGTTTCTGAGAAAAGTCATATACCACACTGAAGAGGACAACAAACCAGGGAAAGCCACCAAGTACGAGCACCCAACTCACCAAGATGGCCGCGGATCCACGGCCATGTGGGGTCCTCACTCTGTCAACTTTTGGGGGCTGTTTTGTAATTTTGTTTATGGGCAGATTGTTGCCCTAGGTTTCCCATTCACTGCCTATAAATACTCCAGATTTGAGCCCAACCAAGGGTCATTCTTTGTTCTTCTTTCTTTTTAGGATTTAGTCTTTTTCTTCTTCTTCATTCTTTTTCCATGAAAATTGTAGTGAGAGCTTTTTGAGTAGGAGATCAATGAAGATGAGGGCTTTTTGTATCATTCTCTTTTGTTTCTTCTTCCCCTTGAGATTCTTGCTTTCTCTTAATCATTCAACCTCTTCATTGAGCTTGAATGGTTAAGGGTTAGTTATTGATCTCAAGGGTCGTATTTTCTTATGGAATTAGCGCTTCATTTCACATGCGTTCTCTACCCTTCTCTTGATCTTGCAACCTCTTGATTGAGCTTGCAAGTTTAAGGGTTGGCTATTGATCACATGCTTGTCTTGAGTTCTACTTTCTTGTTCTTTTTATCGCTTTTTATTACTTGCTTATTATTATCTTGCTTTACTTTCTTGCAATTTAATTCATGCACTTAATTACTTGTAATCTTTTCTTTTCTCTTTTCTTCTCTTTTGCTCTCTTTTGTTCATTTTGTGAATGAATGTAATTATTATTGTTAAGAAGAAATACGATATTATAAGTTAAAGATTTTCTTTTCTTTTTTCCTTTTCCCGTTATTTTCCATTGAACTCCGCCCAAACCATACGCAAGCGCTCCGTTAGGCACCCTACCCTAACAAGGTAACGGTGATTCATAACCGCGACCGGTTGCGTTCGGTTTGGCCGGAGGCGAAAGCAAGAGACAAGAACGGAAGGACAAGGGTAAATAAGCCGTATTCCACGAATACCGCGCTTAAATCCCCTAATCCACGTTGTTGCCAATTGCTCTAGCTTCAATTGGTTAAGACTCGGCTCAAAGGTTTCGAGTACGGATTTCTTTAGCTTATAATCTCGTATCTTTTCTTAACAACTTTATACTTGCAAATAAACACATAGGTTAGATCAAACAAACATACAGATTCTTTATTGACTCGTCTAAGACAAGAAAGGTAAAATACCACCATCTCCCTGTGGATCGACCCGTGCTCAACCGGCTAGCTGCAAAGCGACACCGTCCTGATCGCGGTTATACTTTAATTCTTTGAACACTCGACACGCCATCGGCGTGCGATCAGTTTCCTACTGTGCTTTGATTTCCATCCTACCACGGCTCTACTAAGTCGTGCAAACAGATAGTTTTTAGGTACAGTCCCGAGTCACATGGAGGCAATGAGCGATAGGAGGGGATTTCGTCTCTCCCGGTATTGGGGGTTGATGTTGCGCTGTGCTCGATTGGCCATAACAGGAAATCCCTGGCCAGGGTTGCTGAGATTTACTGGAAAGTTTTACCTGTAGTTTCTCGAACCGTTATGGGCCTTACATCGGCATGACTTATCAAGCTATTGGGGTCTGACGTATTACCACCCCCAGGCTAGATATGCGACATATCAGACGAAGAGACCGGACTGTACGGTAGTGTTACTGTTCATCTCATAAAATTGCAATTTAATACCTCTTATTCATTATCAATTTTGTTATATATCGGTACTATTAATCAGTGTCTACTCAGTAATTACAGATTACAGGTATTCGTGATAAAATATTGGAAACACACTCCCTATCACAGATATAGCGTTTGGGAGCCGACACTGCAATCAGAATAGAAACCAACCGATGTTCAAAGAGCTCTTTTGCAAATAATCATGTGTACACATTTTTGGTCCAACACAACACAAGTGTGCACATAGCTCTTTGGTTCTTGGACGTAAGTAGGGGCTGCCCATGGCACATGTAGGCACCAGTGGGCATGCGTGTTAAATGCTAAAAAGTTTTGATGTGATGTATGGCGTCATGTTCCCTCCAAATCTATGAATGCAAACCAGGCTTAAACAGATAAATCAAACAGCATCATTGTGATTGTGGAGAGCACACAAATACACCATGCCAATCCGAGCCTCTATGCTCGGATTTAGACCGGCAGGCCCCCCAAATAATCCGGCGACACCGGCCCCGTTGCTCCAAATGCCCCTATTTTTCTTCTGGTCATTTCTTAGGGTAACATCAGTCCATCTATATTGTTTGTTTATTCTGGAGTTGAGCCTATAAATACCAGAACAGATATTGAGCAAGGGGTGAATAGTATATACCCATTTTCTAGTTTTCTTTTTGTTTTTGGTTTAGGCTTGAGAGTTGTGTGGACTTTAACTTGGTTTCTTCTTCTTCTTCCCTCTTGAAGCTTTCTTTTGAGAGCTTCATTATGGAGGTTGAACAAGCTACCAATATCTTGTACTTCAATTTCATCAAGTGTTAATAATATTGCTTTTGCTTTGTTTCTTTCATTCTTTTCCTTACTTGTTTTCTTTTGCTATTATTATGTGTAACTAATCTTTCTTTGGTTGTGGTGATGGTGAGAAAATGAGATGAAAGGCTTTGACTTCCTCCTCCTCTTGTTTATGTTTAATGTGCTTAACATGATTCTAACTTAAAGATTGTTTATGTATTGATGCAATATGGTATTTTGAAACCCTGGTTACTTTGTAACGTCTTCATATACCATACTCACTTCCTTTCCCCATTTTACAATGTTTAAGTTAAAATCAATTTGGTGTTAAATTTGCTAAGTTTAGATACGGTGTTTCGTGACCAAGTGCTTGACAAACCCTCGGTTTTCATATACCCTATACTATCACAAACCCTTAGCAAAGTTAACACTAAAACTATTTTCTCTCACTCGTTACTTTGTGTTTTTGATGTTGTCGTATGCTTGCTAACCCTTGTGCTTAGTGTTGATACCTCAAGCTTGGACATACAAACGGTAAGTGAACAAAACGGACTCGTTTCGTGTTTTGCGGCGAATATCCGAATTTGATGATTTATGCTTCACAACCGTCTTGACAAGTCATGCTTCATGCCGGGATCGACGTAAGGACGGACAACTCATGATCAAGGGAGCGTCGAAGGAATCGTCGCGATTCGACCTTCCGAGCCAAAGCCACAACCACTTCTTTCTTAACTTGTTTTCTTTGTTATCTTGTTTACTTATTCTTTCTATTTTTGGTGACAAACCAAACCATTCATTATTTATTGAACCTTAAACAACAAAACCTAATACACAATTCCCTGTGGATCGACCCGTACTTGCCGGCTTGCTACAACGCGCCGTGCACTTGCGGTTTATAAATTTTAAAACGAGACCGAGCTCGCGTGCACATCCATTTCCTTAAAACGATTCCATTTCCAAAACATACGCGTTTGCGCGCGCGGGTAAAGTCCTAACAAGTTTTTTGCGCCGTTGCCGAGGAGTTGGTAGTTATTAGGAATTGTTATTTCTGGTTCATACTAACTCACTAACTTTTAACTCAATTTTTTTTTCAAAACTAACAAAACGAAATTTTTCTAACTTGTTCTCTGTCTTTAAAACCTGTAATCACCCTGAACTTATTAAAATCAAAGTACACTAGTAGACTACTAATATAGCCTGGAAGAGCCACACAAAATTCGAGCACAGATACTCTGCATTTGGCCGGCGACACTGACGAAAATTCCGATCTTGCCGATTCAGGGTGTTTTTGATTTTTGTTTCTTGTGTTATCTCTAGTGCCTTGTCGGTAATCTATTGGTATTGTTTGATTTTTGTAATTTTGTGTGTGCAGGAATTGGGGCATATATATCGCTTTTTGACACTAAATATCGTATTTTTCCGACATTTCAGTTTTTAAGGAATTACCACCAGCGATCGTGCGGAGCAAGGCTCAAATTCAATTGCAAAACATTAGTTAAGTATAGTGCCAAAGATCCGGGTAGTTTGACCCGCGTAAGAAAACATTCAAATAACCGTAATCACTTCAAAGGGGTTTCTAAAACCCATAATCACATCGGTACGTATTTTCTAACACCTTCGCTCAAATCCGACGCATTCCAATACTCTATCTTATGCAGGATTCTTCGCACAAATTTTCTACCAATTGCACAGAGAACTAACCCGTATTTGTTGCAGCGCTTAAGCCCAAATGGAAAAAGAATTGCTTTATTGATTGAATTTTTGAATTCTTTTATTGATTTGTGCATTTGCATTTTAATATGGATATTAAGGGCACGATCAAAGAAGATACGGTAAAGGATTTTATCACCTTTTCCGTAGCCCACAAATCACAAAACTGCATTCTTACATACCCACAGTAATTTAAAATCAACTAGAACTTTGACTTTAAGGACTTCGCGCTCATTAGGAGAAGTTAATTGTGTTTAGAACACCGCTTAACGGTATATCGTTCACGGGGTGTCTAGGCAAGTGTTCAAGAAAAAGGGTTATCTAATTAATGAACTTCGCGAAAGCGTTGGAAAACCTTCTCTTATCTCTGCACTTACCTGGCTTCGTGATCTATATATCTTGAGCCCATTTCTCGACACAGTCTTACTTCAACAATCAGGTTCTTGAGCAGATCTAGTTGATTTAGCATGACATAGACTGCTAGGGGTATGATATTTTTTATTTTTGTGATATTTGTGGATTCTTGTTAATATAGGTGACACACAATTCAATTCAATTTTTCACGATTCTTATTCTTTTGTTTATACTCAGTCCCAATTCTTTTGTTCAAATTGCCACGATTCTTTCCACATTCATGAAAATTGTCCTTCTCTAGGGGGTGACCAACAGTCCAAGATTTTTGATAACGGTCACCCACCTAACACTCTTGAACCCAGTCCCACTTCAATAATAGACCTAATGATTGAAGATTTAGAAAAAGAGGTCGACAAGGTAACTGCTTTAGCATCACCACCGTCACAACCTTCCTAACCTAAAACAATTGAGCCATCATTAGGGAATGCCTGTGAGATGGATGCTAGGTTGACCACTTTAGAGAAGAGTATTGAAGTGATGATTGCGGTCGAGAATCAAACATCTGCGACACTAGCCCTGTTTATACAATAGTCTGAGCAATTGTTTCACGCTCAAGCTCAATCATTGGCTAGAATTGAAGAGCATGTAGCTGTGAGGATTCTAGAGAGTGAACACAATTAATTAGACCCACATATTGTCAATATCTGTCATCTAGGAAGTCACTCGAGTAAGATAAACGATCAATTGAATTTTGATGATTTCATAGATGATGATGCGAATGAATTGACTAAGTGTTATCAGAACACACAAGAAAATCCTCTGAGTCGGTCTAACACTAGCCTTCAGGTACCTATTGAGCCTCTTGTCACTTATAATCTTGAGGTTGAATTAACCGATATCCTACTTGAAGAGGAAATTCTTGCACCGAATGATTGTTGCGCTCAAATTTTAGAAGAGAGAGCTTGTGAATTTTTTGGGTATGGTTGTGATAAATTGTTAGAGGAAATCAATGACCAGGAACCCACAATTTTTGTATCACCTGTTGATATTATTTCGGATGAAATGTTAGTGTGGGAACCTACTTTTTTGGATGATATGTACCTACCCATTTGTGAATGTGACGAAGGAGAACTCGTTTTGGGAGAGTTAGTGAGCTGTAACGATGAGAATAAAATTGTGGAAGATTATAGGGAGGAAGGCAGCATTGAAAAACATTCTTTCATGTCTAGTTTTGAGGAGATATTTGCTGATGAACTTGATATTCTTTGTGAGTTTGAGTTAGGAACAATTTGGGATCATCCTATGAATCTTTCCTTTTCTGAACTTTTTACGGATGAACTCCAGTTTTTACACGAACTTGACTTCGAAACTCAACATGTGCTTCTTGAAAATTCAATTCATTCGGGCAACAATTCTTTGACCTCTTCAAAACTTCATCTTCACCTTCAACGTCTTCCGATCCCTACTTTTACACGCCCAGGCTCTTCACTAACAACTAACATATACATTTGCTTTTTCTTTTTTGTTATATACATATTCTTTTACCAGCCCTTGCACTATATTGACAAATTTTTTAAATGGATGGTATTAATTTCTGAACTAACCAAATCTTTTAACCTGTATATGTTGTAATTAGTCTTAGGTTTTTTCTTTTTCTTCGAATAAAATTCTCACCCTGATGTCTAAGTCTAGCTGCCGGTGGTGGGGACAACGATGAGGACATCGTAAAACTCAGGTTTGGGGGTGAGCACTGCGTTTATTTTGCTGCATCATGTGTATATTCTGCATTGCATACATATTTAAAAAAACCTATAAAAATTGAAAAAAATTCCAAAAACATAAAAAAAAATTGATTTCCATATTAGCTAGCGGGGGAACTTAGATTCGAAGTCGGACGGTTCGGTTGATAAGTTAGAAATAACTAAATCCTTTTTGTAAGACTGACGACCCGAAAAATAACCCTCATATTTGTTTAACCAGAAGCTGATATACGTATTTTATAACACTTTACACGTGTCGTATGTGTTTGAGAATTTGATGAAAGTCAGACATGTCTGTAAAACTTTTAAAAATTGATAAACATTTTTAGGATCAAACAGGTTTGTTCTGAGTTAAGTAATATCAAGAATAGTTCATAAAGTAAGGTGAATATGAAGGATATTATTGAGGTTTTAATAGAAGCTATAAGTCTGAAAAATAACCCATCCGGAACCTTTTTGGAGTGATTATACACCTTATCCACATGTAACATCTTCGGATTTAAAAGAAATGCTGGCTATATCTCCGTTTTCACAGAGTTCAGAATATTTTAAATAAAATGAGTCTTTTGTTTTGTGGCCTTGGTAACTTGGGTAATTAAGTCATTGGGGTGTCTCCACACTAATGCCCTAAAACAATCTGGTTTGAGAGTCATTGACCCAAAACTCACTAAGTTTCCAATCGCCAAATAAAGCAAGCTAAGCAAGTGTTCTCTCCGAGTTAAAAGTCCTCATGGTTCTTTGTGGGAGAATAATCTTAGGGGAGACGAGTTTTCTAGTAAAACAGTTTTTTCGCGGAAATATGAAGGTATATTTATAAAAGACGTTTTGTACGATAACTTGGGTGTGTATGAAAAACAACAGGTGAAAGTTAGGAGTGAAAAATAATACTTAGGTTCTCTGTTAAAAATGATATATATTCTGACTTGAAACCTAACTGGAGAATAAAACTTGAGAAAATCTTAACTCCTTTCAAACTCGTATGATCCTTTAGAAGTCTATCCTAGTTTGTAATTATGACATGATGACCCTAATCAAGCTCTTAAAAAATTGTGGACACTATCCGCACAATCACGTAAAGACTCGTATAAGCTTATGTTAAACAATTTGTGAGGAGTGAAAAATAGGGTTTAACGTTTCTGACTTGGGTGATAGAACTTCTAACTTTGATCTCTAACTTAAGATTAGAATCAACAATTTCTCCACAGCGCTAACTTGACTGGATTTTGTGGGTATAATCCGCTGAAAACCCTCAGGAGACAACACTCCTCCTACTAGGGACACCTAGAGATTTAACGGCTTATTGCACGTGCTCAGTGCAATCGCGTTCCCTGCGAAAGTGAGGCTAGGATTTTTTGTTTTGCTCGGGACGAGCAAAAGATAAGTTTGGGGTTTTTTGTTCATCTCATAAAATTGCATTTTAATACCACTCATTCATTATCAATTTTGTTATATATCGGTACTATTAATCAATGTCTGCTCAGTAATTACAGATTACAGGTATTCGTGATAAAATACTAGAAATACACTCAATATCACGGATATAGAGTTTGGGAGCCGACACTGCAATCAGAATAGAAAACCAATCGATATTCAAAGAACTCTTTTGCAAATAATCATGTGTACACATTTTTGGTCCAACACAACACAAGTGTGAACATAGCTCTTTGGTTCTTGGACCTAGGTGGGGGCTGCCCATGGCACATATGGGCATAAGTAAGCATGCGTGTTAAATGCTAAAAAGTTTTGATGTGATGTATGGCATCATGTTCCCTCCAAATCTCTGAATGCAAACCAGGATTAAACAGATAAATCAAACAACATCATTGTGATTGTAGAGAGCACGCAAATACACCATGCCAATCCGAGCCTCTATGCTCGGATTTAGACCGGTAGGCCCCCCAAATAATCCGGCGACATCGGCCCCCTGCTCCAAATGCCCCTATTTTTCTTCTGGTCATTTCTTAGGGTCACATCAGTCCATCTATATTGTTTGTTTATTCTGGAGTTGAGCCTATAAATACCAGAACAGATATTGAGCAAGGGGTGCATAGTATATACCCATTTTCTAGTTTTCTTTTTGTTTTTGGTTTAAGCTTGAGAGTTGTGTGGGCTTTAACTTCGTTTCTTCTTCTTCTTCCCTCTTGAAGCTTTCTTTTGAGAGCTTCATTATGGAGGTTGAACAAGCTACCAATATCTTGTACTTCAATTTCATCAACTGTTAATAATATTGCTTTTGCTTTGTTTCTTTCATTCTTTTCCTTACTTGCTTTCTTTTGCTATTATTATGTGTAACTAATCTTTCTTTGGTTGTGGTGATGGTGAGAAAATGAGATGAAAGGCTTTGCCTTCCTCCTCCTCCTGTTTATGTTTAATGTGCTTAACATGATTCTAACTTAAGGATTGTTTATGTATTGATGCCATATGGTATTTTGAAACCATGGTTCCTTTGTAACCTCTTCAAATACCATACTCACTCCCTTTCCCCATTTTAAAATGTTTAAGTTAAAATCAATTTGGTGTTAAATTTGCTAAGTTTAGATACGGTGTTTCGTGACCAAGTGCTTGACAAACCCTCGGTTTTCATATACCCTATACTATCACAAACCCTTAGCAAAGTTAACACTAAAAATATTTGCTCTCACTCGCTACTTTTTGTTTTTGATGTTGTCGTATGCTTGCTAACCCTTGTGCTTAGTGTTGATACCTTAAGCTTGGATATACAAATGGTAATGTTTCTCACACCATGCTAATAATAATGTGGGGTTTTGATTATTAAGGGTAAAACAAAATTAGGTGGAAAATTGTCAAGGTTAAGAAGTTTGGAGAAGCTTGTTGTAACCTTTGACTTAGTCCACTAATTTTGTCTCACTATAGATAATTATTAACCTAACCATTATCTTTAGCTATGGTTTAGTCTCTACATGAGTTAATATGTGATATTATCCCACCCATGGTTGCTATTCTCACTCATTCATTTTCACCATTCCATTCTCCACTTCATCTTCTTCTTCATCAAGAGAAAGCTCTCTAGCTTTTCTTGAGGTGAATAAATATTGTGAGAAAAATTATTCTAAAGTGAGCAAAAATCCTACTTCATCAACCTACACTAGATTGGCCATTTAGTTTAGGTTGTTTGCTTCACTAATTCCCAATTAGTGAAGAGGTAGCTTGAGTTAGAGTCTCCTCGACGTAGATCATCTTCGGCCTTGAAGACTTCAAGCAAGCTTGTTCATTTCGCTTTGTGGAGCCTAACTAGAGTCCGGGGGATCACTACTTGGAGCGAAGGGACTACTACACGGAGCTTTAGAAGTGAAGGACCGGTCTATAAAGGTTGTATTCCTTATTCACTTGATGTAAAGTTGTTTACATGATAGTTTATGTCTAATTCTCTTGTTATGATCCTTGGTTAGGGTTCTTTAGCATGCTGAATTTTTTAAAATGGCATGGTTGATGCATCCCGAAATCCAGTAGTCATGCTAGGGAACCCAGCACGCTTCCCAACAGGCAACGGCATATGGTGAGTCGCTCCTCGCATTATTCCAGTGCAGCAATGCTGATGCCGACCCAAAACCCAAATCCTAAGTCTTCCCAGGGCAAATGATGAGTCGCTCCTGGCACTACACTTCAGTGTTAGCGGCGCAGATGCCGACCCAAAAACTAAATCCCAAGTTCTTTTAGGGCAAATGATGAGTTGCTCCTGGAATTATTCCAGTGCAGCAATGTTGATGCCGACCCAAAAAACCAAATCCTAAGTCCTCCTGGGGTAAATAATAAGTTGCTCCAGGCATTATTCCAGTGCAGCAATGCTGATTCCAAACAAAATCTAAATTCCAAGTTTCTCTCAATTTCAAAAGTCCCGCCAAACAATGCAGAAGTCAAACGGATCTAATTAATGTCCCACCGGGTAGCGCTTCCAAGCTCAAAAGTCCTGTTGGACGGGTAGGGAACTCCCAAAATAAATCAAATCAAACAAATCAACCCTGACACCACAGAAAGTGGAGCAATTCAAATCAAATCCCGACACCGCAGAAAACGGAGCAAGTCAAATCAAATCACCGACTGTCCAAGTCGCTAAAAGGGCAGCACCGACCATCCAATTCGCTAAACGGGCAGCACCGACCGTCCAAGTCGCAAAAGGGGCAGCACCAACCGTCCAAGTCGCTCAAAGGGCACCGACCGTCCAAGTCGCTAAAAGGACAGCACGGAGCGTCCAAGTCGCTGAAAAGGCAGCACCGACCGTCCAAATCGCTGAATGGGCAGCACCAACCGTCCAAGTCGCTGAAAGGGCAGCACCGACCGTCCAAGTCGCTGAAAGGGCAGCACCGACCTTCCAATTCGCTGAAATGGCAGCACCGACCGTCAAAGTCGCTAAAAGGACAACACCGACAGTCCAAGTGTCAAAAATGGCAGCACCGACCGTCCACGTCGCGAAAAGGGAAGCACCGACCGTCCATGTCGCGAAAAGCGCAGCATCGACCTCCATGTCGTCAAAACGGGAGCCAAATCAAGTCAAGCTCCATGCGAAAGAAGATCCATCAATTTCATGCACACGACCCATATATGTGGTCTGCATGTATTGATGGGGGGCACTTTGTTAGGGTCAAAAGTTACAACCCCGATCGACCAAGTCAAAACCAAGGTCAACCCCAAGTCAAGTGGGTCCGAGCCCAAGCTAAGTGGGCCCGAGCCCAACTCAAGACCAAGCATGGAAGAGGCCGGCTCCATGCCAAAATGGATGCAATAAATTAGTCTAAATGTAATTTGTAAAAATAAATGTATGTTAAATGGGCAGAAAGCCAAAATTTTGTAGACCCTATGGTTTATGTGCAAAAAGAAATAAGCACAAAAGGCATGTGGTGGCACAAATGTCGTTTGGCAAAGCTCAAGGTGGCTATATGTAAAGTGTGTAGCCTATAAAGGCAAACATGATGAAAAAATCAAGGACAACTTTTCATTCTCTCAAATTCTAGGGTTTGTGTCTCCTTCTCCTTCCTTAAGATTCTAAACCTTCTTTCTTTTTTTGAATTAATTCAAGATTTCAATCCCTCTTTTTCCAAAAAGAAACTGTTTTTCACCATAAGACCCTTAAAGGGGAACTCTGATCTTTCATCAAATCCCCAAAAGGGAAGATTTTTTTGAGTTTCATCCATCTTTTTCTTCAAGATCTAGCCAACGGAGAGGAGGAAGAAGGAGACCTTTTTCCAAAAATCCCATTTCGGGAAGATCCAAGGCTCAAAGGAAGATTCAGGGCTAAAAGGGAGAAGAAAGAGGGTCCCCTCTGACCATCTTCAAAGATTTCTAGGATTTTAACTCCATTCAAGATCTGTTGGAGTTTAACTCCATAAACAAAAACCTTTTTAGGAGTTTAACTTCAAATCTATACATAAGCCCCTTGGGAGTTCAACTCCCAGCCTGGAGGCTAAGCCCCCATTTCCGCTGGTGTTTCCAACGATCGCATGCCGCACACGTGACCCGCGGACGCCCAGCTGTCGCGTGCCGCGCATGTGAACCGCAGGCGCCCAGCTGTCACGTGCCGCGCACGTGACTTGCGGGCACCCAGCAATCATATGCAGGGCACGTAACCCACGGGCGCTCAGCGCCCACATGCGCCTCACGGGATCCACGGGCGCTCAGCGCCCAGCGGTCGCATGACGCGCATGTGACCCGCTGACGCCCAGCGGTCATGTGCTGTGCATGTAACCCGATGGCGCCCAGCGGCCGCATGCAGGGCTCATGACCTGCGGGCGCTCAGTGCCCAGTGGTCGCATGCCGCACACGTGACTCGTTGGCGCCGATCGGTCACGTGCAGGGCACGTGATCCAGCACCATGCATGCGTCTTTAAGACACTCCTCGCACCTCATTTTCCATGCAATCCACACCCAAAAGACGTCTCCCGTTGGGAAAATTTTTCTAACGGGGCGCTGCCACGCACCCAGTAAGGGGGCTTCTAGCACCCTTGACCCCCGGCCCACTATTCGGGTTGCGGGACCCCCGTAAACTCTGCGAGGCCCCCGATATATCCAAAAACCTTTCAAAACTCAATACATGCACACGGAACATTGAGTTCGCATGACTAATTTGACCTGTCAATCAGAGGTTCCCTCGCTCCAAAAGCGAGGATAGTTAACGGCAGCTTAATCCGTGGCTGCTGGAGCTTCAGATACCCACGATCAATAAACCCCGGCCTATCTTAGACAGGGGGAATCTGTATACGCCTGACAAGCGCGCACGTTTTCCCATCTCAATGGGGTGATGAAAAACACCCTATAATATGCTTTTGCATATAAGCGCTCACATGTTTAATACGTAAGGCCAGTTTGGCCTTTAGTTACCTGCTTTCAGTGTTTATATGTTTTGCATACAAAAAATAGAATTTAATTCTATATATAGAGTTTGATTCTATCTGAAGCTAATGCTTCAAAAAGGTGTTCTCACGTGTTTAACACGTGACCCTAATGTGGGTTTTAATCTGTTTATTTAGCGCTTATATGATTTTGCATATAAGCACTCACGTGTTTAACATGTGAGGTCATTTTGGCCTTTAGGTTTATTTTATTCAGCACTCATATGCTTTGCATATGAGCGCTCACGTGTTTAACACGTGATGCCAGTTTGGCCCTTAGTTATTTGTTTTCAGCACTTATATGCTTTGTATATAAGCACCCACGTGTTTAACACGTGATGCCAAATTATGAGAATTCTTCTCTTCTTTCTTTTCTCTTCTTTTTTTATAAGGGAATAAATAGCTCTTAGCCAAAAAAATTTAGCGGGAACAAATGCCCCCTACTGCTTTGCTCACGTAAGTATGTACGTGGGTGAAGTAGTGCAAATTTATGCATGGCCATAGAATCGATAGCTTAGGAGACAAGTTTAGGATCCTTATAACCTAAGGCTTTTTTTATCTTCATGAGCCGTAAGAATCTCAAGAAAGTTTTTCTCCCTATGAGTCTTGAGGATCTCACAGGTGCATATTCTTCTTAGAAATTGTGAGGAATCCTAAGTGTCTTTCACCTTCGTGAGTCGTAAGGATCTCACGCAGGTATTTTCTCCTTACGGGTCGAGAGGATCCGTAAGTGGCATCTTCAGTTCATCGATAAATGTGGCCCATGGAAAGTATACAAGAGTCATTTTGGACCTTCTTGTAGGGCAGCGATGACTTAGGAACATGTTTAGATCTGTCGCTTAAGGCTTTTCAACTTTATGAGCCTTGAGGGTCTCATAAAGTTGTTTCTCCCTACGAATCGAGAGGATCTCATAGGTGTATTTTCTCCTTAGAATTCGTGAAGACTCCTAAGTGCACTTTCTCTTAAGAGTCGTAAGAATTTTCCTCTCACGAGTCGAGAGAACTCGTAAGTGGTTTCTTCTCCTCATCGGTATGCGACTTTGGAGAATGTGGCCCCTGGATAGAATACAAGGGTCAGTTTGGACCTACTTGTAGGGCCACAGTGCTTAGAAAATAAATTGATATCATCGTCGCCTAAAGGTTTTCACCTACATGAGCCGTGAGGGTTTCATGAAGATGTTTTTCCCTACGAGTCGAGACGAGTCGAGAGGATCTCGCAGGTGTATCCTAATGTAAAATATAGATAACCATTTTTTTTAGAGGCCCGTTAGGTATGTGGTACCAGGTATAAGTCCATCGTACCGTCGCGTTGGCTGATATATTCCTCGATATGCAGTCTCTTAGGTTGGTGTTCGAGTATCCTCATAACTGTCGTGTCTCTGATCCCTTTTGAGGCTGGACAAGACGTATTCAACTAATCTTCTTAGGTCATATTACCGTCGAAAGAACACGTGTTAGGTATTTGCCCTGACGTTTTTTTACCTGAGGTTGGGCTCAATTTGGAGCCCCGATGAGTCATAACCGCACCCTTCTGGGGTGGGATGATCTCCAATGGTCTTTAGGCCTTGTATGTACTGCCGTCAAGACCCGAAGCTAGGAATATGTCGTCACTTCGTTTTTTCTTTGATGATGTCACACAAATTCTTTGCTGAACTAAGGTAGACATCCGTATGACTTCTATGCTGTATGTATTGCATTCGATGTCTGGAACTAGGAATATGTCGTCACTCCAATTTTATTTGACCTTTGTGTCGTGGTTGTCATCGCGTCTGCATTCTGCTGGAATGAGAAGTAGAGTTGATCTGTAGGCTGTAGATGTGGCCATCGAGATCTGGAGCTAGAAATATGTCATTGCTCCACTTTTATTTGACCCTTGGGTCCTTGATGACGTCGAGTCTGCGCTGAGAAAGAACGTCGAGCAAGAGCTAGGATTTTGCCATTACTCCACTTTTATATGACCCTTAGGTCTTTGTTGACGTTGCGTCTGCATCCTGCTAGCATGAGAAGCACGTCGAGCTGGAGTTAGGATTTTTCAATCACTCCTTTTTTATTTGACATTTGGGTCCTTTTTGATATCCCATCTGTATCCTGCTAGAATGAGAAGAACGTTGAGATGATCTCTAGACTGTAAATGTTGCTATCAAGATCTGGAGCTAGGATCTTGCCATCACTCCACTTTTATTTATTTGACCATTTTGTCTTTGTTGACGTTACGTCTGCACTGAGAACGAACATCGAGCTGGAGTAAGGATTTTGCCATTACTCCTTTTTGATTTGGCTCCTTGGAGCCTTTTCGACACCACGTCTGTACTTTGCCGGAGTAAGAAGGACGTTGAATTAGTCTTTAGGCTGTAGATGTGCCATCAAGACTCAATTCTTCTTTTGACGAAGCAGGGTGGGAAATTATGGTTCCCTTTCTTTCATTTGTGCCCATGGATTGTATACAGGGATCGGTATAGACCTACCTGCAGGGAAGAAGAAATTTTATTTTATTTTATGTTTATTTCCACGATACTTATATTTTCATCTTTTTTATATCGCGAAAGTCACGATTGCCCAATCATTTCGGCTATTTTTTCGCGGTGCCTAATCATTTCGGCTATGTCATTTTTTGTTCTTTACTCACTGCTTTTTATTGCGAGTTGCCCAAACATTTCGGCTGTTTTATATTCATATATTTTCTGCTCGCTGATTTTTTTATTGTGAGTTGCCCCATAATTTTGGCTATTTTATATGCGTATTTTTGTGACTTGCTGAGTTTTATTATGAGTTAGGAACTTGAGAAGATACCAATCTTGGCATCAGCACCGTTGCAACTGGGATATTTCCAAGAGAAAATCATCATTCACCGTGAGAGGACTTGAAGTTTGATATCTGTTTAGGCATCAGTATCGCTACAACTGGGATATTGCCAGGAGAGAATCATCATTTGCCTTTGTTGACTTGAACAAAGGTGGCTTAGAAAACAGGGTTTGGATTCTGTCGACTAAGACTTTTGAATTTATGAGCCGTAAGGGTCTCATAAAGGTATTTCTCTTTACGAGTCGTGAGGATCTCATAGGTGTGTTTTCTCTTCAGGAATCGTAGGGATTCCTAAGTGGTATTTTCCCTTGCAAGTCGTAAGGATCTTATAAGAGTATTTTCTCCTTATAAGTCGAGAGGACATACAAGTTTCGTTCACCATATGAAGATATTTCTCGCTATTGGTGGAATTTGGTTGGGAATATATTTATTTATGCCCGTCAATTGTATACAATAGTCGATATTGGACTACTTGTAGAGAAACTTAGGGGATATGATAGCTTAAGAACATGTTTAGATCCATGTAACCTAAGACTTTTGAATTCTATGAGTCGTGAGGGTCTCATAGGGGGAATTCTCCGTACGAGTCGTGAAGATCTCGTAAGTGTATTTTCTCCTTAGAAATCGTATGGACTCCTAAGTGTGTTGATCTTTTGTGAGTTGTAAAGTTCTCACGCAGGTATTTTCTCCTCACAAGGTCGAAAGGACTCTATAAGTGTATTTTATTTTTTATTTTTATTTATTTATTTTTTACGAGATTGCGCCCCTTTTGGGTTTTCACTAGCTTGCTGGTAGTCCTGCTGTTTTTACTCACGGCGCCCTTTCGGCTTCTCATCCGTGCCCATTTTGCTTGTGGACATACCATTTTTTTATAATTATTTTTAACGAGTTTGCGTCCTTCCGGATTTTCACAAACTCGCCTGTAGCCCTGCTGTTTTTACTCACGACGCCCTTTCGGGTTTTCATCCGTGCCCATTTCGCTTGTGGACGTACCGTTTTTTTTTTTAAAATTTATTTTTTTATTTTTTTGCGAACGGTGAAACTCTCAAAATTAGGTTCATCGCAGGGGACCCATCTGTTTGCATGTAGGACTTGGGGGTGGTTTCACCGCTGGAGAAGTTGTTTAGCCGGTGGGATTTGAGTTGCAACCTTTGCCGTTGGGATTTCGATTGCAATATAAATCTTAAGGGAGCATATCGCCATATCTGAAGCGATGCGCTAGTTTAGAAACATTTCAGTCCATTATCGCCATATTTGAGGCGGCGCACTAGTTTAGGGACTTCTTGGTCAATTATTATTGTATTTAAGGCGATGCGCCGTGTTTGAGACGACGCGCTAGTTTAGGGATGTTTCGGTCCACTTTTAATTTAGGGACTTCTCTGTCCATTATCGCTATGTTTGGGGAAACACGATTGTTTAGGGACATTTTGGTCCATTATCGCCGTGTTTGGGGTGAAATGCTAGTTTAGGGACATTCTTGTCCATATTTTATCATTCGGTCAGAGAGTTGCATAACTCATCCTTTCCAACTCATATTTGCTGAGATGCTGCTGCCTATCCTTTGTATGTATGGACACTTCATACCTCAAACTATTTTCACCCTCTTAGAAGGCTTTTTTTATCATCGTACCAATCGGGTTGTTTTGCAGGAGATACCGGGCATTTTACACGGCACCTGTCCCCTGTTAATCAATGTCGCTTTCTGACGCTGACGAAGTATCTTCACATACGGAGGAACAAGATATCACGTCACTTCTTCTGCTGAGTTTTTTTCTTCCTTGGAAGAATGACTTGACTTGGGGGCTTTTTCCCTCATCGTTGATTCGAAGTGGGGCATGGATTTCACATCGCTCCCATTTTTTGTTCAAGCGGGATATTCCACTTGATTGCAGGATCCACTTGTAGGTCCCTTGATATCCTTTCTGTTCTTTTATGAAAGGACCATCCCATGCAGAGATTCTTCCGCCAGTGAGGAATATGCCTACTGTGTATATTTCGGGGGGGACGAGTAGCCACACCGTCGCTATTTCGGCGACAGGTTTCTTTAGAGCCGCTCATTTCTGTTGAGTGTTGGCGAAAAACGCCATCTTGCCTTTGCTTTTCATTCATCTTCATCAGATGAGGAAAGGTCTTAACCCATCTGATTCAATCGAGCCATTTTATTCATGAGCTCCTGGAAAGTCTTCGGCTTGAAGAGGGCCATTTATGGGAACACATTTGAATTTAGGTCAAGGGTAGCTATGAACATTCCCATGGCGGCAGCTTCGGTGATGCGTTGCTCGCATTTTGACCAGAGATTTCGCCATCGGGTAACATATTGAACCCAAGTCTCATTCGTCCCCTTTCGTTGACCAACGCTGCCACAGTAGTGTGTTTATTCACACTAGCGAATCTCTGACAGAAGAGCATATCCATCTCGTCGAAGGTCTTTATGGAATTATTTAGGAGTTCCGCATACCATTCGAAGGCGATGCCCGCCAGATTGTTGACAAAATGTCCGAGGAATAATATATCATTTCCTCCAGAGTTGCCGCATATGGATTTAAATTGCACGATGTGCTGGCGAGGATTCCCGGTTCCTGTATACATATGGAACGTTAGAAGTATGTATTCTGGCGAGTACTGTATTTGATCGTACCATACTGGATACGGTCGACCAGTCTTGATCGACCTATTTGCTGCTTCACTGGTATATTGAGTTTTGGCTTGCTGAGCGATGTATATGTCCATCTTTTCTTTTATGATCATTTCCTCCTTATCCGTTGATGAGCCTTGTGGAAGATTTGAAATGTCCACCTTATCATCGGTTGTATCCACTAATGATTCCTCTGCTGGCAGTTCGGACTGAGCTATCATCCCGACCATACATTGAAATAGGAGGACCATCTTATTCATTTTAGCGGTCATTGCTGCCGCTTCTTCATCTCTCTTTTTGAGAGCGCGCTTCAGGAATCAATATCTGACTCCTGCCCTACTCTTTTTTCAAATGCGTCCTCAGGATTTTCCTTAGGCGGTGGATTCGCGAATGCTGCCGCCTGAGCCAGCATCTCCTGCAGTTTTTCGCATTGCAGTTGAGCATTTGTAGGAGACCAAGTATGCGGTCCGTGACTAGTAGAAGCATGAATTTCTTCTTCGGAGTCCACCATATAGACTGTGTGAACTACCATGTCCCCAGACTTAGGGCGTTTAGAGTTTTGGCCTTTGGAGTTTGTCTCAGGCACTCGAGCTTTATCTGGCCTCTTTTTTTTTGAGAAACTACTTTGGCTTTAGAAGGAACCGTTGTAGCAGGAATCACCTTGGGATAAGTCCTCTTGTATTTGGAAAGGGAGTTGTCAGAGTTTATCTGATGTTTAGAGGAAGATCCATAGATGATGACTGAGTTCTTCACCTGCTTCCACACCTTATATAAGGATGAGGAAAGTTCTTTTAGGGAGCGAACTGGTTTCTGCTCTCCTTGAATCTCCGTGGTTTGCAAAGACTTTTTCAATACCGCGATGGGGGAATTTTGCGTAACCCTTCGCAACAGTTCAGAGCTGTTCCCGATTGGAACAACAACATTTACTACTGGGGTTGAAACGGGACCATACGGAGAACTGCCCCCAGCTTGTCTTATTTGACGTCGATATCGACGTTGGTGATGTCCTGGGACCGGACTTTGATTAGCCTCAGGATTTTGCTGAGCCTTCCCCTGTTTTTTTTGAGAGCTTAAGTATTTTTCCCCCTGCGTCGACCTTGGCCTTTTGGAGGTACCAGTTGTTTGGAGACTGATTCTGTCGGCAAAGCAGAAGCTTGAGGAGCCAGCATATGGAAGACATATTTCTTCTAGGCTTCCTCCTTCGGCGTTGAGGTACCGAGGGTGGGAAATGGGCGTATTGACCCAAAGAAAAGCCCCTTAATTTCTTGAAGAGCCGGATTGTAGAGATTTGAGACTGCAAATGGCCCATATTCGACTCCACCAGATGTGACAGAGCCTGAGTTGCTGTGAGTGGAAACAAACGCCATTCTAGAAAGAGACAAAACGCCAGCTTCAGTATCCCATCACCCAAAGGCAAATACAAACAAATGTATACCGCGATAATTTAATCGCGGAAAAACAAGACACACGAAGTGTGGAGTGGAAAGAGGAAGATGACTCACCAAGCATGCCTGAATCTGTTTACCGCCGAAGACCGAACTAAGATGTGGAGGACGTCTAGCCTGAATTTGGAGGCAGATGCTATTTGGACATATCCATCCACCTCTCCGAGGATTCCAAGTTGATTTATGGCACCATATATCGGAGGTTTGGATAGATACGACTGTTGTAGCAGACTTTGTCAGATTCCCCCTCATTTGTGAGGGGGTTTTTTATTGTGAGGACGCTCTTCCCTACAGGCGCAAGCCCCTGCAGTTAATTACGTTATCGCATTGCGATAACCACTTTCTCTTTTTCGAGCAGACCACTTCGTGTCGTGTTATGTCTATTTTATTTTGGTTGCCCGTGGATTGTATACGGAGACTAGTTTATGTCGTCGCTCGTAGGGCGCGGATTAGTCCAAATCCGTATATATTAGATTTGGGTTCGAGTTAAGGATTTGCTTGACGGGGTCCACATTGGTAGCTTGGTTTGCCAACGAGAATGAACTTGGCACGTATTTCCCATATTTGTGAAGTCCATCAGTTCATATAAAACTTGGGTTTGATCTAAAGATCGTTAGTCTTATTTAAGACTATGACCGATTTAGGAACAAATGAGTATATCGGCTCAATTATTTTAGTTTAAGAATATCACGGTTCAACATTCCCATTTTTGGGACGAAGATTAGTTTAAGGACATCTCGATCCAATATTCTCATTTTGGGGACGAATGTTAGTTTAAGGACATTTCGTTCCAACATCACCGTATTTGGGGCGGCGCTCTAGTTTAGGGACATTTCGGTCCAACATTCCCATTTTGGGGACGAATGTTAGTTTAAGGACATTTTGGTCCATTATCGCCGTGTTTGGGGCGAATGTATAGTTTAGGGACATCTCGGTCTATTATTCATCTTACGCACACATGTATTTGTTACGTGGAGAAGTGAATGATGGTGACATGGAATGCGCCCAATTTGGGGAGCGATCCAAACGTCAATTTGGAAGTACATCAATGTGGGATGCATCATTCCTTTTCTTGATGAACTTTTATATAAAGTTGGGACGGTAAAAGAGTTGTTGGTTGTCGGGACCCGACACCTCTCTGAAGACGTTGAGGAATTACAACGACATATATCAGAGGTGTGGAAAGATTTACCCTTGAACCAAATCTTGTATTTGAGGGAAATAATCGTGGTGGACCTAAGAATCGTTAGTCATAATTGAGACTAAGATTACCTTAGGAGATATGGGATGGATATCATTTTGAATATCATCAATGAGAGATCATTAGTCATGTTTGAGACTAAGATCAGTTTGGAGATCATGAGCATATAAGCTCGGTTGATTTAAAATCAAAGAGGAAGCACAAGCTTCACAGACCTAGCCAATTTGGGCTAAGATTGGGTTTCTATACTACCAAGCAGTGCTAAGCACTAAGATATACAACGCTCACGTGTGTGTCACATGAGGCGCTGGAGTAGTGCTAAGCACTAGTTTTCTCTGGCGCTCACGTGAGTTTCACGTGAGGCGCTATGCTTTTGACCTTGGGTGCTCATGTGCTTTTCACGTGAGGCGCTGAGTTTTTAGCCTTGGACGCTCACGTGCTTTTCACGTGAGGCGCTGAGTTTTTTTGCCTTGGGCGCTCATGTGCTTTTAAAATGAGTCGCTGAGTTTTTTTGGAGATTTAATCTTTGTTGATATTTTTAGAGAACTTTAACCTCTGTTAATGGTATTTTGGCCATTAACGATCACCAAGACCACTATTTTTTGGATCTTGGATAGGGTTCTTTAAGAACTAAGTTCTTGATTTGAAGGAACTAAGTTCTTGGAGTCTAAAACTCTATCTTCTTTCTTTTCAACCTTATTATTCCCTGAATCTTTGATTCTCAAAAACAAGATCTTCCCGATGAGAATTAAATTCTCAACTTGTGGGAGACTTGTTTTTTGGATCTTAGATCTAGAGAAAGAACTAAGTTCTTGAAAAGGGTTAAACCCTTAGATATGGTATGATAGGTAAAAGAGATATTTTGATCTTTTCTTTTTTCTTTACCTAGGGTTTTATAGGAGGAGGATCTTCTTCTTCGAAGAGAATTAAATTCTCTGTTGCCGAAATTTTTGGAGAGCCTTCTGTATTTGTTTTTACAGAAGCTTATGGGGTTCTCTTCTCTTTTTTTTATATCGAGTCCTTCTACTTTTCCCTAGATTTAATCTCTTTTCTCCTTTATATAGGAGAAGAGAAAAATCCATTTTGTTGAGAAAATCTATCATTGAGAGATCATGATTGATTTCATAATCAATCAAATTGATCTTAAAAATCAACCAGTGAATTTTATTCACCGTTGGATTTTTAATCCAAAGACTCTCGGTTTAACAGAGAAAATTTCTTGTTTGTTATAAAAATTTTATTCTATCATATGAATATCTTGTTTGTTTAACATGATTAGGAAGATATTTTTCTAACCATAGAATTTAATTCTGTTATATGAATATCTTATTTGTTTAAAAAGATTAGGAAGATATTTTTCTAACATAGAATTTTATTCTATCATATGAATATCTTGTTCGTTTAACAAGATTAGGAAGATATTTTCCTAATATAGAATTTAATCATGTTTAACAGAGAAGATCTTTCTTATTTTAGAAAAATCAGGGAAATATTTCCCATATAGAATTTAATTCTATCAGATGGTTAAATTGGTGGTTTTATCACCATTGGATTTTAAATCCAAAATTCTTTGTTAAAAAAAGATCTTTCCATATTAGAAAGATCAAGGAAAATATTTCCTAAAAAATAGAATTTAATTCTATATAGGGAGGTTCTCTCACGTGTTTAACACATGACCCTGGTGTGGGTTTTAGCCTGTTTTATTTAGCGCTCATATGCTTTGCATATAAGCGCTCACGTGTTTAACACGTGAGGCTGGTTTGGCCTTTAGTTACTTTCATATGAGTCTCATGTGTTAAACATGTGAGCGCTCACGTGTTTAACACGTGAGGCTGGTTTGGCCTTTAGTTACTTTCATATGAGCATTCACGTGTTTAGCAAGTGAGGCTCGTTTGGCTTTTAGTTACTTTTATTCTCAACGCTTATATACTTTTGCATATAAACACTTACGTGTTTAACACGTGAGGCCAGTTTGGCCTTTAGTTTCGTGCTTTCAGTGTTTATATGCTTTACATACAAAAATTAGAATTTAATTCTATATATAGAGTTTGATTCCATCTGAAGCTAATACTTCAAAAAGGCGTTCTCACGTGTTTAACATGTGACCATAATTTGGGTTTTAATCTGTTTATTTAGTGTTTATATGCTTTTGCATATAAGCGCTCACATGCTTAACACGTGAGGTCATTTTGGCCTTTAGGTTTATTTTATTCTGCGCTCATATGCTTTGCATATGAGCACTCACGTGTTTAACACGTGATGCCAGTTTGGCCCTTAGTTATTTGTTTTCAGCGTTTATTTATTTTGCATATAAACGCCCACGTGTTTAACACGTGTTGCCAAACTATGAGAATTCTTTTCCTCTTTCTTTTCTCTCCTTTTTTTTATAAGGGAACAAATAGCTCTTAGCCAAAAAATTTTGGCAGGAACAACCCCATCGAGGGGAGCAACCTTTGGGTGCTTCCCCTTAGGGAAAACCCCTCTTGGAACTTAAGTTCCAAAATTTTGGTGTGGGCGCCGAAGCGCCAGCGCCAAAACCCCTTGGAACTTAAGTTCCGGAATCTTGGCGTGGGCACCAAAGTGCCAGTGCCAAAACCCTTGGAACTTAAGTTCCGAAATCCTAGTGCGGGCGCAAAAGCACTAGTGCCCAAACCCCTGAAACTTAAGTTCTGAAATCTTGGCGCGGGGGCCAAATCCATTGAAACTTAAGTTCAAAAATCCTGGCGCAGACGCCAAAACGCTAGCGCTAAATCCTCGGGAGTTTAAGCTCTGAAATCTTGATGCAGGTGCCAAAGTGCCAGCGCCAACCTCCTCGCATGCACAAATCCCCCTCGGGCGCTTGCGCCATTCCCCCTCGGGCGGATGCACTAGCTCTTCGTTTGCGCCAGATCAAGTTCCATATCCCTATTCTTTTTTTAGGACCTCCCGACACACTCAAAACACTTCTCCCGTTAGAAAAAACTTCTAACGGGGCATTACCCCGCACCCTGCAAGGGGGATGCTAGTCCCCTTAACCCTTAACCCACTATCCGGGTAGCGTTGTTGACATCCGTGTCACACGATTCTCAGTTTCGATAATTTAGTTCAAAACATTTTTTAAATGAATCCATATGTTACTAATGATGTTTCCAAGTTATCTTAAGTACATTTTGCACAAATACACTCAAATCAAACAAGATTGCCTACTAAAAGGATATGCAATCAAAACAGTATTATGGCATAAAGACTTGATGTAAGCAACAAAGGGATGCAAGCATTTTCAAAATTCAATCATGTCTCGAAGTAATAACTCAAGGAAATGAAGCATATTGAAGAATTATGATGTAATATAAAGTTATGAGTGATACACATGTAATTAGAAATGATCTCATAAGGTTAGAAACTTCATTCCAACATTTTTCTTATGTTCAAGACGTCTTCCTCTCTTTTAGAAACGTCTAATCTATCCGTTGGATTCAAATTCTGCCATGTTCGAAATCTGACCTTTCACCATGTCAGAAAATAGACGTTTGTGGCGGATGTCTGTATTGTTGGATATAGTGCCCACAAGGCAATTATTGTAATTGCAGACAGGCGATTATGATAATTGAGGGAGGACCTATACAGGTAAAATAATCTTACTCGAAATGATAGTATGCTATCTGGTTTGTCTTTATCATTGATGTGTACATGTTTTACTTATTATTGCGTGTCGCTAATATATAATGATGATGCCCGTAGAATTCTTGCTTGACTACCAGCATTATGATGGCGATCATATATGTGAGAGCTGCGTAGCCTATAAGCACATCCTTAAATGTCCATAGTCATAGGAGTATCGAGACTGGGCATCGATACTCCGGAATAGACTAGTGTATATGCTTTGAGACCCCGACGAAGGGAGGTGGCCGGTCTCATAAGCCACTGGTGTTGTGACACCTAAGATAGTATACAAGTGCTCACTGGAGGTGAGTACACTGGACGGACTCGCCGAGAACTTCTAGATGGTATTATACTTATCTTCAGATGGAAGTTCTCAGGTAGCATGAGTACAGATTAGTCCTTCGACATGAAGTCGTCATTTGTCTCGTGTGAGTTCCTACTGTACTTTGATTACTTCCCTACCACGGCTCAAAGGAGTCGTGCAAACAGGTTTTAGTTGGGTACAGTCCCGAGCCACATAGAGGCGGTGGTCGACTGTCAGGGATTCGTGTCTCCTGTTATTAGGAGTCGATGCCGTGTTGTGCTCGGTTGGCTATCACCAGAAATCCGTGGCCACGGTAGGGGAGATTTACTGATAATTGATCAGTAGTATCTCAGTTGGTGATTAGTTTGACTCAGACACGACTTATCTGGTTAGTAGGGGTCTGACCTTATCCACCCCTAGACCCGGTATGCGATACTTTTTGACGAAGAGACCGGACTGTACGGAGATTGTCATATTCAAGCTCAGTAGGGTAAGGACGCACTTGATTGTCAACCACTTTCGACAACTACCTGGGTAGCCGTTACATACAGCTAGTGCCACTGATGTGCTTGTGGTTAAACCCACTGCTAGCGTATTGTCGAGTCTTTAGAGTCCCACACAGCGGGTTTTCCCGGTTCAGGCGACAAATGTAGGAGCCTTACGGTGGTACGTCCAGGGGTCTAATTAAATACGTGTACGCGATACATGGATTTTAATTGGACTGTTCATAATACTAGCCGGCTTAGGATTAAGCCGGATTATTAAATCAGGTTTTGATTTAATAATTTATATATGTATTTTGATACATGTATTTTAGTATTATTGATCACTATTTATTTTCTCTCTTTGGTGCTATCCGTATTTTTATACGGATACACATATATGTAGCGATACATATACCAGGTGAAGTATTCCGTATTTATACGGCAATGATTCTAGAAGAAGGACATCTTATATTTAATTTTCTATTTAGAAAATTAAAAGGAAAATGGGGTGGAAAGTGGAGACAATGAAGCATGGGTCCAAACATGGTAGAAAAGCATGGCTTCATTTTTAAAATGATTTCTCATTTGGATGCACTATTTGTGCATGGTCCATTTTGGTGTAGCCATACTTTTTACTTCATGACTTGGTGTAGCCATTCTTTTTCACTTGAACACTTGATGTTTTCTTGACTTCCTCCATGGTTGGTTCATGCTTCATTTTCTCCATCTTCTTCTTCTTCTTGCTCTCATATTTGAGTAAGATTCTAGAGAGAAAAATTTAGTGGTGTATTTCTACATCACCGACCATCCAAACCTAGCGAATTTGGGTCGTCGGTTAGAGCCTCCTCCGCCTTCCCTCGGGTGGATCGTCTTCGGCGAAGGGTGGTAGATTCTCGAGAGTGATCCCGATGGCTACGAGCTTGGAGAGTCTTCAAAAATTGGGTGGACACGTGACAAAGCTTGTATTTCTCAACCTCTTGCACTTTTAGAATAGCTAGTTTAGGTATATAGTTCGTATCCTGGGTTACACGGGAGTTCGATACTCGCAAGAATTTTCGTTTTCGCTTCCGCCTCGACCGCGGCACAGGCGCCGGATCCCAACATGTATCAGGAGGTTTGAACTGCATACGTCAGTAGCAGACATCTGTAGTGCAATTTTCAAATTTCTTTTTCTGTACATTTCTCAGTGATGCCACTACTGCCATCTGTATAAGGATTTCACCTTTATGGCAGACATCTGCACGAGCAATTTATTTAGTTAAATTTGAAATTTGAATTCCGTATTGAATGGATACTTGTGTCGTTTTCAGCCATAACTTCCCTAAACGACCGTTAACTGCTTTTAGATAGTTTTTGGCAGTTATAGGAAGTTATAATAACTTCTCATTCAATCCTCTATATATACCATTGAGATCAAACGACTTCAAAGACAATTCAATGCAAATCTTTCTGAAAAAAACTTCGTGTTCTTCGCACTTTAACTTGTCAAAATCTTCATTTTCTCAAGTGTCATAAACATGTTCAAATATCTCAAAGCAATCCTTATGCCAAACCGGTAATAATTTTTAAGATCAATAGGATTTTGAGTGAGCGAAATCGCTTGTAATAAAAGAAATTTGTAACCTAAGAGAAGGGGTGCTTCTCCTTTCACTTGAATTATATGTTAACTGCCAAAAGCAGAGACGAACCGGGATGGATCGTCTTTCCTGAATTTGGGAGCAGATGCCATTCGGATTTATCTGTCTTCCTCTCCGAAGATTCCAAGTTGATTTATGGCTCCATATATCGGAGGTTTAGACGGATGCGACTATTGTAGCAGACTTCTTCAGATTCTCCTTCATTTTATGAGGGGTTTTTGATTGTGGGGACACTCTTCCTTGCAGGCGCAACCCCCTGCAGTTAATTATGTTACCGCGTTGCGATAACCATTTTTTCCTTCTCTGGCAATTCACTTCGTGTCGTGTTTGTTTTATTTTAGGTTTCCTGTGGATTGTATACGGAGACTATTTTATGTTGTCGCCCGTAAGGCGCGGATTAGTCCAAATCTGTATATTTTAGATTTGGGTTTGGGTCAAGGATTTGCTTGACGAGTTTTTGAACTTAGGTTGTATGTTCCTTTGGTTCAAAAAGATTTGATTTTATTTAAGGATCGTTAATCTAGTTTGAGATTAAGATCAACTTAAATGTGTGAGCATTTAGGTTCAATTTATTTTTAACTAAGGATGCGTTAGTATAATTTGAGACTAAGATCAACTTAGTAATATTTTAAGAATCATTTTTATTTAAGATCCAAACAATAGATCATTTGGGCTCAGCTATAAGAAAGTTTTAATAGACTTAGCCAATTTGGGCTTAGTCTGCTCAGTTTTTTTATCTTAAGAAGTGCGAAGCACTTATTTGGGCTCTGTTGGTTCAGTCCTCCCTTTTTTATGCAAAAGTGCTAAGCACTTGTTTTACGCTCTAACACTCACATGGGTAGCATGTGAAGCATTTAATTATGGGGGTCGCCCAATGAGCGCTTAGCACTCAGCTATTTTGGCTATTTATGGAGTGCTAAGTACTTATCTCTTTTTTTTGGTGGCGCCCACATGTGGAGCACGTGAGGTGCTGGGCACTGCCCAATCAATGCTAAGCACTCAGCCGTTTTGGCTATTTATGGAGTGCTAAGTACTCTTATAATTTTTGTGGCGCCCACGTGAGGAGCACGTGAGGCGCTGGGCATCTGCTTTGGGTGCCCACATGTCTTTCACGTGAGGCGCTGGGCGCTTTTGGGGGCGCCCACGTGGGAAGCACGTGAGGCACTAATTTCTTTTCTCTTTCAGAGATTGATTCTCTGCTAATGACATTTTACCCATTAATGATCACCAAGATCTTAAGATAGATCGCGCTCTAGCTGTATAGTCTAATGTTGAATAGAGTGAGAAGGATCATGAAGGTACTTACGGAGCATGGACGTATGGAACATAGGGTGCACATCTGGAAAACTGAACGTGAGGGCTAAACGATACGCTATAGTACCCACCTTTTCTAAAATCTTGAAGGGTCCAACATATCTGGGACCAAGCTTTCCCTTTTTCCCAAATCGCATCACACCCTTCATCGGAGAAACCCGGAGAAATACATCATCACCCACAGCGAACTCAACTCTGCGGCGACGGAGATCGGTATAAAATTGCTGCCTTCTTTGGGCGGTCCTCATCCTATCACGTATCAACCGGACCTTCTCAATAGTCTCCTGAACCAACTGAGGCCCCAGGAGGCTACTCTCTCTAAGCTCGGCCCAACAAACCGGTGACTGACACTTTCTCCCATATAACGCCTCAAAAGGTGCCATCTGAATCGTCTCCTGAAAACTATTATTATAAGAGAACTCAATCAAGGGCAAGCGACGATTCCAACTGCCACCCAAATCTAGCGCACAAGCTCGGAACATATCCTCAAGAGTCTGAATAGTATGCTCTGACTGACCATCGGTCTGTGAGTGGAAGGCAGTACTGAAACTCAAGCGAATGCCTAAAGCATCCTGAAGGTTTTGCCAGAGACGACTGGTAAATTGCGTGCCCTTATCAGAAACTATACAGGTCAGAACGCCATGCAACCACACAATCTCATCAATGTAAATTTGGGCATACCGAGCATATCCGAATGTGGTATTCATCGGAAGGAAGTGAGCCGCTTTCGTCAACTGATCCACAATCACCCAAATGGAGTCATACATTCTGTTGGAACTAGATAGGCCCACAACAAAATCTCTGGAGATCTGCTCCTATTTCCACTCCGGAACAGGTAAGGGTTGCAACTCTCCTGCCGGCCTCTGATGCTCGGCCCTGACTTGCTGAAAAGTTAGGCTCCTTGAAACGAAATCAGATACATCACGTTTCACCCTTCCCACCAGTACACGTCTCTCAAATCATGATACATCTTGGTAGACCCCGGATGAACACTGTAAGCAGACTGATGTGCCTCCTCTAAGATCTCGCGCCTCAGCCCATTAGAGTCGAGCACACACAAACGGGTACCAAACCACAACACTCCCTCGCTGTCGATCACAAACTCAAAGTCTCTCCCCTGCCGACCTGCTCTATGTTGGTTAGTTGTGCTCGCTCTATATCGAAAGTAGAGAGGCGGAATGCACAAAAATCAAATTTTGAGTAAGCACAACCAACAAAACCCCTAGTGATCAAACCATAACCTTAAACTAGCAACTACATGGTGTTTATCTACTCGGTTAGGAATTTATACCAATGGATATGTGTCCTTTGGGTCTTCAAAATCCTTCCTCTTGTGCTCTTAGGGATCCTTGATCAACTATACTTGAGAGCCTTCTTGATCCTAGATGATCCATTCGAGAATTTGTAGTCCAAGCTTGGTTTCACTAATGAAGCAACTTAATAACCTAGTTTACTAATCTAGGTTACTAAGATGATGTAGATATTGTTAATGGATTTTTTCTATCTCTAAAACCTCATAATTCTCAACATATGAGAGGGTTGAGGTTGAAAAAAAAGATAGAGCTCAAGAGAGGAGAGAGAAAGCTTGTGTAAGAATGAATGAAGAACGGCTAGCAAAATTCATTTTGTATCAAAAATATTTTTCAAATAAAAATTCAAGCCATGCTTGAATAGTTTTCACAAATGAATAAACAAAGATAATAGCCATGCTTCATACCATACTTAAAGCCACCTCACCCCTCCACCACATTTTCTATTTCTAATAAATAGAAAAAATACATGATGAGGTGTCATCTTCTAGAAGCATTCTTATATAAATACAAGAATACCTAATCGTATATACATACCCGTATTCGTACCAAAAATAAGAATACAAAGAGATAGATAAATACAATAACATAATACTAGAATTAAATTAATACTTGATTTAATAAACTGGCTTAATCCTAAGCCCTCTAGTATCACAAACCGTCCGATTAAATTTCACGCAACCAGTACACGTATTTAATCGGAACCCTGCTCGTATAAACATACGGCCTCTACATCGTTTCGTTTGGACTAAGGAAACCCTCTGTGTGGGACTCTAAAAACTCGATGGTACGTCGGCAGTGAGTTCAACCACAAACACGTCAGTGGCACTAACTGTACGTAACGGCAACCCAGGTACCTGTCGAAAAGAAGGCTGACGAACAAGCTCATCCGAACCCCTATTGAGCATATCCGTGACAATATCTGTATAGTCCGGTCTATTTGTCTAAGAGTATCGTATACCGGTTTCAGGGGATGGTAAACGTCAGAACCTATTGACCTGATAAGTCGTGTTGTTGTGGCTCGGGACCGATCTAAGAAACTACTGATCTAACCATCAGTAAATCTCAACTGTCTTGGCCAAGATCTTATGATTCTGGCCAACCGGACATAGTCCTATATCGACTATTAATACTGGAAGAGACGAATCTCCGACAATCGCTCACTACCTCCATATGGCTCGGGACTGTACCCAACCAAAACCTGTTTGTACGACTCAGTAGAGTCGTGGCAGGGTAGTGATCTAAGTACAGTAGGAACTCACACGAGACAAATGACGATCTCAGGTCTAAAGACTAAGATGTACTCATGTCACCTGAGAACCACTATCTGATGATAGGTATAATACCATCTAGAGGTTCTCGGCGAGTCTGTCCAGTGTACTTACGCCCAGTGAGCATCTGTAAACAATCTTAGGTGATCACACCAATGGCTATGGGAGTAACCACCGCCCCTCGTCGGGGTATAGAAACGTATACACAAGTCTACTCTGGAATATCGACGCTCGGTCTCGATACTCTTGTGACTTGGGACATTTAAGGATGTGCTTATGGACTACCCAGCCCCCACAAGTATAATCGCCATCATAACGCTGGTAGTCAAGCAAAATCCTATGTGCTTTATTTACATGTATCAGCCATATGTGATATCAAGTAACACATATGCACATGTTAAGATAAAGATAAACCAAAATAGTATACTACTGTAACGAGTCTTTATCAATATGTATAAACAATATAAAGCAATAGGAAAAACAAATACACATGTTCAGATAAAGACAACTCAAACAGTATACTATACAACTGAGCAAGATTGTCCTGTACATACATATCCCTAGCATCCTATACAATACAGGCCTCTAAGGCATACATATCCAACACTCCATAATCTCATATATACGGGAATCATCGAACTGTGCCTACCTAATATCATCGAGCAAAAGCGGAAAAGCAAGAACATAAGCAAACTGTCCTCCTACAGATGTAAACTCGAACCGTATGTCACTGTCGCACAAAATCTGCTAATCCGCAGTCGAATGTCTCTGAACTATGCCTAAATAAGATAAGTTAACACCAGGCCTCCGACTCAAAGCATCTGCCACTACATTCGCTTTGCCTGAATGATAAAGAATTTCACAATCAAATTCCTTCACAAGTTCCATCCAGCGACGCTGCCTTAAGTTCAGATCCCGCTGCTGAAATATGTATTTCAAACTTTTGTGGTCTATAAAGATCTGGCACAACTCTCCGTATAAGTAATGTCTCCAAATCTTAAGCGCAAAGACCACCGCGTCCATCTTTAGATCGTGGAAAGGGTAGTTCTGCTCGTGTCTCTTCAACTGCCGATAAGCATATGCTATAACCCTGTCATGCTGCATCAATACGTAACCTAAGTCCATACAAGATGCATCGCAATACACAGTGAAACCGCCTGAGCCTGATGGCAAGGATAAAACTGGTGCAATCGTTAGACGAGTCTTCAACTGCCGGAAATACTGCTCACACTCATAATTCCACAGAAATGGAACTATCTTTCGGGTCAAACCGGCCAAAGGTGCAGCAATACGAAAGAAATCCTGCACAAAGCAACGATAATAACCTGCCAAGCCCAAAAAGCTACGAATCTCAGTCATTGAAATAGGTCTAGGCCAATGTTGTACCGCCTTAATCTTCTTCGGATCAACCTGCATCCTGCCACTCGTAACGATATGACCCAATAATTCCACACTGTCAAGCCAGAAAGCGCACTTCAAGAATTTGGCAAAAAGTTGATGCTCTCGCAGAGTCTGCAACACAATCCTCAAGTGCTGCTCGTGATCCTCTCGACTCCTAGAGTAGACCAAGACATCTTCTATAAAAACGATGATAAACTGTTCGAGAAACTGCTTGAAGATCCAGTTCATCAGATCCATGAACACTGCTAGGGCATTGGTGAGCCCGAACGACATCACCAAGAACTCGTAATGCCCGTAGCGCGTCCGAAAAGCAATCTTCAGATTGTCATCATTCCGAACTCACAACTGATGATACCGTGATCGCAAATCAATCTTCGAGAAATATCCAGCTCCCTGCAGCCGAACAAATCGTCAATGCGAGGTAATGGATACTTATTCCGCGCCATATCACGGTTCAGCTGATGATAATCGATACACAATCTCATGCTGCTGTCCTTCTTCTTAACGAATAGGACAGGAGCTCCCATTGGAGATACACTCAGACGAACATGTCCTCTGTCAATCAACTCCTGCAACTGATTCTTGAGCTCCTTGAGCTCCGTTGGGGCCATATGATAGGGCGGTATAGAAATAGGCCCCGTGCCGGGGATCAGGTCAATACAGTACTCAATATCGCGCTCTACTGGAAATCCTGGTAGCTCATCCAGAAACACATCGGGAAACTCTCGTACGATCGGAACCTGGTCCAATGAGACCTCTGCGGCTCTAATATCCCAAATAAACGCTAAGAACCCACGACATCCCTACCTCAAAAGACGACTAGCACGTAGTGCAAAAACCAGATTTGCATGAGTGACACTGCGATACCCCTACACAACCAGAACTGGCTCACCAGGAAAAAAAATCCGACCGCCTTCCAGCGGCAATCAACGTACGCGTGACAAGTGGCCAGCCAATCCATGCCAAGAAGGACGTCGAAATCTAACATATCAAGAAGAATCAGATCGACTGGCAAATCTCTATTACTAATCCACACGGAACATGACCTGAATACTGTCGTGCTACGAAAGACTCTCCCACTAGAGTAACCATAACTAACAGTAGGTCTAACAACGATGTATCTCTACCCTGTGTCAATGCAAAGTGTGATGATACATACAAGTGCGTAGAACCGGGATCGAAGAAAATATGCAAATCAAAGGAACATACTGGAAGAGTACCTATAACCACTGCATTGGATGCCTGGGCATCCTAGGGAGTCAAGGCGAAAACCCCAGCATGACCTCCACCACCTCCCTGGGGTCCTCTGCCTCTGCCCCCATGTCCCTTCTGTGCATGACCACCAATACCACAGCCTCTAGGAGAAGTCTGATGCAGAGTAGTGACCAGCGGAGAAAGTAAGGCCATTAGAGGATGAGGTGGAGGGGGTAAAGTAGTCCGAAAACTCGCTATCCGTCCCTAACGTCTCGTGGGACATTCTCTGTAGAAATGATCTGGACTCCCGCAGCTAAAATATGTTGACAGTGACCTCTGACCCTCAGGATACGAGCCATACATCCGGCCCTGGGTCCAACCTTTGCCGCTGCCATGGCCTGGAATGAATCCACCACAGCCTCTCTGCCCAAAAATTGGAATACTGGAATGAACCCTATTCGGTTTTGGAGCAACCTCTATCTCATTTAGACACTCCTCCACTCATATTACAGCGTCCATAGCCTCAGCATACGCAGCAAAGTGCTGAGCGCTAAGAGAAGGGAACAACTGAGTATCAAGACTCCTCACATATCTCTTCACCCTGAGCTCCTTAGTGGGAACCAAGTATGGTGCATAGCATGACAGCTGGGTGAACTGCAAGTCGAAATTGGCTACGGACGTTTTCACTGGTTTGCGTAATGCCTTAAAACTATAAAATCAGGCGTTTCTCATGCTTTGCGGAAGGAACTGGGCTAGGAAGACCTCAGAGAACTATGCCCATGTCATCGAAGGAAGATCTACTGCTCGACCTCTCTCGATCGACTGGCTCCATGTCTGGGTAAGTCCCTCTAACCGAAAACTAATCAGCTCTACCAACCTCTCATCTGAACATCTCAAGGACCTACTGATCCTAGCCATACCTTCGAGGAATGACTGGGGATCTTCTGCTGCATCTGCCCCTATGAACACCGGAGGTTTCAGCCTGAAAAACTCCGAAAGCAGTACCTCCATAACTCCTATGACAACGGGTGCGACAGTACGAATGGGAGGTACAACGAGCTCCAAAATAGGTGGTACATCATCCTACCTCTAAATCCAGATGGCCTCAGCCAACTGCCCCATCATCTGCCGTATGCCTAACATGCCCGCCTCCAATCTAGTCATCCGGTTAGGAAGAGGAGGATCGACATGTCCCTATGTCGTTGGGATGCTTTGTTGGTCAGTCCTCGTCACTGGCGTATCTGCCCTGGCTGCATTCATAGCTGCGGCTCTCTTAACCCATGTGGCCATGGCAACTGGAATAAGAAAACGTGAGTTGGTAAGGTGTAACAACGGGAACAAAGGATGCTGAGAGTCAAGAAAATAGTTAACAAGACATAAATCCTAAGGTCACTTTAAGCAGGGTATCGTATCGTAAATATGCTGCGGAACATACGGATGGTACGTTACTTTACTTGAGTTACCTATTCCATCATACCAAGGTCAACCTATGTAACAAAAGTTCGGGTCTAATACCCCCAAATTCAGGTCCAAGTTCCGTAAGGTAAAGCCTAGATTCCGAAAATATATAGCCTATACTCCACATAGTCAAACCTAAGACATGACAAAGGTTAAACCCAGAGCTCTGATACCAAGTTTGTCACGACCCAAATTGGCACGTGACTGGCACTTAGATCACGTGACGTATAAAAATGTCGACGCAACCTAACTAAGCCAAAAACCAAGATCTAAACCATTTTAAATAATAAACAAGGTGAAGTTTTCAAAAAGTATTTAATATAAAACACAATTTATTTACAAGGATTATTTATTTAAAAGCATTTGTCAAGTGTTTTGAAATAAGGTTGAAAATGTTTTCGTTATTTGAAATTTTGACTGCACCTTCTTTGTAATTTTTAAGATAAACAAATACATATACATATAAATATAACGGCATCCCCACTTTGGAGCTATCTCAATACCCAACGGCGGAATCATAACTACACAGTTATATACGACGGTCGAAGGCTAAAGATCATAAGCAAATATAAAAATGAACTGCATAAGTAAAGCTAACTAGTCGACTCTATCCGAGTTCGACCAAAAAGAACATACATAAAATCACAACACGATCTAAGTCAAATAATACAGATGGTCTGATGGAGTGACACTAGTTATAAGGTACTATATATATAAATGAAGCGGTCACTAAACGTGTAACCCACCTAGCAAAATATGCAATGAACTCCAAAGTATGTGTCCGCGACGCCGCTAAGTGTCCGTGCGGTCCGTCCTGCAAGAAGCTGAAGCACAACAGGGGCGAGTTTCCAACTCAGTGAATAGAAATATACATCACAAGATATGATATGATATGCGTAGTAATGAATGCAAGTGTGATATAAATGAAGTCACATAAGAAAATATCAATCATCATCAACTCATGTCCATCATCGACACTAAAAATCTGGATTTCGTAGACACCGTCTAACCGATCGGTCCTCTTCTGATATCAACTCAGCCACGGTCGGAATTCTCCGGATATCCGCCGCGCTCCAATATCACCTCCGGTATCGATCATCCTCGTTAGGCTCCCCGTACCTTCCTACGGTCCTTCTGCCCCTCAGAGTAGTACCGAGTCCACCATGTATCCGTAATCGGTTAACCCCTCTCTCGATTCGGATATCTCATCATGAAAACCAAAACTCATGGTGGATGCCAAATCATCATATCACGAGAAAACCGCACTTTTGAAAACATAATCCATTTTGTAAAAGATACATGCAGTTTCTCAAATCCATAGAAATATCAAATCTATGATACCAATCAGAGAATGATTTGTTCATACAACATTTGACAACTATAACATGTATTTATATGAACTATAGGATTCGAATAATGGAACATGGTAATTAGCAACTAATATTATCATGAACATGGTAATACGGTTTAAACATAACGATTCTACGTGTGATAGCAGTACTAATGATGTGTAGTGTCGCATGCGAGTCTGTGAACTGTGCAACATGGAATCATTAGTGTTGTGCTTGTGTTCTATTCGGTGTATCTATTCTAGCAAGTATAACTGTACACTATGGATGTCATGGTACTCAATGTAATGTATATGTCATGGAAATGCGATAAAGTATATCTAAAAGTATTTAAAAACCAATACGGATTTTTATAAAGTTTCTGATAGTCGGGGGTGCTATACGCTATTCGTCCGAGTTCCCACCTATAAATGTCCCCTACTCACCTAATATAAATACGTGTTAGACGAAGCTCGCGAATGCCTTGCCCTTCTTCGCCGCGTCAGACGTCTCCACAACCGATCCTATATATTTAACCAATCGCATAAATAAGAATTGAAACACAAACATTGCTACACTTCTAACGCATATAGACTAGAACATATGATCAGCGTATTTTAACACGTTCTATCAATATCGAACTGCCCCCCGACAAAAACAAAAATCAAAACTTTAGTTTTTAAAATGTAAAACCATAATCTTTCATAGGATACGGGTTCCAGATTTCCATGCAAGCAACCTGGGACAAAATTTAGTATACCATAGTCTAATTTGGGATGTCTAGGAGCTACTGTAAAAACCCCAGACCCCAACTCAAAATCCAAACCGCAAATTGAGGCTAAATCAATTAAATCTGCAGCTATGGTGGGTCCAAATGGATACGGGGTTAGGATGTGGTCTCTAGTTATGCTCACTATCTTAGTAAACTCTTAGAATATTTTTCAGAGTTCACTAATTATAACAGATACTAATAGAGAACTACAAACACTAAAAACTTAGTTCAAAACTTAAAATTTTAGTTTACAAGTACTAAAACACTTTTATTTTCCCAAAACTAGAAGAAATTATTCATAAAACACACAAAGTAAGCAAGATAAGAACACAAAAAGAATAAAAATTGGATTTTTTTACCTCCTTTAAGAATATTGAGAGGGATCCAAGCTTGAGTGGTATCAATATGAAGAGTTTTGAAGAGATAAGGACCTAACTTGGTGTCATGATCATTCTATAAGAAAAAACCCTCAAGAAACATGATACTTTGGATGGAGGAAGTTTGGTTAGAGAGAGGGTGTAGGAGAGCTTAGAAAATTCTTAAGTGTTTGTGAAGAAAGAAGTAAAGAAAGAGAGGATAACCATGACATATAACATATATAGGATATTGCCAGATATTTGTAGGGTGAGATATGATGAGATTGAGGTATAACTTAACATATTCGCTCATCTCATTTTCCAAAATAAAGAGACTCAAAAAACTCAAATGAGAACAACATAATTTTTCCATGACACATAAAAATAATAGATTTTGAAAAAGATAAATGGTGTTTAACTTTTAAAACACTATTTTATTATTAAATAAATGAAAAAATAATTACTTTAAATTCTTTTACAAAATGTTACAATATCCCCTTTAAGAAAATTCGGTCTTCGAATTAAAAATCTAACTACGCATACATTCGAAGAGATGGGGAAATTTCTTCCACGTCTCATCCTCGGCTTCCTACCTGACCTCTTCGCTATTTGGTCCACACCACAACAAATTTACAGAAGGGAGTACCCTAGATTGCAACTTCTTCACCTGCCGGTTGAGAATGGACACCGGCTGCTCAGTGTAAGATAGATCGCGCTCCAGCTGTATAGTCTGATGCTGAATAACGTAAGAAGGATCATGAAGGTACTTGCGGAGTATGGACACATGGAACACGGGGTACACATCCAGAAAACTGGGTGGGAGAGCTAAACGATACGCTACAGTACCCACCTTTTCTATAATCTCGAAGGGTCCAACATATCTGGGTCCCTTTTTCCCAAATCGCATCACACCCTTCATCGGAGAAACCCGGAAAAACACATGGTCACCCAAAGTGAACTCAAGCCTACGGTGACGGCGATCAACATAATACTTATGCCTGCTCTGGGCGGTCCTCATCCTATCATGTATCAACAGGACCTTCTCGGTAGTCTCCTGAACCAACCGAGACCTTATGAGGCTGCTCTCTCTACACTCGGTCCAACAAACCGGCGACCGACACTTTCTCCCATATAACGCATCAAAAGATGCCAACTGAATTGTCTTATGAAAACTATTATTGTAAAAGAACACAATCAAGGGCAAGTGACGATTCCAACTGCCATCCAAATCTAGCGCACAAGCTCGGAGCATATCGTCAAGAGTCTGAATAGTACGCTCTAAGTGACCATCGGTCTATGGGTGAAAGGAAGTACTGAAACTCAAGTGAGTGCCTAAAGCATCCTGAAGCTTCTTCCATATATGACTGGTAAACTGCGTGCCCCTATTAGAAACTATATAGGTCGGAACGCCTTGCAACCGCACAATCTCATCAATGTAAATCTGGGCATACTGAGCATATCCAAAAGTGGTCTTCATTGGAAGGAAGTGAGCCGCTTTCGTCAACCGATCCACAATCACCCAAATTAATTCATACCCTCTGCTGGACCTAGGTAGATCCACAACGAAATCCATAGAGATCTGTTCGCATTTCCACTCCGAAACAGGTAAGGGCTGTAACTCTGTTATTGGCCTTTGCTACTCGGTCTTGACTTGCTAACAAGTCAGGCACCTCGAAATGAAGTCAGACACATCATGTTTCATCTCTTCCCACAAGTACACGTTTCTCAGATCGTGATACATCTTGGTAGAGCCCGGATGAATGCTGTAAGCAGACCGATGTGCCTCCTCTAAGATCTCGTGTCTCAGCCCATCAGAGTCGGGTATACACAAATGGGTCCCAAACCGCAACACTCCCTCACTATCGATCACAAACTCAGAGTCTCTCCCTGCCGAACTTACTCCATAATCTCATATATGCGGGCATCTTTGGACTGTGCCTCCCTAATACAATCGAGCAATAGCGGACGAGCACGAACATGAGCAAACTGTCCTTCTACGGTTGTAAACTCGAACCGTATACCACTGCCGTACAAAATCTACCAATCCGCAGTCGACTGTCTCTGAACTGTGCCCAAATGAGACAAGCTACCTCTAGGCCTCTGACTCAAAGCATCTGCCACTACATTCGCTTTGCCCGGATGATAAAGAATCTCACAATCATAGTCCTTCATAAGCTCCATCCAGCAACGCTGCCTCAAGTTCAGATCTCGTTGATGAAATATGTATTTCAAACTCTTGTAGCCTGTAAGGATCTGGTACGACTCTCTGTACAAGTAAAGTCTCTAAATCTTAAGCGCAAAGACGACCGCGGCCATCTTTAGATCATAGGCAGGGTAGTTCTGCTTGTGTTTCTTTAACTGCCGAGAAGCATAAGCAATAACTCTATTGTGCTGCATGAATAAGCAACCTATGACCACACGAGATGCATCTTAATACACAGTGAAACCGCCTGAGCTTGACGGCAAGGATAAAACTGGTATAAACGTCAGACGAGTTTTCAACTGCTGTAAACTCTGCTCACACTCATCAGTCCATAGAAATGGAGCTCCCTTTCGGGTCAGACCGGTCATAGGTGCAGCAATACGAGAGAATCCTGCACGAAGTGACAGTAATAACCTGCCAAGCCCAAAAAGCTATGAATCTCAGTCACTGAAACGGCTCTAGGCCAATGCTGTACCGCCTCAATCTTTTCCGGATCAACCCGCATCCCGTCTCTCATAATGATATTGTTGGATATAGGTGCCTTCAAGGCAATTATCGTCATTGCAGGAATGCAATTACTGAATTCATAAGGATCTATACCAAGAACGGTCTTGCTCGAGATGAAAGTATGCTATCTGGTTTGTATTTGTTGTTCATAAGTATACATTTTGCTTGCTATAATGTATCACTACTACATGATGATAAAGCCTCTAGGATCTTTTCTTTACTACCAGGATTATGATAGGGATCATACTAATGGGGCATGGGTAGTCTATAAGCATATCCTTAAAAGTCCCTATTCATAGGAGTATCAAGACTGGGCATCGGTACTCCAGTTTAGACTAGTGTATATGTTTCATGACCCTATACGGGGCAATGGATGATCCTATAACCATTGGTGTTTGACACCGATGATTTTATACAGGTGCTCATTGGATGAGTAACACTGGATGGACTCATCGAGAACTTCTAGATTGTATTCTACCAATTGTTGGATAGCAGTTCTCTGGTGACATGAGTACAGGGTAGTCCCTGGACCCAAGATCGCCATAGTGTCTTGTGTGTGTTCCTACTGTAGTTAGATTACTATCCTACCATGGCTTTAAAGAGTCGTGCAAACAGGTTTTAGTTGGGTATAGTCCCGAAGCACATGGAGCCAGTGAGCAGTCGACAGAATTCATCTCTCCTGGTATAGGGAGTTTATATCGCACTGTGCACAACTGGGTATGACCATAAGTCCTTGGCCAAGACAAACGAGATTTACTGATAAGTGTTATCAGTAGTTTATTGGATGGACATGAGCTTGACATCGGCACGACTTGTTGGGTTAGTGGGAATCTGACGATTTCCATCTCCCAAACCCGGTATGCGACAGTCTTAGACGAAGAGAACGGACTATAAGGTGAATGTCACTGATAAGCTTTAGCAGGGTACGGACAAGATTACTTGTCGACTGGCTTTTCGTTCAATATCTGGGTAGCCGTTATATACAGCTAGTATCGCTAATGTGCTTGTAGGTTAACCCATGGGGGATTGATCTGGAAATGTTTCAGATCAATCAGATATGATCCCGACCTACTGTCAGCGTATTGTCGAGTCTTTAGAGTCCTATACAAAAGGGTTTCCCATTCTAGTGAAATGATGTAGCGCACGTAAGGAGATATGTGTGGGGTCCAATTAAACATGTGTATGTAATACTATATGTATTAATCGGACAATTAATACTAGCCGGTTTATGATTGAACCGGGTCATTGAATCAAGTGTTGATTTTGTAGGGTTCCCTAGGGTCGCCGCTGGGTTTCGGGAGGCATCGACCATGCCGTTTTAAAAAAATTAGCGCACTAAAGAACCCTAACCTAGAATCTTAACTAGAGATTACACGAAACTAGAATGTAAACATCTTTACATATATGTGAACAAGGAATACAATCTTTGTAGACCGGTCCTTCACTTCAATAGCTCTGTGTAGTAGTCCCTTCGCTCCAAGTAGTGAACTCTCGGACTCTAGAAAGGATCCACAAGATGAAATGAACAAACTTGCTTGAAGTCTTCAGGCCGAAGATGATCTACGTTAAGGAGATACTAACTCAAGCTACCTCTTCACTAATTATGAAGAACTAGTGAAGAAATAACCCAATCTAAATGGCTAGTCTAGAGGAGATTGATAAAGTAGGAATTTTGCTCACTTTAGAAATTATTTTCTCACTCATTTTCTCCACCTCCCAAAAGCTAGAGAGCTTGAGGAAGGAGATGAAGAAAATCAACCATGGAAAAAAGTCAAGTGTAGAATGGGAACCATGGGTGAGTTAATATTATATACTAACTCATGTAGAGACTAAACCATGGCTAATAATAATGATCGGGTTAATAAATATCTTAAGTAAAACAAAATTAGTGGACTTGGTCAATGGTTCCACAAGCTTCAACCATATGACTAATTTCCAACTAATTTGATTTACTTTAAATTAATAAAACCTTACATTATTATAAGCACGGTGTGAGTCTCATACAACCATGTTGCATGTAGCAATGAGCATGACACGATAATATATATCACATATATATTAAGTGTACAAACAAGTGAGAAAAAGAAATGCTTATGTGAGCTAATATTAGTTAATGCAAAATAATATATCAAATATATAATTATACATTAAATTATTAAATCAACACTTGATTTAATAATCCGGCTATATCACATATAACCGACTAATATCATATGTATCAACTTATCGAATCAACACTTGATCCGATAACCCGGCTATATCACATATAACCGACGATATCACATATCGCGAGAATTGAATGCGGTATCACATACGCGCATTAATCTCGGTCCCGCACATATCACATATGTGCTCCTATTTCGTTTCGCCTGAGCCAGGAAACCTCTGTGTATGACTCTAAAGACTCGTCAATACGCCGGCAGTAGGTGGTGATCATATCAGTCACCCATAAGCCGTCAGTGGTCTGCTACGTAACGGCCACCCGAGTATTGAGCGATCAGAAGATCAACAAGCAAGCCTACTCATACTCCTGCGAATCCAATTAGTAACACTACCGTACAGTCCGGTCTCTTCGTCTGATATGTCGCATATCATAGCCTGCGGGTAGTAATCGTCAGACCCCAATAGCCTGATAAGTCATGCCGATGTGAGGCCCATAACGGTTCGAGAAACTACTGATAACACTTACCATTAGATCTCAGCAACCCTGTCCAGGGATTTTCTGTTATGGCCAATCGAGCATAGCGCAACATCAACCCTCAATACCGGGAGAGACGAAATCCCCTCCTATCGCTTATTGCCTCCATGTGACTCGGGACTGTACCCAAAAACCACCGTTTTGCACGATCTCTTGAATGTGGTAAGATGGAAATCAAAGCACAGTGGGAATCACACAAGACGCTATGATGATCTTGGGTCGACAGACTAACCTGTACCAGTATCACCAGAGAACTGCTATCTGACGATAGGTATAATACCATGTAGGAGTTCTCGGCGAGTCCGTTCAGTGTACCCAGTCTCCACTAAGCACCCGTATACCATCTCTGATGTCAAACACCAATGGATATGGAATCATCTATCGCCCATCACATGGGTCGAGAAACGTATACGCTAGCCTACTCTGAAATATCTATGCCCCGTCTCGATACTCCCACGACTAGGAACAATTGAAGGATGTACTTACCGACTACCTCTGCCCCACTAATATGATCTGCATCATAATCCTGGTAGTCAAGTACTCATCTTAAGGGCTTTATCAACATGTAATAGAGAGACAATAAGTGTACATGTTAAGATAAAGAGCAACCAGATAGCATACTATCATGTCGAGCAAGAAAGTCCTCCCTATATATGTCTAAGTATCCACTATAATATACATCACATGTATAATAATGGCCTTTAGGGCATACATATAACTAACAGATTTAATGATATTATTTATATATGATGGTGCATATATAAACTAGTATTAATTGTGACGTTCTCTTTATCTCTTTTAGTGTAAGGTTGCATGACATGTGCTTATGTGTATTCACACACACACACACACACCCGTGTGTGTGTGTGTAGTATTATTATACATATATATGTGTGTTTGTGTGTGTGAGTGTGTGTGTGTGTGTGTGTGTGTGGTATTATTATACATACATACATACATACATACATATATATGTATGTATGTATGTATGTATATGTATATTCTTTTTTCTCGCTTTTATTTTTCTTTCTTGATTTATGCATGTCATATGCATTATGTGTAAAGTTATGGGCTTACACATAGCATGCTTAATGACATGTGTAGGATGAGAGAGGAATGTGTGATGATATTGCAAGGGGGTTCTACTCTCTTGCTCAAGAGATTTAGCTATTTTGTTCTTTGACATTCCCTCTCATCCAAAATCAAGAAAAGAAATGAGAGGTAGAAAAAAGAAAAAGAAAGAGAGCCAAAGAGTGTACACACTTATTATCTACATCCCTCTCATCTAGATGTCTAGCACCATGAAGTGAGAGTCTCTTCAAGTTGTTGAAGATGGAGCTAGAACCGGTGGCCTTCACGTGGATCATTTTCGACGGAGCCGATCGGAGAACAAGTGCGATCCAGAGCGCTCGAAGCTTAGTCGAAGTCAGGAGTTCAACCATAGGAGCATATGAAGAAGTATCAAAGATTGTATCTTCTCCACCCTAGTTAATTTTGTTTGCAAGTTTTAGTTTATGGTTGATTCTAGTGATTGGGTGATCTTGTTCGCATGGAATACTTCATTTTTAGGCTTCCGCAAATATTTTTAAACACCTGTCCAGTGAATGAGACCCCTTTACAGATATGACCCAAGAATTCCACACTGTCAAACCAGAAAGCGCACTTCGAGAATTCGGCAAAAAGCCGATGCTCTCGCAGAGTCTGCAACGCAATCTTTAAGTGTTGCTCATGATCCTCTCGACTCCTAGAGTAGACCAAGATATTGTCTCTGAAAATGATGATAAACTGGTCGGGGAATGGCTTGAAGATTCGGTTCATCAGATCTATGAACGTTGCTGGGGAATCGGTGATCCCGAACGACATCACCAAGAACTCGTAATGCCCGTTGCACGACCGAAAAGCAGTCTTCGGAATGTCATCATTCTGAACTCGCAACTGATGGTAACCTGATCCCAAATCAATCTTCGAGAAATATCCTGCTCCCTGCAGTTGATCGAACAAATTGTCAATGTAAGGTAATGTTTACCTATTCCGCACCGTAATTCGGTTCTGTTGGATATGTATGCCCTGGTGACCATTATTGTATATGTATACATGTGGATGCTAGGGATATGAATGTACAGGACAATCTTGCTCAGTTATATAGTATATTATTTGAGTTGTCTTTATCATGATATGTGTATTTATTTCTTTTGATGCTTTATATTGCTTACACATATTGATAAAGACTTGATACTGTAGTATAGTATTATGGTTTGACTTTATCTTAACATGTGCATATGTTATACTCGTTATTACATATCGCAGTTACATGTTGATAAAGCCCGTAGGATCTTGCTTGACTACCAGTGTTATGATGGTGATCATACTTGTGGGAGCTGGGTAGTGCATAAGAATATCCATAAAAGGTCCCTGGTCGTGTGAGTATCGAGACTGGGCATCGATATTCCAGAGTAGACTGATGTATACGTTTTTAGACCCCGACGAGGGGGATGGTTGGTCCTGTAGCCACTGGTCTGATACGCCTAAGATCGTATACAGGTGCTTACTGGGTGTGAGTACACTGGACAGACTCGTCGAGAACCTCTAGATGATATTATACCTATCGTCAGATAGCGGTTCTCAAGTGACATGAGTACAGGTTAGTCTTAGGACCTGAGATCGTCATTTTTCTCGTATAAGTTCACACTGTGCTTTGATCACTACCCTATCACGGCTCTACCGAGTCCTGCAAATAGGTTTTGGTTGGGTGCAATCCCAATCCACATGGAGGCAGTGAGTGGTTGTCGGGGATTCGTCTCTCCCGGTATTGAGAGTCGATATCGCACTGTGTTCGATTGGCTAGGACCATAAGACCTTGGCCAAGGCAGTTGGGATTTACTGATAGGTTGATCAGTAGTTTCCCAGATTGGTCCTGAGCCGCATCTGCACGAATTATCGGGTTATTAGGGTCTGACGTTTACCACCCCCTATATCCGGTATGCCATACTTTTAGATGAAGAGACCGGAATGTACGGAGATTGTCACAGATAGGCTCAGTAGGGATCGGATGAATTTGCTCGTCGGCCTTCCTTTTCTATAAGTACCCGGGTAGCCATTGTTTACCGCCGAAAGACGCGACCGGGACGTTAGGACGTCTGGCCTGAATTTTGGGGGCAGATGCTATTTGGTTTTATCTGTCTACCTCTCTGAAGATGCCAAGTTGATTTATGGCACCATGTATTGAAGGTTTAAACAGATGCGGCCGTTGTAGCAGACTTCGTCAGATCCCCCCTCGTTGTGAGGAGTTTTTGATTGTGGGGACGCTCTTCCCCGCAGGCGCAAGCCCCTGCAGTTAATTACGCTACCGCATCGCGGTAACCACTTTCTTCTTCTCCAGATGTTCACTTCGTGTCGTGTGTATTTGTTTTGTTTTAGGTTGCCCATAGATTGTATACGGAGACTAATTTATGTTGTCGCCCGTAGGGCGTAGATTAGTCCAAATACGTATATTTTTAGATTTGGGTTTGGTTTGATTTAAGGATCGTTAATCTCGTTTGAGATTAAGATCAACTTAAATGTTTGTTAAGAATACGTTAGTCCAATTTTAGACTAAGATCTACTTAACAAGGTTTTAGGATCATTCAGATTCAACAAAAGAGCATTTGGACTCTAATGTTTTAGTTTAGGGACGTTGTGGTCCATTGGGTTTAAGGACATCATAGTCCGTGGTTTAAGGACATCATAGTCCATAGAGTTTAGTTTAGGGACGTTGCAGTCCATTGGTTTTAAGGACATCATAGTCCATGGAGTTTAAGAACATCATAGTCCATAGAGTTTTGGCTTATTGGTTTGGGGGTGCGCCAAGAGTTATTGGTTATTGGGACCCTCCACCTCTCTGAAGACGTTGAAGGAATACAACGACATATATCAGAGGTGTGGAGAGATGCACCCTTGAACCAGATTCCAAATCGAGGAGTTATCAGTTCTGACCATAGAGGCTCGGTTTGTTTGGAGATTCAGGAGGAACTTAACTGATTTGAGGTTGGAGTTGGTTCCTTATAGTGTTAAACACTAATGTACCTTTAGTGCTCACGTGCTCCCACGTGATGCTCTGAAGCAGTGTTAAACACTGGAATTTGATAGCGCTCACGTGTCCCACGTGATGCTTTTAAAGATGGTGTTGTTCGCTTGATTTTATTCCCTATCTTTATATACGTGTTAACCACTTTATCCATGTGGCCATCACGTGTGAGCACGTGAGGGTGCCTCAGAGTCAGACATTGTTTCCTTTGGTTTATTCCCTTTTCTTTTAAAAGTGGCAAGCATTATTAGTGAGGGGGGTCACGTGTGAACACGTGATCTATTTCAATCTTTCTTTTGAGTTCATCACAGGTGGTCACGTGTGAACACGTGATCATCAATATGCATGGAATTCTTTCTCTGAGTCTTAAAAATCTCAAATCCCTTGTGTGTGTGTGTGTGTGTGTGTGTGTGTGTAAGGATTTAATTCGCTGGACTTAGTTATTCCCTTAGGTTTTGGATCTGCATGGCAAAATCTCCCCGATGAGAATTAAATTCTCAACTTGTGGGGAGATCTTCTTCTGCAGATTTTTCACCAGAAGGGAGAAATAAGTTCTTATATGAAGTATTAAACCCTAGTTTTATCAGAGGAATTAAATTCCTATATGCCTTTTGGGAAAATTAAATTCTCTGAACTTAGATCTTCCCCTAAGTTTTGGATCTGCATAGTAGAATCTTCCTGATGAGAATCAAATTCTCAACTTGTGGGGAGATATGCTTCTGCAGATATTTTACTAGAAGAAAGAACTAAGTTCCTTGGAAGAGTTAAACTCTTATGGAGACGAAAAAGAAGTAAGATGTTCTCAGTGTTTTGTTCCTTCTTACCTAAGGTTTCTTCTTTTCTTTTGAACTTGCAGTTTATGGGGGGTTCCCCTGTCTAAGACTTGAAGTCTTGGAGTCTTTATATAGTGGAAGCACATTTGTTGATTCGGTTAAGGAAATCTCCCATTGAGAGATTTCTTAATTGATTTGGGGAATTTATCCACCGTTGGATCTTTGATCCAAGGACTTTTTTTTTACAGAAGATATTTTTCTTATTTTTAACAAGATTGGGAAAATATTTTCCCACATAGAACTTATTCTGTATCTTGGTGATTTTTAATCACCATTGGATCTTTGATCCAATGGTGCGCTGATTTACAGAGCACAATCTTTCTTGTTTAGAAAGATTTGAGGAGTATTTCCTAAATCAGAATTTAATTTTGTATCTTGGTGATTTTTAAATCACCATTGGATCTCTGATCCGACGGTGCTCTAATTTACATAGCACAATCTTTCTTGTTTAGAAAGATTGGGGAAAATATTTCCAAAATAGGGTTCTGATCCCTTTTATATAGAATTTAATTCTATTGGGTCAGAAGATATTAGGAATCCTCACGTACAGCACGTGACCCAGTGGCACTAGGCCGGTGTAACGCCTTGAAAATTCGTTTAGGCTATTTTCGCGTTAATTAGCGATAATGCGTGTTTTTCATAAAACCTCGTTAATGACTATTTCCACATAGACTTGACTAAATCTATTTTTAATGGTCATAATATGTAATTATATATATAATTGTGTTTTATTAATTTACATTTAAATTATTGTTCACTTAATTATCAAATTTTCTTAACTATTAATTTCTAAGCAAATTTTAGTTAGCATGCACAACCCTAAATTTTCCCTAGGTTAATAATGTAATATGTATTTCATTTTTAATCCTTATGATTCTCTTTTTCCTTTCAAAAAACCAAAACAAATTAGAAATAGAAAAGAAAAGAAAAGAAAAGAGAGGCATGGGAGGTATTTAATGAGGCATGGAACCTTGACTTTGGGGGCTCTCTCTCTCTCTCCCCCACATTCTTTCCTGCAGCAGCAGCAGCTCCAGCAGCCCTCCCCTTTCCTCTTCCTCTTCCTCTTCTTCTTCTTCTTCTTCTTCTTCATTCACTCAAGCCTCATCCCCTTATAAAAATCCATCATTTCTTCACTAAACCTCTTGCTAATCACCCCAAAACACTTCCTTGTTGGTTCTTGAAGTAAGGTCAGCAAGTTTGAACCCTCCTAGGACCAACTTGAGGTATAAAGCTTACCCTAATTACCTCTTTGCTAAACTTCTAGTTTATTTAGCTTAAATTAGTGTTTATGTGGGTTTTTGTGCTAATTATATGGTTTAAGTGGAGATTAGGATAAGTTAAGGTTTTTATGGCTTGATTAGCTTAATTAAGTGTTGTTAGTGTCGTTTACTCCAAGTCCTTGCACCAGAATACACTAAAACACCATATTGTATTAGATTAGTGTTAATTAGCGTTTTAGTTAAGATTTGTGCAAGTTTTGTTATCTTCTTTTAAACCAGATGTTTCAGGCAAAAGTTGCATTTACTGGGACTTAGTTACTGGGCTAGGACCACACACACGAAGCACGAGACCCCAACTCCCCTAATTGGTCGCAAATAAAAGGGTTCTGGCCGCAAATTGCGGCCAGAGGGTGAACCTGGGTGTCGGGGCTTCTTCTGTAGGTGCCTGCTATATTTTTTAGGTATTTGGTGCATGCAACTTTTCCTGTTTCCACTCGAATCAAAATCTGGGACCATATACCTTGTTTTTTTGTACTTTTAGACTTGCGCGGCACTTACTTTATGAGTTTAGGTTTGGTGTTTGATGTGTATCACAGTATGTCAGGGTGATTTCAGACGTTAGCACACACGTTTCGGTGTTTCGAGTGCACACGCGTTAGCTTGCGACGCTAGTTTCTGGTATGGTCTTGATATCGCGTTTTTGCAGGATATTAGCCTTATGTGTGTTGCTTTGTGTAATTCTAGGATCGGTCGCGGAGACATCGGAAGCGGCACGGAAAAGGAAGGCGGTGATTGGATCAGACTAGCGAAGGCGTTCCGGTGAGTAAATGTACACATCTACGGGGGAAATCGTTCGGATGGCACAAGACGCCCAATAGTTAGAATTCCGTTTAGTACTTACACTTATGCGTAGTTCCTAGTTATTCATCCTATTTCATTGCATCATTTATATATATATATATATATATATATATATATATATATATACATACATACTGTGATATTACCTCCTAGGACACTCGCACCATTACTATTGGTTTATGCTGCACGAGCACTATTCATGTGGATACACACGCCTTGGTAATTGCTATGCCACAAACACTTTATAACTTGTTAAATCCGAATCTTATATCTTGCGCCAATTATGTTAAATAAACCTGCATTTGATATATTTAATTCATCAGGATAGATACGTAGGATTGTTAGTCATTTGCACATATCTTATTGCATAATTGTTCATGCATAGTTTTCTAGTTCCGCATCGCATTGCATATTGTTGATATTATAGACAATCCATAAATTCCTACATGTTCATGTATTATGATTCTTATCGAGAATTTATGTATTTATGAGATTTATGGATTTGGAGGAACCGCAATGATTTAAAGAACGTATTATCATTTTAAAAATGTAAGTTGCGGTTTTCTCATGATATGATGTATATATATCTTCCACCATGAGATTTCTCGGTGCTTGAGTGGTATCATACACCCGATTCGAGGAGGAGGAGGAACCGTCTGTGGGTGCATGGTGGACCTGGTGCGGTACCCCGGGGCAAGATGGTCGCAGATGATGGCGTTGAGCCCGGCAGGGGAGCACTACCGACCGGTTATTTGTGACGCGGCGGATATCCGGAGGATACCGACGTAGTCTTGAGTTATGATGATATGGGCCAGTCGGGATTGCCGGAGCCCTAGATCAGATATTTTGGGGCAGTTCGGATTGCCGGAGTCCTGGAAAATTGAGATATTCATATTTAGTGTCGATACTTGACACAGATTTATATTGATTTCATTGATGAAACTAAAGCTAAATTACAAAAGTTTAATAAGATAAGAATACAGAATTCCTATGTTAATTATATTCAAATCTCGTATTGTTTATTGCATTCATGTTGCATACATATTATTACATCGCATCATATTAGTATTTGTAGGTTGTGACATCATTGTGTACATGCTTACGATAGCCTTATTATATGTTACTTATTACTCACGAGTTGTCAACTCACCCTCGTCGTGCCACAGTGTTTTGCAGGTCTGATCCGTCAGCACAGTAGCGGCGGGCGCACCTCCTCTTTTGCTCCTTTTGCTTGTACTCACAACATTGTTCGTAGGTGGGTTGCGGGGTTATTTTATTGCCACCTTGTATCATTATTGTATCTAGTGTACTCCATCTACCGTATTTTACCATATGTATTAGTATATTGTGAGCTAGAGACGAGACAGTGAGATTTGTGTATTTATATGTTGTATCTCGGGGTCGAGCTCACTTGAGCCGACATGATGTTTTATTGCTTTATGCCCTTATATACTTATTTTGCACAGTGATGATATTTATATTGCGTGGGATTTGAGTCCGTCTTGGGACGAAGAGCTAGCTCCCTCTTGGGGATGCCTTATTTCATATTATGCATATATTCCTGTTTTGTACCCATTTGGGGCCAGTATTTACAAAGGAAACTCTGCCGAAATTTTCGGAAAATGATGTTGCTTTTAAAAATCTTGATATGACATATCGATTTAAATCGCTTTCAATAAATCATGGTTTTCCTTCACTCTACTGCTCTATTTGATTTTGATTTTTGGGTTTTGGATTACTTAGATTACGTACGCCTCGAGACGTTTCGTAATTTTAGTACCAGTCACGTTCCGTACTTTTCGGGTCGTGACAACCGGTTTGCCTATATGCAGTAGTCCCAGAGAAGAGCATCACGTGTTAGCACGTGATGCGCCTTCTGGTCTGCTATTTGTTTTATAAAGGCGCCTATATACTTTGTATATAGGTGCTCACGTGTGGCACGTGAGGCCCAACTTCAGTCCCATTTGTTAAGTGTAATGCTTTTAGTTTTGGCTCCAAGGCGCATCACGTGTGGGCACGTGATGCTCCCTTTGGGGAATTTTCCCATTGCTTTTTTATTTATTATTTATTTTTCCAAAGGGAACAGCCGTTACGTACAGCTAGTGCCGCTAACGTGCTTGTGGTTATGGATTTATTCAGTAACTCACTGCCGGCGTACTGTCAAGTCTTTAGAGTCTCACACAGAGGGTTTCCTTGCTTCGGGCGAAACGATGTAGAAGGCGTATGGTTTTACGGAAGGGTTCGATCATATACATGTACCAGCTACATGGATCATGATTCGAACGGATAATACTAGTGGGCTTTACTTTAAGCCGGATCCTAGTATTATATTGTTGGATTATTTTTGTCTCTTTGTATTCGTATTTTTTGGAATACAGATACGGGTATGTATATACGGTGAGGGGTATTCTTGTAATTATACAAGGGTGCTTCTAGAAGAAGACACATCATTTGTTGTTAAACCATTTTTGTTAAATGGTTAATGAGGTGGAGGTATTAGGTGTTGATTATGCATTAAATGAAGTATGGCTACTTGGTGACTCACTTAGTGACTCATAGTTTACTATTGAAGTATGCTTGATTCATTGTTGTGAATTATTGGCATGCTTCATTTTACTTAGCCATCCTTCATTTTAATGATCATCACTACACTCTCATGACCTCAAGCTTACTTCTTCTTCCTCAACCCTAAATGTCTCATGTGTTGAGAAACCTACGGTATATTGAGACAAATCAATCCATCATCACTCTCTACATCCTCTAGGCTACTTAGATTAGCATACTAAGTACCCTAGTTACCTCGGTTTAGAGGTAGGAGCTCAAAATACACACTCTCGGGTGGATCATCTTTGACGCGAGGAGGCCGACGATCAAGCACAATCTGTACACTCTTCGAGGAGATAAAGGAGAGGAGTGAAGACCCGAAGGACTTGAACCTTTAGGTATAAACTTATATCATAGTAGATAGAACTCCTTTGCTTGATACTTAGGTTTATGGTAAATCCGGTTAATGGGTTATTCTAGCACCAGTTTTAATCGTAGAAAAAAATTTATTCCGCAAACGGCCATGAATGATGGCCAGGGGATTATTGTAACCCAACATGGTATCATAGCCAGCCAATAAACCCCTAACTAGCAATTAAAACGATGTTTAAAATAACGAAACCGAAACAACTCCGAAACATGAAATCAAAATCCAAGTTTCTGTTAATTTTTACAGAGCCTCTAAAAGCTTTTTAAATAACTGCAGAGTACTATTTTTGCTACAACTAGAACACCAGAGAAAAACGAGCCCATATTTTTAAAACTTGGCCGGCGAAAACATGTTTTAGACCGGCCTTGCCAGTTCTACTAGAGCAGATGATGCTCGTTTTTGTTTGGTATTCTATGTCACTTGGATTTAAGGTTTCAGGATATGTTTGTTTTTGCCCAGGTTGGATATTCTGTTATCTTTGGTATTGGGGCAATGTGGAGTATTTCGAACTCGTTATTTTAACGCCGTTTATAAGTTTCAGTGCATACATTACTATCTGCAACCATGAATGTCATTTGAGCGGTCTAACCCGTCTAAATGCTATATATTCTATTAAACGGGTTTGCGAACATGACATTCACGTTGATGTTATGTGTTTGTGCTGAGGTTGTGGTTGGATTGTCGTGGTGGATAGCTTGCGGTGCAATGGTAGTAGTACAGTTAAGATTCATTTGTACTTTTATTATTGCGGGGCGAGCATCCGACATGTGGATTTTCGTTTCTGCTGTGTTGTATATTATTTGATTGGGGCACAACCGGGTTGAGGTCGATGTCACTCTTGTATATATATTTTTATTTTCTGTACTAGAATTACCCAGCGGTAAAGTGTACGAATAGCCGGGTTATAGAGGGCAATGAGCCCGCATCTCATGGCGTTGAGACGGAGGGAGCTTCACTCTAGAATCGGTAGCCTATTCGCCGCACTCGTAGGGGGTATAGGATGACCCACGGAGGGGCGCTCAAGTTACTGAATCTCCTGAAGTGTTGTGTGGCCTATTCACTTTATTGATTGGAGTTGCCTCACTTCCGGGGTTGGTGGGTAACTTGTCGTGCTCGTATGGGTCCAGGTTTTCATTGCACGGGCTATCCACACGATTGGGAACGTCAGGTCTCATTTGCGGCTCAAATGAAACCCGAGGATCTAAGATTATCCACCATTCTGTGTTGCTTGCTGAGATTCTGTGATGTTGCTTATATCATGCCTGGGAAGAATGTTATATATATTTATATATATACTAGTAGATGTTGTATATGTTTTGCACCCGCGCTAGTCAAGCCCCCGCTCTGCCGTTAGTTAAGTAACCTAACGGTGCATGACGGGGCCCCGTGGCGAATGCGGATGACATATACGTACATTGTATTTTCGTTCTTTTCTGGTGTGATAAGTTTAATTGATGGGACCGCGTTAATTTTGATTAATGCAAGATAAGAAACCTAAAAGATATTGTTGGAACAAATTTCGATAAACTATAGTTATATTCTTTTGCTTTGCATAGTGGTATTCGGTCGTGAATATCCAGCACCTCAGTCCAGGAGGCAAGAGCCGAGACCCCTTCGCATGGAGCGACCTCTTGAGCAAAAGTCTATACTGTAGATTACTCGATTTTTCCAAAACCACTAGTTTTCAAAAGCAGAGCCTAAACCACTCCTTTTCAAAACTACTCGGTTCCTTCAACGATATCAAGTTCACTGCGTTAAAGGGTTTTTCGCCAAAAACCCAGCCGTAGCCCTCCGTCGTTTCGGAAAATTAGTACTTAGTATCCGTGCTGTGTTTGTTGATTATTCGTCAAGGCGCAGTGAACGGTAGCTAAGTAATGATTCTCTGTTGCATAGATAATTCGATTAGTGATTGATGTGTTTTGAAGAAAAGTAGTAAATAAAAGTAACCACAATCAATAACGGTGTCGCTCGTAGTTAGCCGAGATGAGTACGGGTCATCCTCAGGGAAACGTCGAACCTTTTACTTGCTTTAGACGAGTTGATTGAAATATGGATGGTTTGTTCTGGATCTAATTTGATATACGGATGTAGATTTTATGAAGAAGAGGCTTATAGGGTTCATAGAATTTGGTAGTAATGGATGATTAATTAAAGATGACTTCTTTTATCTTTTAATATATTTAAAACTAGATCGATAGTGATGAATGAAGATTAGGGTTTTTGGAGAAAATAGGGTTTCCACTCTTAACCCTTATCTTTTCATTGACCTCTATTTATGTCTAGCCTTTACCAAAACAATTGTTAATCTAATCTCAACCCGCGGTCAAGACTATCAATAAATTGATAGCGCGTCCGATTAAGATGTTAACAGTTATTTTGCTAAAGTTTATAAATTTTAAAAGATGTAAAAGAAGTTAAGAGATTTTATCATCCATTGATCTACCATAATTCTACGAACCCTATCAAGCTTGGAATTACTCACGCATGATGGGAGAAGAAAGGATTAAGAATGAGATCATAATATAAATGCAGAAAGTAATACGGAAAGTAAATGCAGAAAGTAAAATACAAAGAACTAAACTAAAGATCTACCTTTTTATTAATCAACTATCATTTATAAATCCGTTGAATTTAGAGTACAAGAACCCTAGTTTATGCTCCGGATCTCTGTTCTTGTTGGAAGTAGATGAACAGCTGATGATCAATCTGGATGCGTGGATCGTCTCTTGATCTCTTCGGTCTGATGATTTTTCGTATGAAGCTCTCGGTCCTTTAAATAGTCCTAGAATCAGAAACCCTAGTTGCCCTGTGTGATGATTTGCTGTTGCGATCCTATCACCAAATTTTCTCATCCAACGGCCCTAATCATGCCGCAGATCCGCTGCAAATACATGTGTTTGGCCGCTTAACCGCTGCGGTTTAGTGAGATCATGACTTGAAAATTCTTGTGGGCTCTTCTGTTGACATGTGTAGATCTATTTGATATCTGAATTTTGAAAATCTCATTCTGTCTGCTGTTTATGATTTGCTTTGATTTATCGTCAGATTTGGTTCCGATATCTCGGATCTCCTGCTCTCCACATCTGATCTCATATCTACACAATATCTCAATTCATAGTATTAAAAATATTTGTTATTATTTTGAGATATTATCCTAACCATTTTATACGATACAATATTTTAAGAATATTGATTAAGGATATTTGATATGATATGCATATTTTAATTATTAATATTTTATATAAATATTGTATGCATATATTTTCCTTCATAATATTAATTATAATATAGAAAAATATGATAAAGAATATTTTACAGATAAACCCACATATATTCCATATTTACAATAAACGCCTTTAAGTACTTAACAAAAGTAAGGAAAATATTCCATCAAATGTACAATATTTTTGACTGAATAAATATCCCAAAATTTAACTTTGATCGTCCCGAGTAAACTAATTATTCAAGTGAGAAAGAAGAAAAAGAAAAAGAAAAAACCTACCACACTTTCGTAGGCAATACGATTGCACTTAGCACGTGCAACAAGTTTTTAAATCTCTAGGTGTCCCTAGTAGGAGTGTTGTCTCCTGAGGGTTTTCAGCGGATTACACCCATAAAATCCCATAATAAAAGAAATATGATGAAAGTTACATACAAAGACAAGGGTTATAAAAGAAAGAACTTGAAAAGAAGAGTTTCCAACTACACTAGCTTTTCAGTTGCCATGAGCCATATCTTAATGGTCATGAAAAAATGTCAGAAATCATATCATCTCTCAATAAAACATCGCCTTTAGTCTTCCTCCCTACCTTTCTTCCAAACATCGATCATATACCCCTACGTGTGTGTAGAAGACATCTCTACACTTAGAGAATTCAATTCAAGCTATCATACTCTTGGCCATCTTCCGTAGTACTTTTCAGTCGGTGAATATTTTAGATGGAATTGGTCACACATTCTTCATGCGACCGTTAATACTTCTTTAAGTACTAATCGACTGATTACTAAATGTACTCACTCATTAAAGCGTAATTAGCAATATCCTCGTCTTGCAACACCTAAGACTTAGCAGTGGCTTCCAAACCAGTTGGTCTAAGGCACTAAGTGATAAAGCACTCTCGCTATATTTTTTTATGTTGCCTTAAGTAATTACAAAACCAGTGTTCATTTTTCTTCACCATTTTTTCATTTATATTTTTGTTCATCTATTTATTTCCCTTCATACTAAGGCTTTTAGACAAGAGCATTTCAAGATATCCTCTACTATCCCAAGTTTCAAGATGTGTGAAAGTGCATATACTAGGGTATCAACGTTTAAATATTTGGCCTCAAGAATAGAGACTATTTTTCAGAATTATTTTATCCTCGGATTAGTAATTTCCTTCATCTTACTAATCCTTGGGACAACAGCTCATAACTACCTATTACTAGTTTCGTTATAAAATATATAATTTTCTTGCTTTTCTTAAACTTTTCCTTCCGATCATATGTATTTTTCACTTTCTAATTTTCATTATCAAAATTTTTTTTGTGCTTTTATTTAGTATAATGAAAAAAATGATGCATGAAAAAGCACAAACCTCCCCCAAACCTGTTTGCAGCAGTGTGACCTCACTGATATCATCTGTTAAGCTTAAAAACATGTAGACTTGGGAGGAAAAGTTAGAAACGGGGACAAGAAATAATGGCACTGAAATCCTTCCCCAGACTTATTTTTGGCTCATCATTTTGTAAAAATTTATTTTTTCTTTCATGTGCAAAAATATTTCCCCCCATAAACTTGAGTAAAACAGTATTAAGCATTTAAAATTATAAGAGGGAGGATAAATTTATTGGTCTATGCAAAGCTTTACAAAGACCAAAGGTCAACACCAACAATTCGAATATTTTATCAATGTAACACCAAGGTTGGTAGAATAACATGTCACCTATAGACGTGAAGAAGTGGGGAGGAGATAAGAAGTGTAAAAGAACGGGTTTACATCTCGGTTTGTAAAGACGAAATAATGATGATGGATTACTCGCATTCTCGTTCTTGATAAGAAGAAGAGGTGGCGGCTCGAATTCTTTGGATAGGGGTTGATTCATCATAACTCCCATATCTTCTAGGAATGTGAATTCTTCGGCAAAAATATCTTCAAAGATTTCATCGATATTCCGAATGATAATCTCATTGGAAAGAAATGTATGATACCCGGACTCCGTAAAAGGTTCATATTTAGCGTTAGATGTTGACCCGGACAGCTCGACTAACTTATTTGACAAGTCAAAGTATTTGGAATTGGGTGTGAACTTGTCGATAGAAGATTCCTCATGTGTATCATAAATAGCAAGATCAAATAACAACGCACTAGTGGAGTCGAGATAAGTATCGTGAAGCTCTTCAAGTTCGCTGCTGTCAGAATCTATCGTTTCGACAGAACATACTTGAGCATAAATTTCGGAGGGTTCACTTCCTAACCTGTAAATGTTAAGCTCAATTGACATCTTCTCGAAGGATAGGGTCACAGAACCGTTTCGACAATTGATTGCTGCGTTAGAAGTCGCTAGAAAAGGCCGATCTAGAATCACCGGGATTTGGTTTCGGGGGTTTGCTACAGGCTATGTATTAATAACTATAAAGTCCACAGGGAATATAAATTCTCCGACTTTGATTAACACGTCCTCTAGCTCACCACTAGGTTGGGTGATAGATCAATCGGCCATCCGAAGAGTGCAGTGCGCCGGTTTTAAGTCTCCGATGCCTAATTGCCGATAGACAGAATACGGAAGCAAGTTAATACTAGCACCTGGTCAAGTAGAGCACGATTGATATTTTTACCCCCAATAGAAAAAGATATTGTAGGACTTCCGGGGTCCTTTCGTTTCTTTGGTATTTATTAGGTAAAGGCAGTGCTCACATTACTCGCTTGGAAAACTTTTTTAAGCACTTGAATTTTCCTTTTCCTAACGCACAAGTAGTTTAGAATTTTCGCATAGGACGGAACTTGTTGGATAATATCTAGGAGAGGAATATTTATGTTAACTTACTTAAAAATTTCCACAATCTTCTCTATTTAGGGACTTGGTCTTTTTCCCCTTAACCTGTTTGGAAAAGGAGCTTTATCAATAAGTGTTCGGTCTAACATTTTTGGAGAAGTTTATGAAGATAGGATAGGTCCCAGAATTGGAGTTAGGATCGTTTGAGGTTGACTCAAAGAAGTAGGCTGAGGGTTCGAGCCTAGAGGAAAATGGAGAATAGGCTCGGAAGAAGTTGTTGGATCAGATGAAGGATGAGTAGAAGTAGAAGCCGGGGTATCATCAATATCATCAACATCAACATGTTCACCCACTTGGTTATTCGGCACTCTTCATGATCTCAACGTGGTTACGGCACACACATTATGACTTTGTGAGTGGCCAGGATTCAGTAGAGGTTGAGATGGAAGTTTTCCTTTCTCTCTCACACTCATCGCGGCATTTAACTGTGCAAGTTATGCTTCTATCAATTTATGCTTTCACCGTGGGAAGCGGTGTGTTGCAGTAACGTTTGGATAGAAGACGTTAAATTAGCCGTCGTTTTTGTAGATTGGTTAATGAACGTTTCCAAGCATCGTTCGAGTGCAGAGGATTTTTCGATACCGGCCGTTGGGAAAGAATTATTATAAGGTGCAAAATTGTTGGCTGCATTTTGAAAAGATTGCGGTTGAAAGGGGTGCTGACTTTGTTGTGGTGGTTGCTGCTGCTATGGAGGAGGTCTTTGATAGTTATTTTAGCTTGGGAACGCATTTTGAGTTTGAGTTTGGTTTTGGTTCCAAGCAAAATTAGGATGACTCCTCTATCCCTGATTGTATGTGGAAGAATAAGGATCGTTTCTAGGTCGTTGCTGAAAAGTAGCATTAGTTTGTTCTTGACCTTGAAACGAAGGATTCAAAGGACATTCTTCCGTTAAGTGTGATGGGTCAGAACAGCAACCACACACGGTTTTGGGGAGCGTAACTTGGTTTAAGGAGGCTGAAAAGACTTTGTTTTCGATAGCGTCGAGTTTCTTTTGTATTGCGGCCATTTCAGCTTTTACTGCGATAGAAACATCGAGTTGATGGATACCTCCCCTAGACGATGTTGGTCTAACGCTTTCCCACTGTAAAGTCTGTTCGGCGAGATCTTCCAGGAATTGCCAAGCTTCGCCATCGTCTTTAGACATGAAATGACATTGACAAATGGTTTCTAGCATCTGTTTCGTGGCAGGATTAACACCCTCATATATAATTCGGCAAAATTCCCAACTATCAATTCCGTGATGGAGGTATTGTAGAAGAAGATCCTTAAAACATTCAAAGTGTTTTCAGAATGGTTCGTTGGGAATTTGGGTAAACTGGTTAATCTCGCTTCGAACACGGGCGATTTTGTGATTGGGATAAAATTTCTTAAGGAATGCTATAACGAATTCGTCTCATTTGGCGATAGAGTGTGCGGCAGTATTGTAAAGCCATTTTTCTGCTAGATCGCACAAGGTAAAAGGGAGAAGACGTAATCTCATAGCATCCACTGAAAGTTGTGAAGTGCCTATCATTGCACATATGTTTTCAAATTTGGTTATGAAAACGTATGTGTCTTCGGATTCAAGCCCGTGAAATTTGGGCAACAGTTTGATGAAGTGGGGTTTAATTTCTAAATTTTTCCCATTGGCCGGTAGAATAGACAGACAAGTAGGAAGGGGTCCACGCACAGGGTAGCATCTTTCTTAGAGAGAGATGTGCGGTGGATTCTTCACACCTACGGGTGGTGGTAGGGTGGTGTTGGTAAAATCTGATGGAGAACCGTCCATCTCGGTAGATGTGGCGAGTGAAAGGGAAAAAGAAGATGAAGAAGTACTGACTTCAGAGTCGATAGAAAAAACGCGGACAAGACGGGCACTAGAATCACGTGTCCATCCGATCATGCACTAAGCGGGTTTAGTGCAAGTGGCAGCATGTGTGAGAATGAATTTAAAAAGGTTTTTTTTAAAAAGTGTTGGAGGTGATACTTGACTCAACAAATCACAAAATGCACAATCAACCCTAGAACTAAGATCACCTAGGTCAAGTCACTAGACTGCTCCTAGACTTCCAAAGGACAAGCCACATGATCAATTCTCCACCACTTCTTTATCACTCTTGTGGCCAGGTAAGTGGGAGGTATCCGCTATACGAATCACCGAAATAGCGGGCATAATTAAGTAACCACTTTCATTAGTCACACTTGCCTAGACACCACAAAAGTAATGTGGATAAGCGATAGATTACCCACGACCTTCCTTTATCCTAATTGAGCGTGGTGGTCTTTAGAGGCTTGGTTTAGATATTTTTTAATTAATATAGGGTTATGCGGATGCTCGTTTTGTGATTTGTGGGGCCTAGGAAAGGTGATGAAATCTCTACCTAATCTGGATTTGGGTCATTGCCCCTTAAAGTCCATGTTAAAATATGCACAAACAAACCAATATCAAAACACGCAAAAGATTTTTGAGCGGCGATAGTTTTCAAAGAATCCTGCATAAAATTATATTATTGGATTTCTAGAGGAGAGAGAAGAATTAGAGGAAATCGCCCAAAAATTTTGGAGGCACAATTCCCTAGATCCGCCGCCCAACCGCGGCCAAACACATGCAATTGTCGCGGTTCTGCGGCGCAATGGTGGGTTCTTTTGCAAATTTTTTTGACAGTGGCCTCCTTTACTTCTCTGAGCTTCTCGGAAAGTCTATGACTCTCTAATTCCTCGTTCAAGTGACTCCAGATTCCCTCAAAATTCGCACAATAATTGTTAAATACAGTTTGTGATTTTGGTTCTCTTTTATAATATGTTTTATGGATCGGATAAGAATTCAACAGTTTGTGATTTTGGTTCTCTTTTATAATATGTTTTATGGATCGGATAAGAATTCAACCCAAATAGCAAGAGAAAAAAAATTACAGCCGTTTCTCCAGTAACGGTGCCTTTTGATTGATGTGTTTTGAAGAAAAGTAGTAAATAAAAGTAACCGCAATCAATAACGGTGTCGCTCGTAGCTAGCCGAGATGATCATGGGTCGTCCTCAGGGAAACGTCGAACCTTTTACTTGCTTTAGACGAGTTGATTAAAATATGGATGGTTTGTGTTGGATATAGTGCCCTTAGAGTTAATTATTGGATCACAGGCACGTGATTGCAATGATTGAGGGAGGACCTATGCCTATAGGACAGTCTTACTCAAGATGATAGTATGCTATCTGGTTTATCTTTATCATCGTGTACTGCTTTAGGTGACCTTACAGGTCACTATTGCGCGCTGATAGAGCCCTTAGGATTCTTGCTTGACGGCCAGCAGTATGATGGCGATCATATACGTGGGAGCTGGGGTCTATAAGCACATCCTTAAATGGTCCCTAGTCGTGGGAGTTTTCGAGACAGGGCATCGATACTCCAGAGTATACTAGTGTATACAGTCGAGACCCCGACGAGGGGCGGTGTCCGGTCTCACAAGCCACTGGTGTCAGTTGGTTCACCTAAGATGTATACAGGTGCTCATTGGGTTATGAGTACACCGGACAGGACTCGCCGGGAACATGCTGGATTGTTTTATACCTGATGTCAGATAGCAGTTCCCTGGTGACATGTGTACAGGTTAGTTCATCGACCTGAGATCGTCATTTGTCTCGTGTGAGTTCCCACTGTACTTTGATTACTACCCTACCACGGCTCAAAGGAGTCGTGCAAACAGGTTTTAGTTGGGTACAGTCCCAAGCCACATGGAGGCAGTGAGCGGATCTGCAGGGGTTTGTCTCTCCCGGTATTGGGGGTGAGGTCGCGCTGTGTCTAGGAGATCCATTACACAAAGTCTTGGCTAAGGCAGGAGATTTACTGGTAGGTATTCCAGTGGTATCTCAGGGTGTTCTGGGCTACACTCCGACACGACTTGTACCGCTTTTGGGGGTCTAACTTTTACCAACCCCCTAGGCCCGCCATGTGATGCTCATAGACGAACGGACCGGACTGTACGGATATTGTCACTGACAGGCTCAGTAGGGTGTCAGGATGAGTTCGCTCATCGACCTCCCTTTTGGTCAATACCTGGTAGCCAGTTACGTATAGCTAATACCTCTGACGTGCTAGTGGTTAAATCCACAGCCAAAGTATTGACGAGTCTTTAAAGTCCCCCGCATACAGTTTCTCAAGTTTCGGGCAAAACGTTGTAGAGGCCGTATGGATTTATGGCAGGGTTTGAATGTACGCGCGCACTTTTGCAAGTGTTATGGTTCGGACGGATAATACTACTGGGCTTTGGTTTAAGCCGGATCCTAGTATTGTACAGTGTAGATTTTGTCTCATTGTATTTGTATTCGGTCGGAATACAAATGCGGGTATGTATATACAGTCGCGGGGTTTTCCTGTAATTTATTACGGGATCGTTTTTTTGAAGTTGCCAGTTTGCATTCCGTTTCGGCCATTTTCCTTTCTTTCTTTCCTTGGCTGAATTTTCTATGAAGGGGCTTATTTGCAAATATGCAAATTAGCAAAGTGGAGGGTGTTTTTTGTAAGTGGTTGCTTCATGATGGTTCTAGATTGAGGTTGACTCCATTTGCATCATTACTTGCTTTATGTGAATGGATTGATTAGGATGAGACTTTGTGGTGATCATGATTCCTCATCATCAACACCTTTTTCCTTATGCTCGCCCCATCTTGTTTGTGCTCACCTCCCTCTCTTCTCATATGCTTAGCCAGCCACACATTTTGGTGGGGGCTGTCCAAATTTTTGGGGTGGGATTTGTATCTCATTTGCTTGCACAAAATGATATAGCTCCATTTCAAAGCTCATCTCCTTCACCTCCACTCCAAAAATGGCAACTTCATTAACCGTTGAGACATAGCGTTCTACACTCAGTCTACTGCAATCTTGGACACGTCGGCTTGTCAACTTCGTGTCCGAGTTGCCTCGGTTCAGAGGTGGGAGCCCGTAAAAAGACTCAGTGATGTGGTTCCCTTTCTGACGAGGAGACCGAGACCGGAGATGCCGCGGGGAGATCGGGATCGTGGCCGAAGACCGAAGGACACGGATCGCTCGGTATAGCTCTCTATCCTTTCTCTAGTTAGCTAGTAGTAGGTTAATGGTCCGATCCGGGTTTATAGTCCGCGGTAGCGCCGGTTTCTAGTTTTAGAAAAGATTTTGTTTCCGCATTTTGGCCTCGGACAGACGGCCGGGGCGCTACCGTGGGATTACATGGTATCAGAGCCACGCCATTAACCTTTTCTAGCTTACTCTAACGTGTTTAGAACTCGATCGAACGAAATTTCCAAAAACCACAATTTCAAAAGCATCAGTTTCTGTCGATTCTATTTTGTTGTCAAAAAATTATTTGGTATATTGCAGAAATATGTGCAGGCTTTTTCAAGAGAACTGAAGAAATTTGGTTGGCTGATTTCACTGTAGCGCGGCGGATCTACGGCCGTAACCACGTTTTGGCCGCGGATCCACCGCCGTACTGTAGCCACAGTGCACCAAATTTCTTCAGTAGTTCTCTGTGTTGGAATTAGGGTTTTTAGTATATTCTGTTTGGGCCCAGATTTATTTTGAGTGCTACAGTTGTGCTTGGGGCCCACTTCGGGAATTTTTGTCGATCGAAAATTTTAAACATATTATTTCACAGTATTTACATTATATCTTTGACCGTGAATATCATTTGATCGGTAAATCCTGTCTAATTGCTATAGTTCTTTTAGACGGATTTGCGAACATGACATTCACGTTGATGTTCTGTGTTGTGCTGTGATGTTGCGGATTTGTCCTGGTGGATAGCCTGGATGCAATGTTAGTACATTTTGGTTGTATTTGTACATTTGATATTGCGGGGCGAGCGTCCGACACGTGGACTGCCGTCACTTCCTGTTTGTATATTATTCTTTTGGGGCACGACCGGGCTGAGGTCGATGTACCCGTTAAATATATTTTACTTTCTGTACTAGGATTACCCCGCGGTGGGGTGCACGGATAGCCGGGTTCTAGAGAGCAACGGGCCCGCATCTCATGGCGTTGAGACGGAGGGGGCTTCACTCTAGAATTGGTGGGCTATTCATCGCACTCGTAGGGGGTACAGGTTGACCCAAAAAGGGGTGCCCAAGTTACCGAATTCCGTAAAGTGCTGGGTGGTCTATTCACGTTGCTGAAGGGGGCTGCCTCGCTTCAGGTTTTGGCGGGTAACTTGCCGCGCCCGTAGGGGTCTAGGATTTTATTGCACAGGCTATCCACACGACCAGGGGAACGTCGGGTTTCAGTAGCGGCTCTATGAAACCCGGGGATCCCAGATATCTGTATTGTTCTGTGATGCTTATTACATTTCTGTGATGTTGCATTTTATCACGCCTTGAGCGATTATTATATATTGATATATACACTAGTAGATGTTGTATATGTTTTGCATCTACGCTAGTCCAGTCTCCGCTCTGTCGTTAGTTAAGTAACCTAACGGGTGATGACGGGACCCAGTGGCGAATGCGGATGGCATATACGTACATCGTATTTTCGTTCTTTATTGGTGTGATCAATTGATGGGACTGCATTGATTCGGATCAATGCAAGCTAAACAAACCTATTCTGATGTTGTTGGAACATTTTTCAAAAAGCTGTTATTGCAAGGACGCTCTCTTTTGTTTTGCACAGTAGTATTCGGTTATGAATATCCAGCATCTCAGTCGACGAGGCAAGGGCCGAGATCCCTTCACCAGGAGTGACCCCTTGGACAGAAGTTTGCGTCAGGGTAATAACTTCACTATAGTCGGTTACTTTTGCTTTGCATCGTGGTATTCAGTTGAAATATCCTGCACCTCATTCTACGGGGAAAGAGCCGAGATCCCTTCACCGGGAGTGACCTCTTTAGCGAAAGTTTTCGCCACTATATTTTTCTAAAAAGCTATCCGGTTCCTTCAACGATATCAAGTTCATTACGTTAAAGGTTTTTCACCAAAAACCATTCGTAGCCCTCCGTCATTTCAGACGGGTAGCACGTAGTATTCATGCTATATTTGTTGACCTTCGTCAAGGCATAGTGAATGGTAGTTACTTGTTACTTTTCTGCTGCATAGATAGATGTGTTGGTTTGGGACAGTCGTATAGCCTTGTTGACCTTCGTCAAGGGCTTGTACGGGTGGGTTCAAATTAACCTGGACAATGACAGGTAGAACTTGACATGTGACTTATGATTTGTTGACCTTCGTCAAGGTCATAAGAGCATGGGGTAAAAATCACATCGGGAGTTTCTAAAGAAACTGAAACTTGCCAGATATGCGCATACCTTCTGGAGTGTGATAGCGTGAGTGGATTCCATCACGTTAGCATGCGATGATAGTTGGATCCCGATTCCCACTGATGAGTTGGTTTACTTCTCGGGTGATCCCGACTAATTCTTCTTTCAGGTTTGGAGGAGAATTTGAGGTTACAGTGGGAGATTTCCTAATTAGATAAATTGATAACCATTCTGATCTAGGTTAAAGTGCTCGCTGAGTGTTTCTTTTCTCTCTCTCTCTTTGGCAGCGACCATGGCCCGACCCTTGACTATGACTCAGTGACCAAAATTAACCGAACCTTCTTAAACACTGGATATTGGATTGTCAGAGTTGCATACCTCATTGCCACTCCTTCTTTTACCCTTTTCTCCAGAACACCCCGTATTACTACGAACGTCCACTTCCATTGGATAAAACCATCATATGATTATATACGAACTCAAAGGAACTTGTTCCAGATTCGAGGGTGGTTTCCGGTTCTGGAGAAAATGAATAGGACTATTCAGTTGTCTTTTCTTTTTACCTTCTCTCAGGTTGCGAGTGCTCCTTGGATTAGGACAGTACACCTATTACGCTTATTGGATAGTCTTCTTCCAAACCATAGGCAGGTGCCGAACGGTGGGGAATGAAGAAAACCAATTAGCATAATGATGGTGTACAGAAGGTAATAAGTTAAGACAAATAAAGGGGTTAGAAAGAGGGCAAAGTAAATTGCGACTGCTATTCACGACCAAACCAAGTATTTCATCGCCACTCGTACTTCACCTTTGTATTTCTCCAGGACACTCCGTATCACTATGAAGGTCCACAGTTATTTGGATACTCCATCGTATGGTTATATACGAACTCGAAAGGAACTTGTTCCAGTTTGGGGATGGATTCTGGTTCAGGAGAAACAGGAATAAAGTTTATTCAGTTGTCTTTTATCTTTACCTTCTCTCGCGTTGCGAGTGCTCCTAGAATTAGGATAGTACACCTATTACGCTTATTGGATAGTCTTCTTCCAAACCATAGGCTGGTGCCGAACGGTATGGAAGGAAGAAAACCATTTAGCCTAAGAGGGCGTACAGAAGGTAATGACTAAAGACATATAAAAGGATTTGGAGAGATGGCAAAGAAATATACGGTTACAGTTGTGAATCTGGATAGTGGAAGAGGCATTACTTGGAATACCCGCATACCCCTTCAAAACATTTACATGTTTCAGTTTCACTATGTACTGTTAATAGAAAACTGATTTCCCAATTAGACACTTGCTCCAGGGTATGTATTTACCAGGTATGATTCTCACATCTGTATGGTTTTGCAGATGATGAGTGGGAGTAAGTTATGGGGAATTAGGTGATCATCCTCATTATATCGGAATTCGTTGTAATTGGTAATATTTGAGAAAATCACCTGGGTTGTTTGCCGGACGGCAAATATTTGGTTTTGAATATCCGTTGTTATGGACCAATTTCAAATTGACATATCTGTACGTCTATCTTTATAGAGTGAGATATAACTTTTTGAAATTATGTCTATGACATTTACCTATATCAGTGGATGGTTAGGTAAGGAGCATTAAACAGCGGTGTAATTCTTCTTAACCATAAGTACAGTTTTCAACTTACGACACACAGCGAATGAGTTATTGGACTCAGGGGACTTATACAGAGTATTGTATGTTGTCCAGTGTCCATAAGGACAGAGGGGTTGGTCCTCGTACTATATTCTGTTTACTTGTGACTTCTCTAGTTCTTAGACATGTGTTTCGTAGAAATACAAGGCCCAAATTTTGAGAAGTTGTAGGTATAAGAGTAAAGTAGAGAACCAGGTGTTGCAAGTATTGGGATTCTTCAAGATGATCGAAGATGTAGATACTTGTATTCGGTATTCAGTTGATAGTAATGGTTTTGAGAAACTGGTTTCTCTTTTAGGTTACTCATATCTGGAAGCACTCCTAAGTTGAGTAATGCTTATCGGCCTCTCTCCATTTATTTGACATGCACTGGAGACAGCTGCATGATTTGAATCTGGTTCCAATTAAATCAGTGCCTCTGTTTCTATATTGGATATAGAACGGATCATATATTAACGATGTTAAGGTACGGGGAGTCGTCCGGCTTATGCTTAAAACCAGACTCCGGATTACTCAAGGCACGTTTCTGTAATGGCTGTTTGTGGGTTGACCCGGGCCATGACGAGAGTTGACTTTCTACCATCTGGAAAATCAATAGTAATATTGTTCTTGACTCGCCACAGTTTTAGTAAAATGGATTTTTTCAGAAAACAGTAGTGGGAGTATGGTAGAACTGGAAGTAATTCCAGAACCGCAAACGATTACTGAAAATTTGATAAGAACCTAAAGATACAATCTGACTTGACATTCCTTTAGCCACTCCGCAAATATGGTGGGTAACCTCAGGCACTCGAGAGGTATTTCGGTATGCTCAAAGACGGTGACAGGGAGGTTCTTGTTTACCCAGACTTGAAACTACTGTTGTTCTAGGCTATGAGACCCGGCAGGAGGATGAGTATAGCGTCGTTCTGAAATGGCTTTAGAAGTGCACGTGTATATGATTCTGCCAGAGGGTTTTCGTAGTTAGTGGGAGCAGCGGAAGTATAGTGGACATGTAGCTTATGTCTATTTATAGACTAAAGCAAATATAGCGGAGAAAGATCATCTATTTCTGATGTGACAGTCATAGGTTTGACTTCATCAGAATAGAGGATGGATCTGTTAAGAAGGTAGTAGGGTGTGATGTCCTGGTATTTGGATGACATACACAGAATAGGGAGTGAAATTCCTATACTACGATCGGTTATACTTTGGTTGTCACACAGTGGTTTCTCCACAAAGGACATGGATTTCATTTCAGACATTCTGGTTATTGGATCTATGGTTTTAGATCAAGATTTGGGTAGTTTCCCAATCAGGGTACTTAGACAGCATTCTAAAGGTGTTTTAGAATGGACGACTCCTAGCACGGTAGTATACCTGCAAGTGATGGAGTCACCCTCTCTAAAGGTGTCCTACAGACTAAAGGGGAGAGGGATGTGCATGATTGGCAGATCACTTGCTTAGGCAATTGAGTCAATCATAAGATGTCAAGTACCACACCAGATGTTGTTTTTGCACGAGCTGCAATAAGTTGATATTGATCCAATCCTGGAGAAATGATCGGAAGCTGTTTTAGAAAATAAGTGGATGTTCTAGGGATATGATAACGACAGCCTCATTCGGGAGACAGTTATCATTCCAGGCTTCCAAGGTGACCTGGATGCCAGAGTTATAGTTTTCCCTCTGACGAGGGGCAGTAGTTTGGACAGGTGGTCCAGGCGGATAATGAGGGAGGCATGGCGCAGGATACTGATTAAGTTCAGTTGACGATACAGTCTAAGAAGTTTGGATTTGGAGTTCATTTATGAGCTAGGTCCCATCAGATATCCAGACATATTTGTTTCCCCCAATCAGAGCAAAACTCTGTTTGAATTTCAAAAATTCAAAAATTGAAGCAACGCTTCAAATTCCTTGCACTGCGCGCAACGCGCCATGTGTCAAAAGCTGATACGCCAGCGCAGCGCCCAAGGCAGCGCACCCAATCAGACCAAGGCTCTACTTAAAGTAAAAAACAAAAGAAGCAACGCTTCAGATGATTTGCGCTCAGCGTTGCGCGATACGTGTCAGCGCAGTTGCGCTGCGCTCTGCACTGTGCGACACGTGTCAGCGCAGTTGCGCTGCGCTCTGCGCTACGCGACACGTGTCAAGCGTAAGTGCGTTTGCGCCAAACAGAATTAAAATTCTAGTAAGATCTTTCTGATCTTGTTAAAACAAGAAGATTGTCTTCTGTAAAACAGAAGCCCTTGGATCAAAGATCCAATAGTAGGGAAATCCCTAAATCACTCAGAGAATGATCTCTTTAACTAATATAACAAACTAATTGGCACTATATAAAGGCCCCTAGACCCCAAGTCTAAAATAGACAGAAACACGAAAAAAACAGAGAAAAAGATAGAGAACTTCTCTAAAAATTTGAGAAGAGCTCAGAAAAAAAAAGAAAGGTAAAAACCTTTGAATAAAGAAGAATTTCTTCTAACAAAAAAAGATCAATGATCTAAGAACAAGATCAAAGATTTTCAATAAAAAAAATATAATAAAATATATAATAATAAAAAAGGCATTGCCTTTTGATGAACCACTGGTTCTGGAATCTTAAAAGATTCTTTTCTTGAATCCAAAAATTGGATCAAGATATAAACCAGTGACTTGCACTTTTGAATTTGCACTGTTGCGCTCCTTGGATTGGCGCAAGCCACCAGGGAGCGCCACGTGTCAGCTCCAGAACAACTTGCGCTATGCGCTTTTAAAATAGAGCATTGCTCTCTGAAATTGGCGCAACTCACCAAAGCGCGCCACGTGTCAGCAGCGCAACAGCGCAGCGCACTGGCACATCGCACTGCGCTAACTACGCTTGCGCTCACCAGAGCGTAACACGTGCCACCTCCACATGCGCTTGCGCTCACTAATTGGCGCAGAGCGCCTGACAGGCCACGTGGCACTCTGTCAGTTTAATCAATGCTCTGCATTATTTAAAGAAGAGCCGAGCCCAATTAAAAAAGGCCTAACAGGCCTAATAAAATGCAATACATTATTTTAAAAAAGGCAGAGCCCAAACAAAGGTCTGTCAGACCAAAACAGATGCTGTGCATCATTTAAAAAGGGGCAGAACCCAAATAAAGGTCCAACAGAGATCAAGATTAATGCTATGCATTATTAAACAAAGGGCAAAGCCCAAGCCAAGGCCTAACAGGCCAACCACAAATAAAAATGTTGAACATTCTCAACTGGACTTAGCCCAATTCTGGCCGTAAGTCCTCAAATTAAATTGACTGAGCACGACTGCTCCCTTAAATCAATTTACATCAGATTCAAGGGTACATCTCCGAACTCCTCTGAAATTTGTCGTTGTAATCCTTCAACGTCGTCAGAGAGGTGACGGGTCCCGACAACCACTCATTACTTCCGGACTCAAGCGTCCTTAAACTCCCGGACTCAAGCATCCTTAAACCCCCGGACTCAAGCGTCCTTAAAGCCCTGGACTCAAGCGTCCTTAAACCAATGGACCACTATGTCCCTAAACTGGAACATGGACCACTATGTCCCTAAACTGGAACAATAGAGCTCCTAAATGCTCTTTTGTCGGATCTAAACGATCCCGTTTAAGTTGATCTTAGCCTCAATTATGGCTAATGTATCCTTAAACATTCAAACAGATTTTAGTCCCAAATTGGACTATAAGACCCCCAATCAACTTTGGTTCAAGGGTACATCTCTGAACTCCTCTGACACCTGTCGTTGTAATCCTTCAACGTCGTCAGAGAGGTAACGGGTCCCGACGGCCATTTATTAAATTGACCCCCATGTCCCTAAACTAGCAATAGACCACTACGTCCCTAAACTGGAACAATAGAGCCTCCAAATGCTCTTTTGTCGGATCTAAACGATCCCGTTAAGTTGATCTTAGTCTCAGACTGGACTAACGTATCCTTAACAAACATTTGAGTCGATCTTGGCCTCAAATATGGCTAACGTATCCTCAAACCAAAACCCCAAACCCAAATCTAAGAAAATACGAATTTGGGCTAATCCACGTCCTACGGACGACGACATAAATTAATCTCCGTATACAATCCACGGGCAACCACAAACAAAACAAACACACACGACACGAAGTGAAATTCTGGAAAAGGAGAAATTTGTTACCGCGATACGGTAGCGTAATTAACTGCAGGGGCTTGCGCCTGCAGGGAAGAGCGTTCCTACAATAAAAAAAACCCTCAAGTGAGGGGGAATCTGACGAAGTCTGCTACATCGGCCGCATCCGTCTAAACCTCCGATACACGGTGCCATAAATCAACTTGGCATCTTCGGAGAGGTGGGTGGATAAAACCAAATAACATCTGCCCCGAATCTCAGGCAAGACGAACCTACGCAGTCGCGTCACTGTATTTGGAGGGAAACAGATTCTGGCATGCCCGGTGGGACCTTTTCCTCTTTCCACTCCACACTTCGTGTGTCGTGTTCGCGACCAAATCGCGGTTTGCTGTGGTTGCATGTGGATTCAAGGTACTTAGATTTGGTGTCTTGCTCCGTGCAGAAAACAGAAAATCAATGATTTCAAACTGCACTATCTGCAACTGCCACTCTTGCTCCGTCCTTACTAGAGGAGTGACTTATGGGCCCCGAGCGGGCTCCCTTTTCAAGATACCAGTAGAGCAGGTAACTCAAGCCACCACTGGACTATTCTTCGGGACCATGCTCCCACCGATGAGCTTCAATGCCCCAATGACGTCGCAAGAAGCTCTAAAGAAGTCGGTCTCTGATCGGCTTACAACTACCGCGGCCCCTCTCAACGGGTCGCCCAACTCCACTGCCTCGATTTTTAACAGACTAGGTTAGAGCTCCAATGGGCCCATGAAAAAGCCAGCAATACCGGAAGATGTTATCCCAGACCAGACAGCTATCCCTGCTCCAATTTCAGGCGAAATCACCAAGGTTGCTTCCCCTACTCGGAAGTCTGCTTTTGACAGGTTGGCCATCCCCATTCAACGGACGTCGGCCTTTAAAAGGCTGGTACCAGCAAATTTTGACCAAAACAGGGGGCATGAGGAGGTCACCCCTAGGGCTGAACCAACTCTATCCGCACGACACGCTCGATGTCGCCACTGGCGCCGAGTAAGGAAGGCTGGGGGCAACTCTCCCTCTGGATTTACTCCACCAGCTCCAACGATAGAGATCGAGGCTGCTGTTCCAACCGAGAACAGCTTTGAACTGCTCAACAAAGTGCGCAAAAACTCTCCCACTGCATTGTTGAAGAGAACTCCTTCACCTGTGGAGAATGATGCAGAAAAGAAGCCGGAGCAACCTCCTCAACGGCTATCCTCTGAAATTTACAAAGTTTGGCAACGTGTCCAAGAGTCAGTGGTCGATCAAGACTATCTCCGCCGACAGAAAAAGATGAAGGTTCAGCAGGAGAGGGACTACTCAAAGCCACAAAAAGTGACAGCTGGCTGGGTGCCCACTACAACGGCTCCCTTAACGTCAATCACTCAAAAGAAAAGGAGGCCGCAAAAAGTCCCTGTGAACATGACGAACCATAAAAGCGCTGAATCTAAATGCCCCTAGTCTGGGAGCATGGTGGTGCACACTGTTTATATGGCTTCTGGAAAGGAGGAAAGCCGTGTCTCGACGGGTCACCGACCGCTCACCCGATCCGTGACAAAAGCCCAGGAGCAGCAACAGAAGCTTCAGGAAATGATGACTGCAATGGCTGCGCTTACCGGGCCAAAAGAGAGCTTGGAGGCATCATCAGAACAGCGTCATGAGCAAGAAACTGACGCTGACTTCTTACGCAGAGTCCTCGAAAAGAGAGATAGAGAAGCAGCAGAACAAGCTGCCAAAATAAAACAAATGGCGCTTCTCTTTCAAGACATGGTCGGGATGATGATACAGCCGGATCCCCCAACCGAAGATCCTCCAGTAATGGTTGAAGATGACGGAGGAGAAATATCGAATCCTCTGCCGGCTCTTTTAGCGGCCAAGGAGGAAACCATTTCCAAGGCCGCACTGGATAATTATATTGCCCAACAAATACGAGTACACCAGGCAAATGAAAGCAGGATCAAGATAAGGAAACGATTCGCCAAGCTATATCAATGGGGATGAGGCTGCCCTCTTACAGAGAAAATTCTCCCGGTGGTATACATCTTGATGAAGCGGACGTGCATCCTAACTTCTGCTTATATCATCAGAAAATCGCACATCCTACTAAAGACTGCAACTCCTTTAAGTGTTGGTGGCAAGGGTACGTCGCTCAAAAGCAACACTTCAACAGGACAAAGCGTGAAGCTCGTAGACATCAGAAAAATGCGATAGATGAGCGCAAAAGAGCCGCCGACGACTGTCACATAGCCGACACCAAGGGATCGCAAGTTATCACCTTTGGAAGCGACTCTGACGAAGAAGCCGCCCTCAACCCCCTCCTCAAGGAATCCATTTCAAAAATGAAAGAATTGAGGTGTTGCGAGAACATTCAGCCGTGCAATCGCACGCTACTCGGAAAAAATCTCGGCCCCGCAAACAAAGGATCGAACAAAAAGGATAAAGGGAAGGGAAAAACAGTCCTCGTAGCCAACTCTCAACAACAATCGAGTAGCCCTAGACCAGTTGTTTGCCGAAACAACAAGCGGCAACCCCTCCATGAAAAGTTGAAACGTCCTTACCCGTTTCCCCAGGATGAAACAAGGAGGTTGTTCGAAGTGGCAGTGCACAACAGGCTTATCACTCAACCGGAGCCGAAAAACCAACCACAACTGAATGATGTCGACACTCCTACTTACTGCCCTTACCACCAAGTATTGGGCCATCCGATTGAAAACTTCTACATTTTCAAAAACTGGGTTGAAGACCAATACCAGCAGGGCAAATTCGCATTGTCCGAAAACTGGAAGGTGAGCCCGCCACAACCACAATCTCCAAGAAAGATGGATATGACGGGGGCATCATGCTCATTCATAGGGAAAGCCCCATAGACCGAAAAGTCAGTAAACTAGAGATTCGCCTCAAATACGGCGACGACGGACCGAAACGTCCTTAAACTAACGATGGACCACTACGTCCTAAAACTAGTTGCGGACCGAAACGTCCTTAAACTACTACTGCAGCATCTTCAGGCTGACGAGATAAATAAAAAAAAGAAGAATAATATATATATATATATATATATATAAATATAATAATAATAAAAAAATGGTATGTCCATAAGCAAAATGGGCATGGATGAAAACCCGAAAGAGCTCCGTGAGTAAAAACAGCAGGGCTACCGGCGAGTGTTCGTGAAAACCCGAGAGGGCGCGACCTCGTTAGAAAAAAGGATAAAAAGAATAAAAAATAAGTCGGTATGTCCATAAGCAAAACGGGCACGGATGTAAACCCGAAAGGGCTCCGTGAGTAAAAACAGCAGGACTGCCGGCGAGCGTTTAGGAAAACCCGAAAGGGCGCAATCTCGTTAAAAGACACTTGCAGGGTCTTCTCGACCTTATAAGGAGAAACCACCTGCGTGAGATCCTTACGACTCACAAGGGAGCAACACACTTAGGAGTCCTCACGATTCCTAAGGAGAAATTACACTTGCGAGATCCTCACGACTCGTAAGGAGAACTCTCTTATGGGACCCTCACGGCTCATAAGATTTGAAAGTCTTAAGTTACAGGAACCAGAACATGTTCTTAAGCAACCCCCCCCCCACAACCTTCGATATTGCCCTACAAGCGGCTCATACTGACCCTTGTATACAATCCACGGGCGCGAATAAACATTTCCCTAACAAAGTCCCATCCGTGACTAGGGATATGTTCGCACGGTGAACAACCCTTGTAAGCCCTCTTGACTTATAAGGAGAAAACACTCCTGTAAGATCCTTACGACTTATAGGAGAACACGCACTTAGGAATCCTCACGATTCCTAAGGAGAAAACACACGTACGAGATCCTCACGACTTGTAGGGAGAAATACCTTTGTGAGACCCTTACGGCTCATGAAGTCAAAAACCTTAGTCGACAGGATCCTAACCCTGTTCGCTAAGCCACCTTTGTTCGACATCGACAGAGGCAAATGATGATTCTCTCTTGGCAATATCCCAGTTGTAGCGATGCTGATGCCTAAACCGGTATCAAATTCCAAGCCCTTTCATGGCAAATGATGATTCGCTCCTGGCAATATTCCGGTAGTAGCGATGCTGATGCTGAGATTGGCGTCAAGTTCCAAGTTCCACACTCGCGATAAAAAAAATCAGTGAGCCATACATGTATACGAAATAGCCGAAATGATGGGGCAACTTGCGATAAAAATCAGCAAGCAAAAATGTATGCATGCAAAATAGCCGAAATGATGGGGCAACTCGCAATAAAAAGCAGCGAGTAAAAATAAAATAAATAGCCGAAATGATTGGGCACCGCGAAAAATAGCCGAAATGATTGGGCAATCGCGACCTTCGCGATATGAAAGCTGAAATGATAGAGCATCGCGGAAATACAATAATAATAAAAAAATGAATGAAACTTTTGCCCTACAGGTGAGATCACATCGATTCCTGTATACAATCCAGAGGCACAAACAAAGAGGGAACCATACCTTCCCAACAGGCTCCACCAGAAGGCGAAGCCAAGCCTTGACGGTTTATAGACAACCTAGAGACAATCTCAACATTTGTCGCAATATTGTAGACACAATGTCAACAAACGGAGCAGAAGGAAGATCCCTAGCTTCACGGTCTTGACGTCAACAACCGACCTCAGAGTCGCAATAAAACGGAGCTACGGCATAGTCCCTAGTTCCAAATCTTAACGGCAATATCTACGGCCTAAAAATCAACAAAGGCGTTCCTTCGCAGTCCAGCAAGATGCAGATACAATGTCAACAAAAGACCCCATGGTCAGTAAAGCGGAGTGACGGCAGAATCCCAGCTCCACCTCAGCCTTCGTCTCGTTACAGCAGACGTGATGTCAACAACAGTGTCCTTCCTCCAACAAGATTCGGACATGACAAAGCGAACGAAGTGAAGGCCAAATTCCTGGCTTCAAGGTCTTAATGGCCAGTCATATAAAGCCTGAAAGACAACCGGAGATCATCTCACACCAGTGCGGAATGGTCACCACCTCGACGTTCATCTCGACACAGCAGACACAACATCATCAAACAGCGGAGCCACGGCAAAGTCCCTAGTTCCAAACCTCGACGGTTCACCAACAACTTAGAGACAACCGCAACATTCGTCTCAAAATAGAGGACGCAATGTCATAAAACGAAGCAAAGGCCAAATTCCTAGCTTCAGGGTCTTGACGGAAAGTCATATAAAGCTTGAAAGACTATCGGAAGTCATCCCACACCAGCGCGGAGTGGTTATGACTCATCGGGGCTCTCTAAAATGAGCCTAACCTCAAGTAAAAAGCGACATGGAATATCCCTACGCTTGCCCTTTCGACGGTAATATTACCTGGAAGATTACTTGAAGACGTCTTGTCCAGCCCCCGAACGGATCAGAGACACGACAATCGCAAGGCTACTCGAACAGCAAGGTTTCATATCGAGGAATATATCAGCCAACACGATGGTACGACGGCCAGAACCCTAAGTACCACAGACCCTAATGGACTTCTGTCGTAAAGAGCAGAGGTTAACTGTGATGTTAGGACATTCTTGCGAGAAATGCTCGATTCATTTCGACTCGTGAGGCAAAGCCTTAGACAGCGTGGATTTTTTAAAAAAAACCCCGTTTCCTAAGCACTGGGGCCCTGCAAGTTGGTCCAAAACGGACTCTTGCATACTATTCACGGGTCACACTCTCCGAAGTCAAATCTTGATAAGGAGGGAAACAGCCGCTTACGGGTCCTCTTGACTCGTAAGAGGGAAAAATTCTCTTATAGGATCCTTATGACTTATAAGAGAAAACGCACTTAGGAATCCTCACGATTCCTAAGGAGAAAATACACCTACGAGATCCTCTCGATCCGTAGGGAGAAAATTCTTTATGAGACCCTCACGGCTCATAAAATTGAAAAGTCTTAGGCAGCAGATCTGAACCTGCGGCCTAAGTCATCGCTATCTCTTGAAGAAACCAAGATGCTTACGCTATTATCTGTCAACCATGTTTACTAATATAGCATGATGATAATAAGAGAAGGAAGAAAGCACAGAGATGACACAAGACATTGCAAAAAAATGTGTATCTTTATTTATTAATTCAATCAAGTACAAGGTGAATCGTATAAAAGAATAAAGAATGGATACATCTTATTCGAAAAGAAAAAAAAATTTAAAAATATATCATCGATACAAGGGCAGCTACTGGGAAGAAAGCGTCTTAAATAGCCCTATCAATTGTTCGCGCACTTCCTTCCATGCCTTCTTCTGATCGGCTGCCACCGCCATTTCTGCTTCCACTTGAGCCCACTGCTGCAAGAAAGATGAAAGCTGCTCCCCAACCGCCTGCTGAGCTGCTTCGCGGCCTTAGGCATCACGCTCGGCGGCATCGAGCTTCCGCTTCAGTGTTAGCCCATTAGAGATACTTTCCAGAAGGCCCTCGAAGATAGCCTTCACCTGGGCAGCGTTCGCCTCAACCTCAGCACGCAGACGAGCCGTCTCGCTTAAGGTCTCTTGGCATTCCCTCAGCCTTAAAGCCGCTTCTTGTTCCAAATGGCGGAAGTAAGAAGCGCTTTGCTCGATCCATGCTGCTCGTTGAGTGCTTGCAGCTAAGGTCTCGGGGGCATGGCGTATAAACTCCGATTGATGCAGGCGGACCTCGATTTCCCTCCAGTGATTAACCCAAAACTCGACGACGCCTTCATTATGAAAATTTACAAGCGCCGCCAACATCAGGTTAACCTCCGCAGCGAAATCTGCAGCAGATGGGGGAGCGTCTGCGTCAAGCTCTTTGATATATCCGCTCAGCATGCCCAAGCTCATTGCGGCACCCTTTGAAGATGGACGTCTCAGGAAGGGGCCTGCCGGCATTATGACGCGAGACTCAAAGGGCGCCGGAATCGGAATGACAGCTGAAAAAACAAAATACGATCAGATGACGGTTCAAGAAATATGAAAAAGTCATCGATGGGATAGTTTACTATACCAGCTGCAGCAGGCGGCAAGGCCGGGAAGGCCGGTGGCGCGACCGATCTTTCATCTCCTCCTTTGATTTGTAGCACTGCAATCATGACAAGGAAGAGTCAGAAATAATTCCATTACTGAAAAAAGTAAGGCATTAATTGGAAACTATACTCACCAGCGCCACTGGAGGAAGAAGCGAGTTCAGATGGGAAGGAGAAGTGCGGGTGCAACACCCGGTAGAGGTGATCAAAAAGCACTCCTGCAAAGACGCAATAGTACGACATTAGTATATAAATTATGCAGCCGAAAAATAAAACTAATGGGTTGCAAATCCATACCTTCCAGCATCTGCGATGGTATGAGAGAAGGCTGAGAGGTGGCCACCGCCAAGGCAGTAGCTGACGGCGCTCCCTCGAGCAATGGAGCATCAACACTGGCCGCACCTGCGATAAAAACAAAGATACACCTGTCAGGAAGGATTGCAAGATAAAAAAAGGGACAGTAACTCGAAATTTACCTGACGAGCCGCCAGCCGAAACGGAGGCGTCTCCCTCCTCCATCGACATGAGTCCACCTCCCGTGGCCTCATCACCGGACTCGACGGGGGCCGTCGTCGTGCTCGCTAGGCCGGGAGACGGCGGAGGACCGTAGACGGGGAGAGAAATGATTGGAGCATTGCCAGACTCTTGAGAAAGAGCAGCTGGCTTGTCCTAGGGAGTCATGCCCGTCTCGCCCGCTACTCCTTCAGGCTCGGCGGTCGCTGCTGTCTCGTCCGCCGTCGCCATGGGGTCGCCGGTCTCAGGCACTCCATCCGCTACTGCCCCAGGCTCAGTTATAGCAGTCGTCTCATTTGCTGCTACCTCAGGCTCGGCATCGACGACCTTCTCTGGCGCAGTTTCCTCAGCCCCCAGCTCAGGTCCAGCAACCCCGACGACGTCGCCCACCGTCGGCTCGGGTTCAGTCGGTGCCTCTTCCTCTGTCCCCTTAGGTTCGACGGTTTCCGCCTCCCCTTCGGTTGGACTTGGCCCTGCAGGACAAGATATATAAGAACCGACAGGTTTACAATTCTTACAACAAAATCCTGAAAGGCACATTACCTGAGGTGGACTGATCGTTAACCTCACGAGCTGCACGCACCGCCTTTCTGTGAGCGGTAGAAAAGGCGACTGGGGGCTCTTCCGAGGGAGTATCGGCACGAGGAACGGTGCTTGGGCCCGCTCCCACGGACAAAGCGGCTCTGCGTGCCTTCGCCTCGCGCCTCAACCGCTTTCTCTCCTCCCGAGCCGTCAAGACGGACCTCTTCGAAGCTTCCTTCATCGAGGCGTCATCGTCCATGTACAGAGATGCCTCCAAATCCTTCAAGGCATCCTTCACCGACTTTTCGAGTTGAGACTCTTGCGGAAGCTCTGATGAGGCCGGAAGATCAGTGGCTGGCCCGGGAAGAGTCTCTGCGTCACTTTGCAAGACCGGCATTGTGGTTCCTGCGATGAGAAAAAGAAAGGGTTAGATCGACCATAACAAAAGGAGAATAAAGACTTAATGAATCGAGACGTACCAACGCCCAATAAAGCGCGCTTCCTTTCCTCCTCCTGGAAGGTTTTTAGAGAGGCAGCGAAGGCTTCTTCAGTAGTGACACCTGTTAAAAAAAGGGAAAAGCATTAGTCAAAGATAATGATAAAAATGCGATGAAATGACGAAGAGTGCAGCTAATGATTACCTGACTCAGTGAGTTTAGTCAACATCGCTTCGAGCCTGGCTGATCGCTCAGAAGCCGCAATGGCGGCCGCTAGATCGGTGTCTGCGGGATCTACCGAGAAGCCTTCATTGCTGCCATACTCGCTTATGCCTTCGGTAAGAGGGGCCTGAGGCTCTAAGCCGAGGACGGCATCTAGAGTAAGAACGGACTTCTTCTTCCTCTTTTGCGCGCGAGCTCCGGGTGCACCCAAGATCGACTTGCGCTTTGCAGGCACCTTAGGACGGCGGGTCCCGATGTCCTCGCCCACACCGGACTCCGGCGAGACCACATTCATCGTCTCCACTGGAGCACGGGGCGCGGGTGGCACGTCTGCGATAGCACGAGGTAATCCGCATGGAGGACTCAGCACACGCGGTGGTTCGGCTCCAGCATCTTTCAGCGGAGGGACTACGGGGGTCCTTGGCACCAGGGGAGCTTTGCGATCGCTGCCGGGAGGCACACCCTTACGGTCAACCAACAATCGCTTTTCTTCCTTTATAACGGCGTCTGTCGAATGCCGGTACCACGCTGTATATGTATTAAGGATTTGTGGGGCGCAAGCCGGCTCGCTGATGAAATAATGAGAGCCCGTATTCAGACGCATGAAGTGATGCAGCGCGCTCCGCATCCCTTCTTCAGTAGCAGCAGGTTCCAGCAAGAAAGCCTCCAACGGCACCCCTTGATTGTAGCTCAGTTGCTGGGCAAAACGATGCGGGTTATATCTCATGAAAAGCGCCGCATCATTTTGCCTAAACACCAGGAAACCCGGTCTGATGGAATATAGATGGAGGGTCTCCCGGGCTGTCAGAACTGAGGCCCCATCTTTGAAAATGTCTTGTAATGGCCGCACTGTGGTGGTAGACGCATTTCCAATGGTCAGCACTTTGTTAGTGAAAGACATCCCGTCTCCAACTGTGTGGGGACGAAGGAGCAAACCTCTGGCATTCCGTGGCGACGGAGTCACAATTGAGGCGTCGATCAATCGCATGATTCGAGGGAAGCTGCACCTGTCATAGAACGAAGGCCTTTTGTGCATACCGAAGACGCCCAGTGTATGTAGCTCAAGCCATGATATGAAGTAATGCATCGGGAAGATCACGTGCAGTACTCCAGGTTCATTAGCATCCACCGCTTGACTAAGGCCGTGATACAGGTGTGCCAAGCCGGCGATCCCGACGGCCACTTTTACCCCAATGGTCATCCGGTGAGCTGGGAAAAAGACAGAGGGCCTCATACGGCGAGAATGCATCTGGAGCGCAAACCAACTCAGCCATAGCCCAAGAAATCCTAAGAAGAACGCTTCCTCGTCCATCCCAGGTGCTGCAACCTCCGCAAAAGAGACAACCGGGGAGTTAGGAAGGAGAAAACCCTTTTGATCTACCCCCTTCGCTGGCAGGTTGTCCAAACCTAAACCGAAAGGGTCATCAAGCATGGCGAACTTAGCAGCTTCCGCCGAGAGGACGTTTGGGTGAAGGAATCGAGCGATGAAATCCTCGAAACTGATCCCGCGGCTCCCAGATTCGATAAAAAGGGCCCCGTAAATGTTCAACACTTTGATCAAACTTGGAAACTGATGTTGAACAGCATTCTCCGGAGTGAGGCCCATTATTGCTGGCTTAGCACCGAAGACATATTCTTCTGTAGGAAGCGGCTCCTCATAGTGCTCCCCTATGACCGGTAAGCCGGAAACTTCTGTGAACTCCTCTAAAGAAATCGACACTTCTCGGTCCAGTGCGAGGAAAGTGTGAGTAGGGATGTTCCACTGCTCCAAAAAGGCCTTAACCCACCAGGTGGGAAGCGTGGGATATTAGAAGAGGGAAACATAAACAGCGGTGTACAACCCAAGCCTCATCAACTGCGACTTCTTCGCTGACAAAATGTAGCGAGCCCATGGCAGATAACCGATCGGATGACGGGGGATCAGACCTATATTATATGATTGCCCCCAGGGTTGCGCCTCGCCTTGACAAATACTGCGTCCCAAGATATCCAAAACCATAGGAGGCTGAACCGGAATTGCATCTATAGCAGGATAAAGAAGGCCCTTTGAAGTCCAATCGACCATCTCCACGGCATACTTCACCGTGGGTTGGTTGGCATAATGGATCGCCATGATAGGCTCTGATGGTACTGCGCATGAAAAGCTCTATCGACCCATGATAATTTGATTGTACCATGACCCCCAAAGGTGAAGATTCTTATATTCCGGATTGTAGTCTCTGATCAAAGCTAGGACCTCCCGGTCTACGGGTGCTCCAGGGAGTCCTCCCTCCGAACGAACGAATGGGAATGAGGTATCGAAAAACATGTTTCCTGCAAAAAGAAAGAGGACAAAAGTCAACCGTCAGTGTTATAATTTTTGACGCTTGGAACTTTAAAAGTGGTACCACACTGCAATGCAGTGGGTAGGGGACCAAAGGGGGACCCACAAAATCTGGATGACAGTGCATCAGTTAATAAGACAGCCCCATCATTGGATGAGACTGTCAATTAATGCGGAGATCCCCAAAAGAAAATTCTCATTAATGAGAAATCCCTAGAGACAAGGAGCAAATCTCCTCTTTCAGATCAAAGCTCTGTCATAGAGTGACATTTGTCAAACTCTGGTCTCAAGGGAATAAAATTCCCTAAAAGAGCCTAGCTCTGTAATAATGATGGAAAAATCCATTAAAAGAAAAATTTAACACCTAAAAATTAAAAAAAAATTCTGGGATCTTAAAGATCCATGAAAACTCTTAAGAGTTCTTCATTTTTAGATCAAAAAGATCTACATTTGGACCATGAGCAAAGCTCTGTTCATGGGTTAAAAAACCCTGAAACAAGATCTCTATGGATCTATGGATTCTTGAGAGCAAGGCTCTGTTGGTGAAACCCCAAAGGGGTTTTCTTTAGATCAGAAGATCTATGAGAGCAAGGCTCTGTTGGTTAAGATTAATTAAAATTAATTTAATTTAAGATTAATTTTACCTAAAGTTTTTCTAAAAGTTCTAACTTTGGAAATGAGAGAAAGGCTCTGGAGTTCTTGAAGACAAGAGCAAGGCTCTGAAAATCAAAATTCTTAAAAGATCGTAATCATCTACTGAGGACCAAGGGTCCTATTTATAGACGCTTGCGCCCCTTCAACTCCCTAGTTGATCCTACGGCAGGGATCTTGCCACCGCTGCACTCACGTGTGCGCCACGTGAGCGCAACGGTGGGGGGGCATTTGTTTCCCCCAATCAGAGCAAAGATCTGTTCGAATTTCAAAATTTCAAAAATTGAAGCAACGCTTCAAATTCCTTACGCTGCGCGCAACGCGCCACGTGTCAAAAGCTGATACGCCAGCGCAGCGCCCAAGGCAGCGCACCCAATCAGAGCAAGGCTCTACTTAAAGTAAAAAAACAAAAAAAGCAACGCTTCAGATGATTTGCGCTCAGCGCAGTTGCGCTGCGCGACACGTGTCAAGCGTAGGTGCATTTGCGCCAAACAGAATTAAAATTCCAGTAATATCTTTCCGATCTTGTTAAAACAAGAAGATTGTCTTCTGTAAAACAGAAGCCCTTGGATCAAAGATCCAACGGTAGGGAAAAATCCCTAAATCACTCAGAGAATGATCTCTTTAACTAATTTAACAAACTAATTGGCACTATATAAAGACCTCTAGACCCCAAGTCTAAAACAGACAGAAACACAGAAAAAACAGAGAAAAAGATAGAGAACTCCTCTAAAATTTTGAAAAGAGCTCAGAAAAAAAAAGGTAAAAACCTTTGAATAAAGAAGAATTTCTTCTAAAGAAAAAGATCAATGATCTAAGAACAAGATCAAAGATCTTCAATAAAAAAATATTTAAAATATATAATAATAAAAAAGGCATTGCCTTTTGATGAACCACTGGTTCTGGAATCTTAAAAGATTCTTTTCTTGAATCCAAAAATTGGATCAAGATATAAAACAGTGCCTTGCACTTTTGAATTTGCACTGTTGCGCTCCTTGGATTGGCGCAAGCCACCAGGGAGCGCCACGTGTCAGCTCCAGAACAACTTGCGCTATGCGCTTTTAAAATAGAGCATTGCTCTATGAAATTGGCGCAACTCACCAAAGCGCGCCACGTGTCAGCAGCGCAACAGCGCAGCGCACTGGCACAGCGCACTGCGCTAACTGCGCTTGCGCTCACCAGAGCATGACACATGTCATCTCCACATGCGCTTGCGCTGACTAATTGGCGCAGAGCGCCTGACAAGCCACGTGGCACTCTGTCATTTTAATCAATGCTCTGCATTATTTAAAGAAGGCCCGAGCCCAATTAAAAAAGGCCTAACATGCCTAATAAAATGCAATGCATTATTTTAAAAAGGGCAGAGCCCAAACAAAGGTCTGTCAGACCAAAACAGATGCTGTGCATCATTTAAAAAAGGGCAGAACCCAAATAAAGGTCCAACAGAGATCAAGATTAATGCTATGCATTATTAAACAAAGGGCAAAGCCCAAGCCAAGGCCTAACAGGCCAACCACAAATAAAAATGTTGAACATTCTCAACTGGACTTAGCCCAATTCTGGCCGTAAGTCTTCAAATTAAATTGACTGAGCACGACTACTCCCTTAAATCAATTTACATCCGGTTCAAGGGTACATCTCTGAACTCCTCTGACATTTGTCGTTGTAATCCTTCAACGTCGTCAGAGAGGTGACGGGTCCCGACAACCACTCATTACTTCCGGACTCAAGCGTCCTTAAACCCCCGGACTCAAGCGTCCTTAAACCAATGGACCACTATGTCCCTAAACTGGAACATGGACCACTATGTCCCTAAACTGGAACAATAGAGCTCCCAAATGCTTTTTTGTCGGATCTAAACGATCCCGTTTAAGTTGATCTTAGTCTCAAATATGGCTAACGTATCCTTAAACATTCAAACAGACTTTAGTCCCAAATTGGACTATAAGACCCCCAATCAACTTTGGTTCAAGGGTACATCTCTGAACTCCTCTGACACCTGTCGTTGTAATCCTTCAACGTCGTCAGAGAGGTGACGGGTCCCGACGGCCATATATTAAATGGACCCCCATGTCCCTAAACTGGCAATGAACCACTACGTCCCTAAACTGGAACAATAGAGCCTCCAAATGCTCTTTTGTCGGATCTAAACGATCCCGTTAAGTTGATCTTAGTCTCAAACTGGACTAACGTATCCTTAACAAATGTTTGAGTCGATCTTGGCCTCAAATATGGCTAACGTATCCTCAAAGCAAAATCCCAAACCCAAATCTAAGAAAATACGGATTTGGACTAATCCACGTCCTACGGGCGACGACATAAATTAGTTTCCGTATACAATCCACCGGCAACCACAAACAAAACAAAGACACACGACACGAAGTGAAATTCTGGAGAAGGAGAAAGTTGTTACCGCGATGTGGTAGCGTAATTAACTGCAGGGGCTTGCGCCTGCTGGGAAGAGCGTCCCCACAATGAAAAAACCCTCAAGCGAGGGGGAATCTGACGAAGTCTGCTACATCGGCCCTATCCGTCTAAACCTCCGATACACGGTGCCATAAATAAACTTGGCATCTTCGGAGAGGTGGACGGATAAAACAAAATAGCATCTGCCCCGAATCTCAGGCAAGACGAACCTACGCGGTCGCGTCGCTGTATTCGGAGGGGAACAATATTCTAAGATAGGTATTGCTCATTTCGGGAGATGGCATTCTCCGCGAACTTGACATAAAGAGAGACATAGAAAGAAAGATCAGGGCGGATCCACTCACTAAGGCTATTCCTCGAACGCATTAGTTTCGCAAACGTGTTTTGTGAGACGGATTAGTAGAGGAGTTGGGTGTTCGGTATCACACGGGCTGTGAGTATGCGACATCGCAATAATTAGCCTTGAGTGCAAGTGGGAGATTGTTGGATATAGTGCCCTCAGAGTCAATTATTGGATCACAGGCACGTGATTGCAATGATTGAGGGAGGACCTATGCCGGTAGGACAGTCTTACTCAAGATGATAGTATGCTATCTGGTTTATCTTTATCATCATGTACTGCTTTAGGTGACCTTACAGGTCACTATTGCGCGCTGATAGAGCCCTTAGAATTCTTGCTTGACGGCCAGCAGTATGATGGCGATCATATACGTGGGAGCTGGGGTCTATAAGCACATCCTTAAATGGTCCCTAGTCGTGGGAGTTTTCGAGACAGGGCATCGATACTCCAAAGTAGACTAGTGTATACAGTCGAGACCCCGACGAGGGGCGGTGGCCGGTCTCACAAGCCACTGGTGTCAGTTGGTTCACCTAAGATGTATACAGGTGCTCATTGGGTTATGAGTACACCGGACAGGACTCGCCAGGAACATGCTCGTTGGTTTTATACCTGATGTCAGATAGCAGTTCACTGGTGACATGTGTACAGGTTAGTTCATCGACCTGAGATCGTCATTTGTCTCGTGTGAGTTCCCACTGTACTTTGATTACTACCCTACCACGGCTCAAAGGAGTCGTGCAAACAGGTTTTAGTTGGGTACAGTCCCGAGCCACATGGAGGCAGTGAGCGGATCTGCAGGGATTCGTCTCTCCCGGTATTGGGGGTGAGGTCGCGCTGTGTCTAGGAGAGCCATTACACAAAGTTCTTGGCCAAGGCAGGAGATTTACTGGTAGGTATTCCAGTGGTATCTGACGGTGTTCTGGGCTACACTCCGACACGACTTGTACCGCTTTTGGGGGTCTGACTTTTACCAACCCCCTAGGCCCGCCATGCGATGCTCATAGATGAACGGACCGTACTGTACGGATATTGTCACTGATAGGCTCAGTAGGGTGTCAGGATGATTTCGCTCATCGACCTCCCTTTTGGTCAATACCTGGTAGCCCGTTACGTATGGCTAATACCTCTAACGTGCTAGTGGTTAAATCCACAGCCAAAGTATTGACGAGTCTTTAGAGTCCCCCACAGACAATTTCTCAAGTTTCGGGCGAAACGCTCTAGAGGCCGTATAGATATATGGCAGGGTTTGAATGTACGCACGCACTTGTGCAAGTGTTATGGTTCAGACGGATAATACTAGTGGGCTTTGGTTTAAGCCGGATCCTAGTATTATACAGTGTAGATTTTGTCTCATTGCATTTGTATTCGGTCGGAATACAAATGCGGGTATGTATATATAGTCGCGGGGTTTTCCTATAATTTATTAGGGGATCGTTTTTTTGAAGTTGCCAGTTTGCATTCCGTTTCGGCCATTTTCCTTTCTTTCTTTCCTTGGCTGAATTTTCCATGGAGGGGCTTATTTGCAAATGTGGAAATTAGCAAAGTGGAGGGTGTTTTTTGTAAGTGGTTGCTTCATGATGTTTCTAGATTGAGATTGACTCCATTTGCATCATTACTTGCTTTATGTGAATGGATTGATTAGGATAAGACTTTGTGGTGATCATGATTCCTCATCATCAACACCTTTTTCCTTATGCTCACCCCACCTTGTTTGTGTTCACCTCCCTCTCTTCTCTTATGCTTGGCCGGCCACACATTTTGGTGGGGGCTGTCCAAATTTTTGGGGTGGGATTTGGATCTCATTTGATTGCACAAAATGATATAGCTCCATTTCAAAGCTCATCTCCTTCACCTCCACTCCAAAAATGGCAACTTCATTAACCGTTGAGACATAGCGTTCTACACTCGGTCTACTGCAATCTTGGACACGTCGGCTTGCCAACTTCGTGTCTGAGTTGCCTCGGTTCAGAGGTGGGAGCCCGTAAAAAGACTCGGTGATGTGGTGCCCTTTCCGACGAGGAGATCGAGACCGGAGATGCCGCGGGGAGATCGGGATGATGGCCGAAGACCGAAGGACACTGATCGCTCGGTATAGCTCTTTACCCTTTCTCTAGTTAGCTAGTAGTAGGTTAATGGTCCGATCCGGGTTTATAGTCCGCGGTAGCGCCAGTTTCTAGTTTTAGAAAAGATTTTGTTTCCGCATTTTGGCCTCGGACAGACGGCCGGGGCGCTACCGTGGGCTTACAGTTTGTTCTAGATCTAATTTGATATACAGATGTAGATTTTATGAAGAAGAGGCTTGTAGGGTTCATAGAATTTGTTAGTAATGGATGATTAATTAAAGATGGCTTCTTTTATCTTTTAATAGATTTAAAACTAGATTGATAGTGATGAGTGAAGATTAGGAATTTTGGAGAGAATAGGGTCCCCACTCTGAGAATAGGGTTCCCACTCTTAACCCTTATCTTTTCATTGACCTCTATTCATGTCTAGACTTTACTAAAACAATTGTTAATCTAATCTCAAACCGCGGTCGAGACTATCAATAAATTGATAGTGCGTCCGATTAGGATGTTAACAATTATTTTGCTAAAGTTTATAAACTTTAAAAGATGTAAAATAAGTTATGAGATTTTATCATCCATTGATCTACCCTAATTCTATGAACCCTATCAAGCTAGGAATTACTCACGCATGGTGGGAGATGAAAGGATTAAGAATGAAATCATAATGTAAATGCAGAATGTAATACGGAAAGTAAATGCAGAAAGTAAAATGCAAAGAACTAAACTAAAGATCTACCTTTTTATTAATCAACTATTATTTACAAATACGTCGAATTTAGAGTACAAGAACCCCAGTTTATGCTCCCAATCTATATTCTTGTTGGAAGTAGATGAACAATTGATGACCAACCTGGATGCATGGATCGTCTTGGATCTCTTGATCTCTTCGGTTTGATGATTTTTCGTATGAAGCTCTCGGTCCTTTAAATAGTCCTAGAATCAGAAATCCTAGTTTCCATGTATGATGATTTGTTGTTACGATCCTATCACCAAAATTTCCCATCCAACGGCCTTAATCATGCCGCGGATCCGCCACAAATACATGCGTTTGGCCGCTAAACCGCGGCGGTTTAGTGAGATCGTGACTTGAAAATTCTTATGGGCACTTCTGTTGATATGGGTAGATCTCTTTGATATCTGGATTTTTAAAATATCATTCTGAGCCTCTGCCATTTATGATTTGCTTTGATTTATCGGCAGATTTGGTTCCGACATCTCGGATCTCCTGATCTCCACATATTAGCTCATATCTGCACAATATCTCAATTCATAGTATTAGTAATATTTGTTATTATTTTGAGATATTATCCTAACCATTTTATATAATACAATATTTTAAGAATATTGATTAGGGATATTTGATATGATATGCATATTTTAATTACTAATATTTTATATAAATATTTTATGCATATATTTTCCTTCATAATGTTAATTATAATATAGAAACATATGATAAAGAATATTTTACCGATAAACCCTTATATGTTCCATATTTATAATGAATACATTTAAGTACTTAACAAAAGTAAGAAAAATGTTCCATCAAATATGCAATATTTTTGACTGAACAATTGGTTAGGACAGTCACATGATTTTGTTGATTATTCGTTAAGGATCATGCGGGTGGGTCTAATGAAATCTTGGATAACGACGGGTTGAACTTGATTAGGAGCTTTTGATTTGTTGATTATTCATCAAGGTCACTTGGGTCCTAAGGGCAAAAACCACATCGGGAGTTTCAAATATAAAGGAAACTTGCAGGTTTAGCATACCTTCTGAAGTGTGGTGACTATAGTGGATTCCATCTAGGTCATCACACAATGATAGATCGATCCTGATCCTACTGATGAGTAGAATTACTCTTGGGAGATTTTTTCCCTTAACAATCAATACTATAAACCAAGTAGGTGTCTAGAACGGTGTTAGCGGGGCTACGCCTCCAGGGAAAAGAGGTATGTAATTAAGGAACTTTGCGAAAGCGTTGGAAAACCTCCCTCGAAATATCAACACTAGCCTGGCCGAAAGTTTAAGTAAGTATTGTGACGTGCGATTAATCCTGACTAGTTCTTTTTTTAAGGTTTGAAGAAGAATTCGAGAAAACAGTGGGAGCCATCCTAATTAGATAAACTTATAACCATCTAATCTTGCAAGAGCACATGCTGAGTGTTTATTTTCTCTCTCTCTCCATTTAGCAACCATTTCATGCCCTAATTAAGATAATAAAATGTATCGCTTGACCGATCCGAATTCTTATTCGGAGCTGGGGAACGTCGGTTTAGCTCTAACTTATGACAGTAGTCATGAGCATGAGCAGAGGAAAGAGGATTACATGAATTCCTTGGTAACCCCAATGAAGAAGAAGCATACTATTGCGTCTCCTTAAGGTGTTCTTGTTATTGAGAACTGTTTTTCGGTCAGTCCTACCTCCTGGGTACTAGATACCGGATCAGGATCTCATATCTGTAATTTATTACAGGGACTGAGAAAAAGTAGGATAGTTAGACCTGGTGATATGTCCCTCAGAGTAGAGAACGGAGCACAAGTTGATGCTGCAGCCGTCGGTGAATATCACATAGTGTTGCCAAATGGAAATACTATGATTTTGAATAATTGCTACTATGTATCTTCCATGGTTTGCAACATAATATCAGTTTCTTTACTTGATAAAGATGGATATAACTTTGTTCTTGATTGAAATATCATGAACATTTACATAATAAGGTATTGGTCGCAGAAGGTACACTGTTTAATGGTATCTATGTTCTAAACCAAAACACAGTTTTCAATATACAAAACACACGCAAGAGGAAGAGTTCAGAAGAGAACGAATCCTACTTGTGGCATTGTAGACTTGATCATATCGAAGAGAAAAGACTGAGTAAATTTCATAAGGATGGATATTTGAATACGTTCGAATTTTCATCTTATGAAACTTGTCAGTCTTGTCTCAAGGGAAAGATGACCAAATCTCCGTTCACCGGACACGAAGAAAGAGTAGCAGAACTCTTAGGACTCATACACAGTGATGTATGTGGTCCGATGTCTATACATATAAGGAGTGGGTTCTCGTACTTCATCACATTCACTGACGATCTCTCTAGATTCGGATACGTGTATCTTATGAAACATATATCTGAAGCTTTTGAGAAATTCAAAGAATACAGAAACGAAGTAGAGAACCAGACTAGCAAAAGTATCAAGATCCTCCGATCTGATAGAGGAGAGGAGTATTTAATCACGGAATTCCTAGAATACCTAAAAGAGAATGGAATTCTCTCTCAGCTTACTCCTCCATATACACTACAGCACAACGGTGTATCGAAGTGGAGGAACCATGCCCTTTTGGATATTGTTCGCTACATGATGAGTAGTGCTGAGTTGCCTCTTTCATTCTGGGGACATGCACTGCTAACAACGGCATACCTTTTGAACCAGGTTCCTTCCAAATCAGTGCCTAAGACTCTATATGAAATATGGAGTGGTAAGAGACCATGTCTTAAATTCATTAAGATGTGAGGTTGTCCGGCATATATTAAAAACAGAAACCAGAAAAACTAGAGACACGATCAGTTCTATGTAAATTTATGGGATATCCTAAGGATTCACTAGGATATCTGTTCTACCACACTGAGAAACAGAATGTGTTTGTATCTCGCCACGCCACCTTTTTAGAAAGGGAACTTCTTGCAAAAGAAGTTAGTGGGAGTACGGTAGAACTGGAAGAAACTTCTGAACCACGAAATGCAACTGATGATTTGGTGGAACTGCTAGATTCAGTAATCCCAGACGAATCTCAGCCACTCCGCGGATCAAGTAGAATTTCTCATCCGCCCGCGAGATACCACGGTTTTCTCATAGACGGGGATCGAGAGGATTGCATCTTGGAAGAAGATGATCCCACTAGTTTCAGGCAGGCCATTATCAGTAGGGACTCTGATAAGTGACTGGATGCTATGCGATCCGAAATGGAGTCAATGTACACAAATAAAGTGTGGACCTTGGAAATTGCTCCACCTGGGGTAAAACCCGTTGGATGCAAATGGATCTACAAAAGGAAGTTTGGTGTAGATGGGCAGGTGGAAACCTATAAGGCTAGACTTGTTGCAAAAAAATTTCGTCAAAGACAAGGTGTGGACTATGAAGAAACCTTTTCTCCAGTAGCTATGCTTAAATCCATGACTATGAAATCTGGCAGTTGGACGTAAAAACAGCTTTTCTAAACGGAAGTTTGAAAGAGTGGGTTTATATGGATCAGCCGGAAGGTTTTGTAGACAGTGGGAGCAGCGGGAGGTGTGCAAGTTGCTTAAATCCATTTATGGATTAAAGCAGGTATCGCGGAGCTGGAACATCTGTTTTGATGAAACGGTCAAGGAATTTGACTTCATCAAGAACGAAGATGAGCCTTGCATATATAAGAAAATTATAGGACGAACTGTCATATTCCTGGTCTTGTACGTGGACGACATTCTTTTGATAAGAAATGATATTCCTATGCTATAATCGGTCAAGCTGTTCTTATCACAAAGGTTCTCCATGAAGGACCTCGGTGATGCCTCATACATTCTAGAGATCAAGATCTACAGAGATAGATCCAATAGATTATTAGGACTTTCGCAGTCCAGGAAGATAGAGACCGTACTAAAGAGATTTAGTATGGAAGATTCCAAGCATGGTAATATACCCGCATTGCACGGAATCACCCTCTCCAAAGAGATGTCTCCCAAGACTGATGAGGAAAGGGTTCGCATGAGCACTATAGCCTACGCTTCGGCGGTAGGATCTATAATGTATGCGATGCTATGTACCAGACCAGATGTAGCTTACGTGCTTAGCGTGGTGAGCTGGTATCAGTCGAACCCAAGTGAGAACTACTGGATAGCTGTGAAGAACATTCTCAAGTACCTGAGAAGGACTAAGGAGATGTTCTTGGTTTACGGTAACGGAGACCTTAAGGTCGAGTCCTTTACCGGTTCAAGCTTCCAGAGTGACAAGGATGACAGCAATTCTGTCTCGAGTTTTGTGTTTACCCTCAATGGAGGGAAAGTGTGTTGGAAAAGCTCCAAAAAGGACACCGTCGCAAACTCGACGATGAAGGCTGAATACATTGCTGTGAACGATGCCGCAAAAGAAGCGGTATGGATGAAGAAGTTCATTACTGAACTTCAGGTAGTTTCGCCCATTCTTGATCCAATACCTCTGTATTGTGATAATAGTGGGGCTATAGCTTTAGCGAAGGAACCACGGTCCCATCAGAAATCCATACACATCTTGAGGCGGTATCACCTGATCAGGGAGATCATTGATCACCAGGTGATCGAGGTGCGGAGAGTGGACACAAAAGACAATACTGCGGATGCATTCACAAAGGCCCTCCCTCAAGCGTAGTTCGAGCAACTTTTTGAGATGTTGGGTATACAATACGCCAACAGCTGGCCTTAGAGCAGACGTTTGGTACTCGGTACGCCAATATATTGCCTTAGTGCCAGTAAGAGATTGTTGGATATGTATGCCCTAGAGGCCATTATTGTATATGTATACATGTGGATGCTAGGGATATGTATGTATAGGACAATCTTGCTCAGTTATATAGTATATTAAGTTGTCTTTATCATGATATGTGTATTTCTTTCTTATGATACTTTATGTTGCTTGCACATATTGATAAAGACTTGATACTGTAGTATAGTATTATGGTTTGACTTTATCTTAACATGTGCATATGTTATACTCGTTATTACATATCGCAGTTACATGTTGATAAAGCACGTAGGATCTTGCTTGACTAACAGCGTTATGATGGCGATCATACTTGTGAGAACTGGATAGTCCATAAGAACATCCTTAAAAAGTCCCTGGTCATGTGAGTATTGAGACTGGGCATCGATATTCCAGAGTAGACTGGTGTATACGTTTCTAGACCCGAACGAGGGGGATGGTTAGTCCCGCAGCCATTGGTTTGATGCGCCTAAGATCGTATACAGGTGCTTACTGGGTGTGAGCACACTGGACGGACTCGCCGAGAACCTCTAGATGGTATTATACCTATCGTCAGATAGAGGTTCTCAGGTGACATGAGTACAGGTTAGTCTTAGGGTCTGAGATCGTCATTTTTCTCATGTAAGTTCCCACTGTGCTTTGATCACTACCCTACCACGACTTTACTGAGTCGTGAAAACAGGTTTTGGTTGGGTGCAGTCCCGAGCCACATGAAGGCAGTGAGTGATTATCAGGGATTTGTCTCTCTCAGTATTGGAAGTCGATATCACAATGTGTTCGATTGTCCATGACCATAAGACCTTGGCCAAGGCAGTTGGGATTTATTGATAGGTTGATCAGTAGTTTCCCGGATTGGTCCTGAGCCGCATCTGCATGAATTATCGGGTTATTAGAGTCTGACGTTTACCACCCCCTAGATCTGGTATGCGATACTCGTAGACAAAGAGACCGGACTGTACGGAGATTGTCACAGATAGGCTCAGTAGGGATCCGGATGAGTTTGCTCGTCGGCCTTGCTTTTCGATAGGTACCCGGGTAGCCATTACGTACAGCTAGTACCGCTGACGTGCTTGTGGTTATGGATTTATCCAGTAACTCACTGCCGGTGTACTGTCAAGTCTTAAGAGTCCCACACAGAGGGTTTCCCTGCTTCGGGTGAAACGATGTAGATACCTTATGATTTTACGGTAAGGTTCGATCATATACATGTACCAGCTACATGGATCATGATTCGAACGGATAGTACTAGTGGGCTTTGGTTTAAGCCGGATTCTAGTATTATATTGTTGGATTATTTTTGTCTCTTTGTATTCGTATTTTTCGGAATACGGATACGGGTATGTATATACGGTGAGGGTATTCTTGTAATTATACAAGGTTGCTTCTAGAAGAAGATGCATCATTTCTTGTTTAACCATTTTTCTTAAATGGTTAATGAGGTGGAGATATGAAGTGTTGATTATGCATTAAATGAAGCATGGCTACTTGGTGACTCATGGGTTGACTCACTTAGTGACTCATGGTTTACTATTGAAGTATGCTTGATTCATTGTTGTGAATTATTGGCATGCTTCATTTTACTTAGCCATTCTTCATTTTAATGATCATCACTACACTTTCATGACCTTAAGCTTACTTCTTCTTTCTCAACCCTAAATGTCTCATGTGTTGAGAAACCTATGGTATATTGAAACAAATCAATCCATCATCACTCTCTACATCCTCTAGGCTACTTAGATTAGCATACTAAGTACCCTGGTTATCTCAGTTTAGAGGTAGGAGCTCAAAATACACACTCTCGGGTGGATCATCTTTGATGTGAGGAGGCCGACAATCAAGCGTGATCCGTACACTCTTCGAGGAGTTAAAGGAAAGGAGTGAAGACCCGAAGGACTTGAACCTTTAGGTATAAACTTCTATCATAGTAGATTGAACTCCTTTGCTCTTCGAGGAGCTAAAGGAGCCAGTTTTAATCGTAGAAAAAATTTTGTTCCGCAAACGGCCATGGATTATGGCCGGGGCGTTAGTGTAACCCAACAGGTTCAACTGACGATAATCAATACACAATCTCACGTTGTCGTCCTTCTTCTTAACGAACAAGACAGAAGCTCCCTATGGTGATATACTCGGACGAACAAGTCCTCTGTCAAGCAACTCCTGCAACTGATTCTTGAGCTTCTTGAGCTCCGTTAGGACCATCCGACAGGACGGTATATAAATAAGCCCTGCGCCGAGGATCAGGTCAATGCAGAACTCAATATCGCGCTCTGGCAGCAATCCTGGTAGCTCATCCATGAACACATCGGGAAACTCTCGCATGATCGGAACCTAGTCCAATGGGACCTCTACAGCTCCAATATCTCGAATAAACACAAAGAACCCATCCCTTCCTTCAAAGCAGACTAGCATGTAGTGCAGAAACCAAATTGGCAGGAGCGGCACCGCGATACCCCTGCACAACCAAAACTGGCTCACCAGGAAACAAAATCTGACCATCTTTCTGCGGCAATCAACGTACACGTGATAAGCGACTAGCCAATCCATGCCAAGAAGGATGTTGAAATCTAACATATCAAGAAGAATCAGATCGACCAACGAATCTCTATCACTAATTCGCACAGAGCATGACCTGAATACGTGTCGTTCTATGAAAGACTCTCCCACTGGACTAACCACAACTAACAGTAGGTCTAACAACGACGAATCTCTACCCAGTGTCAGTGCAATGTGTGAAGATACATACGAGTGCGTAGAACCGGGATCGAACAAAATATGCGCTTCAAAGAAACATACTGAAAGAGTACTTATAACTACTGCATTGGATGCCTGGGCATCCTGGGGAGTCAAGGAGAAAACCCTAGCCTGACCCCTACCTCCTCCCTGGGGTCCTCTGCCTCTGCCCCTATGTCTCCTCTATGCACGACCACTAATACCATGGCCTCTAGGAGCAAAAGTCTGACCTTAGATATCCGCCGCGCTCCAATATCACCTTCGGTATCGACCATCCTCGTTAGGCTCCCCGTACCTCCCTACAGTCATTCTGCCCCTTGGAGTCATACCGGGTCCACCATATATCCGTTATCGGTTAACCCCTATCTCAATTCAAATATCCCATCATGAAAACCAAAACTCATGGCGGGCACCAAATCATCATATCACGAGAAAACGCACTTTTGAAACCATTATCTTTTTGAAAAAGATACTCACGGTTTCTCAAATCCTTAGAAATATCAGATTTAGGATACCAATCAGAGAATGATTCGTTCATACAAAATTTGGCAACTATAACATGTATTTATACGAACTATAGGATTCGAATAATGGAATATGGTAATTAGCAACTAATACTATCTTGAACATGGTAATACAGTTTAAACATAGCGATTCTACGTGTCATGGCAGTACTAATGATGTGTAGTGTAGCATGTGAATATATGAATTGTGCAACATGGAATCATTAGTATTTTGCTTGTGTTCTATTCAGTGTATCTATTTTAGCAAGTATATCTGTACACTATGGATGTCATGGTACTCAATGTAATGTATATGTCGTGGAAATGTGATAAAGTATATATAAAAGTATTTAAAAACTAATTTTGATTTTTATAAAACTTCTGGTAGTCGGGGGTGCTATACACCATCCGCCCGAGTTCCCACTTATAAATGTCCCCTTACTCACTTTATATCAATACGTGTTATACGAAGCTCGCAAATGCCTTCCCCTTCTTTGCTATGTTGGACGTCTCCACGACCGATCATATACATTTAACTAAGCGCATAAATAAGAATCGAAATGCAAATGTTGTTAGAACATATGATCGACATATTTTAACACGTGTTATCAATATAAAACTGTCTCCCGGCAATAACGAAGTTCAAAACTTAAGCTTTTAAAACGTAAAACTTTAAACTTTCATAGGATATGGGTTCCAGATTTTCATACAAGTAATCTGAGACAAAATTAAGTATACCATAGTCTAATTTAGGATGTTTAGGAGCTACTGTAAAACCTCCAGACCCCAACTCAAAATCCAAACCGCAAATTACGGTTAAATCAATTGAATTTGCGGCCATGGTGGGTCCAGATGGGTACAGGCTTAGGATGTAGTCTCTAGTTGTGCTCACTATCTCAGAAAAATCTTAGAATATTTTTCAGAGTTCATTAGTTATAGCAGATACCAATAGAGAACTGCAAACACTAAAAACTTAATTCAAAACTTAAAAACTAAGTTTACAAGTACTAAAACACTTCTATTTTTCCAAAACTAGAAGAAATTATTCATAAACCACACAAACTAAGCAAGATAAGAACACAAAAAGAATAAAAATTGAATTTTTTTTACCTCCTTTAAGAATATTGAGAGGGATTCAAGCTTGAGTGGTATCAATATGAAGATTTTTGAAGAGGCAATAACCTAACTTGGTGTCATGATCATTCTATAAAAAGAAACCATCAAGAAACATGATGCTTGGGACGGAAACATGAAGCTAGATTAGAGGGCGTGTGAAGAAGAGCTTAAAAAGATCCTAAGTGGTTGTGAAGAAAGAAATAAAGAAAGAGAGGATAACCATGATATATAAGATATTGCTAGATATTTGTATGGTGAGATGTGGTGCGCGTGGGGTATAACTTAACATATTCCCTCATCTCATTTTCCAAAATAACGAGATTTAACCAACTCAAATGAAAACAACATGATCTTCCATGACACATGAAAATAATAGATTTTAAAAAATTTAAATGTTGTCTCAATTTTAAAAATTTATTTTATTATTAAATTAATGCTAAAATAAATACTTTTAATTCTTTTATGAAATGTTACAGAATTAAAACTAAAATAATAGAAGAGGGGACTTACTATAAAGGGACGATTTAGGATCGTTTCTTATTAGGTGAAAAATACCTCGATTAGATCGAGACGAGGGGATGGGTCTTTTTCTCCCTTCGTTCGATTCTCTCATCATTGGGCTTTTAATCGGAGATGATAAAAAAAAGGCAGAGAAGAAGAATTTTGGACTTACAGTGTTTTTTTTAATATACGGCACAAAGAAAGAAAAGGTTTCTAGTTGTTTAAAAGATCTAGAATTTCTTTAAATTTCAAATCGTGAATGAATATATCAAATCGCAATATCAGATATTGGAAATAAAATCTGAATAAGAATAATGAGATTTGACAACCATCTCGATATTTTCTTAAAAAAAGCAAAAAAAAATAAGACTAAAATATTTGGCTTGTTTATTAAAAAATATTAAACTTGGAGGTGTAGCGTTTTTTGAAGACCAATAAAACAGATTGTTAGTATTTTTATAAAAACACTAACCGAATAAAATTGTAACTAATATATAAAATGTTTTGCATAATAGATTTATTCCCATAAAACTGTAAAAATTTAATATAAACTAACAAATGTCTAAATTTGTATAAAACATATATAACACTAAAAGCTGCAAAATGTATAATATTAAACTGATAACTATACACAAATGATTGAAAACATGACAAAAACTCTAAACAAATTTTACTTATGAATATAATATACATTAAATTTACTAATTACATATACAATTACATATGATATAACATTAAATTCAAATCTAATCATACTACAACTATATGTATTATAATTATTATTTTGGAAGTTGTATCTGACTAAAACCCAACTTTTAATTGAATGTATACGTAGAAAATGTTAGTCCTAAAGTAATTTACACACTATATAAACAACTGTAAGTATAAAATGTTGGAATGTATATATCACATAATACCTAATATTCGAATAAAATTAAAGGGTTAAGATTTATTAACTCCTATCAATCTCCTAAAATCCAACAAAAAGAAAACAATCAAAACAAGACTATCAAAACAACAAACTAATAAACTAAAATAAACAAATAAATTTTATTTTTAATTAGAAGGAAATCTTTTCTCTCCCTTTAAAATATTAATAAATATGATATTAGTTTTAAAACTTAGGAAACTAAAATATTTCAATCGGGGTTCAAATTTATGACGTATGGAATAGCAACGCTGTGTTATAACCAAAATATATATAAATAGACCATGTATATAGTTTGAACGGAAATAAATATCCATACAAGTGTTTCGAAGAAAATGACATTTCTTAAAAAAAGGAAAATAGAAAGAAAGTACTAAGATTTTGTGATCTTTACAAACAGTGCATATATATGGCGGGAAGTGTCAGGCCCCTTGTTATACATTACTGAATTGGACATAACATATCAGAGAAGCAGATGCGAGAACCATCATAGAAGAATCCTTAGTGGCTCTTGGTGTAGTGACAACACTGTCTCACCTCTGAACACTTTGGAACTGCAGACATTTTCAAAAAAAAAATAAAATTTGGGCTCTTCTTGTTGAGGTATATAATGCTTTTCGTCCAACAAATAAACTACTTTTTAAATTTAAATGCATCTTTCTCTGCTCTTTTTCATCTATCTAATGCTCAACTTCATTTTTATTCTTGAAGTTATTTTAGTAATTTGTAACCTTCTTCATTCAATTTTTATTGAATGATATGCTTGTACAAAGAAACAGGTGGTCATGTGCCGCCCAACTGCCTCTTGGCATTGTCCACTAAGGATGCATATTTTTATTGAGATATAGTGCAAATGAAGTAATCTAGATGAATATGATTTATAGCTACACATGGTCACTACTACGATAAGGATTTGCCCCCACGGCTACAGAAATCCGTATAGGCAACTTTTTATTGCTCCTGCAGATTAATCCGTGGGGCCATCCGGTTGTACCTGCGGTGCCCTACGGATTAATTTAAAAATATTAAAATGTACCCTTTTATTTAGTCCTGGGGAGCTACAAAAGAAGGCCGAAGGGACAAATAAGGGTTATTTATATAAAAAATAACCCAGAAATTCCTCACCCCCAATTTTTCCCACCAACTTCCCCTCGCGTCGTCATCTCAGTCTCGTCATCCGCCGGAACCACTTCTCGTCGCCAAAACATCCCGCCGTCGTCGTCATCTCAGTCTCCGCCACCATCTTGTCGAGCTCCTCCACCTCAGTCTCGCCACAGTCTCGCCAAAATTTCCCGTCCGTCGCCATTTTGCCGCCACCACCTCGTCGAGCTCCATCCGCCAGCAAAACTACAACTGATGTGAGTTAATTCCATTTTGAACTTATAATTATTCTTTTTTTGGTGTTATTGTTGATTTTAGGGTTAGGGTTAGTTCCAGGTTAATTGGGGGTTAATTAGGGTTAGGGTGAGGGTTAGGGATATGGTTAGGATTAATTATGTAGGGTTAGGGTTAGGGTTCGGTTTAGGGTTAGGGTTAGGATTCGGTTTAGGGTTGGGGTTAATTAGGTAGGGTTAGGATTAATTAGGTAAAATAAGATTGGTGATGATTAGGATTAGGGTTAATTAGATTAATTAGGGTTAATTTTGGTTTGGGCAAGAATTAATTTGGGTTGGGGTTTGGGTGATGATTAGGGTTAGGTTAATTTGGGTTAGGGTCAATTAGCTAAAATAGAGTGTATTTGTATTAGGGTGTTGATTAGGATTTATTTGGGTTAATTAGGGATAATTTGAGTTAGGGTGATAATTAGGGTTAATTTGGGTTAATGAGGTAAATTTAGGTTAATTTTGGGTTAATTTGAATTAGAGTGATGATTAGGGTTAATTTGGGTTAGTTCCGGGTTAATTGAGGGTTAATTATGGTTAGGGTTAGGGTTAATTAGGTAGGGTTAGGGTTCAGTTTAGGGTTAGGGTTAGTTAGGGTTAATTGGGTAAAATAGGGTTGGTGATGATTATGGTTAGGGTTAGGGTTAATTAAATTAATTAGAGTTAATTTTGCTTTGGGCTAGAGTTAATTTGGGTTGGGGTTTGGGTGATTATTAGGGTTAGGTTAATTTGGGTTAGGATTTGGGCTAGGATTAATTAGGTAAAATAGAGTGTGTTTGTGTTAAGGTGTTGATTAGGGTTTATTTAGGTTAATTTTGGGTTAATTAGGGATAATTTGAGTTAGGGTGATCATTAAGGTTAATTTGGATTAATTAGGTAAATTTGGGTTAATTAGGGATAATTTGAGTTAGGGTGATGATTAGGATTAATTTGGGTTAATTAGGGTTAGGGTTTAGGGTGTAGGGTGCACTAGTTCTTTCAGTAGGATACTCGATGATAACGTAAACATACAACTTTACCGTAAACTTAACCCTTCATATAAGAACTTAGTTCTTCCTCGGGTTGAGATTTGCAGAAGCAAATCTCCCCACAAGTTGAGAATTTAATTCTCATCGGGGAAATTTTGTTCTGCAGATTCAAAACTTAGGGGAAAAGAACTAAATTAAAAAGAAATAAAATGAACATATGGGAATTTAATTCCTCCAAAAATTAGGGTTGGCTTTAGGGTGCACTAGTTCCTTCATTAGGATACTCGATGATAACGTAAACGTACAATTTTACCGTAAACTTAACTCTTCATATAAGAACTTAGTTCTTACTCTGACTGAGATTTGCATAAGCAAATCTCCCCACAAGTTAAGAAATTAATTCTCATCGGGGAGATTTTGTTCTGCAGATTCAAAACTTAGGGGAAAAGAACTAAGTTAAAATGAAATAACATGAACATATGGGAATTTATTTCCTCAAAAAATTAGGTTTAAGGTTTAGGGTACACTAGTTCCTTCATTTGGATACTCGATGATAACGTAAACGTACAACTTTACCGTAAATTTAACCCTTCATGTAAGAACTTAGTTCTTCCTCTAATTGAGATTTGCAGAAGCAAATCTCCCCACAAGTTGAGAATTTAATTCTCATCGAGAAGATTTTTTTCTGCAGATTCAAAACTTAAGGAAAAAGAACTAAGTTATAAAAAATAACAGGAACATATGACAATTTAATTCCTCCAAAAATTAGGGTTAGGGTTTAGGGTGCGCTAGTTCCTTCAGTATGATACTCGATGATAACGTAAACATAAAACTTAACCGTAAACTTAACCCTTCATAAAAGAACTTAGTATTTTCTCTGGTTGAGATTTGTAGAAGCAAATCTCCCCACAAGTTGAGAATTTAATTCTCATCGAGAAGATTTTTTTCTGCAGATTCAAAACTTAAGGAAAAAGAACTAAGTTAAAAAAATAACAGGAACATATGGCAATTTAATTCCTCCAAAAATTAGGGTTAGGGTTTAGGGTGCGCTAGTTCATTCGGTATGATACTCGATGATAACGTAAACATAAAACTTTACCGTAAACTTAACCCTTCATATAAGAACTTAGTATTTTCTCTGGTTGAGATTTGTAGAAACAAATCTCCCCACAAGTTGAGAATTTAATTCTCATTGGGGAGATTTTGGTATGCAGATTCAAAACTTAGGGGAAAAGAACTAGGTTAAAAAGAAATAAAAGGAACATATAGGAATTTAATTCCTCCAAAAATTAGGGTTAGGGTTTAGGGTGCACTAGTTCCTTCATTAGGATACTCGATGATAACGTAAACGTACAACTTTATCGTAAACTTAACCCTTCATATAAGAACTTAGTTCTTCCTCTGGTTGAGATTTGCAGAAGCAAATCTCCCCACAAGTTGAGAATTTAATTCTTATCGGGGAGATTTTGTTCTACAGATTCAAAACTTAGGGGAAAAGAACTAAATTAAAAAGAAATAACAGGAACATATAGGAATTTAATTCCTCCAAAAATTAGGGTTAGGATTTAGGGTGCACTAGTTCCTTCAATAGGATACTCGATGATAACGTAAACGTACAACTTTACCGTAAACTTAACCCTTCATATAAGAACTTAGTTCTTCCTCTAGTTGAGATTTGTAGAAGCAAATCTCCCCACAAGTTGAGAATTTAATTCCCTTCGGGGAGATTTTGTTCTGCAGATTCAAAACTTAGGGGAAAATAACTAAGTTAAAAAGAAATAAAAAGAACATATGTGAATTTAATTCTCCAAAAATTAGGGTTAGGGTTTAGGGTGCACTAGTTTCTTCAGTAGGATACTCGATGATAACGTAAACGTATAATTTTACCATAAACTTAACTCTTTATATAAGAACTTAGTTCTTCCTCTGGTTGAGATTTGCAGAAGCAAATCTCCCCACAAGTTGGTAATTTAATTCTCATCGGGGAGATTTTGTTCTGCAGATTCAAAACTTAGGGGAAAAGAAATAAGTTAAAAAGAAATAACAAGAACATATGAGAATTTAATTCCTCCAAAAATTAGGATTTAACCCTATATAAAGAACCCAGTTCTTTATAAAAAATGATGATGATCCAAGATCTTCAAATCTAACTTTGTTTATCGATAATTTATTCTTTTTAACGACAAACTTGTATCTACGAATTTTCTTCTTTGTCGGTAACCATCTTATTCTTAGATTTCTCAATATAGTAATCATAACCTACAATTTATATGTTATACAGTCTAACATGGCCCATGAGTACATCAGAGTTAAGTACTGGATGTACGTGGATTAGCAGCTACGTATGCAACCTAAGTTTGTCGCAGGAGTTGCTGCTTTCATTGAATTTGCACGCGCACATAATAAGACCGTGTTAGAGAAGATTATCTGCCCGTGCGATAGATGTGGGAATAAGTACTTGCAGAAGATAGAATTCGTAGAGCTTCATATCGTTAAACATGCTTTTACTAGACTTTATACAACTTGGCTATATCACGGGGAAGGAGGAGAAGAAGAGAGTAATGCGGCAGAAGAAGAAGGAGAAGACGGTAATGCGGCAGAAGAAGAAGACGATAATTTCTTTCCAGGAGATGAAATGGAGGATATGATAGAGGCTGCCCTAGGTGATCGTATTCGTACTGAAGATGGCATTCCTTCCAGTCAAGGACCGTGTACGGATAAGTATGAAAAGTTCATGAATGATGCTAGAAGACCAATTTATGAGAATGCAAAGTATTCCACCCTATCATGATTCGTCCAACTTTTCCAGATTAAGTGCTTAAATGGATGGAGCAACAAGTCATTCATGATACTTCTGAAGTTCTTGAAAGATTCTATGCCCCCGGGAAATAACGTGTCCGACAGCAGGTACGGAACCTAGAAGATGATGTCTGATTTGGGTCTGAAGTGTGAGAAGATTCAATCATGCCCCAAAAATTGCGTGGTGTACCGGAAAGAGAATTCAGATTTGAAAGAGTGTCCAACATGCAGAGAGGCCAGGTATAAGCCGAAAGATTCTGATAAGAAGCCCGATATACCTGTCAAGATAGCATGATACTTTTCCATAACACATAGGCTGCAGAGGCAGGTGTAAGAAAACAGCCGAAGCAATGATTTGGCATCACCGTGCTCCTCCAAGTGAAGATGAAAAAATGAGTCATCCAAGAGATTCACCGGCATGGAAGGATTTCGATAGGAGGCACGAAATATTTAGTAGTGATCCTCGCAATGTCAGGCTCGGACTCGCTAGTGATGGCTTCTGCACATTCAACTATATGGCTGGAAGGCACAGCATATGGCCCGTTGTAATGATAGTTTATAATATGTCGCCTTGATTGGTTATGGATCAATCCTAGTTTATGATGCCTCTTCTTATCGACGGACCAAACTCACCGGGAAACAATATCGACGTCTATCTCCGACCTATGATTGATAAGTTAAAATCTTTATTCATTAATGGTGTAGAGAGTTACGATGCAAACACAGATACAACATTCAAACTGCGTGCAGCTTTAATGTGGACAATTAATGACTTTTCTGCGTATGGAATGCTATTAGGTTGGTCCGTACATGGTCACAAAGTATGCCCTTATTGCCATCAATATACAACATCGAAATTCTTGAATTTTAGCAGGAATGTTTGTAATTACGGTCATCGGCATTTCCTGCCACTAGACCATCCTTACAGGTTAGACGCTGCTCACTTTGATGGTCATCAGGAGCTTCTTGGGCCTCCAGCCTCATTTTCTGGAGAGGACGTGACTGCTCAGTGGGATGGTTACAATAATATGACCTTCGGGATAGATCCGGCAAAACAGGTGAAACCACCATACTGGAACAAGTTAAGCATTTTCTTCGAGCTTCCGTACAGGTCAACAAATTTAGTGTGTCATTGTCTGGACGTCATGCATATAGAGAAGAAAGTATCCGAGCACGTACTCAACTTATTTCTTTGTAAAGACGGAAAATCGAAAGAAAACCTCCGTGCTCGGATTGATCTTTAGGGCTAGGAAATTAGAAGTGAATTGCATCCTAAACCGATCGCGGGTAAACCAGGCAAGTTTGTACTTTCCAATGCCTCATATCATATGTCACAACCAGAGAAGAAAAGATTTCTGCAGGTATTGCATGATTTGAAATTTCTTATAGGCTTCTTAGGATCATTTAGTAAGAAGATAAAAATTGTGAAAGGCAAGATCGATGGGCTGAAAAGTCATGATCACCATGTTATTATGGAGCACCTTCTTCCATTAGCCCTCAGGACTTCCCTTCCCGAATCGGTTGGTCTAGTAATCAATGACCTTTGTTGTTATTTTAGAGAATTGTGTACTAAAACCCTTGATATTGTGATGCTGGAGAATCTAGAAAATTTTATTTCGTTGATACTTTGCAAGCTTGGGCATATTTTCCCACCGTCATTCTTCGATATCATAATACATCTGACGGTTCATCTTGCAACTGAGGCTAAGTTAGCCGGACCGGTACAATATCGATGGATGTATCCCATCAAAAGTTACATGGAATTTTTTGTTTCACGCAATTTATAAAATTATTGTTGTCCTATATGCCCGTATTTATTTATTTAACATATTTTTCTTTGGGTATCTCTACACTCTACAAAAGTATATACGCAATAGAAATCGACCAGAGGGTTCTATCATGCAAGATTATCTTCTAAATGAAGCAACCACATTTTGTTCCCGCTATCTGGACGAGAACATTGAGACGAAGCTTAACCGGCCTCGGAGAATTCAGGACGGGCCATATGGTAAAGCTGATTATAATATAGTAGACACTATGTTTATTAACAAGATATATCGGTTTATCCTCTTCAATAGCGCATGTCTTGAAGAAATTAGAGAGTAGGTTTTTTTTTGGATTAATTGTTATATTTGTGTTAGTGTGTGTATGAAACGATATAATAATAATGTCATAATTTATTGATGAGAACAGAAACTATTTTAACGAGGTACGTGAGGGGCATCCTGATTGGAATGATGAACGATTGGAAAAATATCATCAAGATAATTTTTACGATTGGGTTGCAGATCATGTAAGTTCGAATAATATGTTATTGCTACCAGTCTTAATCTAAACATATATCGTTATGTATTTGTCGTAAAATTTGTTTTGTCAGATCCACGATCCGAACTTGTCTGCATCATTAGAGAGTGATTCAGATGTTTAGCTCAGTTTTCTAGTATGGAGGTTGCATATTATAAAGGATTCGGTGTCCTTGGATACAAATTTGAAGTTAAGGATATAGAAACATCTCGAACCACTCAGAATAGTAGGTTTGTGACGGTAGGATCGGATGGTGTGATTTATTATGGATACTTAAATTGCATACTTGGCATCCAATATCCCGGACGATCAGAACCGTTTTATATATTTCAATATAGTCGGTACGATACACGAACCGATACGGATAAGTGGAGAAACAATCTCGGGACTTGGAAAGATGAATATGGATTGACTAGTGTGAAAACATTTTGATTTTACGTTCAGGACGATCCATTTATCTTTTCGGACCAAGCGTTCCAAGTATACTACTCACAGTGCTTGAAGCATCCAGGATGGAGTGTCGTATGTCGTTGGAAACCCAGAGATGTTTATGATGTCCCAGAATTCGAGGATCGTGTGGAGGACAGCGATGAGGACGAAGAAGAGAGAAGACTTAGAGTGCTTCGACCATCTGTTTCAAAAGATGGGTTGTCTTCGGCTGATCGTGAAGTTACGTGGGTTAGAAATGATATCGATAATGAAATCCAAGTAGATATGTCTAAAGCGTCCACGAAACGAAAAAGGTTATCAGTAATATTATATTATTACTTCACATTTTTACGATCTATACATATATACCATGCATATGTAATGATTGTACTCTTGTCTAGATTTGATGACCATGACCAAAGCAGCGAGGGGCAGCAGGTGCACCAGCCGCGGCAGCGGCAGCGGTTCTGCCATCCAGAGAGCTGCGTAGGGAGCTTCAGAGGGCCGGTCTTGCACCCCGATCGGAGACCCCTTCGGATGACTCCTTCCGTATGGACTTTGCCACACCTCCAGGTATATTGCACGTATATTCATTTTTGAATGTAATATTATAGATATACATGCATATTTTTTTCAAAATTGCTTATATAGTTAATGTTTGATTGTCTAGCTGTTGGTGGTGCGTCCACATCAGAGGCAAGGGCCACTCCCACACCTCCAGGTATATTTATATATCCTATAGTTCATGCATATTGATTTAGAATTTTATATCATAAATATACACACATTTTTTTGCTCTTACTTAGATAATCATTTTTTTATTGTCTAGCTGTAGGTGGTGCCTCCACATCTCGGACAGAGGCCACCACCGCACCTGCGGGTATGTTTATATATCCTATAATGCATGCATATTGATTTAGAATGTTATATTATTGATCTACACATTCTTTTTGCAATTACTTATATAAACTATTTTTAATTTTCTAATTATAGGTGGTGCGTCCACGTCTGGCACAGGGGCCACTCCCGCTACTTCTGTACCCTCCACTCAGTCTGCAGGTTAGTATGAATAAATATAAAATATTTATTCATTTTACATATCCTCTAAGAATAAACATGAACTTCATGTAATTTTATCGTCAATATTTATTTTCTATTTGGAGGGGATGCGTCCACGTCCGGGTCGCCGGCTGTTCCTCACCGGAGGAACTATCGTCTCGCTCGTGCTATTGCCCGGGCCCAGGCTCGTGCTGCTGTCGCCGGAGGTATATATCGCACTTCAATTTTCATTAAACCTTAGATTTCTTAATACCACTTTGTCTTAATATTGATTGTCTTGATATTTGATTGTACGTTTTCACAGTGTCGTTTTTAGTTCTAAAATTAACCGCAATCAAAGACGGTGTCGCGTGTAGCGAGCCGCGATGTGTACGGATCGTCCGCAGGGAGATAGTAAGTTTTCAAGATTGTTTTAACGAGTTAATACCGTGTTTTGAGTTGTTGTTTATGCTAAGTGTCGTAACTAGGATATGTTCAATAAAAAGACTTGTTAAGGGTAGTTTTAGGTTAGCTTGCTTGAGGATGATGTTTGTCGGTTCCTTATAGACCCAATTTTGATATTGACACTAAGGTAATAGGCAACAACGTGGATTAGGCAACTTGAAATACGGTATTTGCGGTTTTGTGCTAAATCCATATTCCTTGTCCCCTGTCCTTCCGTTGATGTCTCTTGACCTTAGCCTTCGGCAAATCACTTGCAATCCGTTCACGATTAGGATTCACCGCTATCGTGGTAGGATAGAATGCCTACGGAGCGGAATTGCGAGTGGTTTGCTCGGAGTTTCAATTGCAATGTTAAGGTTTTTCAGGTTTTAGCAAAAACATCTCCTAACACAAACTAACCATATTCTAGCCTTAACAAGTGAATCAATTACTCACACATATTTACGATACCAAAATAGAAAAAGAAAAGAGTAAGGCAACATAATAAAAATTGCAAGAAAAGAAAGACAAAGAGAGAACCGATAAATAAACGTGCAAATTCCTTCAACTGTTCTTTAATCACGTATCAATATGAAATCCAAATACCAAACTTTAAGGTTGCAAGCTCATTTAAGAGGTTGCAAGATCAAACTAAAGCAAGGATTTCACAAGTTCAAGTATGTAGAAAGCAAGACATATGAAATGAAATGAGAACTTTTATTGAATATCAAACAAGATACAACTAATCTTGAGTTCAAGAACCTAAATCTTAAACTTGCAAGTTCAATGAAGAAGTTGTAAGGTCAAGACAAAGGGGCAAGAGTTCAAAGGAAAAGCAAATTACAAGTGTTCTAAAGCAAAACTAAAGAAAAAGTATCCCCTTCCCTTGCCCATCGATCTGGTATTTATAGGCACAAAAGAAAATTAAACAAGTAATAAAAATAGGATGATGTGACTGCAAGGGGTAGCCAGAACAAAAATAGGGCCAATTGGGGCTAATAAAACCGGTGGGGCCGGTTTTTGAGAGCAACTCGCCGGGCTTGGTCCGAGCAAGTTGGCTCGTGTTGGTGTGGTGGTCTCATGTGCACTCCACAAGTCTACTGGTATTGTTTGATTTCTTCATTTCAGCTTGGGTTATACTCATTAGTTTTGGAGGGAACTTGATGCTTTAAATCACATCATATCTTGTAGCATTTATTACACATCACACTCACTTGTGCTTTGGGCAGCCCCCACCTAGGTCCAAGCATCAAAGAGTTGTGTGCACACTTGTATTATGTTGGACCAAAATTGTGTACACATTTATTTGTTGCAAAAGAACTCTTTGGATATCGATCGGTTTGTAGTTCCGGTTGTAGTGTCGGCTCACAATGTCATATCCGTGATCTTGAGTGTTTTTCAGTATTGTGTCATGGATACCAGTAATCTGTATTTACTGAGCAGACACTGGTTAATAGTACCGATATATAACAAAACAGATAATGAATGAGTGGTATTGAAATGCAGTTTTCTGTGATAAACAAATACCCCCAAACTTATCTTTTGCTCATCCCGAGCGAAAAAAAAATCATGACCTCATTTTCGCAGAGAACGTGGTTGCACTGAACTTGTGCAACAAGCCGTTAAATCTCTAGGTGTCCCTAGTAGGAGGAGTGTTGTCTCTTGAGGGTTTTCAGCGGTTTTCACCCACAAAATCCCGTCAAGCTAGTTTTGTGAAATAGCTATGATTCTAACCCTAAGGTTTTGTTTCAAAGCTAGCAATTCTATTATCCTAAGTTAGAAATATTGAACCTTTATTTTTCACATCTCGCTTCTTATTTAACTTAAGATCCTATATGTCTTTAAGTGCGGTGCAAATAGTGTCGTTAAGTTTCAAAAGAATCGATTAAAGTTGTCATGTCACAAAATAAAGCCCAGATAAAAAAATTAAAAAGGATCACATAAGTTTTATAAAGAGTTAAGTACTTCTCAAGTTTCGTTTTCCAGTTAAGTTTCAAATTCAGAATTTTTATCTTTCTTAATAGGAAACTAGGTCTTATTTTTCACTCCACCTTTTACTTGTTTTCATTTCATACACACCTTCGCGAACTGCAATAGTCTTCATCATAGGATAAAACCTTCGTATCTCCGTTAAAAATATTTTTATAAAAACTTGTCTTTTGTCAAGATTATTTTCACACAAAAAACCGTTAGGAATTTTAACTTGGAGAGAACACTTGCTTGACTTTGTTTTAATTTGGACTTTCTAGGTTTCTTAGCGAGTTTTGGACCAATGCTCCCAAACCAGTTGGTTTTAGGGCATTAGGTGTAGAGATACCCCGGCGGACTTAATTGCTTAAGTTACCTAGACCCTAAAACAAAAGAACAATTTTAGCGTGAAAATCATAACGATTTAATGCGAATGGAGATATAACCAGTTGTTCAATTATTTTTAGGATAAAAGACGTGTTTAGTGGATCAGGTGTGTAATCACTTCAATCAAGTTCTATATGGGTTATTTTTCAGAATTAGTTCATATTAAGGTATCTATAATACCCCTTCATATCCACATCACTTTCAAAACTATTCTTGATCTTACTTATTTCAGAACAAACCTATTTGATCCTCAAAAAATAGTTTATCAATTTAAAAGTTTTCAGACATATTAGAATTGTCATCTAATTTTCAAATCTCACGATAGGTGTAGTGTGATGTAAAGACGTATAATAGCTACAGTTAAATTCAAAGGAGGGTTATCTTTCAGGTTTTCAAAATCTAACAATAGGATATGGTTGTTCCTTTCTTATCAAACAAAACCGTCGAAATATCAAATCTAAGTTCTCCCACTAGCTAACTTGACGACAAAGTTTTTATATTTTTGTAAAAATTTTCGATTTTTATGGGTTTTTAAAATATGTATGCAAATGCAGAATATACAAATGAATGCGAAGGGAGAAAGTTTACCGAGCATACCCCCAAACTTAAACTGGACAGTGGCCTCACTGTCAATGTACATCAAGAGGGCAAAATTGTTGAAGAGTCAAAAGCGGCGGTTCTCCCTGAATTTTTATTATTGTTTTTTTGTATTTTTTGTATATATTTTATTTATGAACAAAGACCGAGCATCACCAGACAAGATTGCTCGTAAAAAAGGAAAATGGATATGCACAAGACAAGAATATCCACATATATATACCAAAGAATAGTATATACATACCCCCAAACTTATTTGAAACAGTGTTTCTACTGTTTATGGCTGGATATCCGAAGTTTGGTGGTAAACAGAGGAAGATTATGCAAGGTAAACCGGCTCCTGCAATATCAGGAGCTCCTCTGATGGTTCTGCGCTAAAGAACGGTTTCAATCTGTGTCCGTTTACTTTGAAAAACGAACCGTCCTTCGGATTCTCCAAATCCACTGCGCCGTGCGGGTACACACACCGCACAAGAAAAGGTCCCTTCCAACGAGATCGAAGTTTACCGGGATGGAAATGGAGTCGGGTGTCATAAAGAAGTACATGTTGTCCAAGCGTGAAGGTTTTGCGCGTAAGGTGTTTATCATGAAACACCTTCGTTCGTTCTTTATAACAACCGCGTTGTCATAAGCCTCATCCCGAAGCTCATTTAGTTCGTTCAGTTGCAACTTCCGATAGCTGCCCACATCTTCAAGATTGAGATTCAGCTCTTTGATCGCCCAAATAGCACGATGTTTAATTTCCACAGCGAGGTGGCAAGCCTTTCCGTACACAAGTCGATAGGGAGACATGCCTAGATCAGTCTTATAAACAGTTCGAAATGCCCAAAGGGCATCGGTTAATTCCAAAAACTAATCTTTACGGTTCTTGGAAACCGTCTTCTCCAGAATCTGCTTGATCTGCAGATTTGAAACTTCGGCTTGCCCACATGTTTGGGGGTGTAGGGCATGGATAGATTATGATTGATTGAGTATTTCCGCATTAAGGCCTCGAAAGACCTATTGCAGAAATGCGTCCCATTGTCGCTAATGATAGCACGAGGGTGCCCGAACCAGGAAAAAATATTTTCTTTAAGGAATTTAATAGCAACCTTGTTGTCATTAGTCCGGCTCGATACTGCCTCGACCTATTTGGAGACATAATCAACAGCCAAGAGAATGTACAGGTTCCCAAAAGAGTTGGGAAATGGGCCCATGAAGTCAATTCCCCAAACGTCGAGCATCTCAATAACTAAGATTGGTTGGAGCGGCATCTCATTTCGCCTGGAAATCCGGCCTAAATGTTGGCACTGGGAGCAAGTCTTGCAGTATTCATGTGCATCTTTGAAAAGTTATGGCCAGTAAAAGCCACATTGCAAGACTTTCTCAGCTGTCTTTCTTGGGCCAAAGTGCCCGCCATATGCTTGATCGTGGCAAAAAGACAACACACTCTTGAATTCGTTTTCCAGAACACACCGGCTGATGATTTGGTCTGGACAGTACTTGAACAGGTAGGGCTCTTCCCAGTAAAAGTGTTTTACTTGGGATAAAAATCTAAGTCTGTCCTGACTTGACCAATCGTCAGGTATGAGTCCAGTCGCCAGGTAGTTCACAATATCTGTGAACCAGGGTTCGCAAGATATCGTCAAGAGTTGTTCATCAGGGAAAGTGTCGTCGATTGGGAGAGGAAGCGTCGGCGAAGAAGGAAGTCGTGAAAGATGATCGGCTACTACATTTTCACATCCTCTTTTGTCCTTAATGACAAGGTCAAATTCTTGAAGCAAGAGAATCCAACGTATTAACCGAGATTTTGCATCCTTTTTCGCAAAAAGATGTCGCAGAGCCGAATGATCGGTGTAGACAACAACTGGGGAGCCAATGAGATAGGGCCTGAATTTCTCTAAAGCAAACACAACAGCCAAGAACTCTTTCTCGGTTGTTGTGTAATTCATTTAGGAGTCATTCAGGGTCCGGCTCGCATAGTAGATTACGTGCGGCATCTTGTCAATATGCTGTCCTAGGACCGCACCGATAGCAAAGTCGGATGCATCGCACATAATCTCAAAAGGATGCATCCAGTCAGGTGAAGAAAGAACGGGAGCAATGGTCAGTGAGCTTCGCAGTGATTCGAAAGAAGTCAAACAGCTCGAGTCGAAGTTGAACGTGGTATCCTTGGCCAGAAGAAGAGTCAAGGGTCTAGCAATCTTGCTAAAGTCCTTGATAAACCGTCTGTAGAAACCGGCATGGCCAAGGAAAGATCGGATATCTCTGACGCATTTGGGAGCAAGGAGGTTGGAAATGACATCAATCTTTGCTTTGTCAACCTCAATGCCATTACACGAAATGATATGTCCTAAGACAATACCTTCGCGTACCATGAAGTGGCATTTTTCCCAGTTTAGAGTGAGATTTTTATCCTTACATCGGATAAGGACAGCGTCAAGATGTTGCAGACACTCGTCGAAAGAATCGCCAAAGATGGAGAAATCATCCATAAATATCTCCAAAAATTTCTCAACCATGTCAGAGAAAATTCCCATCATACACCGTTGGAAGGTAGCAGGAGTATTGCATAACCCAAAAGGCATGCGGGGATATGCGAACGTGCCGAAAGGACAATTGAAAGTGGTTTTGTCCTGGTCTTTCTCGACGGTGGGAATCTGGTTGTAGCCTGAATAACCGTCCAGAAAATAGTAATACTCATGTCCATCTAATCTTTCGAGCATTTGGTCAATGAATGGCAGCGGAAAGTAGTCCTTCCGCATTGTGGCGTTGAGTTTTCGATAATCAATGCATACTCGCCACCCGGTCTGGGTGTGAGTAGGGATCAACTCATTTGCCTCGTTTGTGATGACCGTAATGCCCGACTTCTTAGGGACAACGTGTATAGGACTGGCCCATTGGCTGTCTGAAATAGGGTAAATGATACCACTATCCAGACATTTGACGATCTCCTTTTTCACAGCCTCCTCATGACTGGATTTAATCGCCTCTGTGGATCCCGAGCTGGTTTGGCATCATCCATCGGGTGAATGTGATGTTCAACGATCAGGGGACTAATCCCCTTAATGTCCGCCATTATCCAGCCGAAAGCTTGCCGATTGGATTGCAAGACCGTGAGAAGGGCTTTTTCTTGCTCTAGAGCTAGAGAAGCCGAGATGATGACTGGAAGGGTCTCGTTCTCACCTAAGTAAGCATACTTGAGGTGAGATGGCAGAGGCTTGAGTTCGAGCATCGGAGGTGAAACGATTGATGGCAGGATCGGAGAAATTGTCTCGAACTCGAAAGATTCTAACAGGGGCTCAAAGTGACCGAGTCGTATGGTTCAACTAACAAATACAAAAATTCGAAACATTTAAACTCGGGCGGCGACAAGCCATGATCGTTCGAAAACGTGAAGCACTTGTAATCATTTTCGGGAGCGGAAGCAGCAGGTTCAAAGAGGGGCACACTAGTGGCGTCAAGATCACTGTGATCAAACAAGAATTCCTCAAATTCACAGTTCTCGGGGGTGCTCTCCTGGATGGAACAAACATCTAGTATATGAGCACTTGGTTCGGATGGCTGATTCCCTAACCTAAAAATGTTAAGTTCAATTGTCATGTTGCCAAAAGATAGGTTCATCGAACCATTTCGACAATTGATCACTGCATTTTAGGTTGCAAGGAATGGGCGATCGAGTATCACCGAAATTTGATTCCGGGGGTTAGCTACATGTTGTATATCTAAAACAATGAAGTCAACGGGGAATATGAAGTCCCCAACATTTATTAATACATCCTCTAGCTCACCCTTAGGATGGGTGATCGATCGGTCGGCCATTTGAAGAGTATAATGTGTAGGTTTCAGTTCTCCTACACCTAGTTGCTCATATACAGAATAAGGAAGCAGGTTAACACTGGCACCAATATCCAAAAGAGCGCGGTTGATGTTCTTATCCCCAATAGTTATTGAAATCGTAGGACAGCCAGGGTCCTTCCGTTTTTGTGGTAAATTTTGGGTAAGAGCATCACTCACATTACTGGCTAGGAAAACCTTCTTTGGTATATGAGATTTCCTCTTCTTAGTGCATAAGTCTTTCAAGATTTTTGCATAGGAGGGGACTTGTTGGATAGCATCTAAGAGGGGAATATTGATATTAACCTGTTTGAACAACTCCAGAATCTTCTCCATTTGTGGATTTTGTTTATTGGACCTCAACCAGTTTGGAAATGGAACATTTTTGAAATTGGTTGAGTCCAATAGTTGTGGAGGAGATTGTGGAGTTAGAACAGATCCCAAAACTGGAGTTTGAGAGGAGTGAGAAGTGGATCCGTTCGGAGCAGCAAAAGAAGAAGAAGAAGAGCCTTTTTAAGAATGGAGAATAGGCTCAGAAGAAGAAGGAGGAGGAGTAGAAGAAACGGCCGGGGTGTCATCATCATCAATTCGTATGCCGATGTTGTTGTTCAGCATTCTTCCAGATCTCAACGTAATCATGGCACTCACATTATGGTTCTGTTGTTCAAGAGCAACATGTACATTATGTGGGTGACCAGGATTTGGGAGTGGTTGAGATGGAAGCCTTCCCTTCTCTCACTCGCTTAAAGCCGCGTTCAGCTGTGCAATCTAGGCTTCGATGGTCTTGATGCTTTGCCTATGTGCAGCGGTGTGTTGTACCAGAGACTGAATAGACGACTGGATGTTGGCGGTGGATTGAGTCGATTGCTTTACAAAAGCCTCCAGACTCCGTTCTAGCGAGGAAACCTTATCGTTATTTGACAGAACAAAGTTGTTTTGAGGAAAAGAATTGTTGCAGAGTGCAAAGTTGTTCGTCGGATTCTGAAAAGGTTGGAATTGGAAAGGCTGTTGAAATTGTTGTTGAGTTTGTTGTTGAGCTTGTTGTTGAGGAGGAAGAGGCCTCTGGAAGTTGTTGTGGCCTTGGAATTGATGCTGGTTTTGATTCCATGAAAAATTGGGATGGTTCCTCCAACCGGGATTGTATGTGAAAGAGTATGGATCGTTTCTTGGTCTTTGCTGAAATGCAGCATTAACCTGATCATGTCCTTGAGATGGTGGATTGTAAGGACACTTTTCGGTCAAATGAGATGGATCCGAACAACAAGCGCAAATGGTACGAGAGGGAAGAGCAGGGGCAGGAGAAGGAGATGAGAATTTGCTCTCAATTGCTTCCAGTTTCCGCGTGATTGCAGCCATCTCGGCCTTCATTGCAATTGAGATGTCGAGTTGATGAACTCCTGCCCTAGAGAGACCTGAAGAAGAAGAAGAAGAAGTTGAGGTGTTCGGTCGGGTGCTCTCCCACTGCAGCGTTTTCTCCATAAGATCGTCAAAGAATTGCCAAGCTTCCTCGTCAGATTTGGATAGGAAGTGGCATTGACAAATGGTTTCTAGCAACTGTTTAGTTGCTGGATTCAGGCCCTCATATAAAGTTTGGCAAAGTTGTCATTTCTCTATACCGTGATGAGTACACTGAACAAGGAGGTCCTTGTACCGGTCAAAGCACTTCCAAAAAGGTCCGGTTGGAAGCTGGGTGAATTGGTTTATCTCGTTTCGGATCCATGCGGTCTTATGATTTGGGTAGAATTTCTTCAAAAACGCTTTTACAAACTCGTCCCAACTAGTTATAGAATGAGATACGGTGCTATATACCCACTTTTCAGCAAGGTCGCACAAAGTGAAAGGAATAACTCATAGCTGTATAGCATCATCGGACAGTTGGGTTGTCTTCATCATCGCACAAACGTTCTGGAATTTATTAATGAAGATGTAGGCATCTTCGGATTCAAGCCCATGAAATTTGGGCAACATGTTGATGAAGTAGGGCTTAATTTCAAAATTATCCCCATTGGCCGGTGGAAGTGAAAGACAGGTAGGGAGTGCGGCACGGGTAGGATAGAATCGATCTTGGAGTGCAATTCGCTGTGGCGCTTCAACAAGCGGAGGTCGCGGGTTATTCGCACCTAATGGAGGTTGAATAATTCCCGGAGGAGGTACAGAGATGTTAGGAGGAAATCCCGACATCTCGAAAGAAGAGTCTGGTGAAAGTGAAGGTGAAGAAGTATGGACAGAAGCACGGTCGACGTCGAAGTTAACCGGCAAAGGAAAAGGTGAAATAGGCGTGGAAGGAGTTTCGAATGCAGTGTCGATCACGTAGTCCATAGCGACTAACGAAACGCAGACTAAACGGGCACAAGGGTCCCTAGTCCAAGCGGACATACACTAAACGAGTTTAGTGTAGTCAAAGCGTAGAATGTGAGGGTAAGAAAATGAAAGTGGAGAAAAAATTGGGTGAATGTGGTAAAAATGGCGAATTTGTGTTTGTTTCGTAAGAATGGGAAAATTAAACGACAGTTCAACAAACAAAATCACAAATGCACAGTCAATACCTAGAGTAGGGTTTTCTAAGTCCACTAGACCTGCTCCTGACTGTTCCAAAGTGACAAATTGTGAGATAGCCCTCAAATCGCCTCTTCACAGCCAGTTGTGGCCAGGTAAGCACAAGTGAGGTAAGAAGGGTTCCGCTCACGAATCACCATGAGACGGGCCTTTTAAAGTTACCTCCTCACTTTTCTAGCCTAGGCATCACAAAAGTCATGTTTAGATAAACGACTGAATGCCCACAATCTTCCTTTGTCCTATTGAGCGCGACAAGTCCTTAGTTGGCTGAGTCTAGATATTTTTTTATTAAGCTTGAGATGACACTTATGCAATTAGTGATTTTTGGGGTCTTAGGAAGGGTGATGAAATCCCCACCTAATCTGAATTGGTGTTATAGCCCCTTAAGTCTGTATTAATGATGCAATGCGCAAATCAACAAAGTTTTGTTATCAAACAATCAATCAATTTTTCTTTTACTTTAAATGTGGCGCTGCAACAAATACGGTTAGTTTTCCTTTGGCTATTAAGGTGATGTTGTAAAGAATCCTGCACGGATAGGAATAGTGGAGCGTCGGATTTAAGAAGAGGGAGTTTAGAAAAATACGTACCAAAAGAGTTGAGTTTAAGAAACTCGTGTCGATATTGCCTCCGAGTGTTTGAATGGTAGGCTTGCGTGGGTCAAACTACCCTGGCCTTTGGCACTAAGTGTTCAATCTCCTTATACTTGAAAATGCCCCTTGCTCCGCACGATCGCTACTCGTCAATCCGTCAAATCTGCAAATGTCGAAAAAAATACGGATATTTGAGCTAGAAAGCGATATAGATAGCCAAAGTACTGAACACAAATAATTTAGAAAATCAAACAATAAAAATGGGATACTATCAGAACACTGGAGGCAACACAAAAAACCAATTTTTAAAATCCCACCAGAAAACCAGCGACATCGGGTATTTGCAAGTTCTCGCCGGCAAAATTTGCAAGTTTGGTGCTTAAATTTTGTGTGTTTCCTCTACATAACAATAGTATTCCACTCTTATACTTTGATTTTCAAGTTAAAGCACATTGTGTTAGCAGAACACAAATCCAGAGAACATTCTTGTTTTTAGTTTTTCATGTCGGTTTAAAAGGAATGGTTTTTTTCGTTGAATCTGTTAGAAAGTTAGTTTTGTACAAAATATTCACAAATTGACCCGATACTTCAAGTGTACAAAGCGTTACCATCTCCCCGGCCACGCCATTTGATTGTACGTTTTCACCGTATTGTTTTTAGTTCTAAAATTAACCGCAATCAAAGACGGTGTCGCGTGTAGCGAGTCGCGATGAGTACGGGTCGTCCGCAGGGAGATGGTAAGTTTTCAAGCTTGTTTTAACGAGTTAATACCGTGTTTTGAGTTGTTGTTTATGCTAATTGTCGTAACTAGGATATGTTCAATAAAAATACTTGTTAAGGATAGTTTTAGGTTAGCTTGCGTGAGGATGATGTTTGCTGGTTCCTTATAGACCCAATTTTGATATTGACACTAAGGCAATAGGCAACAACGTGGATTAGGGAACTTGAAATACAGTATTTGCGATTTTGAGCTAAATCTGTATTCCTTGTCCTTTGTCCTTCCGTTGATGTCTCTTGACCTTAGCCTTCGGCAAACCACTTGCAATCCGGTCACGATTAGGATTCACCGCTATCGTGGTAGGATAGGATGCCTAACGGAGCGGAATTGTGAGTGGTTTGTTCGGAGTTTCAATTGCAAAGTTAAGGTTTTTAAGGTTTTAGCAAAAACATATCCTAACACAAACTAACCATATTCTACCCTTAACAAGTGAATCAGTTACTCACACATATTTACGATACCAAAATAGAAAAAGAAAAGAGCAAGGCAACATAATAAAAATTGCGAGAAAAGAAAGACAAAGAGAGAACCGATAAATAAACGTGCAAATTCCTTCAACTGTTCTTTAATCCCGTATCAATATGAAATCCAAATACCAAACTTTAAAGTTGCAAGCTCACTTAAGAGGTTGCAAGATCAAAGTAAGCAAGGATTTCACAAGTTCAAGTATGTAGAAAGCAAGACATATGAAATGAAATGAAAACTTTTATTGAATTTCAAACAAGATACAACTAATCTTGAATTCAAGGACCTAAATCTTAAGCTTGCAAGTTCAATGAAGAAGTTGCAAGGTCAAGACAAAGGGGCAAGAGTTCAAAGGAAAGCCAAATTACATGTTAGTGTATATGCCCTAGGGGCCATTATTGTATCATACTAGGTTGTATATTACTTAATGGAAGCTTGGGATATTCACAGTTATACAACAGTCTTGCTAAACATGGTAGTATGCTACTTGGTTTTGTCTACTTTAATATGTGCATATGTTTCTTGTAACGTATCGCTTATACATATTAGTAGAGCCCATAGGATCTTTGCTTGATTACCAGCGTTGTGATGGCAGTCACACTAGTGGGGGCTGGGTAGTCTATAAGCAACATCCTATACTTGTCCCTAGTCGTAGGATTATCGAGACAGGGCATCGATACTCTAGAGTAGACTAGTGTGTACGCTTCTCATCCCAGTTGGGGAGATGGTCTGTCCCACAGCCATCAGTACGTTGTACTGGAGATAGTATACAGGTGCTCGTTGGGTTACGGGTATACCGGACAGGACTCGCAGGAGAACTGACTGGATGGTATTATACCTAACATCAGATAGCAGTTCTCAGGTGACATGTGTGCAGGTAGTCTGTTGACTTAAGGTCATCATTTGTCTCGTGTAAGTCCCCACTGTGCTTTGATTACTACCCTACCACGGCTCAAAGGAGTCGTGCAAACACGTTTTAGTTGGGTACAGTCCCGAGCCACATGGAGGCAGTGAGCGACTGTTAGGGATTCGTCTCTCCCGGTATAGGGAGTTAATATCGCACTGTGATCGGTTGGTCATTACCATAAGTCCCTGGCCAGGGCTGATGGAGAATTACTGGTGGACTGATCAGTAGATTCTCGAATGGTCATGAGCCATACCGGCACGACTTGTACGGTTATTAGGGATCTGACGTTCTCCACCTCCCTAGACCATACATGCGATACTCTTAGACGAACAGACCGGACTGAGCGGATATTGTCACGGACAGGCTCAGTAGGAGTTTGGATGAGTTTCGTCATCGCCCTTCTTATCGACATCTACCTGGGGACCGTTACGTACAGCTAGTGCCGCTTGTGGTCTGTGGTTAAACCCACTGCCAGCGTAGTGTCGAGTCTTTAGAGTCCCACACAGAGAGTTTCCCTGCTCCAGGCGAAACGATATAGAGGTCGTATGGTTTTACGATAAGGGTTCGAATGCATACGCGTTTAAACGCACGTACGACGTTCGGACAGTTTTTACTAGCAGGCTTTGGTTTAAACCAGATTCTAGTATCGGGTTATTGGATTTATACAGTCTAAAGATTTTCCGTATTTTCACGGATTGGAGGGGCGTTCTCGTAATTTTCCGGGAAGCTTCTAGAAGCATGGTGACTTGGGGGTTAAGGTGGCATAAGCATTTATTGCTTAATGACTCATTTGTATGATTCATCCATGGTATTAAATGATGCATTAATTAGCTAATGAGTCATATGATGAATCACACAAGGTGAATGAATCAACCATGATGATTAATCTATTATATTATTTATTTGATAAATTGTTATGGTTGTTATATTCTAATGAGTCCATTTTCAATATCATTCTCATGCTCACCTTCTCTCTCCCCAAGCTCATTCTCTCTTGAAACCCTAACCCTAACCTCTCATGTATTGAGATCAAGGATTAGATAGACTAATACATCCATAACCTCACTCTATATTCCCTAGGTAGCTTAGATTAGCACTTTGAGCAACCTAGTTATCTCAAGTTAGAGATCAAGCTTGGAGTAGGAGCTCTCGGGTGGATCGTCTTTGACTCGAGGAGGCCGTTGAGGTGCCGATGTTCCAAGTAGCCTACGAGGAGTGAAGGACAGCGATGAAGACCTGAAGGACAAGTAACGTGAGGTATAACTTCGAATCCGAGTAGTTAAACCTCTCGTAGTTAGTTAGTAACGGTTTAGATACGATTCATGCGCTCAAGTCCGTGTTACGAAGTTTTGATAATCGTTTTTCATATATTCCGCCTCCCCGCAAGTTCGTGGGGTGCGTGACATGGACTTAAAGTGGTATCAGAGCCAACTAAACCATTACTAGCTTGTTAGCAACTAATTGGAACTTCGATCGTCGGAAATACGCGAAAACGAAGCCCCGGAAACCCTAAGTTTCTGTTAATTTTAAAAGTGTCGAAAAAAATATTTGATATTCCTTAAAATTCACAGCAGGGAAATATAAGAAAACTGGGAAAATACGAGCTCTCAACTCGGTTAGATGGCCGCGGATCCGCGGCACAATAGTGCTTTTGGCCACGGATCCGCCGCCGAGTCAACTCGGAGTTGACTCGGATTTGCGCAATAATTCATATATTTTGGTGTTCTGTTTCCCAGTATATTTTGTTTCTGCCCAGGTTACTTCTGTGCTGATTTGCTTTTGGGGTAGACACGGATAAAGGTAGTCGATCGATGTTCTAAATTAATTGCTAATCGGGTTATTATCTGTAATGTTTAATGTGTTCGTAAACCTCCCCTAACTGCTAGTATGTCGGTTGGCAGGGGGTTGCACAATTCTATAATGTTTACTGTTTGTGTATATGGACTTGATTGGAATGTTGTGATGATTAGCCGGGATTTGAGATGTGTTTTATATTCATTCATTCGATGTAAATGTAATATGATGTAATATTCTTTTGCGGGGCACATCCAGATTGCGGTTGTAGCCACCGTTGTATTATTTCTTTTTACTGTTTATGCTCCTGGGATAGACCCAAGGTGGGGTGCACAAACTACCGGGTACTTCGAAGTGTTTAGTGGTCTACTCACGTTGTTAAGGGAGACCGCTTCACTTCGGGCACTTGGCGGGTAGTTTGCCGTACCCGTAGGGGTCTAGGGTGGGGTAATGGCTATTCATCACAACTGTGTAATCCGTCTTTTGTTGCAGACTCAAAGCAAATGTGGATTGCTAGTATATCCAATAAAGTTCATCAGTGATCTAGAATGCTTATTATTACGTCTGACGAATGTACAATATCTGTATATGATAGCTATTAGACGTCACTTATGTTTTACACCCGCACTAGCCCAGCCCCCGCTCTGTCGTTAGTTAAGTAACCTAACGGGTGATGACGGGACCCCGTGGCGAATGCGGATGGCATAAGAGGACGTGGTATTTTCGTTGTTTTCTGCAATGATAGGATAAATGATGGGACGCATTATTATAATGCAAAGAAAATAAACCAAAGTTAAATCGTTGGAACAAATTTAAAAGAAACCACTAGGTTATTTTAAAAGATTAGAATTTTTTAATTGCGGAGCTTTAACCACTCCTTTTAAAAAGTATCAGGTTCCTTCGATTATATCAAGTTTATTACGTTCACGGTTTTGCCAAAACCATCGTAACCCTCCGTCATTTCATATGAATATTCAATAGTATTCAAGCTATGTTTGTTGACCTTCGTCAAGGCATAGTGATTGGTAGCTGTTGGGTGTTCATATGTTGCATAGATAGATGCGTTGGTTTGGGACAGTCATATTACCTTGTTGACCTTCGTCAAGGGTATGTACGGGTGGGTTCAAATTAACCTGGATAATGACGGGTAGAACTTGACATGTGACTTATGATTTGTTGACCTTCGTCAAGGTCATAAGAGCATGGGGCAAAAATCCACATCGGGAATTTCTAAAGAAACTGAAATTTGCAGAGAGATGCATACCATTTTGGAGTTTGATGAATGTTGGTAGGATTCCTTCAACATTATCATACGATGATATTTTGGATCCCGATCCTACTGTGAGTGTATACTACTTATCAGGAGATTCGTCACTTAACGATCAATACTATAAACCAAGTAGGTAACTAGAAAGGTGTCAGCGGGGCTACGACCCCAGAGAAAAGAGGTTCTTTAATTAATGAACTTCACGAAAGCGTTGGAAAATCTCCCTCAAAGTATCGACACTAGCCTGGCTGAACGGTTAAGCAAGTATTGTACGGCGAGAATAGTCCTGGCTAATTCTTCTTTTATGGTTTGAGGAAGGATTCGAGAAACAGTGGGAGCCATCCTGTTTAGATAAATTAAAAACCACTCTAAACTTGCAAGAGCATCATGCTAAAGTGTTTTCTTCTCTCTCTCTCTCTTAATTGCAACGACCCTGTGACCATGACTAGGTTACATCTAGATAACAATTTGACTGAATCTGACTTATATGACTGGCAGAGGTCTGTCCAGATGTCCATTGCCTATGACAAGCTGGACCACCCTATTGAGGGACGTTCCTATTGTTATGGGATTGGGCATAGGCAGAAAGATTACAGGGCTTTGGAAGCCAGTAGCCAGGATACGAAGCATGTTGTGGCTTCAGTCTCAAGTGTGTTAGTAATTGAGAACTGTTTGTCAATTAACTCTACTTCCTGGGTACTAGATACCGGAGCAGGATCTCATATCTGTAATTCATTACATGCTTTGAGAAACCATAGAGTTATAAAGGTAGGTGATTAGTCTCTCAGAGTTGCTAACGGAATGAGCGTGGGCGCTGAATCCGTGGGAGAATATCGCCTAGGTTTGACAAGTGGGCAGATATTGATTCTACGTAACTGTCTGTATGTACCTAGTATGACTTGTAATATCATATCAGTGTCCTCAATTTCGAGAGAGGGATATGATTTTACATTCGTAAGCGATGTAGTTCACATCCACCTAAATCAAGTTCTGATTGGGTCCGGTACATTAAATAACGGCATATACGTATTAAGTTAAGCTCAGGTTTTCAATGTCCAGAACACACTTAAAAGAAAGTTTCCGGAATTAAATCAGGCTTTCTTATGGCATTGTAGACTAGGTCACATCAATGAGAGAAGGTTGACTAAGCTACATAGAGAAGGATATTTGGATCCGTTCGACTATCAAACATATGCAACTTGTCAATCCTGTCTTAAAGGAAAGATGACAAAGACTCCGTTCACTGGACACGGAGTAAGAGCAAGCGAGCTCTTGGGACTCGTACACAGTGACGTGTGCGGTCCAGTGTCTACACATGCGAGAGGTCGTTATTCCTACTTCATTACTTTTACGGATGATTTCTCTAAGTATGGATATGTCTTCTTAATGAAGCATAAATCCGAGGCCTTTGAGAAATTCCAAGAATACAGGAATGAAGTGGAAAAACAAACAAGCAAAAGTATAAAGACACTGAGATCTGATCGAGGTGGTGAATACTTAAGTACCGAGTTCCTAGGTTACTTAAAAGAGAATGGAATTCTCTCTCAGCTTACTCCTCCATACACACCACAACACAACGGTGTATCAGAAAGGAGGAATCGAACCCTATTGGATATGGTTCGTTCCATGATGAGTAAGGCTGAGTTACCGCGATCTTTCTAGGGTTATGCGCTAGAAACAGCTGCATATCTTTTGAACAAGGTTCCAACCAAGACTGTGCCTACCACACCATATCAGATGTGGAGTGGGAAGAAACCCTGTCTTAAGTATCTTAAGACATGGAGATGTCCAGCTTTTGTAAAGAAGCAGCATGCGGACAAGCTCGAGGCACGCTCGGTACTGTGTAAGTTTGTGGGATACCTAAAGAAATCCAGGGGGTATCTTTTCTATTCCGCAGAGGAACAAAAGGTTTTTGTTTCTCAGCATCCCTACTTCTTGGAAATTGAATTTTTTGAAAATCAGATAAGTGGGAGCGCAATAGAACTGGAAGAAATTCCAGAACCACAAGCTATTACTGAAAGCTTGGAAGAACCAGAAGTTTCAAGAGAACCGGACATCCCAACGCCACTCCGCAGAAGTAGTAGGCAGTCTCATCCGCCCGAGAGATACTACGGTTTTCTCATAGACGGGGATAGAAAGGATTGCACTATTGACTATGATGAGCCTACTAGCTTCCAGCAAGCCATTCAGAGCGGTGACTCTGTAAAATGGCTGGATGCAATGCGGACCGAAATGGAGTCCATGTACACTAACAAAGTATGGACTTTGGACATTTCTCCAGATGGGGTAAAACCCGTAGGATGCAAATGGATCTTTAGAAAGAAGATTGGTGTAGATGGATAGGTTGAAACCTATAAAGCTAGACTTGTTGCAAAGGGTTTCCGTCAAAGACCTGGTTTGGACTATGACGAAACCTTTTCTCCAGTGGTTATGCTCAAATCCATTCGGGTCCTTCTTGCTATTGCTGCCTTCCACGATTATGAGATCTGGCAGATGGATGTAAAGACGGCCTTTCTAAATGGAAATTTGGAAGAGAGCGTCTATATGGATCAGCCAGAGGGATTCATTCAGAGTGGGAGCAGCGGTAAAGTATGCAAGTTACTTAAGTCCATTTATGGACTAAAGCAAGCATCTCGGAGTTGGAACATCTGTTTTGATGATGCTGTCAAAGAATTTGACTTTATCAAAAATCCAGATGAAACATGTATATACAGAAAGATTGTAGGGAGAGCTGTAGTATTCCTCGTCCTGTACGTGGATGACATTCTCCTAATAGGAAATGATATTCGTATGTTACAGTCAGTCAAAAGATTCTTGTCACTAAAGTTCTCCATGAAGGACCTGGGAGATGCCACCTACATTCTGGGGATCCAGATCTATCGTGATAGATCTAAAAGGATGTTAGGACTTTCACAGTCCAGGTACATAGACACCATATTGAAAAGATTCAGTATGGATGATTCTAAACGCGGTAACCTACCGGCTTGTCACGGAATCACCCTCTCCAAAAAGATGTCTCCCAAGACTGATTTGGAAAGGGATCGCATGTCGATTATACCCTACGCTTCTGCAGTAGGCTTTATAATGTATGCGATGTTATGTACCAGACCAGATGTAGCATACGCATTAAGCGTAGTGAGCCGGTATCAAGCAAACCCAGGGGAGAAGCACTGGATAGCAGTAAAGAACATTCTCAAGTACCTGAGGAGGACTAAGGAGATGTTTTTGGTGTATGGCGGAAAAGCCCTCCAGATGGAGGCCTTTGCCTACTCCGGCTTCCAGAGTGACAAGGATGACTCCAAATCCATGTCGGGTTATGTCTTTACCCTCAATGGAGGGGCGGTCTGTTGGAAGAGTTCCAAGCAGGAGACCGTTGCTGACTCAACAATGGAAGCGGAGTACATAGCTGCTTACAATGCCGCAAAAGAAGCTGTCTAGATGAAGAAGTTCCTCACAGAACTTCAGGTGGTTCCAACCAGTGTTGGTCCAATACCTCTGTATTGTGACAACAACGGCGCTATAGCTTTAGCGAAGGAACCCAGGTCCCATCAGAAGTCCAGACACATCTTAAGACGGTATCACCTGATCAGGAAGATCGTAGATCGCTGGGAGATCGAGGTGAAAAAAGTAGAGACGGAGAATAACATTGCTGACCCATTCACAAAGGTCATTCCTCAGACGCAGTTCGAGAGGCTATTCGAGATAATAGGTCTACGATATGCCAGCTCATGGTCCTAGTGAAAGTGGGAGATTGTTAGTGTATATGCCCTAGGGGCCATTATTGTATCATAGTAGGTTGTATATTACTTAATGGAAGCTTGGGATATTCACAGTTATACAACAGTCTTGCTAAACATAGTAGTATGCTACTTGGTTTTGTCTACTTTAATATGTGCATATGTTTCTTGTAACGTATCGCTTATACATATTAGTAGAGCCCATAGGATCTTTGCTTGATTACCAGCATTATGATGGCAGTCACACTAGTGGGGGCTGTGTAGTCTATAAGCAACATCCTATACTTGTCCCTAGTCGTAGGATTATCGAGACAGGACATCGATACTCCAGAGTAGACTAGTGTGTACGCTTCTCATCCCAGTTGGGGAGATGGTCTGTCCCACAGCCATCAGTACGTTGTACTGGAGATAGTATACAGGTGCTCGTTGGGTTACGGGTACACTGGACAGGACTTGCAGGAGAACTGAATGGATGGTATTATACCTAACGTCAGATAGCAGTTCTCAGGTGACATGTGTGCAGGTAGTCTGTTGACTTAAGGTCATCATTTATCTCGTGTGAGTTCCCACTGTGCTTTGATTACTACCCTACCACGGCTCAAAGGAGTCGTGCAAACACGTTTTAGTTGGGTACAGTCCCGAGCCACATGGAGGCAGTGAGCGACTGTTAGGGATTCGTCTCTCCCGGTATAGGGAGTTGATATCGCACTGTGATCGGTTGGTCATTACCATAAGTCCCTGGCCAGGGCTGATGGAGAATTACTGGTGGACTGATCAGTAGATTCTCGAATGGTCATGAGCCATACCGGCACGACTCGTACGGTTATTAGGGGTCTGACGTTCTCCACCTCCCTAGACCATACATGCGATACTCTTAAACGAACAGACCGGACTGCGCGGATATTGTCACGGACAGGCTCAGTAGGAGTTCGGATGAGTTTCCTCATCGCCCTTCGTATCGACATCTACCTGGGGACCGTTATGTACAGCTAGTGCCGCTTGCGGTCTGTGGTTAAACCCACTGCCAGCGTAGTGTCGAGTCTTTAGAGTCCCACACAGAGAGTTTCCCTGCTCCAGACGAAACGATATAGAGGTCGTATGGTTTTACGACAAGGGTTCGAACGCATACGCGTTTAAACGCACGTACGACGTTCGGACAGTTTTTACTAGCAGGCTTTGGTTTAAGCCAGATTCTAGTATCGGGTTATTGGATTTATACAGTCTAAAGTTTTTCCGTATTTTCACGGATTGGAAGGGCGTTCTCGTAATTTTCCGGGAAGCTTCTAGAAGCATGGTGACTTGGGGGTTAAGGTGGCATAAGCATTTATTGCTTAATGACTCATTTGTGTGATTCATCCATGGTATTAAATGATGCATTAATTAGCTAATGAGTCATATGATAAATCACACAAGGTGAATGAATCAACCATGATGATTAATCATTTATATTATTTATTTGATAAATTGTTATGGTTGTTATATTCTAATGAGTTCATTTTCAATATCATTCTCATGCTCACCTTCTCTCTCCTCAAGCTCATTCTCTCTTGAAACCCTAACCTCTCATGTGTTGAGATCAAAGATTAGATAGACTAATACATCCATAACCTCACTCTATATCCCCTAGGTAGCTTAGATTAGCACTTTGAGCAACCTAATTATCTCAAGTTAGAGATCAAGCTTGGAGTAGGAGCTCTCGGGTGGATCGTCTTTGACTCGAGGAGGCCGTTGAGGTGCCGATGTTCCAAGGAGCCTACGAGGAGTGGAGGACAGCGATGAAGACCCGAAGGATAAGTAACGTGAGGTATAACTTCGAATCCGAATAGGTAAACCTCTCGTAGTTAGTTAGTAACGGTTTAGATACGATTCATGCGCTCAAGTCCGTGTTACGAAGCTTTGATAATCGTTTTTCATATATTCCGCCTCCCCGCAAGTTCGTGGGGTGCGTGACATGGACTTACATTACAAGTGTTCTAAAGAAAAACTAAAGAAAAAGTATCCCCTTCCCTTGCCTATTGATCTGGTATTTATAGGCATAAAAGAAAATTAAACAAGTAATAAAAATAGGATGATGTGACTGCAAGGGGTAGCTAGAACAAAAATGGGGCCAATTGGGGCTAATAAAACCGGCGGAGCCGGTTTTTGAGAGCCTCTCGCCGGGCTTGGTCCGAGCAAGTTGGCTCGTGTTGGTGTGGTGGTCTCATGTGCACTTCACAAGTCTACTAGCATTGTTTGATTTCTTCATATCAGCTTGGGTTATACTCAGTAGTTTTGGAGGGAACTTGATACTTCAAATCACATCATATCTTGTAGAATTTATTACACATCACACTCACTTGTGCTTTGGGCAGCCCCCACCTAAGTCCAAGCGTCAAAGAGTTGTGTGCACACTTGTATTGTGTTGGACCAAAATTGTGTACACATTTATTTGTTGCAAAAGAACTATTTTAATATCGATCTTTTTGTAGTTCCGGTTGCAGTGTCGTCTCGCAATGTCATATCCGTGATCTTGAGTGTATTTCCAGTGTTGTGTCACAGATGCCTATAATCTGTATTTACTGAGCAGACACTGGTTAATAGTACCGATATATAACAAAATTGATAATGAATGAGTGGTATTGAAATGCAGTTTTCTGTGATAAACAATATTTCTTGTAGATGCAGGGCAGCCCCATCCCGAGAGGGGGACTCGAGGGCCGAAGCAGTCCCACAGGGTGAGGCCCGACAGAGCTAGGGGAGGCAGTATTCCCCCTCTTCTTTGCCCCCAATTATCGCTATACCGGCGATTATGCCGAGAGGTTCGGCCGGTATATGGGGGATGAGAGCCGCCTCGTGAAGAAGTATCCACTTCACGTTGAGTGGGGCATCAGCACCGGTGCTCATTTGCCCTTATCTGGGATCAAGCTCGGATATTAATATATATTTTCATTTGACTTATCCAATATATTTATTATTATTTAACACTTGCAATTTAAATACATTGTTTTTTATATGTGCAGTTAGATTACGACTTTCAGCCTATACCCGACCCTGATCATCCTGAGAGAGTGCTCGATCTTCACGCTCTGTACAATAGCAGATGAAGAATATGCAATCAAAGGTCCGATACAATAGGAACGAGCTGAAGATCGACTGCTATTCCCTGTGGATGGTGACCCTCGAGGCAGAAAGAGCGGCTCTCCTACATACTCCGGCCTTTGCGAAAGTCGACATAGATACATGGCCTCTCTTGTACCAATATTTCGACTCTCGGCGCAAACAGGTTTGTAATTTAAATGTAATTTATTGTTTAGTATATAATTTATTTTTTTGTGTTGCTTAATTAGAAAACTAAATCTGAATGTATTGTGTAGAATGAGGCCGATCAAAATAAAGAGAATAGGAAGTCGGCGAAGAGGGGCCGCCCCACTTATACAGGTGGCTCGAGGAATATTACTCCTACCATGGAGGCATCGGTAAATTACAATAGATCTATTTTAACATAATGTAATATTAAGAGTTATTTTATAATATACGTAAATTTTTTGCGAATTGCAGAGAGCTAAGATCCTGGTGCAGGGTGGTACATCGAGCGTGTTGACCGCGTATCTTGCCATCCACAGCACCTCGACAGATCCCGCCGCGGGCGAGCTTCGATTCCCGACACCGCTACCCAGGAGTATTACATAAGTGTTAATATTTATTCCAACAAGTTTGAAATTTTTGTTTTGAAAAGTTTAAATTTAAATGATATACTTATATTTTAATGGTTAATGTGGGTGTAGGAGCGGGTGGTAGAGCAGGCGAAGGCATCGGGGATCGATTTTACTAGACAGACCGATCCGATACTGCTGACCCCAATCCTAAACGCACACGGAGGGCACCACGGAGGTTGGGAGAGAGGCCGGAGACTGGATCCTAACAGAGCCCATATGAGGTTGGACTCCACTCCGGCGGTTACTTTGTCACGCCCCATCCCCAATACAGAGAGTATTGTCCGCTCTAGCCGCAGCCCCACGGTTTTGTTCTTCGGGGCGAACCAGACCTGACCAGGGGCCACTTCCCAGGAGGTCACCCATCCCGGAGCTTCCCTGGCTCGAGCATGCTTAACTACGGAGTTCTCAAGCTCCTGTAGTGTCGGTTCAATTAAAAGGCGCCTTTGTATTGAAGAGTGATATCATTCCATTTATAGTACAGATCTGCCCTATTTTAGAATGTATTCCGAAGAGTCCCCATTGTTCTACAGTGGGTCCCACGGATTCAAGAGGTGGCCCCCATGGATTCAAGAGGTGGCCCCCACTCACTTAACACGACACTTGGCGTGGCACTTTGTTCCGTGTGGCACTTTGTTCCATGAGCAAGAACCGGGTCCCGACATTGTTACTTCCCCTACCCCCCGTGAGCGACGTCTAGAATATGATGTTGCCTCCTTGAAGACCACCGTCGAAAAGTTGAAGGAGACGGTACGTATACTACTTAATAGTAAAATATTATATCACATTATAGATAGTAACATATGCAATATTAGTAGCCTAAACTTGTTTGGTTGTAGACTTAGCTTTGATTAACCATACTTACATAAAACTATCTAATTAAAATAAACTACGGCTTTCCAAACTAGATACCCAAACGAAGCTTAAATCCCTAAGTATTCTTAGATTGGGGTTTCACAATAACCTGATAATGATACGAACTCGACTAAAATCTAATACACCGTTCTTACTCATTTATTACACACAAAATTTAACAGGCGCGACAGGTTACTACGGCTGCGGCTCCATATGCATCTCCTTTGGCTGCGGCTTCGCAAGTCATTATCTCGGTTGCGGTTGTGCAGACCATTCCTGCAGCTCCACGGCCCGCTCAGACTCCCGCATAATCCGCTCCTTCATTAGTCAAGTTTTTAACGAATCAGGGCTGCACCGAGGAGCAGATATGCCAGATTACGGCGATTATCAGAGGTGAAGGAGTTGGACCGAGCTAGAGTAGCTTTATTTATATTTTTGAGGATGTATTCTTATCTGATACATATTGTATAAATTTTGGATGATATTGATGGTTGTTTGCTTGTTCACGATAATTTAGTTTGATATCGTATTCTGTTTGTTTATTTCTTTTATATATTATGCGTGAGATATTGATTATGAATATTTCTGTATTTGGTTATATGATGTATATATTATTGTGCACAGGAAGAGGAAAAAACAGGAAGCCCTTTTTAAAAAAAAATCTCATGATATTGTATCCCTACGGATTAATCCGTAGCACCATTTGTTGCACCTACAGATTAATCCGTAGGTCCAATGTTTGCCCTTACACAGTTAGCCGTAGGGACAAAATATCAGGATACCTGATATTTTGTCCCTATGGACTTAGTAAAACTTGCCCTACGAATTTATCCTTAAGGCCATTTATCTGAACTTACGGATGTATTCGTAGGGGCACCAATCAGGCCCTGCGAATACGTCCGCAGGGACAATTATTTTATTTTATAAACCAATAAATTAAATATTTATCAGGCCTACGGATTACTCCGTAAGGAGGCGTAGGGGTAATTAATACTCCGTAGGGGCATGTTCAGGGTGAAGACTTGTACCTGCGGCCTTTTCACCTACGGGGTCTTTTTTTGCCCCTACCGATATATCCGTAGGGGCAGCGCTTTGCTCCTAAGGATAAATCCGTAGGGAAACCCCTTATTATAGTAGTGGATCTTAACATGTTCTTCTCTTGTTTTGGAGTTGAGTTCTTTGAATATTATTTTAGCCTAGGGAGTTAAAACCGGATATCAATACATTTTTTTTCTTTTTGATACAAAGGCATCAATACCTTTAACTGAAGGCTGAGGACAACTAGATTTTAACCAAACATTTACATTATATATCCTCATTTAAATTTACAGTTAGTAGCGCATGACCCGAAACTAGCTTATTAACATCAATGCCCATAAGATTATCATATGTGATCTCCAACAATTAAATTTGATGTGGCAGCCGATAAATTTAAGGGCGGTGTAAGTTAGTTTAGGTGTTTATAAGTGCTGGACTTGATAAAGATGAAGTATGTTAAAATGCAATCAACCCTTAAATTCATGTATATTTTCTTATAATCCAATTTGAACTGTACTTCATATCCTTTAAACCTGTTCTAAATACAATATTAGTCTCTATCTGAGTTTTGTTTTTCAACCTTTTAGGTATCATTCTGATGGAGGTCTAGATCTCCTTTAGATGTTATCTTACATTGATCTGCTGCGAGCGTTGATGGACGGCTGAGATTGAGCTGGAGGGTTGCCTCCTGGAGCGTGTGGATCTCAATGGGTTTGTGTGGTTGAGGCCGAACTACCTGCAAAGAAGTCGCACGGTGGTCGTGCCACCGAGGACCCTCCGACGATCAAGTTAGTCGAAGTATTTTGGCAGAGTAACGGCCTATTGGAGTCAAAATGGCTTACCTTGATCGTCTGAGAGAGGGGTTTATATAGCGGCAGCAATGGGCAGACGGGCGCGAGAATTACGCCGGCCGTTATGCCCCTGGCGTCACGCCCGCGTGATAGGCGGGATCCCGCATTAATGACGAGACATGCTCGTTAATGGGGGATCGTGGTGGCGTGGAACGCGGGATCGTGGACGGCGGATATCTCGCTCCTGGCGAGATTCGCGGAGCCGTGGCAGAGGCGCCTGTGATCAGCGCTGCGGGTCGGTCGGTGAGACCGAGGAAGATGGGCTCGGCGGGAGGCTCGGGCACGAGCGGGAGGCCGAGGGACATTGGTTCTGTGATAGCTCGGAGGTGAGCCGGAGGGTGGTCTGGAAGGCCACCGAAGGTCGAGAGACTCCTCGAGGCTGGAGGCCCGGGGTGTGATTCCAACTGAGGCCCTTGATCCTTTCTCGTAGGTTCTAGGACACGTCATATGCAACATGTCAGCATCTGGAGAGTCACCAATATCGAGCCTCATCATTAGCCCCCCACTCTCGTCTCGACCCGCTCCTGGGTCGAGTCGAGAGTAATCTGACCGATCACTTGAGGTGAGCTCTCATTTTAAGATATCGTGGGCGCGCATTCCCGGGCAAAGAGTAGCATTTCCTTGATGCCGTCAGCGGATCAGGGGAGAGATCTTGCATTAAAGGGGAAGCGCCGGATCGTGTGTACGTTCGTCGAAGTCATAGCCTACGTGTCTGGCGCTGGTTGGCTGGCGAGACGTGTCGTAGGAGTTCCTGCGCCCGAAGGGACGCGCCCAATATGAGTGCGACAGGTGGATCGTTGTCGGCCGTTGGTTGCGAAACGTTGTTTTGGCGGGAGGCAATCGGAGCTGTAGGATGCGTACGCCGGCAGCTATAAATAGAGGTGGGATCCCCATCAGGGCACATACCTCTTCATAATTTCCTCATCCCTAGTTGCATTAGCTCGGCGCTCTTCTCCTCAGGTCGTATTCCTTGTGTTTGATCTCCCAAGGACACCTCCCTTTGATCAGATTAGATGTCTTCTTCTGAGGAGTCTGTAGATGTAGTCCGGGTAGAGTCTAGGGAGTCTTCCGAAGCTTCCTCTTCTACTTCTTCCCCTTCCTCCTCTGAGTCAGAGTCCCCCCGGAAAGTTAGGGTTAGTAATGCTCCCCGGGGTCGTGCGACGAGGGCGGTCCCCAGAGCGCAGGTCGTGGGTGTTCTTGGCGTGCGATCCACGCTTAGGCGTGCGGATGAGCTCGACAACATCCGGACTCGTTTCCTCATTCCTCCCAACTATTCTCTTCGTCTGGCCGAGGAGGGGGAGAGGGCAGACCAGGCACGGGTTAAGGAGATTGCCTTGTACCTGGAAGCCTTTTGGGCTGGGATGCGTCTGCTCTTTTCCACCGAGGTGAGTGCGGCGTTGAATTGTTTTGGGTTAGCCCCGGGCCAGCTAGTGCCGAACTCTTGGAGGATCCTCCTTAGGTTCCTGGTCCAGTTGATATTGAGTGAGATCCCTTTCAGCCTGAGCCTTCTCGTGTCTTCCCTTTGCTACAAAAACCACCCTGGCGCTCGTAAGGGCGAGCCGAGCTTGTTATACCTCTCTTTTAGAAAACAATGTGGGGACGATGCCAGGTCGGGGATTGTCGTGGTACCTTCTTCCATTCACGAATGGAAAAAGAAGTTTTTCTTTATTGCGCTGCCCGAGGATGAGGATTGGCCTGTGCCCACCCAGTGGCAAGGGGCCAGCTGCCCGCGGGTGAGTCGGTCGGATGATCCTGACGCGATGGCGGTGTCGAAGTGGGAGCCCCTCCCTCGGGCTGATGTGCTGCTGTCTGAGCAGGCCCTCAGTTGGGCCGGACTCAGCCCCGCCTATTACGCGAGTAAATTAGGAGCTTTCAAGCGACCTGTTTTAGACTCGTGCATTCTTTCATTTTTCTTGGCATTGCTAACTCCTTGTATTTTGCCTTATGCAGGACCCATGGACCTAAGCAAGTTTCGGGCGGCAGTGGTTGACATGAAGAGGGGGAAGAAAGCCGGAGGCGCTGGCCCTTCTCGCCCGTCGTCGGCTCCGGCCCCGCCGGCTGCCGCTCCATCCAGGCGCCCAAGCGCGCCTCGGGGCCTCGAGACCAGCAGTGCGCCGGTCCGAAAGTGTGCTCGGGAGCAAGAGCCCCGGGCTCCCGAGGTGGGAGTCGAGACTGGTTCTCCCACATCGCTCCTCAAGAGGTTTCATAGGAAGGCGCCCTGCTCCCCGGCTTCCCCGATCCTCGTGGACGATGGGGAGCTCCGCTTCGAGGTGCCCTTGGGGCTTTCCGTCGCCGACATCCTGCTCTCGGAGATGGAGAGGTCGGCTGGGGGCAGAATCCCTCGGGGGACCCTCCAGGCCCAAATGGCGCCATAGCTCAAGAGGCCGTGAAGGTTAGTGTTCGCACCCAACCTGGTTCTTCATTCAGCGTTTTTGTTCGCGTGATCGGATGCCTCCCTTTTCCTTTTTAACCCTCTTTCTTTCCTTCAGGTCCTCCAGCACGCCGCCCTCGTCGTCAACATGGAGGACGAGAAGATAGCCCCGGTGATGCGGGACGCGAGGAGAGCTCGAGGCAGGAGCTGGAGGCGGCGATGAAGAGGATCGATGCCCTTGAAGACCGGGTGGCGGCCGGGAGTCAGGAGGTCGCCCGGTGCCGAGAGGCCTCCCGAGCCGCCGAGGCCCAGTTGGAAGACTCCTATGTGCTCGTCACCACCTTGAAGAAGACGGTGAATGCCCTCCGAAGGGAGAATGAGGCGGCGAGTAGGGGACTAAGTGTGCCGAGCTTTGGGCGTCGAAGGCTGAGCACCTGGCGTCGAAGGCGGTGGAGCGCTACAAGAAGTCGGACCAGTTCTACGCCGACCTTACGGGAGCTGCCGGCGTTATTTGGCACAACGCCGTTAAGGACTAGATGCCGGAGTTCCCTGACGGCAAGCTCTGGGAGGAGTACCCTCATGAGAATGACGCGCAGGGAAATGTCCTTGGAAGCGATGCGGGGGAAGAGGCCCCCGGTGGGAGCATTGGGGAGAAGTCAGTTCCCCCGGCTACCGGCGCTGAGGCTCCTGTGGTGGACGTCGACCTTCAAGACGTCGCCCTGGTTGTCGCAGTGGAGGCGCTGCTCGTCGACGTTCACCCCGGCATCGAGGCTTGAACTTCTCTGCCTCCTTATTTTCTTTGTGCCAAAATTTTGTAAGCCTCCGGGCGTTTTTGTAAGGCTAGGGAGCCCATAATATGTCACGCCCCACTTTCCGATGTACGGCGAAGGAGACACGACTGGCCGCTACGTATTTACTCAGAAGTAAATACGCTAAGCATAACTAAGCAATATAAAAGAAATATACACAAGAGACAAAGACAATAAATATGATTGAACAGCAACTTTATTTATTAACATTCTTTTTACAATACATCTGAAAAGTAAATACATGGAATGAAAAGCAATGCCTAAACAGTGGCATAACAGAAATGGAAAGTACTGAAATGAAATGTACAAGTAACTAGAGCTCCGGGTCGAAAGCTAGCTGGTCCAAATTCTCGCTGGTGGGCTCGATCTCCAGTGAGTCCGAATCACCTGATGACATTCCAAAGAAGAAGAAAGAGAATGTCGTCAGCGAACAAATCGCTCAGTAAGTCCCGTAAATAGACAAGAATGGAATAAACAGAATAGAGTATTTATTATTATAATGTTGTTTTTAGTGTTAACGCTATTGTTTGTACCTTGGTACAGAAGATGCCAGTGTATACGAGAGGAGTCTCACTTTCCCCTGAGACTAAGGTATCAGGAGTATAAGGCTCCGTCGATAATACCACGGAACAACGGCATGGATATAATTACGTCTTAAGTGACCACCTCGTGCCACCTTTAATATGTTCCGTACCAATCTACCCCTTTATAAACCCTGTGATGTCTTGTTTGTATTGTTTGTATTGTATTGTATTGTAAATTGAATTGTATACATGGATGCCTTGCCAAAACCATGATATCAGTAAATGGGTGCAACTGGAGAATCATGTAGATGGAGGTATATCCATGGTTCGGTTCAGTCAATATAGATTGAACAGATTGAATATATGGATTCATATTGAATTTTGTTATATACTTGAATCATATTCAAGTCAGATTGGTTATATTGAGACTCAGTCTGAGTCAGATAATTAGAAAAGAAATTGAATCATGAATTAGGTTTTGGTGTTATCGGTAACTGCTGCACATGGACGGCAGGATTTAGATCTTTTTCAAAGACAATTACCGTGTTGATAACACCGTTTATTAAGTTGTCTAACTTAAATAGGCAAGCACCCATATCTCCGGCTCCCTGAGGCTCAAGAGACTGGTCCCGCTTAAACCTATGTTTACTAGGGTCCTTATTGTAATTTAGTATAACTTGAGGGGGTTTATGTAAAATATTTTTGATGTATTTTCAAAATACATCTCAAGTATTTAATTATCGTCTTGATGTACATACAACAATTTAAAAATCAAGATAAATATGTATACATGTTCGAATAGCATGAAATGAGTCAAGTATATTATTTGAGTAACTACCATAAACAATGCTGTAAAGAAATATTATGTATGACTAATTAATCAAGTTGAACGAATACGGAATATAAACAGAAATACGTCTCTAAGTGTTTTTCATGCGTGAGTTCCAGTTTCACCTAAATACGACTACCGGTTTGGGAGGTATATCTGTTTTCGTATCGTCGCGCAAAACAGATCAGAATCTGTTCAGCACCGTCACATATTTTTAAAACGCAGTTTGAGTTAATTTTCATCAGGTTTCAGGTTACGATGATTATTAAAAAATTGTAGCTATTTCGATGACTTATTCAAAACACCAAGATTCGCACGATTTGAATTTCTGAAGCTCTAGTTATGATCGCTTTAATATCAGCGTTTAAAACCGAAATTCAGATTTCTGGACAGCAACTATATGTTATATTGCAAAACCTATATCGGGTTGTTTCATGCATTTCTAAGTAATATAATATACATAAAATTATAGATTTATCAATTATGCATCTACACATCTAAATTTTGTCACAAACGGACATCGGGTGTTCGAGTTATGTCCTATTTAAAAATAGTGTGCGAATCAGGACAGATTCTGTCCAGATCCGTCACTTAATATTGTAACATAGTTTTCTATATTTTACGCCGGTTTTCAATAAAAATATAATACAAAGAAAATCTAGATATTTCGATTTATATGTTCAAAACATCTGAAAACACTTAATTTGGATTAAAAATTACAGAGTTATGGTCTCTCGAAGAAGACCCTTATTGGCAGTTTTCTAGTTTTAAAAACAGTGAATAAAAAATTATGCAACTCCTAAACCGTTTTTTCGGTTTGATATGAAATTTTTACAGCGTGTACAGAAAAATATATTCTATCATATGTAAATTTACTGAAATTTCCAGAAATAAAAATTAATTTCTAAAAATTATTTTAAATGTAAACGTATTGATATGTTATATGTGAGAAATGAGGAAATAAAGTAATATAAAATACAACAACAAACGATGCAATCTGAATTGATTACTATGAAACCTTAACATATGGATTGAGAATAATGAAAAAGACTTCATAAACTATATATTTGTGTATGTTTGTGTGTATTTATTATTTATATATGTATCCATTTAATTAATTATTTATGGACTATTATATGAAAAGGGAAGTTTTTTTTCATGGCTGCTGGATTACGGCAACGCCCCGGCCGTCAATCCGAGGCCAAATGCGGAAACAAAATCTTTTAACAAACTGGCGCTACCGCAACCTTTACTCGGATCGAACCATTAACGCTAAACTAGCGAACTACTAAAATGATAGAATGGTTATACCGATCGATTCGTGTCCTTCGGTCTTTAGCCATCATCCCTAGCTCCTCGCGGCATCTCCGATCTCCGGTCTCCTCGTCGGAAGGGCACCACGTCAAGAAGTCTTTTTACGGGATCCCGCTTCAAACCGAAGCAACTCAGACATGAAGTTTGCTAGCCGACATGTCCAAGATGATGTAGAGAATGTGTGTGATAACTTTGTCTCAAGCATCCATTGATTCTCAACATATGAGAGTGTATGGATGGAGGAAGAAGAAGAAGAAGAGGCTTTTCTTTTCTATTGTGTTGGAATGAATTGTGAGAGCCATAGAATAATCTCAAGAGTTAACCCAAGGGTTAGTGTCTGTCCACTCTCTCTCCACCTCTCATTTCAACACAATAAACAATCACTAATGTGACATTTGCATAAGAAATAAGACCATGAATCACCAATGAAGCACATGTCTCATTTAATGCACAAAATCATCACTCTCACTCACAATTTCCACCATCTAAACATTAACCCAAATGTTTAGTCCAGCAAAAAGATATGGCAACATCTAAAGTAAACTCGTGACGGATCATAAGGATACCCCTCACCTGTATATACATACCTGCATCCGCATTCTGACTGAATGCAAATGCGATGAGACTAAAGTAATCCAACAAATCTAATACTAGGATCCGGCTTAAACCAAAGTCCACTAGTATGATCCGTCCGATCATGATCCGTGCACAAGTGCACGTATATGATCGAACCCTGCCATAATATCATACGGCCTCTACAACGTTTCGCCCGAACTTGGGAAACTTTCTTTGGGGAACTCTAAAGACTCGTCAATACATTGGCAGTGGGTTTAACCACAAGCACATCAGTGGTACTAGCTGTGCGTAACGGTTACCCATGTATTGACTAAAAGGGAGGTTGATGAGCGAACTCATTCTGAAACCCTACTGAGCCTATCAGTGACAATATCCCTACAGTCCGGTCTGTTCGTCTATGAGTATCGCATATCGGGTCTAGGGGGATGGTAAACGTCAGACCCCAATAGCGGTTTAAGTCGTATTGGAGTGTAGCACAGAACACCTTGAGAAACTACTGGAATACCTACCAGTAAATCTCACTTGCCTTGGCCAAGGACTTTGTGTAATGGCTCTCCAGACACAGCGCGATATCAACCCCCAATACCGGGAGAAACGAATCCTATCTGACCGCCACTGCCTCCAAGTGCTTCGGGACTGCACCCAACTACTACCTGTTTGCACGACTCCTTTGAGCCGTGGTAAGGTAGCAATCAAAGAACAGTGGGAACACACTTGAGGCAATGCAGCAGTGTCAAGTCAACGGACTAAGTTGTACACATGTCACCTGGGAACTGCTCCTGACGATAGGTATAGTACCAATCAGCAGTGCCCCTGCGAGTCCGTCCGGTGTACTCATAACCCAATGAGCACCTGTATAATATCTTAGGTGAACCAACTGACACCAATAGCTTGTGAGACAGCCACCGCCCCTCGTCGGGGTCTCGATCCGTATACACTAGTCTACTTATGGAGTATCGATACCCAGTCTCGAAACTCCCACGACTAGGGACACTTTAAGGATGTGCTTATAGACTACCCAACTCTCATGTATCTGATCACCATCATACTGCTGGTAGTCAAGCAAGAATCCTATGGGCTCTATCAAAGTGTAATAGTGATCTGTAATATCACCTGAATCATGTACACGATGATAAAGACAAACCAGATAGCATACTATCATCTCGAGTAAGACTGTTCTACCGGTATAGGTCCTCTCTCAATCATTGTAATCACATGCCTGTAATCCAATAATTAACTTGAGAGCATTATAGCCAACAATCTCCCACTTGCACTTAAGGCTAATTATTGCGGTGTCGTATACTCACAGCCCGTGTGATACCGAACACCCAACTCCTCTACTAATCAGTTTCACATAGCTCGTTTGTAAAACTATTGTGTTCGAGAAATAGCCTCAGTGAGTGGATCCGCTCTGATGTTTCTTTCTATGTCTCTCTTAATCTCAAGTTCACGGAGAAAAGCCATCTCCCGAATTGAGAAATACTTGTCTTAGAATATGTCTGAATATCTGATGGGACCTAGTCCACAAATGAACTCCAAATCCAAACTTCTTAGACTGTATCGTCAACTGAACTTAATCAGTATCCTGCGCCATGCCTCCCTCAGTATCCGCTTGGACCGCCTGTCTAAACTAGTGCCCCTCACAGAGGAAAGTCTATAACTCTGACAGTCACTCTGTCAATCAGGTCACCTTGAAAGCCTGGAATGATAACCGTCTCTCGAAGGAGGCTGTCGTTATCAAATCCCTAGAACATCCACTTATGTTTCTGAACGTTTCTCCAGGATTGGATTAATATCTGAACTTATTGCAGCTAGTGCAAAAACAGCATCTGGTGTAGTACTTGACATCTTATGATCGACTCAATTGCCTAAGCAAGTGATATGCCAATCATGCGCTTCCCTCTCCCCTTTAGTCTGTAAGATACCTTTAGAGAGGGTGACTCCATCACCTGCAGATACACCACCTTTCCAGGAGTCGTCCATTCTAAAATACCTTTAGAATACTGTCTAAGTACCCAGATTGGGACACTACCCAAATCTAGATCTAAAACCATAGATCTAGTGACCAGAATGTCTAATATTATATCCAAATCCTATGTGGAGAAACCACTGTGTGACAACCACGGTATAACCGATCGTAGTATAGGAATATCACTTCCTACTCTGTCACGTCCCGCTTCCCAGAGTACGCAAGATTGGGCACGTGACATAGCCAACCATGCTACCTATGGGTAGGAAGTATCCATCCACAGTCACATTACGGCTGTAGAGATATCAAGAACAAGATAAATAAACTATCTAACACATGTCCAAATCCAGAATAACAAGAGTCAAAATAAATAAGTGCGGAAGCAAATGATCCAATACAATAAATAGAAAAGTACGTCCCATAATGCGGGCTCACATCTGGAAATGAAATGCAATAAATAAACTAATCAATACAGGACTCACAAATCAGCCTGCTGGCTGAAGTACTCCTGCTCAGTCGTCGACAGTGGTAAAGGATCTGGGCCATGCAAAACCCAGACGTCAGCGCGTCATGTCAATCAATAATATAATATGAACAAGGTAATAAGCAATGCAGGGATAAACATGAATAAAGCAATAATATGAAACAGCAGTGCAGGGTAATGTGCAGTGGGTAACTAAACTGTTCTATCAGGTTTGCTATTCTAAAGTCTTTGAAATCAATTGATGACTCGTCGATATAACTCAATAGTATCCCGTGCATGCCCGGGACCACGGTCAAGACCCTCGGGGCTGAATCCGAGACGTGCCGCTAGGCAGTAATAGGTAGCAGGATGGACGAGTGATGTCAGCATCATCACTCCCGGACTGGCCAAGCCCGTAAGACTGATCAGAACAGGTATCGAACTGTTGAGTTACAAATCGGTTTCACCTTTGATTTCCCCATACCCCCAAGTTATGTATGTCAGGTCAGGTATTCAGTAATCAAGAACTAATGCCAACACAGGATCAGGTAAAAGCAGGTTTGTCTGGGTAGACAACAGGAATGGTCCATGAGGACCCCAAGTCAGGTTTGTTGGCATTAGGCATGAGATCAGGTAACAAGTCAGTCATGGTACATCAGGTTGAGTCTGTAGTAAAGGGTACCATGTCCGGTGCATCGGTATGTATGTATGTCATGTGTATCAAGGTCAGGTCAATTTAGGACGCAATCGAGGGCGTGCTCACAACAGGTATATAATCGAATAAGGAATCACAGCAGGAAATAAAGTAAACAACAATAACAGTTCATCTCATCACAATGGTGCATTAATATGGTGCAGTTGTATTATCATTTTAACAGGTTCGAGCACCCTTGAAGTGCAATAATCACAGGGTAGTGCAATATCAAAAACAGAAGGTAATGAAGATGTATGAAATTAAAAATAAAGTATAAATAATTGTCACATGGATAGTCTAACAAATAAAAGCAAGGACGATCTAATTGATTTAGTTAGTTAAAAGCATGGATTAATAGCAGACCAAATAATTACATGAATCTACTATAATGATTCAATGTTAATGATAATTGCAACCGTCAATTCTAAGTTATACAATAATATTGATATTACCATCAACTGTGTTATTATATTGAATAATATGATAATTAAATGTATAGCAAGTCTCGATCTTGTATATTAGCATGTTAGAGCAAGTATTCGGATACTTGCCTCGACGGTTTCGCAAACCGGAAAACACGAACGTAGCGTCGGCGGAAAACACGCGACGGTTGTACGGCCACGGATCGAGTCCAAACGACGAACAGCGGGGCCACACGGACTGGAGTACTTCGCTGGAGAGTCGGGTCAAGTCGTCGGCACGGCTGGAATCCGGCGAAATGTCAAAACGGCGACGAAGTTAGCAAAAGATAAAGTAAAGCGAGAATCGATCAGAGAGGGGATACATGAAGGGAGATGGTGAAGAGAGGCTTACAGGGATAGCAAGGGGGCAACCGCGACGGGTTCGACGGCGAGGGGGCGCCGGCGGCGAGGAACAGTGGGCGCGGCAAGGGTTGGAGGTGGCTGGATCGGGGGTGCGGTGAGTAGGGGGAGGTACTGGCCTGGTCTGGGTTACAGGGAGAGAGGAGGTGGTCGGCGGTGGCGCTGGCGACGACGAGGAGGGTCGACGGGGGCTTTTCCGGCGACCGGAGAAGTGCTAGGGTTCGGCGTCGGGTTCTGTTGCAGCCTGGAGAGGGAAGGAGGAGGAAGATGAAGAGGTTGGGACGAGGGGCGAAGGTGGAAGATTCTGGCGTCGTCGGCGACGGGTTGCGGCGGCGACAGCGAGCAGCGACGGTGCGTGTGGCTACGGGGTTGGGTTGCACGGGACGTGGGAAAGGAGGAAGGAAAGGGTAGCGGTCGAAGTCGAGGAGGTAAGGGTGATGGTGGTGGTGTCGCGAGGAGGTCGGCGGCGAGGCTGCGGCAGTTAGGGTAAGGCTAGGGTTGGGTTCGCGTGGGATTTTCTCGCGTTGGACTTCTTCTCTGCGAGGAGGAGGGAGATATGGGATAATATATAGAGTGAGAGAGAGAGAGATTTGAAGAAGAGAGAGAGAGGATTTAAAGGAAGAGAGAGAGACAGAGAAGAGAGAGATAGAGAGACGGAGAGAGAGAGAGAGGGTTACGGTGGGGCCCACGATGGATTTAGCCCCTCGTGATTGGCTGGGAAAAGAAAAGGGGTTTAAAAGAAAATTTTAAAAGGATTTTAAACGTTATATATGAAACAGTAATATATATTATATAGTTTAGATTATTAAATTTAAATGGGTATTTTGGCGCTAAATGAAACATTTCCAAATCGCGCTCGGGTTGCGCCCAAATATTTGAAATTCAAATAATAGGATTTTAAGCGAGTTCCAAATTTTAAAATGAGATATTTTATGATTAAAATGCATGCCTCCAAGTCGGACACTTGCACGCGCGCGTAGCCATCCAAACTCGCCCGTTTCGCCGAACGGGATGAAATCTCGACGCGCGGATGCTACCACGCGACTAGTGGCGACGAGTAGGCCAATATGGATATTTTTAATTTCATTTTAGGTGTTAAAATTTGTTATAGGCAAAAATGATTTAGCCGGTTAAAATTTTGCAACAAGAACCAAACAAGCAAGATAATTGAATGAGCAAAGTCTAACACTCAACCAGTAACAAAAATAGTATTATTGGGCTCGGGTGTTATATCATACCCAACTACAAAAAGAATTTCGTCCTCGAAATTCCAAGAATACAAGATAGATAGCTACAGGAAAAGGTGAGGAAATTTCTGCCGGATCTCGTCTTCTCGCTCCCAAGTGGATTCTCTATGCGATCGATTATCCCAAGAAACTAGCACAAGAGGGATAACCTTGTTCTTAAGAACCTTTTTCTCTTCGATCCTTGATTTCAACCGGTCGCTCCTCAAAAGTTAGGTCCTCCCATACAGTCAACTCCGAATGATCCAAGACGTGAGTTTCATCTCGAACATACCTCCGTAGTTGAGATACATGAAACACATCGTGCACTCCTGCCAAGGACTGTGGTAACGCCAAACGGTACGCTACCTCTCCAACACGCTCCAATATCTCGAAGGGTCCAACGAATCGAGGACTAAGCTTTCCCCGACTCCCAAAGCGAATCACCCCTCTAGTCGGTGATATCTTCAGGAATACCAAATCGCCCACGGCGAACTCTAGAGGTCTTCTTGACGTGTCAGCCCAACTTTTCTGTCTGTCTTGAGCTGCCTTCATATGCTTCCTGATTGTATTCACCTTCTCGACTGTCTGTACTACCAAATCTAGTCCTAATAACCTTCGTTCACCAACATCATCCCAACAAACAGGTGAACGGCACTTACGACCATATAAAGCTTCAAATGGAGCCATCTAAATAGTCGCTTGGAAGCTATTGTTGTACGAAAACTCCACCAAGTGTAGGTGATCCTCCCAAGAACCTTTGAAGTCCAACATGCATGCTCTCAACATACCTTCAAGAGTCTGGATCGTTCTCTCCGACTGCCCATCAGTTTGAGGATGATGAGCTGTGCTAAACTTCAATCGAGTCCCCAAACTTTCTTGTAAACTCCTCCAGAAGTGCGACAAGAACCGAGTGTCCCGATCGGACACGATGCTCACCGGTACTCCATGCAATCTTACAATCTCCTGCATGTACCGCTCTGCCAAAGTCTCCGTCGATTGACCAACCCGAAAAGGAATAAAGTGAGCTGCCTTGGTCAAACGATCGACAATCACCCATACTGCATTGTTGCCCTTTGGACTCCGCGGTAAATCTGTCACGAAATCCATGGTTATATGTTCCCACTTCCACTGAGGAATCGGAAGTGGTTGCAACAAACCAGCAACCCTTTGGTGTTCGGCCTTGACTTGCTGACACACCAAGCACTTAGCCACGAAGCGAGCAATCTCCCGCTTCATACCTTCCTACCAGAAGTGCTGTCGAATATCTCGGTACATCTTTGTCCCTCCTGGATGTACAGAGTAAGCTGAACTGTGTGCCTCCTTCATGAGCTCTTCACGTACATCCCCCTTTGGCATACACACACGGCTACCATATCTCAACGAACCGTCTTCGTGGATCAGTAAATCTATTCGTAGTCCGGCTTCAACCTCCTCAAAACCTTTACAGTCTAGGATCCTGCGATTGTGCCGCTTTAATCTTCTCAACTAAGGACGACTGTACTTGCAACTGCATCAACTGCCCCATAGCATGTGGTAGCACAACCTCCAAGTCAAATCTCCGAAAATCCGCGATGATCTCCCTCTGTGCAGTCAACACCTGAATTGCTGGTAACCGACTAAGCGCATCCGGCACACCATTAACTTTCCCCGGATGGTACTTAAGATCAAGATCGTGGTCAGCCATCAGCTCCAACCATCTACGCTGCCTCATATTCAGCTCCTTCTGGGTGAACACATACTTCAAGCTCTTATGATCAGTAAAACTTCGACCCTCTCGCCCAAAAGGTAGCGTCTCCAAATCTTCAAGGCGAAGATCACGGCCGCAAGCTCCAAGTCATGAGTCGGATAATTCTTCTCGTGGGTCTTCAATTGTCTTGATGCGTAAGCTACGACATTCCCATTCTGCATCAAAACACATCCCAATCCTTTTCCAGATGCGTCGCTGTGAATCACCAGTCCTCTGGAATTATCTGGTACGGTCAGGATAGGGGCGGTTATCAACTTCTGCTTCAACGTCTCGAAGGCCAATGCACATCCATCCGTCCAAATAAAAAGTACCTCCTTGCGCGTAAGCTTGGTTAACGGCTCTGCCAGACGAGCAAAGTTCTCCACAAATCTTCTGTAGTATCCGGCGAATCCAAGAAAACTTCTTATCTCCGCAACATTCCTTGGAATTGGCCAATCTCGAACTGCTGTAATCTTTTCGGGATCGACGGCGATTCCATCGCCCGACACAACATGCCCCGAAAACTTCACTCCCTCCAGCCAAAACTCACACTTACTCATTTTCGCATAAAGCTTCTCCTGTTTCAACATCTGCAGGACCTGATGATATCCGGATCGCAAATCCAGTTTCGAGAATACTCTCGCGCCAATAAGCTGCTCAAAAGTTCTCCAATGCAAGGGATCGGGTACTTGTCCTTACTAGCCACCCGGTTTAATTCTCGATAATTGATGCACATCCTTCTCGTGCCATCCTTCTCCTTTACTAGAAGAACTGGAGCTTCCCAAAGCGAGTTGCTGCTTCGAATCCAACCCTTCTCAAGTAATTCACCAACTTGCTCCTTAACTCTTTCCAATTCCACTGGTGCCATCGGATAATAAGATTTTGATACGGGCACTGCACCAGGACTAAGGTCGATCGCGAACTCCATGTCTCGCTTCGGCGGTAAGCCCAATATATCCTCAAACACACCCATAAAGTCACGAACAACTGCCGGCTCTTCTTTACTATCAACTTCTATAGCTGCAAGAACACTGTTTGTCGGCCTAGCCCTAAACTCGACTGGCCCGACAGAACTGCTTCCTTACCGCAACTGCTGTCTACATTGTTGGCCGCGAAAGGTCCAGCGAGACTACTGAGTCTCGTCCATTCTGCTGCATGCACGTCCATGGTTGCTCCATTCTGCCTTAGTCCGATGAACTTCTCTTCCATTTCCTCCCGTGCAGTCCACGGGAAGAATTTCTCCAAGAAACTTTTAGAGAGATCCGCCCAACTGATCGGCTTGGACAAGCGGGTCTCCTCCACAGGCCATCACTCTCGGGCGTAATCCACTAGCTGAATGCGCACCACATCAACTCCTTTGTCCTCTGGAATCTGTGTCGCAATCAGCAAATTCTCCGTGTCACTAGCCACTGCTCGGCTGGCAACGGCTCCTCCAGACCAGTGAAAGTAGACGGACCCAAAAGTCTGAAATCTGCTACGGTCCCTACTCGTTCGACTGGTCTAGTTCCATCGTTGTTTACAGACTGCTGAACGATCTGCAAACCTTCCTGAAACGAACCTGCTATTGCTGGATCAGCTCAGTCTGTCTCTTTGATTTCCAGCATTTCTCTTATCACTCCAAGCATGGCGGCTTCGTTCACACGCCTCTGGTACGTCTTCAACTTCTTACCTGCCATCATCCTGAACTCAAAACACCCACATTAGCATGATGATAGATTCTGAATATGGATCAAGGCTAGAACTCCAAGATACTTAAATAGAGTACCGCATTGTAGCTATGCCGCGGTATCATAGCCACAATTACTTAACTCCACCCAAGTCGCCCAAGTCCTAGGGATAACAAGAAATCAGGTTTCCGAGTCGACATGCAAAGTAAGTTTGCACGTCGTAAAAGATATAATCCAGAAGAATGTGATTCAAGAATGGTAAAACGGTCAAGGTGGTAGGACATGTTTTCCTAAGCATGGGTATTCTGATTCGTGTATTGGGTACAATACCCAACTACAAAAGAATCAACCCGACTAACCTATGTCTCTGATACCAAAAGAACCATGTCACGCCCCGCTTCACAGAGTACGCAAGATTGGGCACGTGACATAGCCAACCATGCTACCTGTGGGTAGGAAGTATCCATCCACAGTCATATTACGGCTATAGAGATATCAAGAACAAGATAAATAAACTATCTAACACATGTCCAAATCCAGAATAACAAGAGTCAAAATAAATAAGTGCGGAAGCAAATGATCTAATACAATAAATAGAAAAGTACGTCCCATAATGCGGGCTCACATCTGGAAATGAAATGCAATAAATAAACTAATCAATACAGGACTCACAAATCAGCCTGCTGGCTGAAGTACTCCTGCTCAGTCGTCGACAGTGGTAAAGGATCTGGGCCATGCAAAACCCAGACGTCAGCGCGTCATGTCAATCAATAATATAATATGAACAAGGTAATAAGCAATGCAGGGATAAACATGAATAAAGCAATAATATGAAACAGCAGTGCAGGGTAATGTGCAGTGGGTAACTAAACTGTTCTATCAGGTTTGCTATTCTAAAGTCTTTGAAATCAATTGATGACTCGTCGATGTAACTCAATAGTATCCCGTGCATGCCCGGGACCACGGTCAAGACCCTCGGGGCTGAATCCGAGACGTGCCGCTAGGCAGTAATAGGTAGCAGGATGGACGAGTGATGTCAGCATCATCACTCCCGGACTGGCCAAGCCCGTAAGACTGATCAGAACAGGTATCGAACTGTTGAGTTACAAGTCGGTTTCACCTTTGATTTCCCCATACCCCCAAGTTATGTATGTCAGGTCAGGTATTCAGTAATCAAGAACTAATGCCAACACAGGATCAGGTAAAAGCAGGTTTGTCTGGGTAGACAACAGGAATGGTCCATGAGGACCCCAAGTCAGGTTTGTTGGCATTAGGCATGAGATCGAGTAACAAGTCAGTCATGGTACATCAGGTTGAGTCTGTAGTAAAGGGTACCATGTCCGGTGCATCGGTATGTATGTATGTCATGTGTATCAAGGTCAGGTCAATTTAGGACGCAATCGAGGGCGTGCTCACAACAGGTATATAATCGAATAAGGAATCACAGCAGGAAATAAAGTAAAAAACAATAACAGTTCATCTCATCACAATGGTGCATTAATATGGTGCAGTTGTATTATCATTTTAACAGGTTCGAGCACCCTTGAAGTGCAATAATCACAGGGTAGTGCAATATCAAAAACAGAAGGTAATGAAGATGTATGAAATTAAAACTAAAGTATAAATAATTGTCACATGGATAGTCTAACAAATAAAAGCAAGGACGATCTAATTGATTTAGTTAGTTAAAAGCATGGATTAATAGCAGACCAAATAATTACATGAATCTACTATAATGATTCAATGTTAATGATAATTGCAACCGTCAATTCTAAGTTATACTATAATATTGATATTACCATCAACTGTGTTATTATATTGAATAATATGATAATTAAATGTATAGCAAGTCTCGATCTTGTATATTAGCATGTTAGAGCAAGTATTCGGATACTTGCCTCGACGGTTTCGTAAACCGGAAAACACGAACGTAGCGTCGGCGGAAAACACGCGATGGTTGCACGGCCACGGATCGAGTCCAAACGACGAACAGCGGGGCCACACGGACTGGAGTACTTCGCTGGAGAGTCGGGTCAAGTCGTCGGCACGGCTGGAATCCGGCGAAATGTCAAAACGGCGACGAAGTTAGCAAAAGATAAAGTAAAGCGAGAATCGATCAGAGAGGGGATACATGAAGGGAGATGGTGAAGAGAGGCTTACAGGGATAGCAAGGGGGCAACTGCGACGGGTTCGACGGCGAGGGGGCGCCGGCGGCGAGGAACAGTGGGCGCGGCAAGGGTTGGAGGTGGCTGGATCGGGGGTGCGGTGAGTAAGGGGAGGTACTGGCCTGGTCTGGGTTACAGGGGGAGAGGAGGTGGTCGGCGGTGGCGCTGGCGACGACGAGGAGGGTCGACGGGGGCTTTTCCGGCGACCGGAGAAGTGCTAGGGTTCGGCGTCGGGTTCTGTTGCAGCCTGGAGAGGGAAGGAGGAGGAAGATGAAGAGGTTGGGACGAGGGGCGAAGGTGGAAGATTCTGGCGTCGTCGGCGACGGGTTGCGGCGGCGACATCGAGCAGCGACGGTGCGTGTGGCTACGGGGTTGGGTTGCACGGGACGTGGGAAAGGAGGAAGGAAAGGGTAGCGGTCGAAGTCGAGGAGGTAAGGGTGGTGGTGGTGGTGTCGCGAGGAGGTCGGCGGCGAGGCTGCGGCAGTTAGGGTAAGGCTAGGGTTGGGTTCGCGTGGGATTTTCTCGCGTTGGACTTCTTCTCTGCGAGGAGGAGGGAGATATGGGATAATATATATAGAGAGAGAGAGAGAGAGATTTGAAGAAGAGAGAGAGAGGATTTAAAGGAAGAGAGAGAGACAGAGAAGAGAGAGATAGAGAGACGGAGAGAGAGAAAGAGAGAGGGTTACGGTGGGGCCCACGAGGGATTTAGCCCCTCGTGATTGGCTGGGAAAAGAAAAGGGGTTTAAAAGAAAATTTTAAAAGATTTTAAAAGGATTTTAAACGTTATATATGAAACAGTAATATATATTATATAGTTTAGATTATTAAATTTAAATGGGTATTTTGGCGCTAAATGAAACATTTCCAAATCGCGCCCGGGTTGCTCCCAAATATTTGAAATTCAAATAATAGGATTTAAAGCGAGTTCCAAATTTTAAAATGAGATATTTTATGATTAAAATGCATGCCTCCAAGTCGGACACTTGCACACGCGCGTAGCCGTCCAAACTCGCCCGTTTCGCCGAACGGGATGAAATCTCGACGCGCGGATGCTACCACGCGACTAGTGGCGACGAGTAGGCCAATATGGATATTTTTAATTTCATTTTAGGTGTTAAAATTTGTTATAGGCAAAAATGATTTAGCCGGTTAAAATTTTGCAACAAGAACCAAACAAGCAAGATAATTGAATGAGCAAAGTCTAACACTCAACCAGTAACAAAAATAGTATTATTGGGCTCGGGTGTTACATCATACCCAACTACAAAAAGAATTTCGTCCTCGAAATTCCAAGAATACAAGATAGATAGCTACAGGAAAAGGTGAGGAAATTTCTGCCGGATCTCGTCTTCTCGCTCCTAAGTGGATTCTCTATGCGATCGATTATCCCAAGAAACTAGCACAAGAGGGATAACCTTGTTCTTAAGAACCTTTTTCTCTTCGATCCTTGATTTCAACCGGTCGCTCCTCAAAAGTTAGGTCCTCCCATACAGTCAACTCCGAATGATCCAAGACGTGAGTTTCATCTCGAACATTCCTCCGTAGTTGAGATACATGAAACACATCGTGCACTCCTGCCAAGGACTGTGGTAACGCCAAACGGTACGCTACCTCTCCAACACGCTCCAATATCTCGAAGGGTCCAATGAATCGAGGACTAAGCTTTCCCCGACTCCCAAAGCGAATCACCCCTCTAGTCGGTGATATCTTCAGGAATACCAAATCGCCCACGGCGAACTCTAGAGGTCTTCTTGACGTGTCAGCCCAACTTTTCTGTCTGTCTTGAGCTGCCTTCATATGCTTCCTGATTGTATTCACCTTCTCGACTGTCTGTACTACCAAATCTGGTCCTAATAACCTTCGTTCACCAACATCATCCCAACAAACAGGTGAACGGCACTTACGACCATATAAAGCTTCAAATGGAGCCATCTAAATAGTCGCTTGGAAGCTATTGTTGTACGAAAACTCCACCAAGTGTAGGTGATCCTCCCAAGAACCTTTGAAGTCCAACATGCATGCTCTCAACATACCTTCAAGAGTCTGGATCGTTCTCTCCGACTGCCCATCAGTTTGAGGATGATGAGCTGTGCTAAACTTTCAATCGAGTCCCCAAACTTTCTTGTAAACTCCTCCAGAAGTGCGACAAGAACCGAGTGTCCCGATCGGACACGATGCTCACCGGTACTCCATGCAATCTTACAATCTCCTGCATGTACCGCTCTGCCAAAGTCTCCGTCGATTGACCAACCCGAAAAGGAATAAAGTGAGCTGCCTTGGTCAAACGATCGACAATCACCCATACTGCATTGTTGCCCTTTGGACTCCGCGGTAAATCTGTCACGAAATCCATGGTTATATGTTCCCACTTCCACTGAGGAATCGGAAGTGGTTGCAACAAACCAGCAACCCTTTGGTGTTCGGCCTTGACTTGCTGACACACCAAGCACTTAGCCACGAAGCGAGCAATCTCCCGCTTCATACCTTCCTACCAGAAGTGCTGTCGAATATCTCGGTACATCTTTGTCCCTCCTGGATGTACAGAGTAAGCTGAACTGTGTGCCTCCTTCATGAGCTCTTCACGTACATCCCCCTTTGGCACACACACACGGCTACCATATCTCAACGAACCGTCTTCGTGGATCAGTAAATCTGTTCGTAGTCCGGCTTCAACCTGCTCTCGAAACCTTTGCAGTCTAGGATCCTGCGATTGTGCCGCTTTAATCTTCTCAACTAAGGACGACTGTACTTGCAACTGCATCAACTGCCCCATAGCATGTGGTAGCACAACCTCCAAGTCAAATCTCCGAAAATCCGTGATGATCTCCCTCTGTGCAGTCAACACCTGAATTGCTGGTAACCGACTAAGCGCATCCGGCACACCATTAACTTTCCCCGGATGGTACTTAAGATCAAGATCGTGGTCAGCCATCAGCTCCAACCATCTACGCTGCCTCATATTCAGCTCCTTCTGGGTGAACACATACTTCAAGCTCTTATGATCAGTAAAACTTCGACCCTCTCGCCCAAAAGGTAGCGTCTCCAAATCTTCAAGGCGAAGATCACGGCCGCAAGCTCCAAGTCATGAGTCGGATAATTCTTCTCGTGGGTCTTCAATTGTCTTGATGCGTAAGCTACGACCTTCCCATTCTGCATCAAAACACATCCCAATCCTTTTCCAGATGCGTCGCTGTGAATCACCAGTCCTCTGGAATTATCTGGTACGGTCAGGATAGGGGCGGTTATCAACTTCTGCTTCAATGTCTCGAAGGCCAATGCACATCCATCCGTCCAAATAAAAAGTACCTCCTTACGCGTAAGCTTGGTTAACGGCTCTACCAGACGAGCAAAGTTCTCCAAAAATCTTCTGTAGTATCCGGCGAGTCCAAGAAAACTTCTTATCTCCGCAACATTCCTTGGAATTGGCCAATCTCGAACTGCTGTAATCTTTTCGGGATCGACGGCGATTCCATCGCCCGACACAACATGCCCCGAAAACTTCACTCCCTCCAGCCAAAACTCACACTTACTCATTTTCGCATAAAGCTTCTCCTGTTTCAACATCTGCAGGACCTGATGATATCCGGATCGCAAATCCAGTTTCGAGAATACTCTCGCGCCAATAAGCTGCTCAAAAGTTCTCCAATGCAAGGGATCGGGTACTTGTCCTTACTAGCCACCCGGTTTAATTCTCGATAATTGATGCACATCCTTCTCGTGCCATCCTTCTCCTTTACTAGAAGAACTGGAGCTTCCCAAAGCGAGTTGCTGCTTCGAATCCAACCCTTCTCAAGTAATTCACCAACTTGCTCCTTAACTCTTTCCAATTCCACTGGTGCCATCGGATAATAAGATTTTGATACGGGCACTGCACCAGGACTAAGGTCGATCGCGAACTCCATGTCTCGCTTCGGCGGTAAGCCCGATATATCCTCAAACACACCCATAAAGTCGCGAACAACTGCCGGCTCTTCTTTACTATCAACTTCTATAGCTGCAAGAACACTGTTTGTCGGCCTAGCCCTAAACTCGACTGGCCCGACAGAACTGCTTCCTTACCGCAACTGCTGTCTACATTGTTGGCCGCGAAAGGTCCAGCGAGACTACTGAGTCTCGTCCATTCTGCTGCATGCACGTCCACGGTTGCTCCATTCTGCCTTAGTCCGATGAACTTCTCTTCCATTTCCTCCCGTGCAGTCCACGGGAAGAATTTCTCCAAGAAACTTTTAGAGAGATCCGCCCAACTGATCGGCTTGGACAAGCAGGTCTCCTCCACAGGACATCACTCTCGGGCGTAATCCACTAGCTGAATGCGCACCACATCAACTCCTTTGTCCTCTGGAATCTGTGTCGCAATCAGCAAATTCTCCGTGTCACTAGCCACTGCTCGGCTGGCAACGGCTCCTCCAGACCAGTGAAAGTAGACGGACCCAAAAGTCTGAAATCTGCTACGGTCCCTACTCGTTCGACTGGTCTAGTTCCATCGTTGTTTACAGACTGCTGAACGATCTGCAAACCTTCCTGAAACGAATCTGCTATTGCTGGATCAGCTCAGTCTGTCTCTTTGATTTCCAGCATTTCTCTTATCACTCCAAGCATGGCGGCTTCGATCACACGCCTCTGGTACGTCTTCAACTTCTTACCTGCCATCATCCTGAACTCAAAACATCCACATTAGCATGATGATAGATTCTGAATATGGATCAAGGCTAGAACTCCAAGATACTTAAATAGAGTACCGCATTGTAGCTATGCCGCGGTATCATAGCCACAATTACTTAACTCCACCCAAGTCGCCCAAGTCCTAGGGATAACAAGAAATCAGGTTTCCGAGTCGACATGCAAAGTAAGTTTGCACGTAGTAAAAGATATAATCTGGAAGAATGTGATTCAAGAATGGTAAAACGGTCAAGGTGGTAGGACATGTTTTCCTAAGCATGGGTATTCTGATTCGTGTATTGGGTACAATACCCAACTACAAAAGAATCAACCCGACTAACCTATGTCTCTGATACCAAAAGAACCATGTCACGCCCCGCTTCACAGAGTACGCAAGATTGGGCACGTGACATAGCCAACCATGCTACCTGTGGGTAGGAAGTATCCATCCACAGTCACATTACGGCTATAGAGATATCAAGAACAAGATAAATAAACTATCTAACACATGTCCAAATCCAGAATAACAAGAGTCAAAATAAATAAGTGCGGAAGCAAATGATCTAATACAATAAATAGAAAAGTACGTCCCATAATGCGGGCTCACATCTGGAAATGAAATGCAATAAATAAACTAATCAATACAGGACTCACAAATCAGCCTGCTGGCTGAAGTACTCCTGCTCAGTCGTCGACAGTGGTAAAGGATCTGGGCCATGCAAAACCCAGACGTCAGCGCGTCATGTCAATCAATAATATAATATGAACAAGGTAATAAGCAATGCAGGGATAAACATGAATAAAGCAATAATATGAAACAGCAGTGCAGGGTAATGTGCAGTGGGTAACTAAACTGTTCTATCAGGTTTGCTATTCTAAAGTCTTTGAAATCAATTGATGACTCGTCGATGTAACTCAATAGTATCCCGTGCATGCCCGGGACCACGGTCAAGACCCTCGGGGCTGAATCCGAGACGTGCCGCTAGGCAGTAATAGGTAGCAGGATGGACGAGTGATGTCAGCATCATCACTCCCGGACTGGCCAAGCCCGTAAGACTGATCAGAACAGGTATCGAACTGTTGAGTTACAAGTCGGTTTCACCTTTGATTTCCCCATACCCCCAAGTTATGTATGTCAGGTCAGGTATTCAGTAATCAAGAACTAATGCCAACACAGGATCAGGTAAAAGCAGGTTTGTCTGGGTAGACAACAGGAATGGTCCATGAGGACCCCAAGTCAGGTTTGTTGGCATTAGGCATGAGATCAGGTAACAAGTCAGTCATGGTACATCAGGTTGAGTCTGTAGTAAAGGGTACCATGTCCGGTGCATCGGTATGTATGTATGTCATGTGTATCAAGGTCAGGTCAATTTAGGACGCAATCGAGGGCGTGCTCACAACAGGTATATAATCGAATAAGGAATCACAGCAGGAAATAAAGTAAACAACAATAACAGTTCATCTCATCACAATGGTGCATTAATATGGTACAGTTGTATTATCATTTTAACAGGTTCGAGCACCCTTGGAGTGCAATAATCACAGGGTAGTGCAATATCAAAAACAGAAGGTAATGAAAATGTATGAAATTAAAACTAAAGTATAAATAATTGTCACATGGATAGTCTAACAAATAAAAGCAAGGACGATCTAATTGATTTAGTTAGTTAAAAGCATGGATTAATAGCAGACCAAATATTTACATGAATCTACTATAATGATTCAATGTTAATGATAATTGCAACCGTCAATTCTAAGTTATACTATAATATTGATATTACCATCAACTGTGTTATTATATTGAATAATATGATAATTAAATGTATAGCAAGTCTCGATCTTGTATATTAGCATGTTAGAGCAAGTATTCGGATACTTGCCTCGACGGTTTCGCAAACCGGAAAACACGAACGTAGCGTCGGCGGAAAACACGCGACGGTTGCACGGCCACGGATCGAGTCCAAACGACGAACAGCGGGGCCACACGGACTGGAGTACTTCGCTGGAGAGTCGGGTCAAGTCGTCGGCACGGCCGGAATCCGGCGAAATGTCAAAACGGCGACGAAATTAGCAAAAGATAAAGTAAAGCGAGAATCGATCAGAGAGGGGATACATGAAGGGAGATGGTGAAGAGAGGCTTACAGGGATAGCAAGGGGGCAACCGCGACGGGTTCGATGGCGAGGGGGCGCCGGCGGCGAGGAACAGTGGACGCGGCAAGGGTTAGAGGTGGCTGGATCGGGGGTGCGGTGAGTAGGGGGAGGTACTGGCCTGGTCTGGGTTGCAGGGGGAGAGGAGGTGGTCGGCGGTGGCGCTGGCGACGACGAGGAGGGTCGACGGGGGCTTTTCCGGCGTCCGGAGAAGTGCTAGGGTTCGGCGTCGGGTTCTGTTGCAGCCTGGAGAAGGAAGGAGGAGGAAGATGAAGAGGTCGGGACGAGGGGCGAAGGTGGAAGATTCTGGCGTCGTTGGCGACGGGTTGCGGCGGCGACAGCGAGCAGCGACGGTGCATGTGGCTACGGGGTTGGGTTGCACGGGACGTGGGAAAGGAGGAAGGAAAGGGTAGCGGTCGAAGTCGAGGTGGTAAGGGTGATGGTGGTGGTGTCGCGAGGAGGTCGGCGGCGAGGCTGCGGCAGTTAGGGTAAGGCTAGGGTTGGGTTCGCGTGGGATTTTCTCGCGTTGGACTTCTTCTCTGCGAGGACGAGGGAGATATGGGATAATATAGAGAGAGAGTGAGAGAGAGATTTGAAGAAGAGAGAGAGAGGATTTAAAGGAAGAGAGAGAGAGACAGAGAAGAGAG